>CDLV01000004.1:0-2400000 GCA_001244265.2 Microbotryum lychnidis-dioicae p1A1 Lamole | reverse complement strand
AAAATTGACAGCACAGCACAGTCATGCCGCGAGGTCGTCCGTCATGACCCATGGCATGGCATGACTTCCCTCCAATCCAGGGGACAGAGAAAGCTCTCTTGAATCTCATTTGTAGCCATCAGCTCTTCTGTACCCACCTGAGCTGAGCCTGCTGCTGTTACTGCTGCAGCGCTGCTTGACCCTGAGGCCTGAGGCCCGCACCCTCCCGCACCCAGCGCCCAGGCAACCGCCTCGAGTCCCGCCTGGATTTGCCTCTTTTCCTCCTGCCACTGTCTTCCCCTCGCCTCTCCTGATGAACATGAACGGATCAACTTCTGGCTCGACCGACGATTTGTTCAGCTCGGCCTTGAGTTCCGATACAACTTCTTCTTTTGGCGCTGCAACCGCTGGCGATGCACCCCTTTTGGTACAACAACGTATCGAGCGCGTGCTGGGGCGAGCGCCCGACTGTTCTTAGGCCCATTCGCGCCCTCAACCTCAAGCTCCACTCACTCCAGCTCAACAGCTCGAAATGATGAACATGATGGTAACGCTCCAGAAGATGAACAACAACTCGCTGCCATGGCTGCCAAAATCGAAGCGAGCTGAGCCGATCTACGCTCAATTAAACAACGCGCGATGGCTTTCGGGCAGACGGATGCTAGGGTCGCGGCTGACAAACGAGGTCCAGCAGCAAATCTGGAGCTGATCAACTCTCACAACCTGGGTCTAGAGGAAACAGGTCAGTCTCGTCGATTCACGTTGGCCGTTTGCCGTCCCTTGTTCCGTGTCCCATTGCTGATCTCTCGGCTCTCGCTTTCGTAGACTAGATCCGGGACAATGTGCCCCGGGCTAACGTTAACGACTGGTCATCCCTTCAGATCCGGCTCGACTTTTTCCACATCCTCAAGTCGTCCCTCGTCTATCCCTCGGGATCGAGCTCAACTCTTTTGCAGTCGTCGAGTCGCACCTCGACCACCCGCATCCAGCTCCCGCTCCCGCTCCCGCACTTTGAAGCTTTCACCTTGGCCCAACATCAGCAATTTCCGGTACGATTGAACGTCCCAACCTGCGAATACAAGGGAGAATGGGTGAGAATGGTTGCCGCTTCTTCAAATTGCGATGGTGGAGTTGGACTGACCGTGAGATTGTGCACTAGCACATAGTCAGCTGTGCATGCATTGACATGGCACGGAGAAACACCAGACTTTGGAAACCGTTGGCGAAGGTTCCGGTGGATGCCTCCTTCGAGACTGTTGGTGCCGCGCTGGCAGGAAATAAACGGACACCGTCATCCGCCTTTCCATCTGGCCCTCCGCAAGGCCCAAGGTCGGTGTACAGCTCGATGCCAACTGGATCCGAGACTTGGCCTTTCCGAACCGCCTCAAGACATCTCTTCGCTGCCTCGTGCGCCGCTTTGTTGAAAATTGGTTGCTTCGACTTCGCATCGATCAATGGTCCGAACTTCTCAAAGACCTCCCGGACCAAAGGCTCGAGAATGCTTGGCGGAGGGATCCATCGACGAACGCGTCTCCAAAGCTTCTTATTCCATACCGGCGAACGGACGGCTTCTTCCCACGTCATTCCGAGTTTTGCTAGGCGAGCCTCCATCAGGAGTCGATCATCCGCATTCGGGATGAAAACCGCATCGGAGCACGCGCGAGCAAAGGCTTTGGCAGCGCCATGTTATTTTGGACACATAGATCCGGTCAAAGAAATGCCAGAGATCGATTAGAATCCGCACAGCGGTCTCGTCTGAGGAAGGGACTAGTGAAAGGGGATAGTTCGATATACGTACATCAGCTCCAGCCCCGGCGCCAGGACTGGGGCAAGTCCGTAGTAACTGACCTTTGCTTGTTGCAGCCTTGCCCCAGATAGCTTTGCCAGCTGCTTCATTCTGTCGTCCGTGTTATCGGCGCTTCGTTTCCGAAAGAAGCGTGACAGCAGTTGCATCGTAGGATATGGCACGTTGCAGCATGAAGACAAGGGATGGCCGCGTGCGGCGCGCCTGATTGCGCCAACTCAAATGCGCCAACTCAAGTGCGCCAACTCAAGTGCGCTAACTCGGGCGCCCGACTGCGCCAACTCAAGTGCGCTAACTCAATTGCGCCAACTCAATTTGGCGCGCGCGAGTTAGCGTAAGCGCACCCCCCAGCACCGGTACCGCCCCAAACATGGAAACATTCTGAAACAGCGCTAGCTAGCTGGGACGCGCTGGATCGAGAGCTGGCTATGACCTCACGCCACGTGGTTTGTCTACGTGCTTTGTCTCGTTCTAGAATGTTCTTTGTCTCGACGACGTTTTTTATTATATATAGTTTTTACCCTAACTAGTAAAAAAAAAAGTGTCGATCCGCGACCATGTACCTAAAATCGCTGTTTTTGACTGTGTTGCGGCCCTCTGGGCCGCCTATAGTGAATGTACCAGTACAGTATTGGGTCTGCCGCACCTGCCTGTGATATTGGCGTCCCGACCAGAAGTCATGTACGACCCTTTCCGCTTTTTCTGCACCAGGAAAGTCGTGCTACAGCCCGAGGACAATTTTTGTTGCTTTTTGGCGGGGTTCCCAACTATTGAGCAGTTTGTGTATAATTTAATGTATAGCGCGTAGGATTACATGACACTTCTTCTACAGAGCTCAGGCGTGGTCTCGCTGTCGTTGACGCGCGGACGCGGCCGCCGCTACGCTGGATGCGGGATGCCCCGTCGATCACGTGACGTATTTCTGGCATCCCGATACCGGTTTTAGGGGCTCAACAACAACATGAGGTTCCAGGCGCTGTGAATACTCCTGTGAATACTCCCGCGCTGCTCTTTCCAATTTTCGCCTTTTCCCTCCCACTCTCATCGAATTTGCGTGACAACCGCGCCGAGTCTTTGGCGCGAGGGTAGCGCCGTACGATAGCGTACCGCGCCTTACCATGGGAGACAAATGGACCCGCTGGGCGCCCCGCTCATCTCCTCTCCTCTTCGTCCCGCTCCGATCAACAGGATCAGCTCCCCGCGCGTAATGACAATAACCAACCGATCTTGGTATTGCGACCCGTATAAGCGTCCGCCGTACAGCTTTATAGAACGGACAGTGTGGTCAGCGCGAGGGCCCGATGGTCGATCCGACGCTGAGCTCGCCCCACCACCACCTCTTCTTGCGCAGAGGCAAGTGCGCAGGCCTCGAATCGAGCTCAAACCACTCAAGCCCCACGTTCCCATTCGCGACTTACTCGGCCCCAGATGGCCGTGTGTGCCCACTGCAAGGCTCGACACTGGGAGTGCAAAGGACGAACCGGACACTTCAGCGTGTGCTGCTTGCAGGGTAAGGTGCAGCTACCTCCTCTCTCCGGCCCAATCCCGAGTATCAATAGCTACTTGAAGGCTCGGATAGCGGTCAGTTGCTCCATCCAACAACATCCATCTGCAGTAGACTCGCATGCTGAACTGTGCGATGCACCTACACAGGAGCTCAAGCATTCCGCGAAAACGCCCGGTCGCACAACAACGCGCCGTCTTTCACTTCGACCAGACACGAATCGGCACTCTAGGACTCCCCGTGTTTCGCGTGTTCGGTCGCCTCTATCATCGACTTGGCGCCCTGATCCCTGCCGTGAATCAACGCCCAGCCTTTGCCCAAACATGGCTCATCGACCCCGCCGAGGCCACCGACACTCTACTTGGACCCGACAGCCCAGACAGTCGCATACAAAGATCTACGTTGACCAAGCTCGAGTTCAAGTTGGTACCAACAATCGCTTTGTGAGCCTGTTTGCATTGACCAAGCTTGCGCAGGTTGGGATACGGCCAAAGAGTGGATCCTGCGCCTCTGCCTCCCGCCAGGCCGAGACTGACACACCCACATCCTTCCTACGTCGAGCAAGGAAATGGCGATACTTATTCCGACACCAACACGGGCGATCGTGGACCGCAAGATCGTATTCCCCAGGTGCACGGTGATCGATGTCCCGATGGTCGGTCCAAGTACCAAATCTTTAGCTCGCTCCATCCGTCTGGGATGCCTCTCCGGTACCCACTACTCTTCCCCGCGGGGGAAGATGGCTTCCACCCCAGCATTCCTCTTTGCGGTTCGATCGAGTTGGGCCACTCTTCGCCAAAAGACCGCAACAAAGAAGGTGAGGACGAGGAGGAAGGGGACGAAGAGAACGGTGATGGTGAACATAAGCATCTTTCGGCTCTTTCTCGGATGTTCCATTCTGTTAAGGCGCACGCACAGACTGACATTGAACGTTTGAACACCTAGGACGAAGCTCAAATAAAGGGGATCGAGGTGACGAGTCTCGCGTTCACAATTATTAGCGTACGACTTGCACAAACGCGACGAGTACTTCTCAATCTCGCATTGCACCCAACGTGCCTTCCTGGCGTTCGCGATGACGGATACTCCCAGGTCGAGACCGATCGACTCGACTTACCTCCAGTTGGATCGAGAAAACCTGCGCCTCACCACGGGCCAAGGCATCATCAGCTTGACCCCGGATCAAGTTGGATGTTCAGTGATTTTGGAAGGTGAAGTAAGTACAACTATCGTTGCAGGGAATATTAAAGAGCGATTTATTCGACGTGTTAAAATATTAAATAATAAGTATGGTACCGATAATTTGTGCCTCCTAAATTATTTGTGTAAATTATTTAAATAGACAAAAACTTGTGTTCAGGATCTGGTAGCTAAAACTTTACGAAACTTGAAAAGACAAGAAGATAACCTTCTTACTTCAACAACTGTATCGGAATAGTCTATTGATTCTGTAACGAAAAGATGTTGCGCTTACTATTGACAATATTAGCTATTTTAAAAGAAGAATATGTATTATTCCTCATTGTTGTTTATGATAAAAAGAGTAATGGCAACTTAACTAGATAAGTATATTGTGTTGTTAGGTTCCTACTTTACCAATCTATTTCATACGTTCACTTGTATTGAATCAGAACATTTCAATACGAATATCGGTTAATTTCAACTTATAAATGCTGCTTGGTTTGGCACAAGGGGATTTCGTTTTTCTGTTTTCTGTCGAGGAAAAGGAAAAAAGACACTGCATCTTCAAATTTCTCCGGAGATAATTTTGAAAGACCCATTAAAACAGCTTGTAGATTGTTAGCGGGTGAAGGTAATTGACTATTATTTGCCTCAACATTCACGCCTTTTCCTCGCGCGCTTAACTTTGTTAAAAAAATCAAAGATGAAAAGCAGCTTTTTTATATATATTTTACTCATTTAAAATTTAATGGCCGATCCTAATAATCTAAGTGGCATATCCCGTGTTTGAATTTAGTGTTATTTTTGTCAATACCAGATCATTAGACAGTATTGAATTTTAAAAATATATATAACTACTATGAAAAACTTACGACAACAGTATTTACTAGGAGGACTTCCTAATTTACATTTCACCATTCTTAATGTAATTGGTGCCGATGGAACTCCTAGCGTTTGATTTTTAGCTGAGCCAAACCTACTACTGTACCAATTACTAACGAGAGTAAAGAACAAACTAATAATAGGGCTTGTCATACATTTACTTGCCCAACAAATAAGAACCCTCTTTTTTTTTTCCTTTTAAGCTCTGATTCATTCCCTTTCTTTCGCATATTAAGGACATATTAACGCGTATAAAGCTATAGAATCTAATATAAAGGTATAAATCTTTATTAATCATTATAAATGGATACAAATGCATGCTGGGCGGCTTTGATGAAATCAAAAAAGGGCTGCTGCATCTGTCTTCTTTTTCTAACTAAAACCTAACGGAAATAATTCTATCCAAATAGTCTCTTTCCCAAATAGACAGTGTGGATACAATAGACTATATCACGTTCTAAATATTATGGGCTCAACGTTCAAGAACAGACCGCGCGAGAACACGCAGCGTTACCAAGATGCGATGGCGTGCGTCGTAAATTATGGGATGCCTTCGCTGTTCATCACGGTGACGTGCAACCCGAATGGCCTGAAATCAAGGCTGCACTGGGGCCGAACGACCAAGCAAGCAACCGACCGGAACTCATTGCACGAGCGTTTGAATCCAAGTTGAACCGACTCTGCGACGACAACGTTTTGGGCAACAAGCAACGGGCAGGCTGTTTGTGAATGGAGAACTGTTTCTTTGCTGTACTTCGTAGTGTGTTTATTCAACCTCTGTTGAAATCATGTAGACTGTTCAATCCTCCTGCTATTTGAATTTCACCCTCCCGTTAATTTAACGGGTTCCCACTGGTTTTTATTAATTTAGTACCAGTGGGAACCCGTTAAATTAACGGGAGGATGAAAATTAAATAGCAGAATCGTGATCTCAGTTGAAGGTGAAACACACAATACAAAGGACAGCTTCAAAACTATTCCCCATTCATTGCTCTGAGAACAGAGCGGAAGACTGGGTTTGGGGTCGCGGTGGCTGCCGCTGCCGCTCGATCAACGGCTGTGTAGGTCGTCGTCATCATCGGCGGGGTCGCGAGAGGGCAGTAGCACCTTGATTCGATCAACACTCATGGCTCGAGACAATGCCACATACAGCTGCCCATGAGTGAAGACGGGATGTAGGGAGAGATCGACGCCAACACGATCGAGTGATTGACCTTGGGCTTTGTTGATCGTCATGGCCAAGGCAACGCGAAGCGGGAATTGGAGCCGGCGCATAGTGAAACCAAGTTGGCGACTGCCAGTCGCATTTGTCTCAAGTCGCACGCGAGGGATGAAGACCGTGGTGCCCGCTCGATCTCCGGTCAAGATGATGGCTTGAATGACTCTCGATCTTGCGTGCGACACGATCAGGCGGGTACCGTTGCAGAGGCCCGCGTCTGGGTCCAAATTGCGAAGAAGAACGACGGGGATCCCTTCCTTGAGACGCAAGTGATGCGCGGGGAAGTTGGATGGGTTGATTGAATGTAGATACTCTGGCGAAATCAGTTCCGGCGCCATTCCACCCCCAGTTTCGCCTGCCTCAACGACCTCGTCTGCGCTGCGATACTCGATGTAGTCGCCATTGAACTCTTCCAGCAGCTTGGCATTGATGCGATCGAACGTTGCATTATGCGGAGCTAGGATTGCATGACGTGAGAACAGCTGAATCAGGTCTTCGAGGGACTCCTTGTTCACGGTCCTTAAACCGGGGTAGACAAAGTTGATCAACCCTTCGGCCGTTCTTTGACCGTCCGGAAGCAGCAGGTAATCAGGCAGCTGCGAAACGGATAGAAGGGGTCTTAGTGTCGGTTGGTTGGGTAAAAGAGGGGAGCCAAACGTACTGCAATTTTGTCGTATGGGTGCATGTTGGCAGTTCCATCTCCCACGGTGAGTAGCCATTCCGCAAAGTCGCGCGTTCGAGCCAATTGAGCCTCGTCCATCGCATCAGCGTTCGAGCTGAGACGCATGTTCTCGGTAAGTCGCAAGACACGAACGTCGCGCCAGAAGTCTGCCTTGATGAGGGATGCATCGACGATTTGACCGGGAGTTCCTTTGGGAACGACAGGAAGACACTGGCGAAAGTCCCCTACAAATTGGAAACCTCGTTAGCATGCCGCTGTTCAGAGCGGAGGCGGAAGAGCCCAACTGACCCGCAAAGATCATTGTCACCCCGCCGAAGTGCTCCTCGGTCCCTCGGAGATCACGCAGTAAACGGTCGACAGCTTCCACCGCGAATCGATGCGCCATTGGGGCTTCATCCCAAATGATGAGCTTGGTGGTACGCAGCATCAGCGCGAGATCACTCTCCCTGTCGACTGGACACGTCGAGGTTGGCAAGGTGTCGAGTGGGATTCGAAAAGTTGAATGCGCCGTGTTTCCTCCCTGGAGAAGCAACGCCGCTACTCCGGACGACGCCACCGCAATCGCTTGGTCGCCTCGAGCTCGCACAGTATCGAGAAGGGCATTTTCCACAAAAGTCTTGCCAGTACCCCAGGTGCTAGCAGGAAAAACACATGCTGCGGCCCAAGGTTGTTGTCGCGCATCTGATCGACGACATCGAGCTCGACCGCGCGAAGACACTCGTCAAATGCAATTCGTTGGTCGTGGTTCAGACGGGCATGCGCCGCTTCGGCATCTTGCGCGCATTGCTGGCGATCAAAACGGGGAATCCGTTCCTCGAGACGATCAAACAGCCGCACTTCGTCCTCGGTCGGCTCGGGAAGATCAAAGAAGGCCAAAGTTCGATCGTTTGCCGCAAGGAGGAGACGAATCTTGTTGAGGGTCCACAGGCGGATGGTTTGATCGTTGACGGGCACGTCTTCATAGCGTTCGATGTGATAACGGGCATCGTCGCTAAGAGAAGCAAAGTGACGATCCAGCAAAGCTGGTGGGTTGGCAACCGTCGCATGGATGAGCATGAACACGAATAATTGGCGTAGTTGGTCACCGGTTTCAATCTGTGCAGCTTCCCTGAGACAAATGTAATGCTCGCCATCGTCGGCGAGAAGTCCGCGAGTGGCGCAAGCGGCGCGATAGGAAGGATACACGACGTCTTCGAACATGAGCAGGTCCGCAAACGATGTCGGGCCCATGACGACCTCGAGGAGCAGTCTGAGGTAAAAGCGCTCCCCACTACGCAGTGGGACGGTGTAGATTCGTCCAATGACATTGCGATCATGGACTCGGCATTTCCAGCGCAACTTCTCCTTATTCCAGGAGTAGTAGCGCGGCACATTCGTGTAGAGCAACGTGGTAGTGAGCTCGCCGTCGGGAGCTGCAGCGCACAGGTCGAAGAAGCCGGTCAGTTTGGAGCGAGTGGGCGGAGTGTCGAGGGGCAGCGGTTCATTGGGATTGATCTGCACAGATTGTTGATTCTCCAGATGGACCGATAGTCGATTGACGGGTGGCCACACTCTACCGACCGAGAATCCGAATAGGCGGTGGACCGCTTCTGGAGCACTGATGTAGCGACCTTCGACGAACTCGTTGATCTCATCTCGAACCGGTTCGTCCTCGCGAGCCCCTTCACCGTTCGCTGCACGCTCAACACGCGCCACAGCTCGATCCGGACCTTTGTACACATACTTGAAGAGGTACTTGATCGCGCCGATCGTTGTCACAGCCTCCACATTGATATGCGCATTGTACTTGGCGCAGAGATAAGGCGAGTACGGCACGCAGTCACCATCGTTGTAGATAACACCCCCCTTGACAACGGCGTGGCGAAAGCGTCGGCGACACAACGGGTAGCCTTCAGGGTGCATGCGGGTGTGGGGGTTCTGTTCGCGAGGAAAATGGCGCTTGCACCTCGGATTACCGTACTTGTCCTTCTCCATGCAGGGCTGAGTCGAGTTTCCGCCACACTTGCCATGCAGCATGTGCTTTGTGACGGTCTCGTGGAGATCAGGATAGCGCGAAGGATCGGGTATCTCGGCCGAGATCATCTTGTCGATCGCTTCCGTCGACAAAGGATGATCGTCCGGCGCGAGGGTGATGAGGATATGGGCATGTGGCAGGCCCCGCTTCTGATACTCAATCACATGTGTATGCGTCAGAACCACGCCAAAACAGCCTGCACGTTGCTTGTTGCCAAAAACGTCGTCGCCGAGTCGGTTCAGCTTGGCCTCAAACAATCGTGCAATGAGATCCGGACGGTTGCATGCTTTGTCGTTCGGCCCCAGTGCAGCCTTGATTTCCGGCCATTCGGGGTTGCACGTCACCGTGATGAACAGCGAAGGCTTTCCATATTTGACGACGCAAGCCATCGCATCTTGGTAACGCTGCGTGATCTCGCGCGGGCTATTCTTGAACGTCGAGCCCAAAATCACCAAACGTCCAATTTGATCCGGGGTCAGGCCGTTGGCAACAGCGTCGGTGATGCCTTGGGCCGTGGTGAGGCGCAGACTTTCTTGGTGCAACCGGATGTAGTTGAGTCGATCGGTCTCGACTTGGGAGTATCCGTCAATCACGAACTCGAGGAAGAGACGCTGGGTGGCATGCGGAATGGAGAAGTAGTCGTCGCGTTCGTGCAAGTGATATGCAAAGTATTGGGAACGCGAAACTCGGGTTGATCCACCTCGACCCCTCTTGTTTGATCTTCGTCCTAGATTTTCGAATAATTTATGTCAGTCTGAGGGTGCGTCTCAACAGAGAGGTATATGAGAATGAGCCGAAGACGCTTAACTTACGTTCACCATCACCATTCTCTTCGTCCTCCTCGTCGCCTTCATCCTCATCGTCCTCCTCTTCGTCTTCTTCATCTGGACCGAGACCGGCAAGTACCTCGCGCAATTGGACACCATTGTCGATCTGCTCTCAGTTTCTGGCGATTGGCGGCCTGGCTTGGTGGAACCCGCAAAGAGGAATGTTGGGGTGGAAGCCATCTTCCCCCGCGGGGAAGAGTAGTGGGTACCGGAGAGGCAACGCAGACGGATGGAGCGAGCTGATGACTTGGTACTTGGGGCCAACCATCGGGACATCGATCACCGTGCACCTGGAGAATACGGTCTTGAGGTCCACGATCTCCCATGTTGGTGTCGGAATCGCAGATAAGCATCGCCATTTCCGTGCTTGACGTAGGAAGGTTGTGGGTACGTCGGTCCCGGCCTGGCGGGAGGCAGAGGCGCAGGATCCACTCTTTGGCCGTATCCCAACCTGCGCGAGCTTTGGCCGATGCGAACTCCCTCACAAAGTGATTCTTGGTACGCAACATGGACTCGAGCTTGGTCAAAGTAGATCGTTGCATGTGACTGTCTGCGCCGTCGGGTTCAAGTCGAGTGTCGGTGGCCTCGGCCGGGTCGATGAGCCATGTTTGAGCAAAGGCTGGGCGTTGATTCACGGCAGGGATCAGGGCGCCGAGTCGATGGTAGAGGCGACCAAATACGCGAAACACGGGGGGTCCTAGCGTGCCCACTTGAGTTTGGTCCCAGAGGGCAGCGAGCGAAGTGAACGACAACGCGTTGTTGTACGACCGGGCATTCTCGCGGAATGCTTTAGCGTCTGTGTAGGTGCATCGCACAGTTCAGCATGTGGGCCATACTGCAGAGAGATGTTGTTGGACGGAGCAACTGACCGCTATCCGAGCCTTCAAGAAGCTGCCGATACTCGAGATTGGGCTGGGGAGGGGGAGGTAGCCGCACCTTGCCCTGCGAGCAGCACGCGCTGAAGTGTCTGGTCGACTTCGACCTTTCGCACTCCCAGTGCCGAGCCTTGCAGTGGGTGCACACGGCCGTCTGGGGGCCGAGGTCGTCGCGGATCGAAACGTGGGCTTGAAGGGTTTGAGCGCGTTTCGAGCCCGGCGCACTCGCCTTTGCGGAGGAGGTGGTGGTGGGGCGAGCCCAGCTTCGAGTTGGCCATCGCGCTCACCACGCTGTCCGTTCTGCACAGCTGCACGGCGGGCTCGTATACGTGTCGCAATGCCAAGATCGGTTGAATTGTTGTCATGACGCGCCGGGGGGCTGATTCTGTTGATCGGTGCGGGACGAACAGGAGGGTCGAGCCGCGGGCGCCCAGCAGCGGGCGCTCGAGCTGGTCCATGGTACGGCGCTATCCTCGCGCCCAAGACTTGGCGAGGTTGCGATGGCCCTCCCTGAGTCCCTGGCGACCTTGGGACCGGGGCATAGTAGCGAAGGTTTGTTCTTGAATGAGTGTCACTAAAATTGGATGAGAGTGGGAGGGAGAAAGGAAAGGTTCGAGGGAGTGGCGCAGGATTATTTACGTGGTTTGATTTGTTGTTCAGCCCCTAATGCCGCTGGTCGAATGCCATACGGGCAAATTGGTTGTTCAGCCCCTAATGCCGCTGGTCGACTGCCGGAATGACACCACCGCCGGCGCACCGCATCACGTGACAAACGCCAGCCCTCGCCTCGCACGTCAGGCAGAGCTCTGCTGTAGAAGCAATATCATGCAAAGCCACGCGCTTGCGGTTCGTTAAATACCATATGAGTCGAAGCATTGTTTTATGTGAGCGAAAAAAAGAAGGAAAATACTGGGAGCGCTGTAGCTTCGTTGGAACGGCGCGGAAAATACAAAAGTCACCACAGGGCTTGTACATGACTTCTGATCGGAACATGGACACCACAGGCAGGGGAAAAACAGCGATTTTAGGTACATTCCTTAACTCACACTTTTTTTTTACTAGTTAGGGTAACCTCTATATATAAAAAAGGTGAGTTAAGGAATGTACCTAAAATCGCTGTTTTTAACTAGGTTGCGGCCTGGAGGGCCGCCTGTGGTGGGTGTACCAGCATACTGTTGTGTCTGCCGCACCTGCCTGTGGTGTCGAGGTTCCGTTCAGAAGTCATGTACAAGCCCTGTGGTGACTTTTGTATTTTCCGCGCCGTTCCAACGAAGCTACAGCGCTCCCAGTATTTTCTTTCCTTTTTCAGTTGACGTCAAACAATGCTTACACTTATACTGCATTTAATGGACGGCAGGCGCCTGGCTTTGCATGACATTGCCTCTACAGCACAGCTCCGCCTGGCGCCTGGCGGCTGACGCGCGGGGCGAGGGCTAACATTTGTCACGTGATGCGGCGCGCCCGCCGTGTCATTGCCCGTCCGGCAGTCAACCACCGGCATTAGGGGCTAAACAACAAAACAAACCACGTAAATAATCCTGCGCCACTCCCTCGAACCTTTCCTTTCTCCCTCCCACTCTCATCCAATTTTAGTGACACTCATTCAAGAACAAACCTTCGCTACTATGCCCCGGTCCCAAGGTCGCCAGGGACTCAGGGAGGGCCATCGCAACCTCGCCAAGTCTTGGGCGCGAGGATAGCGCCGTACCATGGACCAGCTCGAGCGCCCGCTGCTGGGCGCCCCGCGGCTCGACCCTCCTGTTCGTCCCGCACCGATCAACAGAATCAGCCCCCCGGCGCGTCATGACAACAATTCAACCGATCTTGGCATTGCGACACGTATACGAGCCCGCCGTGCAGCTGTGCAGAACGGACAGCGTGGTGAGCGCGATGGCCAACTCGAAGCTGGGCTCGCCCCACCACCACCTCCTCCGCAAAGGCGAGTGCGCCGGGCTCGAAACGCGCTCAAACCCTTCAAGCCCACGTTTCGATCCGCGACGACCTCGGCCCCCAGACGGCCGTGTGCACCCACTGCAAGGCTCGGCACTGGGAGTGCGAAAGGTCGAAGTCGACCAGACACTTCAGCGCGTGCTGCTCGCAGGGCAAGGTGCGGCTACCTCCCCCTCCCCAGCCCAATCTCGAGTATCGGCAGCTTCTTGAAGGCTCGGATAGCGGTCAGTTGCTCCGTCCAACAACATCTCTCTGCAGTATGGCCCACATGCTGAACTGTGCGATGCACCTACACAGACGCTAAAGCATTCCGCGAGAATGCCCGGTCGTACAACAACGCGTTGTCGTTCACTTCGCTCGCTGCCCTCTGGGACCAAACTCAAGTGGGCACGCTAGGACCCCCCGTGTTTCGCGTATTTGGTCGCCTCTACCATCGACTCGGCGCCCTGATCCCTGCCGTGAATCAACGCCCAGCCTTTGCTCAAACATGGCTCATCGACCCGGCCGAGGCCACCGACACTCGACTTGAACCCGACGGCGCAGACAGTCACATGCAACGATCTACTTTGACCAAGCTCGAGTCCATGTTGCGTACCAAGAATCACTTTGTGAGGGAGTTCGCATCGGCCAAAGCTCGCGCAGGTTGGGATACGGCCAAAGAGTGGATCCTGCGCCTCTGCCTCCCGCCAGGCCGGGACCGACGTACCCACAACCTTCCTACGTCAAGCACGGAAATGGCGATGCTTATCTGCGATTCCGACACCAACATGGGAGATCGTGGACCTCAAGACCGTATTCTCCAGGTGCACGGTGATCGATGTCCCGATGGTTGGCCCCAAGTACCAAGTCATCAGCTCGCTCCATCCGTCTGCGTTGCCTCTCCGGTACCCACTACTCTTCCCCGCGGGGAAGATGGCTTCCACCCCAACATTCCTCTTTGCGGGTTCCACCAAGCCAGGCCGCCAATCGCCAGAAACTGAGAGCAGATCGACAATGGTGTCCAATTGCGCGAGGTACTTGCCGGTCTCGGTCTGGATGACGAAGACGAACAGGAGGACGAAGACCGCGACAACGAGGATGAAGACGGCGAGGAAGGGGACGAAGAGGATGGTGATGGCGAACGTACGCATCTTCGGCTCTTTCTCTGAGGCTCCACTCTGTCTAAGGCGCAAGCACAGACTGACATTGAACTTTTGAACACCTAGGACGAAGGTCAAGTAAAGGGGTCGAGGTGGTGAGTCTCGCGTTCAAAATTCTTTGCGCACTACTTGCCGAACGCGACGAGTACTTCTCAATCCCGCATTGCAACCAACGTCCCTTCCTGGAGTTTGTGATTTACGGATGTACTCCCAAGTCAAGACCGACTGACTCAGGCTTGAACCCGAACCAAATTGCGACATCACGCAGCGATACCAGGATGCGATGGCGTGCGTTGTCAAACATGGAAAGCCTCCGCTGCTCATCACGATGACGTACGACCCCGTCTCACCGGAAATCAAGGCTGCACTGGGGCCGATAAAGCATGCAACCGTCCGGATCTCATTGCACGAGTGTTTGAAGCCAAGTCCGGCAACAAGCGACATGCAGGCTGTTTCGGCGATGAATGTAAGATGAATGGATTTTGTTTCTTTGCTGTATTTCGTATTGTGTTTTCTTAACCTCTGCGCTGATATCATGTAGATTGTTCGATTATCCTGCTATTTTTTGAATTTCATCCCCCCGTTAATTTAACGGGTTCCCACTGGTTATTATATAGTTTTAAGGGTACATCCTTCCATTCTACTCATAATGGCACGGCTTAGGATCGACGACCTCACTCCTCTTCTTGCAGCTGCTCCAAACAAATCACGACCAATGTGAGTGTTCTGGTGACAAGGAAGGGTCCGATGCAGTGTGGGAGAGCCCATACCTTGAGCGATTGACTCCAACATCAGATTTGTACTGCGAGCCCGGCACTGCGTGCAAGGCTTCAGCGAAGCCGCGCAGCTTTGAAAAAGGATGCTTCCCTCTTGCGCTTCGATTGGCGAGGGCTTGGGGCATTTGTGGATATAGCGGCAATTGACCGAACGGCCAATGTACGTGTTTGATACCTTGGCAAGCAAGCAACGACCTCGAGTGCCTCAGACACCGGCAGAGGGGGAGTAGGGTCGAACCTTACGACCCTCTGGAGTCTCATTGGCGGCGCATCTGGCATCGAACCAATCGTTGCAATTGACGTGCCGGGTTGGGCCGCGGGCTTCGCGAAATCAACGGAGCAGTACATTGAGCGTCGGGATTGGACTCAGAGGTGTACATTGTGCCGATCGAGAGGTCAATCAGAATGAGGGTAGGCGGGGAATTTTTTTAGTGCCGGGCGATCCCAAGGGCTTCTCTTCGAGCTCCGGCGAACTCTCCTTGAGCGCGAGTGGGATAGATTCTCCATGCACAAGAGTGTCAGCCTCAATATCAAGCAAGCTTGAACTATCACTAAGATCAGATAGTTGAGATCAACAGTAGGACGATTGACCGGGAACCGGCGGAGGAGCTCCACTCCCCTCTCGCAATCAGCGGAGGGGCAGGGGGGGGGGGGGCAGAATTTGCTTCAACTCCGTGTCACACCGCAAGCGAGCATGTTTAACCACGTCTAACATGTATGCGCGTTGGTTAGCATAGAAGTTGTCCTGTAGTGGCTTGAGTGGGCTCCAGCTCCAGTCTAACCCAGACTGAAACGCAACGGCCGCGACCAACGTTTCCATCGTTCGACAAACGAAGACGCCGCAAGCGTTGCCATCGGGCTGTCGCGTAAACTCTGTCCTAGGCATCAAGTCCCCCTTCTTCGGTACTCGCGGTTTCACGATCTCTCGCTCCCACTCTGCGTACGGGATTGCGGGCCGGTCACTGCCTCCGGTGACACAAGGGATGGGTCCTTCTGCCCGAGCCGTGATGAAAGGAACGATGTTCTGCGATCATGAGCTCGGCGAATTATAGTCAGCCCATCAGGTAAGCGGGATCCACACAAGTCGCTTCTCCCTCTCACCTGGCAAAGCTTTGTTCCGGCGATGGAATGTTCGGGCCGTCTACGCTTTCTTTAGATCGCCGCAGCGAGTCATGAAAGCGGAAGGTGTGGTCGGACAGACGGGCCTCAACAAGCACCCAATGACCGGGCACAATGTCAGGTGATCCGCCGGATGCTGATGGAAAGAGATCGATGGAGCACCGTGAGATGCTTCGATTACGGTGAGGCAACGTTCGTATTTGCAGGCTGTTCATTCGTGCTCCTGTTCAGGTTGGTTTCGCCAATGAAGGATAGGAGGAGGATCGGCGAGGAAGAGTTTTGTCAGTTTTGCTTCCTAATTAGCAACTTCAAATGGCCAGCAATGACTGCTTATGCTTGGAACCAGTATCGACCTACTTCGGTGGCCATGTACAAAGGAAGCTTGAAAATCGGTATGGTGTCCTTGAGCGTCCATTCATCTGCTTTCCTTCGGTCACCAAAAATCAGCGGCCATTGCCCGTAGTCGGCTTTCTCTTCCGCCGTTCTCTTCCGCCGACCAGAGGAGGTTCGACGACATGATCGCTTGACGTTTGGCTTGCATTGTGTCATACTCCAGCTGTAGATGGTTAGGTGCACGATTTTCGAGGAGGTTGACGACTTGGCGCAGTCGATCCATGGCTTCTTCGCCCCCATCGGAGGAGCTGGCTTCGGAGTCGTCGACGGCGGGGTCTGAGTCGGCGTTCGAGTCGACTCAGTCGGAGCAGCCCTCAGGAGTCATTGGCATTTGATTGGATTGCGTCACTGAGGGAGATCGTCAATGATATCGGGTTCCCGCTGGCCCAAGTCTTTCTTCTGGGTAGACGTAGTCGAGGACATCTGGGAGGTGCCACGTGCAGGTGGGCGGGTCATGTCGATTGGTCGGGTCCCAATGCGGGGTCGGCCACCCTTGTTCTGGAGCGTTGCACTCATCTGCTGACTGGACATGACGTATGCGACACGGGTTTTGGAACCATGGCGAGTGTCTGTCGATGGCAACGAATGGCAAG
Source organism: Microbotryum lychnidis-dioicae p1A1 Lamole (assembly GCA_001244265.2). Classification (NCBI taxonomy): domain Eukaryota; kingdom Fungi; phylum Basidiomycota; class Microbotryomycetes; order Microbotryales; family Microbotryaceae; genus Microbotryum; species Microbotryum lychnidis-dioicae. The sequence continues at coordinate 2,383,062 of CDLV01000004.1, read as the reverse complement.
AACTGGCGTGGCGCGGTGAACATGAGTCGAAAGTAGAAGTAGGCATTTGGCGCGACGCGACGCGTCAAGCAGGCTACGTGCACCCAGACAAAATTGAGCAAGTTCGCTGGCGGCGATGCGCGGCTGTGCAGTGGATGCAGGGCCCACTTCGCTCCCGCAGTGACACGCATGATCGGATCACTTGACCCGTTGTGGTACCCAGTAAAAGAAAGAGTGAATATTCGATGCCTGGGGGTCTTCGTCGAGCCCGGGGGGGGGGGGGGAGTACGGACACAATTTTCAACTACATGAGATCCGGGTGAGAGTGCGTCTTACCAAGGGTGGACGTACTTGGTGGTCATGTAAAAGGCCTCGTCAAGTTTCAGGGTGATACATGGCATACTACACGAGATACAGCGGATTGCCCCGCTACGTGGTAAATGCACCATCCTTAATTGGTAAACGCACCTTTCTTCCGGAGCAAACGCACCAAACTTGCGCGAAGAATGCACCATTTGTAAGTGAACTTTGCATCTTACTACCTGGGTAGATGCGTCAAGCTTCGGGAGTAAACGCGCGCGCGTAATTGGTAAATGCACCATTTACTCGCGGCATTATGTATGGATGCAAGAGTCATCAAGTACCTCTCTCTAAGAGAAGTTTTAGTGCCCATTAGAACTTCACTCTAGCCTGCGAAGCAAGTCTACTAAGTGAGACTTGCCAATAGTCGCCTGACCTGAGTGAGGGGCCGGCCGAAGGGCGCAGAGCTGGAGCTCCCGCCCCGTAGACAGGAGGTGTGGTTGGTACCATTCTTTTTTACTTTTTTATTCTGTCTTGCTGTTGTGATAAAGCTGTTGGCTGGCGCCCTAAGGCTAAGCGCAGTTTATAGAGACTTGACTTAAACCCGACTTCGTACCGACCTGTAAGTCGGGCTAGTAGGGCCTAGTTGAGCTTAGCTCGCCCGTTTGGGCTTGATTGCACTCGAATTCCTTTGATCGCCCTAAAGTAGGGCTTGCGCTCCCACCACCACAACAGACGCTCACACAGCGCATATCACAGACCTACACCAAGATCCTAGCTCGGCGTCCGACAACTACTTTTACCATCGCTTTCGACTGCATCATGGTGATCAAGCATTTGGTGCCGCAGGCCAGCCTCGTCTCTCAGCGCTCAGCTACAGGTTCAGCTTCCGCGTGCCAGGGGCCTTTGTCTCGCGATCGAGGTGCGAAGACGGGAGCGTCCGTCCGCGCATTCATCCAGCCCGTTGCCCGTGGCGTTCGTCATCGCCGAGTCGACCCGCGGGACGAACGTCCAGGCGATGACATCGTTGTTTCGATCCACACCTTTGATCTCGACACCCTCGCCATCTTCGATCGCCGTCGCTCACTACGGATCGGCATCAGGCGCTGGAGCAGGGGTCGGAGACAGTGGTGGTGGGGCGATCGCGGCTAATTCGACGTCGCGGTCTCACCTTCTGTCGCAGAAGCAGGCCCAATCCACCCCGATTACTGTCGAAACAGCTACATCTCTGATGATAGCCGATGCACCGCCGATCGCGACCAACTCGGCGTTGAATAAGGTCGCTTCGGCGTCTTCGTCCTTGTACCAGAACTGTCGGGTGGTGCTCATGCGCCTACGCCGTGTGCCTGGCTTCGCCGAACGCTTCTTGGACAGACCAGCGACGGCGGAAGCCGAAGCGGTGCTCGGACTTTCAAGCGATCCCGTATCACGATCTCTTCACACATTGCGTCTTGGATCCTCCCTATGCTTCCTCTTCAATGCTCTCGGCCTCGACCACCAACTGGACATCAATCCGAAAGCGACGATCCCAAATCTCAAAGCGTGCCAGCGGGGGACCGCTCATTTCATCATGGCGTGTAAGCAAGATCTCAAGTGGCCCGACGGCCAGCTTTTTGCAATTCACGAGCTGTACGGACAGGACACGAACGGGGTTGTCAAGGTGAGTTTCTGAGCAGACTGCTTTGCCAAGCTGTCGGAAGGCGCCTACTCATAGCGGCTTCCCCAATTCGCTGGTCATCCATACCGTAAACTTGCTGCTCGATATGCTTCAGATACAAGGGGCCCTTCTTGAGCCTGTTGCCGAGTCTGATCCGGTGAAGCCGACTAGTGGGCCTTCCGACGAGCGAACAATGATCGTGCGCGAGATCTTGGACTCGGAACGGAAATATGTTTAGGATCTGGAGGTGCTACAGGTGAGTCTTGTGGAGTGGGAAGCCATTTCCTCGAGCCGCTTATTTATCTAAGGTTGTACGATACCCCTGGGGGCTGTGCTCGTGCAGGATTACCAACGACAAGTTCAAGCGAATGAGGTTCTATCGCAAGATCAAGTGCACGCGCTCTTCCTCAACCTCAACACACTGGCAGATTTCCAACGCCGAGTACTGATCGGTGTAGAGGCAAATGCCTCGCGGCCGCCAGAGGAGCAACGCTTTGGGAACTTGTTCTTGCAAATGGTACATGACCTACGCCCCTAGCGTCTCTTGCGAGATGACTACGCCCTGATGCCTCGAGCCGTTCTTTCCCCTCCCCCTAGGAGGAGCACTTTTATATCTACGAGCCGTATTGTGCCAACCTGACTTCTGCGCAAGAGTTGGCGATGGCAGAAAATGCAGCCCTTTCGGTGAGCTGGTTCGGGAAGTGTGAAGGGCCAGCACTGGGTGACTGAAGCAATTCGTCCCGATCCCTTGCAGCGGTTGGCGCATGTGCTCGATCCCATTTCGGAGTTGGCACCGCTCCTTATCAAACCCGTTCAGCGAATATGCAAATATCCTCTGCTTATTGGTGTGTGTCAGGATTTGGACGTTAAGCTGAGCTCGAGGGCCGTTTCTCACCTGACTGAGATCGGTATTCAATGGTTTGCGCAGTCGCTTCTCAAGAACACGCCCGAAGAGTCGCCCTATCATGGAGAGCTCAAGGCGGGGCATGCTGCCATCATGCGAGTGACGGACCGAGTCAACGAGATGAAACGTCGCGAAGAAAATCATCAAGCTGTGGTGGATCTCAGAAAATGAGTCGAAGATTGGAAGGGGCACGACATCGACTCGTTCGGCGAGCTTCTGCTTCACGACGTCTTCAATGTTCAAAAGAATGATTCGGAGCGCGAGTACTTCGTGTACCTCTTTGAACGCATCATCCTGTACTGCAAAGAGGCTGCTCCTGTGGGTAGGAGAAGTGGGAGGGCTGGGTCCGTCAAGGGCAAGACGGGGAGTCACAAGGTCCCTGGTTTGGTGTTGAAGGGTCGCATTTTCGTGCACAATGTGACAGGTATAACGGCGACGCATCGCACATGTGAGTCTTCGAGAGCCCCAAGTCTCCTGTCCCCACCTTGCTCACTATTCCCGGGCGTCTGGCTTGTTCGACGCCCTAGCTCAAAACCTTCTCGAGATCCGATGGCGGGGCGATGTGGGTGAAGAGGCGTTTACCATCAAATGTCGAAGTGAGGACGTGCTCAAGCATTGGGAGAAATCGGTCGCCAAGGCCGTGGACGAAGTGGTGACCCGCCGTCGTACAAACCATCTGTCGGCAAGTCGAAGATCGGAGATGTCAACGACCCCTTCCTTGTCCAGCTTCCAGGGCGACGGCATGTCCTCGTCGTATGCTTGGCACGGCTCAATGCTCCCGAGCGCAGGACCCAGCAGCAGCAACTGGGACGACTCAGAGTTCATCTCCGAATCTGGCCGATCGACGCCGAACAGCACATTGTATGCCGGCCTTACGCGACATGCTTCCGGCAGCATTCGATCGATTCCGATCGATGCGCGTGGAAGAGTGCAACGACTGCGACCGAACGCCAGTGACGAGCGCATAGCGTCTCCTGCAAAGTTCACTCGGTCAAAGTTCACCAGCGGGACCCATACGCCAGCTCACGGCGCCGGATCTCCCATCGAGCAGGTGAAGCCCTCGAACGCTATGACTCAGCCTTCGCCACCTCGAGGACCGGTTCTGGCTCGAACACGCTCCGCAAGCAGTCCCTTAGAATCCACCAAATCAATTTTAGGCGACAGCTTGCCACAGATCTTGGATTCAGAGTGGTCCGTGCGCGGTGGCGATCAACACCGCGCCACCCATCCCTACGCAAGTAAGCCGAGTCCGGTCAAAGAGCTTACTTCGGCCAAAGTGATGGGCGGTTACAAGCCAGGAGGCACGAACTCGGGTGCGACGCTGGCGTTCCAATCCTCGGCGACCTCATCGAACCTGAAACGGTTCAGCTCATCCAGTATCGGTACCGGTCGCTCCTCAGCGACCTCGAGCATGTCAACAAGTCAGCCCGCAACGAACGGGCATTTGCCGTCACCTTCGTCGCCTTACAATTCTCGGCCCAGCACGAGACATATCCCTCGGGAGAGCCATTTCTTCGACGATGTTCCGATTTAAAATCAACTTTGGGAACGACACGTTCATAGTTGTAGCTTCGGGCCGGATCTCGCACCGTGAGCTCCTGGACAAGGTGCTCAAGAAACTACGTCTCTGCGGTCACGCGATTCAGGACAGCACCGGTCTGCGACTTCGCTACGAGGACGAAGACGGGGACCGATCCTGATTGGGAACGACTCGGACTTGCAAATCGCTTTGGAAGACCTGGAAGAGTCGACCACGACGGGTCAGCCGACTCCTGTCTTGTTCGCCAAGCTTGACGCTTAGAAGTATATGCGCTTGCCACAACATGGAGCAGCGAGCATGTCGCTTCAAGTTCAAGTTAGACAATCTTGTCGCTCTCGCATCCGCCACCCCGCTTCGCGCCCAGTACTCGCTATTATATACTGAGACCTTATCACATAATTACACGGAATCGGCTGTCGTATTTCTTCAGTATGTCCATATCAATGTGTAAAATATGAGTACCAAGTAGTTCGTTAGTGTCCTGTTTGAATTACATTACACTTGCGGCCGCAAAGCGATGGAACGAGAACAGACGAGAAGTAGGCAGGCCGGACTTGAGTGGTGGTCTTAGCGACTTAGCTTCGCTCCTGTTCGTTCCCCGCTAGCTGTAGTGTGCTACAATGACGGACGCAGCGGGTGGCGATGCTGGGTACCTGCTTTGTGTGGTTGTCAGTGCGCTTCTGCCTCCACTGTTGCTACCGTGCCTGCTGCTGTGTTTGCTGAGTGATGCCCTTCGTTGACGTGGACCTTGCCCTCGCGTGATCGCCCTCGCCCCACAGCTCGATTTGAATCCACTGGCTTGGTCGCTGTCGTCGGTCGCCGATCCACAGACTCACGATCAACTCTCACTCGAACAGGCTTTGGATCAGGTGCTCATCTTTGCCAATGCCCATCTTGCGTTGCGCCATGAGAACCAGATCGCCGTATTCGGAGCGGGACATTCGATGTCGTCAGTCCTCGCTTCAGCCTGGTCGAGCCCAAGCAGCCACCGACTCGGCCGCCGATGCCCCGGGCAGGGCACGATGCAAACGAAGTGACTTGTTCTGTTCTATTGGACACCGTTCCTTGAACTAGGAAATTGCTCTACTCGTCCTCTCTCGCACCTTCGGCTGCACCTTCCATCGAGCCACTCTCATCCGCGAGAGATGCCAACACCTATCAGCAGTTCAGGATCGTCAACGAGGGTACCACAAACGGTGTGAGGGATATGATGGCCGAGCAGTCGGACGATAACGTTGGGAAAGGTGCGTGCTCTTTTTCATCAGGCCATCGGCGGTCCACAGGCAAGATTGGGGCCATCTCGCTGACAAGTGGCCCACGTCGATCCCAGCGGATGTCGACATGGTCGGCGCCCTCGCAATGGTGCTGTGTCGTGCGTTGTTTTCGGCATTCCTTCCACGATTCGCATACAGTTACGGTGGAGCTGAACTTCCTCAGTTATCTTCCGTCCTCACAGATGTGAATCGACTGAACTCGGCCTCGACACTTACGCCGAACCTGAACAAGCCTCGACCACGGATCCTGGTTCTTAGCGTGACCGATGACGCCTCAACGCAATACGTCTCGACTATGAATTGCATCTTCACCGCACAAAAGAATGTCAGTGATTCAATTGTTGAGCGGACGGTTCGTATTGCGTCCCAGTTTCCCCGTACCTAATGCGCAAGCCCGTGGGACACATTTTGCCGTCTCTAGAGTATTCCCATTGATGTCTGCAAAATCTTTGGCCGAGATGCGGTTTTTCTACAACAAGCCTGCCACCTCACAGGCGGATCGTATTTCAAGATCGCTCAGCGACGGGGCCTCTTGCAATACCTCATTGTGCGTGTATCGCTGCAAAACTCGTCGCACCTTCGCTCTATCCAAATTCGGACTGCGAGCTCACTCAGCACGGAAGCGAACCTCCACAGATGACCTTCCTGCCTGGCCCATCGGCTCGCAAGCATCTAAATCAGCCGACACAAGATCACGTTGATCTCCGCGCGGCATGCTTGTGCCACCGCAAAATTGTTGATGTCGGCTACGTGTGCTCCGTGTGCCTATCGATCTTTTGCGCGCCGGTGCCGGTTTGCGGGACGTGTCGGACCAAGTTCCCCATGGCGACCTTGAAACGATTTGGATTCGGTGCAAGACCAGCGAACAGTGGGGCAATTGCGAGATCGAAGAAACGGAAAGCGCTGCCAAACGGGGAGACCCTCCCTCCAGTTTCGATCGGCATTTGAACCTGCCAGGGGACTGTGCGCTATACCAGCATAATGTACGTTGACGCCTTCCGATGTTGTAACAATGACGTGCATGTGTCGCGTCGTATGCGCATGAGACGTGGGCCCTCTAAGGCCTATGGTCTGATATCTTGCGCGTGACATGAGCCCACAGTTTAAGCCAGTCGGCTCTGACTTGCTCCGAGCCTTGGGTCCACTCGCCTCGCAACGAGCACCCGGCATCTTCTCCATCATCCTGTAGAGCCGTAAAACTGGCTTCGATCTGATTGCCACCTGTTCCAGCGGTGTTTTGGCCGGCGATACCTGTCTGAGTGGGGTTTCGCGCCATCCGACGAGCCGAGCGGGACCAAGAGTTGCACGCCGCTCTCATTTGAATCACGCCTGGTGCAGAACGGGAGGTCGTGACGCCATCTAGCGAGTTTAGAATGGTACAGACAAGATTAAAAAGAGTCGGGGCTTCCATTCCTGACGGAGCACGAAACGTGGCGGAGTTCACCGGAAGGGAGAACTTGGTCATGAACGGTGTAATTTGCGCGAGCGACTGCATACCCGCGGCCCAAGAATATTTGCCCCTCGTCAGCAGCCAAATTCAGAAGCAGGAGCTGTAGGGGCAGGGGACGGCAGGGGACGGTAGCATACCTGAGGTATACGCCAAGCCCGAGTGACCAGACGAGTATATGACGAGTTGTTCGACCCGAGGAGAGCGCGTGGACGATGTAATTACTGATCTGTGAGTTCAGTTTATGGAGAAGACTCAGCACCGCATTCGAAAGGAGATTTTGGGTCCCGCGGTGGCAGTGGACGCACTTTGTGGGTTTTCAACTTGGCGATTAATGGACTCAAGCTGGAAAACTTCCCAAGTAACGACGAGAACAGTCTGTGAATTGACATGTGTGTTTCATCAGCAAACGCTTCTCTCGATCAAGGTCCTGCCCATGGAACAACCGTTTCTCCGCCTACCGAATATGGCTGCCAAGCCGGACGCTCTCTTCGATCATCCTCCCAACGAATTCGATCTCGCCGCCCTTGGTTACCATCTCGTTGGAGGCGCCGGTGCAGACCTGTCGAAGCCCGAGATGAATCAGCGTGCAGCACGTCGACCTTTCGGGTAGCAGCATCTGTACTCACCGCACTCGGTTGTCCGTCCTTCTCCGTCGCCAAAGCTCTGATCTCGACCTCGCTTTCGTAAAATGGTGGATTACACATTGTGAAGTCGAGCTCATTATCCGCCCAGGTTTCCTTTGGAAATAAAGGGTCCTCCTCACGAGTCGAACAAACGACTTGAACCCGTGCGGTCAAGTTGTTCGCATTGACATTGCGTATGGCACAAGATTGCGAGTGTTCGTCGACCTCTGATCCGTATACGAAGGCATCCGCTTGCATCTTGGCAACGAGTAGAGCATAGATTGCGGAAGCACCTGTGCCACTGCAAGACGGGAAGCTGTCAGTGCTCGCACGGCATGGCCTCGATGGGACAGATTCTCTCTCCAGGATCTACGAACACGTCGAGGCCGCGAACATGTGACGACCTTTGTGGATTGAGATGGACCAGTCTGAGAATGAAGGTAACGTATTCGACTCTGGGTGTTTTTCGGGACGGGGGCAAGATGCGAGTCAGGCGTAATCAATCAGGTGCCAACATGGAGGATGTGGGGGAGGGGGTGCTGTGCCAAGTGGGGCGCACGAGCGCAAGATAGTTCGCAAACTCACCGGCCCGGCACCTGAGAGTCGAAGCACAGGAATTGACACCCATGTGCCATAATTTCAGCGGCGCTGCCTTGAAACGGGAAGTTCTTCCAGCAGGTGCAACTCACGATCGGGCAGAGTCGGTCTCTGGGTAGCTCAATCGGAGTCCGAAGTCGCGTTCAAGCAGTGCTGAACTCAGCGCTCTGCGCGGCGCGTCGGCGTGGGGTAAGTGGGATGCACAGGCCGAGCGGAAAAAGGCTGCGTTGGAGGTACGAGAGCATACCTCAAAGCGTTCTCATCTTTGTAATCGATGGTCGAGCCCCCGTATGGGTTCTTTCGTAGGCTATCGGAGACCTAGCGCTGTGAGCTGAGCGAGCCTGAGAGCTGCCGCAAGGGCATGAACGTACAAAGGTGCAAAATAGGGTACATCCTGCGCCAGCTGGGAATAATCCGGTGGCCCGTCCGCATACGGATTATGAACGTGGGACATCTCTCCGTACGGGAGGGTACGACCGTCCGTTGTAGCCGTGTCGGGGTCGGCGTCGTCCCGTGCTGGCGGTTGAACTCCGTGGCGTCTCCGCCGACGATCAGAACTCGGAGCGCTCAGAGGTCGAAGCTGCCGGCGGGCATGAGTGGGGAGGACTCTGTCACGTGTCGGTAGCTTAGCAACTGTCTTTGATCGAGACGACGCCACGTTGCAGATCCAGAACCTGAGCCGCTGGAAAAGGACGACGTGGGCCCAGGTCGATGTCGTCTGGGTAGATAGATCGATATCAGAGGCGAGGACACAAGAGGGCAAAGAAGAGCACACTCGTGCACTATAGTGTAATTAGTGTACCAAAGGACACTCGCGCTAGCTCCTGCTATTAGCTATTAGCTCGCGCTCCCTTATTATAAGTCACTTCTGCGCCCACCACCCCGTTCCCCATCTCGAATTCACCTCAATCGCCCTTTCGCACGCCGTTTCTTCGGGCTTCAGCTACCAGTGAACACTTGGGCGGAGGACACGGACAGGGTCCTGTCTTGACTAAGGTCCTTGTCGCGTGAAGGTGTGACCGTGGTCTGCTCATCGGCTGTTGCCGGCTAATCACACGGCTTCTTGCGGCTGGTGATTGAACGTTGAACGTTGAACGGCGATTCGACAGTTCGACAGTTCGTCAAGCGACGAAGAGGGGTCCAAGGCACTCAATGCTGGGATCTTTGAATCAGCCGACACCGTCAAACTCCTCAACTCAACCGCATCCGCATCCACAATCTCATCCGGCACCTCTCAACCGTTACCCGCCACTCTTTCTAGCCGTCGATGGCGGTGGTTCCGGCGTACGAGCCGTGATCGCATCGCATGCTGGCGTCGAATTGGCGCGAGCTTCGGCAGGTCCATGCAATGTGTCAGTGGGCATTTCAGAGTTGAGCCGCGTTTCCGAATAACTTGGAACAGTGGAGACTGACTCCTCGGCTATCGGAACCAATGTCTCCTCCGATCAGCAAGAGCGTGACGGCTCCGGTTGCGGTCACACGAATTCTCCAAGCCGTCAATGCCGCTCTGACTCTCGTGCCGCTTTCCGGTGACGAGACTCGCCCGGGTCCGCAAGGTCGGACCCCTGACGCTGTCCCTAGCCTCACATCGGATACTGATCAAGAGCAGTCCTCTTTGATGGGACACTGCTTCGCCAAGGCATGGGTGGGCGTGGCTGGCGTGGACTCGCGAACGCAGGGATCCGACTTTGAGGACTTGCTCCGTCAAGCGCTTCGTATGGCCACCACAGATTTGATTTTGACGAATGGCGAGTACACCAGATTTTAATGATCCTGGCGATGGATTTGTGCATTGACGCTGACCTGAGACTTTATGTGCGTCTTTGCTTCAGATGGGCACCTCTTCGCCGCTGCGTCAACCAGTCTTCCCCACGTTGACGCCACGGTGGTGATGTGCGCAGGCACGGGCTCCGTATCACTCGCATTCCGCATACATCCCACCACACGCGAACCAAAGCTTGTGGCCTGTAGGGGTGGCTGGGGCCCCGTCTTGGGAGATGAAGGTTCCGCCTATTCCATCGGCCGACTCGGTATTCGCTCGGTTCTTTCTTACTTTGACGAGCTATATATGGCGTCCGCAGGCAAGGGCCCAACACCGCCAAAAACACCTCGAACCTGTCTGATGTTTGGGGCTATATTACGCTACTTTGGAGCCACCACCTCAGAAGGTCTGATCGACCGCATCTATTCGCATTGTTCGACGCCTCAAGCTTCCCACGAAACGGAGTCACGGCGCAAAATTTGGATCGCCGATTCAGCGCGCATCGTTCTAGAACATGCCTTTCCTGCGATTGTTGAATGCGTAGAGTCAAAGAGAACCGCTTTGGGCATTCTGGCGGAGGCCCAGGCCCACTTGATCGACGTGGTTCTGCGCTTTGTCGATCAGCTCCGACTCGACCTGCACCGCACAGTCTTGACTTTGGGAGGGAGTCTTTGGACAAATTCAGGATTTGCGCAGATGTTTCTGGAGAGGCTCGAGGCGACACAATGTGTGTTCAAGCATGTCATCATTGCGTCGGATGCCGCAGGACCCGCAGCAGTATCTCTTGCGCAACGCTCGAAGCGAACGGCGGACGCCCCAACACAGAAGGCAGACGAACTTGAATTGCATAACAAAATACGATAGAGGTCGGACCCACACCACGAAGGCTGAAATCATAGTCTCAGCTCAGCGCCATCTAGATCCTGTACCGGTGCCCCGACGTTTCCTAGAGTTTGTACGCGACATAGAATGATGCGTACATATTGACCCGATCTATCGGGTCTTGGATCCTATCTCCCGTTGGTGGATGCATCTGTACAGCAATGACGGAAAATTTTGGCATCAGCGTTCGGTCATAGTAGGATTGTCAACGAAGTGATCAGGAAAAACACTGACTCGACTCTGAAGCCCTCGCGCTTGTAGAGAGCGATGTACCACGGCTCAAGACCGGCACTGCGCCAGAAAACTCGACCGCCAGGAGCAAGTGCGTTGCGGAGGGCGCGGATCGTTAAAGTCAAATCGCAAGGATTAGATCTGACTGTTTCGTCCGAGTCGCCCAGCGAGTTGCGGAACCAATCTTGCAGGTCCATAATGATCGCAATAGTCAGCGAGTTACTTCCAAGTCGTTTCATCACCTGCCAAGCAGATGCATAATCGGTTGCGGAATCAGGTAAGCTGCGATAAGCCTTATCGGGCGCACTCGGCACATTCTTGTTCTAACATTGATGATGGAATCGGTGTGAAGACGGAAAGAATCCAGTCTCGCCCCGTTGTCTTTCTTGAGTGCCTCAAAACCAGCTCGCGTAAGGTATTCTGGGCTGTGAAGAGCAAGGTGCAAACCTCGGTAAGAACTTGCCACTCGGCGATGGGGAGAAATCTTCGCAAAGGCCGGGGAACTTGTGACTTGCCAGGAGTCATGAGTGTATCTCTGCGTCAGGCAGACCTGGTAATGGTACGCTCCTGATGCGATGTGGGTGCTGTGGGCCACAGGGTCGAGAGTATCGATTGCAAACTGTTCGGTTGTTGTCTCGGATAGGAACACTTGAACTTGGTTAGTCGGAACACCTGACAGTGGAGCGTTGTCGTCCGCGCAGCAGTTAGCGCTTGTACTTGCTCTGCCGGCTTCAGTGGGACCGAGCCTCCGGTTCTCGAGAACTCACCCAGCGCATTCCATAGGAAAGCAGAGTTCGACAGAAAGAGCTTGGTGATGAATTTGCTGAGCAGAACCGGTCTAAACTTGTCTTCCCAAATCTTCTTCTGTTCCGCTTGTGTGGTCGCCGAGACGAACGCGTCCACTTCCTTGGACAACCCCCGATCTTGAGCGCGACCTTGGCCAGCCGGAGGGCCCAGCCAGAGTAGCCCCGGAGGTAGAAAGAGGATGCAAACGCACGGTCGTTTTTGCGCCAGAATTGGTACGCGTGGGAGGCAAGAACGGTGAAAGCTTGGTGTCGAGCAGTTCGCGAAATTGGGGGTGCGTTCCTTCACCGAAAAGCTAATCAATCCCCGTGCAAATCGACGTAAACATTTAAGGTTAAGTATCCATAACCTTGGCTTGTGCTGGTAGCCTGCCTGTTACAGCAACGCCGCCGGAAGACACTTACTTTCCAATGGTCCTCATAATCCAGAGCGCAGAATGAGGCGAGCTTGAGCTCCAGCAGGTGACCCTGGCAAGGGTTCATGTCTACGGCGTGGATACGCCTTGGTTGTTGACCCGGTTCCCCAGCGATAGCGTCTGCCGTTCGGGTCGAGAACTTAGTTCTTGAGGGAGATTCTTCACCACCGTTGAAGATGAACTTACAGTGCAATGCATTGTCTCCGGCCGAGGTGATGCACAGGATGGAATCGTCCTTTGTTGGCTTCAAGTACTTCATATCCACGGCCGGGTCTTCCCACTGCAAGATGAGAACGAAACGCAAACGATCCTCAGCAACTGCTTGTGGGGCCAAAGGCAAATAGCCAGAGGCGCTGACTGTGAACCCATAGATCCAGGTTCGGAATTCTTTGTGCACCGGAGAATCCAGGTACGGCACGCGGAACTGTCTTTTGCCGTAGTGAAACGAGCTCAATTGCTTGACGGGCGACACGTCGATACGAGTGGTCGCGCTCGCCTGTGATTTGGATCGGCAAAGTTGCTGCGGCGAGGAGTTGCGACGCGACAGAGCCGCGAGGCCAATATTGAGCGCCGGTAGATCGACATTGGACTGTCGTGCAGCAGCAAGGAGTGGCGATGCAGACGTCGATATGGTATTGCCTGCGTCGACTTCGTAAGCAACGTTGGCTCGCGATGTGTCGGCACGACGGGATGTCATCAAGTTGACGTAGTAAGGGCTAATTGTAGAGCCTCTCCCCAAAGTCAGGACCAGGTATGCAGGCCCGGGCCATGGGCCCATAGAGTGCGACTCACATCCGCACGATCCAGGGTAGGACAAAGTGGTTGCGACCATTGAATGATTTGATTGTTGCGAAACAATGCTCGAGGTACTGGCGCCGTGACGGGTGGAGGTCGACGTGATCGAATTCAAACCAATGAAGCCAGAACAGTCGCGTAAGCCAGGAGCACTGGCGCGAAGCGACGTCCCCAATGATCTCAGCCAGTGAGGATTTCTCGCGAGCCGAGACGTAGAAATCGCAGACGGAGAGCAATCCCGAAGGGTTCAGGAAGCGATCGACTCGATAAATGAGAGCCAACATGTTTCGCATCATTGATAGACTGTAGGACATCGTGACGAAGTCAAGTGCACCCTCCGGAGCCGCGCCGTCTTCCCAGCCGGGCAAAACGAATGCGGTAGCATCCCAAGTTTGTCATGTAACTTCAGCGGTCGAACGATGTCTCCTAGCTTCAGACATTATCCAGCTGATCAGGAGCGCTCACCTGTAAGAGACAATGCACATTTTTCCATCCCCTGGCCTCAAAGCGTTTACGCGAAACGGTCAATAGGGGTTCGCAAAGGTCCAAGACATACACCGCGTCAAAGTCGGTGATTGAAAAGTACTGTGTCAAAAATACAAGGGTCAGTAACCGCCGATGAGCAAGCGTACAACAACGTGGTCGAAGGAGCCGAGCTGAGAGCAGATAGCGCTTGTATGTGGGGGTGGGGCCGAAGCCGGTGAGGTCGACGCTCGCACGTGCGGGAGCTATCGGCGGGGCAGAAGTCGTCTGACACCCAGCGCTCCACCTACTTTGTCCATTTCCTCTACATTCCACCCTATGCATACGGTTGAGGAAGTTTGTCAATTTCGGCGCCAGGGCACGTGAGGTTCCAACCTCTGACGAGCACAAAGGGGCCACGGGCCATGTGCTCACCAGTGCCGCCTCCGATATCCAGCCAGATGAGGCGTTTGCAGGGATCGCTCTTGCGTTGTTCTCGAAGGTGAGCGGCGGAAAGCTTCAGCATGGTCCTACGGCCACGCAGAAGCGCGTTGCGCGTCTTGTCATAGACTGCGGATTAAGGCAAAGGTTTATGGCTCAGTGCCCACGGTCCGACGTCAGCTACTCCGCTCAGGCTGCCATTGGCCTGCCGTGACAGGCTTGGGTCGACGCACTATCCGCTTGTCCAGAGTAAAACGCGTAAAGACGTCCTTCTTGATCCTTGCTCTTTCCGAGAGATTTAAAAAAGCAGTTCCAGCAGAATTGCAGGGCGACGTGCGTCGGGCCAGCAAATTCGAAGACGATCGCGAGCATCGTGGTGAGTGAGAGGATATAGCCGCTCGCGACCGAGGATTTGGTGTAAGTATCGAGCCCATGCTTGACAGGCTGGTAGCCAAAGAAAAGTGACGCGGCGAAACCAGTCAAAATGATGCGACTCGCAACATGCGACATCGTGGCCTCGCGAAGGATATTGTGTCAGTCGAGACAGTGAAAGAAAGAGTCGGAGGTTGAAGCCGAAGGTCAAATTGTGGCCGCCGCGCAGCCTGCGCCGAATTCCGTGATTCTCCAAGATCACCAACGTGGCTCACTGCAGCCGCGCGACCAGACCATTCGTGTGAATGGGGCCGTGGAACCTGACCCGATTCGCCTTCAACTTGCCGAGTTTATTTGCCGGTACAATGGGGCAGGACGGGTTCGCACCGTACTCTTAGTCCTTCAAGTTGAGCAGAGTTGGGCTTGGTCTAAAAGCCATGTACACACCCTCATGTACTACACATCATCCTCTTCAGTATTTTCCCACTGTTCGGGTTGAAATATTTACCCTGGAAGGTCATGTCGTCTGCCAGGCCATCGAGTCGACTTATAAGTAGTGGCTCTGAGCCCGCCCACGTGCGGTCTCCGCTGCCCTAGTGCACGTTCGTCACATAGGACCCCCGAAAGCCCAGCCGGAGGCGCGTTTTTGTTTTGCACGCACACATAACCGCTCTACTCGCTTGTCACTTTGGGCTCACATAAGGTCGGCTTTTGGGCCCACGTCGGAGGCACTCTGGTCCCACATCGGAGGCGACTCTGGTCCCACACCGAAGGCGACTCTGGTCCCACATCGGAGGCGATTTTGGGATCACATCGGAGCGGACTTTGGGATCACATCCGAGGTCATTCTTGTACCACGTTCATGGGAACTTTGGTACCACATAGTGTAGAGGCCTGTATCTCTTGCAATATGTGATGTATCACTCTGGGGAATGTAGTATGATGTATGTACAGGTCTATAGTACTTCTGGCGGGTGAGACGAGGCGGACAATGCAGTAGTTGCTACATCGGGGTTCTTCCCCGCTGTGCCGCTCCGCGCCCGTGTCAGCGGTTAAACCTTACGCCGATCGTCACGAGGCAGCAAGCGTAGCTTGCAATAAATATCATAGGGTGGAGCAAACGTTTTTTTCTTGCTGACTAGAATACTTATGCGGTAATGGCATAATCACTACATGGGTGAGCTGTAGTGTTCCTTAGGCCTGCAATCGTTAGCACCCTTATTCGAGAAAATTCAAACATTCGGCGAAAGCCCTCTGGGGCCGCGCCAAAACTCGCAGGCACTCGTCGTTGGACGGGCTACACCGGCAAACTCACGAATGCCCCTGAAAGCAGCTCCTTTCCTCAGAGCTTCACACGCTCACTGGTCTTTCCCCCCTCTCTCTTTCTTCTTACACATAAAGTCCTCACGTAAACACTCCTCCCTATCTTAGTCGCGCGGAAATACTGTGCATCTCGAGCAAACGACGCCCAGCCTACCAGCTGCAGCCTGCCAGCTGGGTCGAGTTCATTTCTTCGCGCGCGACCGGTTTAGAGCGGTTTAGAGCGGTTTAGTCCGGTTTAGCGACGCGCGCGCTTCCACTAAACCGTTGCTAAACCGCCTTAAACCGCTCTTAAACCGCTTGCGTTAAACCTGCTCGCGAGCAGGTTTAACGCGGTTTAAGCAACGGTTTAAGGTCCCCGGCGTCCAAACTCGAGCCAGCCATATGATGAATCACAGCCTCCGAGTCAATGCAGTGACAACAGACTTATAATGTTCCTCAATACACTCTCATGCATCCTAGACCGACTAAGAATGTTATACGCATCTTATCTTTTTGTTATTCAAAAACTATATACTTATGGCTATGATGGCATGTTGTTTGTGGTTCACGTTCGGTGCTGATTCCCAGGCAGCGGGAAGACGGTCTCGCGCGTCGACGCGCCCGACTGTTCTTGAGCTCCAACCATCATCCCTTTCGCGTTTCACCACACTTCACTTTTGCACTATTGGAACATTTCCTTCGTTTACGGAAGTCCCATTCTTAATTTATGATGCGCACTCGATCGTCTAGCGTTGCTTTTTCTTCGTCACCACCGCCTCCAAGATCGCGAGGCGATACCCATCTGAAAGCTAAGCGGACGCGACCCGACCCGACGTCGTCCACACGTCGTTCGCAGCCGACCAAGTGTGAGCTTGCTTTGCTGTGATTCTGCACCTGGGAGGGGGGCACTTCAACTCACGTCTCGCCGCTCTACAACTGCTCCCAGATCGGGTACCCTCGAAACTGCTGCAAGCGAGGCAAGGGCCCGTCCCGGCGCGTCAAAGCAACAGGCCCCCCTCGTCGTCCTCATCCTCGGAGGGCGCCCCTTACCCCGTCAAAAGTATGTATCGGTCATCGTACTGGCGTGTATCAAGCAAAGAGCTGACGGAAACTGGCAACGTGTAAATGCTCATGCGAACCTCCGAAGCCAAGGCCAAGGTTCGCAAGGGGTCTGAGAAGCGACAGAGTCTGAGCTCGTCGCAAACCTCGAAGCGGACCAAAACGACTCCGCCGGCCAAAACGTCTTCCCCGACCCTATTGACGAAGTCGTCGAAATCGGAAGACTTTCCCGCAAGGTTAGATTCCGACGCGCCGCTCTATTTCGAGTTTCTCAAGCAACACGACATTGTCGCGGCCACCCTAACTAAACACGCTCCGGCGACCGAAAAAGGAAAGCGCAACCCCACTTACAACAAGAAGCGCGACAACGCGTTGTATGAGGTAAAATCTTGAGTTGCCAACTCGCATGCATCCGACGTCGATCTCTCTGGTACGCGTCTTACTTCTCGTTTGAACTATCGTAGATGATGGAAGGGGTGTACAGCGAGCGCCCGGACATGGCGCATTTCTTTAGCCCCGACGCGAAGGCCCACAGCTCGGGCCGGCCTGAAAAGAAAATTATTATCGAACGCGCAATAGGATGGTGGAAACGGTAGTTCTCCAGCTTGAATCAGACTTCCGATCCGGCAAGAGCTGATAGAGTTGAACGCCCGCTGCAGAGAGAAAGCAAAGTACAGGAAGGCTCGTGAACAGCTGGGTGAAACCGGTCAAGGTCTCACGTCTCCCGCCGACCTCGAGACGATCAATGACCCCGCTGTCCGAGAGAGGTACAGTACGTTTTGCGATTAGATGGCTAGTTGGACAAGTTGGCCTTATCAACAGTTTTACAGCTACCACCATGGCTTCCTACGCTTCCTATTGGGACATGTTACAACTCTGTGGACAAGGCAACCCCCACTTGGGTGAAACTAAGACGTCGAACTTGGATTCCGATGGGTCATCCTCGGCGTTGCTCGCGCGAACGCTCGAAGTTTCGAAAGGGCAGGCGGCTAGGCTCCACGAGATTACAAGCCATCTCGAAGGGGCGACTGGTGATCACAATATGGAGCTCTCGGACAACGACTCAACCACTTTCCCGACCTCGGACTGGCCAGCCTCTGAGACCGGAGATCTCGTAACTGATGAGGCCAGGAGCTCTGAGGGGAGGACATACCGGAGGACACGGAAGAAGAAGAAGAAGATGACCACATCGTTAGTATCCACGCTCTAAGACCGCGGTAGATGTGCCACTGACTCTTTTTCAACAAAAAAGATAAAAAAAACTAAAGAGTCGGGAACGTGTGAGAAGTTAAAGGAAAAAAATCCCTTACCAAGGCTCAAATGAACGACGATTAGTACCAAGTCGATGATCAATTGGTTTAGAATCTTCATATGCTTCATTACACGGAATGGTTAAAGAACAAATTGGCTCAGCCAACGAAGTCTTAATACCCTTATTTACGCGCTATTCTTTTTCATTCTTATTGGAAATCTTATTGGTAACGTTCCATACTCATTTGCTATTGGAACAAGTGCTGTAGTGTCAATTGGATTAAGCTTCACTGTATTCTTTGGAGTAACTATTTTAGGTCTTTATCGACTTAATAGCGGATACGGGCATCTGGGACATTTTGCAGGCTGCCAATCACCCCTTGACGACCGCCGACAGGTACGGCTCGGAACCGGGAGCGTCGTCGAGAGGCCGATCTTATACTTCTCCGCCAAGTGTCGCAATCAGAGCCGAGGAAACAACTTTCAATCAGGAAGAGAATGATGTGCCTTCAGATCAGACCATTACCAGCAAACCTAGGTCAGTGCGCCGCCCATCGTTCCGCAGCCCTCAGTTCGAGCCGACGAGCAGGCTGACCGGTTGGCAGACCCATGCTCCTTAGTCGCGGGAAAAAGCGTGCTCGAGATGGCAAATCGGACATGCGACCTCGCCGCTCAGGAGAATCATCTACGTCGCGACCCCGATCCCAGCCCAATGGTGACAACCGAGTCGAGAACGTCTTGGATGCGCACTCGCGCTTCCTTGCCAACAGCCAGGCCGATCTCATGCAAGCTTGCGACGCGACTTGGGCTCGCACCCAGGCAGCGAAGGACAATCTTGCCAACCGAAGAGCGCTTGACCAGTTGCAGATGGAACGAAGCAAGTTTTATTTCAAGGAAGTTTTGTCATGGCCCGCTGAAGTGCAGGCCCAGTACCGCTTAGTCACCGATGTTGACCGGTTCCTGCGCGGTGAGGAAAGCTATGCCATTGGAAGTGCCTCATGATGATGAGCAGATGGTATATATAGGTAGGAATTGTCATTTCACATCAGGCAAGACTCGTTGGTTATCAAGATATGACTCAATTTGTAATTACAATGACATCACATCAGAGAACATGGCAAGCTCATGGTCTCCTCAAAGGATGATGTCTCAGTATTTCGCTGCGTCTACGATCTCGAATCGACTTGGCTATGCGGAGCTCAGCCCGACGCTGTACCGCTTTGGACTGATTCGCTGCCTGGTCTAAGTCCAACTGCTGTGTTTCATCATTATCAGCCGGGGTGCTGGCTCCCGCTTCATTGCGCTGAGCGCGTTCGTATTGCTCGCGTGTTGGTTCCTCAGGTTCGACTGGCCGATGGTAATCGAACTTGCCCACAAACCAGTCGACCTCGGTTGCGAATCGATGTGCAACGATGCATGCGCTAACCCACTAATTTGCAATTTCGAATTGGTCTTTAGAGTTGATGCGGAGCGCGAGCCGCTTCAAGGACTGAAACCGAGACTTGAGATAGCCGATGGTGTGCTCGGATCGACAGCGCGCACGTGAGACATAGTAATTGAAACGCTTGTTTTGTCGAGAGTCTCGCTCCCACGGGAATAAGGAGCTGGTTTAGGCATTGCACAACAAGTTCGTCAGATATTGGGCGCCTGCAGGAAAAAAATAGACCATCTGCTTACTGAGCACCCAGCTTTCCGAAGGATAGCCCGAGTCCGCGAGAACGAAGTCTTCTGGATCCAAAAGTGTTTCTCGAAGATTGTGAGTCCTCGATTGTCTCCAAATGGTGACGTCGGCGGCCGACCCGGGCGAACCAGTAGTATAATCAATGATGCGTCCATCTGGTGTATTGACAATCTGGAAGCAAGAAGGTTGCGCGCGGTTGGTTCAGAGCGCCTAGATAGCGTGTAGAGAAGCAGGACTCACTTGAATATTGAGAGCGGCCCGGCATTTGCGACTGGTGAAGCTTGCGCCAAACCACTGTGGCGTGCGCGACAGCTCAATGAGAGAGCCGTCAACACTCATTCAAGAACAAACCCTCGCTACTATGCCATGCACCATCCGTTCCTCCATTCAGGGCATGTTTTGCTCTCCATCCACGCTTTCGACAGCTCGCGCTCCGCCTGATTGGGCCAACGTATGATTCGGCGACTAAAACTCGGTTCGTTCAGCGCTAGCAGAACTCTGTAGGTAAATTTGACCACTGATCCCATGCTGCGACCGGACCATTCAGCGGCCGCCTTTGCCGATGCCCTGTTCCCGTAGCCGCCAAAGCGCCATAAAGCGACGGCGAGCTGGATTTTAGCCGGTGTCTGAGGTTTTCTTCCTCGGGATTTGAACACGGCGTGATCCTTTATCTGACAAAACATGGGCAAGACGTTCAGGCCACAGACTAAAGCACCTGTGATATCACACGGTCATAAGGAACTCACAGCTTTGTGTAACTCGTCGAATGCCTTCTTGCTCATGCAAATATCCGTCAAGAAAAGGTCGTGGTCGCGATTGCAATCCACATCCAAACACCTCATCAGCCCGTGGCCGGGTCGTCTGCCGGCGTATTTCTTTGCCCGATTCGCGTAGCGTTGTCCCGCGAGTTCTTCTTCTTTGCGGACCAACATCTCTAGGTGGTCCTGAAGAGCCTGTATTAAGCGGTAGTTCATGCGAAAGTGATGGGTGCGGAACGTCCTCAGCCTGTCAAGAAGGTCAGACCGGTCGTCGGACACTTCGAGCGATTCGGGCCAGAATTGGGAAACCCAAGTATCAACGAGTGGGGTTTCCGGGATGGAAGAGCGATTAGCTGTGCAGTTGGTAACATTGGCGGATCGCAGGTTTTCCGATGGTGAGAAAGAGGCTGGAGGCAACGACGCGTCGGAGTCGGTGTCCATCGCGTCCGACAACAAGTCGGACTTCATCTCCTTGTCAGTCTCCAGCAGAATGGATTGGTTGAGGGATAAGAGGTCTCGAAGAGCCCTTTCCGTTTCTTCGATCTCGACGCGAACATCATCACGTTTCCGTTGAATAGCGCTTTTGCGGACCATTGTGAGGAGTTGAGAACGAAAGCCAAGAGATAGTTCGAGTGAGCGCGGATTGACGCGCTGAGAAGTGCCTCTGAGAGGCAACCATCACCTTCGATCAGAGGCGACTAAATCGGACGCGCGCGCGCGGGGCGTTCATTTCAAAATGCCTAAACCGACACTAAACCGCAGGAACAGAAAACGCGCGATTTTCAGAAATGAACTCGGCCCTGAAGGCTTCGCAATCGGCTGCCAGCACGCCCGCCAAGCAAGAAAAACCGACCGACGGCATGCCGTCCACCATTGTCGTCCCGGAAGCCTACATGCTCAAAGGCCGCGAGAACTTTGTCGAATGGGACGGCTTTCTCAACATGTTCCTTCCGGACAATGTCTACAACTACCTCACCGGGGGCAGAGATAAGGTGAAGTGGACCGACGCCTACTACACACGCGGACAAGAGTACGCATCGCGGGTCCTCATCGCTTCCATTGATCCGATCTGCTCCTCGGACATCATTCCGATTCGCCAGATGAAAGGCACGGCACACGGGTGCTGGCTCGAACTTGCCAGTCGCTACCGCCCAGCGACGCTCAAGCCGCCGCGACCCTCGTTGGCGACTTCTGGAACCTTCCGCCGATCCCCACAACCGAATCCGGCTTCAATCAGTGGGCTGGTCATGTCCGCATCATTGTCAACTCAATGAGAAACCTGAACATCGATTTCGAACAAATCCTTACCGCACACCTACTCCTCTACATGCCGCAACTGTACAACAATTGGAAGTCTACCTTCAACCAGCGTCAGGCCTCGGCCACCACGCTCCCAAAAATCGAAGACCTCATCTTCTCCCTTTGCCGTGAAGTGAGATCAATGAGCGAACACCCCATTAACGGCGCCACTCCAACATATGTCGCGTCTCCTCAGCCAGCAACAAACTCTCACAACTGATCCAATGCGAGGTCACAGCGACCAAACGAAGCCTCTAGCCCCTGCCCAGTATGCGACGAAGGCAAACACTGGGCTGATCAATGCCCTGACACCGACCGTTGCCGCAAGTACTTCGAGCTCAAGTCGGCACTTTGAGACTTAAAACTCCAGAAGTCAACCACCTCTCCCGAAAATGTCTCATCCTTCGCAGCCATTTGCGCCCCGGCACCTTACGTGACGGTGCCGCCTTTGTCCCAAGAACTTGACAACTTCTTCTTGTTGTTCCACACAGCCACCCCAAATTCCACTCAACCGACAGACTTCCTCCTTGATTCAGCCTCGCCTTTCCACATCGTCAATGACCGCTCCCTATTTTCCGGCCAACTCAAACCCTCATCTCATCACATTGTAGGCATCGGCGGCCAAACAGCTGTCAAAGGCACTGGCTCAGTCAAACTCCGCACCAAATGGGGAGTTCTGGTCCAACTCAACAACGTCCACTTGGCGCCCAATGCTCCCACCAACATCATCTCAGTCTTCCAAATGGGTTCCAAAGGCGTCATCACATCTTTCACCGGGGGTCGAGCCAAACTCAGCACCGTCCAATCAGGTATTTTTGCAACAGCTACAGCCACCATGTCCAAGCACTATTGTCTCAATGTCACCCTTGCAACCACTCGCAAACTCCCCGTCCAAGAATGGCACACGTCCAAATCACCGCCACGACCCCGCCCCAGCCAACACAGTTCCTTCATCGCTTTTTCAAAACCATCAAAGTCAACCCCACCCCGCACCCGCCCAGACTGGACCACCCCTAACCGCTTTCAACTCTTGCCTACCAATGTCTCAGCTTGACTGGCATGGAAGCATGGGGGGTGTCAGAACCCAATCATATTTGATTCTCTTTCAATCCTATTTACTTCTCATGCCACTATTTCACTCCTACTTTGCACTCCTTCTTTAGCCTATTCCCTCTACGCCGGATCCCAGTGCCTGATTGAGACTTGGTTGACACGTTGGCTTGGGTCGAAGTCGCGCGCCTTGCGGGCGCTCGTCTCTCTTCCTTCTTCATCCATCTTCCATCCTCAATCTTGTGCTCGTACTCAACCCCCTGAGTCGGGATCCAGACTTCTAATATTGTACGCATTGAGGATCTGCTGCTTGACAGCATTTGAAAGCTTGACATGGGAGACACAGGCCACTAGGGTGGGCAGTGGATTGGTGAAGGAGTATCAACTCATGGCGTTGGCTACGATGTTGTCCTCGCCGGGCAGGTACCAAAGGTTGTAATCAAATTTGGCCAGGTGTCAAGCCAACGGGCTTGTTGGCAAGAGAGAACGGTACTCTGGGTCTGGAAGTGCTCAAGTGTGGAGTGATCAGTGAGGATGTGGAAGTGACCGCCAAGCAAGTTGGTTGCGCCATTTCTTGTGTGCTTCGACAATGGCAAGGAGTTCCTGCTCGTGAGTGGGGTAGTTGCGTTCAGCGGGTATGTATTGCTTGGACCAGTACACAATGGGGCGCGCCATCTTCCACTCCTGACCCTGGAGTAGGACACCACCAATTCCCTGATTGCTCGCATCAGTCATCACCCAGAACGGAACGGCATTGGCGGAGTGGT
Organism: Microbotryum lychnidis-dioicae p1A1 Lamole; assembly: GCA_001244265.2. Classification (NCBI taxonomy): domain Eukaryota; kingdom Fungi; phylum Basidiomycota; class Microbotryomycetes; order Microbotryales; family Microbotryaceae; genus Microbotryum; species Microbotryum lychnidis-dioicae. The sequence continues at coordinate 2,359,407 of CDLV01000004.1, read as the reverse complement.
CGGACGGCCAAAGGCAGTCGAGTGGGGTGACGATGGCCTTGATGGCATTGAAGTGGCGGACCTCGTTGGGTGTCCAGAGCGTGGCAATAGATGAGAGTCCTTGGCGTGTCAAGGGAGTCAGCGCGGTGGTGTGCTCAGCGAGGCCAGGGATGAACTTGCAAAGATACTGCACCAGCCCGAGGAAACCCCTGAGTTCCTTGACCGTCTTGGGTAGTGCCCAGTCTTCAATGCGCTGGATCATCTTGGGATCAGCATGCACCCTGGTGTGGTTGATGATGTGGCCAAGGAACGAACACTCCGCAGTGGCAAGGTTGGTTTTGATTGGCGAGCAGTAGAGTTTGGCACGGCGCAGCACTTCCAGGACTTGGCAAACGCAGGCCTTATGCTCCTCCAGTGTATCCGCAAAGATGGTGATGTCATTGAGGTAGACGAAGCAGATGGTGCCAAGCAGGCCTTGGAGCGCCTTGTTGACACGTTGTTGGTGGGTGGCAGGGGCATTGCAGAGGCCCATGGGCATGACGGTCTACTTGTACAAACCCCAAGGTGTGGACACGGCCATCTTAGGGATGTCCTCTTCCACCATCTTGGTCTGAAAGAAGGAGTTGGTCATGTCGATCTTGGCCCAGAATTGCGCATTGGAGCACATCGAGAGAATGTCATCAGGCAAGGGCAGAGGTGTGCGGTCTTTGATGGTGTGCTCGTTGAGCTTGCGGTAGTCGTTCACCCAGCGCGGGGCGATCGTGGGATCCATGTCGCAGCCCTTCTTTGGGATGATGAACAAGGGTGACGAGCATGACAACCGAGAGGGGCGGAGGCGACCGGCCGCAAGATGTTCCTGTAGCAGTAAGTGCCATGCCTCGCGATATTTCTTCGGGAGGGGTATCCTCGAAGGTTGATGACAGTGGACGGCTTGTCAAGCTCGATGCTGTGTCGCACCGGGGATTGGTACGAGTGTACAGGCGGGATATCCGCAGGAAAACGGTCGGCAAACTCCGCTCGGAGGCAATGGTCAAGCGCGGCAAGGCAGAGCTGCTCCTCGGCGTCAAAAACCGGAGCAATTGCGGCAACCGCGCGGCGGCGCACGGCTGGGACGACAGCGCCAGCAGGTCTATAGAGTGTACGGGGTTGGCTTTGCAGGTGAGGTGAGGCTGAGGGAAGAGGCCGAGCTCCATCTTGTGCCAATAGATGAAGTTGCCTCCCAAGATAATCTCAAGGTCCTTCCCGAGGGGCGCTACCTCCGTGTACGTTGGTCCTGCGGCCCAGAGCCCGTTGGCCAGCTCGAGCGGGACTCGAACAAAGTGCGTGCAGGTGAAGACAGTGGGAATTCGGTTCTGCATTGCAAGGGTGTACTTCGAGTGCTGTTCCAGGGCGCGCTTCGCCCACACCGTTGCCCTTAGCCGCGCCCAAAGCCCGACCCGATGACGCCAACGCCGCCGACGAGGCCGACGAAGAAGCACCTCCCAAGGACGTGGAAGACGCTATGGACCAAGATGATGAGCACAACTAAGATCCCAAACATGTCTTTTGTTGCTACCAATGTGCAGTCAATCAATGAAGACCATAAGCGTGCCTCTCTTTTCTCCAATCTGCGCTCCTGTAAGGCCACCGGTACTGGGCCGATCGATTCGTCGTATTCAAAATGGTATTGTTGACTGTGTTCGTTGTTTCAAATCGACGCACTCGATGGTTGTGGCACGGTTCCAAGTGCCGGGCACAATTGACATCGGTCCGGGCAAATTCAAGCTGGGTTTGCACGTGATCGAGGGCGACGCGACCTGCGAGTACCTCACCTCCATTGTCCGCACCCTTTACAACAAAGCCCTCCTCCAGACGCCCAACGATCCACCAGCAGCTTGGACGTCCACCAAACACCGCCTGCTGCCCGAGCTGCAGGCTCTGGCCCGGACTTTCGCTCGGTTCCGTCGTGGCGGGTCGGAGCAAGAGAGGGCTGACCACTCGCGCTACGGCGCGGCCCTGCGGTCCCGCCTCGACCCATCTCTGGCGGGTCCCTCTTCCATCTTCATCCGCCTGCGCAAAGTGCGAGCATCCGACCTGATCCCTCCGCTCACGGTCAACGATGATGTTCATTCCGACCCTGATTCGATGCTTGGAGCGGCCAGCGACTACTTCGAGCGGGTCTATGAGGACCGCCCCATCGATGACGCGGCCCTGAAGGCGATCACCGACGGCCTCGCTCCAACTCGCCTCTTCCCCGCGGACTCATTCAAGCTCGAGGAAACGTACCCGTTGGAGGAGATGACAAAGGCTCAAAGAGGCGTGTAAGTCGAACTCTTTGCCAGAGCCTGACAGCCTCCCGGTTGAGTTCTATCGCGCTACGTGGCCGGCCACTGGCCCAATTCTTCGAGACGTCATCAACTCGATCCCCACCGAGGCCCGTCAGCCTGGACCTCTTCCCCGCAACACCGCCCACATCCATCTCATCCACAAATGCGGCGAGAGGGATCAGCTCTCGAACAAACACCCCATATCGCTTATCAATGCAGACAAGCGCATCATCTCGCAAGCCCACAACCAGCGCCTCGCTCCCCTGCTCGAGTTCCTGATTGGCCCAACCCAACGTGGCTTTGCTCCGAACCGTTGGATCGGCACGAACATCGCTGAGGTCCAATGTCTCATGGACCCTGGACTTCCAGGCTCAACACCCGTGTCTGGCATGCTAGCGGTGATGGACTTTGAAAAGGCTTACAATCGTCTTTCCCACCCGTACCTTGATGCAGTCCTCTGCGCCGTTGGCCTCGGCCCCAAAGCCCGCCAATGGTACCGAGCGACCTACACCAATCAATCTGCCTCGATCTTCCTCAACGGTTGGCTCTCTGCCACTTTCGACATCCTGTCGGGCATTCGGCAAGGTGATCCTTTGGCTCCGTCTCTCTTCGTCCTGGCGATCGAAGGTTTTGCCTGTCAGATTCGATTCAGAGTCAAGGGCATCGATACTGCGGGCCTCCAAAACGTTCGCGAACTCCTTTTTGCCGACGACGCTTGCTGCGCACTCCACAACCTCTCGGACCTCGACCACCTCAATCGGGCGATCGAGCTTTACGAACGGGCAAGTGCCAGCAAGCTCAGCAACGTCAAATCTTTCCTCTACCCCCTTGGAGCTTTTCGGGATCGGTCGATCGCCCCAGATCGGGACCTGGCGTCTCAGCGATTCGCAGTTTCGCTACCTTGGTATTCAGGTCGGGGTGGAGATCGCCGAGGATGCGGGCTGGGAAGATGTCAAGGCCTTGACCATCGCTCGGATACGCTCGATTCCGATGTACGATCTCCCATATGCAGCCAAGTGTTCGATCATCAACATCTACTGCTACACAAAGATCCTGTACTACAGCCGATTCCTCTTCGCCCCAAGAGCATTGTCAAGGAGATCGAGGAGGCCGCCATGCTCGCCATTCACGGTCGAGCTTCGGATGGTACTCAGCGACGTCCGAAGGTCTCCCGGTTGCGCCTCTGCACCCCTCTCGATCACGGCGGCTTTGGCTTGATTGATCGGCCTTGGCATCTAGCGATCAATCATGCGAAGTGGGTCTTAACTACTTGGACGGCCGTCCTTACGCTATTCAAATTTCTGAAGCTGGACATCAGAAACGAGTTCCCTCATAATCCTAAGGCGGAACAACAGGAAAACAGCTACTTGTGCGGGCCGGCTACGATCAATGCAGTGGAGACGGAGGTGCTCGGATTGGGTCATTCAACGCAGCGCGCGCTCACATGTCACGGCTCCGTCAATTCTGTCGTTTATCCTCTCTGGTTGGTGCTGTCGAGGATCCCAAAGAGATTGAATCCATTGTTATCAAGGGCACAAAATCAAAGGCAAAGTCTGGGAGATCCGCTGCCGGAACACTGAGCAGCAAGAGCACATCGGCAGAGTCCGGCAAGGCACCAACAACCAAGCCAACAAATCAACAAGTCGCATCATCCTCAAAAAACCCGCCAACTTCTCGACTTCAAATGACCTTCACCAAGGCATCGAAGCTGACAAAAGCTCAAGAGCTCACCCCTGAGGAGCATACAACGTGGGCTCGCGACCATCCGCCTCTTTTCAGGAGGTTTGCTGAAAAAGTTGAAGATCTTTGCCTGGGATTGAATGTTGATGTCAAAAATCCAAAGTACGTGCGGTGTGGACATTGTTATGTCTTGGTTCCAATGGCGGCCTTGCTGTGCAAGGCACAATTTCAATTACATCTCGGCAATAAGAAGTGTGCCAACCTCCAACCCATCAGCAATTTCTTCAGACCTATTGCCTCTGGCTCAACTGCTACCAGCCCCTTGCTAGGACCATGCCCCGGCCTTACGTCTGAAAAGGCGATGCATTATCTTTCATCAACTGTGGTGCAGGGTGGCGGGGCCCCTCCTCGACAGACACTTTGTTTGCGCCTCTATCCCAAAATTGGTAAACGACCAATGACGGAGCTCGAGAGGAAGGAGGTGGACAAATTGGAAGCAAATGAATGGAAGTGGCGCAACGATCATTGAGCACGGCGCATCATCAGTGTGAACTGTCGCAAGTATAGCGCTCGAGATTTGATCAACAAGGACGGACCAAGCTTACCGTGTGAAGAATGCGCAAGGCTTCCTAAGGATTCATCCTGTTGAGCAGCTCTTCGACGTCAATATGCTGCTGGCGCAACTCGCAAATACACCAACAAGAAATATGTTGCGGGCGATACACTTCTCTTGGCCATCTACCGGTGACATCATGGACTAGAAGAAATCCTGGATGACAACGGTCAAGGGACCGTGTATCTACAATTTGCGCAAGGTGTGGCCTCAGGAGAATTTGACGGAGCAAACATCTTGGGGGGATTAGTGAAAGCGGCTATGGTCAAGCACGATCAGATCGTCAAGGGCAAATCAATGCGAGGCTTTGTGCGGTCCGAAGCGCTGCGTGACTTCGAGCAAGCCATGGCGCTGGCGTCTCCGATGGCTCTGAGAGTGCTGCAGGCTACAATCGGCGCATCCACAAGCCGAAAACTGCAGTGAGTACTGTCATTCTTTTGTTCCTTCAATTCAACCTCATACTGAATGATCAAGGTGCTTGCAGAATGGACCGAGCGACATCAGGCAAGATGCGCCTTAGCCTCGACAAGTCCAACCTGGATTGTGTTGTAATACACCCCGTTGGAGTGTACACCTGAGCGGCGACAACAAGGTGTAAGGCCCGTGCGCCTGGGCCTTAGGAAGAGGGGACGCGTGCCTGGGCACTCTTAGTCTCTCTTCAGCGACTGATACGAGTGTCCAGGTGAGCACAAGGTGGATCAGAAGGCATTGTCATACCAGTGACTGATACGAGTGTCCAGTGTCAATTCTACATACTTTGGTCCTGTGATCCTTGTCGTTGTTGCTGAGGTGTACACTCCAATGGGGTGTATTACACTTTTTTTTTCACACCGGTCAAAGACGCACACTGCCACGTGCGCCAGCGACACACCCACGGAACGAACAAACGACAACGAACGGTAACAGACAAATATGGCGCGTGGCAAGAACTCCAAGAACTCCACCGCCCAACCAGCGCCACCATCGGCACCAGAGGAAAGGGAGGACAGCTCGGACGATGAACAGGAGGTTGCAACGATGCCAAGGGGCATGAAGCTCAGCGCGCCCAAGCTTGTGAACGGCACGAAACTCACTCTCTCCTCGATCCGCGCTTTCCTCAACAACATGGACAACATGTTCTTCCAGTACCAAGTGAAGAACATGCGACTAAAGATAATGTTCATCGCCAACCACATTGAACACGAGGCGCTCAAGGATTGGCTGGTGACGGCGACGGAGGAACGCATGTGGGACGAGCTTAAGGTCGCCTTCATCCGCAAGGCACTACCCTTGGATTTCGCCTTCACGACAGAGCAGCGTATTCGCCACAGCCACCAAGGCAACCACGACTACGCGACGTGGGCTTTGGGACTTTGGGCCTCACAGCTGCAGCTCGGCCAGACCGCCCTCAGCGACATCGAGTTCATCAAGATCCTACTGTTCAACATGGACCCTCAATTGAGCGTTGTTCTACGACAGAACGACCTTCTGTTGGGTACTGGCCTACACCAAGATGATTTAGACTACGTGGTGGCTTCAAAGGCGGCGCTCCCCAAGCTCAAGACATTATCTTACGAGGTGTTCGAGCGATTGGCAAGATCCCAATGGAATGTGATCATAGTGGTTCGTCCTGTAGCAACTCCCCGAACGCAAACCTCGACTACGAGCCCAAAGACCAGCTCTGGCCGACCTTTCGTGACCTCGGCGACCACTCGACGCAGGCCGACGAGACTCACGGACCCGATGAAGGATTATCTCTCGGAGAAGGAGGGATGCTTTAGCTGCAGACGCATCAACACGGATCACCGCGCAAGCGACTGTACAGCCAACTGGCAGCAGGCACCGGATGTCCCGGAGGGGTGGGCCGAATTCGAAATGAAGACGGCGAAAGCGGCTAAGAATGACACCCTCCATCAAATTGCGGAAAACTCAGAAGACGACATCTCAACGGACGAAGAAAACGAGTACGCCCCTCAGTTCATCTCCACCATTCCCATCACTCTGCACAACAACACGAAGTCAAAGACGTTGCAGGCACTTGCTGACTCTGGGGCCTCTTCCTCCTTTATTGCAGATAAGGTGGTTGAGAAACTGGGGTTAGTCATGCATCGTCTCCCTGTTCCTACATTGGTCAAAACTGCAATCAAGGGCCAAGCACGCGCGTTTCATGTTACCTTGTTTGTAAAGATTCCGATCACGCTCGAGAATGGCGCATGGGAAGCGGGACACACAATTCTGAAGGTGGCTAAACTGCAGGAGCCCTTGGAAGTGGTACTGGGGTTCAACTTCCTTGTAAAACACAAGGTTACCATTGACTTCGCGGCACACAAGATCCTGGTGCCACATCCGACCATGCCTGACGTAAAGATCGACCTTCTTGCGCCGGTCTTCGGACCCCACCCCAGCGAGCCGCGGCGAGGAATGCCAAACGAAGCGATAAAGCTCGGATCAACTGGCGTGCAGTGATTGCCTACATCGACGGGGTCCAGCAAAGGGAAACGGAGTTGACAGAGTTGCGACGGCGGGAGGCAAAGCTACGGGTCGAGTTCGCAGATCGGTTCCCGGGGGATATTCCTCCGGTTTCGACGTATGAATCACCGGTCCGACACCGAATCGAGCTGAAGGACGGAGCAACAAAACCGAACTTGAAGGGTTATCGAGCCGCACACCGTTACCGGGAAGCCTGGAAGCGCCTGATTGATCAGCACGTCGCCAATGGCCGCCTTCGAAAGTCGTCATCAGAGTTCGCGTCCCCGGCGTTTGTCATCCCAAAGAAAGGTATGGATAAGGACCCGTCAATCCAACCACGCATGGTCTGTGACTACCGAGTACTCAACGAAGGGACGGTCCGAGATCGCACACCTCTACCACTTCCGGACGAGATTCTGTCGGTCTGCTCAAACACGCGATTCTGGGGGAAGATCGACATGACAAACTCCTTCTTCCAAACCAAGATGGCCGAGGAAGACATCCGGAAGACGGCGATTGTGACACCGTGGGGATTGTACGAGTGGACGGTAATGCCAATGGGACTCTGCAACGCCCCGGCAACGCATCAGCGCCGAGTCAACGAGGCACTTGGAGACCTTATCGGGAGCGTGTGTTTCGTGTACCTCGATGACATCACAATCTTTGCCGACACCTTGGAGGAACATGAACGACGGGTGCGACTAGTTCTGGAGGCGCTGAGACGGGCGGATCTGTACGTATCGCCGAAGAAGACGGAACTGTTTGCTGCCGAGTGCTTTTTCCTCGGCCACCAGATCACTCGGGAAGGCATCAAGGTCGATCCTGACAAGGTGGAGCGGATCCAACAGTGGCCGCGACCAAGGACAGTGAAGCAATTGCGGGGATTCCTAGGTCTGGTGCAGTATCTGCGGAAGTTCATCGACAAGCTTGCGGATTTGACGGCGGTTTTAGTCCCGCTGACACGGAAAGGGGTGCATGTCGACGAAGGCTGGACGGGAGAGCACGACAAGGCGTTTGAGGCAATCAAGTCCTTGGTGGGCAACCTTCCTTCTCTACATCCCATTGACCATTCCGACAAGGGCAACCCATTATGGCTGATGACGGACGCGAGCAATCGGGGAATCAGGGCGGCACTCAGTCAAGGAAAGCAATGGCAGACGGCCATGCCGGCAGGCTATTGGTCACGACAGTACAACCCAGCGGAAGGCAACTATGCAGCACACGAGATGGAATTGCTTGCAATTGTGGACGCCCTTCATCACTGGCGGGTGGACCTTTTGGGTGTTCAATTCAAGATCCTCACAGACCACCACTCCTTGGCGGGCTTCATGAAGCAACCAAGCCTTTCACGACGACAAGCTCGATGGACCGAACGACTGGCCGATTACGACTTCGAGATTGTATATGTACGAGGTCCAGAGAACACAGTGGCTGATGCATTGAGTCGTTACTCTTTCCCGGAGGAACCCACAGCCGGCTGCCAGGCGAGCGACAATGTCAACGTGCTGGCGGAGGCAACTCTCGATCCTGCCTTCCTTTGCAAACTCAGGGACGGTTACCGCAAGGACCCGCAATGTCAACAAGCTATCAAGAACATTGACTCAACACCAGGCTACTCAGTCGACAATGGAATCGCACGGTTCGAAGGACGGATCCTCCTGCCAAAGACGGGGAACTTTCGGGAGGACGCACTACATGACGCGCATGATGCCGCAGGCCATTTTGGACTACACAAGACGTATGAACACCTACGCCGCAACTATATCTGGTCGGGAATGAAGGATGCATGCAAAGATTACGTTGAGTCCTGTGCTGCTTGTCAGACAATGAAGATGCATGGCACCGGTTTTGCCGGTCGGATCCACAATTTGAATGTGCCTGACTGGCCAATGCGGGAAGTTGGCCTAGACTTTGTCGGGCCACTTGTACCTAGCAATGGTAATGACGCACTGCTTACGGTAACAGATCGCCTTTCAGGCTACGTTCGCCTCATCCCCTGCCGCACGACGGACGACGCGACTACCACGGCGGACCGGCTCTTTGAGGGGTGGCATCGACACTTCGGCATGCCACGAGTGCTGGTCTCCGACCGCGACAAGCTCTTCACAAGCGAGTTCTGGCGAGCGTACATGGGCCAGCTGGGAACGAAACTGGCAACATCGACGTCTTTCCACCCACAAACGGATGGCCGAAGCGAGCGAACAAATCGGACCGTGATCCAAGTCCTGCGAACAATGGTCAACCGACGGCAAAATGACTGGTCAAAGCACTTGGCTACGGTGGAGTTTGTGATCAACTCCAGTATGAACAGGTCGACGGGGAAGACGCCATTTGAAGTGGTACTTGGGTTCACGCCGGAGCTGACACCAATCACCCCAGTGGAGGGCTCAACCACGTCACAGGCAGTCAAATCCATCGTGGAACAACGTGAATCAGCGGTTGCGGAAGCCCGAGACAATTTGGCAATTGCAAAGATCCGACAGGCCAACCAGAGCAACAAGGCGAGGAACCCGGAGCCCGGGTTTGCAGTGGGCGACATGGTCTTAGTCGACTCGCGGGATCAATGACTGCGGTACAAGGCCGATGGGGAAGCACGGTCAGCCAAACTCTTTCCCCGGTTTGACGGCCCCTACGAAGTCTTAGCAGCACGACCCGAACCTCAAATTACAAGCTGAAGCTCAAGGCGGGGGACAAGTCGCACAACATCTTCCATGCCTCCAAGCTCCGACGCTGGGTAAAGAACAATGGGGTGGTGTTCCCAGGACGAGAGGCAACGGAACCAGCGGCCATTATCGTCCAAGGAAACGAGGAGTGGGAGGTAGAACGGATTGTGGACGAAAAGGGGAAGGGGTCAAGGAAGAGGTTCTTGGTGAAATGGAAGGGGTGGGCAGACAGCGACAACACATGGGAGCCATGCTCACACCTGGAAGACACCGCAGCGTTGGAAGAGTGGGAGAGTGGGAAGGCGGGGGAGGACAAGGCAAGGAGGGGAGGGTGTAAGGAGGGAGGGGAGTTTGGTTTAGGTGGTGGAGAGTGTAAGGCCCGTGCGCCTGGGCCTTAGGAAGAGGGGATGCGCGCCTGGGCACTCTTAGTCTCTCTCCAGCGACTGATACGAGTGTCCAGGTGAGCACAAGGTGGATCAGAAGGCATTGTCATACCAGCGACTGATACGAGTGTCCAGTGTCAATTCTACATACTTTGGTCCTGTGATCCTTGTCGTCGTCGCTCAGGTGTACACTCCAACGGGGTGTATTACACAAGGATCACAGGACCAAAGTATGTAGAATTGTCACTGGACACTCGTATTAGTCGCTGGTATGACAATGCCTTCTGATCCACCTTGTGCTCACCTGGACACTCGTATCAGTCGCTGGAGAGAGACTAAGAGTGCCCAGGCGCGCGTCCCCTCTTCCTAAGGCCCAGGCGCACGGGCCTTACATGTGTCTGCGCAAAACTCGAAGCAGACAGCCTAACATTCAATTTGCATGTAGACAACACAAAGTGTCGATCCAGGATGCGAACCACTCCATACTACTCAGAAGACCTCAGTTTAGAGCGCGAACTACGTACAAAGGGCATATTCCACCACGAGCTGATCGGATCAATTGGTCCGCCACGCATCTATGAAACTCCGGGTGAACTCCCTGATATGTTCAGCGGACCTGACCCCCCGGTTGCTGGAACCAAAGTGAGTGGCAATGATTCTTTTAAGTTTGTACTTCATTTCCATGAGGCTTTAACATGTGTCACCTCTTCATTCAGATCCGAGCTTACATGATAGCACCAAACGATGTTGGCTCCCCAGCACAGGTGTGTGCCGCTTTTGTGATCGGTGAAACTACAAACGCGGAGGACGTGACTAAACAGTTACATTCAGTGATACAAGAATTAATAAAACGTTGCGTCGCACACCTTCTGGTATCCATCTCCGCAGATGGTGCGGCAAGCAAGGGTGTGCTGCAACATAATGTTGCCGTCCTTTTGCGCAATCAGGGTGGTGCTGTTGCTCAAACCGGATCAAGGAACGCGTCATCATACACCCTCCCCTCCCCAGATCTGGACGGAGTGTTTCCTGAGATCACTATATTGACCGTCAACGTCGTGGGAACACCAATAGTCTTCTGTCGGGACGAAAAACACCTGGCCAAATGTCTGAGGAACGCTGTTGACTCTGGAGCAAGATTGCTGTTTGGTGGCCTCGGATGCATTGCCTACCAGGATATGCTCACCATCCTGGGCGGACTGGAGTCGCGTCGTACTCTGTCTTGTCATGATGTGGTCGGGCGTGATCGTCAAGACAACAATGCAACACATTGGGCATTCTCCAAGGCGACGCTCAAACTCGTAACCGAACTCACTGAAGACAAAAAACTCGACCCCGATGTGGTTGTATATCTCTTCTTATGTGGCGAGTTACACAATGCCATCCAGAATCGGTCGCTTCAGCCCCTTGAACGTATCAGCATGTTGCTCATTGTCAGATATACGTTCGAGGCGTGGTATGACTTTGTCCAAAGTCGCCCCGGATCTAGCTCTCACTCGTTCCTCGCCAAAGAAACGCTTGATGGGGTCAGGAAGATGGTTGACTCAACAATTGCTCTTGTCCGCAACTACCGAGATTTTTGGCCGAAGGAATTGTTCATTCCCTGGCGGCATGGCACAGAAATGGTGGAGCAGTTCTTTGGGGGTATACGCCAGATTGTAAAGGAGTTCAATGCTCTAGAGTTCTTGCAGGTGCGTTCTACTTAAATCAATCTAATCTATACAGTATTGAACCCGGCTAGAATCCAACAGGCAACTGGCAAAGTCACTGCACTCTTGGAGCTCATGAGGAAGTTTAAGACCGAGGCGGCGGGATCATGTCAAGGCTACCATCATACCTACAACGACCTCAACAATCTTGACCTTGTTGCGATGCGAACGTACCCCAGTGATGGCGATATCTCTCTCACCAGTTTTGCAGCGGCAAATACTGCGCGTGAACTGCTTTCAGGTTTACGCATGTGGGAGCCTGTGCAACGCATCGCGACCAACAGACGCAACCAAGGTCCGCAACCTGACATACTCGTCGAGGACGTACTTGCCCATGGCACAACAGTTCAAGGTAGTTCCGAACGACTTGGCCTACAAGTGATGCGTATCTGACACGGGATACCATGCCCACTTGACGTAGATCTTGGAGACCATCATCCTACCAAGGAAGATCAAAGGTCTGCTCCGCACCGAATTGCTGGATTCTGCTCTTGATGGCATGCGGCGTAGCACGTGCCAAGGTGTTGTGAAACTGGACCCAAACGAGCGGGAAGCTGTCGACCGTGCAATTCGATCGCTTGCAGCTCTGGACTTGGATGTTGAGGCAGCCTTGTGAGTGGACACTTCACTGTGCCATGTGCGCTGAAGCGTTCTTCTACCTTTTAATCCGGACCTCATATTGTTCTCCTTTCTCATTGGCCAGACTTGACATGCAAATCGCTTACAACGAAGCTGACAGACAAGCTGAGGAACGCTACGTACTCGAGACCATTGAGAAGGCAAACAGCTCATTATGTCCAATCGTGCGTCTACCAAGCTTAACTAGCGTAATTTCGATCTGAACTCATGCATCTTCGGTACTATACAGCCTACACACTTGAAACTTCCGCCTCTTGTTGATGCTCGCGATACCAGTTTCTTGCTGAACTGGGCCAGCTTGATTGCCCATTGAGCTGCTCATGAGTGTAGCCACCTCAGAGTTGTTCTACTCAAAGGGAGGCCAATGGAATTGAGCGACACAAGTTGCGGAGAGGCAGGCTTAGAGATTAGCAATACAGAGCAAGGATGCAGTGCAGTACATTCACGCGTCTTGAAAGGGTTGGTGCAGTCCATGGGACCATCTCGCTTTAAAGACATTGCGGGCACCGCAAGGAGCTTTCGCTGGACTGGAGGTGGCCAGGTGGCCCGAGCGCTCACAACAAACGAGATTCAGAAGAACGCCTATATTGAGGACGGCCGCATTCAAGTGGGTTGTTGCTGAATTTAGGAACGAAGGCAGCTGGATCTAATGTTTTGCCGGTCCTATACTTTTAGGAAAAGCTCCCTGAGAGACAAGCAGTACGGAGCGCTAGCACAACGCTATCCTCATTTTGATTCGCTTGACGGAGCTGTAACCGCTGCCACACCATTGGAGATTGGATCTCTGATCTGCTTTGGCCTCAAGCGTGGCATGCATTCACTCAGCTGCGATCAAACTGCTTATGGAGAAGAAGCGCTGTCAACCGGAATTGGTACATTGTTTTGAGTGGCAGTTGAGCTGTGAAGTTCTCGTTTGACACAAGTCTTGTGTCCTACAGTGCGATACATCTACAGCAAAGTGACAACAAACCACTGCAACCAAGACACGCTCGCCTCGTTGGTTCTGCTCTCAAATGTTGTCGTACAGGAGCTTCGCCTCATCAAGAAAACATGCTATTCCACATGCCTCATTGATGGCACTATGCCGTTCCGCATGATTGATGGTCGACAGGTCATCGAGTCATTAGGCCCGTCAATGACTACATATCATTCAACCACGGACCTTACCTCATGTTACCCGGACGAGCGCCTAATCAGCACGAGCGCACATGCCGAGCAAAGGTTTGCCGCCCTTCGGAGCGTGCCCGGCCTGCGAGATGCCGCCGGCAGAACCTCTACAAGTCGCACAAATGCCACCGCGGAAACAAGGAGCTCAACTTCAGCAAAAAGGAAGTCTGACAACGAAGCAGCAAGCCAGCCAGCAAAGCAAGGAAGGCTTGTTTGAAGCGTGGAGCCACGCGCAACACCAGCCGAAGCGACGCGCGCCGGGACCGCTAGCCAATCCCGACTCGCGCCCGACTGAGCGCCGACTCGCGCCCGACTACCTCGACTCGCGCCCGACTAACCGTTCCTTTACCCTATTACTAATAAAAAAAGGTGAGTTAAGGAATGTACCTAAAATCGCTGTTTTTAACTAGGTTGCGGCCCTCCGGGCCGCCTGTGGTGGATGTACCAGCATACTGCTGTGTCTGCCGCACCTGCCTGTGGTGTCCATGTTCCGATCAGAAGTTATGTACAAGCCCTGTGGTGACTTTTGTATTTTCCGCGCCGTTCCAACGAAGCTACAGCGCTCCCAGTATTTTCTTTCCTTTTTCAGTTGACGTCAAACAATGCTTACACTTATATTGCATTTAATGGACGGCAGGCGCCTGGCTTTGCATGACATTGCCTCTACAGCACAGCTCCGCCTGGCGCCTGGCGGCTGACGCGCGGGGCGAGGGCTAACATTTGTCACGTGATGCGGCGCGCCCGCCGTGTCATTGCCCGTCCGGCAGTCAACCACCGGCCTTAGGGGCTAAACAACAAAACAAACCACGTAAATAATCCTGCGCCACTCCCTCGAACCTTTCCTTTCTCCCTCCCACTCTCATCCAATTTTAGTGACACTCATTCAAGAACAAACCTTCGCTACTATGCCCCGGTCCCAAGGTCGCCAGGGACTCAGGGAGGGCCATCGCAACCTCGCCAAGTCTTGGGCGCAAGGGTAGCGCCGTACCATGGGAGTACCATAGGACCCCCGAAAGCCCAGCCAGAGGCGGCCCGCAAATTTGGACATTTTGGGGACCCGAAAATCGGCTAGGCAGCCCGCAAATTTGGACATTTGTGGCTCAGAATGGGTTGAGGCTCACCTCATTTATGGACATTTTCCTCCCTCCGGTCAAACTTTGAAGCGCAGACCAGGGTAGCGGGAGGCTGGAGGCGCGGGGCATATATAGCCGGCCCAGCTGCGCGCGGGTAACAGTCACGCTGTTTGCAATTTGAGCGCGTTGGTAAGTGCTGCCTTTGCGATTAATCATGAGATCCTATTCGAGTCCATTTCAGTTTGACCCGCGCGACACGCCACCGACCGCGGTCGTGGCACCCAATCACTGGCACTCTGTACTCTACAAAGGTGTCTACAAAGGTGTTCAAAATGCCTGTGATCATTAATATCGAACCGAGCTTTGCTCTCACCTCCGAGGAATCTGCAATCTTGAGCCCTGTTGCCGACCTACGCCTCGTTGACCAGACTTGACCTACTCGCGTACGACCTACCTGCGCCCGACGCTTCTCTCCGACTTGCTCTATCGAAAGATGTCCCTCGAAATTTTGACGCGCTGCCACGCCCCTTGAAGCAATCTATCGGAAAGTTTTCCGATCAAAGCTTTCTATCCTTGGCTTATCTCGATGGCTATCGATCTATCGCATTCGCCGTATCGGGGTCGTCGGTCAATGCGCCTTCCTCTCAATGCCTCGGCGTTATGGGCCCATCTCGACAAGGCAGAAAAAATTCGATATATCATCCACAACATTCAAGAATGGATTCCTCGATTAGCTAACGCCGACGCGATTCGGGAGCGTGAGCTTGCGAGTGCTCGTCATCACCTCACTCGCATACGTTGGACAGCTGTCGACCGCGTCTATCTCCGAGGTCGATCTACACGCCTCCAAGACTTTCTACAGGTCCTCAATGAGTTTGCATCCTCTTCATTCATGAGTCGATCCCGGATACTGATGTGTGTAGAATCTTGCGTGTGTCTGCAGGCTCCGCCTGGTACTCCGAAACACATCCGAGTCGACCGTTCGCCAAGGTGTCCCTCCGAACGTGAACGAGGCTGGTCTGAACCAAGTCCTCGATCGTCTGCGTCTTGTCGGATCGGAGCCATTACCGTGTATTATGCGACGTGAGGAATGCGACGCGCTTCTTTCGGTGATTGCGCTTGACATGGACCAGGAAGCTCTGATGTACGTAGCTTGGTGTTTGAGAGCAACAAACGATCACTAACAACCGTATATTGAACCCTCAGCGATGCTGTTGATGCTGGCTTCGATCAAGCCGATGCAGAAGAAGAAGATCGAGAGTTTCAAACGATCCTGGCCGAAGCATGCCATGAGCATGAGCAATCCGCGAGTGAGCGCAATTATCGGTTGATCGATGCATTTACCGATACAGACCCGTGTTCCCAACCAGTGGGAAGCGCCCCCGTACCCGCGTGATCTTCTAGAGAAGGGGGCCCTCTACTCTGTCCCCACACTCGACTTGGACAGCTTGCTCGCTCGACGACGTGCACACCAATGCCGACACCTCGAGAAGATCAAGTTTAAAGGTGGCGCACAGAACGTAGCGTCAGATCAACCCTTTGCCCAAAACCGAACCGAGCACCGCGGCAACGTGCGTTCTGCCGCGCTTCGACGGATAGTCGAGACAATGGGAATGGACAGGTATCGAGAGTCTGTGGGGAACGAGAGGAACCTTCGCTTCAGGGGCAAATATCCGGGAGAAGACTTTGCACGAGCAAGCGACAACTGCAATCATCACCGAGGGACGATCTCACGTTAGTCGCTGATTTGTGATGTATCATGACGCAAGCTGGGGCGTGCCTTTTCTTGCGCTTACATTTGACTCCGACACCACAGGACAAAATGAAAGGACAACAAGAGGTCTATGGTCAGATCATGTCAAACCACGTACTCGTCCGAGCTGTTGATGGTGATGTGTCTGCACTCCGTTCTCTCAAGGTGGACATACTGGTCGTGTATGGAATCCCAGAAGAACCTATGGGTTTGCCTTCGAGTGAACAATGTGGGGAACGACTGGCGATCGGGATAGGTATGCCAAACTACTACTTGTGTGGGGAAACCTCACATGACTGACTAGCACCGTGACTGCGCATTTTACTTGTCACCTTCCCTGCAGTGAGGAACATTTACAAGAAGTCAAGCACAACTTATGAAAGTGTTCAAAGTCTTGACTCTCTTGCTCTTTTCGCAAATGCTGTGATACAAGAGCTGCGTGTCATTGCTCCGGGAGTTTACTCCAACCTGTCTCATCAGGGCAACACGCGCATTTGTCAAGTCGATGGGCGCTGTATCATAAATTTGCTCAAACCGGAGTTGTCAAGCATCAACTACGAGGTCAAGGATTCCACACGATCTAACTGGCGTGATGAAGGGGGAATTCACATCACCGTCAATCAAGAAAAACGGTACAGGCTTTTGCAGAACATAAAAGGAATTTGAGCAGCATCCCTTGCTTGTCTTGCACCAGGAGGCCGTTCAGACGAAGACGAAGGGCGTCAACAATGATGAAGAATGAAGGTCAGCCTGGCTCATGCTCGTATGGCGGTAAGCTTTGTCAGAGCTTGGCCCGTCAAGCGCGGCAGTGGATCGCGGCGGGGCGGGTGTGGAGCAGAGCGCTGGCGGCGCTCTTGGTGTGCGCGCGCGCGACCTTTCGGCCCGCGCGCGGCGGAAACGCAGTCTGCGCGCAGCGCAGAAAAATTTCTGAGCATTGTAGAGCTTGGAGAGTAGTTTTCAAAAATTATTCAGAACTAGGCGGCCCTCATAGTTGGACATTTTCAGTCAAAATCTGGAATTTTTTTGGACATTTTGCCTCGAAAAACGCACTTTTTTGGCCTTTTTGTCAAAGTTTTTTACCCTATTCTGGCCCCAAAATGTCAAAATTTCGCATGCGCCTCGGAAATATTATCAAAATGGGTTCTACATGCTCCAAAAATCGCTCAAAAGTCCTCGAAAACGCGTTCCGAGCGTTTGCGGGCGCGCCGCGGCCTATCGAAAGTGGCTTGCGGGAGTCGCCGCTGAGTCGGTGCTTAGTCGGGCAACTGTCGGGCGAGTCGGGGGCGAGTCGAGACCGTAGTCTTTTTTAATTTATTTGATAGACTTCATTAACAGCATAATTATATTAATACCTAGAAATCTTCGGAAAAGTCGGAGGGAATGCTGTTACGCACACTGGCAGAAGCCAGTAGTGTAGGACTCATTGACCCTGAACCAGGATCAACCATACCCACTAAAACCCCCTTTGGTGTCTTACAGAGACACTAGGCGACCCTTGGACTCCTGGATAGAGGCTCGAAGCCCCTCGAACTCCGTTTCGGTGATCGGTTCCAAAAGATCCGGCGAGAATCGACGACGGCGACAGAGCTTCCAGATCGAGTGAAAGAAGAGGACTCGTAGTTCGACAAGTCGACATTTCGAGCGAGACACGACCGGGCATACAAAGTCCACAAAGACTGGGTGGGGGTCGGGGACAGAGCAGACCAGAGGCGCCGGGCAAATGGGCAGCCGACCGCGAGGTGAACCAGGCACTCGGGTGCTTCCGAGAGGCACATCACACAGGAGGTAGATCGATTGTTGGGATGTGGGCTGGTTGGGGAGGCGACTTGGCTTCCCGGATGGAGGGACCCCAGGGAGTCGGCGGGGAGTCGGCCGGGAGTCGACTATTAGTCGGTTGTGAACTCGTTAGCGAGCCATTGGGAGTCGGGCGCTTTCAGCCCCAAGTCGGAGAGTGGTTCACACGATTTCAACTTTTTTTTACGGAATTAGGTTGATCCCGCGAATAGCAGGGCACTTTGGTTCCGAAAATGGCAACTCTGGTCCAAACCTCCTGAAGACTGGATTACGTGGAAGCGTCGTCGCCGACTTGAAAAAGGAAACTCCTATTGGATGGACAACAACAACAACACCAACAACGCCAGCCATGCTGCTATACCACCTCTTCGCCCTGACCCTCCCGATCCTCCCGGCCAGGCCCCCGCCACCACCATCAAATCATACTCCGCCGCGGTCGGCGCCCGCTCCGCTGCGAAGCACGGAAACGCCACCGCCAACGCCTCGACTGCCGTCGCCGCCCATCCACTGATGCACAGCATCGAGAATTGTGTCATCATCAACACCCCACCCTCAACCTCGGTCGAGCAAGTCCTCCTCGCGCTTGACAAATACTACCCTGGCCTTACCGGCGCAATGCCATGCGTCATCAAGGGTCAGCGCGGCCTCCGCTTTCCCAAGGCCGCCGATCTCGACACCCTGGTGGCCAACGGCGGCACTGTTGGCAAGACTCTGTGCAAAGTCGAGAAGCTGTACAGCTCTACTAGAGGAGGTGTTGTACAATGCACCCTTACGGGCTTTTTCTCCGACCCCGAGGGCCTCTGCCTATTCGATGAGCAGATCGCTGCCTATGGCACGGTCCTCCGTCGTCGCATCCAGTACATTGGAAAGACGAAACACATCTCTGGGGTGTACGACTTTATCCTTGCCCTTAAGGATGTAGATATTTTGCCCCCTGCCTCACTTTCTATTGCTCGTGACGGTGTCACTGAGCGAATCCCATTGAGGATCACCGGTGGCATGCGCCACTGCGTCTTCTGCCGTTCCGCGGCTCACGTCCGTAAGGATTGCCCCGTCGCCCCGGCGTGCAAGTCCTGCGCGAGCACCTCGCACGCCACCCAGCACTGCCCGGCCCGTCATGCGTCGAGCCCCCAGGGACCCCCACGTCACGTGCCCCGCAAGCCTCCACCGTTACCACCGCCGCCCCCGCCGCCGTGTCCAAGTCGATCTCCCCGGCCTCTGCCCACGACCGCACGACCAAAAAACGTCGAGTGGAACAGGATCTGGCTGCCCAGACTGAAGATCTGTCCAACAGAGCTCAGCCCGATTCTCTGTCGAAGAATGCCCGCCCCGAGTTCTCCTTCAATTTCCCTTGCAAAACTGCCACTCCTCCTGCCCCCCAGCCTGCCTCCAATCAGGGAATTGCCTACTCCCTCGTTGAAAAATCCTCCGAGTCCCCCAGCTCAGAGACCACCTCTCCATCCCCAAGCCCTCCTCCGGCCACGCCAAAGTCGATCATAACTCGATCCAAGTCGATTGCCGCCCTCTCCAAGCCAGCCACTCGTGAAGCCCCTCCCACTGCGTCTGCCCTCGAAGCCTCCGAGCCGAGCCCCGAGCCGTCTTCGCCCACGCCGTTGCCCTCGGCCGCGCCCAAAGCCCGACCCGATGACGCCGACACCGACGACGAGGCCGACGAAGAAGCCGAAGACCAAGAAGCACCTCCTAAGGACGTGGAAGACGCTATGGACCAAGATGATGAGCACAACTAAAATCCCAAACGTGTCTTTTGTTGCTGCCAACGTGCAGTCAATCAATGAAGACCGTAAGCGTGCCTCTCTTTTCTCCAATCTCCGCTCCCATAACGCCGACGTCTTTCTCCTGAGCGAAACTGGCCGACCTTCCCCGAAAGGGTGGGCCAGTGGACTCAGGAGTGCCAAGACTTAAAGCTCTCCGCTCTTTTCACTCCTTTCAACAACACTGCCATACTTTGGAAGAGCGACTCCGTGGTCATGACTTTGGATCCCGAGTCGCCTCCAAACACTCTTCGTGCCTCTTTCTCTTTCCCGGATCGAGTCACCGACGCCACCTTTTGTGTGGGTGATTCAAAAGTCCGGGTTGTATCAATATACGCGCCTTCCTCCGACAAGCCAGACAAAAAACGCTTCCTCTCACACCTCAGCACCGCCCTCCGACAAGTTGTACGTGACGAACCCTCGCCGCCTGCGCTCCTAGTCGGGGGGACTGGAATTGTGTTGAGTCCCAGCCCCTCGATTCGGAGAACCAAAACAGAACGAATTATGGGGTCAGGAGATGCGCGACCTTGCCACGGCCAACAATCTTTTCGACGCCTATCGGCTCCATCATCCCAAAGGACGAGCCACGACGAATCGCTCAGCGCCCGGCACGTGCCGTCGCCTTGACCGCATCTATGTCTCGCCTGATTGGGTCGACCTCTTCCATGATCACAAAATTTGGGCTCCTGTTCTCAAACCGACGCACTCAATGGTTGTGGCACGGTTCCAAGTGCCGGGCGCAATTGACATCGGTCCGGGCAAATTCAAGCTGGGTTTGCACGTGATCGAGGGCGACGCGACCTGCGAGTACCTCACCTCCATTGTCCGCACCCTTTACAACAAAGCCCTCCTCCAGACGCCCAACGATCCACCAGCAGCTTGGACGTCCACCAAACACCGCCTGCTGCCCGAGCTGCAGGCTCTGGCCCGGACTTTCGCTCGGTTCCGTCGTGGCGGGTCGGAGCAAGAGAGGGCTGACCACTCGCGCTACGGCGCGGCCCTGCGGTCCCGCCTCGACCCATCTCTGGCGGGTCCCTCTTCCATCTTCATCCGCCTGCGCAAAGTGCGAGCATCCGACCTGATCCCTCCGCTCACGGTCAACGATGATGTTCATTCCGACCCTGATTCGATGCTTGGAGCGGCCAGCGACTACTTCGAGCGGGTCTATGAGGACCGCCCATCGATGACGCGGCCCTGAAGGCGATCACCGACGGCCTCGCTCCAACTCGCCTCTTCCCGCGGACTCATTCAAGCTCGAGGAAACGTACCCGTTGGAGGAGATGACAAAGGCTCAAAGAGGCGTGTAAGTCGAACTCTTTGCCAGAGCCTGACAGCCTCCCGGTTGAGTTCTATCGCGCTACGTGGCCGGCCACTGGCCCAATTCTTCGAGACGTCATCAACTCGATCCCCACCGAGGCCCGTCAGCCTGGACCTCTTCCCCGCAACACCGCCCACATCCATCTCATCCACAAATGCGGCGAGAGGGATCAGCTCTCGAACAAACACCCCATATCGCTTATCAATGCAGACAAGCGCATCATCTCGCAAGCCCACAACCAGCGCCTCGCTCCCCTGCTCGAGTTCCTGATTGGCCCAACCCAACGTGGCTTTGCTCCGAACCGTTGGATCGGCACGAACATCGCTGAGGTCCAATGTCTCATGGACCCTGGACTTCCAGGCTCAACACCCGTGTCTGGCATGCTAGCGGTGATGGACTTTGAAAAGGCTTACAATCGTCTTTCCCACCCGTACCTTGATGCAGTCCTCTGCGCCGTTGGCCTCGGCCCCAAAGCCCGCCAATGGTACCGAGCGACCTACACCAATCAATCTGCCTCGATCTTCCTCAACGGTTGGCTCTCTGCCACTTTCGACATCCTGTCGGGCATTCGGCAAGGTGATCCTTTGGCTCCGTCTCTCTTCGTCCTGGCGATCGAAGGTTTTGCCTGTCAGATTCGATTCAGAGTCAAGGGCATCGATACTGCGGGCCTCCAAAACGTTCGCGAACTCCTTTTTGCCGACGACGCTTGCTGCGCACTCCACAACCTCTCGGACCTCGACCACCTCAATCGGGCGATCGAGCTTTACGAACGGGCAAGTGCCAGCAAGCTCAGCAACGTCAAATCTTTCCTCTACCCCCTTGGAGCTTTTCGGGATCGGTCGATCGCCCCAGATCGGGACCTGGCGTCTCAGCGATTCGCAGTTTCGCTACCTTGGTGTTCAGGTCGGGGTGGAGATCGCCGAGGATGCGGGCTGGGAAGATGTCAAGGCCTTGACCATCGCTCGGATACGCTCGATTCCGATGTACGATCTCCCATATCAGCCAAGTGTTCGATCATCAACATCTACTGCTACACAAAGATCCTGTACTACAGCCGATTCCTTCCCGCCCCCAAGAGCGTTGTCAAGGAGATCGAGGAGGCCGCCATGCTCGCCATTCACGGTTGAGCTTCGGATGGTACTCAGCGACGTCCGAAGGTCTCCCGGTCACGCCTCTGCACCCCTCTTGATCACGGCGGCTTCGGTTTGATTGATCTGCCTCGGCGTCTAGCAATCGATCACACGAAGTGGGTCTTCCAGCTCCGGGCCCCGGACGGCTGCTTCACACGCCACCTCTTCGACATCCGCATCCGCCTCCAGGCACCAAACGAACCAACCCCTTTCACCTTGTCCAGACCGGCCCCCAAACAGCATCGTTGCCCTTGGACTTGGATCTGGTGGGCTTACTTTTGCCATCCTCCCCCAAAGTGGGACCATGCGGTGAGAAAAACGACAAAACTTCTTCCTGCTCGTTGGGTCCGATACTTCGAAGCCTGGGCGTTGGTGACCACGCTCAATCCCCCGGAACTCTCCAAGAGCCAGAACCTCGAGCAATGGGCGACGCACGTACTCTATTTCCCAGCGGGCCACGGAATACAACTCTCGGTAAACCCGACGCTTTTTCGAGGGCCCGATGGCGAGGTGATGACTCCGTCTTCGTTTGTGAACGCGTCCAAACGCCACCAAGTCTTCATCTTCCCCCTTATCTTCCCAAGGGACACCAGAAGGTATTCGATCTGCCTGAGCAACGCTGGAACGCTTGGTGGAAGGCTTTGCGCAAGGTTCGCCGGGTTCACTCGGACGCCGAGGATACCGGCCACCTTCTCTCCCTGGGGTCCCTCCATCCGGGAAGCCAAGTCGCCTCCCCAACCAGCCCACATCCCAACAATCGATCTACCTCCTGTGTGATGTGCCTCTCGGAAGCACCCGAGTGCCTGGTTCACCTCGCGGTCGGCTGCCCATTTGCCCGGCGCCTCTGGTCTGCTCTGTCCCCGACCCCCACCCAGTCTTTGTGGACTTTGTATGCCCGGTCGTGTCTCGCTCGAAATGTCGACTTGTCGAACTACGAGTCCTCTTCTTTCACTCGATCTGGAAGCTCTGTCGCCGTCGTCGATTCTCGCCGGATCTTTTGGAACCGATCACCGAAACGGAGTTCGAGGGGCTTCGAGCCTCTATCCAGGAGTCCAAGGGTCGCCTAGTGTCTCTGTAAGACACCAAAGGGGTTTTAGTGGGTATGGTTGATCCTGGTTCAGGGTCAATGAGTCCTACACTACTGGCTTCTGCCAGTGTGCGTAACAGCATTCCCTCCGACTTTTCCGAAGATTTCTAGGTATTAATATAATTATGCTGTTAATGAAGTCTATCAAATAAATAAAAACCCACATCGGAGGCGACTTTGGGATCACATCGGAGCGGACTTTGGGATCACATCGATGCGGACTTTGGGATCACATCCGAGGTCATTCTTGTACCACGTTCATGGGGACTTTGGTACCACATAGTGTAGACGCCTGTATCTCTTGCAATGTGTGATGTATCACTCTGGGAACAGTATTTTGATGCATGTATAGGTCTATAGTACTTCTGGCCGGTGAGACGAAGCGGACGAAGCAGTAGCTACTACATCGATATTCTGCCCCGCCAGGCCTCTCCGCGCCCGTGGTGTCAGCGGTCCGGCGCCTGAACCGCCAAGGCCGACACTCCCGAACGTGATTGCGCCGACTCGGATTAGACCAGAATTGGCACCGGTTACTCGCTTCTCTCATCCATGAAGAACAGTTTATAGAGATCGAGCGAAGATACAGATTCCAATAAGTCACGCTTCGACATCGGCGGACTTTTGCTTGTGTGATCATTGCAGTTGAACGATATTTAAATGTATTCACATGTAAAAACTTGGCTCGCTTTACCTCTCCTTTTCTTAGTGCAGCTGCTCAAAGTGAACAAACCAGTTGTCAGCTCTTTCTTGGTATGATAAATTACTAGACTGTACCTACTTCGAGCATGGATGACCTAGATCACACTTCAACTTTCGGTCTCGACATTGCGAGCAAGCTTTCCGCCGACTGGAGCTCGGGTCACGCTTTCCGCTGCCGAATGACGCCCTTTGCTGGGAGTAACAACAGCGGAAGGGCTACTCTCTTGAGGAACCGCAGAGTAATTGCATTTCTTTGGTAGGTGTTCGATATCGCGCGTGGCGAATACTGGCGAAAATGAAGGAAAGGCGAGCGTTGGTCGGTTTAGGGTCGAATCGGATTGGTCCGATGCAAGACGAGTTCGTGCTGTCGACATGTTGTTTCCGTGTACAGATCCCACGTGTGACAAACCGCCAGGTTGTGGGTGCTGGATAATGACTGTGTCAGCAGAGGACGAAACATTCCTTGCAAGTCTCGACCCCTCGAAAGTTACGGATCTCGTAGACACAGGGGTGGAACTAGAGCGGCGCAGACACGAAGAGAGGAAGGATCATTGAGTGACAATCTGGAATCAAGGGCACGAGCAAAGCCAAGAAGTTGCTTTTTCTGTCCTGGAACTTACTGTGATGTTGTGAGACTTCTTCCGCGTCGTCACTGCTGTAGCCTGCGCACGAAACAATGGCCGGGTGATGAGATCAGGGGTGAGTCATTCCGAAACAACAAGGGACATGAGGAGGAGAAGAGCAGAGTTCCTTAGGACAATAGAGCATGCAGGAGCTTCAATATCCTATTCGAACTCACCGACGTGATCTCCAGGCTGTGTATTGCCATGAGGCTTCCTGCTATCCATTGTGTTGTCTGGATCACGAGTAGCACACGAGACGGTTGGAGACTCCGGCGAGCCCGAAAACCAAGACGAGCTCATGTCGCATCGTAGACGAGAGTGCAGGGTGACATCCAACATATAGTCTCGAAGCTCCGAATAAAATCTTCCCGGCTCAACCTGTGGGCCCCAGCTCCAATCGGGTTCCATTTTGGCGACTGCTGCGCATACCAGGGTTTCCATCGCTCGGCACACGAACGCCCCACACGCGTTGCCATCAGTCTGTTGAGGATATCGATCCGGTTGAGGCTGATCGCCGGCCTTCGCCGCTTTGACAATCGATCGCTTCCAATTTCTGTACGGGACCGTCGGTCGATCGATGCCTCCAGTGATGCGCTCTATCGGTCCCTCTGCACGAGTTTCCAAGAAAGTGATGATTGACTGGCAGGCAGAAAGGGCGAATGACGTCAGCAGCTGCGCAGAGTTTGAGCGCCTTTGAAAGTGCTTTGTGATGGTCATGGGGATGAACTCACATCGAGATTTTCGTTTGCCTCCTTGCGCATGTTCTCCCTGCCAAAAAGAGAGTCGTACACCCGAAATGTACAATCCGAAAGGCGTGCCTCGACAAGTATCCAATGATTGGTGACATGAGTTGGGAAGAGTAGAACTGGTGTTCGAGAAAGGATAATCTGGTAAAGGGGCAGCGCAAACAAAGAGGCAGGCCTCCTGTCAATAATGATAGAACGATATGCTCGCGAACTCCCATCCGAACTCACCCCCTGCTGCCGCTCGGTTGGTCGAGTGCCTCCAATTCCCTTGGCGCACTTTCCTCCTTCGAGATAGAGTGCGTAGCATGTTGGTTCAAGGTCACGAACCTCTTTTGACCGACCATTGAAAGGCAATTGGCCTTGGAACCGATTGATAGCGCTGCTGAAAGCATCGATGTGCGAAGCCCTCAACCACAAATTGGCGTTGGCCATTTCGCGCAAGGAGCTCAAGTTCAGGCCTGGTGCGTGGTCGCCGGCGTGAATGTCGAGGAATACGTCCCAATCAACCTTCTGAACCTCGTTGGGAATGCGCTTGATAATGTCCTTGACGGCGGAAACATTGCTTCGGCGCTCCTCCGGCTGAACTGTATCGTAGGTGTCGAGTGGAAGACGTCCTTCTTGTAACGGCGCGAGCTGGCATGGTGACCTCTCGTCGTCGCTCAGTTCTTCGATGTCTATGACCTCGGGAATGGCCGCCATTCGCTTGGCAGCCGCGTGATCTTTGGTCGAGGATAAGCTGTTGGAAAATTTCGTCTCACGTGGGCGTCCACGGGTCTTCCCAAACTGAGTGGTTCCGTTCTCAAAGATGGTATGTTTGGAAGTTTTTGGACGAAGTTGATCAGGATTGAGCTTGTCGCGTATCAAACGTCTAATTGCTGCCGTTGCTTTGCATCGACTCTCCCGAGTGCTCGAGCGTGACCCTTGAATTTGACTTCGGTTTTGAGAGTTTCGGTTTGGCTGTCTTCTTGCTACGATGGGGTTGCAATGGCCGATTCCTGGCTGATCTGCCTGTGTGACAGAACAAGACCAGATTGAAACGGAAGTCTCCGTTCCGGCAAGGCGTTCAGACAGTGCTCACCTTTGACAGTTGAGCAGTTGGGCTGAAATTCAGCAACATCGGCTATATCGGCAGCGCGTTCGTCCTCGTCCTCGACGTCCGAATCCACCTCGTCGCGTTCGTCGAGTTCGTCCTCTGACAAGGGCTCGTCTGGCTCGTTGTCATCCTCCAAAGCCGATGGCATTTTAAAGTCCAATACTTTGTCGACCAAGGCTTCGACGGAGGCGTCGTGGAGCTTGCTTGATTTTGTTCCGTCCCGCATGTCCGACATTGCTTTTGCCGCTGCTGCTGCTGCCATGATGCGGTCTGCAAGAGAAATCCCACACCAATTGTCAGATTGTAGGCTTGTGAAGCCGCTACGAGGGTGATCAAAGCTTTCGGACGCACTCATCGCTGTGTGGTAGTCGCCATTGTGAACCAGCAGATCGCACGCCCAAAGATGAGCGCATTTATTTCCTGTTTGCTTGAATGCGCGACAAGGACAATAAGGCGCGCGAGTATCGAGAGTGATTGATGAATCCATGGATCTGAGTTTGAAATCCGAAGCATTCTCGCGTCAGTAAGTGCTTGGTAGCCAAGGCACTGGTACCCGTAAAACCTCACCGTAAACTGAGCACCCACTGGCCCTCCTTTTCGTTAGGGCGGAACTGTCCAAGCTCCCAGATGTCCATCAAATTTGCCAGTGTATCTCGAAGAACATGATCCGGTTTTGCATTCGATACGTCCTTCCAAATGTCATAAACTAGAGCATTGTCGGGTAAGACCACAACGAGATTGTCGATCCTAGCAGGTGCAGAGCGCAAGCAGAATTGTCAGCTCTTCCGTCGAGATTCGCTCCTTGAGTCCGGTGCTACGCAATACCTCTTGTTGGCTCGGCCGTGGAGATGCTCTTGCTGGATGGTCTTGAAGGCTCGTTCAGTCACGTTGTTGGTGTTGATGGTTTCCCGTGAAACGCCAAGGGGTAAACCATCATCTGTGTATGTTCCTTCAGAATTGTGGAAATGCGTGAGCCAAAAAAACTGTGAGAGAACACGTAAAGAAGGAATAAGTAAGACTCACCGATCCACTCTTGTACGAACCAGTTGACATTGAAATACGCCCGAAAGTTATCCTTCTTTGCTTGTAATTGGTCTTCTTCTCGGCTGTTGCAACCCAGTTCCGACTTCTTGGTGACGTCTGATTTGTTTGCTGCTGGTTTGCGACGACTTCGGAACTCTTTGTCGATCCATGCGTCCGATTTTTCAAAGAACGCCCGTTTCTTCCCTTCGAACTCAGCCGAGCGCCGAGCTGTCGCCTCGGCATCTGTTTCATGCTCGGTGCGTATGAAACGAAAGCGCTGGATGATGGATCGAAATTCATACAAAATGTTGATCAACGTCTTGCGAGCAATCCGAGAAGGCTTGACGGTGTTGCCCCTTTCGCCGTCATTCCTGTCACTCGACCACCGAATAATGGCCTGAACCACGTGGAATTGGCAAAGGCGTATGTGAAAGTTGAGGTTGTGCTTTTCTTTCCCTATAGTAACGTAGATGCAGAAGACGACGATCATCAGGAATTCAAAATCGTGAGAGCAGTCTGCACATCTCATATAGTAGCCCTAGCAAGCAGCGGCGCTTACAGAGTGTCAAGGCGTTGAGCTCAGTCCGACATTTGCCGATCATGAAATTCGGTGGTTGCCACTGATTTTCCAAGATGAATTCGGCATTTTGGAGAAGATTTGGCAACCTGGGGGACGAGCCGGGTAGATTGGGCCCATTCTCACGAGCTTCTGAAGTACGCATGCAAATCGTCGACGGTACAGAAGGGCGTGAGCGACTCCTCTCAAAACTGTCGTGACGCGCAGCACACCCTGGTCAACCCATCTTACAACGCACTCCTTACAAGGATCGCGGCGCGCTCTTCGACCAGCCTGTTTACCGTGTCCAAGTAAATGACGAGAGTGTCTGCCTTCACATCACTGGAGAGAAGCATAGGACCTGAAGAAGACAATACATAAGCGATGAAATGAATCTTTGTACTCGTCCGGACCTTCCTTTCAAGTGCTTCCCGGGCTCTCACCTAGCGCAAGTTTGTCTTTCAAGCCAGTCGAGACGAGGGCGGTGAGGGGGGCGCGGTTCTCGTTCAGGTATCGCCAGCTTGAGTCAAGTCCAACAAACCGCGACCAATCGCCTGAATCGTTCCCAACTGTGGCGAAGGACATCAACACGTCGATGGAGTGGAGGGAGGCAAGGACGCAGATCAACGGCTGCTTCGTTTTCTCATTAAAAGGTTGAAAGCTGACAAGGGTAAATACCTCCGCCGCTTGTTAGCTCATCAGATCGGCAAGCAGCTTAGATCGTGATCACTCACTAGGCCACTCCGCGTGTCTCGGGCTCCGTTGCATTTTGAAGGGTGAACGGTCTCAGCTCAGCCATGCGCGCTAGCGAGTACAAGGCGGATCCATGCTGCGCGTTCTGTCGACCTTTTGCCCTGAACATATTGCGCAGCTGCTTTGCGCCGACTTTCCTGTACTGCGGGAGAATGATCTCGTTCTGTTTCTCCCAGAACGACATCCGCTGGTTCATATCTGTGAAATGATCGAGTCCATTATCGAGAAAGGAACTGATGGTCAGTCTTGAGAAGTGAAAACTAACTTCTTGCAAACTTGGAGCACACACTCACTTTGAAATGCAAGCGTGGGCGTGTTGGCCTGCCGAAAGACTTCCTGATGCGCCAACGCACGAATGAAAGGGGCTGGACGTCGGACGTTCGGCGGTGGTTGGCGTCCTTCATGGTTGCCGAGGGTGTACACCAGCGCCGATGAAAGATCGTCGGCCTGAACGAGGATCTACACAAGGGACGAAGAAGGTCACAGAGAGTCTTATCAGCCACCCAACCCAAGCTCCTTTGATTTCCTATCCGGGATGATCACCTTGAGTTGAGTAGAGCATGTTTTCCCGGGTCCTTGTCATTGTCTCGTTTCTTGTACCCAAGTTTGCCATCCTTGACCCGAACTCTTTTACAGGCCCCCGAGCAACGATGTGTAATCCGTAGAACCTCCGCAACAGGTCGACCTTCGCCGGGTTGACTCCAAGCTTCTCGAAGGGTGATAGGCACTTCCGGACGCCACTCGATCCCCACTGCCACCTCCGACGGATGTTGATGATGAGTAGACGAGGGCGCGTCACCGTAAGGTCGCTCGACGACAGCGAGACAGCGTTCATATTTGCGTGGAGCCCAGTCATGCTTCTGTTAATAGATCGCACCAATGAAAGTTAAGTCGTTCACAGGACGAAACAAAACGCAGCGCAGCATGCAGCTTCAACATACCTCTGTAGCCATGAACTTTGGGAGCTCCAGGACAGGAAGTTTGCGTACAAATTCCCATTCGGACCTCGGCTTGCGACAATTGAGAACAAGCGGCCTGAGGCGGAGCTCGTTGTGCTCTGCAGTAGTGAGGATCATGTTTGAGAAAATTGCCTCGCGCGTCGTGTTCGATAACTCTTTGTCCTGTCGAGAGGGCTCGTACGTGTGCCGGTCAAGGATCTTCTTGTCGTTCCGAGCCAGGAGTAGTGCCGAGAAGATGTTGTCAATTGATTTCTCGTCCGAATTGTCGTCGTCGACTCCGTAGTAACCCTCGTCTGCCGAATCCTCGTCGGAGTCTCTCGAACGGCTCTTTGGAGAGATTAAAAGCCCCGAGACTGCGGAGGGGCTAGATATCGAGGACTTTGAGGGAACCGGGACCAAAGCTGCCAAGACTTGCAGACTGTCCTCATCCTCATCCACTTCCGAGTCAACTTCCGATGCGTATCCCTCTGGGGAGCTTTGTTCCTGCAACGCGATGGGTGGTCGGCCCCCTTTGTTTTGGAGCAGTTGGCTCATTTCTCCTGTCGACATGATGAGTGCGACTGGCGCCATCTACCTTGAAGGTAAACCCTTCACTGCAGGCTGGCAGCTGGCAGGCGCGTGATTTTGGCGAGCAGCGCGGCGTAGTCGGCTTGAAGCGCGGTCAGGGCCGACGACGTAGTGTCAGATGGCATGGTGTTGATTTCAGGAGTGACTTCTGGTGGAGGTGAAGTGTTGGATGGTGGTGGTCCGCTTGCGTCTACTGTAGAAGCTTTGTGAGCGGCTTTTGGGCTCATGACCTATTAGAAGTCTGGATCCCGACTCAAGGGGTTGAGTACGAGCACAAGATTGAGGATGGAAGATGGATCGGGCATTGCAAAAGGACTGACCTGGATCCCGACTCAAGGGGTTGAGTACGAGCACAAGAATGAGGATGGAAGATGGATGAAGAAGGAAGAGAGACGAGCGCCCGCGAGGCGCGCGACTTCAACCCAAGCCAACGTGTCAACCGAGTCTCAATCAGGCGCTGGGATCCGGCGTAGTGGGAATAGGCTAAAGAAGGAGTGCAAAGTAGGAGTGAAATAGTGGCATGAGAAGTAAATAGGATTGAAAGAGAATCAGATATGATTGGGTTCTGACATACGAGACCGACCCATTCTGCCAGCAAGCCATGGCTAACATTGGCTCGGTCACATTGGACTTCAAGATTGTTGATGCATTGCTGTATTTACGGGGCCGGCTTATCATTTCATCACTAGCCCCGCTCCGTGAGTCCATCCTTCACGATGCTCATGATGCGCAGGGGCACCTAGGTGATATGAAAACGTACCGGACCGTTCAGCAGGCATACTTCTGGCCAAACATGTCCCGGGACGTCAAGCACTACGTCCAACAATGTGATTCTTGTTAGAGGACCAAGGCTCGTACCACTTGCATTGCTGGCAAACTGCACTCGCTCCCTGTCCCGACACGACCCATGGCCGACATTGCCATCGATTTTGTCGGACCGCTGCCCGGACCGCGTGTTGACGATCACCGACCGCCTGTCGGGGTACGTCCGTTTGCTCCCTGCACGCGGAGCTGACACCGCAGCAGAGGTCGCCGCACGCTTCCATGAAGGATGGCACCGCCTTTTTGGCCTCCCTCAAAGCATTGTCTCGGACCAGGACAAGCTGTTCACAAGCAAGTTCTGGACTGCCCTGCACAAGCGCCTGAATGTCAAGCTCCAGCTCTCTTCGGCGTTTCACCCGGAGACGGACGGTCGCAGCGAGAAAACGAACAAGACTGCCTTCCAGATTCTTCGAGCGCTCGTTAACAAGGAGCAATCCAACTGGGCGGAGTGCCTTGCTGTCTGTGAGTATCGTCTCTCAATGTCGCTACCGGGAAAACCCCCTTCAAGCTCGTGCTTGGCTACACGCCCTCCCTCGCCCCGCTTGCCCGCGTCGACAGTGATGACAACTTGCCGTCCGTTGAGGAGTTGCTTGCCCTTCGATTCCAAGCCTGCGAAGACGCCCGGGACCAGCTCGCCATTTCCAAGGTTCGGCAGGCAGCACAGTCCAACAAGAAGCGCCAGAATGAACCCTCTTGGGCTGTTGGGGATCTTGTTCTTCTTGACTCGAGTGATCGCCGAAAGCGGCTCCACACCCGCAAGCGCCACGCAGCCAAGCTCATGGACCGCTTTGACGGTCCCTATCGCATTGTCAAAGCCCAACCGGAAATCTCGTCCTACATCCTGCAACTGAACGGGGACGATGCAGTGGTACCGTTTTTTCACACGGGCAAGCTCAAGACCTACCGCAAGAACGACACAGCCCTGTTCCCCAACCGTGAACCTGCGCGACTGGGCCCAGTGGATGTAGGTGGTGAGCCAGAGTACATCATTGAAGAGATTGTCAACGAGAGGGTCCGTTCTGGCAAGCAGCAATACCTCGTCTTGTGGGTCTTGTGGCCGTCAGACAGCGATTCATGGGAGCCTGCCGAGGCACTGGAGGATACGGAGGCATTGGAACGAGGAGTAGGATTTTCGACCGCAGGAGGGGAATTGTTTCAAGGCGG
Source organism: Microbotryum lychnidis-dioicae p1A1 Lamole (assembly GCA_001244265.2). Lineage (NCBI taxonomy): Eukaryota > Fungi > Basidiomycota > Microbotryomycetes > Microbotryales > Microbotryaceae > Microbotryum > Microbotryum lychnidis-dioicae. The sequence goes on along the minus strand of CDLV01000004.1, from coordinate 2,326,891 downwards.
GGAGAGTGTAAGGCGCGCGCCTTACTATGGGCCACAGGCACTAGAAATAGAGATCGCGCGCACCTAGCTTCTTCAGTTCCCTCCTCATCGGGCTGACACCAGAAGCTAGGTGAGTACTGGTGTTCCATATCTCAGCACTCTCGTAGATAATCGGGCTGACACCAGAAGCTAGTTGCAATCCATACAACTTGCACCTGCCAGCTTAGGTCGCCAGTGAGGCTCGAGAGCGATCTCGTGCCTTTCACACCCTGGGGGCTCGACGCGTGACGGCCTGGGCAGTGCTGGGTGGCGTGCGAGGTGCTCGCGCAGGACTTGCACGCCGGGGCGACGGGGCAATCCTTACGGACGTGAGCCGCGGAACGGCAGAAGACGCAGTGGCGCATGCCACCGGTGATCCTCAGTGGGATTCGCTCAGTGACACCGTCACGAGCAATAGAAAGTGAGGCAGGGGGCAAAACATCTACATCCTTAAGGGCAAGGATAAAGTCGTACACCCCAGAGATGTGTTTCGTCTTTCCAATGTATTGGATGCGACGACGGAGGACCGTGCCATAGGCAGCGATCTGCTCATCGAATAGGCAGAGGCCCTCGGGGTCGGAGAAAAAGCCCGTAAGGGTGCATTGTACAACACCTCCTTTAGTAGAGCTGTACAGCTATTCAACTTTGCACAGAGTCTTGCCAACAGTAAGGCCATTGGCAACCAGGGTGTCAAGATCGGCGGTCTTGGGAAAGCGGAGGCCGCGCTGACCCTTGCTGACGCATGGCATTGCGCCGGTAAGGCCAGGGTAGTGTTTGTCAAACGCGAGGAGGACTTGCTCGACCGAGGTTGAGGGTGGGGTGTTGATGATGACGCAATTCTCAATGTTGTGCATCAGTGGATGGGCAGCGACGGCAGTTGAGGCGTTGGCGGTGGCGTTGCCGTGCTTCGCAGCGGAGCCGGCGACGACCGCGGCGGAGTATGATTTGGTGGTGATGGTGAGGGCTTGGCCGGGAGGATTGGGAGGGTCAGGGCGAAGAGGTGGTATAGCAGCAGGGCTGGCGTTGTTGGTGTTGTTGTTGTAGTCCATATTTCCGTGAACTCGTGGTGCTGAGGCAGATGATTAATAAAACGAGCGGGCACGAATTCCAGGCGAAGCTAATCGCCTTTCCTTGGCCCCCCCATTAGAGTGCACAGAGTAAAGACAAAATGGCGCCACTGACGTAATACCGTGCTGGAAGTGAGATAGCACGGACATCTTGGGAAGCCCAAGAACTGCACACCCTGGCAATGAAAGATAAGATTTGATTGGATGTTGTTCGTTGAACAACTATCAGTAATCAAAACTGATAAGAACAGATGCTACACTTGATCTAAGCCAAAAGGCCAGAAAAGGTAGTAGCTCCATAAGGCCTGCAACCGTTAGAACCCTTATTAGAAACCGGCAAACTCACGAATGCCGCTGATCCGAGCAAAAAAATCAAAATAAAAAAACCCTCATTGAAGCTTCGTACGCTCCTCGTCTTTACACCCCACTCGCCCACTCGTACATATACAAATCTCACACAAAGCACTCCTTTCCTTCCTTGTTGAGCGGATAGCTCGTCCATTTCGAGCACAACAACACCTGGATGGGGTACCTTCTAGACGACGCCAAGTACGCTCATGTCAACAACTTAAGCGATGAACCAATTGCATTATAGTCAAATACAAAGGGGACCGCTTGCCCATTGCGCTGCGACAACAAAGTTCGCCAGAGCCATACCTATCAGATAATGAATCGGATTCATATGAGGATGAGGATGATTCGAAACTCTCGGCAGCTTTGGTCGTGGTTTCCCCCAAGTCCTCGATGTCTCGCACCTCCTCAGCCTCGGGGCTTTCGAACTCTCGCAAGAACTGTTCCAGCGACTCCGAAGAGGGTTCGACAAGCGATTCATACTACGGAGCCGAAGAAGACAGTTCAGAGGAGGTATTACCTGACAACGTCGTCTCCGCACCACTCCTGGCCCGGAAAGACAAGAAGATTTGGACCGGCATACCTGCGAGCTCTCTCGGCGGAATGCAGACCGACGAACTGTCGAACACGAGGCGCGGAGGAATTTTTCTCAAACATCATCTTCACCACTGCAGAGCACAACGAGCTCCGTCTCAGGCCGCTCGTTCCTCGCAAGCAGAAATCCGAATGGAAATTTGTAAGCAACCTCCCTGTCCTGGAGCTCCCAAGGTTCATAGCTACAGAGGTGTGTCGAAGCTGCGTGCTGCACTGCGTTTTGTTTCGTCCTGTGATCGACCTAATTCTTATTCGTGGGATATATCAACAGACGCATGACTGGGCTCCACACCGATATGAATGCTGTCTCGCTGTCGCCGAGCGACCTTACGGTAACGCGCCCCTACTCATCATCAACAGCCGTCGGACGTGGCAATGGGGATCTGATGACGTCCAGAACTGGCCATCACTTTTATAGAAGCTTGGATTCAACCCGCGAAGGTCGACCTGTTGTGGAGGTTCTGCGGATGGCCGTCGTTGCTCGGGGGCCTGCAAAAGAGATCGGGGACATTTGAACATCGTTCAACTGCAATGATCATACAAGCAAACGTCCGCCGATGTCGAAGCGTGACTTATTAGAATCTGTATCTTCTCTCGATCTCTATGAACTGTTCTTCATGGATGAGAGAAGCAAGGGACCGGTGCCAATTCTGGTCTAATCCGAGTCGGCGCAATCACGTTCGGGAGTGTCGGCCTTGGCGGTTCGGGCGCCGGACCGCTGCTGACACCATGGGCGCGGAGAGGCCAAGCGGGGCAGAACATCGATGCAGCAACTACTGCATTGTCCGCCTAGTCTCACCGGCCAGAAGTACTATAGACCTATACATGCATCAAACTACTGTTCCCAGAGTGATACATCACACATTGCAAGAGATACAGGTGTCTACACTATGTGGTACCAAAGTCCCCATGAACGTGGTACAAGAATGGCCTCGGATGTGATCCCAAAGTCCGCACCGATGTGATCCCAAAGTCCGCTCCGAAGTAATCTCAAGTTTTTTAATTTGCACACTTTTTAACCCGAAATGGCAAGCAGAGAAAGAGAGAGGAGGTCACCATGGGGCTGTCTGGCTCGGCGATGAGAGTCCCGACGAAGCAAGCGAGATCACGTGATTGCTAATTGATCGGCCCGATCGAGTGATCGACGGGACGACTCGGCACGCCATTCCGTCTCTTGGCTCCGTTCCGCACCTGGCAAGTAGCCCTCTTCGCTCGACTCGAACGTAGTACAGCTCGACACCATCGACCAGGACCATGCTGGGCGAAGATATTGGCCGTACGGTCACTCGCCTTACACATCGGAAGCAGAACTCGAGACCCGTTGCGACGTATAATGGTGAGTCTATTGAGGACGAGGTGACGTGCTCGACTGGGCTCAGGAGCTGAGAGGAAGAGAAAACGGTCGAGCTGACGCCTTTGTCTTGTTACTTCTCGAACCTCGGCATGATCTTCGAACATTAGGTTACCGAAGAAACAGTTTCATCACCCCCGACATCGACGAACTGACCGAGCTAAGAGCCCGACAAAGGACCTTTGACGGTATGTACGTCCACGTGCCGTAGGCTTGACGAGGAAGCTGAGGTTTGCGGAGAGGTTTGGGTGCTCGTACAGGTGCTTATACCCGTACGGCGTTGGGGTTGTTCTATTACGCGCTCCTCATTTTGAAGATCTTTTCAGCCGAGTTCGCAAAGAGTGAGTGGCTCCTCCTTTTCATCGGGAGCTCACACTCGAGAAGGCTATGAAGTATTGTTGACTGATTGGTATATCACTTCTTGTTTCAGTCGGTCTTCTCTATGTCGTTCTGGGGACGCTCATCCTGTTGATCGGGTACCATCGCGCCAGAAGAGGCGATGTCGATTTTGCCGGTGCGTCTCTAATGTCGGCACCCGGTTTGGCTGCTTGTGCAAATGATGAGTAGCTGAACTGATGCTTGAAATTTTGTACAGACGAATATCGGACATCGCCTACAACGACCGTCTCTCCGCCCTCCACTTCAGCCGAGACGACATCCAAAACCCCTGAACCCCGCACCGCTCCCTCCGAAGCGCACCCCGATTCCAATCCCGAACCACTGAACATCACCCAAGCAGCCATGGTTGCCTCCGCACCTCCCCACGTCACTCAATCCGTCGTTCCTAAACTCTGGGGTCGCCCTTTTCGAACGAGCGGGGACGTCGTCGTTGTGCTTTGCTTGGTCTGTGTGGTGTTGTATGCGGCGATCTTTGCGCTTGTGATGGAGCTGTAGATGGGGTGGTTGGGAGAGGGTGTCAAGATTAATCTGGAATATTGTTATTGTTGTGTTGCGCTGTTGTAGAATATTCCAACTTCGACTCAACGCGAGTCATCGCATGTCTCATCACCCTCGCGTCTGATCGAGATGTCTGAGACAATGACTCTTTCGCATGGAAGTCGGATGGGTTATACCGCTGTGTGGACTCAAAGTGGACACATGGAATTAGCGTCATATTTCGGTTCTTGATCTTGCGATCGCGACTCCTGAAGGCTATGCTCGGCCATTCAATGCGCTAAAAGTCCCGTCCCAGCGTCTTGACCGAGGCGCCGCTCTTCGTCTTTTTGGCTATGCGCAATCGCTCGTACAACGACCTCTACGATCAGGAGTCCTACCATTCTATACCTATACTTTAGAACCCATCACAAGTGGGAGGCGCGTAGCAGTGCGCCGAGCCCGAAGCAGGTGAGCACTCCATCCCCGAGAATCGCTTCAATCGAGAGGAAAAAAACACCTGAGTCTGACGATCTTCTACTAAACCACCCTTTCTCTCTTTCGCACTCTCGCTTTCGCTTCGCAGCACCGTTCTTGGGTCAAAAAGGAAGAATTGGGATCCTCGCAAAGATTTTTTTTGGATATACCACATCACGAATGTTGGTACCGTCGATCCAAAAGTGAAGCTCGTAGGATTACGTTCATTCGGCGAGTGAGACGGCGATGATGCGGAATGACGGCCCCTCGCGGTTCAGGACCGACTCGATACCGCCCCTCATCGTCGAGAGTTCGATAAGGGTCGTTTCGGAAAATACTGGGGGGACACGAGATGAATATGATGAGACCAGAAGTAATCAGTCAGATGAGGCGTACTGGGCCCACAGAGCAGGACACTTTGGCTCGATGCCTATGACCGAGGTAACTAGAGACAACGTCGCGGCGTGGGAGCTGGGTGCGATCGAGCCGACGACACCTTCAAGTAGCACGAGTTCACCGGCTCAAGGTTCAGCCACCAGCTCGGATACGATACAGCACCAGCACCTCGACGAAGATGACGACCCCATTATTCAAGTCGTCGAACCAACTTGGAAAGCCGTGCCTCTTCGACCTAGGAAGCAGACGCGTTTCGAGAGGGCCAAAGAGCGAAGACGGCAGATGACGGAGGAAGAATGGTTGATTAGGGTGAAGAAAAGGAGGAGGACGACGCTCGGATTGATCGTGGGGGTTTGCGGAACGGTTGTGGTGGGAACGGTGGTGATTTGTGCGATCTTTGTGGCCCAGAAACGGAGGGATGGGGGCTGAGAGCGGGATTGGACGACCACGTGAACAAGGGCACCTACTTCTGCATCTGTTCTGAAAATGTGTACCTAAGCTAGATACCAGCTAACTGATACATTGTACAAGTTGAGATTGTACAATTTGAGATATCCCGCTATTGTAGTCTAAGTGATGGGGTTACAAAGCGGACCGACCCGGGGGCTGAAGCACGTTTGAGGCCACGTGCTCTCACGTGCTTCGCCGCCGCGGCCGGTGAATTTAGCCCACCCGGGTAGCCCCTTTTCTCGCAAGCTCACCGGCGTGAAACCGCGCCGTACAGCCACCTGAGACACTGTCGCGAGTTCAGCCCTAGCACGGCTAGTGATTCACCATTACAGTCAGACCGAGAAAATTTATATTTTCGGTGGACGGATTTTCCCATGAATCAAGACAGGTATAAGCTTAAAGACTTCGGCTTCAGATCACTACATTATGATCTGAAACTCCGTGTTTGAGCTTCCTACATCAAATCAAGAATCTTCGTGCATCGTTTGAGTCGATACATTGACCTTTGAGGGGGAGGAAATTCAGAAGGCCCGAATTACTGAATTGCAGCCAATGTACGGCCTCTACTGAGGCATGATGACATCTAACAAGTTAAGAAAGCTCCAAGAAAAAATGTCTTGACCTACTGACGCTGGAAATACGAAGTCATTGTCGTCTGAATCCTCGCGGCAACCTGCTCGGCAACAAGAGTCCTGCGAATCCTCCTAGCCTCGTCCTCAAAAAAAATCAAACACGTTGGACCTGAGTACCCATTCATAGCAAACCTAAGGAAAACACCAAGCGCTGAGATTGCCTCCTTCGGCGTCGTTCGCTCCGCCGGTCGGAGCTCTATCTTCGCTTCCTCCTTTCCTCCTTCTCCCTCGCAATTCTCCTCCAACTCTTCGGCAATGACCCCAGGTCCACAATCTCCTGATCGGTCAATTCAGCCCCACCAGCAAGGTTCTCCTCCTCCACATCGACGAGAAAGTGGATACGCATCTTCTCGTTGCTCGTAACTATCCCCTTTTCGACCAGCTCATCGTTCGCCGTCTTCAGAGCGTTCATCGCGTTGATGATGCCGCGATCGCCATCGAGAGGCCCGCGACCGTTGGGAAGAGGTGTATGGTCGGTTTGTTCTTGCCATCAGACAAGATTTGAGCGTGGCGCCAGCAGATGAATCCCGGGAAGGGAATGAGACCATGATGATATGAAGAGGAATTTCTGATGAGGGCTTCTCGGATTGTGAAGATGTTCATTTCGGCGTCGTTGTCGGCGGAAGAGGAGAGAGAACACGTCGCGACTAGCCTGTCAACGTGTCAACCGCCGCCTTTGCTCTACTGTGCTCGCTTCTCGGCTGTTTCGGGGCATTTCGGACTCTTCCAGCAGGCGGCTCGTCAACAAGAACGCCGAAGGAGAGGCCAATTCCTGATCAATCGCTCATTTCCTGCTCTCTCTTATCTTATAGTTTGACCTGTAAACCCATAAATTATAAGGTATAAGATTGGACAGGTTCTGTAATTCTGTCAGCCAAAAAAGTCGGGAGATTGAAAAGTCCATAAATTTTGACAGGTATAAGATTGGGCGATACGAATTTTCTCAGGTCTGACTGTAGGGGCGTTTCAATTCCGAAGTTCTGAGACGACATGTTTTACCGGATCGCAAGTTTCACTAAATGTTACGACGCCATAACCCTCTCCCCGATCGAAATATTGCTTAAACCCAACAAAAACCGATGCGCCGCTAGCGCTGCACTAGCTGCACTAGCTGCACTCCGGCCCAATTGGGATACCGATCAGCTTGATTCGAGGCGCAAGGGAAATACCGCCTCCTGTGTCCTTGTCAGAGTGAGTCCGAGCGCACTAGACTTCGGGCTGGGACTGGTTCAAAACGAGAGGGAGGCTTCCCCTCCCTTGAGACGCGTCATACCTATACCTTCGGGGAGATCGGCTTGGGCATCTGCACTGTTGTGTACGACAAAGTTGTCACCGTGAGTGTACGACAAAGTTGTCACCGTGAGTCCCCACGTCCCATTCCTTCAATCGCTTCGCGCCTTCTGAGACCCACCCCTTTCCTTTCCACAAGTTGACTGACCCGCCTTGCGGGCCTTCTCGCATCCAGCCCCGAGTCATCGCCTCGGATGGCTCTCACTCCGACATTCCCCTCCGACCGTCGTCCGTCATCGCTCTTACTGCCTCTGGATGAGACGCCTCCGATTGACGATGCGTGGATCTTCATTGTCAATGATTTGGAGAGTGGTGGAGCGTCGTCACCGAATTCGGACGCACCGGCGCATGCCCTGTTGATCGAGCCTTCGTCCGGCCCTTCCCGGACTCGATGGAAGACGAGGTTGACCGATCCCGATCCTGACGCCGATCCCGACAACAAGCGCGAGAGCGTAGCGAGTGATCCGTTCGAACATCCGCCCATCATCGATCCCGAAGAAGTGTCCATCAAGGAAGTGATTCCGGCTTCGAATTTACCTGATATTCCGAGTTTGGTTTATCATCCTGACGGAACGAATTCGTTCGGGATCGAGATAGCGGAGGAGAGGAATGGGGATGCCCAGTGCTATCCCTCTTCCGAGACGGAGGATTCGTCATCTGCCCTCACGCGCGTTCCTACCGGGTCACCAATTCGGAAGCCTTCAACAAGACGAAGGGTATCCGCCCCCCTCCTAAGCATCGATACCAACCTCCCTTCCCCTAATCGATCCTACTCCGCCTCACCCACGAAATATCGACCGTTCGGCGTTCCCTTCCCCTTCACCTTCACCTCCTCCCTCTCCCCCATACCTTCCGATTCCGAGGCGCCTTCCCCAGCTGATACAGCACCATTGACGACGAACTCTCGTCCTAAAAGTCGAAAGAGGGGTTCTGATGGGTCTACGTTGAGCAAGGGCTCGGCTTATTTGGGAGGGCAAGCTTTGGAGGCGCAGAGGTGGATCATCAGGACGGCGGCTAAGGGAGCCAAGGGGATTAGGAGCGCAGCGAGTACGAAAAAGGTTGGTGGTGGTGGTGAGGGGAGCGGGGGAGGGTCGAAGGAGATTTTGGAAGATGGGGGGGATGAAGCGACGGAGTTGAAGAGGAGGATCGAAGAAAGGGAGAGGCATCGCGAGAGGGAGAAGGAGGAATGGAGGGTTCTCGCTGATGGATTGCAGGAACGCAAGATTCGCGGAAGCGCGGGCAAGCACATCGTCGTTCAGGGAAGGAGAGGGATCAGAGCGGAGAGGGATGATCAGCTGAGGAAAAGGAGGAGATGCATTTGGATTGGTGTGGTCTTGGTTGTGGTGGCGTTTGTGCTGGTGGGTGTGGGGTGTTTGCAGTGGCATTTGAGGCAGCAGCGGTCGGGTGCGAATAAGCCTAACGATCATGGCAGTTCGAATAACGCTGGCGGTAACGTCATTCCTCCCACTCCACCACCGAGCAACACCTCAACCCCACCCGATCATGGCAGTTCAAATGGCGCTGGAGATATCGTCATTCCTCCCACTCCACCACCGAACAACATCTCAACCCCACCCGATCATGGCAGTTCAAATGGCGCTGGCGATATCGTCATTCCTCCCACTCCGCCACCAAGAAGCAACACCTCTACGCCACCTATTCTCCCCGACATCCACAACTTGACCAACACAACAGACAACAACAACTCCCGTCTACCCGACGAACTCGACGTACCCGACGCACCGCCCTGCCCACTCAAAGTACCCCCCTGCCCACCCAAAGTACCCCCTTGTCCGCCCCAGGACACCGCCGACGTCGAAGGCATCAAGCCTGCCTCAGCGTACCAAGATTCTTCGGGTGTCCTCAGTGGGTCCGACTCGGCGGACGATGAGAAATATTCGGGCGCTGGGACTGGCACGTCCATGTGGGAGTTGGTCAAGCTGGAGAGTGGGGATTATATCTGTGTTTCGGTGACGGTGGAGGTGGAGCCTGATGGGACGACTGGAGGGACTGGTTCGCGTTTGTGAACGGTCGGTGGAAAGGGGACCATAGGGGTTTCGCGGCCGTCTCTCAGCGTCAGGTAGAGGAGTTTTTATTCAGTTTAGTTACTGGAATACATGCTATACTATGTTTCTAATAACGACCCCTCTTTTCTTATCATACAAAGACCCTCCAGATCGAACGCCGTCCACCTAGTCTCCTACCCAACTTTGAAACCCTTGACGACCCTCTCGACGATTCGACAAGTCAAACTGACTCTCCTCCCCCTATCCCATCCTTTCCCACTCTCCACGGTTTTCCTTCTCCTAATCAATTCTTCAATTCCCCCCTCCGACAAAATATCTCCCCCTTTCTTCATGTCCAACCGCTCCTCTTCTGAACCAGTCGAAAACGTATCCGCTCCTCTTTCCCACCACATTCCCCAATTCCTACATCTCATTAAATCATCCGCAGTATCTTCTTTCTTCGACTCGATCGAATGGAGCCAGTCTTCGTAGAGGGTGTCCTGGAGGAGGATTAAGGAACGGGGGGGTAGGAAGAGGGAGAACGGTTCGCTTTGTTCTTTTGAGTTGGACGCCAGTTCGAAGGAGTTTAGGGGTGCCGTAGAGTCGACTTTTTCGTCGGAAGGAGTAAGGTCGTTTTTTCGAGGAGTGAATTGAAGTATGGTATGACTACCTAGGGATAAGGTCGTGACGATCGGTGCGTAGGCGGGTCCGTCCGTATGCGCGAGGATACCTTGACCTGGGAGATATCTGGGGATCAAAGATCGATTCGGATTGTGAGTTGGGCAGGGGTCGACTGCCTAGGCAAGAAAGAGGAGGAAGAAAGCCAAGCCTACTCGTTGACTAGACACTGTAATCCATTATCGCACAAAAAAGACATTGCCGAAGCAGGAAATCAGCGATCGCGCACCCCCCACCTCCACATGACCTCCTCCAAACCACCAGGCAAAATAAAATAAAATGCATACATGATTCAAACCCTCCACCCAGCCCACCTTTTTCGTCGCTTCTTGCATCCGAAGTAATACGTGTGGGTACTTTGAGGTCATGATATCGGGCATGGGCAGAGGTAGCAGGGTGCTTTTTTTTGGTTAGGGATCCGCCTATAGTGGGGTAGGAAAGATGGGGGGCCGGATTAGAGGGATGGGTGGGGAGATTTGACTTTGGAGAGCGTTGGGAAATGATGGTGTTGACGATGTTGTGACTGGCCGCAACAGAGTGCCGCTCAACACACGACATTCAACCCCCAACTCGCTGCGAAGCATCCCCACCTCCGCATACCAGTACGACTCTACTCACCCCAATACATCGACCTATCAATCCCACCATCACCCAATAATCAGCGTACATCCCCTCTTCATCCTTTCACCTTGTACAGCACTAACCTACGCCCATTCAACTCGGTCCAACCCCACCTCTGCGCGACGCTCGACCGGATCGGGGGCGGGTGGGAGGTCCGGTTTGGCCTTGACTTTTTCGAACGCCGTGCTGTTCGTCATGTCCCAACACCACACCAGCCCGTCCGATCCCTCCGGGTCATCCGGTCTGCTGGCTTTTCCGCCCGGGAGTGGATGCGCCATGTATCTATTGACGGTGTGAACGAGGTAGCTGGTATCCACGGAGCTGTGGGTATAATGCGCGTTTGCCTGCTTGTTGTTGGCAGCCGGATTAGCCCGCTGATCTCTGAAACTGATTGATTTGATCCAAAGCACATACCTTAAGCTTTCGGCCCTCGTATTGGGTGACCCAGCGTATACATGGGCTACCCTGGGCCTGCTCGAGCGCCCGCTGCTGGGCGCCCCGCGGCTCGACCCTCCTCTTCGTCCCGCTCCGATCAACAGAATCAGCCCCCCGGCGCGTCATGACAACATTTCAACCGATCTTGGCATTGCGACACGTATACGAGCCCGCCGTGCAGCTGTGCAGAACGGACAGCGTGGTCAGCGCGATGGCCAACTCGACGCTGGGCTCGCCCCACCACCACCTCCTCCGCAAAGGCGAGTGCGCCGGGCTCGAATCGCGCTCAAACCCCTCAAGCCCACGTTTCGATCCGCGACGACCTCGGCCCGCAGACGGCCGTGTGCACCCACTGCAAGGCTCGGCACTGGGAACTAGGACCCCCCGTGTTTCGCGTGTTTGGTCGCCTCTACCATCGACTCGGCGCCCTGATCCCTGCCGTGAATCAACGCCCAGCCTTTGCTCAAACATGGCTCATCGACCCGGCCGAGGCCACCGACACTCGACTTGAACCCGACGGCGCAGACAGTCACATGCAACGATCTACTTTGACCAAGCTCGAGTCCATGTTGCGTACCAAGAATCACTTTGTGAGGGAGTTCGCATCGGCCAAAGCTCGCGCAGGTTGGGATACGGCCAAAGAGTGGATCCTGCGCCTCTGCCTCCCGCCAGGCCGGGACCGACGCACCCACAACCTTCCTACGTCAAGCACGGAAATGACGATGCTTATCTGCGATTCCGACACCAACACGGGAGATCGTGGACCTCAAGACCTTATTCTCCAGGTGCATGGTGATCGATGTTGTTAGAAGTGGGGTCTGAGAGCCTAACTCATTGCTATTAGTCTTGATTAATACTTTATTCTGCGCGCGCGCCTATCTTTGTCTTTGCGTCTTTTTTTCCTTCTGGGTTCCTTCTCCACGCTATTCTCATCATCTCACTCGTGTATCTCGGAGCTGAGTCGTGGAGTACCTCTTAGTCCTTGTTGCAACAGGTTATGAGCTCAACGGGCGAATCCGACTTCCCCAACGGGTCGGGCAATCACTTGTATCTCAAGGACACACAAGGGTACAAGAGCTGGTCACAACGTGCGTTTATCAATCTTCGAGCCGACAAAATATGGGATGTCGTCAATCAATCCATCGACTCCCTTGTTGCGGACTATCGGTCCACGCTCGTTATCTCACATGCAACTGCGTCCGTCGCGCCAGTTGAACCAGCCTCCTCCGGCTTTAGCGGGCTTGGGGGGGGGGGGGGGGGCTCTGGTTCTGCGCACTCGGACGCCTCGCCCAGGCTCACCAGCGTTCAAGTTGCGGACAAGGTCGCGGAATATCGCGAACAGGCCATCCGCCGCAACGATTTGGCATGCAAGTACATCGCCAATTCGATCTCTGAGGAACAGATGTCTCACTTGATTCATCTTACCTCGGCGTACGAGATGTGGGACACCCTCCGTGGTCTCCACTCTCACGGTCGCCCGAGTCGCACTATGGACCTCCTCAACACTCTAGCGCAACCTTACTCTGGGGATATTCCTTTTAAGGAATTCGTCAACAAGGTCAAGATCGCCATGTCCGATTTTCAGAACCTCGGAGCTCCGCTTCCGCATTGGCTGTTTGCAGGCATGCTCGTTTGGTCGCTCCCAGCCCAGTATGACTCAATCATTGGGAACCTTGCCTCCGACATCGACATCCACATGGATTGGAACACGTTCTATCCGAAACTCCTGATGAACGTCGAAATGGCTGATTCCCGAAACAAACATTTTTCGCGCTGCAAAGCACTGGGACACGAGCATGGTTGGCGTCTCTGTCCAAGCAGGAACAAGGATGCGAGCGCTCCCGCTTCCTCGGACTCAAATTCGAACGTAGCTGCCATTGGTGTAGATGAATCTGCATTGATGACCTACACTTTCTCCTATTTGCGAACGATGCCACGTTTTCCATGGATCATTGACTCGGGTGCTAAGGTCCATTGCGTTGGAGACAAGTCGGTCCTATCGGACGTTGTCTCTGAGCCTCTCAAAATTTCTGTCGCCGATCAATCTCAAATCGAATCTCCCGGTCATGGCTCAGTGACGTTTCTTACCTCATATGGCGCTTGTATCACCATTAAGAGGGTCTACTACATGCCCGGTGCTGTGCTCAATTCGGTTTTATCGCCATCGACCGTCTGTTGGAATCGATGACGTACGCTGTTGGTCCCCAAAGCAATCTCATTTTCAGCATCCGCGGCAAGTCGATTCTGCGCTCGCTTCCTGGTCGGGGGTTTGTCATGGATGCAGCTCCCGTTCAGCCTATCATGTCATCCTCACCGCCTTCAATGGTCGGAGCCAATTGTCTCACTGGAACCTGTACGTTGATGGAAGCACATCGGAAGTTGGGCCATCAATCTCCTGCGGCAATCGTTTTGGCCGTCAAATCCGGAGCTATCACTGGCATCACTCTGAAGGACGAAAAGGTTACTCCTTGCTTTTCGTGCATCCAGGCCAAGTCAAAGCGATCACCCTTCTCCAACAAGAGTACCGAAGCGCCTCATGCACTCTACCGCGTCTTCATTGATCTCGGGTTTGTCGAACATCCCAATCACCATGGCGATACTATCTATCTCGCTATCGTGGATCAGTATTCGACGGCTAAATGGACAATCGTGCTAAAGGACAAGAGGGCTGAGACGATTATCGAAGCATGGTCGAAATTTCAAGCCGAGTCCGAGCGTCAAACGGGTCAGAAAATCAAGAGGGTCAGATCGGACAATGGCCGTGAATTTGACAACTCATTGTTCCGGGCTCTTCTTGAAAAGCAGGGCATCATTGTGGAATTCACAGCCCCCTATACTCCGGAGCAAAATGGTCAAGTAGAGCGACTCAATGGATCTCTCATGGGTCTCGTTTGATCAATGCTCCTCAACTCTGGCCTTCCCATGCGATTCTGGTCAGATGCTCTGGCCATCGCGACATTTGTTCTCAATCGTCGACCACATCCTCGTATTCAAGGAAAAACGGCAATCGAAGTTCTTCTCGGCAAGAAGCCTAGTCTTGCTCATCTTCAGCCATTCGGATCTACGGCGTTTGTCCACGTTCCCAAGGAGCATCGCTCCAAGCTTGCACCTCGCTCCATTCAGGAAGTTTTCATCGGGTACTCCGGTGAATACAACTACCGTGTCTGGGTCCAATCGTCGAAACAGGTCTACGTTTCGCGTCACGTCACATTCCTTGACTCCTTCCGTCGTCACTTCGTCTCAAGATCGTGCGGACGCTTCTGATCCCGTTCATCATTCTCAACCTCCTCATCCTCCGCCAGATGTGTTGCCGTCTACACCAACTTCACCTGTTGTGGATCCAACTTTGCCGGATCCACAGCCTCCTCCGGTGGTTCCAATTGGAGTTGGTCAACAGGGGGGTATCTTGCAGTCGTTCCTCATAAGGATGACAACAATGACAACAATGATGGACTTGACGATGGACCTGATAACTATCATGATGCAGAAGAACCACTCGACAGTGAGGCGGAAGTTGCTCTCGCTCCTCGTGAAGGTTACGCCATCGTTTGCACTGGTCCAAATCCTGGCCAATTCGAGAATGTTGATCCTTCCAACATCCTTCCTGCTGGTTCTCGTCGTCGACCTCAACTTCCGGAAAAATATACTTCCCATCATTTCGGCTATCATGGTGGATGTCTTGGATACTCCACCCGTGTTCCACGACAAGCTTTCCTACAATGCCTACTGTGCTGCCGTGTTTGCCAAAGAAGACATCGAGATACCCAAGACATTCGAGGAAGCCATGAAGTCACCCTATCGCAACCATTGGAGTGCGGCAATGGTCTCAGAACTTCTACAATTTGATCATCATGGAGTCTTTCAGGAAGTCAAGTGGCACAAAGGAATTCGGGTACTCGGCATGATCTGGGCCTACAGTATCAAGCGCGATGCAAACGGCAAAATCATTCGTTTCAAAGCTCGTCTTGTTGCTCAAGGATTTGCTCAACACCCAGGCATCGACTACCATGACACCTACGCTCCTGTCGCTCGTTCTTTGACAATTTTGTTCTTGATTGCTCTGGCTGCTGCTCAGGGCCTGTATCTCGAACAGTTCAATTTCGACTGCGCCTTTCTCAATGGCAAGATGACCGAGGATGTCTATGTTTGATACCCAAAAGGATGGAATCGTCCTCAATCCCCTGGCAAGTGCCTCAAGCTTGTGGGTTCCATGTATGGAACCAAACAGGCGCCCCGTGAATGGTATCGAGCCGTCAATGATCTCATGGTGTCTCGAGGCTACATGAGGGCAACTGCCGATGCTTGCCTCTACATCAAACATTTGGGCACTTCGTTTGCTATCATCACTCTCTATGTTGACGACGGTCTCATTGCGTCCAACAATCAGTCCTTCTTGGACTCCGAGCTCGGATCGCTTCACAAGGCCTTCCAGCTCAAGCGTCTCGGACCCGTCTCCTACTTCCTGGGCTTCGAAATTCATCGCACCAAGGATTACATCCTCGTTCACCAAAGCAAGTATGTCCGCACTATGCTCGAGAAGTTCGATTTCGCTTCTCCATCCAAGCGCCGTGCAGTCACGCCCATGGACAATCACCCTTCGCTTCGAACGATGCTACTCCATTTGCCAATGTGTCATTGTACCAATCGGCTGTGGGTTCCCTGCAGTACGCGTCCACTCAATGTTGACCCAATATTGCGATTGCTGTTTGTGCCGTTGCTCAAAAGAACTCCTGTCCAACTGTCGACAATTGGGCTGCGGTCAAGCGTATATTTCGCTACCTCAACAGCACCATCGATTTGGGAATTCTTTATCGAAACAGTTCCACAACTCGATTGATGGTCTACTCCGATGCCTCGTTTGCGGATGACCCGGAATCTCGCAGATCGGTGGGAGCCTATGCATCAATGCTCGCTGGCGGCGTTATCTCCTGGCAGTCGAAGCAACAATCTATGATCACTACATCCATTACCGAAGCCGAAATCCTCTCTGCATCCTCAGCCACTCGTGAAGCAATCTGGCTCCGTTGTTTGGCTGGTGATGTCGGCATTCCACAAGCACAGCCTACTATCATTCAAGAAGACAACGCCGCATGCATCCAGATCGCCAAGGATCCGGTCGATCACATGCGAACCAAGCACTTTGACATTGCTCATTTGTTTGTTCGAGAATGGGTTGCTTCTGGCGAGGTCAAACTTGAATACTGCCCTACCCACGTCAATGCCGCGGATATTATGACGAAGCCTTTGGGATTTCAACGCTTTGATCAACTTCGTGCGCTACTTGGAATGGTCTCGTTAGTCTCTTTGACCGGTGGGAGTGTTAGAAGTGGGGTCTGAGAGCCTAACTCATTGCTATTAGCCTTGGTTAATACTTTATTCTGCGCGCGCGCCTATCTTTGTCTTTGCGTCTTTTTTTCCTTCTGGGTTCCTTCTCCACGCTATTCTCATCATCTCACTCGTGTATCTCGGAGCTGAGTCGTGGAGTACCTCTTAGTCCTTGTTGCAACAGATGTCCCGATGGTCGGCCCAAGTACCAAGTCATCAGCTCACTCCATCCGTCTGCCTTGCCTCTCCGGTAGCCACTACTATTTCCTGCAGGGGAAGATGGGTCCCACCCCAACATTTCTCTTTGCGGGCTTTGCTAAGCTGGGCTGCCAATCACCAGAAACCGAGAGCAGATCGGCAAAGGTGTCCAATCGCGGGAGGTACTTGCCGGTCTCGGTCTTGCTGACGAAGGCGAAGAGGAGGACGAAGACTGTGACGATGAGGATGAAGACGGCGGGGGACGAAGAGAATGGTGATGGTGAACGTATGCGTCTTCGGCTCTTTCTCTGATGTTCCATTCTGTTTAAGGCGCAAGCACAGACTGACATTGAACTTTTGAACACCTAGGACAAAGGTCCAGTAAAGGGGTCGAGGTGGCGAGTCTCGCGTTCACAATTCTTTGCGCACTACTTGCCAAAGGCGACGAGTACTTCTCAATCCCGCATTGCACCCACGGTCCCTTCCTGGAGTCTGTGATTTATGAATATACTGCAAGTCGAGACCGATCGACTCTACACATCCGGTTGCATCAAGAGAACCTATACCTCACCACGACCCAAGGCATCAACGGCTTGGGCCCGAACCCAATTGGACGTTTGATGACTTTGGGCTCGACGTTCGAGAATAGACCGCGCGACATCACGCAGCGATACCAGGATGCGATGGCGTGCGTTGTCAAACATGGAAAGCCTCCGCTGCTCATCACGATGACGTACGACACTTCAGCGCGTGCTGCTCGCAGGGCAAGGTGCGGCTGGCTACCTCCCCCTCCCCAGCCCAATCTCGAGTATCGGCAGCTTCTTCAAGGCTCGGATAGCGGTCAGTTGCTCCGTCCAACAACGTTCGTCTGCAGTAGACCCACATGCTGAACTGTTCTACCCACCCACACAGAAGCGGTTGCATTCCGCGAGAATGCCCGGTCGTACAACAACGCGTTGTCGTTCACTTCGCTCGCTGCCCTCTGGGACCAAACTCAAGTGGGCACGCTAGGACCCCCCGTGTTTCGCGTGTTTGGTCGCCTCTACCATCGACTCGGCGCCCTGATCCCTGCCGTGAATCAACGCCCAGCCTTTGCCCAGACATGGCTGATCGACCCGGCCGAGGCCACCGACACACGACTTCAAGGACCCGACAGCGCAGAGACTCGCATTCGAAGATCAACGCTGACCAAGCTCGAGTCCATGTTGCGCACCGGCAATCGCTTTGTGAGGGAGTTCGCATCGGCCAAACCTCGCGCGGGTTGGGATACGGCCAAAGAGTGGGTCCTGCGCCTCTGCCTACCACCAGGCCGAGACCGACGCACCCACAACCTTCCTACGTCAAGCACGGAAATGGCGATGCTTATCTGCGATTCCGACACCAACACGGGAGATCGTGGACCGCAAGACCTTATTCTCCAGGTGCACGGTGATCGATGTCCCGATGGTCGGCCCAAGTACCAAATCGTTAGCTCGCTCCATCCGTCTGCGATGCCTCTCCGGTACCCACTAATCTTCCCCGGGGGAAGATGGCTTCCACCCCAACATTCCTCTTTGCGGTTTCAACCAAGCTGGGCCGCCCATCGCCAGAAACTGAGAGCAGATCGACAATGGTGTCCAATTGGGCGAGGTACCTGCCGGTCTCGGTCTGGATGACGAAGACGAACAGGAGGACGAAGACCGCGACAATGAGGATGAAGACGGCGAGGAAGGGGACGAAGAGGATGGTGATGGCGAACGTACGCGTCTTCGGCTCTTTCTCTGATGTTCCATTCTGCCGAAGGCGCAAGCACAGACTGACATTGAACTTTTGAACACCTAGGACAAAGGTCCAGTAAAGGGGTCGAGGTGGCGAGTCTCGCGTTCACAATTCTTTGCGCACTACTTGCCAAACGCGACGAGCACTTCTCAATCCCGCATGGCACCCAACGTCCCTTCCTGGAGTTTGTGAATTACGGATGTACTCCCAAGTCAAGACCGATTGACTCAACACATCTGGTTACATCAGGAGAACCTACGCCTCACCACGACCCAAGGCATCAACGGCTTGACCCCGAACCAAATCGCGACATCACGCAGCGATACCAGGATGCGATGACATGCGTTGTCAAACACGGAAAGCCTCCGCTGCTCATCACGATGACGTACGACCCCGAAGCGCCGGAAATCAAGGCTGCACTGGGGCCGATAAAGCATGCAACCGTCCGGATCTCATTGCACGAGTGTTTGAAGCCATGTCCGGCAACAAGCGACATGCAGGCTGTTTCGGCAATGAATGCAAGATGAATGGATTTTGTTTCTTTGCTGTATTTCGTATTGTGTTTTCTTAACCTCTGCGCTGATATCATGTAGACTGTTCGATTATCCTGCTGTTTTTTGAATTTGATCCTCCCGTTAATTTAACGGGTTCCCACTGGTTTCTCTTTCCCTCTCTTTTTCTTTTCTTTTCCTCTCCTCCGCCCCACCCCCCGACATGGGTACGGGCCCCAGTTTTTGTTCTCTGCAGTAGATAGACTAGCTGGAATTCAAATTATCATTCTCATTCTGCCGCCGCCTCCCCACGGCCCCACACACTCGCGCCTCGCGCTCTTTCTCGCCGTCACACCGAGTCGCGCTCGTCCCAAGCACGTGGTGTGCAAGATGAAGGGGGTGCCGAACCTGTTCTTGCGCAAGAACAAAGCCCAAAAGCACAAACAGCTCCCTTTCGAAACGTCCCTCGCGAGTTCGGTCGAAGCAGGCGGCGCACACGCTGCGGGGCAACATCCTCCTCATCAACCCAGAGCAGCAACAACAGCTGCAGCAGCAGCAGCGGGTACACCTACCCAATCCCATCTGCAGCAGCAGCCTTCACAAGTTTCGGCAACCGTTGGAAAGACCAAGTTTCAGCAGTATGTGCCGCAGATGAATTATGATGGACAAGCTGGAGGAGCGCTCAATGGCCACGGACGAGCTTATTCGAACGGCAGTGGTGGCAGTGGTTCCGTAGGACCGAACGACACAGGAGGAAACGGTACAGGCACAGGATCGGGATCGGGTTCGGGTTCGATTTCGGGCAATAATCATGCGATGCAGGCCATCTTGGCTTATTCGGGCACACCTTCCCCAGCTCCCGTCGCCGTGGGGCAAGGTCCAGTCTCGCCGCCGATTTTCCAGCACCCACAGGGGCAGTATTTGGTTGGCGATGAGGAATACAAGTCAGTGCTTACCAGTCTGGTGGCTGGGCGGATCGGGTCGATGACTGATCATGGGTGTGATTGCACAGCCGGCTGTTGAAGAACTATCGCCTCGCGCATGAAAGGATCGAGGACCAGAGACAACAACTATTGATGCAAGAACGATTAGTCAGTCTCATCTGGAACTACAAAATCACCTTGTGCTGAGATAGGCGACTTGGACACTCAGAACGCGTCGTTACGCAAACATGTCTCGTTGCTCGAAGGTGGGGAAGTCGCTGACGCCGCGGCTTCCGTCGTCGGGACCTCGACCGTCGATGATTTCACCATCAAAAATAGCTCGTCAGGTGCGTTAACGCTTACTACAATCGGTCACATTCGTTGGGAACCTGTTCTGACGACTCTCTCCTGTCATAGGCCTCGAGCGCCGCATCAACCGCTTCGCCGCCGACACGCTCAACTCGCGCGACTACTCTCGCAACCAACTCGCCTCGGCAATCTATGCCGACCTCCCCACCATCACCCAATCCCCCTTCCTCAACTCGATACAGGGATTCGAAGATCCCGAATCGGGGATCATCTTACAGAGTTTGATTCGACATGCGCTGTCGACTCTGTTGGCGGATGGGATTGTGAATTCATTGTTGGTCACCGATTCAGAGGAGGCGAATGAGGAGTTGACAAGGTTGCATGCGACCTTGTTTGATCGTAAGCTCATGCAGCGGACGCGAACGAGGTACACTTGAAAGTGAATGATGCTGATTTTGGACGCGAATATCATTATTGCCCCCACCTCACGTTAGGTGAACCCCTCGTCGCTTCCGTTTGGCGAAGGCAAACCTTTTCCGCTTCCCTCACCCACCTCTCCGAACGAACATGTTTCTCCCTCCTCTCACGCCACAGTCCTGCCATATCTTACCTCTTGAATCCATCCCCAACCCATCTATCCTCCTCTCTATTGACCATGTTGGAGGCCTTCCATCTCTATGCGAGAACGTTGCATTCTTCGGCGACGGCGATGGGAGGTGGAGGTGGAGTGGAGGGGTCGGGGTTTTATAGGGCTTATGTACCGCAGATTGGGACTTTATTAGATCCGGGGAGGTTGGAGTTGATTAAAAGGTGCTATAGAACCGAGAGAGGTACGTTCGGGCGAACCGAAAGCGGGTGGACGTTGCGAAGGACGAGAACGAGAACGAGACGAGCAGAGCTGACTTGGGGGATAGTTTTTATCGTTACCCTTCCTTTTCTTGCAGGTGAACCCGAACGCGTTGGAGCCTGCTTATTCCCAGGACTCGTTAAAGAATCGGCTATTGAGAACTCACCCTTCACTTCTCCCGAACCTGGTCTAACTGCATCACCGAACTTGAACGACCGTTTGGGAAAGGGAATCCCTCTCGCTTCCGGAATGAGTCTGGGTTTGGGAACGGCCGTTTCGAGTCCTATGACTCCGAAGATGAATGGGGGTAGCTCGGTTCGCATGAGTGTAGCGAGGAGTAGAGGGTTGGGAACTAGATCGAGGCGAGAGACGAGGATCGTGGTCGTGAGGAGGGCGCAGGTGATTTGCGAGTGAGTTTCGGCGTATTCGTTGGGGGGGGGAGGCATTGAGCTATAGACTATAACCCCGATTTTGAATACTGATGATCTTGTTCTTTCCCTCCTCCCGTTAGGTGCGCACTCGCTGCCGCCCATACCGTCTCCATGTCAACTCAGAACTGAAAAGAGAGCTCTTTCTCTCTCCTTCTCTCGAATGCGGTTGGCGGATAAGGTTCGCGCAGGGATTGGTATAATTACATTATGAGGTTACTGCATCTATTTATCCTACCTAATCTTCCTCGTTGAAGATGAGTTAATCTTTTCGTATGGCGAGTCGTGTGTTGTGGAGGGTTAATGCGGGGTTTTGTTGTAATTCAATCGATTTGGCGACATGTTTTTTAGCCCGCGTTCCAGTGTCGGTGTCATTGATGACGAATACAGTTGACGATAAGAACTGTTTCAGTTGCACAGTGTACGAATACTAAGGTGATTCACTAGATGAGAAACTAAGGACATCCAAGATGATTAGATTAAAATGAATATGGGGGGTGGGGGGTGGGGGGTGTGACAACTCCAAAGGGATCCTGATCCCAAGTGCGAGGAAAAAAGGTGCAAGAGGGATGCGGGTAGAGAATGTACGAAGATTTCTCTTCAGTATGTGCAGGTGGGATGATGCGGCGTAAGTGGGAATAGAGCAAAGTGATTTCGCTGCGAGGCGACGGTTTTGCAATGAGTCACACCGAGGGCCTAAGGATGCGCGGCCCTGCCTTCCCTCCTCATCCTCTTCCCCCTCGCAGACGAAGTTGTCGTCGTACTCGAAGCTCTTTCGGCTCGAATGGAAGGTGCACTTGTCGTCGTCGGGCTGGCGTTCGCCGCTGCTGAACTTGGAGCAGTCAGGAGCGCGGTCGCGGCTTCGACGTTGGAGGTACTCGAGGAGAGAAAATCCGCGGAAGCGCTGAGCGTGTTGAAAGCTTGGTTCGAGGATGGGGTTAGGGAAGAGGAAGAGGCGGATACGGGTGGTGGGGAGTAGCTGACTCCACTACCGATGGACCCGATGGCGTTTTCAGAGTTTGCTCGTCTTGATGAACGGAGGGAGAGCGTGACGGTGACGGAGACGACGACGGCGACCAAAGCGACGATCAGGAACCAAGCGATGTATTTGCCTAGAGGGAGGTCACGAAAACTTTTGGGCGGTGTTGATGTATCAGGCATCTGAGGGCAACGAGCTCGGCGCGAGCGGTGTGGTCGAGAGGTCTTCTCGTCGGTCGGATATCGAGGTGCTCGGTCGGCGAAGGTTTGAAGGGTCGGGGACGACGAATGGAACGGATTGATAGCAAAACGGAAGGCTGAAGATGTGTCCACGTGCGGCTCTTGATCGTCGATTGAGCCTTGTGATTCGGGGCGAAAGTCGAGGTGCGAGTGATCGCGACGCGGAGAGTCGTCGAGCGAAGCGGGGGAGTCATGCTGGTAGTGTTGTAACCAACGGAAAACGGATCGTTGAAAAGGTTCATTATTGCTTGATTGCGTTGATAGTCGACGGAAGGATGATGGCTGATTCAGGATTGGCGAGTCCGATTGGGCCGAGACCGAAGATGGCCGACGGGACGAACTGATCGACGCAAAGGGGTCTTGCTCCCATGCTTCGGCAATGGGTACTCGAACGTGATCGCGTTGCCACATCGAGCGAAGCACAGCGGCAGAAGGTTCCTGCAGACGCGTGGGGAGGTGGTGGGAGCGAGGACTCGAATTCGGGCTTGTGTCGGGGCTTGCGGCGGCGACGGCTGCTCGACGGGATGAGGAGGCGATTAGGGGTACGCGTGTCGCCGGCGTCGACGAGGGGACTTGTTGCATCGAAGCAATCTGATGAGGTGGAGGGTACACAGGGAAAGATAGTGTCAGTTTTGATGATGTTTTTGTAGCATGGTGTGGTGGTGAACCATGTCAAGACTCGAAAGCCCGAAAGGGTGTGATAAGCGACCTTGCAAAGATGGACACGCCGCTGCTGACGCCGCCCAGCCGAGACATCGCGGATCCCTATCGCCGAAGGCGTTCGGAGGCGGACAAGCAAGTGCAATTTTGAACAAAAAGGCCATGGCGTTATCTCCAGAATTTCCGCAGGTTCGCTGAAACACAACGAGTCACCGGCCGAAACGGACCGAAAATGAAATTGGGAACTCCGGGAGGGACGAGTGGGACGGCCGACCGTTGGGTAGCGTCGAGCGCCGTGGGAGCCGTTGGCGCGCAAGCGTGCGCGCGCGGACCGGACCGGTGCAGTGCTCGTGAAGGGATGAAGAAGGTCTGAAATGAAGGTCGGTACATTAGTAACTTACTGTTGTAGCTGAAGGCGCGGCTGGGTTGGAAAAGGATGGTCAGAGCAAGGCCGACGCGAACAAAGGAAGGACAGGCAGATTCTTTTGCGACGCGAAAGTGGGAGGAGGCTCGAGCGTCGGCAGACTATCTCGGTGGAGTTAACGAGCAGTGTGGAATGAGAAAGAGGGGGAGGAAGCTATTATAAGTTTAAGGTACTAGGTCAGGCGGGTCCCATATGCTGTTGAGGGGTTAGTGGGACTTACAGCGGCAGCGCTGCGGGAAGAAGCAACTGATCGAGGACGCCGGTGAACGTGAAGTCAAGTCGAGAGAGATGCTGAAACGGTTGTTCGGAAAACTGCGCCGAGCGACTTGTAGACGTTTGTATGCTGGTAAGTGTTGCGACAATGTTGGAAAGAGGCAGCTCGTGGTGATCAACACTTGAGAGCGCAATGAGGCGTAATGTTAAGGCCGGAAGCGAAGCAGGAGAGCGAGGCGGGTGTGCACGTCGAAGGTTCGAACAACCAACACCGCAGCAGCCGACGTCGACATCGAGCGCGGCAGGGCACACTTGCGAGCACGCAGTGAAACACCGAGTCACTCCTTACGAGTCGATGGCTTGCAAAATGAAATAGATACCCCATCTTCGATCTCTCTTCGATAAATTGGAGCTTGACACTACAGATATCTTTTGCAATTTATTTTGCTGTTGGACCCCGATGGGATCTCGTTGGTCCATCTCATCGGGAGAACGGCGAGCCAGAAAGTCGACGTTCTAAGCTTCGTTAGCGCGTGCGAGTTTCAGCGACCGACTGGCCGACGCGAGCCGACCCAAAATGAAAAACACGTGACCGTGACCGTGACCGATGCCGTCATGGAAGCCCGCATGAGCGGATGGATGCCGCGCGTGCCGCGTGTGATGCGCGTGTTGCCGCGCTGCTGTGAGCGGCTGTGGCACACGGGCCGCCGTTTGGGCAACAAATGGATTTGCGCGCCCGGAGCTACTTGCGCGTTACAACTTGTTTGTACGCGCGCCGAAAATTGTGCAATTGCGCGCCAAAGGGCCTTCATACGCGCGTCATTCACGCTTGGACGCACTTTTGGTCTCTAACGCGCTCTGGAACCTGCGGAGTTGCGCGCTTTCCAGGAAAAACATCTGTTTCTGGCCCCTATTGGCGGTCCACGCGCTTTTCACTCACTGTTAGACTCGCTCGCCCCGCCGTATCCGCGCACGGACGGGGCATTACACGCGCTACAGCGCGCTCATGCGCGCGCAACCTACTCAATCTACGCGCTTTTTGGTATTTTTCCAAAAATAAGAATAAATCCGAAAAAAGATTTTGATCTTTTCAATTTTCATAGCTAAATTCCGACCGCACTCCCCGCTCTTTACGATTTGCGCGCCTCGGAAGCTGCTTACACGCGCTCCTAAAACAGTTCTCACGCTCGCAGAATCGCAGATGCGCGCGACCGGAAACGCTCACACGCTCGCGGCTTTTTCTACTTGCACGGGAACCAACAACACTCGGAGGAGGTTTGCCTTTTTACTCCGCGGTATGGAACTCATTTTCATGGCAGGAGGGCGTTTGCTCCGAATGCTAAGCTTTATGTATTTACAAATGGTGACATTGCCATGGTGTATTGGGTTGGTGGTGTGGCTGTTGAAAGCGTTCGAGCTTTCGAGGCTCAGGGCTGGGCACTCCGAGACTCCAATCCCTCCGGGCCAGCTTCCTCCTCTTTTCCGACAGTCGGGCTCCATTGAGTTCCAGAGAACTAGTAGGGCTCGTTCCAGATAATTATTTCTCGGGGTGAGCCGACAAATCCTGCGCCGGTGCTCCCGGCCAAGAGTCTTGGTATGCAGCAGCAGAATCGTATATCGAACATCGGCACTGGAAGAATCTCTGCATCTGCTCCAGCCTGCATTAGGAGGGCTCAAAGAGCTCCCAGCTTGCAACGTCATGCATCCTTGGCGGCCAACTCCCTCTCCCAAGTCGGAATGATACCATCTACTTTTCCCATGATAGCAGTTGGAGGCTGTTGAGTGAAACAGAGTCGTTATGAAAGCGGGGAGTAACTCGACAAGGTTGACATGGGGGCGGTGTGTGTGTGTGGAAGAAGGCGGCCGCGCGAGTCCGCGCGAGTGTCGCGCGTGCGCTCGCGTGTCGCGCATGAACGAGGCTAGACGAGTCGCGGGGAAGTTAGCAGAAGTCACGTGTCGCCCGCGGCGCGACAATCGCATCGAGCTCTTTCTCAGCCCCCTACCTGTCCTGATCTATGCCCAACGTCCGCACTTCTTCGGCCTTCAAGCCAACACAACGTATTTTGCCACGTCACCGCAAGACTCGCCATCGATTGTCGATCCCATCCGATGCCGTTCAGCAAAGCCGATCGAAACGATTTGGCGTGAACAGCACGCCTGGGCGAGACACTGAACTAGCACACTTTACACTTTACGTCGACAAAGACACGGAGTTGGGCTGTAATTCAATGCTCATCAACCTACATGAGCCATCGATCGAGCAAGACCGCCATTAATCTAGCATCACGAGCGCACCGAGGTCAGGCTCCCGAGGTCCGCCGTCCACCGCCTTCCATCATCGTCAACTGCCTACAACGTCCCAAAGCATTCTTGAAGACGATCAGACCGATAAAGAAGCAAGTAGCAAAACTTGGAATACCCGCTGAGCAATACCTTCAGATAAGCCAAGTTCAGGGGTCGTCGATAAGGATCAGGTCGAAGCCAACGTTGGTCGACCATGATCGTTGGACTACGCAAGAAGTGCAGGTCAATGGTAACAGCTCGAATACTAAGGATCGTCTCGGTGATATCCGTTGCTAAGCTTACATCCATCGTCACAACATCTGCCATGAAGTAGAGCCGTTCGAGAAGAGGTACCGTGAGCCGTCGCCCGACCATTAGCCCGTTCCCCCTACCGCTCCATCTCGTGTACTGAAGTCGGCGTTTCTGTGTTCCCCGTTCCCCCTACCGCTCCATCTCGTGTACTGAAGTCGGCGTTTCTGTGTTCCCCGTTCCCAGAGGAGTGACTAAAAAGAAGTCCGTTCACGTTCCGATACCCAGTCCGACTCGTTCAACGCATCTATGGTCACTTTGAGCTACCCTTCGCTTCGACTTTCGTTTTACCGAGCCCACCCGGTCCGTATGGTCGAAGATCCGAACGGACGCCGTCTCTCAAGTGAGCAGAGCAACGGACAAAGTCAGTTACTACTAAGAAGAATCGAACACACTTTACAAGCATCAGACGGCAAGAGTGTCGGGTTTTGTGCTCCCTCGGCGATTGAGGATTTGGAACTGCGGCGGGACGAAATCGTGACCCGATGCAACCACTAAGATCGGAACACAAGGAGGATGCAGATTGGCTCCATGACCTGCCATCCAGTGTGCCATCACTTCGCGCTACCAACAGACTTTGTATGAAGCTCGCAAGAAGAAGGACTAGCGTGAGTTCATGCTCGGCGGACCATATGACATGACCTTCTGACCTCGGCTTGATCCTTATCGGCATCGGTATCGATCGGCATCCTTCCCTGCGCTACATGGGCATCTTCGGTATCTTGATATTTCATCGACCTTCAATTTACGAATTCTTCCACCATTCAGGATGTGCTCCAACGGATACCAGCGCAACAAGACGGTCCTCAAGAACGGTGATTCGAGACTCGTTGGTAGCTCGGATTGGCCTCGCCGAACCCGCGATCTCAATCGACCGGTGCCTTACTCTAAGCGTTGGAGCTCCAACACGGTGAGATGTTTGCACAGTTTTTGTGGAAGCCATTTCTGGTAAAGCAAAGGATATATCTTGTAATCCACGTGTTTAAAACTTGTTTGTTTCATTGCTCTTTACACTGCTGTCCGAGCTTTGAAAAGGCTTTGAAGTGAGGCGGCTGCGAGCGGGACTATAAGCATGTTTCTCAAGCTTAGGCATACCATCTTTGCGTGTACCTGGTGTCGGTGTAAAGATACCGAATTCGGGCAAGTTAACAAGAGAGTACTATGCCCATGTACATCATGTGTTCGACTTTCCTACTTCCCCCTTCTTCCCTTCGTTTCTTTGTTTCCTTCCTTTTTCTTTCTCTTTTCTTTTCTTTTTTCCTTCCCTTCCTTCTTTTTTTTTTTTTTTTTTTTTTTCGCTTCGCCGGCAACTCCCTGTATGTATGTATGAGGCGCCGTTGCTAACACGAGCGCCGCAGAAAAAGGAAAAAAGAAATGCGCGCCGCGCGAGAAAAAAAAAAAAAAAAAAAGTCCTCGACTCGGACGTTGCCCCTCGGGAGCAGTCGGGAGCTCTGAAGCTTTGAGTCGCCGAGTGGCTGAGAGGTGACGAGTCTTCGTCTGCTTCGGTCCCCTTGAGTGCCCAACGCCCCGAGATGGCTACGTTGCCGCCTGTTCTCACCCACCTTCAAGACGGCGATCAGCATGCCCTAGGGACGGAAGTCGGCGACGAAGTGCTGGACGAAGAAGCCAAGACAGCGCTATTCGAAGAGATCCGAGTTCAAGGTTTCCAATCTAATGCTCTTGAGATTGAGGAGGCGCGGCGGAAATATTGGTCGCTCTTCGATGGTCGGAAGAGAACCTTGCAATGTGACAGCTTTTCAAATCATACCCTATCGCTCGCTAGCTGGAATTGATGGTTCAAGCTGGGTCTCATCCGAGTGACAAAGTGACAGCCGCGCAGTGTCGCCGATGCGCCGATCATCTCTGTCTCGCACAAGAGTCAAGATTTGGTACATGCTACAAATTTTATCTATAGTTTCAATCCGAACTCGCTAGTCTACAACGCATGGTTAGTCTCGTGGCCGCGGGGGACGAGAGGTTCGTTCCGAGCGTCGAAGGGAAAAAACCTCCGAAGGCGCGTTCGACAAGGCGGGGTAGCAAGGCGAGTGAGATCTTCTGGAGGTTCGGTCGAAGAGCTAACGGTAGCATGTTCCCTTGAGTCGGCAAGTGATTGCATCTGCTGCTCAATCACCTGCCTTGGCTGTCGCTTCGGACCAAAGTTCGGTGGCGGAGGTAACGTTTCCTCCTCTGATCCCTCTTCGGATCTGAACTTAGAATCATCCCCTGAATCCTTTGCTTCCCCGCAAAGGTGTCCTGAACTTGACGCCTCTCCGCACTTTGATTCCGAAAGTCCCGACGAAGGTGATTCATCCTCGCTCGCTTTGTTGTCGTCGTCGTCCCGGCAGATCAACACTTGCGCTCTTCCCCCAGTCTTCCTCTTCTTCTGCTTGCTCCCCACTTGCGAATCTTTGTACGCCCTTGCCCTTCCTGCTCTCCTCCTTACTAGCGGGCATCAAGTGCATCGCTTCGGCGGGGGAGGGGGAGGGGGCGTGCGAAGAGGATTTATCGAGCCCTAGCTGAGCGCCACTTAGCCAGCCACGCGCCGAGCGTGCCGCTGGTGTCAAGAGCCCGCCCCCATTGCGATCATTCGCATGTACCGGAGATGATCGCGACGTCCTTGCGTCGCTCGAGGTCGATCGGCTAAAAGCCGTGTCGGGCAATGGCGCGGCGGGAGCTGGATGACGGGTGGTCGAGGCGCGACTCGACGACTGCAAAAGAGTTGAGCTCGATCCCGAGGGATAGACGAGGGACGACTTGAGGATGTGGAAAGAGTCGAGCCGGATTTGAAGGGATTTGGCCAGTCGTTAACGTAAGCCCGAGGCACATTGTCCCGGATCTAGTCTACGAAAGCGAGAGCCGAGAGATCAGCAATGGGACACGGAACAAGGGACGGCAAACGGCCAACGTGAATCGATGAGACTGACCTGTTTCCTCTAGACCCAGGTTGTGAGAGTTGATCAGCTCCAGATATGCTGCTGGACCTCGTTTGTCAGCCGCGACCCTAGCTTCCGTCTTGCCGAAAGCCATCGCGCGTTGTTCAATTGAGCGTAGATCTGCTCGGCGAGCTTCGATTTTGGCAGCCATGGCAGCGAGTTGTTGTTCATCTTGTGGAGCGTTACCATCATGTTCATCATTTCGAGCTGTTGAGCTGGAGTGAGTGGAGCTTGAGGTTGAGGGCGCGAACGGGCCTAAGAACAGTCGGGCGCTCGCCCCAGCACGCGCTCGATACGTTGTTGTACCAAAAGGGGTGCATCGCCAGCGGTTGCAGCGCCAAAAGAAGAAGTTGTATCGGAACTCAAGGCCGAGCTGAACAAATCGTCGGTCGAGCCAGAAGTTGATCCGTTCATGTTCATTAGGAGAGGCGAGGGGAAGACAGTGGCAGGAGGAAAAGAGGCAAATCCAGGCCCAACTCGAGGCGGTTGCCTGTCGGGCCGCCGGCCTCAGGGTTAAGCACAATAAGCAGCGCTGCAGCAGTAACAGCAGCAGGCTCAGCTAGGTGGGTGCAGAAGAGCTGATGGCTACAAATGAGATTCATGAGAGCTTTTTCTGTCCCATGGATTGGAGGGAAGTCAGGCCATGCCATGGGTCATGACGGACGACCTTGCGGCATGACTGTGCTGTGCTGTCATTTTTTTTTCTTTTTTTTTCTTCTCTTTTTTTTTTTTCGCGCGAAACTCGTGTTAGCTCCGGCGCCTCATATCCCTGGACATGGGTGGCGGCCCGGAATTCGCGTGGCCCGTGCCACCCTCCGAGTCGGGAACTACTCACACCGGGAATCTGGGCGCTCGTCATGTCCGAAGCAGGGTGACGAGGAGACTTCCTGCCCTTGGGGTGCGAGCCTTTAGGGACCATGCCAATGTTGTACTCGGGATGCTTGGAGTGCGAGCCTTGATGGTGAACGCTGTGACCGAGCGGGGCGGATTTGGTCTTAGGCTGCGCAAGCTTCGGCGACTTGGGAGCGGGGGCAAGGCACTTTTGGGTCTTGGTAAGTGCAGGGCAGGTGACCTGACTCTTGGCGGCGACGGTGGAGGCCAGGGCCACAGCGGCAACGATGGAGAAGAAATGCATCTTAGATGGGTATAGGGCTCGAAAGAGTGGAAAGAGTGGGAAGTGCAGTGGGAGTGCAGTGGGAGGACTTCAGGAGCCGGGAGGGGCAAAGCGCGAGTGATGGGAAAGAGGAAGAGAGTGGAAATACACAGATGAGGGTGCAATGTGACATCAAGGTGTTTTTGCGTCCAACAAAATGACCGAGCAAATAGGGCGTCCGCATGAGCCCGAATGCCTCCGCCCCTGTCGTGACCGCGCTAAGAGCTCTTGCTCTTAAGCTCAGGTTCGACAATCTTAGCCGCGAAGGACCGAAGTCGGAGACAATAGGGCCTGTATCACACGCACACTTGTATCACCGAAGAGCCATTGCTCTACAAGACCATGCGAGCCTCGGCTCTACAAGCCAGTGGCGAAAGGTGCGCACTCAGCAAGCCAATTGAAAGGAGCTCAACCCAAACCATATGCGAGCTTGGTTTAGGACCAGAAACAGCCGGCACTAGTACTTGAAGCAGCATATGTAGGCACTGCTTGCACTGCTTATTAAGGAACACCGCTCTCCAGGCGCTTTTGCGCCTCGAACTAGTAGCTTGCTCCGGATAGGGGGGCATGCGTGATGCGTCGTGCGTGGAAAGATGGGGCCAGTGCGGGAATCACCATGGCTCGACCAGTCATTTGTCTGTGTCACCCGCACGTGCGAAGAGTCAACGCCCGAAGCCCAAATTTGACTCGCAGGAGAGGCAGACGGTGTGCTCACTGTTCAGGCTTAAAAGATCACCATGGTTGTTGAAGCATATGCCCCCAGGCCCCGAGTCCCAGCCAAGAACGCGACACTCGCCGACTCGTACCGAAGCGCGGTGACTTGTACCAGACCCACGATCGCTTGGATATACTGCGACCATACTGCAAGGGCATTACAAGACAATGCTCGGCGCCGCACCTCTTGCAAGCCTTCGTGATGGGCGCAAACCGAGCCTTGACTGTTATTGCTCCGGAAACAAGCCACAAAAAAAAAAGGTTCAGAGATACCACGTTCGACACTATACACCCCTCTCTTCTATCCATCGTATTTATCTCCTCCAACACTGTCCTCCCCTTGCCCAGGTTTCCCCTTCCCGCCTTGCTTTACTCCTCCTGGGTCTCTGGCCTCTTCTTGAAGAAGCTCATTCGTTCCTCATCTCGCGTCTTCCTATCCTTCCTCATCTCGTTACCCAACGTCTCTCCCGCCAACTCGTACGTCCCGACAGCGGCACCCATGAAGGCGCACAAGCCCATCGCGGAAGATAAAGAGCCGTTGCGAATGCCCGAGACGAAGCCGGCGGCACATCCACCTGTTGCGCCGGCGATGCCGTTTGTAGAGTTCTCAATCATTTTGGACACGCTGTTGTCGACGAGGGTGTAGACGAAACCGGCGGTGGCTGTGGGTAGAAGCGATGAATGAGGGGGTCAGCTGCTGGGATCGGTTGCGGAAGCGAAAGCGCTGGCAGCTCGGGGCGTGGCGTTAGTGTCGCAGTAGGTAGCAACCCGATTAAAAATGCGATGCAGATACTCTGTAAAAAGCTGTACTGCACTCCACACCCCCTCCGCGAGCGCTGTGCCCGCCGGTCTCGGCAGTGGCTTTGAACTGACCAAAGTAGCCAATGATCCACCCCGTCCTCGTAAAGACGCCCATAGCACCCTTGTTGTGCGACTCGAGACTGTTCTTGATGCTCGAGATGAAGAGACCAAAGCCGGCCGAGACGAGGCCGATGCTGAACGCGGGGCCGACGACGGCTTTGGGCGTGTACGTCGAGGGGAGCGGCTGGTGCAGTGGCGCCAGGAAGGGACGAGGAGGGAGGGTGATGTCGAGGTCTGCTCGGGGAGTTTGGTAGGGTTCAGACGAAGAAGGCTGGGAGGTGGTGCATGTAGGTCATGGGTGGGGATCGGGAGGATGATCGAGTCGGGGCGGGAGTGCGGAGCCGCCAGTGCGGTATGCCGGGTACAACAGGGGGGAGCGGAGGAACACGGTCAGTCCGACAATGGTATCTCCATGTCAGCTGAGTGTGAGCGAGCTACTGACCATGGTGAGGATTGTGCCGAGCGTTCAAGGGCCAAACGAGTGCAATGCGAGAGCCTGCAGGCGGAGCGGGCGAGCAGTCGCGGACTCCAAGCTACATGCTCATTTCAATCAAGCTCGCAGATGCAGGGTTTATATTAGGCCAATTTCGATTGCGTTCGGACCACTGGGTCTTATGGCGATTCGGCGGCATGCTGCTGCCACTGTCTCCTTTGATGAATAATTTCTAGTTCACAGCGATTGCACTTGTCCAAGGTCAACATGACAATGTGCAGCTTCTGAACTCGCCGAGCTTTACGGCGAAAGCTCTTAGAGTCGGAGGCACGCGCTTCGAAAAGTGACGGCATGCGAAAAGTGCTCCAACTTGGGGATTTATTCTCGCCGCACGACTCATCTATCTTGGTTGACCGGCTGCCAAGAAAAACACCCTCCGGCTCAATTGTGAGAAATTGTGCGAACACGATCGTCCCGCGTTAAGCTCCTGAGCGACCAGACCGGCGAACGGGCCGTCGTTCCCAACTCCGAACTCGTGAGGTCAACCACCGCGAAACCATGACCCACTGCATTCCGCGGGTACGCAAGACTCTTTCGGAACGGGGAAGAGCTACACCATCCCTGATAGCTCACACTTCATTTGATGTAGCTTCTGGCAATCATGTGTGTCGCCAAGGGCATTCTGCGAAACCCTTCCCTCTTCGGGTTTGGTGTGCGCTCGGATCAGCCTCGGATCGATCGAAGGGGGAGGAGCCAGACTCGTTCTCCTTCCCGAGGGGTCATTCAATAGGTGCTCCTGTACAGGTATTGGGTGACTGGGTCGGATGAAGAAATTGGCTCGGGATCTTCCGGCAAGATGCACGGGGTCCCGGATGAATGATGCAGGTCAGGGGAGACGTGAGGGAGGACAGGGGAGAAGTATGGAGCAAGCTGCAGACGATCGATGGCCCGGGAGGTGAAGGGTTACGCACAAATGCTCGCTGGATGACCCGAGCGGTCCTTCCAGGCACGAACTCTTTGAACGGGAGTAGCAACAAATTTCAACCTTTCCGGGTCCCATCCTGCGCCCGGTCTCAGTCATGCCAACGGAATTGACTTTGTGCAAAGCGGACGTCCGCGCTGGGTGCATGGGCGACTTGACATTCAGGGGGCAAATTGTCGCCAAAGCCCAGCCCGAGCGGATCGGTATCGGGACCGAACCAAACAATGCTAAGAACTCTGGTAATCGATTTCCTTCCAGCCACCTCTGTTGTGAGCTTCGTTTTTCATTTTGGTGTCCGGCGGTTTTTGACCCTGTTCGCCGAGAATGGTGTGCCGACCCGGGGGAGCGCTGATTGTCGAGCTCGGCTGTAATTTTCGGTTCTTTTCTTCCGTGAGAGCCCCCGACAAACTGCATGCACACTCACGAAGCTTTGGCATTCTTCAAAATTCCCACAAAGCTTTGTCTTCTTCGCTCCTTCTGACGTCGAACCCCGTCAGATTTGACATTTTACTCCTCTGTTAGCGCTCGGAAATAGCGAGTTTTGAGTTTCCCCCTTGCACCCATTTGCACCCTTTTGGGATTGCCCGGTCGCGTCTCTCCCGTCCTCCAGCCCGTCGGCGTCATCGGCACTCCAACCACTCGAGCCCACATATCACTCACACCACCGCTCGAAGCGACGTTATCTACCCAACTCTTAATCCTTTCCACAAATAGATTGTACCCCAACTTTCGAGGTCTCCCGCACCGAGGCATAGCAGCAACATCCACAGACATTGCCGCGGTTGGTCGACCGCGCGCTCCCAGGACGAAGCCGCTCCGTCGATCCTCGCTCAAGATGAAGGCCGGCACAAGCACGTCCCCCACCCCGTCGTCGACCGAACCTAGTAAGAGGGGTCGGAAACGGAAAGCTGATCAGGGTGAGTTGCTTCGTATCTACTTGCGACCCGGGTAAAGGTTGATATGTGTAACCGTAGGCTCTGGACAGCGGCACGAGCTCGGCGACGGAGGGCTGACAAATGCACTTCTCCCTCCCACCCACCTAACCACCCATTCATGCGCTCACCGTCCTCCTGTGCCCGCGCTCGCGCCCGCTGCCCGCTTATGGCCGGCCGCGCTCCGCCCACGCTCCCCGGATGATATTTCCCTCTCTCACTCACTCACCCGCCTACATCGAACCTTCCTTGCCTCCCATTCTCTAACGCAGACATCGAGGGCGATGAAGAGACGGCCAAACGCAAGTTGCAGAACCGCGCCGCGCAGAGATCGTTCCGCGAGCGCAAGGAGAGACATATGCAAGAAATGGAGGTCGAGGTCCAAAGACAGGCGACGCAGCTAGCTCGCCAGACTCAGCTGATCGATATGTGAGTACTCCGAAGATGGGCGTTCAAAGGTTTCAACTGAGCTGGGATCTGCTATATCTGTCGGTCCTCTCAGGTTGATTGCCGAAAACAAGGCGCTTCGACTGGGGCAACCGGTGCCCGAGACCGCGATAGAGCAATTGAATACTGGGACTGCTGCGCCTTCGGCCAGTTCTCCGACTTTGAGCCCTCACGATTCGCAGTCCAGCAAATCTGCGAAGGCTCAACAACAACCTTCTGTCGAGGATCTTCGTTTCCCTCACGTTGCCGAGGACGTCAAGCCCCAGCTGGTGCTTCACCCTCCCCCACCTTCGGCGCTGCCTCCGACGATGAACTATGCGACGTCGACCCCACCGACGGCGCTACCGTCTGCCCCGTACACGCTACCTGTGCGACCCCAACCCCAGTCGGGCAACAGCTTGGAAGACCTGGCCTCGTACGCCATGGCCTCGATCGATCCTGAACTGGCCGCGCTTCCAACTTGCTCCGCTCAACGACCGGCGATGCCGATCACCCCCGGTGGAATGGTCGTCTCGCTCGAAAAGCCGATCGACGTCGCTTTCGATTTCGAGACTCCGTTCGAATACGAGACCCTACCAATGCCGGATCTCTACCAATCCTTTTTCGACCCGGCGTTCTTCACGCTCCCTCCTGAAACGGTCGCCAATACGGAAACGTCGTCAACGGTCCCTGATCTCGACCGGGATTCGACCGCCGACCTCGACGATCCCGAATGCGATCGTGGAACGCCACCCCCTCTCCCCAACGGTCGATTACCCTGCAACAAACCCGAATGCGATTTCAGTCAAATGTCTTGTGCGCTCCCCGCGCCGTGGAGACCCGCTTCGCTTTCGAACCAGGTCGACGTCAAGGACGTATGGGTTTGTCAAACCGCTTGGGCGAAACTTTGTTCGCATCCTTTGTTCGAGGAATGCGATGTCGATGCGCTGTGTCACGAATTGAGGTCGAGGACCAAGTGCTCGAACGAGGCTCAGTTGGTCATTCAGAAGGAGGACGTGTGCCAGGTTTTCCGGTCGATTCCGGCGAGAGCCAAGATGAGGAGGAGGGAGTTGGCCGCGTTGAAGGGAGAGGAAGAGCGGGTGAAGGCCTGATGAGAGATTGCGAGGAGTATGGTTGAGGGTTTTATCGGTTTCTTTGTTGATTGTTGTACAAAGTGTAGACAGGGCTACGATTATAATGAAGGACATTATAAACGGTTTTTTCAACGAATTGATCGGAGGGGGCCTAACATTTGTGAGAAAGGTGAGGAATGGAAGCTTTCTAGATACAGTTGCTGAAGATGCACGAGGCAAAGTTTCGGTGAAGGTTCTTTCTTCATTGTCGGGACGAGGTGCTCGCTTGGAGGTGCCAGTGGTGTGTGCGAGTGTGTGCGAGCGAGGTTGGCCGATTGTGGTTGGCAGATGGCAGGCGCGCTCGTTCACTCTCTGGCTACTGCCTCGCACGCCCCACGCCCCACGCCCCACGCCCCACGCCCCACGCCCCACGTTCGACCCAAACCCACCATCACACGTCCGCACCATCTCGCAACATGTGAGTTGGACTGAGCAACCCAAACAGGAACAACCCAACTGAAGCTGTTCTCTGCCCCTGTCCCCAGGTCTGACGACGAGGACTTTGTGAGTTGCACGATGTAACCGGTTCTTCTCCGCCCCCCACTTGGAGTTCAATTAGCGGAGCTGACTTGGAGTCTGGTCCTGCGTGTAGATGATGGATGAGGATGATGAGGTCACTTTACAATCTTTTATGGGGGCTAGCTCACCGACACAAGCTTGTGTTCCTCGACGGACGACTCCTGACTCGTAAAACGACGCGCGTTCCATCTCGTTCTACAGGACTATGGCTTCGAGTACGAAGGATCCGATAACGAAGAGGATATCGTCGATGTTGAGAATGATTACTACAACGCCAAGTGTGAGCCCATAGTGGCTGGGCTGGGCTAGTGGGAGCAAGACTGCTTCGGATCGCTGATCATTCCCGTCCGACCGACCGCTCCGGCTCTGGGATCTCTGGCCCCGGCTCTGTTCCCCCTTTTTCGACTCCGAACTTACTCTTCCCATAGCTCAAAGGGATACACCCGACCTCGCCTTGGCCTCGTTCCAAAAGATCGTCGACAACGAAGCCTCCGCGGGCGAACAAGGCGAATTCGGCTTCAAAGCGTTGAAACAAATGACCAAACTGACCTTTCGACTCGAGCGCTACGACGACGCGTTGAGCTACTACAAGACCTTGCTGACCTATACGAAAAAAGGTGTGACGAGGAATATGGCCGAAAAGAGCATTAATGGGATTTTGGACTATGTTAGTGCCGAGCATGGGTTGGAGACGGTCAAGATGCAGGAATTTTATGGAGTCACGATGAGCGCGTTGGAAGAGGCCAAGAATGAGGTCAGTCAGATCTTTGGTGGGGGTGGCAATTTTAGGTGAAGGACACTGATTTGTGCTCTTTATTCTGTTTGCTCCCTGCAGCGACTGAGCACAAAGACGAACCTGAAACTGGCCAAGCTGTGGCTCGATCGAAAAGAGTACACCCGTCTCAATAAGGCGAGCCTTTATGAGAAAAGGCGGTGTTAGACACCTTTGCTCCGTGGCTTATCGCTGGCTTTCTTTGATTTAGATTCTGAAGGAACTGCATGCCTCGTGTGCGCCGACCGATGATGGCGTCGACGTCGACAGTTCCAAGGGCACAATGCAGCTCGAGGTCTACGCGATCGAGATCCAGATGTACGGCGAGATGAAGAACAACAAAAAACTGAGAGTAGGTGTGGTATTCATATCCAGCCAAGGGCTGCGCTGACGATGATGGAGTGATCCATTACATACAGGAGATTTACGAGAAGAGTCTACGCGTGCGATCGGCAATCCCGCATCCGAGGATCCAAGGCGTCATTCGCGAGTGCGGTGGCAAGATGTACATGTCTGAGAGTGAGCCGAGCTCCCTCTTTTTTTGCTCCTACTTTACCTGGTGTGCTGAATGATTTGGTTGCGCTCGCAGGGAATTGGAGTCAGGCCCAGATCGATTTCTTTGAATCCTTCAAATGCTACGACGAAGCCGGGTCCCCGCAGCGCATTCAGGTGCTCAAGTACCTCGTGCTCGCGCACATGCTCATGGACAGCGAGATCAACCCCTTTGATTCGCAAGAGACCAAGCCGTACAAGAACGATCCCGAGATCATGGCCATGACGAATCTCGTGTCGGCGTATCAGGGGCGCGATGTGCACGAGGCCGAGAGGATTTTGAGAAGTAGGTCCCTAAGGTCTCAGAGTGAGCTGCTTGATTTTGACTCGTTTCTTGATGCTACAGACAATCGCTCGACGATTATGGACGACCCTTTCATCCGCGGCTACATCGACGAGGTCCTGCGCTCATTACGCACGCAATGGATCCTTGAGATCATCAAGCCCTACACGCGCATCGAAATCGCCTACCTCGCGCGCCAGCTCTCGATCCCATCCGAAAGCGTCGAAGCGATCCTCGTTTCCCTGATCCTCGACGACAAGATTCAGGGACGAATCGACCAAGTGACCCAACGCCTCGAATTGGTTCGCCACAAGGCCGTCGAGGTGAGGCGGTATGCGTCCCTTGAGCGATGGACGGCGCAGTTGGTCAACTTGCAGAATGTGATGATCAACAAGTCGGCACAGATTGGGGGGCCCGATCGGCAGATGGGTGGGGTGGGTCCGCCGGGAGGCATGATGGGTTCGGGGCCGATGAGTGTCGGTGGATCCGGGGCGGATATGTGGGCTTGAGGTGGTGGGGCCTGTGTATTATCAACGCCTACTAGCATGTTTTCTTTGTATTCCTTCATATGGCCCACGTGCACGGTGGATCTCCAATCCACCTCGCATACATGGATTGCACCATGGATCGTGAAGAACAGACACGGAAAGCCGATACGTACCGCTTGAGGAACAGGAGCTATCGACTCACCTCGAGACTAAACTGGGGCTGACTTGGCGCCTCGATTGTCCGAGACATGGACTTCTTTAGGTCGGATTCGAAGGTGTTCCACGGGCGGTGTTGAGACATATAGGCGTTGATGGGGGAAACCTATGCTGCCCGAGACCTGGAGAGCCTCGTCCGGGCGTAAACGTACGAGCAGATGCTGCCTCGGCCGTTGACTCGGTGAAGCCTCGCTTGCTTGGTGGGGAAGGAAGCGAGGAAGATGCCGAAATTTGCCGGACGTATGATTTTGCCCCGCTCTACGTCCACTTTTGCATCAAAGCGAGAGGTGTACATCTCGATGGAGTTTCAATTGTTCCGGTCTGCATGGCAAGCTGGTCCCGTGTCAGAGTCGTCGCCAAGTTATGTGCGGCAAAGCTTTGTCCTCTTCGGCGCTCTCTTTTGAGTTAGCAACCCCCGGCCACTGCAGTTCAAATCGATAAGGAGAAAAAGAGGACTAAGCAGTGAGCACCCACGATGAAACATGGACTCCCCCTTTCCGTAACGGCCTGCTACACCGAAACGTGTCTCGCCGACCAGAAGGGACCTGTCACGTTCGGTGTTGACTGGTCGGTCACCTGATCTCGGCAGGCCGCGCGACGGACGCTGCGTCGGAGATCGCATAATCGAGAGTGCGACGGAGCTTTCTTGGCTTTTGGTTCCTTCTTCACCACTTTTGTGTTGGTCACCCATCTCGTCCCTGCACTTTTCAGCTTCCCCCCAGGTCTCTCTTCCTATCTCGTCACCCCCTTTTCCCAGCCGTCCACCTCTCCCTCCTCCTCTCCTCCCGCTTCGCAACCGAGACCGAACCTCACCCCCAATGTCCGGCTCTGCCCCCTTACTGGCCTCACCGCCAAGCACTTCCACGAGGACCCTTTCGGCGGGATGGCATTTAGCTTCGGGAGCGATCTCGGGTGCGGTGAGTGTGTTGGCATTGCAGCCGCTCGATCGTAAGTCGTCCGTTCCGTATGATCGACCCCCAGCTCGCTGCTCGTCGCTGCTCGGGAGCGCTTGCAAATAAAGGATGCTCGCGTAGGCAAGTCCTTGCTGACTGGTGCGACCGTGCTGGGGGGCTTTTTACAAACAAGTCATCAAGACTAGGGTCCAACAGGAAGCACAACAGCGTGGAGTTAGTGGAGTTACGGCTGGGAATCCGTCGTCGATCGCAAGCTCAAGCCCGAAGCACTCCGGCATCGGACAAAGCTCGGCCGGGACCACAGCCACATCTACTGCGTCTACATCCACACTGGCATCATCAGCGACAACAATACCCAAGTCTAATTCAGCCTCCGTAGTCATGGGGAAGTCTGTACCGAACGTCGCGCCGATACCGTATCGAGCCAAGATCTGGACGACCGCGAGGATGGTCGTCGCTCAGGAGGGCATCGTTGGCTTGTGGCGGGGGACAGTACCTACATTATATCGGTGAGCACAGGAACTTTCAAAACGAGACGCGCAACTATCAGGCTTGTTGAACCGAGTCATTCTGTCTTGCAGCAATGTTCCTGGTGTCTCGCTCTACTTCCTCACCCTCTCTCGACTTCGGAACCTCATCGGCTCGTTCCCCATCTTTCGACCGAAACACTTGGCCGCTTCCCCACCGGGGAGTAAGATCAAGTTGACCACCGCGGGCGACCTCCTGGTCGGTAGTACTGCACGGACAGGTGTAGGATTCATCTTGATGCCCGCGACGTTGTTGAAGACTTTGTCCGAGGTCAGTTGTGTGGACGGGAGGCAGCATTCGTCATTCGACTGACCCCTTTCACTCACCCCCGTGCAGTCATCCATCATCGCCCAACCCGATCAACCTCGACCCAGCTCCCTCCAAATCCTTTCAAAACTCTACCAAACAGGCGGCCTAGCTTCCCTTTGGCGAGGCGCCGTTCCGACCGCGCTACGCGACGCCCCCGGAGCAGGTCTCTTCATCGTCTTCTACGAACGCGGTCGACGGCTGCTCGGTGTTCGAGCAGAAGGTGCCGCAGGCGGTGGAGTAGCCGGCGCTTCGGCTTCCCTCTTATCGACCTTATTAACGACCCCTTTCGATCTCTTGAAAACCCGACGCCAACTCTCCCCCGAAGTGTACACGACCTTATCGGGCAGCGCGAAGAAGGTATGGCAACTGCATGGCCTCACAGGGTTTTGGCAAGGGGGTGCGTTGAGGGTGGTGAGGAAAGCCGGGAGTGCGGGTATTGGATGGGCGGTTTATGAGGGAGTTGTTGGGTTCGGGGAGAAGAGGGGGATGGAAGGGATAAAGTTCGCGAGTGGGTAACACCGTTGGGTGGGCGGGCTGCAATGTTGAACAAACCCGGTGGGTTTTGATGTTTTCCCGTTTTCGTTCGCTGCACGGGGCAACGGGCTGATGGGTGGTGCTCGCCAGGTGAGAGTATCGGGGGCGTGTTGTTTTCTACTCGGAAGCGGACCTTATGCTTGATCGTACGCAGCTGCAAGACGCGAGGGCCCCCACTTGTTTACACAGGGGACACCACCGAGAACTCGGTTTCCCGGGCCTCGTCGCTACTGAGTATCCGACCTTTTGTGGGTTTACTCGTATCTATTGCGACATTCGCATTCAACGACAAGTCGAGAAGTCTTGCTTCGACCCTGCGGTAATGTGCGTTCGGTTTAGGCTTCGAGCCCACACCGAACTTGGGGTTGACCGGGCCACCGGGTCTCAATACAAATTGAAGCCGGGGAGCTAGGTCCGAGCAGGCGTGCAATAGCAGTAGTACAAGCAACGATATAGAGAGTGTACATTCGTGCGAGAAGGGTCCGAATCTGCGCTTACGCCGTCAAGCATGTCGGAAAATCTGTGCGCAAGTCGAGAGAATGCTGATTGAGCCAATGTTAACCGAGCAGGGAGCTGGACCGAAGCCGACTGACTTTGAGACCCCACCAGTTTATGATGACGGTGTAGAGCGTGACGGGGACGAGAAAGACAAAGAGGTACTTGTAGTGCGTGTCGTTGGCCATGGCGTCGAGGATCTAAAAAATAGAGCCCGTCCGATCAGAGCTGAGTCCAGCTTGGGAAGCCGGATAGAACACTAACCTTGTTGTTGTATGGACCCACAAAGGGTGCGATGAACATGGACCAAGTTCCAAGGATGAAGCAGGTCGTACATGTGATGACGAGGCCGTAGCCCCAGTACATCATCTCGTAATTGACGACCTCGACCGTCGTCAACTCGTCGTCCTCGTCGGATGATTCAGCATAGTCGTACCGGAGTCCCGAATTGGAAGAGGAACTCCTCATGATGTGGGGTCGGAGATGACGATCATCTTGTTCTTGGTCCAGCATGGACGCGAGCTGTTCGAGCGAGAAGGGCGGCGGTTCATGCTCGATCCGAGGGGTCGAGGCAGGGCCCGGTGCAGACAGGCTGGAAGGCAGGGGTGGGAGCTGGATGCTGGATGCGTTGTTGGTGATGGAAGCGACTCTGGACCGTGATTTCTTTTTCGTGGCCATCTCTTGCTCGGGAGTGTGGGATGAGAGTTCGGGAGCACGGAGCGAGAGACACGTTGTTGCAAATGGCGGAGCTTTGGCGCGTCGCGGTGCGAGACTCGGAAATTGGAGGCGGCACCACGTCACGCGCTCTCTCCCTCTGGCTTGTTCATCGCATCGCAATCATTCCGTTCTCTTTGCGATGGGTCTGCTGACC
The DNA here is from genome assembly GCA_001244265.2 of Microbotryum lychnidis-dioicae p1A1 Lamole. NCBI lineage: Eukaryota > Fungi > Basidiomycota > Microbotryomycetes > Microbotryales > Microbotryaceae > Microbotryum > Microbotryum lychnidis-dioicae. The sequence goes on along the minus strand of CDLV01000004.1, from coordinate 2,284,218 downwards.
ATCATCCGCAAGACTCGGCTCAAGGAACGACAGATCCGTGTAGTCTGCCTGTGCGTACTTCCTCTCCGTGCCTCTCGACTTCGTTAGGCCGTGTCGTTGCCCACCAGCTCACTCGATGATCTCTTTCGTTCAGTGGACTCGATAACGCGGGCAAGACGACGATCGTATGGCGTTTGCTCGGCGAGGACATTTCGCTCATCTCCCCGACCCTTGGCTTCAACATCCGCACGATCGTTCATATCGGATACACCCTCAACATCTGTACGCGCACCAATCTCATCCGACGGTCAAGTAGTGCACTGACTTCGCTTGCTCCCCTTCGTCTCGGCGCTTGACGTATCGCCTTTTCCCAAAACAGGGGACATCGGTGGTCAATCGTCCTTGCGCCCGTATTGGCGCAACTACTTCGAAGTCACGGACGCCGTCATTTGGGTCGTTGATTCGAGTGATCGGGAAAGGATGGCAGATTGTCGGGATGAATTGCACGAGTTGCTCCGAGAAGAGGTCCGTCCTTTTGGTGGGAACAGCATTGCATTCGCCGGCTTAATTTCACTCTGAGATCCGATTGTGTTCTTGTAGAGGCTCGCAGGTGCATCTTTGTTGGTCCTCGCGAACAAGCAAGACATCTCGGGCGCCCTGACGTCCGAGGAAATTGCAGATGTAGGGACCGTTTCTACCAGACCCCTCACCCCCCCACCCACCCCACCAATGCTGATTCATTTGCCCGTAATCCTCGCCGACCGCGACCACAGGCTTTGGAACTCTGCTCCCTTCGATCACATACTTCGACCATTATGCCTTGCTCTGCTCGACTAGAGCCTGCGGTAAGTGTTGCATCTAGCGAGGCAAGTAGGCCCGGCGATCCGAGAATTTGGAAAGGACTCGATTGGATCGTCACCGAAGTGGGGCGGAGGGTCTACTACGGTGTGGGGAACCCGCTGGTTGCCGAAAGTTCAGTGAAGATACCGGGTGATTGCGAAAGTTTAAAGATATCAAGTGATTGCGTAGTATGAGGTCGCTGATTGTTGTAACACCACTAGCACCAACACGCGCCATGCACAGTCGATGCCGCCGAAGAGAGTCCGGAAGCTGCTCAGATCTTTAGGAGGCGCCGGTACCTCCTTTCGCCAAAGTGAGAGCCAAGAGATGGTCTACGACACCGAGCGAGGTTTTTGGCGGGGAATACCTAAGCTCGATGCCCCTCCCAGAGGGAGCGCTTAGTTGAGCTTAGGGAATACCCATGAATGGGTATTCCCCGGGCTGCGGTATTACCCATTCAGCTGGGTAGTACCCACCAAAATGGGTAATACCCGCTGGTTGGGTAATACCCGCTGGTTGGGTATTACCCACGTGACGATGGTATTACCCAAGCAGACGGTATTCCCTTCGGTTCGGGTATTTCCAATTTTAATGGGTAATACCATCCAAAAAGTCTCGATAGGGGCTCTTTTCGGGAGCGTGATAGAGCTTAATTCACATTAGCTTTCTCATTAGGTTCTATATCATTAATTGCTAGAGCGAGCTTAATTGGCATTGGCTTACTCATTAGGGTCTGTATCATAAATTACTAATGTTCGCGTTCATATTACTAATGTTAATGCAGCCATTTTATATTGCATGCCAGATGTTGTAGTACATATTGTGGTATGTATGCATTATCTAGCAAGTGTCTACCTCCGTTACCATCTCTGACCCGTAGCCGGATGGTTTGGAACGTTGGCGTCCAAATCATTCGCAGCTGCCGCGCGTGCTCCGCTTCCTCAAGACCTTCGAGAGCGTACCAACTCCTTGACGTCTTCTTCGTCCTGTCCCTGATCCTCGTCTTGTTCCTCTTCGTTTCGGCGGTTGCCAAGGTTCCTCTTGTAAATGATCTGTTGGCTTCTGTTAGGGTTTTGATCGGTCTTCTTGCTTCTTGACGGGCCCGGGCCTCTAGAGCCGGTCATCCGATGTGACCGCAAGGAAACATGTCGATTCTGCAAGGGCCGAGGGAGAAGTGATTGGTCAGCGCGCAAGCGAGCGCACAATCAAGGTAAGGACCGGCGCGTGTTACTTACATACTTGACGATTCCTATTGCTTCGAAGCAGCATGTTCCTCCACAATAGTGTAGGTGCTTGTTCTGGCACAGACGAGTCTGCGCGCGTCCTTGGGATAATGTTCTTCGGGCAGTTGCTAGCTGTGAGACCATTCCAAGCCGAGCTCCGCAAGCGGCCCATACACCTGGACCGGAAAAGGTGTTCTAATCTCTGCCGCTACTGCATCACCTACTGGGTCGAGGAATGTTACGAGTGGTGCAGGGAAGTCAGAGCTGGTCGGTGGTCGGGTTCTGCTCGTTGAAATTGCCGGCGCCTACGCGAAGCCGATCTTAAGGGACGTTGTCGGTTTGCTCGTGCTTGCAAGTATACTCACACAAGCTCATATCGCCTTTGTCGTTTCGTACGTACATGCCATCCGCATCGAGGCACTTTCTGGCTGCAGCGAGTGGACCGAGGCCACACGTCAGCGAAAAGTTGGCCGACTTAGCCCGAACGTCAGTCAGCCCGAATCAGCCCGAACCTGAGCCCGAACGTGGCGAAGCACACCCTTGAGTCAGAACAATCACTCCAAGCTAAGCTCACCATGCCCTTCCCATTCAGACTTTGAATCTCCTCGTCATTCCCGGATGCAGATCCTCCCATTGCTGAGCTTCCGTGTGGCAAGGGATAGAAAGGTCGGTGGGAGAAGGACTGAACACGTGAACGGAAAGAGGTAAAGGGAGAAATGGAGGCGCGCGCGCGGGCTATGCGCAGGCTCACATAGCTTGATTAGATTTGAGTTACTGCTCATTGATGTGCACGACTACTGAGAAAATGTCCGCGACTGCGCCCATTGCTCCACGATTTTCGCTTAGTCTTCTCCCGGACTCTCAAACGTGGTCGGCGCTCAGATCGACGACACGGCGCTGTCAAACAACACACAAGCCTCTGGCAGCGTCTCAAGTAGTAGCTCGCATATTCATTACATGCGGTCCTACACTCTACACATATCCAATTTCATCGAATAGCATGGATCTTGATCGCTAAGTTGCCATAGAGCGACTCAACCGTTAACGGTCACGCGTGTCGAAAGCAAGGCTCGGCAATTACCACAGAACGCAGTGAATCATTGTCAGTCATGTTCTACTTAAGGAGCATAACCTGCTTGCGATGTGAATTATCTGACCTCTTCTCTGTGAGCTGATGCACCTGAGTGTGCGGATGCTGCCTTGCAAATGGCTTGTTCGCGGTTTCCTCGCTTCTCTTATCTCATCAGTGTACCGGCACTGAGGAAGCATCCCTAGTGCAAGCAGATGGAGCTCGAGCACATGCACAAGACAACTCCCAGGCGTTCCCTCGTAAACGCGAAGGAGCCGATCGTGTCAAACGGTTTGGTCAACTTTTGGCGATTTACGAGTTCCGATAGGGGGAGCAGGTGCGCGCATTCGCACCTGATTGTGCCAGGTGGACCTACGACCCTGACACGTTCCTATCGCTTCACAGAACTTCCTGCTTGGGAAGGTACGGTCGCTTGGTTTGAGCCACTTGCAACCCGTCTACGACGCGATCGAACAGGCCCCGATTGCCAAGCCGACGTCAAAGCGGCAAAAGCGGAAGGCTGTGTCTCCTGTAGGAGCGCAAAAGCATCAGAACTTGTGCTTCACTTAAGTTCAACATGCTTCAGGAGCAGTCGAGATTGTGGATCTGCGGTGCATCCTGGCCTCAGCTGGTCGCATACATCGGAGGGTCGGTCGAGAGGAGTCTCGGGAGTACATCTTTGACCGGATGGATGATGAAGCTCGGCCCAATTTTTTGAACCTGGAATAATACACTGTCTTCCTTCACTCGTCTGTTTCATCCACTGCCAGAGGCAAGAGTGTTACAGAGAAGTTCTAGACATCCGTGAGGTGGTATTGCGGTGGCAATAACCCCCAAACCCGGTAATAACTACGCTGCACGTACGGAAACCCGGAGGCCGGGGGAATAGCCATCCAAGCGGATATTACCCATGTCAAAGTTAATACCCGGCTGGGAGGTATTACCGCGCGCCTGGTCATTACCCCTTCAGCTGAGTATTAACCCCCAGGTGGGCATTATCCCTCAATTGGGTATTACAGTCAAACCTGAGAAAATTTATATCGCCCAATCTTATACCTGGCAAAATTTATGAACTTTTCAATCTCCCGACTTTTTTGGCTGACAGAACCCTGTCCAATCCCTGAAGCTCTTTAGAGCTGAAGGTTTGTTCCAGAAAAATTCGGCGGCGCGGGCTTGGGAAATTGACGACGATCTGAGCGACTTTGGGAAATTGACGACGATCTCAGCGCAGGGGGGCGGCTTGGGAGGCGCGGCGACTTTGGGAAATTGACGACGGGCTCAACATTACAGCCAGCCGGTAAAAGCCGGCACAGACCTGCACAGACCGGCGCGGAACGGCGGCGAATGGCACGGAGTGCAAAGTCCTGTACTAGGCGTGCGTTTCGGCCCGTCTGATAGCTGTGTGCGAACATCAACATCTCAGTAGCTCATGGTACAGCCTTCCTCCACCGTGGAGTAGTTCATCAGTCACGAACGGTGCTCAGTCGGTCCGACACACTAGTCATTGGTATCAAGTGGCATTTGTGTCCACCCACCGTGCCGGGGTGGGCGAGGAGGGGGGAGCAATGGTACACCATCCCTCTACCAAGCTCCCCCCCAGGCCAAAAAAACAGAAAAGCTGCCTTATCGCGTGTACGCGCACGAGTTCATTTGGCTGGCTTAATGGACCTGCCGATCTGACATTTATTCCAGTTTTTTAGCTTCCTTTGGAAAAACTAAAAAACTGGAATAAAAAAGAGAGTAAAAATAAGTGCCTTTCCTAACAGAAAAAAAATAAAAATAAAAAATCAGCGAATAAAAAAGAAAGAGAAGGAGTGGTCGCAAGTGTGTCGTAATTGGTAGCCGAACAGTTCTTAGGAAACTGTGGTTTATAACCGTGTGGGTTCAAGTCCCACTACTTGTATTTATTTAGCCCTCTTGATTTATTCCTTTTATTTAAAAAATAAAATGAAATAAAAATAAAAAAGAAAGAAGCCTACAGATGCACAAAGTCGCAGACGTTTCTGATTTGTCCGAGTCGAGGCGGCCAACCATATTACGTACAATGTACCCATCACAGGCTGTCTACTTCTGCTCCAGTGTAATAATACTGCAAAATGTGTTGTGAAACGTAAAACAAAGTGTCTCAAGATTTTGTTGCGCCAGGTGTGTATGAGCTGAGGGCGCGGAAGTCCTGCTCGGAGCGCCCCTTGGTTTGGTCACTTGGTCACGGGGTAATCGCCGAGGGGGTGGGATGGAGAAGAGTGTTACAGCATCACAAGAACGCAGCTAAGCGTCCCAAGAGATTCAGACACAAACCCCCCGAACCAGGAACATATTAAAGCTACATAGATGGCCAAGGTCACTTTCCAAACCCACAAACTTCCGTCTTTCCTCAAACCCCACCGTCTACATTTCGTCTGAGAACGACTTGGTAATGTCGCCATCGCGACGAGTGTAGCCGTTGTTGCGGAACAAGGCCGACTTGGTGAAGGCCTCGACGTCGTAAATCTCCAACTCCTTGGCACGCGTCTCGAAATCGGCGACCTTGATCACCACGCTCGCCGGGGCTTGTCCGTTGCGCACGGTGAGGTAACGCACGCGGTCCTTGATGAGTTGCCCAAGCAAGAAGGCGAGCACCTCCTCGTGATCGGTCGCGACGCGCAAGTACTTGCGGAACCCTCGCTCGAGCTGCCGCTTGATCGACGACTTCTGTGCCGACACGAATGATCCTACCATGACCTGGATCGCGAGGTCAATATCGTCGCTGCGCACGTACTTGCGTAGGTGCATCTTGGCGCTCGCTTCGGCCATACGGATCATCGACTCGAGATGTCGCACCGTGATCGGGTACGACCCCGTCGACAAAGACTCGCGGCGCAACTCCGAGTAGAGAGTGGAGATTTTGTCCTGGTCCATCATGTGCAGCTGCGGCTTGATGCGATCGCGAGCGTATTGGATGTACTTGCGCAGCAAGTCCTGGGGGATGAGCTGTTTATTTCGCGATTGGGCGGTATTCAGTCAGCAAGTTGGACCTGATGCACTCATTGTATCAGATGGGGGAACACTCACATCCAGGTCGAGCGCAGTCGCGATCTGCACCTCGTCCACGGCGGGGTCAAACTCGGGATGACTGCGCAAATGACTTCCGACGACGAACTTGGCGAGCATTTCATCGATAACAGGGTCAGCCGCATCCTTGACGACGCAGAGGATGTCGAAACGCGACAGAATCGGCTCCGTCAACTCGACGTTCTGGCTGAACGGGATTGTTGGGTTGTAGCGACCTCGGATCGGGTTGGCCGCGGCGACGATGGCGCAACGGGCCTGCAACGTCGTCACAATACCAGCCTTCGAGATCGAGATCGACTGCTGTTCCATGGCTTCGTGGATCGAGGTTCTGAACCGATGTTTTGCCTCTATGTCAGCTCTTGCACACTCAAACTGTTTCCCATCGGCACTTACCGATCGGCGTCGTTCATTTTGTCAAACTCGTCGATCATGCACACACCCTTGTCGGCCAGCACGAGCGCACCACCCTCGAGCGTCCAATTTCGCGTGACCGGATCCTTTCGGACACTCGCTGTCAAACCCACGGCGCTAGCTCCTTGACCCGTTGCAAAGACGGCGCGGTTCGCCGTCTTCTCGACGTACTTGAGGAACTGCGACTTGGCCGTACCGGGGTCACCGAGCATGAGCACGTTGATGTCACCACGGATGCGATGCTTGCGATTGATATCCTTGGGTACACCACCAAAGAGCGACAAGGCAATTGCGATCTTGATGTCCTCGTGGCCGTAGATCGAAGGCGCGATACTCTTGATGATGCGCTTGCCGACACGCTCGTCGCGCGACAACGCGCGGATCGCCGTCTCGTCCTCCTCCGTCAGACGGAACGAGGCGAACTGATCCTCCTTCTTGTTGATGTGATTTGCCTCGAGGATCGTCAAGAAGACGGGAAAGCCGTTCTTGACGTTCAACGACGTGTCAAAGTTGTTGCGGTAGATTCCCGTCACTTCGATCTCTTCTCCGGGCTTGGCCGAGTCGATCAAGTCCCAGAGCAGGATGACCTCACGGTGACGAGGCAAGCGACCGGCGGGAACGGAGCCGGGCGATTCTTGCAGCGTCATCTTTTGGTAGTTGCGGTAGACGGTCTGGAGATGCGGAAGAGCAAGTCAGCATGATTGCACGAGAAGATAAGCCCAGCACAACATCTACAAAGGACTGACCTTCTCAGAATTGACATTGAAAGGTCCTTTGGCTCCGCAGCTCGGGCAGAAGCTGATGCGAATCTCGCTCGTTGCTTCCTGGTAGAAGGGTCCAAGCACTTCGCCGCAACGTCCACAATCAAACTTGACGTACTTGAGCTGAGGAAACACGCCCGATCTTCGAGTGACGACACCAGCGACACGGACGAGGGCATCCAAGTGGACCTGGCGCAGATCACGAAGCGTGAACGAGGTCGGCAGGTCCGTGATGCGGACGTGAACCTCGGCGTGGATGCGGGAATAGTCGACGTAGAAGAGCAAGATGACATCAAGAGCAACCTCGTCAAAGATGGGGAGCATGGCGGAAGGGGAGTTGGCCAAGAAGTAGGACAGGATCGCCCTGGAATCCGCGAGGTGGGCGAAGGAAATTTCGAGCGATTCCAAGTTGACTATAGGGTAGACAAGTCGTCCGTCAGAATTCGGTCAAGAGGGCCAAAGTAAGAACGCGCGCGATGTGTGACTTACGTTCACCGAGCTGGCGAATACGTTGACCATAGATCGAGACACCTTGGGGGTCGGTGTAGGACATGAGGAAGGACTTGAACTCGCGCATGATGGTGCGGCGGACACGAGGGTCCTCGATCCACTGAGTAATCGAGTCGGCTTGAATGTCGGCCAATTGCTCGATGGGCATTTCCTGCAGAGCAGCCGAAGCAAGATGAGTTCGGTTCAGTGAAGAGAACTCTCCTGCGAGCCGGGCTAGCTTACCTCTTCGACAGCATCATCCTCAAACGCCTCCTCATCGTAGTTGCGCCTGACACGGCGCTGGCCGAGCAGACGGTTCTCGTCCTCACTGTCCTCCTCGTCACTCGCGAGGAAAGCGGGCATACGTTGCCGCCGGCGTTGGCCACCCTGCTGGCGCGCAAAGCGTCGATCACGGTTCGCCATCTGGGCCTCGGCAGCGTGACGCGCATCGGGGTCGTCGGAAAAGTCTTCGTCGTCGTTCAGGTCGCCAGCATCGTATCGATCGAGGCGGTTGTTCTCGACGTAATCGCTGTTAAGCCGTGTGCGCGCGAGGATGAAGAGATCAATTTCCATCGAGACACGACGAGGGTCTGAGTATCAACGCAGTCGAGTACTCACTTTCCCATCTCTTCGCCGAAAAGGTCTTCGCCGTCACCTTCCTCACCATCGGTCATATCGAGCGGGATGCCATCCTCCTCGACATCATCATCAAAATCACTAAAGCCAGGCGGCGGTGAACTCGCGGGCAATGACGAGGGAGGAGCCGATGAAGGGGGTGGTGACCCTGCTCGTGCCTCGATGGGTCCAGTAGGGGACGATTGTCGGGTTGGGGAAGGGGGACGACCTCGCTTTTGAGCGGAGGAAGGTGGCACCGACTGCGCAAGGTGGAAGCAAGCGGATTGGAACAGGTCAGCTTTGGAGCCGGGTGGGAGGCGACGACGCGTCTAGTCTCGCCTGCATGTGATGCAGGCTGACGCGCGTGTACGATGCTTCACTCGCCATAATAAGCTGTACTGAGATGTTTCAAGCGTAGAACACGCGTCCAAGAGAAGTATATGGAGCTGTAGGGGGTGATCCGTGGTGTCAGTAGCGGTTCATCACGCGTCGCTGGTCAGGAGCGGCGTTCGAGATCGGGCGGCCCGAAGGAGTGGGCGTCACAGGCGTGGACGACGAGCTCCACCTATGGACGAGCACAGCAAGAAGTGTTGGTAAGACTTACAAGACTCTCTTTGGGCTCTCCGTCAGTGATCAGAACAGAGCGTTCAGAGTTGCGGGATGGAGGTGAAAGCAGAAAGGTGCGCGTCCCAACTTGACGCGTTTATTGGGACCGCGTTTCATTTTTATGGGCCGCCGCCGTTTGGGCAACAAATGGGTCTGCGCGCGCGGGCCTCCGCGCGCTCAGAAATGTGGATATGCGCGCGCCGCCGAACGCTTCTGCGCGCCCGCGCCTCGTCTAGGCTTTGTCTCCGGTCGTTCATGCACATGCGCGACTAACCCGAGCTCACGCGCGCGACTCGCGCGGACTCGCGCGGCCGCCTTCTTCCACTTACCCCTAGTACCAAGGCTACGCTTAAGCTTAGTTAATTAACTGTGTAAAATCCCATCTTCCAGCCATAACGATCTAACTATCAACTATGACCCAATAGTTAGTTAACTAACTATAGATGGGATAGTTAACTATGAAAAACTATTGGCCCCTTATAATGGCCCACGCCGAGCGTCGTTCAACTCCCTGGACCGCTCGCGCGACGTGTAGCGGTAAACTGAGTCAAGTTGCAGCGGGATGAGGGACAACTAGTGGTGTGTCCAACCGTTCAACAAGAACAAACTATCCAAGGGCGTCTGACAACAAAAGACGAGATTGAAACCCAGCGAGTGTAGCGAGATGGAAGCCAAGAAGATACGGAAATGAACGTAGTGGGAAGGCAGGCTTAACCGAAGAAGAGAAAGGAAGAATTGTTCGAAAGAATGAAGTAGTTTTCACGCGAGTGACAAGGGATGGAGGGTGGGATCGATCAAGGAGCTTTGGCTTTGCAAGAACAAGCTCAGAGTGATGTCAGTTGGCTGCAATTGGTGAGAATGGGGATAGCTACCTTCGTCTCAGCATACCTTTGCACGAACAACCGGGACTCTGTGATGCCGGAGGCTAGCAGAGGCTGCGTTTCGAGCAGGAGGGTTCGGCAGAAGGACTGCTGAGAGATGCAGGGGTGAAACACAGCTAGTTAATTGACATACTATGTTGTTGCTCAACCTTTTTGTCCGTCTTGCGCTAGTAGATGAAGGTATTTTATACCATGGTTATCTGCTTTAGACAGTCAGTGAAGTGGTCCAACAAGGACTACCGACTAACTGCCCGTACAGGACTGGCAAGATCACTGTAGGAATCAAAGTGGTAAGTTCACCGTGCAACAAGCTTGGGTGACCAATAACACTTACCCCGAGTTACTCCTGGACAGAGCCACGTCGAGGATTTAGACGAGCTAGGTGCGGCTAGCCAAGAAACGTTCTGCAAGATGAAACACTCGGTCAGTGACTTTGTCAACTGTGAGGTGATCTTGGGAGTGAGGAACGCACCTGTATCAACAGTGGTAAACGCAGCGGCAGAGGCTGGTGGAGACGTCAACGGTGCAGTGAAGGCCCTGAAGGGAACGTGCAGCGCGAGTGACCGCCTGTGAGCCCGCGTGTGTATGATGCACAGCTATAGCTCAGCAGGGGAGAGAGGAGAGGGGAGGTCCGAGCGCGCGAGCTTGATCGGCGCGTCAAATCCTTGCAGCAAAGGCCGAAAAGAACATGAGGGCTTACCCAACGCAATCACCCCATGGCGCTCTTTTCTATTTATTTGATAGACTTTATTAACAGCACAATTATATTAATACCCGGAAATCTTCGGCCCAGCAGTATACAACAATTGTTTAGTTGTATTGAGCCTATTGATCCTTCTGTTCTGCCACCGACTTATGAGAGCCACTCGATGCCATGCTCTCAAACTACCCTCTTATGATAGTGTAATAGTATAGTGTATATGAACTCAAGCAGTATACATTACTCCTGAAACAACTGTTGACAACAGTAATCTGACATTTGAACGAGATTCTACATGACAGACCTACACCTCATCATCATCATCGAGGTAAATCATTGTTTCTCTAGTTCCTGTGGCGCGCCTCTTGGCGGGCACGACCTTTGAGGGCTGCGTGCTGTATGACAATCTGACAATAGCTGTAAATATGCCAAATTGTGTATGCAGAGTTGGAGTCAGTGATGAGACCAGAAGGTGCAACAAGACAACAAAATAAACGCACGAGTAAGTATCATCATAACTCGATCAATCAAGCTCTTACAAGCAGCGTCATCATCAGCAACACTGTGGCCCAGCTGCCAACGCACATCTTGGCATTCAAGAGGGATCTGGAAGTGGCGTGTTGCAATTGATTAATGGTACGGCACCCAGCGGAAAAGGCGCGTTCCGCATCGTAGGTGGTCGAAGGTATGATGGTCCTCACGGCAGGAGAGAGGTCTAGGCTGAGACTAGACTTTCGGGGACGAGGTGCGAGGGGGTTCTCGAGGGAGGATCAGGTTAGGACTGCGAAGCAACTGAAGCAGGACTTGAACTGTCGGGTTTCTTGAGAAGGGTAAGGAGTGTGGTGTATGAGTATGAGTATGAGGATGTGTCTTAGGATATGAGTTTTAGTGTATGAGTTGTTGCTTGCAGGAAGCAAAGGAGAAACTATCAGATGGCCGGCTTTTTATAGTAAAAGCCATGGAATGTTATGGAAGGTTTTCTGCAAGCAAGAAATCATGATGCCCAATGTCAGAAGCCGACTCTCGGGTTCCGGCGTGCTGTCTCAAAGAGGAAGGTGAGGAGAGGACCGGGGTTGGTCGCGCTTGAGCTTGATCTTTGAGCCGGACCGGAGTTGAACTTCGGCTCACCAAGACCGATACAGAAGGTGTCGTCGAGAAATTGATCACCATCTCGGCCAATGCTCCTTGCCCCGGCAGTCCTTGGCGACCCCTATAGTTGCCACAGTTACAATAGTTAACTATGATATCCTCCGAGCCAGAACTAACTAACTATCAACTATGCCTCAATAGTGGGGATTGGTCTTTTTGGCTTTTGCTGCAAGAGTTTGACGCGGAGCCCAAAGCGCGCGCTACCCCAAAGAGTCCCTGCTGTAAGCCGTGCTTGCACGCATTCCTCCCCCTGCTGTAAGCCATGCCCGCACGCATTCCCTCTCTCCGCTATAAGCCGTGCCTTCACGCCTGCCCTTTGAGCCTTGGTCCATAAGCCGCCCCCCGCGCAGGAATTTCTACTCAAGCCTGCTCCTTCAGCCTTGTCAGTTCCGCACTCTTGCCGCTGCTGTACCGGTTCATTGCTGTGTACCTCTGCCACCCTCCTGCTAAGGTTGGTGTCGGTCCTTGAACTCTTCCTGTCACTATGCCTCAGGCTGACAGGTTCCGAGTCTCACACAGGACCTTCCCCAGCGATCACAGACGCACCCGCATCAGTCTCTGCCAGACTGCTGGGACAACTGCCCTCTGTGTACGCTGCTTCTTCCATTGTTGGATGGTTGACTAACTGCTCATACCCTTGTATGCAGCCCACGCCCTACGCCTGCCAAGCGTAGCCGTCTCTCTTGCCATTGAGTACCGCGTCTCGTTCCTAGAGCTAAGGTACATAGCCCTTCCTCTCCCGGGCTCTGCCCCAGGGTACTCCTACTCACAGCTGTCCTTGTTGGGCATGCTGACTTACTTGGCTACCTCGCTACGCAGACAATCCTCATCACCCAACGTGCCAGCGTTCCGGGTTGATCATCTCTGTTCATACGCGATGCGCTTTCCAAGCAAAGCTGTTACATTTTCTGAGCTCCTCCCGCCCACTCAAAAAAAAAAAAAAAAAAAAAAAAAAAAAAAGGACTTGACTTGTTGGTTTCCCTTTCTATTTTTTTTTGTTTTTTGTTTTCTTTTATCTTCTTGGTTACATCTCTGGCTTGTCCTGGTAGCACATCACCCCATGCCGTTTGTTACGGGATGCCAGGTTCAGCCCAAACCTGCAACTTGACTGGCTTCACCTGCTAACTTGGCTCCGCTCGCGCGCTCTACAAAGGAGTCAAAGTGAGTGAACTATTTGCGGTGGCGTAGTTAGTTAGCGTAGCCTTGGCCCCAACGTCAACCTTGTCCAGTCATCCCCCGCTTTCATAATGACTCCGTTTCACTCAAGAGTCAAAAGCCTTCAATTGCCATCATGAGAAAGTTAGATGGCATCATTCCGACTTGGGAGAGGGACTTGGCCGCCAAGGGTGCAGGTACGTTAATGTATGTTGCAAGCTGGGAGCTCTTTGAGCCCTCCTAATTCAGGCTGGATCAGATGCAGTTCTTCCAGTGCTAATGTTTGATATACAATTCTGCTGCTGCATACCAAGACTCTTGGCCGGGAGCACCGGCGCAGAATTTGTCGGCCCACCCCAACAAATAATTATCTGGAACAAGCCCTACTAGTTCTCTGGAACTCAATGGAGCCTGTAAGGGGGTGCATTACAGAACAGCCCTATAAGTAGCCTCTGAGTAGCTAGAAATGCCGAGTTCTAGTTACGACTTGCTTTTAGCCTAGCGGTCAAGAACAACAGATTGTATTTTATGCACGCTAGGTGCGGCAGCGCGCTCCGCGCACCACCTCCCACCATAAGAGTTGACCCGCTGCAATGTGATGTACTTTGCTGCAACAGCTGCGGTACTGTTGAGTAACGGAAGTGTAGTGGTTGAAGTTGGGAGAAAAGCGCACGACAACGATCAAATGTACAGAGCCTTCATTTCATTACTGAACTCTTTTTTTGTTCTCTGGGAGCCCGATGATGGGCTCAGACCGTCGTCAAGACCCGCATTGAGTGTGGACCTTTTCACGGGTGCCTCCCAACATCGACATCCCTCACCTGCTATTGCCGGAGGTCCACTATGGAGCTTTGCGATAACCCTTCATTTCAACATTATCCGCTTCTCCGTTCTCAGTCTGATGAAGCAAAACTTTGACACCGTCCACACTCGTTGCTCGGGACAATGCAACATACAACTGGCTATGAAAAAAGACGGGCGTCTGCAGACACACTCTTAGGGGTTGAGACTCTGAAGGTACTCATCCAAGAACAGTTATTCGTCTTCGTTTTTAACCGAATCCGCGCTGTAGAACGTTTCAGCGTCACTCGGCAGCAGGTCAAGCACCATGTCATTGATCTGATCCACCTGTGAATTCTTGGGCGCCAGAATTGCTCAATCTCGGAAGTATTTGACTTTTTTGCCTATTGACATAATTAACCCGGATCTGTTCCTTGTGGTTGCCGGCAGGAGAAGCTCACGTGGGAGCGTGATAGAGTCTTCTGTTTTGTGTGCCGAGCCGTCTCCAACTCCCAAGAGCCAATTTGCAAAGTCCTGTGCCTTTGCCCGTTCCGTTTCGGTCATGCGGTTGTAAGGCCCAGTTGTCACCCCTCCTTGAATCAATTCCCTCCTCCAGCTTCTGATGCAAGGGATCATTTGTTGTGGTCTGTCTCTGAAACGCTTGAGAGTCCTCCGGGTTTGTTTGTAACTGTTGCGTCCTTTTCTTGTTCAATCTGGTCCAGGTCGGGCTACGTTCTTGTTCGATTTGGCTCAGGAGTCTGTTCTTGTTCGGTTCGGATCAATTCGGGTCTGATCTCGTCCGGTTCTTGTCTTGTTCCAATCGGTATCTGGGGCGGGTGCGGTGTTGAAGCCGTCTCGCAGGGGGGCGGTAACGGTGTTTGAGGCCGTTTCGCAGAGCTGGGCTGGGCAGGGGCGATGGCGGGAGTGGCTGTGGGGCCGGGTTGCGGGGTTCTCGTCCGTGTTTGAGTTCGAAGAAATCCTGTCTTGGTTCTTGTTCGTCTTGTCCTTTGCGTCGGCGGAGCTGGTCTGCCCCGTGCGTCATCGAGTTCGAGTTCGAGTTCTGGTTCTGGGTTCTGCCTGGTTCGGGTTCGGGTTCGATTTTTTTCCTTTGCAGCTGCTGAGCGGCGTTGCAGGGGCGGCTGCGAGGGTCGAAGTTTAACGTCGGGTTGGGACGGAGTCGTACATCTGAGTTTTCGGTTTCAAAAAAGAAGTGAAAGGCACAAGATTGCTCTCGAGCCTCACTGGTTCCGAGTCCAAACTGAAAGGATCAAACGGTGTAATTCGCAGGCGAAGAAAGACTACTAAAAGGACTAAGGTCAAGAGACGCGGCGGTGCCGCGTGCGAGGGCAAGCGTGAGGCCGCAGAGGTCGGCTCAGGACCCCCGAAAGCCCAGCCATAGGCGGCCCTCTAAAAACGGCCTTTTTCGAGGCGAAATGTCCAAAAAAAATTACAGATTTTGACTGAAAATGTCCAAATATGAGGGCCGCCTAGTGCTGAATAATTTTTGAAAACTACTCTCCAAGCTCTACAATGCTCACAAAGTGCGCTGCGCGCAGACTGCGTTTCCGCCGCCGGCGGGCCGGAAAGGTCGCGCGCGCGCACACCAAGAGCGCCGCCAGCGCTCTGCTAGCTCTGCTCCACACCCGCCCCGCCGCGATCCACTGCCGCGCTTGATGGGCCAAGCTCTGACAAAGCTTACCGCCATACAAGCATAAGCCAGGCTGACCTTCATTCTTCATCATTGTTGACGCCCTTTGTCTTCGTCTGAACGGCCTCCTGGTGCAAGACAAGCAAGGGATGCTGCTCAAATACCTTTAACGTTCTGCAGAAGCCTATACCATTTTTCTTGATTGACGGTGATGTGAATTTCCCCTTCATCACGCCAGTTAGATTGTGTGGAATCCTTGACCTCGTAGTTGATGCTTGACAAGTCCGGTTTGAGCAAATTTATGATACAGCGCCCATCGACTTGACAAATGCGCGTGTTGCCCTGATGAGACAGGTTGGAGTAAACTCCCGGAGCAATGACACGCAGCTCTTGTATCACAGCATTTGCGAAAAGAGCAAGAGAGTCAAGACTTTGAACACTTTCATAAGTTGTGCTTGACTTCTTGTAAATGTTCCTCACTGCAGGGAAGGTGACAAGTAAAATGCGCAGTCACGGTGCTAGTCAGTCATGTGAGGTTTCCCCACACAAGTAGTAGTTTGGCATACCTATCCCGATCGCCAGTCGTTCCCCACATTGTTCACTCGAAGGCAAACCCATAGGTTCTTCTGGGATTCCATACACGACCAGTATGTCCACCTTGAGAGAACGGAGTGCAGACACATCACCATCAACAGCTCGGACGAGTACGTGGTTTGACATGATCTGACCATAGACCTCTTGTTGTCCTTTCATTTTGTCCTGTGGTGTCGGAGTCAAATGTAAGCGCAAGAAAAGGCACGCCCCAGCTTGCGTCATGATACATCACAAATCAGCGACTAACGTGAGATCGTCCCTCGGTGATGATTGCAGTTGTCGCTTGCTCGTGCAAAGTCTTCTCCCGGATATTTGCCCCTGAAGCGAAGGTTCCTCTCGTTCCCCACAGACTCTCGATACCTGTCCATTCCCATTGTCTCGACTATCCGTCGAAGCGCGGCAGAACGCACGTTGCCGCGGTGCTCGGTTCGGTTTTGGGCAAAGGGTTGATCTGACGCTACGTTCTGTGCGCCACCTTTAAACTTGATCTTCTCGAGGTGTCGGCATTGGTGTGCACGTCGTCGAGCGAGCAAGCTGTCCAAGTCGAGTGTGGGGACAGAGTAGAGGGCCCCCTTCTCTAGAAGATCACGCGGGTACGGGGGCGCTTCCCACTGGTTGGGAACACGGGTCTGTATCGGTAAATGCATCGATCAACCGATAATTGCGCTCACTCGCGGATTGCTCATGCTCATGGCATGCTTCGGCCAGGATCGTTTGAAACTCTCGATCTTCTTCTTCTGCATCGGCTTGATCGAAGCCAGCATCAACAGCATCGCTGAGGGTTCAATATACGGTTGTTAGTGATCGTTTGTTGCTCTCAAACACCAAGCTACGTACATCAGAGCTTCCTGGTCCATGTCAAGCGCAATCACCGAAAGAAGCGCGTCGCATTCCTCACGTCGCATAATACACGGTAATGGCTCCGATCCGACAAGACGCAGACGATCGAGGACTTGGTTCAGACCAGCCTCGTTCACGTTCGGAGGGACACCTTGGCGAACGGTCGACTCGGATGTGTTTCGGAGTACCAGGCGGAGCCTGCAGACACACGCAAGATTCTACACACATCAGTATCCGGGATCGACTCATGAATGAAGAGGATGCAAACTCATTGAGGACCTGTAGAAAGTCTTGGAGGCGTGTAGATCGACCTCGGAGATAGACGCGGTCGACAGCTGTCCAACGTATGCGAGTGAGGTGATGACGAGCACTCGCAAGCTCACGCTCCCGAATCGCGTCGGCGTTAGCTAATCGAGGAATCCATTCTTGAATGTTGTGGATGATATATCGAATTTTTTCTGCCTTGTCGAGATGGGCCCATAACGCCGAGGCATCGAGAGGAAGGCGCATTGACGACCCCAATATGACGATAGATTGATAGCCATTGAGATATAAGCCAAGGATATAAAGCTTTGATCGGAAAACTTTCCGATAGACTGCTTCGAGGGGCGTGGCAGCACGTCAAAATGTCGAGGGTCATCTTTCGATAGAGCAAGTCGGAGAGAAGCGTCGGGCGCAGGTAGGTCATACGCGAGTAGGTCAACGAGGCGTAGGTCGGCAACAGGGCTCAAGATTGCAAATTCCTCGGAGGTGAGAGCAAAGTTTGGTTTGATATTAATGATCACAGGCATTTTGAACACCTTTGTAGACACATTTGTAGAGTATAGAGCCAGTGATTGGGTTCCACGACCGCAGTTGGTGGCGTGCTGCGCGGGTCAAACTGAAATGGACTTGAATAGGATCTCATGATTAATCGCAAATGCAGCACTTACCAACGCGCTCAAATCGCAAACAGCGCGACTGTTACCCGCGCGCAGCTGGGCCGGCTATATATGCCCCGCGCCTCCAGCCTCCCGCTACCCTGGTCTGCGCTTCAAAGTTTGACCGGAGGGAAATGAGGTGAGCCTCGAACCATTTTGAGCCAAAAATGTCCAAATTTGCGGGCCGCCTCTGGCTGGGCTTTCGGGGGTCCTGTCGGCTCGAGGTAGTCGTGAGGCGTAAGCGGAGCGGCGCCTTACATCATCCTGGCCTCAATCCGAGCTTTCCTGACGGACATGGACAACCTGTTCATACGACATGGCGTTTCCGATATGGGGTTCAAGATCATGTTCATACAGAACCATGTTGAGCATGACCACCTGAAGGACTGGCTGGTATTGTCGACGGAAGACCGCACGTGGGACGAATTTAAGGTTGCGATGGTCCGCAAGGCACTACCTCTGGACTTCGCATTTGACACGGAGAAACAAATCCGGCACTCCAAACAACGGAACATGGACTACCCTACGTGGGCATCGGGACTTCGCGCCCTTCAGCTCCAGCTGTAATACACCCCGTAGGAGTGTACACCGGAGCGACGACAATAATATCACAGAATCAAAGTATGTAGGATTGACACTGGACACTCTACGTCAGTTGCTGATATGACAATGCCTTTGATCCACCTGGGCTCACCTGGACACTCTACATTAGTCGCTGAGGAGAGACTAGAAGTGCCCAGGTGCACGGGCCTTACACTCTCCACCACCTAAACCAAAACTCCTCCCCTCCTAAAACCCTCCCTCCCTATCCTTGTCCCCCCCCACCCCTGCTCTCCTTCTCCCACTCCTCCAAAGCTACTGTCTCCTCCAAGTGTTATCGCTGTCCATCCACCCCTTCCATTTCACCAGAAACTTCTTCCTTTTTCCCTTCCCTTTCTCATCCACAATCCGTTCGACTTCCCATTCCTCATTCCCTTGTACAATGACCGCCGGTGGCTCCGTTGCCTCCCGTCCCGGAAATGCCTTCCCATCATTCTTGACCCAACGCCACAGTTTGGACACGTGAAAGATATTATGCGATTTGTCTCCTGCCTTGAGCTTGAGCTTGTAGTTCGAGGTTTCCAGTCGTGCTGCAAGGACTTCGTATGGCCCGTCAAATTGGGGGAAGAATTTGGCCGACCGCACCTCCCCATCCGCCTTGTACCGTAACCGCCGGTCATGAGAGTCGACCAAGACCATGTCGCCTACTGCAAATGTTGGCTCCGTTTTTCGCAGTTCGTTGCTCTATTCGGCCTGTCAAATCTTTGCCATTGCCAAGCTGTCCCGCGCTTCCGCCACTGCTGCATCCCGTTGCTGCACAATGGATTCGACCGCCTGCAACACTGTTGTACCTTCCGCTGGGACAATTGGGGTCAACTCAGGAGTGAAGCCCAGAACCACTTTGAAGGGGGTCTTTTCTGTCGACCGGTTCAAGCTTGAGTTGATCACAAATTCCACTGTTGCTATGTGCTTGGACCAGTCATTCTGCCTGCGGTTGACCATTGTCTGAAGGACTTGGATCACCATTCAGTTTGTCCGCTCGCTCAGCCCATCGGTCTGTGGGTGAAATGCCGTTGACATCGCCAGCTTGGTACCCATCCGGCCTGTGTACGCTTTCCTGAAGTCGCTTGTGAAGAGCTCAACTCTCCAAAGCCGCTTGCACAGTGATTTTTAGCGAGAGGTGATGTCATGTTGCAGCGGGCTCGAGAAACCGAAAGGGACCGTGTCGTAACTAACAACTCGGTCACTATTGAAATGTAGCATTCCCTCCGACTTTTCCGAAGATTTCTAGGTATTAATATAATTATGCTGTTAATGAAGTCTATCAAATAAAAAAAAGTATCAAAGTAAGAAAGAGACATTAAAGTGTAAATAGGGAAGGTGGGCGGGAAGCTTAAAGGACCAAGAGATCGCTTTACGAGGCGTAGCGATCGGGGATGATAAGTAACAGGGCAACTATGACAGAGGCACGGCGTAGCATACCTTTGCGAGGCGTAGCGCAGGCGTTCAACACATTTGAACAAGCGTCCGGGAAGACTCCGCGGGAGGTAGCCTATGGGATGCTATGCGTTAGTTTGGTGCGCCCAACTAGGGCGATCCAGGAAAGGGTGGAGATCGTACAGAGAGGTCGCGGAGAACTACTGCAGGGCAAGTGAGCTATGAGTACGTCGTGCAACTAGCTGAGCGTATTCTGAACACTTACCTCGAGCGCGTGGCAGGCGAGCGTGCGTCGAGGGTTTCTGGAGAGCAGCAGGCTGCTGTAAGGTTCTGATGAAGGAGACTGCTGAGTGAGCGACGGATCGCTTGGATGAGGATCCAATGTTGGAGGACCAACTGACCCTTGGCAGAGGGTGGCAGTGCTGGAGCAGCGAGCTGGTCCCAGAACGTGTCGACGGTGCGGAACCGAGGAGAGGGTAAGCGGCGCGGACGCGAGGCACTCGCAGAGAGGCTGAGGGCTCTGAGGAACTCACGGAGAGACCTAGGACGCTGAGCGCTCCGGAGAGGCTAGGAATACGCTGAGCGCTCCGGAGAGGCTAGGAAATACGCTGAGCGCTCCTGAGAGGCTAGGATTGGCTGACGCTGAGTCAGGACTAGAATGCACGGATGCGCGCTTGAACAATGAGCGTGGAACTCTTACCGCTAAAGCTGAACAGACATTGTCACGATCCGAGACGAGCACCGTGACACGCGGCATGCCAAAGTGTCGATGCTATCCGTCAAAAAACCGGTCCGCCGTTGTTGCCGCATCGTCCGTTGTGCGGCAGGGAATGAGACGGACATAGCCCGAGAGGCGGTCTGTGACCGTAAGCAGTGCGTCATTACCGTTGCTAGGTATAAGTGGCCCGACAAAGTCTAGGCCAACTTCCCGCATTGGCCGGTCAGGCACATTCAAGTTGTGGATCCAACCGGCAGAACCGGTGCCATGCCTCTTCATTGTCTGACAAACAGGACAGGGCTCAATGTATTCTTTGCACGCCTCCTTCATTCTTGACCAGATAAAGTTGCGGCGGAGGTGATCGTACGTCTTGTGCAGTCCGAAGTGCCCCGTGGCGTTGTGTGCGTTGTGTATTGCGTTCTCCCGAAAGTTGCCCATTTTTGGTAGCAAGATCCACCCTTCGAACCGTGCTATTCCGTCCTTGAATGAATACCCTGGGGTGGAGTCGATGTTTTTGATTGCTTGCACACAATGCGGGTCGTTCTTGTAGCCTTCTTTGAGTGCGCGGAGGAACCCCGGGTCGAGAGTAGCTTCCGCCAGAATGTTTGCCGTGTTGCCCTCCGTGAAAGAATAACGACTCAATGCATCAGCCACCGTATTCTCTGGGCCCCGTACATACACAATCTCAAAGTCATAATTGGCCAGTCGTTCCGTCCATCGAGCCTGCCGCTGCAAGAGGTTGCTCTGCTTCATGAAGCCCGCCAAGGAGTGGTGATCAGTGAGAATCTTGAAGTGAACACCCAGAAGGTCCGCTCGCCAGTGATGGAGGGACTCCACAATTGCCAGCAGTTCCATCTCGTGTGCCGCGTAGTTGCCCTCCGCCAGGTTGTACTGTTGCGACCAATAGCCCGCCGGCATTGCTGTCTGCCACTCCTTGCCCTGACTCAGTGCTGCGCCAATTCCTCGATTGCTTGCGTCCGTCATCAACCATAAGGGATCACCCTGCTTGGAATGGTCGATGGGATGCAAGGAGGGCAGGTTGCCCACCAACCCCTTGATTGCTTCAAATGCCTTCTCGTGCTCCGCCGTCCAGCTGTTGTTGACATGTGCCCCTTTTCGCGTCAGCGTGTAAGGCCCGTGCACCTGACCCTCAGGAGAAGAGACGCGCGCCTGGGCACTCTTAGTCTCTCCTCAGTGACTAACGTAGAGTGTCCAGGTGAGCCCAAGTGTATCAGAAGGCATTGTCATAGTAGCAACTAACGTAGAGTGTCCAGTGTCAATCCTACATACTTTGGTCCTGTGATCTCATCATTGTCGCTCCGGTGTGCACTCCTACGGGGTGTATTACACAGCGGTACCAAGACCGCTGTCCAATCCGCCAGCTTGTCATTGAACTTCCGCAGATACTGCACCAAGCCCAAGAAACCCCGCAGTTGCCTCACAGTGGTCGGGCGTGGCCACTGCTGAATGCGCTGAACCTTCTCTGGATCCACCTTGATGCTGTCCCTCGTGATCTGGTGGCCGAGGAAGAATCACTCGGCGGCAAACAGTTCCGTCTTCTTTGGCAACACATACAAGTCTGCTTCCCTCAATGCGTCCAGGACTTGTCGCACCCACTGTTCGTGTTCCTCCAGAGTATCGGAAAAGATGGTGACATCATCAAGGTAGACAAAGCACACCTTCCCAATGAGATCACCAAGTGCCTCGCTAACCCGCCGTTGGTGCGTTGCCGGCGCATTGCAAAGTCCCATAGGCATCACCGTCCACTCATACAGCCCCCATGGCGTCACTACCGCGGTCTTCGCAATGTCTTCTTTGGCCATCTTGGTCTGGAAGAAGGAGTTGGTCATGTCAATCTTCCCCCAAAACCGCGCCTTTGAGCACAACGCCAGAATTTCGTCCGGCAGTGGTAATGGTGTACGGTCACGGACTGTCCCTTCGTTGAGCGCACGATAGTCGTTGACCCATCTTGGCAATATCGATTTGTCCTTCTCCATGCCTTTCTTGGGAATGATGAACGCTGGCGACGCAAACTCCGACGACAATTTTCGCAGACGGCCGGCAGCCACATGCTGGTCAAGCAGGCACTTTCATGCCGCGCAATAATGATGTGCGGCGCAATACCCTTTCAAGTTCGGTTTCTTTGCTCCTGTCTTCAGTTCAATTCGGTGCCGCACTGGCAATTCATACGTCGCAACGGGCGGAATGTCGGTGGGAAACCGATCCGCAAATTCGGCGTAGTTTGGCTTCCCGCTGTTGTAACGCTGCTCACTCGGCTTCCCTCTGCTGGAATTCGTCGATGTAGGAGATAACAGCACCCCAGTTGATCCGAGCTTTGTTGGGACGTTTCTTGCCTCTCGGTGTGGTCATTTGTAGTGGCGGCCCAAAAACCGGCGCCCGCAGGTCAATCGTCGCATTCGGCACGTCCGGGTGTGGCACAAGAATCCGGTGGTTCGCGCAGTCGATGTTGACCTTGTGTTTCACGAGAAAATTGAAACCCAATACCACCTCCAAGGGCTCCTGCAGTTGCGCCACCTTCAGGATTGTCTCTTCGGCTTTCCATGTCCCACTGTTTGCCAGTGCAATCGGAATTTTCACAAACAAGGTAATGTGAAATGCGCTCTTTTGGCCTTTGATTGCAGTCCTGACCGTTGTAGGTACTGGCAGACGATGCACAACTAACCCCAGTTTCTCAACCACCTTATCTGCGATGAAGGAGGAAGAGGCCCCGGAGTCAGCAAGTGCTTGGAACGTCACTGCACCCCTGTTGTTATGGAGTGCGATTGGGATAGTAGAGAGGAATCGAGGGGCGTACTCGTCTTCTTTGTCGTTGCAAAGTCGTCCTCTGTTTGCTCCGCCATTTGGTTGAGACTTTCGTTTGTGGCCGCGCTCGTCTTCTTCTTCTCGAACTCGGCCCATCCTTCTGGAACGTCTGGCGCGACTTGCCAGTTGGCCGTACAGTCCTTCGAACGGTGATCGGTGTTAATTCGTCGGCAACTGAAGCAACCTTCTTTCTGCGACAGGTAGTCTTTCATTGGTCCCGTGAGCCTGTGTGGCACGCGTCGAGGACTGGCCGCCGAGGTCACAGAAGGTCGTTAGGGATTTGTCCTCGTCGTTGTTGTCAGCATCTGGGGTCGCTGCGCTGCCACATTGCGAATAGCTGCCTTCATGTTCCATTGGGACCTGGCCAATCGCTCAAAGGCTTCATACGCGACCATCTTGGGTTTTGAGAGGCCCGCCTTTGACACTGCCACGTAGTTCAAGTCGTCTTGGTGAAGACCGGTATTAATGAGGAGATCGTTTTGTCGCAGCACCACACTCAACTGAGGATCCATGTTGAACAGTAGAACCTTGATAAAATCCGCGTCGTTGAAAGCTGCCTGCCTGAGCTGGAGAGCTGGGAAGCACGAAGTCCCGCCGCCCACATGGGATAGTCGGTGTTTCGCTGTTTCGAGTGTCGAATTCCCTTTTCCGTGTCGAGCGCGAAGTCCAGCGGTAACGCCTTGCGGACCATCGCGACCTTGAACTCGTCCCACATGCGCTCTTCCGTTGAGGACACCAGCCAGTCTTTGAGCGCGTCATGTTCCACATGGTTGGAGATAAACATGACCTTGAGTCCCATGTCCGTAACGTTGTGTCGAACAAAGAGGTTGTCCATGTCTGTCAGGAACGCTCGGACCGATGCCAGGGTGAGCATGCCGTTTGCAAGCTTGGGCGCGGTGAGCTTCAGTCCCTTTGGCATCGTCACAACCGCTGGTTCGTCATCTGAGCTGGAGTCGCTCTGCTGGTCTGGCGCTGGTGCAGTTGCCGCTTTTGCCTGTTTACCATGCGCCATGGTTGTTCATTATTGTTCGTTGCGTTGGGGTGTTGCCGGCGCATGTGGCGGTGTGCGTCTTTGACCAATGTGAAAAAAAAAGTGTAATACACCCCGTAGGAGTGTACACCGGAGCGACGACAATAATATCACAGGATCAAAGTATGTAGGATTGACACTGGACACTCTACGTTAGTTGCTGAGGTGGTGGTGGTGGGGCGAGCCCAGCGTCGAGTTGGCCATCGCGCTGACGACGCTGTCCGTTCTGCACAGCTGCACGGCAGGCTCGTATACGTGTTGCAATGCCAAGGTCGGTTGAATTGTTGTCATGACGCGCCGGGGGGCTGATTCTGTTAATCGGAGCGGGACGAAGAGGAGGTTCGAGCCGCGGGACGCCCAGCAGCGGGCGCTCGAGCAGGCCCATTGTACGAGGACCCCCGAAAGCCCAGCCAGAGGCGCATGCGGAAAAACGCCCTTTTTTGGGCCCGTACCCATGTCGGGGCGGTGGGGGGAGGAGAGGACAAGAAAAAGAAAAAAAAGGAAAAGGAAAAAATGAGGGGGAGGAAAGAAAAAGAAGAGGAGAGGGAAAGGGAAAAAAGGGGGGGGGAAAGAGAAGAGGGAGGGGAAGAGAAAGAACTTGGAGAAAGAAGAAGAGGGAGGGAGGTGAAAAAGGAGAAAGAGAGGAAGTGGTACGGAACAAGTCATTTTGACAACATACTTCATATTACGCAGGTATTATACAGCTACAAAGTTGTGGCACTTCTTTTGATGCCAGGCTCGGCCATTCATCTCAACCCTTGTCAGTCCTCTACAGAACCTTCGTGATTGTGGGTCGTTCGCATCCATCTCGTCTGTCAGCCCGAAAGGCTTTCCGCAGTCCAAGCACGCCCCTTCACACCCAGTCACCGATCCGTCATCGCTTAGTTTTGACCCCTTGAGTCGACAAGTAGTTTGACCACAGAATCGACAGTGCCTTGCCCCTTTTGTGGTACCCGCGCGCGTCAAAGCGCTGCTCGTGCCCAAGTCCGCGCTCGAACCAGCGTCGCTCGAGGCAGTTGCAAGAAAGGGGCGGATGGATGACGTTGGCGGATCTGAGGCATCGACTTCTATCTCCGTAAGCCTCCCCAAGACTGGCGGTTTGTGACCAAGTAATGGCTAAGCCGCTAGCATGCTAACATCACGACCGCGGGAGGGGTCGGTAAGCAAAGCTTGAATCACTCTGACGTCGTTCCCACCCATGTTCATTGTGGCTTGAGCATTTGCCAGCGACGACCATCTTGATGCCCATGTATTAGTGTGCTCTGGCATCTGTGTGAGAATTGCGCTTCAGCTCGACATCACCATTCAATGTGACACAGACGCGACATACTTTGTAAAAAATGTCTAGTCCGTTGGTAATCTCGAATATCCGAAGATTTTGAGGAGCTCCCAGTCGTACCTTGCTTGAGAGATATCTGTATAGCGCTCGTTCAATTCGCTGTATTGTATGTCCATACACCCAGTGAGATCGGTTGGCAGCCGGCTTTGCATATGCTGTATCGCCGGCGTATTGTTTTGCAGCAAGTTCCGTGGCGACCACTTGACGGGCTCCAAACGCAGAGTCCCGCGCTCGACTTGATAGGGCTCGATCAAAAAGCGCATTTGCGCTGTTGGCGACTGAACAACAGGCACAACGCCGAATGATTCGGTGGATGGGGTGTAGAGCAGTGGGTTGACCATATCTGACACAGTGCTTGAGTGCCGTGGGAGAAATGCCGAGGTCTTGCGCCTTAGACGATGTAATTCCAGTGAGCCAGAGGTCGTAGTGCCCCACGAATGGTTTTCCGGTACGATTGAACGTCCCAACCTGCGAATACAAGGGAGAATAGGTGAGAATGGTTGCCGCTTCTTCGAATTGCGATGGTGGAGTTGGACTGACCGTGAGATTGTGCACTAGCACATAGTCAGCTGTGCACGCATTGACATGGCACGGAGAAACACCAGACTTTGGAAACCGTTGGTGAAGGTTCCGATGGATGCCTCCTTCGAGACTGTTGGTGTCGCGCTAGCAGGAATATAAACGGACACCGTCATCCGCCTTTCCATCTGGCCCTCCGCAAGGCCCAAGGTCGGTGTACAGCTCGATGCCAACTGGATCCGATACTTGGCCTTTCCGAATAGCCTCCAGACATCTCTTCGCTGCCTCGTGCGCCGCTTTGTTGAAAAATGGCTGCTTCGACTTCGCATCGATAAATGGTCCGAACTTCTCAAAGACCTCCCGGACCAAAGGCTCGAGAATGCTTGGCGGAGGGATCCATCGACGAACGCGTCTCCAAAGCTTCTTATTCCATACCGGCGAACGGACGGCTTCTTCCCACGTCATTCCAGTTTTGCTAGGCGAGCCTCCATCAGGAGTCGATCATCCGCATTCGGGATGAAAACCGCATCGGAGAACGCGCGAGCAAAGGCTTTGGCAGCGCCATGTTTTTTGGACACATAGATCCGGTCAAAGAAATGCCAGAGATCGATTAGAATCCGCATAGCGGTCTCGTCTGAGGAAGGGACTAGTGAAAGGGGATAGCTCGATATACGTACATCAGCTCCAGCCCCGGCGCCAGGACTGGGGCAAGTCTGTAGTAACTGACCTTTGCTTGTTGCAGCCTTGCCCCAGATAGCTTTTCCAACTGCTGTATTTTGTCATCCGTGTTATCGGCGCTTCGTTTCCGAAAGAAGCGTAACAGTAGTTGCATCGTAGAATATGGCACGTTGCAGCATGAAGACAAGGGGATCGCCGCGTGCGGCGCGCCTGATTGCGCCAACTCAGTGCGCCAACTCAAGTGCGCCAACTCAAGTGCGCCAACTCAAGTGCGCCAACTCACGCGCGCGCGGTGCGCTAACTCAAGTGCGCTAACTCGGGCGCTCGACTGCGCCAACTCAAGAGCGCTAACTCAATTGCGCCAACTCAATTTGGCGCGCGCGAGTTAGCGCAAACGCACCCCCAGCACCCCCTTTTTTGGCCTTTACCCTAACTAGTAACTAGTAAAAAAAAAGTGTGAGTTAAGGAATGTACCTAAAATCGCTGGTTTTAACTAGGTTGCGGCCCGGAGGGCCGCCTGTGGTGGATGTACCAGCATACTGTTGTGTCTGCCGCACCTGCCTGTGGTGTCCATGCTCCGATCAGAAGTCATGTACAAGCGCTGTGGTGACTTTTGTATTTTCCGCGCCGTTCCAACGAAGCTACAGCGCTCCCAGTATTTTCCTTCTTTTTTTTCGCTCACATAAAACAATGCTTCCACTCATATTGCATTTAATGAACCGCAAGCGCGTGGCTTTGCACGATACTGCTCCTACAGCAGAGCTCTGCCTGACGTGCGAGGCGAGGGCTGGCGTTTGTCACGTGATGCGGTGCGCCGGCGGTGGAGTGTCATTCCGGCAGTCGACCAGCGGCATTAGGGGCTGAACAACAAATCAAACCACGTAAATAATCCTGCGCCACTCCCTCGAACCTTTCCTTTCTCCCTCTCACTCTCATCCAATTTTAGTGACACTCATTCAAGAACAAACCCTCGCTGCTATGTCCCGGTCCCAAGGTCGCCAGGGACTCAGGAAGGGCCATCGCAACCTCGCCAAGTCTTGGGCGCGAGGGTAGCGCCGTACCATGGGCTACCATGGGCCTGCTCGAGCGCCCGCTGCTGGGCGTCCCGCGGCTCGAACCTCCTCTTCGTCCCGCTCCGATTAACAGAATCAGCCCCCGGCGCGTCATGACAACAATTCAACCGACCTTGGCATTGCAACACGTATACGAGCCTGCCGTGCAGCTGTGCAGAACGGACAGCGTCGTCAGCGCGATGGCCAACTCGACGCTGGGCTCGCCCCACCACCACCTCCGCAAAGGCGAGTGCGCCGGGCTCGAATCGCGCTCAAACCCCTCAAGCCCCACGTTTCGATCCGCGACGACCTCGGCCCGCAGACGGCCGTGTGCACCCACTGCAAGGCTCAGCACTGGGAACTAGGAGCCACCGTGTTTCGCGTGTTTGGTCGCCTCTACCATCGACTCGGCACCCTGATCCCTGCCGTGAATCAATGCCCAGCCTTTGCTCAAACATGGCTGATCAACCCGGCCGAGGCCACCGACACTCGACTTGGACCCGACGGCGCAGACAGTCACATGCAACGATCTACTTTGACCAAGCTCGAGTCCATGTTGCGTACCAAGAATCACTTTGTGAGGGAGTTCGCATCGGCCAAAGCTCGCGCAGGTTGGGATACGGCCAAAGAGTGGATCCTGCGCCTCTGCCTCCCGCCAGGCCGGGACCGACGCACCCACAACCCTCCTACGTCGAGCACGGAAATGGCGATGCTTATCTGCGGTTCCGACACCAACACCGGAGATCGTGGACCGCAAGACCTTATTCTCCAGGTGCACGGTGATCGATGTCCCGATGGTCGGCCCAAGTACCAAACCGTTAGCTCGCTCCATCCGTCTGCGATGCCTCTCCGGTACCCACTACTCTTCCCCGCGGGGAAGATGGCTTCCACCCCAACATTCCTCTTTGCGGTTTCAACCAAGCTGGGCCGCCCATCGCCAGAAACCGAGAGCAGATTGACAATGGTGTCCAATTGCGCGAGCTACTTGCCGGCCTTGGTCCAGATGAAGAAGACGAAGAGGAGGACGAAGACCGCGACAATGAGGATGAAGACGGCGAGGAAGGGGACGAAGAGGATGGTGATGGCGAACGTACGCGTCTTCGGCTCTTTCTCTGATGTTCCATTCTACCGAAGGCGCAATCACAGACTGACATTGAACTTTTGAACACCTAGGACGAAGGTCAAGTAAAGGTACTCTCTTTTTTATTCCAGTTTTTTAGTTTTTCCAAAGGTCGAGGTGGCGAGTCTCGCGTTCACAATTCTTTGCGCACTACTTGCCAAATGCGACGAGCACTTCTCAATCCCGCATTGCACCCAACGTCCCTTCCTGGAGTTCGTGAATTACGGATATACTCCCAAGTCAAAACCGGTTGACTCAACACATCCGGTTACATCAAGAGAACCTACGCCTCACCACAACCCAAGGCATCAACGGCTTGACCCCGAACCAAATCGCGACATCACGCAGCGATACCAGGATGCGATGGCGTACGTTGTCAAACACGGAAAGCCTCCGCTGCTCATCACGATGACGTACGATCCCGACTCACCGGAAACCAAGGCTGCACTGGGGCCGTTAAAGCATGCAACCGTCCGGATCTCATTGCACGAGTGTTTGAAGCCAAGTCCGGCAACAAGCGACATGCAGGCTGTTTCGGCAATGAATGTAAGATGAATGGATCTTGTTTCTTTGCTGTATTTTGTATTGTGTTTTCTTAACCTCTGCGCTGATATCATGTACACTGTTCGATTATCCTGCTATTTTTTGAATTTCATCCTCCCGTTAATTTAACGGGTTCCCACTGGTTTTGTCAAAGTTTTTTACCCTATTTTGGCCCCAAAATGTCAAAATTTCGCATGCGCCTCGGAAATATTATCAAAATGTGTTCTACATGCTCCAAAAATCGCTCAAAAGTCCTCGAAAACGCGTTCCGAGCGTTTGCGGGCGCGCCGCGGCCTATCGAAAGTGGCTTGCGGGCGCGCGTCGCTTCGGCTGGTGTTGCGCGTGGCTCCAGGCTTCGAACAAGCCTTCCTTGCTTTGCTGGCTGGCTCGCTGCTTCGTTGTCAGACTTCCTTTTTGCTGAAGTTGAGCTCCTTGTTTCCGCGGTGGCATTTGTGCGACTTGTAGAGGTTCTGCCGGCGGCATCTCGCAGGCCGGGCACGCTCCGAAGGGCGGCAAACCTTTGCTCGGCATGTGCGCTCGTGCTCATTAGGCGGTCGTCCGGGTAACATGGGGTAAGGTCCGTGGTTGAACGATATGTAGTCGTTGACGGGCCTAATGACTCGATGACCTGTCGACCATCAATCATGGGGAACGGCATAGTGCCATCAATGAGGTGTGTGGAATAGCATGTTTTCTTGATGAGGCGAAGCTCCTGTACGACGACATTTGAGAGTAAAACCAACGAGGCGAGCGTGTCTTGGTTGCAGTGGTTTGTTGTCACTTTTCTGTAGATGCATCGCACTGTAGGACACAAGACTTGTGTCAAACGAGAACTTCACAGCTCAACTGCCATTCAAGGCATCGTACCAATTCCAATGAACAGCACTTCTTCTCCATAGGCAGTTTGATCGCAGCTGATTGAATGCATGCCACGCTTGAGGCCAAAGCAGACCAGAGATCCGATCTCCGATGTTGTGGTAGTGGTTACAGCTCCGCCGTCAAGCGATCCAAAATGAGGATAGCGTTGTGCTAGTGCTCCGTCTGCTTGTTTCTCCAAACATTAGATCCAGTTGCCTTCGCTCCTAAATTCAGCGACAACTCACTTGAATGCGGCCATCCTCAGTATAGACATTCTTCTGGATCCTCGTGTGTTGTGAGCGCTCGGTCCATCTGGTCACCTCTAGTCCAGCGAAAGCTCCTTGTCGTGCCCGCCATGTCTTCGCAGCGAGATGGTCCCATGAACTGTACCAACCCTTTCAAGACGCATGAATGTGCTGCACTGCGCCCTTCCTCTGTATTGCTTACCCCTACGCCTGCCTCTCCGCGAGTTGGGTCGCTCGATTCCATCGGCCTCCCTTGAGTAGAACAGCTTGAGGTGGCTACACTTATGAACAGCTTGATGGGCAATCAGGTTGGCCAGTTCAGCGAGAAATTGGTATCGCGAGCATCGACAACTTGAAGCGGAAGTTTCAAGTGTGTGGGCTGTGTAGAACCAAACACGCGTGAGCTTAGACCAAAATTTCGATAGTTGAGCTTGGTAGACGCACGATTGGTGGTGAGAAGCTGTTTGCCTTCTCAACGGCCTCGAGTAGATGATAAGGTCGAGTAGTGGGTGAGCTCGTCTTTGGACAACTCGATGTGAAGAGACGCGTCGGCGGGAGTGACATCGAAGGCGAGGAGCTCGGCGATCGTCATGTTCATGTTGGTGAGCGGCGATAATCAATCGAAGGCATCGTTCAAATAGTAGGCCTGCATGGGATGATGTTGTCGTGCTATGCTCCAATCTCGGACCGAAGTGAAGCGGAACGGAACCTGCGCCCCTTCAATATCGAATCGGCCTAATCCCCCACAGCCACTTAACTCAAGTGATTACCGAAGATGGCTAGTACTAAGTGACTTGTTCAGGCGCGAGCATCGCGAAACGCGTCTCGAAGCGAAGGCGAACGGGCCCAAAGTCATGCCGAAGGTTGCTCAGGGTTGTTAAGTTGTGACCAGGGGTCGCTGGTGATCCGTGAGGCGGCACGAGCCGGATCGTTTCGAGGAGGTTGCAAGGCAGGACGGCGTTGCAGTGGACTCCCAGGTGGAGAAGTCGCGAGGCGAGCGGACGCACTCTGGCGGGCGGCCGCAGCGTAGCCGAGCGATCTGTTCTCTACGGAATCTCAGCTGTCTGAATAGGCGAGTGAAACGATGATGCGATTGCAACGGACCTGTTCTCTACGGAATCTCAGCTGTCTGACTAGGCGAGTGCAACGATAGAGAAGAGGGAGAGAGGCGCGAGAGCGCGCAAGTCTGACAAGGTTGTAGCAAGGGCGCGCGCAAAGGTACTAAGGCAAACAGGGCGGGGACGTTGCAAAGCTTCAAGGACTAGACTCCAAGTGGGCCATCAGGAGGCTTTGAGAGGTGTTGTGTTGGACAACGGACACGAGGGGATACTTATCTACCATGGTCGAGTGTTGGTGAGCGGGGCAGTCCGGGGCGACAAGATCCAGGTTGCGAACGACGGACGTCATGGATGGGCGATGCTCTGATGGCCGATGGAACATGAGGTCGGTGATGACAAGCTGATGGTAGCTAACCGGAGGCATCGGTTCGGCAAGACAGGAGTGGTAGATCGACTAAGTTCCGGCGTGGAGACAGCGGTGCGCGAGCGTGAGTTGAACAGGCTGGAGCGGGCGAAAGGCAGCGGAGGCGTGCAGAGCAAAGCAGGCAACGGCCGGACGGATGGACCAGGATGTGGACGTGTTTACTAAGGCGCACATGGGTCGATCGAGCGAGGCTGGTCGTGTGTATCAGGCGACGAGGCTCAGGTAACAGGGGCCGCTGCGAAGGCGCCGAGGCAAAGGTGCCAAGAGGCAAGGCGCGTGGTGGCGAGCATGGCAGAGCAGGCGAAGCTGGCAACGACGGGCAGACTGACCGAGATGTGGACGAGGTGACAACGGTGCACATGGGTCGAGGAGTGAGGCTGGGCGCAAGCGTCATGCGGCGAGGCTCGAGGGACAGGGGGCGCGGTGGAGACTTGCGGAGGCAAAGGCGCGCGTGTCCACCTCTGGCTATATTTCTAAGCACACCAAAAAGTGGCGCGCGCGGCGCCCCTCCCAGCGCCACTCTTAAGCGGCGTACCCATACAGGTTGCCCCCCCTGCAACCCGGGTTGGCCGCTGGCGCCAGGCCAAGATCAACTTGCTAATGAGATTGAGCATTTAGTGACTAGTATGCCCGCAGACCTGTCTCTTTTAGCTTCCGCTCAGCGCCAAGTGAGACCCGCCTCAGTTCTAACCAGAGCATCAACTATCGAGACACCCTTCCTAAATCTCGAAGCTACGCAATTCACATCGACGATGGGCAGGCATCGATGGAGACCTTTCAAGGTCCGTCTGGACTACTTTGAGGAGCATCCTTCCTATAGGCCTCAAGGCCTCCGATCGGACGCCCGACTCCGCACCAACATCCCCGGAACCCGACACCGTGTTACTTACACTGCCCGCCAAATCCAGCAAGGAACCTTCGATGATTTTGGCGAAGCTAGCTCGCCGTCTCCTCAGCGTCCAATGGCCCTTCCAATTCAGGCCGATTTCGACGAAGCCGCCAACCCGAGTGGGATGGATTGGGATGATGAACGCCACAGCGAGTACGGTGGTGGCTATGAACGCGACTTTAGTCCGGCCCCATACTTTCCGGATCGAGAATCCCATATACCAATCGCGCCTGACTATAGTGCAAACGCCGAGCGATTATCACTGGCTGATCTGCGCCAAGTCGAAAGTTTCGAACCAGCCACACGTGGTCAGTCGAAGCAAGAAACGTACAAGCAGTTCGTGTTCAACGACTCTCGTCTTAGGCGCTTGGAACGGCCAGCGCTTCTGCGCCAGTATATCGCGTTTTGCGCTGGGTTCAAAGGTCATCTACGGCCCTTGATTGACGTGGACGAGGAGCTGTGCCAGGGTTCGGTCGCTAGCGAAGTGCCGCCGCCTTGTTCATGCGAGAGCCCCCTCACATTACTGCTTGACGTGTACGACCTCATAAGCTGTATGTGAATAAGGCAAGTTGGGTCACTGTGTCGAATAACGCGCTGACAAGGTCGAATCGATGCAGTGGTCGAGGTACCGATCGCTTTTTGTCCGAGATCCAGCAGCGATAGCCCATGCCTTACGTACGCCGAGCGCCTTGCTCAGATCGGATTGATCGGATCGACCGCAGCTGCTCCTCGCTCTGCCTTCACCTTTCGACTTGTACAATTCCTCGACTTCTGGTGGAGCACCGCGCCGTTTCCTGTTGATGGAGCAGCTCGCGGGCTCGACATTTTCTATGAGCAAACTGGATGGGGTCGGTCGGGCCTGAGTCAGCATAAATTCGTGAGCTCGACCCCCTGTCATGGTTGCTATTGATCATTATCTGATATTTATCATCGTTCGCGCAGGACAAGGAGCTGCGAAAGCAACTCCAGCGCGCCCTTGACGAATTTCGGGCTCTCACGACATCCGAGCGAGAATTGGGCGACCTCGTCCTCGGTGTCGCGGGTTCTCCCTCGGATAAGTGTCCAGCATGCTACGGATTGACGCGTCTAAATCAAGCCCACCATAGAGTCGAAGTGCAGCATCTTGTCGCTCTGGATGGCAACTTCCAACATTCTCGCGACACCTCAGCCAAATACGATTTTCAGGAGTCGACGCCAGCCCTCTTCATCGGCGAAGGCGAGCTCGAATCGATGAAGGAGAGGGCTGATGGTGGCGACAGCAAGAAGTCAGAAAAGGTCCGCTGATCCGAGCCGCCCCCTGCGATCCTTTCAACGCGCTGACGCCCTTCCTCTCGCGTCTTGAAGGCCTGTGCCGATTCGTGGAAAGCGGCCAACGGCGGTGCGACACAAATCTCGCGGGGCAAGTCCGATACGAGCCTAGTTGCCTGTGTCTGCCGTCACGATATCGCGTTGAAGATGGTCAACTTGTGTCAATCAGGTGAAAAGTTCGTCAGCTCAGTTCCTCTCTCACCCGCTTACAAGGCCTGACGCTCGTTTTTGATGAGGCAGGCGCTACTACGGCTTATCGCTGCTGCAACATATTTCGAACCAACTCCCGTCCGACGATACACTCGGAGTGCTGTATGATGTTGCGTGTAATTTGGACGGCTACATGCAATCGGTCAGCAAGAGTGGCGGATCCGTCGTTCCTTAGATTTCTGGCCCTGGGGCGCCGCTGACCTGTACTGTACTTCGATCACCTGCAGAGAAGTATCCTTCCCGATCTGTTTCCGAGATTGAAGTTTGCCACGAGCGTGTTTCATGCTTTTGCTCATCAATGGCCCTGCCAGCTTGAGTACAACCCGCGCCTGATTCAGCACTTTGGGTTGACGGATGGGGAGGGAAGCGAACGCGTTTGGAGTCAGCTCCGATCGCTCATCCCGATCAATCGTCCTGCGAGCGCTTCTCACCGGCGCGTCAACATCTCGCGTCGCATCGACCTGATGAACAAGAACGGTGTTGACAGCCTCGGTATGCTCTGCCATCCACACGTTCACGCCGTGTTCGTTACTTAATTGTGCGGTCCCTTCGAATGCTCAAGATCAGCTTGGAAGGGCACAAACTGATCTGAGTGACGTTTTGGCAATATGGTCCGAGTCTGACCTTGTCGCGCAATGGGATTTACAACGAGCTGCTCAAGCGGCCACAACGGCGGGTCAACGTCGGGAGAACGAGGACAAGGAGCGATTAGAGCTGTTTAACATTGTACAGAGGCTACACCACATGGAAGAAAGGCTGTACGTTCGGCGCGTCAAACCCCATTGGAGGGCGAGGGCGTAAAATTGACACTGTGTCTTGGCATTGTGTGTTCAGATTCGATCCAATGGCTTCCGATGAAGCGAAGGCTCGCTTGCAGCAACAGCTAAGAGCTTACCAACAAGAATACGATCGCACGAAGGAGCTTGCAGCTTCAGGTGCGGCGCGCGTCCTATCTTTATGAGTATCGCCACCTGATGTTTGATGTCCCATGACATACCTAGATTTCCAGCATTTGTGCAACTGCGTAGTCAAACTTCGCGCATTACACAAAGCGACGGTCCAATTGCAATGCTGTCAAGAACGAATTGACTCAATGGGTCGGGGACGAAGCGGCGCGACAATCGGTCAAGTCGAAGCCAGCAAGCTTGTCAGCGTCTCACAGACGCACAGCAAGAAAGTAAAAGTGGCAATCGATATGTACAATAAAGCGGTCGGGGATTACCGAAATGCTGCGACCGAGCAATCGGCCCAGATTCTGGACAACTTACCGCTCGCTACCACAATTAAGTCGCTTGTGACTCTGTCGCCAACGGACGCTTTTCGGCCAGACGGTTTTTTCGTACACGACACTGCGCCTTGGGCATTGATACCGATGTTTAGAAAGGGTTCAAGGCGGTTTTACTCAAAGCCAGGGCGGAAGAAGAGATTCTCCGGATCGGAGCTGAGGTTCGACAACTACTTGCGTGGCTCGAAGATGAGGACACTCGCTTTGTTAGGGTATCTCAGGCATGGGCAGAGGACCGAGGTGAGATGGACACACCCTTTCTTTGTGTTGGTGCTGTACCTTACGTCGCCCCTTCTATTAGTTCCCGAAGAAACGATCGAAGCGGCTAAGAAACTTCTCGGAACTGACGGCGCGGGCGAGGTTGGCACTGCGGTGTGGCATGTGCTCAACGCCGGCAGATTTCGTTCAAAGAGCGTCTGGATCGGCTCGCCGAACGCGATGATCTCTCGGTTGTCTGGTTTAGGACGCGTTCACCCGCAGTTCATGAATCGCGGCCCTCGGCATTTGGTTTGATCGGGGGACTTTTCGCCGGACGGGCGAAACAGGTGTCGCGCCGTTCGCGCGGTAGTCCACGTCATTTCGGTCGCTGCCTTTCGGCGCTAAATAATACTCAAATGCAGAGCCCCATCGCTGAGTCGAGCCGCAGCTTATCAGGTCCCTCTGCCGTGGACGTGCGCCACACACCCATCGACCTCGACGCATTCCGAAGGGAACTTGGCCTGACCCCCGATCCAGCCGCGGAGCAGGCCGAGCGAGACCGTGATGACGTGTATGAAAGACGAATGGAAGAACTTTTGAGTTCACTATCGGAGCAGGAGGTCGAGGAAGAAGATGATGCTGAGTACGGGGAGGGCGACGGAGAGTCGGGCTCGACAAGCGTTGAAGACTCGGACGACCTCGAGATTCTCGACGGAGCCCATGGGCTAGCTAGGGATGGTTTGGCGCATTTGTTGACTGTAGGTTATTTGTTATTGAAGGACTTTGCTTTTTTTATGCGGCCCATATCGCACATGGTGGAATGTGGACGCCAGTGCACAAAAGTAAAATGGATGTCAGCCTTAATGAGGCGTTGACGCGTTGACCACGATCCCACGAGCCGGTCGCCACGGCCACACTCACCGAACTGCAGTACGTGACAAGCTTGAAGGTTCTGCTAAGTTGAAAACTAAAAATTGGTGCGCATCGGTGCTGACATTTGCAGGTTCAGGTTTGGGAACGTTGCCAGAGGGGGGCGGGGGGCGGTGAGGATTGGTGTTGCTGTAGTTGTTCTGTTCCAACAGCACCCGAAGTGGGTCCAGACGCGTCCAACGGCGCTCCGTTGTACAGTGCTTGCGATAATATGTCAGCAAAAATCAATGAAATACGTCACCGCATGCCTACTCCGTTGACGTGATAGTTTATGTAGTCGGATATTGGTCCATCGGCCAAGGACATTGTAGGGGCTGTGTACTCCCGGGGTACACATACACAGAGTCGGCGCGCGACAAGAGTGTAACCCCGGGGACCCGGCCTGTGCCGCCGACAAAGCTGTGTACTCCCGGGGTACACAGTCATTCGGCGCGCAGGGGGCCCACTTGCGCCTTGTGTACCCCGGGTGGTGCCAAGCCGGTCACCGGTGGCAGATCACTGTATAATAACATGTCCGATTCTCCAACGGCAGGAGGTTAATCCTTTCGGTAACTTCAGAAACATCCTGGGCTTTGAGCGGGAGCGTGGAAGTTTGTTGTAGTGCAGTTTCGCTCTGCTCGGTAGTTCGAACGGAGATTCAGTTAGGGAGTGCGTTGGCCTTGCGGGCTTTTCAGAGTGCAAGTCGGATGTAGCAAACAAATCTTTCGTCGGTCTTGTCGCAGGAGGGTATCCCGTTCAGTAACTGCAGACACATCCTCAGCTTCGAACGGGTGCGTGGAAGATTGTTCTAGTACAGTTTCGCTCTGCTCGGTGGTTCGAACGGAGATTCAGCTAGAGAAGTGCATTGGCCTTGCGGGCTTTTCAGAGTGCAAGTCGGATGTAGCAAACGAATATTTCGTCGGTTTCGTCGCAGGAGGGTGTTCCAGTCAGTAACTGCAGACACATCCTGAACTCTGAACGGGTGCGTGGAAGTTTGTTGTAGTGCAGTCAGCAAGGACGTCGGCGACGGACCGCGCCTGAGCCGTGGAACCCCGGGAGTACACAGCTGGAGAGGGCACCGGTCATGTGTACCTCCGGGGGTACACACCGCCACGCCGGTTGTACAGTGCTTGTTAAGAGTGTCCTAGAATTGATGAAGCATGTCGTCGCATACCGCTTCCTCGTTTCCGAAGGCGCAGGACTCTGTTCTAGTGTATCTACGCCCTGCCCTAAGGTTTAAGATTGAACTAGAATTTCCGCCTTCGGAGTGCGTTGTACCTCGGAGTGAATCATGATTGCAGAGCAGGATCTCCATTAACACAACATACAAGCTAGACAGCTACACATGCTCACGGAAAATTCGGGATGGTCATCGCCTAACCGGTGAATTGACACTCATGGTGCCTCATGTCCCAGTATCCAGGCCGCGCTCCAGCTCGCTCAGACTGGTCAGCTCGGAGAGGGTGGAGAGGTTGCTTTCGGCCTCCGAACCGGCTGCCGATCCGTGGTCGGAATGTTGGCCGGTCGCCGAACTGTGTTCCGATATCGCGTCCTCCTCTCGTGCCCCCGAGGTCGACGCGGCGCCCTCTCCGCCGGACCCCTTCTTGCGCATCCAACAATACGCGTCCCTCTGTTTGCTCGACAGCGCCAACCACATGTGGGCACACTCAACAATCCAGGAGTCCCAGATCTTCTTCCTTTCGGGCTCGAGGTCCGCATCGGTGGGCGGCTTGGGAGGTTCGGGAACGTGGACGAGCACCGTCGTTGCAAATGGTCTGAGCGCTGCTTGCCAGGTGCGATGTTCGCTTTCTAACTGATCCCGGTAATCGTCCAGGACACGTTTCCCGAGAAAAGGGCGGTACACCTTTCGGATCCATCTTAAAAGGCGGTCATTCCCCCTCCTGGTCCTCGTCGGTCCTTACATCGTCCTCAGGGAGGGGGCGTTGGCACTCTTGGTACAGGGGTGAAAGGATTTCACTGAATAGGCGCGATTCCTCATGTTCGGCGGCAATGTCGACGGGGACGGTGAAGATGCGCGCGAGGATATCGTCGAAGTCTTGGATGCGGGTCCTATACTCCTTCAAAACTCTCGCACTCCCTCCACCTCTCTTTCGCTTCTGGTTATCGTATGCATCGAACAACACGTTCCTCCAATGGATGAGCACGGTCAACAGGCTCCGAGGCAGACGTCCATTCCCTTTGTACCCTGCCCATTCATCCCAAACAGGCCACATGACGTAGTCGATCTCCTCCCGGACCTCATAGTCAAAACTTTCGACGTCCTCGGGATTGGGTCTTGAGTCATGATGTCTTTGGGTTCCATCACCAGCCGACGCGCCCTTTCCGCCGCCCACTCGTCGTGCCTCGCACGGTCCGCTTTCCCCGGCGCCTCCAACATGTCAAGCTTGGCCTGCAACTGCCGGCGGTATCTTTTCTTCAGGTGGCCAAAACCCTAATCAGATCAGATAGGTACATCAACAAAGGTTTAGCCGAATTCCACATATTTTGTATCTGATCTCCTGGGAAAGCTGTTTAGCACTCACCGCTTGGACCTCACGGTCGGTACCGATCAGCTCAAACGCCGCCTCGTTGCATCTGTACCGACTGTCGACCGTAGACGGATTGAACGTGCGCTTGTGTATACGGATGATATGTTTTTTCAGGTTTCGTTTGGCCTCATGTGCATGTTCCGGTGCTACAGTTGGGGCGTCGAGTGACCTGTACCCTCCAGGCAGCTTGTAGTGTTTGTTGCAAAGTTCACAACGGACACGCCATTGGCCGGACTCGTCACGGATGAGATGCGAGTCGATGTCGAGCCAGGCGCGCTCGCCCTCGGTGGCGCGTGGTGCCATGTTGGAACTTGGAGTGGGGGTGAGGGGTGAGATCGGTGAGAGGGAAAGAGCAGTGTCCCAATGTGTACCCCCGGGGTACACGTCGCGCCTCGCGTCACCTCACGTCACCGAGCGCGCGCGCTCTCCTCTCACAGCATCACCGACACCGAGCGCGTCGGACCTATATGGAAGCTTGCAGTGTATGCAAGCGACTCGGCCAACAACGAGCTTTGCTACTACGAAGTCATTGACGCCTCAGCACCAAGCTGCCACTATATCGATGCCGAGTTTACGCGCCCTTCCATTGACAATTCAGCAGAAAAGGCATTGATTACGCGTAATGCAGCGTCGTATTTCCCTGGCACATATGGTCAGCTAGCCAGCTCGGACACCTTGCGATCTTGCGTCTGCAGGTCAGAACTGCTGAACTACTTTGTTCCCTGCTTCTGTTTTATATCTATTGTTCCAGCGTCAACGAATAATCTCGGCTTTCATTCTCACCGCGGGCACACCGTTTGGAGAACCCAACGCGAAGCGTGTTATTACGGACATTCTCGACAGCTTGAAGGTTCTGCTCTCACTTCGCCGGCGTCTCGGGGGTCCGAAGGGGTAGTCGGAGAAATTTGGGTGCTTTGCTGTTGTCACCCCCAAGCTCTGGGGCGAGCTTAACTGCAGTTTGACATTAGGTAGGATGCGTGAGTGCTTTATTTGGACATCCATTAAATGCCTGAATTGAATGTCCGGAGTAAAGTCTAAAACGTTAGGCGTCAGTAAATCTGAGCTTGGTAGAGGGATGGTGTACAATTGCTCCCCCCTCCTCGCACACTCTGGCACGGTGCACCTCTCTGGGTGTCCCACGAGCCGTGAAGCTTAGCTAATCGTGGTTAGAGTTATTCTTATAGACGATGCCAATCTTCCTATACCAATGTTCCCAAGAGTCGATTTCGGAACCGAAATGCGATATAGCTGTTGTACCCAATACCGCCTGCTGACGAGATGGAGGATACAACCAATGCACAGGTAAGACAGCTACTGTATTGACCTTCTGCCACCCCTCCCTCCTAATTTTCTGTTTCTCTTCACTCACTACTTACTACCCCTGTTTTTTTCTTTAATTCAACAGCAGTACAACCATAGCCATACCTAAAAACCTTGGGAAAGTCGGAGCGAATGCAGTTGAGCACACTGACTAGTAGGCCAGCTTCGGAGCTTCGGATCTCGAAGATGGGAGTTTCCTTTTGCCAAGTCATCTTGGGCCCTACTGGGTCTTAAGGGTATTAATGGTGGGACCAAAAGCTGACTGGTCACTTGCTGTGAAGTGTATTAGATATATATAAAATGTGGCTCACGGTTCGCTCCCGCACTTTGAAGCTTTGACCTTGGCCCAAGCACGTGCACATCGACGCGTCGACGCACACTGGGTGACTAAATGCTCCTCAAATTGAGTCGGACCAGGTTCATGATTGGTCCCACTTCTTTTTTCATGTTCCTGTTCTTGTTCTTTTGCAATGATTGAGTGGGGGCGATCTTACACCTTGTCCAAACACGACCTCATCGCTGTCTCTCGCGCCTCGCATCTTAACCAATGATCATTTTGTGATTGTTCCGCATCTCGATAGTTGACACAAAGCACACAAGGGGACCACACCGGTGATATTTCCGGTAGGACGTCTCAGAATTTGGGTGTGTAGCTCATCATTCTCTCATCACCTGATTGTGTCCTATTCTCTGAAGTGCGACTTGACTTCTGACAAATCGCACTTTTCACAATGCATGCATGACCAGGGACTTCTCGCTTGACCCTCAGCTGCACACCCAACGCAGCATCGGACAGTGCAGTAAAAGGCTATGGGCAAATTGATGGGAAGTGAAATACAGAGGGCGACTGATAAATCTCAGGTTCTATCTGCCATGTGGAAACCCGAGTATTCAAGACGATTTCGATCGCAATGTTGACCACCGGTGGATTTTCCCCGCGCCGGGTACCCTGACTCAAAAACCTAGTCACTTTCAGTGCCATTACAGTACGATCTGGTGATGACCCTCGTTCTTAAAAAGATGATTTCAAGCAAAAAAAACCCCGAGGAGACCGATTGAGATACGACCAGAACTGTCATCTGTAAAGGCTGCGTTGGTCGACAGTAGAAACAGTCGGAGGCCAGCAATAGCTCGCAGGCCACTCGTGCACTCTAATGCGAGGAGGAATGGTAGAGTACGAAGAACAACATTGTGATCCTGACTCAGTGATGTTCGTTCAGGTGTATACACCCCACTTTTATGTCCATAGCTAACTCTGAGCTTCCGCCTTTACGATGTAACAGTAGTACATGTACCGGTGAGAGCACGCAACAGATCGGGTCACACGGCAGAGAGCACATGAAAGGCGCAGGTGTGATTGGCATCAAAGTCACCTTTTTCTCAGCACCGGGACAGATATCATTGATATATTGTCAAACTCATTCATCGTTATCAAACTAGAATGAGTTCAATCGTACACGAACATCCCGTCAGGGGTATTAAGTGCGTCGTCATGTATCTGAAATGTCGAGAGTCGATAATGTCGACGCAAACGTACAACTGTCTAAGTGGCTGCGTGGCTTAAAGTGGCCAAGACAACACCATTGAAAAGCACCGAAAAACAGATCGAGTATGGGACCAGATTAGTCTTCGTTCGAGAACACATTAGAGTGTGGGGTAAATGGAGTCTGATAAGTAGCAATGTGATCTCTGCTGAGATCTCAGGAAGTATCAACAAAGACCTGGCACGGACTTCGGGCATCTGACTGGCCTGACTGCGCACGCTATAAACACCAAACGCAATGGCGGAAATTTGAAAGCGCACTAACTAAGCGCAGCCAAGAAGAATGCCCGCTTATCTTATCGCCAGCAGCAGAGAGCTTTCCTTCTGGATCTCTAGCTGACCTGTTGGACCTCCCGCTGTCGGCACTACTGCTGGGCAGTAACCTTTTCAAGCGGGCTAGAGCGCATTTAAGCGGTAGCCAACCCCTGTCAGCGTTGGTTGCTTCTCGGTCGTATGGTTGCTACTTTGCATTCCCTGCACTTCCGAGGGAAGGGCAATATTGTAAGACATGAAGAGACACTAGTCAATGAAAAGGCAAAAGCACGCGAGCGCTCGCATCATCTGTTTGGATTGAGGCTTTTGGAACAAGAGCCTTCGATTCCAGACAGCCATTAAACATTTCCCAAGTTTCGTCAACACTGCCATCATCTTCCGCATTGAACTCCCACTCCTCAAGCACAAATGCACCGTTGTCTGTGGCGTCGATAGAGTAATGACTCAAATCGTCGCTCAATTGATCACTCATGTCAAAGTCAACTCCTTCGTTCGTGTTGTCGTCCGTCTCATCAATCGTGTCACCAGGGCTGCGGGCAAACGAAGTTAGGCCATCCGCTGTCGTTTGCTGAAAAAGTTCAGCGTCGTCGGTACACCAAAGCCGAAGCGCCACGCACCCCTCCATCGGTTGTTCGCCCGTGCCTTGGGTGCACTGCCACAGGTAGTAATCAAGGCTCGGGATCGATGGCTCCGATGAAGGAGGGCTCCGAGTCGGCCGACGTGTCGGACGCGGCCTCGTTGGGTTGCCGTGAATACTGTGCTACTCGGGATCCGGTCGCATCCGCTATTTCGATTTCTCGAGGCTAATAGAAGTCGTAGCGGCAGTAAGTTTTGGACTCGGGCGTCTCGACGACGAGTCATTCCCGGCGGCCACGAGAGGAGGGAGGCTAAAGCCGGCT
Source organism: Microbotryum lychnidis-dioicae p1A1 Lamole (assembly GCA_001244265.2). Classification (NCBI taxonomy): domain Eukaryota; kingdom Fungi; phylum Basidiomycota; class Microbotryomycetes; order Microbotryales; family Microbotryaceae; genus Microbotryum; species Microbotryum lychnidis-dioicae. The sequence goes on along the minus strand of CDLV01000004.1, from coordinate 2,240,740 downwards.
TACGGGAGGGAGAGGAAGAGGATGTGATTTCGAGGGGCCTTCACTTTTGCGCCGCAAAGACTCGGAAAATGACGAGCATTGGTGGGATCGGTAAGGCAGCATTTGGAAGGAAGACCGAGCCCGATATGCGGAGGTTACAGTGAAGGGGAATGAACAGAAAGCAGCCGTTTGAACTGCCGGGACTTTTGAGGGGAGTTTTCTTCTTGTTTTCAGGAAAACTTTCCAGGATCCAATACGATATTTTTCTTGTCTCTCACTTTTTGCGTGTTTCAAGTCTCGTTTGGCATCGTCTCCAGCCTCCGTCCTCAGCGTTTCGTTCTCGAATTCGGCCTCGCTTCTCGATTCTACCCCCACTGCAGTCTCTCGTGTCTCTCGCCTTGGTGTCTTAAAAGCTCTTAGTCATACCTTAGCCTTTATTATCATATCAGCTTTGATCGCTATACCATAATGCCAGCAGCGTGGCCGGAGGATTCTACAAACGCCTCGCTCTTCGGGGACACGACTGGCTCCTTTTCTTGTTCTCGCACGGGCCATGACCTCATCTTGTTCTTTTTCTTTTTCTTCTTCGCCCCTCCTCTGGTCCCGAGGTCGCCGCGCTCTCGATGATCGTGTCAACCGCCTTCTTCTTCCTCCGCCTCGTGAATTTCTTACACTTGGTCTTGGTGTCTTTTTCCTTGTCTTTCCCTACTAGTAGGGACGCTGGATTTGCTTGTGGTAGTGGCGGTGTGTGTCGCAGGGAGCCCATGCTTGAAGCGATGCCGATGAGTGCAAGGCGGTGGGGAGGATTGAAGCTTGAAGGTGGGCCGGGGGTGCCAGTGCCATGTGCTGAGGCAAAGGGCCGATTAGCATAGGCGAGTTAGCAAGTGCACTACTTAGCCGCTATTCTGCCTCCGGGCGCGTGCCGTGGGGGGGGGGGGGGGGGGATGGTATATCATGCCTGTACCAACGTTTTCCTGGGGTAAATTCCAAAAAAGCTGCTTTATCGCTTTTCAGCTTTTGCTGCAAGAGTTTGACGCTGCGGACTTTAGCACGCGCGACTTCAACACCCCCAGCCGTAAGCCGTGCCCGCACGCAGGCCTCCCGCCGTATGTCTGTTCAGCTTTAGCGGTAAGAGTTCCACGCTCATTGTTCAAGCGCGCATCCGTGCATTCTAGTCCTGACTCAGCGTCAGCCGATCCTAGCCTCTCAGGAGCGCTCAGCGTATTCTCCTAGCCTCTCCGGAGCGCTCAGCGTATTTCCTAGCCTCTCCGGAGCGCTCAGCGTATTCCTAGCCTCTCCGGAGCGCTCAGCGTCCTAGGTCTCTCCGTGAGTTCCTCAGAGCCCTCAGCCTCTCTGCGAGTGCCTCGCGTCCGCGCCGCTTACCCTCTCCTCGGTTCCGCACCGTCGACACGTTCTGGGACCAGCTTGCTGCTCCAGCACTGCCACCCTCTGCCAAGGGTCAGTTGGTCCTCCAACATTGGATCCTCATCCAAGCGATCCGTCGCTCACTCAGCAGTCTCCTTCATCAGGACCTTACAGCAGCCCGCTGCTCTCCAGAAACCCTCGACGCACGCACGCCTGCCACGCGCTCGAGGTAAGTGTTCAGAATACGCTCGGCTAGTTGCACGACGTACTCATAGCTCACTTGCCCTGCAGTAGCTCTCCGCGACCTCTCTGTACGATCTCCACCCTTTCCTGGATCACCCTAGTTGGGCGCACCAAGCTAACGCATAGCATCCCATAGGCTACCTCCCGCGGAGTCTTCCCGGACGCTCGTTCAATTGTGTTGAACGCCTGCGCTACGCCTCGCAAAGGTATGCTACGCCGTGCCTCTGTCATAGTTGCCCTGTTACTTATCATCCCGATCGCTACGCCTCGCAAAGCGATCTCTCGGTCCTTTAAGCTTCCCGCCCACCTTCCCTATCTACACTTTAATGTCTCTTTCTTACTTTGATACGTTTCAATAGTGACCGAGTTGTTAGTTACGACACGGTCCCTTTCGGTTTCTCAAGCCCCGCTGCAACATGACATCACCTCTCTCGCTAAAAATCACTGTGCAAGCGGCTTTGGAGAGTTGAAGCCGTGCCCGCACGCAGGCCTCCCGCCGTAAGCTTTTTTTTTATTTTTTTATTTTTTTATTTTATTTTATTTTTATTTTATTTAGCCGTGCTCGCACGCCTGCCTCGAGCATAAGCCTTGGCCCGTAAGCCGCACTCGCGCAGGAACCTTAGCCGCGCTTCTACGAAAGAGTCGAACGCGTTGCGCGCGAACTAGTTTTTTTGGCACGCTTAATTTGACCCGCATAGGTGCGAGTGTACTCGAGGAGTACACTTTGCAGGCTACATGAGCGCGAGCGCGTGCGGGCTTTCTCTTAGCTTCCTTCTGATTCGAGCGTTCTAACGTATTGAACCACCTCGAATCAGACGCCGGTATTCTAGAGTCTCCACATGGATCCTCCTTACCGGTGATCGGTGAACCCGTCGACGCAGCTCTCGATATCGGTCGAGCGATTTACGAAGCCAAAGAAACCGTCAAAGTCAAGTTGTATACCGGTAATTCGGTGTTGAATGCTGGTCAAGCTACAGGGGAAGAGGTGGAGATTGGCGAGTTGTTAAGTCCGTTGGGTCAGGAGGAGGTGGGCACCATTCGAGGCATGTCAGTCACTAAGTTTCTTCTCAACGTTCTGTACTACCGCTCCGTCGATCCCCCAAGTCTCGCTGAACCTGATGATAGAAAGTTCGCTTCTGTTCCTAACCTCCTCAATCATCTCCCTTTCCTCCCCACCTGACTCGACACTGCAGCGGCCTCAACTACCGCAAGCACGCCAAAGAAGCCTCTCTCCCCATCCCTACCGTCCCCATCCTATTCCTCAAACCCTCGACCTCCCTAACCGGTTCTCACCCTTCTAAAATCATCATCCCACATTCCGTCATCGACGACGAAGCGGCAGATTACGAATCTGAATTGGTCGTAGTAATAGGTAAAGATTGTAAAGATGTTAAAGAGGAGGAGGCTTTGGATTATGTATTGGGATATACGACGGGGAATGATGTTTCGTCCAGAAAGGTGAGTAAGAACGAGGATCGTCCACTTTTTGGGGGCGACTGATTGTATTTGTTCGACCGACTCTGGCAGGTGCAATTCGAACAATCTCAATGGTGCTTCTCGAAAGGATTCGATACGGCATGCCCCATTGGTTCGTCAGCAAATGACACGAGACTATACCGAAATTCATGGAACTTTTTTTTCAAACTCCTACCTTACATTCTCATTCTACCTCCAGGCCCCGTGATCGTTTCGACGTCTTCGATCCCGGGCCTAGCAAACTCTTCAACAAAGGTCACAAGACGAACCCCAATGTTCAAACCAAGACGCTACAAGATAGTCCTCTCAAGTAAGTACGCACATTTTTTTTCCAACAAAAGACCCAAAAAATCTCACAATCTCTCTCCTTACTAACCCCTACGCTCACTTCAAAAAAAATATCAGTGATCTCAGCTTCTCGATCCCTAAAATCATAGCCTTCCTCTCACGCGGTACGACTCTCAAAGCTGGTACGATCATCCTCACCGGAACGCCAAGTGGTATAGGTTTCTTCTATGAACCTAAAGAAATTCTGGTTCATGGTTCGAGTTTTAAGGTCGAAGTGAGTGGGGGTATTGGTAGTTCGATTAATAAGGTCGTCGAGGAAGGGAAAGTATAAGCCTGGGTTTTGCTTGGAAGAAGGGTGGGGTGACTTTTTGAGGAAAAATGAGATTTTCGGTGTTGATTTGATTTATATCACATTCCAAGGGGGTTTTATTTTGGGGAAAAAGACAGATGGAGTTTTGTTTTGAACAAAGAACGCAAAGGCAGAAGTAGCAAGATATCGCAAAGCGTAATCTAAAGCTTGGAGATGAACTCGACACCCTCTGCGACGACGAGAACCTCGAAAGCCATCAGCCATCCGAAGGGTAAGCCAATCCCGAAGGACGAACCACTCTCAACTCACTCGTGATCGAACCTCCCAATTCACCGGTCACGGCTTTCATCAAGCCCTTCTCGAATTCACTCATCGAACCCAAAGGTAACAACTTTTCAGCCCCATTGGGACCCAATTCGACACGAACGGCGAAGAAATCCAAAGACGTTCCAATCTCCTTTTGCAACTTGGCGTCATCCTTGACGTAAACGTACGTAGGTTCAATCACTCCCTTCTTTCCCTTGAAAGCGGCTTCGATTAACCTCTCGACGAACTTGTATCCAGCATAAGCCATCGATAAAGTAGCGGATCCTGCACCGGCTTTAGCTTGAACTACTTCGTCACCACCTTGTTGGATTCGGGTGATCAATTTGGACAACTTGTCTTGGTCGTTCAAGAGCGAGGAAGGTAAGGCGGGCTCGGATTGCGAGAGGAGGGGTAGTATCGTCACACCCGAGTGACCACCGATGACCGGGATCTTGTACTTGGGACCATGGGTCGGCTCACCGATCGCTTGGGCCGTCATGGTCGACGATCGAACGACGTCCAACGTGGTGACACCAAAGACGCTGTGAGAAAACAGGTGTGAGTTGGGCGGCCATAGATTTTTAATAGTGACAGTGGAGTGTTGTGCTCACCGCTTGGGGTCAAAGACGTTGGCGTTCTTGAAGACCTCGGCAGCGATAGGGACCTGTGACCAAGAGGACGAATTCGTGGTGAGTTTCAATTGATGAGGGGACGTAGGTCTCACTTTCGACACTCACCGTCGAGTTGACAGGGTTGGAGATGATCTGAATCGCGCGCAATGTCAATGAGATGAGTCAGGTCTGGTGGTCCATACAGGAAGGTGTCGCCGATAGATCACTTACGCAGACAAAAGCCTGGGGGCAGACCTCGGCGATGGCGGTGGCGAGGTCGCGAACGATGCCGGCGTTGATGTTGAACAAGTCATCGCGGGTCACTGCGAATCGATTGTGTATTCAGGGCAGTTCTAGGCGCAGGCTGCTCGGGATGCTGATTGTGGTGATCACTCACTGCCGGGCTACGAGGTCGCCAAGAGCGTCGCCATCAAGAGTTTACGTGATTGAGCAGTGTAGTAGATGCAAGAACAGAGTCAGTCGAGTACTACAGGAGAGGCGCCTTCTCGAATGGGGGTTGTACGCTCTGTGGCCAGCCGAGGAGGAAATTCGGAGTTCCGGGGATGGGATAGATGGTGACCCATCGACTCTCTACGCGGTTCCAACCAGTTCGGGCGGGCACGGGGGCGCTCACTGCCCACTTTGGCGGTGAATGACGGAGGCGTGCATCGACGCGGGAATCAAAAGAAAACCACTGACCTTGCGGGGAACACCAGCGGGGATAACGACGACCTGGGCATCCTTCAAGGCGTGCTTGAGTCCATCGTCGTCCTTGGTATAACCGGTCGTGACCGCGGGACTGTCGACGTGGGAGATGTCGGCAGCGACACCTGGAGGAGGGGAAGAGTAACGGGGGTCAGTCACAGCAGTTGATGAATCAAGCGTGTGCTCTTTTGGACGTACCCTTCACGACGGGAACGACATCGAACAAGGCCAATTCGGTGACGGCAGGGTTCTACGCGGCGGTCGCAGCGGGGCGGAGAGCGGGAGCGCGGCGGGAACCCAACAACCGTCGTCAGTTACCAGAGAAGCGTTACTCTGGACTGGTCGAGTAGAACAGAACGTACCTGCTTGAGCAAGAGAGCAAGCGGTTGTCCGATACCACCAGCGGCACCAAGAAGAGCGACCTGCAAAGGAGAAGCGCACCACCCAACGACGACCGGGGTAACACGTAACGCGTAACGCGTTGGGTCAGCTGCCGAGTAAGGCGGGGGCGGGGGGTAAGGGGCTAGAGAGGGGCCCACCACTCGCTCGTATAGAGTGGGTGAAACGGCTTGGCGAGGACGAACTCACTTTGAGTCCGGGCATGTTTGTAAAGTAAAGTAGTTGGAGTTGGTGTTGGTGTAAGACGGTGGAGGTGGTGAGAGTCAGAAGCGCGCCCGAACATCGATCATCGCTCATGAGCATGAGCTTCGGGCTTCGGCTGACTCTTGGCTGGCTTATTAGGCTTATTAGGCACGGCTTAAGCGAGCTTTTGAGCTTGGACCGCTTCAATGGCCAGTGCGGGGAGCGAACGCGGTCGCACGGAAGCTCCCTCCCTCCACCGCTTGCGGCCAGACAAAACCAACCGAAATGCTCGCATTCGACGTACCGAGGCTCGATCCTGACCCTTTCACTTTGCTGGGTGCATCACCACCGCTCGCATCATCCTCGACGTCCCATTCGCGACGCGACGATGGCTCAACAGCCGCGACGTCGACGCGTTCGAGCTATCTGGACCGCCTCGTGCAGCTCTCGCGTCGAGCCGAAGCGCCGGCCTCCTCATTGTCCTCATCTACCCACTTGTTCGTTGCGTCCCCACAGTCCTCGTCAACTATCGAGCACCTGTCCTGGTCCGGCCATCGCGTCGTGCACTCTTCGGGGTCCTCGATCGCTCGCACATACTCTTTCCCCCACGCCGTCGTACGACAGGCAGTATTCGCTCAGCTTCCCACCCGAGCCACAAATCACGAGCATTCAGTCAACAGCTCGGGCGCGTCATCATCCTCATCTGCGTCCAGGACAACGGCTGCCGGACCAGATCGACTCGCTGCTCTATTCGGCCCTTTCCAACCTGCACCTCCGATGCCATGGACCGACGACCCTCTACCCTTACCCCTACATCCACCCGAACCCACATCGGAGAACGAACAAGAAAATTTCGCAACCCAACAAGTCCTCGAACGACATTTGCTCGTTTCCCTTTCGACCGACGAGCTATACGTTTACCCACTCGCACCGACGGGAGCTGGACCATGGATCGTCCCTCTCACTTTGGCCCAACACGAATCTTCACCACCTTCTTCGACCCATGCCCCATCAGCGGAGGAGAACAAGATGTGGTCCCTACCCCGCGACGTCTTGATCGAAACCAAGGGAGGGCACTGGCATACGCTCGACGATGTCAAACACTCGATCAAACGCATCGAAGACCCAGAACTCACAACAACGACCCTGCGACCGTACAAGATCGTTCAGGTTCTCGCTCTCAACATGGACGATCACGCCTTACTCGTCACAATCAACACGGTCGAGTCCAAGCTCGACGTGTGGAGCTGCACCCGATCGAATCTCGACAGACCCAAAGAATCTTCGACAAAGGGTAAAGCGCGAGTCAAGTCCGACTTGACGGCGCGCCGCTCGATGATCCTTTCTGGACTAGAGGAAATGACTCACCAGGATCCTGCAGCCATTGATCGAGTAGGATCGAAGCGCAAGAGGAACGGTTCGATCGCTGCTACTGCGCCTCGGATGAGCGTTGGCTCATCGTCGCTGGCCGCGGGGGCTTCCACTTCCGTCAATCGACGCATCTCTTTCTCCGCACCACCGACATCTTCGTACGCCGCAGAAGCGAATGAGGAACACCTTCTCATGGAAGTGTTGGCTGCTTCGGGCGCTTCAGGATCGGTCGGGATGCGACGCAATGCGACGAAGGCTTCCTCGGCAGGGCTGGCCCACGAGAATCGACGGACGTCTCTCACACGGAACGAGCTGAGCGTGACCATGGATCGGATGGCACTCGGCCAAGGTGGAGGTTCAAGCCAAGGTAATGTTCTAACGACCGTCAACGCAATCACCGGAGATGCGGGTGATCGCACGTGGTTCAATCCGGCGCTAGGTGCCGATGTCGTAAGCCTGTTGGAGGAGCGAGAAACGAGTGAATGGGTCGTCGAGAAAAAGTGGGGGATGGCTTTCTCAAACAGCCATGGACCGTACGTGTTATTCCTCGCCCTGGTATAGGAGCTTATATCCTGATGTCTGACTCAATGTTCACCCCTGCAGGTCCGTCTTTGACGATATACAAGCCTTCCTCTTCGACACCCGACGGGACAAGTCGATGCTCGCTATTCTTCTGCCCCAGAGCCAGACTCTACTCTACCTTTCCGTCGACGCGCATTCAGTCGCACCGATACGTCAAACCTCAGCCACGCACGCATGTGTCGTCTCTCACTTACGAGGCAATGGTGTGAAAGATCTCTTGGTCAAGCAACCAGGTGCGCAGGGATGGAGAATTGCGCATGTCCAGGGCCATGACGAGCCCATCACCTTCAATGGCCGAATCGGAGAAGGGCCTATCCGAAAGCTCGAGGGCAATGGTAGTGGTCACGTCTGCGTCACCACTCTGGACGGGAATCGATCGCTCGTGGAGCTCCCTACGAAGGAACTGCTTCGCGAAGATTTGACGAGGACCTGTTTGCAGGCGCTCAGCCTCACGTTGTCAACGGACCAGTTTGTCTCACTCGAACGCAAGGTTCGCGTCACATGTCAAAGAGACCGGTCACGGGCATGGGCAGCGTTCACCGCTGTACTGCTGCGACAGGGTGAAGTGGAAGTTTCCGGAAACCACCGGGATGCGGCCACCGTGATCATCCAAGCTACGAATGATGCGCCCAACGACCCAGTACTCGGTGTGTTTCGCAGCTTGCGGTCAGCCAAGGTCGCACCATCGAACGCTCGTCAGATCGCCTCACCACTTGATGCAACCGAAAGGGAGGATCTAAAAGTAATCGTCGCAACGCTGCATCTCGTCGCCGAGAATCTCAGGCTATCGACGTTAAAGATGGACGAATGCAAAAGGCTCAGCCAATTGGTTTTCTCATTGGCTGCGTCATTGGGTCTGGAGGAATGGGTCGATGTCTACCGACGGTCTTTGGGGATCCCCTCGGATGAGACGGCGTACAGTATGTTCGCAGCTCGTCTCTTCCAAAACAAGTTGACCACGCTGATCTCTTTCATGCACACAGATGTGCCACTTGCGGGTAAGCTCTCGCCACTGCCTCGATCGCCACCGAGAGTATTGGATCAGCTTTCCACCCTCCTGCGAGGCACCGCCTCGTCGGATTCGACCTTGCCACTTCGTCGGTCATGGTGTACGCTTTCAGGGATTGCAGACCAGTTCGGTACCGACGGCGCCTACTTTTATGGCGCTCTGAAGCCTCATCCAGTCCAAACGATCGACTCGCTATTCCAGCTCTTTACGACTCTCGTCGAATCCCACGACCCAAACAAAACCCCACTCTTGCGTTCTAAACCCTTCGTCGAACGTATGGTCGAGTTGGGTATCGATGCTGCAGCCCTCGATCATCTTGCTCTTGGGGTGGGCATGGTGTTAAGAGAAGCGGTCAGAGCTTGCCAGAGTGCTGCACCGGCTGGAATGGGCGAGAAGGCGTACGAGCTGATCAGGAGACCCGATTTGGCGCGGCAAGGAAGAGGACCGGAGCGAGATGCGACTGACGGGCACAAGGAGGTAAGAAAAAATCCACATTAGATGGAGTGCATAGTACAGCGGTTGAACTGAACTCTTTTATGATTGGCCAGCTCGCGAGTTTGAGTGGTTCCACCGCGATCGACCAAATCGCACAGACGATAAAGGCTGGCAAGGCCACGAATCTCTTCCTTTCGTCAAGCCACCCGTCCGCCAACAGAGACGATCTTGCCGTCAGCACCTCGAACGCGGTCAGGTTCAACGATGATCGGCGATTAGAAGAGGTCATGCGTATGCTGCAGTTCGTGGAACCCGTCACTATTGGCGGAGATCGGGCCGACCGAACCCTCGACCAGCTCACACCTCAGACACAACAATCGCTCCTGCTCTACCTCTCGCATCGAACGCTCGTTCTTCCCGTTGGCTATGCGATGTTCACCTACCGCACCAATTCGGGACCGCCCACGGATGCTGTGACGATTCCGTCCATCAATACGTCTGCGCGCATCTTGCCAATGCCTTCGCCCGTCTCACTCGTCGAAAAGGAGCCTCGCGAGAGCGGGAGCCCGGGTCATGGCGAGCGTTTAGAGTGGCCAAACTTCCATGCCGGTGTCGCTGCGGCGTTGCAGTACCAAGCTGCTTCCACAACGAGCTCTGTTGGTCCTATGAACGATTTCGGTTTCGACGCCTCGCACATCTCCTTCAACAAACCTGCCGAACTCGATTCGAAGCATGCCGGGTTCCTGTTTGGGCTTGGTCTTTCGGGGCACTTGAGCAAGATCGCGTTCAACCAAGTGTTTGAGTATCTCCGGATGAAGCACGATCCGACCTCGATAGGACTCTTATTGGGATTGGCCGCGACGTATCTAGGAACATGCGACCCCAAGGTCACGAGCCTTCTCTCGGTCCACTTGGCGGCTCTGCATCCACCCAACTCGTCGACACTGAACGTCTCGGGTATGACACAAGCCGCTTCGCTACTTGGTCTGGGGTTGTTGCATCTTGGGTCTTCGAAACGTACACTTGCGGACGTGATGGTTAGGGAATTGTGCGCAATTCACGTGACGACCACCGAGGACGCTGCGGCATGTAGAGAAGCGTACGCTTTATCCGCAGGATTTTCGTTCGGCCTCATCATGCTCGCGAGCGGTAGGAACGCGGAAGCCACACCGGGAGAGGTGGCACTGCTCAAAACGTTGAGGGCACTCGTTACCGGAGAATCGCATCGACCTCTCCCCACGCCTGCTGGGTCAACGTCCAAAGCGTGCCACGTCACCGATATCAACGTGACCAGCTCAGCAGCGGCAATGGCACTAGCATTCATGTACCTTCGCACCGAGCGCCACGACGTCGCTTCCTTGCTCGAGATACCAGACACCCCTCGTCGCCTCGATTACGTTCGCGCTGATCTTCTTCTCGTACGCACGCTGGCCAGAGCGATGATCCTCTGGAATCGTATTCAACTCTCCAAGACGTGGGTTGAATCCCACGTACCGATGTTCATCTCCCAAGCTGTCGAAACGGCGAAGCAGAACGGCGTTGCAGCGGATGCGGATCTAGAGATTGCGAGATGGAGCATCATTGCCGGTGCATGCTTTGCGATCGGACTCAAGTTTGCAGGAACAGCGGCAGCGGAGGCCCACGGGACTTTGATTCACTACCTGGATCGATTGACCAGAGCGGCTTATACCAAAGGTGAGAGTTGAGAGCGAGCTAGCGTCAACTTTTGTTTTGAAAACAGGTGCTAACCCCCACCTTGTCAAATTGCACAGCTCCGACCGTACAAGCCAAGATCAGACGCCACGCGATCCGATCGTGCTTGTCCATTGTGGCGGTCGCGTTGTCGATGGTCATGGCAGGAACGGGAGAGATCAACGTCTTGCGTCGCCTACGCGTCGCCCACGGTCATTTCGGTGACGGTGTCACGTACGGCACGCACCTTGCTTCACACATGGCACTGGGGCTGCTGTGTGCTGGCTCCGGTCAATACACCCTAGGGACCTCAAACGCCGCGATTGCAGCACTCGTCATCTCGTTCTTCCCCGCCTTTCCACCCATGCCCGGTGAGAATCGTTCTCATCTGCAAGCCTACAGGCATCTGTGGACCATTGCCGTCGAACCGCGCTGCCTCGTAGCCCGGGATATCGACACGGACGAATCGACTTTCTTACCCGTACGATTACGTTTGGTCGACCCTATATCGACCTCGACCGCCGGTGCGCAGTCCGAAGTGCGCGCCAAACAACTGGTCGCGCCTACATTGATCCCCGAACTAAAGTTGATTCAAACCATTCAAGTCGATACACCGCGGTACTGGCCTTTTGCGCTCAATCTAACTTCGCCTTCGTCGGCGCACCAACGTGAGGCTTTTTTGGCCGATCACACTACACTTTGGGTCAAACGACGTACAGGTCACTTATCGTATGCTCAAGATCCCCGAGGTGTACGCTCAATTTTTACGCGTTCAAAGTCCGAGACTGGATCGGCCGTGCTTGACTTTGGTCGGACCGTACGTTTACTGTCACCTTCTTCTGCGGGATTACAAGAATTCGTCAACAGTTTTTCAGACGATGTCGAAGCTTTGGCGATGGTTTCGTACATCTGCGACCCTTCTTCGACGCGATACAAGCCACCGACAGAATTCGAAGCTTTCGCTTCAACAGTCTTGCTCGAATGCCTCACTCGGGACAAAAAAGACCTGGTCGGGGTTTATCATGGTCTCTTCCACGCCAAACAACTTGAAGAAGAGCACGGCAAGATTTGGGCACAAGAACAGATCAGTTTCATCGTTGATTTGTACGGTAATAAAGTCTTTGGGACTTTATTCGGGGATGGGAAAACTTCTTCGACGAAAAGGGCTACTTCAAAAACTGGTTCGACGCCCTCTGTCAAGGAAAAACTCTTTCGATCTGCTTTTATTGACTACCTCGCTCAGCCTCCAAAACCCGTGGCTTCCCACGTCGACGATTCTTCCTCATCGCTAAGGGATTACGTCCTCCACGGCAGATGGCCCTCGGACCCAATTCAAGCCCAAGCATTCTCACTTTACCTCGTGCACCACCGCGCGCCTTCTCTCTCTGTTTTGAAACAGTTATCGCAAGTCGTACGGACGGATCGGAGAAATGTCGAACTGCGCTTGATGACGATGGGGAAGATATTGGAGGAGAGAACGGGGATGCCGATTTGGAGTGATGAATTTGGCAAGAGTTTGATTGAGGCTTGGTTGTAGTTTGGCGCCTCCCCAGAGGTACTGAAGTTGCATTTCAGTTGTTTCTCCTCATACTCTGTGAGAGATAGATACACCATTTTGTTATATGCCCGAAAGGAACTTGCATGGCTCAAGAGGTACAAAGCTCGCCGAGAAAGAAAAAAAAAATTAGCGACACTGCCTTCAGGACACGCGGAAAGTGGATCTGTCAGAATAGCCCCCTGTCACGAAACTGGTCAACTGAATCGTCAATGTAGCTTCACTCCTTGTAGGAGAGCACGGCACCCATGCGAGCACAGATTAAGTGTTTTATGTACCTATTGTAGGTCGAGTACTTGATGGACTGATACATAGAGACCAAGGTCCTTACACACAACTCCCTGCCTCATTCAACACCCAAGTCTCCGAGTCGGAACAACGAAGTACTTTCGTCGAAGCCCGCTAGGGGGTTGCAAGAGGTCATGGAACGCGTGTCCGGTCGAGGCTTCTAGAGCAACGGTCGTACTCAAAACTGTTGAACCTGGTCCCGGTGGATAGCACAATACCCCACTCTCATAATACAATCCTCGAAGACATGACTCCTAAAAAACTCTTGAAGCCCATCTTTGCCCCCCACTTTCCCAAGCTCCCAAGAGCCGATTCAAGCATTCTTCGGCCAGCACGAATTCCAGGAATTACTCCGAGGAATACTCCATATCCTACCTGGATCTTCACGTACCCCCCTCCCCTCCCCTCCCCTCCAAACCTCGTTCATCATCCCGAACCCATCGCGAAGCCATAACCTACTGATGACCCCAACTCCGAGTCGCTTTATTTGAGAAGTCGAAACGACTACGTCTAACCGACGGCCGAAGTAATGCAGTGCAACAACCGGGTTTCGACGAATTGGAAAAAGAAGAACGATGAGAGTAAGAGAGCATGCTGCTGGGTGAGGGCCAGCGCCAATTCTCAAGCAAAGTGAAGATGATACTTGTGGAAAATGGTCAGCAGCCTAGGTGAAGGATGAACCAACGACATGTCAGCTATAGGTCCTTCCTTCATCAGACATTGTGGGATGACGATGGACTTACTTTAGGAAATCATCCACGTCCATTTTGGCCGCCCGTTGTTCGGCGAAGCCACTCTCCTCGAGAACTTTGGCGAGCAATGTCGAGATTTTAAAACCGTCTTCTATCATCTGATATGTTCAAACCCGAAATGAGGTCCGTTCAGTAAACTTTTTCGTTTTGAGAACTCGATCAAAAAAGAGCCCATCACTAACCTGATCATTCTCGGCACACCAAGCTTTGTGATTACTCTCGAGCATCTCTTCGACTCCCTTGGCCGTAAAGTTACTCCTGATGATCTTGTTCCTCCTCCCAAAGCAAATCCTCGTCAAACCATCAAACTCTTCAAATCTCACCGGAGGGGGAGGATCCAAAGGTGCGATCCTGACAACCGAACTCTCAACCAAAGGTGGGGGACGAAAATTGTTCCTCGAGACTTTCATGATGTGGTCCACTTTGGCGTACAGTTGCACGTTCACGGACAAACGGTTCCAGAGTGTTGAGCCAGGTCGGGCGACGAGACGCATGGCAAATTCACGTTGGAACATGAGGATGGCGACTCGGAATAAAGGGCGTTGAGAGAGCAGCTTGAAGACGATGGGAGACGAGATCTGGGGCGAGATAGAGAAATGAGTTCTCAGCCGTCGAAGAGGAATGTGAAATCGGTGACGGCTTACTTGGTAAGGAGTGTTGGAGATGCAGACGTCAAAGTAGGGCAAGTCGGTTTTGACGAAATCGCCCACCAACAAGTTCAACTTTCGCTGCTCGGGTCTGTACGAATCAACAGAACGTGGGGGTCGATTCCCGAGTTCAAACATCACCCCAAGTTCCAAATGACCCGCGCACGAACTCACTTTCCCTGTACACGCTTGGAGAGTTCGGCAGCCATCCTGGGATCCATCTCGACGGCCGTACACGACTTGCACTTTTCGAGGATGCGGACCGTCAAGTTGCCTGTTCCGGGACCGACTTCGAGCACGACGTCCGAGGCGCGAAGATTGGCCTTGTCGACGATACTGTGGGGGACGGGGGAAAGGGCATGATAAGCCTCAGGAATGAGCGAGAAGGAGCTGAGATATACTGTGAACCCACGCTTGAGCGACTCTGTACAATACGAGCATCCACGAAGGACAAGATCAGTCACTGCACGTGATCTCTCACTCAAACCCAAGCGCACTGCACGTGATCTCTCACACCATCGCAAGCGCTCCGTCCGCAAGACTGACTGGGGTGATTTCAAGATATGTTGACCCAAGGTATCGGTGTTGAAGATGGGGTTCATTGCACCTTTCCCGGTCGTGGCTGAGCCTGCTCGAGTCTTGGCCGAACTCGAAGTCGAAGGCGCCTTCTCGTGAGCGTGCGAGTTGAAGCGCGTCGAGGTGGCACGAGGCATGATGCAGGGCCGTAGCGGAATAGAAGATACAACGAGAAAGCTAATGTGAGTATCCAAAGTCTGTTGAGGTATGTGGGGGCTGAGGAGGTGGCGGCGGAAGCTGAGCGCTGAGCTCCGCAAGCTTGCGAAGCGCTCGGACATGTTGGCCGTGTTGGCCGCGCTGCCAGGGCGCCAGGGGTCAAAGAATTCTCCGTGTACTGCAGTGGTACCAATGCCCGGCCGCCCTCGCGCAGAGAAACATATGCCACACTTCAGCTTCATTTCACGAAAATTTTGTTTTCATAGTGACGCGGGGGTTATCCAACTGTCATTTGCCCCCGGTAGATGAGAGTTCAAGAGCTTGGTTGTATTACTAATCTGATTATGTGGACCTCCACTCGACGTGTCGACAACGCGGCTCGGCTCTGTTCAACGGTGTTCACCGCTTCCGTCACACCCACTTATACGACACGGCTGAGCGCATTTAAAAAAAGGGGTATCTACGGACCTCAGAATATCGGTTGACCTCTCCTCCTCCTCATCCACGAGCTCAGGGATCCGCCGAGCGCGTGCTAAACGCTGATCCTGATCGAACCGCCGGAAACCCCCCGCCGCGTTCCTCCTTCGACGACAATGGCGTCGCGTGGTCCCGCCCCCCGTACAGGACCGAATACCCGAGCAAGAGGAGAGAATGCCGAACTGCGAGCGGATCTCAACTCGCAGTACCGTGACCCTCGCAAGGAGGCGATCAAGCGTGTGATTGCGAGCATGACCGGTCAGTCACCGCTTGGGGTGGGCCGAGTCGGAATCATAGGTGACCGGCTGACGATAATTCTTCTCCTTGGTGTTGGGTGCAGTCGGAAAAGATGTATCGGGTGCGTGACAGCTCTGCGCACCTTGGTACAGTGGGGAGTGCCTCGTAGACCCCGACGCCGACACACGCTCGCGACTGCACGCGTGTCACTTGCCTCAGCCAGGCAGCTGCTTCCCCGACCTCGCACCGCGCAGACGAACCACCGCACTGACACGGCTTGTCCTTGTCTACAGCCCTCTTTCCCGATGTGCTCAAGAACATGCAAACCGAAGAGTCCGTCTGGCCATTCTAGCATGACGAGGGCAACACCGAGTGCCGGAGCTGACCCTCGGCGACACTCCTACTGCACAGTCTCGAACAAAAAAAGCTCGTCTACCTCTACCTCATGAACTATGCCAAAACCCAACCTGAACTCGTCATTCTTGCCGTCAACACGTTCGTAAAGGTGCGCTAGTCGTCGTGCTTCCACCTCGGTCGCCCCTGCTCACCTACTCGGCTTTGTACAGGACACCGATGACCCAAACCCGTTGATCCGAGCTCTTGCCATCCGTACAATGGTTGTCTCCGCGCCGACAAAATCCTCGATTACGTCTGCGACCCCTTGCGCAAGTGTCTGCGCGACGAAAACCCTTACGTTCGCAAGACGGCAGCGATCGGTGTCGTCAAGCTGTACGATCTCAAGCCGAGTTTGTGCATCGACAACGGTTTCATCACCCAACTGCAGGAGATGGTCACGGACTCGAATCCGATGGTGAGTGGTCCTAAATTGTGGATTTATGCATACATGGAAACAGGCTGATGCCGCCATCCCCCCCACCCCGCCCAGGTCGTTGCGAACGCCGTGCTGGCCCTGACCGAGATCCAAGAGTCGGCCGAGGACGACTCGATCTTTGTGCTCGACTCGACAACCTTGTCCCGTTTGCTGATTGCACTCGGAGAATGCACCGAATGGGGCCGGATAGCGATTCTCAACGCGGTCGCAAAGTACAAGGCCGATGACGAGAAGGAGGCCGAGCACATTTGTGAACGCGTGATTCCCCAGTTCCAACACGCGAACGGGAGTGTCGTATTGGCCGCTATCAAGGTGCGTTAAGCCAGGACACCCCACAGTTGGAATGTCCAGCTCCAAAACTGACCCTTGTCGGCTTTATTTGTATCAGGTCATCATGATCCACATCCGATCCGTCTCGCGGGAAGAGTTTGTCAAATCGATCCTGCGCAAAATGGCGCCGCCGCTCGTGACGCTCGTATCGTCCGCACCCGAGGTGCAATGGGTCGCACTGCGCAACATCAACCTCATCCTCCAGCGCCGCCCCGACGCGCTCTCGCATGAGATGCGCGTCTTCTTCTGCAAGTACAACGATTCCCCATACGTCAAGGTCGAGAAACTCGCGATCATGATCAAACTCGTGACCGAGAAGAACGTTGATACTTTCTTGTCCGAACTCAAGGAGTACGCTTCCGAGGTCGACGTCGATTTCGTGCGCAAGAGTGTGCGAGCGATCGGGCAATGCGCGATCAAAATCGAAGGCGCGGCGGAGCGTTGCGTCAATGTGCTACTTGAGCTCATCTCGACGAGGGTTAGCTACGTCGTTCAGGAATCTATCATTGTCATCAAAGTGAGTCACTTTTTATGATTCCGTTTGCGAGGGAGTATCGGTCACTGAATCCCATTCGGCTTGCTTAAGGACATCTTCCGTAAATATCCCCAACGCTACGAAGGCATCATCCCTACACTATGCGCGTCCTTGGACGAGCTCGACGAGCCCGAAGCCAAAGCCTCGCTTATCTGGATCCTCGGAGAGTACGCCTCCAAAATCGACAACGCCGCCGAATTGATTGGTTCTTTCTTGACCAACTACGCCGAAGAACCGATTCAAGTGCAACTGCAAGCTTTGACGGCCGTGGTCAAACTCTTCCTCCAACGTCCTGACGAAGCTCAGGCATTGGTGCAACGAGTCTTGGCATTGGCGACCAAAACGGCGGATAACCCTGATTTGAGGGATCGTGCGTACATCCAATGGAGGTTGTTGAGTTCGGATACGGAGGCGGCCAAGAGGGTCATTTTGGCCAGTCGACCACCGATCTCCTGGCCAGAGACAAGTGTGCCTGCCGGGCTGTTGGAGGATCTGATTGGAGAGCTAGGCAGTCTGTCGTGAGTGACTTTAGTGAGCGTCCGTGGTTTTGGGTTTCATATCGATGCTTATGGCGTCCTCGTGTTCATGTAGTGCGGTGTACCACAAGCCGGTGCAGGCTTTCATCGCCGGTGGCAAGCTCGGTGCCGATCAGATTTCTCAGCAACGCGTCAACGAGCAAGTCACGCGCGAGGCAGCGCTCGCCACTCTCGTTGCTGGACAAAAGGCAGAGAACGTGAGTAATTACCAGGTTGCAAACTGTTCCTTGCGTTGCAACGTCTGATCTCTTAAGTTCCGTCGTTGTTCTACAGTTGCTGGACTTTGATGACGAGGAACCGATCGGCGAATCGCAGACCGTGAGCGACATGTTCGGGGCACCTTCAACGACGAACGCTAGTGCGAACCCGCTCGAAGGTAAGTCGGAAGGACGATTAGAGTTGATTCTACTTTGACTCGTCCTGATCCCATTTCTAACCATCACTTTTCAGATCTCTTGGGCCTGTTCGGAGGGCCAGCAGTTGCACCTGCCTTGACCTCTTCCTCAACAAGCATGGGCGTAGCGATGCCAACCATGTCATTCGAATCGTCGCCGTTCGGCGGTATGGACGATTTTACTTCCCCCAATTCCAACGGAGCAACCATGTCACCCTCTTCAATGAACTGTCTCTCCCTATCATCTAGTCAAACTTCTTCAGCGCATCCGCCACCACCGGCCGAGAGTGGAGGGTTCGATGATTTACTGTTCTGAACGGGAGAACGGAGAAAGCGGAGAACTCAATGACGACGAATCCTTTTTTCTAGCCCGTCGTTTTCGCTCCGTCTTTCTTTCGTCTCGGGGTTATGGGTTAATGAATATGGGTTTTCGACGACGTGTAGAAGACCTAGGTAGGGGTGTAATTTTAAATGGTGAAGGTGATGCACCGATATAGGCTAGAAGCGATTGTTAGGGAGAGCCTTGATTCGTGCGGATGCGAACAAGTTCGTGCACTCGTGTCGGCATTTTTGTTTATTTTTTGGGACCTCGCTCTGGATTCTTTTTGAATGTCAGGACAGATGAGTTAGATAGCTTCCATACCTTCGCGGACGAACTATAGTGGCAGTGCATCGGTTGGATCGTGGTTGCGCGCACAAGGGTACACCGCAATGGTGACAAGAGTCAGAATCTCGTCAGTACATATATCTGGCCTCTTACCACTCTGCCGTCAGCAATCGGTCCGATATTCATATTTTCATGTTTCTTTTATGGATCTTGTCTAGCCATCATTTGTTTTGTTCTGGGTCGAATACGATCTGAGTTATTGGATATGAGGTTGCCTCCTATTCTGAGGACTCAAATCACTCTCTTCTGTCGGGCAGTGATGCGAGCGAGAGGTGCAAGGGGAAGGGGCGGCGTTTGGTGATCCGGTGATCGCCCACGTGCCGAGGCCGACACCAGCTCGGACCAGTGGCGAACGCAGCCGCGCGCCGATTACGAAATCGAGTTGAACATCGCTGGACACCCGCATCGCCGACTTGCGAATGCAGTGCGCCATCTTGGCGTTGCTCCATCTGCCCCCACGCCACACCAGCTACTCCGACCCCATTCCCCGGTTGCCCGTTCCCCACAGTATTCGAGTCGCAACAACACCGCAACTATGGGCCCCATCAGTACAACCAACAAGACCGCCTCTACCGAGCGTGCCTCACTGGCCCATCTCGCCACCTTGGAGCTAATCAAGCTCGTCGCCCCGATCCGATCGCTGCCCTCATCCTCCCGATCGATCTTTACCAATTGGGCCACGACCTACTCGTGCCAAACTTTGTCCTTGTTCCGACCTAGAACCGTCGACGAGGTGCGCTACGTGGTCGAGTTGGCGAGGAGGGAAGGCGTCGAGTTGAGGGCTTCGGGAAGCGGCCATTCGCCGAGTGACTTGGTCTGCACCGAGGGGTATATCATCAACCTCGATCGACTGGACACGGTTCTTGAGGTGAGCTTTAGTGCGTCACCGTTCATCCTTCATCGTCCCTCGAATGTCCCGTCGGTCTCCGAAACGTCGATCGATCGGCAAAGGTCGCGCACGCGATGGCGAACCCCCTTCGTGCCGTGCGATCTTGGTCGTCGTCCTCATCATTGAGGGCTGCTTTCGAACGATTACTGGCACGCACTTGGGTCAGAATTCGACGCTTCACAATCGACAACCATTCCAATCAAGTGGCCAAAGCTGAGACGCTCGTATTGATCCCCGAACCCAGATCGACACCACCAACACCAAATTTCATGCCGAGGGAGGGATCAAGCTCTCGGCGTTGCATCCGATCCTGCGCGAGCACGACCTTGCCATCTCGTCGCTCGGTTCCATCTCGGACCAAACATTAGCCGGCTGTCTCTCCACCGCAACACACGGCTCGGGAGTCAACTATGGCAATCTCTCATCTTGCGTCGAGTTTTTCGAACTCGTCCTGCCGACCCCTGGTGCACCGCTCGTTCGAGTGTCCAAAGACCACGATTCGGATCTGTTCTACGCCGCCGCTTGTGGCCTAGGTCTCGTCGGTGTCATCGTCGGTGTCTGCATGCGATGCGAACGTGCTTTCAACCTTGAGGAGGAATTGTGGACGATCTCGTTCGCAGATTTCGTCGAGCGGTGGCAGGAAATTGCCGAATCAGCCGAGCATGTCCGGTGTTGGTGGTTCCCGCAAGTTGGGCAGGTCAAAGTGTCCAGATTGAACAGGACTGACAAGGTAGGTTATCAAGACCCGCTCGTCCCAGTAAGCGATGTCCAAGAGCCAACTTGAGCTTTCGTTCCACAGACCCTGACTGCGCTACCGTCTCGGTTCAAGACGTATTGGTTCGACGTCGTCCTGGCCAAACATTTTCACGCCGTGGTGCTCGCTATTGCGCGCTTCTTCCCCAACATCTTGCCTTATCACGCCAATGTCATGTGGGCGCTCGTCCATCGGCCTGCGCCACTTCGCATCGCCGATCTGCTCCGGCCTGTTTGGCCGACGGTAGCGAGCTCTTACGAAACGACGACTACAAGACCTACCTTTATCTTGGACGAGAAGGAGTCGTCGCATCCAACCGTCGAGGTAGCACCGTTACCAAGTCCCCCTCTTTCGGACGCCGAGGAGGTCCCTCTGACTAAAAACATCCTCTTGCCCCTTTTGACGACCCCTACATATCGCGTCGCTTCATCGGTTGAGGTCTTTAACTACGACTGCGGTTTCCCACAGTACACTTACGAGGGTGCCGTACCTTATTTCGAGACGGGCAAATGCCTCGAATCGCTCTCCACCTTCCACCTCGAACAATTGTTCGATCCTAAAGGTCTTCGTTCGCATTTCCCCATCGAAATTCGCTACACCGCCGCGGACGAGGTTTGGTTATCACCGACTTATGGTCAACGCGCGACTTACATAGGAGCGATTCAATATCGACCATTCAACCTTCCCGTACCTTACAAGAAATTGTTCAAGGCTTTTGAAAACATATTACTTCAACATGGCGGACGACCTCATTGGGCCAAGAGTCATACAGTCGGAACTAGAGGGTTGGAAAAATTGTATCCGAAGTTGGGGGATTTTTTGAACGTGAGGGAACGAGTCGATCCGAAAGGCGTTTTGCTGAACGCTTATACTCGAAGACACTTGTTGGGTCAGGTGGGGGAAGAGGTTGATTTTAAAAAATTTAAAAAGAGTGGGAGGTGAGGAAGGGGGGAAAGGGTGGGGGGACACATTTCTGTGTCTTTTGTGGTTTTGTTGTATGCACTTTCTGGCTTTTTTTTCTCTTCTTTTTTTTTCTGGTGGTATTTCAATATGATCATGATTTGATACTCGGAGTTTTTCTTGTACACGCTGCGAACGGAGCATGTTAGGAGTGAGGTTTGCGTTCAAGTCATCTACAGAAGACGGAGAAAAATAGAACCAAGCGAGATATTACAGGTTCCAAAAAGAGGACACCCGAATTTCTCAAAAGTACACCAAAACGTTTCGAAACCGCCATATTAACTTATCTGACGAGAAGAAAGCGGCCCAGGTTCGTCTTCGCGAAGAGGCCCTGTTCGGAGTCGCTCGAGCGATCGAAAAACGAGCGCCGCTTGAGGAGGTCAAGCGTCTGGCCCCCTGACGGGAACTTCGGCACCAGTAGAAAAGTCGGGGACGCGTGCCTTTGGTGGATGTGGGTGGGTTATTGATGATAAGTATACAATGTAGTGTCCTGCACGAGAGCCCGGTCTCACTGATCACCTCTGGCTCCATACATCGAAACCAGCTTTTACCAACTTGTACGATGCTGCTTACGCAGGATCTGTCACCTCTGGCTACATATATAAGCACGCTAAAAAGTGGCGCGCGCCGCGCGCCTCCGACCCTCGCTTCCGCGCGACGTAGCCATACATGTTGCCCCCCCCCCCCCTGCAACCCGGGTTGCTGGATGGCCCGAGGACTAGCGCAATACGGAGGCTGGTGTGGCCTTCAACACGTTCATCTCAGGTACGTGCGAGCTCGTATCGGGGTAATCCAACCTTATAAATGCTGCCATTGCGTATAAAGCATATTCGGAACACTCATCCTCAATTTCTTCTTTAGATTAGTAGCGAGAAGAAGCTCGATTAGAACATCATTTCATCATTACCTCATTAGCGGTGGGGATAAGGTAGCATTGATGGACGTGGTTAAGTCACGTGCCGTCTCACCACGCTGGTAGACCGGCCGTAGCGAGCCTGAGCGCGAGCGAGCGATAGTGTTGCCGCTTGACGCGCCGTTATCGATCAGTCTTGGTCTTACTACTTTCTGTTCCCTTCCGCTTTCGGTCGTATATCTTGACTCGAAGCCATCCGACCATACGATATGTTGCCTCTCCTGTCTGCTCCAGTAACGCGTCAGCGTTTGCCGCTCCCGACCGTGAGACGCGTCCTCGTGTCTTGATTGTTTTGTTATTGTCTGCTGACCCTACTCCTCATTCCTCGTTGTTACCGCCGAAGATGCTTCGGTGCAATCGACCAGCAGCCCCGAAATGGGGTCTGTACTGTCGTCCTCAGCGACCGTTCAGACACAACAGCACCACATTTCTGCTTCCAGCATCGCGGAAGATGGACGAAGCACGACGCTCGCCTCAAGGCCGACAAAGTCCAACTCGTCCAACTCAATGAGTCATCGAATCGAAGAGGTTCAGGATGAGATCCGAGCCCTCCACGATGCCGTTCGAGCGTTGCCTTCGACTTCGCGCCTGTCATCGTCGCAAAAGGAGACCCACGTGCTCTATAACTTGCAACGTCGCCTCGAAAAGATGCAATACTGTTTGCGGCATGGAGTTCGGGACGACGATCTCGACTCGTACACGCCCCCTGCGACTCGAAGCAACGACCGAAGCGACTGGAATGACTTCAAGACCAGCCGCTTCTTCCGTTGTCTCCTCGAAAAGAACGGACTCGAGGGTAAGTGTAGCGTCTGCCTTCCTGACTCATCCCGAACCTGTTTACTCTCTATTACAAGACGCTACTCTGACAGACAAATCCATCACTCGGACCCCTACAAAGTCCCGAAAGACTTCTCTGCGCTACAGGCGATTGGATCACGCTACTGGGAACAAGTCAAAAACTCATCAGAACTCTGGGAACAATGGAAGGAAGCGAGGGCAAGTGAAGCGCGTGATCGAAAGGAGACCGCTCGGCCCCTCAAGCGATGGCGAATCGATTCTGCTACCATCTCCAAACTGCGGCGCAGATACGAAAATGCGATGAACGAGTTGGTCCGTGAAGACTCGGCTCTCCGTTTCCGCCTTCTCAGAGGCCAAGTTCTCCCTGCTGACTTACGTAGCTCGGCACCGAATTAGGTTGAGCAGTATGCTGAGGGCTACGGCTTCGACGCGTTAGTCATCGTCAGCTCGAACAAGCTCGAGAACAAAAATGATCGTTTTATCGTTTTTACGCTTGGCGGCGCAGCTTTCATGCGGCGCCAAGGCTGGGATTCTGACCAGCAAAAAGATATTCTAGTCAACTTCACGGACTGCATTAATGGGACTCGATTTAATCAGGAGCAAAATGAACAATATAAGATGCGGGGTTTGTCAAGCAAGCTTTAGAACGTATTTTGTGCTCGGTGATGGATTGGCGCAGATTCCAAAATCTGATGAGCAGCTAATCATGGCGATGTTGACAAGGCGTCTCAACGAGTGCTCTGCGCATGGTATAGCATCATAATCGACGATCACTATAGCGAGCAACCATTCCACGGCTCTGCGCCCACATTTTGCAGCCTAGTACTGAACATCTGTGGCCGTGCAGATCAAGCGCTCCGCCGTCGCCACCAGAGAAATAGATCTACTCAGCCCTACGTGCTTTCCAAGCTTACGAGTTATAACCAGGCAACTCTTGCGAAGGATCCAATCGCTCTTATTGTCGAGTTCGGAAATGGTCTTCAAGAGCGTGATTTCCGCAGTCCCACAAATGGCAAGAAGCCGACCGTTGCGGATTTGAGAAGAATCATCCCTCTGATGCGACAGGGTGGCCTTACTTTTTCACTCCAAGAGGAGATAGGCCAGGGCTCTTTTGACCGCACTCGTGCCGAAGGTACTGTGACAACCGGACAGTCGGAAACGGAGCCAGAAGACCAAGTCTCTGGATCTGATTCTGCTTCTGCTTCTGATCTTGGTTCTGATTCTAATTCTAATTCTGATTCTGATGCTGATTTGGGAGCTGCAACATCCTGATTCCGAATCCGACTACATTTCTGTTGTTCAGTATATTGTTGGTGCGCCTATCGCGCGTTGAGATAGATGGCCAAACTTTTTGTAGTCGTTGAGGTGATATTGACCTGTGTGTGGCAAGAGGTATTCAACAAGTTTCCCAGCATCTTGACTAGCTGATTCGTCCGTTGATCAATTATGCGACGCGATTTTGATCGCAAAGCAAATAGATTTACTGACGCCTAACGTTTCAGACTTTACTCCGGACATTCAATTCAGGCATTTAATGGATGTCCAAATAAAGCACTCACGCATCCTACCTAATGTCAAACTGCAGTTAAGCTCGCCCCAGAGCTTGGGGGTGACAACAGCAAAGCACCCAAATTTCTCCGACTACCCCTTCGGACCCCCCGAGACGCCGGCGAAGTGAGAGCAGAACCTTCAAGCTGTCGAGAATGTCCGTAATAACACGCTTCGCGTTGGGTTCTCCAAACGGTGTGCCCGCGGTGAGAATGAAAGCCGAGATTATTCGTTGACGCTGGAACAATAGATATAAAACAGAAGCAGGGAACAAAGTAGTTCAGCAGTTCTGACCTGCAGACGCAAGATCGCAAGGTGTCCGAGCTGGCTAGCTGACCATATGTGCCAGGGAAATACGACGCTGCATTACGCGTAATCAATGCCTTTTCTGCTGAATTGTCAATGGAAGGGCGCGTAAACTCGGCATCGATATAGTGGCAGCTTGGTGCTGAGGCGTCAATGACTTCGTAGTAGCAAAGCTCGTTGTTGGCCGAGTCGCTTGCATACACTGCAAGCTTCCATATAGGTCCGACGCGCTCGGTGTCGGTGATGCTGTGAGAGGAGAGCGCGCGCGCTCGGTGTCGGTGATGCTGTGAGAGGAGAGCGCGCGCGCTCGGTGACGTGAGGTGACGCGAGGCGCGACGTGTACCCCGGGGTACACATTGGGACACTGCTCTTTCCCTCTCACCGATCTCACCCCTCACCCCCACTCCAAGTTCCAACATGGCACCACGCGCCACCGAGGGCGAGCGCGCCTGGCTCGACATCGACTCGCATCTCATCCGTGACGAGTCCGGCCAATGGCGTGTCCGTTGTGAACTTTGCAACAAACACTACAAGCTGCCTGGAGGGTACAGGTCACTCGACGCCCCAACTGTAGCACCGGAACATGCACATGAGGCCAAACGAAACCTGAAAAAACATATCATCCGTATACACAAGCGCACGTTCAATCCGTCTACGGTCGACAGTCGGTACAGATGCAACGAGGCGGCGTTTGAGCTGATCGGTACCGACCGTGAGGTCCAAGCGGTGAGTGCTAAACAGCTTTCCCAGGAGATCAGATACAAAATATGTGGAATTCGGCTAAACCTTTGTTGATGTACCTATCTGATCTGATTAGGGTTTTGGCCACCTGAAGAAAAGATACCGCCGGCAGTTGCAGGCCAAGCTTGACATGTTGGAGGCGCCGGGGAAAGCGGACCGTGCGAGGCACGACGAGTGGGCGGCGGAAAGGGCGCGTCGGCTGGTGATGGAACCCAAAGACATCATGACTCAAGACCCAATCCCCGAGGACGTCGAAAGTTTTGACTATGAGGTCCGGGAGGAGATCGACTACGTCATGTGGCCTGTTTGGGATGAATGGGCAGGGTACAAAGGGAATGGACGTCTGCCTCGGAGCCTGTTGACCGTGCTCATCCATTGGAGGAACGTGTTGTTCGATGCATACGATAACCAGAAGCGAAAGAGAGGTGGAGGGAGTGCGAGAGTTTTGAAGGAGTATAGGACCCGCATCCAAGACTTCGACGATATCCTCGCGCGCATCTTCACCGTCCCCGTCGACATTGCCGCCGAACATGAGGAATCGCGCCTATTCAGTGAAATCCTTTCACCCCTGTACCAAGAGTGCCAACGCCCCCTCCCTGAGGACGATGTAAGGACCGACGAGGACCAGGAGGGGGAGTGACCGCCTTTTAAGATGGATCCGAAAGGTGTACCGCCCTTTTCTCGGGAAACGTGTCCTGGACGATTACCGGGATCAGTTAGAAAGCGAACATCGCACCTGGCAAGCAGCGCTCAGACCATTTGCAACGACGGTGCTCGTCCACGTTCCCGAACCTCCCAAGCCGCCCACCGATGCGGACCTCGAGCCCGAAAGGAAGAAGATCTGGGACTCCTGGATTGTTGAGTGTGCCCACATGTGGTTGGCGCTGTCGAGCAAACAGAGGGACGCGTATTGTTGGATGCGCAAGAAGGGGTCCGGCGGAGAGGGCGCCGCGTCGACCTCGGGGGCACGAGAGGAGGACGCGATATCGGAACACAGTTCGGCGACCGGCCAACATTCCGACCACGGATCGGCAGCCGGTTCGGAGGCCGAAAGCAACCTCTCCACCCTCTCCGAGCTGACCAGTCTGAGCGAGCTGGAGCGCGGCCTGGATACTGGGACATGAGGCACCATGAGTGTCAATTCACCGGTTAGGCGATGACCATCCCGAATTTTCCGTGAGCATGTGTAGCTGTCTAGCTTGTATGTTGTGTTAATGGAGATCCTGCTCTGCAATCATGATTCACTCCGAGGTACAACGCACTCCGAAGGCGGAAATTCTAGTTCAATCTTAAACCTTAGGGCAGGGCGTAGATACACTAGAACAGAGTCCTGCGCCTTCGGAAACGAGGAAGCGGTATGCGACGACATGCTTCATCAATTCTAGGACACTCTTAACAAGCACTGTACAACCGGCGTGGCGGTGTGTACCCCCCGGAGGTACACATGACCGGTGCCCTCTCCAGCTGTGTACTCCCGGGGTTCCACGGCTCAGGCGCGGTCCGTCGCCGACGTCCTTGCTGACTGCACTACAACAAACTTCCACGCACCCGTTCAGAGTTCAGGATGTGTCTGCAGTTACTGACTGGAACACCCTCCTGCGACGAAACCGACGAAATATTCGTTTGCTACATCCGACTTGCACTCTGAAAAGCCCGCAAGGCCAATGCACTTCTCTAGCTGAATCTCCGTTCGAACCACCGAGCAGAGCGAAACTGTACTAGAACAATCTTCCACGCACCCGTTCGAAGCTGAGGATGTGTCTGCAGTTACTGAACGGGATACCCTCCTGCGACAAGACCGACGAAAGATTTGTTTGCTACATCCGACTTGCACTCTGAAAAGCCCGCAAGGCCAACGCACTCCCTAACTGAATCTCCGTTCGAACTACCGAGCAGAGCGAAACTGCACTACAACAAACTTCCACGCTCCCGCTCAAAGCCCAGGATGTTTCTGAAGTTACCGAAAGGATTAACCTCCTGCCGTTGGAGAATCGGACATGTTATTATACAGTGATCTGCCACCGGT
Source organism: Microbotryum lychnidis-dioicae p1A1 Lamole (assembly GCA_001244265.2). NCBI lineage: Eukaryota > Fungi > Basidiomycota > Microbotryomycetes > Microbotryales > Microbotryaceae > Microbotryum > Microbotryum lychnidis-dioicae. Next base: position 2,212,869 of record CDLV01000004.1, on the reverse strand, counting down.
GACCGGCTTGGCACCACCCGGGGGTACACAAGGCGCAAGTGGGCCCCCTGCGCGCCGAATGACTGTGTACCCCCGGGAGTACACAGCTTTGTCGGCGGCACAGGCCGGGTCCCCCGGGGTTACACTCTTGTCGCGCGCCGACTCTGTGTATGTGTACCCCGGGAGTACACAGCCCCTACAATGTCCTTGGCCGATGGACCAATATCCGACTACATAAACTATCACGTCAACGGAGTAGGCATGCGGTGACGTATTTCATTGATTTTTGCTGACATATTATCGCAAGCACTGTACAACGGAGCGCCGTTGGACGCGTCTGGACCCACTTCGGGGTGCTGTTGGAACAGAACAACTACAGCAACACCAATCCTCACCGCCCCCCGCCCCCCTCTGGCAACGTTCCCAAACCTGAACCTGCAAATGTCAGCACCGATGCGCACCAATTTTTAGTTTTCAACTTAGCAGAACCTTCAAGCTTGTCACGTACTGCAGTTCGGTGAGTGTGGCCGTGGCGACCGGCTCGTGGGATCGTGGTCAACGCGTCAACGCCTCATTAAGGCTGACATCCATTTTACTTTTGTGCACTGGCGTCCACATTCCACCATGTGCGATATGGGCCGCATAAAAAAGCAAAGTCCTTCAATAACAAATAACCTACAGTCAACAAATGCGCCAAACCATCCCTAGCTAGCCCATGGGCTCCGTCGAGAATCTCGAGGTCGTCCGAGTCTTCAACGCTTGTCGAGCCCGACTCTCCGTCGCCCTCCCCGTACTCAGCATCATCTTCTTCCTCGACCTCCTGCTCCGATAGTGAACTCAAAAGTTCTTCCATTCGTCTTTCATACACGTCATCACGGTCTCGCTCGGCCTGCTCCGCGGCTGGATCGGGGTCAGGCCAAGTTCCCTTCGGAATGCGTCGAGGTCGATGGGTGTGTGGCGCACGTCCACGGCAGAGGGACCTGATAAGCTGCGGCTCGACTCAGCGATGGGGCTCTGCATTTGAGTATTATTTAGCGCCGAAAGGCAGCGACCGAAATGACGTGGACTACCGCGCGAACGGCGCGACACCTGTTTCGCCCGTCCGGCGAAAAGTCCCCCGATCAAACCAAATGCCGAGGGCCGCGATTCATGAACTGCGGGTGAACGCGTCCTAAACCAGACAACCGAGAGATCATCGCGTTCGGCGAGCCGATCCAGACGCTCTTTGAACGAAATCTGCCGGCGTTGAGCACATGCCACACCGCAGTGCCAACCTCGCCCGCGCCGTCAGTTCCGAGAAGTTTCTTAGCCGCTTCGATCGTTTCTTCGGGAACTAATAGAAGGGGCGACGTAAGGTACAGCACCAACACAAAGAAAGGGTGTGTCCATCTCACCTCGGTCCTCTGCCCATGCCTGAGATACCCTAACAAAGCGAGTGTCCTCATCTTCGAGCCACGCAAGTAGTTGTCGAACCTCAGCTCCGATCCGGAGAATCTCTTCTTCCGCCCTGGCTTTGAGTAAAACCGCCTTGAACCCTTTCTAAACATCGGTATCAATGCCCAAGGCGCAGTGTCGTGTACGAAAAAACCGTCTGGCCGAAAAGCGTCCGTTGGCGACAGAGTCACAAGCGACTTAATTGTGGTAGCGAGCGGTAAGTTGTCCAGAATCTGGGCCGATTGCTCGGTCGCAGCATTTCGGTAATCCCCGACCGCTTTATTGTACATATCGATTGCCACTTTTACTTTCTTGCTGTGCGTCTGTGAGACGCTGACAAGCTTGCTGGCTTCGACTTGACCGATTGTCGCGCCGCTTCGTCCCCGACCCATTGAGTCAATTCGTTCTTGACAGCATTGCAATTGGACCGTCGCTTTGTGTAATGCGCGAAGTTTGACTACGCAGTTGCACAAATGCTGGAAATCTAGGTATGTCATGGGACATCAAACATCAGGTGGCGATACTCATAAAGATAGGACGCGCGCCGCACCTGAAGCTGCAAGCTCCTTCGTGCGATCGTATTCTTGTTGGTAAGCTCTTAGCTGTTGCTGCAAGCGAGCCTTCGCTTCATCGGAAGCCATTGGATCGAATCTGAACACACAATGCCAAGACACAGTGTCAATTTTACGCCCTCGCCCTCCAATGGGGTTTGACGCGCCGAACGTACAGCCTTTCTTCCATGTGGTGTAGCCTCTGTACAATGTTAAACAGCTCTAATCGCTCCTTGTCCTCGTTCTCCCGACGTTGACCCGCCGTTGTGGCCGCTTGAGCAGCTCGTTGTAAATCCCATTGCGCGACAAGGTCAGACTCGGACCATATTGCCAAAACGTCACTCAGATCAGTTTGTGCCCTTCCAAGCTGATCTTGAGCATTCGAAGGGACCGCACAATTAAGTAACGAACACGGCGTGAACGTGTGGATGGCAGAGCATACCGAGGCTGTCAACACCGTTCTTGTTCATCAGGTCGATGCGACGCGAGATGTTGACGCGCCGGTGAGAAGCGCTCGCAGGACGATTGATCGGGATGAGCGATCGGAGCTGACTCCAAACGCGTTCGCTTCCCTCCCCATCCGTCAACCCAAAGTGCTGAATCAGGCGCGGGTTGTACTCAAGCTGGCAGGGCCATTGATGAGCAAAAGCATGAAACACGCTCGTGGCAAACTTCAATCTCGGAAACAGATCGGGAAGGATACTTCTCTGCAGGTGATCGAAGTACAGTACAGGTCAGCGGCGCCCCAGGGCCAGAAATCTAAGGAACGACGGATCCGCCACTCTTGCTGACCGATTGCATGTAGCCGTCCAAATTACACGCAACATCATACAGCACTCCGAGTGTATCGTCGGACGGGAGTTGGTTCGAAATATGTTGCAGCAGCGATAAGCCGTAGTAGCGCCTGCCTCATCAAAAACGAGCGTCAGGCCTTGTAAGCGGGTGAGAGAGGAACTGAGCTGACGAACTTTTCACCTGATTGACACAAGTTGACCATCTTCAACGCGATATCGTGACGGCAGACACAGGCAACTAGGCTCGTATCGGACTTGCCCCGCGAGATTTGTGTCGCACCGCCGTTGGCCGCTTTCCACGAATCGGCACAGGCCTTCAAGACGCGAGAGGAAGGGCGTCAGCGCGTTGAAAGGATCGCAGGGGCGGCTCGGATCAGCGGACCTTTTCTGACTTCTTGCTGTCGCCACCATCAGCCCTCTCCTTCATCGATTCGAGCTCGCCTTCGCCGATGAAGAGGGCTGGCGTCGACTCCTGAAAATCGTATTTGGCTGAGGTGTCGCGAGAATGTTGGAAGTTGCCATCCAGAGCGACAAGATGCTGCACTTCGACTCTATGGTGGGCTTGATTTAGACGCGTCAATCCGTAGCATGCTGGACACTTATCCGAGGGAGAACCCGCGACACCGAGGACGAGGTCGCCCAATTCTCGCTCGGATGTCGTGAGAGCCCGAAATTCGTCAAGGGCGCGCTGGAGTTGCTTTCGCAGCTCCTTGTCCTGCGCGAACGATGATAAATATCAGATAATGATCAATAGCAACCATGACAGGGGGTCGAGCTCACGAATTTATGCTGACTCAGGCCCGACCGACCCCATCCAGTTTGCTCATAGAAAATGTCGAGCCCGCGAGCTGCTCCATCAACAGGAAACGGCGCGGTGCTCCACCAGAAGTCGAGGAATTGTACAAGTCGAAAGGTGAAGGCAGAGCGAGGAGCAGCTGCGGTCGATCCGATCAATCCGATCTGAGCAAGGCGCTCGGCGTACGTAAGGCATGGGCTATCGCTGCTGGATCTCGGACAAAAAGCGATCGGTACCTCGACCACTGCATCGATTCGACCTTGTCAGCGCGTTATTCGACACAGTGACCCAACTTGCCTTATTCACATACAGCTTATGAGGTCGTACACGTCAAGCAGTAATGTGAGGGGGCTCTCGCATGAACAAGGCGGCGGCACTTCGCTAGCGACCGAACCCTGGCACAGCTCCTCGTCCACGTCAATCAAGGGCCGTAGATGACCTTTGAACCCAGCGCAAAACGCGATATACTGGCGCAGAAGCGCTGGCCGTTCCAAGCGCCTAAGACGAGAGTCGTTGAACACGAACTGCTTGTACGTTTCTTGCTTCGACTGACCACGTGTGGCTGGTTCGAAACTTTCGACTTGGCGCAGATCAGCCAGTGATAATCGCTCGGCGTTTGCACTATAGTCAGGCGCGATTGGTATATGGGATTCTCGATCCGGAAAGTATGGGGCCGGACTAAAGTCGCGTTCATAGCCACCACCGTACTCGCTGTGGCGTTCATCATCCCAATCCATCCCACTCGGGTTGGCGGCTTCGTCGAAATCGGCCTGAATTGGAAGGGCCATTGGACGCTGAGGAGACGGCGAGCTAGCTTCGCCAAAATCATCGAAGGTTCCTTGCTGGATTTGGCGGGCAGTGTAAGTAACACGGTGTCGGGTTCCGGGGATGTTGGTGCGGAGTCGGGCGTCCGATCGGAGGCCTTGAGGCCTATAGGAAGGATGCTCCTCAAAGTAGTCCAGACGGACCTTGAAAGGTCTCCATCGATGCCTGCCCATCGTCGATGTGAATTGCGTAGCTTCGAGATTTAGGAAGGGTGTCTCGATAGTTGATGCTCTGGTTAGAACTGAGGCGGGTCTCACTTGGCGCTGAGCGGAAGCTAAAAGAGACAGGTCTGCGGGCATACTAGTCACTAAATGCTCAATCTCATTAGCAAGTTGATCTTGGCCTGGCCTCGCCAGTGTGCTTAACTGCATTCCCTCCGTCTTTTCCGAGGATTTTTAGGCATTAATATAGATATGCTGTTAATGAAATCTATTAGATAAAAAAAAAAACTGGCGCCAGCGGCCAACCCGGGTTGCAGGGGGGGCAACCTGTATGGGTACGCCGCTTAAGAGTGGCGCTGGGAGAGGGCGCCGCGCGCGCCACTTTTTGGTGTGCTTAGAAATATAGCCAGAGGTGCCTGTACCAACGTTTTCCTGGGCCAAATTTTAAAAAAGCTGCCTTAACGCGTTGCGCGCGACCTAGTTTTTTTGGGAGGCTTAATTTGACCCGCATAGGTGCGGCCTTTGCACCTATGCGGGTCAAAATAAGCCTAACAAATATACTACCCCGCGCGCGGCGACTTTAGGAAGCTTTTTGAAGATTTGGCCCAGGAAAACGTTGGTGCGGGCTAGGTGCACCATTGCCCTGCCAACCCCCAGCCCCCGGAGGCAAAAGTAGTCACTAATCCGGGCACTTGCTACTTATCCCCGCTAATGGCCCATCTGCCTCAACACCACGAGTTCCCCCCACTTCCCTCCAACCAAGGCCTTGCAGGCTCGCACCCATCGCTTCAAGCATGGACATCCTACCACACACACCACCACCTCTACAACCTCGCTCAGCATTGCCAGTCGGAACAGAGAAGGGAAAACACCTGACAAGACCAAGCGCAAGAAGAGCACGACCGTGAGGAGGAGGAGGAGGAGGAAGAAGGTGACCAGCAGCAACAAGGACACGTTCGAGGATGGGGCCACGACGTCGGTCGGAACGGAGGAGGAGGCAAAGACGAAGAAGATGAAGAGGAGGAAATTATGGACCAAGCGAGTACGGAGAGGGGAGCCATCGTTGTCCTCGGATAGCGAGCTGTTCGACAAGGCGTTCGGCTTCAACTTCGGTATTTTCCGCTCTCCAACGAAGAGGCGTCCGAAACGTCAGCCGGGCCCTCCCCTATCACCATCAGTCCAGAGGTCAACGCGTTGCCGGAAGGAGCATTTGGAGAAATCCATTGCCGGCCTCCACAAATCATCGTCCGAGCTTTGGACTGACATTGCCGATTGCGCAACGGCGTGGCCTCTAGACACCGAGACCGGCGGCTTCGAGCACATTTTCAAGCCTAACAGCGCGCCCGACTTTGAGCCCGACTACGACTTTGGTCACGATTTCGGCGGTGGATACTCATCTGGACCGGAGCATTCGCCATTCCACCCAGACGGTGCTTCTCAAGACCAAGCGCCCTCTTCCCTTAAGCGATCACAGATCAAGAGGAACGCCAAGAAGCAGCGCAATCTTCGCCGGAATGCGAGGGCCGAAGCTGAACTTCTCCAGGCGTACCTATTGATGAAGAAAAAGGCCAAAGAAGTGCTTCGACAGAGCGGGTTTTGTTGCAACAAGGACTAAGAGGTACTCCACGACTCAGCTCCGAGATACACGAGTGAGATGATGAGAATAGCGTGGAGAAGGAACCCAGAAGGAAAAAAGACGCAAAGACAAAGATAGGTGCATGCACAGAATAAAGTATTCACCAAGACTAATAGCAATGAGTTAGGCTCTCAGACCCCACTTCTAACACTCCCACCGGTCAAAGAGACTAACGAGACCATTCCAAGTAGCGCACGAAGTTGATCAAAGCGTTGAAATCCCAAAGGCTTCGTCATAATATCCGCGGCATTGACGTGGGTAGGGCAGTATTCAAGTTTGACCTTGCCAGAAGCAACCCGTTCTTGAACAAACAAATGAGCAATGTCGAAGTGCTTGGTTTGCATGTGATCGACCGGATCCTTGGCGATCTGGATGCATGCAGCGTTGTCCTCTTGAATGATAGTAGGCTGTGCTTGTGGAATGCCGACATCACCAGCCAAACGACGGAGCCAGATTGCTTCACGAGTGGCTGAGGATGCAGAGAGGATTTCGGCTTCGGTAGTGGATGTAGCGATCATAGATTGTTGCTTCGACTGCCAGGAGATAACGCCGCCAGCGAGCATTGATGCATAGGCTCCCACCGATCTGCGAGATTCCGGGTTATCCGCAAATGAGGCATCGGAGTAGACCATCAATCAAGTTGTGGAACTGTTTCGATAAAGAATTCCCAAATCGATGGTGCTGTTGAGGTAGCGAAATATACGCTTGACCGCAGCCCAATCGTCCACAGTTGGACAGGAGTTCTTTTGAGCAACGGCACAAACAACAATCGCGATATTGGGTCAACATTGAGTGGACGCGTACTGCAGGGAACCCACAGCCGATTGGTACAATGACACATCAGCAAACGGAGTAGCATCAATTCAAAGCGAGGGGCGATCGTCCATGGGCGTGATTGCACGGCGCTTGGATGGAGAAGCGAAATCGAACTTCTCGAGCATAGTGCGGACATACTTGCTTTGGTGAACGAGGATGTAATCTTTGGTGCGATGAATTTCGAAGCCCAGGAAGTAGGAGACGGGTCCGAGACACTTGAGCTGGAAGGCCTTGTGAAGCGATCCGAGCTCGGAGTCCAAGAAGGATTGATTGTTGGACGCGATGAGACCGTGGTCAACATAGAGAGTGATGATAGCAAACGAAGTGCCCGAATGTTTGATGTAGAGGCAAGCATCGGCAGTTGCCCTCATGTAACCTCGAGACATCATGAGATCATTGACGGCTCAATACCATTCACGGGGCGCCTGTTTGGTGCCATACATGGACCCACGAGCTTGAGGCACTTGCCAGGGGATTGAGGATGATTCCATCCTTTTGGGTATTGAATATATACATCCTCGTCATCTTGCCATTGAGAAAGGCGCAGTCGAAATCGAACTGTTCGAGATACAGGCCCTGAGCAGCAGCCAGAGCAATCAAGAACAAAATCGTCAAAGAACGAGCGTCAGGAACGTAGGTGTCATGGTAGTCGATGCCTGGGCGTTGAGCAAATCCTTGAGCAACGAGACGAGCTTTGAAACGAATGATTTTGCCGTTTGCATCGCGCTTGATACTGTAGACCCAGATCGTGCCGAGTACCCGAATTCCTTCGTGCCACATGACTTCCTGAAAGACTCCATGATGATCAAATTGTAGAAGTTCTGAGACCATTGCCGCACTCCAATGGTTGCGATAGGGTGACTTCATGGCTTCCTCGAATGCCTTGGGTATCTCGATGTCTTCTTTGGCAAACACAGCAGCACAGTAGGCATTGTAGGAAAGCTTGTTGTGGAACATGAGTGGAGTATCCAAGGCATTGACCATGATAGCCGAAATGATGGGAAGTCTATTTTCCGGAGGTTGAGGTCGACGACGAGAACCAGCAGGAAGGATGTTGGAAGGATCAACATTCTTGAATTGGCCAGGATTTGGACCAGTGCGAACGATGGCGTAACCTTCACGAGGAGCAAGAGCGACTTCCGCCTCACTGTCGAGTGGTTCTTCTGCGTCATGATAGTTATCAGGTCCATCGTCGAGTCCATCGTTGTCGTCATTGTCGTCATCCTTACGAGGAACAACTGCAAGATACCCCCCCTGTTGACCAACTCCAATTGGAACCACCGGAGGAGGCTGTGAATCCGGCAAAGTTGGATCCACAACAGGTGAAGTTGGTGTAGACGGCAACACATCTGGCGGAGGATGAGGAGGATGAGGAGGTTGAGAATGATGAACGGGATCAGAAGCGTCCGCACGATCTTGAGACGAAGTGACGACGGAAGGAGTCTCAAGGAATGTGACGTGATGCGAAAAACGTAGACCTGTTTCAACGATTGGACCCAGACACGGTAGTTGTATTCACCGGAGTACCCGATGAAAACTCCCTGAATGGAGTGAGGTGCAAGCTTGGAGCGACGCTCCTTGGGAACGTGGACAAACGCCGTAGATCCGAATGGCTGAAGATGAGCAAGACTAGGCTTCTTGCCGGGAAGAACTTCGATTGCCGTTTTTCCTTGAATACGAGGATGTGGTCGACGATTGAGAACAAATGTCGCGACGGCCAGAGCATCTGACCAGAATCGCATGGGAAGACCGGAGTCGAGGAGCATTGATCAAACAAGACCCATGAGAGATCCATTGAGTCGCTCTACTTGACCATTTTGCTCCGGAGTATAGGGGCCGTGAATTCCATGATGATGCCATGCTTTTCAAGAAGAGCCCGGAACAATGAGTTGTCAAATTCACGACCATTGTCCGATCTGACCCTCTTGATTTTCTGACCCGTTTGACGCTCGGACTCGGCTTGAAATTTCGACCATGCTTTGATAATTGTCTCAGCCCTCTTGTCCTTTAGCACGATTGTCCATTTAGCCGTCGAATACTGATCCACGATAGCGAGATAGATAGTATCGCCATGGTGATTGGGATGTTCGACAAACCCGAGATCGATGAAGACGCGGTAGAGTGCATGAGGCGCTTCGGTACTCTTGTTGGAGAAGGGTGATCGCTTTGACTTGGCCTGGATGCACAAGAAGCAAGGAGTAACCTTTTCGTCCTTCAGAGTGATGCCAGTGATAGCCCCGGATTTGACGGCCAAAACGATCGCCGCAGGAGATTGATGGCCCAACTTCCGATGTGCTTCCATCAACGTACAGGTTCCAGTGAGACGATTGGCTCCGACCATTGAAGGCGGTGAAGATGACATGATAGGCTGAACGGGAGCTGCATCCATGACAAACCCCCGACCAGGAAGCGAGCGCAGAATCGACTTGCCGCGGATGCTGAAAATGAGATTGCTTTGGGGACCAACAGCGTACGTCATCGATTCCAACAGACGGTCGATGGAGATAAAACCGCATTGAGCACCGGGCAGGTAGTAGACCCTCTTAATGGTGATACGAGCGCCATATGAGGTAAGAAACGTCACTGAGCCATGACGGGGAGATTCGATTTGAGATTGATTGGCGACAGAAATTTTGAGAGGCTCAGAGACAACGTCCGATAGGACCAACTTGTCTCCAACGCAATGGACCTTAGCACCCGAGTCAATGATCCATGGAAAACGTGGCACCGTTCGCGAATAGGGGAAAGTGTAGGTCATCAATGCAGATTCATCTACACCAATGGCAGCTACGTTCGAATTTGAGTCCGAGGAAGCGGGAGCGCTCGCATCCTTGTTCCTGCTTGGACAGAGACGCCAACCACGCTCGTGTCCCAGTGCTTTGCAGCGCGAACAATACGACTTGGAGTAGTCCTTTTGCGCCGTGGTGGAAATACGGGCGACGAGGCTAGTATCGTCAACAATCCGAGCGGATAACGATTCCTTTTGTTTGTTTCGGGAATCAGCCATTTCGACGTTCATCAGGAGTTTCGGATAGAACGTGTTCCAATCCATGTGGATGTCGATGTCGGAGGCAAGGTTCCCAACAATCGAGTCATACTGGGCTGGGAGCGACCGAACGAGCATGCCTGCAAACAGCCAATGCGGAAGCGGAGCTCCGAGGTTCTGAAAATCGGTCATGGCGATCTTGACCTTGTTGACGAATTCCTTAAAAGGAATATCCCCAGAGTAAGGTTGCGCTAGAGTGTTGAGGAGGTCCATAGTGCGACTCGGGCGACCGTGAGAGTGGAGACCACGGAGGGTGTCCCACATCTCGTACGCCGAGGTAAGATGAATCAAGTGAGACATCTGTTCCTCAGAGATCGAATTGGCGATGTACTTGCATGCCAAATCGTTGCGGCGGATGACCTGTTCGCGATATTCCGCGACCTTGTCCGCAACTTGAACGCTGGTGAGCCTGGGCGAGGTGTCCGAGTGCGCAGAACCAGAGCCCCCCCCCCCCCCCCCCAAGCCCGCTAAAGCCGGAGGAGGCTGGTTCAACTGGCGCGACGGACGCAGTTGCATGTGAGATAACGAGCGTGGACCGATAGTCCGCAACAAGGGAGTCGATGGATTGATTGACGACATCCCATACTTTGTCGGCTCGAAGATTGATAAACGCACGTTGTGACCAGCTCTTGTACCCTTGTGTGTCCTTGAGATACAAGCGATTGCCCAACCCGTTGGGGAAGTCGGATTCGCCTGTTGAGCTCATAACCTGTTGCAACAAGGACTAAGAGGTACTCCACGACTCAGCTCCGAGATACACGAGTGAGATGATGAGAATAGCGTGGAGAAGGAACCCAGAAGGAAAAAAGACGCAAAGACAAAGATAGGCGCGCGCGCAGAATAAAGTATTAACCAAGACTAATAGCAATGAGTTAGGCTCTCAGACCCCACTTCTAACAGGTTTGTCCCTTCCCCGGACGACGAGGGGTGGTGCGACGCATGTCATGAACGCCGAGTCACCAGAAAGGTCCGGGTTGTCGGCCTGTTCTTTGCAGGTAGGTGCTTCTGCTGCACATGTTTTGTCAATCACCCCTACGCTATCGTCTTGGACTGATTTGATATCCCCCAACCATGAGCAGGCATGCGAGAACTACGATACTGCCCATGCTATCCCGAGATCCAAACCCTGGCAGCTCACGGTCTTCTCCCGACGTCGTCATCTTCAATCCGAAAAAGAGAAGGCATCACCGCATTCACCTTTCGCACGATCGAATATCTCGACACCTACTGGGGGTAGATCCTTTTGGTATCTATGACATGTCCGAAGCGCTCATTCTCTTTTGGTCCTCTGAATTATCCTCGGAGGATCCTTTTAACAAGGTGGGCTCTGGACAGGGACAGGTCGGAAACATTCACTCTTTCTTACAGAAAATATTGGAAGCTTCCCAGGGTCCAACCGTGCGTCAGCATCTTCAAGCCGCAATGGATGAATATCGATTTATGCAACAGCTGCAGGCAACTTTGACCGCCGAATTTATCGGCCTCTCCCCGCGCGAGCGTCTGGCCGACGTTTGTCCTGCATGTTTTGGGCCTCGGATCGATGAAGCCGGCAAGAGCGAGAATGACCTCGATGTCATCATTGCTGTCGACGGCAATTTTCAGCATCGACGATTCGCGCGGGCAACTGCTGATCCTCTCAAGTCACGTCCAGCGTTATTCCTGTCACCAGACAAGATTCGAAACGAGCAAGCTTTGATCGACGGATCGACTGAAGCGGGCGAGCAGGTACCTTGGTGCTGCTGGTGTCGGGTCACCCGAACCCAATAATGCGTTGACCCGACTGTCTGTGATTGCTAAACGGGCTATTCTATCATATAGGACGAATGCACAGCGAACTGGAAGGCCTCAGATGGTGGTGTGACCTCCGCTTCGTCAAATGTAGTAGCCGACACAGGCCTCGTTGCTGCAGTGTGCCGTCATGATCATTGCCTGCGACTTTGCAACCTTCATCAATCAGGTGAAAAGTATGTGTGGACCGGCCATCTGTGACTCCAGGCAAGGACACTAATAAGCGAGTTTGGTCTACCGCAGGTTAGTATATCCCGTGTCGCTGTTGAAATGGATTCTCGAAGAAGTGAAGTCGGAGAAACGGATTGTACTACGGGACCTGCGCGTACCAGTGACGCTACAAACGTCGGATCCAGCTCGGGATCGGGCTCCCACCAAAGTTCGAGTCAGGATCGAAGTCGCGTTGGAGTCGCGTATGATATCGCCTGCAACTTATCGTCGCACTTACGCCGTGTGAGTTTGTTCGTGACACTCAGCCTGAGCATTGGCTTAGTCCGTAGCTGAACAGCTCATCTCTCCCCGGTATGCGCAGCGCAATCTTCTGGCAGACCACTTACCGCGTCTAGAATTTGCTCTCTCGTTGATGCATGCCTATGCGCACAAGTGGTCCTGCCAGGTTGACTTTGATCCGCGCTTTCTACCCAGTTTTGGTTTGACTGATGCCGAGGGAGCCGAGCGCTTGTGGTCGCAGCTTCGAGGCATGATACCCATGAATCGATCATCCAGTGCCTCCCATCGGCTGGAGAACATCAATCGTCGAGCGTCTGCTTATAACAAGCAGCATCTGGCCGAACTTGGTTCGCCTAAGCGTCCAGTCTTTCATGCACTACCTTACCATGTCGCTGATCTTTGGCGTATCGATCATGCCCAGTGACCAAACTTAATTCTCGACTCAAAAACGCAATCAAGCTCAAGGCCGAAGCCGACAGAGTCATTGCTGAGGTCGTTAATTGCTCCGCCGAATGGACGGTCGCTACCCTCCTTGAACAATGACACGCGCAACGTGCAGCGTCCAAGCAGATCCCTCTGAAAGAGCAGCGCAAAGAGGTAGCCGAGATGCGCTACGTCATGTTCAAGCTTGAGCTGATTAACAGAGACATCGCAGCATGCCGGTGGGTCTGAGCTATCGCCGTCGTTTGGGAGTGAGACACGAACCGGTAACCTAACTTCGGTATTCATTTTTCGATTGCTACAGGGAAGACCTAGCCTGCGTGAACACCATAGATACGAACAAGCTTATAGAACAGTCGACTAAACTTCAACAGCTGGCCAAACAACGGCAGATTCTTGATGATCGACTGAACTCCTTACGCGCGTCGGACATAAACATCAGTGTCCTGGACCCTGGTACGTCACTCCCTTCTTCCATTCTGACCCTCTGGTGTGATCCCCGTTGTCCTCGCTTAAATATTTCAATACCTTTGATTGGCACGGACTATGAATTTGCCTGCACATTGATTATCGCATCTCGCTCGCTGTGGGACTTGGTCGTACAATATCGACAGGGAGCTGAGAAGCTGCGGCTCCCGCGCCTAGGCGGTAAAGCCCTCGGTAGGAAATCCATGAGTCTTCTGCGCCGGCAGAAGGAACGCTGATGTGTAGCAATGCCAGCTCATAGGTACGAAAGCGGCTGGTCTCCTGGTTAAGAATCTTAATTCTTTGCGTCCAAGACTCATGAAGGCAGTGGCGATGTATAACGACGAGGTGAAAAAGTATGCTGCCATCCTCGTCAATTCTCAGGATTCCCATCCGATCTTGAGAACCCGAAGGGTACCGCCATCAGCCCCAGAGGATCTCAACGAACTGCTCAAACTCGACATCTTAGCGCCGCTCTGGAACAACATATTATATAGTCATCCCACTGAGCCGTGGGCCTACGATGATGATGTTCGTGTCGGCATTCCAGCAGTATTGTCTCGCGCAAGATGCCAGCAAGAAATCAAGCGACTTGGATGGGAAGTGCGTCGCATTGGACGGTGGCTGATAAGCCGTCGCAAGAGGTTTCAGCAAGTTCGCCAGCAATCACTCCAACGAGATGAGCAGGATGACTCTGCGACGATGATGCTCGAGCAAGAAGAAGAGCGTCTTAGAAATATTGCGCGCCGATGGTTTTCGAAGGGCGGCCTAGATCACCTGTGGGAATGCACCCGGCAAACCGGCGAACCGCAAGTGGAGGAGTGGGTCGAGCTTCGAATATGGTGCACCGACGACATTGATGTTTTTCAACGAACCACAGCGGGTGGCTTGCCGGATCACACATGGCCAGACTGCATCAATGATGGGATGGTCGGAGAGTCAGACGACATCACCACGGATCATGACACCCTTCTTGACATCAGTGATCATTCGAGTGATGATCTGAGTCATCATTCCGTCGACACTACCGATTACGGCGCCTTCAGTGACGAGATCAACGAGAACTTTGATGAAGACGATGGCGATGTTTTTTGGGGATTTGATATTGATCATATATAGTTGCAGTCTTTTGCCCAGTTGCTACTTGCACTAGTAAAGAGATCAATGATGCGTTCATTTCGCTAGTAATTCTACCCGTTATACGACGCTTCGCCAGGAAGTGCAACAAGAGCGATCAGACATCCAAGACCCGGCATCGCTAAATCGCTCGATCTTGCGGTGGCTCGCCTAATGTCGCTCGAGTAAAGCTGGCAGCCGGAGCCCAACACGACCGGTAAGATCTAGAGGAAGAGCGCGCTACACTGAGGGAGTGAACACAAGCGTCCATTGCATCTTTGTTGCACTGACTGCACTGAGATCTCCTACATGTAGACCGCGCTCCCTGCCAGTCAGTCACATGCGCAGTCCGTGTCGTGCCTTGGGTGACACTTCCCAAACAGTCAGCAGGGATTGCAAAAGTACTTATTATATTCCAACACTGCCGACTACATTTTGATGTATACTTGAACGAAGTCCTGATCCAGCTCACAGTCCCAACGTCGTACAAAGGTCTTCTGTGGTGTTGCCACGGCCACTTCGAGGCTCACACTCGCCCAGCTCCGTAGAGTGTTTGCCTCGGCACTTGTTGATGACTTTTCAAACGCAAGGACCAGAAGTTGATCACCCCTAACAGTCTTTTTCTGTATGATGTAATGAGTTATACATTGGCGGCACTTTAATGAGCTCTTTGCTAAGTTGCTTATAGCCAGCGTACTGCTTTGTCGCAATTCCTTCCTGCGTAGTTCACACGCTCACTGTAATCTCGATGCGAAGTACGTCATCACGGGCGCTTGCGTTTCAACAGTCGAACTGCAGCAAGTCATAGTCACCCATACCCAAAGTATTGTGCTGTATTTTACTGAACAAAGCCACGAGCGAGTCAGACTCACCTTGATACACCCCTTGCTCTGTCGTTGCTCTACGTTTTCTCATCGCATTAGGCGGCTTGAGAGTTCTGCACGCTGTTGTGGCCTAGGCCTCCTTCTAATATCGACCGACCGACTGCCCTGCCGTGGTTTTCGGCGATGGCAGGTCATATAGTCTTTTGTGACACCAATCAGGGCTCAAACCCAAGGTGGACAACACGTCGTGTTGGAGTAAGACTGAAAGTACCCAATCCGGGAGGGTGTTTTCAGAGTTCTTTTCGACGGGACATACCGTCTTGTCATCATTGTGATGGTCATCTTCTTGGTCTTCAGTTGGGTCTTATAGTTGCGACGATGGGTGAATTCAGGATGGGACATGAAAGGAGAGGTCGAGCTGTCGTCTGACCCCTGTATTGCAGTCCCACCGAATGCCCTCACAGTTGTCCACCGTCCGGTTTTGCGGCGCGCAGGCAGTTAAGGGTTATGCAGTGGCAACCGGTCCGACCTGAAGGTGAAGTCAGATTGTATCTAAGGGAAGAAGACAACGGTAGGCCAAAAGGTCAAACAGACTTGTGCAACGAGACCCGGTCAATGGTACGGTTCCTTCGGACGAAGCATGGATACATGGATATGATAATGATTAGGAGGGATCGGTTCCCAAGTGTGTTTGAAACGGGAGGCGCAAGAAACGGCGATGAGGTCGAAGTTGGAAAATGTGTATGGCCATTTGGTTGTACATCACAAGTTCAGAAGAAGAAGAAGAAGAAAGAGGAGATGCGTCGGCCGAGTGCTATTCTAATTTCGTTGACCCAAAGGTAAATAGATGCGCAGAGATGTCGCCTTGCCTGGATGCGAGCGCCACACCGTTGTGCTGCGGCCCATGCGGTGCGCCCCGAGTCCTTGTAGGACAAAGGTGCGGAACGATTGGTTGTGAAGAAAGACTCCAGCGTAATCTCTGGAAGGGGGGCCGTAGATGAACGGGATGCGGGCGCCCGGAGCACACAGGGGCCCCCGGGCCTTGACGTAGGAAACAGTCCGCTGGGGGGGGGGGGGGGGGGGGTTTCGAGTATGCCCAGTGATCTTGGCGGAGCCTGACAGAATGAGCGTTCTGATCGTATTGATTTACAATCCTGTTAAGATTAATTGCCACAATCAAGATGGCAGCTGAGACGCTGTATGCGTGCATGACAATCATCTGAAACTAAATTCAAGGATCTACACTGAAAGACGCGTCACAAACCACAGAGACATAACAAATATCGGTCATCTTGCAGACCGACTCAGAGCATAGTATGCCCAAAGAAAGACATAAGAACGGTCTCAATCCATCGACGATGTTTTGCTTCATTCATCCTCCGGTCTCCTCCGCCCCCCCCCCCCCCCCCCCTCCCCGCCATTTTTTTCTCTTTCTTCTTCTCCGCGTACCTCTCCGCCTTCGTCCCCGGCTCCACCAAATCTTGGGCTCAGGGGTCCTTCTCCGCCATTCAAGTCATTGTCGCTTGCCTCTGCCTCCGTGTTGTCGTTCGGGTCCGCCGAGGGTACGATAGCGAGGCGGCCGTGACGGAGGTCGTCAATGATAGCCTTGAGCTGAGCAACGGTTCGCTTGGGCGATGTCTCTGCACTATGATGCAGAGCCATTTCGTATCTACTCTTCGTTCCGGGCTTGATCCGCAATTTGACACCCAGTGCCTTCAAGCCCTGGGTAGACCATATCATCTTCTTCTGAGGTGTGAAAGCGCCTGTCGATGATCCCGTGTCGGAACGGCGATGTATAGTCTCGAGGGCAGAGTCTGTAAAGACGGAAATGATTAGCACGGAGTCGAGCCCGATCAGATGCAGACTACTTACTGAGTTGGGCGCGGAACAGAGTGCCGTGTCATTTGCCAAGAACGCCACGAGTAGCACTGTCCATCGAGCGAGTTCTTGCTGATAGATGAGACGAAAACATATATCACATAATTGGTAACGGTAACTTGGTCTCATGCGCGTATAACTTGCGATGAAAGGCTCACCCTCTTTCAGATCTGCCACTTCATTGGCTTTGAGTGTCTCATCCCAGCTCATCTTGGAAGCAAAATTAGACAACAAGGAATTGCCGGATGGATCCTTGAAGTCGTTGCAGTGAGCTGCAAATCTGAGCCCACCTATCGAATGCACGGTCGCCTTCGTCGCTGGCGACACGTCGTCTTGATAACGAGGGACAATAAAGGCCAGGGTTTCCACTCCGTACAGCTTGGACATGCGTTGCGCCAGGTCTCGCAACTCTGCAATGTACTTTTTGCATTGCTCCATCCGAGTTGGGGAAGGAATGTCGGATGGCGACCGTGTGATGATGGTGGGTGGTACTATCGAAGTGAAAGTCGTATTACCTCCGGCCTCTGTGGCTGCAAAAGCCGCGCGAACAAGCTCTTCGTCGTCCTCGCCAAGTTGGGCAGATGCGAGGTCCCCCTGGTCTCTCAGGAAGTTCCAGAGGTGAGCGGCAAGTTTGGTGATGGATTGCGATTTCGACTGATCCGATTCTGAGCACGTTTGACACACCCAGGGTATGTAAGAACAGACATTGCGGACGCAGCGGTAAGCATAAGCGAGAGCGTAGGAGAGTGGAGTGGGCATGACCGGAAGCGCCCGGAGGACCACTCACCCTTGCTTGCTCGCTAGTGTAAAACCTTGATTACAGGGTCTGAGAGAAATTTAGACCACGCATTGCCCTTCGAAGCGAGCCTGTCGAACTTTTTGACGGCCTGAACGAGCCTTGCATGAGATATGCCGAGTTTCGCGGCCATCTTGAGCTCCGAGTAATATCTTCGAGCGGCCCAGCGCTTCAGCGAGGTCCACTTTCTTTGACTCATACGACCGGTCGCGTTCCGATGCGAGCCATGTATGGCCGTCCAGAGCCTGATGGCTCTTCGATGGTCGATCGCGACATCTTCAAACTCGCTCTCACTGTGACTGTGACTGTCACTTTCACTGTCACTGTCGTCAGCCGAGGATTGACTGGAATCGCCCAAATTGGGCTCGTCAGAGTCGGAGTCGGACGAAGGAGTTTGGGGCATGGGCATGCGCCGCTTTCTCTTCCGAGTCGGGCGTCGAGACGGTTCATCCAGAATTGTACTGGCTTGTGAGGAGGCTCGACGGCTTTGATCGTCCCTCCGACCTGCAAGAGATGTGAGAGAACTGAGAATTCTTCAGCTGTCCGTCAGGATTGATTAGATAGAAGGATGAGGTTGATGACTGGCACTCTGCTCTCAGCCCTGCTACAAGGGATCTCAGTTGGCACACCAGACAAGAGCACTCACTCGGATGAGCGCCAAAGGAAATAGACTCTGCTGGAGAACCTTCCCTAGATCCCACGCGTATGTCTGACGGTCGCGTCATGGTGGAGCAACACAATTAGGCCCATGAGGGAGATGTGAGGCGGGGAAACGCGTCCACATACCTCCAGACGGCAATAGCATCGATGTTTGTTCAACAGGCGCGGGGAGGTTTCAACATATTGAGATGCGGGGCGTGGCGTGGGTCAAGAATGCGCGTTGTCGCGTTGACGTGAGTGTGCAGAGGTCCAAGTGTTAACGCAGAGCGCTCGCCAATCTGAGCTCCGCGTGCGGCCGCACAGCCCCGCCTCAATTTTGCCTCTTCAATTACTCTCTAGGAATTAATGCAGGACTGATTGGCGCTGGACCCAAGTCGATCGTCCGAAGGGGCTTCACTAGATATCCATTTTATATAAAAGTGTGCACACCGTTCAGAATAAGCGTTTGTCTGCTCGAGGACCGATCCAGGATTCCAGGGACCAGGACCGATCCCTCCCTCGGGCCCAATAGACGCGGTGTGCACTCTCTCCGTCGTATCCAAATTAACGAATATGAGAAAAGGTCTACACAGGATCTGTCGTGCACATATCAGTTGATGGTATACGGAACTACACGAATTGAATGGACTGAGTATGACAAGCTGTATGACATTTATGACATAATTCGAACTTACGACGGAGTCTTCGGAAAGTGTTATTCGTGATGATGGTGAGTCTTTTTTTTTTATCTAATAGATTTCATTAACAGCATATCTATATTAATGCCTAAAAATCCTCGGAAAAGACGGAGGGAATGCAGTTAAGCACACTGGCGAGGCCAGTAGTGTGGGACTCGTTGACCTTGGAACAAAATCAACCATACCCACTAAAACCCCTTAGGCGGTTACAGCGAAACCAGTCGTCCCTTGGACTCCTGGATGGACGCGCGGAGCTCCTCAAATGCCGTTTCGGCGATCGGCTCCAGAGGATCCGACGAAAATCGACGGCGACGAGAGAGCTTCCAGATCGCGTGGAAGAAGAGTAGACGCAGCTCGACGGGTCGGCGTTCCGAGCGAGAAACGACCGGGCACACGAACTGAACAAAGTCGGGGTGTGGGATAGGAGTGAGCGCAGACCAGAGGCGGCGGGCAAACGGGCAACCGACCGCAAGGTGTGCCAGGGTCTCCGGAGCCTCCGACAGGCACATGACACATGCGGTAGATCGATTGTGGAGAGAACGGCTATTCGGAGAAGCGATTTGGCTACCTGGATGAAGTGAACCTAGGGAGAGGAGGTGGGCCGTGTCTTCGGCGTCCGAATGAACCCTGCGAATCTTGCGTAGCGCCTTCCACCAGGCATTCCAGCGTTGCTCGGGGAGACAGAAAACCCTCTGATGACCGAGAGGGAGGATAGGAGGGTAGAGGAAGGCTTGGTGGCGTTTGGACGCGTTCACAAACGAAGACGGAGTCATCACCTCGCCATCGGGTCCTCGGAAAAGCGTCGGGTTCACCGAGAGTCGGATTCCGTGGCCTGCTGGGAAGTAGAGGACGTGTGTTGCCCACCGCTCCAGATTCGGGCTCTTGGAAAGTTCGGGGGGTTCAGCGTTGTCACCAAATCCCAGGCTTCGAAAAAGCGGATCCATCGTGGAGGGAGCAGGGCCTTCGTCTTCCTCACTGCGCGTTCCCACTGTGGAGGAGGGTGGCAAAAGTAGGCCCACCAGATCCAGACCCACGAGCGACGATGTGGGTTGGGGCCTGATTTGGGCAAGGTAAAGGGGGTGCGTTCGTTCGCCGCCTGAAGGCGAGTGCGGATGTCGAAGAGGTGCCGAATGAAGCAGCCGTCCGGGTCCCGAAGATGAAAGACCCACTTGGCGTGATCGACCGCGAGGCGCCGAGGTAAGTCAATCAAGCCAAAGCCGCCGTGGTCGAGAGGGGTGCAGAGGCGCAGCCGAGAGACCTTCGGGGGTTTCTGAGATCCGTCCGAGGCTCGACCGTGGATAGCGATCATGACCGCGTCCTCGATCTCCTTGACGACGCTCTTGGAAGCTGGGATGAAACGATTATGGTAGAGAATCTTCGTGTAGCAGTAGATATTGATTATCGAACATTTCGCTGCGTACGGAAGGTCGTACATTGGGATGGATCGTATCCGGGCGACGGTCGCGGACTTGACCTCCTCCCAGCCCGCATCCTCGGCGATGTCCACCCCAACCTGCACTCCCAGGTAACGAAACTGCGAGTCGCTGAGACGCCAGGACCCGAGGTGTGAAGGGATCGGACGGTCCCTGAATGACCCGAGGGGGTAGAGGAAAGATTTGGCGTTGCTGAGCTTGCTGGCACTTGCCCGCTCGTACAGCTCGATCGCCCGATTGAGGTGGTCGAGGTCCGAGGTGTCGTGGAGAGCACAGCAGGCATCGTCGGCAAAGAGAAGTTCTCGTATGGTTGGGAGTCCCGGGCTCGCGATGCCCTTGACTTGTGACCGCAACTGTACGGCGAAGCCCTCAATTGCGAGAACGAAGAGCGACGGAGCCAGCGGGTCGCCTTGTCGAACTCCCGAGAGGATATCGAACGCGGCCGAGAGCCATCCGTTGAGGTAGATTGAGGCGGATTGGTTTGTATAGGTCGCTCGGTACCATTGGCAGGCTTTCGGGCCAAGGCCAACGGCGCTGAGGACTGCATCGATGTAGGTGTGGGAAAGACGGTCGTAAGCCTTCTCGAAGTCCATCACTGCGAGCAGACCGGACACCGGCTCTGAACCCGGGAGCCCAGGATCCATGAGACACTGCACCTCGGCGATGTTCGTGCCAATCCAGCGGTTCGGAATGAAACCGCGCTGGGTCGAGCCGATCAGGGTCTCGAGCAGAGGGGCAAGGCGCTGGTTGTGGGCTTGGGAGATGATGCGTTCATCAGCGTTGATGAGTGATATGGGGCGTTTGTTCACCAGCCGATCCCTCTCGCCGCGCTTGTGGATGAGGTGGATGTGGGCAGTGTGGCGGGCCGACGTTCGAGAACTGGCGTCGTCGGTGGGGATCGAGTTGATGACGTCGCGGAGGATGGGGCCTGTGGCTGTCCACGTTGCGCGGTAAAACTCGACCGGGAGACCGTCGGGTCCAGGCGAGGAGTTCGACTTACACGCCTCTTGTGCCTTTGTTATCTCCTCTAGGGGGTACGCTCCTTCGAGCTTGTCCGAATCGGCAGGGGATAGGCGAGTCGAGGCGAGACCGTCGATAATCTTCTCCAAGGCGTCGTCATCGATAGCGCGATCCTCGTAGACCCCTTCGAAGTACTTGCTAGCGGCTCCAAGCATCGAGTCGGGGTCGGAGTGGACGACATTGTCGACCGAGAGGGAAGGGATGAGGTCGGATGCGCGCACTTTGCGTAGGCGGATGAAGATGGAAGATGGGCCCGCGAGGGAAGGATCAATGCGGGACCGCAGCGCCGCGCCGTAGCGCGAGTGATCTGCCTTCGCCTCCTCCGATCCTCCACGTCGGAAGCGGGCAAGTGTGCGAGCCAGAGCCTGAAGCTCGGGCAGCAAGTGTTGTTTGGTGGACGTCCAAGCTGCTGATGGGTCGTCGGGCGTCTGGAGGAGGGCTTCATTGTAGAGGGCCTGGACAGTGGAAGTGAGGTATTCGCAGGTCGCGTCGCCCTCGATCACGTGCAAACCCAACTTGAATTTACCCGGACCGATGTCGATTGCGCCGGCACTTGGAACCGCGCCGCCACCATCGAGTGCGTCGATTTGAGGACAGGAGCCCAGATTTTGTGGTCGTGGAAGAGGTCGACCCAATCAGGCGAGACATAGATGCGGTCAAGGCGACGGCACGTGCCGGGCGCTGAGCGATTCGTCGTGGCTCGTCCTTTGGGATGGTGAAGCCGATAGACATCAAAGAGGTTGTTGGCCGTGGCAAGGTCGCGCATCTCCTGGCCCCCATAATTCGTCCCGTTTTGGTTCTCCGAATCGAGGGGTTGGGACTCAACACAATTCCAGTCCCCCCGACTAAGAGCGCAGGCGGCGAGGGCTCGTCGCGCACGACTTGTCGGAGGGCTGTGCTGAGATGTGAGAGGAAACGCTTTTTGTCTGGCTTGTCGGAGGAAGGCGCGTACATTGATACAACCCGGATTTTTGAGTCTCCCACGCGAAAGGTGGCGTCGGTGACTCGGTCGGGGAAAGCGAAAGAGGCACGAAGAGTGTTGGGAGGTGACTCGGGATCAATAGTGATGACCACGGAGTCGCTCTTCCAGAGTATAGCGGTGTTGTTGAGAGGAGTGAAAAGAGCGGAGAGCTTTAAGTCTTGGCACTCCTGAGTCCACTGGGCAACCCTTTCCCGGGAAGGTCGGCCCGTTTCGCTCAGGAGAAAGACATCGGCGTTATGGGAGCGGAGATTGGAGAAAAGAGAGGCACGCTTACGATCTTCATTGATTGACTGCACGTTGGCAGCAACAAAAGACACGTTTGGGATCTTAATTGTGCTCATCGTCTTGCTCCATAACGTCGTCCACGTCCTCGGGGGTGCTTCTTGGTCTTTGCCTTCTTCTTCGGCATCTTCGTCGGCGTCGGTGGCATCGGGTCGGGCTTTGATCGCTGAGGGCAACGGCGAGGAGGGCCGGGGGTTCGGCTCGGAGGCTTCGGGGGCAGGCGGAGTGGGCGGGTCTTCACGAGTGGCTGGTGTGGAGAGGGCAGCAATTGACTGGGAACGAGTGATGATCGTCTTTGGCGTTGGTGTGGCCGGAGCAGGGCTTGGGGGCGAAGGGGTCGTCTCCGAGCTGGGGGACTCGGAGGATTTTTCAACGAGGGGAGGGGCAGTTGACTGGTTGGAGGCGGGCAGGGGGGCGGAGTTGGGAGGGAAATTGAAGGAGAAACCGGGGCGAGGAGTCTCCGACAGGGGTTCAGGCTGAGCCCTGTTAGATGGATCTTGGGGCTGGGCAGCCAGGTCCTGGTCTGGGTTCACTCGACGTTTTTTGGTCTTCAACGAGCGGTCGGGCGCGGGTGGCGCAGGGATCGACTTGGAGGCCGGGGGGCTTTGGTCATGGTGGAGGCTTGCGCGGCACGTGACTCGGGAGTGCCCTGGGGGCTCGACGCGAAGCGGCGGCCCGGGCAATGCTGGCTGGCGTGCGAGGTGCTTGCGCACGACTTGCACGCCGGGGCGACGGGGCAGTCCTTACGGACATGGGCCGCGGAACGGCAGAAAACACAGTGGCGCATGCCACCGGTGATCCTGAGCGGGATACGCTCGGTCACGCCGTCGCGTTCAATGGAGATGGATGCAGGAGGCAATTTGTTTGGGTCCCCGAGGGCAAGAACAAAGTCATACACCCCAGAGATGTGCCTAGTCTTGCCAATGTAATGAGTGCGGCGAAGGAGGACCTTGCCGTACTCGGCAATCTGCTCATCAAAGAGGCGGAGGCCCTCTACATCGGAGAAGAAGCCAGAAAGGGTGCATTGAATTAGACCAGTAGTGGCTGAGAATAGTTTCTCGACTTGGCACAAGGTCTTTCCAACGGTCAGACCATTCGCGACCAGGTCGGCGATGTCGGCGTCCTTAGGGAATCGGATGCCGTGTTGTCCCTTGATGACGCAGGGCATGGCGCCTGCAAGGGCCGGGTAGTGGTGATCGAGTGCTGAGAGCACTTTCTCGGAGGTGGTCGCGGGAGGGGTTTTGATGATTACACAGTTGGCGATGTTGTGAATCATCGGGTGGGAGGCAACAGTCGTGGCGGTGGCGGGGTGGCGTTGGTCTTCGCATGGGAACGGGCGGAGACGGCCGCGGAGTACGACTTGGTTTGGGCGGTGACGGTGACGCCGGTGGGGTCGGGAGGGCGATTAGGTGCTATAGCACCGGGGGTGGCATTGCTGGTGTCGTTGTTGTTGTGGTTGTTCATGCGTGTCGCCCTCAGTTGGGGTTTTTTTCAAATTAAGTCACCCCCAGAGGATATCCCTAAAAGCGGTCTTAAAAGTGCTTAAAAGTGCAGCCGAACACACACTTAGCAAAGACTATCGATTATAGTCGTTCGTCGAGGTGTGAGAGTGCGAGTGTGCCCTTACACGAACTAGTGGCCCCTTATTACTTATGACCACCAGTGGGAACCCGTTAAATTAACGGGAGGATGAAATCCAAAAAATAGCAGGATAATCGAACAGTCTACATGATATCAGCGCAGAGGTTAAGACAATACGAAATACAGCAAAGAAACAAAATCTATTCATCTTACATTCATTGCCGAAACAACCTGCATGTCGCTTGTTGCCGGACTTGGCTTCAAACACTCGTGCAATGAGATCCGGACGGTTGCATGCTTTAACGGCCCCAGTGCAGCCTTGGTTTCCGGTGAGTCGGGATCGTACGTCATCGTGATGAGCAGCGGAGGCTTTCCATGTTTGACAACGTACGCCATCGCATCCTGGTATCGCTGCGTGATGTCGCGATTTGGTTCGGGGTCAAGCCGTTGATGCCTTGGGTTGTGGTGAGGCGTAGGTTCTCTTGATGTAACCGGATGTGTTGAGTCAACCGGTTTTGACTTGGGAGTATATCCGTAATTCACGAACTCCAGGAAGGGACGTTGGGTGCAATGCGGGATTGAGAAGTGCTCGTCGCATTTGGCAAGTAGTGCGCAAATAATTGTGAACGCGAGACTCGCCACCTCGACCCCTTTACTTGACCTTCGTCCTAGGTGTTCAAAAGTTCAATGTCAGTCTGTGCTTGCACCTTCGGTAGAATGGAACATCAGAGAAAGAGCCGAAGACGCGTACGTTCGCCATCACCATCCTCTTCGTCCCCTTCCTCGCCGTCTTCATCCTCATCGTCGCGGTCTTCGTCCTCCTGTTCGTCTTCGTCATCCAGACCGAGACCGGCAAGTACCTCGCGCGATTGGACACCATTGTCGATCTGCTCTCGGTTTCTGGCGATGGGCGGCCCAGCTTGGTTGAAACCGCAAAGAGGAATGTTGGGGTGGAAGCCATCTTCCCCGCGGGGAAGAGTAGTGGGTACCGGAGAGGCATCGCAGACGGATGGAGCGAGCTAACGGTTTGGTACTTGGGCCGACCATCGGGACATCGATCACCGTGCACCTGGAGAATAAGGTCTTGCGGTCCACGATCTCCGGTGTTGGTGTCGGAACCGCAGATAAGCATCGCCATTTCCGTGCTCGACGTAGGAGGGTTGTGGGTGCGTCGGTCCCGGCCTGGCGGGAGGCAGAGGCGCAGGATCCACTCTTTGGTCGTATCCCAACCTGCGCGAGCTTTGGCCGATGCGAACTCCCTCACAAAGTGATTCTTGGTACGCAACATGGACTCGAGCTTGGTCAAAGTAGATCGTTGCATGTGACTGTCTGCGCCGTCGGGTCCAAGTCGAGTGTCGGTGGCCTCGGCCGGGTCGATCAGCCATGTTTGAGCAAAGGTTGGGCGTTGAGTCACGGCAGGGATCAGGGCGCCGAGTCGATGGTAGAGGCGACCAAACACGCGAAACACGGTGGCTCCTAGTTCCCAGTGCTGAGCCTTGCAGTGGGTGCACACGGCCGTCTGCGGGCCGAGGTCGTCGCGGATCGAAACGTGGGGCTTGAGGGGTTTGAGCGCGATTCGAGCCCGGCGCACTCGCCTTTGCGGAGGTGGTGGTGGTGGGGCGAGCCCAGCGTCGAGTTGGCCATCGCGCTGACGACGCTGTCCGTTCTGCACAGCTGCACGGCAGGCTCGTATACGTGTTGCAATGCCAAGGTCGGTTGAATTGTTGTCATGACGCGCCGGGGGCTGATTCTGTTAATCGGAGCGGGACGAAGAGGAGGTTCGAGCCGCGGGACGCCCAGCAGCGGGCGCTCGAGCAGGCCCATGGTAGCCCATGGTACGGCGCTACCCTCGCGCCCAAGACTTGGCGAGGTTGCGATGGCCCTTCCTGAGTCCCTGGCGACCTTGGGACCGGGACATAGCAGCGAGGGTTTGTTCTTGAATGAGTGTCACTAAAATTGGATGAGAGTGAGAGGGAGAAAGGAAAGGTTCGAGGGAGTGGCGCAGGATTATTTACGTGGTTTGATTTGTTGTTCAGCCCCTAATGCCGCTGGTCGACTGCCGGAATGACACTGACACCGCCGGCGCACCGCATCACGTGACAGACGCCAGCCCTCGCCTTGCGCGTCAGGCAGAGCTCTGCTGTAGGAGCAGTATCGTGCAAAGCCACGCGCTTGCGGTTCATTAAATACCTTATGAGTGGAAGCATTGTTTTATGTCAGCGAAAAAAAGAAGGAAAATACTGGGAGCGCTGTAGCTTCGTTGGAACGGCGCGGAAAATACAAAAGTCACCACAGGGCTTGTACATGACTTCTGATCAAAACCCCGATACCACAGGCAGATGCGGCAGACACAACAGAATGCTGGTACATCCACCACACGCGGCCCGGAGGGCGGCAACCTAGTTAAAAACAGCGATTTTAGGTACATTCCTTAACTCACTCTTTTTTTTTACTAGTTAGGGTAATTTGAGGTGCACTGCGCCGGGGTGGGATGGGGTGGGGAGGGCATTGGTGCACCCGACCTGTACCAACCTCCAACCGGGCCAAAAAAACAGAAAAGCTGCCTTAACTCGCCCGCGCGAGGGTGCTCATTTGGCTGGGTTAACGGACCTGCCGATCTGCTAAGCGGGGCGTCGCCCTCGAGGCCAGAAAGTAGTCTTCGGGTTCAAACCGAGGACAGGCCCTCTTTTGAGAATTTTACGTTTATAGTCATTACAACAACAGAATCTTATCCTTCCTAGTCTTAGACTCCCAACTTTTACGCCTCAACAAGTTCCCACGGCATCTTTTGTCGCCTCCTCTGCATACGCTTCACAGTCATGGACAAATCCCCCTAATGAGCGAGCACGTGCACTTGGTATGATGGTGCATCTGTATCCGACAATTGTTTCTTGATGGACCCAAATGGGATTGAGGTGATTAGAGCATGCGCCGAGCTGGTGAGAGAGGCCAAGTTTTCGACCCGAGATGAGGGGGAGGTCAGCAAAAAGCTCGCTCCTCTTTGCCGTATTACTTCTAGTGGGAGCTACTGACCAAGTATCAACCCTCACTATCCCAAGTCGGACATTTCCCTCCACTTTTTCTGGTCCTGCTTCGGTCGAGGCCCTCAGATCGAGTACGTCGAATTTGGTGGTCGAACCTCCTACGCTACCGTACCATTCGGTCATTGTCTTGAGCATCATCTGGTGCAACGTTACCGCGTCCGCTGGGGCTGAAGAAGACGAGGTGCTTGAAGACCTTGGAATTCTGGAACAACAGGGGAGGCCGGGTCAATGACCCCGTGAGCGCGCTCGAAGCGACGGAAGCTGAAGGGACTCACATCTCCAACAGAACGTAATGCCATGGACCAGAGCGGATATCGATCGGGATTCGGGACTGGAGGACAGTATCCGGTTTGGGGGTTGATCAAGGTGTTCGCGCCATTGATGCGTCGGCCATGGCGGATAACGGCGAACGGCGAGGTAGACGAAAAGAAAGCGAGTCAGCTTACGCGGTCACGTGCGACGAAACGGCGAGCGCTTTGGCGCACGGACCTCTTACTCAAACTCGACTCGGGGGGGGGTTCGCTGTTGAAGCTTCCTCCTTCCCGTCCCTACAGCGCCTCGGTAATACTTCACTCCCTTCCCGAGCCTTACTAGAAGCCGAAGGAGCCATGTATGGTTCATACCTCAATAAGGAGCATGTCAAGGTGATCCAACAGATCTATTCGACCGCCGAACAAGGTACGACTCGTACTGACTACACACGCCTGCTTCAGAGCTTCTCAAGCCAAATCCTCACTCCCTTCTCTCCCGGCCCTGACTAACAATTCTCGTTCACACATGTACAGACCTCCGCCCCTGCGGTCCCGCAGTGCTTCAACTCTTCAACTCCATCAAGCCTCTCTACATCGGTCATCCCCCTCAAGATCCTCAAGATCAACATCTCGAGCTTGAGCAGATCACCTCTTCCCTCATCCGTTTAGCAGATGAAAGGATCCTTTCCTACCACTACAAGGACGTGCCGACCTGTTGGAGACAACTTCATACGGATGCGAGTCTACTCCAAGCTATTCTGACCGTTGTATCTTATATGACCGACTTGACACCGGAGGAGCAAAATTCGAGATTCCTCAAGACGATTCGTCAGTTGGATTTGGTCATCATTGTCGCTGGGACTCCTGGGCAAGGGAGGTATGAACTCGTACTCGATCTCATTAAACGTATTCAAGGAAGGTATACCACAGTCAGGGACGACAATCAACCGAGGCAGTCCCCTGCGAAGAGGCGAAAACCCTCCGAGGACAACCGAAAAGAACAAGCCAAAGCTCGACCAAGGATCCCTTCTTCACCTATGGTCGACCACCCAATCATAAGCCTCCGTAGTTTCCCTTCCTTCGAATCCTATCTCGAGCTTTACCACAAGGAACCTTTCATCGTCTCGGGAGGAAGCCTCGATTGGCCTGCAAACGAACTCTGGTGCGATCAAAAGTATCTACAAGAGAAAGCCGGCGTCGGTCGGTGTGTCCCTGT
The DNA here is from genome assembly GCA_001244265.2 of Microbotryum lychnidis-dioicae p1A1 Lamole. Lineage (NCBI taxonomy): Eukaryota > Fungi > Basidiomycota > Microbotryomycetes > Microbotryales > Microbotryaceae > Microbotryum > Microbotryum lychnidis-dioicae. Next base: position 2,183,927 of record CDLV01000004.1, on the reverse strand, counting down.
CGAGGTCGGCAAGGAGTATACGGATCGGGAGTGGCGGCAAGAGATCTTACCTTTCGAACAAGTCTTGAATTCAGTGTTTGAGGTGTCCGAATATCGACCAATGACCCGAGTCATACACAGTGACGGCCAAGTAACATCGAGGTACAACTTGCCAAAGCCCGTCCATTACCTCGCCCAACATGACCTCTTTCGACAAATTCCCGATTTGAGGAACGATCTCCTCATCCCCGATATTGTGTATAGCGCGCCGCCTGAACGTTCAAAGGAGTGTCCAGAGTATGTGTCGCCAAAAAATGAGGATGGGTATGTGCTGAACGCGTGGCTTGGACCGAAGGGGACGCTCAGTCCGGCGCATACGGATCCTTATTACAATTGCTATGGTGAGTTGGACGGGCAGAGCAGCATTCCTGCTGAAGTGTATGCCACTGATCAAAGGGAAGCATCTACAGCTCAAGTCGTAGGTTCGAAATGGATTTGGGTCGCACCCCCTTCCTGTTCCCCAGCCATGTCAGCCTTCGGCCTCTCCTCCTCAACCGAAGATCCCACCTCCGATGAAACTGAAGACGACGACCAATCCCCTCACCACTCTCACCTTCTAACCAACACGTCCCGAATCGACGTTTCCTCCCCCGACACATACGACGCGGCCTTCAAAGAACAAGTCGTACCCTTTGCCCAACAAGCGGTGTTGCAAAAAGGCGACGTGTTGGTCTTGCCTCCGGGTTGGTGGCATTCGTTGAAAGGGTTGGAAGCGAGTTTCAGTGTGAGTATTTGGTTTTGAGTGAGTGAGGATGGGGGTGGGAGATTGAGGGAGTTTGCAGATTGCGCTGTTATTGGCATGGAAGTTGGACTTCAAGTGGGGCATTGTTCGCGCGGAGGTGTCTCCCAACAATCTGTATTGTCCGATGGGCAACTGTACATTCCGACCTGTCCACAAAACAATTTGACATCTCGAAATGCATCTATCTTCTTACAATCAAGCCGCTTGAATCTGCTTAATTAACTTGCCCTCGCGCGGAATTTCCTTATGATCATTCCATAGATCTCAATCCTTTCCCCCCATTAGAGAACCACCAAGCTCGACTCTAGTTGACGTCCCCTATTGACCCTTGTCGCCAGAGGCCATAAAGTTCTTGGTGTTCGCGCGATAGGTGAGGGAAGACCCAGGGGCTTTTGAGCTGAGGTCGATTTGGTATTGCTCGATCAGCTTTTCGGAGAGTTTGAATTGGCGCCAAAGGTCTTGTAAGGGAAGAGACAACTGAACAAAGCGATGATAGCCTTATGGTTCGTGAATATCGCGGTGGGATTCCGGAACTTCAAGTCGGCGTCGGCGTCTCGCCGCGGACTCAGCCGGGGTAAGCTCGTTTCCTTGACGATCCGGCCGATTATGGTATGCATCTCATTCAGCTACTCCTATCTCCGCCGTCTTTTGATCCCTCCTGTTGCGCACCTGAGCTCTTCGAAGAAGATCGTATTGACGTCCAGCTCGATGGAATCCTGCCCTCGCACTACCGCATGGTGGACCCCTATAAAGATCCCGGTCATCCCATGCAACTTCAGTTTCACTTTGTCACCAACATGAACGATCGCCGGCCTTGGTGGAGGCTAGTTGATCCAGGTTCCGAGTGTGTAAGCCAACAAGCCGAGGCAGTGGAACGAGACCTACTATCGCAAGCTTCATTCAGCGTGGCCAGAAAAAATGGTGCTAGCAACAGACAAGTTATACCTTTCGGGATGCCTCCTTAGGCCAGTACGATGTCGAGCCACTTTGCTTTCACTCAACAATTTCGTCACTAGTAACTGCACTCGCGCGCGCGGGGTGACCTTTTCCCGCCCTCTAGTAGCCACTGGCCGAAATCGGCCCGGGCGAACGCATTCACTCAGCTTTCCTTCGCTCCATCACCTTCTCCCTACCCAATCCATCCCGTCCCTCACGTGCTCGCCTGTCTGTTGTACATAATGCCAGAACAATACGCAGGTAGGTTCAATCGACTGAACTGACCGAAATGTCCACGCTGGAACATTGACCCTTCCTCCCCACATGCGGTCCCTTTCTCCTCCGCTCGCTCCGACTTACCCGTCGCTCGCTCATTCCTTCGCACATGGTCACCACGCTCAAATAGGACCTCTGAGCGGCTATCGCAAGGGCGAGCTCAAGGAAATTGCATCTGCGATGAACAATGGCATTGACACGACCATCATCCGCGCCGAACGTACGTTCTCACTTCTGAGCCTTTCGCGCCTCTCTCCCTGACAAATCTCGTTGTTGACTCGATGCAAATCTACCTTGATGGGTTTTCCGCCCTCCATCAGTTGAGAATCATATCCGCAAGGCCCTTCGCGAAAGGGAGAGCTTGCGCACCGACAAGCAGTTCAAGGGTCTGTGGGACGCTTTGCCCGAAACTGAACAAAACATCGAGATCAACACCCTTGGCGAAGCGGCTTCCCAAGCCGTCTCGGCCATCAAGTCCATGTCTCGTACCCCGAAGAAGAGTCTCACCAAGTTGGCTTCCAACGTCTCGACCCCTGTCGGAGACGTCTTGGCCAGCGTCGAGAAGCAAGCCAAGGCGCTCGTTCCTTCGAAGGAGACGCGGGCCCGCCTCAGAAAGTCGCACAATGACACCGTCACCGTCTACCGCCGCAAGAGCTCGATGAACCTCCGAGAAGCCGTGTCCCAGGCCCGTGAGGTCGTCGCCGCAACGCAGGAGATTGCCTCGTCGGCTTGGACCATCACCTCGGTCTTGATCGCCGCTGAAATCTCTTACCTCGCCTGGTCCGCCATCCCCTGGGGTGCAAAGGTGAGTCGCAGTGATGGGAGAATCTGCTAGGTTCAAATCACTGATCTGCCCGCCCCTTTCATTTCCCCTAGGCATTCGGCCCTCATGAATGGCTCACGCGCTCAGCGACGCCCGCCTTCGTCGTTCGATACCCCGATGCCTTGGTCCTGGCGCACCCGACTTTCACGCACGCGTTCCTCAAGTGGTCCTTCTTGACGATTCTCCTCCCCTTGATCGCCTCGGTTGTGTTCGCTTTCCCGCAAAACTCCAAGCACACCTCGGGTCGGCCCGGTCGTCATTCGGCGAACCAGGACGACGTCTCGGCTCCCAACCCGCTCTCGTTCGCATTGGCACGTACTTCGATCGTCCTCTTGAACGGTTACATTTTTTCCCGTGCCGTGAGCAAGATTCACTGGTCGTTCGAGGCCGTTGAGGGCTACCCTGCCATCTCTTTGCTCACGAGTGCTCTGTCAGCCGTCTTTGCGGCTTACGAGCAAAAGTGAGCTCCTGCTCCACGGCTTGGCGGTGAGATGTGAGTAGTAAAGATAGCTTTCATTCCGCCTTTGACTCCCTCTGGATACACTTTGAAGTTTGGAGGGATTCTTCCTCTTGCTCTTGTATCCGCTCATCCGAATTCGTCTATCGTCGACACCTCAGGCTCCTGTTGACACGCTTCCCCCGATTGACTCTTTGAGATCCTAAGTATTTGAGAGTTTTGTAATGCTGTAATGCAAATATATCTTCTCCATCCTCTTCGCTTCGACATCTCCTCGAGTGCGTCGTACACTTGGGGAAGCACCACGCGGCTGAGGCTCTCTTCGACCCGCGCAGGTGCTGCGTTTATGCAGTGCTGAGGAGGAATACTTGATTCGTGCGATTAGTCGACTCAAAAATTGGTGAGTAATCACAAGGGGTAGATCGGCCCGAGTGATGATACCCCTTTAGTAGGTAGCGCATGATTTTGCAGAAATGATGATCCGGGCTAATTCTCCTCCGAGTCACCCGAACGTGGCGTGTGGCGTGACGAGCCTCACCGTGACCAAGGGTGCGTGTGCGGCCTCCACGGTGCCAGAATGTTCTAACATTCGGCCCTCGAGTGTATGGCGATAATGTAGCATGGCAAGGTTCTAACCTTAGTTCTACACGGTTCTTATTTCCCTGCTGAGTTTCTTTTGAACATCCTTTCGCCGCGCTCCGAGTCATCGCTTTCCCAAAGAGGAGACCTCAGACGACCCAGTTTGCCCAAAACGGCGCCGAGGCCACGGCCGCGCGAGCCGACTGGGTTGAGTCAATTCGATCGATGTTCACATGAATCTCGCGGGACTCGAATCAGACCCACAACAGGACAGCTCGTTGCTTTTTTTCCGAACCGGTTTTTCGAAGAAGGTCGCTTCACTCCCCTACTAGTACTCTTGAACCGGATCCGACTGAATTTGCAAGATTCGTTTCCGGCGAGCTGGTGGTGCTACTTACCTCGGACTCGCCAGTCCGACGCTCTTTTCATCCCACCATACCTTACCTGACGTTCATCTTCTCATCTCGTACACCCTCTAAGCAGGATGCAACACCTCCAGAACAGCGAGACGCACTCCAAGTCGACGGTCGAGTCGTCGCTCAAACTGCACAAGGGTACGTCATGCGCACGGATCGCATCTGCCTCGGACATCAGTGCATCAGCACCCAACTTCCGATCGCTCTGACGGCACACCGTTCCAAGCAATGTGCTGACGAATTTCTTATCTTCATTCCATGGGTTGCTTTTACCGGCGTTCAGTCGAGACTGTTGCACTCGAAGGTCATATCGCCACTGACGTACATGGCCATTCGTTGATTGCTATCGACGAGAAGGCCGAGGCGGCGCTGCGGTGGAAATTGGATCTTCACATCTTGCCCGTGGTGGCGGTGCTGTACTTGTTCTGGTGAGTACAGCGGGTCAATAACCTGCACTATTCTGTGAAATGTGCTCATGGGGGCTTGCGGTCGCACTCTCAGCTTCATCGATCGAGCCAACATTGGAAAGTAAGTCAAACACTAGGAGCAGGCGCTGCCCACTGCCGCCGAATATGCTGAACCCGGGTCCTCCGTTCTTACAGCGCTCGTGTTGCAGGTCTCGAAGCCGACCTAAAAATGACGGGCAAATACGACTTCAACATCCTCCTCAGTGCAGTCTACGTCGCTTTCGTCTTCAGCGAGATTCCTTCCAACTACTTGTGCAAGGTCATCGGTCCAGCGATCTTCATTCCGGCGTTGTCACTCGGGTTTGGTGCCTTCTCACTCGCGATGGCTTTCGTTATGACGTTCAAGAGTGGAATTGCGATTCGTTTCATGCTCGGAATATTTGAAGCGGGAATCTTCCCCGGTCGGTCCCTCCACAGCTCTCAAGCGCCCTTCCCCCGATCTCCCGACTGACGATGACCTTCTTCGGCTATTCTGACACCAGGTATCGCCTACTATCTCTCTCGCTGGTATCGCAAGGACGAGCTCGGATTTCGCCTCGCTCTGTACATCGTCTTTGCCCCTCTCGCAGGAGCGTTCGGAGGCATGTTTGCTGCCGCGTTACTGATGATCCCCAAATTTGGGATGGTGACGTCGTGGCGCATGAGTGAGTCGAAGCTAACTCTCCTCAAAACAAAAACAAAAACCCACCAAAAAAAATCTCACTCCTATCTTCCTATCATTCATGTGATTCATAGTCTTTTTTATCGTGAGTCACTATCCCAGCGCTATGTGCCTGCGCACTCTTTCGCCCCCTCAACTGAGGAATACTGTCCGTCCACCGGTGAAATAGGAGGGACTTATGACGATGACAGTGGCAATCATCGCATTCTTTCTCCTCTCTGATCGTCCTGATACCGCCAAGGTGAGTATGTGTGTTGTCAATTTCTAGGAAAGAAGGAACGGCGGTCACAGATATGATTTACACTTTGCACCACTTTTTCAGTGGTTAACGCCCGAAGAAAAGGCACTTTGCGCAGCGAGGAGCAAAAGTGAGAACGTCGGCGCAGTTGTTGTTGTCGACGAACTCAAGACCCAGGTCTTCCTTTCAGGCATGTTCAATACAAGTAAGTTCCCGGTTCTTGGATGTAAAGGGTGACTGTCGATCACTGATGGTAACTCCACCTAAAATGTATTTACGCAGCTTCAATCGTCGTCGCCGTCATTTTCCTTTTGACCAACCTCACCGTACACAGCCTTAGTTTCTTCCTCCCCACGATCGTCAAGACCATCTTCCCCACAATGAGCGTGATCCACCTAGAACTCATGACGGTCCCCGTCTACGTCGTCGGAGCCATCATGTCCCTCATCCTGCCATACCTCTCCTGGAAGACCGGTCGAAGAGCCTTATGGATGACGCTCTCCGCGCCTCTGATGATCATAGGTTATTCCATCTTCGTCGCTACGAATAACCCTAGCGCACGTTACGTAGGATGTTTCTTCATCGCTTCCGGTACTTTTGCCTTGATTTCATTTTCGAATACTTGGTCAGCGATTAATACGACTTCGGATACGGCAAGAGCAGGAGCGATTGCTATGACGGTCTTTGGTGGGAATTTAGGTGGGGTAGCGGCTACTTGGTCGTTGTTACCTCAGTGAGTTTTCTCAGCGATCGAAAAGCGCACTTTCTTAACCATTATCAAAGCTGATCTTTCAACCCCTCCCCATGGTTTAAAGATACGCACCCCATCAACTCCCAGGCAACGCTCTTAACCTAGGAACGTCGACCCTACTCCTCGTTTTGACTCTAGGTTTATGGGTCTGGCAAAACCGACAGAACGAACTTCGTGATCAGGGGAGTTTGGATTATTTGTTGGAGGGTAAGACGAGAGAAGAGGTGGCGGCGATGGGGACGAAACATCCGGGTTTTAGGTTTAGGACTTGAAAAGAGTGGGGGGGGGGGATCGGACGGGGCAATTTGTTGGGGTGGGTCACGGCTGTCAGAGTGTATATTGCTGTTTCATCCCACTTCTATTACCGATCATGATTAGTTACTAGTTGTTGATATTAGTCGCCTTGCGCGGCTATTGCTTGCCTCGCGCGCTCCTACTCTGCGCTTCTCTTCTTTCTCCAACTGTCTTTACTATCATCCTCGGCTCTCGTACTAAACGTATCTCGTGCCTCGGATTTAGGTTAGTTACTTTGCAATACCTGGAACTGTCTTTACTATCATCCTTGGCTCTCGTACTAAACGTATCTCGTGCCTCGGCTTTAGGTTCTAATAACGGCTGCAGGGAACGAAAGTCGAGTTGAACCCCGAGGATATACTTACGCGATTGAGTGGCGCGTGCGACTGCAGTGGGCCGAGGACTGAGCTTGATCAGATATGGACACGCCTTAGGCCGTAGCCTATATGAATTCAGATGAATGTAGTTGAACTCAGTTTGTACAGCATCGGGAAAATCGGAAAAATCACAAGATGAGCTCGGCTCATTATTGGAGCTGGAAACTGCAGCGCAGCGCTGAGTGCGGTGCAAATCCTTAAAACTATCTACTAAACTACTAAAAAGAACTGTGTGGCTATCTACTATACTACTAAATGAATCAGTCACGTCAGAAAATTCCTACTATACTCTAAAATCGACTGTTGTCTAGACAAAGAACCACTGAGGGCCGTAGAGAGCGGGGAATTCCACCCTCGGAGGGGAATACCCGAGGTCTCGTCTGGTATTTACAAAAGCGCGCTTGGGTAATACCCGACAGCCTGGCATTTCCAGGGCGCCTGGTTTTACCACGCGCAGAATAAAGTATTAACCAAGACTAATAGCAATGAGTTAGGCTCTCAGACCCCACTTCTAACACTCCCACCGGTCAAAGAGACTAACGAGACCATTCCAAGTAGCGCACGAAGTTGATCAAAGCTTTGAAATCCCAAAGGCTTCGTCATAATATCCGCGGCATTGACGTGGGTAGGGCAGTATTCAAGTTCGACCTCGCCAGAAGCAACCCGTTCTTGAACGAACAAATGAGCAATGTCGAAGTGCTTGGTTTGCATGTGATCGACCGGATCCTTGGCGATCTGGATGCATGCAGCGTTGTCCTCTTGAATGATAGTAGGCTGTGCTTGTGGAATGCCGACATCACCAGCCAAACGACGGAGCCAGATTGCTTCACGAGTGGCTGAGGATGCAGAGAGGATTTCGGCTTCGGTAGTGGATGTAGCGATCATAGATTGTTGCTTCGACTGCCAGGAGATAACGCCGCCAGCGAGCATTGATGCATAGGCTCCCACCGATCTGCGAGATTCCGGGTTATCCGCAAATGAGGCATCGGAGTAGACCATCAATCAAGTTGTGGAACTGTTTCGATAAAGAATTCCCAAATCGATGGTGCTGTTGAGGTAGCGAAATATACGCTTGACCGCAGCCCAATCGTCCACAGTTGGACAGGAGTTCTTTTGAGCAACGGCACAAACAACAATCGCGATATTGGGTCAACATCGAGTGGACGCGTACTGCAGGGAACCCACAGCCGATTGGTACAATGACACATCAGCAAACGGAGTAGCATCAATTCAAAGCGAGGGGCGATCGTCCATGGGCGTGATTGCACGGCGCTTGGATGGAGAAGCGAAATCGAACTTCTCGAGCATAGTGCGGACATACTTGCTTTGGTGAACGAGGATGTAATCTTTGGTGCGATGAATTTCGAAGCCCAGGAAGTAGGAGACGGGTCCGAGACACTTGAGCTGGAAGGCCTTGTGAAGCGATCCGAGCTCGGAGTCCAAGAAGGATTGATTGTTGGACGCGATGAGACCGTGGTCAACATAGAGAGTGATGATAGCAAACGAAGTGCCCGAATGTTTGATGTAGAGGCAAGCATCGGCAGTTGCCCTCATGTAACCTCGAGACACCATGAGATCGTTGACGGCTCGATACCATTCACGGGGCGCCTGTTTGGTGCCATACATGGAACCCACGAGCTTGAGGCACTTGCCAGGGGATTGAGGATGATTCCATCCTTTTGGGTATTGAACATAGACATCCTCGGTCATCTTGCCATTGAGAAAGGCGCAGTCGAAATCGAACTGTTCGAGATACAGGCCCTGAGCAGCAGCCAGAGCAATCAAGAACAAAATCGTCGAAGAACGAGCGTCAGGAACGTAGGTGTCATGGTAGTCGATGCCTGGGCGTTGAGCAAATCCTTGAGCAACGAGACGAGCTTTGAAACGAATGATTTTGCCGTTTGCATCGCGCTTGATACTGTAGACCCAGATCGTGCCGAGTACCCGAATTCCTTCGTGCCACATGACTTCCTGAAAGACTCCATGATGATCGAATTGTAGAAGTTCTGAGACCATTGCCGCACTCCAATGGTTGCGATAGGGTGACTTCATGGCTTCCTCGAATGTCTTGGGTATCTCGATGTCTTCTTCGGCGAACACGGCAGCACAGTAGGCATCGTAGGAAAGCTTGTCGTGGAACATGGGTGGAGTATCCAAGGCATCGACCATGATAGCCGAAATGATGGGAAGTCTATTTTCCGGAGGTTGAGGTCAACGACAAGAACCAGCAGGAAGGATGTTGGAAGGATCAACATTCTCGAATTGGCCAGGATTTGGACCAGTGCGAATGATGGCGTAACCTTCACGAGGAGCAAGAGCGACTTCCGCCTCACCGTCGAGTGGTTCTTCTGCGTCATGATAGTTATCAGGTCCATCGTCGAGTCCATCATTGTTGTTTCCTTACAAGGAACGAATGCAAGATACCCCCCTGTTGACCAACTCCAATTGGAACCACCGGAGGAGGCTGTGGATCCGGCAAAGTTGGATCCACAACAGGTGAAGTTGGTGTAGACGGCAACACATCTGGCGGAGGATGAGGAGGATGAGGAGGTTGAGAATGATGAACGGGATCAGAAGCTTCCGCACGATCTTGAGACGAAGTGACGATGGAAGGAGTCTCAAGGAATGTGACGTGACGCGAAACGTAGACCTGTTTCGACGATTGGACCCAGACACGGTAGTTGTATTCACCGGAGTACCCGATGAAAACTCCCTGAATGGAGCGAGGTGCAAGCTTGGAGCGACGCTCCTTGGGAACGTGGACAAACGCCGTAGATCCGACTGGCTGAAGATGAGCAAGACTAGGCTTCTTGCCGGGAAGAACTTCGATTGCCGTTTTTCCTTGAATACGAGGATGTGGTCGACGATTGAGAACAAATGTCGCGACGGCCAGAGCATCTGACCAGAATCGCATGGGAAGACCGGAGTCGAGGAGCATTGATCAAACAAGACCCATGAGAGATCCATTGAGTCGCTCTACTTGACCATTTTGCTCCGGAGTATAGGGGGCCGTGAATTCCACGATGATGCCATGCTTTTCAAGAAGAGCCCGGAACAATGAGTTGTCAAATTCACGACCATTGTCCGATCTGACCCTCTTGATTTTCTGACCCGTTTGACGCTCGGACTCGGCTTGAAATTTCGACCATGCTTTGATAATTGTCTCAGCCCTCTTGTCCTTTAGCACGATTGTCCATTTAGCCGTCGAATACTGATCCACGATAGCGAGATAGATAGTATCGCCATGGTGATTGGGATGTTCGACAAACCCGAGATCGATGAAGACGCGGTAGAGTGCATGAGGCGCTTCGGTACTCTTGTTGGAGAAGGGTGATCGCTTTGACTTGGCCTGGATGCACGAGAAGCAAGGAGTAACCTTTTCGTCCTTCAGAGTGATGCCAGTGATAGCCCCGGATTTGACGGCCAAAACGATCGCCGCAGGAGATTGATGGCCCAACTTCCGATGTGCTTCCATCAACGTACAGGTTCCAGTGAGACGATTGGCTCCGACCATTGAAGGCGGTGAAGATGACATGATAGGCTGAACGGGAGCTGCATCCATGACAAACCCCCGACCAGGAAGCGAGCGCAGAATCGACTTGCCGCGGATGCTGAAAATGAGATTGCTTTGGGGACCAACAGCGTACGTCATCGATTCCAACAGACGGTCGATGGAGATAAAACCGCATTGAGCACCGGGCAGGTAGTAGACCCTCTTAATGGTGATACGAGCGCCATATGAGGTAAGAAACGTCACTGAGCCATGACGGGGAGATTCGATTTGAGATTGATTGGCGACAGAAATTTTGAGAGGCTCAGAGACAACGTCCGATAGGACCAACTTGTCTCCAACGCAATGGACCTTAGCACCCGAGTCAATGATCCATGGAAAACGTGGCACCGTTCGCGAATAGGGGAAAGTGTAGGTCATCAATGCAGATTCATCTACACCAATGGCAGCTACGTTCGAATTTGAGTCCGAGGAAGCGGGAGCGCTCGCATCCTTGTTCCTGCTTGGACAGAGACGCCAACCACGCTCGTGTCCCAGTGCTTTGCAGCGCGAACAATACGACTTGGAGTAGTCCTTTTGCGCCGTGGTGGAAATACGGGCGACGAGGCTAGTATCGTCAACAATCCGAGCGGATAACGATTCCTTTTGTTTGTTTCGGGAATCAGCCATTTCGACGTTCATCAGGAGTTTCGGATAGAACGTGTTCCAATCCATGTGGATGTCGATGTCGGAGGCAAGGTTCCCAACAATCGAGTCATACTGGGCTGGGAGCGACCGAACGAGCATGCCTGCAAACAGCCAATGCGGAAGCGGAGCTCCGAGGTTCTGAAAATCGGTCATGGCGATCTTGACCTTGTTGACGAATTCCTTAAAAGGAATATCCCCAGAGTAAGGTTGCGCTAGAGTGTTGAGGAGGTCCATAGTGCGACTCGGGCGACCGTGAGAGTGGAGACCACGGAGGGTGTCCCACATCTCGTACGCCGAGGTAAGATGAATCAAGTGAGACATCTGTTCCTCAGAGATCGAATTGGCGATGTACTTGCATGCCAAATCGTTGCGGCGGATGACCTGTTCGCGATATTCCGCGACCTTGTCCGCAACTTGAACGCTGGTGAGCCTGGGCGAGGTGTCCGAGTGCGCAGAACCAGAGCCCCCCCCCCCCCCCCCCAAGCCCGCTAAAGCCGGAGGAGGCTGGTTCAACTGGCGCGACGGACGCAGTTGCATGTGAGATAACGAGCGTGGACCGATAGTCCGCAACAAGGGAGTCGATGGATTGATTGACGACATCCCATACTTTGTCGGCTCGAAGATTGATAAACGCACGTTGTGACCAGCTCTTGTACCCTTGTGTGTCCTTGAGATACAAGCGATTGCCCAACCCGTTGGGGAAGTCGGATTCGCCTGTTGAGCTCATAACCTGTTGCAACAAGGACTAAGAGGTACTCCACGACTCAGCTCCGAGATACACGAGTGAGATGATGAGAATAGTGTGGAGAAGGAACCCAGAAGGAAAAAAGACGCAAAGACAAAGATAGGCGCGCGCGCAGAATAAAGTATTAACCAAGACTAATAGCAATGAGTTAGGCTCTCAGACCCCACTTCTAACAAAACTTACTGTGATGTTGTAAGACTTCTTCCGCGTCGTCACTGCTGTAGCCTGCGCACGAAACAATGGCCGGGTGATGAGATCAGGGGTGAGTCATTCCGAAACAACAAGGGACATGAGGAGGAGGAGAAGAGCAGAGCTCCTTAGGACAATAGAGCATGCAGGAGCTTCAATATCCTATTCGAACTCACCGACGTGATCTCCAGGCTGTGTATTGCCATGAGGCTTCCTGCTATCCATTGTGTTGTCTGGATCACGAGTAGCACACGAGACGGTTGGAGACTCCGGCGAGCCCGAAAACCAAGACGAGCTCATGTCGCATCGTAGACGAGAGTGCAGGGTGACATCCAACATATAGTCTCGAAGCTCCGAATAAAATCTTCCCGGCTCAACCTGTGGGCCCCAGCTCCAATCGGGTTCCATTTTGGCGACTGCTGCGCATACCAGGGTTTCCATCGCTCGGCACACGAACGCCCCACACGCGTTGCCATCAGTCTGTTGAGGATATCTATCCGGTTGAGGCTGATCGCCGGCCTTCGCCGCTTTGACAATCAATCGCTTCCAATTTCTGTACGGGACCGTCGGTCGATCGATGCCTCCAGTGATGCGCTCTATCGGTCCCTCTGCACGAGTTTCCAAGAAAGTGATGGTTGACTGGCAGGCAGAAAGGGCGAATGACGTCAGCAGCTGCGCAGAGTTTGAGTGTTTTTGAAAGTGCTTTGTGATGGTATGGTATAGCAAGGCGGTCGATCAAAGATGATAGGAAAATGACAAGGGAAAACGAGACCGAGTACGAGAACGAAACGCTGAGACTGGAGACGAGAGACGAGACTTGAAACACACAGAAAGTGAGAACCAGCTAAGACGCTGAATTGGATCCTCGAAGTCGTCTCCCTAAGAACAGAAGCGAACTCCCCTCCGACGCCAGGACACTCCAATCCCTCCGGGCCAGCTTCCTCCTCTTTTCCGACACTCGGCCCTCCGATCACGCCATACTTCGTCCTGAACTTTTATCCGCTCATGTGGCGCTAGGCCGAGTTAGCCGAATCTGCACCTCCCGACTAGGCGACTCCAGCCCGATCCCCGAGACCACCGAATTAGCCGTCGCCCGCGTGACCCGAGTACTTTGATTCAGCCGACGAGATCAGGAGTCCCATCTCATTTCCGACTTTGCTGCACGCGACGGGATCCCAAGTTCCACAACGATCAGGAGTCCCATCTCATTTCCGACATCAGGAGTCTTATTTCCGACTTTGCTGCACGCGACGGGATCCCGAGTACCACAATGGTCATGGGGATGAACTCACATCGAGACTTTCGTTTGCCTCCTTGCGCATGTTCTCCCTGCCAGAAAGAGAGTCGTACACCCGAAATGTACAATCCGAAAGGCGTGCCTCGACAAGTATCCAATGATTGGTGACATGAGTTGGGAAGAGTAGAACTGGTGTTCGAGAAAGGATAATCTGGTAAAGGGGCAGCGCAAACAAAGAGGCAGGCCTCCTGTCAATAATGATAGAAAGATATGCTCGCGAACTCCCATCCGAACTCACCCCCTGCGGCCGCTCGGTTGGTCGAGTGCCTCCAATTCCCTTGGCGCACTTTCCTCCTTGGAGATAGAATGCGTAGCATGTTGGTTCAAGGTCACGAACCTCTTTTGACCGACCATTGAAAGGCAATTGGCCTTGGAACCGATTGATAGCGCTGCTGAAAGCATCGATGTGCGAAGCCCTCAACCACAAATTGGCGTTGGCCATTTCGCACAAGGAGCTCAAGTTCAGGCCTGGTGCGTGGTCGCCGGCGTGAATGTCGAGGAATACGTCCCAATCAACCTTCTGAACCTCGTTGGGAATGCGCTTGACAATGTCCTTGACGGCGGAAACATTGCTTCGGCGCTCCTCCGGCTGAACTGTATCCTAGATGTCGAGTGGAAGACGTCCTTCTTGTAACGGCGCGAGCTGGCATGGTGGCCTCTCGTCGTCGCTCAGTTCTTCGATGTCTATGACCTCGGGAATGGCCGCCATTCGCTTGGCAGCCGCGTGATCTTTGGTCGAGGATAAGCTGTTGGAAAATTTCGTCTCACGTGGGCGTCCACGGGTCTTCCCAAACTGAGTGGTTCCGTTCTCAAAGATGGTGTGTTTGGAAGTTTTTGGACGAAGTTGATCAGGATTGAGCTTGTCGCGTATCAAACGTCTAATTGCTGCCGTTGCTTTGCCATCGACTCTCCCCGAGTGCTCGAGCGTGACCCCTGAATTTGACTTCGATTTTGAGAGTTTCGGTTTGGCTGTCTTCTTGCTACGATGGGGTTGCAATGGCCGATTCCTGGCTGATCTGCCTGTGTGACAGAACAAGACCAGATTGGAACGGAAGTCTCCGTTCCGGCAAGGCGTTCAGACATTGCTCACCTTTGACAGTTGAGCAGTTGGGCTGAAATTCAGCAACATCGGTTATATCGGCAGCGTGTTCGTCCTCGTCCTCGACGTCCGAATCCACCTCGTCGCGTTCGTCGAGTTCGTCCTCTGACAAGGGCTCGTCTGGCTCGTTGTCGTCCACCAAAGCCGATGGCATTTTAGAGTCCAATACTTTGTCGACCAAGGCTTCGATGGAGGCGTCGTGGAGCTTGCTTGATTTTGTTCCGTCCCGCATGTCCGACATTGCTTTTGCCGCTGCTGCTGCTGCCATGATGCGGTCTGCAAGAGAAATCCCACACCAATTGTCAGATTGTAGGCTTGTGAAGCCGCTACGAGGGTGATCAAAGCTTTCGGACGCACTCATCGCTGTGTGGTAGTCGCCATTGTGAACCAGCAGATCGCACGCCCAAAGATGAGCGCATTTATTTCCTGTTTGCTTGAATGCGCGACAAGGACAATAAGGCGCGCGAGTATCGAGAGTGATTGATGAATCCATGGATCTGAGTTTGAAATCCGAAGCATTCTCGCGTCAGTAAGTGCTTGGTAGCCAAGGCACTGGTACCCGTAAAACCTCACCGTAAACTGAGCACCCACTGGCCCTCCTTTTCGTTAGGGCGGAACTGTCCAAGCTCCCAGATGTCCATCAAATTTGCCAGTGTATCTCGAAGAACATGATCCGGTTTTGCATTCGATACGTCCTTCCAAATGTCATAAACTAGAGCATTGTCGGGTAAGACCACAACGAGATTGTCGATCCTAGCAGGTGCAGAGCGCAAGCAGAATTGTCAGCTCTTCCGTCGAGATTCGCTCCTTGAGTCCGGTGCTACGCAATACCTCTTGTTGGCTCGGCCGTGGAGATGCTCTTGCTGGATGGTCTTGAAGGTTCGTTCAGTCACGTTGTTGGTGTTGATGGTTTCCCGTGAAACGCCAAGGGGTAAACCATCATCTATGTATGTTTCTTCAGAATTGTGGAAATGTGTTGTGGGAAATTAGTGGGGTCTGCGGTCCAGAGGGACTTATGGTCCTAGCAGTGGCGCGGGCGCACGGGTGTTGTGCGGGGACCGGCAGAGGCGGCTGGTTGTTTACATGAGATTGCGTCTTTTTGGCCTAGCTGTTTTTCTCTCTTCTCCACCACGCACTCGATATCACATCTCGCCTAGTCGCTCTGTTACAGTCGATTGACCCTTAGCGACCCACTATCTCACAATAGGTTAGTTGAAATACATTACCACGCACTCGATATCACATCTCGCCTAGTCGCTCTGTTACAGTCGATTGACCTTTAGCGACCCACTATCTCACAATAGGTCATCTATCGACGCCACGTAACTAGAGACGCTCCTACAACAACAGGTTATGAGTCCATCAGAGACCATTGCTCAGGAGTCTGGGGAGATCAAGATAGCCAAGCTCGGCAAGGATAATTACGAGCTGTGGTCGATTCGAGTCGAGGCGTACCTCGAGAGCAAGGGCTATGCGAGCGTCCTCGAGCATGGGCATGTGCGGCCCTCCGACGTCAGCCTGGCTGAGTGGAGGAGCATGCACGGTCTGGATGCCTCGGTCACTGACACCCAAGTGGTCGTGAACTTGCAGAAGAAGGACAGAAGCGCACGTGCCCTGATCATTCAATGTATCGACGATGCGAATCTCAAGATGGTCAAGAGCAAGACGCTCTCCGCCAAGGATATCTGGGATAAGCTTCGCCAGCATCATGAAGGGAATGCCAAGCCTTTCAAGATTCGAACGTTGTTGATGGAACTCTCGAATGCGAAGTACGACGAAGACGAGAATATGGGCAAGTTCTTGAAGAGCATGATCGACAAGGCGGATCAACTCGACGATCTCGGTCAGAAGTTTGGGGACGAGGCGATGATCGCGTACATCCTCCAAGCATTACCCCCGTCGTACGAGATGCTGAAGCAAGCAATTCGCCTCGGTGAAAATCGATCGGTCGACCATGTCATCAATCGCCTTACAGACGAGTACACGGAACGGAAGTTGTCGGGCAAGTTCGACAAACTCTTGAAGAACGCGGGAGCGTTAGCCGTTCAAAGCACGCAAGCAAGTCGTGACCCGAACTGTGTCTGTAGGGGATGCAAGGGGAAGGGTCATTTCGCGATGGACCCTGAATGTCCCAAGTACGACGCCAAGAAGAACCACGGTCGTGCGCGCAACCGCAACAAAAAAAAGAAGCAGGACTCGAAGGAATCTGCGGATTCGAACGAGTTGGCTAAATTTGCGTTGACGGTCAAGTCTCTCGATGAGAGCTATTCGCTTCAAGACAATGTCGCGAATAGGGTGTCGCAGCTTAACCAGGGTGAGATCTGGACACTGGACACAGGTGCTAGCCAGCACTATGTTGGAGACGCCAGTCTGCTCTCCAATCGTCAAAGTGGAAACCTGAAGGTTCAGACAGCGAGCGGACAGGTAGTACACTGCGATACGTATGGGATGGTACGTTTCAAGTTGAGGAGTGGGGCATCGCTCTCACTTGCGAACGTGTATCATCTCCCGGGTGCGCCCGTGAACCTCATCTCGACTCGAGCTCTATTCAAATCGGGAGCCAAGTGCGGATGGGAAGATGGCAAGGATGTCATGACGATCACCTATCAAGGAGTCATCTTGGCGAAGACGCTCAGTGGTACCGGTTATGCGCTCGACTTTACGCGCATTGTCGAGGATCAAGCTCATGTCGCAACCTGTGCGACAGTGGGAGCGCCTTTGATGGAGTGGCATCGTCGCTACGGGCATGTGCCCGTGAGCTCAATCATGGAGCTCGTCAAGTCAGGCGCTGTCAAGGGATTAGTTCTCACCGATGAGAAGGTCCACGACTGCAAGCCCTGCATCAGTTTCAAGTCTCTCGCATCGAAGTTCTCAGAGTTGGCTACTCAGGTCACCGACGTTCTTCAACGTGTATTCATGGACATCGGATTCGTCGCAGAAGATCAAGTTGATTTCCAAGGTCGAAAGGCATATCTGGCTATTGTAGACCAGTACTCGACTGCAAAGTGGACGTTCCCGTTGAAGACGAAGTCAGCTGAAGAAGTCACTCGAGTATGGATCGCATTTCGACAAGGAGTTGAAAAAATGACTGGTCGGAAAATCAAGCGCGTGCGTACGGACAATGGTACCAAATTCACAAACAAGCTCATTGGCGCGGATTTCCAAAGTCAAGGTATCCTTCATGAGACCTCTGCACCATACACCCCGCAACAGAATGGAACAGTAGAACGCTTCAATGGCTTGTTGATGGCGATCGTTCGTGCGGTCCTTGCAGCCTCCAAGCTGTCATGGAAGTATTGGTTGTATGCGTTGGCGTACGCCACATTTGTTGCCAACCGAATTCTACACGCCAAGTTGGAGGGTAAAACCGCCTATGAAGTATTCTATGGCAAGAAACCCAAGGTCTCGCACTTTTGTCCATTTGGATCAACCGTGTATGCGCAAGTTCCGAAGTCAAAGCGATCCAAACTTGAATCAACTTCGGTCAAGGGGATATTCATCGATACAATAGCAAGTATAACTATCATGTGCTCGTTGATCCCGACTCGGACCACAAAGTCATTGTGACGCGCGACATCTCGGTCTTGGAACACAAATCAGAGCAGGTTGGTGTACCGGAGGTCACAACTCTGCCTGTGGGGCCAGATGAAGAGAAGGGTCCTGTCGATAACAACAATGTAGTTGTTGACAAACTTCAGGATCAGGTAGACGGTGAGCAGATGCCATCTGCCCATCAGAACCGTCCTTGATGGGAGTATGGAGATCTCGCCGTTAAGGGAAGGAGCCCTGGAAGATATGAGGAGATTGACGCTAACAATGAGATTCCACACCGTACTCGTAGTCAACGTCGGGACGCAGAGCAACAAGTCATGTATGGCTCTGCGATGTTGGTCTCTCTTCCTCCAGTACCCAGTAACTACGAGGAAGCAATGGCCAGCCCCGAAGCAGACAAATGGATTGCAGCTATCAAAGCTGAGCTCGATGCCATGGCTTGCCATCAAGTCCTAATTGATTCGGATCTTCCAAGTGGTGCTTGAGCTCTCGGGTCGAAGTGGGTCTTTACCAGAAAGGAGAATGCTCAAGGGAAGGTGACTCATTACAAGGCCCGACTGGTTGCGCAAGGGTTTGCCCAACGTCCTGGCATTGACTACAACGAAACGTTCGCCCCTGTTGCACGCCCATCGACCATCCTCAGCCTTGTTGGCACTGCCGCCGCCCAGGGACTGTTGTAAGGCCCGTGCGCCTGGGCCTTAGGAAGAGGGGACGTGCGCCTGGGCACTCTTAGTCTCTCTTCAGCGACTGATACGAGTGTCCAGTGTCAATTCTACATACTTTGGTCCTGTGATCCTTGTCGTCGTTGCTCAGGTGTAATTTTTTCACACCGGTCAAAGACGCACACTGCCACGTGCGCCAGCGACACACCCACGGAACGAACAAACAACAACGAACGGTAACAGACAAACATGGCGCGTGGCAAGAACTCCACCGCCCAACCAGCGCCACCATCGGCACCAGAGGAAAGGGAGGACAGCTCGGACGATGAACAGGAGGTTGCAACAATGCCAAGGGGCATGAAGCTCAGCGCGCCCAAGCTTGCGAACGGCACGAAACTCACTCTCTCCTCGATCCGCGCATTCCTCAACGACATGGACAACATGTTCTTCCAGTACCAAGTGAAGAACATGCGACTAAAGATAATGTTCATCGCCAACCACATTGAACACGAGGCGCTCAAGGATTGGCTGGTGACGGCGACGGAGGAACGCACGTGGGATGAGCTTAAGGTCGCCTTCATCCGCAAGGCACTACCCTTGGATTTCGCCTTCACGACAGAGCAGTGTATTCGCCACAGCCACCAAGGCAACCACGACTACGCGACGTGGGCTTCGGGACTTCGGGCCTCACAGCTGCAGCTTGGCCAGACCGCCCTCAGCGACATCGAGTTCATCAAGATCCTACTGTTCAACATGGACCCTCAATTGAGCGTTGTTCTACAATTTCTGAAAGGGTCTCCTACAGCTTTATAATACTCCATCTTTAATCTCATAATGGAACTAGAAATAAATTCTATAGGTACATCATCCTCTACATCTTCCTCTACATCTTCCTTTTCTCTACAGCGACAAAAGTCTCATGCTTATTATCTTGTTTATTTATCGCTTATTTACTAGTAACTAGGCTTTTAGAGGTAACGGTCCTCTTAGTTTAATGGCAAAACATTATACTTCTAATATATTCATCTAGGTTCGATTCCTGGAGAGGATTCCGATATTATATTTATTTATTATTTATTTATTTACTTTCTTAGCCAGTGCTTTTAGCTCTTGGCGTATCATATTTTTTGTTTCCAACATGAACCGCCCTGTTTTTCTAAAAAAGAGGAAAAATAAAAAGCTAGTTTGTTCCCTTTTTTCTTCCAGCGAAAAAATAAAAAGCTAGTTCATTCTCTTTTTTGTCTCGCAGCTTATTTTTATTTCCTTTTCCTTTTTGTCTAAAAAAACAGAAAAACAGAAATAAAAAATAAAAAGAGCCCTCAGCGACATCGAGTTCATCAAGATCCTACTGTTCAACATGGACCCTCAATTGAGCGTTGTTCTACGACAGAACGACCTTCTGTTGGGTACTGGCCTACACCAAGATGATTTAGACTACGTGGCGGCTTCAAAGGCGGCGCTCCCCAAGCTCAAGACATTATCTTACGAGGTGTTCGAGCGATTGGCAAGATCCCAATGGAATGTGATCATAGCGGTTCGTCCTGTAGCAACTCCCCGAACGCAAACCTCAACTACGAGCCCAAAGACCAGCTCTGGCCGACCTTTCGTGACCTCGGCGACCACTCGACGCAGGCCGACAAGACTCACGGACCCGATGAAGGATTATCTCTCGGAGAAGGAGGGATGCTTTAGCTGCAGACGCATCAACACGGATCACCGCGTGAGCGACTGTACAGCCAACTGGCAGCAGGCACCGGATGTCCCGGAGGGGTGGGCCGAATTCGAAAAGAAGATGGCGAAAGCGGCTAAGAACGACACCCTCCATCAAATTGCGGAAAACTCAGAAGACGACATCTCAACGGACGAAGAAAACGAGTACGCCCCTCAGTTCATCTCCACCATTCCCATCACTCTGCACAACAACACGAAGTCAAAGACGTTGCAGGCACTTGCTGACTCTGGGGCCTCTTCCTCCTTTATCGCAGATAAGGTGGTTGAGAAACTGGGGTTAGTCATGCATCGTCTCCCTGTTCCTACATTGGTCAAAACTGCAATCAAAGGCCAAGCACGCGCGTTTCATGTTACCTCGTTTGTAAAGATTCCGATCACGCTCGAGAATGGCGCATGGGAAGCGGGACACACGATTCTGAAGGTGGCTAAACTGCAGGAGCCCTTGGAAGTGGTACTGGGGTTCAACTTCCTTGTAAAACACAAGGTTACCATCGACTTCGCGGCACACAAGATCCTGGTGCCACATCCGACCATGCCTGACGTAAAGATCGACCTTCTTGCGCCGGTCTTCGGACCCCACCCCAGCGAGCCGCGGCGAGGAATGCCAAACGAAGCGATAAAGCTCGGATCAACTGGCGTGCAGTGATTGCCTACATCGACGGGGTCCAGCAAAGGGAAACGGAGTTGACGGAGTTGCGACGGCGGGAGGCAAAGCTACGGGTCGAGTTCGCGGATCGGTTCCCGGGGATATTCCTCCGGTTTCGATGTATGAATCACCGGTCCGACACCGAATCGAGCTGAAGGACGGAGCAACAAAACCGAACTTGAAGGGTTATCGAGCGGCACACCGTTACCGGGAAGCCTGGAAGCGCCTGATTGATCAGCACGTCGCCAATGGCCGCCTTCGAAAGTCGTCATTAGAGTTCGCGTCCCCGGCGTTTGTCATCCCAAAGAAAGGTATGGATAAGGACCCGTCAATCCAACCACGCATGGTCTGTGACTACCGAGTACTCAACGAAGGGACGGTCCGAGATCGCACACCTCTACCACTTCCGGACGAGATTCTGTCGGTCTGCTCAAACGCGCGATTCTGGGGGAAGATCGACATGACAAACTCCTTCTTCCAAACCAAGATGGCCGAGGAAGACATCCGGAAGACGGCGATTGTGACACCGTGGGGATTGTACGAGTGGACGGTAATGCCAATGGGACTCTGCAACGCCCCGGCAACGCATCAGCGCCGAGTCAACGAGGCACTCGGAGACCTTATCGGGAGCGTGTGTTTCGTGTACCTCGATGACATCACAATCTTTGCCGACACCTTGGAGGAACATGAACGACGGGTGCGACTAGTCCTGGAGGCGCTGAGACGGGCGGATCTGTACGTATCGCCAAAGAAGACGGAACTGTTTGCTGCCGAGTGCTTTTTCCTCGGCCACCAGATCACTCGGGAAGGCATCAAGGTCGATCCTGACAAGGTGGAGCGGATCCAACAGTGGCCGCAACCAAGGACGGTGAAGCAATTGCGGGGATTCCTAGGTCTGGTGCAGTATCTGCGGAAGTTCATCGACAAGCTTGCGGATTTGATGGCGGTTTTAGTCCCGCTGACACGGAAAGGGGTGCATGTCGACGAAGGCTGGACGGGAGAGCACGACAAGGCGTTTGAGGCAATCAAGTCCTTGGTGGGCAACCTTCCTTCTCTACATCCCATTGACCATTCCGACAAGGGCGACCCATTATGGCTGATGACGGACGCGAGCAATTGGGGAATCGGGGCGGCACTCAGTCAAGGAAAGCAATGGCAGATGGCCATGCCGGCAGGCTATTGGTCACGACAGTACAACCCAGCGGAAGGCAACTATGCAGCCCACGAGATGGAATTGCTTGCAATTGTGGACGCCCTTCATTGCTGGCGGGCGGACCTTTTGGGTGTTCAATTCAAGATCCTCACAGACCACCACTCCTTGGCGGGCTTCATGAAGCAACCAAGCCTTTCACGACGACAAGCTCGATGGACCGAACGACTGGCCGATTACGACTTCGAGATTGTATATGTACGAGGTCCAGAGAATACAGTGGCTGATGCATTGAGTCGTTACTCTTTCCCGGAGGAACCCACAGCCGGCCGCCAGGCGAGCGACAATGTCAACGTGCTGGCGGAGGCAACTCTCGATCCTGCCTTCCTTTGCAAACTCAGGGACGGTTACCGCAAGGACCCGCAATGTCAACAAGCTATCAAGAACATTGACTCAACACCAGGCTACTCAGTCGACAATGGAATCGCACGGTTCGAAGGACGGATCCTCCTGCCAAAGACGGGGAACTTTCGGGAGGACGCGCTACATGACGCGCATGATGCCGCAGGCCATTTTGGACTACACAAGACGTATGAACACCTACGCCGCAACTTTATCTGGTCGGGAATGAAGGATGCATGCAAAGATTACGTTGAGTCCTGTGCTGCTTGTCAGACAATGAAGATGCATGGCACCGGTTTTGCCGGTCGGATCCACAATTTGAATGTGCCTGACCGGCCAATGCGGGAAGTTGGCCTAGACTTTGTCGGGCCACTTGTACCTAGCAATGGTAATGACGCACTGCTTACGGTAACAGATCGCCTTTCAGGCTACGTTCGCCTCATCCCCTGCCGCACGACGGACGACGCGACTACCACGGCGGACCGGTTCTTTGAGGGGTGGCATCGACACTTCGGCATGCCACAAGTGCTGGTCTCCGACCGCGACAAGCTCTTCACAAGCGAGTTCTGGCGAGCGTACATGGGACAGCTGGGAACGAAACTGGCAACATCGACGTCTTTCCACCCACAAACGGATGGCCGAAGCGAGCGAACAAATCGGACCGTGATCCAAGTCCTGCGAACAATGGTCAACCGACGGCAAAATGACTGGTCAAAGCACTTGGCTACGGTGGAGTTTGTGATCAACTCCAGTATGAACAGGTCGACGGGGAAGACACCATTTAAAGTGGTACTTGGGTTCATGCCGGAGCTGACACTGATCACCCCAGTGGAGGGCTCAACCATGTCACAGGCAGTCAAATCCATCGTGGAACAACGTGAAGCAGCGGTTGCGGAAGCCCGAGACAATTTGGCAATTGCAAAGATCCGACAGGCCAACCAGAGCAACAAGGCGAGGAAACCGGAGCCCGGGTTTGCAGTTGGCGACATGGTCTTAGTCGACTCGCGGGATCGACGACTGCGGTACAAGGCCGATGGGGAAGCACGGTCAGCCAAACTCTTTCCCCGGTTTGACGGCCCCTACGAAGTCCTAGCAGCACGACCCGAAACCTCAAATTACAAGCTGAAGCTCAAGGCGGGGGACAAGTTGCACAACGTCTTCCACGCCTCCAAGCTCCGACGCTGGGTAAAGAACAATGGGGTGGTGTTCCCAGGACGAGAGGCAACGGAACCAGCGGCCATTATCGTCCAAGGAAACGAGGAGTGGGAGGTAGAACGGATTGTGGACGAAAAGGGGAAGGAGTCAAGGAAGAGGTTCTTGGTGAAATGGAAGGGGTGGGCAGACAGCGACAACACATGGGAGCCATGCTCACACCTGGAAGACACCGCAGCGTTGGAAGAGTGGGAGAGTGGGAAGGCGGGGGAGGACAAGGCAAGGAGGGGAGGGTGTAAGGAGGGAGGGGAGTTTGGTTTAGGTGGTGGAGAGTGTAAGGCCCGTGCGCCTGGGCCTTAGGAAGAGGGGACGCGCGCCTGGGCACTCTTAGTCTCTCTCCAGCGACTGATACGAGTGTCCAGGTGAGCACAAGGTGGATCAGAAGGCATTGTCATACCAGCGACTGATACGAGTGTCCAGTGTCAATTCTACATACTTTGGTCCTGTGATCCTTGTCGTCGTCGCTCAGGTGTACACTCCAACGGGGTGTATTACAACTGTTTCTCGAGCAGTTTGACTTTGACTCTGCGTTTCTGAATGGAACAATGACAGAGATGGTCTACATGAAGTATCCCAAGGGTTGGGATCGCCCTCAAACCGGCGCAAGCCCTCCGTCTTGTTGAGTTGATGTACGGCACGAAGCAAGCTCCTCGAGAATGGAACGCAGCTGTGAACTCCCTGATGGTCGAGCGCGGCTACAAGAGATCTGATGCTGACTCCTGCCTTTACGTCAAGCGAGTAGATGAGAAGTTTATCTACATCACGCTGTACGTGGACGACGGCATGGTTGCTTCGAACGACCAAGAATTCCTGGATTCGGAGATCGAAGCGTTTAACAAAGTCTACAAGCTCAAGCGCCTCGGTCCAGTGAAGCTCTTCTTGGGTCTCGAATTCGAGCGTACATCAGATTACATCTTCGTGCATCAGTCCAAGTACATCAGGGATCTCGTTGCCATGTATGGAGGAGGTTCAGTACCCAAGCACCCGGTGAAAGTCCCCATGGAGCCAAGGTCGGATGTCGAACATTCTACGGATCCTTTCGATGACGTGGCTCTGTACCAGTCAGCAGTGGGAGCGCTGCAGTATGCTGCGCATCGAGCTCGACCCAATATCGTCACTTCGGTTCGTGCGGCAGCGTCCAAGGTTTCGGCTCCTACCCAGGCCGACTGGATTGCGGTGAAGCGTATCATCCGCTACTTGCAAGGCACTGTTGACTGGGGACTGAAGTTCAACCACGGAGGATCTACGGTATTCGAGCTTTACTCCGATGCCTCGTGGGGAGACGACATGTTGACTGGGAAGTCGATTGGAGCGTTCGTCTCGATTTTGGCAGGTGCTGCGATCTCTTGGCAAAGCAAACAGCAGTCGATGGTTGCAACTTCGACTACGGAGGCTGAGATTTTGGCGGCTTCCGCGGCAGCAAAGGAGGCCATGTGGCTTCGGCGATTGGCGGCGGATCTCGAGCTAGAACAACCTAAGGCTACACTGATCTGGGAGGACAACCAAGCGGTGATCGCGATCGCTCTCAACCCGGCTCATCACGGAAGGACGAAGCACTACAATGTGCATCACTTTTACATCCGAGAACGAGTTACGGCTGGCGATATTCGAATCAAGTATTGCAAGACAGGAGCGATGACTGCGGATATTCTTACAAAGCCGCTCGCTCGCAACTTGTTCGAACTTCATCGTGAGGGTATGGGAATGGTGTCCCTTGGAGCCTTGACCAGTGGGAGTGTTGTGGGAAATTAGTGGGGTCTGCGGTCCAGAGGGACTTATGGTCCTAGCAGTGGCGCGGGCGCACGGGTGTTGTGCGGGGGACCGGCAGAGGCGGCTGGTTGTTTACATGAGATTGCGTCTTTTTGGCCTAGCTGTTTTTCTCTCTTCTCCACCACGCACTCGATATCACATCTCGCCTAGTCGCTCTGTTACAGTCGATTGACCTTTAGCGACCCACTATCTCACAATAGGTCATCTATTGACGCCACGTAACTAGAGACGCTCCTACAACAACAAAATGCGTGAGCCAAAACAACTGTGAGAGAACACGTAAAGAAGGAATAAGTAAGACTCACCAATCCACTCTTGTACGAACCAGTTGACATTGAAATACGCCCGAAAGTTATCCTTCTTTGCTTGTAATTGGTTTTCTTCTCGGCTGTTGCAACCCAGTTCCGACTTCTTGGTGACGTCTGATTTGTTTGCTGCTGGTTTACGACGACTTCGGAACTCTTTGTCGATCCATGCGTCCGATTTTTCAAAGAACGCCCGCTTCTTCCCTTCGAACTCAGCCGAGCGCCGAGCTGTCGCCTCCCCATCTGTTTCATGCTCGGTGCGTATGAAACGAAAGCGCTGGATGATGGATCGAAATTCATACAAAATGTTGATCAACGACTTGCGAGCAATCCGAGAAGGCTTGACGGTGTTGCCCCTTTCGCCGTCATTCCTGTCACTCGACCACCGAATAATGGCCTGAACCACATGGAATTGGCAAAGGCGTATGTGGAAATTGAGGTTGTGCTTTTCTTTCCCTATAGTAACGTAGATGCAGAAGACAATGATCATCAGGAATTCAACATTGTGAGAGCAGTCTGCACATCTCATATAGTAGCCCTAGCAAGCAGCGGCGCTTACAGAGTGTCAAGGCGTTGAGCTCAGTCCGACATTTGTCGATCATGAAATTTGGTGGTTGCCACTGATTTTCCAAGATGAATTCGGCATTTTGGAGAAGATTTGGCAACCTGGGGGACGAGCCGGGTAGATTGGGCCCATTCTCACGAGCTTCTGAAGTACGCATGCAAATCGTCGACGGTACAGAAGGGCGTGAGCGACTCCTCTCAAAACTGTCGTGACGCGCAGCACACCCTGGTCAACCCATCTTACAACGCACTCCTTACAAGGATCGCGGCGCGCTCTTCGACCAGGCTGTTTACCGTGTCCAAGTAAATGACGAGAGTGTCTGCCTTCACATCACTGGAGAGAAGCATAGGACCTGAAGAAGACAATACATAAGCGATGAAATGAGTCTTTGTACTCGTCCGGACCTTCCTTTCAAGTGCTTCCCGGGCTCTCACCTAGCGCAAGTTTGTCTTTCAAGCCAGTCGAGACGAGGGCGGTGAGGGGGGCGCGGTCCTCGTTCAGGTATCGCCAGCTTGAGTCAAGTCCAACAAACCGCGACCAATCGCCTGAATCGTTCCCAACTGTGGCGAAGGACATCAACACGTCGATGGAGTGGAGGGAGGCCAGGACGCAGATCAACGGCTGCTTCGTTTTCTCATTAAAAGGTTGAAAGCTGACAAGGGTAAATACCTCCGCCGCTTGTTAGCTCATCAGATCGGCAAGCAGCTTAGATCGTGATCACTCACTAGGCCACTCCGCGTGTCTCGGTCTCCGTTGCATTTTGAAGGGTGAACGGTCTCAGCTCAGCCGTGCGCGCTAGCGAGTACAAGGAGGATCCATGCTGCGCGTTATGTCGACCTTTTGCCCTGAACATATTGCGCAGCTGCTTTGCGCCGACTTTCCTGTACTGCAGGAGAATGATCTCGTACTGTTTCTCCCAGACAGACATCCGCTGGTTCATATCTGTGAAATGATCGCGTCCATCATCGAGAAAGGAACTGATGGTCAGTCTTGAGAAGTGAAAACTTCTTGTGCAAACTTGGAGCACACACTCACTTTGAAATGCAAGCGTGGGCGTGTTGGCCTGCCGAAAGACTTCCTGATGCGCCAACGCACGAATGAAAGGGGCTGGACGTCGGACGTTCGGCGGTGGTTGGCGTCCTTCGTGGTTGCCGAGGGTGTACACCAGCGCCGATGAAAGATCGTCGGCCTGAACGAGGATCTACACAAGGGACGAAGAAGGTAACAGAGAGTCTTATCAGCCACCCAACTCAAGCTCCTTTGATTTCCTATCCGGGATGATCACCTTGAGTTGAGTAGAGCATGTTTTCCCGGGGTCCTTGTCATTGTCTCGTTTCTTGTACCCAAGTTTGACATCCTTGACCCGAACTCTTTTACAGGCCCCGAGCAACGATGTGTAATCCGTAGAACCTCCGCAACAGGTCGACCTTCGCCGGGTTGACTCCAAGCTTCTCGAAGGGTGATAGGCACTTCCGGACGCCATTCGATCCCCACTGCCACCTCCGACGGATGTTGATGATGAGTAGACGAGGGCGCGTCACCGTAAGGTCGCTCGACGACAGCGAGACAGCGTTCATATTTGCGTGGAGCCCAGTCATGCTTCTGTTAATAGATCGCACCAATGAAAGTTAGGTCGTTCACAGGACGAAACAAAACGCAGCGCAGCATGCAGCTTCAACATACCTCTGTAGCCTGAACTTTGGGAGCTCCAAGGCAGGAATTGCGTACAAATTCCCGTTCGGACCTCGGCTTGCGACAATTGAGAACAAGCGGCCTGAGACGGAGCTCGTTGTGCTCTGCAGTCGTGAGGATCATGTTTGAGAAAATTGCCTCGCGCGTCGTGTTCGATAACTCTTTGTCCTGTCGAGAGGGCTCGTACGTGTGCCGGTCAAGGATCTTCTTGTCGTTCCGAGCCAGGAGTAGTGCCGAGAAGATGTTGTCAATTGATTTCTCGTCTGAATTGTCGTCGTCGACTCCGTAGTAACCCTCGTCTGCCGAATCCTCGTCGGAGTCTCTCGAACGGCTCTTTGGAGAGATTAAAAGCCCCGAGACTGCGGAGGGGCTAGATATCGAGGACTTTGAGGGAACCGGGACCAAAGCTGCCAAGACTTGCAGACTGTCCTCATCCTCATCCACTTCCGAGTCAACTTCCGATGCGTATCCCTCTGGGGAGCTTTGTTCCTGCAACGCGATGGGTGGTCGGCCCCCTTTGTTTTGGAGCAGTTGGCACATTTCTCCTGTCGACATGATGAGTGCGACTGGCGCCATCTACCTCGAAGGTAAACCCTTCACTGGGCGTCGTTTGCTCGAGATGCACAGTATTTCCGCGCGACTAAGATAGGGAGGAGTGTTTACGTGAGGACTTTACGTGTAAGAAGAAAGAGAGAGTGGGGGAAAGACCAGTGAGCGTGTGAAGCTCTGAGGAAAGGAGCTGCTTTCAGGGGCATTTGTGAGTTTGCCGGTGTAGCCCGTCAAACGACGAGCGCCTGCGAGTTTTGGCGCGGCCCCAGGGCTTTCGCCGAATGTTTGAATTTTCTCGAATAAGGGTGCTAACGATTGCAGGCCTAAGGAACACTACAGCTCACTCATGTAGTGATTATGTCATTACCGCATAAGTATTCTAGTCAGCAAGAAAAAAACGTTTGCTCCACCCTATGATATTTATTGCAAGCTACGCTTGATGCCTCGTGACGATCGGCGTAAGGTTTAACCGCTGACACGGGCGCGGAGCGGCACAGCGGGGAAGAACCCCGATGTAGCAACTACTGCATTGTCCGCCTCGTCTCACCCGCCAGAAGTACTATAGACCTGTACATACATCATACATTCCCCAGAGTGATACATCACATATTGCAAGAGATACAGGCCTCTATGTGGTACCAAAGTTCCCATGAACGTGGTACAAGAATGACCTCGGATGTGACCCCAAAGTCCGCATCGATGTGATCCCAAAGTCCGCTCCGATGTGATCCCAAAGTCGCCTCCGATGTGGGACCAGAGTGCCTCCGACGTGGAAACAGAGTGCCTCCGACGTGGGAACAGAGTGCCTCCGACGTGGGCCCAAAAGCCGACCTTATGTGAGCCCAAAGTGACAAGCGATAGAGCGGTTATGTGTGCGTGCAATACAAGAATGACCTCAATGTGATCCCAAAGTCCGGGCCGCTACCCATGTCCAGGGAGTTGCCCGCGAAGCCGAAAAAAAAAAAAATGAAAGGAAAGAAAAGAAGGGAAAAAAGGGAGGATGTCGTACATTGCCAAAATAGGTATACATGTAACGTAATGATTCCACACGGTCTATATAATACGGTTAAAACGGCCTATAATACGGTTAAAACGGTCTATAATACGGTTAAAACGGTCTATAATACGGTTAAACAGGCGTTACAGATACAGTCTGATTAAGCACAGAGGTCTGAGCCTGAGCAGCACATGCGTTTGGACACAGACAGTCCTTTCTAGCCTTGCCTTTCGTCGCCTTGCTATCCACACCCTGACAGAACCGTCGAGAGGGCGGATTTCCTGCAATCATCTCATCGGACTCCTCAAACTCCCTTCCGCAATCTGCGCACGGATTACGGTACGGGTCTCGCCCCGAACCTTGCGAGCCCTTTGCTCGGCAGTCCGCACGTCCGCAAAAACGACAGTGCTTTTTACGCCTTTTTCCGGCTCCCTCGACTCCATCATCAGCGGTCAAAGCAAGGGTCGCCGCACTTGTTTCTTGGAAAGCCTGTATGGCGACAGTTTGAGGTTCTGAAGCGACCACCTCCGCTTCCGAGCGCCGCCCCAGGGTTGGCGGAGCATGTCCGATCAAAGGTTTTGTCGGCAGCATGTCGACGTCTTGAGCGCGATCTGGGTCAAGCACTTTTTTGGAGCGTCTTGATGTCATCCCCTGCCATTGCCAAAGTTGCTTGAGCATTGGCGAGCGTCGTACTTTTTGACATCCAAGTGATGATGTGCTCGGGCATCTATTGAATGGCACGAACGTCGTTAGCCCGGTTCGCGTGCGAGTCGGTGTGAGTGAAAGAACGCCCACCTTATAGAAGACACCATCACCATCTGCGTAATGATTCCAATCTCGAGTTATCTTGTTCACGCGCTTCTCTTCGCTCCAGTCTGGTGGCACGCGGCTGAGCAAGTACTTGAAGAGCGCGCGCTCTTTTAGAGAGTGCACGTGCAGAATCACAAATCGAGTTCCTTGGCGTTCAGCAAGCCAGTCATGCCGAGGCTTCAGACGTTGTACTGTTAAAGTTGTCGATGTTGGCCAGCTACGTGGTTTCCACTCGAGAGGTTCCGAGCGTGGGACAGGGGTGAGAGGCACATACGTCTCGAGGGTGAGCCCTGACTGGGAGCTCTTTAACAAGTCGACGCGTGCCACACTTAAGCGCTCCGAGGACTCCGCGTATAGCGTCGGATCGATGATCTTGGAGGCTGTGGACTCGCGGACAGGCAAAAGATGTGCGGTTTTTTGTCGCAGTCGATACAGATCCAGAGTGAGCCATAAGTCGAAATGACCGGTGAAAGCCACCCCAGTGCGATTGTATGTGCCAACCTGCAAGTTTGAATCGTGAATGAGCTTCTTGTTGCTTGTAGTCAACACGACCGATAAACGTGCCGACTGACTGTAAGTTTGTGTCCTAGTACATAGTCCAGCAGGCGAGCGTTTGCATGGCGCGGAGTGACGCCTGACTTAGCGAAGCGCGCGCGGAGATTTCGATGGATGCCACCTTCGAGGCCGTTCGTGCCGCGCCGACATGAATACAAGCGGACACCATCATCAGCTGTTCCATCAGGTCCACGACAACATCCGAGGTCGGTGTAAAGCTCGATGCCCACTGGATCAGAAAGCTGTCCCTTTCGAACGAGTTCGAGACACCTTTTCGCGGCGAGGAGTGCAGCCTTATTGAAGAGGGGCTGCTTTGTTTTAGCATCGAGCAACGACCCGAACGCCTCGAAAACTTCCCTGACCAATGGCTCAAGAATGCTTGGAGGAGGAATCGTTCGTCGGACACGCTTCCAGATGTATTGGGCGTGAGCGGGCGACCGTGTGGCTTCGTCGAAAGTCATCATCGCTTTGGCGAGTCGTATCGACACTAGATGCTTGTCGTCTAGGTTGACGACATAGATGGCATCGGAGAGAGCGCGAAGGAAAGCTCTTGTAGCTCCGTGCTTTTTCGATAGATAAATCTTCTGGAAAAAATGGAAGGGATCCATGAGAATTCGGGGTTGGGAATCATCGAGCGACGAGGCTGACCAGATGAAAGAGATGAAAATCGAATGAGCCTTAAATCAAACTCAACCGAGGAACCGGAGTGACCAACCTTTGTTTCCGTCGGCAGCGTCTAAGATGGCCGAGATCTCAACCGCATTGGTCTCGCAACGTTCGAGTAAAAGCGCTTCTTCGGTCTCAGCGGTCGCCGCATCGAGACTGTCGTCGAAGTCCTCCGTGTGCTCTTCCATCTCCGTTTATCTCGTGCAGGAGTTCGCTACGGCTCCAACGTCCAGTGCTTTTGAAGGCGAAGATATTTGAGCCGAGGACAGCGACGGCTTGTGAGCGGACGTGAACGTGTGAGCTGAGCTGTGGACGGAACTCTCGATGGTGACCTCATCGTCCAAGTCGACCACGAGAGCATCGAGCACAAAAAGCAACGGGAATGATCCGTCACCGCATTGGGAGCGAACGTTGCTGTCAGTGTTCTGTTGAATTGAGAACGCTCGTAAGGTCAAAAGATCGCGCTGTGGAAAGTCATCGCAATTGGTGTTGTATTCGGGAACGAGCGCTCCAGCAATGAAGGAAATATAAGATAACAAGTACCCACCTTTTCATTTGTATATTAGTAATAGACGATCTTGCCCTCTTTTCTCATCCTCTCGCTTTTTTGTCCTTTTTTTGCTTTTTTTATCTTTGCCTGCTTCTTTTTTTTTTTTTTTTCAGAGAAGCTGGCAAAGATAAAAAACAACGAAACAGACAAAAACTAGCGCCCAGTTGGACGACAAAAAGTAGGGGATGAAAACAGGAGACAATAGTTTATTACTCTACCGCTTTCCCTAGTAAAATATTTATTAAGGAGGATTTGCGTGATGGCAACGACAGCGCTGCTCTTGTCCCATTTGAATCCGTGAAACTCGGGTGAAGGCGCGCACGTTTCGTCGATCGAGGAATCAACTGTCTGGATGACACCCCGCGCGATTGGACGATCAGGTTCATACATGATAGCGACTTGAGTGCCCACACGTGGAAGTACCAGGGGCGACAATGGTCGTGTGTGACTTTTACTGATCGCCTTGTAGACGAGAAGCGACGCGTAGGCGTCGAGTGCAGCGTACATGATGTGGCGTGGGGGCAGCGTCGTCTCAGCCCAATCCATTGATCGACGAATTGATTCGTCTTTCGGCAGCCGTTTCTTGAGGAAGCGTTTCGAAAAGTGCGCGAGGCTTCGAGATCCAACTCCTCTCCCGAGCATGTGGCCGCTCAGGTTCGCGTGCTGCGCCAGATCCAATCCACCGCGATGCTTGAAGGTTTCGGTAAGACTGATCGGATTCTCCTCATCGATCGCAAGTTCCCAGCGCTCCGCGTTCGTGATGGCGTTGACGATGCGAGTGAGGTCGCCAGCAACGCCGACGCCCATCTTCAAGATATCCGCGCGTTCGAGAAAATGCCGAAAGGGCGGGGGCAAACGCCATTTGAAGCACTTTTGGATGATCTGCGAGAGCTGCAGACATGCAACAATTTGGTAAATTTTTGTTCGACTTTAAGTGGAAGAGCACGGGTACGAAAAGCTTACTTGAATCACATGAATGAACAAGTCTCCCTCCAGTGATTCCCAGGCGAATTGGACGAGTCAACGGCTTTCTTGGGGCCGCAATGGCCACGTTGCGATACGAGTTTGCGGGAGCGGTTGCCCATTCGGCGTCGACACCAACCACAAGTTTTCCATCTTTGGGGATGTTTTCTGTTATCGGCCTCAGCACTTGGGTCAACGCGGAAACGGTGTTCACTAGAATAGGGGTCGTCTCAGGAGGTAGCATGAGGTCGCCTTGGCGCGGGCCTGCGTTGGTGCCGAGAGTCGGAGCAAGCGAGGGGAGCGTTTGTATCAAGAATGTAGTGTCTTGGTCGGGCTGATCCGTGTAGCAGATGGAAGGTTGTTCGTGACCATACAATTTCAGATGCTTCGACATGTCCTCGAGTGGTGATTCGAATGGCGCGTGGCCTTTGGTCGCGGTGAGGACGGTGAGTCGAACTTCGCCGTACTCGTTTCCGACCATCAGGAGCGCATGAAAGGGAGGAATGCCATTGATCTTGGCGATTTGCTTCGGGACCTGAGATGAAGAGAGACTCATTGGGTTAGCACAATTCGAATTGATCAAGAATTTGCTTGCCCCTTTTCCAAGTTCTCACCTTGTAGCTGTGATCGAGTGACATGATTGTGCAAGGGGCCAATGAAACATGGTGGCGTATGAGCGACTCGTGTCTGAGAATGGGCAAGCAAAAGAGGGTCAGCAGGTGAACTTAGAGGCAAGTATCCGCAATGCTCGATACTACAATCCGGCCTTACTCTTCTATTTTCGCGTTGAAAAAATTCGCAAGAACCTTCGATGTTGGCACATAGCCGCAATTGCCCGCCGGGTCATCCCAATCACTGATGTCCTGATAAGGTCCCGGCTTTTGGCGCGCGAGCATGGCCGACCTATAGTCGAGCTCCAGCCTGTCGTGTGCGGCACGATGAAAGCAGACAAGCATGTCGGAAATTTGCTCAGCTCCCAGACCGTAGTGGAAGGAAGATCGCACTAGATCGAACACCTCCGAGGTAATGGCGGTGCGATGTGACAAACAGAACGGGAACATCGAGCGCAGCGATGGATCCAGTTGGCCAAGGACCTCTGGCGACCAAGACCGATACGTTTTGGAGCACTTCTTGTTGTCGCACTTGTAAGAGCGGCCGATGAGATAGACCGACTCGCGGAGACCACACGCTCGGCGCGGCCGATCCAAGAACCCGTTCAGCCTCAACATGCCTTTTTTGAGGACGGCTTCGTTGAGCTCGCACTCCATGCACCGCAGGCCGACACCCGCTCGCTTGTCATCTGGCTGGCCGATCATTAGGAGGGGATCCCAATAGAAGAACTGTGGTGCGTAGATGTCCAGATTGGCGTTGGAGATGCGGCCGTCATAGAGCCTAGTCCAAGCCGACTTGACAGGTAGAAAACCGTGAACTAGCTCATCACCGCTCTTGTGGTCGCGTGCTTTGTTGGAATAGTTGTTAACACGCCTGATATGCGCGAGGTGGTGGGTCGTTTGCGTTTGGAGCCAAGCGGGGTGCTTCCAACGTTCACTTCCTTTGGTCGCCCTGTGGCGACTTCATCTTCGTCGCCGTCGTAAAGCTCGCCGCCTCCTCCATTGCAAAGGGGTACGCCAGCCTCGATGAAATCTGACGCCTGCGTGAAGGCTTCTACCTCTAC
Organism: Microbotryum lychnidis-dioicae p1A1 Lamole; assembly: GCA_001244265.2. NCBI lineage: Eukaryota > Fungi > Basidiomycota > Microbotryomycetes > Microbotryales > Microbotryaceae > Microbotryum > Microbotryum lychnidis-dioicae. Next base: position 2,148,891 of record CDLV01000004.1, on the reverse strand, counting down.
TGGCAATGGCCGAGTTGACTGCAGGCGTTGCTGGCTCGAGTTGGCGATGGTGGTTGAGCTGGAGAGCCCCGCGACACGTTGCTGAACGTTGGGCGGATTTGATTCCGAAGGACTAGAGGCATTGGAGCTTGAGCAAACGAGCTGAGGCGCTTGAGGGCTTGAACGGGTTCCTTGCGATGCGAACGATAGTTTCGTTTGTTTCTATAGTGTTTGAGCATTAATCGTACTTAGAGTTCAATCGACGAGATCAAGCGAATCGCGAAGGCATAGCTCCAGGATGTGCACTCACGGTGTACTCTCTATCAGACGGGTTCTATTCGCAGTGGTATAGATCACGAATATCAGCACAGCGAACAGCACGTGGGAACGATCGCCAGGCTTGAGCGGGTTGAACTCACCTGCATACGTGCGTCTTGCCGGAGGACGGCAGCTTGGCGTTCCGTTTCGGCTTTGGCTTCAAGCCGCTCCTTCTCGGCCTGAACTTTGACTCGCTGTGCCTCTCTCTGCAGATCTCTCTGAGCTTCCTTCGCTTCTCTCAACGCTTGCTTTTTCTTCTTGTCCATTTCATCTCTTGCAGCCTTCTGTTGCTCCGATAGGGCTGGACGACCTCGCGCCCGCTTCGGTGGTCCTTGGTCGCTCAATGACTGTTCAACTGATCGCCGACTCAGTGGTTTTGAGGATATGGTTGAAGTCGTGAAATTGTCGAGACGTGTTTTATCCCAAGACGCTGCGTCATCTTCAGATCCGTCTTCAATAGAAGTCGAGTCCTCGTCGATCGCCATCGCGTCTCCATCGTCTTGATCATTCGGCACCGGGCTGGATGAATGACGGTGATCGAATGGCGAGGTTACATCACGCAGCCATGTCGATTCGGTTGGGAACCCAACATTGGGATGGCTCATGTATATGAGTCGAAAGCAGGCGAATGAGCCGAGGGAGAGAGTCTCTCGTACGACCGTCCCGCCGTTAGCACACGCGCTCACACGCGCCTATGAGGACCCCCGAAAGCCCAGCCAGAGGCGCATGCGAAAAAACGCCCTTTTTTGGCCTTTTTGTCAAAGTTTTTTACCCTATTTTGGCCCCAAAATGTCAAAATTTCGCATGCGCCTCGGAAATATTATCAAAATGTGTTCTACATGCTCCAAAAATCGCTCAAAAGTCCTCGAAAACGCGTTCCGAGCGTTTGCGGGCGCGCCGCGGCCTATCGAAAGTGGCTTGCGGGCGCGCGTCGCTTCGGCTGGTGTTGCGCGTGGCTCCAGGCTTCGAACAAGCCTTCCTTGCTTTGCTGGCTGGCTCGCTGCTTCGTTGTCAGACTTCCTTTTTGCTGAAGTTGAGCTCCTTGTTTCCGCGGTGGCATTTGTGCGACTTGTAGAGGTTCTGCCGGCGGCATCTCGCAGGCCGGGCACGCTCCGAAGGGCGGCAAACCTTTGCTCGGCATGTGCGCTCGTGCTGATTAGGCGCTCGTCCGGGTAACATGAGGAAGGTCCGTGGTTGAACGATATGTAGTCGTTGACGGGCCTAATGACTCGATGACCTGTCGACCATCAATCATGGGGAACGGCATAGTGCCATCAATGAGGTGTGTGGAATAGCATGTTTTCTTGATGAGGCGAAGCTCCTGTACGACGACATTTGAGAGCAGAACCAACGAGGCGAGCGTGTCTTGGTTGCAGTGGTTTGTTGTCACTTTGCTGTAGATGTATCGCACTGTAGGACACAAGACTTGTGTCAAACGAGAACTTCACAGCTCAACTGCCACTCAAAACAATGTACCAATTCCGATAGACAGCGCTTCTTCTCCATAAGCAGTTTGATCGCAGCTGAGTGAATGCATGCCACGCTTGAGGCCAAAGCAGCAATCTCCAATGGTGTGGCAGCGGTTACAGCTCCGTCAAGCGATCCAAAATGAGGATAGCGTTGTGCTAGCGCTCCATACTGCTTGTCTCTCTCAGGGAGCTTTTCCTAAAAGTATAGGACCGGCAAAACATTAGATCCAGCTGCCTTCGTTCCTAAATTCAGCAACAACTCACTTGAATGCGGCCGTCCTCAATATAGGCGCTCTTCTGAATCTCGTTTGTTGTGAGCGCTCGGGCCACCTGACCACCTCCAGTCCAGCGAAAGCTCCTTGCGGTGCCCGCAATGTCTTCGAAGCGAGATGGTCCCATGGACTGCACCAACCCTTTCAAGACGCGTGAATGTACTGCACTGCGTCCTTGCTCTGTATTGCTAATCTCTAAGCCTGCCTCTCCGCGACTTGTGTCGCTCAATTCCATTGGCCTCCCTTTGAGTAGAACAACTCTGAGGTGGCTACACTCATGAGCAGCTCGATGGGCAATCAAGCTGGCCCAGTTCAGCGAGAAACTGGTATCGCGAGCATCAACAAGAGGCGGAAGCTTCAAGTGTGTAGGCTGTATAGTACCGAAGATGCATGAGTTCAGATCGAAATTACGCTAGTTAAGCTTGGTAGACGCACGATTGGACGTAATGAGCTGTTTGCCTTCTCAATGGTCTCGAGTACGTAGCGTTCCTCAGCTTGTCTGTCAGCTTCGTCGTAAGCGATTTGCACGTCGAGTCTGGCCAATGAGAAAGGAGAACCATATGAGGTCCGGATTAAAAGGTAGAAGAACGCTTCAGCGCACATGGCACAGTGAAGTGTCCACTCACAAGGCTGCCTCAACGTCAAAGTCCAGAGCTGCAAGCGATCGAATTGCACGGTCGACAGCTTCCCGCTCGTTTGGGTCCAGTTTCACAACACCTTGGCACGTGCTACGTCGCATGCCATCAAGAGCAGAATCCAGCAATTCGGTGCGGAGCAGACCTTGATCTTCCTTGGTAGGATGATGGTCTTCAAGATCTACTTCAAGTGGGCATGGTATCCCGTGTCAGATACGCATCACTTGTAGACCAAGTCGTTCGGAACTACCTTGAACTGTTGTGCCATGGGCGAGTACGTCAATTGACGAGTATGTCAGGTTGCGGACCTTGGTTGCGTCTGTTGGACGCGATGCGTTGCACAGGCTCCCACATGTGTAAACCTGAAAGCAGTTCACGCGCAGTATTTGCCGCTGCAAAACTGGTGAGAGAGATGTCGCCATCACTGGGGTACGTTCGCATCGCAACAAGGTCAAGATCGTCGAGGTCGTTGTAGGTATGATGGTAGCCTTGACGTGATCCCGCCGCCTCGGTCTTAAACTTCCTCACGAGCTCCAAGAGTGCAGTGACTTTGCCAGTTGCCTGTCGGATTCTAGCCGGGTTAACTACTGTATATATTAGATTGATTTATGAAGAACGCACCTGCAAGGACTCTAGAGCATCGAACTCCTTTACAATCTGGCGTATACCCCCGAAGAAGTGCTCCACCAATTCTGTGCCATGCCGCCAGGGAATGAACGATTCCTTCGGCCAAAAATCTCGGTAGTTGCGGACGAGAGCAATCGTTGAGTCAACCATCTTCCTGACCCCATCAAGCGTTTCTTTGGCGAGGAACGAGTGAGAGCTAGATCCGGGGCGACTTCGGACAAAGTCATACCACGCCTCGAACGTATATCTGACAACGAGCAACATCCTGATACGTTCAAGGGGCTGAAGCGACCGGTTCTGGATGGCATCGTGTAACTCGCCACATAAGAAGAGATATATGACCGCATCGGGGTCGAGTTTTTGTCTTCAGCGAGTTCGGTTACGAGTTCGAGCGTCGCCTTGGAGAATGCCCGATGTGTTGCATTGTCGTCTTGGCGATCACGCCCGACCACATCACGACAAGACAGAGTACGACGCGACTCCAGTCCGCCCAGGATGGTGAGCATATCCTGGTAGGCAATGCATCCGAGACCACCGAACAGCAATCTTGCTCCAGAGTCGATAGCGTTCCTCAGACATTTGGCCAGGTGTTTTTCGTCCCGACATAAGACTATCGGCGTTCCCGCGACGTTGACGGTCGATATAGTGATCTCAGGAAACACTCCGTCCAGATCTGGGGAGGGGAGGGTGTATGATGACGCGTTCCTTGATCCGGTTTGAGCAACAGCGCCACCCTGATCGCGCAAAAGGACGGCAACATTACGTTGCAGCACACCCTCGCTTGCCGCACCATCTGCGGAGATGGATACCAGAAGGTGTGCGACGCAACGTTTTATTAATTCTTGTATCACTGAATGTAACTGTTCGGTCACGTCCTCCGCGTTCGTAGTTTCGCCGATCACAAAAGCGGCACACACCTGTGCTGGGGAGCCAACATCGTTCGGTGCTATCATGTAAGCTCGGATCTGAATGAAGAGGCGACACATGTTGAAGCCTCATGGAAATGAAGTACAAACTTAAAAGAATCATTGCCACTCACTTTGGTTCCAGCAACCGGGGGTCAGGTCCGCCGAACATATCAGGGAGTTCACCCGGAGTTTCGTAGATGCGTGGCGGACCAATTGATCCGATCAGCTCGTGGCGGAATATGCCCTTCGTACGTAGCTCGCGCTCTAAACTGAGGTCTTCTGAGTAGTATGGAGTGGTTCGCATCCTGGATCGACACTTCGTGTCGTCTACGTGCAAATTGAACGTTAGGCCGTCTGCTTCGAGTTTCGCGCAAACACGATCCATGTTGGACTTGTCGAGGCCGAGGCGCATCCTGCCTGATGTCGCTCGGTCCATTCCGCAAGCACCTCGATCATTCAGTATGAGGTTGAATTGAAGGAACGAAAGAATGACGGTACTCACTGCAGTTTTCGGCTTGTGGATGCGCCGATTGTAGCCTGCAGCACTCTCAGAGCCATCGGAGACGCCAGCGCCATGGCTTGCTCGAAGTCACGCAGCGCTTCGGACCGCACAAAGCCTCGCATTGATTTGCCCTTGACCATCCGATCGTGCTTGACCGTAGCCGCTTCCCTCCAAGATGTTCGCTCCGTCAAATTCTCCTGAGGCCACACCTTGCGCGAATCGTAGATACACGGTCCCTTGACCGTTGTCATCCAGGATCTCTTCTAGTCCATGATGTCGCCGGTAGATGGCCGAGAGAAGTGTATCGCCCGCGACATATTTCTTGTTGGTGTATTTGCGAGTTGCGCCAGCAGCATATTGACGTCGAAGAGCTGCTCGACAGGATGAATCCTTAGGAAGCCTCGCGCATTCTTCACACGGTAAGCTTGGTCCGTCCTTGTTGATCGAATCTCGAGCGCTATACTTGCGACAATTCACACTGATGATGCGCGGTGCTCGATGATCGTTGCGCCACTTCCATTCATTCGCTTCCAATTTGTCCACCTTCCTCTCGAGCTCCGTCATTGGTCGTTTACCAATTTTGGGATAGAGGCGCAAACGAAGCGTCCGTCGAGGAAGGGCCCCGCCACCTTGCGCCGCAGTTAATGAAAGATAATGCATCGCCGATTCAGACGTAAGGCCGGGGCACGGTCCTAGCGAGGGGCTGGTAGCAGTTGAGCCAGAGGCGATAGGTCTGAAGAAATTGCTGATGGGTTGGAGGTTGACACACTTCTTATTGCCGAGATGTAATTGAAATCGTGCCTTGCACAGCAAGGCCGCCATTGGAACCAAGACATAACAACGTCCACACCGCACGTACTTTGGATTGTTGACGTCGACATTCGATCCCGGGCAAAGATCTTCGACTTTTTCAGCAAACCTCCTGAAAAGAGGCGGATGGTCGCGAGCCCACGTCGTATGCTCCTCGGGGTGAGCTCTCGAGCTTTCGTCGGCTTCGATACCTTGGTGAAGGTCGTTTGAAGTCGAGAAGATGGCGGGTTTTTTGAGGATGATGCGACCGTTGATTTGTTGGCTTGATTGTCGCTGCCTTGCCGAACTCTGCCGACGTGCTCTTGCTGCTCAGTGTTCCGGCAGCGGATCCCCTCCCAGACTTTGCCTTTGATTTTGCGCCCGTGGCAACGATGGATTCGATCTCTTTGGGATCCTCGACAGCACCAACCAGAGAGGATAAACGACAGAATTGACGGAGCCGTGACATGTGAGCGCGCGCTGCGTTGAATGACCCAATCCCGAGCACCTCCGCCTCCACTGCATTGATCGTAGCCGGCCCGCACGAGTAGCTGTCTTCCTGTTGTTCCGCCTTAGGAGTATGAGGGAACTCGTTTTTGATATCCAGCTTCAGAAATTTGAATAGCGTAAGGACGGCCGTCCGAGTAGCCGCGGTGATCGGAGTGGCGGAGAGTGAGTTGATCACAGACCATGTCCGGCTGTGCATGTTGATGCGGGCCAGGACCCAATGGCTGTCGGAGCAGAGGGGTAGAAACCAGATTGACTTTGAAGTCGGCGTGTTGCGCATGCAATCGCCTAGCTCGATGAGATTCCGATACTGGTTTGGCGGGCCGAAAAAGCAGGCTTTGAAGACCGAATGAGGATCCGAGTCGGGAGGGCGAGCCATTACCAAGGAGATGACGGTGGAGGGTACAAGTCCATACGATGTTTCGAAATCGGGATTCTGCACTCGTTCAGCTCGAAGGACGCTTTCAATTGACAAGTTCACCGCGGCTTCACCGAGCCAATCATGACCTGGGTAGAGACGCGAATAAGCAAGTTGCCTCAGATACGAGATGAATACAAGTGGCCAGCTGAAGGATTGGTGTACTAACTTAAGAATTTCAGGGGATCAACCAAACTCGTTCCATTTGCAAGAAGAGGCAATGGTAGAAGCCCGTCTTGCTCTTGCCATTGCAATCCGTTCAGTATGCGACGTGCGACAGCGATACGGTTGCGGTCAATTTCGTTGATAACGATAATTTTGTCCATCCATCGTTGAGCTCGCAGCGCCCAGCTTTGAACGTCTTTTGCTCGGTCGTACTCTGACCATAGCCGATCGGCGCCGAGCGGCAAACACGTCGACCCGACGGCCAAAGATCGATATCCTGGCTTGCGTGCATTGATCAGAGCATCGGTAGCGAGAAACGCGTCTCTGGTCTGAAGAGTCGGGTAGGGTAAGTTCGAATACTGGGTGGGCTCGTTTTTGGACAACTCGATGTGAAGAGACGCGTCGGCGGGAGCGACATCGAAGGCGAGGAGCTCGGCAACCGTTATGTTGGTGAGCGGCGATAATCGATCAAAGTCATCGTCGTGCAAATAGTAGTCCTGATCTTCGTCAAGAAACAAGCATGGAATCATTTCGTCGTGCTATGCTCCAGTGTCAGAACGAAGTGAAGCGGAACGGAACCTCAGGGGCCCCGTCATTTTTATCTTACTCGATAGGGGAATCTAATCCCTAATATTCTCTAACAGCCACTGAACTAAAGTGATTAGCGAAAATGGCTAGTGACTTGTTCAAGCGCGAGCATCGCGAAGCGCGTTTCGAAGCGAAGGCAAACGGGCCCAAAGCGATGCCGTAGGCTGCTCAGGGTAGGCCAAAATTGGGCCGACTCACGGGAAAATGTCAAAATCTGGGCATGCGCCTCGGGGCGAAACGTGTGTTTCGTCCCAAAATGTCAATTTTTTGCGATGCGCCTCGACGATTTTCATGATTTTGGGCCCTCAAAATGTCAAAAAAAAAAAAAAAATGCGCCTCCGGCTGGGTTTTCGGGGGTCCTCTTTGCGCGCGCCTTTGCTAGAACCTTGTCCAACTCGCGCCCTCCTGTGCCTTTCTTCCGCTTCTCTACCGCTTCCCGAAATTAGCTAGATTGCTGATCTTCGGTAGAGAACAGGTTAGTTGCAATCATACCACCGCTTCCCGACATTAGCTAGATCGTTGATCTTCGGTAGAGAACAGATCGTCCAGCCGCACCGCGTCCGTCTCGTCAGACCGCGTCCGTACCGCCTCACGACGTCTCCCCTTGGCCTAAGCTCGACGCCCCTCCCAAAGGGAGGGGCTTGTGAATTATCGGCGCGTTTGGCCCAGTTGCCCTCCAAAATTTTGGCCCTGAAAAGTGCCCCATTGCTGTAGCATGGCATATATTGGTGCTATCTGAAAACTGGAGGGATACGTCTTTACTTCATCTCTATTGATGAGGCTTCACCGAAGCTTGAAGTCTAGAAACGCTTGATCATCTCGCTACAGCAGCTTGAATCAAGTGATTCCGAACGAGACGCAGGTCGGCGGACGGACCAGTCGTAGTCCAGTCCGAGGCTCGCCGATGATGAGAGCGCCAACTACACGATGCGCTCGGACCATCTGAGGCCCGATCGACCGAAATCGCAGACTTCGGATCGCTGTAGCTCCACCCACAGCTTATGAAAGCTCTCGCCACTTGGGGTATGTCATTTTTAGAGCATAAAGAAAAATAGGGTCCCTCACTTTTGCATGAATGTAAGTATTTGCCAAGTTACAGAAAACCACCCCAAATGGCCCTGAAATTTCGGAGGGCATCTGGGCCAAGCGCGCCGATAACTCGTAAGCCCCTCCCAGAGGGAGGGCTTAGTTGAGCTTACTCTTGGCCCGTCCGTCGCACACTGCAGCCACGTCGACGCGCCACCAGTAGCCCAAGCGGTCGCTACTCCGAAGTCCGAAACCTCTTCGGCATCCACTCAACAGATTGATGGTCCCTCGATGTCGTTGGCTTTGCCCTCGAAGCTGATCGTAAGGACGACTCTCTGAACTCATTCGATAGAGACCGACGAGGTGTGCCCTTGACAGGCGTTGGCATTTGTACAGGCATGATGGATTATGAGGGCGGTAGCGACGTCGTGGACTGGCGTTGTGGACCGAAGGTGAGACCGGTGAGGCGCGGCCGGCTGATTCACGTCGGCGCGAAGAACGGTCCCGCTGGGTCCGTGCGCGAGCCAGCTCCACGTCGAAAATAACGACTTCTCACCGCTGTAGCTCAATGAATAGGATTTTTAAGAGTCTTCCCCTTGGGCAGTTGCGCGAAAAAATAGCATAATAATGCCCCTATTGAAACAGATTGTATAGGTTGAATTTATGTGCCATGCTACAGCAAGGTGGTACTTTTCTGGGCCAAATTTCGATAGGCAACTCAGCCGAACGCGCACCTCCACAGAGAGGACCCCCCCCCGAAAGCCCAGCCTGAGGCGCGTAGGTAAAGAGTGGACAAAATTTTGGCCCTAGAAAAGCCAAAATCGCGATTTTTGATGATGTTGTAGAGCATCTGAAGCAATTTTAGAGCTATTGTTGGACGACCGTAGATGGACTGGACATTTGAAGGTCATTTTGGGCGAATACACCAAAAAAGGGTGGACAAATGAGGTCCAAAATCCGGGATTTTGGCCGATTTTACCTACGCGCCTCAGGCTGGGCTTTCATGGGTGCTCCACAGATAGGAGGGTTTCGAGCTTAGGATACGGCCAAAGAGTGGGTCCTGCGCCTCTGTCTACCACCTGGCCGAGACCGACGCACCCACAACCTTCCTACGTCAAGCACGGAAATGGAGATGCTTATCTGCGATTCCGACACCAACACCGGAGATCGTGGACCGCAAGACCTTATTCTCCAGGTGCACGGTGATCGATGTCCCGATGGTCGGCCCCAAGTACCAAGTCATCAGCTCGCTCCATCCGTCTGCGTTGCCTCTCCGGTACCCACTACTCTTCCCCGCGGGGGAAGATGGCTTCCACCCCAACATTCCTCTTTGCGGTTTCAACCAAGCTGGGCCGCCCATCGCAAGAAACCGAGAGCAGATCGACACTGGTGTCCAATTGCGCGAGCTACTTGACGGCCTTGGTCCAGATGAAGAAGACGAAGAGGAGGACGATGAGGATGAAGACGACGAGGAGGACGAAGAGAATGGTGATGGTGAACGTAAGCTAAGCGTCTTCGGCTCACTCTCATATACCTCTCTGTTGAGACGCACCCTCAGACTGACATAAATTGTTCGAAAATCTAGGACGAAGATCAAACAAGAGGGGTCGAGGTGAATCAACCCGAGTTTCGCGTTCCCAATACTTTGCATATCACTTGCACGGACGCGACGACTACTTCTCGATTCCGCATGCCACCCAGCGTCTCTTCCTCGAGTTCGTGATTGACGGATACTCCCAAGTCGAGACCGATCGACTCAACTACATCCGGTTGCATCAAGAAAGTCTGCGCCTCACCACGGCCCAAGGCATCACCGACGCTGTTGCCAACGGCCTGACCCCGGATCAAATTGGACGTTCGGTGATTTTGGGCTCGACGTTCAAGAATAGCCCGCGCGAGATCACGCAGCGCTACCAAGATGCGATGGCTTGCGTCGTCAAATATGAAAAGCCTTCGCTGTTCATCACGGTGACGTGCAACCCCGAATGGCCGGAAATCAAGGCTGCACTGGGGCCGAACGACAAAGCATGCAACCGTCCGGATCTCATTGCACGAGTGTTTGAAGCCAAGCTGAACCGACTCTGCGACGACGTTTTTGGCAACAAGCAACGTGCAGGCTGTTTTGGCGTGGTTCTGACGCATACACATGTGATTGAGTATCAGAAGCGGGGCCTGCCACATGCCCATATCCTCATCACCCTCGCGCCGGACGATCATCCTTTGTCGACGGAAGCGATCGACAAAATGATCCGGCCGAGATACCCGATCCTTCGCGCTATCCTAATCTCCACGAGACCGTCACAAAGCACATGCTGCATGGCAAGTGTGGCGGAAACTCGACTCAGCCCTGCATGGAGAAGGACAAGTACGGTAATCCGAGGTGCAAGCGCCATTTTCCTCGCGAACAGAACCCCACACCCGCATGCACCCTGAAGGCTACCCGTTGTATCGCCGACGCTTTAGCCACGCCGTTGTCAAGGGGGTGTTATCTACAACGATGGTGACTGCGTGCCGTACTCGCCTTATCTCTGCGCCAAGTACAATGCGCATATCAATGTGGAGGCTGTGACAACGATCGGCGCGATCAAGTACCTCTTCAAGTATGTGTACAAAGGTCCGGATCGAGCTGTGGCGCGTGTTGAGCGTGCAGCGAACGGTGAAGGGGCTCGCGAGGACGAACCGGTTCGAGATGAGATCAACGAGTTCGTCGAAGGTCGCTACATCAGTGCTCCAGAAGCGGTCCACCGCCTATTCGGATTCTCGGTCGGTAGAGTGTGGCCACCCGTCAATCGACTACCGGTCCATCTGGAGAATCAACAATCTGTGCAGATCAATCCCAATGAACCGCTGCCCCTCGACACTCCGCCCACTCGCTTCAAACTGACCGGCTTCTTCGACCTGTGCGCTGCAGCTCCCGACGGCGAGCTCACTACCACGTTGTTCTACACGAATGTGCGGCGCTACTACTCCTGGAATAAGGAGAAGTTGCGCTGGAAACGCCGAGTCCATGATCGCAATGTCATTGGACGAATCTACACCGTCCCACTGCGTAGTGGGGAGCGCTTTTGCCTCAGACTGCTCCTCGAGGTCGTCATGGGCCCGACATCGTTTGCGGACCTGCTCATGTTCGAAGACGTCGTTTATCCTTCCTATCGCGCCGCTTGCGCCGCTCGTGGACTTCTCGCCGACGATGGCGAGCATCACATCTGTCTCAGGGAAGCTGCACAGATTGAAACCGGTGACCAACTACGTCGATCATTCGTGTTCATGCTCATCCATGCGACGGTTGCCAACCCACCAGCTTTGCTGGATCTTCACTTTGCTTCTCTTAGCGACGATGCCCGTTATCACATCGAACGCTATGAAGACGTGCCCTTCAACGATCAAACCATCCGCCTGTGGACCCTCAACAAGATTCGTCTCCTCCTTGCGGCAAACGATCGAACTTTGGCCTTCTTTGATCTTCCCGAGCTGACCGAGGACGAAGTGCGGCTGTTTGATCGTCTCGAGGAACGGCTTCCCCGTTTTGATCGCCAGCAATGCGCGCAAGATGCCGAAGCGGCGCATGCCCGTCTGAACCACGACCAACGAATTGCATTTGACGAGTGTCTTCGCGCGGTCGAGCTCGATGTCGTCGATCAGATGCGCGACAACAACCTTGGGCCGTAGCATGTGTTTTTCCTGCTAGCACCTGGGGGTACTGGCAAGACTTTTGTGGAAAATGCCCTTCTCGATACTGTGCGAGCTCGAGGCGACCAAGCGATTGCGGTGGCGTCGTCCGGAGTAGCGGCGTTGCTTCTCAAGGGAGGACACACGGCGCATTCGACTTTTCGAATCCCACTCGACACCTTGCCAACCTCGAGGTGTCCAGTCGACAGGGAGAGTGATCTCGCGCTGATGCTGCGTACCACCAAGCTTATCATTTGGGATGAAGCACCAATGGCGCATCGATTCGCGGTCGAAGCGGTCGACCGTTTACTGCGTGATCTCCGACAGATCGAGGAGCTCTTCGGCGGGGTGACAACAATCTTTGCGGGTCAGTTGGGCTCTTCCGCCTCCGCTCTGAACAGCGGCATGCTAATGAGGTTTCCAATTTGCAGGTGACTTTCGCCAGTGCCTTCCTTTCGTTCCCAAAGGAACTCCCGGTCAAATCGTCGATGCATCCCTCATCAAGGCAGACTTCTGGCGCGACGTTCGTATCTTGCGACTTACCGAGAACATGCGTCTCAGCTCGAACGCGCGACTTTGCGGAATGGCTACTCACCGTGGGAGATGGAACTGCCAACATGCACCCATACGACAAGATTGCGGTACGTTGGGCTCCCCTCTTTTACCCAACCAACCGACACTAAGACCCCTTCCATTCGTTTCGCAGCTGCCCGATTACCTGCTGCTTCCGGACGGTCAAAGAACGGCCGAAGGGTTGATCAACTTTGTCTACCCTGGTTTAAGGACCGTGAACAAGGAGTCCCTCGAAGACCTGATTCAGCTGCTCTCACGTCAGGCATTCCTAGCTCCGCATAACGCAACGGTCGATCGCATCAATGCCAAGCTGCTGGAAGAGCTCGATGGCGACTACATCGAGTATCGCAGCGCAGACGAGGTTGTTGAGGCAGGCGGAACTGGGGGTGGAATGGCGCCTGAACTGATTTCGCCAGAGTAATCACATTCAATCAACCCATCCAACTTCCCCGCGCATCACTTGCGTCTCAAGGAAGGGATCCCCGTCGTTCTTCTTCGCAATTTGGACCCAGACGTGGGCCTCTGCAACGGTACCTGCCTGATCGTGTCGCACGCAAGATCGAGAGTCATTCATGCCATCATCTTGACCGGAGATCGAGCGGGCACCACGGTCTTCATCCCTCGCGTGCGACTTGAGACAAATGCGACTGGCAGTCGCCAACTTGGTTTCACTATGCGCCGGCTCCAATTCCCGCTTCGCGTTGCCTTGGCCATGACGATCAACAAAGCCCAAGGTCAATCACTCGATCGCGTTGGCGTCGATCTCTCCCTACATCCCGTCTTCACTCATGGGCAGCTGTATGTGGCATTGTCTCGAGCCATGAGTGTTGATCGACTCAAGGTGCTACTGCCCTCTCGAGACCCCGCCGATGATGACGACGACCTACAAGCCGTTGATCGAGCGGCAGCCGCAGCCACCGCGACCCCAAACCCAGTATTCCGCTCTGTTCTCAGGGCAATGAATGGAGAATAGTTTTGATGCTGTCCTTTGTATTGTGTGTTTTATCTTCACTGAGATCATGATTCTGCTATTCAATTTTCATCCTCCCGTTGATACAACACGGGTTCCCACTGGTAGAATAGTTTTAAGGATTTAGCTGTTAGTTTAGGTCAGGTAGAGGCTGCCGCACTTAGTTACTAATGTTGAGATCGTCATCAATTTCCCCAGCTCGTGCACCCCAATTTTCGTTGAACAAACCTTCAGCTCTAGAGAGCTTCAGGGATCCTCGTGCTTTCTTACTGCTCGCGGGCCACCCAAGCCTCGGCGATGGCGCTCGACAGGTACTGCACCTCCATCAATGTTTCACTGCAGGCCTTATCGGCATCGCTCTATCCGGACGAGACACTGCTACAAGCCCAGGACGGCGTCGGCCTCTACGATGGGTCAGTGCAGTTACCCCCCACTTTCTCTATGGAGCGAGCGATCATCGGGAAGCTGACCCCACCGCACGGCAACGCTCGCAGCAAGGAAAAATCGCCCAACCACTTTGCTGGTCGACTGCATCTCACAAGCCATCGACTGCTGTTCGTCGCGTCGCACAAGCCGCACCGGTACTCGCTCGCCCTCGACCTCGCGCACGTAAGACAGACCGAGTACTACACCGGTTTCCTCAAGTCCAGCCCCAAGATCACCCTTCTCTTGGGATCACCCGATGCAGCGGCCACATCGATCAATGGTACCACCGCCGCCACCACCGCTGCCGGGTTCCTCTCGTCGAGTTCTGCCTCGAGCCAATCCGCCGCTCTGACCACGTCAGCCTCAACCTCGGCGCCGTCCCCACTGCCCGCCGGTTCAATCGCCTCCCCTACACCAACGTCATCGAGTGCTAGTGGCCGACGCACGTGGATATGTCGCGTGTGTGGCATGTCCAATATATCCTCGATCAAATGCTCGCTCTGCGGCATCACCCGCGACAAACTCATCACCTCGAGCAGTCAATCCGCCTCCCTCACCGCAGCGGCCTCAGCTCCCTCCCCGTCTGCCTCATTTCCCGCCAGTCCTGCTCCATCTTCCCCCGCTCTTCGGTCCGTCGCATCTCGGACAGACTGTTCTCATTCGCCAATACCTACTCCACTACCATCCTTACCTGCCTCGCTTCTTGGCCCCACCTCGCAGCAGAGGCCCGACGCCGAAAACTCTGTCTCTGACCCAGCCGCCCTAACTTTGGTCGACGGCAAGCTCCCCTGCCCCGTTTGCACCTTTCTGAACCATCACTCCATGTCAAGATGTGAGCTGTGTGACTCGCCTCTGCCTTCGCTTCGCCCGGCCCCAACCTTGAGCGCGCCGAGAAGAGGCTCCTTGTCGATCTCGAGGCCCTCGACCCCGGACTCTCTCGCATCGTCGAACGACCACTTAATGCGCCTGAGCTTTCGAACCGGCGGCGAACGCGAGTTCTACAACGCACTCAAGGAAGCCCTGGCCAGGAAAGCTTGGGACTGGCAAAGTGCCAATGCACTGCTCCGACCGTCCAAGTCGAGCAACGGGTCGTCCGAGGCGCGAGCGCTCGGGGCGATCAATGAGCGAGCGGGTGGGATTGGTAGGCGCTTTTCCGACGAGGCTGATTCCGAATTCCAAACCAAGCGAGTTTCGAGGCTGACTTGTTAGTGGCTTTCTTCATCCCTCTTCTACTTACAGGTGCCATCATGAAATCGTTCACATTGGAAGCAGCCGATCGGGACCAATCGCTCGAATCGGCCCTGAAGGATCTCCAGTCGCTCATGTCCAAAGCCAAAGACATGATTCAGCTCGCGCAATTAATCAACGAACGACTTGCACAGGCGAACGCTGGCAGCACCTCTACCGCCGGAACCAGCACTCCTGCGGTGTCCACCTCGGAGAAGACAGCGGCATCTTCCCTTGCGACCTCGTCCCTCGCTTCCTTGGGTTTGATCGAGTTGGCCATCACTCCAGATCTCATCAGCGAAAGTCAAAGGTACCATGAAGAGCTTGCCAAAGAACTCGGAACGCTGTTGAATCACTCCGACGCCGTCGTCAGGCGGAGAGGTGTCGTCGGGCTGGACGAAGCGTGGTGCGCTTGGAACAGGGCTCGAGGTGTGGGTGAGTGTCGAGTGATACGCCTCGGACGGTACCAGATACGTGATTCTAAAGCTGAGCGTTGTCGTGAGTCTTTCGCATTCGGCTTATGTGCCTCTCCTCTCCAGCCCTCATCTCGCCGAAAGATTTTCGACTCGCGACCCCATACCTACCGATGCACACATCGCCAATGCTTTCACTCCTCACGCTCC
This sequence comes from Microbotryum lychnidis-dioicae p1A1 Lamole, assembly GCA_001244265.2. Lineage (NCBI taxonomy): Eukaryota > Fungi > Basidiomycota > Microbotryomycetes > Microbotryales > Microbotryaceae > Microbotryum > Microbotryum lychnidis-dioicae. The sequence goes on along the minus strand of CDLV01000004.1, from coordinate 2,133,200 downwards.
CAAGTGGTCTCACGATTCTGCACACCTCACGATACTCGCTCCCCGTTTTTAGTCAACGGATTTGGGACCTATTGGACCTCGAGCAAGCCATTTCCCTCTCGAGCCGCGAGTCCCCGGACGAACCTTTGCGGATGCAAGGTCTATCGACGATCGAGATCGCTCAATCCGACGACGAGTCGCATGAAGGGGGAGGCGAAGGTATTGGTATTGGTATTGGTTTGGTCAAAGAGTTGTTGGAGATGGTCGAGACGAGGGGCGAGATTTGTCGGGACCAAGGTGGCGCCGGCGGGGGCGAGAGTGAGGTCGGATGGTTTAGGAACTACTTTGAGAGCGCAGGGCGTGATTGGGATGGAACCAAATTTTGAGGGGTCGGAAAGGATAGACTTTGTTGTAAGTTGTACAAACAGAAGTCGTCGACTTGTCTGTGCATGTCTGCATAATTGCGCGCGATGTCTCAGCCCACGTTGACATCGTTGCAGTGACTGCTCCTACACATGCGCGCGCGAAACTCATGGAGCCCATATGGAAAAACGCTGTATGTCTGCAAAGACCAAAGTTACCTTGCACCGTGAACGGCTCCCTTCTAATTTCAATCAGCATCGATTGAAATTGTTATTTTGTTTGCCAGCCCCTTCACAACTGGACTACACAGCCAAAAAAGCCAGCAATTTCAAGCGATGTGGAATCAGAAGGGAGCCATTTAAGGCGCAAGGTAACTTTGCATGTAGTTAGTTGTGAAGGGGCTGGTATACAAAACAACAATTTCAATCGATGCTGATTGAAATTAGAAGGGAGCCGTTCACGGTGCAAGGTAACTTTGGTCTTTGCAGACATACGGCGTTTTTCCATATGGGCTCCATGAGTTTCGCGCGCGCATGTGTAGTCTCGACACTCGAAGAGTTGGACTGAGGCGTCGCGGCGCATGACGTGTTGGTACTGGGCATCTACCCCTGCTGACCTTGGTGAGTCGTTATCAATGCTTCATTTGGAGCCACCTCGGGGATCTTGAGTAAAACTCCGCAAATCCCGTGACCTGCCCCCACGGACGAACTATGCCTTAGCTTCGTGAATCGCGGTGCTGTGCTGAGCGGCGTCCGTTGCCGGATGTCGGCGGTGCCTCCCAAGTCGGCGGACCGAGCTCTTGAATCCTCGCTTCTTTATTCACTCTTTCGCTGCTGTCCATCGACGACAAGCCGGCCCCGACGTACCGCCGTGACCATGCATCTTGCGATAAGTTTGCTCGTCTTCAGTCTGCCTTTACCTATGGCACATCCACATTCCGGTGGTCTTGCTCCGTCGTCATTGCTCGAAGAACGAGAGGGCGCTGGGGCCCAAGTCTTTGCGCGACACCTCGACCGACTCAAGCTCGAGCGCGAACGGGCCGCCGCCGATGACACTGCTGCTGTACCGTTTTGGAAACGACAGTCGACGACAAGCTCGGGTGAAGGACAGGCAATCTCAACTGGCTCAAATTCTGCAGAGTGAGTACCCGCTCTGCCACGTTTTCTCCGCACGTTGGTTCACAATGCACCCGCTCAGGTCTAGTGATCGTTGGTCGAGCTAAGGCACTCGAAAGCCCCTCGCACGATCGAGCTTCGGCGGGGTCCGCGGCCGGACGGCGCGCGGAGAGGTGGTAGCCGGCAGCCGCTTGGGGTCGCGTCGACCGAGCGACCTTGATTCGACTATGATGCTCACTCAGAAGACTCGCGGCTGACCTCGCGGATGATCATCGATGTTTCTCCGACTCCGCAGAGCTGCAGGATACACCTGTGATGACACTACCTGCGTGCTTCCCTCATGCCATGTAGGTGGTCTGTCTCTGCATCACACTGCTTCCGAGCTCCTTGCTCCACAGCTGCTCGCCGAAGGCATTGCCGAGCTCGTCACTCAACTGGCTGCGTGGGGTCCCTGACCGTGATGAGAGTCATGCTGATCGCCACCATCCCTTGATCCTGCCCACACCTTCCCAATCGTTGCACCATCTGTCCCACCAAACTTGGCGCCCGATCAACAGTGCGCATCCGTGAATCCACCAGGGCGACTGAGTCCGAAGGATACCCCTCAATTCATCAGTGAGTCGACTTGCCGCGCAAGCTCAGGGCGAAAATGGGTACGACTCTACATGGGAACACAACCGCGCTCGGTGTTCGAAATCCTTGGCTCGAGTCCTCGATCACTCACATGCTGTGCTTCTATCCCAAACAATCCCCCTGCTCAGCGGTCACCGCCGATGACGCCGTCAACACCTTCACGATCGAGGTGCTTGACTATCTCCTGTCCAAGCGCAAGAACCCGAATGGATGTCAACCCAAGATGACCTACTTCAACTCGGTCAGTACTTGCCATCTCGGTTCCGACCAAGGAATTTGAGGTCTACTCACTCACCCAGAAAAACTCACAGCTCATGTACAGCAATTACAGCATGGTCACCGACTGGTTCGTTGCCGGCAACGAAATCGCCGACCACACTATGACTCATGTTGGCGACCCCCCTGCCGTGAGTGCCAAGCGGTCTACGCTCTCTGCAAGCATGACTGGAGAAATTTTTGATCGAATTTTTGAAGGGTTCACTCCCTCGCATGCATGTTGTGATTTGACACAGACCGAGATCAACGGCAACCTCGCTGCGCTAAACGCTTTCTCCGGGATTCCATTGGTCGAGCTCAAGGGGTTCCGTGCGCCAATGCTCAATTTCTCCAGCAGCACTTTGACGACCCTGCACACGTCCGGTTTCCTATACGACTCTTCGGCGACGTCGGCGAGTCCAGCTGATGCAGCTGCCACGGACGCGTACTGGCCATACACACTTGACAACGGCCTGGCAAACAATTGTCTGGATGTGACGGGGGTGTGCAAAGGAGCACTAAAGCTGCCGGGCTTGTGGGAGGTCCCAATGTGAGTCGTGGTGTTCCCGTAATGACAGTACCTTGTATTAACACAACTGGACATTTAATCTCCATCTAATGCAAAGGTATGCCGTTTTCGAAGCGAACAATGCCTCCGATATTCATCTCATGTGAGTCCGCAAGATGGGACACGCAGGGGTATTTTCCTCCTTTGCTCACAGCCAGTGCCTTGCTCGGTTTCTTCTGCGTCGCGCACGCGTAGGGATCCGTGGTTGGACTCGGAAGACATGTCGGAGGTACTCGCTTGGCTCAAGTCAAGCTTTCTCTCGCACTACAGTGGGAACCGCCAGCCGTTCGGACTCTACACCCATCCCATCCACCTTGCGGTCAACTATCCTGGTCTGACGAACCCGACGGCCCAGCGCGAGATGCTGCAAGAGTTCCTTGATTGGGTACAGACCTTTCCGGACGTGTGGTTCGTGACGAATCAGCAGCTCTTGGCGTGGATGCAAGACCCCAAATCGAACGACCAGATCGCGCAATCCCCCGCGTTGCAGTGCTCCGCGCCCGCCGTTGATGCATCGCTCAAGATCTGCAATGGGCTCGCACAGAATGAAGCTGGCCTACTCTTGCAGTGTCCCTTCACCGAATTTTCGTGGACAACTTGCTATGGGTGCCCCGTGACGCCGCCAACCCCACAAAACCCGGTTCCGGCACAGAATACAACGCTCGGTGTCAGGGCCCATTTGCCTACAAACTGCTCCACGCCGTTCTTCGATCCTGTGGGCAATAGGTGCACTTGCGCGGCAAGTTCCTGCGCGTTCACAGATCAAACGAGACCTATCGGGAACTACTCGACCCCGCTTTCGGATGGCAACTCGGCCACCGGTGCCGCGGGTGGATCGACTTCGACCTCCGGCCGAGGCTCGTCGACACAAACATCGATCCCTCGGCAACTATCAACCGCGTCCCAGCTCCTCACTCGAGTGGCCCTCGCTGCAGCGTTGGATTTCGCGACATTCCTTATCTTACTCAACTGAGGAACAGTCCACGTGCCTCGCCTTCGGATGCCCCGGCCGGCCCGAAAGCTGTATGATGGATCTGGGACCCCGCTATGTATCTCGCAGTGAACGGCGCTTTCAGTCAGAACGGTCGCAGAGTAATAGATATAATGACATAACTCTTCAGGCTCTTCACCAATCAGTGTGACAGGCTGGACGCGCAACATGGCTGTCCGAGCTCACACACAAATACGTCCGCGTTATGTTATACCACCTGTTCTGCAGTGGTTCTCTCTTCCTTTGACGATGCTCCCGGCGTGAACATGACGACTTGACGCCCTCTGACGAAGTGTAGATATTGGCTGGTCACTGTGGTACTCGGGATCCCGTCGCGTGCAGCAAAGTCGGAAATAAGACTCCTGATGTCGGAAATGAGATGGGACTCCTGATCGTTGTGGAACTCGGGATCCCGTCGCGTGCAGCAAAGTCGGAAATGAGATGGGACTCCTGATCTCGTCGGCTGAATCAGAGTACTCGGGTCACGCGGGCGACGGCTAATTCGGTGGTCTCGGGGATCGGGCTGGAGTCGCCTAGTCGGGAAGTGCAGATTCGGCTAGCTCGGCCTAGCGCCACATGAGCGGATAAAAGTTCAGGACGAAGTATGACGTGATCAGGACGAAGTATGGCGTGTTCGGAGGGCCGAGTGTCGGAAAAGAGGAGGAAGCTGGCCCGGAGGGATCGGAGTGTCCTGGCGTCGGAGGGGAGTTTGCTTCTTGTTTTTAGGGAGACCACTTCGAGGATCCAATTCAGCGTCTTAGCTGGTTCTCACTTTCTGCGTGTTTCGTTCTCGTACTCGGTCTCGTTTTCCCTTGTCATTTCATATCATCTTTGATCGACCGCTTTGCTATACCATAACTGGGGAGTCAGCCGGGATTTCTCTTTGTTTCTGCACAAAGGACGCCCTCAAGCCCTAGCCCGTGGTCAGCATCGACAATCTCAACTTGCCTTCGACACATCGTCATCGGCAGCCCCTGGATATCTCGGAAGGAGGAAAGGAAGGAAAAGGAAGGAAGAAAGGCGGAACACTTGGCATTACATGAATTGAAACGAAATGGCGAAGGCAACGGAGGGAAGGGATGAAGTACACAGGGCGGATGGAAATGGAGGAATGGGTGGAGCAGCTGCGGCGGAGATTGCGGAAACATTGGCAACCCTTGCAACCCCTTACTTAGCGAGGAATGTGGCGTACCCGTTGAATGGCCGTAACGCGGAGAAGTTCTTGAGGGAGTATGAGCCCCTATTTAGCGCGCGTTTCACGACCCCTGAGATGTACTGCAAACATCTTCACAATGCGGTGCCTCATCGTTTCATGCGAGTGATTGAGGAGTGGGATGAGTTTAAGGATTTGAACTGGGAGGGGGTGAAGGAAAGGATGGTTGAGGAGTTTGGGGAAGGGGACGATGACGATTCGCCGGACCGTCTATATGAGGTGAATGATCGTCAGTTGGAGGGACGGAGGAAGATCAGGACTCGGCAGGACCTGGATGAGTACTACCGCCGCTTCAAGCGTCACTCCGAGCCCCTGGTGAAGAAAGAGGTCCTCTCGTGGCAGAGTGAGTCGTCGCTGTTCCTCGAAGGTTCGCCTAGAGAGCTGGTAAAGGAGTACAAGTCACTTCGTAAATTGGCGCGTTCCCTTCTTCCTTCGGTGGAACAAATGGCCAGAGACAGGGAGGCGGCAACTGGCTGGCGAGTCACAAACGCTGAGATGGTGGAGATCAGGAAGAAGCACAAGGAGGATGACCTGAAATACCGTCGAGAGCTTCGTATCGGGGAGTTGTATGGAGAGATGCTCAAGCTGCTCAGAGGAGGAGGTCGTACGTCGCGTCGAGGAAGGGATACCCGCAGGAGAGACTTCTACGATTCGGACTCAGACTCGGAAGAAGAGGCAGAGGATCGCAGGGATAGGTGGCGCAACGACAGGTTGCCCAGTCCCGCGCCTAGGAGTGTTCGTTTCTCGGGATTGCCCCTATCTTTTATTCGTCGTCAGGAGTCAGAGTCCATGCCATCAACTGCCACGCGATCAGCCTTGTCTTCCAGGAGTCGATCAGGAGCGGGACCGGAGGACAATGGATCGAGGAGCTCGAGTCTGCCGGATGACTTCATCAACGACTTTCGCCGCTTGGTTGTGAACACGACCACGATGTCGCAGGAACTGGTAACGATGAAGCAGGAGTTTGCTCGCTTCCAACAACCTGGCTCTTTCTACGGCGGTAATGTTCAGGGTCCTCAGCAGGGGCAATCCGGTAACCAAGGGCAAGCTCAGAGGGGTTCTCAAGGCTTTGGCTATGGAGGAGGACCGGACGCGAACATGCGAGGGGGACAGCCTCGACCCAACGGATACGCTACTGGCGCCAATGCAACTCCTTATACGCCTCGTAATTCTGGACTCGACTGTCGTGGTTGCGGACTTGGTGGTCATCCGACGCGCGCCTGTCCTAAGGTCTTGGAACGTAAGTCGAAGGGGGACGTGACTGAAGGAGAATCGGGGAGGTATTATTTCCGCGGTCGCGAGTGTCCATTGCCGCACCGTTTGCCGGAGGGGATGCCGACGTATGAGGCTCTTTGGGATGCGTGGGAGAAGGGTTTGGAGCAGAGGAACGGTGCAAACCGGGGAGGGAATGGATCGATGGGACAGGACGGTCAAGGAATGGGATCGGCGATGCGCACAAACGTTGGATTCTTCTCTTCGGCGGACGAGCGGGATGAGGACAAAGCCCCTTTCGATGTTTACACGGCTTCCCGACAGGTCCGTGCGCGCACTCCCAGTGTGTCAAAAGGGTATTACTGTTTCATCCCAATTAGAATAGTTTAGTATCTAGTTGTTGATATTAGCCGCGCGCGCGCCTCTAGCCTTCCAAGTGCGCGCGCCCTTAGCGCTTCTCTCTCTTCTCCAACTATCTTTACTATCTTCTTCGGCTCTTGTGCTTACGTACATCGTGCCTCGGGCCTCAGGTTCCTAAAAGGTTATGAGCCCACCTAGCCCATCAGCGGCGGGCGACCTCGACGTCCAGAGTGACATGGCAACAACGCCTCCACCACCTTCGTCAATCAACGACGTCGCCCCCACTACCTCCGTCACGCTCACTCAAGAACAATTCGACGAGCTGATTAGGAACCAGCGCCCCGCACGGGACGACGACGCATTCTCCATGCGTCAGCTCCTACCCCCAGCCAACCCTCCGGTCTTCCCCGACGACTCGAAACTCACGGAGGACAACTATGTTGACTGGGACCTGACCATGTCGGTCACCTTTGCCCGCAAAGTCTGCGCATACCTGCGCAAGGGCACGCGCGACCCCTCTGGCCTCTCGCCTTACGCTCGCGCTGGGAGGATTACGCGGCCCGCGCGCTAGCGGGATCGCTCACAGTCACCACGAAGGCCACCATCGGCCCAATCGTTCAGACGGGCGGCTCGGCGCACCAATGCTGGCTCGCCCTCGCCGCACGCTATGCTCCCAGCGATGCCCAAGCGTACTCGGCACTCATCAAGGACTATTTCAGCATGCCACCATGCCCGCCCACTTGGGCTGGTTTCAACACATGGACAAATCAAGCCATGGTTCTCGTCAACCACCTTCGAATGGCCCAGCTAGACCTTGAACAGGCCATCGCGGCCCGGGCCCTTGACGACTTGCCGCACATTTTCGATGGATGGCGCACAACGTTCTACGCAATGAACATTTGTGACAACAGGCTGCCGCGCGTCGAACAAATCTTCGCGTCAATGGAGACTGTCGCTCGGACTTTGCGCAACGAGTTGAACCCGGCCCTCGTAGCAAAGGCGGTCGCGCCGACCACAAGCGCTGCTCCTGGCAAAAAGGGGAAATGGGATCGGTCTGGTCCTGCCCCGAGCAACTGCCCGGCTTGCGGTCAAGGCAAACACTGGCTCGACAAGTGTCCGGACTCGCGCAAGCGAGCCAAATACATCGAGCTTAGGAACGCCATGAAGGCACTCCAAGGCATGTCATCATCAACTATGACCGCTCTCGTGGCCGCCGCGGAAGCGTCCAAGGATCAAGACATGTCCTTCTTTTCTTCTGCCATGTTTGTCAACATCGGACAACCTGACATCCTTCTGCTGGACTCGGCGTCGGCGTGCCACGTCGTCAACAATGCGTCCTTCTTTGACGGTCCCCTTTCACCTACCCAGCAAGTCCTGCAGGGTCTGGGGGGAACGTTGAGGGCCTCGGGAATCGGCTCGATCAAGCTTGTCTCCGATATGGGTACCACGTTCACCCTCAACAACGTGATCTACGCTCCCAAAAGCCCGGCTAACCTCATCTCGGTCCGGGCCTTCGACCGCAAAGGCGTTTGCATCACCTTCAAATGCGGACACGTCAAGCTCCGCACGCCGCAAGGTTGCTTCGCTACAGCATCAGCCATCGCGTCCCGCGTTTACAAACTCAACACTTCAGTCCGCGCTGGCAGCAAAGGTGCGCTACCCTTGCTCGTCTCCACCAAGTCCACTAGGCTACCTTTACTTACCCTTCACTGCCGCTACGGCCACACCTCTGTCCAGACACTCAAAACTGGCGGCCTCCGGCCAGGTGGAGGGTTTGGATTGGCCCTATAGTGACTTCGAGAGTGTAGACTTCTCTTGCAATGCCTGCCTTGCCTCCAAGGCCTATCGTTTGCCTTTCCCCTCTTCGTCGTTGCATGCAGCTGAACCACTTGCGTTGGTGCACTCGGACGTCTTATCTTTCCCGAGGAATCCTTAAGCCATAAGCGATACCTTGTCGCATTCATTGACGACTTCTTGAGGAAGACTTGGGTTTACCCCATCGGGCACAAGAGCGAGGTCTTTCAGACATTCAAGGATTGGCTCTTGGAGATCGAAAACGCCACGGGTCGCAGGGTCAAAACACTTTGCTCGGACAACGGTGGCGAGTATGTCTCTACTGCTTTCAACGGCTATTGTGTGGCACGCGGAATTTGTCGCGAATTGACCATACCGTACACGCCTGAGCAAAACGGATGGGCTGAGCGAGCCAACCGGTCGATTGTCGAGGGCACCCTTTCTCTCCTGTCCCACTCGGGACTCCCACGATCGTGCTGGGATGAGGCGGCTATGTGTTACATCCACGTTAAAAACCTATCGCCCCACGCGGCTCTTGGTGGAGACGTCCCAGACCGTCGATGGTCGGGCCACACACCAGGCATTAGGGGTCTTCGGGCATTTGGTTGTTGCGCTTGGACCACCGTGCCGGCTCATAGACGGGACAAGCTCGATCCAAAAGGGATTCCTCTGGTCTTCGTCGGGTACGATTGACACGCGAAAGCCTACCGTCTTCTTGACCCTTCCTCAATGCGTGTGAGACTGGGCCGCAATGTGACGTTTGTAGAAACCGAGTTCCCCTTCGCAATCGCGCCTGCCCGAGCGACGCAGCCGTCCATCCCGGGTTACAGCCCCCTGCTTCCACCTGTCCAAGCTCCAACGCCTGTCGAGCCTCCCCCACAGCCACTGGCCCCAACGCCTGTCAAGGCACCCGCGTCGCCCGCATTGGCCAGCTCTGCCGTCAACGACGACGCCTCATCGACCATGAGCGCAACAATGGAGTCAGCCGTGAACCTGCCACAACCACCCCCAGATCCAGCTCCACTCGCCAAAGTCAAGCCGGGTTGGGAGTACGGCGACGTTGCCAAGGTTGGTCCTGATCCAGGGAAGTACGGTGAAATTGATGCTAAAAACATCATTGATGGCCCCTGGACTTGCCGCCAACCCGTTCCCACCATGATCACGCGGGAACAGACGGTCGAAGACCCCAACGGACCCTCCGCTTCTTTCAAGAGTCTGCTCCTTGCCTTCTCATCAACCAAAGCCGGCTTCGCGGATCATGACCTGTCGGTTGTTCGCGATCCGGCAAATTGGGGCGACGTCATTTGATCAGGACAAGAGGACGTTTGGGGCGCTCCAGCACAGGATGAACTCAACTCCCTTCTAAATGATTAAGGGGTCTTCCAAATTGTCGAATCCTGTGAGCTCCCTGCGGGTGAGATCCTCCTGCGGTCAGGCTGGGTGTTCCGGACTAAACGCAACCAGCATGGTGACATCACCAATCACAAGGCCCGACTTGTCGCTCACAGATGTGCCCAACGCCCTGGCCTTGACTTCGAGAAGACCTACGCCCCTGTCGTCAAATTCACGTCCATTTGAGCCCTCATCGCACTCGCCGCGGCCAACGGCTATCACGTCCATCAGGCCAACATCAATAAGGCGTACTTACATGGCAAACTTGACAAGCCTCTCTACATGCGCATCCCTCAGGGCATCAACCTGCCCGGCAAGATCCTCAAGCTGTCCAAAGCCATCTACGGCCTTTGCCAGGCCGGCACCATCTGGAACACCAAGATCAACTCTACTCTGCGGTCCCTCGGATACATCCCCACCAGGTCGGACATCTGTATCTACTGCCGCAAACACAACGGGCACTTACACTATATTGCCTTGTACGTCAACGACCTGCTTTTGGTTGGTCCCTCAACCGCCGAAATTGACCGGGTGCTTGATGCGCTGGAACTCGCATACGGCATCAAATGCCTCGGACCTGCCAAATATATTCTAGGCATCCAAGTCAAACGCGGACAAGATGGTTCTATCACACTCTCACAAGAGCGCTACCTTCGGGACATCCTTGCCAGGTTCCAATTCACCAATGCCAAGCCGGCAAGTATCCCAATGCAGCCAGTTGTTGTCCTTGACTTTGAGGATTTGGCGGCCACTCCTCAGGATCGTATGCGCTACTTGCAGGCCATCGGTTTGTTGATGTACGCAGCAGTAGGAACTCGTCCGGACCTCGCCTTCATGGTCAGCTACCTCGCTCGCTTCTCCCAGCAGCCTGGCCCGGAGCATTGGACAGCCATCAAGCAGGTCCTCCGTTACATCAAAGGCACGCTGGGCTTGGGTCTCACCTATCGCAAGACCAGCCAACCACTCCATGGCTACTCGGACGCAAATTGGGGCGCCTGTTTGACCACCTCGCGTTCGACCATGGGTTACGCGTTCATCTACTCAGGAGGTGCCGTTGTCATCTACGGCGACAACCAAGGATCTCTCGCCCTCGCTCAACACCCAACCAACCACCAAGGGTCTCGTCACGTGCGCATCTCCGAGCATTACGTCCGCGAACGCGTAGCCGAGAAGGAGATCGACGTCGTTTATATTGCCACCGCGGACATGTTTGCCGACATCTTCACCAAGGCCTTGGGTCCCAAACCGTTCCTCTTCCATCGGGAAAACTTGGGTTTGCGGGTTGCAGTGGTATGACAGCACGGGGGGGTGTCAAAAGGGTATTACTGTTTCATCCCACTTAGAATAGTTTAGTATCTAGTTGTTGATATGAGCCGCGCGCGCGCCTCTAGCCTTCCAAGTGCGCGCGCCCTTAGCGCTTCTCTCTCTTCTCCAACTATCTTTACTATCTTCTTCGGCTCTCGTGCTTACGTACATCGTGCCTCGGGCCTCAGGTTCCTAAAATTGATGAGGTTCTGCCCCGCTTCTTCTGACCCCTCACGACGTTGTCGCCGCGCTCGTCATCGGCATTGTCATCATCGTTGGCGTCGCCGAGCTCGTCGTCGTCGTTGTCCGTCTTACGCTTCTTCTTGCTGACCCTCTTCTTCACCTCATAGGTTGCGCGGCCGTCCTCGACTGGAAAGCGTTCGGCGCCATTGTCCTTGGTTCCGGCGATGATCTCGCAATCCACGCAGGGGACGAGAGCGCGGCTCATCGCGAACCCCGACTGCTTCGCTTGACCCATGAGGTCCGCAAGGAAGAAGAGGATGATGCCGCGCCAGAGGAACCACACTTGCGTGAGCGAATCGAAACACCAAATCCCTCGGGCCGCCTCCTCGAACCGCTTCAAGATTATCCACGCAAAACTGTCGAGGTCGGTCGGTGTTGTTGCGCACGGAGCGATCATGAGAATAAACATGTTGTCACGACTGTAGCGACCCGATTCGATCGGAATGTTGTAAAGCGTGACCGACCATATCCAAAACGAGCCTGTCTGTTGCTCCTGCACTAGAGCGCCATCTGATAAAATTCCAAAGAAGCAATTCCTCTCGTCGTGGAAAGCGCCAAGGTCGTGCGCTCGTGCCAGTGCTTGACCGGATGATATATCGAAGTAGCCCCCTGTGTCCGGGTTGCCCAACTCGGATCGCCTCTTGATAAACGACATGAGGTCCTCGTATAAGGACCAAAGCAGTTTGGCCTGCTGAGCACTGGCGAACGCGGCCTCGAGTCTGGGTACCGGGTCCAGGAAAACGGCCTGCTGTCAAGGCTTGCTTACAGTCCCACCGCAATGGTCTCGCCCCGTCTCAAATCTCGCTTTGTCACACACCGCGGGCACCTGCTGACTTTTGTTTGTCCGCGGGTTGATGGGCCAGGCTTCTTTGCCTTGGCGTCACAGCTCATCTGATTAGCACGCGGCCTGACGAATGCGACGTGACCATGGACGCAGGTATCGAAGTACTCGGGGACAAGGCCCGATACCGCATTGAACCAGTGACCTGTGCTCTCGAGCAACATGCAGTGCTTCAGGTCCACACCCTTCTGATGGCATGCTTCCGCAAGTAGCTCGTTGTATTGCTCCACGCTCATGCCACTTCCCTTGGCTCGGATGTAGCAACAGAGGGACAACATCTGCTCAGGACTGAGATCGGATAATTGCGTGCGACAAGGTGGTGGGCCGTGCGGCGCATCCGCCACAGGATGATACGGCGTCTCAATGGGATCCAGCGCTCGTAAGACGTCGGGATCAGTCACATTTGTTGTGGATTTGGACTTGGAGTACCAATGAATGAATGAAGATTCGCTATAGCTACACGGTGTTGATAGATGACCTATTGTGAGATAGAGTATCGCCAAGGTCAATCAACTTGTAGCAGGCGAATGGGCGAGATAGATATTGAGTGTGTGTTAAAGAAGAAGGAGAGAGTGAACGAGACCAGAGCCTTAGATAGTATCCGCGTGCAAGCCACCTCTGAGTCCAATCAATACGCCACACCGCCATCTGCCTCCATCCGGCGCCGCGCCACGCGCGCGCCAACTTCCCAATGCCACAAGTCCCTCTGGACCGCTGACCCTTTACTAATTTCCCACAACAAATGCGATCTAGCCCGCTTGAAAAGGTTACTGCCCAGCAGTAGTGCCAACAGCGGGAGGTCTAACAGGTCAGCTAGAGATCCAGAAGGAAAGCTCTCTGCTGCTGGCGATAAGATAAGCAGGCATTCTTCTTGGCTGCGCTTAGTTAGTGCGCTTTCAAATTTCCGCCATTGCGTTTGGTGTTTATAGCGTGCGCAGTCAGGCCAGTCAGCTGCCCGAAGTCCGTGCCAGGTCTTTGTTGATACTTCCTGAGATCTCAGCAGAGATCACATTGCTAATTATCAGACTCCATTTACCCCCACACTCTAATGTGTACTCGAACGAAGGCTAATCTGGTCCCATACTCGATCTGTTTTTCGGTGCTTTTCAATGGTGTTGTCTTGGCCACTTTAAGCCACGCAGCCACTTAGACAGTTGTACGTTTGCGTCAACATTATCGGATTCTCGACAGTTCAGATACATGAAAACGCACTTAATACCCCTGACAGGATGTTCGTGTATGACTGAACTCATTCTAGTTTGATAACGAGGAATGAGTTTGACAATATACCAATGATATCTGTCCCGGTGCTGAGAAAAAGGTGACTTTGATGCCAATCACACCTGCGCCTTTCATGTGCTCTCTGCCGTGTGACCCAATCCGTTGCGTGCTCTCACCGGTACATGTACTACTGTTGCATTGTAAAGGCAGAAGCTCGGAGTTAGCTATGGACAGAAAAGTGGGGTGTATACACCTGGACAAACATCATTGAGTCAGGATCACGAGGCTGTTCTTGTTGCAACAAGGACTAAGAGGTACTCCACCAGCTCCGAGATACACAAGTGAGATGATAAGAATAGCGTGGAGAAGGAACCCAGAAGGAAAAAAAGACGCAAAGACAAAGATAGGCGCGCGCGCAGACTAAAGTATTAACCAAGACTAATAGCAATGAGTTAGGCTCTCAGACCCCACTTCTAACACTCCCACCGGTCAAAGAGACTAACGAGACCATTCCAAGTAGCGCACAAAGTTGATCAAAGCGTTGAAATCCCAAAGGCTTTGTCATAATATCCGCGGCATTGACGTGGGTAGGGCAGTATTCAAGTTCGACCTCGCCAGAAGCAACCCGTTCTTGAACGAACAAATGAGCAATGTCGAAGTGCTTGGTTTGCATGTGATTGACCGGATCCTTGGCAATCTGGATGCATGCGGCGTTGTCCTCTTGAATAATAGTAGGCTGTGCTTGTGGAATGCCGACACACCAGCCAAATGACGGAGCCAGATTGCTTCACAAGTGGCTGAGGATGCAGAGATGATTTCGGCTTCGGTAGTGGATGTAGCAATCATAGATTGTTGCTTCGACTGCCAGGAGATAACGCCGCCAGCGAGCATTGATGCATAGGCTCCCACCAATCTGCGAGATTCCGGGTCATCCGCAAACAAGGCATCGGAGTAGACCATCAATCGAGTTGTGGAACTGTTTCGATAAAGAATTCCCAAATCGATGGTGCTGTTGAGGTAGCGAAATATACGCTTGACCGCAGCCCAATCGTCGACAGTTGGACAGGAGTTCTTTTGAGCAACGGCACGAACAGCAATCGCGATATCGGGTCGACATCGAGTGGACGCGTACTGCAGGGAACCCACAGCCGATTGGTACAATGACACATCGGCAAACGGAGTAGCATCGATTCGAAGCGAGGGGTGATCGTCCATGGGCGTGACTGCACGGCGCTTGGATGGAGAAGCGAAATCGAACTTCTCGAGCATAGTGCGGACATACTTGCTTTGGTGAACGAGGATGTAATCTTTGGTGCGATGAATTTCGAAGCCCAGGAAGTAGGAGACGGGTCCGAGACGCTTGAGATGGAAGGCCTTGTGAAGCGATCCGAGCTCGGAGTCCAAGAAGGACTGATTGTTGGACGCAATGAGACCGTCGTCAACATAGAGAGTGATGATAGCAAACGAAGTGCCCGAATGTTTGATGTAGAGGCAAGCATCGGCAGTTGCCCTCATGTAGCCTCGAGACACCATGAGATCGTTGACGGCTCGATACCATTCACGGGGCGCCTGTTTGGTGCCATACATGGAACCCACGAGCTTGAGGCACTTGCCAGGGGATTGAGGACGATTCCATCCTTTTGGGTATCGAACATAGACATCCTTGGTCATCTTGCCGTTGAGAAAGGCGCAGTCGAAATCGAACTGTTCGAGATACAGGCCCTGAGCAGCAGCCAGAGCAATCAAGAACAAAATCGTCGAAGAACGAGCGTCAGGAACGTAGGTGTCATGGTAGTCGATGCCTGGGCGTTGAGCAAATCCTTGAGCAACGAGACGAGCTTTGAAACGAATGATTTTGCCGTTTGCATCGCGCTTGATACTGTAGACCCAGATCGTGCCGAGTACCCGAATTCCTTCGTGCCACATGACTTCCTGAAAGACTCCATGATGATCGAATTGTAGAAGTTCTGAGACCATTGCCGCACTCCAATGGTTGCGATAGGGTGACTTCATGGCTTCCTCGAATGTCTTGGGTATCTCGATGTCTTCTTCGGCGAACACGGCAGCACAGTAGGCATCGTAGGAAAGCTTGTCGTGGAACATGGGTGGAGTATCCAAGGCATCGACCATGATAGCCGAAATGATGGGAAGTCTATTTTCCGGAGGTTGAGGTCAACGACAAGAACCAGCAGGAAGGATGTTGGAAGGATCAACATTCTCGAATTGGCCAGGATTTGGACCAGTGCGAATGATGGCGTAACCTTCACGAGGAGCAAGAGCGACTTCCGCCTCACCGTCGAGTGGTTCTTCTGCGTCATGATAGTTATCAGGTCCATCGTCGAGTCCATCATTGTTGTTTCCTTACAAGGAACGAATGCAAGATACCCCCCTGTTGACCAACTCCAATTGGAACCACCGGAGGAGGCTGTGGATCCGGCAAAGTTGGATCCACAACAGGTGAAGTTGGTGTAGACGGCAACACATCTGGCGGAGGATGAGGAGGATGAGGAGGTTGAGAATGATGAACGGGATCAGAAGCTTCCGCACGATCTTGAGACGAAGTGACGATGGAAGGAGTCTCAAGGAATGTGACGTGACGCGAAACGTAGACCTGTTTCGACGATTGGACCCAGACACGGTAGTTGTATTCACCGGAGTACCCGATGAAAACTCCCTGAATGGAGCGAGGTGCAAGCTTGGAGCGACGCTCCTTGGGAACGTGGACAAACGCCGTAGATCCGACTGGCTGAAGATGAGCAAGACTAGGCTTCTTGCCGGGAAGAACTTCGATTGCCGTTTTTCCTTGAATACGAGGATGTGGTCGACGATTGAGAACAAATGTCGCGACGGCCAGAGCATCTGACCAGAATCGCATGGGAAGACCGGAGTCGAGGAGCATTGATCAAACAAGACCCATGAGAGATCCATTGAGTCGCTCTACTTGACCATTTTGCTCCGGAGTATAGGGGGCCGTGAATTCCACGATGATGCCATGCTTTTCAAGAAGAGCCCGGAACAATGAGTTGTCAAATTCACGACCATTGTCCGATCTGACCCTCTTGATTTTCTGACCCGTTTGACGCTCGGACTCGGCTTGAAATTTCGACCATGCGTTGATAATTGTCTCAGCCCTCTTGTCCTTTAGCACGATTGTCCATTTAGCCGTCGAATACTGATCCACGATAGCGAGATAGATAGTATCGCCATGGTGATTGGGATGTTCGACAAACCCGAGATCGATGAAGACGCGGTAGAGTGCATGAGGCGCTTCGGTACTCTTGTTGGAGAAGGGTGATCGCTTTGACTTGGCCTGGATGCACGAGAAGCAAGGAGTAACCTTTTCGTCCTTCAGAGTGATGCCAGTGATAGCCCCGGATTTGACGGCCAAAACGATCGCCGCAGGAGATTGATGGCCCAACTTCCGATGTGCTTCCATCAACGTACAGGTTCCAGTGAGACGATTGGCTCCGACCATTGAAGGCGGTGAAGATGACATGATAGGCTGAACGGGAGCTGCATCCATGACAAACCCCGACCAGGAAGCGAGCGCAGAATCGACTTGCCGCGGATGCTGAAAATGAGATTGCTTTGGGGACCAACAGCGTACGTCATCGATTCCAACAGACGGTCGATGGAGATAAAACCGCATTGAGCACCGGGCAGGTAGTAGACCCTCTTAATGGTGATACGAGCGCCATATGAGGTAAGAAACGTCACTGAGCCATGACCGGGAGATTCGATTTGAGATTGATCGGCGACAGAAATTTTGAGAGGCTCAGAGACAACGTCCGATAGGACCGACTTGTCTCCAACGCAATGGACCTTAGCACCCGAGTCAATGATCCATGGAAAACGTGGCACCGTTCGCGAATAGGGGAAAGTGTAGGTCATCAATGCAGATTCATCTACACCAATGGCAGCTACGTTCGAATTTGAGTCCGAGGAAGCGGGAGCGCTCGCATCCTTGTTCCTGCTTGGACAGAGACGCCAACCACGCTCGTGTCCCAGTGCTTTGCAGCGCGAACAATACGACTTGGAGTAGTCCTTTTGCGCCGTGGTGGAAATACGGGCGACGAGGCTAGTATCGTCAACAATCCGAGCGGATAACGATTCCTTTTGTTTGTTTCGGGAATCAGCCATTTCGACGTTCATCAGGAGTTTCGGATAGAACGTGTTCCAATCCATGTGGATGTCGATGTCGGAGGCAAGGTTCCCAACAATCGAGTCATACTGGGCTGGGAGCGACCGAACGAGCATGCCTGCAAACAGCCAATGCGGAAGCGGAGCTCCGAGGTTCTGAAAATCGGTCATGGCGATCTTGACCTTGTTGACGAATTCCTTAAAAGGAATATCCCAGAGTAAGGTTGCGCTAGAGTGTTGAGGAGGTCCATAGTGCGACTCGGGCGACCGTGAGAGTGGAGACCACGGAGGGTGTCCCACATCTTGTACGCCGATGTAAGATGAATCAAGTGAGACATCTGTTCCTCAGAGATCGAATTGGCGATGTATGTCAGGGTTGAGGTTGCTGAGCCGTAGGCAGCAGGCGATAGCGAGGATGACGGGACAAGATGCGGGATTACTTCTCGGATTGATTCTCCGGATTCGAAAAAGCTACTGAATACTTGCCTTATCCGCGTGCAGGCCGACTCGATCATCATCAAAGAGATGAAGCGAACCAAGTCGGCCTTCGTCGCTAGTCATGACTTGACTCCCGAAGTCCTCGCATCCGATTACATCGACGCCCGGCTCGATGCAATCGCCGAAGACAACCCTTTTTATCAGCGGACGGATTCGTAACTTGCTATCACAATGCGGAGACCCACCACCGGCTGAGCCAATCAATTGCGACAAGGACCCAACAGCCTCCACTGATGTCGAGATGAAAGAAGCCACCCCGGAGAATGGTTCCGATCCAGAGCAAGAGCAAGAGCCTGGTCACGAAAAAAGGCGTATCGAGTTTGTGAGTGTTTCTGACCCTAGCTCGGCTGGGTATCGCAGCGAACTGACACCAAAGATCAACACGCTGGCCGCAGCTTTACCGCAGTGTCATGGGTCAGATCGCAATTCGCTTGCAACCGAAGGAACAACGCCATGCAGCATCGCAACGGTCTCATGACTCTCGCATGTGGAGCGAACGACCGATTGACAACATTTCTGTACGATTGCGGCTTGACGACATCTCGCTGGGCGACTCTCCAGGCAGCTGCGAGCTTGACGAAGGCGAATTCGATGAAACTGAAGGAGATTGGCTCGAACAAGTACTTCCATGTGACCGTCGACAACATTAACGTCACACATCACGTCGACGATCAGCAATTGGATCGACGAACCGAGCTGCTTCATGGAACTTTTGGTTACGCCCACATTCAGAACGGAGATATTGCCGGCACTTACAACCTTCGAGCCTACTCTGCACATCAAGCGTCTTTGCCGCGAGTCAATCTCCAGCATCTCCTCCCAACTTCCCAATTCGACTCGTCATCTACAACTGTGATCAAAGCCCAGATATATCGAGCGCTTGCTCGACTGGTTCCTCATCTTGGCCTCGGTCTTCGCGGTCCTCGATGCACACCACCCCCTGTCCTCGTCATAGACGGGCAACTTGACATGCTCTCAAAAGGACTCCTTAGAGATCAACTTTGCCCAAGCTGCATTGTTGATATGCATTTCAGGAGACTTGACACGCAGCAAACAGGAAGGAAAATCAACACATCTGCACTTCACTCAAACAGGAGGTCAATCGGCACATACGATCAGAATGAAGGAGATCGTGTGACTGGGGTCGTCCAACTGCCTGTACAGCTCGCCATCTCTCCAGGTCTCCTCAGATACCACAACCGCTTTCTTTCCCTTTCGATTGAGATTGGCAGCCTGAAAGAAGCATATGACCGCGGAAATCAGCACGGATGTCGGTCCAGCAAGCCCAGTCGGCAGAAAAACTCACCTGATGATTGCTCAGTGCATTCAGTGGACTGACAACAATGGTGACGGCCCGGCGTCCATAAATGAGATACATTGCTTCGAAAATAACACTTTTGCCTGAACCTGTTGACGCTGTGACGAACACAGCGTCATATCGATCGCGGTTCGCAAATTGATCAAGTTCGAAAAGTGCAGCAATGGCTTCGATCTGCACAGGCCGGGGGTCGAGTCCTCGTCAAGACTTTCGCCCAGAATAACTTTGATCTTCTTGCGTAATTCGCTGGAATCTCGTCGGCCCTCCTGAGTCAAACGTGGCCTCCAGTGACCGAGAACGGTTGTCGGTTTGGTTGAATGATTCGGTGCTGGGTCGTAGGACTGGCCCTTGAAGCTGATCGCAAAGGAGACGCCCTGAACTCAATTGACGGACGTCGACGGGCGGTCCCCTAACCGGCCTGGGTGTTTGTACCGACATGGCTCATCATGAGGGGAGGTGCGATGTTGAGTGGAGAGAGAGGATGCGTGAGGCGCGGCCGGGCTTCAGTGACCTGGATCTATGCAGCCTTCGACGCGGACTGGACTACGACTGGTCCGTGCGCCGACCTGCGTCTCGTTCGGAATCAGTTGATTCAAGCTGCTGTAGCGAGATGACCAAGCGTTTCTAGACTTCAAGCTTCGGTGAAGCCTCATCAATAATGATGAAGTAGAGATGTATCCTTCCAGTTTTCAGATAGCACCAATATATGCCATGCTACAGCAAGGGGGCACTTTTCAGGGCCAAAATCTCGGAGGGCAACTGGGCCAAGCGCGCCGATAACTCACAAGCCCCTCCCAAAGGGAGGGGCGTCGAGCTTAGGCGAATCCTTAAGCGGGTTCGCGCGCGTGGCCATTTTGCTCCGTTCCGGTCCGGTCCCACACAGTTCTTCGCCGAACTCTGCCTCTACCGCATCAACGTCGACGAATCATTCTACTTCCAGAAGATCTAGGGCACAACAATTGCGGAGACTCAGGGAAAGGCAGCAAAACGATTCTATCAATCAATCACCTCCACCCCAGCCAACGCCCGCTGTCAACTCTATCCCGCAGCGATGACCTCACAGTCCGGAACCTCCGGAAGCGCGTTCAGTTCGCGCACGGCGACATCCACCGCCGCACAGTCACCGATTGCACTGCGTCCACTGCCGGGAGCCTACCCTCGACACGACTTAGGTGCAAAGGATCTTCTGTGTCGGAAGTGTAGCGCCTTCTACTGGGAATTTGAACGCTGGGGAGGACGGGACACTCCAGTATTCAGGGCATGTTGCAACGACGGCAAGGTGGGGCTGCCGATGATCAAAGCTCGGAACTTCTGTCCAATCCTGCAAGAACTCCCGAAAACATAGATGAAAGCAGCGTAGAACCGTAGTCATCTGCAACAATGTAACAGAACTGCTGATTTTCAATGTGAGGTGGCGCGCGGAGCGCGCCGCCGAACCTAGTTACTACCTCTTTATTAAAAAAAACCAGTGGGAACCCGTTAAATTAACGGAGGATGAAATTCAAATAGCAGGATAATTGTACAGTCTACGCGATTTCAGGTTAAAAACCCCAATACGAAGAAGAAACAAAATTCATTTATCCTACATTCATCGCCAAAACAGCCTGCATGTCGCTTGCTGCCAGACTTGGCTTCAAACACTCGTGCAATGAGATCCGGACGGTTGCATGCTTTGTCGTTCGGCCCCAGTGCAGCCTTGGTTTGCGGTGATTCAGGAACGCACGTCATCGTGATGAGCAGCGGAGGCTTTCCATGTTTGACAACGCACGCCATCGCATCCTGGTATCGCTGCATGATGTCGCGCGGTCTATTCTTGAAAATCGAGCCCAAAGTCATCGAACGTCCAATTTGGTCCGGGGTTAAGCCGTTGATGCCTTAGGTCGTGGTGAGGCGTAGGTTTTCTTAATGCAACTGGATGTAGTTGAGTCGATCAGCCTCATCCTGGGAGTATCTTTCGATCACGAACGCCGGGAAGGGACGTCGAGTGCCATGCGGGCTTGTCGCGTTTGTGCAAGTAGAACGCAACGGATTTGTGAACGCGAGACTCACCACCTTGACCCCCTTTACTTGACCTTCGTCGTAGGTGTTCAAACATTCAATATCAGTCTGTGCTCGCGCCTTAACAGAATGGGAACACCCGAGGAGGAGCCAAAGATGCTTATGTTCACCATCACCGTTCTTTTCGTCCCCTTCCTCCTCGTCCTCACCTTCTTTGTTGCGGCCTTTTGGCGAAGAGTGGCCCAACCTGATCAAACCGCAAAGAGGAATGTTGGGGTGGAAGCCATCTTGCCCCGCGGGGAAGAGTAGTGGGTACCGGAGAGACATCGCAGACGGATGGAGCGAGCTAACGGTTTGGTACTTGGGCCGACCATCGGGACATCGATCACCGTGCACCTGGAGAATAAGGTCTTGCGGTCCACGATCTCCGGTGTTGGTGTCGGAACCGCAGATAAGCATCGCCATTTCCGTGCTCGACGTAGGAGGGTTGTGGGTGCGTCGGTCCCGGCCTGGCGGGAGGCAGAGGCGCAGGATCCACTCTTTGGTCGTATCCCAACCTGCGCGAGCTTTGGCCGATGCGAACTCCCTCACAAAGTGATTCTTGGTACGCAACATGGACTCGAGCTTGGTCAAAGTAGATCGTTGCATGTGACTGTCTGCGCCGTCGGGTCCAAGTCGAGTGTCGGTGGCCTCGGCCGGGTTGATCAGCCATGTTTGAGCAAAGGCTGGGCATTGATTCACGGCAGGGATCAGGGCGCCGAGTCGATGGTAGAGGCGACCAAACACGCGAAACACGGTGGCTCCTAGTTCCCAGTGCTGAGCCTTGCAGTGGGTGCACACGGCCGTCTGCGGGCCGAGGTCGTCGCGGATCGAAACGTGGGGCTTGAGGGGTTTGAGCGCGATTCGAGCCCGGCGCACTCGCCTTTGCGGAGGTGGTGGTGGTGGGGCGAGCCCAGCGTCGAGTTGGCCATCGCGCTGGCGACGCTGTCCGTTCTGCACAGCTGCACGGCGGGCTCGTATACGTGTCGCAATGCCAAGGTCGGTTGAATTGTTGTCATGACGCGCCGGGGGGCTGATTCTGTTAATCGGTGCGGGACGAAGAGGAGGGTCGAGCCGCGGGGCGCCCAGCAGCGGGCGCTCGAGCAGGCCCATGGTACGCTGCCACCCTCGCGCCCAAAGACTTGGCGAGGTTGCGATGACCCTCCCTGGCGACCTTGGGACCGGGGCATTACACAGTAGCGAAGGTTTGTTCTTGAATGAGTGTCACTAAGATTGGATGAGAGTGGGAGGGAGAAAGGAAAGGTTCGAGGGAGTGGCGCAGGATTATTTACGTGGTTTGATTTGTTGTTCAGCCCCTAATGCCGCTGGTCGACTGCCGGAATGACACTGACACCGCCGGCGCACCGCATCACGTGACCAACGCCAGCCCTTGCCTCGCGCGTCAGGCAGAGCTCTGCTGTAGAAGCAATATCATGCAAAGCCACGCGCTTGCGGTTCATTAAATGCAATATGAGTGGAAGCATTGGTTTATGTCAGCGAAGAAAAGAAGGAAAATACTGGGAGCGCTGTAGCTTCGTTGGAACGGCGCGGAAAATACAAAAGTCACCACAGCGCTTGTACATGACTTCTGATCGGAACCCCAACACCACAGGCAGGTGCGGCAGACACAACAGTATGCTGGTACACCCACCACAGGCGGCCCTCCAGGCCGCAACCTAGTTAAAAACAGCGATTTTAGGTACATTCCTTAACTCACCTTTTTTATTTTTATACATAGAGGTAGTAAAGGATTTAAGGATACCCCCCCCCCAAAAAAAAGGGGGACCTTGGCCAAGCTTGGCCTCGATCTGGCCGACCGTGCCACTGCAGATTATTGCAGTCTGCTTCTTACCCTCGTAACCTTGCCGTAGTGCTTTCGCCTCGAAGGCCTCGATTACGAACGAAGTCGTGCTCCCCGTCTGGCGAGTTCGAGCGAGAGGCCGATCCAACGTGGCACTTGGACGACCGGCCTCGCCATCTCTGCTCCATCGCGCCTCGATGAGTCACTTCGTACGGTCGTCAGCGGTTACAGGTCGCCGGGTCATTTCACATCCACCACCGCCACCACATAAGGCTACGACCCCATCTACTGACGGGATCGAAGCGGCGCTGGTTTCGGATCTGGGGTCAAGTATCATCAATCTCGAGCAGTCCTTCTTCCACAATGGCTTTCAAGGCGGCGTCGTCCACGGCCGTTTGCATGGCTTGTTCGAGGGGCGATCGATCGGCAAAGACCACGCGTGGCAACTCGGCGAAGAGGTTGGCTACTACCATGGCTTCGCTCTCGTATGGGCACACTTGCTGGCTGCACAGGAAAAGGGACCGACTCGGTGGGTTAGGCTCCTTCTACGCTTCTCTGCGTTCACACAACTCAATGGAAAGGAAAGCGAACTGAAGATGTGGTGAGAGGTTTTCTCCGGGGATTGCTTCCTCCTCAACTTCGCATTCAGCGCAACAACCAACCTCCGACATATTCTTCTCCTGTCGGCGAGCTTCCCGTTCCGGAACAACTCGTCGCCTCCGGTAGAGGCGTCTGAGGTCGATACGACAGCGATGCTGAACAACCAACGTGTCAAGTACCGTGCAGTATGCGCAGCCATAGGGGTCCGACCTCGGATCGTTGTAGCATCTGCCGGCACGAACAGCAGCTCCGGGAAACTTGGTGGGGGCTTATGAGGCTTCGACAATCGTTTCGCCCGACCCTGCCTCAAGCGGCTACCGACTTCACACAAGGCAGACACTGCTTCGACCCGCCGTACATTCAGTAGAACAAGGTGGCCTATTGAATTTGGTTCCACTCGGGGCCTCAGCCGATAATGCTGGCTTCTGTTCTCCGCGCCTTCGGCATCGCCCACCTTGCCCGGCTTCACCTTCTGGTCCGACCGAAAGCGCCTTTCAGCCGAGTTATCCATCGTCCCGCCGATGGTGTTATCGCAGATCTCGCGCTGGTACTACAGATTGTTAAAGACCTCTGGCTAGTATGTGGATGAACAGTGACCACTTCGTGAATATATCATTCTGGGTCGTGAACGTGACGTGACAATACAAGCTCCATCCCTCTTGGCCCACCTCTCCGCTGCAGTCACTTCCTTGGGGAATCCCGTCCTGAGAATTCAAAGGACGCTACTTTGACCCTGCGCCCTCGGATGCTTCGGCCGGTGTACCCTCGAGATGGTCCAATAAGATGCTGATCTTCGATTCACTGCAAAACTCGAGGACATTAGCCGGGTGGCCTCACATCAAAACAGCCAGACAGCCGCCGCTCGCGAGACTCACGCAGTTCGA
Source organism: Microbotryum lychnidis-dioicae p1A1 Lamole (assembly GCA_001244265.2). NCBI lineage: Eukaryota > Fungi > Basidiomycota > Microbotryomycetes > Microbotryales > Microbotryaceae > Microbotryum > Microbotryum lychnidis-dioicae. The sequence continues at coordinate 2,108,437 of CDLV01000004.1, read as the reverse complement.
CATCTCGTCTCGAGTTGAGCGTTCTCGCGTTTCAGCCATTCCGCCTTGTTCTGAGCCCTGAGAACTCAACCGTGCTCAGCGCCATCAGTGCGAAAGTGTCGGGAGCACAAGATTTTTGAGGACGCACTGTGTCAGTTCGGCTTCGAGGCGGCCCATCTCGTCGGCGCCCGGCGAGCCGCGGGTCGACGAGCCAGTATTCTTCAGAGCTGACGTGAGCTCTCTTTTGCAGAAATCAAGCATGGTCAACATCCAACTCAAGCCTATAGGCGGTACCGCATCTTCTGCTACTGACTCACTTGTTCAGGGACGCATTGACCGCCAAAGTCTCCTCGAGATCATTCTGGGCTTTCCGGAGCTCCTTATCTAACCTCGTGACTTCGCCGGTCATTTGGTGGAGCTGCTGTTCCGATTGCACGTGAGACGTTTGAAGTGTCCGTGTATGCTCCTCGCGTAACGAAGTGATTTGCCGTTCGAGCTCGACCGAGGTGTTTTGTGCTTGCGTGAGGGCAGACCGCAGCGTCTCGAGTTCGGCCACATGCTCGGGTCGCGGGGCCTTGTCCTTTGCTTCGAATTCCTCGCACCGTTCTTTGTACCGAGTAAGTTCCTAAGGTGATGCAAGATTGACTGTAAGCACCCGCTCGGATGGAATACATCGATTTGACCACATCATAGCTAACGACACACCTCCTTCATGCGTCTGAGCATTTTCTCCGTTCCCTGAGCATGCCAGCAGTCCGCAAGGGTCAGTACAAGTGCCTAAGTATCTCGCTCGCTCAAAGCAGAACACACTTTGACGTAGCTGACGGCTTTCAAATGCGTTCCTTCAAGTTGCCGGTGCCGCTCTTGAAGTGTTGCAAGATCGGACTCTGCTTTGGTCGCCCGTCCGCGGTCCGCAGACGACTCGACGGGGCTTCGAGACTGAAGATCCTGCAAGCTGCGTTGGAGCGCTTCTACCTTGGAAGCACTCGCCTTTCGCTCCGAGGCAAGCGAAGCTTCCACCTCCCGATACGCACCAGCTCTCTGCTCTAAGCGCGCCTCTAGGTCCTCAGCTCTGCGCTGTAGAAGCTCCGGCGAGTCTGTGCCTGACAAGGGGGGAAATCGGGTAGCCAGATCGGCATCGGCGACGGGCGACAGTCCATGATCCGAGAGCACGCTACGCATTAAGACACTCTTGATTTCGGCCGCCTCCTTGATCTGCGTGGCTGCGTTCAGTTTGGCTTCGGCTCCAAGCAGCGCGGATCGATGGCGCGCCGCCTCATCAACAGCGAGGGCATGCTGCTGGCGACAGGAAGCTAGCTCATTTTGAAGCTCGGCGAGTTGCGAACGCGTCAGAGCTTCGCGTTGAAGGGCCCCGTCCAGCTCACTCGTACTTGTAGCGTATTTGGTTAGCATTTCTTGATGGAGCCGCAGAAGATCGTCGCGTTCGCGTTCCAGCGTCCGAGCACGTTCGACTTGCTCTGTGCGTTCGGACCCGACATTCTGGTTCTGCTGCTCGTGGCGCGAAGCCGTCAGCCCAACGAGACCATCCGTGATGAGGATCTGCGCTTTCGAGTACGCTTCTCTAGTAGACGTCAACGTCCTCTCGAGATTGGTTGCACGATCCGACAATGCAGCAAATTCGGCTCGCTGGGCATCGAGTTCGGTTTGGAGTTTGGCTCCGCGCGAGCGATGTTCTGTTGCATCAGCGGTCGCCTTCTCCCAAAGCCCATGGAGTTCATCGTTGCGGTTCGAAGCTGCGAGCAAAGCTGCATGAGTCTGCTCAACTGCAGCAGCATGCTGATCGACTTCGGTTCGGCTTGATTCGAGATCGCGTCCTAGGGACGAGTTCTTTGCCTCAAGCTGGCTAGAGGCGGCGGTCAAGGTCACGATTTTTTGCGCATGTACTTGAATAGTAGACTCGTGAGTTTGTGCACGTCGTTGCACCTCAGCGCAGTCGCTGAGCGCCCGCGCGTACGAGGACTCCGCCGCATCAGCTCGATTGGTGGCCATAGCCCGTTGCTCTTCAAGAACGGTTCGCAGATCTACGTGCCGATCCACATCCAACTCGAGTTGGGTGACGCGGAGCTCGAGAGCCGACCGCGTAGCCAGGGCTTGGGCGAGTTTGTCCTCCAATGATCTGGCTCGCTCACGTTCCACAGCCGCAAAATCGGCCGGTATCCCGCGTTCAAGAGCGGCTGCTTTAGAACGGTAATACGCGGCCTCTTGCAGTGCCACAATCCGGCCCGCATTCGCTTGGCGCACGCGCTCTTCGACCGTTTCAGCTTCTTCGGCAAGGAAGCGCTGCGAGAGATCAACTATCGCACATCAGCGAGGGTTATCAACATCAAAAGTTCAGGATGAGTGGCTGACCTTCGTCTCGGCAAGATTCTCCTTGACTTGCAAGATCATAGCCAATATTGCTGGATCACTCGGCGTAGCACTTGCACTTGACACCCCTTCTCGTGCCCCAACTGTGACCTTGTAGCCCCTCTGGGTGGCCAGCGACAGTGATTCGGTAAGCCATAGCTCCCGCGCCTTCAGCACCGCAATCTCCTCGTCTTTGAGTAAAAGCTCGGAGTACGAATGTGCGTCCTGCCCACGTGAGTCATCATTCGAATCCCTTGTCATCACACCATTCATTTTGATCGCCGAGGCTAGGGGTGTGAGTGTCTTTACAGCCGTTGGTTCAGCGGCGGCGGAGGATGAGCCATTGGCAGTTCTGTCGCCAAATTGACTGGCTGAAGCAGCAGACGCTGAAAGGCTCTGCGGCGAGGACCCTGGTTGAATCGGTGAGCTTGGGAAAGGCGAAGGCGCTGCGCCGCGTGGTCTCTGACTGCCTGACGGTGACGAAGCTCGTTCCTCGGAAGCAGACTCAAGCGCGCCCATGGTGGGCGAGGGTAAAGTCTCGGGACGTGCAGGTCGAGCTGGCGGAGAGCTGCTGTATGTGCGCTTCGACCCGTGGGCCAAAGTTGAGGGGGGGCTCGCAGGCGAACCGGTCCGACGAGGTGCAAAGACCTGCCCAAAGCTACTGTGTGAAGGTCCCCCGTTCGGAGAGAGCCTCCCTCCGCGTTGACTTCCGTTCGGCGAGGCGGCACGACGGTCCTCCTCCCGGTTAGAGCGAGGCATATTTCCAGTCGGTGACGAGGGTGTACCCATGATCGGGGACGACATCTTCCGTGGGACTGAAGACTGTCGCGCCGCATCGGATGGATACTTAATCTTGCTTGTGTCTAGGACATGGATGAAACCCGGATCGTCATGGCGCTGCGCCGTGTAGGATTCGCCGCCTAACACGAAAACCTTGTTCTGCCAAGTAGCCATCGCATGTCCAGAGCGACCGGAGGGAGCGGGTCCCATATTTTGAAACATGAACCATCGTTGATCTGTACCTCAGGCATTGCGCGCTCTCAGTTTTAAGGTGTGGGGTTCCTGGCGAATACGCGAGCCCGACTCACTTGTGATCTCGAAAGCGGCCAGATCCTCCAGGTCTTTACCATCGACGCCGCGGCCTCCGAAGACGTACATGACGTCGTCGACGAGAGTTGCGGCATGTCCCTCGCGCGGAACCGGAATGTAGCCGATACACGAGAGCTCGACCCAGAAACTTGTGTTAGTATCAAAGCACCAGGTGTCGTTGTAGTGGTATTGTCCGTCGGTTCCTCCAAAGCTGAAATTCCCGAATTATTGGGAGGCCTCGCCACATGAGTCAGTTCGAGAGCAAGTCGGAGAACACTGACGTTCATGCACACTACGCACACATAAATACAGTCGCCGTGAGTCACTGTGGTATGACCTGTTCGCCGCGGCGGAACGACTGCGCCACTAGCATAGTCGATGAATGTCCATTTGGGCGAACCCGCTTTGACTGCCGGGGCCAGCGATGGAATCGTCGTCAGCGCCTACACAACCGCCACCCTGCACCTCGAGGACTCACGCTTCTGCAAATCAAACCACACAAGATCATTCATAAAACCCCCGTCATCCTTTTGACCTCCAAAAATGTAGAATTTGCTGCCGACCATGGAGGCGGCGTGACCATAGCGACCCTCCGGGGCCGGCCCAATTGTCTTCACCCGAGTCCATTCCTTTGTGCCTGGATCGATCGAGGCGGTGTCAGTCAACCGCGAACATCTGCACTTCGATCGACGCCATACTCGACTTACTTAGGTTGAGCAGATATAGCCCGTCATCTTGCAAGTCCTCGGGCCGGCTCTTGGTGTCACCACCCCAGACGATCAGAACGTTGCCCACGCCGACGCTTGCGTGCCCCACACGAGGCCCGGGGACCTCGCCCCGCGTCTCGACTAGCCCGATGCTAATCGGAGAAGACGCCGACAAACCGGATGGGAGATTCGAAGTGGTGTGGACGATGCCGCCGGCACAGTTCAAGACATATAAATCATTCTTGACCGCATTCTGGACGAGGCCGCCGAAGATGTACAGTTCGCCCGTTGATACCGCCGCCACAGGGTTCACGCTATGGCCATAGCGCGGAAAGGGAGGTGGCGATACGGGACCAACTATCGCAGGTGCGGCCGTGGGATTGTTGAAATCGAGGGGAAGGAAGAGCGCGGTTGGAGCAAACACGAGTCGACGCTGAGCCCACGGATAGAGGACGGTGTGGCTCGACTGACCCGCCGGTTGGGACTGCGACACTAAGCTGTTGGAGTGAGTCTGCAGACTCGTGGTACCCTGTGCGATGTTGGATGTCGACAACGACAGGCCGCTGGCACCGTTGCCTGCGTAGCCGCCACCGCTGCCGCCGCCACGGGCGTTTGCGTTGACTGATGGCGCAGGTGACGATTCGGGCCCAACTGGCGCAATGTCTGTAGCCGCCTCATTCGCACCTTCATCAGAGCCCAAAGTGCGCGTAGCAGCCGTGAGAGCGTTCTCCGCCGCAAATGGATGGAAGGGCTGGCCCATGGTTGTGGCCTGTGATTGTGAGTGCGACGACGACGGCGACGTCGGCAGCGGCTGGCCTGGCGGTCGATCCACACTGGCGACCCGGGAGCCTGATGCGCTGCGCGAGAAACCGTTGCTCGACTGCGACTGATTCAGAGGCTGGGAGGTGCCAGTCGTATTCGGCGTGTCCTTTTTTGACTTTTTGCTCGAGCTGAAGATCGCCATAACCCGCTACGAAGGACGCGTGGAGCACCGACGTCCCGATCGCACGAGCTCGGATAGTTGGGGCCGCGAGAATCGGCGAGGGCGGGGTAGGGCGAGGGAAGGTCGCCCAGAGTTTGAAGACTGGCAGCTGGGTCGAACAAGTCGAGGCAGGTCGAGGCGGAATAAACGCACAATGTAGAGGCTAGGACCGTGAAGCGGCGTTTACAAAAGGATGCGACTAGCTCCAGACCTATGCGACTAGGGAACAAAGCACACACTGGTGTGGACTGGCGATAGGCGTTGACTGGCGACCACCTCAGGCAGGACCCCCGAAAGCCCAGCCATAGGCGGCCCTCTAAAAACGGCCTTCTTCCGAGGCAAAATGTTCCAAAAAAATTCCAGATTTTGACTGAAAATGTCCGAGGGCCACCTAGTGCTGAATAATTTTTGAAAACTACTCTCCAAGCTCTACAATGCTCAGAAATTTTTCTGCGCTGCGCGCAGACTGCGTTTCCGCCGCGCGCGGGCCGGAAAGGTCGCGCGCGCGCACACCAAGAGCGCCGCCAGCGCTCTGCTACACATGCGAGCGCGAAACTTACGGCTCCCGTAAGGCAATTTCGGCCTTAGGTTTTCCCTATGGGATATATGGGGCTCCGGCAAGGCATTTCCCTAGGGCCGCCATAACGACTCGATTCCTCACTGCTGCCTTAAGGGACCCCTCTCACAACCGTACGGGCCAGGCCGTAATGCCCCATCCGGGCTTCTGAATACGGCTGCCCGACGCCTGCCCTACGACATCCGGAAGCCCGTCCGGCCGCGGTGGGGCGGAAACTCTCACGGTAGCCGTGCGTCAATCTTACTTGGACACTAAAGCAGGCGATGACGGGATCTGTTAACTGCCCGCCTGCGAGGTTCGGACGTAATCCATACGGCCTCAGTACGCTTGCCATACCGGAGCATTAGTTCTGTTCCCGACTTCCCGTACGGGAGCGGCCGAAATTCCGCGTCGACAGCAGTTACTTTTACGGGCCATTTCATTGCACAGAGAGTATTGCATATAGCTCGAGATCGAATTCATGTCGACGAAGACTCATTCCACTCCGTGTTGAGCCTTGACTCGCCGTTATTGGGAATCTGGGACGTCGGACCAATTGCAAAAGTCGATGAGCCGTCCGGCTGGGGCGCCAATTTTTTACCTTGACATTCAGCCCATAAATCACCTCATGCCAACACCACTTTCTGGGCACCGCAAGGCTATGTTTTGATCAGACGTTTAGAATCCCCTCGTTCGTACTGGTTGATATTTGATAGTCAATCGTACGCCGGATGCCCGACTCGGCTGGCCAAGAGCGCCGAATCAACTTGAGCTCAGGCGCTCAGGCGCTCAGGCCGCCCCGTTTAGACGCTCCGACTGCGACAGGACTGCGACAGGCGCACAGGCTTCCACTCTGGCCATGCGCACAAGTCCACAGTCGCCTTCGCCTCATCACCAAGTTGCCCCGACTCGTCGATGCGGAGCCTCCTCCTCTCGAGCTTGCCGAGAGTCGGCTATGACCCAACAGATGAAGGAAGACGAGCAGCTGCTTAAGAATGGTGAATACTGTTCGAGTCTGGGACCCTCTTCCCCGACGCCCTTCTGGACTTTAGATTTTCATCTTGTGTGCATTCCGCAACGCGCGGTCACTGACGTGCCTGGCGGGCGGGCGACGGTTTTCATTGTTCGCAGAGCTCGACCTCGTGTCGTCATCCCATCGTTCACGCGTGGGATATGTCTGTAGAACATGTGGTGGATATCGCTTGCCGAGAAGTCGTGCCGTTCGACACGCCAAAGCCACGTTTCACCGACGTGCCGTTGCGAACCGGGGAGCCCACCCCCACTGCACAAGGGATCATCTGCCAATCCCCCTTCGCCATCCCCATACCCGCACCCAACGACGATGAAATGGACTGGGCGGACGTCAATGAATCTGAATTTCATACTGGGATTGTAGGTCATTGCACTCCGGAGTAGACGCCTCGCCTCGCCACTACCGCCTGGTCGCTAACTTCAAACTGAGGCAGTCTCCGACCGCGCAGCCCGCACTGGCTTCTGGCCCCTCGTCACATCGCTGCGACCCGCACGACCTTGATCAAGACTATGACCTCGGTCGCGAGTTTGGCGGCTCTCCCCCTCCTCCCAATGACGTGTTCATGCTCGACGACGACGCTGAGGTGACTGCTCGACATGTCTCGGACGACGGGCAAGACGAGCCGGAGGCGCAGGCGCAGACGTCGATACTGATGGGTGCGACCCTTCCGATATTTACGTCATTCGCGGTGACCTGCCCCGCGTGCGCCTCTTGCCTCCGTGCGACCACCTTCCGCCCAGCAGGTCCATACTCGTGTCACCTCCATCGCAGATATGGTAGGCATAGACTGGCTCCGTGCCTCAACACCACGCCCCCATCGTCCGATTCACCGTCCGATTACGACCGCGATTCAAGTAGTCAAGGCAGAAACGGCCCGTGCCTGAGACTGACCAGTCCATCCGTGCCACCCCCCGCCACTTCAGGGACCCCGGGCTCGCACCCGCAGGACTACCGGCGACCCGCTCAAGGATGTCACAAATGTGAAAAGCGGGACCAAGAAAGACAAATACACCGCGACCACCCGGACCGCCAGCACTCTTTCGCCCAACGATACGCCACTCGTGCCGCCATCCGTCGAGCCAGGCGCGGCTTCGCAGAAAGTGGTCCCCGAGCTCAGCGACGAAGAATACAATGACTACCATAGCTTGGCGTCGTCAAAAGACACTGAAGTTGAACTCACGTGAGGCCGTCAAGCAGATCTAATATTCCAGTCTAGCCAACCTAACAGCAGCTAGCGCAGCTGACACATGGCTATTGCATTCATTTCGTCCCATCGAACAGGTCACCGACAAGCCCGTCCCCTCCGCGGCCACTCCTTTGTACCAGGTCCCGTCGTCTTGCACTCCGGGCGCTGGTCGACTGCCCTTCGACGAATTCGCCGAGGTGCGTTCCCGCGAAGGCCCTCTCTCGTCCGCCCGGGCCACTCCACTGACTAAGAACCCATGTACGATCCCAGCCCCCTACTACCGCCGGACGCTCTATCGATTCGCTGTACGACCTTTTTGCATTGCAACAGCGTACATTGAACGCCATGGCGCTCAATATCAAGAAAATGGCGCTCGAGATCAAGAAAATAGCCGAGGCGGTGACACTTCCAGCGATGGAAGACGTCAAGGTTCGTCCAAATGTATCTGCGTTGACAGAGCCGCACATGAGACTTTGTTGACCTGACTGTGGTCGTGACTGAAATCAGTCCGGTATCACAGAGGCGGCCAAAATATTTGTAGCTACGCCATTCCTGTGCCGCCATCTAAACACGAAGGCAGTGTTCCTGGTAGGTGAAAGATGATCGCGGTCGTGCCCGGGCATGGACTGATACGGTTTACACCGCTCGCAGAAGGCTTTACTGAAGGGGAAAGTCGTCTCGAAAACCAATTTTGAGAACAACAAGAATCGTGACTTTAAGAACGCCGTAACGGCAATGGTACCCGGCATCCTCTCCCAGGCGCATAGTGACCTCGAACGTCACGTGAGTGTGGTACATGTGCCTCGGTATACCCTCTCAGTGATTTGTGCTGATAGGAACATTGCATTATCCTGTAACACGCGGTCGGTGCGATTGCTGCACTCCCAGATCAAGCGCGCTGTGTCGGACAACGATTTGCTGTGGCCGACGGTTAGGAAATGGTACAAAACTATGGGTGTGCCCATATCGGCAGATCACATGTGCTGGTGGAGCGTTTTGGTACGTACTCGAGCAATGCGCACCCTTTATTGATCAATCCTCACCCCGTTCGTATGACGAATGCTACAGTGGCAGGTCATGAAGGGGGCCGAAAGAGACAGTTCGACCAACAGCTTTGCGATGAAGGTCTTGGACTTTACAATGGCCTTGGCCGAGGCTGCCGCCGTGGCCTCCATGGCGGGCAAGTACGTCGTCGACGGGTCCTTCGATCAGCAAGCGTGAGTAGCAATCGAGCAAGCACCACCATTTGCAAATCGGAGGAACTGACGCCCCACCGCGCCTCGGAACGTTAGCTTCATTTCGGCTAAGCTTGCCAAGGCCATGCGTCGACACGACGTCACCAAGCTCTCTCGCCCCAGTGGTCAAGAGCATGTGGTTCAAAGGTCCTGCTTGGAGGTCGTTGACGACGAAGACAACGAGGTTAGCTTCACCTCGCTGATCAAAGTAAGTCACCCACCCCTGTGTACAAAGCGTGTCATATTTTGAACTGATAAGATGTTTCGAGGAAACATAGGAGGCCCTACAACCTGAAGGCTCGAAAAGGAAGAGCAAGAAGGCCAAGAGGCAGGAAAAGGGGGATGGTTGAAGGGAGTTGAAGGGACTTCGGCTCGAAGAGACCCTGAGTAGTTCCGTGGAGGTTCGCAGTGCTCACGTCCAGGAAGCAGTGTATGCGAAGAGGAGGGTCTACGCTTGATGATAGTTTGGTGCATCGGTATAGTGGGGTTTATGTAATGTGTGCTGTTGTACATGAATCAACTGGGGCCTCATGGCTGGCACAGTCTGACAGTATGCGCCCAGTAGTGGCTCGGTACGGTGTCCATAGGGCTGCCTCACGGTGGCCGTAAGGCCAGCCGCGTACGGGAGCCGTCGGGCGGGTGCCCACGGCCACCGTAGAGCAGGGCCTCAGGGCAGCCGTACTCTACCTGCCAATTTGCCGTCCAAATGCGGTAGGGCACGCGCCGCACGGGCGCCTCACAATTGCCCTACGGCGGCCGGAAGTTTCGGGGTTCGATGTGTAGCTCTGCTCCACACCTGCCCCGCCGCGATCCACTGCCGCGCTTGATGGGCCAAGCTCTGACAAAGCTTACCGCCATACGAGCATGAGCCAGGCTGACCTTCATTCTTCATCATTGTTGACGCCCTTCGTCTTCGTCTGAACGGCCTCCTGGTGCAAGACAAGCAAGGGATGCTGCTCAAATTCCTTTTATGTTCTGCAAAAGCCTGTACCGTTTTTCTTGATTGACGGTGATGTGAATTTCCCCTTCATCACGCCAGTTAGATCGTGTGGAATCCTTGACCTCGTAGTTGATGCTTGACAAGTCCGGTTTGAGCGAATTTATGATACAGCGCCCATCGACTTGACGAATGCGCGTGTTGCCCTGATGAGACAGGTTGGAGTAAACTCCTGGAGCGATGACACGCAGCTCTTGTATCACGGCATTTGCGAAAAGAGCAAGAGAGTCAAGACTTTCAACACTTTCATAAGTTGTGCTTGACTTCTTGTAAATGTTCCTCACTGCAGGGAAGGTGACAAGTAAAATGCGCAGTCACGGTGCTAGTCAGTCATGTGAGGTTTCCCCACACAAGTAGTAGTTTGGCATACCTATCCCGATTGCCAGTCGTTCCCCGCATTGTTCACCGGAAGGCAAAACCATAGGTTCTTCTGGGATTCCATACACGACCAGTATGTCCACCTTGAGAGAACGGAGTGCAGACACATCACCATCAACAGCTCGGACGAGTACGTCGTTCGACATGATCTGACCATAGACCTCTTGTCGTCCTTTCATTTTGTCCTGTGGTGTCGAAGTCAAATGTGAGCGCAAGAAAAGGCACGCCCCAGCTTGCGTCATGATACATCACGAATCAGCGACTAACGTGAGATCGTCCCTCGGTGATGATCGCAGTTGTCGCTTGCTCGTGCAAAGTCATCTCCCGGATATTTGCCCCTGAAGCGAAGGTTCCTCTCGTTCCCCACAGACTGTCGATACCTGTCCATTCCCATTGTCTCGACTATCCGTCGAAGTGCGGCAGAATGCACGTTGCCGCGGTGCTCGGTTCGGTTTTGGGCAAAGGGTTGATCTGACGCTACGTTCTGTGCACCACCTTTAAACTTGATCTTCTCGAGGTGTCGGCATTGGTGTGCACGTCGTCGAGCGAGCAAGCTGTCCAAGTCGAGTGTGGGGACAGAGTAGAGGGCCCCTTCTCTAGAAGATCACGCGGGTACGGGGGCGCTTCCCACTGGTTGGGAACACGGGTCTGTATCGGTAAATGCATCGATCAACCGATAATTGCGCTCACTCACGGATTGCTCATGCTCATGGCATGCTTCGGCCAGGATCGTTTGAAACTCTCGATCTTCTTCTTCTGCATCGGCTTGATCGAAGCCAGCATCAACAGCTTCGCTGAGGGTTCAATATACGGTTGTTAGTGATCGTTTGTTGCTCTCAAACACCAAGCTACGTACATCAGAGCTTCCTGGTCAATGTCAAGCGCAGTCACCGAAAGAAGCGCGTTGCATTCCTCGCGTCGCATAATACACGGTAATGGCTCCGATCCGACAAGACGGACACGATCGAGGACTTGGTTCAGACCAGCCTCGTTCACGTTCGGAGGGACACCTTGGCGAACGGTCGACTCGGATGTGTTTCGGAGTACCAGGCGGAGCCTGCAGACACACGCAAGATTCTACCCACATCAGTATCCAAGATCGACTCATGAATGAGCCCAGAGGATGCAAACTCACTGAGGATCTGTAGAAAGTTTTGGAGGCGTGTAGATCGACCTCGAAGATTGACGCGGTCGACAGCTGTCCAACGTATGCGAGTGAGGTGATGACGAACACTGGCAAGCTCACGCTCCCGAATCGCGTCGGCGTTAGCTGATCGAGGAATCCATTCTTGAATGTTGTGGATGATATATCGAATTTTTTCGGCCTTGTCGAGATGGGCCCATAACGCCGAGGCATCGAGAGGAAGGCGCATTGACGACCCCGATACGGCGATAGATCGATAGCCATCGAGATAAGCCAAGAATAGAAATCTTTGATCGGAAAACTTTCCGATAGATTGCTTCGAGGGGCGTGGCAGCGCGTCAAAATTTCGAGGGTCATCTTTCGATAGAGCAAGTCGGAGAGAAGCGTCGGGCACAGGTAGGTCGTACGCGAGTAGGTCAAGTCTGGTCAACGAGGCGTAGGTCGGCAACAGGGCTCAAGATTGCGAATTCCTCGGAGGTGGGAGCAAAGCTCGGTTCGATATTAATGATCACAGGCATTTTGAACACCTTTGTAGACACCTTTGTAGAGTATAGATTGCCAGTGATTGGGTGCCACGACCGCGGTCGGTGGCGTGTCGCGCGGGTCAAACTGTTTTTTATTTATTTGAACCAGTGGGAACCCGTTAATTCAACGGGAGGATGAAATCCAAAAAATAGCAGGATAATCGAACAGTCTACATGATATCAGCGCAGAGGTTAAGACAATACGAAATACAGCAAAGAAACAAAATCTATTCATCTTACATTCATTGCCGAAACAGCCTGCATGTCGCTTGTTGCCGGACTTGGCTTCAAACACTCGTGCAATGAGATCCGGACGGTTGCATGCTTTAACGGCCCCAGTGCAGCCTTGGTTTCCGGTGAGTCGGGATCGTACGTCATCGTGATGAGCAGCGGAGGCTTTCCGTGTTTGACAACGTACGCCATCGCATCCTGGTATCGCTGCGTGATGTCGCGATTTGGTTCGGGGTCAAGCCGTTGATGCCTTGGGTTGTGGTGAGGCGTAGGTTCTCTTGATGTAACCGGATGTGTTGAGTCAACCGGTTTTGACTTGGGAGTATATCCGTAATTCACGAACTCCAGGAAGGGACGTTGGGTGCAATGCGGGATTGAGAAGTGCTCGTCGCATTTGGCAAGTAGTGCGCAAAGAATTGTGAACGCGAGACTCGCCACCTCGACCCCTTTACTTGACCTTCGTCCTAGGTGTTCAAAAGTTCAATGTCAGTCTGTGCTTGCGCCTTCGGTAGAATGGAACATCAGAGAAAGAGCCGAAGACGCGTACGTTCGCCATCACCATCCTCTTCGTCCCCTTCCTCGCCGTCTTCATCCTCATCGTCGCGGTCTTCGTCCTCCTCTTCGTCTTCTTCATCTGGACCAAGGCCGGCAAGTAGCTCGCGCAATTGGACACCATTGTCGATCTGCTCTCGGTTTCTGGCGATGGGCGGCCCAGCTTGGTTGAAACCGCAAAGAGGAATGTTGGGGTGGAAGCCATCTTCCCCCGCGGGGAAGAGTAGTGGGTACCGGAGAGGCATCGCAGACGGATGGAGCGAGCTAACGGTTTGGTACTTGGGCCGACCATCGGGACATCGATCACCGTGCACCTGGAGAATAAGGTCTTGCGGTCCACGATCTCCGGTGTTGGTGTCGGAACCGCAGATAAGCATCGCCATTTCCGTGCTCGACGTAGGAGGGTTGTGGGTGCGTCGGTCCCGGCCTGGCGGGAGGCAGAGGCGCAGGATCCACTCTTTGGTCGTATCCCAACCTGCGCGAGCTTTGGCCGATGCGAACTCCCTCACAAAGTGATTCTTGGTACGCAACATGGACTCGAGCTTGGTCAAAGTAGATCGTTGCATGTGACTGTCTGCGCCGTCGGGTCCAAGTCGAGTGTCGGTGGCCTCGGCCGGGTCGATCAGCCATGTTTGAGCAAAGGTTGGGCGTTTAGTCACGGCAGGGATCAGGGCGCCGAGTCGATGGTAGAGGCGACCAAACACGGGGGGTCCTAGCGTGCCCACTTGGGTTTGGTCGCAGTGGGCAGCGAGCGAAGTAAAGGATAGTGCGTTGTTGTAAGACCGGGCATTCTCGCGGAATGCTTTAGCGTCTGTGTAGGTGGGTCGCACAGTTCAGCATGTGGGACCATCCAAGATCGGGAAGGAATTCCAGGACGGTCTCGGATAGAAAGTCGGGGGCGCTGGCGATGTCCAGGGAGTGCTAACTTCGCTAACTTCAGGCGCGCGCGCGCGCTTGAGGCCCGCTTAGGCAATGAAGCTGGCGAAGTTAGCAGAGGCGTGGGGGAAGTTGGCAGAAAGGTGGGGGAAGTTAGCATTGGCAAGTTAGCATAGGCGAGGACCCCCGAAAGCCCAGCCGGAGGCGCTTTTTTTTTTTTTTTTGGACATTTTGAGGACCCAAAATCCTGAAAATCGTCGAGGCGCATCGCAAAACATTGACATTTTGGGACGAAACACACGTTTCGCCCCGAGGCGCATGCCCAGATTTTGACATTTTCCCGTGAGTCGGCCCAATTTTGGCCTACCCTGAGCAGCCTACGGCATCGCTTTGGGCCCGTTTGCCTTCGCTTCGAAACGCGCTTCGCGATGCTCGCGCTTGAACAAGTCACTAGCCATTTTCGCTAATCACTTTAGTTCAGTGGCTGTTAGAGAATATTAGGGATTAGATTCCCCTATCGAGTAAGATAAAAATGACGGGGCCCCTGAGGTTCCGTTCCGCTTCACTTCGTTCTGACACTGGAGCATAGCACGACGAAATGATTCCATGCTTGTTTCTTGACGAAGATCAGGACTACTATTTGCACGACGATGACTTTGATCGATTATCGCCGCTCACCAACATAACGGTTGCCGAGCTCCTCGCCTTCGATGTCGCTCCCGCCGACGCGTCTCTTCACATCGAGTTGTCCAAAAACGAGCCCACCCAGTATTCGAACTTACCCTACCCGACTCTTCAGACCAGAGACGCGTTTCTCGCTACCGATGCTCTGATCAATGCACGCAAGCCAGGATATCGATCTTTGGCCGTCGGGTCGACGTGTTTGCCGCTCGGCGCCGATCGGCTATGGTCAGAGTACGACCGAGCAAAAGACGTTCAAAGCTGGGCGCTGCGAGCTCAACGATGGATGGACAAAATTATCGTTATCAACGAAATTGACCGCAACCGTATCGCTGTCGCACGTCGCATACTGAACGGATTGCAATGGCAAGAGCAAGACGGGCTTCTACCATTGCCTCTTCTTGCAAATGGAACGAGTTTGGTTGATCCCCTGAAATTCTTAAGTTAGTACACCAATCCTTCAGCTGGCCACTTGTATTCATCTCGTATCTGAGGCAACTTGCTTATTCGCGTCTCTACCCAGGTCATGATTGGCTCGGTGAAGCCGCGGTGAACTTGTCAATTGAAAGCGTCCTTCGAGCTGAACGAGTGCAGAATCCCGATTTCGAAACATCGTATGGACTTGTACCCTCCACCGTCATCTCCTTGGTAATGGCTCGCCCTCCCGACTCGGATCCTCATTCGGTCTTCAAAGCCTGCTTTTTCGGCCCGCCAAACCAGTATCGGAATCTCATCGAGCTAGGCGATTGCATGCGCAACACGCCGACTTCAAAGTCAATCTGGTTTCTACCCCTCTGCTCCGACAGCCATTGGGTCCTGGCCCGCATCAACATGCACAAGCGGACATGGTCTGTGATCAACTCACTCTCCGCCACTCCGATCACCGCGGCTACTCGGACGGCCGTCCTTACGCTATTCAAATTTCTGAAGCTGGACATCAAAAACGAGTTCCCTCATACTCCTAAGGCGGAACAACAGGAAGACAGCTACTCGTGCGGGCCGGCTACCATCAATGCAGTGGAGACGGAGGTGCTCGGGATTGGGTCATTCAACGCAGCGCGCGCTCACATGTCACGGCTCCGTCAATTCTGTCGTTTATCCTCTCTGGTTGGTGCTGTCGAGGATCCCAAAGAGATCGAATCCATCGTTGCCACGGGCGCAAAATCCAAGGCAAAGTCTGGGAGGGGATCCGCTGCCGGAACACTGAGCAGCAAGAGCACGTCGGCAGAGTTCGGCAAGGCAGCGACAATCAAGCCAACAAATCAACGAGTCGCATCATCCTCAAAAAACCCGCCATCTTCTCGACTTCAAACGACCTTCACCAAGGTATCGAAGCCGACGAAAGCTCGAGAGCTCACCCCCGAGGAGCATACGACGTGGGCTCACGACCATCCGCCTCTTTTCAGGAGGTTTGCTGAAAAAGTCAAAGATCTTTGCCCGGGATCGAATGTCAACGTCAACAATCCAAAGTACGTGCGGTGTGGACGTTGTTATGTCTTGGTTCCAATGGCGGCCTTGCTGTACAAGGCACGATTTCAATTACTTCTCGGCAATAAGAAGTGTGTCAACCCCAACCCATCAGCAATTTCTTCAGACCTATCGCCTCTGGCTCAACTGCTACCAGCCCCTCGCTAGGACCGTGCCCCGGCCTTACGTCTGAATCGGCGATGCATTATCTTTCATCAACTGCAGCGCAGGGTGGCGGGGCCCCTCCTCGACGGACGCTTTGTTTGCGCCTCTATCCCAAAATTGGTAAACGACCAATGACGGAGCTCGAGAGGAAGGAGGTGGACAAATTGGAAGCGAATGAATGGAAGTGGCGCAACGATCATCGAGCACCGCGCATCATCAGTGTGAATTGTCGCAAGTATAGCGCTCGAGATTCGATCAACAAGGACGGACCAAGCTTACCGTGTGAAGAATGCGCGAGGCTTCCTAAGGATTCATCCTGTCGAGCAGCTCTTCGACGTCAATATGCTGCTGGCGCAACTCGCAAATACACCAACAAGAAATATGTCGCGGGCGATACACTTCTCTCGGCCATCTACCGGCGACATCATGGACTAGAAGAGATCCTGGATGACAACGGTCAAGGGACCGTGTATCTACAATTCGCGCAAGGTGTGGCCTCAGGAGAATTTGACGGAGCGAACATCTTGGAGGGATTGGTGAAAGCGGCTACGGTCAAGCACGATCGGATGGTCGAGGGCAAATCGATGCGAGGCTTTGTGCAGTCCGAAGCGCTGCGTGACTTCGAGCAAGCCATGGCGCTGGCGTCTCCGATGGCTCTGAGAGTGCTGCAGGCTACAATCGGCGCATCCACAAGCCGAAAACTGCAGTGAGTACTGTCATTCTTTCGTTCCTTCAATTCAACCTCATACTGAATGATCGAGGTGCTTGCAGAATGGACCGAGCGACATCAGGCAGGATGCGCCTCGGCCTCGACAAGTCCAACATGGATCGTGTCTGCGCGAAACTCGAAGCAGACGGCCTAACGTTCAATTTGCACGTAGACGACACGAAGTGTCGGTCCAGGATGCGAACCACTCCATACTACTCAGAAGACCTCAGTTTAGAGCGCGAGCTACGTACAAAGGGCATATTCCGCCACGAGCTGATCGGATCAATTGGTCCGCCACGCATCTACGAAACTCCGGGTGAATTCCCTGATATGTTCAGCGGACCTGACCCCCGGTTGCTGGAACCAAAGTGAGTGGCAATGATTCTTTTAAGTTTGTACTTCATTTCCATGAGGCTTCAACATGTGTCGCCTCTTCATTCAGATCCGAGCTTACATGATAGCACCGAACGATGTTGGC
This sequence comes from Microbotryum lychnidis-dioicae p1A1 Lamole, assembly GCA_001244265.2. Classification (NCBI taxonomy): domain Eukaryota; kingdom Fungi; phylum Basidiomycota; class Microbotryomycetes; order Microbotryales; family Microbotryaceae; genus Microbotryum; species Microbotryum lychnidis-dioicae. The sequence goes on along the minus strand of CDLV01000004.1, from coordinate 2,091,101 downwards.
TCCCCAGCACAGGTGTGTGCCGCTTTTGTGATCGGCGAAACTACGAACGCGGAGGACGTGACCGAACAGTTACATTCAGTGATACAAGAATTAATAAAACGTTGCGTCGCACACCTTCTGGTATCCATCTCCGCAGATGGTGCGGCAAGCGAGGGTGTGCTGCAACGTAATGTTGCCGTCCTTTTGCGCGATCAGGGTGGCGCTGTTGCTCAAACCGGATCAAGGAACGCGTCATCATACACCCTCCCCTCCCCAGATCTGGACGGAGTGTTTCCTGAGATCACTATATCGACCGTCAACGTCGCGGGAACGCCGATAGTCTTATGTCGGGACGAAAAACACCTGGCCAAATGTCTGAGGAACGCTATCGACTCTGGAGCAAGATTGCTGTTCGGTGGTCTCGGATGCATTGCCTACCAGGATATGCTCACCATCCTGGGCGGACTGGAGTCGCGTCGTACTCTGTCTTGTCGTGATGTGGTCGGGCGTGATCGCCAAGACGACAATGCAACACATCGGGCATTCTCCAAGGCGACGCTCGAACTCGTAACCGAACTCGCTGAAGACAAAAACTCGACCCCGATGCGGTCATATATCTCTTCTTATGTGGCGAGTTACACGATGCCATCCAGAACCGGTCGCTTCAGCCCCTTGAACGTATCAGGATGTTGCTCGTTGTCAGATATACGTTCGAGGCGTGGTATGACTTTGTCCGAAGTCGCCCCGGATCTAGCTCTCACTCGTTCCTCGCCAAAGAAACGCTTGATGGGGTCAGGAAGATGGTTGACTCAACGATTGCTCTCGTCCGCAACTACCGAGATTTTTGGCCGAAGGAATCGTTCATTCCCTGGCGGCATGGCACAGAATTGGTGGAGCACTTCTTCGGGGTATACGCCAGATTGTAAAGGAGTTCGATGCTCTAGAGTCCTTGCAGGTGCGTTCTTCATAAATCAATCTAATATATACAGTAGTTAACCCGGCTAGAATCCGACAGGCAACTGGCAAAGTCACTGCACTCTTGGAGCTCGTGAGGAAGTTTAAGACCGAGGCGGCGGGATCACGTCAAGGCTACCATCATACCTACAACGACCTCGACGATCTTGACCTTGTTGCGATGCGAACGTACCCCAGTGATGGCGACATCTCTCTCACCAGTTTTGCAGCGGCAAATACTGCGCGTGAACTGCTTTCAGGTTTACACATGTGGGAGCCTGTGCAACGCATCGCGTCCAACAGACGCAACCAAGGTCCGCAACCTGACATACTCGTCAATTGACGTACTCGCCCATGGCACAACAGTTCAAGGTAGTTCCGAACGACTTGGTCTACAAGTGATGCGTATCTGACACGGGATACCATGCCCACTTGAAGTAGATCTTGAAGACCATCATCCTACCAAGGAAGATCAAGGTCTGCTCCGCACCGAATTGCTGGATTCTGCTCTTGATGGCATGCGACGTAGCACGTGCCAAGGTGTTGTGAAACTGGACCCAAACGAGCGGGAAGCTGTCGACCGTGCAATTCGATCGCTTGCAGCTCTGGACTTTGACGTTGAGGCAGCCTTGTGAGTGGACACTTCACTGTGCCATGTGCGCTGAAGCGTTCTTCTACCTTTTAATCCGGACCTCATATGGTTCTCCTTTCTCATTGGCCAGACTCGACGTGCAAATCGCTTACGACGAAGCTGACAGACAAGCTGAGGAACGCTACGTACTCGAGACCATTGAGAAGGCAAACAGCTCATTACGTCCAATCGTGCGTCTACCAAGCTTAACTAGCGTAATTTCGATCTGAACTCATGCATCTTCGGTACTATACAGCCTACACACTTGAAACTTCCGCCTCTTGTTGATGCTCGCGATACCAGTTTCTCGCTGAACTGGGCCAGCTTGATTGCCCATCGAGCTGCTCATGAGTGTAGCCACCTCAGAGTTGTTCTACTCAAAGGGAGGCCAATGGAATTGAGCGACACAAGTCGCGGAGAGGCAGGCTTAGAGATTAGCAATACAGAGCAAGGACGCAGTGCAGTACATTCACGCGTCTTGAAAGGGTTGGTGCAGTCCATGGGACCATCTCGCTTCGAAGACATTGCGGGCACCGCAAGGAGCTTTCGCTGGACTGGAGGTGGTCAGGTGGCCCGAGCGCTCACAACAAACGAGATTCAGAAGAGCGCCTATATTGAGGACGGCCGCATTCAAGTGAGTTGTTGCTGAATTTAGGAACGAAGGCAGCTGGATCTAATGTTTTGCCGGTCCTATACTTTTAGGAAAAGCTCCCTGAGAGAGACAAGCAGTATGGAGCGCTAGCACAACGCTATCCTCATTTTGGATCGCTTGACGGAGCTGTAACCGCTGCCACACCATTGGAGATTGCTGCTTTGGCCTCAAGCGTGGCATGCATTCACTCAGCTGCGATCAAACTGCTTATGGAGAAGAAGCGCTGTCTATCGGAATTGGTACATTGTTTTGAGTGGCAGTTGAGCTGTGAAGTTCTCGTTTGACACAAGTCTTGTGTCCTACAGTGCGATACATCTACAGCAAAGTGACAACAAACCACTGCAACCAAGACACGCTCGCCTCGTTGGTTCTGCTCTCAAATGTCGTCGTACAGGAGCTTCGCCTCATCAAGAAAACATGCTATTCCACACACCTCATTGATGGCACTATGCCGTTCCCCATGATTGATGGTCGACAGGTCATCGAGTCATTAGGCCCGTCAACGACTACATATCGTTCAACCACGGACCTTCCTCATGTTACCCGGACGAGCGCCTAATCAGCACGAGCGCACATGCCGAGCAAAGGTTTGCCGCCCTTCGGAGCGTGCCCGGCCTGCGAGATGCCGCCGGCAGAACCTCTACAAGTCGCACAAATGCCACCGCGGAAACAAGGAGCTCAACTTCAGCAAAAAGGAAGTCTGACAACGAAGCAGCGAGCCAGCCAGCAAAGCAAGGAAGGCTTGTTCGAAGCCTGGAGCCACGCGCAACACCAGCCGAAGCGACGCGCGCCCGCAAGCCACTTTCGATAGGCCGCGGCGCGCCCGCAAACGCTCGGAACGCGTTTTCGAGGACTTTTGAGCGATTTTTGGAGCATGTAGAACACATTTTGATAATATTTCCGAGGCGCATGCGAAATTTTGACATTTTGGGGCCAAAATAGGGTAAAAAACTTTGACAAAAAGGCCAAAAAAGGGCGTTTTTTCGCATGCGCCTCTGGCTGGGCTTTCGGGGGTCCTGCGCAAAGGATCTACTGCAAATTGGGCGGGCTTGCCGCGAAGCTTCAAGGCCGAACTCCAAGCGGACCATCTAGGAGGAGTCGTGTTGGACGACAGGCACAAGGGAAACATATCCACAATGTCGAGTGTTGGTAAGCGAGGGAGTCCGTAGTGACGAGTCCAGGTTGCGAACGGCGGGCGTCGTGCATGGGCGATACTCTGGATGGCCGATGGAACACGAGAACGGCGGCGGCAAGTTGGAGGTGACTAGGCGGAGGCATTGGCTTGGCAAGACTGGAGGGCGGGTCGACTGAGTCCTGATGTGGAGGCGGCGGCGCGCGAGCGTGAGTTGTACAGGCTGGCGCGGGGGCGGCGAACAAGGGGGCGGCTTGGCTGCAAAGGCGAAGGCCGAGGCGAAAGACTGGGGGGCGGCTTGGCCGCGGAGGCGAAGGCGCCGAGGCGAAAGACTGAGCGGCGGCTTGGGCGAAGACAAGGGGGCGGCTTAGCTGCGAGGACGAAAGGCGCCCGAGGCGAGAAAAGCGCCGAGGGGAAGAGGCGCCCGAGGCGAAAGGCGGGCAAGTCCGTCAAACGGCGGTCCGAGTGGGAGTGTTCGAAGGATAGGCAGAATGCAATTCAACACAATCAACCAACACAACCCCCGAACTGCCTACCCCTCGCTCTCGGGCTGCTCACTGGAGATCACAATTGACTCAAGAAGATCGAGTTGACCCGATTGAGTTACGCAAGAAGCTCAGACTCCTCTTGGTCGACAAATTTGGCGAGGACTTGAGAAGAAGTAAGTGTGGCAGATGCGTTCGGTAGTGGGAAACGCCTTCAGCGGCCTGGAGGAAGGGAGACATGCGCTCCCAACGATGTATGAGTCGACCAATGTCTCCTTGCAAAGCGGCGTAATACCCTTCCTCGAAATCGACCAAGTCGCGCAGCCGAAGGAGCGATTCATAGAACACGGAAGCCTTTTCCATGTTCACCTTTGCTTGCTGCACAGCGTCAGAATGCAAGTATCGATCGAAGACCTTCATGATCGCGACATCGAGTCCAGTGAGGTGGGTTTGTCTGAGCTCGTTAATTGATTTGAGGCCAAGTTCTTGTCTGCATGCATAACAGAACGAGCTGTTAGCAGCGCATAACATCATTTTGCCCTTGGCTTTATGTGCATAGTTTGGGACCATATCACTCACAGAAGACAGCTCAACAGCTCCAGTTGAGCGGTGTCTCGAAGCAGCCTTTCCATCTGGTTGTAGTCCCTGATTTTTTGGGGGTCCAGTCCTTTGTGGCCAAGTAGATTAGCGGTGATGACCCTCGATATTTCGATCCTTCCAACGGTCCCCAAAGTATCGTCGGTAGATTGCTGCCCCAATGCACCACTGCAAATGAGCCACGTCTGGAACTGTGATTGTAGTCCCTAGTCCATCGTACAGTCGTCGAAACGGAAAGCGGTTCCTACGAAGTGACTCGACAAGCATTGAGGTCCCGCCATCACATTCGAGTATCCGTAGAGATTCCGCGTATTCTTTCTCCGAGAGTCCGAGTTGCATCCGCAGACGGTCAATGACTTTGCTACATCTGCGGTGGACGTATCGGATTCGTCCATCATCTGAAGCAAAGTAATGTCGGGTTTTCGGACATCCAGTTGTTCGATTGGCTCTGGTCTGCACCGAGGATCGTGAAGCGTGAGGCCGAGATGAGGAACCAGTCGGGCAAGCGCTCGATACATCTGGGCGGAAAACCCTGTGGCGAAAGCCTCCTCAGACGCTTCAGCGGGCAAGAGAAGGTTTACATCGACCGGAGGTAACAATGCTTGATGCGCAATGTATGCTTGAAGGTCGTACGCGTTGGCCACGTCTACACTCTGAACGTGCGCATATCTGAAAGTCCCATGAAGCAGCTCGGAACGTCGATCAAGTTGTTCGTCATTGACGTGATGTGCAGCGTCGATGTTGTCAAGAGTGACATGGAAGTAGCGGGTTGACCCGATCTCCTTCAGCAACGCCAGATTGGCCATTGTCAGGGTCAAAGCTGCTCGTCGAGTTGTACGGCGAGATTTCATGAGGCCACAGTCGTACAGGAACGTCTTCAACCGATCGTTCGCTCCACATGCGAGAGCCATGAGACCGTTACGATGCTGCATAGCATTGTTTCTTCGGTTACACGCGAAGGCGATCTGACCACGCGAAGGCGATCTGACCCGTTATCGAGCGACAAAACTGCGGCAAGTCAATAAACGCCATCATTAATTCGACTTTGACCAAGGGGCTAAGCTCAGGTCATAACTACGCACAAATGATACATGTTGCTCCTTGAAACGCCCCCATTCTGCATCCGACCCAGAGCTATCCTCTTGAACGTCCTCCATGTCAACGTCCGTAGAATCCGAGCTGAGTTTGTCGCAGTTTGATTCTTCGACTGGTGGTGGGTCTCCGCAGTGAGACAAGAGGTTGCGGATGCGTCCACTGATGAAAGAGCTGCTTTCGACTATTGCGTCGAGGCGTGCGTCAATCTGATCAGATGCCAAGACTTCAGGAGCCATGTCGTGGCTGGAGACGAAGGCGGATTTGGTTCGTTTCATCTCTTTCACAATGATTGAGTCAGACTGCACAGGTAGGATGCAAGTGTTCAAGAGGCCCTGCCGCGGTCTTGTATACTGATCTGATATGCAGGAGTGTTACCCACCTGGTTGGCGATCCAATTATTGATTCGGCCTCGTGCGTCTGGGCCATCTTCGCGGGCGAGTTGGAGTTGTATAATGAGATCAAGTACATGCTTGAGCCGGGTCCAATTACTGTTGAAGAGCTTTGGCCTATGATTGTGCACCATCGTGTTGCGTTGATGGGCTGAAACACCACGAGAGGTATTGACATAGCGAGAGCTTGTGAAGCCGAAACCGAGCGAATAGATCCGCCTGACGGCGGCGATCCTGGCGAGTCGTCGAGTCATAGCGTCTGCGGTTCCGCGTCATTCTGGGAGAAGCGCGGTGTTGCACCGAGAACAAGCGAAGAGCATAGTACCGGGAAGACGAGTGATGCGGAATGGGACGGGAGAGAAACCGATGCGCACACGCCGAAGTGCGCAAGCCCGCGGCTGCAGGAGCGTGCTGCCGCTCGGACCACTTGGGACCAAATTGACCAAATTTACACACTTCAGATCAATATAGCTTCGTCTACAGATGGGGTATCCTCTTGCCGTTCGGCACAGGCCTTTTTTTTAGTAGAATATCAATGACCTTTCTGCGTTCTGGATAATCGTAAATACTTGCCACGCTACAGAGAACCAACCCAAAATGGCCCTGAAATTTCGGAGGGCAACTGGCCCAGGCGCGCCGATGAGTCCTAAGCCCCTCCCAGAGGGAGGGCTTAGTTGAGCTTAGGACCTGTCGAGACTTGGGTTAATTGGAAGTGAGCGCCGACGGAGCTGCGCCTAATGCGCAATTGAGCTACCACCTAACCCGGCTTTCTCGAGACTGGCCCCGATTGATCCTGGTTCAGGGTCAATGAGTCCTACACTACTGGCTCCTGCCAGCGTGCGTAACAGCATTCCCTCCGACTTTTCCGAAGATTCCTAGGTATTAATATAATTATGCTGTTAATGAAGTCTATCAAATTAGAAATAAAAAAAGATCGAAAGGCCCACAGGCTCGAAATCCACGCTCATGCGTCGTCCGCTCCGGACACCAATCTACAGTGCCTCTCTCAAACGTCCTCCTCGCCATCGTGCGACGACTGCCTTGCGTGGTCACGTCTTCGCTGGTAGTGTGATGGCGTCTGCTGCTGCGGTCGGCACCCGAGCGCCTTACACACGCGCTCGATCGTGGCTCGCGACGCCGCTGCTGGTGGTGCTGATCCCGACCCTCGTCGCCGCCATCTTGGCCCTGCCATTCCTCGCCGTCTTCTCGTTCGTGAGTGCTTGCAGTTTCTCGTCGACGGACGAGTCATACGATTCAAGATGCTTGGACTCGCGAGACCTATGCAATGCGCAGGCTGGCAGCTCTCGTTCAGCCGTCACAGGCGTGAGGCGCACGCCCATTTCACGTGTCACCATGTCACCCCTTCGCTCAGCTCGGTCTCAGTCCGGCCCCTGAGTCCATCCAGCCTGGCTTCTCACCCTCCCAGCAGTGATACTGAACCCATTGATCTGATCGGTGCCATACCTACAGGTCCCCATCCTCTGTTTCATCGCACTGCCCTCCGTGCTCTCGATTGCCGTCTTCTCGCGTCAGTTTCAACTCCGAGACAGTTCCAGGCTGCGTCGTCGAGCGCGGTCATGTCACGTCACCAAACCCCCCACCCGGGTTCCGAGCTGACGAAAATCTGCACCACATATAGTCTATGCCCTTCCTTGGATCCTCTATCTCATATTTGCACAGGATGACCCACCCCCATCGGTGCCATTGCCGTACCTCCCCTACTCGCCCTACAAGTGTCTCAAAATCGCATCGGCCTCGTTCCAGTTCCTGCGGGACTTGATCGCGTCGGGCTACATCGCGCTCTGGTTCGACCTCCAGATCAAGCGCTTCACTGTGCTCTCGGGAAAAGACAGCAGTGTATACGTCCAGCGGAACATTCCCTACGCCGAGGGGTTCACCGCGAACAAGCTCGACATCTACCGACCAGAGGGCTACGACCCTGTCACCAGCAATGTCGAGGCACCTGTCATTGTGCTCGTCGGCGGCGCCAACTGGACGCTGTGGAACAAGACTCTCGGGGCTCAGATCGCGCTCAGGCTGAGGCGGTTGGGGTACTGCGTAGTCGTTCCTGACTTGAGGCAGTCTCCAGCCAAAACACCCGAGATGGTCAGTTCACGCCGCACTCAGGGGCATTTCCTCTGAAGGCCGAGCCTGGTCAAGAGCATCTTATTGACGTCTTTTCTTTTGACAGGTCACGGATCTGCGGCTTGCATTGGAATGGGTTGGAGACTTCATCAAGGCCTTTGGCGGGGATGGTGATGCCTTGTACATTCTGGTCAGTCCACCCTCGCAACATCCCCCTTGCTATAGCGTGAGCTGACCCGTCACCCAAATCCTGCCTCTCTAAGGGCTACGGGTCAGGCGCTCACCTCGCATCGCTCACCGTGGTGCAAGACGCCGTCGTACGCTCCCGCGACGAGTACACCGCCTTCCATCGTACGCCTGCTTCCTTGGGCAAGCTCTCCACCCCAGACGGGTCGAGCCCGATCGAAATTTCAGCCGGGATACGAAGGTGTTCTATCTGGGGAGAACATGCGCGGTTGCCTCCCATCGCAGGCATGATCCTCGTCGCGGGGGTGTTTGACGTGATCAAGCAATTGAGGTTCGAGGCCAAGCAAGGTGTTGAGGATATCTCGGCGTTGAGGAGGGTGTGTGGACCGTCGACAAGCACTTCTTTACTTTCTTGGTACGTCGAGGTGTGGAGCACGTCACTTGGGGTCGGACGTCGGACCCTTGGTACGCTGACTAAAGCTCCTGCTTCCCTTTCCCGCACTAACAGTCCCTCTCACCTGATCTACGGCGCGAAGGAAATCGTCGACCCTGCTCGTCTACCACCTCGATTCCTCATCATCGCGGGAGGCAAGGACACCGCGGTTCATTATACCCAGTCAATATTGTTGAGGTCTCTGCTCGAAGGTGTCGGCGTGCCCGAAGTCCACCTCAAGCTGTATAGAGACTTGACCCATGTTGGGTCATTGTGCAGTGAGTACCTCGTCCCTCGTGTTAGGAAAATGACACATGTGGACGCGATAGCTGATTCTCTACGCTATTGTTTGGCACAGATCTCATGCATCAGACTCGCTACTCGCCTCTCTTCTTGAGTGAGATTACAGGTCTAATCTCGTCAGGCTACTGAGTCTTCCCGACTCCACTTGTTGGACGATCCCTTCTCCCTTCAATCACGCTGTGCTATCCATTCAGTCTGTAGTCGCGTTCTTACTCACGAGCCTCGTTGTCGTATCTCCATTTCTAAAACGCTACCATCGCGTTCTTACTCACGAACCCCCGTTGTCTTATTTCCATATCTAGAATGCTACTGTAGGCACTGCTCATCACCCATCTCTCCGTGGGTCTTCACTGCCTCAAGCGGAATTTCATACTCGATTACATCTCTGTTGCAATGCATGCGAAACCGGAACAACATAACATCGTTACACGTTCGCTCACTCGAACGACCATCACGCCGCCTCTAGTAGGTCTGTTTCGGCATCACGTCGCGTGTAGAAAATCGATCAGAAAAGGGCCCTCCTCGAATCTCGCCAGATTTGGACAGGTAGCTTCCAATCTGTGCGCAAGAGGCGAGGATTGAAGACCTCAAAGGCTTTGTCACCATCTTCCTTGGCAAGTCGATCGAGCCACGAGCGTGCGGGAGTCTGGTGTGAAATTTCAAGACAGCGAGAAGATCAGCACGCGGGCACGCCGATGCAGCGTATCATCGGTGCACGGGATACATCTGTTGCGTTCTACGAGTTAGCACTTACAAGAGACAGGAATACAGGTCTGGCCCTTTTGGGTATTCCAGTTGTGTCGTTGAAACAACTCCTCGCGGTCCTCAGCTCGGCATAAGCGATTCCGACCATGGTCGCGACGGCTTCTTTCAACCCCGGTGTGGAGGGGCCTTGCCGAAATAGAGCTTCTTCTTTGACATCGTATCTCGAGGCTGAGGGGATCACGAAATGAGAGCGGTCAGACTAATGGCGGAAGTCCATGTCACGAACGGTGGGCACTCCTTTCTTCATCGACTGACCAATCTCGGTGGGAATGACATTTATTCTCTTTTGCGCATGGTGTGGGATCGACCGGAGTAAAGTAGCGATGGTGTTCGTCACGGCAATGTGACTCGCTGCATGGTCCAAGGTCAAGTCGTCGACCTGTTTCGTACTCGTGCCGGATGACGTCCGAGCGGAGGAAGAAGTGGGGTCGTGGTCATGGTCGTGTTCATAGCCGACGTGCTCAAACAGCTTCTCGTGTCGCTTCCCCGTCGACAAAGCGCCTGGTGAAGAGGGATGGGTTGAGCTTGTGGATGTGGCCGTGGCTTGGAGGAGAAGGTACAGCAACGAGGACTGGGTCGAGGCCGAGTACTCTGCGAGGTCCTGGAGCGAGTGGAAGTGGGGGTTGAGAAAGTGCTGCTCGCGCGCGTTGATGATGCGTAGCAAGTGATACGCCGACAGCTGGTCGAACTGGGGCAGTGAATGCAATAGCTGGGCGATGGGATGGTTGGGTGGTCGATGCTATCGGTGAAGGGGTGCAGATAAGTGATCGACCCTACTGACGCTGACGCCGTGATCGCGCCTTCGCAGCATCCACGCATCGCATCGCATCGCATCGTATCGGATCACGAGTCGAACTGACCTCGAAGGTCTGCTTGATCGTGTCCCTCCACCACTGATACCTCATCCTGCCTACGATTGGATTCGAGACCTGGTCGTCGATCGTCGCAAGCTCGACGTTGAAGGCGCGCAGACACAGATACGCCGGCCGCACGCTCTGGGGGTACGCGAGCACCGACCACAGCGAGTCGAGGTCCGCCTTGCGCACCAGCTGCGTCGCATATGCCAAGGGGGAGCCGTGCTGTCGCTGTTGCAGCAGCGTTCGAGCGACTCGCATCGTTTGTCGCGTTTGGTTCGCAGAAGAGAGGAGCGGCGCAAGCTTTCTCCGCTGGAAAGCGGTCCAGTCGGGGTGGTCGGGATGGGGAGGATGGGGTTAGAAGGCAAGGGGAGCTCCACCCAGCAGTCTCGCGACGATCGCTCACTGCACAGCTTTTGCTCGGGGTGACTCGTGTTCCGGATTTTTGTTTCCATGTCACCGAAATTCGACTGGTAAAACCGAGCTACATCAGCGAAAAGCGTCTCTCGCAGGTACAACTTCTAGTCAGGCATGATGTGAGCAGCAAGATTTTACCGCAATTGCCTCGTAGCATACCCCGAAAGCTGGGGCTCAAGAAATTTAATAGACAACGGGTCCATATATTGGTATGCTCTTGTAATGGTGATACTAGGTACAAAGTGGACTCCTTTTCACCCAATCTCACGAGCCCAGATGTATCACCGTCGCAGCCCCTCGGCGGATGAGCTCGCCAATCGGGTCCTCGTCGTCGTCGTCCTCGTCGTCGACCCCCGGAGGCGCATCGGCACTTTTCACCGACTCGGCATCATCATCCGTCGCCTGCCCATAATCGTCCGTACTCAGCTCTCCACTGGTGCGAGCTGATTCTCCCGCCCCCGTTTGTTCAACCATCGTCGTCCTTCTCGTCGTCGTCACCTCGTCTCGATTCCCCGTGAGCATCACCGCCGATCGTCGTCGAGTCGTCACGACCGTCTCCGAGATGACGACCACCTCTGCCGGGGCGGAGGCACCCATCACGTCTTCGTAGCTGGGCAATCGCCTCCTATTCGGGTCGTAACTCGGTGGGATAGGGATGCAGCCTTGAAATAGTACAGAGGGGGAGGAGGAAAGGAATGGGTATAGTCGGGAACGGGCGAAGAGGTATTCGGAAGGGAGTTGAGGCTGGAAAGGCTGTTCGGGCTCGGCTTGCCGATAGGGGGTCGACGATGGGGCGTCCACCTCAGGGGCGGCATCCATGTTGTCGACGCGCGGTCGCAGGTGAGGCAGTGTTGGGCCAGAGAGGTCGTCCTGAGTTGGATGGTGTAATGAAGAGTTTATTCCGATATTGTGTGGATGATGGAAAGGGTGGAGTCAGAGAGGGAGGTAAAGCACGCTCAGGCCCACACGCCAAGGAACGTACAGAGGATAAGTGGCTAGGGACGGACAGACCGTTCTCAACGGCCACGAGGCGACGATCGATCGCCGACTGGTGCCTAGTCGTGACGAACATGATGCTACAGAGTAGGAAAGAACCGAATACGACCACACCTAGCCCTATAAGCACGGCCATCGCCACGTTCAAGTGACTCATAGACCCTGTGCAGGTGGTTCGCACCAATGGGCGCTGAAATCGGGCTCTCCTATGGGACTTCAACAGCCACGCGCGTGCGGGGTATTTCGGCCATTTCGTCCAATAAAATCACAGAATAGCATCATTTTCGAGGCTGGGCCCCCCCCCCCCCTTTTTCGAAACGAAACCGTCAGCTCTAACGAGCTTCAGGGATGACATAGCCCAAGTGGCGAGAGCTTTCATAAGCTGTGGGTGGAGCTGCAGCGATTCAAAGTCTGCGATTTCGGTCGATCGGGCCCCAGATGGTCCGAGCGCATCGTGTAATTGGCGCTCTCATCATCGGCGAGCCTGCTCCGTTCGGCTTGATCCCTTTCCGTACGCTTTGCTGTTCTCCTCTTTTCACGATGATCCGTCGGCCACATTAAGCGCGACAATATCTAAAACCAAAAATAACCCGAATAAGCAGACGCCGTGCCTCATCAACTCGCCAGAACAACCGCCGCGAGGCGGATCTATTCGCTGAATTTCGTAGCCTTGATCTCTCGCTATGTCAATACCTGTCGTGGCACATCAGCCCACCCACACGATATGAAGGCGTTCAAGCACACCAACCAAAGCTGTTCAACAGCAACTGGTTCAGCCTCAAGTGTGCACGTGATCTCATTCTACGACTTGCACGCGAGGATGGCGCAGAGTCAAGCAGCCGAATGACTGGATCGCCGAGCAGGTGGGCAACACTTCGTACTTCTCGGATTGATTCTCCGGATCCAATAAAGCTACTGGCGTGCAGGCCGACTCAATCATCATTAAAAAGATGACGCGAACCACGTGCGCCTTCGTCGCTAGCCATGACTTGGCTCCCGAAGTCCTCGCATCCGATTACATCGACGCCCGGCTCGATGCAATCGCCGAAGACAGTTCTCAGTCGGTCCATAACTCAGGCCCCGAGTATATTGCCTGTACTCGAGTAGAAGTTTGTCGACAAATTCGTCTCGTTGTTGGGACTTCATACGCCACGGATTGTGCCCTCTCGTTTGTCGATTGACTGACTGCGTTGCGCGTTCATCGGCAAAGTCCTCCAAGTCGTCCTCGGCAGTTTCGACCTGCGAGTTTTGTGTGGGTTGGCTCATCTTGTCTGCTTCGATGGTTGCCCCGTCGTAACTTGAAAATTCGTGGTAGCTTTCCTCTGTGGTGTACCTCAGGTGTTCGATGATGTACTTGGCGCCTTGAGGATCACATCGAGAACACTGGCAAGATCTGCCGGTGATGTTTCCTTGACGCTCCATTTCAGCAACGATGAGAGGATCGTCCGCAAGCTCGCCTTGCCTGCATGTTTCAATAGTACGAGGGATTAGATTATCTATGGCCGTGCGTCCTGACGGGTTCAACTCACGTGTATAGGACGATGGCCAGAGCGTGCAAGCACGCCTTCGACTCGTAGAAAAAACGGATTGAGAGTTCGTTCTCAGTGAGTAGCTCGAGTCGTGGACGGTCGCCATGCATACCGGAAGTCGAAATCTCGTCTGGAGTTGTGTCTTCTTGCTCCGGATTGCTCGCTGCGTCCTTTTTACGTGCGTCCTTCCGAGGCTCCAAAAAAGTGATCCCAATTCACCGCTGCCCACTACGCCCTCCTCGACCCTTGCGCTGAATATTGTCCTCAACAGTGGTCCGACCGTATTAAGTCACAGTCCGAACACGAGGCCAATGTATCCCAAGACCCAGGGCAAATGTCAAACAGGAGGTCAACCGGCACATACAATCAGAATGAAGGAGAGCGTGTGATTGGGGTCGTCCAACTGCCTGTACAGCTCGCCGTCTCTCCAGGCCTCCTCAGATACCACAACCGCTTTCTTTCCCTTTCGATTGAGATCGGCAGCCTGAAAGAGGCATGTGACTGCGGAAATCAGCACGGATATCGGTCCAGCCAGCCCAGTCGGCAGAAAAACTCACCTGATGATTGCTCAGTGCATCAGTGGACTGACAACAATGGTGACGGCCCGGCGTCCATAAATGAGATACATTGCTTCGAAAATAACACTTTTGCCTGAACCTGTTGACGCTGTGACGAACACAGCGTCATATCGATCGCGGTTCGCAAATTGATCAAGTTCGAAAAGTGCAGCAATGGCTTCGATCAGCACAGGCCGGGGGGTAGAGTCCTCGTCAAGACTTTCGCCCAGAATAACTTTGATCTTCTTGCGTAATTCGCTGGAATCTCGTCGGCCCTCCTGAGTCAAACGTGGCCTCCAGTGACCGAGAACGGTTGTCGGTTTGGTTGAATGATTCGGTGCTGGGGTCGTAGGACTGGCCCTTGAAGCTGATCGCAAAGGAGACGCCCTGAACTCAATTGACGGACGTCGACGGGGCGGTCCCCTAACCGGCCTGGGTGTTTGTACCGACATGGCTCATCATGAGGGGAGGTGCGATGTTGAGTGGAGAGAGAGATTGCGTGAGGCGCGGCCGGGCTTGAGTGACCTGGATCTATGCAGTCTTCGACGCGGACCGGGCTACGACTGGTCCGTGCGCCGACCTGCGTCTCGTTCGGAATCAGTTGATTCAAGCTGCTGTAGCGAGATGACCAAGCGTTTCTAGACTTCAAGCTTCGGTGAAGCCTCATCAATAATGATGAAGTAGAGATGTATCCTTCCAGTTTTCAGATAGCACCAATATATGCCATGCTACAGCAAGGGCGCACTTTTCAGGGCCAAAATTTCGATGGGCAACTGGGCCAGGCGCGCCGATAACTCACAAGCGATTCCCAAAAGGATGGGCGTCGAGCTTATTTAAGTCCCGTGAGGCACTGCACAGCACTGGACGGTTGAGGACGGGTGCAACAGGGGCGACGGGCGGTGCAATCTCCTTTTCAAGGCCCACGCTGCGCGTAAAAAAGGTCAATAATTTTTTCTTGAACGGTTAATGTAAGTTCTCCTTCTATTATAAAACTACTGCTCATTGCTGTTTCCTGTCCTTTTTTTCTGACGCACTGACAGGCCGAAGTTCGCATCCCCGACGGTGGGTCCCTCAAGCACGTGGGTCGAAGTGGAATACCTGTAGACAAGACTTGGGTATCGGATCAGAAGAAACAAACAAGAAGGTGACACATGGATTGCAGCCCACCTGAGACGATTGAGACCGTGCAGTGGCTTGAGAAGAGCCGCCCGGGTCCGAGCAGCCAGATTTTCGACCATAGTCGGTGAGGTCACTGCGGTATCGTATTTCATGGGCTGCATGCTGTTGGCCTTGAGACCAGGCTTCTGCTGTTGGGTTAGTAGGCAGAATAGGATTGGACGTTTGAACAGACTGGCCCTGTCACTGACCTTCCTGGTATTTAGAATTTTCGATTGGAGCACCAGTGTTGCGTCACTACTCTCGTCGCGGTGAAGGCAGAACAAGAGCCAAAGTCCCCGCCCATGTGGAAATCTGCTGGCTAGGGATCCGTAAGAAATCCGGAATTATAACCCTCTTCTCCCCAAATCCCATATTCCGGGTGCATGGGAAAACACAACAGACAACCGATACATGTTCTGAGGTCTTGTATAACCGTTTCATCCATGTCATTTGCTGACAAATTGATGTTGTCATGTTTTGCAAACTATAAGGAATCCAGGAGAGTTTCTAAGATGGTCAACCATATGGCGCCGTTACGGATTGTAGACATGAGAATTCCGCACGATTGAGGGTTGCGCGTGTAGCCTCGTTCATGCGCGACACGCAAGCTCACGCGCTCACGCGCGACACTCGTGCGGACTCGCGCGGCCGCCTGTAAGGCGCCGCTCCGCTTACGCCTCACGACGACCTCGAGCCGACCTCTGCGGCCTCACGCTTGCCCTCGCGCGCGGCGCCGCCGCGTCTCTTGACCTTAGTCCTTTTAGTAGTCTTTCTTCGCCTGCGAATTACACCGTTTGATCCTTTCAGTTTGGACTCGGAACCAGTGAGGCTCGAGAGCAATCTCGTGCCTTTCACCGCTTTCTTCCACACTACACAACTTGGCATACCTTTGCTTGGAACATCAGCATCAGCAAAATGGCCACGCGCGCGAACCCGCTTAAGGATTCGCTCGAGATTACGCACGCTTAACGGCGCATAAGATGTGCATAAGGATGCATACGCGCATAAGAGGGCTTACGGACCGCTTTGCGTATGCAAACAAAGCGCGCCGTATGCGCGCCGTATGAGTCCCTTTCTAGGGTACACTTAAGCGACACTTAACGCGCGCGCGGCTTAACGAGTGGTTAAGGGCGCTTAAGAGCAGCTCTACATCAGAGCAAAATGGCCAAACGTGCGTAAGCGCGCGAAACCTCGTAAAGCAGTCGTTAAGCGGCCTAGAGCTGCTCTTAAGCGCCCTTAACCACTCGTTAAGCCGCGCGCGCGTTAAGTGTCGCTTAAGTGTACCCTAGATAAGGGACTCTTACGGCGCGCTTTGTTTGCATATGCAAAGCGGTCCGTAAGCCTTCTTATGCGGCGTAAAGCGGTCCTAAAGCGACTTTATCCGAACCACAGACCGTGTTTTAAGCGGCTGTTTAGCCAGTCTTATCTTCGTAGCCCCTGATCTGTTGTCATTATAAACCTATGTTACACTCATATACTACAGTCAAGTGAAGAGAGACTCTTCAAAGTCGCAAGCCCGGTGGGCTGTGATCCTCATCTTGTCACTGGTTCCCCGCCTAGAAACCCCGGGCCCTCGATACTCCTCGAGGAGTGCTACATCCACGCTGTTCTGTACTCGATTGGTGACTCGTACCTACATAGCTTCTGAGTAAAAAGGACCAGAGCCTTCTCTACGATGCCTACGCAGTATGGCCATGACGGGACCCTGTGCAAGGCCCGAGGCCTTTTGCCCGGGAGCCGGAAGAAGGTGATGGAGGGGCTTAGTTGGATAGCTTGCGCGCGCCTAGAACCTCTTGGCTTTCGCCAGCTGACTGCCTCGAGGTTTTAGGTGAGTGCACCAGTCCCCTACAAACTGGACCCGGACAGGTAACGTGAGGCATCGACCGCCAAGGCCGTACTCTATCTCCAACCTACGAAATGGGCGGCCAGATGCAAAGAGTTACGTTGCGGTGCGGGAACGGTAAGCCTTTCCAGAGCCCCGCTACCAGCTCCTTCGAGTGCGATTCAGCGTTGTAGCCGTATGTTTTGGCACCAAGCTGCTTACAACATCTTTCTCCCTCAGGGTGGGGTCAACATGAACGATTGCTCCTTCGAGGCCGAGGATGATTTTCAGAACAACCTTCTATACGAGATCTTTGTTCAGATCGTCGCCGGCATAAGGAAAAAAAAATCTGCTGCTTTCCAATGGCCAAAGGAAGGTCTCGACCCGAACAACGATGATCATCGCGAGCTTGCATTTGCTCTTTTGACTCATGCATATGCCCGCGTAAGTTCCTTAACTGTTCAGCAATGTCCATTTTAAACTACCAATCATATCGCTACATTCTTGCTATGACGGATCAGGTTCGGTATGCCATGCAGGTCCTTACGCCGCCCCCATCGCTCCCCAAATCGTCCGACGCTGGCAGAAATGTGAATGTGGCGAAGCAAACCGTAGCGCTCTGGCACGAGTTCTCGGCCACTCACTATCAGGGTCCCGTCGTGGCCATACTGCGTAGGCGTCGTAGAGAAGGCTCTGGTCCTTTTTACTCAGAAGCTATGCAGGTACGAGTCACCAATCGAGTACAGAACAGCGTGGAAGTAGCGAGTATCGAGGGCCAGGGGTTTCTAGGCGGGGAACCAGTGACGAGATGAGGATCACAGCCCAACGGGCTTGCGACTTTGCAGAGTCTCTCTTCACTTGACTGTAGTATATGAGTGTAACATAGGTTTATAATGACAACAGATCAGGGGCTGCAAAGATAAGACTGGCTAAACAGCCGCTTAAAACACGGTCTGTGGTTCGGATAAAGTCGCTTGAGGACCGCTTTACGCCGCATACACATGCGCGCGTGAACTTTATGGATTTCCTATGGCAGGACCCGCGGTATGTCTTCTCTACGGAGGTGTTGCAATTTATGTAAGGCGGTTTTGTAGAGCTCCTGTAAGAGCAAAGCTATTTTACGGCTGCCTTAGGCGGTCGTTCTAGTATCCGTATGGATATTGGGTTATCAAGTCCGTAGGGGCGCCGGTTTGCGGTGACCCTACGCGTGCCGTACAGCTAGCGTAAAAACAGCCTTTGCGGCCGCGGTGAGGATTCAATGTTCAACATTCAACCCTTACATCAGCAACTTTGATGAACTTAGCAAAGCTTGATGAAGTTGACACTTAAAATTTGGAGGAGTGCTGTGGTGAGGTGTAACAATGTCAAGACCTTGGTTGCTATTCTTCCTATTACCAACTCTAGGTATCAGTATACCAAGTACTCGACCTGCAATAGATACATAAAGACATGATTTGCTCTCGACACATGTTTGCAGTATTGCAAAATATTCTCCTACCAGAACTGAAGCTATACTGATGATTCAATTGAGCACTCATGACAGGGGCTATTCTGACAGATCCATTTGCGCCGCCCTCCCTTTCCCCTTCCCGTGACCCTGAGGCGTTCTCGGATCACGTAGAATTTTGATGCTAAATACCCTCCCAAAGCGATCACAAGTTACAGTCAACTGGTTGTTCCAGATGTCCACATCATTCTGGATATTCCATGCTCGTGCAATCTCCATTTCTCAAAATAGCACTGCCCAAGATCCGATTGTAAAACATCCTCAACCGAGTGTCGTAGATTGCAGTAGTCGCTGTGCGGCGACGTAAGAAGGAAATGCGCCTCTTGCGCCTACGGACAGAGTGGGACTTAGACAAATTTTGGGAGCAAGGCGCGAGTCGCCGCGCGCGGCGCGCCGACTCAACTGGCGCGCGAATCGGGCCTTCGCCAGGACGTGGGCGCAAGCGCCGTCACGGCCAAGTCACTCGCATTAGGCCACGGCCGCGTGTTGTTTACCAAGTCCACGCGCCGTCGCGAGCCTCCTTTTCCTTCCTCCCACTCACTGCCACCGCTCGCGATCCCCATCCCTTGTTCCCTCTTGCCTCCACCATTACCTTTCATTCTGCCCCTGGCTATTTCCGAGTGAGTTGACTGTATGGCAGTCATTGAAAGGTATGGCTGAAGCGTTACAAGCCGCCGGCAAAGACACCACCAGCGACCGGCGGGACCAATGCGCGGTCAACCGAACACGAAGCAGACTGAGGCGCACGTCACAACTTGGCAACGCTGACCATCTTCGGAGGGGTTCTTGGAACTTTGCTGTGGCCACACTTTTAGGGTGATCTTGAAGAGGTTATACTGTTGTCCAGAGCAGGAAATGGCTAGTAAGTATTTGCATTACTGCAGAGAGATTTCCAGTTCGGCCGGAAGTCAGGCGACCTGTCAAACTCACTCACTGTTGAACGATCTCGTCGCCGTGTTCGCAGGCGCGCACGCCTACTCCGGATCCGAGCCCACGTCCCCGAGATCGCCTCCGAGGAACGACTGTCGCGGCCGGTCCACACCAAGCTCGCGGCGCGGAACTCGGACTCCAAGATCACAGCACTGCGCTTGAGCAACGGAGAGCTAACGCATGACATTGATGTTGCTCTTGACCACACGCAGGCGCATTTCCAGCGCCTCTACCACATCGAGCCTCGTGACCCGGACCGCGTCGACCGACTTCAGGACGAATTCCTCGCGCCGATCAGGGCGGCGCGGACTTGCGACGACCCGCGCTCGGATCCTCTCTTTCTGCGCCGACTCTCGGAATCGCAGATCGACTTACTCCAGCGACCAATCACCGAGGACGAGGTCGTGGCCGCGATCGGGACGACGCACCCGGGGCGATCGCCGGGACCGTCGGGCGTGCCCTACAAACTCTACCAGACCGCACCCAAGGCGTGGGCCAAGGTGCTGACCAAGGCCTACAACGCGATGATAGAGCGAGGCTCACTCTCTCCCAAGCAGTGCCAAGGACTCGTGCGCCTCATCTTCAAGCGACACAAGAAGAATGCCGATTGCGCCGAACTTTCGTCGTACCGGCCGATCACCCTGCGCGAGTGCGATTACAAGATCTTTACCAAGGTCTATGTTGCCCGTTTGAACCAGATTCTACCCGATCTCCTCCCGCCGCAGCAGCACGGATTCGTCAAGGACCGCCGATCGGCTGACGCTGCACTACACCTTCGTCTCCTGATTGAGGAAGTTGGCGCGCGCAGGATCGAGTTCCCCGCGGCTGCGCTCTTGTCTCTTGACCAATCGTCCGCCTACGACCTCGTCGAGCATGACTGGATCTTTGCCATCTTCAACGCTCTGGGCGCTCCTGCCACCTTTCTTCGCGTGCTGAGGATGCTCTACTCGGGTGACTCGACCTCGGCCCGCTACATCATCAATGGGTTCCTAATGGCGCCGGTGCGACTGACGTGTGGGCTCGGCCAAGGGGACCCGGCTGTAAGGCGCGCGCCTTACTACGGGCCACAGGTATTAGAAATAGAGATCGCGCGCACCTAGCTTCTTCAGTTCCCTCCCCATCGGGCTGACACCAGAAGCTAGGTGAGTACTGGTGCTCCATTACTGGTGCTCCATATCTCAGCACTCGTATATCGGGCTGACACCAGAAGCTAGTTGCAGTCCATATAACTTGCACCTGTCAGCTAGGTCGCCAGTGAGGCTCGAGAGCGATCTCGTGCCTTTCACTTTTTTTTTGACAACGTCGAGTTCATTGGTACCCCGACGATACGGCCTACGTTCATCAGGCCCGGCCGTAGTCGAACCATCGAACCCATCGACTAGCCCAGATCGGTCGAGGCAAGCCGATCCCACAACCATAGCACGCAGACTCCCAGCCCCAGCACAGTGTAAGGCGCCGCTCCGCTTACGCCTCACAACGACCTCGAGCCGACCTCTGCGGCCTCACGCTTGCCCTCGCGCGCGGCGCCGCCGCGTCTCTTGACCTTAGTCCTTTTAGTAGTCTTTCTTCGCCTGTGAATTACACCGTTTGATCCTTTCAGTTTGGACTCGGAATCAGTGAGGCTCGAGAGCAGTCTCGTGCCTTTCACACAGCCCAGCCCAGCACTGCCCAGCACGCCCAGCAACCCCAGCACGCCCACACACGCACCGCCTTCGCACGCCTCACCAGCCGACATCGCACCGTCCCGCGCACCATGGCCACGCCCACCGCCCCCAGCCACAGCCCCACGTATAAACCCAATGACCCTCCCCAACTCCATAGCACCTTGATGGAGGCCTTGCGCGAATACTTCATGCGCCTGGACTTCTACAACCGTCGCATCGCCCGTACACCCATCACGAGCGACTACGATAAGATCAAGGGGGCCGGTATGGGGTTGCAGGTCTTTGCGCTCAAGACCTGGTTCACCCAGGGCCTGAGCAAGCACCTTGCAAAGCCATACGCTCAGTTCAAGTCGGAACTGATTCGCCGGGCTGTACCAGCGGACTTCGTCTGGACCCAGCTCGCCGAACTCCACCGTCTACGCCAAGCCCCCGGCCACGACATCGACGCCTTTCAGGAATTTTCCGATCAGATGCGCTCACTGCAAATGGAGATTGGCTTCCAGGTCGTCTCCGACCAAGAAGTGGCCAAGCTGGTTCTCCTGGGCACCGATCCGGAACTCTGCCGGATCCTCCGCACCCACATGGTCTCGTCGCTGGCTGGCTGCTGGCTGGTCGGACCTCTCGCTCGAGAAGCTTGCCCTCGACGCTCCGGTGGTCCCTACCAGTCCGGAGGCCGCTGAGGTTTTTAGTGACGCACACACGGACCAACCTCTCGAGTTCGATTACCAAGTCTTTGAGAGGATTGGTCGCGAGGAATGGAGCGTCATTGCGCAGCGACGCCAAGCCATTGCGACCCAGGTCAGTGCGCTACAACAGCGCCCCACGTACTCGCGACCCGCTGCAGCCTCGGCTGCACCCCACGTTGCGACAGCTGCTACCGGCCATTCCCCGATCACGGGTGGCCCCCGCCCCGCCGCCCGACTCACCGTCGACGAGCGCGCGTACCTGGACCAGAACCACGGATGCTATCGCTGCCGCACTCTCAACGCCGACCACATCTCGCGCAACTGCCCCCGCTACTTGTCACCCATGGGAGCGTCCGCCACTCCGTCGACGCCAACGTTGACCGCTCCTGCGCCTCGCCCCGGGCCCCGTATGGTGGCGGCCATTCGGACCTTCCAAGAAACTGGCGATTCAACCGTGTTCGCCGGCCTCAGCAGCGACTCGGAGGACGACAACGATCCTTTGTACGCACCGCATCCCTTTCCCCCTTACCCGTCTCCCTAGCCGGCGCTCATGGTACTCTCCTTGCCTCCGCCCTAGTGTAAGGCCCGTGCGCCTGGGCCTTATGAGAAGGGAGCGCGCGCCTGGACACTCTTAGTCTCCCCTCAGCGACTAACACGAGTGTCCAGGTGAGCCTATGGTGGATCAGAAGTCATAGTCATTGTAGCGACTAACACGAGTGTCCAGTGTTAATTCCACATACTTTGGTCCTGTGATACTCTCGTCGTCGCTCTCTGGTGTACACTCCTACGGGGTGTATTACAATTTTTTTTTCAATCGGTCAAAGACGCACGCTGCCACGTGCGCCAGCGACACCTTTGCGGAACGAACGAACGAACAAGAACGAACGAACGACGACGACCATGGCGCATGCCAAGAAGGCGACAGCCTTACACCCGCCACCACCAGGGCCATTAGAGATTCGTCTAATCATGCTTAGAGTATCTCTAAGTCTGGTGGTGGCGTTTTTTTTTTTTTGTAGAACTTGTTCATCATATTGCCCCCAATTCCTGTTCCCCCTGATTGGCCTACGGAAAAACTAGAACTAGATGGAAGTCGACGATGATAACACAAACCGCCCGCAAGATGCGAGAAACGGGCCGGTGTCCACCAATCCGATACTTGGGATTCAAGTGCCCCAGCCAAGCGGTTGCTCCCCCCAGGAGACGAATGAGAGAGAAAGAGAAAGGAGTAATAAAACAATTTACTAAGCGACAAGAGGCCCACCCCGCCGTCACTTCCCAACTCGGTCGAGACAAAGACAGGAGATCGACTGCGCAACTACCCTGACCCGCGAAGTCCTAAGTCTATGCTCGGTCACAACAAGACGCGGTGGAGGCCCCTCAAAACCTCCACCTCAGCAGTCCCTGGCCCCTCAAAGCCGACTTTCTGCCTGTGTCTGCTGATCCCTCCCTTGACTCAGAACCCCGAAGCCAAAGAGCGCGAGTCACCGTCGAGTCAATCTCAAATCGCGAACCGGTCCATGAGCAACGAAGGCAGACCTGTAATAGATGAAAGATGAAAGCAAGATATTTAGTATACAGTTTTTTGTTGGAAGATGAAGCGTGATGGTGTGTGTGTGTGGGGTGTGGTGGGGGGAAATCGAACCCAGCCTCTACTGCCCTCGCCCGCCCCTTGCTCCTCCCGCCCTCAACTTCATCCTCTCCTCCAGTACCACTCTCCTCCTCTCCACGCTTTCCATCCTCGTCCCGTGCTTCTGCATCCTCCATCTCCCACTGCTGATCATTTCCAAAACCATCCCCGTGAACATCTCGATCGTCCTGCCCGCCCCTTCTTGTTCGCTGAGCTTGGCCTTGAGCTTGGGGAGGCCAAAGAGCCGTTGCAGTGTCGTGTACTGGGCGTCCTCAATCGTGTCGCACCCGAGTGCGTCGCAGAGCACGCCCCTTGCCGCGATCCAGACATTCCGCGAGTCAACGCAGCCAAAAAAGTAGTGGTCGGTGTCGTCCACCGGCGCTTCGCAGACGAGGCACGCGGGAGAAGTGTCGTGATTCTGTTGGTGTTGCAGCTTGCGCGTCGGGGTGAAGCGGAGAATCAGCTTGAACCAAACTTCCCTCTCCCTCGCCGTCAGTGCCTTCGAGTTGACCGCCTTCCAAAAGCTCCTGAGGTCGTCTGGCTGCGGTGGTCCCTTGAGCCCGAGCGTGTTGGTAAAGGCCTTCGCGTTCAGGACCCGGCGGATGCGACGGATGGTGTACGGTCGAGCCATGTTCAGCAGCTTGTACTGGCTCGCCTGCTGTGGAAGCACCGGGTCCGGAAGGCGCTGCTCCATTGCGAAGCGGGCCACGGGCTTGGGGAGAATTGCCTCGAGCGGTGCGCTGGTGCCAATCCGGGGAGGCACGTTGAGCCGTCCTGCCGCCACCGCCACCGCCAAGGACGTGTTCTTGTGTCGATCGACAGTGAACCGGTACCAGGCCGCGAGTGCCAGTCGCTGCGGGAGCCCGCGTCGATCGTACTCGCTGTTGTCGCCGAGCACATCCGCAGGCGGCGTCCAAAGGTGAAAGCCCCCACCCGCATACAACTCGCGCCGGTAGAGATCCGCCACCTTCGGGTAGCCCTGGAGACGAAGGTAGTCAGGTATATGAACCGCGTCGATGGTCTGTCTCCCTCTGATGGGGGTGTGGAGGCTGCCGAGCAAGGTGGGAAGCGCGAGCAGGTTCGCGGTGGTCAAGGTCCTCGGGTTGACCTGCGCGTCTTGCTGTTTCGGAACCCCCAATGCTGCTCGCCATCGGGGATGGAGGTCGCTGGGGATGGGAGTGGATGGATGTGGCCAGGTCGAGGTCGGACTGAGCTCGCTGGAGTGCCGCGCGCGCAAGTCCTTGCCAGATCGCGCCCGAACCGCCGAGAAGAACGTCCCAGATCCGTGCCGCAACCGCGTCCACGACGTCCTGCATCCTGATCACCCCGAGTCTCCCCTTTAGCTTGGCTGTGAACACGATATCTCTGCCGTAGCTGGTCCTGCCCTTGCCCCCACGGACGAAATCGACGAGCATGTCATCGAGCTTCTTGACGACTTCGGGCGGCGGGATGTCGGCTGCAAGGAAGTGCAGGATCTTGGGGATGGCGTACCGATTGACGTAAAAGGCACGGGTGTGGTGTGTGAGCCAGCGATGCTGAACCCCTTCCAGCGTCGCCTCGAGGCGTTCGATGAGATTCGCGTAGGCGAGTTCGGTGTCGCCGCTCGGGTCGAAGGTGAGGCCGATCCACTCGAGCGACTCGCCTGCGGCCTTGACGACGAGCGGGCGTTGCCCCGGGTCCCAGCGGCGTCCGATCGGTAGGACGACCGTCTTGTCCGTGTTGAGCCGGCCATTCGTTGCATGCCTCCAGTCGAGTGCCAGGTCATCGAGCAAGTTGAGTGACCCCAAGCCCGCGACGGCGACGACAACGTCATCGGCAAAAGCAAGCGATGTAATGGCGCGGCTCTGTGGGTACGGATGAAGTGCAGGTATGGAGAGATTCAGCGCAATGTTTCGACGGTGTAGAGCATCCAGAAACGGCTGAAACACGATGTCCCAGACCGACGATGACGCCGGGTCCCCTTGGCCGAGCCCACACGTCAGTCGTACCGGCGCCGTCAAGAACCCATTGATGATGTAGCGGGCCGAGGTCGAGTCACCCGAGTAGAGCATCTTCAGCACGCGAAGAAAGGTGGCAGGAGCGCCCAGAGTGTCAAAGATGGCAAAGATCCAATCATGCTTGACGAGGTCGTAGGCGGACGATTGGTCAAGAGATAAGAGTGCGGCCGCGGGGAACTCGGTCCTGCGCGCGCCAACTTCCTCGATCAGGAGACGAAGGTGTAGTGCAGCGTCAGCCGATCGGCGGTCCTTGACGAATCCGTGCTGCTGCGGCGGGAGGAGATCGGGTAGAATCTGGTTCAAACGGGCAACATAGACCTTGGTAAAGATCTTGTAATCGCACTCGCGCAGGGTGATCGGCCGGTACGACGAAAGTTCGGCGCAATCGGCATTCTTCTTGTGTCGCTTGAAGATGAGGCGCACGAGTCCTTGGCACTGCTTGGGAGAGAGTGAGCCTCGCTCTATCATCGCGTTGTAGGCCTTGGTCAGCACCTTGGCCCACGCCTTGGGTGCGGTCTGGTAGAGTTTGTAGGGCACGCCCGACGGTCCCGGCGATCGCCCCGGGTGCGTCGTCCCGATCGCGGCCACGACCTCGTCCTCGGTGATTGGTCGCTGGAGTAAGTCGATCTGCGATTCCGAGAGTCGGCGCAGAAAGAGAGGATCCGAGCGCGGGTCGTCGCAAGTCCGCGCCGCCCTGATCGGCGCGAGGAATTCGTCCTGAAGTCGGTCGACGCGGTCCGGGTCACGAGGCTCGATGTGGTAGAGGCGCTGGAAATGCGCCTGCGTGTGGTCAAGAGCAACATCAATGTCATGCGTTAGCTCTCCGTTGCTCAAGCGCAGTGCTGTGATCTTGAGTCCGAGTTCCGCGCCGCGAGCTTGGCGTGGACCGGCCGCGACAGTCGTTCCTCGGAGGCGATCTCGGGACGTGGGCTCGGATCCGGAGTAGGCGCGCGCGCTCCTCGACCGCCCGCTTGAGTTCCTCGGACGTCCTTGTCCATTCTGCCGTTTCCGCCTCCCCCCATTCCGGTATCGCCTCCAGATCTTGCACCCTCCCCACCAAATACTCCATCCGTTCCGTCCGCTCCCGATGCAACCTCCTCGCCATCTCCCCACCGCTATCCCTGCACGCCTTCAGAATGACCTCGAGCTTCCCCACTGGTTCCTCCCCGCTTGCCCCTTCCAACCATCCTTCCATCATCCGCTGGAACTCCACCGTCTTAAAGGTTGTGGTGTTGATTCGATGTAGTTGGTTTGATGTGGTAGGTAGGCTGAGCTGTGGGAGGGTCGCATCAGGATCGCCTGAGAGAGCCAGCACAATCAAGACCGGTCGGTGATCGGAAAGCTCCTTGGGATAGTCGATCGTCGAGGCCTGATCGAGTCTTTTTTGGTGTGTCCGTTGCAGGAGAAAGTAGTCAAGCCGGGAGAAGGAGTTGGGTCGCTTGCGATTGGTATTAGGTCGAGTGAAGGATGGGGTGATGGGGTGTTTGTAGCGGATGCAGTCCGTGTAGGCGGAGTCGAGCTTGCCGATCAGGATTGGCCAGTGGTGGCCGCGCCGACTTTGGTTCCGCCGATCGACTTCTGGGCGCGGGCAGTCGTTGAGATCACCGCCAAAGAGTCGGAGGTGGGATTTCTGTGTTTTGTGAAATAAGAGTTTGTCAAAGAATTTCGCTCGTTGCTTTGGGTCAACGGGCGCGTAAACGTTGTTGATTTCTAGAATTTTGATGTCGCCCCGCAGACGAAAGGACGTGACGAGGAGCCGGCCGTCGAGTGCCGAGTGGGTGCGCAAGAGCTCGGCGTCGATCAGGGGGGAGTCAGCCGGAATTAGAGTCAGACAATGTTGGTTGATGAAGAGCTTGCCCTCGTACTCGTCCTTGATGAGTTGCCAGAGGTGCGGTCTGATGAAGTGCTCTTGTATGAGAATGGCCGATGCTTTGAAAAGGGATAGGTAGTTGTAAATGTCACGTCGTTTCTCCGGGACCCCCATGCCCCTCCTCACGTTCCAGGTAATGATGGTGTGCTTAATCATTAATGGGTAGTTGAGGTCGAAGCGCTCTTGGCGGTGGTGACGTCCTCAAAGAGGGGGAGGGCGGGCAGGACATCGTCCTCGGGCTCGTGGTCGGACCATCTTTTCTCCTCGGCTACCCCCTTTGCTTTCCCTCGGTCCACTTTCGTCACGCCAACCGGCATCGCCGCCGCCGCTGACATCGACCTCGTCACCCTCCGCCCCTTTGTTCCATCCTTGACAACGACGCGGCTCTTCCCTTTGATGATCACTCGCTTGGCGTCGGTCGGTTCGTCACTCGGGTCACTGAGTGTTGTGGGAAATTAGTGGGGTCTGCGGTCCAGAGGGACTTATGGTCTTAGCAGTGGCGCGCGGGCGCGCGGGTGTTGTGCGGGGGACCATCAGAGGCGGCTGGTTGTTTACATGAGATTGCGTCTTTTTGGCCTAGCTGTTTTTCTCTCTTCTCCACCACGCACTCGATATCACATCTCGCCTAGTCGCTCTGTTACAGTCGATTGACCTTTAGCGACCCATTATCTCACAATAGGTTAGTTGAAATACATCACCACGCACTCGATATCACATCTCGCCTAGTCGCTCTGTTACAGTCGATTGACCTTTAGCGACCCACTATCTCACAATAGGTCATCTATCGGCGTCACGTAACTAGAGACGCTCCTACAATAACAGGTTATGAGTCCATCAGAGACCATTGCTCAGGAGTCTGGGGAGATCAAGATAGCCAAGCTCGGCAAGGATAATTACGAGCTGTGGTTGATTCGAGTCGAGGCGTACCTCGAGAGCAAGGGCTATGCGAGCGTCCTCGAGCATGGGCATGTGCGGCCCTCCGACGTCAGCCTGGCTGAGTGGAGGACCATGCACGGTCTGGATGCCTCGGTCACCGACACCCAAGTGGTCGTGAACTTGCAGAAGAAGGACAGAAGCGCCCGTGCCCTGATCATTCAATGTATCGACGATGCGAATCTCAAGATGGTCAAGAGCAAGACGCTCTCCGCCAAGGATATCTGGGATAAGCTTCGCCAGCATCATGAAGGGAATGCCAAGCCTTTCAAGATTCGAACGTTGTTGATGGAACTCTCGAATGCGAAGTACGACGAAGACGAGAATATGGGCAAGTTCTTGAAGAGCATGATCGACAAGGCGGATCAACTCGACGATCTCGGTCAGAAGTTTGGGGACGAGGCGATGATCGCGTACATCCTCCAAGCATTACCCCCGTCGTACGAGATGCTGAAGCAAGCAATTCGCCTCGGTGAAAATCGATCGGTCGACCATGTCATCAATCGCCTTACAGACGAGTACACGGAACGGAAGTTGTCGGGCAAGTTCGACAAACTCTTGAAGAACGCGGGAGCGTTAGCCGTTCAAAGCACGCAAGCAAGTCGTGACCCGAACTGTGTCTGTAGGGGATGCAAGGGGAAGGGTCATTTCGCGATGGACCCTGAATGTCCCAAGTACGACGCCAAAAAGAACCACGGTCGTGCGCGCAACCGCAACAAAAAGAAGAAACAGGACTCGAAGGAATCTGCGGATTCGAACGAGTTGGCTGAATTTGTGTTGACGGTCAAGTCTCTCGATGAGAGCCATTCGCTTCAAGACAATGTCGCGAATAGGGTGTCGCAGCTTAACCAGGGTGAGATCTGGATACTGGACACAGGTGCTAGCCAGCACTATGTTGGAGACGCCAGTTTGCTCTCCAATCGTCAAAGTGGAAACCTGAAGGTTCAGACAGCGAGCGGACAGGTAGTACACTGCGACACGTATGGGATGGTACGTTTCAAGTTGAAGAGTGGGGCATCGCTCTCACTTGCGAACGTGTATCATCTCCCGGGTGCGCCCGTGAACCTCATCTCGACTCGAGCTCTATTCAAATCGGGAGCCAAGTGCGGATGGGAAGATGGCAAGGATGTCATGACGATCACCTATCAAGGAGTCATCTTGGCGAAGACGCTCAGTGGTACCGGTTATGCGCTCGACTTTACGCGCATTGTCGAGGATCAAGCTCATGTCGCAACCCGTGCGACAGTGGGAGCGCCTTTGATGGAGTGGCATCGTCGCTACGGGCATGTGCCCGTGAGCTCAATCATGGAGCTCGTCAAGTCAGGCGCTGTCGAGGGATTAGTTCTCACCGATGAGAAGGTCCACGACTGCGAGCCCTGCATCAGTTCCAAGTCTCGCGCATCGAAGTTCTCAGAGTTGGCTACTCAGGTCACCAACGTTCTTCAACGCGTATTCATGGACATCGGATTCGTTGCAGAAGATCAAGTTGATTTCCAAGGTCGAAAGGCATATCTGGCTATTGTAGACCAGTACTCGACTGCGAAGTGGACGTTCCCGTTGAAGACGAAGTCGGCTGAAGAAGTCACTCGAGTATGGATCGCATTTCGACAAGGAGTTGAAAAAATGACTGGTCGGAAAATCAAGCGCGTGCGTACGGACAATGGTACCGAATTCACAAACAAGCTCATTGGCGCGGATTCCAAAAGTCAAGGTATCCTTCATGAGACCTCTGCACCATCCACCCCGCAACAGAATGGAACAGTAGAACGCTTCAATGGCTCGTTGATGGCGATCGTTTGTGCGGTCCTTGCAGCCTCCAAGCTGTCATGGAAGTATTGGTTGTATGCGTTGGCGTACGCCACATTTGTTGCCAACCGAATTCTACACGCCAAGTTGGAGGGTAAAACCGCCTATGAAGTATTCTATGGCAAGAAACCAAGGTCTCGCACTTTCGTCCATTTGGATCAACCGTGTATGCGCAAGTTCCGAAGTCAAAGCGATCCAAACTTGAATCGACTTCGGTTAAGGGGATATTCATCGGATACGATAGCGAGTATAACTATCGTGTGCTCGTTGATCCCGACTCGGACCACAAAGTCATTGTGACGCGCGACATTTCGGTCTTGGAACACAAATCAGAGCAGGTTGGTGTACCGGAGGTCACAACTCTGCCTGTGGGGCCAGATGAAGAGAAGGGTCCTGTCGATAACGACGAGATAGTCGTTGACGAACTTCAGGATCAGGTAGACGGTGAGCAGATGCCACCTGCCCGTCAGAACCGTCCTCGATGGGAGTATGGAGATCCCGCCGTTAAGGGAAGGAACCCTGGAAGATATGAGGAGATCGACGCTAACAACGAGATTCCACACCGTACTCGTAGTCAACGTCGGGACGCGGAGCAACAAGTCATGTATGGCTCTGCGATGTCGGTCTCTCTTCCTCCAGTACCCAGCAACTACGAGGAAGCAATGGCCAGCCCCGAAGCAGACAAATGGATTGCAGCTATCAAAGCTGAGCTCGATGCAATGGCTCGCCATCAAGTCCTAATTGATTCGGATCTTCCAAGTGGCGCTCGAGCTCTCGGGTCGAAGTGGGTCTTTACCAGAAAGGAGAATGCTCAAGGGGAGGTGACTCGTTACAAGGCCAGACTGGTTGCGCAAGGGTTTGCCCAACGTCCTGGCATTGACTACAACGAAATGTTCGCCCCTGTTGCACGCCCATCGACCATCCTCAGCCTTGTTGGCACTGCCGCCACCCAGGGACTGTTTCTCGAGCAGTTTGACTTCGACTCTGCGTTTCTGAATGGAACGATGACGGAGATGGTCTATATGAAGTATCCCAAGGGTTGGGATCGCCCTCAAACCGGCCAAGCCCTCCGTCTTGTCAAGTCGATGTACGGCACAAAGCAAGCTCCTCGAGAATGGAACGCAGCTGTGAACTCCCTGATGGTCGAGCGCGGCTACAAGAGATCTGATGCTGACTCCTGCCTTTACGTCAAGCGAGTAGATGAGAAGTTTATCTACATCACGCTGTACGTGGACGACGGCATGGTTGCTTCGAACGACCAAGAATTCCTGGATTCGGAGATCGAAGCGTTTAACAAAGTCTACAAGCTCAAGCGCCTCGGTCCAGTGAAGCTCTTCTTGGGTCTCGAATTCGAGCGTACATCAGATTACATCTTCGTGCATCAGTCCAAGTACATCAGGGATCTCGTTGCCATGTATGGAGGAGGTTCAGTACCCAAGCACCCGGTGAAAGTCCCCATGGAGCCAAGGTCGGATGTCGAACATTCTACGGATCCTTTCGATGACGTGGCTCTGTACCAGTCAGCAGTGGGAGCGCTGCAGTATGCTGCGCATCGAGCTCGACCCAATATCGTCACTTCGGTTCGTGCGGCAGCGTCCAAGGTTTCGGCTCCTACCCAGGCCGACTGGATCGCGGTGAAGCGTATCATCCGCTACTTGCAAGGCACTGTTGACTGGGGACTGAAGTTCAACCACGGAGGATCTACAGTATTCGAGCTTTACTCCGATGCCTCGTGGGGAGACGACATGTCGACTGGGAAGTCGATTGGAGCGTTCGTCTCGATTTTGGCAGGTGCTGCGATCTCTTGGCAAAGCAAACAGCAGTCGATGGTTGCAACTTCGACTACGGAGGCTGAGATTTTGGCGGCTTCCGCGGCAGCAAAGGAGGCCATGTGGCTTCGGCAATTGGCGGCGGATCTCGAGCTAGAACAACCTAAGGCTACACTGATCTGGGAGGACAACCAAGCGGTGATCGCGATCGCTCTCAACCCGGCTCATCACGGAAGGACGAAGCACTACAATGTGCATCATTTTTTACATCCGAGAACGAGTTACGGCTGGCGATATTCGAATCAAGTATTGCAAGACAGGAGCGATGACTGCGGATATTCTTACAAAGCCGCTCGCTCGCAACTTGTTCGAACTTCATCGTGAGGGTATGGGAATGGTGTCCCTTGGAGCCTTGACCAGTGGGAGTGTTGTGGGAAATTAGTGGGGTCTGCGGTCCAGAGGGACTTATGGTCTTAGCAGTGGCGCGGGCGCGCGGGTGTTGTGCGGGGGACCATCAGAGGCGGCTGGTTGTTTACATGAGATTGCGTCTTTTTGGCCTAGCTGTTTTTCTCTCTTCTCCACCACGCACTCGATATCACATCTCGCCTAGTCGCTCTGTTACAGTCGATTGACCTTTAGCGACCCATTATCTCACAATAGGTTAGTTGAAATACATCACCACGCACTCGATATCACATCTCGCCTAGTCGCTCTGTTACAGTCGATTGACCTTTAGCGACCCACTATCTCACAATAGGTCATCTATCGGCGTCACGTAACTAGAGACGCTCCTACAATAACACTGAGGTCCGCCGCAGTCTGCGACCTCTTCATTACCGGCTTTTTGAACTTCGAAGCGGTCCCCCTGATATTGATGGAACGTATCCCACCGTCCTCATCCCACGTGGCAAAGTTGTGACGCACCAAAGGGGTTTCAGCGTCGAGCCTCCTCTCGATGCTTTGGTCCCGCTTGAGTCGTGCCTGCTCAACCCAGTTAGCTCTGATCCTGTCCCACTCCTCCCCCTCGCGAAGCGACTTGGCAAGAGTTTCGGGTGACAAAGGTGGGGTTGGTTTGTGGGGTGTCGATTCGCGGGAAGCGGGGGCGGCGGTTGCTGTTGCGTCGCTGTCGTCGTCATTGTCCAGCCTGTTCGTCTCCCCTAAGTCCGTCGCTTCCGCGTTCTCCGCTTTCGTCGCTCCCCCTGCCTCGTCCACATCGTCCACCTCCGTCGGCACCTCCTCTTCCTCCATCTCCGTCGGCACCTCCCTTTCCTCCATCTCCGTCGCCACCTTGCCTTCTGTTTCGCCCCTTCCATCCGCCATCACCTCATCCTCATCAATCACCTCTCCATCGGATCCTCCGCAGTCCTCTAAAACCGACTCGTCCTCGCTCTTAAGTTTGATGACCTCCGTTTTTGCGGTCGCCTCTGATTCCATCTCCGAGTCCTCCGAGTCCTTGTCATCCGCCCTATCACCAGCGTCCTCCTCCCCCAATTCTTCTGGCCCCTGTCCGCTCTGGCCAGTTACCGCTTCCTCCTGTCCCTCCTCAACCTCGAGCCCGGCGAAGCGATTCTGTGATGCGATCCTGTTAACAACCGGCACAGGAATGGGGGCCTCGGCCTCCACAATGTTGGTGTCGTTGGTGATGGTGTTCTTGTTGGCGTTGGTGTTGCCGTTGTCGTTGCCGTTGTGAGCCTCCTTTCGCTTGCTCTCCTGATCCAGTCCGCAGGTTCCCACGTGACCAACGAAGTGGCACCTACCGCAAGCCGCCTCCTTCTCATAGTCATGGCGAAGGGCGGTGACCGGGATGCCTCGAGTGGGAAGGCCGATTCTCGAAGGTAGGATCTCTTTCAAGGTCGTGTTAGGGCGTTTGAACAGGGAGTCGTCATCGAAGTGTAGGAAAGCTGAGTAGTCTCCGGCAACGTGGGCAAAGGCCGAGGCGTTGTCCACGCTGATAATGCGCAGAACCTGCACAAGTTGGCACGAATGTCCCTTGCCTGACAAGTCCTGCACTAGTAATTGGAACGATTTGATGATGGCATCCATGGAAGGCACTCCTTGAACACCGACGTTGATTCGAAGCTCGACCATGTTATGGTGGAACCTGTGAGATTTCGCGAAGCGGGCCTTCGCCGATCGCCAAGTGAGAGCAGGGGGCGTCGTAAGCGCAGCGTCACGTGCCTCGCCGGTGACGAACCCAACCGTAACGCGATGGTGAGCCGCCCCATTACGCAGGATTGATGAATGTTGTACGCCTAGGATCTGTGGTCGATAGGCTGCAAGGTGGTCCGGCAGAGGAACTCCAGGCTCAAAGCAGATAGGAGAGATCGGCGATAACAGCCTCGTGACGCAGGCCACGAGATCGGTCTTGTCGGCATGAGACGCTTGCGAGGCGCTCTGGTGAGACAGAGTCACTTCAAGGGCGTAATCAAAGATGTTCTCGACAGACCGGTTCGCGTTCAAGGCCGAGAATTTCAGCGATGTGGCGGTGACGACGGGGTAGAGTTTGGCGAAGTAGATGGCCTGGACCCAACGATCCATGCGGTTTCCGGGTACAGCACCCATGGCTTGTAGGAGGCTGCCCAGAGCCTTGGCACGCTGTTTTTGTTGTTGCTGTTGTTCAGGTGACTGAGTCGCCTGATTTGCAGCGGCGGCATAGCTGGGTGCGGCGGTGGCGGGGCCCGTGGCTTGCGTCTTCTTCGAGCTTTTCGGGATCTGGTCGCGGGGTGGCTGGACGCTGGTGGCGGACACCGGTGGCGGCGGTGCCGGCGGTGGGGACCCAGGGTCTCCTGTAGACATCTTGTCGGTGTATCACTTGTTAACTCGAGTATTGAAGACTGCGGTAGGGCGATTTCGAAATGAAGTGAAGTAAGAGGTGTGTCCCATTTTTTATTTTTTTTTTGTAGACTGTGTGGTAGAACCACCGCCGGTATGACTCGGGTGCACCGTCATATTCATCTATTCCCACTGGTTGAGTAGCTCAGCGGCCAGAGCAACTCTGATTAATAGAGTGGACCTGAGTTCAATTCTCAGTTCAGCCAAACCTTTCTTTTGTTTTCCAATTTGGTACAGACGCTACACGACGTCGACGCAACGTGGCGGGGAAGGCAAGAGACGCGCGCACTCAAACGTTCAAGTCTTCGATACCTTCCCCTTTTCCCTCCAAGCCGCTTGATGGATCTCGTCAAATGGAATGGTCGTTACGGCGTGGATCGGGAAGAAGGCTTGTTCATTTTATTGGATCGTTTTTTTTTTGCCCGACTTCCGACGGCTCAACAGCCAGCACTCGAGACTCAGCCAAGGAGGGCCATCGGGCGTTGTCGGGGTGACGAGTAGCTGGGGCTTGGCTGCGGCCTGTTAGTCTTTGGGGACCTCTATCCCTGGCTTCGACCCCTTTCTTGGTCCCTCGGGTGTGTCCCCCCCTCCTCCCCCTCCTTTCCCCTTGTTTTAGTATTTTCCTTTCTCGGTGTTCCCGTTTGTGACTTTCTGTATATTCTCTTCCTTCTTTCCTAGGCGCTCTTGCCTGGTTTTGAGTATCTTCGCTCCCGCGCTTGGGACGTGAAGCGGAAGCAGTACTCACCGCCCGTTGGAGTCCGCGTTAGGTGCTCGGCGGGCTTTGATCTGCGCAGCGCTCTTTGCGCGCAGGGGTTTGAATTTCACCCAGCTGCTTGTCGTCGTTGCTTTATTACCTCTTTTAGCTCTTTTTGTAGCGATTCTAGCCAACCCAAAGGATCGTAATTTATGAGCCCAGTTAAACAAAAAAAACATGGCGGGCGGACTGGTGCACGGTCACATTGACTTCTACTAGTACGCTCCCAGCAGCTTCTCCACGGCCTCGAACGGAAGCACGGCAGGGTTATTCGACTCGATGCGCACGTACGGCATCGCATTGTGCAAACGTTGGACCGGCGGATACAGCTCGGCGACGACGACGAGGCGCGATTCACCGAGCTCACCGACGTCGACGTCGTCGGGCACGCGAACGATGGCCATGGCTCGGCCGACGGTGTAGACCGGCTTCATTTTCGAAGCTCGAGTTCCCGAGGAAGTGAACGAGGTCGTCAAGAAACGCGAGGCCTGCCTGCGGTTTCGGTGGTTCGCGCCCTCGCGTCTCGTCGTCGAGAGGTACTGCCCCTTACCACCGGGAATCGCCGCACGCCCGTAATGTTCCCACCGCACGACGTTCTCGCCGACGATTGCGGCCTTCACGCGACTCGCTTTGTTTTGTCCCCACCTCCGCCATGCTTCACACTCGCTTGCCCAGTCCTTGCTAGCCCGCGTCTTCTCGGGCGAGAATCCCGTCAGAACGTTCCCTGTCTTGGGCTGCGATGGCGCTGGTAACAGTTCATCCCGCAACCCTGCCACCGCCGGATCGGCCATCGCCCAGCACGTCATCTGCTGCCTGGTAACCGCCTGCAGGATAAGGAGGGAGGATTGTTGCCGTCAGCAAGAGCGTTCTCGGACAGAGCAGGCGCCGCGAAGGGACTCGCCTTCTTGACCAAGGTCTTGACCAGGGCGCTGTTCGACATCGGGGGCTTCTTGACATAGCCTATGACGCGTTCGAGTACCATCTGCCACACCAGGCTGAGATTGCCGACGATGCGAAGCCATTCTCCAAGATGCCAAAGTCGATGGACAGCAACAGGCATGGCCTCGATACTCTCGGAATCGTACTTGACAAAGAGGCGCTCTTGTCCGCATACGAACCGGTTGGCAAGGCGATCAATCAAGTCAATCCTCTTGGCGCTGGAGGAGCTCCGATCCAACACGAGCCTGACAAAGTCGGCCCAGTGCGCGATGTATGGTTCCGGTGTGCCCACATTGCGGAGGACGGGGACGGATACATTCAATACAAATTGAATCCATTCGTGCATCGTGTAATTTGTGTTGGCCTTGGTGTGAGGATTGCGAAAATACCTGCCGAATGCACTTGGGGTCGTCCACTTGGCGTCCTCGATCAGAGTGCCCACTTTTGCAAGAATTGTTTTCCCGTTGGGTACGGACTGCCAAGCTTTTGGCGACTTCCACATCAGGGTTGGGATGTTGGTGGCCAACAGATGGGCGATGTCGGTGGGGAACGAGGAGGGAACGTCGAAGAGTCTCGACCTGGCCGCAAGCGGGATTGCTGTGATCCCGAAACGAGTGCGGTCCTGGGCTCTCGTCTCGGCGTCAAGCTTGGGATCGAATGCCTTCGAGATTTGGACTTTGTAGCGTTGCAGCGTGCGGGGTTCGGGGCTCGGAGCACCGTTGTGCGCGTAGAAGCCGTCGACTGGCCGTATCGTGTTGACTTTTTTTGGCGCTCTCGATTGTCAAAAGGGTATTACTGTTTCATCCCACTTAGAATAGTTTAGTATCTAGTTGTTGATATTAGCCGCGCGCGCGCCTCTAGCCTTCCAAGTGCGCGCGCCCTTAGCGCTTCTCTCTCTTCTCCAACTATCTTTACTATCTTCTTCAGCTCTCGTGCTTACGTACATCGTGCCTCGGGCCTCAGGTTCCTAAAAGGTTATGAGCCCACCTAGCCCATCAGCGGCGGGCGACCTCGACGTCCAGAGTGACATGGCAACAATGCCTCCACCACCTTCGTCAATCAACGACGTCGCCCCCACTACCTCCGTCACGCTCACTCAAGAACAATTCGACGAGCTGATTAGGAACCAGCGCCCCGCACGGGACGACGACGCATTCTCCATGCGTCAGCTCCTACCCCCAGCCAACCCTCCGGTCTTCCCCGACGACTCGAAACTCACGGAGGACAACTACGTTGACTGGGACCTGACCATGTCGGTCACCTTTGCCCGCAAAGTCTGCGCATACCTGCGCAAGGGCACGCGCGACCCCTCGTGGCCTCTCGCCATACGCTCGCGCTGGGAGGATTACGCGGCCCGCGCGCTAGCGGGATTGCTCACAGTCACCACGAAGGCCACCATCGGCCCAATCGTTCAGACGGGCGGCTCGGCGCACCAATGCTGGCTCGCCCTCGCCGCACGCTATGCTCCCAGCGATGCCCAAGCGTACTCGGCACTTATCAAGGACTATTTCAGCATGCCACCATGCCCGCCCACTTGGGCTGGTTTCAACACATGGACAAATCGAGCCATGGTTCTCGTCAACCACCTTCGAATGGCCCAGCTAGACCTTGAACAGGCCATCGCGGCCCGGGCCCTTGACGACTTGCCGCACATTTTCGATGGATGGCGCACAACGTTCTACGCGATGAACATTTGTGACAACAGGCTGCCGCGCGTTGAACAAATCTTCGCATCAATGGAGACTGTCGCTCGGACTTTGCGCAACGAGTCGAACCCGGCCCTCGTAGCAAAGGCGGTCGCGCCCACCACAAGCGCTGCTCCTGGCAAAAAGGGGAAATGGGATCGGTCTGGTCCTGCCCCGAGCAACTGCCCGGCTTGCGGTCAAGGCAAACACTGGCTCGACAAGTGTCCGGACTCGCGCAAGCGAGCTAAATACGTCGAGCTTAGGAACGCCATGAAGGCACTCCAAGGCGCGTCATCATCGACTACGACCACTCTCGTGGCCGCCGCGGAAGCGTCCAAGGATCAAGACATGTCCTTCTTTTCTTCTGCCATGTTTGTCAACATCGGACAACCTGACATCCTTCTGCTGGACTCGGCGTCGGCGTGCCACGTCGTCAACAATGCGTCCTTCTTTGACGGTCCCCTTTCACCTACCCAGCAAGTCCTGCAGGGTCTGGGGGGAACGTTGAGGGCCTCGGGAATCGGCTCGATCAAGCTTGTCTCCGATATGGGTACCACGTTCACCCTCAACAACGTGATCTACGCTCCCAAAAGCCCGGCTAACCTCATCTCGGTCCGGGCCTTCGACCGCAAAGGCGTTTGCATCACCTTCAAATGCGGACACGTCAAGCTCCGCACGCCGCAAGGTCGCTTCGCTACAGCATCAGCCATCGCGTCCCGCGTTTACAAACTCAACACTTCAGTCCGCGCTGGCAGCAAAGGTGCGCTACCCTTGCTCGTCTCCACCAAGTCCACTAGGCTACCTTTACTTACCCTTCACTGCCGCTACGGCCACACCTCTGTCCAGACACTCAAAAAACTGGCGGCCTCCGGCCAGGTGGAGGGTTTGGATTGGCCCTATAGTGACTTCGAGAGTGTAGACTTCTCTTGCAATGCCTGCCTTGCCTCCAAGGCCTATCGTTTGCCTTTCCCCTCTTCGTCGTTGCATGCAGCTGAACCACTTGCGTTGGTGCACTCGGACGTCTTATCTTTCCCCGAGGAATCCTTAAGCCATAAGCGATACCTTGTCGCATTCATTGACGACTTCTTGAGGAAGACTTGGGTTTACCCCATCGGGCACAAGAGCGAGGTCTTTCAGACATTCAAGGATTGGCTCTTGGAGATCGAAAACGCCACGGGTCGCAGGGTCAAAACACTTTGCTCGGACAACGGTGGCGAGTATGTCTCTACTGCTTTCAACGGCTATTGTGTGGCACGCGGAATTTGTCGCGAATTGACCATACCGTACACGCCTGAGCAAAACGGATGGGCTGAGCGAGCCAACCGGTCGATTGTCGAGGGCACCCTTTCTCTCCTGTCCCACTCGGGACTCCCACGATCGTGCTGGGATGAGGCGGCTATGTGTTACATCCACGTTAAAAACCTATCGCCCCACGCGGCTCTTGGTGGAGACGTCCCAGACCGTCGATGGTCGGGCCACACACCAGGCATTAGGGGTCTTCGGGCATTTGGTTGTTGCGCTTGGACCACCGTGCCGGCTCATAGACGGGACAAGCTCGATCCAAAAGGGATTCCTCTGGTCTTCGTCGGGTACGATTGACACGCGAAAGCCTACCGTCTTCTTGACCCTTCCTCAATGCGTGTGAGACTGGGCCGCAATGTGACGTTTGTAGAAACCGAGTTCCCCTTCGCGATCGCGCCTGCCCGAGCGACGCAGCCGTCCATCCCGGGTTACAGCCCCCTGCTTCCACCTGTCCAAGCTCCAACGCCTGTCGAGCCTCCCCCACAGCCACCGGCCCCAACGCCTGTCAAGGCACCCGCGTCGCCCGCATTGACCAGCTCTGCCGTCAACAACGACGCCTCATCGACCACAAGCGCAACAATGGAGTCAGCCGTGAACCTGCCACAACCACCCCCAGATCCAGCTCCACTCGCCAAAGTCAAGCCGGGTTGGGAGTACGGCGACGTTGCCAAGGTTGGTCCTGATCCAGGGAAGTACGGTGAAATTGATGCTCAAAACATCATTGATGGCCCCTGGACTCGCCGCCAACCTGTTCCCACCATGATCACGCGGGAACAGACGGTCGAAGACCCCAACGGACCCTCCGCTTCTTTCAAGAGTCTGCTCCTTGCCTTCTCATCAACCAAAGCCGGCTTCGCGGATCATGACCTGTCGGTTGTTCGCGATCCGGCAAATTGGGGCGACGTCATTCGATCGGGACAAGAGGACGTTTGGGGCGCTCCAGCACAGGATGAACTCAACTCCCTTCTAAATGATTAAGGGGTCTTCCAAATTGTCGAATCCTGTGAGCTCCCTGCGGGTGAGATCCTCCTGCGGTCAGGCTGGGTGTTCCGGACTAAACGCAACCAGCATGGTGACATCACCAATCACAAGGCCCGACTTGTCGCTCACAGATGTGCCCAACGCCCTGGCCTTGACTTCGAGAAGACCTACGCCCCTGTCGTCAAATTCACGTCCATTTGAGCCCTCATCGCACTCGCCGCGGCCAACGGCTATCACGTCCATCAGGCCGACGTCAATAAGGCGTACTTACATGGCAAACTTGACAAGCCTCTCTACATGCGCATCCCTCAGGGCATCAACCTGCCCGGCAAGATCCTCAAGCTGTCCAAAGCCATCTACGGCCTTTGCCAGGCCGGCACCATCTGGAACACCAAGATCAACTCTACTCTGCGGTCCCTCGGATACATCCCCACCAGGTCGGACATCTGTATCTACTGCCGCAAACACAACGGGCACTTACACTATATTGCCTTGTACGTCAACGACCTGCTTTTGGTTGGTCCCTCAACCGCCGAAATTGACCGGGTGCTTGATGCGCTGGAACTCGCATACGGCATCAAATGCCTCGGACCTGCCAAATATATTCTAGGCATCCAAGTCAAACGCGGACAAGATGGTTCTATCACACTCTCACAAGAGCGCTACCTTCGGGACATCCTTGCCAGGTTCCAATTCACCAATGCCAAGCCGGCAAGTATCCCAATGCAGCCAGTTGTTGTCCTTGACTTTGAGGATTTGGCGGCCACTCCTCAGGATCGTACGCGCTACTTGCAGGCCATCGGTTTGTTGATGTACGCAGCAGTAGGAACTCGTCCGGACCTCGCCTTCATGGTCAGCTACCTCGCTCGCTTCTCCCAGCAGCCTGGCCCGGAGCATTGGACAGCCATCAAGCAGGTCCTCCGTTACATCAAAGGCACGCTGGGCTTGGGTCTCACCTATCGCAAGACCAGCCAACCACTCCATGGCTACTCGGACGCAAATTGGGGCGCCTGTTTGACCACCTCGCGTTCGACCATGGGTTACGCGTTCATCTACTCAGGAGGTGCCATCGCTTGGTGCTCGAAGCGCGAGCACAGAGTCGCCAAGTCTACCACCGATGCCGAGTACCTCTCCCTATCGTATACCAGTGGTGACGCCATCCACCTCAGCGAGCTTCTGGCCAAACTTGGTCATCCCGTCCCGGGCCCTGTTGTCATCTACGGCGACAACCAAGGATCTCTCGCCCTCGCTCGACACCCAACCAACCACCAAGGGTCTCGTCACGTGCGCATCTCCGAGCATTACATCCGCGAATGCGTAGCCGAGAAGGAGATCAACGTCGTTTATATTGCCACCGCGGACATGTTTGCCAACATCTTCACCAAGGCCTTGGGTCCCAAACCGTTCCTCTTCCATCAGGAAAACTTGGGTTTGCGGGTTGCAGTGGTATGACAGCACGGGGGGGTGTCAAAAGGGTATTACTGTTTCATCCCACTTAGAATAGTTTAGTATCTAGTTGTTGATATTAGCCGCGCGCGCGCCCTTAGCGCTTCTCTCTCTTCTCCAACTATCTTTACTATCTTCTTCGGCTCTTGTGCTTACGTACATCGTGCCTCGGGCCTCAGGTTCCTAAAAATCGGCAAGGGTTTTGAGTTCTGATTCGTTCAAAGGATATAGATGACCTGCAGGGATTTTGATGGAAGGGTCCAGCGGAATGGAGTGATCATACGGACGACGTGGCGGCAGCTTGTCTGCCTCCTTTTTGTCGAAGACGTCAAGTTAATCGCGGTATTGAGGTGGCACAAGGGCCCGAGGATCTTTGGTGGTGGCGTCGGGAGTGGCGTCGGAGCTCTGTACGTGTGGAAATTTAGTCATGGCGCACATGATAGGTGCAGAGGTCATCGGCGTGATGTATCCGACGGAGATCAGATCGTCGGTCTGCAAGAGGTTTGCAAATTCGGTTGTGGCCAAAACTTTGATTGCATCGTCCAATTGCTCGGGGTGCTGGATGCCGGAAACATCGAGGGGTGTACTTGGTGTTGTTGAAAAGTCGCCATAGATTGGATGTCGCGGCAATGTGTGCACCATTGGCGTGACTGCGAGACAAGATTTTGAGCAGTGATCAGAGTCAAAGCGTACAATGTGTTTGGACCATGAAATTGAGGGGTCCTGAAGTTTGAGCCACGGGATGCCCAGGATGATTGGGTAATACGCGATAGTTGAGATGTTGAATTGAATCTCTTTGTGGTGATCGCCAATGTTGAGGTCAATGAGGGCTGTTTGGTGTGCAATGGGGCGGGCAAGGTGTCCGTCAAAAGCTTTGAAAATGTGCCCATCCGGGATAGTGACTTGAGGGATGCGCAGTGAATTGACATAGTCGCGCGAGATAAGGTTGAGTTGAGAGCCCGAGTCGATCATGGCGTAGGTGAGTTTGTCCACAAGGGTAGTCGAAAGTTGTGCTTGTACAATGAGGTGTTCCGTGGAGTCAAATTCTGGGGAGACAATGGAGTTTGTGCACACGTGTTTTGGTACTGGGAATCCTTGGACTGGCGAAAAAATTATGGATTTTTGGAGGTTGTTTTGTGTTGTTTTTCGTGTCGTCTGGAGGATTTGTGGTGTTTTTGTGTGTTGAGTTTCTAAAACGATAGGAGGTAAGGGTGTTGTAATTGTTTCTTGAGGGTGATTTTGGGATGTTTATGTTGAGTCTTGAATATTCTCAAGGAGGCTGCTGATAGTTGTTTTTGTTTCTTTGGAGGTGTGTATGTCGTGCGAAAGTGCTGAGTCCGGTGTTGTACAGTTG
Organism: Microbotryum lychnidis-dioicae p1A1 Lamole; assembly: GCA_001244265.2. Taxonomy (NCBI): domain Eukaryota; kingdom Fungi; phylum Basidiomycota; class Microbotryomycetes; order Microbotryales; family Microbotryaceae; genus Microbotryum; species Microbotryum lychnidis-dioicae. The sequence goes on along the minus strand of CDLV01000004.1, from coordinate 2,047,997 downwards.
GAAGTCGAGAGAAGGTCGGAGGAGTCGCCCTGGAAAGCACCTACTAAGCATTCTGGGCTCGGGAGTTTTTTGGTTGATGGCTGCCAAGCACGGAGGCACTGGGGCCAGTGAGGCGGAAAGACACCGCAGCACTCCTCTTGTGGTCGTAGTTGTTGGACCTGTATTGTCCAGCGTTGTTATAACGTTCGTTGGTCGACCGGGGGTAGGAGTTGCGTGAAGGTGTGGCTGACTGCTGGGGTCAAGCACGGCAGTTTGCGAAGAGATGTCCGGCGCGGCCGCAGTAGAGGCAGAGATTGTTTGCACAGCGGCGTTCTTTCTCGTTCTCAGACAGGGGTCCTCGACGAACGTTGGTATTGTTGACTTGGATTCGGCGACGGTTGGCGTCAAGATCCATGGGTCGCGGTCCTCCACCGTCCAGTGGAACAGCCAATTGTGAGGTGGCAAAATCATTGGGTGAATACCCACTTGCCATGCAGTGAGGTAGATAGGCACCGGTATTGATGGCTTTGTTTTGAAGGTCCAAATCGATTCGATTCGCCTTCTTGATTAATTCATCGAGGTTTTTGGGTTGAGGCCGTAGTACTATGATGACGGCGCGGATCCTGGCGTTGAGTCCTCGGCGATAGAGCCAGAAAAGCGAGCGGTCATTGGAGACCTCGGCAATGGTTGCCAGACGTTGGAATTTGGAGGAGTAGTTGGTGACCGAGTTTTGTTGACGCATCATGTGGAGTTGTTGATGAGCATGTTCCTTTTTGTTGGCGTCCCCGTAGACCTCTTTGATCTTTTCTTGGATCTTGGACCAATTGCAAAGGAAGTCATACTGGTCTGATGTCTTGGTGGTCTCAGGGAGGTTGCGGAATGCCAAGAACCATTTGAGTGTAAGGCCCGTGCGCCTGGGCCTTAGGAAGAGGGGACGCGCGCCTGGGCACTCTTAGTCTCTCTCCAGCGACTGATACGAGTGTCCAGGTGAGCACAAGGTGGATCAGAAGGCATTGTCATACCAGCGACTGATACGAGTGTCCAGTGTCAATTCTACATACTTTGGTCCTGTGATCCTTGTCGTCGTCGCTCAGGTGTACACTCCAACGGGGTGTATTACACTTTTTTTTTCACACCGGTCAAAGACGCACACTGCCACGTGCGCCAGCGACACACCCACGGAACGAACAAATGACAACGAACGGTAACAGACGAACATGGCGCGTGGCAAGAACTCCAAGAACTCCACCGCCCAACCAGCGCCACCATCGGCACCAGAGGAAAGGGAGGACAGCTCGGACGATGAACAGGAGGTTGCAACGATGCCAAGGGGCATGAAGCTCAGCGCGCCCAAGCTTGCGAACGGCACGAAACTCACTCTCTCCTCGATCTGCGCATTCCTCAACGACATGGACAACATGTTCTTCCAGTACCAAGTGAAGAACATGCGACTAAAGATAATGTTCATCGCCAACCACATTGAACACGAGGCGCTCAAGGATTGGCTGGTGACGGTGACGGAGGAATGCACATGGGACGAGCTTAAGGTCGCCTTCATCCGCAAGGCACTACCCTTGGATTTCGCCTTCACGACAGAGCAGCGTATTGGCCACAGCCACCAAGGCAACCACGACTACGCGACGTGGGCTTCGGGACTTCGGGCCTCACAGCTGCAGCTCGGCCAGACCGCCCTCAGCGACATCGAGTTCATCAAGATCCTACTGTTCAACATGGACCCTCAATTGAGCGTTGTTCTACGACAGAACGACCTTCTGTTGGGTACTGGCCTACACCAAGATGATTTAGACTACGTGGCGGCTTCAAAGGCGGCGCTCCCCAAGCTCAAGACATTATCTTACGAGGTGTTCGAGCGATTGGCAAGATCCCAATGGAATGTGATCATAGCGGTTCGTCCTGTAGCAACTCCCCGAACGCAAACCTCGACTACGAGCCCAAAGACCAGCTCTGGTCGACCTTTCGTGACCTCGGCGACCACTCGACGCAGGCCGACGAGACTCACGGACCCGATGAAGGATTATCTCTCGGAGAAGGAGGGATGCTTTAGCTGCAGACGCATCAACACGGATCACCGCGCGAGCGACTGTACAGCCAACTGGCAGCAGGCACCGGATGTCCCGGAGGGGTGGGCCGAATTCGAAAAGAAGACGGCGAAAGCGGCTAAGAACGACACCCTCCATCAAATTGCGGAAAACTCAGAAGACGACATCTCAACGGACGAAGAAAACGAGTACGCCCCTCAGTTCATCTCCACCATTCCCATCACTCTGCACAACAACACGAAGTCAAAGACGTTGCAGGCACTTGCTGACTCTGGGGCCTCTTCCTCCTTTATCGCAGATAAGGTGGTTGAGAAACTGGGGTTAGTCATGCATCGTCTCCCTGTTCCTACATTGGTGAAAACTGCAATCAAAGGCCAAGCACGCGCGTTTCATGTTACCTCATTTGTAAAGATTCCGATCACGCTCGAGAATGGCGCATGGGAAGCGGGACACACGATTCTGAAGGTGGCTAAACTGCAGGAGCCCTTGGAAGTGGTACTGGGGTTCAACTTCCTTGTAAAACACAAGGTTACCATCGACTTCGCGGCACACAAGATCCTGGTGCCACATCCGACCATGCCTGACGTAAAGATCGACCTTCTTGCGCCGGTCTTCGGACCCCACCCCCAGCGAGCCGCGGCGAGGAATGCCAAACGAAGCGATAAAGCTCGGATCAACTGGCGTGCAGTGATTGCCTACATCGACGGGGTCCAGCAAAGGGAAACGGAGTTGACGGAGTTGCGACGGCGGGAGGCAAAGCTACGGGTCGAGTTTGCGGATCGGTTCCCGGGGGATATTCCTCCGGTTTCGACGTATGAATCACCGGTCCGACACCGAATCGAGCTGAAGGACGGAGCAACAAAACCGAACTTGAAGGGTTATCGAGCGGCACACCGTTACCGGGAAGCCTGGAAGCGCCTGATTGATCAGCACGTCGCCAATGGCCGCCTTCGAAAGTCGTCATCAGAGTTCGCGTCCCCGGCGTTTGTCATCCCAAAGAAAGGTATAGATAAGGACCCGTCAATCCAACCACGCATGGTCTGTGACTACCGAGTACTCAACGAAGGGACGGTCCGAGATCGCACACCTCTACCACTTCCGGACGAGATTCTGTCGGTCTGCTCAAACGCGCGATTCTGGGGAAGATCGACATGACAAACTCCTTCTTCCAAACCAAGATGGCCGAGGAAGACATCCGGAAGACGGCGATTGTGACACCGTGGGGATTGTACGAGTGGACGGTAATGCCAATGGGACTCTGCAACGCCCCGGCAACGCATCAGCGCCGAGTCAACGAGGCACTCGGAGACCTTATCGGGAGCGTGTGTTTCGTGTACCTCGATGACATCACAATCTTTGCCGACACCTTGGAGGAACATGAACGACGGGTGCGACTAGTCCTGGAGGCGCTGAGACGGGCGGATCTGTACGTATCGCCGAAGAAGACGGAACTGTTTGCTGCCGAGTGCTTTTTCCTCGGCCACCAGATCACTCGGGAAGGCATCAAGGTCGATCCTGACAAGGTGGAGCGGATCCAACAGTGGCCGCGACCAAGGACGGTGAAGCAATTGCGGGGATTCCTAGGTCTGGTGCAGTATCTGCGGAAGTTCATCGACAAGCTTGCGGATTTGACGGCGGTTTTAGTCCCGCTGACACGGAAAGGGGTGCATGTCGACGAAGGCTGGACGGGAGAGCACGACAAGGCGTTTGAGGCAATCAAGTCCTTGGTGGGCAACCTTCCTTCTCTACATCCCATTGACCATTCCGACAAGGGCGACCCATTATGGCTGATGACGGACGCGAGCAATCGGGGAATCGGGGCGGTGTAAGGCTCGGTTGCCTTACGCTATTTAACTACCCTTCTGATTTCAATATGCATCTATCGAAATTGTCAGTCTTTTGGACTGTGTAACCTAGTCGTGAAGGGCCTGGGGTATTACAGGCGAGCAACAATGTCAACGTGCTGGCGGAGGCAACTCTCGATCCTGCCTTCCTTTGCAAACTCAGGGACGGTTACCGCAAGGACCCGCAATGTCAACAAGCTATCAAGAACATTGACTCAACACCAGGCTACTCAGTCGACAATGGAATCGCACGGTTCGAAGGACGGATCCTCCTGCCAAAGACGGGGAATTTTCGGGAGGACGCGCTACATGACGCGCATGATGCCGCAGGCCATTTTGGACTACACAAGACGTATGAACACCTACGCCGCAACTTTATCTGGTCGGGAATGAAGGATGCATGCAAAGATTACGTTGAGTCCTGTGCTGCTTGTCAGACAATGAAGATGCATGGCACCGGTTTTGCCGGTCGGATCCACAATTTGAATGTGCCTGACCGGCCAATGCGGGAAGTTGGCCTAGACTTTGTCGGGCCACTTGTACCTAGCAATGGTAATGACGCACTGCTTACGGTAACAGATCGCTTTTCAGGCTACGTTCGCCTCATCCCCTGCCGCACGACGGACGACGCGACTACCACGGCGGACCGGTTCTTTGAGGGGTGGCATCGACACTTTGGCATGCCACAAGTGCTGGTCTCCGACCGCGACAAGCTCTTCACAAGCGAGTTCTGGCGAGCGTACATGGGCCAGCTGGGAACGAAACTGGCAACATCGACGTCTTTCCACCCACAAACGGATGGCCGAAGCGAGCGAACAAATCGGACCGTGATCCAAGTCCTGCGAACAATGGTCAACCGACGGCAAAATGACTGGTCAAAGCACTTGGCTACGGTGGAGTTTGTGATCAACTCCAGTATGAACAGGTCGACGGGGAAGACGCCATTTGAAGTGGTACTTGGGTTCACGCCGGAGCTGACACCAATCACCCCAGTGGAGGGCTCAACCACGTCACAGGCAGTCAAATCCATCGCGGAACAACGTGAAGCAGCGGTTGCGGAAGCCCGAGACAATTTGGCAATTGCAAAGATCCGACAGGCCAACCAGAGCAACAAGGCGAGGAAACCGGAGCCCGGGTTTGCAGTGGGCGACATGGTCTTAGTTGACTCGCGGGATCGACGACTGCGGTACAAGGCCGATGGGGAAGCACGGTCAGCCAAACTCTTTCCCCGGTTTGACGGCCCCTACGAAGTCCTAGCAGCACGACCCGAAACCTCAAATTACAAGCTGAAGCTCAAGGCGGGGGACAAGTCGCACAACGTCTTCCACGCCTCCAAGCTCCGATGCTGGGTAAAGAACAATGGGGTGGTGTTCCCAGGACGAGAGGCAACGGAACCAGCGGCCATTATCGTCCAAGGAAACGAGGAGTGGGAGGTAGAACGGATTGTGGACGAAAAGGGGAAGGGGTCAAGGAAGAGGTTCTTGGTGAAATGGAAGGGGTGGGCAGACAGCGACAACACATGGGAGCCATGCTCACACCTGGAAGACACTGCAGCGTTGGAAGAGTGGGAGAGTGGGAAGGCGGGGGAGGACAAGGCAAGGAGGGGAGGGTGTAAGGAGGGAGGGGAGTTTGGTTTAGGTGGTGGAGAGTGTAAGGCCCGTGCGCCTGGGCCTTAGGAAGAGGGGACGCGCGCCTGGGCACTCTTAGTCTCTCTCCAGCGACTGATACAAGTGTCCAGGTGAGCACAAGGTGGATCAGAAGGCATTGTCATACCAGCGACTGATACAAGTGTCCAGTGTCAATTCTACATACTTTGGTCCTGTGATCCTTGTCGTCGTCGCTCAGGTGTACACTCCAACGGGGTGTATTACATTGAGTGCCTCGTCGGTGAGACACATGGCAGCATAGTTGATCCTGGACTGATCATCCAGGAACTGCTCTGGTGTTGTAAGGAATACATTCTTGAGTTGCTCAAGGTAGTTGGAGGTCTTGCGTCAATCACCATTGAACTTGTCCAGCGTGAGCGTCTTGAAGTTTGGCTTGGAGCCGGAGGTGTTGTTAGGGGTTGAGATGTGCTGACTAATTCATGTCAACGCCTCTTTGACCATGTTTTGGTGTTGGACTTGGTTTTGAAGCACAGTGTTCTGCTGTTTGGCATCGGCCAGTGCTTGGTTGTAGTGTTGACATTCAGTGGCCATGGTTTGTTGGGCTTGTGTGAATGATGTCTCTATCTGTTGAAGTTGGGCGGTCAAGTCTTCAACCAAAAGTTGAGTGGCTTGACCCAGTGGAGGTTGGATGGGTACATCTTGAGGTTGGTCCATGTTGTTGAATATATCATATACTTGGTGTTATACTAAACTACTAAATGAATCTGTTGCCTCAGACAAAGAATGTCAAAGAACAAAAGACAAACCACGTGGTGTGACGTCATGGTGCGCGGAGCGCGCTGTAAGGCGCCGCTCCGCTTACACCTCATGACGACCTCGAGCCAACCTCTGCGGCCTCACGCTTGCCCTCGCGCGTGGCGCCGCCACGTCTCTTGACCTTAGTCCTTCTAGTAGTCTTTCTTCGCCTGCAAATTACACCATTTGATCCTTTCAGTTTGGACTCGGAACCAGTGAGGCTCGAGAGCAATCTTGTGCCTTTCACGCACCACCGCACCTAGTATAATATATATGATGAATGCTGAATGCTGTTGTGGTTGGTTATTGTAGACTTGTGTTGTAGTAGGTGTTGATGCAGTAGTTACTAGACCCAAGGAGACCGAGGGTAGAAGCAACAAACTATGACGGTCCTTGCGGACAGGGAAGGTTCTAGACTATAGTGGGGACTATAATTTAAACAGGGGGGATTGCGAGGGATCTCGGATAGGTCTGGTTGGGCCGCAGCAACTGAAGGCCAAGGCTAGGGGGTGGATGAGGTGAGGTGCCAAGATGAGACTGGGTGAGGATTTTAAGAGGAAAGGTTTTAGGTGGGGAGATTGAGAGTGAGAATGGGAGAGAATTGGAGTGAGAATGAGAGTTGTTGCTTGCAGGAAGGAAAGAAGCAATTTCAGAGAGGACCACTATTTATACAAATTCTGGAAAGGCTAAAGGAATATTCGAAGGTATTTTGTGGTCCAATTGGTAAGCAAATAAATAGATAAAAGGGGTCCGCACAATAATCCAGTATCGAGGGTGGTCACGTGAACACTTGCGCGGCGAGCCACTAGTCAGGTACGCGCGCTAAAGGTCCGCACTCAGGAACCGCTCGTAACACTGACACCACCGCACCACTGCCGGCGCCGGAGCGGCTGGGATCGATCCTGGGGGTTCCCCACCCAAGCAGGCCAGGGAAGAGTAGAGCCCCGATGTAGCAACTACTGCATTGTCCGCCTTGTCTCACCGACCAGAAGTACTATAGACCTGTACATGCACCAAACTACTGTTCCCAGAGTGATAGATCACACATTGCAAGAGATACAAGCGTCTACACTATATGTGGTACCAAAGTCCCCTATGAACGTGGTACAAGAATGACCTCGGATGTGATCCCAAAGTCCGCACCAATGTGATCCCAAAGTCCGCTCCGAAGTAATCTCAAAGTCGCCTCCGATGTGGGACCAGAGTCGCCTCAGACGTTGTCACAAACGGGATCTTGCGACTTGCGCCCTTGGCTCACGTGACCTCGGCTCGCTTCGAGTACAGGTCCTCGCTTCAGTGTTGCACATGATCACGTCTTGATCACATGATCTCGCTTCGCTTACATCATCAGCTCACTTGGTCACATGGTCTTGCTTTGGGTACATCAGCTATTGTACATGTGTTCTTGCCTGGTCCACGTGATCTGTCTCGGTCACATGACTTCGTTTGGCTCTTAAGCTTATCATCTTGCTTGATGCACATGACTTTGTTTCATGGGCACGTGTTCCTTTGCATTCTATCCTGTGTATAAAAGGTGTCCAGTGTGATAGCTTGTTTCTCTTTCTCTTTTCTGCAACTCAAATCTCGCAAAAGGTCACATCCTTGCTCTCATCCCTCGTCCTTGCCTCTCTCGGGAAGTCCTTGGAGCATCTCTTGACTTGTCCCTCGTACCTCTCCTATCTCTTTGCCCCTTCGTGATAGACGTGGGCCCAAAAAGCCGACCTTATGTGAGCCCAGAGTGATGAGTGATTAGAGCGGTTATGTGTGCGTGCCTTTTTATTGGAGGTGTCGGCGGAACGGGCAAGTCCAAGGTCTAGAATCTTGGCGCCTGATTCGAGGTGGTTCAATACGTTAGAACACTCAAATCAAAAGGAAGCTAAGAGAAAGCCCGCGTGCGCTTGCGCTCATGCAGCCTGCAGAGTGTACGCCTCAAGTGTCAACTCAACACCCCCCCTCGCTCTAAGGCCTACATGATTCCCATCCCTATGGCCGCCCTGTGCTTCTCTAGTGCCGATCTTGGCAACACCTTTGTGAACATGTCGGCAAGCATCTCGGCGGTTGGAACATAGTTAACAACGATGTCACCTTCTCGTACCTGTTCTTGACAAAATGCTCCGTCAGGCGTAAGTGCTTAGTTCGATTGTGGAACACTGGATTCTTTGTGAGAGCTATTGCGCCTTGATTGTCGCCTTTCAGCTTGATTGGCCCACAAATCGTGATTCCCAATTGCGAGCAGATTCTCAAGATCTGACACTCTCAAGACGCATGAGTAAGGCCAATGTATTCCGCTTCCGTTGATGACGTTGCCACTTGGCTCTGGATCCGAGAACTCCAAGAAATTGGCCCGTCAGCCAGCTTGAAGACATGCCCCATTGTAGATTGGGATGTGTTGATACAGGAACCCCAGTCTGAATCCAAGTATCCCACATATCCAACCAACAAATCACGTTTCGCCTTGTAGACAATGCCGAGTTTGAGAGTTCCCTTGATGTAGCGTAGGATCTTCAGAACTGCCGCCCAATGGTTGCTGCCCGCCTTGTTCATGAATCTTGCCAAGTATGACACCGGGTATGCAAGATCAGGCCGAGTTGCAACAACGGCGTACATCAACGATCCAATCGCCGACCTGTACTGCGTTTGTAACAATGGATCCGGAGTGTTGCAGGGTTTGAGCTGAAGACCCGGTTGCATTGGTAATACACTTTTGTCAGCATCCTCCATGCTGAACCTTGCAAGTACATTGAGCAAATACTGTCGTTGCGACAAAGCAATCCCGTCCGCTTGACGAATGAGCTGGACGCCAAGGATGTACTCTGCATTGCCGAGACGTTTGACTCCGTACAATCGATCCAATTCATTGAGCACGCAATCAATTTCGGATAAGTTGGGACCGACGAACAGCAAGTTGTCAACGTAAACCGCAATGTAATAATTGTCTTTGCCAAGTGTTTGACAATAGACACACTCTTCGCTCCGAAGACAATTGTAACCAAGCTTGACAAGGGTCTTATGGATCGTCTCGTTCCATACCCGGCCGGCCTGCTTGAGACCGTAAATTGAGCGGTGCAACTTGAGACAGACATTGTCGGGCAGTCGGATTCCCTCCGGTACCCGCATGTACAATTCCTCTTCAAGTTCGCCATGCAAACAGGCCTTGTCAATGTCCGCTTGGATGATATGGTAACCCCGGGCCGCCGCCAACGCAATGAGAGTACGAATCGAGACAAACTTCGCTGTTGGTGCAAACATCTCTTTGAAGTCAATTTCCGGCTGTTGCGTGAAGCCTCGTGCAATAAGTTGAGCTTTGTACGAAGTTGGCCGACCATCCTTGTCCTGTTTCGTTCGGAAAACGAATTTGGACCCGAGACCCTTGGCGCCAGCAGGAAGCTTGTCTCGTTTCATAATTGTAAAGACTGAGTAATCATCACGCAATGACTCGAACTCATCGATTGCACCTTGCGCCCATTTGTGAGACTTGTGGTGGGCCATGGCTGCCTTCCAAGTCGTGGGATCACTAGTTGGCAAAACAAACGGACCGTCCTCCTCGTCGGAATCGGCAACGGCTGCGAAGGCCTCCGGTTCGAAACGCTCAGGCGCCCTACGAGCCCGCTTTCCGACCGGTGCTGCCCAAGCAGGTCCGGGAGCTTCAAAACGCAGCTCCTTTGGTACATCTTCCACAGCTGGTCCGCATTGCTCGGCAGGGTCAACGTCATCGACCAGATTTTCCTCCCGGGCGTGTACCTCGACCTCCGGGGCCGCAGCGATTGGCTGTTGCTCAGCTTCATGGCAATTTGTCGCAACTGGTTGAGGTACGACTACTTCGATCACCTCAATTGTTGGTGTCCTCGGTGCTGGCGCGCCTTCACGGGCCGGGAACTTGTCCTTGAAGAATGTTACGCTTCGCAATAACGTTAACCACGCCCTCACCGGGTCCCATAGGCGGTAGGCTTTGGATTCTAGGTCGTATCCGAGGAAGATCATTGGAAGGCCCCGTGGCTGGAGCTTCTTACACTGTTCAGTATTTGCCGTGTGCCAAGCTCAACATCCGAAGACCCGTAAGTGATGAACGTGAGCAGGTTTCCTGGTCCATTCCTGATATGGCACCTTGGCACCAAGGGCAGAGTGTGGGGAACAATTCTTCACATACACGTATGTAGCCACGGCTTCGGCCCAAAACACCGTGGGCAGACCGGATTCATACAGCATTGTTGGAGCTGCTTCCGAAATCAAGTGGTTGGCCCTTTCGGCGACACCGTTTTGCTTGGGCGTGCTGGGGATCGTGAGTTGTAGCGACAAACCCGTGCCGTCCAACCATCGCTTGAACTCTGTCAAAAGGAACTCGCCACCGCAGTCCGAACAGACAACTTTCAAAGTGTGCCCTGACAACAGCTCGACCCGTAGTTTCCACATTTTGAACCTTCAGAAGGAGTCCGACTTCCGCGGCATTGTCAACACCCACATGTACCGCGTACAATCGTCGATGATAACTAGCGCGTAGCAATGGTTTGCAAGTGACAGCTTGCCGTCGAAGGACAAAAGATCAATGTGGACAAGATCAAGGGGTTTTCCGGCACGCGATTCGGAGTTTGGGAACGGCTTGTGCATAGCTTTACCGGCCAGACACAATTCGCATTTCAAGTCACTGCAAGACTTCATGTTCAAACCTATCACAGCGTCAGACTTGGACAGCTGGTGAAGAGAACGGCAGTGCAGATGAGTGAAACATCCGTGCCAGATGTGGAGAGGCACTGTTGTCAGAGCTGTGGCTGACGCACAGTCAAGGGGTGCACTTTGAGCTCGAATCAACTTGAGGTCCAGACAATACAACCCCAAATTGAGCTTCTGTCCCGTGAGTAGGATGTCGCCATTTCCCGCCACCGTGAATCACCCATTTTGAATGGTGATCTTGCGACTATCACGATTGGCTCGATGCCCGGCAAAGAGATTGGCGGGGGCACTAGGGACGAAGATGCTGTTGACCAAGTTGTACCTCTTGCCGTTCTTGTCTTCGATGCAGGCCGTGCCTACTCCCATAATGGTCTTTCCCTCACCATTGATGCCCTTTAACGAAGACGGAGCTGTTGCCTTCAGGTCGGCAAACGCGGCAGGATCATTGATGACATGATGAGTTGCTGCGGTGTCGTAGAGGATCATTTCTCAAGAGTGTCCCTTTGGTAATTGCGTGAAGAACGCGCCAACGGAATTGATCCCCAGAATGTCTTCAACCGAAGGGAGCGTCAAATTCGCCATCGGTTCCTCGCCTTTGGTCGTCTTGCGTCGTGAAGACTTCTTCTTCTTCGGCTTGGAACAGTTTTTGTTGAAGTGGGTGTCTTCACCGCAGTTCCAGCAGGGGCCAGGTGGCTTCGGTGGGGCACCAGTCGTGGCCAACAACGCCGTCGCAGCGTTCCCAATTTCTTGACTCAAGCTTGCTGGAGCTCGACCTGCTGCGATCACTGTGTCAACAGTTGTTATTGCATCGACGCCTTTGGAGTCAAACTGATCCAGATACGACGGTCGTCGAGCCCCCACAATCGCAATGAGGTGGCATGCAACCACTTGATCGAACGTCATATTGTGAGCCCGTAGGTCAGTTGTGAGGCGAGTGATGGACCCGGCCCAATTAAGATAATCGTCTTCCTGTGCTGGTGGCGGTCCGACCGAGAACAACTTTCCGACCTGCGTGATAATGCCGCGAAGGGAAGACCGACCGAGGTGCTTTCGAAGGTATTCGACCGTCTGCTCCGGCGTCATGTCGTAGCACCTGACCAGAAGATGCGCCACACTTTCCGAGCAGGTTTGATGCATTTCCTTGTGTACCGCATCATGAGCTCGATCGAGTTCATCGTCGTCCTTGCATTAAGCGGATGGGTACTGCTTGGGAAAGGAGAGCTGCCACTGACGCCTGTCGATGGTGAAGCGAACGTGATCGAGCCATACATCGAGGTTGTTATTTTTCAAAATCGCAATGCGGGGAAACGAGAAGCTTGCGAGTGTGTTGAAGGGTCTGCGTCGACGGACTTGTCGATAGTTGACTGTTCGCCAGTCATGGTGGAGCGTTCGGGTGAACCGCTGCAACGTGGCAGCAGCTGTGCGAAGTCGTCGGGCTTATAACCTCTAGAATCTCAGCGTCTGATTCGAGGTGGTTCAATACGTTAGAACGCTCAGTTAACTATTGCAATGATACCGTGAATACTACTGACCTGATTCGAGGCGGTTCAATACGTTAGAACACTCGAATCAGAAGGAAGCTAAGAAAGCGCGCGCGCGCTCGCGCTCATGTAGCCTGCAGAGTGTACTCCTCAAGTGGTCAACTCAACAACTTGGTCATCGGCCCAACAATCAAGGCTGCTGCCGAGCAAGTTCAAAGCTCGAAGTAGGCGGGAGGCCGGAGAAACAAATGAATGGAGCATTGAATGATCTTTCAGCAAGGTACCTTTTTGTTGTGAAGGTGATATAGGAGTGGCATCGCGGGAAATGAACACCATCTTTATGTGACGTGATTGGTACAGAAACCGCGACTGCTCGAGAAGTCAAGAGACTATTCATATCCGCAAAGAACTTCGGCCGTTCCGCTCCTTGCTTAGTTTGTGCAACCCGAGCAGAGACGTAGAAGGAATGTTCAGGACGTCAATGATGCATCGTGGTAGATGAGTATGAAGTGAGCAAGCAAATGTAGGTCGCGCACAGCATTTGAAGCGAGCAAAGACGTACACTCGTGCGTGAAGCGGGCGGGGAAGCTGAGGCGCCGCCAAGAGGATGGTGGGCGGTACCTGGCGCCGTAACAAATGCGGCGGCGAAACGGACGAATCCCAGCGGCCGAGTATGGGTCAAGATCCGAGGCTTCACCAGAGTCAGAATCAAAACGCTAGACCCTACAGGTATAGACCAGCACGATTGCAATCCGGAGCAAGTGCATGTGTGTGGCCGACGGCAAGACTACGCGCTATGCCCCGCGCCAGGCGCAAGAAAAGGCACCAAAAGCGCGCGGGATAGACGTAGAACCCTGCCCGTACACCATACATTGCCGCTATGGAGAAACGAACCAACCTTTAATTTACCCCTTGCGTTGCAAAATGTGTAAGACTAATGGACATTTTAACCAAAAAACACCCACCCAAGCCTGAGAGAACCAGTAAGTTATCAAGTACCTCTCTCTAAGAGAGTTTTAGTACCCATCAGAACTTCACCCTAGCCTGCAAAGCAAGTCTAAGTGAGCCTTGCTCATAGTCGCCTGACCTGAGTGAGGGGCCAGCCGAAGGGCGCAGAGCTGGAGCGCTGGAGCTCCCGCCCCGTAGGCAGGAGGTAGTGGTTGTAACCATTCTTTTTTACTTTTTCATTCTGTCTTGCTGTTAGCTGGTGCCCTAAGGCTAAGCGCAGTTTATAGAGACTTGACTTAAACCCGACTTCGGACCGACCTGCAGTGGCAGGCGACGTCGGAGGGGATGACGTCGTCTACACGCGAGGGAGGGGGGGGAGGGGGGGGGGGCGTGGATTTGAGATGTATAATAGGCTGGGGCGGTGGCAGTCGACAGGGAGCAACCAAGGAGGGGCGTCGGTCGAGTGGCTTGCCGGGAATCAAGTGTAAAGGACTTTATTCCCAACAATTGAGAAGAAGAGGAGGATCAACAAAAGAGGATGAGCGGACCAAGCTCCGGGGGAAGGTGCTAAAACCAAAAGGAAAGGACTGCCCAAGCGCTGAGGGGACTTACCCAAATCAAAGACTCCAAGAGGTCGCTTCAGGGGTAAAAAGGATTGGATTGGTCGCGGGAGCACTGGCAAAAACCCTGAAGCCGCGCCTCGGCTAACAAAATTATAAAACAAACTGAAATAAGAGTGCACTCTGGGCGCATCGAAACCGCGACCTGTGAGTGCACGCCTGCGCGTCTTACGACTACACCATTGCGCCCAAAATGCTTGAACCAAGGCAAGCATCTGGTCAACTCAACTCTACCCACCAATAGCCCTGGTGTAGCGGATCTCTACCGGCGCGAGTTGTATGCGGGTGGGGGGTTTCACCTTTGGACGCCGCCGGCGGATGTGATCGGCGACAACAGCGAGTACGATCAACGCGGGCTCCCGCAGCAACTGGCAATCGCGGCCTGGTACCGGTTTACTGTCGATCGACACAAGAACACGCCCTTGGCGGTGGCGGTGGCGGCAGGACGGCTCAACGTGCCTCCCCGGATCGGCACCAGCGCACTGCTCGAGGCAATTCTCCCCAAGCCCGTGGCCCGCTTCGCAATGGAGCAGCGCCTTCCGGACCCGGTGCTTCCACAGCAGGCGAGCCAGTACAAGCTGCTGAACATGGCTCGACCGTACACCATCCGTCGCATCCGCCGGGTCCTGAACGCGAAGGCCTTTACCAACACGCTCGGGCTCAAGGGACCACCGCAGCCGGACGACCTCAGGAGCTTTTGGAAGGCGGTCAACTCGAAGGCACTGACGGCGAGGGAGAGGGAAGTTTGGTTCAAGCTGATTCTCCGCTTCACCCCGACGCGCAAGCTGCAACACCAACAGAATCACGACACTTCTCCCGCGTGCCTCGTCTGCGAGGCGCCGGTGGACGACACCGACCACTACTTTTTCGACTGCGTTGACTCTGGGAACGTTTGGATCGCGGCAAGGAGCGTGCTCTGCGACGCACTGGGGCTCGACACGATCGACAACACGCATTACACGGCTGTTCAACGCATGTTCGGACTTCCGAAGCTCAAGGCCAGTCTACGCGATCAAGAAGGAGCGGGGAGGACGATCGAAATATTCACCGGGCTGGTCTTGGAGATGATCAGCAGCGGGAGGTGGGGGATGCAGAAGTGGGGGACGAAGATGGAGGGTGTTGTGAGGAGGAGGATCATCTTGGAGGAGAGGTTGAAGCTGAGGGCGGGAGGAGCTTGGGGGAGGAGAGGGCAGTAGAGGCTGGGTTCAACTTTCCCCCACCACCACCACACACACACACCAAATTCTCGTGACATCATTTTCTCCTACTGTACACTAAATAGATCGCTTTCATCTTTCATTTGTTACAGGTTCACCGTTGCGGATCATGGACCATCTCGCGATTTGGCGTCGACTCGGTGTGGCTCGCGCTCTTCGGCTTCGGGGTTCTGAGTCAAGGGAGGGATCAGCGGACACAGGCAGAAAGTCGGCTTTGAGGGGCCAGGGACTGCCGATGGGGGAGGTTTTGAGGGACCTTCACCGCGTCTTGTTGTGACTGAGCAGAGACTTGGAGCGTCGAGGGTCGTGGTGGTTGCGCAATCGTGCTCTTGTCTTCGTCTCGACCGAGTGGGAAGTGGCTGTGGGGTGGGCCTTCTGTCGTTAGTACATTTCTTTTCTTTCTTTTTTTCTCTTCATCTCTCTTTCTCTCTCTCATTAGTCTCCTGGGGGGAGCAACCGCTTGGCTAGGGCATTTGAATCCGAATCTCGGATTGGTGGACTTGGCTCGTTTCTCGCACTTTTGCGGGCGGTTTGTGTTATCATCGTAGTCTTCCATCTAGTTTTTCCGTAGGCCAAAACAGGGGGAACAGGAACTGGGGGCAATATGATGAACGTTTTCTACAAAAAAAAAAAAGCGTTGTCTCTGTCTTAGTATTCCTGGTTCTCCGTATCCCCAGTCGTGACTTTCTGTATACTCTCCCCCTTCTTTCTCTAGGCGCTCTTGCCTGGTTTTCGAGTATCTTTGCTCCCGCTCTTGGGACGTGAAGCGGCAGCAGTACTCACCGCCCGTTGGAGTCCGCGTTAGGTGCTCGGCGGGCTTTGATCTGCGCAGCGCTGTTTGCGCGCAGGGGTTTGACTTTCACCCAACTGCTTGCTGTCGTTGCTTTATAACCTCCTTTAGCTCTTTTTGTAGCGGTCCCAGCCAACCCGAAGGATTGCAATTTATGAGCCCCAGTCAAAAAAAAAAAAAAAAAAAATCTTGACCAACGCGAACAAACGAACCATTCAACGGAACCCAACACACGGCTTAGGAGTAAAAGGAGAAGTGGCTGAAGCGTAGTCAACAACCGAGCAACAGGAACGAGAAGAGGAAGGGAAGGGAAAAAGGGGGGGAAAGGAGAGGGAAAAACTTCACAAAGCCTCCAACGCAAAGACAATCGACCTGGCTTGCCGATCCATCCAAGAATAAAAAACCGCTACTGCGCAAAGTAGAGAGAGAGAGGGAGAGGTGCGCAGCCTTCCACTGCGCAACAAGTTCCAAGACAGTCAGCTTCTAAAAGAGGAGTCGACCTCCGAAAAAGAAGGGAGGAAAGGAGGGGAGGAAAATGGGAAGGAAGGACTTAACTCGGTCATCACACCTCCCAATCTCGAGCCCCAGGCACAAAACCCGCTCGAGAGAGAAAATCTCGCTTGAACGCTCTGAGTGCACTGGGGAGCGAGGGAGGGGCCACGACCTTGTCCAGCTCGAACCGCTGATGAACGCGCCAGCGGAGCAGGTGCAGCCGCTGGAAGCCGATCGCGCAGGCCAGCCGAACCCACATCCATCTCGAGGTCGTTCTCCCACGACCCCGCAAAAGGGGGAGCCCCATAGTCAGCTGCTCCGGAGTGAACGTCGACGGATCGACGTCGGTATCCTCGATGCCCAGCTTGTCGAACAGAATGCGAAGCACCCCACCCCAGAAGCTGGTCGAGTACGCGCACTCGAAGAAGTAGTGCGACACCGTCTCGATGACCGCTGCATCGTTGCCGCAGAACAGACACGTCGGCGAAGAGGCATGACCCTGAGTATGCTGCCTCTTGCGCGTCGGCGTCACGTCGTACATGAGCCGCCAGTGGGTGTCCTGCTCCACAGCAGACGCGAACCGGTCATGAAGCCATCTCCAGAAGCGCTTCCTATCGCTCTGAGGAGTCCCATCACGGAAACGCTTGACACAATCCTCCCTTCCTGGGAACCGAACCACGTTCACAAGCCGACGAAGCTTGCGAACAGTGAACGGTCGGGTGAGCCCAAAGAAGTTGAAGCACCGTCGCAACGCGGTCTTGGGCAGCAAGGCTTTCGCCTTGAGCAACTGACCCACGCGCGACCACACGTGCTCGTGCTGTAGGGCGGGTTCCTTATATGAAGTTGCGACGAACACCTGCTCAAGCGGTGGTAAGGCTCTGATCGACGGACCAAGGAGACCAGACCAAGAAGTTGCTTGAATTACACACCTGCTCAAGCACTACAGTGAGTTATAATAGCTAGTGAAAGTAAAGGAAGAACGAAGTGTAGTGCTCACCTGCTCAAGCGGTGGTAAGGCTCTGATCGACGGACCAAGGAGACCAGACCAAGAAGTTGCTTGAGCAGGAGAAAGAGAAGCGCGGAGCCAGTTGGCTCGGGTGAGCGCGCAGCTGGGCCAGCCACCTGTGTCAGGCGCACGGACCCAGCCCAGAAAGGAAGAGAGCTAAGGTGTGAAAGGCAGGTCAAAGGAAGTAAAACGAGACCGAGAAAAGGAGACATGATGCGAGAAGGAAACACAGGAGGTTGTCAATCTCACACCTTAGAGTGCTGCCAGAACCCGCGTCAATGACCAACCAGAGCCCAGCCCTTTCCTTCGTCCCTCCAGTACAGGTCCGCGATCTGCGCAAACTTCGCCACTGCGTCCGCATCGTCATATGCGTGCTTGGAGTTGGCGTGTTGTGAATGAGGATTAGCAGGAAGGCGGCTTTCGGTTATTTGATTAGAAGCGCGCGTTTGTTTAGTGAAGCCTGGCAATGCGCACCAACCGTTGTCTTCTCTCCACGGTTGGATTACACGCTCGTCAGTCTCTTATTTGGTAGCGTCTGTATTGCCGCAAGGCACAGATCCGCACGCAGAAAAGACGCAGCGCATATCCAAGATGGCGACTCCCACGGCTGACCACGTCAGTCTGATGGGCGACCTATACGGCAAAGTCGACGCCACCAACTGGAGTGTTGCCAGGGAGCGACTTCAGAACGTCCTGAAAGGCGAGGGCCGCCTCAAGCACGTCACCGGTGTTCTAGACGTCGGCCCCGAGCTTTTGCAGTCCGAGTTCACTCGCTTGGAGGGCGACAACCGGGTAGACGATGTGGCCACCTATCGCAACCAACTTCGATTGTACCGTCAGGATGTCGACGCTCTCGATCAGGCCCTTGCGCAGGCGCACAACACGCTAATCGTATGCTTGGGGGAGTCCACCTTCGCCCGCGTCAAAGCCAACGCCACGTGTTATTGTAGGAGCGTCTCTAGTTACGTGACGCCGATAGATGACCTATTGTGAGATAATGGGTCGCTAAAGGTCAATCGACTGTAACAGAGCGACTAGGCGAGATGTGATATCGAGTGCGTGGTGGAGAAGAGAGAAAAACAGCTAGGCCAAAAAGACGCAATCTCATGTAAACAACCAGCCACCTCTGATGGTCCCCCGCACAACACCCGCGCGCCCGCGCCACTGCTAAGACCATAAGTCCCTCTGGACCGCAGACCCCACTAATTTCCCACAACACTCCCACTGGTCAAGGCTCCAAGGGACACCATTCCCATACCCTCACGATGAAGTTCGAACAAGTTGCGAGCGAGCGGCTTTGTAAGAATATCCGCAGTCATCGCTCCTGTCTTGCAATACTTGATTCGAATATCGCCAGCCGTAACTCGTTCTCGGATGTAAAAATGATGCACATTGTAGTGCTTCGTCCTTCCGTGATGAGCCGGGTTGAGAGCGATCGCGATCACTGCTTGGTTGTCCTCCCAGATCAGTGTAGCCTTAGGTTGTTCTAGCTCGAGATCCGCCGCCAATTGCCGAAGCCACATGGCCTCCTTTGCTGCCGCGGAAGCCGCCAAAATCTCAGCCTCCGTAGTCGAAGTTGCAACCATCGACTGCTGTTTGCTTTGCCAAGAGATCGCAGCACCTGCCAAAATCGAGACGAACGCTCCAATCGACTTCCCAGTCGACATGTCGTCTCCCCACGAGGCATCGGAGTAAAGCTCGAATACTGTAGATCCTCCGTGGTTGAACTTCAGTCCCCAGTCAACAGTGCCTTGCAAGTAGCGGATGATACGCTTCACCGCGATCCAGTCGGCCTGGGTAGGAGCCGAAACCTTGGACGCTGCCGCACGAACCGAAGTGACGATATTGGGTCGAGCTCGATGCGCAGCATACTGCAGCGCTCCCACTGCTGACTGGTACAGAGCCACGTCATCGAAAGGATCCGTAGAATGTTCGACATCCGACCTTGGCTCCATGGGGACTTTCACCGGGTGCTTGGGTACTGAACCTCCTCCATACATGGCAACGAGATCCCTGATGTACTTGGACTGATGCACGAAGATGTAATCTGATGTACGCTCGAATTCGAGACCCAAGAAGAGCTTCACTGGACCGAGGCGCTTGAGCTTGTAGACTTTGTTAAACGCTTCGATCTCCGAATCCAGGAATTCTTGGTCGTTCGAAGCAACCATGCCGTCGTCCACGTACAGCGTGATGTAGATAAACTTCTCATCTACTCGCTTGACGTAAAGGCAGGAGTCAGCATCAGATCTCTTGTAGCCGCGCTCGACCATCAGGGAGTTCACAGCTGCGTTCCATTCTCGAGGAGCTTGCTTTGTGCCGCACATCGACTTGACAAGACGGAGGGCTTGGCCGGTTTGAGGGCGATCCCAACCCTTGGGATACTTCATGTAGACCATCTCCGTCATCGTTCCATTCAGAAACGCAGAGTCGAAGTCAAACTGCTCGAGAAACAGTCCCTGGGCGGCGGCAGTGCCAACAAGGCTGAGGATGGTCGATGGGCGTGCAACAGGGGCGAACATTTCGTTGTAGTCAATGCCAGGACGTTGGGCAAACCCTTGCGCAACCAGTCTGGCCTTGTAACGAGTCACCTCCCCTTGAGCATTCTCCTTTCTGGTAAAGACCCACTTCGACCCAAGAGCTCGAGCGCCACTTGGAAGATCCGAATCAATTAGGACTTGATGGCGAGCCATTGCATCGAGCTCAGCTTTGATAGCTGCAATCCATTTGTCTGCTTCGGGGCTGGCCATTGCTTCCTCGTAGTTGCTGGGTACTGGAGGAAGAGAGACCGACATCGCAGAGCCATACATGACTTGTTGCTCCGCGTCCCGACGTTGACTACGAGTACGGTGTGGAATCTCGTTGTTAGCGTCGATCTCCTCATATCTTCCAGGGTTCCTTCCCTTAACGGCGGGATCTCCATACTCCCATCGAGGACGGTTCTGACGGGCAGGTGGCATCTGCTCACCGTCTACCTGATCCTGAAGTTCGTCAACGACTATCTCGTCGTTATCGACAGGACCCTTCTCTTCATCTGGCCCCACAGGCAGAGTTGTGACCTCCGGTACACCAACCTGCTCTGATTTGTGTTCCAAGACCGAAATGTCGCGCGTCACAATGACTTTGTGGTCCGAGTCGGGATCAACGAGCACACGATAGTTATACTCGCTATCGTATCCGATGAATATCCCCTTAACCGAAGTCGATTCAAGTTTGGATCGCTTTGACTTCGGAACTTGCGCATACACGGTTGATCCAAATGGACGAAAGTGCGAGACCTTGGGTTTCTTGCCATAGAATACTTCATAGGCGGTTTTACCCTCCAACTTGGCGTGTAGAATTCGGTTGGCAACAAATGTGGCGTACGCCAACGCATACAACCAATACTTCCATGACAGCTTGGAGGCTGCAAGGACCGCACAAACGATCGCCATCAACGAGCCATTGAAGCGTTCTACTGTTCCATTCTGTTGCGGGGTGGATGGTGCAGAGGTCTCATGAAGGATACCTTGACTTTTGGAATCCGCGCCAATGAGCTTGTTTGTGAATTCGGTACCATTGTCCGTACGCACGCGCTTGATTTTCCGACCAGTCATTTTTTCAACTCCTTGTCGAAATGCGATCCATACTCGAGTGACTTCTTCAGCCGACTTCGTCTTCAACGGGAACGTCCACTTCGCAGTCGAGTACTGGTCTACAATAGCCAGATATGCCTTTCGACCTTGGAAATCAACTTGATCTTCTGCGACGAATCCGATGTCCATGAATACGCGTTGAAGAACGTCGGTGACCTGAGTAGCCAACTCTGAGAACTTCGATGCGCGAGACTTGGAACTGATGCAGGGCTCGCAGTCGTGGACCTTCTCATCGGTGAGAACTAATCCCTCGACAGCGCCTGACTTGACGAGCTCCATGATTGAGCTCACGGGCACATGCCCGTAGCGACGATGCCACTCCATCAAAGGCGCTCCCACTGTCGCACGGGTTGCGACATGAGCTTGATCCTCGACAATGCGCGTAAAGTCGAGCGCATAACCGGTACCACTGAGCGTCTTCGCCAAGATGACTCCTTGATAGGTGATCGTCATGACATCCTTGCCATCTTCCCATCCGCACTTGGCTCCCGATTTGAATAGAGCTCGAGTCGAGATGAGGTTCACGGGCGCACCCGGGAGATGATACACGTTCGCAAGTGAGAGCGATGCCCCACTCTTCAACTTGAAACGTACCATCCCATACGTGTCGCAGTGTACTACCTGTCCGCTCGCTGTCTGAACCTTCAGGTTTCCACTTTGACGATTGGAGAGCAAACTGGCGTCTCCAACATAGTGCTGGCTAGCACCTGTGTCCAGTATCCAGATCTCACCCTGGTTAAGCTGCGACACCCTATTCGCGACATTGTCTTGAAGCGAATGGCTCTCATCGAGAGACTTGACCGTCAACACAAATTCAGCCAACTCGTTCGAATCCGCAGATTCCTTCGAGTCCTGTTTCTTCTTTTTGTTGCGGTTGCGCGCACGACCGTGGTTCTTTTTGGCGTCGTACTTGGGACATTCAGGGTCCATCGCGAAATGACCCTTCCCCTTGCATCCCCTACAGACACAGTTCGGGTCACGACTTGCTTGCGTGCTTTGAACGGCTAACGCTCCCGCGTTCTTCAAGAGTTTGTCGAACTTGCCCGACAACTTCCGTTCCGTGTACTCGTCTGTAAGGCGATTGATGACATGGTCGACCGATCGATTTTCACCGAGGCGAATTGCTTGCTTCAGCATCTCGTACGACGGGGTAATGCTTGGAGGATGTACGCGATCATCGCCTCGTCCCCAAACTTCTGACCGAGATCGTCGAGTTGATCCGCCTTGTCGATCATGCTCTTCAAGAACTCGCCCATATTCTCGTCTTCGTCGTACTTCGCATTCGAGAGTTCCATCAACAACGTTCGAATCTTGAAAGGCTTGGCATTCCCTTCATGATGCTGGCGAAGCTTATCCCAGATATCCTTGGCGGAGAGCGTCTTGCTCTTGACCATCTTGAGATTCGCATCGTCGATACATTGAATGATCAGGGCACGGGCGCTTCTGTCCTTCTTCTGCAAGTTCACGACCACTTGGGTGTCGGTGACCGAGGCATCCAGACCGTGCATGGTCCTCCACTCAGCCAGGCTGACGTCGGAGGGCCGCACATGCCCATGCTCGAGGACGCTCGCATAGCCCTTGCTCTCGAGGTACGCCTCGACTCGAATCGACCACAGCTCGTAATTATCCTTGCCGAGCTTGGCTATCTTGATCTCCCCAGACTCCTGAGCAATGGTCTCTGATGGACTCATAACCTGTTATTGTAGGAGCGTCTCTAGTTACGTGACGCCGATAGATGACCTATTGTGAGATAATGGGTCGCTAAAGGTCAATCGACTGTAACAGAGCGACTAGGCGAGATGTGATATCGAGTGCATGGTAATGTATTTCAACTAACCTATTGTGAGATAATGGGTCGCTAAAGGTCAATCGACTGTAACAGAGCGACTAGGCGAGATGTGATATCGAGTGCGTGGTGGAGAAGAGAGAAAAACAGCTAGGCCAAAAAGACGCAATCTCATGTAAACAACCAGCCGCCTCTGATGGTCCCCCGCACAACACCCGCGCGCCCGCGCCACTGCTAAGACCATAAGTCCCTCTGGACCGCAGACCCCACTAATTTCCCACAACACCACGCACGACTTGTGGGCCGCGCTCGATAAGGATCTCGGTCGCGCTTCGGACAATTTCATGCGCTCAGCGAAGCTCGACGCCCTCTTCTTGTGTGAGCCATTTGTCGACGGCGAAGCGCTCGACCCATGGCTTGCGAACTTCAACCGGTTGTTTGAGGACCTCGTCGCCGCCCACGTCTCCCGTGACAAAGCCTATCAACGCGCCAGGATCGACGGCACATCGTTTACCCAGAGCGATTTCGACAAGTGGTACCACCGCCCGCGCTGTCCGAGGGCGTTTGCATGGACCTCTTGAAGGCTAGGATGCCGAGGAACCTCGTGACGGTCATCGACTCCTTCGGCACGCTCCCATCGCTCGAGCAAGTTGAGGGCGCGATACGTAGGGCCGCACTTTCCTCGAGCCGGCAGATCGAGCCCATCGCGGAGGCATTAGCGGCACGGGTGCAGTCTCGGAGTCAGCCAGCCTCGGGTCGTCCTCGCTCGAAACCCTCGGGCCGTCCTTCCGGTCCCTCGGCGCCCCCCTTCCTTCAGGCCTCGAGGGTGCCCGGCCTCAAGGAGAGGTGGCCTCACGGGATCTCGCACGCTGGTCGCCTGAAACTGGGTCGGATGCAGTGCAGAAGGTGCTACGAGCAGGGACATCTTGGCGACGAATGCACGGTGCCGTCGGCAGAGGTCTCTCGCCGCCGCATCGCTGTTCTCGCCAAGCACAACATCACCATTGGCACGGCCGACGTAATGGCGCTCGTCGCCGTCGACCGTGCACCCGAGGCCTACGAGGGATACTTTGTTGTCGGCGTACCCATTGGTGACGACGACACGGTGCTGTACCTGAGCGAAATCCCGCGCTACTTGCTTGATTCGGGTGCGACCCGCCACATGACGACTCGCCGGGACCTCCTCATCGACTTCAAGCCCTTCACCACGGAGCGCGTCCGGGTCGTCGGCGCCTTCAACTCCAGTGCCATGGCGACCGGTACGGGCGCTCTCCGGTTCGGTGTTGACAAAGCGTCCATCGAGTTCCACGACGTCCTCCTCGTCCCCGGTCTGTCCGCTGAACTCGTCTCACTCGCCAGCCTGATGAAGGACGGGTATGAGCTATCCAACAAGTGCGACGCGGCTGGGAAACATACCGGGATCGCGATCTCGAGCGCGACCTCCCGCCTTTCCTTCGCCCTCAATTGCAACCACTACGTGCTTCAGGCAAGTTCTCACCCACCTCCTCGGCGGATCACCTGGCGCTGACTGCCACCACCTTGCCTACAGACGTAGTGCTTTGGCATCAGCGCTTGGGTCATCCTTCTTGGGGTCGTTTGGTAGAGCTTGTTAGGTCGGGTCAAATTCCACTCAATGTAGCAGCTGTAACTCCGGATCAGATTCGCCTCCTCGATCAGTGCAATGCTTGTTGCGCCGGCAAAACCGTCTCTTCCCCAAACCGGGAACCCGCGAGCCACCCCGTGGACACACTTTTCTCCCGTGTCTTTGCCGACGTGTGGGGTCCTTCCCCTGTGCCCGCACTTTCGGGTGCTCATTACCTCTGCGGCATCACGGACAAGTTTTCGCGCTTCCGCTGGGCTCGCAGCATCCGGCTCAAGAGTGACTCGTCAGCCGTCCTTCAGGATTTTGTTGCGATGTCGAAGACCCAGTACGGGGGCCAGGGCGTCACGACGCTGCGCACGGACAGAGGGGGGAGTTTGTGAACCACAGGCTCCGGGATTGGCTCGCCGCGCGGGGCATTTTCCACGAGCTCTCCACAGCGTACGAGCACGGCGAGATGGGCGTTCAGGAACGCAGCTGGCGAACGATCTTCAACTCCGTTCGCGCCTGGCTCCATCGCTCGGGACTGCCTCCTGCACTTTGGG
Source organism: Microbotryum lychnidis-dioicae p1A1 Lamole (assembly GCA_001244265.2). Taxonomy (NCBI): domain Eukaryota; kingdom Fungi; phylum Basidiomycota; class Microbotryomycetes; order Microbotryales; family Microbotryaceae; genus Microbotryum; species Microbotryum lychnidis-dioicae. Next base: position 2,022,924 of record CDLV01000004.1, on the reverse strand, counting down.
ATGAAGCGGCGCACGCCGCGATCTACGTCATAAATCTGCTCCCCTCGTCGCCGCTCCAGCAGCGCACCCCAGACTCTGTGCTGCACGAACCCTCGGACCCGGTCACGGACACCCGCCGCCGCCGCCTCGACCGTGTCAAGACCTGGGGCTGTGCCGCTCACGTGCCGCTCGCCCCAAGCAACGTCCCAACAAGCTGGCCCTGCGATCCCGCCTCTGCTACTTTGTTGGCTACTCCTCGCAATCCAAGGCCTGGCGCTTCTTCGATCCGGTTCGCAACAAGGTCTTTGAGTCGTCTCAGGCCAGGTTTTTTGAGGACCGTTTCTTTCCCGCTGCGGTGAGTCCTGCCATGCCTGCCATCCCTGTTGCGGTTGGTTTGTCTTACCCGCCCGCGCCGCTCGGCATCGGTTCCGCCGCTGCGCCCCCTGTCGCCGAAGCGCCGGCCGTGGCTCCCGCTGCCGCCGCTCCGCCACCCGTTCCGCCCGCCCTCGCATTTTCGAACCCTGGCCCGGCAAACGCACCGCCCGATGGTGATCGCTCCACCCGGACCCGCCGTCCGCCTGACTACCTCGGATTTGCTCACGCGGCACAGCATTGGGAGTTTGCCAACCATGCAGCCATCCAGTTCGATGACTTCGACAAAGGTGACCCTGACACGCAGATGTACTCGTTTGGGGAAGTCTCTGCGCTCCTCGCCAAGATCGACAGCGATGACACTCCTTCGGTCCAGGCCGCCCTCGCTGGCCCCTTTCGTGATTACTGGCTGGCCGCCATGTCGGTGGAGGAGGGAGCTCTTGCCGCTAAGAATGCGTTCTCCAAGCCGGTTCGACCCCCGCCCGGGGCCATTGTCATTGGGAGCATGTGGGTGCTCCTCGTCAAGCGCAATGCGGAGGGTCAAATTGTCAAGTACAAAGCTTGACTTGTTGCGCGCGGGGACATGCAAAGACGTCGGGGGGTGCATATTAATTCGTTCTCGCCCACAGGTCGAGCCGCCTCTCATTGACTGTTACTCGCCCTCGCCGTCGAGAACGAGTGGGAGACCCGCCAGTTCGACGTCTTGTCTGCGTACCTCAACGGCAACCTCGGCAGGACCGAGATTTACATGCGACTACCCGGAGGTTATATCATGCGCTTGCAGCGCGCTCTCTACGGCCTCGTTCAGGCGGGCCGCGAGTGGTACAAGGTCTTCACTGAATGGAGCCTGTCCATTGGCTTCACCCGCACCAACAGTGACCATGCCGTTTTCGTTCGCAAAGAGGGGAATCAACGGTCTTTCCTCTCCATTCATGTCGACAATGGTCTGCTCACGGGTGACGGGAATCTCGACGGCGTGCTCTGTCAGCTCAAGGCTCGGTTCGAAGCTCGCAGCACCAACGAGGCTTCCTTCTTCCTCGGCCAGAGCATCCGTCGTGAGGGCAAGACGGGTGCTGCGATTGTCAACCAGGGACATTTCGTTGATGCCATCCTTGAGGAACACCACATGGCCAATGCCTCCCCCCGCCCCACGCCTCTCACGGCTCCGTCGACTCTGAGGAATCGTGCTGACTCCGGTTTTGATCCTGCCTCGATCCCCTATCGCGCCATTGTAGGCAAGCTCTTATACCTCTCTGGCACCACCCGACCCGACATCGCGTTCGCCGTTTCAAAGGCTGCTCGTTTCTGCAACGACTTCACGGCGGAGCATTGGGAAGCGCTCAAACACATCCTGCGCTACCTTGTCGGTACCCGCAATTTTGGCATCCGCTATCAGAAGTCCTCCAGCATATGTCGGCAATCTTGGAGGGATTCGTCGATGCTGATCATGGCGCCGACCCGGTCACTCACCGGAGCGTCTCGGGCTACGTGTTCATGTGCGCTGGTGGGGTTATCTCTTGGGTCGCCAAGCGACAGACTCTCGTCACCCTCTCCAGTACCGAGGCCGAGTATGTGGCCATGTCATACGCTTCGCATGAAGGGGCGAGTTGGCGTGTTGTGAATGAGGATTAGCAGGAAGGCGGCTTTCGGTTATTTGATTAGAAGCGCGCGTTTGTTTAGTGAAGCCTGGCAATGCGCACCAACCGTTGTCTTCTCTCCACGGTTGGATTACACGCTCGTCAGGTACGTACATCTAGCACTACGGCTACTATCATATGCAATTAACTGACGGTTGGATTACACGCTCGTCAGTCTCTTATTCTTGGCACATTCAGCATAGAGTGAAGGGAGGCGAGGCGGAAGCGAGAGCAATTCGGGGAGCGTAAGGAGTTCGGACTTGATGGTTGGTAAGGTGACCCTGGCCGCTGCAACGACTGCCCCCCAGCGCGTCGAGTCGCGATACAGCTTCTCGACCCGAGCCGTGCTGCTGAAGAACCCCCATGGATGTAATACACCCCGTTGGAGTGTACACCTGAGCGACGACGACAAGGATCACAGGACCAAAGTATGTAGAATTGACACTGGACACTCGTATCAGTCGCTGGAGAGAGACTAAGAGTGCCCAGGCGCGCGTCCCCTCTTCCTAAGGCCCAGGCGCACGGGCCTTACACTCTCCACCACCTAAACCAAACTCCCCTTCCTCCTTACACCCTCCCCTCCTTGCCTTGTCCTCCCCCACCTTCCCACTCTTCCACTCTTCCAACGCTGCGGTGTCTTCCAGGTGTGAGCATGGCTCCCATGTGTTGTTGCTGTCTGCCCACCCCTTCCATTTCACCAAGAACCTCTTCCTTGACCCCTTCCCCTTTTCGTCCACAATCCGTTCTACCTCCCACTCCTCGTTTCCTTGGACGATAATGGCCGCTGGTTCCGTTGCCTCTCGTCCTGGGAACACCACCCCATTGTTCTTTACCCAGCATCGGAGCTTGGAGGCGTGGAAGACGTTGTGCGACTTGTCCCCCGCCTTGAGCTTCAGCTTGTAATTTGAGGTTTCGGGTCGTGCTGCTAGGACTTCGTAGGGGCCGTCAAACCGGGGAAAGAGTTTGGCTGACCGTGCTTCCCCATCGGCCTTGTACCGCAGTCGTCGATCCCGCGAGTCAACTAAGACCATGTCGCCCACTGCAAACCCGGGCTCCGGTTTCCTCGCCTTGTTGCTCTGGTTGGCCTGTCGGATCTTTGCAATTGCCAAATTGTCTCGGGCTTCCGCAACCGCTGCTTCACGTTGTTCCGCGATGGATTTGACTGCCTGTGACGTGGTTGAGCCCTCCACTGGGGTGATCGGTGTGAGCTCCGGCGTGAACCCAAGTACCACTTCAAATGGCGTCTTCCCCGTCGACCTGTTCATACTGGAGTTGATCACAAACTCCACCGTAGCCAAGTGCTTTGACCAGTCATTTTGCCGTCGGTTGACCATTGTTCGCAGGACTTGGATCACGGTCCGATTTGTTCGCTCGCTTCGGCCATCCGTTTGTGGGTGGAAAGACGTCGATGTTGCCAGTTTCGTTCCCAGCTGGCCCATGTACGCTCGCCAGAACTCGCTTGTGAAGAGCTTGTCGCGGTCGGAGACCAGCACTTGTGGCATGCCAAAGTGTCGATGCCACCCCTCAAAGAACCGGTCCGCCGTGGTAGTCGCGTCGTCCGTCGTGCGGCAGGGGATGAGGCGAACGTAGCCTGAAAAGCGATCTGTTACCGTAAGCAGTGCGTCATTACCATTGCTAGGTACAAGTGGCCCGACAAAGTCTAGGCCAACTTCCCGCATTGGCCGGTCAGGCACATTCAAATTGTGGATCCGACCGGCAAAACCGGTGCCATGCATCTTCATTGTCTGACAAGCAGCACAGGACTCAACGTAATCTTTGCATGCATCCTTCATTCCCGACCAGATAAAGTTGCGGCGTAGGTGTTCATACGTCTTGTGTAGTCCAAAATGGCCTGCGGCATCATGCGCGTCATGTAGCGCGTCCTCCCGAAAATTCCCCGTCTTTGGCAGGAGGATCCGTCCTTCGAACCGTGCGATTCCATTGTCGACTGAGTAGCCTGGTGTTGAGTCAATGTTCTTGATAGCTTGTTGACATTGCGGGTCCTTGCGGTAACCGTCCCTGAGTTTGCAAAGGAAGGCAGGATCGAGAGTTGCCTCCGCCAGCACGTTGACATTGTCGCTCGCCTGTAATACCCCAGGCCCTTCACGACTAGGTTACACAGTCCAAAAGACTGACAATTTCGATAGATGCATATTGAAATCAGAAGGGTAGTTAAATAGCGTAAGGCAACCGAGCCTTACACCGCCCCGATTCCCCGATTGCTCGCGTCCGTCATCAGCCATAATGGGTCGCCCTTGTCGGAATGGTCAATGGGATGTAGAGAAGGAAGGTTGCCCACCAAGGACTTGATTGCCTCAAACGCCTTGTCGTGCTCTCCCGTCCAGCCTTCGTCGACATGCACCCCTTTCCGTGTCAGCGGGACTAAAACCGCCGTCAAATCCGCAAGCTTGTCGATGAACTTCCGCAGATACTGCACCAGACCTAGGAATCCCGCAATTGCTTCACCGTCCTTGGTCGCGGCCACTGTTGGATCCGCTCCACCTTGTCAGGATCGACCTTGATGCCTTCCCGAGTGATCTGGTGGCCGAGGAAAAAGCACTCGGCAGCAAACAGTTCCGTCTTCTTCGGCGATACGTACAGATCCGCCCGTCTCAGCGCCTCCAGGACTAGTCGCACCCGTCGTTCATGTTCCTCCAAGGTGTCGGCAAAGATTGTGATGTCATCGAGGTACACGAAACACACGCTCCCGATAAGGTCTCCGAGTGCCTCGTTGACTCGGCGCTGATGCGTTGCCGGGGCGTTGCAGAGTCCCATTGGCATTACCGTCCACTCGTACAATCCCCACGGTGTCACAATCGCCGTCTTCCGGATGTCTTCCTCGGCCATCTTGGTTTGGAAGAAGGAGTTTGTCATGTCGATCTTCCCCCAGAATCGCGCGTTTGAGCAGACCGACAGAATCTCGTCCGGAAGTGGTAGAGGTGTGCGATCTCGGACCGTCCCTTCGTTGAGTACTCGGTAGTCACAGACCATGCGTGGTTGGATTGACGGGTCCTTATCCATACCTTTCTTTGGGATGACAAACGCCGGGGACGCGAACTCTGATGACGACTTTCGAAGGCGGCCATTGGCGACGTGCTGATCAATCAGGCGCTTCCAGGCTTCCCGGTAACGGTGTGCCGCTCGATAACCCTTCAAGTTCGGTTTTGTTGCTCCGTCCTTCAGCTCGATTCGGTGTCGGACCGGTGATTCATACGTCGAAACCGGAGGAATATCCCCGGGAACCGATCCGCAAACTCGACCCGTAGCTTTGCCTCCCGCCGTCGCAACTCCGTCAACTCCGTTTCCCTTTGCTGGACCCCGTCGATGTAGGCAATCACTGCACGCCAGTTGATCCGAGCTTTATCGCTTCGTTTGGCATTCCTCGCCGCGGCTCGCTGGGGGTGGGGTCCGAAGACCGGCGCAAGAAGGTCGATCTTTACGTCAGGCATGGTCGGATGTGGCACCAGGATCTTGTGTGCCGCGAAGTCGATGGTAACCTTGTGTTTTACAAGGAAGTTGAACCCCAGTACCACTTCCAAGGGCTCCTGCAGTTTAGCCACCTTCAGAATCGTGTGTCCCGCTTCCCATGCGCCATTCTCGAGCGTGATCGGAATCTTTACAAATGAGGTAACATGAAACGCGCGTGCTTGGCCTTTGATTGCAGTTTTCACCAATGTAGGAACAGGGAGACGATGCATGACTAACCCCAGTTTCTCAACCACCTTATCTGCGATAAAGGAGGAAGAGGCCCCAGAGTCAGCAAGTGCCTGCAACGTCTTTGACTTCGTGTTGTTGTGCAGAGTGATGGGAATGGTGGAGATGAACTGAGGGGCGTACTCGTTTTCTTCGTCCGTTGAGATGTCGTCTTCTGAGTTTTCCGCAATTTGATGGAGGGTGTCGTTCTTAGCCGCTTTCGCCGTCTTCTTTTCGAATTCGGCCCACCCCTCCGGGACATCCGGTGCCTGCTGCCAGTTGGCTGTACAGTCGCTCGCGCGGTGATCCGTGTTGATGCGTCTGCAGCTAAAGCATCCCTCCTTCTCCGAGAGATAATCCTTCATCGGGTCCGTGAGTCTCGTCGGCCTGCGTCGAGTGGTCGCCGAGGTCACGAAAGGTCGACCAGAGCTGGTCTTTGGGCTCGTAGTCGAGGTTTGCGTTCGGGGAGTTGCTACAGGACGAACCGCTATGATCACATTCCATTGGGATCTTGCCAATCGCTCGAACACCTCGTAAGATAATGTCTTGAGCTTGGGGAGCGCCGCCTTTGAAGCCGCCACGTAGTCTAAATCATCTTGGTGTAGGCCAGTACCCAACAGAAGGTCGTTCTGTCGTAGAACAACGCTCAATTGAGGGTCCATGTTGAACAGTAGGATCTTGATGAACTCGATGTCGCTGAGGGCGGTCTGGCCGAGCTGCAGCTGTGAGGCCCGAAGTCCCGAAGCCCACGTCGCGTAGTCGTGGTTGCCTTGGTGGCTGTGGCCAATACGCTGCTCTGTCGTGAAGGCGAAATCCAAGGGTAGTGCCTTGCGGATGAAGGCGACCTTAAGCTCGTCCCATGTGCATTCCTCCGTCACCGTCACCAGCCAATCCTTGAGCGCCTCGTGTTCAATGTGGTTGGCGATGAACATTATCTTTAGTCGCATGTTCTTCACTTGGTACTGGAAGAACATGTTGTCCATGTCGTTGAGGAATGCGCAGATCGAGGAGAGAGTGAGTTTCGTGCCGTTCGCAAGCTTGGGCGCGCTGAGCTTCATGCCCTTGGCATCGTTGCAACCTCCTGTTCATCGTCCGAGCTGTCCTCCCTTTCCTCTGGTGCCGATGGTGGCGCTGGTTGGGCGGTGGAGTTCTTGGAGTTCTTGCCACGCGCCATGTTCGTCTGTTACCGTTCGTTGTCATTTGTTCGTTCCGTGGGTGTGTCGCTGGCGCACGTGGCAGTGTGCGTCTTTGACCGGTGTGAAAAAAAAGTGTAATACACCCCGTTGGAGTGTACACCTGAGCGACGACGACAAGGATCACAGGACCAAAGTATGTAGAATTGACACTGGACACTCGTATCAGTCGCTGGTATGACAATGCCTTCTGATCCACCTTGTGCTCACCTGGACACTCGTATCAGTCGCTGGAGAGAGACTAAGAGTGCCCAGGCGCGCGTCCCCTCTTCCTAAGGCCCAGGCGCACGGGCCTTACAATGGACTGAAATCGCGGGTCGCAGCGACGAGGGACCTCCAGCTCTCGCGAGCTAGGGGCGCCCAGATCGCCTCGTTCGAGCCCGCCACAGCATCCCAAAATCGAAGCGCCACCGAATGAACGATGTCGCCGATCGAAATCAAGCCCAAGCCACCGTCCTCCCGAGCCTGGAACACGAAATCGCGAGCGACGGTATTTCGCCCTGCTCCTCCCCAGACAAAATCCGTAAGTGCTGTCTCCGCCGCCTTAATGAACCATTGAGGCGGTATGTCGAACGACAGCACGTGCAGGACCGTCGAGGTGATGTGGGCGTTTGCATAGAAAACCCTCCCACTCGGCGAAAGCGTCCGGTCTCGAGCGGTGCGGGCCTTGGCCTTGATCCTGTCAAGAACATGGGTCCAAAATAGTTTCGAGTCACCATGGCGAAAGAAGGCATAGCCGCACCACTTGAAGCTCTTCCCCTCCTGCACCGTTGGCAGTGCCTGCGCCGTCTTGTCCCGAAGCCAGTTCGGTCCGAGTGGTAGCACCAGCGTCTTGTCCGTGTTGGTCTTCCCATTGGTTGCCTTGTACCACGTCTGCGACAGCGTTTCCAGCTTCGACAATGCCGCCGGTGACTCCACCACCACCACAGCATCGTCGGCAAAACGCCAGATGCGTAAGCTGCGCACACGGCCCCCCTGGCCACACCTTCTGCAGATCGAGCGCGATCCCGCGCCAAACGAGGGCGTCGAGGAAGGGCTGGAACGTGATGTTCCAAACCGGGCACGAGAGGGGATCCCCCTGACCGAGACCACACAGCAACCGCACCAACTCCGTGGGGAACCCATTGATGAGGTAGCGCACCCCCAGAGTCTCGGGATCGTACAGAGCGCGCAGCAGGGAAATGAAACGCTCACCAAAGCCAAAGGCCTCGAAGACGTCGAAGATCCATGCGTGATCGACCCGATCATACACGCTCTGCTGATCCAAGGACAAGAGGGCGCCCTCTGGGAAAACATCAGTACCGAGTGATCGGAGTTTTTCGAGAAGGAGAGTGAGATGACTTCCCGCGTCCGCTGAACGTCTTGATGGCATGAACCCGTGTTGCGCCGGCGGCAAAAGCTCGCCAAGCACCCCATTGAGTCGCGCCACCAAGACCTTGCTGAGGACCTTGTAGGTTGTCTCGCGCAGTGTGATCGGTCGATATGCCCCAGTGATTTCAGATTGGCCCCCGGTTTGTTCTTGGGCAAAAGCCGCACCAGCCCCTCTGCCAAGGACGCCGTCATTTTATCCCCTCCCAAATCGAGTTGAACAGGTCCAACAGCTTGGGAGCGAAGTAGGTCGGCAGCGCCTTGAAAAGCTCATACGGAATGCCCGAAGGCCCCGGTGATCGCCCTGAATCCGTCTTCTTCAACGCCGCTTCGACCTCGGAAAGGTTGAAGGGCTCGTCAAGCGCCACTCTGGCTTAAAGGGGCAGCCGACGACCGAACGTAGGGTCCGAGCGGTCGTCATCGTAGCATTTCGCTGCGCGAATAGGGTCGAGCAGGGACCGACGTGCGTTCGTCGGGTCGCCGCGAGCTGGGTCCGGCGTGAAGAGCGACTGTGCGTGCCGTGAAGCAATACCAGCGCCTCCTGCATGTCAACGGTCTACGGCATGGCTCGGGAAGGAAGGTCGCTCGTTTCTGGTCAATATCCTCGCATCAAGGCGAGGCTCGTTTCGTTGTACTGGATCGCTTTTCTCTCGGCCCCGACGGCTCAACAGCCAGCACTCGAGATTTAGCCAAGAGAGGACATCAGGCGCTGTCGGGTGACGAGTAGCTGGGGCTTGGTTGCGGCCTGTTAGTCCCTGGGGACCTCTACCTCCGGCTTCGACCCCTCCCTTGGCCCCTCGGGTGTGTTCCCCTCCTCTCTGTCTTAGTATTCCTGGTTCTCCGTATCCCCAGTTGTGACTTTCTGTATACTCTCCCCCTTCTTTCTCTAGGCGCTCTTGCCTGGTTTTCAAGTATCTTTGCTCCCGCTCTTGGACGTGAAGCGGCAGCAGTACTCACCGCCCGTTGGAGTCCGCATTAGGTGCTCGGCGGGTTTTGATCTGCGCAGCGCTCTTTGCGCACAGGGGTTTGACTTTCACCCAACTGCTTGCCGTCGTTGCTTTATAACCTCCTTTAGCTCTTTTTGTAGCGGTCCCAGCCAACCCGAAGGATTGCAATTTATGAGCCCCAGTCAAAAAACACACACACACACACAAAGTGTGTACTGTCGTGTAGTGTGTACAGTCGCCCACCAACTGCTTCAAGGGCTACAGGACGACTACAAGAAGTGATGCTGGATCCGCCCGGCCCACCCCCGCACCCGCCCAACGCTCCGTGGGCTGGTGACGTGTTGAGAGATGAATCACTCAACACGGAAACCCGTGAGACGGTCACTGGAGGAACCGTTAATCCTCCAGCCTGGTCTGCCCAGGCTTCTTAGGCTCGATTGGACCACGAGAAGTCGATGCAGAAGGCTTTCAAAGCCCTTGGCATCGTACCATCCTCCAAGTCGACCCGCCGGCTGATGGTACTGTTGTATGACCCTTCCAGCCCGCCTTCGCAGGCGCCGGCTCTCGCGCAAGCTGCTCAAAGGGCGGTACGAAACAACGCGATGCTGGCCTCCAACGTGATCCGAGTCACCATGGATGGTACTGGGTCCCCAAGAGGCCCTGTACAGATTGCGCGGCGTTAGCACTTTGGGCTGGCCAAGACGCCATTCATGTTCGCGCGGCCCGAGGGCGCCGAGCTTGACCCCGAGGTCGAGAAGCTCTTCTCGAAATGTGTGAAGCTGAACCCGATCGTGATGAAGGCAACGAAGAGGTTCCCGCTTGCTCGTGTTCGAATCCGACCAGGCCTGTCTCGAAGCCGCTGCAGCGGGTCCATTCCCCTATCACGGAAAAGAGATGGTCACCGAGCTCCGAGTGTTTCCCTCCTAAACCACATTGTCCAGGTGCGATTCACCTTACCCTCCTCTTCCAGCGCAATTCCCGCTTCCGTGCTCCGAAAATCTCTCGACGCTGCTCTCACTTCCTCCTTTGGCCACGCTGGTTGCACGCAAGGGCATACCCTCATGCAATTACAGCGGGGCCTCGCGGTCGATCCGAACGGTGACCCGATGGCCATGACCGAAGACAGGTTCCACTGCGCGTACCTTCGCTTACATGCTGATCTTTTCCAAGGCTCCACCGAGACGCAGAAGGCTGCGCACAACGCCGCCTTGCCACAAGAGATCGAGATCCTGGGCGCCAAGTACGGCTTGCGACACGAATTTGAGACGCACTACTGCGCCGTGTGCGATCGCGCCGGACACCAGTGGGGGCTTGCAGGAAGCCGGCTTCGACTCCGGCCACCGCCGCCCCTGTTCCGGGGGCTTCAACTTCGACTTCGACTTCGACCACCGGCTTCCGAGTTGCTGGAAAGAATGGGAAGCACGGTGGGCCTGCCGCATTGAACTCTCGTGCCTCTGGCACGAACATGATCCAGCTGGGACCTCGTGCTAACCCCGCAGGGGCAGCGACCGGCAACAAGGACGATGCGAACGACGGCGACGGTGACGACGACGACGACGACGGCGAATCGGTCGCTTCGACCGAACCGGAGGGCGGCGACACTGGGAAAGAGACGTTGACCCGTGCGACCACGGGCCCAACAAAGGAGACGCAGACGACGACAGCTGCGCCCGTTTCGACCCCGATCTCTCCTTCGCCTTCTACTTCTGCTCCGGCATCGCCTTTGTCCGGTGGCACGTCGGAATCATCGGCAACCTCGACGACCTCGATAGCCTCGACGAGTCCTCGACGCTTTCGTTCGAGCTCGGCACCCGGCAACCGACGTGTCACCCGGGCGGGATCCGCCATGATCCTCGGTGCATCAGGGGTGACGGCTCAGGGGGCAACAGTTCAGGGGGTCACAGGTCCAAGATGACCGAATTCGAGGGGGCGGCGCTGATCTGATTTAATCATGATTGAGTCCCTCACCGTGTTGACGTTCAACGTCCGATCGATCAAGAACGCAGTCAACCAAGTCAAAATCATCCGCTATCTCAAAACCCTTCGGCCGGCCCCTGCGGCCATTCTCCTGCAAGAGCACCACCTCAGCTACAACGCGTTGCGCGAAGGCTTCGAGAGTGCTTGGCCAGGAGCTTGTATTCGTTTCGCACCTCATGTCCTTACCCTTATACCCGATGGCTCACCTCTGGCGGGCCGTCTTCTCTCCTCTACCCCGGTCGTGTTTGCAGAAGCCCCTCAATTCGACGGTCGGATCCTGCGCTCGGTGTTTCGTCTTGAGGAGCTCGATATCGAGATCATCAACATGTATGCGCCGGTCAATGGGGAAGAGCGTCGCGACTTCTACGGGCTCCTGCACTTCACCGCTCCGGTGCCCAAGACTCTTCGGATCTTGGCCGGCGATCTCAATGATTGTCCGGATGTATCGGTCGACCGAGTGGCCATCACCGATCACGCTTGGACTCCTGTATCGCACTGGCAGACCTTGCTGTCAAAGATCGCATTCAACCCACTCGACACGATCCGACAACTCCATCCCATCACCCCGGCATTCACTCGCCCTCACTACCTTGGTAGGGGGACAAACGAGAAATCTGCTCGTGGTCGCGGATCGATTATATTCTTGTCCAGCGCAGTTGGGCAAACCGGTTGTTGAGCGCTTCCACACTCTTCGATGCGCCTTGCTCGGACCACAGACCCGTAGTTGCGACTTTCGCATTGCCTACATCGAACGCTGCTGATGCCAAACCCCCCCCTTTCTCTTCCCTCTACGAGCGATTTCATTTTGAGGCTCAACCCAACGGTCTTTGACGATCAAGACTTTGTCGCATCGATTCCCGGGGTCGTCGACGAGGTCTATCGGAGACTCGAGGGACCGCTCCACTCGGTGACGTCTATGACGCCGCTTTGCGGGCGGTCGCAGCCGCTGGCCACGCACGATACCGCTCGACTCGTGCCGACATGCGCCGACTGCGGGCCGAGAACCAATCCGTAATGGAGGCGTTGGAGGCACGCGGTGAGCATATGAATGAGGCCGAGCGCGATGCGTATGCTCTCGCCAAGTCGCAGTTGGATCAGTTGGCGGTAAAGGAGGCTCAGTGGCTGCGCATTCGTGCGCATGTGCCGTCAGTCGACTCGAGGGAAGGTCAATCGGCAAGCATTCGCACGGGTCTCAACCGCCGGAGTCGCCAGACGAGCATCGTCTCGCTGGAGGATGTGGATGGCACCGAGACCGTTGCATGCAGGAGGCGCTGGGTATTGCTTCACGGCACGCACAGTCGCTCTTCACGCCGGACCCAGCTCGCGGCGACCCGACGAACGCACGTCGGTCCCTGCTCGACCCTATTCGCGCAGCGAAATGCTACGATGACGACCGCTCGGACCCTACGTTCGGTCGTCGGCTGCCCCTTTAAGCCAGAGTGGCGCTTGACGAGCCCTTCAACCTTTCCGAGGTCGAAGCGGCGTTGAAGAAGACGGATTCAGGGCGATCACCGGGGCCTTCGGGCATTCCGTATGAGCTTTTCAAGGCGCTGCCGACCTACTTCGCTCCCAAGCTGTTGGACCTGTTCAACTCGATTTGGGAGGGGGATAAAATGACGGCGTCCTTGGCAGAGGGGCTGGTGCGGCTTTTGCCCAAGAACAAACCGGGGGCCAATCTGAAATCACTGGGGCATATCGACCGATCACACTGCGCGAGACAACCTACAAGGTCCTCAGCAAGGTCTTGGTGGCGCGACTCAATGGGGTGCTTGGCGAGCTTTTGCCGCCGGCGCAACACGGGTTCATGCCATCAAGACGTTCAGCGGACGCGGGAAGTCATCTCACTCTCCTTCTCGAAAAACTCCGATCACTCGGTACTGATGTTTTCCCAGAGGGCGCCCTCTTGTCCTTGGATCAGCAGAGCGTGTATGATCGGGTCGATCACGCATGGATCTTCGACGTCTTCGAGGCCTTTGGCTTTGGTGAGCGTTTCATTTCCCTGCTGCGTGCTCTGTACGATCCCGAGACTCTGGGGGTGCGCTACCTCATCAATGGGTTCCCCACGGAGTTGGTGCGGTTGCTGTGTGGTCTCGGTCAGGGGGATCCCCTCTCGTGCCCGGTTTGGAACATCACGTTCCAGCCCTTCCTCGACGCCCTCGTTCGGCGCGGGATCGCGCTCGACCTGCAGAAGGTGTGGCCAGGGGGGCCTGTTGTGGGAAATTAGTGGGGTCTGCGGTCCAGCGGGACTTATGGTCTTAGCAGTGGCGCGGGCGCGCGGGTGTTGTGCGGGGGACCGGCAGAGGCGGCTGGTTGTTTACATGAGATTGCGTCTTTTTGGCCTAGCTGTTTTTCTCTCTTCTCCACCACGCACTCGATATCACATCTCGCCTAGTCGCTCTGTTACAGTCGATTGACCTTTAGCGACCCACTATCTCACAATAGGTCATCTATCGACGTCACGTAACTAGAGACGCTCCTACAATAACAGGTTATGAGTCCATCAGAGACCATTGCTCAGGAGTCTGGGGAGATCAAGATAGCCAAGCTCGGCAAGGATAATTACGAGCTGTGGTCGATTCGAGTCGAGGCGTACCTCGAGAGCAAGGGCTATGCGAGCGTCCTCGAGCATGGGCATGTGCGGCCCTCCGACGTCAGCCTGGCTGAGTGGAGGAGCATGCACGGTCTGGATGCCTCGGTCACTGACACCCAAGTGGTCGTGAACTTGCAGAAGAAGGACAGAAGCGCACGTGCCCTGATCATTCAATGTATCGACGATGCGAATCTCAAGATGGTCAAGAGCAAGACGCTCTCCGCCAAGGATATCTGGGATAAGCTTCGCCAGCATCATGAAGGGAATGCCAAGCCTTTCAAGATTCGAACGTTGTTGATGGAACTCTCGAATGCGAAGTACGACGAAGACGAGAATATGGGCAAGTTCTTGAAGAGCATGATCGACAAGGCGGATCAACTCGACGATCTCGGTCAGAAGTTTGGGGACGAGGCGATGATCGCGTACATCCTCCAAGCATTACCCCCGTCGTACGAGATGCTGAAGCAAGCAATTCGCCTCGGTGAAAATCGATCGGTCGACCATGTCATCAATCGCCTTACAGACGAGTACACGGAACGGAAGTTGTCGGGCAAGTTCGATAAACTCTTGAAGAACGCGGGAGCGTTAGCCGTTCAAAGCACGCAAGCAAGTCGTGACCCGAACTGTGTCTGTAGGGGATGCAAGAGGAAGGGTCATTTCGCGATGGACCCTGAATGTCCCAAGTACGACGCCAAGAAGAACCACGGTCGTGCGCGCAACCGCAACAAAAAAAAGAAGCAGGACTCGAAGGAATCTGCGGATTCGAACGAGTTGGCTAAATTTGCGTTGACGGTCAAGTCTCTCGATGAGAGCCATTCGCTTCAAGACAATGTCGCAAATAGGGTGTCGCAGCTTAACCAGGGTGAGATCTGGACACTGGACACAGGTGCTAGCCAGCACTTTGTTGGAGACGCCAGTTTGCTCTCCAATCGTCAAAGTGGAAACCTGAAGGTTCAGACAGCGAGCGGACAGGTAGTACACTGCGATACGTATGGGATGGTACGTTTCAAGTTGAAGAGTGGGGCATCGCTCTCACTTGCGAACGTGTATCATCTCCCGGGTGCGCCCGTGAACCTCATCTCGACTCGAGCTCTATTCAAATCGGGAGCCAAGTGCGGATGGGAAGATGGCAAGGATGTCATGACGATCACCTATCAAGGAGTCATCTTGGCGAAGACGCTCAGTGGTACCGGTTATGCGCTCGACTTTACGCGCATTGTCGAGGATCAAGCTCATGTCGCAACCCGTGCGACAGTGGGAGCGCCTTTGATGGAGTGGCATCGTCGCTACGGGCATGTGCCCGTGAGCTCAATCATGGAGCTCGTCAAGTCAGGCGCTGTCGAGGGATTAGTTCTCACCGATGAGAAGGTCCACGACTGCGAGCCCTGCATCAGTTCCAAGTCTCGCGCATCGAAGTTCTCAGAGTTGGCTACTCAGGTCACCGACGTTCTTCAACGTGTATTCATGGACATCGGATTCGTCGCAGAAGATCAAGTTGATTTCCAAGGTCGAAAGGCATATCTGGCTATTGTAGACCAGTACTCGACTGCAAAGTGGACGTTCCCGTTGAAGACGAAGTCAGCTAAAGAAGTCACTCGAGTATGGATCGCATTTCGACAAGGAGTTGAAAAAATGACTGGTCGGAAAATCAAGCGCGTGCGTACGGACAATGGTACCAAATTCACAAACAAGCTCATTGGCGCGGATTTCCAAAGTCAAGGTATCCTTCATGAGACCTCTGCACCATCCACCCCGCAACAGAATGGAACAGTAGAACACTTCAATGGCTCGTTGATGGCGATCGTTCGTGCGATCCTTGCAGCCTCCAAGCTGTCATGGAAGTATTGGTCGTATGCGTTGGCGTACGCCACATTTGTTGCCAACCGAATTCTACACGCCAAGTTGGAGGGTAAAACCGCCTATGAAGTATTCTATGGCAAGAAACCCAAGGTCTCGCACTTTCGTCCATTTGGATCAACCGTGTATGCGCAAGTTCCGAAGTCAAAGCGATCCAAACTTGAATCGACTTCGGTTAAGGGGATATTCATCGGATACGATAGCGAGTATAACTATCGTGTGCTCGTTGATCCCGACTCGGACCACAAAGTCATTGTGACGCGCGACATTTCGGTCTTGGAACACAAATCAGAGCAGGTTGGTGTACCGGAGGTCACAACTCTGCCTGTGGGGCCAGATGAAGAGAAGGGTCCTGTCGATAACGACGAGATAGTCGTTGACGAACTTCAGGATCAGGTAGACGGTGAGCAGATGCCACCTGCCCGTCAGAACCGTCCTCGATGGGAGTATGGAGATCCCGCCGTTAAGGGAAGGAACCCTGGAAGATATGAGGAGATCGACGCTAACAACGAGATTCCACACCGTACTCGTAGTCAACGTCGGGACGCGGAGCAACAAGTCATGTATGGCTCTGCGATGTCGGTCTCTCTTCCTCCAGTACCCAGCAACTACGAGGAAGCAATGGCCAGCCCCGAAGCAGACAAATGGATTGCAGCTATCAAAGCTGAGCTCGATGCAATGGCTCGCCATCAAGTCCTAATTGATTCGGATCTTCCAAGTGGCGCTCGAGCTCTCGGGTCGAAGTGGGTCTTTACCAGAAAGGAGAATGCTCAAGGGGAGGTGACTCGTTACAAGGCCAGACTGGTTGCGCAAGGGTTTGCCCAACGTCCTGGCATTGACTACAACGAAATGTTCGCCCCTGTTGCACGCCCATCGACCATCCTCAGCCTTGTTGGCACTGCTGCCGCCCAGGGACTGTTTCTCGAGCAGTTTGACTTCGACTCTGCGTTTCTGAATGGAACGATGACGGAGATGGTCTACATGAAGTATCCCAAGGGTTGGGATCGCCCTCAAACCGGCCAAGCCCTCCGTCTTGTCAAGTCGATGTGCGGCACAAAGCAAGCTCCTCGAGAATGGAACGCAGCTGTGAACTCCCTGATGGTCGAGCGCGGCTACAAGAGATCTGATGCTGACTCCTGCCTTTACGTCAAGCGAGTAGATGAGAAGTTTATCTACATCACGCTGTACGTGGACGACGGCATGGTTGCTTCGAACGACCAAGAATTCCTGGATTCGGAGATCGAAGCGTTTAACAAAGTCTACAAGCTCAAGCGCCTCGGTCCAGTGAAGCTCTTCTTGGGTCTCGAATTCGAGCGTACATCAGATTACATCTTCGTGCATCAGTCCAAGTACATCAGGGATCTCGTTGCCATGTACGGAGGAGGTTCAGTATCCAAGCACCCGGTGAAAGTCCCCATGGAGCCAAGGTCGGACGTCGAACATTCTACGGATCCTTTCGACGACGTGGCTCTGTACCAGTCAGCAGTGGGAGCGCTGCAGTATGCTGCGCATCGAGCTCGACCCGATATCGTCACTTCGGTTCGTGCGGCAGCGTCCAAGGCTTCGGCTCCTACCCAGGCCGACTGGATTGCGGTGAAGCGTATCATCCGCTACTTGCAAGGCACTGTTGACTGGGGACTGAAGTTCAACCACGGAGGATCTACGGTATTCAAGCTTTACTCCGATGCCTCGTGGGGAGACGACATGTCGACTGGGAAGTCGATTGGAGCGTTCGTCTCGATTTTGGCAGGTGCTGCGATCTCTTGGCAAAGCAAACAGCAGTCAATGGTTGCAACTTCGACTACGGAGGCTGAGATTTTGGCGGCTTCCGCGGCAGCAAAGGAGGCCATGTGGCTTCGGCGATTGGCGGCGGATCTCGAGCTAGAACAACCTAAGGCTACACTGATCTGGGAGGACAACCAAGCGGTGATCGCGATCGCTCTCAACCCGGCTCATCACGGAAGGACGAAGCACTACAATGTGCATCACTTTTACATCCGAGAACGAGTTACGGCTGGCGATATTCGAATCAAGTATTGCAAGACAGGAGCGATGACTGCGGATATTCTTACAAAGCCGCTCGCTCGCAACTTGTTCGAACTTCATCGTGAGGGTATGGGAATGGTGTCCCTTGGAGCCTTGACCAGTGGGAGTGTTGTGGGAAATTAGTGGGGTCTGCGGTCCAGAGGGACTTATGGTCTTAGCAGTGGCGCGGGCGCGCGGGTGTTGTGCAGGGAACCGGCAGAGGCGGCTGGTTGTTTACATGAGATTGCGTCTTTTTGGCCTAGCTGTTTTTCTCTCTTCTCCACCACGCACTCGATATCACATCTCGCCTAGTCGCTCTGTTACAGTCGATTGACCTCTAGCAACCCACTATCTCACAATAGGTTAGTTGAAATACATTACCACGCACTCAATATCACATCTCGCCTAGTCGCTCTGTTACAGTCGATTGACCTTTAGCGACCCACTATCTCACAATAGGTTAGTTGAAATACATCACCATGCACTTGATATCACATCTCGCCTAGTTGCTCTGTTACAGTTGATTGACCTTTAGCGACCCACTATCTCACAATAGGTCATCTATCGACGCCACGTAACTAGAGACGCTCCTACAACAACAGCCGGCTTTAGGGGCAGCGCGCTAAGGCCCGCTTCTCGATTGCGCTACTCAAGAGCAAAACAACAATTGAAGACTTCACGGGAGCGCGCCTGTCCCACTCTTCCCCTCTTTCCTTCCCGTCGCCGCCGTTCCCCCGCCGCTCCCCCTTATATCTCCTTGTGTTACTTACGCGGGGCCGTACAGCCCGTGAAAACTCACGGAGACAGCAATGACACCTGACACTGATCGTTGTAAGCCCCTCTTTGGTACCCCCGCCTCCACAGCGAAGCTCTTTGTTTACTTCTCCTAGTTGAATGACTGACACGGTGGCGGAGAAGCTAGCGCCTTGCTCACATTCATGACTGTTACCGCTACGATGAGGCTGATTAAAACTGCATCGTTGGTCACTTGACCGACCACGCCTCCTGTGTTTTCCCTAACCCTGGCAGTGCAACGTCGAGCACTGAGAGCGATCCCGGAAGCGGACTTCAAGTGGGCAAAAGGTATCTCATTTCCCAACTTCTTGATGGCAAACGGAGTCCGCCATCTTCATTATCTCTACTTCCGAGTAAGTCGCATCTCGATTCTTGTCGATGTTGATGTCGCTGCCTCCACTCATAATTCCGGGCTACAGGGCGTGGTCAGAAACGAGATGGCTCGAGGGGACATCGAACTTGAGGCTGCTCCCCTCTTTCTGTATGGGCGCGGTTGTTGCAACCCTGATTGGGTTCCTCTGCTGCCTGACACCCATGAGGACGTGACAGAAAAGTTTGATTTACCCCTGACTGTTCAAACGATCACGGCGCACAAGTCTTTAATTCTAACGACATGGAGGGCGATACCGATGGACACTCGCGCAGCCGTAAGAGCTGCTGTAAGGCTACATTATGTAGTGGCTTGGCATTGTACGGCTTGCACATTCGCTGACACTGTGTCTTCGACATGTCCTGCCATTGCTCACAGGTTGCCAAGCTCTGCCCCTCCATTGAAAGAAGGTTTGCCAAGGGTTGGCCCATTAAGCATGCCATGGTGGCAACCCTGAGTAACGCGCGCAAAACATGGGAATCGCGTCACCTCCAGGAGCTTGCGTCTATGATGCATGTCACATCCCTGCCTCTTCTAGCGCGACTGGTCCGTACAAAGCGACAAATGCGCACGGCTACGTGATCCAATCTAATATGGTGTATATATGGACTGACTTGTAATCACGGTAACATCAGGAAGCAGCAATGAGGGCACAGGTTGATAGGATATAATATACTCATGGGAGCTAGACTGCGTCGAATATTGAATTTGGCTCTTATATTCTCTAGGAAGAGTTTGGTGAACCTGGTCTCGACTCGAGCGATTCAGGGGCGGTGTCACGAATCAGCAGTCCGAGGTCTGAGCGCAGCGCCACCGCGCAGCTTACTCAGCGCTGGGAACTTTCTAGGAGCTTCCAGTTATCTCTATGATCTTGCGCCTCGATCACTTCCTTTGGCTTCAACTTGCTTCCATGAGTTTCTGTCGCTTTCCCTGGGCTTTCCTGCGACTATAAATAGGGCTTCTGTGTAGAAATCGCTCTTGTCTTCCTTCTGCAATCTTGATCTCATAATCAACTCCCCCAGTAACCTCCAGCTCCCTTGGCCTCTGTTCTAGTACTCTTACAAGAACAACTACATCAATCCCGCATTCGTCCCGTCATCCTCACTATCGCCTGCTGCCTACGGCTCAGCAACCTCAACCCTGACAGGCGGAATCCGAGGATGATGACGATGAGGAGCCTCTGGACCAAGCCACTCGCGCCGCGCTTCTAGACGAGATGATGTACGACTAAGAATGCGTGTGTCTCTGACTTCTCGCCCACCTTTGAATGATGCGGTGGCGTATAACCTTGTGCTGGCCACAGACCCCTGAATCGTACCCGGGCCCTATTAGAGCGGTCTTTGTAGTCGCTTCCTAGCTGTGAAATCGTAAAGAAATCTCAAATGATTATGTCAAGTAGCGTGATTGAGTGTAGCTGAAGTATGCAACCGCACTAGCTACTACAGCAATCAATTTCGGTTACTGCTGCACTATTCAAAGATTACTTCCTGGCCTAATGAGATGCCAAAACCCCGCTAATGCGCAATTGCGGTCCATTTCATTTAAGTCGTCAAATTTGCCTGCTGCGGCTCGGGCCAAGCACCTTGGGTATTCCCCGAGGAAGGATGGGGAATACCTCACTCTGCGAGCGGGGTTTTTACTCTGGCGCCTTGGGTAAAATCGCGCTGGGGTTTTAGCCCTCCGCGTGTGCCCCTAGTGTAATTGGTAAGGCTGCGTGTTCTCGCGCGGTCTATTCTTGAACGTTGAGCCCAAAATCACCGAACATCCAACTTGATCCGGGGTCAAGCTGATGATGCCTTGGCCCGTGGTGAGGCGGAGGTTTTTCTTGATCCAACTGGAGGTAAGTTGAGTCGATCGGTCTCGACCTGGGAGTATCCGTCATCACGAACGCCAGGAAGGCACGTTGGGTACAATGCGGGATTGAGAAGTACTCGTCGCGTTTGTGCAAGTAGTACGCAAATGATTGTGAACGCGAGACTCGCCACCTCGATCCCCTTGATTTGAGCTTCGTCCTAGATGTTCAAACGTTCAATGTCAGTCTGTGCAGTCTGTGCGTGCGCCTTAACAGAATGGAACATCCGAGAACCGAAGGCGCTTCACCATCACCATTCTCTTCGTCCCCTTCCTCCTCGTCTTCATCCTCTTCGTCAGCGAAGGGTGACCCAGCTTGGTTGGAACTGCACAGAGGAATGTTGGGGAGGAAGCCATCTTCTCCTGTAGGGAATAGGAGTGGGTAACGGAGAGGCGTCGCAGACGGATGGAGCGAGCTGACAACTTGGTACTTGGGCCGACCTTCGGGACATCGATCACCGTGCACCTGGAGAATAAGGTCTTGCGGTCCACGATCTCCGGTGTTGGTGTCGGAATCGCAGATAAGCATCGCCATTTCGGTGCTCGACGTAGGAAGGTTGTGTATGCGTCGGTCTCGGCCACAGAGGCGCAGGACCCACTCTTTGGCCTAACCTGCGCGAGCTTTGGCCGATGCAAGTTCCCTCACCAAGCGATTGCCGGTACGCAACGTAGAATCGAGCTTGGTCAAAGTAGATCTTTGTATGCGACTGTCTGCGCCGTCGGGTCCAAGTTGAGTGTCGGTGGCTTCGGCCGGGCAGATGAGCCATGTTTTGGCAAAGGTTGGGCGCTGATTGACGGCAGGATTCAGGGCGCCGAGAGGCGCCGAGTCGATGGTAAAGGCGTCGAAATATCCGAAACATGCGGGGTCCTTGAGTGCCTAGTCGAGTCTGGTCAAAGTGGGCAGCGAGCGAAGTGAAGACAGCACGTTCAAGTTGTTGTACGACCGGGCATTCTCGCGGAATGCAACCGTCTCTGTGTAGGCGGGTCGAACAGTTCAGCATGTGGGCCTACGACAGACTGGAGAGACTGACCGCTATCCGAGCCTTCAAGAAGCTGCCGATACTCGGGATTGGGCTGGGGAGGGGGAGGTAGCTGCACCTTACCCTGCGAGCAGCACGTGCTGAAGTGTCCGGTTCGTCCTTTGCACTCCCAGTGTCGAGCCTTGCAGTGGGCACACACGGCCATCTGGGGCCAATTAGTCGCGGATGGGAACGTGGGGCTTGAGTGGTTTGAGCGCGGTTCGAGGCCTGTCACTTGCTCTGCGCAGGAAGAGGTGGTGGTGGGGCGAGCTCAGCGTCGGATCGACCATCGGGCCCTCGCGCTGACCACGCTGTCCGTTCTACAAAGCTGTACGGCGGACGCTTATACGGGTCGCAATATCAAGATCGGTCGAGTGGTTGTCATCACGCGCGGGGAGCTGATTCTGTTGATCGGAGCGGGACAAAGAGGAGAGTCGAGCAGCCGGCTCAGCGGCAGGCGCTTGAGCAAGCTCGAGCAGGCCCATGGTCTCCCATGGTACGGCGATACGCTATCCTCGCGCCAGAGACTCGGCGCGGTTGTCACGAAGATTCGATGAGAGTAGGAGGGAAAAGGCGAAATTTGGAGAGAGTAGCGCCGGAGTATTCACAGCGCCTGGAACCTCATGTTGTTGTTGAGCCCCTAAAACCGGTATCGGGATGCCAGAAATACGTCACGTGATCGACGGGGCATCGCGCAGCGTAGCGGTGCACGCGTCCGCGCGTCAACGACAGCGAGACCACGCCTGAGCTCTGTAGAAGAAGTGTCATGCAAACCCACGCGCTTGCTATACATTAAATCATACACAAACTGCTCAATAGTTGCGCACCCCGCCAAAAATCAACAACAATTGTCCTCGGGCTGTAGCTCGACTTTTATGGTGTAGAAAATGCGAAAAGGGTCGTACATGACTTCTGCCAAATCACAGGCAGGTGCGGCGGACGCAATACTGTACTGGTACATTCACTATAGGCGGCCAACACAGTCAAAAACAGCGATTTTAGGTACATGGGTCGCGGATCGACCTTTACCCTAACTATTACCCTAACTAGTAAAAAAAAAAGTGTGAGTTAAGGAATGTACCTAAAATCGCTGTTTTTAACTAGGTTGCGGCCGGGAGGGCCGCCTGTGGTGGATGTACCAGCATACTGTTGTGTCTGCCGCACCTGCCTGTAGCGTCGGGGTTCCGATCAGAAGTCATGTACAAGCCCTGTGGTGACTTTTTGTATTTTCCGCGCCGTTCCAACGAAGCTACAGCGCTCCCAGTATTTTCCTTCTTTTTTTCGCTGACATAAAACAATGCTTCCACTCATATGGTATTTAATGAACCGCAAGCGCGTGGCTTTGCATGATATTGCTTCTACAGCACAGCTCCGCCTGGCGCCTGGCGGCTGACGCGCGGGGCGAGGGCTAACATTTGTCACGTGATGCGGCGCGCCCGCCGTCAGCATTAGGGGCTAAACAACAAAACAAACCACGTAAATAATCCTGTGCCACTCCCTCGAACCTTTCCTTTCTCCCTCCCACTCTCATCCAATTTTAGTGACACTCATTCAAGAACAAACCTTCGCTACTGTGTAATGCCCCGGTCCCAAGGTCGCCACGGAGGGTCATCGCAACCTCGCCAAGTTCTTGGGCGCGAGGGTGGCAGCGTACCATGGGCCTGCTCGAGCGCCCGCTGCTGGGCGCCCCGCGGCTCGACCCTCCTTTTCGTCCCGCACCGATCAACAGAATCAGCACCCCGGCGCGTCATGACAACAATTCAACCGATCTTGGCATTGCGACACGTATACGAGCCCGCCGTGCAGCTGTGCAGAACGGACAGCGTGGTCAGCGCGATGGCCAACTCGACGCTGGGCTCGCCCCACCACCACCTCCTCCCCACGTTTCGATCCGCGACGACCTCGGCCCCCAGACGGCCGTGTGCACCCACTGCAAGGCTCGGCACTGGGGGTGCGAAAGGTCCAAGTCGACCGGACACTTCAGCGCGTGCTGCTCGCAAGGCAAGGTGCGGCTACCTCCCCCTCCCCAGCCCAATCTCGAGTATCGGCAGCTTCTTCAAGGCTCGGATAGCGGTCAGTTGCTCCGTCGAACAACATTCGTCTGCAGTAGACCCACATACTGAACTGTGCGATGCACCTACACAGAATTTAGAGCAATCCGTGAAAATGCCCGGTCTTACAACAACGCACTATCCTTTACTTCGCTCGCTGCCCACTGGGACCAAACCCAAGTAGGCAGCTCTAGGACCTCCCGTGTTTCGCGTGTTCGGCCGCCTCTATGATCGACTCGGTGCCCTGATCCCTGCCGTGAATCAACGCCCAGCCTTTGCCCAGACATGGCTGATCGACCCGGCCGAGGCCACCGACACACGACTTCAAGGACCCGACAGCACAGAGACTCGCATACAAAGATCAACGCTGACCAGGCTAGAGTCCATGTTGCGCACTGGCAATCGCTTTGTGAGGGAGTTCGCATCGGCCAAAGCCCGCGCGGGTTGGGATACAGCCAAAGAGTGGGTCCTGCGCCTCTGTCTACCACCTGGCCGAGACCGACGCACCCACAACCTTCCTACGTCAAGCACGGAAATGGCGATGCTTATCTGCGATTCCGACACCAACACCGGAGATCGTGGACCGCAAGACCTTATTCTCCAGGTGCACGGTGATCGATGTCCCGATGGTCGGCCCCAAGTACCAAGTCATCAGCTCGCTCCATCCGTCTGCGTTGCCTCTCCGGTACCCACTACTCTTCCCCGCGGGGAAGATGGCTTCCACCCCAACATTCCTCTTTGCGGTTTCAACCAAGCTGGGCCGCCCATCGCAAGAAACCGAGAGCAGATCGACACTGGTGTCCAATTGCGCGAGCTACTTGACGGCCTTGGTCCAGATGAAGAAGACGAAGAGGAGGACGATGAGGATGAAGACGACGAGGAGGACGAAGAGAATGGTGATGGTGAACGTAAGCTAAGCGTCTTCGGCTCACTCTCATATACCTCTCTGTTGAGACGCACCCTCAGACTGACATAAATTGTTCGAAAATCTAGGACGAAGATCAAACAAGAGGGGTCGAGGTGAATCAACCCGAGTTTCGCGTTCCCAATACTTTGCATATCACTTGCACGAACGCGACGACTACTTCTCGATTCCGCATGCCACCCAGCGTCTCTTCCTCGAGTTCGTGATTGACGGATACTCCCAAGTCGAGACCGATCGACTCAACTACATCCGGTTGCATCAAGAAAGTCTGCGCCTCACCACGGCCCAAGGCATCACCGACGCTGTTGCCAACGGCCTGACCCCGGATCAAATTGGACGTTCGGTGATTTTGGGCTCGACGTTCAAGAATAGCCCGCGCGAGATCACGCAGCGCTACCAAGATGCGATGGCTTGCGTCGTCAAATATGAAAAGCCTTCGCTGTTCATCACGGTGACGTGCAACCCCGAATGGCCGGAAATCAAGGCTGCACTGGGGCCGAACGACAAAGCATGCAACCGTCCGGATCTCATTGCACGAGTGTTTGAAGCCAAGCTGAACCGACTCTGCGACGACGTTTTTGGCAACAAGCAACGTGCAGGCTGTTTTGGCGTGGTTCTGACGCATACACATGTGATTGAGTATCAGAAGCGGGGCCTGCCACATGCCCATATCCTCATCACCCTCGCGCCGGACGATCATCCTTTGTCGACGGAAGCGATCGACAAAATGATCCGGCCGAGATACCCGATCCTTCGCGCTATCCTAATCTCCACGAGACCGTCACAAAGCACATGCTGCATGGCAAGTGTGGCGGAAACTCGACTCAGCCCTGCATGGAGAAGGACAAGTACGGTAATCCGAGGTGCAAGCGCCATTTTCCTCGCGAACAGAACCCCACACCCGCATGCACCCTGAAGGCTACCCGTTGTATCGCCGACGCTTTAGCCACGCCGTTGTCAAGGGGGGTGTTATCTACAACGATGGTGACTGCGTGCCGTACTCGCCTTATCTCTGCGCCAAGTACAATGCGCATATCAATGTGGAGGCTGTGACAACGATCGGCGCGATCAAGTACCTCTTCAAGTATGTGTACAAAGGTCCGGATCGAGCTGTGGCGCGTGTTGAGCGTGCAGCGAACGGTGAAGGGGCTCGCGAGGACGAACCGGTTCGAGATGAGATCAACGAGTTCGTCGAAGGTCGCTACATCAGTGCTCCAGAAGCGGTCCACCGCCTATTCGGATTCTCGGTCGGTAGAGTGTGGCCACCCGTCAATCGACTACCGGTCCATCTGGAGAATCAACAATCTGTGCAGATCAATCCCAATGAACCGCTGCCCCTCGACACTCCGCCCACTCGCTTCAAACTGACCGGCTTCTTCGACCTGTGCGCTGCAGCTCCCGACGGCGAGCTCACTACCACGTTGCTCTACACGAATGTGCCGCGCTACTACTCCTGGAATAAGGAGAAGTTGCGCTGGAAACGCCGAGTCCATAATCGCAATGTCATTGGACGAATCTACACCGTCCCACTGCGTAGTGGGGAGCGCTTTTACCTCAGACTGCTCCTCGAGGTCGTCATGGGCCCGACATCGTTTGCGGACCTGCTCATGTTCGAAGACGTCGTGTATCCTTCCTATCGCGCCGCTTGCGCCGCTCGCGAACTTCTCGCCGACGATGGCGAGCATCACATCTGTCTCAGGGAAGCTGCACAGATTGAAACCGGTGACCAACTACGCCGATTATTCGTGTTCATGCTCATCCATGCGACGGTTGCCAACCCACCAGCTTTGCTGGATCGTCACTTTGCTTCTCTTAGCGACGATGCCCGTTATCACATCGAACGCTATGAAGACGTGCCCGTCAACGATCAAACCATCCGCCTGTGGACCCTCAACAAGATTCGTCTCCTCCTTGCGGCAAACGATCGAACTTTGGCCTTCTTTGATCTTCCCGAGCTGACCGAGGACGAAGTGCGGCTGTTTGATCGTCTCGAGGAACGGCTTCCCCGTTTTGATCGCCAGCAATGCGCGCAAGATGCCGAAGCGGCGCATGCCCGTCTGAACCACGACCAACGAATTGCATTTGACGAGTGTCTTCGCGCGGTCGAGCTCGATGTCGTCGATCAGATGCGCGACAACAACCTTGGGCCGTAGCATGTGTTTTTCCTGCTAGCACCTGGGGGTACTGGCAAGACTTGTGGAAAATGCCCTTCTCGATACTGTGCGAGCTCGAGGCGACCAAGCGATTGCGGTGGCGTCGTCCGGAGTAGCGGCGTTGCTTCTCAGGGGAAGACACACGGCGCATTCGACTTTTCGAATCCCACTCGACACCTTGCCAACCTCGAGGTGTCCAGTCGACAGGGAGAGTGATCTCGCGCTGATGCTGCGTACCACCAAGCTTATCATTTGGGATGAAGCACCAATGGCGCATCGATTCGCGGTCGAAGCGGTCGACCGTTTACTGCGTGATCTCCGACAGATCGAGGAGCTCTTCGGCGGGGTGACAACAATCTTTGCGGGTCAGTTGGGCTCTTCCGCCTCCGCTCTGAACAGCGGCATGCTAACGAGGTTTCCAATTTGTAGGGGACTTTCGCCAGTGCCTTCCTGTCGTTCCCAAAGGAACTCCCGGTCAAATCGTCGATGCATCCCTCATCAAGGCAGACTTTTGGCGCGACGTTCGTATCTTGCGACTTACCGAGAACATGCGTCTCAGCTCGAACGCTGATGCGATGGACGAGGCTCAATTGGCTCGAACGCGCGACTTTGCGGAATGGCTACTCACTGTGGGAGATGGAACTGCCAACATGCACCCATACGACTAGATTGCAGTGTATTTGGCTCCCCTCTTTTACCCAACCAACCGACACTAAGACCCCTTCTATCCGTTTCGCAGCTGCCTAATTACCTGCTGCTTCCGGACGGTCAAAGAACGGCCGAAGGGTTGATCAACTTTGTCTACCCTGGTTTAAGGACCGTGAACAAGGAGTCCCTCGAAGACCTGATTCCGCTGTTCTTACGTCAGGCAATCCTAGCTCCGCATAATGCAACGGTCGATCACATCAATGCCAAGCTGCTGGAAGAGTTCAATGGCGACTACATCGAGTATCGCAGCGCAGACGAGGTCGTTGAGGCAGGCGAAACTGGGGTGGAATGGCGCCGGAACTGATTTCGCCAGAGTATCTACATTCAATCAACCCATCCAAGTTCCCCGCGCATCACTTGCGTCTCAAGGAAGGGATCCCCGTCGTTCTTCTTCGCAATTTGGACCCAGACGCGGGCCTCTGCAACGGTACCTGCCTGATCGTGTCGCACGCAAGATCGAGAGTCATTCAAGCCATCATCTTGACCGGAGATCGAGCGGGCACCACGGTCTTCATCCCTCGCGTGCGACTTGAGACAAATGCGACTGGCAGTCGCCAACTTGGTTTCACTATGCGCCGGCTCCAATTCCCGCTTCGCGTTGCCTTGACCATGACGATCAACAAAGCCCAAGGTCAATCACTCGATCGTGTTGGCGTCGATCTCTCCCTACATCCCGTCTTCACTCATGGGCAGCTGTATGTGGCATTGTCTCGAGCCATGAGTGTTGATCGACTCAAGGTGCTACTGCCCTCTCGAGACCCCGCCGATGATGACGACGACCTACAAGCCGTTGATCGAGCGGCAGCCGCAGCCACCGCGACCCCAAACCCAGTATTCCGCTCTGTTTTCAGAGCAATGAATGGGGAATAGTTTTGAAGCTGTCCTTTGTATTGTGTGTTTTACCTTCAACTGAGATCACGATTCTGCTATTTAATTTTCATCCTCCCGTTAATTTAACGGGTTCCCACTGGTTTTTTTTATAAAGAGGTAGTAAAAGGCCAAAAAAGGGCGTTTTTCCACATGCGCCTCTGGCGGGGCTTTCGGGGGTCCTCACACCGCACTCGCCTTTCGACTCGCTCAGGGCGCCCGTGGGTCGCCTTTGGCAACCGGCCAGTCCTGCCGTACGAAATCCATAAGGTTCGCGCACGCATGTGTAGACTTCTTCCCTTTGGACAGCCCGGCATCACCCGGCGTTGAACTTAGCCTGTTCCCCATCTCTGGTGTCGCTCTCCGAATTCATCGGTTACTTCCTGCAACTGTCGTACGAGTAGCTGCAAGTCTGACCCCCGGACTTAGTCCTCTTGGCTCATCATGTCCTCCAATGACTCGACACCGGTCACGCGAAACAGGAAGCGTCAGTCCCCACCCCATCACGGACGATGGCATGGCTAATCTCCGTGACAGGCCTGACAGGGTCCCCTTTGCTGACTCTACCACTCCATCACTCCACCCACCGCGTTGCTAAATCGACTCAGCCCTGCCCTTCATCTATCAGTTCACTGCGGGTGCAATCGCTGGTGTCACCGAACTGTTGTGCCTCTACCCGCTAGGTCCGTCTCTCGTCTTCTCGGCATGTCACAGCCTGAACCACGATTGTTATCGCTGCTGATCATCCCTCCCTCCCACACCCTCTCCTTCTCCTTCTCCCCTCGTTCCGTTGCGTCTGCTCCAACCGTTTTCGTGTGCAATCGCGGGCGTCTACCAGATGTGGTCAGTCTGCGCGACAAGATGCCCTATGGTCTCGTTGAGTTGCGTCTCAGCCAAGCCAACACTCTGTTCTCCCTTTGCCATCTGCCCCCCCCCCCCCCCCCCCCCCCGGGCCATGCAGGTCAAGACCCGTATGCAACTTCAGGTCGGAAAACCCGTCGCTGGTGCGGAGCATTACAATGGGATGGTCGACTGCTTCAAAAAGATTATCGCTCGCGAGGGTCAGTTCACAGATGCGATCCGGTCACGGCTCGGAACAGGGACACTCATGTGGAACTGCTGCCTCCTTGATCAGCGCCGGCCGCCTATACCGGGGACTCGTGCCGCCGCTGATGCTTGAGGCACCCAAGCGCGCCGTCAAGTTCGCTGCCAATGATTTCTGGGGCAATACGTACAAATCGGCACTTGGAACTGACAAGATGACCCAGGGGCTGTCGATCCTCACGGGTTGCAGCGCTGGGGCCACGGAAAGTGTGGTGGTCGTGCCTTTTGAATTGGTCAAGATCCGACTGCAGGACAAGAATAGCACCTATAAGGGGCCGATGGATGTTGTGGGCCAGATCGTGCGCAAGGAAGGCTTGTTGGGCCTCTATGCCGGTCTCGAACCTACGTTCTGGCGGTACGTCGACCCGCGAACCTCTGCTGCTCAGGCTGACCTGTTTTGCGAGCCCCCTACACTTTAGCCACGTGACATGGAACGGAGGATACTTTGGGTGCATCTTCCAAGTCCGCGCTCTGATGCCTAAGGCCGAGGTTCGTCAACCCGGTTTTGGTCTGCGTTTTGACATTCTGCGGGCTGAATCAAGCCGTTAACGGCTTGTATTAAACAGAACAAATCTGGCGAGCTGTTTAACAATTTCGTGTCTGGTGCCATTGGTGGCTTTGTTGGAACGGCTTTCAACACCCCATGTACGTTTACTCAATCTAGGTGCTTGCCTTCTTCTTTTATGTCCTCTTTTGCTTCGGTCTGGACTGACCTCGGATCTATCGCTTTCAAAAATCAGTCGATGTGGTCAAATCCCGCGTGCAGAACTCGATCAAGGTCCGTAGCGATGCCGATCCTGCCGTGCCTTTCATGTCGTTGATCAAAACGCTGAGCGACTCTTGGCATACTTACGGCTCCTCCATCTGTGTGACCTTCGCTCTCTGGATTGTATTCTTATAATGCTACCCACAGGTTACAGGATCGACTCCCAAGTACAATTGGACCTTCCCTTCTCTCCTGCTCATCGCTCGGGAGGAGGGCATTGGTGCGCTCTACTCAGGGTTCGTGCCAAAGGTACTCCGACTCGCGCCTGGTGGCGGAGTGCTGCTCCTCGTCGTGGAGTTCACACTCGACATGTTTAGAAAACAGCTTGGGGTTCCATATTTATAGTACAAGTGATGTAAGCGTAATCGGCACCGTCCTAAAGTTCTCCACATCCGTCTCGAGCTGCGCATTGCCTGCGATGCGTGCGCTCCTGAATTTATATGGACGGCGCCATGCTCAGCTTCTTCCGTTGTCACCCGGTACAAGATCGAACTCACATGGGCCCGGAGATTGTCAAGTCGAGCAAAGCCCTTGGAGCATTGCGAACAGGTGTGTGGTCGCTCTTGAGTGTGAACTCTGAGGTGGCGCAGTGAATGCTCTTGCCGATAAAATTTGCGGTCGCAGGAAGCCAGAGGGCATGCAAAGCTCTTGTTGGGGCCTTTTGCTGTGGCACCATGACTTTGGAGAGTCTGTTCCTGCTATAACTACCGTGATCAGACATGCCATCATAGAGCGCCTTCTTTCTTTGTCCAACGCTCACCGATCGCTGTTGTGTCGAGTGGACGCCTCTGGACGCATTGCTTGAGCGTCCTAACAGCCTCGGCTGCTGTATAACGGCGGATGGAAGCACGCCGTGTCTGTTGACGGCCGAACGGTACAATTGCTCATGGGGAACACTTTGCCAGAGAAAAATCTTTTGCTTCTTTTGAGTGCGGACGCATCGATGCTGGAACAAAAGCTGCAGAAGTTCGGACTGTGGCAATTCTATCAGTCGCTACCAGCGATGGTGAGGAAGTCATGACTTGCCATACCTTGGACTCCAACATTAACGAACCACGTCCCTCTTTGAGATTTCGAAGATCGCTGAACACACCGCCTTCAAGCTTCTTCCATGACAGAAGCGGCCCGGGGCCACCCAGCAGATTTAGGCGAAAGGCTATAATCCGCAGTATGTCAGTGCTTGTAATATAGAACTTGTCCTCCCAGAGTATGCAAGAAATTCCTTCCTGGTCGGAAAGTTTAAAGCGTAATATAGTGCGGCTTGGCGGGGCAGTGGGCAGGTCGCCGTCAATCAATGAGGGGTTGAGTCGAGGACGAGACGCGTGCAGCTGCGCCGGTGCTGAATCCAGAAAGGCTTGTAGATGCTGCATCTCGAGGTCCACTCGGAGCTCCTGCGTCTAGTAAAGATAGAATGGAAGGTCAAGGGTCTGAAAACAAAGGTATGCAATCTCGAATTCCGCGTGATGTTAGGGTACAGCATTGACACTAAGCTTCGACATCGAAGCCAGCACCCCGGTTGAGCATCACTTCGCCTGAAGCCTGAAGGCCTGAAGCCTGACCTCGAGGTTGAAAGGATGGAGGAGCTTGGCGTCGCTCGCTGGGCAGTCATCTACATACTTACTGTGTAATAGATCTCACCTCTGCGACGAAGTGTTTGCAGCGTGCAAATAGCTTTAGATTCACGGTCAAAGACGACTTGCAAGTTCTGACGATCGAATTGGACGTCGCAGATCACAGACCCTCCTTCCCCTTTGTGAGCGCGCCGGTAAACGGCAGCTCGCGGTCAACACTTTAATTAATACCTGCCACCCGCCGCGCGACCAGTTGGGACAAAGGGAACGTCAAATGCTGCACGTCGACTTCGCCGGGGTAACGGAACACTTATTTTTAGGGACGTTTGTAGCGGGGTGACGGGTATTAACCGCCCCTTGGGTAAGACTCTTCAAAAAGTCTGAAGGGGCGCTCTTCTAGAAGAGGGCCGTAGAGAGCGGGGAATTCCACCCTCAGAGGGGAATACCCGAGGTCTCGTCTGGTATTTACAAAAGCGCGCCTGGGTAATACCCGACAGCCTGGTATTTCCAGGGCGCAGGGTGATACAGTCAGACCCGGAGACAATTTATATTCTCGGTGGACGGATTGTCCCATAAATTAAGCCTAATCAAGCTTTGAGACTTCGGCTTCAGATCACTACATTATGGCCTGAAACTCCGTTTTTGAGCTTCCTACAGCAAATCAAGAATTTTCGTGCATCGTTTGAGTCGATACATTGACTTTTGAGGGGGAGGAAATTTAGAAGGCCCGAATTACTGAATTGCCACCAATGCACGGCCTCTACTGAGGCATGATGACATCTAGCAAGTTTTGAAAGCTCCAAGAAAATTTATCCTGACCTACTGACGCTGGAAATACGAAATCATAGTCGTCTGAATCCTCACGGCATCCTGCTCGGCAACAAGAGTCCTGCGAATCCTCCTAGCCTCGTGCTCAAAGAAATCAAATCCGTTGGACCTGAGTACCCATTCATAGTAAACCTAGGGAAAACATCAAGCGCTGAGATTGCCTCCTTCAGCGTCGTTCGCTCCGCCGGTCGGAGCTCTATCTCCGCTTCCTCCTCTCCTCCTTCAAGTTCTCCCTCGCAATTCTCCTCCAACTCTTCGGCAATGACCAGGTCCACAGTCCTCCTGATCGGTCATTTCAGCCCCACCAGCAAGGTCCTCCTCCTCCACATCGACGAGAAAGAGGATACTCATCTTCTCGTTGCTCGTAACTATACCTTTTCGACCAGCTCATCGTTCGCCGTCTTCAGAGCGTTCATCGTGATGATGCCGCGATCGTCATCGAGAGGCCCGCGACCGTTGGGAAAAAGTGTATGGTTGGTCGATCCTTTGTTCTTGCGTCAGACAGGATTTGAGCGTGGCGCCAGCAGTTGAATTCCGGGAAGGGAAGAGACCATGATGATATGAAGAGGAATTTCTGATGAGGGCTTCTCGAATTGGGGAGATGTTCATTTCGGTGTCGTTGTCGGGGAAGAGGAGAGAGAAGCACGTCGCGACTAATAGCCTGTCAACGGGTCAACCGCCGCCTTTGCTCTACTGTGCTCGCTTCTCGGCTGTTTCGGGCATTTCGGACTGTTCCAGCAGGCGGCTCGTCAACAAGAACGCCGAAGGAGAGGCCAATTCCTGATCATCGCTCATTTCCGGCTCTCTCTTATCTTATAATTTGACCTGTAAACCCATTAACGCACCGCGGGGTGGCGACCAGTCCCTGAACCTCCAGTGATCCAGTGCCGTCCATAAATTCACACTAACAACCGTGGCCCGAGGATAGGCTGTACCTCCTACTTAGCCGAAAGCGAATAACCACCTCAAGACAAAGCTAGAGACTCTAACGACAAATCAAAACTCCACATTTCATTCAATTTCGAGTCCATTTCGACTTTTCTTATCATCATCCAGACATATCTCTCTCTTTCGGTTTATCAAGCACGAGCCTTCCCGATCCTGCGGCTGGACCCAGCCGCGCGTCCCGAAGAGACTTCACGATCCTTGTCAGCGGCCTCTTCTCCGAAATCATCGACTGCGTCGCGTGAGTCGGACTTCTTGTTGTTGTCAGTGACTGTAAATCCCCAAGAAATGAGCCGGCATAAAAGACGACGACCTTGCGGAGCGTGATCCGCCTCTACCTCCTGATGTTGGTGATGGTCACGAGTACCGGCCTTATTGTGTCGGTCGCACCCCGGGCCTGCTCGAGAACATTAACGAGGGCAACACTCTACCGGTTCGCACGCGTGCTCAGCGTCGTGTCGCCGCCCTCAGTATTGTGTCCACAACCAGAGCTCATCGCTTTGGTTTCCACTCATCCACCGCTTCCCAAGACCTTCAAGGATGCGATGGCTTCGCCCGAGGCCGAGTCCTGGTACGCTGCGTCGGTCAAGGAACTTAACTCCATGGGCTTGCACAAGGTGTTCAAGCTTTCGAGTTCACCTACTGGGGCTCGTGCCCTGGGCTATCGTTGGGTGTTTACTCGAAAGGAAGACGTCGAGGGCAACATCATCGGCTACAAGGCTCAGTTAGTCGTCCAAGGCTTTGCTCCACGACTGGAGATCGACTACAACACGACGCTTGCTCTTGTCTCGTCGATCACGACGATCTTGTTCGTCGTCCGCCTTTGTGCCGCTCGTGGACTGGTCCTGACTTCTCGGCGTCGCTGCCTCTCTTCTATCAGAAGTCTATCTTCCGCGCTCGCATGTTTTCTGCGATAGTTGCCAGTGACTGTAAAGCGCAAGAATGTTATTGTAGGAGCGTCTCTAGTTACGTGACGTCGATAGATGACCTATTGTGAGATAGTGGGTCGCTAAAGGTCAATCGACTGTAACAGAGCGACTAGGCGAGATGTGATATCGAGTGCGTGGTGGAGAAGAGAGAAAAACAGCTAGGCCAAAAAGACGCAATCTCATGTAAACAACCAGCCGCCTCTGCCAGTCCCCCGCACAACACCCGCGCGCCCGCGCCACTGCTAAGACCATAAGTCCCTCTGGACCGCAGACCCCACTAATTTCCCACAACACTCCCACTGGTCAAGGCTCCAAGGGACACCATTCCCATACCCTCACGATGAAGTTCGAACAAGTTGCGAGCGAGCGGCTTTGTAAGAATATCCGCAGTCATCGCTCCTGTCTTGCAATACTTGATTCGAATATCGCCAGCCGTAACTCGTTCTCGGATGTAAAAGTGATGCACATTGTAGTGCTTCGTCCTTCCGTGATGAGCCGGGTTGAGAGCGATCGCGATCACCGCTTGGTTGTCCTCCCAGATCAGTGTAGCCTTAGGTTGTTCTAGCTCGAGATCCGCCGCCAATCGCCGAAGCCACATGGCCTCCTTTGCTGCCGCGGAAGCCGCCAAAATCTCAGCCTCCGTAGTCGAAGTTGCAACCATCGACTGCTGTTTGCTTTGCCAAGAGATCGCAGCACCTGCCAAAATCGAGACGAACGCTCCAATCGACTTCCCAGTCGACATGTCGTCTCCCCACGAGGCATCGGAGTAAAGCTCGAATACCGTAGATCCTCCGTGGTTGAACTTCAGTCCCCAGTCAACAGTGCCTTGCAAGTAGCGGATGATACGCTTCACCGCAATCCAGTCGGCCTGGGTAGGAGCCGAAGCCTTGGACGCTGCCGCACGAACCGAAGTGACGATATTGGGTCGAGCTCGATGCGCAGCATACTGCAGCGCTCCCACTGCTGACTGGTACAGAGCCACATTGTCGAAAGGATCCGTAGAATGTTCGACGTCCGACCTTGGCTCCATGGGGACTTTCACCGGGTGCTTGGATACTGAACCTCCTCCGTACATGGCAATGAGATCCCTGATGTACTTGGACTGATGCACGAAGATGTAATCTGATGTACGCTCGAATTCGAGACCCAAGAAGAGCTTCACTGGACCGAGGCGCTTGAGCTTGTAGACTTTGTTAAACACTTCGATCTCCGAATCCAGGAATTCTTGGTCGTTCGAAGCAACCATGCCGTCGTCCACGTACAGCGTGATGTAGATAAACTTCTCATCTACTCGCTTGACGTAAAGGCAGGAGTCAGCATCAGATCTCTTGTAGCCACGTTCGACCATCAGGGAGTTCACAGCTGCGTTCCATTCTCGAGGAGCTTGCTTTGTGCCATACATCGACTTTACAAGACGGAGGGCTTGGCCGGTTTGAGGGCGATCCCAACCCTTGGGATACTTCATGTAGACCATCTCTGTCATCGTTCCATTCAGAAACGCAGAGTTGAAGTCAAACTGCTCGAGAAACAGTCCCTGGGCGGCGGCAGTGCCAACAAGGCTGAGGATGGTCGATGGGCATGCAACAGGGGCGAACGTTTCGTTGTAGTCAATGCCAGGACGTTGGGCAAACCCTTGCGCAACCAGTCTGGCCTTGTAACGAGTCACCTCCCCTTGAGCATTCTCCTTTCTGGTAAAGACCCACTTCGACCCAAGAGCTCGAGCGCCACTTGGAAGATCCGAATCAATTAGGACTTGATGGCGAGCCATTGCATCGAGCTCAGCTTTGATAGCTGCAATCCATTTGTCTGCTTCGGGGCTGGCCATTGCTTCCTCGTAGTTGCTGGGTACTGGAGGAAGAGAGACCGACATCGCAGAGCCATACATGACTTGTTGCTCCGCGTCCCGACGTTGACTACGAGTACGGTGTGGAATCTCGTTGTTAGCGCCGATCTCCTCATATCTTCCAGGGTTCCTTCCCTTAACGGCGGGATCTCCATACTCCCATCGAGGACGGTTCTGACGGGCAGGTGGCATCTGCTCACCGTCTACCTGATCCTGAAGTTCATCAACGACTATCTCATCGTTATCGACAGGACCCTTCTCTTCATCTGGCCCCACAGGCAGAGTTGTGACCTCCGGTACACCAACCTGCTCTGATTTGTGTTCCAAGACCGAAATGTCGCGCGTCACAATGACTTTGTGGTCCGAGTCGGGATCAACAAGCACACGATAGTTATACTCGCTATCGTATCCGATGAATATCCCCTTGACCGAAGTCGATTCAAGTTTGGATCGCTTTGACTTCGGAACTTGCGCATACACGGTTGATCCAAATGGACGAAAATGCGAGACCTTGGGTTTCTTGCCATAGAATACTTCATAGGTGGTTTTACCCTCCAACTTGGCGTGTAGAATTCGGTTGGCAACAAATGTGGCGTACGCCAACGCATACAACCAATACTTCCATGACAGCTTGGAGGCTGCAAGGACCGCACAAACGATCACCATCAACGAGCCATTGAAGTGTTCTACTGTTCCATTCTGTTGCGGGGTGGATGGTGCAGAGGTCTCATGAAGGATACCTTGACTTTGGAAATCCGCGCCAATGAGCTTGTTTGTGAATTTGGTACCATTGTCCGTACGCACGCGCTTGATTTTCCGACCAGTCATTTTTTCAACTCCTTGTCGAAATGCGATCCATACTCGAGTGACTTCTTCAGCCGACTTCGTCTTCAACGGGAACGTCCACTTTGCAGTCGAGTACTGGTCTACAATAGCCAGATATGCCTTTCGACCTTGGAAATCAACTTGATCTTCTGCGACGAATCCGATGTCCATGAATACACGTTGAAGAATGTCGGTGACCTGAGTAGCCAACTCTGAGAACTTCGATGCGCGAGACTTGAAACTGATGCAGGGCTTGCAGTCGTGGACCTTCTCATCGGTGAGAACTAATCCCTTGACAGCGCCTGACTTGACGAGCTCCATGATTGAGCTCACGGGCACATGCCCGTAGCGACGATGCCACTCCATCAAAGGCGCTCCCACTGTCGCACGGGTTGCGACATGAGCTTGATCCTCGACAATGCGCGTAAAGTCGAGCGCATAACCGGTACCACTGAGCGTCTTCGCCAAGATGACTCCTTGATAGGTGATCGTCATGACATCCTTGCCATCTTCCCATCCGCACTTGGCTCCCGATTTGAATAGAGCTCGAGTCGAGATGAGGTTCACGGGCGCACCCGGGAGATGATACACGTTCGCAAGTGAGAGCGATGCCCCACTCTTCAACTTGAAACGTACCATCCCATACGTATCGCAGTGTACTACCTGTCCGCTCGCTGTCTGAACCTTCAGGTTTCCACTTTGACGATTGGAGAGCAAACTGGCGTCTCCAACATAGTGCTGGCTAGCACCTGTGTCCAGTGTCCAGATCTCACCCTGGTTAAGCTGCGACACCCTATTTGCGACATTGTCTTGAAGCGAATGGCTCTCATCGAGAGACTTGACCGTCAACGCAAATTTAGCCAACTCGTTCGAATCCGCAGGTTCCTTCGAGTCCTGCTTCTTTTTTTTGTTGCGGTTGCGCGCACGACCGTGATTCTTCTTGGCGTCGTACTTGGGACATTCAGGGTCCATTGCGAAATGACCCTTCCCCTTGCATCCCCTACAGACACAGTTTGGGTCACGACTTGCTTGCGTGCTTTGAACGGCTAACGCTCCCGCGTTCTTCAAGAGTTTATCGAACTTGCCCGACAACTTCCGTTCCGTGTACTCGTCTGTAAGGCGATTGATGACATGGTCGACCGATCGATTTTCACCGAGGCGAATTGCTTGCTTCAGCATCTCGTACGACGGGGGTAATGCTTGGAGGATGTACGCGATCATCGCCTCGTCCCCAAACTTCTGACCGAGATCGTCGAGTTGATCCGCCTTGTCGATCATGCTCTTCAAGAACTCGCCCATATTCTCGTCTTCGTCGTACTTCGCATTCGAGAGTTCCATCAACAACGTTCGAATCTTGAAAGGCTTGGCATTCCCTTCATGATGCTGGCGAAGCTTATCCCAGATATCCTTGGCGGAGAGCGTCTTGCTCTTGACCATCTTGAGATTCGCATCGTCGATACATTGAATGATCAGGGCACGGGCGCTTCTGTCCTTCTTCTGCAAGTTCACGACCACTTGGGTGTCAGTGACCGAGGCATCCAGACCGTGCATGCTCCTCCACTCAGCCAGGCTGACGTCGGAGGGCCGCACATGCCCATGCTCGAGGACGCTCGCATAGCCCTTGCTCTCGAGGTACGCCTCGACTCGAATCGACCACAGCTCGTAATTATCCTTGCCGAGCTTGGCTATCTTGATCTCCCCAGACTCCTGAGCAATGGTCTCTGATGGACTCATAACCTGTTGTTGTAGGAGCGTCTCTAGTTACGTGGCGTCGATAGATGACCTATTGTGAGATAGTGGGTCGCTAAAGGTCAATCGACTGTAACAGAGCGACTAGGCGAGATGTGATATCGAGTGCGTGGTGATGTGTTTCAACTAACCTATTGTGAGATAGTGGGTCGCTAAAGGTCAATCGACTGTAACAGAGCGACTAGGCGAGATGTGATATCGAGTGCGTGGTGATGTGTTTCAACTAACCTATTGTGAGATAGTGGGTCGCTAAAGGTCAATCGACTGTAACAGAGCGACTAGGCGAGATGTGATATCGAGTGCGTGGTGGAGAAGAGAGAAAAACAGCTAGGCCAAAAAGACGCAATCTCATGTAAACAACCAGCCGCCTCTGCCGGTCCCCCGCACAACACCCGCGCGCCCGCGCCACTGCTAAGACCATAAGTCCCTCTGGACCGCAGACCCCCCTAATTTCCCACAACACCGGCGCGCTCTCAACGGTTCGGATAACCGCGCGGCTAGTGAACGGCTCGTTGTGACGCCCAGGATGTGACGAGATCCGCGTTAACCCTAGTTCTCCCTTACCACTTCCCCCCCTACTCCGATATCCGACTTCTCTCGGATAGTACTTGCCGGCATGGCATCATTGCTCTCTCCCGACGTCGACAGCCCCTGTGAGATCTCGCCTTCGCCGCCGCCTCCAGCAGGAGAGCCAGTCACCGATCTTCTTCTCTGCCATTGCCCACTGTGCGGTCCACAAGGCAAATCGGTGTCAAGTTCGACCATATGGCGTCACTCGAAGCAAGAACGATTCTCATCCGAGCGTACAACATTGCCGAGTCCTGGAAGCTCGCCCTTTGACAAGCATGACCTACACTTCGACTCGCCCACACCGAGGCGCCAAT
This sequence comes from Microbotryum lychnidis-dioicae p1A1 Lamole, assembly GCA_001244265.2. Classification (NCBI taxonomy): domain Eukaryota; kingdom Fungi; phylum Basidiomycota; class Microbotryomycetes; order Microbotryales; family Microbotryaceae; genus Microbotryum; species Microbotryum lychnidis-dioicae. The sequence continues at coordinate 1,983,103 of CDLV01000004.1, read as the reverse complement.
ATGCTTTGAAGAGGCAAGCTTCGCAAACAGTTGAGGGCTACGCACGCGTTGGCATCTTTCCCGGTACCTACCTGGCGTCTGATGGCGGTTTGCGCTTCGCTCCTCGCCATCGGGTAGATGGATCCGATGAGTATGATTGGACCGAGGCAGGCGACTTGAACAGCTCCCCTGTGCCCTTTTCCGCAAGTCCCGGGGCGGAGGGGCCTCTATCACACCCGTCACGCTCGAGTCAACAGCCCTCCCACCTCATCCCCTTCAGGAACGGAGTTTAGTAGTGACAGCGACCAAGATGAGGACACCGAACTCCGCTCACCCGATCGTCTGGATTTCGAGGAACAAGAGTTTCAAGGGGACCTTTGGTGCGCATCCGACGAAGACGAGCCGAGCCGACAAGCCCGGCGCAGACAGCTGAAGAGATGCCCTCCAGTGATGACGACATCGAAGACTCCTCGGACAATGAGCTCCACAGTAATTGGTCGGCTTTATCACCGGTTGATCAACTGCGTGACGACATGATTCTGGAGGCCTTAGATGCGCAAAAGGGTAGGTCATGGTCGCCTTCATTGCAACCATGAGTGCCGGACCCAACCTGACTTCTCTGCTATTGGTTGCCCCCCCTCCCAGACGCGTGTAGGATGCTCGAATTCGAAAGTGATGAGTTAAATCATTTCAGTTGGCTCATCGAGGTGCGGATCACAAGGAAGATGGCGGACCTGTATTGCGCCGGACACAATATACCGCCCTTCAGGCAGCTTAGAAAAACTGCCCTAGAGTGGGGGGGCGAGTCTGCAAGTGCCATGCATAGTCTACAAAGTTCAAGAATCCTTGACTGAGCCAGATCTTCGCCACCGAATCATTTAGGCCTGGAGTACTTGCACATTGACTATTGCGAAAAATCGTGCATGGCGTACTATGGCCCTACTCAGTATGACGAGGAGTGCGCCCACTGCGGTTCTTCGCGCTACGTGAGCGACACGGACCGCAGAGCCAAAACAACTTTCGCGTACCTGTCACCCAATTCTTATCTTCGCGTGCATCATCGAGACAGAGAACTCTCAAAGAACATGCGATACCGCGCGGAATATGATCGCCAACGCGGCAACAGAGACCCATCGGTGATGGCCGATCTGTTCGACGGCTCTCGACATCTTGATCGCCTCAACGAGTATGTGTCCTACAACGTTCCATCTGAGGAGGCCGCCGCCGCCGGTGACTGTGTTCCAGATCGTACGAAAACCTTCTCGTACAAGTACTACGAGAACGAGCTCGACGTCGCGCTCGGGCTGTTCACCGATGGCCTTCAGTTATTCGATTCTGGCGCAAGTAGTTGCTGGCCGATCATCCTTGTCAAGTACAACCTGCCTCCGACCTTGCGCTGCCAAAAACAACATTTGATTCCCGTGGCGATCATCCCAGGTCCAGGACAGCCCAAGAACATCGACTCATCCCTGGAACCTCTGTATGCGGACGCGCGGCGCTCCGCAGAGATGGGCCATGTGGTATTCGATCGTTACGCTGAGGTGAGTTCACTTGATCGGGTCTAGAAGCAAAGTGCAATGCGAAATGACTGACTCAGTATGTTTGTTTTTTCCCCTTTTCAGAGCTCTGTACGTCAACGTTGGTACATTCAATTTGTGGGCGGTGACGGTCCAGGAATCTCCAAGGTGCTTGGATTCAAAGGACCGAATACGAAATGGCCGTGCAGGGTCTGCACCATCAAGGGCATCACAGGGCCCAAAGGCCGGAAGAACTATTACCCACTGGAGAACGTCACTGGAGTACCACCCGATCCCGATCGACCAGATCTTCAGGTCGATGATCTGCCGATGCGATCGGAAGAGTCCATCCGCAAAATTGCCTGGGAAGTCACTACGGGCCGCGCACGACTGTTCAAGGACCCGGACATGGGAATGAACGGCCTCGCCCGCATAGCTTTCATTCCTGGATTTGGGTTTCACAAAGACGGAGCGTTGGACTTCATGCATGCAGCGTTCGAGAACATTGCCAAGCGACTTGTCAACCTATGGCACCCCTCAAAAGAAGATACCGCTGCTCGAGTCGCGCAGGGCTTGGAACCTGATCCCTGGGTCATTGGCGATAAAGTCTGGGAGGAAATCGGGCTCGAGATGAAGGCTTGTTCCGCAACGACCCCGTACCAATTTCTTCGAGCCATGCGCAATATTGCTCGGACCCAATCTCAGATGACCGCCGAGGACTGGTCGAACTGGATCTTGTTCGTTGGCCCTAGCGTTCTCTATGCTCGTCTCCCGGCCATTTACTTCGAGCACTTCAAACATCTCTCAAGTTGGGTCAGCGCGTGCATGGCGCTGGAGATCCAGAAAGCCGAAGTCCTGCCCGGAGGCAAGCTCCGGGGCGAGATCAACGAGTGGTACCTGGAATTTGAAAGCTGAGCAGGCGGAGCAGATTTCTTTGCCACCGAGCCAGTCGAGCCCTTTCTGAGCTGCTCAAGGTCTTATATGACAGGCTTTACTACAACGGACGGCCGGCTCATCTGAAGATATTTCCGTATTCCTCTCATGCCGTCCTGCACATTGCGGATTTTATTTTGTGGCACGGTCCATCATGTTCGACTTGGTGCTTCGTGATCGAGCGATACAATCAACACGTCAAGAGACTGACTTCTACCAGGAAATTACCCTACTCCGCTATCATGCGTGGTAAGTGACCTCTCCCGCTGGTTGAGCAGATGCGAACTCAGGCCGAGGCTGATGAATTCAATCTTTCTCACAAATGGACGTGCGGTAGGCATCATGGTGGATAACGCAATGAAGTCAATTGCTGCGAGGTACCCGGCAGTGTTCTATTCCGCTTCAAGAGGAAAGTACCTTCTGGGAACAAATTGGAGCAACCTGGCCCCCAGGTCGAACAGTCACTTGGTGACGGGCAGGCTGAGCTTGAGGCGATGGAAGGCTGCGAGCTTATCGGCGCCAAAACAATTCAGCAAGAGAAACTGAGTGTGCATGTCAAGAAGCTTCTGATCACCTACATCAATTGTACATACGCCCTTGAGTCCAACGAAAGGACGGTATGTACCAAAATCTTGTCTGAAGGGCTTCTCATCAGGTGCTTTCATGGTGACATTCTCATTGATATGATGGCCCATGTCACAGCTCGCCGCGGCCAGAAAACTGCTACCAAAGGAGTTGACGATTGCCTACACTGCTGTCTGTTCAGCTTTAGCGGTAAGAGTTCCACGCTCATTGTTCAAGCGCGCATCCGTGCATTCTAGTCCTGACTCAGCGTCAGCCAATCCTAGCCTCTCAGGAGCGCTCAGCTCTCCGGAGCGCTCAGCTCTCCGGAGCGCTCAGCGTATTTCCTAGCCTCTCCGGAGCGCTCAGCGTATTCCTAGCCTCTCCGGAGCGCTCAGCGTCCTAGGTCTCTCCGTGAGTTCCTCAGAGCCCTCAGCCTCTGCGAGTGCCTCGCGTCCGCGCCGCTTACCCTCTCCTCGGTTCCGCACCGTCGACACGTTCTGGGACCAGCTCGCTGCTCCAGCACTGCCACCCTCTGCCAAGGGTCAGTTGGTCCTCCAACATTGGATCCTCATCCAAGCGATCCGTCGCTCACTCAGCAGTCTCCTTCATCAGGACCTTACAGCAGCCTGCTGCTCTCCAGAAACCCTCGACGCACGCACGCCTGCCACGCGCTCGAGGTAAGTGTTCAGAATATGCTCGGCTAGTTGCACGACGTACTCATAGCTCACTTGCCCTGCAGTAGCTCTCCGCGACCTCTCTGTACGATCTCCACCCTTTCCTGGATTGCCCTAGTTGGGCGCACCAAACTAATGCATAGCATCCCATAGGCTACCTCCCGCGGAGTCTTCCCGGACGCTCGTTCAATTGTGTTGAACGCCTGTGCTACGCCTCGCAAAGGTATGCTACGCCGTGCCTCTGTCATAGTTGCCCTGTTACTTATCATCCCCGATCGCTACGCCTCGCAAAGCGATCTCTCGGTCCTTTAAGCTTCCCGCCCACCTTCCCTATTTACACTTTAATGTCTCTCTTTTACTTTGATACATTTCAATAGTGACCGAGTTGTTAGTTACGACACGGTCCCTTTCGGTTTCTCGAGCCCCGCTGCAACATGACATCACCTCTCGCTAAAAATCACTGCAAGCGGCTTTGGAGACTTGACATATTGAATGGAAGCCGGATCGTCGGATCTAGCCAACCGTCGCCCCGGGGCCCATCTCGCCGAGAGGCTTTCATGGTGCGCACTACCAGGCACGATTGCTCGTGGATATTGGTTAGTGGATCATCAGGATCATCAGGAAACTTGTTGCGATTGCTGAGCTGTGTGCCCCGCTTGCCCCGGGTAGTATACTCATTTCGTGGACGAAGATGCGCGTCGCAGTCGCAATCGCAGTCGGCCATTCGTTGGGGTCGAGCACAAATTTTACGGAGAAGCACTGGAGTTTTATCGGTTCAATCTAGCGCACCCGGTGCATGGAGAAACAGAGGTAAATACACTTCCCCGTCTTGCCCGAAACATGACTTTGGCTGACCAGCGTGCCCAACTCCAAACTTACAATCCTTGGGAATCAGCACACCGTCGTTGTGGTGCGGCAGGCGGACGGCTTGGTTGCGGTCGGACCGGAAAATGCCCAGCACTTCCACAACATTTACCACTACAAGAAACAAGGTCCACTGGAGGCAGCGCCTGTTCAACAGGTGCTGACAGTCGCTGGCCGACTGCACCAAAAGCTAGATTCTAGTTTCACGACCGATGCGCATTGCGGACGTCGGGCCCGCCAACGTTTGGTACTTCTGCTTTGATCGACCGATTGGCATCGCACAAGCCGTGTTTGACGACGGTGATGATAGTTCGTGACATCATTGTGGTTGTCTTTTGGCAATGTAATATAATGAAGATGTTTGAATCACCCCAAGGTGTACATAATCTCAACACTGGTAGACACGATGGTTTTATGACAATTGTGAGGGAAAATGATCGCCGTCTTGGGTAAAAGACCCTCTGGTCTCATAAAACCTCGATCGGACCTCGCGGGGGTTTTACGACAGCGGCGAGGAAAACGGCGGCGCGTCTTAAAACCCGACATGCGCGGCTGGGTTTTATGACGCTCGTGATTGGCAAAACGGGATAAAACTGCCCCAATCGCAGGGAATACCCTCCCGCGTATGAGGCGCCGTTGCTAACACGAGCGCCGCAGAAAAAGAAAAAAGAAATGCGCGCCGCGCGAGAAAAAAAAAAAAAAAAAAAAAAAAAAAAAAGTCCTCGACTCGGACGTTGCCCCTCGGAGCAGTCGGGAGGAGCAGTCGGGAGCTCTGAAGCTCCGAGTCGCCGAGTGGCTGAGAGGTGACGAGTCTTTGTCTGCTTCGGTCCCCTTGAGTGCCCAACGCCCCGAGATGGCTACGTTGGTGCCTGTTCCCACCCACCTTCAAGACGGCGGTCAGCATGCCCTAGGAACGAAGATCGGCGACCAACTGATGGACGGCTGGACGAAGAAGCCAAGACAGGCCTATTCGTAGAGATTCGAGTTCATGGTTTTGAATCTGATACTCTTGAGATTGAGGAGGCGCGGCAGAAGTATTTAGTGGCTGTTCGATGGTCGGAAGAGAACCTTGCAATGTGGTAGGGTTTTAATCGTGCCCTATCGCTCATTGGCTGGAATTGATGGTCCAAGCTGGACCTCGTCTGAGTGACAAAGTAACAGCCGCGCAGTGTCGCCGATGCGCCGATCGTCTCTGTCTCGCACAAGAGTCATGAGTCAAGATTTGGTACGTGTTACAATTTATTGTCTATATTTGCAATCCAAACTCGCTAGTCTACGACAACGCATGGTTAGTCTTGTGGCCGCGGGGGACGAGAGGTTCGTTCCGAACGTCGGGGGAGAAATCTCCGAAGGCGCGTTCGACAAGGGCGGGGTAGCAAGGCGAGTGTGATCGTTTGGAGGTTCGGTCGAAGAGCTAGCGGTAGCATGTTCCCTTGAGTCGGCAAGTGATTGCATCTGCTGCTCAATCACCTGCCTTGGCTGTCTCTTCGGACCAAAGTTCGGCGGCGGAGGTAACGTTTCACCCTCAGATCCGGGACTTAGGATCATCTCCTGTATCCTTTGGTTCCCCGCGAGGATGTTCTGAACTCGACGCTTCTCCGCACTTGAATCCGAAAGTCCAGACGAAGATAAATCATCCTTGCTCGCGTCGTCGTCGTCGTCGTCGTCGTCATCCCGGGCGCTGGCGCTGACGCCGATCAACATTTGCGCTTTTCCCCCAGTCTTCCTCTTCTTCTTCTTGCTCTCAGTTTGCAAACCCTTGGCGCGTTTCCCAAGCGAAGCTGCTGTAGCGTCATCATCCTCATCGTCGCCGTCGCTATCTTGTTCCGCCTTGCGCTGAGCAATCTTCTCGTCTACCATGCGGTTCCATTGCTTGAGCAAAAACGTCTTATTCGCCCTGCGATCTTCCTCGAAGCGGTCGTTTGGGTTGGAGTCCCAGGCATTCGAGTCACCGACGTCCCCGTCGTCCGCTGGGAAGGAATTGTAGGCCTCGTCGTCGTCGGTTGCTGTGACTGCATGGATGCGGGCAAAATCGCGCCAGTCGTCCGCCGCCGAATCGACGTAAGAGATTACTTCTCGGGAGAAGAACATGCCCCGAAGTCGAGCAGGACGGTCCTCTTTGGCAAAAGAAGGCACACCATAAATATCTGCACCCTCCGGATCACCTTGATTTATGTCCCGAATGAACATGCCGTTGCGCTCGACGATCGATACCCCAACGCGTTTCTTGAACAGACGTTCCTTCAACTCGCCCTTGTGAAGAATCGTGCAGAACTCGAGCACCTTTGCGTCTGAAAGAAAATTTCGGTCCCGATGTGCGGGCATGAGTACGAGACAGCCGCCTGGGCTTCCAACAAACTGAGTTGCGAGCTCTTGTGCAGTCGGACGTTTAGGATAATGATCTTTTGGGATCACGTCGAGAGGTTAAGGCTCCCAAATAGCTGCGAGTCTTGTGTTCGGAAGGTAGTAGTAACTGTGGTGCGGAAAAGACGTCAGCATGCTTCCTTGCCACGAGAGACCAGCGGACGATCTTACTCGTAGTCTTGAACCGAGAACTCGCCATCAATGTCGCCTAGGCGTTTACCTCTGAGGCGTTCCCGCAGGCACTTCGGATGTTGATCGCCAACAACTCTTCGAACCTCCGCGTTGATCGCGTCATCGACATCTTGCGATGATGCGGAGAGGGAGCCGAGGCAGGGTAAAGGCGAGGTTGAACTGAAGGTAGGCGCGACGAACGACGCCAAACTCGAATTTTAGCTGGCCCTCGAGCAGTTCGGTCGATTTGGTTTTACCAATGTGCGTGTAGTTGTATCCCGGGTTGTTGAGCAGGATGGGAAGGACGACGAAGGCGTTCGCAGCTTTGACGACGCCAGCGTGCGAGGTGGGGCTGAATACGAGGGTGCTGGGGTCGTGGGCCACACCCTTGCCCTTCCAGCTCTCCGCCTTGCTGGTGGGCATCGGTTGCATCGCTTCGGCGGCGGAGGAGGCGCGCGAAGTCGATTTCTTGAGCCCTAGCTGAGCGCCACTCAGCCTGCCACGTGCCGACCGTGCCGCTGGTGTCAAGAGCCCACCCCCGTTGCGATCATTCGCGTGTACCGGAGATGATCGCGGCCTCCTTGCGTCGCTCGAGGTCGATCGGCTAAAAGCCAGGTCGGGCAATGGCGCGGCGGGAGCTGAATGACGGGTGGTCGACGCGCGACTCGACGACTGCAAAAGAGTTGAGCTCGATCCCTTGAGGATGTGGAAAGAGTCGAGCCGGATTTGAAGGGATTTGACCAGTCGTTAACGTAAGCCCAAGACATATTGTCCCGGATCTAGTCTACGAAAGCGAGAGCCGAGAGATCAGCAATGGGACACGGAACAAGGGACGGCAAACGGCCAACGTGAATCGACGAGACTGACCTGTTTCCTCTAGACCCAGGTTGTGAGAGTTGATCAGCTCCAGATATGCTGCTGGACCTCGTTTCTCAGCCGCGACCCTAGCTTCCGTCTTGCCGAAAGCCATCGCGCGTTGTTCAATTGAGCGTAGATCGGCTCGGCGAGCTTCGATTTTGGCAGCCATGGCAGCGAATTGTTTTTCATTTTCTGGAGCGTTACCACCATGCTCATCATTTCGAGCTGTTGAGCTGGAGTGAGTGAAGCTTGAGGTTGAGGTTGAGGCTGAGCGGGCGGTTGAGCAACGAGAAAAGGAGGGCGCGAGTGGGCTGGGAAGACTCAGGCACGAGCCCCGACACGCGCTCGATATGTTGTTGTAACGAAGGTGCATCGCCAGCGGTTGCAGCGCCAAAAGAAGAAGCCGTATCGGAATTCAAGGCCAAGCTGAACAAATCGTCGGTCGAGCCAGATGTTGATCCGTTCATGTTCATCAGGAGAGGCGAGGGGAAGACAGTGGCAGGAGGGAAAGAGGCAAATCCAGGCCGGACTCGAGGCGGTTGCCTGGGCGCTGGGTGCGGGAGGGTGCGGGCCTCAGGCCTCAGGGTCAAGCAGCGCTGCAGCAGTAACAGCAGCAGGCTCAGCTAGGTGGGTGCAGAAGAGCTGATGGCTACACATGAGATTCAAGAGAGCTTTCTCTGTCCCCTGGATTGGAGGGAAGTCATGCCATGCCATGGGTCATGACGGACGACCTTGCGGCATGCAAGACTACGCTTAAGCTTAGTTAGTTAACTAACTACGCCACCGCAAATAGTTAACTAACTATCCCAACTATTGAGGCATAGTTGATAGTCCCGGCGCTTCTGGTCTGCTCTGTCCCCGACCCCCACCCAGTCTTTGTGGACTTTGTATGCCCGGTCGTGTCTCGCTCGGAACGTCGACTTGTCGAACTACGAGTCCTCTTCTTTCACTCGATCTGGAAGCTTTGTCGCCGTCGTCGATTCTCGTCGGATCTTTTGGAACCGATCACCGAAACGGAGTTCGAGGGGCTTCGAGCCTCTATCCAGGAGTCCAAGGGTTGCCTAGTGTCTCTGTAAGACACCAAAGGGGGTTTTAGTAGGTATGGTTGATCCTGGTTCAGGGTCAATGAGCCCTACACTACTGGCTTCTGCCAGTGTGCGTAACAGCATTCCCTCCGACTTTTCCGAAGATTTCTAGGTATTAATATAATTGTGCTGTTAGTGAAGTCTATCAAATAAATAAATAAAAAAGATAGTTAGTTAGTTCTGGCTCGGAGGATATTACTACCTCTATACTAGTGCGGTGGCGCGCTTCGCGCGCCATGACGTCACGCCACGTGGTTTGTCTCGTTCTAGAACGTTCTTTGTCTCGACGGCCTATTTTATTATATAGTTACCCTAAGTTTACCCTAACTAGTAAAAAAAGTGTGAGTTAAGGAATGTACCTAAAATCGCTGTTTTTAACTAGGTTGCGGCCTGGAGGGCTGCCTGTGGTGGGTCTACCAGCATACTGTTGTGTCTGCCGCACCTGCCTGTGGTGTTCATGTTCCGATCAGAAGTCATGTACAAGCCCTGTGGTGACTTTTGTATTTTCCGCGCCGTTCCAACGAAGCTACAGCGCTCCCAGTATTTTCCTTCTTTTTTTCGCTGACATAAAACAATGCTTCCACTCATATTGCATTTAATGAACCGCAAGCGCGTGGCTTTGCATGATATTGCTTCTACAGCAGAGCTCTGCCTGACGTGCGAGGCGAGGGCTGGCGTTTGTCACGTGATGCGGTGCGCCGGCGGTGGAGTGTCATTCCGGCAGTCGACCAGCGGTATTAGGGGCTGAACAACAAATCAAACCACGTAAACAATCCTGCGCCACTCCCTCGAACCTTTCCTTTCTCCCTCTCGCTCTCATCCAATTTTAGTGACACTCATTCAAGAACAAACCTTCGCTACTATGCCCCGGTCCCAAGGTCGCCAGGGTGGGACCTTGACGGGTGATTGCCTGTAACCGCTGCATCGCATGGTCAAGCTCACGCAGAGCATCAGTGAAGTAGCGACGCTTCATCCGAGGTTCGTAGCCCTGCAAAATCAACATCTCTGAATGAAGAACGCGTATGGCTTCGGGAATGGCCAGAAAAATGTCCCGCTCAGTCACGTCGAGATTGACCAGGTGATACACGTTAGCGAGAGCAGTGTTGCGGGCATCTGTCAGTGCAATGAGCTGGGCAGGACGAAAGTTGGTGAGAACGGGTGGCAGCGTAGCCATCTCGGGCGATGGGAACTGAAGGGGGACCGAAGCAGACGTAAAGCGCCGTCGTCAACTCTCAGAACTCAGCCACTCGACGCCTCCCGAGGGTTGACCACCCCGAACCATTTTTTTTCCCCGCGCGCAGTGCTGTGTAATGCAATTCTTTTCTGCGCGCGCGCGCGCTTCTCATGTCCCCAAAGGCGCCTCATAAAAAAGGGGGGAAAGGAGAAGAGGGAGGGTAGAGAAAGAACTTGGAGAAAGAAGAGGGAGGGGGAGGTGAAAAACGAGAAAGAGAGGAAGTGGTACGGAACAAGTCATTTTGACAACATACTTCATATTACGCAGGTATCATACAGCTACAAAGTTGTGACACTTCTTTTGATGCCAAGCTCGGCCATTCATCTCAGCCCTTGTCAGTCCTCTACAGAGTGATTGTGGGTCGTTCGGATCCATCTTGTCTGTCAGCCCGAAAGGCTTCCCGCAGTCCAAACACGCCCCGTCACACTCATTCACCGATCCGTCATCGCTTAGGTTTGCCCCTTGCGTCGACAAGTAGTTTGCCCACATAATCGACAGTGCCTTGCCCTTTTTGTGGTACCCGCGCGCGTCAAAGCGCTGCTTGTGCCCAAGTCCGCGCTCGAACCAGCGTCGCTCGAGGCAGTTGCAACAAAGGGGAGGATGGTTGACGTTGGAGGATCCGAGAATCGACTTCTACCTCTGTAAGCCTCCCCAAGACAGGCGGTTTGTAACCGAGTAATGGCTTAGCCGCTAGCATGCTAACATCACGACCGCGGGAGGGATCGGTAAGCAAAGCTTGAATCACTATGACGTCGTTCCCACCCATGTTCATTGTGGCTTGAGCATTTGCTAGCGACGACCATCTCGGTGCCCATGTATTGATGTGCTCTGGCATCTGTGTGAGGATTGCGCTTCAGCTCAACATCACCATTCAGTGTGACACAGACGACATACTTTGTAAAAAATGTCTAGTCCGTTGGCATACTTGTTCCAAGGCTCGGTAATCTCGAATATCCGAAGATTTTGAGGAGCTCCCAGTCGTACCTTGCTTGAGAGATATATGTATAGCGCTCGTTCGCTGGGTGTATGGACATACAATACAGCGAATCGAGTACCCTGACGTTCCGCTGGCCAGTCGTGGCGAAGCTTGCGATCGGTCGGCAGCCGGCTTTGCATATGCTGTATCGCCGGCGTATTGTTTGCAGCAAGTTTCGTGGCGACCACTTGATGGGCTCCAAACGCAGAGTCCCGCGCTCGACTTGATAGGGCTCGATCAAAAAGCGCATTTGCGCTGTTGGCGACTGAACAACAGGTACGATGCCGAATGTTTCGGTGGATGGGGTGTAGAGCAGCGGGTTGACTATATCTGACACGGTGGTTGAGTGCCGTGGGAAAAATGCCGAGGTTTTGCGCCTCAGACGATGTAATTCCACAGTGAGCCAGAGGTCGTAGTGCCCCACGAATGGTTTTTCGGTACGATTGAACGTCCCAACCTGCGAATACAAGGGAGAATGGGTGAGAATGGTTGCCGCTTCTTCGAATTGCGATGGTGGAGTTGGACTGACCGTGAGATTGTGCACTAGCACGTAGTCAGCCATGCACGCATTGACATGGCACGGAGAAACACCAGACTTTGGAAATCGTTGGCGAAGGTTCCGATGGATGCCTCCTTCGAGACTGTTGGTGTCGCGCTGGCAGGAATATAAACGGACACCGTCATCCGCCTTCCCATCTGGCCCTCCGCAAGGCCCAAGGTCGGTGTACAGCTCGATGCCAACTGGATCCGATACTTGGCCTTTCCGAATCGCGACATCTCTTCGCTGCCTCGTGCTCCGCTTGGTTGAAAAGTGGTTGCTTCGACTTCGCATCGACCGAGCTTCTCAAAGAGCTCCCGGACCAAAGGCTCGAGAATGCTTGGCGGAGGGATCCATCGACGAACGCGTCTCCAAAGCTTCTTATTCCATACCGGCGAACGGACCGCTTCTTTCCACGTCATTCCGAGTTTTGCTAGGGGAAGGGACTAGTGAAAGGGGATAGTCCGAGATACATACATCAGCTCCAGCCCCGGCGCCAGGACTGGCGCAAGTCCGTAGTAACTGACCTTTGCTTGTTGCAACCTTGCCCCAGATAGCTTTGCCAACTGCTACATTTTGTCATCCGTGTTATCGGCGCTTCGTTGCCGAAAGAAGCGTAACAGTAGTTGCATCGTAGAATATGGCACGTTGCAGCATGAAGACAAGGGGATCGCCGCGTGCGGCGCGCCTGATTGCGCCAACTCAGTGCGCCAACTCAAGTGCGCCAACTCACGCGCGCGCGGTGTGCTAACTCAAGTGCGCTAACTCGGGCGCTCGACTGCGCCAACTCAATTGCGCCAACTCAATTTGGCGCGCGCGAGTTAGCGCAAGCGCACCCCCCAGCACCGGTACCGCCCCGTATTTTTTATGTCTGCCCGAGGTACCCGGGTCCTATCTGAGGCCCACAATTTGTCCAGTCGGGCACTACGCGCCTCAGGCCGGGCTTTCGGGGGTCCCACCGCGTCGTCCTCGTCCTCGTCCTCGTCCTCGTCGCAACGAGACGGCGCACTCCTCCCCTCTCCTTCGTGTGGCAATGTTCCCTCCCTCGAACGCACCGGCCAAACTTCCCGCCCGCCAAGCACCGCGCCAAGTCGGTCCGGCCGACACGGGCATCGGACGGCATTGGAAGACCCAACTCGTCTCGGCTGTACACTTCCTCAAGCAGCACGCCCACCCAATCCGACTCGAGGACCTGGCATTGCTTTCGGGTGTCGAGGCTTTATTGTCGAATGCGGAACTGCTGAGCAACTTCAGGAGTCATGAAAAGGTCGTGGTCGATGACAAGACGGGCCTGTTCAGCTACAAGGTGCGGCACGAGTCACTTTTGGGGGGCACCAGGTTACGCGCATCCGTGGCTGACCTTTCTTTACCTATCCCAGCCCGACTATGACATCAAATCCAAATTCGACCTCGAGAACTTGGTCATGCGCTACTCGAGTCGCGGTGGCCTCTCGGTCAAGAACCTGCGCGCGTCTTGGCCCAACGTCGTCCCCGCGATCGAAGAACTAGAACAAGAAGGCAAGGTCTACGTCACTCGGACGGGAGGCTCGGCCGAACGAGAAGGCGCTATGAAGGCCGTTTTCCGGAACGAGTTCCCCAAACGACCCCGAATCGACGACGAGTTTTTGAACCTGTGGAAGAAACTGAAGGCGCCGACCAAGGAGGAGTTGAGCGTCCAACTGAACGAAGGTACGGGGCACACCCAATCGGTCTAGGTCTACTTTGATCGTGAACTCTACTGATGCAGTATTGTACCTGCGCTCAACAGCCGGTCTCACGACGGCCTCGACGGTCGCGTCCGATTTGCCGAGGAACCAGAACAAGAACCCGAGGGGTAAAGGGCGCAAGGGACCCGGCTCGGCGAATCGGAGGATCAAGTTGACTAATACACACTTGAAGGGCAAGGTCGACCTGTCCAAGGATTACACACCTCCGGGGAGGTAGATGGTGGTGGGGACCGAGTGGTGGGTACTTGCTGTGCGATGTTCAAGGGGTTTGTTGTCTGGGAGATGTATGTTGTATTCATTTTGTGTGGACTCCAATGAAGCATTCAAGAGTGGACCGAAACCATGTTCCCGACGAGGAGCGCCGAGGAGCGCCAAGGAGCGCCGAAGACATATGCACTTGCACGGGGGTTGCTGGGGTTGTCCGGTGCTGGAAGACCCCAACCATGTGCGATGTTTTTTGAATTAACCCGAGTCCTATCCTGGACTGGTCCTAGTACGCTCTACTCGGAGCGAGGCTCGATCACGAACTCTTTACGAACCAACTGGAAGGAGCGCCTGAGCTCGCGAGTGCCGAGCTGCCGCCCTTCCTACTCCTTCCTGCTCCTTCCCTCCCCTCCCCCTCCCCGTCTCTTTCTCTCTCCAATTCAATCTCCAACTCAAGCTCCAGCAGCAGCTCCGCTCAGCCATGACGCAGCTGACCTTGCTCGAGGACAAGACGGTCGAGCAACTGAAGCAGATGGGCTTCCCCGCCGCTGATGCGGTCCGAGCTGTGCGGGTCAGTTCCATCATCGTCATTCCAGCTCGAGTCGCCGTCTACGAGATCGCAGTGAACCTGATCAGCTGCCCGAGCCTGTCTCTGAACTTCCTTTACAGCGCAAGGGCACTAATTTCGATCATGCTTTGGATGCCCTTCTGTGTGGCGAAAACCTTGGAGATGATACCGACATCATCGTTGATACATCATCATCACCGGCACCAGCACCATCACCAGCACCGGCCGCATCTGCTGCGACGACAGCCAAGACGACCAGCCATGAACACCCGTACGCCGATGCCGACGGGGACAGATTGCCTCCTCCTTATGGACCTAGCTCGGCATCCTTTGGCCCCCCTCAAGATTACCATGAAGCAAGACCTGCTTCGACCGCACTCGTCCCCTTCAAGTCTCGTAAGCGATTCGATTCGGGCACGTGCCTCTCCTCCTTCCCTCCGCACACTGACTCCCTCCTCCCCCCCTTGCATAGCCCGATCGAAGTGGTCTCCCGACGTTGATCTAACCCTCGACGAAGAGACCGACCCCATCAAACCCTACGGCGGTTTCGACCCGCACCAACTCGCCGACGCGCTCGAACAATCGACCAAAGCAGGACGGAGATTCAGCCTCGGGCCGGCTTCGTCCTCTACTGCGACGCTCGGTCCCTCTTCGAACGATGAGGAGTCTGATTATCAGAGAGCGATTGCGATGAGCATGCAGGAGGCTGAAATGGCGAGTTCCAACGCAAATATGGTCACTTCCACTGCGATGGGCACCGATACCAAGATGATCGGGCCCGACGAACAGCGCAAATCCGGGGCGGAGTCGACGCAGAACCGCGGGCTCGAAGCAGGCGACGATGATATCGAAAAGGCCATCTCGTTGAGCTTGGGCGATTTGAGGGATCAAATGGGACCGGGCGGAGCACCCATTGCGGCCATCAAGCCAGAGGATAGGATCCGACAACCCGATCAAGGGTGAGTCTCAGAAGGAGCTCGCTGCTTCGGAGATCCCAGTCTGACCTCCGCCCGTTGGCTCCACAGACCCGTAATCGTACGATCGACCTCGGCGCTCCTCGGCCTCTTGTCGTCCTTCATCCAATGCCTCTACGCCGTTCCGACTTGGCGCAAAGCCGTGCTCAAGTTCAGGCCGAACCAATTCGACCTCGGATGCTCCAAATCCTTGCAGGGCATATGGGATGGCACCGAACCACCGGCTTTGGAGGGCACCGCAAGGGATGAGAAGGACCCGGTATGGGGTCAGTTGGTGTTCAATATTTGTGGTGAGACTGTTGGCCTGGCTGATCACAGGCTTACTCTCCCCGCAGCCCTCATCGCGATCCAACGCCTCTTTACCCTGATGCAAGAAACGAAGCGTTCCTTCCTCCACATCACCGAAGCGACCCAAGTCCTCGACCCCAACGGCCTCCTCCGTCTACCCACCCGCATCGGTGCAG
Organism: Microbotryum lychnidis-dioicae p1A1 Lamole; assembly: GCA_001244265.2. NCBI lineage: Eukaryota > Fungi > Basidiomycota > Microbotryomycetes > Microbotryales > Microbotryaceae > Microbotryum > Microbotryum lychnidis-dioicae. The sequence continues at coordinate 1,967,409 of CDLV01000004.1, read as the reverse complement.
TTGAAGACGTATCGACCATGATCAAAGGGTTGATCGACACCTTCCGATTGTATTCGACCCTCGACGCCAAGGCATTGCCTTTGGATGAACGACCATTGGCTGTTCAAAAGGTGGTGCAGAGATTCTCGTTGTCGGGCAAGACGTTCAATAACAATCCGGTGTCGCTTGCTGAGCCGCTGGACGAGAATATGGCGTACCCGATTGGGGATAGTATTGCCGTACGCGTATGAAAATTGGCCTGCGTCGACGGAACCTACACTCACAACGACCATCTCTGAAAATCACAGATCCTTCGGCTACGAGTCCCCACCTTCTTCGTCGGTGTCTCTGCGCCTACGTTGTACCAATTCATCGACGCGAACCTCAATGAACTACCATTACCCTCGACAGGGAAACCCGCCTCGTTCAGCCTGATCACGCATTTCTCTCAATCGCTTATCGTACGATTGGATCGTTATGAAGAAGGCATCATGTCCTTGGATGGCTTCGGCTCGTCTTCGATTCACAAGGCACTTTCCAAACACGGCGAGGCGAACGTGAGCGTAGGCGCTCCGAGGAAACGAAGTCGACGAGGCGTCAAGTTTGAAGAAACGCTTTGGTTGGATCGTTATGATGCTTCGAGGAGGCTTGAGATTGCGGAAAAGAGAGCTCTGGTGTATGATTTGAGGAGGCAGGTGGAGGATTTGGAGAGGATGAGGAACAGGTTGAGTAGCACTCTGGAGGGGAAGGAGGCGTTGGGGTTGATCAGGGACACGAGGGAGTATTTGGACAAGGACGAGGAAGAGGAGGGTGTGGACGATGTAGGAAAAGAGAGGAGAAGGAGGTTGAAAATCGCCTATGAGAAGATTGAGCAAGAGGTACAGAAGAAGATTCGAGGGTGCGATAAGGTCATTGAGGAATTGAGGGAGACGATCGACGCAACGTTCGATGGGGACGAGTGGAAAAGAAGGGGACCTTATGAGTTGAAGGCCGTGTTGATGAGGAATGGTTTGAATGGGAGGGGTAGTTCGTGGGCTGTGGTCAAGGAGGAGGGCAAGTGGTGGAGAATCAAGGATCTGGAGAAGGAAGAGGTGACTGGAAGGCTAATGTCCCTGCTTTGAGTGAGATCATGGCTGATTGCGGTAGTTGCCACCCACAGGTCTCGTTCGAGCAAGTCGTCTCTGATCCGTCAGGTCTGATGATGAGCGCTGGCGCGACGTTGCTTTTTTACGATAACCCCAAACTTGCACACGGCAACGACGGCTCCGGAGCCGACACCTCCATCACGATCCCTTCCGTCCTTCGTTCCCTCATACTCCAAGACAACCACAGTTTCGCTTCCGAATTACCGACCGAAATTGTCGAGACGTGGACGCCGCCTCTCGAACGCTTGCCACCGACACCTCCCATGGCGGAAGAAGAACCCTGGGTCGACCGACTCTCAGGCCCCGCGACGCCTCAGATGGAGCTTGCGCCTCCTTCACCGCCCCTCTGCGTGAGAGGCCCTCCCACCACGGCCGAAGACGTGATCGAGATCTTGCCCCCTATCGAGGCGAATTTGACACCTTCTTCGCCTGTCGTTGTCGACCTTGCCATTGATGATGAGGCACCTCCTTACGAGGACTCAACGATGACGGAAGACTTTAAGAACATTGTCGATTCGCCCAAAGCTACGGTGGCACGGGAGGCTTCGATGTCTGCGGGTGCATCGGTCATGGCTGTTGATGAGCAAGCTGATGCACTGCGACTACGGGGAGGTGCTGCGGATGATGTCGAGATGGAGAGTGGAGAAGAGCAGGAATATTCCGATGATGAAGACTTTGACGACGACGACGAGGAAGTCGAATTGGGTCTACTGCAACCCATGTCGGCGCGAGATAAGGAATGGAACATTGATTTCGCGATTGGGAAGGTCAGTGGGAAACCGGTGTGGTTGGATCCTCGGTCCCCACTCGAAACGAGTCAGGTCGCATGCCCCAAGTGTGGGAAGACGATGGCGATGTTGTTGCAGGTCAGTACCACTTCGCTGTTGGTCAGCCTCAGACGTGTAACTGATCGTCAGCCTTGGACGTGTGACTGATCTCTCCCTCCTTGGTGATAAAGGTCAATTCCCCCGACGCCACCCGACCGCATGCCGCAGCCCGATCACTCTTTGTCTTCACGTGTCCAAGGAAGGAATGCTCGAGTAAGGATGCGGGCAAGGCGATGAAGGTGTGGAGGGTGCAGATGCCTAGTCCGAATGAGTTTTATCCGCATACTGAGGAGACGCAGAAGAGGAGGAGGGAATTGGGTGAGTAAGATTCGAATTGGGGAAAGACCTGAGATATGTGTGATATGGCTGACTTGTGGGAATTATGCGACGGTTCCTGCAGAAGCTGCATTGGACCCTACTACGGCTTTGGCGGGATCGGTACATGCTGCGCCTTCCATGTGGCCAGAGTGGGATGTCATATGCGAGTCCGAACCTTATGAGGATTCCTACCTAGGTGAGTTGAGGAGACGTCCTTACGTTGCAAATGTTTGTGCTTGCTCACCATCGATCTTTGAGATGGAACAGAGTCGGATCGACAACCCACCGAAGGCGCCGCCGAAGACGCCGACTTGCCCGACACCCAATCCGGCGTCGACAAGGTGTTCCTCACATTCCAAGAACGTGTCGAACGAGTGCCCAAGCAAGTACTGCGCTTCTATCGATTGCCGGGTGTAGAGGATCCTCAACCCTTATGGGCGAACAAGAAGAAAGTCACGTCGGATCAGGTGCAGCCTTGTTCGTTGTGTGGGGCCAAACGACAGGTCGAATTCCAGGTGAGTTGCGGACGTGAGCAACTATCAGGAAATGTCGTGCTGACGAGAGCTTGGGGTCTGAACTTATAATCCCAGATCCTCTCGACGCTACTTTCCTTCCTCAAGGACGACCACTTCTCCTTCGACTCGCTCCTCGTCTTCACCTGCGTCGATAATTGCGCTATCCCCGACGCCGGATCGAACAAGAGCGGCTGGGCGGAAGAGGTGCTCATCTCTCAGGACTTTGATCAACGCGGCGTTCGATTCGGTCGTGCCGCTCCAGAGTATTGAAATTTCATGCCATGAAATGAAGGAACAGGAATGGTCAAAATAGTAAAAATATGGGAAGAAAGAGGGAAGAGGCTAATTCGAGGAAAGGGGGGGGGGGGGGGGGGATAAAACTAAGGGGTGGACCGTGTCCGCCATAAAAGTGGGTGGAAGACGAAGGAACTGATCAAGAGAAAGAAATGTCTGTAAGATGCTCGAGCTCAATCGGCGTTCGTAACTCTCAAAGCCGTTGAAGCGCGCGAAGGCTTCATCCTCGAAGTATCGGATCGTACCACGTCGACGGAAGGATGACTCGCATAACCGCCTCCACCACCACCGTTGGCTCCGATCCCGGCGCAACCGATACGGGAATCGAAGGATGAACTCCGGCTTCCTGAAGCGGAGCGGGAGTAGAACTTCATGAAGGCCGCTTCGGGGAGGTCGGAATCGCCTGACATCGCGACGCCGTATTCTTGAAGTGAAGGTAAGGGGCGTTCGGTGCCCGAGGGCAGGCCTTCAGGAGCCGCAGCGCCAGGTGGGAGCGAAGGGCCTACAGAGGAAGCCTGGAGGCTCGGGCGGCGCGACCGCTGCGAAGGTGTACGAACGGTGTAGGTGTCGGCGTAGGAGGAATTGGAATCGGCTCGATACAAGCCAGCGAGGAAAGGAATCGATTTGACTGATGCGCTGAGAGACGGGGAGATGGCATCTAGTATCGAGGTCTTCTTGCGTTGCGTTTCGATCGAGCTTGCTGAAGCGGCCTCGACGAAACCTCCTGGACCGACCCGACCAACCACGTGGGACTGACCCAACTCGCTTACGCGCTGGTGGTCCGAGAAGGGGTCTGGTGATGCGGCATCAAAAACCGCACCCGTCGACGAAGCCGCATCGCCATCCTGCTCGTGTTTACCGCGGTAGTAATCGTCGACGTGACCATTGTTGGCCGACATCGCGCTACCTAACGAGAGCTGGCGAGCTTGCACAGGTCGGGTGTACATCAGGCTCGAAACTATAGGCGCAAATTGACTACCTCCACCACGGGTCATGTCCAGCTGTGTATCTGGTACTTCGTGTCGCGTCTTTTGAGAATTGCGGCGCCGGATGAAGATCGCGGCGACACCAACGAGAGCAACGAGACCGACCAGTGTGCCCACCGAGGCGGCAATCGTTTTCGTCTGCTGCGCGGCCTTACTCGACGCTTCGTCATGCTGCGTAGAAGCAGATACGGGGGGAACTGCTGCGACACTACTGGCGCTCGATGACGTCGTGAGTGTGTCCTCGGCGGGTGTCGTCGCAGGGGCTTGAGTCGGCTGCGCAAAATACGTTGCTGTAGCCCAGGGGATCGTCGAGGTCGTGTCGGCTGCGGCCTGTGACGTTGGGTGGTGCTTCTTCTTCTTCTTCTTCTTGGACTTGGTCGTGGCTTTATGGCTCGTCGTATTCTGCTTCGAGAAGGATGTGGAAGATCGGACAGACGAAGTCGTCGTTCCGGGCCTAGGCGCGACTGCGGACTCCCCATGGAATTGGGGTGTAAATGAGTACTCGCCCTTGCTTTCGTCGATAGTAAAGAACGAGATAGAATCGGAGGGCGATCCAGTCGACGTGTCGATTCCGAATGCGAACACGACCGTCCCTGAAACGAGTCGGGTTGCTGTGTGCCATGCCCGGCTAGGGGAGGCGAGAGACGAGTGGCGATTGCGGATTAGAGTGGACCAGGTCCATCGAGCGGTATCCGAGTTGAGGTCGCTGGGAGGCGTAAGCAGATGAATATCGTTCAGGACGGCGTGGTCTTCGCGGATTCCACCATGCACCAGCACGGCTCCGGAAGGGAGAGCGATCGCGACATGGCCCATTCGGGGCGACGGAGGGGTGCCTCTTGCGATCTGCAGTGAGCTTGCGTTGTATCAGCAGGTGTCATGAGTCGTGAACCAGGAGCATGCGGCCTCGAACTGACCCTTTTATTCCATGTTTTCAGTCTCGAATCAAAGACAAGAATTTCCGAAAACGGAGCAAGACCTCCGTGAGCAGTCTGGCCGCCCAGAATGGCGACAAAGCGTCCACCCTCAAGCACAGTCGCCGTGTAATCGCTGACGGGTGGTTCAAACGTTTTGGCACTTGTGCCACTCGGCGCTGTCCACGCAAATGACTCGACCTCGTTCTGGCCATGGTGATTCTCTGTCGTCGAGTATCGATCGATACCGAGGTAGCCGATCGTCTCGTCGGAGCAAGTATATTGTTCCGCGATGCCGCCAAAGACGTAGATATCATCTGATCGTGCCGTGGCGTTGTAGATCGCCACTGCTTGCGCTTGACGACGACGAGGCGGCGTATGAGAAACTATCTGCGGTACGATCCACTCGGCGCCGACCTCGATGGCGTCAGAGAGAGTGAGATTGCTCATGTCCAGCCGATGGACGGTATGATCGTGCTCGCAGTCCTCTGTGACCCCACCAATGATCCAAGCTCTGCCGCAATCATCGACTGCAGACGCGGCCCACGCAAGCGGATCAAGGTCTTCCGAAACGCTCGAAACGGCGAGCGGGTTGTCAAGGATTCTGGTCGAGGGGCGACTGTTCCAGACAATCGAGTTGGCAAGGTTGAAAACAAGCACCTCGTTCGTCACAGTTGTCCCATTCTCGCCCAACTGTCCTCCCACAAAGTAGAGCAAGTTCGTCTCTTGGACGTAGACGGCCGAATGACCGTATCGACCTTCGACGGCTGTCGGATTGGGCAAATGTTCCACAACAGTCGCATTCGAGCTGCTGTTGTGCACCCCGCCTGTCGGTATGGCAGGTGCTTTCGGGTGCGGCGACGACCGAATGGCACGATTCCCTGCTCGTGCCACCAACAACGGTTGAGGGGCGACGTCGAACGGCTGAGGCCCACGCCGAAGGAGCGAGCCGCGAAGTGCTTTCAACGGCGAGATGATCGCGGCATTAGTCGAGACGGAGGCCGTGGCCGCGATCAACGTGAGCGCCAACAAGCGATGGCCTCGACGGCGCCGACACGATGGCGATGTCATGGGAGCCACAGTATGTTGTTTCTGTGGTGATACACGCGAAGCCACTTGATCTGTGGTTGTGGCGGAGTGCGTTGAGGGCAAGGAGGTGCTGGGCGGGCGCGCTTCGCGCACTCCGAAAACGATCATCGTCACTCAACACCTCGGTTTCCTGGGCACGCGTACTCGCCGCTTGGCCGCCCCCCTTTATAAGAAAGAAGCCAAGGCGTGACCCTCGAGCTCCCTCGAGCCTGCGCTAGATTACAGGGGACATGGCCTCCCTCCTTCGAGTTGAGATGCACAGCCACCCTATGGCGTCGGTACGATAGAAAGGCATGCCTAGGGTGGCTCGATTCCACTTCGTCCCGCCGCTCCAAACCTTCTGCTCTATATATCACACCCCTCAGACGGACGAGAGGGACGACAGACGTCGAGGCGGCTTTCAAAGCGTCAGGCAAGCCCGGCTCCTCGTACGCAAATACACGTGGTTTGTCTCCCGTTCTCTGAGACGTCGACGTGGTAGACACGCAAAACAGTCTGCTTCGGGACACAGAGAGTCACGTGCTATTCAATGGAACCTCGGCGAACGTAGGCGAAACGGTCTGAAACAGCGCTAGCCAGCTGGGACGCTGGACCGAGAGCTGCTTATGACGTCACACCACGTGGTTTGTGCCACGTGGTTTGTCTTTGTCTCAGGACGTTTTACCCTAACTTTAGTAAAAAAAAAGTGTGAGTTTGTACCTAAAATTGTACCTAAAATCGCTGTTTTTAACTAGGTTGCGGCCGGGAGGGCCGCCTGTGGTGGATGTACCAGCATACTGTTGTGTCTGCCGCACCTGCCTGTAGCGTCGGGGTTCCGATCAGAAGTCATGTACAAGCCCTGTGGTGACTTTTTGTATTTTCCGCGCCGTTCCAACGAAGCTACAGCGCTCCCAGTATTTTCCTTCTTTTTTTCGCTGACATAAAACAATGCTTCCACTCATATGGTATTTAATGAACCGCAAGCGCGTGGCTTTGCATGATATTGCTTCTACAGCACAGCTCCGCCTGGCGCCTGGCGGCTGACGCGCGGGGCGAGGGCTAACATTTGTCACGTGATGCGGCGCGCCCGCCGTCAGCATTAGGGGCTAAACAACAAAACAAACCACGTAAATAATCCTGTGCCACTCCCTCGAACCTTTCCTTTCTCCCTCCCACTCTCATCCAATTTTAGTGACACTCATTCAAGAACAAACCTTCGCTACTGTGTAATGCCCCGGTCCCAAGGTCGCCACGGAGGGTCATCGCAACCTCGCCAAGTTCTTGGGCGCGAGGGTGGCAGCGTACCATGGGCCTGCTCGAGCGCCCGCTGCTGGGCGCCCCGCGGCTCGACCCTCCTTTTCGTCCCGCACCGATCAACAGAATCAGCACCCCGGCGCGTCATGACAACAATTCAACCGATCTTGGCATTGCGACACGTATACGAGCCCGCCGTGCAGCTGTGCAGAACGGACAGCGTGGTCAGCGCGATGGCCAACTCGACGCTGGGCTCGCCCCACCACCACCTCCTCCCCACGTTTCGATCCGCGACGACCTCGGCCCCCAGACGGCCGTGTGCACCCACTGCAAGGCTCGGCACTGGGGGTGCGAAAGGTCCAAGTCGACCGGACACTTCAGCGCGTGCTGCTCGCAAGGCAAGGTGCGGCTACCTCCCCCTCCCCAGCCCAATCTCGAGTATCGGCAGCTTCTTCAAGGCTCGGATAGCGGTCAGTTGCTCCGTCGAACAACATTCGTCTGCAGTAGACCCACATACTGAACTGTGCGATGCACCTACACAGAATTTAGAGCAATCCGTGAAAATGCCCGGTCTTACAACAACGCACTATCCTTTACTTCGCTCGCTGCCCACTGGGACCAAACCCAAGTAGGCAGCTCTAGGACCTCCCGTGTTTCGCGTGTTCGGCCGCCTCTATGATCGACTCGGTGCCCTGATCCCTGCCGTGAATCAACGCCCAGCCTTTGCCCAGACATGGCTGATCGACCCGGCCGAGGCCACCGACACACGACTTCAAGGACCCGACAGCACAGAGACTCGCATACAAAGATCAACGCTGACCAGGCTAGAGTCCATGTTGCGCACTGGCAATCGCTTTGTGAGGGAGTTCGCATCGGCCAAAGCCCGCGCGGGTTGGGATACAGCCAAAGAGTGGGTCCTGCGCCTCTGTCTACCACCTGGCCGAGACCGACGCACCCACAACCTTCCTACGTCAAGCACGGAAATGGCGATGCTTATCTGCGATTCCGACACCAACACCGGAGATCGTGGACCGCAAGACCTTATTCTCCAGGTGCACGGTGATCGATGTCCCGATGGTCGGCCCCAAGTACCAAGTCATCAGCTCGCTCCATCCGTCTGCGTTGCCTCTCCGGTACCCACTACTCTTCCCCGCGGGGAAGATGGCTTCCACCCCAACATTCCTCTTTGCGGTTTCAACCAAGCTGGGCCGCCCATCGCCAAAAACCGAGAGCAGATCGACAATGGTGTCCAATCGCGCGAGGTACTTGCCGGTCTCGGTCTGGATGACGAAGACGAACAGGGGGACGAAGACCGCGACAATGAGGATGAAGACGGCGAGGAAGGGGACGAAGAGGATGGTGATGGCGAACGTACGCGTCTTCGGCTCTTCCTCTGATGTTCCATTCTGTCTAAGGCGCAAGCACAGACTGACATTGAACTTTTGAACATCTAGGACGAAGGTCAAGTAAAGGGGTCGAGGTGGTGAGTCGCGTTCACCATTCTTTGCGCACTACTTGCCAAACGCGACGAGTACTTCTCAATCCCGCATTGCACCCAACGTCCCTTCCTGGAGTTTGTGATTTACGGATGTACTCCCAAGTCAAGACTGATTGACTCAACACATCCGGTTGCATCAAGAGAACCTACGCCTCACCACGACCCAAGGCATCAACGGCTTGACCCCGAACCAAATTGCGACATCACGCAGCGCGATACCAGGATGCGATGGCGTGCGTTGTCAAACATGGAAAGCCTCCGCTGCTCATCACGATGACGTACGACCCCGACTCACCGGACATCAAGGCTGCACTGGGGCCGATAAAGCATGCAACCGTCCGGATCTCATTGCACGAGTGTTTGAAGCCAAGTCCGGCAACAAGCGACATGCAGGCTGTTTCGGCAATGAATGTAAGATGAATGGATTTTGTTCCTTTGCTGTATTTCGTATTGTGTTTTCTTAACCTCTGCGCTGATATCATGTAGACTGTTCGATTATCCTGCTATGTTTTGAATTTCATCCTCCCGTTAATTTAACGGGTTCCCACTGGTACGCTCCAAAACTTTAGATCGCATTTGTGGCTGCTACGGCGCACTGTATGGACTCTGACAGTCACCAGTTCGGTCTAAGGGTGTGGCTGTACAACCCTTTAGCAGATGAAGCATATACAAGTCGATGTCACAAAGTCGAAGCTGTTACTCGGAGCACCGCGCAACGTCTGAGGCCGGCCTGCCCTAGGCTCTGTACGAACGCTGATATGTGTGCTGTAGCAATCAAGGGGGTAAGACGATACCTAGCTCCAGCATTAATTGCTGTCAACCCTGCAAAGTCGCACTTAGCCGTGACGGATAAGTCAACCTGGCGACTTGACTCAGAGGACTAATTTGTCCGACAATTTAGGTCTCACTTTGGCGTCAGTGCTACACGCGGCCATCTGCGGGCCCGCGTCGGAAGGTGCTTCCTTTGAGTCGACCACCCAGGCCACCAACGATGGCCCGTGGAAGACGAAAGAAATGGACGCTAAAGGCTCATGCCCCACCTCCGATATCTGAGTGTGAAGCAAGACTTCAATCGCGGCGGACGCGTCTCCAAGTCCTCGACCTACCCGGTGCCGCTGCGTCGCCACCGGCGTTCTCAGCTCCTTTCCCCTTGGAGCCAACACACATACATGAATCGAGCTCGAAACCTCCTTGGAAATCGAGCTTCGAAGACGTGTTTGAGGATGTTGAGCCCGCCAGATCCTCCCAGCGAGGCTTCTCCGACGACGTTGATGCGCCCCATTCACATTCACCGGTCAGACTGCGAAGGGTGCGTACTGCGTCAGTCACCATCGTTACTTCCACCCCTAATTTTCTGTACTGCTTCTAGTCTATCAACGAAGCGGACCTGTCCCCTGGATCGGAGAAAAAGCTTTACGAGCCACAGATTCGCCAACGAGTAGACTACAGCTCGGTGAGCAAACGGACATTCCCATCGTCGCGGCTGCCCGTTCATTGTCCATCGTCAGGGGCCATTTCTGAACTGACGTGATGGCTCATTCCACCCATGGCCCGTTCCACCCAAATCGATCATTTGGGCGCTCTAGTTACAATCGAAGAGGTCAATGACTTCGCTCCAAGGGGACAATCCGAAGTCTTTGGACCCGCCTGTTCCCGAGTCGCGACCGCACGGCGAGACGAGCGATTACGGTACCGTTGCAGGTTCTGCTGGGGCCGATCCTGAGGAACGAGACGACACGTTGGATCATGCTCGAATGGACAGCAAAGTATTCTGCGCGGATCTCGTACAAACCGCACCAGTTCGCGACTCGCCTTCGTCTCATCAATTCAGCGTCGCGTCATCGATTTGTTCTTCGGAATAATCGAACACCCATGAATCTGATGACCTCTTGGGTCACGACGACAGTGTTCTGAATATGGAAGGTGAGCGAGTCTTCAATGCGCAACTGCGATACAGGCTCACTCGATCGTTGAATCTATCCTCAGAAATTCCCCCTGGCAAAATTGACCTCGACTTCGACGATGTGACATCATCCGTGACCGAGCGCCTTTCACCACGCCCCTTCAAGTCCATTCTGCTGGGTACTTTACAAAAATCTCATCACAAAGGGAGGAGCACGTAGCCCATGCTTCCGTCTTGGCCCTAACGAACCTGCGTTTGTTACAGTGCATCGCTGTGAGGTTCCAACCATCTGGCCATCGCCAAGCAAATTTCGGTCCGCCACATGTGGTGTAACCGCATACGAATATAACGGCGATTTGTTTCTGTCGCTTCGAGACGTATTCACCGGTGCCCGCAATATGTGTCTTTGGAGGGGCCCACCCACGTGCTTCACCATCAAGCACAACGGAAGCAAAGCACCGTACCCTGGACGCCGGACGCTCGAAGCTCAAACCTGGTCTTTCGCGACGACACTGGCTTGGAGCACCGTTGGTCATTCCGAGCCGTCACTCAGCTACGCCATCAACAGATTTCAACGAAAAGTGGGGTTGCAATGAGTCCGGAGGGCGAACTTCAATGGCATCAATTTGATGGACTCAATCCAATGGGGTCAATTGCGCATCTCGCCACCGAGCTCGTCCCAGATTTGCGCGCCACGGCTTCTTATAGCTGGTGGGTGTACAAAGCAAACCGGAATGCGCTGCGATCACTCAATGCCATTCTAACAAGGCGATGGACGACCTCGCTGGAATTGATGATTACCGACCTCGAGCCATCTGCTGCGCAAACGTACGGCGCGCGCAGGCGAAACCCCGATGTGAACGCTGAGGGACCCTTACTACCGACCGTGGCTATGGTGCGTCAGCGCTACGAGGTCATGGGTATGGAGTTGGGCGTCGTGGAGGAGGGAGCACAGGCGGGCCGCCAGACGTTCAAAAAATTCAGGGAAGCGGGCTCCGCCCGCAAGTACCAAATTGACAAGTTAAGGATTCTGGAAAAGGTACGTTCGGGGACATGATGGCGCATTGGCTGCCTCAATGGTGGTGTCACGGCCATCGGTTTTCTGAACATACCCTCTTTGTGCACAGGCTATCAGCTTGCACCCAGGGCATTCGCTATTCGAGGACGAATATCGGGCGCACGAGCCTGTCATGGTCAAGCTCAGATGCCCAACTTGTGCCGCGGGAGGGCTGTGTGGAACGCCGGTCGCCTTCACTCAGGACCTCATCCGCTGTAACTTATGCGGATTGTACTTACATAAGTTGCATGCCGAGATCTCCAAAGAGGAACAAAGGACCACAAGATGCATCATATGTGTGAACGTGGTGTCAACGAAGGATCTGCGCAGACGAGGTTTAGGAAGCTCTCTGGAACGTAAGTGGCCTAATGTATGCCGCTTTGTGGAACTCCCTGTGTTCCAGAGCTAATACGGCTTTTTACTACAGTGTTTCGCTTGCTCGTTCATGCGCATGGGCTTACATCAGTGAGGCTTGGAGCCTAGTTAAGGTCCATGATTATGGGGTTCATCGGGATGGGCTCGGAGTGCGGGCACTGGCTGAAGTCTCATGTCCAGAAGAAAGCGTCAATCTCCAGCTGGTCCCAGGTAACAAGCTGGCATGGTCTTTCAGCAATGCGAAGCAATTGGCAGGAAGCAAGAATCGGGAGTTTTACTTGAGTGTGAGTCAGTATCCTGAATAGCATGGCCGAGTGGGCTGGCTTGGCTGACCGGCATTGCCTACTTGTCACTCTTCATCAGTTGCAGGTTCCCACTGAGGCAATACTCAAGAAGACTTGGGGCACAAATGCTAGTTTGGTGAAGACATTTATCAAAGACACCAAAAAGACCATCAAGCATCTGAACGTAGGCAAGTGACCAAAAGCCAGTTTGCGCAGAAAAAACTATCAGGCTGATCCTTCCCCCAAGCTCTTTCTTGCACATCGAACATAGCCGCCTCATTCTCAAGTGCGAATAAGCTGGCGGCGGAACGGTACAACGATAATGATAGCGATGAGGATGGCCCTGTGAGACATCACTACTTCCCCATGTTGCAGAAGTGGTACTTATTTGCAATGCCCTTGGTCCAGATCATCCAATCTGAACCAGAGGAAGTCACTGGGTGGGCATACAGCGTCCTGTAGAACCATAGCAGTTGTGTGATTCGGCCCCTGTATCGTTTCATGTACCATACCTCTTTTTGCGCTGTAATCGATGCTCTACTACGGGGGTTTGCGATTGCTACAGCACACATATCAGCGTTTGTACAGAGCCTAGGGCAGGCCGGCCCCAGTCGTTGCGCGGTGCTCCGAGTAACAGCTTCGACTTTGTGACATCGACTTGTATCTGCTTCAACTGCTAAAGGGTGGTACAGCCACACCCTTAGACCGAACTGGTGACTGTCAGAGTCCATACAGTGCGCCGTAACAGCCACAAATGCGATCTAAAGTTTTGGAGCGTACGTGTGCCAATTCACGTAGGCCCCGGGCGTACAGACCTCGGACCCAGCACGCCTTTTAGGGCGGAGCGTGAGCCATTTGAGGCGTACTCTGCGCCAACAAATGTGCGGTACGCCCCGAAAAAAACGAAGTTGCTACAGCTTCCGCTAATCAGCATGTATCGTCTTCCCTTGCCGTATACATACTTTTTGAGTGTAGTAGAGCATGATAGAGCCAGCAGAGACGCCCATAGAGGCCCTACATCACCTGTAGTACCCTGTCCGCACCGGAGCCCACTCGACCGTACCCGCGGCAGCCGGAGCTTAGGGCGGTTTAGATCTTGATCAATCTGACATTCCAGACAAATGGGAGGAGCCTGTGACGGACGTGGACGCTCAGTTTGCTGCTTTGTAGTGTACCTATATCATAATACAGTAGAAAACCCTGCATTGAAAAATTACAATTCGGATATGAGCATTAGTAAATTCAAATACAAGTATTAGTAAATTCCAGTGTAAGCATTAGTAAATTCGAATCTGAGCAGAGCATTAGTACTACAAAGGTGACACCCATTACAAAAAACCTGCGCTCGGTCGTGCTCCGCACAAGAGCCCCTATTGAGACTTTTCGGGTGGAAATACCAGCTGAGAAGGTTGATACCCAACCGACAGAAATACCAGCGGCTTGGGTAATACCCCTCGTGAAGTGGTAATACCCGCGCGGCTGGAAATACCAGTGGGTCGGGTATTACCACCTCACGAGGGTATTACCCAAGCCCCTGGTATTTCCAGGCGCCTGGTATTTCCAGCCGCGCGCCTGGAATTACCAGGCCAAAAAGGCCCTCAGTGGCTGCCCAGCGCTGCCCGGTGGATGCTCGGGCTCTCTTTACGTCTCATAAGAGCGCCCACACCATCTCCTCCCCTCCTCCCCACTTGTGGCCACATTTTTCTCTCGGCGCCACAAGCCTCATACATCGATATGCCTCCCCGATCCTACCCCAACAACAACGACGACGACGACGACGACGACGACGACGACGACGTTGACGTGACGCCCTCCGCGGATGGGGACTCGCTGATCCTGATCGCCTCGGTCGAACAATCCAAGTTCGAATCGCCCGTACCCGGCTCAGCAGGGGATACGCGCAACTTGGGCCTGGCGAAACCGACCAAATTCCAGTCGATGATTGCGCAGGCTTCGGGGAAAGGGAGGGAAGATCCGTTCGAACAAGAGGACGACGACGACGAGGACGAGGAGGAAGCGGGGGGGGAGGGCGATGAGAACGACGACGACGAGGAAGGTGGGATCGGGAGAACGAGGAAGAGAAAGAGGAGGTATGCGAATAAACGGAATGCGACCTCGACGGGCAGGAGGAAGATCGATATCGAGTATATCGATGACAAGGCGAAGCGGCACGTCAGCTTTACGAAACGCAAGCAAGGGCTGATGAAGAAGGTGCAGTCCAGGTCGGCGTGGCAGTGGATTACTTGGGCGCTTTGGCGCTGAACTCGATCCTTCCGCACAGGCATTCGAACTGAGTACATTGACGGGCACGAACTGCTTGGTCTTGGTCGTGTCCGAGTCGGGATTGGTCTATCATTACGCGACGCCGGGTTTCGAAGGGATGGTCGAGCACCGAAGGGGCAAGGAGCTCATCGCCGCTTCCCTCAATGGAGAGCTCCACAGCGACGACAACATCGACAACCGAAACCCCGTTGCTTTGACGTCGAAAGGATCTGCAAGAAAGAGTAATAGCAATAACGCACAACCAAAACAGAGTCGAACCTCGTCGGCTCCGACCCCGATCGCCGGGCCGAGCGGTTCGACTTCCAGGACCAACCGAGGACGAAAGCCTTCGACCTCCTCGCCCGCCTCACCCGACGTCATCATGGTCGACGGCTCTTCCTCACAGAATACTGCGGCGGCCTACACCTCGAACTCGCAAGCGTCAACCTCGTCAGCGGCGGTGGAGAGGGTTCGTTCCTCCCCCGCAGATGGGCTCGTCGACCCCGCATCCAACGGGATCCTCGGCATCAACCACCTCTTCCAACCTTCCTCCAACGGCGGCCCGCCTTCCATGGTCGAACTCGTACAACAATCCTTACCCCCTCTAGCCTTCCCAGCCCATTCCGAATCCCACACCTACGCCTTACCCCCTCTCGATCGACCCATCGTCCCCGGCGCTCAATCAACGGTCCAAACACCCTTCGAAAGAGCTCTAGGTGAACATGCCCCTGCCCTAGCCCTCTTTCGCGATCAAACCGAAAGGGAAAGAACGAGGAATCTCGTTCAAGGGCTCAACGTCGCTTCTTCGATGGGACCCCTAACAACGTCCATGGAAGCTCCAGCTGCGATCGCTTCGAGTACGAGTCGGTATGGGTCGCAGGATTTAATAGAGGCGGCGAAAGGGTGGAATGGACCATTTACCGTTTCGGTTAGGAGGGCATCGGATACGATCGCCGAGACTTTGTTGGATGCTTATAATCCGGGTATGGGCGGAGGCGGTGAGGGTGGGGGTGGGGCACAAGCAGAGGCGGAACAGGCGTTGGCGACGGCTCGTGAGGTAGGTCGTGTGGAACTCTTTGCTCTACCCAAGAGCCTTCGTGCTCATATTTGTATTCCTTTCACGTAGATGCGTACCGTCTCGTCTTTCGTCGTCGCTCACCTCGCCACACTTCGGAGAAATGGATCCTTGCTCCCTGCGACCGAATCGACTTTAAAGGCTTTCGGAGTGTGGGTCATCGAAACGGGCATTGAATCCGCTGACTACATCGACCTTGCTATCAAGACGTTCCTTACACATAGTCAGTAGCCATCTAACAACGACCTGGTGTTCAAAAGGCATGAGAGCGAGCTGATCATTCGACGACGTTCTTCTCGGCCCTTAGCTGCGATCTCCACGAGCTACCTTAACTACGACCAAACGCGGCAACACCTCTTGACATGGTTCGACTATTTGCGCGACCGTCAACTGATCACCACCGACGTACACGACGCTTTATCCTCCTTCCATTACTTGCCCCGTGAAGCCAAGCTGGCGTATGGGATCAAGAAATGGATTGAGCAAGTAGAGAGAATGTATTCGGCTCAAGACCTGGGGGGCATGAGGAAGGTTTCGGGGGCTTTTGAGGTCTATCGCGTGAGGGGAAACTATGTACTTTTGAGGGGAAAGAATCTGAGTGAGTTACCCACGCGCCCATCCAGACTGAGAGTGGTCACTCTTTCGTAAAGGTCTTTTAACACCTTCTCCCGTGATTCTAAAGAAGGGAACGAAGACGAACTGCGTTCGCTCTCCCCCTTCAAAGTCCGTCTACCTCGGGAAATGACCTCCCTCCTCGAGATCGAAGACGAACTCACCCTCTCGATCACCCAAATTCCCGCCTCGGAGAAGAACCACTACAAACCGCATTGGATCCCTGGGACATTCCACGCGATCGAGACGTCGTCGAATGCAGATAATGTCGAGTCGGATATTGAGCCAGAGGTCTACAAGGAGGAATTGGATAGGTTGTTAGCGAGTGGGAGTGGGAGGAGCGATGGGGAAGAGGAGAAGATTAGGTTCACGAGGGAGGTGATTGCGCTTCTGGAGAGGGCAAAAGAGTTGTTGAAGCAGGGCGATTTGGTCGATTGAGTATTGAGGGTCTGATTTGTTTGCAAATTGTGTAGTGTACGTTTGTTGCGCAAGGAGAAGGTTTGGTATTCGATAGCACAAACGAAATTGATCGTAAAAACAGGCTAGGAATGCACAAAACACACAGAAGAGGCTACACAGTGAAAGCCCATCAACGACGAAAACTTTATTATACCCGACCACAAAATCAATACGCCGTGCCACGACTCTACGATCGTATAAGCCACGCCTTCCACGCCCTCTCAGAGCTTGGAGGTCGCATCTCGAGTGACGTTGGCGATGATGAGACCGGACGGAGCATCGACGGGCATGAAGACTTCGGCATCCTTGGGATCCGTGTTCTTGAGGCCGAAAAAGGCCATGTCAACGGCGAAGTAGTGCTGCAAAGTTCGTCGAGGCGTTATGGTCCTCAGCGCGGGTGGCGAGGCCTAGATCGAAGACATATAAGCTCACCTTGTTGGGCAGCTTGTACGACACCTCCGCGACCTGCTTGTGATCAGCCAAAATCTTTTCGCACATCTGATACAACGTCGCTTGGACCGAAGCCGAGTTGTGCGTCGCAAATATCTCCAAAGTCGTCGTTTCGACGGATTTGAAGATGCGTTCGAAGTCGATGCCGAGCTTGGGGATCGAGGCGGAGGTCAGAGCTGAAGTCGGGATGGGAATCGAGTAGGAGCAGTCGACGGAGGTGGAGAAGATCCGGTCGTCAACGGCTGTGGAGGGAAGACCTAGTGATGATCAGCCTCTGCGCGAATAGGAGAAACGTGCTCCAGGTTTGGAAACTCGGGAGAGTAGCGGACTTACGCTTCAAAGTCGTGAACTTGTCAAAAACATAGTTCTCGAACGAGCTCTCGGTCGTTTTGAGCACCAACAACTCCGAGATACCGGACGTGACTGTCGCGGTCGCCACGTTCTTGCCCTTGGTGGCATCAACCGTGACGTTCGTGAAGCGCTTCTCATCGCCATTCCGAACGAAGGAATGCTTGTGGGCCTTACCCGCGACGGGGATGCGCGACCATTTCAGTTGAATGACGTTGACGTGCGCTTTGTGGATATGGCTCTGCAAAGCAAAGAAGAAGGGGAGATTTTAGTCCACAAGTAGTCAGGAGGTCATCCGAGATTAGGGCCGTTAAATCCGGAGTCCGGTTAGCTCGAAGAGGCAACTCACGTAAGTCTCAACAAAGTGGGAAGCAAGATCGAGAGCGAATGACTCGGGCTGCAAAACGTGGGGGGATTGCTTGGCGAACAGATACCTGAAGAAGAGGGGGTGGACGTGGGAAGGACGGGGAAGGTGCTGATAAGCGACCGAGGTACGATACATACTCCCAAATCGCGAGTCTCACGCACGTTGTGTTCTTGATCGAGTCGGTCGCGACAATCACAGAGTTGTCCGACTTCGTATAGGATGTCTCGATATCACTGCGGATGCAATTTTTTTTGTCAGGACTGTTCCCCACATACTGATGAGGGAGGCAACTGCGGGAGCAGACTGACCCTTCGAGCAGAGCCTGGACGATATACTCGGCGATGTCATGGATTCCGTCCTTGTTGCGGACGATTCGGAATGTTCGGACCTTGTCTTTTCCATCTGTGTTCGGTGAGGATAGGGCGCATCGGCAGGGATGGAGTGCACGAGACAGAGTTAGCCCATACAGGCTTATCGGGCCGCCCAATGGCGAGCACAGCACGTCACCGGCCCACAAGAAGAAGCTCACATTTAGCGTGCTTGAGATAAGGCATGTTGAGGCTGGAAGCTATTCAAAAGGCAGGGAGATGGTCAGAACAATGCGAGAAGGCAATGAAGGTGTGCCGAGAGAGCGGAAGAGCTAGTAAGCGCCACTGCAGTACCGGAGCGAGCGGCGACCTGGACTAACAGAAGCTCACAGAGACTCACTGATTGACGAGAGCTGACGGGGGGGTCAGTGGGTCACCGGGAGAGTCGAAGGCGATTGGGCCAGGCGACGTTGAGCAAGTTTTGAAGCGGGAGCTTGAGCGGGCTGAGCGTTGAAGTGGGGCACACTCCAACAATAACCTGCCTGCAGCACAGGAGCTGTCTACGATCACAGACCGCCGGGATGAGTTCGGACAGCAGCGGCAGCAGTGGATGAGTCCGAAAGCCGCGACTCGGCCGAGTCGGGTTCCGCCTTCTCCGTCGGCCGGCGCCAACTGCATTGGGCATCATTAGCCCGGCGCCGAGGTTCAGGCGTAGCAGCGGAGTAAGCGGGGACAAGTCCGGGCGACACCTGAGGCCTGATGGCTTGATGCTTGATGACAGCCTCGGGTGCGCTCTGCCACCACGTTATTAGGGGCTCCCAGGTTTCACCCTCCGCCCTTCCAGCTTTTCATGGGCCGACGGGCGCGAATCGTGGCCCTCGGCACCTGGCGGCCTTCCACCAATCCGCTATAATGCACGCACACATAACCGCTGTAATCGCTCGTCACTCCGGGCTCACATAAGGTCGGTTTTTGGGCCCACGTCGGAGGCACTCTGGTCCCACATCGGAGGTGGTCCCACATCGGAGCGGACTTTGGGATACTTTGGGATCACATCGATGCGGACTTTCATAGCAAAAAAGGTGGATATTTTGAGGATGGCTTTGGGACGGGGCCGGGACGGCCGTGGGATGGCCGAGGGATGGTTGCCATCCTGGGATGACCGTGGACGATCACGGCGCACTACCAGAGTTGGGCGCCTTAACTCTGCAACCATCCCGGGACCGTCCTGGGACCGTCCCCGCGACAGGTGCACCAATGCTGGGACCGTCCGGGGACCATCCGGGACCCGCGCCGATCCTGGGATGGTCCAGGAATTGACGGCGGTCTGGGCACGGTGCTGGGACGGCGCGGGGATAGTCTTGGGTCCCAGGATGATCCCGAGATGGTGCCAGGATAGTTGTGGTATCGATTAGTAGACAATTTAATTTTTACTTATGCATACTCGTAATGCTTGATTCATTTGTAATCACTTTTGCGGTCGTCCTTTCGCTGTAATCGGGTGCGGTTTTCACATGCAATACAGTACAAGGCTAAACAAAAAAAGCAATATGACATCTGCTACTCAAAACTGCTCTAGACGCGCATACAAGGCACCTACCGGACGTGGTGGCTGCGCCCAATGACGGCCAACGCTTCATTCTGTCGGGGCCAATAGAGCGTGTCAACGGCCTGCTCTATGTTCGAGACTTTAGTACTAATAGCTAGCAAGTAGCCGAGAGAGAGTGATTGACCCAGACCTGCTGCTATGGTAAGCTGTCGGGGACATTGTCAGTGAACCGCGAGCGAGTCAGCTGAGCCCCTGACTCCAAGGCTCTGATGTCGAAAAGCGACCGAGCGGCTCGAAGATGAACCGGCAGCGACTCACGTTGGGCCATGAAATGCATTTGTATGATTGGTGTTCTGTACGAAACTAGTTGATGGTCAGTGTATGGCCTTGAGCCGTCAACAGCCTGGCGGAGGCGTAGGAGGCTCACTATGGTGTCCAAACGAATCTAACTACGACAGAGATGGAGAATTGACAAATCTCAGCACGAACATCAGCAAAGCTGGAAGCGAAAAAAGGAGGGAAGAAGAGCTTCAAACGAGGTCGGAGGTGTGGGACGAGAGGGAGAGACTAACCCGAATCGGCACAGGGGCTAGCCAGTCAGCCCATTTGGGGAAGGAACGTAAAGCCCACCAGAGAGCAAGTCAGCTAGGCAAAGTATTGGATAGAAGATTCGATAAGCGGAGAGTGAAGCATATCACACACTGTACAGTCAAGAGTGGAATGGCAACGGGCGGGAGTGCGTAGACAGGAGAAGTCCCGCACGTTGAGACAGGGAACCGTGTTGTGGGAAATTAGTGGGGTCTGCGGTCCAGAGGGACTTATGGTCTTAGCAGTGGCGCGGGCGCGCGGGTGTTGTGCGGGGGACCGTCAGAGGCGGCTGGTTGTTTACATGAGATTGCGTCTTTTTGGCCTAGCTGTTTTTCTCTCTTCTCCACCACGCACTCGATATCACATCTCGCCTAGTCGCTCTGTTACAGTCGATTGACCTTTAGCGACCCACTATCTCACAATAGGTTAGTTGAAATACATCACCACGCACTCGATATCACATCTCGCCTAGTCGCTCTGTTACAGTCGATTGACCTTTAGCGACCCACTATCTCACAATAGGTCATCTATCGACGTCACGTAACTAGAGACGCTCCTACAATAACAGGTTATGAGTCCAGCAGAGACCATTGCTCAGGAGTCTGGGGAGATCAAGATAGCCAAGCTCGGCAAGGATAATTACGAGCTGTGGTCGATTTGAGTCGAGGCGTACCTCGAGAGCAAGGGCTATGCGAGCGTCCTCGAGCATGGGCATGTGCGGCCCTCCGACGTCAGCCTGGCTGAGTGGAGGACCATGCACGGTCTGGATGCCTCGGTCACCGACACCCAAGTGGTCGTGAACTTGCAGAAGAAGGACAGAAGCGCCCGTGCCCTGATCATTCAATGTATCGACGATGCGAATCTCAAGATGGTCAAGAGCAAGACGCTCTCCGCCAAGGATATCTGGGATAAGCTTCGCCAGCATCATGAAGGGAATGCCAAGCCTTTCAAGATTCGAACGTTGTTGATGGAACTCTCGAATGCGAAGTACGACGAGGACGAGAATATGGGCGAGTTCTTGAAGAGCATGATCGACAAGGCGGATCAACTCGACGATCTCGGTCAGAAGTTTGGGGACGAGGCGATGATCGCGTACATCCTCCAAGCATTACCCCCGTCGTACGAGATGCTGAAGCAAGCAATTCGCCTCGGTGAAAATCGATCGGTCGACCATGTCATCAATCGCCTTACAGACGAGTACACGGAACGGAAGTTGTCGGGCAAGTTCGATAAACTCTTGAAGAACGCGGGAGCGTTAGCCGTTCAAAGCACGCAAGCAAGTCGTGACCCGAACTGTGTCTGTAGGGGATGCAAGAGGAAGGGTCATTTCGCGATGGACCCTGAATGTCCCAAGTACGACGCCAAGAAGAACCACGGTCGTGCGCGCAACCGCAACAAAAAAAAGAAGCAGGACTCGAAGGAATCTGCGGATTCGAACGAGTTGGCTAAATTTGCGTTGACGGTCAAGTCTCTCGATGAGAGCCATTCGCTTCAAGACAATGTCGCAAATAGGGTGTCGCAGCTTAACCAGGGTGAGATCTGGACACTGGACACAGGTGCTAGCCAGCACTATGTTGGAGACGCCAGTTTGCTCTCCAATCGTCAAAGTGGAAACCTGAAGGTTCAGACAGCGAGCGGACAGGTAGTACACTGCGATACGTATGGGATGGTACGTTTCAAGTTGAAGAGTGGGGCATC
Organism: Microbotryum lychnidis-dioicae p1A1 Lamole; assembly: GCA_001244265.2. Lineage (NCBI taxonomy): Eukaryota > Fungi > Basidiomycota > Microbotryomycetes > Microbotryales > Microbotryaceae > Microbotryum > Microbotryum lychnidis-dioicae. Next base: position 1,945,279 of record CDLV01000004.1, on the reverse strand, counting down.
GCTCTCACTTGCGAACGTGTATCATCTCCCGGGTGCGCCCGTGAACCTCATCTCGACTCGAGCTCTATTCAAATCGGGAGCCAAGTGCGGATGGGAAGATGGCAAGGATGTCATGACGATCACCTATCAAGGAGTCATCTTGGCGAAGACGCTCAGTGGTACCGGTTATGCGCTCGACTTTACGCGCATTGTCGAGGATCAAGCTCATGTCGCAACCCGTGCGACAGTGGGAGCGCCTTTGATGGAGTGGCATCGTCGCTACGGGCATGTGCCCGTGAGCTCAATCATGGAGCTCGTCAAGTCAGGCGCTGTCAAGGGATTAGTTCTCACCGATGAGAAGGTCCACGACTGCAAGCCCTGCATCAGTTTCAAGTCTCTCGCATCGAAGTTCTCAGAGTTGGCTACTCAGGTCACCGACGTTCTTCAACGTGTATTCATGGACATCGGATTCGTCGCAGAAGATCAAGTTGATTTCCAAGGTCGAAAGGCATATCTGGCTATTGTAGACCAGTACTCGACTGCAAAGTGGACGTTCCCGTTGAAGACGAAGTCAGCTGAAGAAGTCACTCGAGTATGGATCGCATTTCGACAAGGAGTTGAAAAAATGACTGGTCGGAAAATCAAGCGCGTGCGTACGGACAATGGTACCGAATTCACAAACAAGCTCATTGGCGCGGATTTCCAAAGTCAAGGTATCCTTCATGAGACCTCTGCACCATACACCCCGCAACAGAATGGAACAGTAGAACACTTCAATGGCTCGTTGATGGCGATCGTTCGTGCGATCCTTGCAGCCTCCAAGCTGTCATGGAAGTATTGGTCGTATGCGTTGGCGTACGCCACATTTGTTGCCAACCGAATTCTACACGCCAAGTTGGAGGGTAAAACCGCCTATGAAGTATTCTATGGCAAGAAACCCAAGGTCTCGCACTTTCGTCCATTTGGATCAACCGTGTATGCGCAAGTTCCGAAGTCAAAGCGATCCAAACTTGAATCGACTTCGGTTAAGGGGATATTCATCGGATACGATAGCGAGTATAACTATCGTGTGCTCGTTGATCCCGACTCGGACCACAAAGTCATTGTGACGCGGACATTTCGGTCTTGGAACACAAATCAGAGCAGGTTGGTGTACCGGAGGTCACAACTCTGCCTGTGGGGCCAGATGAAGAGAAGGGTCCTGTTGATAACGATGAGATAGTCGTTGATGAACTTCAGGATCAGGTAGACGGTGAGCAGATGCCACCTGCCCGTCAGAACCGTCCTCGATGGGAGTATGGAGATCCCGCCGTTAAGGGAAGGAACCCTGGAAGATATGAGGAGATCGACGCTAACAACGAGATTCCACACCGTACTCGTAGTCAACGTCGGGACGCGGAGCAACAAGTCATGTATGGCTCTGCGATGTCGGTCTCTCTTCCTCCAGTACCCAGCAACTACGAGGAAGCAATGGCCAGCCCCGAAGCAGACAAATGGATCGCAGCTATCAAAGCTGAGCTCGATGCAATGGCTCGCCATCAAGTCCTAATTGATTCGGATCTTCCAAGTGGCGCTCGAGCTCTTGGGTCGAAGTGGGTCTTTACCAGAAAGGAGAATGCTCAAGGGGAGGTGACTCGTTACAAGGCCAGACTGGTTGCGCAAGGGTTTGCCCAACGTCCTGGCATTGACTACAACGAAACGTTCGCCCCTGTTGCATGCCCATCGACCATCCTCAGCCTTGTTGGCACTGCCGCCGCCCAGGGACTGTTTCTCGAGCAGTTTGACTTCAACTCTGCGTTTCTGAATGGAACGATGACAGAGATGGTCTACATGAAGTATCCCAAGGGTTGGGATCGCCCTCAAACCGGCCAAGCCCTCCGTCTTGTAAAGTCGATGTACGGCACAAAGCAAGCTCCTCGAGAATGGAACGCAGCTGTGAACTCCCTGATGGTCGAACGTGGCTACAAGAGATCTGATGCTGACTCCTGCCTTTACGTCAAGCGAGTAGATGAGAAGTTTATCTACATCACGCTGTACGTGGACGACGGCATGGTTGCTTCGAACGACCAAGAATTCCTGGATTCGGAGATCGAAGTGTTTAACAAAGTCTACAAGCTCAAGCGCCTCGGTCCAGTGAAGCTCTTCTTGGGTCTCGAATTCGAGCGTACATCAGATTACATCTTCGTGCATCAGTCCAAGTACATCAGGGATCTCATTGCCATGTACGGAGGAGGTTCAGTATCCAAGCACCCGGTGAAAGTCCCCATGGAGCCAAGGTCGGACGTCGAACATTCTACGGATCCTTTCGACAATGTGGCTCTGTACCAGTCAGCAGTGGAGCGCTGCAGTATGCTGCGCATCGAGCTCGACCCGATATCGTCACTTCGGTTCGTGCGGCAGCGTCCAAGGCTTCGGCTCCTACCCAGGCCGACTGGATTGCGGTGAAGCGTATCATCCGCTACTTGCAAGGCACTGTTGACTGGGGACTGAAGTTCAACCACGGAGGATCTACGGTATTCGAGCTTTACTCCGATGCCTCGTGGGGAGACGACATGTCGACTGGGAAGTCGATTGGAGCGTTCGTCTCGATTTTGGCAGGTGCTGCAATCTCTTGGCAAAGCAAACAGCAGTCGATGGTTGCAACTTCGACTACGGAGGCTGAGATTTTGGCGGCTTCCGCGGCAGCAAAGGAGGCCATGTGGCTTCGGCGATTGGCGGCGGATCTCGAGCTAGAACAACCTAAGGCTACACTGATCTGGGAGGACAACCAAGCGGTGATCGCGATCGCTCTCAACCCGGCTCATCACGGAAGGACGAAGCACTACAATGTGCATCACTTTTACATCCGAGAACGAGTTACGGCTGGCGATATTCGAATCAAGTATTGCAAGACAGGAGCGATGACTGCGGATATTCTTACAAAGCCGCTCGCTCGCAACTTGTTCGAACTTCATTGTGAGGGTATGGGAATGGTGTCCCTTGGAGCCTTGACCAGTGGGAGTGTTGTGGGAAATTAGTGGGGTCTGCGGTCCAGAGGGACTTATGGTCTTAGCAGTGGCGCGGGCGCGCGGGTGTTGTGCGGGGGACCGTCAGAGGCGGCTGGTTGTTTACATGAGATTGCGTCTTTTTGGCCTAGCTGTTTTTCTCTCTTCTCCACCACGCACTCGATATCACATCTCGCCTAGTCGCTCTGTTACAGTCGATTGACCTTTAGCGACCCACTATCTCACAATAGGTTAGTTGAAATACATCACCACGCACTCGATATCACATCTCGCCTAGTCGCTCTGTTACAGTCGATTGACCTTTAGCGACCCACTATCTCACAATAGGTCATCTATCGACGTCACGTAACTAGAGACGCTCCTACAATAACAAACCGTGCACAACAAGGGTGACGACGCTCCGGACGGTGGGTCGGGGAGCCCGTAAGGACCTTGTCGTTTGCTACTCACCTGATGACTCGGTTGTTCAACCCGTGCCGGTGGGTTTGACGAGTGGTGGAAACCAAGTGAGGGTAGTAGCAGCATGCAGACGAGGTCAAGTCGAGTCAGGTCGACCATGAACGTGGCCCGTCGGTCGCACCATCAAATCGCCCATACCAAACATGCCCATGGCAAGAGAGTACGAAGGCAATAATAGTCCTTCAATATGAGTCGAGGCTAACTGGTGAGTAAGGGTCAGCGGACGTCGCCTCGCCGATGATGACTGGGGACCCTCTTGCGACTGGGTGAGCGAGCGCGTGAGTGGAGCAGAGGCAAGGACTGTTAAGACCGACTCGCGTTGGCTGTCTTGTCGTGTCTCGGCCTTTCTCCTCCTTTCTCGGCTCGCCCCTGCTCATGCTGGACCCAACCCCGCCTCAACTGCGGCCGTCGTAATTCACGGCAATTGCAATCCATATCTTTCATCTGTACTGCGCATGCATACCGAGCCGTCCTTTGGACCCAAGGGGTAGAATTTCTGCACATGCTATACAAGCCCTACATCATGCCTCTAACTAGCCGGAAGCCTATGTATTCTGGTACACAGTCAGCACCATCCCGGAATTACCTCCTACTCCTAGTACCATGGGCGATTAGACCAGAGTTCCAGAACCATACCCGGACTGGCAACCTAGCGCCGCCGGGACCGTCCCGAGATCATTCCAGCGTCCGACTTTCGATTCTGAGACCGTCCTGAAATTCCTTCCCGATCCTGGGATAGTCCCAAGAGGGCGAGCGCGTGCCGGGATCGTTCTAGAATTGAGCGCCGAGCGCCGGGATGGTGCTGGGATGGCGCCGGGATGGTCTCGGCAGAGCGCGCACTCCCAAAGCCATACCCGAAATACCCCCGTTTTTTACACACGCACACATAACCGCTCTACTCGCTTGTCACTTTGGGCTCACATAAGGTCGGCTTTTGGGCCCACGTCGGAGGCACTCTGGTCCCACATCGGAGGCGACTTTGGGATCACATCGGAGCGGACTTTGGGATCACATCGATGCGGACTTTGGGATCACATCCGAGGTCATTCTTGTACCACGTTCATGGGAACTTTGGTACCACATAGTGTAGAGGCCTGTATCTCTTGCAATATGTGATGTATCACTCTGGGGAAGGTAGTATGATGTATGTACAGGTCTATAGTACTTCTGGCGGGTGAGACGAGGCGGACAATGCAGTAGTTGCTACATCGGGGTTCTTCCGCGCTGTGCCGCTCCGCGCCCGTGTCAGCGGTTAAACCTTACGCCGATCGTCACGAGGCAGCAAGCGTAGCTTGCAAAAAATATCATAGGGTGGAGCAAATGTTTTTTTTCTTGCTGACTAGAATACTTATGCGGTAATGGCATAATCACTACATGGGTGAGCTGTAGTGTTCCTTAGGCCTGCAATCGTTAGCACCCTTATTCGAGAAAATTCAAACATTCGGCGAAAGCCCTGGGGCTGCGCCAAAACTCGCAGGCACTCGTCTTTTGACGGGCTACACCGGCAAACTCACGAATGCCCCTGAAAGCAGCTCCTTTCCTCAGAGCTTCACACGCTCACTGGTCTTTCCCCCACTCTCTCTTTCTTCTTACACATAAAGTCCTCACGTAAACACTCCTCCCCAGCTTAGTCGCGCGAAATACTGTGCATCTCGAGCAAACGACGCCCAGTGAAGGGTTTACCTTCAAGGTAGATGGCGCCAGTCGCACTCATCATGTCGACAGGAGAAATGAGCCAACTGCTCCAAAAACAAAGGGGGCCGACCACCCATCGCGTTGCAGGAACAAAGCTCCCCAGAGGGATACGCATCGGAAGTTGACTCGGAAGTGGATGAGGATGAGGACAGTCTGCAAGTCTTGGCAGCTTTGGTCCCGGTTCCCTCAAAGTCCTCGATATCTAGCCCCTCCGCAGTCTCGGGGCTTTTAATCTCTCCAAAGAGCCGTTCGAGAGACTCCGACGAGGATTCGGCAGACGAGGGTTACTACGGAGTCGACGACGACAATTCGGACGAGAAATCAATTGACATCATCTTCTGTCAAAAGGGTATTACTGTTTCATCCCACTTAGAATAGTTTAGTATCTAGTTGTTGATATTAGCCGCGCGCGCGCCTCTAGCCTTCCAAGTGCGCACGCCCTTAGCGCTTCTCTCTCTTCTCCAACTATCTTTACTATCTTCTTCGGCTCTCGTGCTTACGTACATTGTGCCTCGGGCCTCAGGTTCCTAAAATCTTCTCGGCACTACTCCTGGCTTGGAACGACAAGAAGATCCTTGACCGGCACACGTACGAGCCCTCTCAACAGGACAAAGATATATTGAACACGACGCACGAGGCAATTTTCTCAAACATGATCCTCACGACTGCAGAGCACAACGAGCTCCGTCTCAGGTCGCTTGTTCTCAATTGTCGCAAGCCGAGGTCCGAATGGGAATTTGTACGCAAACTTCCTGTCCTGGAGCTCCCAAAGTTCATGGCTACAGAGGTATGTTGAAGCTGCATGCTGCGCTGCGTTTTGTTTCGTCCTGTGAACGACCTAACTTTCATTGGTGCAATCTATTAACAGAAGCATGACTGGGCTCCACGCAAATATGAACGCTGTCTTGCTGTCGTCGAGCGACCTTACGGTGACGTGCCCTCGTCTACTCATCATCAACATCCGTCGGAGGTGGCAGTGGGGATCGAATGGCGTCCGGAAGTGCCTATCACCCTTCGAGAAGCTTGGAGTCAACCCGGCGAAGGTCGACCTGTTGCGGAGGTTCTACGGATTACACATTGTTGCTCGGGGCCTGTAAAAGAGTTCGGGTCAAGGATGGCAAACTTGGGTACAAGAAACGAGACAATGACAAGGACCCCGGGAAAACATGCTCTACTCAACTCAAGGTGATCATCCCGGATAGGAAATCAAAGGAGCTTGGGTTGGGTGGCTGATAAGACTCTCTGTTACCTTCTTCGTCCCTTGTGTAGATCCTCGTTCAGGCCGACGATCTTTCATCGGCGCTGGTGTACACCCTCGGCAACCATGAAGGACGCCAACCACCGCCGAACGTCCGACGTCCAGCCCCTTTCATTCGTGCGTTGGCGCATCAGGAAGTCTTTCGGCAGGCCAACACGCCCACGCTTGCATTTCAAAGTGAGTGTGTGCTCCAAGTTTGCACAAGAAGTTTCCACTTCTCAAGACTGACCATCAGTTCCTTGCTCGATGATGAACTCGATCATTTCACAGATATGAACCAGCGGAAGTCGGTCTGGGAGAAACAGAACGAGATCATTCTCCCGCAGTACAGGAAAGTCGGCGCAAAACAGCTGCGCAATATGTTCAGGGCAAAAGGTCGACAGAACGCGCAGCATGGATCCGCCTTGTACTCGCTAGCTCGCACGGCTGAACTGAGACCGTTCACCCTTCAAAATGCAACGGAGCCCGAGACACGCGGAGTGGCCTAGTGAGTGATCACGATCTAAGCTGCTTGCCGATTTGATGAGCTAACAAGCGGCGGAGGTATTTACCCTTGTCAGCTTTCAACCTTTTAATGAGAAAACGAAGCAGCCGTTGATCTGCGTCCTTGCCTCCCTCCACTCCATCGACGTGTTGATTTCCTTCGCCACAGTTGGGAACGATTCAGGCGATTGGTCGCGGTTTGTTGGACTTGACTCAAGCTGGCGATACCTGAACGAGAACCGCGCCCCCCTCACCGCCCTCGTCGCGACTGGCTTGAAAGACAAACTTGCGCTAGGTGAGAGCCCGGGAAGCACTTAAAAGAAAGGTCCGGACGAGTACAAAGACTCATTTCATCGCTTATGTATTGTCTTCTTCAGGTCCTATGCTTCTCTCCAGTGATGTGAAGGCAGATACTCTTGTCATCTACTTGGACACGGTAAAGAGGCTGTTCAAGGAGCGCGCCGCGATCCTTGTAAGGAGTGCGTTGTAAGATGGGTTGACCAGGGTGTGCTGCGCGTCACGACAGTTTTGAGAGGAGTCGCTCACGCCCTTCTGTACCGTCGACGATTTGCATGCGTACTTCAGAAGCTCGTGAGAATGGGCCCAATTTACCCGGCTCGTCCCCCAGGTTGCCAAATCTTCTCCAAAATGCCGAATTCATCTTGGAAAATCAGTGGCAACCACCAAATTTCATGATCGACAAAGGTCGGACTGAGCTCAACGCCTTGACACTCTGTAAGCGCCGCTGCTTGCTAGGGCTACTATATGAGATGTGCAGACTGCTCTCACGATTTTGAATTCCTGATGATCGTCGTCTTCTGCATCTACGTTACTATAGGGAAAGAAAAGCACAACCTCAACTTTCACATACGCCTTTGCCAATTCCACGTGGTTCAGGCCATTATTCGGTGGTCGAGTGACAGGAATGACGGCGAAAGGGGCAACACCCTCAAGCCTTCTCGGATTGCTCGCAAGACGTTGATCAACATTTTGTACGAATTTCGATCCATCATCCAGCGCTTTCGTTTCATACGCACCGAGCATGAAACAGATGCCGAGGCGACAGCTCGGCGCTCGGCTGAGATCGAAGGGAAGAAGCGGGCGTTCTTTGAAAAATCGGACGCATGGATCGACGAAGAGTTCCGAAGTCGTCGCAAGCCAGCAGCAAACAAATCAGACGTCACCAAGAAGTCGGAACTGGGTTGCAACAGCCGAGAAGAAGAACAATTACAAGCAAAGAAGGATAACTTTCGGGCGTATTTCAATGTTGACTGGTTCGTACAAGAGTGGATCGGTGAGTCTTACTTATTCCTTCTTTACGTGTTCTCTCACAGTTTTTTTGGCTCACGCATTTCCACAATTCTGAAGAAACATACACAGATGATGGTTACCCTTTGGCGTTTCACGGGAAGCCATCAACACCAACAACGTGACTGAACGAGCCTTCAAGACCATCCAGCAAGAGCATCTCCACGGCCGAGCCAACAAGAGGTATTGCGTAGCACCGGACTCAAGGAGCGAATCTCGACGGAAGAGCTGACAATTCTGCTTGCGCTCTGCACCTGCTAGGATCGACAATCTCGTTGTGGTCTTACCCGACAATGCTCTAGTTTATGACATTTGGAAGGACGTATCGAATGCAAAACCGGATCATGTTCTTCGAGATACTCTGGCAAATTCGATGGACATCTGGGAGCTTCGACAGTTCCGCCCTACCGAAAAGGAGGGCCAGTGGGTGCTAAGTTTACGGTGAGGTTTTACGGGTACCAGTGCCTTGGCTACCAAGCCCTTACTGACGCAAGAATGCTTCGGATTTCAAACTCAGATCCATGGATTCATCAATCACTCTCGATACTCGCGCGCCTTATTGTCCTTGTCGCGCATTCAAGCAAACAGGAAATAAATGCGCTCATCTTTGGGCGTGCGATCTGCTGGTTCACAATGGCGACTACCACACAGCGATGAGTGCGTCCGAAAGCTTTGATCACCCTCGTAGCGGCTTCACAAGCCTACAATCTGACAATTGGTGTGGGATTTCTCTTGCAGACCGCATCATGGTAGCAGCAGCAGCGGCAAAAGCAATGTCGGACATGCGGGACGGAACAAAATCAAGCAAGCTCCACGACGCCTCCGTCGAAGCCTTGGTCGACAAAGTATTGGACTCTAAAATGCCATCGGCTTTGGTGGACGACAACGAGCCAGACGAGCCCTTGTCAGAGGACGAACTCGACGAACGCGACGAGGTGGATTCGGACGTCGAGGACGAGGACGAACGCGCTGCCGATATAGCCGATGTTGCTGAATTTCAGCCCAACTGCTCAACTGTCAAAGGTGAGCAATGTCTGAACGCCTTGCCGGAACGGAGACTTCCGTTCCAATCTGGTCTTTTTCTGTCACACAGGCAGATCAGCCAGGAATCGGCCATTGAAACCCCATCGTAGCAAGAAGACAGCCAAACCAAAACTCTCAAAATCGAAGTCAAATTCAGGGGTCACGCTCGAGCACTCGGGGAGAGTCGATGGCAAAGCAACGGCAGCATTTAGACGTTGGATACGCGACAAGCTTAATCCTGATCAACTTCGTCCAAAAACTTCCAAACACACCATCTTTGAGAACGGAACCACTCAGTTTGGGAAGACCCGTGGACGCCCACGTGAGACGAAATTTTCCAACAGCTTATCCTCGACCAAAGATCACGCGGCTGCCAAGCGAATGGCGGCCATTCCCGAGGTCATAGACATCGAAGAACTGAGCGACGACGAGAGGCCACCATGCCAGCTCGCGCCGTTACAAGAAGGACGTCTTCCACTCGACATCTACGATACAGTTCAGCCGGAGGAGCGCCGAAGCAATGTTTCCGCCGTCAAGGACATTATCAAGCGCATTCCCAACGAGGTTCAGAAGGTTGATTGGGACGTATTCCTCGACATTCACGCCGGCGACCACGCACCAGGCCTGAACTTGAGCTCCTTGTGCGAAATGGCCAACGCCAATTTGTGGTTGAGGGCTTCGCACATCGATGCTTTCAGCAGCGCTATCAATCGGTTCCAAGGCCAATTGCCTTTCAATGGTCGGTCAAAAGAGGTTCGTGACCTTGAACCAACATGCTACGCATTCTATCTCCAAGGAGGAAAGTGCGCCAAGGGAATTGGAGGCACTCGACCAACCGAGCGGCAGCAGGGGGTGAGTTCGGATGGGAGTTCGCGAGCATATCTTTCTATCATTATTGACAGGAGGCCTGCCTCTTTGTTTGCGCTGCCCCTTTACCAGATTATCCTTTCTCGAACACCAGTTCTACTCTTCCCAACTCATGTCACCAATCATTGGATACTTGTCGAGGCACGCCTTTCGGATTGTACATTTCGGGTGTACGACTCTCTTTTTGGCAGGGAGAACATGCGCAAGGAGGCAAACGAAAGTCTCGATGTGAGTTCATCCCCATGACCATCACAAAGCACTTTCAAAGGCGCTCAAACTCTGCGCAGCTGCTGACGTCATTCGCCCTTTCTGCCTGCCAGTCAATCATCACTTTCTTGGAAACTCATGCAGAGGGACCGATAGAGCGCATCACTGGAGGCATCGATCGACCGACGGTCCCGTACAGAAATTGGAAGCGATTGATTGTCAAAGCGGCGAAGGCCGGCGATCAGCCTCAACCGGATAGATATCCTCAACAGACTGATGGCAACGCGTGTGGGGCGTTCGTGTGCCGAGCGATGGAAACCCTGGTATGCGCAGCAGTCGCCAAAATGGAACCCGATTGGAGCTGGGGCCCACAGGTTGAGCCGGGAAGATTTTATTCGGAGCTTCGAGACTATATGTTGGATGTCACCCTGCACTCTCGTCTACGATGCGACATGAGCTCGTCTTGGTTTTCGGGCTCGCCGGAGTCTCCAACCGTCTCGTGTGCTACTCGTGATCCAGACAACACAATGGATAGCAGGAAGCCTCATGGCAATACACAGCCTGGAGATCACGTCGGTGAGTTCGAATAGGATATTGAAGCTCCTGCATGCTCTATTGTCCTAAGGAGCTCTGCTCTTCTCCTCCTCCTCATGTCCCTTGTTGTTTCGGAATGACTCACCCCTGATCTCATCACCCGGCCATTGTTTCGTGCGCAGGCTACAGCAGTGACGACGTGGAAGAAGTCTCACAACATCACAGTAAGTTTCAGGACAGAAAAAGCAACTTCTTGGCTTTGCTCGTGCCCTTGATTCCAGATTGTCACTCAATGATCCTTCCTCTCTTCGTGTCTGCGCCGCTCTAGTTTCCACCCCTGTGTCTACGAGATCCGTAACCTTCGAGGGGTCGAGACTTGCAAGGAATGTTTCGTCCTCTCCTGACACAGTAATTATCCAGCACCCACAACCTGGCGGTTTGTCACACGTGGAATCTGTACAAGGAAACAACATGTCGACAGCACGAACTCGTCTTGCATCGGACCAATCCGATTCGCCCCTAAACCGACCAACGCTCGCCTTTCCTTCATTTTCGCCAGTATTCGCCACACGCGATATCGAACACCTACCAAAGAAATGCAAGTACTCTGCGGTTCCTCAAGTGAGTAGCCCTTCCGCTGTTGTTACTCCCAGCAAACGGCGTCATTCGGCAGCGGAAAGCGTGACCCGAGCTCCAGTCGGCGGAAAGCTTGCTCGCAATGTCGAGACCGAAAGTTGAAGTGTGATCTAGGTCATCCATGCTCGAAGTAGGTACATTCTAGTATTTCATCATACCAAGAAAGAGCTGACAACTGGTTTGTTCACTTTGAGCAGCTGCACTAAGAAAAGGAGAGGTAAAGCGAGCCAAGTTTTTACATGTGAATACGTTTAAATATCGTTCAACTGCAATGATCATACAAGCAAAAGTCCGCCGATGTCGAAGCGTGACTCATTAGAATCTGTATCTTCGCTCGATCTCTATGAACTGTTCTTCATGGATGGGAGAAGGGAGGGACCGGTGCCAATTCTGGTCTAATCCGAGTCGGCGCAATCACGTTCGGAAGTGTTGGCCTTGGCGGCTCGGGACCGCTGACACCACAGCTGCAGGTGCGGAGAAGACAAGCGGGGCAGAACATCGATGTAGCAACTACTGCTTCGTCCGCCTCGTCTCACCGGCCAGAAGTACTATAGACCTGTACATGCATCAAACTACTGTTCCCAGAATGCTACATCACACATTGCAAGAGATACAGGCGTCTACACTATGTGGTACCAAAGTCCCCATGAACGTGGTACATACAAGAATGACCTCGGATGTGACCCCAAAGTCCGCTCCGATGTGACCCCAAAGTCGCCTCCAATGTGGGACCAGAGTTGCCATTCTCGGGACCAAAGTGCCCTGCTATTCGCGCGATTCGACTCCTTCGTAGAGCGCGCGAGCGGAGCCAAGTTAGCGGTGAAGCCAGTCAAGTTCACCTCGGGCAGACCTTAAAAATACGCCTCAACAGGCGCGCGCGCAGCGCCCCCTCACGCGCCTTCCAAGTCACTGCCCCAGCGGGCCAGCGCGCCGACTTGGCCCAGTTGAGGTATGCCTACCTCGATGTCGAGCTACCGAGACGTTCACTCCCACTACAACTCGGTGGAAAACCTGGAAACAAAGGCACAGTCGGCGAATAATAGTGCATTTGGATTTTTGCATATTTTTTGAGAGTTACTATTGTCCTCTGCAAGCTGAACAAGAGCTCTACCTCGAACACGTGATTCGGCACGGGTCGCGCGGAATAATTGGGGCCGGGACTGGCCGGGACGTCGACGCGTCACGACTCTTTTGCTTTGCCCAAGCGCCCCCTACTACGTATTCGAAGTAACGAACTATACAATGAGCATCCGTCACCTTGCGACAGTCTGAAACGAACGCCCACTTCGAAACGCCGGGTCAATCATACTTCTGCTGCTCCTATCATGATGAGTCAATCCAATCAACTTAACCACCTCCCGAATCGCAGCCAACGTTCTGCGCTCCGGCGATGAACAGCAGTATGTTTGCCGCCGATCGACACGGATGCTCTGCCTGGACTACCGGCTCACAATCACATCTGACACATAGGTTCATAAGCTGCCTCTAGGTACGAGTCGCGCACCTTGCCTTGGACTCCCTATCAGTCCGCATATAACGACTATTCGGGTCCGTGGGTGGCCGTCGCGTCGATCGCGTACAGCATCGGTCTGTTCTGACGTTACACCGTCGTGCACCCGATCCAGCGTCCACTTTCGCTGGCGTAACGGCCATCTCGAATCCTGCGTCGTACACCTATCAATCGTCGCCGGGATCTGCTTCGTCCAACCAACCAGCTTACCGTCCCAACGTTCCCCGATCATGGACGCATCGATGGCCCGTATCTAGCTCCGCCAGCAAGCATCAATCTCGCAAGCATCGCAAGCATGGTCGAACAAAGAGGGAACAATCCTGGCGGCACGGGTGACGCGGCAGGTTTTCCAAATACTGCACTTCCGCTCGCGATCGTCAAAAGTTGCGGGCCGCACAAGCTTCCCAAGACGAGGAGGGAGGCCGCGCATCAGGAGGGAGGGATGTATCAGCGAATGTCTGCGCACAGCTTGGAACGCACCCGTGGCCGACAAAAAACGTTGAGACCAAATGCCAATGGTACAACATCATCCTCAAGGAACTGTTCCGTGAGTACAAGAAGTGTAGCCTGCCTACTCTTCCATACGCATGCCTAATTTTGACCCGGCTCGCTGTCTTCAGAGTCCGCGCTGCGCCAACGCTCCGTGCTGGACGGCGAGAAGATCCAATCGCCCAAGTTCGCCTATGACGTAAAGGCCCTCAGGGACAACGCCAGAATCATTGTTCAGCGCGGCGCGCTCCTTCGCAAAGCGGATTTCCGAAGCCCGAGTAGCAAGCTCAAGTTGTTGGGACGACCTGGATCGGATCATCCCATTGCTGCGTGCAGGCGAGCTGAGCTTCAGGCTGGAGGAAGAGGTAATCGGGTCAAGTGCAGACCAGGCAATGGTTGACGGCGATGAAGGCGGCAACAGCGATGCTGACCGGCGGACTCGGAACACGAGCTCCGACGAGTACAGCGAGTGAGGTGACGATGGCCGAGCTTTCAGCGCCAGCCGGACTCGTCGACGCGCATGCGGTGCGGAGATCTTGGCTGTTGAAGGGCCAGAATTCGTTGGACAACACAGGCCACCACAATCGTTCTTTTATAGTTTTGCTTCATATGCATCCGGCTCTTGGTGACTAAAGGCGGAGAGGGTAATTGTTCGTTGCCCTTCGTACCTAATCTTCTCCTGGGCCGCTCGAGACCGACCTCTCCTTGTTGACAAGGGATGTGCCAGGGACGTAACCCTGCTCACAAACGTTATCCTTCTTGTTCTGCTGGGTTGTTCTCGAAGTACTATGTAGAGTTGAATTGCCCAGTGAGAATGGAGTGCTCCCTGATCCGTGGACCAGACGGAGCGTCTACTTTCCGGAAGTGACTCTTTGAGCAAAAGAATGAATGAACAGAATTCGCAACGCGATTCCACAAATTGCAGTATATGTTAGCATCTTCTTATCATCTATGAGCACTAAAGTGAACGGGCAAGGGTTGCATCTGGCCGGGCTCGGTCTTCGCCAAAGTGCCAATCAGAACTGCTGGGCCACGGTGACGACCCCCGGCCGATTGACTTCAAGCGGCGCGCGCTCCTAGAAGAAGCTGAGCCTGAACGCGCAAATGAAGCGGAGCAGAACACGTAGGAAATCAGTCGTAAGTAGCGAAGTAGCGACGAAATACGTGCTTGATGAGAGGCGGGTCGTACTCGATAATATATTCGGTGAGAACATGGAAGGCTTAGGCTTGTAACAGGCTTTTGAACCACAAAGCCCAATTGACTCCGAGACACAGTAATCGATGCAGTGGCAAATCGGCAGCCGTACCCGGCGGCTGACTTGAAAGCGTCTGAAACTGGAAAGTTCTCGATGGGCCGCTCATACCTACCTCTTACTTGAGAAACATCCCTTCTCGTCAATGAGATAGGCCGCCAATCCTCAGACCACGTGGTGAGTGCTCAAAGCAGAAAGAATTCTTGCATTAAGTTCGCCGCACTAAGATGAATTGTCAATGGCATTTCTGGTGAATCCGAATGTACAAAGACTCGGCGGTATGAGGCCATTCAGCTCTCATCGCGATCTTCGAGTTAGGCATGTTCTCAGATTATGACTCTATGATATTACCCGGGCTCTGATGTATTGTCGGCCATGAGAGCCGTCCGAAGAGTGTCGCAGCATCGAGCGGTCCACTGATGGTTGACCTGACTTCCCGGATGGGTCTCCTGAAGCTCCTAACTAAGGGTTATAATTGCATCATCATCTCTGTTTGCTGTATGCGCGGATCTAATTGATTTGACGCCATGAAAGGTCTTGTTCGTCACCGGTGTGCGCAGTCTAGGAGGTGAGGAAAAACGATCTCCGACTTCCCGTCAAGCATAGACTTGTTGACACCAAGCTTTTCTTAAAACACGCGCAAAGTCTCAGTAGCAGGGATGGGGATTGGTGCAAAGGTTCTTTGGCCGCGCCATGGCAGAAAGTCGAGTCCTTCGAGCGGGAATTCTCAGAGAGAGTGAACCGCCCAGCCGTCTTGTTCGGAGGAAGATACATTCTCTGTAGTGATCGAACCCACTCACCCATCTTCACGGGGTAGACCTTCTAGGTACTCGAGCAGTTGCATGCGTTTTGACTGAAATGACCCTCGGCACTGGTAAGGGAAACCGCCGAGCCATCTTGTTCGGAAGAAGGGCTTGCACGCACATGCCAACTTTGCTATTCAACTCTGTCCGAAGGTAGGAGATACATTCTCTATATTGATCAAACCCCCTCACCCATTTTCACGTGGTAGACATTCTAGGTACTCGAGCAGTTGCATGCGCTTTCATTGAAAAGTCACCCGGCACTGGTATGGGAAACCGCCGAGCCATCTTGTTCGGAAGAAGGGCTTGCACGCACATGCCAACTTTGCTATTCAACCCTGTCCGAAGGTAAGAGGTACATTCTCTATATTGATCAAATCCACTCACCTATTTTCACGTGGAAGACATTCTAGGTACTCGAGCAGTTGCATGCACTTTGATTGAAAAGTCACCCGGTCAGTCACCCGGCGGGAGCCTAGTAAGGCAGGCGCAGCCCAGAGATTAGGTCTAACGATATTTCTTCCTATAAGACGGTGTTATTACTCTCACCTACCGCAACTGAGACGACTTTAGTTTGCAAACACCATGTCCATTGTTTCAACATTAAGTTGCTCCACTAACTCAATTTACATCAGAAGCTGGTCTAAACGTCCGAGAAGTATTCGTCTTCCTGACCAGCGAAGTCATCGCCGTAGCTTTCATCTGAAGAGCTGCCCATCTCACCGTCCTGCTCGAGGAGTTATGCGAAGAAAGGCCCCATCTCCTTTGCGAGTTGAGTCTCGTCGCTCATATCCATCTGCGCCTGAATGACCCGCACTTGCTGAACGTCACGGGCCAGCGGTGCAGGCCGCGCCGAGTCGAGGCCAGATGTCTCAATAGGACCGCGTGTTCCCGATCGATTATGTGCAGGTAGCTGGTGATGTTTCGCCTTCTCGACAATCCTTCCCGTCGCGTTCAATCGCTGATGTAAACCACGAAATTCTGACAGTGCAGGACGCATGGGCTCGGAATCGCCCTCTGACTGCCCGCGAGTGTCGAGCCAAACATTGAAGAAATGGTCGTCCTGGGACCAAGAACATTCGCGCAGCTGAAAAAGCTCCATCCGGCAATCCAGTATAATGAGCGCGCGGTCTCAGATCTCTTCAACATCTTCAGTGCCGAATATGGACTCGGCATCAGCTGGGTCGATCGATTCAGGAAGGGTATCTGTTGGGATGGTTTGAAAGATGCCAGGGCGACATAAGAGGTGTTATGGAGCACGCTGTATCGAAAACTTACCCGACATGTTAGTCCAAAGTGTTTGGAAACTAGTGCTACGAGTCTTTTCGTCTTCGATCCAAGCCAAAGCTTGCCGCACCTCGGCGCCGATCCGCGCTTTCTCCTCACCGACTCGATCCTTGGCGCGCACAGCTGCTACTCCTCGGAATGAGCGACCGTAGCCCGCTCAACAATCGCTCACAGCCCTCTCCATCAGTCAACCCGAAGTTCGGAGCGAACTGGCGTATGAAAACATCGTTACATAAAAAGAATCCTTTAAGAGGAGGAAGCGGGGTGGGGAGTAGATTTGCAGGTTCTACTTTCAATGTGACTATATTCCCCGTCGGTGAAAAGTTAGTCTCTAAGTGTGTAAAGTTCAGCTGTTAAAGTTGAATGAAACTTCGTGGTGTGTACGGAACGTGGTAAGCCCTTTGGACTCTTTGAAAGTGCAAAAATATTGCTATCTAGAACTGAATAGTTAAGTTTAATAACTTGTAATTCTACGGTTCCTTTTCCCAATCAGACACCTCAACAACGTGTCAGCTTTGATGATATTGTAGGTCAAACCTACAGCGTCTATATTATTGCCATTGCCGGTGCAGAATCTGCTATCGGGTAAGAAATTTCGCTATTTGCTGAAACAGTCTTACGTAGAACTTATGAATCTGTTACTACACAAGCTAAATTATTTGAACATTCTAAACCAGTAACTATTAGTATTCCTACTAATAAATTAAATAAACGGAATGAGGCGGGGGTTGAACTCGACTTGGCAGGACCAGATATGGGCGTATGCATGGAAGACGCTCGTGGCGAACCCCAGTCGCTTGAAAAGCTTTGGCAGGAGCTGCCTCTGGTGACAAATGATTAGAAAGTACCAGTGGGAACCCGTTAAATTAACGGGAGGATGAAATTCAAAAAATAGCAGGATAATCGAACAGTCTACATGATATCAGCGCAGAGGTTAAGAAAACATAATACGAAATACAGCAAAGAAACAAAATCCATTCATCTTACATTCATTGCCGAAACAGCCTGCATGTCGCTTGTTGCCGGACTTGGCTTCAAACACTCGTGCAATGAGATCCGGACGGTTGCATGCTTTATCGGCCCCAGTGCAGCCTTGATTTCCGGTGAGTCGGGGTCGTACGTCATCGTGATGAGCAGCGGAGGCTTTCCATGTTTGACAACGCACGCCATCGCATCCTGGTATCGCGCTGCGTGATGTCGCAATTTGGTTCGGGGTCAAGCCGTTGATGCCTTGGGTCGTGGTGAGGCGTAGGTTCTCTTGATGCAACCGGATGTGTTGAGTCAATCAGTCTTGACTTGGGAGTACATCCGTAAATCACAAACTCCAGGAAGGGACGTTGGGTGCAATGCGGGATTGAGAAGTACTCGTCGCGTTTGGCAAGTAGTGCGCAAAGAATGGTGAACGCGACTCTCACCACCTCGACCCCTTTACTTGACCTTCGTCCTAGATGTTCAAAAGTTCAATGTCAGTCTGTGCTTGCGCCTTAGACAGAATGGAATATCAGAGGAAGAGCCGAAGACGCGTACGTTCGCCATCACCATCCTCTTCGTCCCCTTCCTCGCCGTCTTCATCCTCATTGTCGCGGTCTTCGTCCTCCTGTTCGTCTTCGTCATCCAGACCGAGACCGGCAAGTAGCTCGCGCAATTGGACACCATTGTCAATCTGCTCTCGGTTTCTGGCGATGGGCGGCCCAGCTTGGTTGAAACCGCAAAGAGGAATGTTGGGGTGGAAGCCATCTTCCCCGCGGGAAGAGTAGTGGGTACCGGAGAGGCATCGCAGACGGATGGAGCGAGCTAACGGTTTGGTACTTGGGCCGACCATCGGGACATCGATCACCGTGCACCTGGAGAATAAGGTCTTGCGGTCCACGATCTCCGGTGTTGGTGTCGGAACCGCAGATAAGCATCGCCATTTCCGTGCTCGACGTAGGAGGGTTGTGGGTGCGTCGGTCCCGGCCTGGCGGGAGGCAGAGGCGCAGGATCCACTCTTTGGTCGTATCCCAACCTGCGCGAGCTTTGGCCGATGCGAACTCCCTCACAAAGTGATTCTTGGTACGCAACATGGACTCGAGCTTGGTCAAAGTAGATCGTTGCATGTGACTGTCTGCGCCGTCGGGTTCAAGTCGAGTGTCGGTGGCCTCGGCCGGGTTGATCAGCCATGTTTGAGCAAAGGCTGGGCATTGATTCACGGCAGGGATCAGGGTGCCGAGTCGATGGTAGAGGCGACCAAACACGCGAAACACGGTGGCTCCTAGTTCCCAGTGCTGAGCCTTGCAGTGGGTGCACACGGCCGTCTGCGGGCCGAGGTCGTCGCGGATCGAAACGTGGGGCTTGAGGGGTTTGAGCGCGATTCGAGCCCGGCGCACTCGCCTTTGCGGAGGTGGTGGTGGTGGGGCGAGCCCAGCGTCGAGTTGGCCATCGCGCTGACGACGCTGTCCGTTCTGCACAGCTGCACGGCGGGCTCGTATACGTGTCGCAATGCCAAGATCGGTTGCATTGTTGTCATGACGCGCCGGGGGGCTGATTATGTTGATCGGTGCGGGACGAAGAGGAGGGTTGAGCCGCCCAAGACTTGGCGAGGTTGCGATGGCCCTCCGCTCTTGAATCAACGACGCTTCCTCTCACTCGCACCACCGCAGGTCGATGGAAGTACGAGATCTCAGCTCCGCAGCTTTCTCAATGGGTGCAGGAGGGCTTCACAAATCACCAAATGGCATTGCTTACCGGGGTCTCGTCCAAGACAATCAAGCGGCGTCGCAAGGAGTACCAAACCCCCGGCAGATTCACTGACATTTGTGACGCCGATCTCGAGCGACGCGTTCAATGGCTCAAAGAAAATGGGTCAGAGTTCACCGGATTATCGGGTATCGACGGCATCCTCAAATCGGAAGGGGTTGTGGTGGCACGAAAGCGCCTTCGTTCTCTCCTCTTCAAGCAGTGGACCCTCAAGGCACCACCGATCGATGGGCTCGGCGAATCGTCCGACGCGAGTATTCCGTCCCTTTCCCAATGAGCCTATGGCACCTCGATGGTCAGACTCTTTACCTCTCTTTGGCTCTCATTTCTGACAGGTCCCTGACACTGATGAACTTCACTTCCTTGTTCTCAACAGGTAATCATAAGCTTTCGCGATGGGGATTCGTCATTCACGGTTGTATTGACGGCTACTCACGCATGATTACTTTCATGCGTGTGTCTCGTGACAATCGTGCTTCTACTGTGCTTCAATATCTCAAGGAGGCTGTAGAGTTGTTTGGTTGGCCAAGTCGGGTCCGCTCGGATTATGGAGGCGAGAACGTTGGGATCATGCGACTAATGGAAGAAGCTCGAGGTTGCGGTCGCGGTGAGTCGGACCAGTTCCATCGGCTCCGAGGGACTGATCTGAACGTGAATTTGAAAATTCAGGATCGCACATCATGGGGACTTCGATAGGGAATCAGCGTATCGAACGGCTATGGCGAGATGTGCGATGTTGGCAGATTGAATCGATACGCGACGTTTTCTACGACCTCGAGAACCGACACCACCTTGTTCATCGCAACCCTATTCATCAATGTTGCCTGCATCTGGCGTTCGGCGCATACATTCATGCCGCTGTCAATCGATTCATCCGTGTATGGAATCACCACACCCTGAAACGACCAAAGGGGCAGATGCGAGATCAAGGCCGAACGCCAAGGGCGATGTTCATCTTAGGTCAGTAAACAGATATCCCATTCAAGTCTTCCGTGGCTCAGACCCGCTTGTCCCTTTTCTATGAGAGGCAGAGGCAGAGCCGAGCAGGCTGGCTTTTGCTTTGACTTGTCTGACGATCAATTCCTCCAAGATCTCGACGTTGATGGTGTAAATGCGGAGCTCGATTTCGCGGAGTACGGCGATGACGACGATGACTATCAGGAACGTGATCGCCAAGACAGCGATCAGCATGCCCTAGTGACGGAAGTGGACGACGAACTGCTGGACGAAGAAGCGAAGGCAGCGCTGTTCGAGGACATCCGAGTTCATGGTTTTGAATCTGATACTCTTGAGATTGAGGAGGCGCGGCAGAAGTATTTAGTGGCTGTTCGATGGTCGGAAGAGAACCTTGCAATGTGGTAGGGTTTTAATCGTGCCCTATCGCTCATTGGCTGGAATTGATGGTCCAAGCTGGACCTCGTCTGAGTGACAAAGTAACAGCCGCGCAGTGTCGCCGATGCGCCGATCGTCTCTGTCTCGCACAAGAGTCATGAGTCAAGATTTGGTACGTGTTACAATTTATTGTCTATATTTGCAATCCAAACTCGCTAGTCTACGACAACGCATGGTTAGTCTTGTGGCCGCGGGGGACGAGAGGTTCGTTCCGAACGTCGGGGGAGAAATCTCCGAAGGCGCGTTCGACAAGGGCGGGGTAGCAAGGCGAGTGTGATCGTTTGGAGGTTCGGTCGAAGAGCTAGCGGTAGCATGTTCCCTTGAGTCGGCAAGTGATTGCATCTGCTGCTCAAACTCATCGCCCTGGCTGTCTCTTCGGACCAAAGTTCGGCGGCGGAGGTAACGTTTCACCCTTGGATCCGGGACTTAGGATCATCTCCTGTATCCTTTGGTTCCCCGCGAGGATGTTCTGAACTCGACGCTTCTCCGCACTTGAATCCGAAAGTCCAGACGAAGATAAATCATCCTTGCTCGCGTCGTCGTCGTCGTCGTCGTCGTCATCCCGGGCGCTGGCGCTGACGCCGATCAACATTTGCGCTTTTCCCCCAGTCTTCCTCTTCTTCTTCTTGCTCTCAGTTTGCAAACCCTTGGCGCGTTTCCCAAGCGAAGCTGCTGTAGCGTCATCATCCTCATCGTCGCCGTCGCTATCTTGTTCCGCCTTGCGCTGAGCAATCTTCTCGTCTACCATGCGGTTCCATTGCTTGAGCAAAAACGTCTTATTCGCCCTGCGATCTTCCTCGAAGCGGTCGTTTGGGTTGGAGTCCCAGGCATTCGAGTCACCGACGTCCCCGTCGTCCGCTGGGAAGGAATTGTAGGCCTCGTCGTCGTCGGTTGCTGTGACTGCATGGATGCGGGCAAAATCGCGCCAGTCGTCCGCCGCCGAATCGACGTAAGAGATTACTTCTCGGGAGAAGAACATGCCCCGAAGTCGAGCAGGACGGTCCTCTTTGGCAAAAGAAGGCACACCATAAATATCTGCACCCTCCGGATCACCTTGATTTATGTCCCGAATGAACATGCCGTTGCGCTCGACGATCGATACCCCAACGCGTTTCTTGAACAGACGTTCCTTCAACTCGCCCTTGTGAAGAATCGTGCAGAACTCGAGCACCTTTGCGTCTGAAAGAAAATTTCGGTCCCGATGTGCGGGCATGAGTACGAGACAGCCGCCTGGGCTTCCAACAAACTGAGTTGCGAGCTCTTGTGCAGTCGGACGTTTAGGATAATGATCTTTTGGGATCACGTCGAGAGGTTAAGGCTCCCAAATAGCTGCGAGTCTTGTGTTCGGAAGGTAGTAGTAACTGTGGTGCGGAAAAGACGTCAGCATGCTTCCTTGCCACGAGAGACCAGCGGACGATCTTACTCGTAGTCTTGAACCGAGAACTCGCCATCAATGTCGCCTAGGCGTTTACCTCTGAGGCGTTCCCGCAGGCACTTCGGATGTTGATCGCCAACAACTCTTCGAACCTCCGCGTTGATCGCGTCATCGACATCTTGCGATGATGCGGAGAGGGAGCCGAGGCAGGGTAAAGGCGAGGTTGAACTGAAGGTAGGCGCGACGAACGACGCCAAACTCGAATTTTAGCTGGCCCTCGAGCAGTTCGGTCGATTTGGTTTTACCAATGTGCGTGTAGTTGTATCCCGGGTTGTTGAGCAGGATGGGAAGGACGACGAAGGCGTTCGCAGCTTTGACGACGCCAGCGTGCGAGGTGGGGCTGAATACGAGGGTGCTGGGGTCGTGGGCCACACCCTTGCCCTTCCAGCTCTCCGCCTTGCTGGTGGGCATCGGTTGCATCGCTTCGGCGGCGGAGGAGGCGCGCGAAGTCGATTTCTTGAGCCCTAGCTGAGCGCCACTCAGCCTGCCACGTGCCGACCGTGCCGCTGGTGTCAAGAGCCCACCCCCGTTGCGATCATTCGCGTGTACCGGAGATGATCGCGACCTCCTTGCGTCGCTCGAGGTCGATCGGCTAAAAGCCAGGTCGGGCAATGGCGCGGCGGGAGCTGAATGACGGGTGGTCGACGCGCGACTCGACGACTGCAAAAGAGTTGAGCTCGATCCCTTGAGGATGTGGAAAGAGTCGAGCCGGATTTGAAGGGATTTGACCAGTCGTTAACGTAAGCCCAAGACATATTGTCCCGGATCTAGTCTACGAAAGCGAGAGCCGAGAGATCAGCAATGGGACACGGAACAAGGGACGGCAAACGGCCAACGTGAATCGACGAGACTGACCTGTTTCCTCTAGACCCAGGTTGTGAGAGTTGATCAGCTCCAGATATGCTGCTGGACCTCGTTTCTCAGCCGCGACCCTAGCTTCCGTCTTGCCGAAAGCCATCGCGCGTTGTTCAATTGAGCGTAGATCGGCTCGGCGAGCTTCGATTTTGGCAGCCATGGCAGCGAATTGTTTTTCATTTTCTGGAGCGTTACCACCATGCTCATCATTTCGAGCTGTTGAGCTGGAGTGAGTGAAGCTTGAGGTTGAGGTTGAGGCTGAGCGGGCGGTTGAGCAACGAGAAAAGGAGGGCGCGAGTGGGCTGGGAAGACTCAGGCACGAGCCCCGACACGCGCTCGATATGTTGTTGTAACGAAGGTGCATCGCCAGCGGTTGCAGCGCCAAAAGAAGAAGCCGTATCGGAATTCAAGGCCAAGCTGAACAAATCGTCGGTCGAGCCAGATGTTGATCCGTTCATGTTCATCAGGAGAGGCGAGGGGAAGACAGTGGCAGGAGGGAAAGAGGCAAATCCAGGCCGGACTCGAGGCGGTTGCCTGGGCGCTGGGTGCGGGAGGGTGCGGGCCTCAGGCCTCAGGGTCAAGCAGCGCTGCAGCAGTAACAGCAGCAGGCTCAGCTAGGTGGGTGCAGAAGAGCTGATGGCTACACATGAGATTCAAGAGAGCTTTCTCTGTCCCCTGGATTGGAGGGAAGTCATGCCATGCCATGGGTCATGACGGACGACCTTGCGGCATGCAAGACTACGCTTAAGCTTAGTTAGTTAACTAACTACGCCACCGCAAATAGTTAACTAACTATCCCAACTATTGAGGCATAGTTGATAGTCCCGGCGCTTCTGGTCTGCTCTGTCCCCGACCCCCCACCCAGTCTTTGTGGACTTTGTATGCCCGGTCGTGTCTCGCTCGGAACGTCGACTTGTCGAACTACGAGTCCTCTTCTTTCACTCGATCTGGAAGCTTTGTCGCCGTCGTCGATTCTCGTCGGATCTTTTGGAACCGATCACCGAAACGGAGTTCGAGGGGCTTCGAGCCTCTATCCAGGAGTCCAAGGGTTGCCTAGTGTCTCTGTAAGACACCAAAGGGGGTTTTAGTAGGTATGGTTGATCCTGGTTCAGGGTCAATGAGCCCTACACTACTGGCTTCTGCCAGTGTGCGTAACAGCATTCCCTCCGACTTTTCCGAAGATTTCTAGGTATTAATATAATTGTGCTGTTAGTGAAGTCTATCAAATAAATAAATAAAAAAGATAGTTAGTTAGTTCTGGCTCGGAGGATATTACTACCTCTATACTAGTGCGGTGGCGCGCTTCGCGCGCCATGACGTCACGCCACGTGGTTTGTCTCGTTCTAGAACGTTCTTTGTCTCGACGGCCTATTTTATTATATAGTTACCCTAAGTTTACCCTAACTAGTAAAAAAAGTGTGAGTTAAGGAATGTACCTAAAATCGCTGTTTTTAACTAGGTTGCGGCCTGGAGGGCTGCCTGTGGTGGGTCTACCAGCATACTGTTGTGTCTGCCGCACCTGCCTGTGGTGTTCATGTTCCGATCAGAAGTCATGTACAAGCCCTGTGGTGACTTTTGTATTTTCCGCGCCGTTCCAACGAAGCTACAGCGCTCCCAGTATTTTCCTTCTTTTTTTCGCTGACATAAAACAATGCTTCCACTCATATTGCATTTAATGAACCGCAAGCGCGTGGCTTTGCATGATATTGCTTCTACAGCAGAGCTCTGCCTGACGTGCGAGGCGAGGGCTGGCGTTTGTCACGTGATGCGGTGCGCCGGCGGTGGAGTGTCATTCCGGCAGTCGACCAGCGGTATTAGGGGCTGAACAACAAATCAAACCACGTAAATAATCCTGCGCCACTCCCTCGAACCTTTCCTTTCTCACTCTCGCTCTCATCCAATTTTAGTGACACTCATTCAAGAACAAACCCTCGCTGCTATGTCCCGGCCCCAAGGTCGCCAGGGACTCGGGAGGGCCATCGCAACCTCGCCAAGTCTTGGGTGCGAGGGTAGCGCCGTACCATGGGCTACCATGGGCCTGCTCGAGCGCCCGCTGCTGGGCGCCCCGCGGCTCAACCCTCTTCTTCGTCCCGCACCGATCAACATAATCAGCCCCCGGCGCGTCATGACAACAATGCAACCGATCTTGGCATTGCGTGCAGCTGTGCAGAACGGACAGCGTCGTCAGCGCGATGGCCAACTCGACGCTGGGCTCGCCCCACCACCACCTCCGCAAAGGCGAGTGCGCCGGGCTCGAATCGCGCTCAAACCCCTCAAGCCCACGTTTCGATCCGCGACGACCTCGGCCCCCAGACGGCCGTGTGCACCCACTGCAAGGCTCGGCACTGGGAGTGCGAAAGGTCCAAGTCGACCAGACACCAGGATGCGATGGCGTGCGTTGTCAAACATGGAAAGCCTCCGCTGCTCATCACGATGACGTACGACCCCGACTCACCGGAAATCAAGGCTGCACTGGGGCCGATAAAGCATGCAACCGTCCGGATCTCATTGCACGAGTGTTTGAAGCCAAGTCCGGCAACAAGCGACATGCAGGCTGTTTCGGCAATGAATGTAAGATGAATGGATTTTGTTTCTTTGCTGTATTTCGTATTATGTTTTCTTAACCTCTGCGCTGATATCATGTAGACTGTTCGATTATCCTGCTATTTTTTGAATTTCATCCTCCGTTAATTTAACGGGTTCCCACTGGTAGAAAATAACAGAGATAGGATTATTTGTTCTTACTTATATATTCTTTATTTCTTGATTCATTTTCCTTTAGTTTTTTAGAAAAAAAATATATAATAAAAAAATGAAACTAAAGCAACAAGAAATAAAGCGATGCCTACCGGGCCTGGGCTGGCCCGACTCTCAGACCCGCGACAAGGACTGTTTACGGTTCTTACGCCCCATTACACACATCTTTTGCACCATCAGTCAGTCTGTCGGTGTTGTGGCACAGGTTACGACCTCAACTCTTGCTGACGTTGAGTTCTGACCTCCTTTGTATTGCATGTGCGCCACCTCCCCGCCGTCGCCACTGTCGTTCCCGTTCCCGTTCCCATTCGTCCGCCGTCATCGCGTCATCGTTCATCGTCGTGTCCGATCGGTCGCCCTGTCGCACCACGGCACCACTCGGTCGCCTGGCCTCCGCTGCGCTCCGCATCATCGCAGTGTCCGAAGGTGAAGCATTGCCCGCGGCCCAGAAGTCTTCATGGAGCTCCTTCCTCAAGTCCATCGCCAGTGGTCAGTCCAGCTCCCGGTATCGCGATAGGCGCGATCCCGAGTCGCTCGGCAAGGCGATGGCCTCGCCGTCGTTGCTCTGGCTGACTTGGTCGGACACACACTTACTCTACCTCCTTTTCCCGATAGCGACGGGCGATTTGTCTTCCATGACTGCTCCTCCGTTTATCCTCTCGCCGACGTCGTTGTGCGAGTTCCCTTCGTAAGTTCCCCAAGTGGTGCTCAGCCAACTCCCCACGTCGGGCCTTGCAAGTTTCCGCCTCGCTTCTGGCGACTATCGATGGGCTCTCAGGTTCCCCCTCGCTCCGACTAGATTGCAGCTGGCCTGACACATTTATGCATGTCACACACAGCTACTGGGGTGAACCGACCCAACAGTTTGCCGCCATCGCCGAAGCCAAGACGCCCGAGGCTCGCCATCTCGCCGTCACGGCTTGGTTCCTCTCGACCTGCCCCGGCCAATTCACCAGGCGTGAGAAGGAGACCGGTACCGAGAAGAAGCCGCTCAACCCTTTCCTGGGTGGGTCTGCTAATCTGCCTTCTGGCGCTCTCCCCGACTGACGTCAAGACCGGCGATTTCTTGTACAGGCGAACAATTCATCGGCCAATGGAACGGTGGAGAGCTTAAGTTGTGGGCCGAACAGGTCTCGCACCACCCGCCCGTGACGGCGTACTACCTCGAGAACGAGAGCAAGGGCCTCAGCTTCGAGGGCAACTGCGCCCAAAAGACGTCCTTCTCCGGCCGCGCCATCAGCGTAAGGCAAGTCGGCCATGGTATCGTGCGCATCAAACTCGCCGACGGCAATGTCGAGCAGTACCTCATCACCTTGCCCAAGCTCAAGATCGAAGGCATTCTTCTCGGTTCGCCCTACGTCGAGCTGTATGATTCGTCGCTCATCCAGTCTTCGACCGGGTACCAGACCTCGCTCGAATTCCGAGGCAAGGGATGGGTCTCGGGCAAGGCGCACGCATTCACTGCGACCATGACCAACGCGGGTCACACGGTGTACGTCATCGATGGTCTGTGGACCGGCGAGAGTCACTTCATCAAAGGTTCCAAGTCGCGAATCGGCGAACTCTTCCTCGACACGGCACCCGATAGGTCACCCATCGAGGTTAAGCCCATTAGCGAGCAGAGCGAGTACGAGAGTCGCCGAGCGTGGAAGGAGGTCGCCGATGGGATTCGGAAAGGTGCGTCGACTGGTGACGTGTCTGCTCACAGCGTGCGTCCTCTTTCTAGCCCAGTCCGTTAACCGATCCTTGAGATCTGATGTTATAGGCGACTTTGACACGGCATCCGCTGCCAAGAGTCGCATCGAAGTGAGTCCGAGCGAGGCTACTCCGTCGCGGCGTGACCGACTTCTGTGCTTACTCGTTCAGCTCTTACGCTCATAGAACTCGGAGAGGCAAAAGCGCAAGGACGAGGCCGCAGCTGGCAAACCTTTCGAGACACGTCTGTTTTACGTCGTCGAGGATGATCCCGATTGTCAGTCGCGTGGCAGTCTTGTTTGCGACTGGCCGTATTCACTGACGGTTCTTCGAACGACGTTCACTATTTGCCACAGACCATAAGCTGGTGGCCATGACCAAGCACGAGCCGCAGCATGAAGCGTCGTACAAGTTCAAGGGCCCCGACGAGGCATAACTATTCGCCAACCACTTTTAGGCTTGACCTCTAAGCCTCGCCGCTGTGCTCTAGCGCGCCATGGCGTCTTTCTATCACGAAGGGGCAAAGAGATAGGAGAGGTGAGCCGGACGTAGGGGCTCGAGGCGAGGTACGAGTCGAGAGATGTTCCAAGGACTTCCCGAGAGAGGCGAGGACGAGGGCCGAGAGCAAGGATGTGACCTTTTGCGAGATTCGAGTTGCAGAAAAGAGAAAGAGAAACAAGCTATCACACTGGACACTTTTTGTGCACAGGATAGAATGCAAAGGAACACGTGCCCATGAAACGAAGTCATATGCATCAAGCGAGATGATAAGAGCCAAACGGAGTCATGTGACCGAGCCAGATCACGTGGACCAGGCAAAACTACGTGGACCAGGCGAGAACACGTGTACAATAGATGTACCCGAAGCGAGACCATGTGGCCAAATGAGCTGATGATGTAAACGAAGCGAGATCATGTGATCAAGACATGATCACGTGCGATACTGAAGCGAGGACCCGTACTCGAAGCGAGCCGAGGTCACGTGGTCCGAGTGAGATCACGTGAGCCAAGGGCACAAGTCGCAAGATCCCGTTTGTGACACCTTCTGATTCCTCCACCCCCAGGCCAATCTGGGCGTGCAGTTCTTTTGCCAAATTGACTCTCGAACATAATGATAATAATCTGCGAAAGATTAGCCATACTCGCCACCTGGGTCCCGGTGCCGTTTACTGAGTCATACGAGAGTATCCGAGCGAAAATTAGCCTTAAGGTCTTCAATGGTCGCGCCGTGCGTACCCGAAAATGTACAAATCGGACCCTCCGAACCCCAAAGTACGACTCAAAAGTGGTACAAACCGGAAAAATTGGCACTCCAGATCTTGGAGGTACGTCCTGGATGTGGTACAAATCGATGTACCTCGACCTCGCACCTCCCTGGTTGTCCCCTGCTCGGCCGATGGCCGAGAACGTATCAGCGGCGGCAAATATTGGACTTAGTGACATTAGTGACAGGCGAAAATCTGGTGAAATAAGTGACAGTGACAATAATAAGTGACCGAGGGTCCGACTTTTGTCACCTATTAGTGACAGGGCCAAAACAATTAGTGACCCAGCCCTAGTCTGGGATCAGTAGGCGCGCGCCGCGGGCCAACTGGGGGTCCATTAGTTTGAATGAGTTTCTGAACGAAATTGGACGCGCGAGCCGATTGTAATAATGCAAAAAAAATGCGCTTCACGCTCCCAGAGCTCACAGACGTACAGACGCTCACCAAATCAAAGGGCGCTAGAAGTGAAACAAATGCCAATAGACGCCCCTGACAGCCTCTCTGTAAGACACCAAAGGGGGTTTTAGTGGGTATGGTTGATCCTGGTTCACGGTCAATGAGTCCTACACTACTGGCTTCTGCCAGTGTGCGTAACAGCATTCCCTCCGACTTTTCCGAAGATTTCTAGGTATCAATATAATTATGCTGTTAATGAAGTCTATCAAATAAATAAGAAACTGACCACCCTCACCTTGTGCCACGTCGCGAGCATCCTACGTTCTGCGCACTTCCCTGCGTGCCCTTGCTGAGGGTTAAGAGGACAGCATGTTAACTACAACAGCCCCTCCAGATGCACGAATTCAACTGCTCTTAGATGACGTGCTCGAGATTCCATGTGAGCAATTCGCCGCTATGTCTCCTGTTGCCGAGCTCACTGTCGGCGAGCTTCTCGCGTTCAAATTTACCCGGCTTGACCTGACCGTAACGCTCACTGTATCCGAATTCGAGCCAACATTTCATCAGCATCAGATTCGCCCCGATAGCACCACCCGCGCAGTATTCAACAAAACTCACGATCTTCGAGAATTGTACGCCTCCGGCTATCGATCCATTGAGGTTCGATCCCCTTGCACGTCGATAGTGGAACACATGCCAATCGGTTCCGAAGCATTCTGGCAACATCTGGACTCTGTCGAGCAGCTGAAGTCAACCATCTCGGATAACATTGATTGGCTAAGCAATGTTGAGGTCAATGACAAACGCGACACCGCGTACATCGAGCTGGCAAGCGCCTTGCTTGTTGCATTTCGAACCCCTTCACTGCAATTGAGAAAAGTTGCTCATCACGTCGGCGTCCGTATGCACCACAGTGCGCTATATCTACACAAAGCCGTCACCAGCAACTTGCAAGGCCTCACTGCAGTGTTGAGAGCGCCGAATCCCTCGGACTCAGTCGTTTCCAACATCGTGATTCAGGAGCTCTTTCCTACGCAAGCTAGTTCCGGAGTCTTCACCAATCGCAACAGCCGCGGCCAAGCTCAACTCTTCTTCTTGAATGGTCCGCGGGTCGTCAGCTGCCTTGACAGCTACAACTCGAGCATGCAGACCGTTGAGCCCCCAGCTGGTTTTGGCTTCGACGGCCACACTTGGCGAGTCCTGCACCCACAGGCGCAAGCGCAATATTACCAGCTGCAAAGCTTGAAAGGGGTTCTTGCAGCGTCGTTGGCCCCGATTCGGAAGGGACTTGCGCATGCTGGCGAGGAGAGGGGTATTAATGCAGACGGAGGGAGCGAAGCCGATAAGCCGTCGGGACCTTCGCAGGGTCCAAGCGGCCGGCTGTCAAAGCGGACGCGACGTTAGCTAGTACCGGGTCGTCGGAGCGATTTTTCGTATTTCTGGCTGTTGGAGAGCGATTTTGGGGCAATTTCCAAGGCATTGAATCTTCATGTTTTCGGAACTCTTCCAATGTACGACCAAAAATAAGAACAAATCGACCCCTCAGACACCTTATCCCGATGTACAAATCGGCCAAGAATCGCCGTTTTTCGAGACGCACATTGGGCTGAGCTTTCCCGGGTCCTGGCGCAGCACAGCCTATTAAGCACAGGCCTCAAACTCTGGCCGGGTAGTCGTAACCAGCCTTTGCGGCGCTCGGACCTCCTGGTGTCTCTTGTCAGTCCTCATCGCGGCGCTTGACCCATTCTGACCTGCGTCGGCCTGGACTGTTGTGTGAAGGCGTCGGACAGACGGGCCGGACGATCGCACGAGAATGCCGTCATTCGATCTACTAGGCCCTCCGACCGAGGCCACGATCGACCTGTCCTCTTTCACTCGACAAGCGGCTCAATCGATGCAGACCGCTCGGCTGCGACAAGCAGAAGCGAGGAGTTACATCGAGAAAAGGACAAGTTCAACCGTCGGTGGTGACATTGATGTTGAATCCGATGCGCAAGAACAACTTCGTAAACGATGTGTGTACAGCCCACCTGCACGCTGACTCGCACACGTGACTGATCCGCTGGCCTCCTATGCCACGGCCTGTATGTTGCAGGCAGCGTGCAAGACCTGAAAGCCCATACCTCGGCCATGTACTCCGACGATTACATGAGAACATGTCTCCGTACCTTTCTCGAGACAACGTGGCTGGACCCGCACAACGACGCGGATCTTCGACACCTCAACCTCAAGTCAAAGTCGTCGCTGCGAGACAAACTCGATCGGATCAAACGATCCCATGTCGCAATCGGCAATGCCATCGAGACGTCCCAGAGCTTTTCATCCACAGGCGCAACCTCAGCCAGATCTCGCGGGAACGCTTCATCCACCGATGATACGACTGTGAACACCATTGCTGATGATGTCGCTTCAACAAACCCAACGGCCGATCCGAGGTGGTCCAAGTGGCTCAGAGAACATGATGACAACACACTACGAATCGCCAAGCCGACCGTTCACCCCGTCTTTTTGCGAGCACCAGGACACGCGGACCTACAGACGTTGACCAATCTTCGGCCCGGGAAGAGTGTTCCTCGCCAGTCGATGCCTCAATCCAGTAGTCAAGGCACCAATGCGACCTGCTCCAGCTCGACAGCGACTCCACTGCTCTCATCGTTGATGTACACCATCACTTTTCAGCCGATTGCTCCCACATTACAACCGTCTTCAGCGAAAGGGATCACTCGCGCTCAAACCCTTCGGGTGCTCGGGACGACCACTTTGGCCAAACTCAAGACCAATACCATCCGCAGTGGCAACGCAGTGCCAGGCGTCGAGATGTCCGATGACGAAGATGCGACTTCCTCACCGATGGGATGGGACCAACACGAGGATCATGAAGAAGGGGAGCAAGGGGAGGAAAACTCGGACGAGGAGGAGCGAGGCGCCGCCGTCAAGAGCAGGAAACAACGCAAACCGCGCACTGTGAGGGAACTTGATCTGGCTCTGACGTTGGAGCCGACGGAAGCAGCAAGGCTCATCAAGTGGGGAAATAAGAGAAGGAAAACCGGGAGCGTATTTGGGATTGAGGGTGTACTTTATGCTGACCAAAGTGGAGAAGTCGAGGACTATGCGAGGTGAGCATCTGCCAGTGTTTGCTCTCGTGGTCGTTTCAGGACGGCTGATCCGGGGACCTCGACGTGCAGCTTGATCAAGCAAGCTATATCCGAGATTGACTGGTCAACTCAAAAGTCCGCCAATGGAGCAACACAGCCATCGATTCCGACTTGGTCCATCGGCGGTCGCATAGATGACATCATCCTCGGCTCCCTCAAGCTCAGAGTTGGGGAGCCGTACTACTACCTCCACGATGGCAGCGCAGAACACACTTGGACAATTGACGAGATAAGGTAAGTTGGTAACCTGAGTTCTCCGTTTGAAACCGATGCTGAAGCAGGTCCGCATCCTGCCCACTCGTTCTCAGACTAGTCCACACTTTGGACCCCTCACCAACGGCCTCGGTCTATCCAATCACCTCCTTCTTGTCGCGCAACAAATCCATGTCCAGGTGTTACATCTGTGATATTGATACGGCGACCGTGATCACGATCGACGACGAGCTCGCAGGGCGATCGCCGGCGTTGATGTGCGAAAAGTGCTTCCAGCTGTTGCACTCCGTCGATCAAGATTGGGATCATGACGATCAGGATGGACATCGCAAGTGGAGGAGAATCGAATGTGTCACTGAAGAATGAATGATTTCCGTTTTCACTTTTTCTCATGCAAGGCAAGCGGCCGACACGTGCGGATGAACAGAACAGAACGGGGCTAAACCTCCTGTCCCCGGTTCAGCAACGGCCGAGTTTTCCGAACCTCATGTTCAAAGCCGGAAGCTCGGGATCGACTACAGCAAAGTCACTGTACACCGTAGTCTGCACATACATGTCCGATGTCCAATGTCGTAAGGACTCGCAACTGGTAATGAGATGGTCCGAGCTCACGGGGGCGGATTCAAGTGCTGACGCCAGTGGGACGACTCGACTTAGGCCGGGCGGCGGGCGGTACTGTTTGGCGCCCACGCCCGCGCAGCTCGAAACAGCTCGAAACGGCCCATGGCCTGAGCTTGCACCTGCCCACGCAGCGCCCGCCGCCTCTCGAGCGCAGTGCGCGAGTCACCAGCCTGCGCCCGCCCTGCGCCACGCTCTGCCTCCCGCCCTCATACGCCCCCCGCTCCGCCTTGTCACCTCTGTGAGTGAAGCACACCCACCACACGCTTGCTTGCTTGCTCCAGCCGAGGCAGTCTGACTGACCGCCGAGATCCGAATCTTCAGAGCCCATTCCAACACACACTCATCGTAAGTAGCCTCGTTTGCCATGGTGTTTTGACACGTTTTTGGACGTCGTCACACTCCCAACCCCCCCAGTCCCGCAAATGGTCGTGTTTGTCTGCTCGCCCTGCTGCGCCGGACCCACACCCACCCCATCCTCCTGGGCCAAGGTCAAACAGACCTGAACCCCCCACTTGACACTAACCCACGGCACGACGGGACGCTTTCGCGTATGGCCGTGTGAATTACTCGTCATTATACGAACTCTTTCGAGTGTTGTCGTCCTTGTACCTCAACTTGGGCCTCGTGTGCTCCCCCTTTCTGTCTCGCTCGGATCGACCGACTTAGGCCCAGAGCGCGCCGCCGCCCGGTGCACGCGCACGCGCGCGCGTCGCTCTCGCCTGTGCCCGCGCGAGTCGTCAGGCGCGGTCGTTGCCGATCCACTGTTTTGTCGCGCCGACACGAGCTTACCCCGTTTTGACAATCACGTGCCCTTTCCTTTCTCCCTCCCTCCCATCACCTGTTGCCCCATCCCACTCACACAGATGCCTAAGGAAGTCAAGTCCCGCGCCACCAAGGTAGGTTTCCGAATTGTCCCCGCTCTGTGGCCCCTTGGTCGCTGGCACCCTTTGCATCCTTTAGCTCGTGTTTTGAACGCGCAGGCTGACGCCTGTTTCGCCACGCGTCGCCCTCTTTCGCCCAATCTGCACCGTTACCCACAGGTCGACACCAAGTCCGGCAAGGCCAAGAAGGACCCCAACGCCCCCAAACGCCCTCTCTCCGCCTACATGTACTTCTCACAAGAGAACCGCAACACAGTCAAGGATGACAACCCGGACGCCTCTTTTGGTCAGTCAAGTTTCCCTACGGACCCACTTCTTTAGACAATTGCTATCACATATGAGCCTTGTGCTAACACCTTTGGACTCATCATGCTTCTAGGTGATCTTGGCAAACTCCTCGGTGCCAAGTGGAAGGACATGTCGGACGAACAAAAGAAGGTCCGCATGCCCGTCCAACTCGATCGCGTCGTGGATTGCTTGCTGACATCAACTTCCATCGACGTCTCTCAATGCAGTCTTACATCCAGAAGGCGGAGGTAGACAAGAACCGCTACGAGCGCGAGAAGGCGTCCTACGACGCCCGCGCTTAAGCGCGTCTGACTCGAATAGCTCCTCTCGTCAACGTCATACTTCGGATCTTTTTTTCGTCTCGTCCCCATCTCGGATCTTCTGTCGTCTGGACTAGCAGTGACAACCCTTTGGGCTCTGCCCCTAGCACCCACCTCTCTTCTCGGACGGTATGCATTTCCTGGACCTACTACCCACCCTTGTTTTTCATCGCTTCGACACTGTTCCATGTTTGTGTTATAAACCACGTCCCCTAACCCCCGCTACCTCTTCGATCTCCCCGGCCGATTCTGTTTCCTGCCGTTGAAAGGCGTCTCATTCCTTCTGACCGCCCGCTCCCAACTTTAACACAACGATACCGTCTCATTGCTCCGCCCAACCCCATTTTTTCCATCCTCCGATTCGCGCTGCCTCTTCACGTTTGGCCTAGTCGTGATTTGTTGTGTTTTGAGGTGCAATCCCTAGGCTTTCCACACGTATCGCGCTTGTGCCCCTCGGAGAGATGGACGCCGCAGAAGCATGTTCCGAGAATGACGCACTTAGGCTTTTCTCTTGTACCCTACAAGCTGAGGCAGTCCCTAACCTCGTGCAATGAGCTCTTGACTATTCACCTTCAGACGGCCTTGTTGAATGCACAACATGGGATGGGGACAAAAGCGTGCAGTGGCATCAGGTCCAAATTATGGGGGCTCGGGGCGCAACCCTTCCGATTCTTCGACGAAGAATTCTCTCGCTAAGCTCCCGCGTGCAGTCCAATGTTAGCGTTGAAGACGTGTACAACATCCTTAAAAAATCAGAGATACACGAAGGCACAGAAACTTTGTTTCAAGAACGTAAGCGAGAGAAAAAGAGACAAGACAGCCAATGACACCCGGGCCAGCGATCCAAAGATACGTGGCAATTAACACTTCACATCGAACAGCACGGGACTGAGACAGTCGAGTAGAAGATCCAAGTCTACTCCGCCTTGCGGCGACCGGACATGAAGTTCGAGAGATCTCCGACGGGCAAGGCGATGGGATACCAGTGGAGCCGAAGATCAGGACCACGAGGAGGTACCATCTGTTCGCACACAAACAAAGGGGTTTGAATGGTCAGCTTATAGCGAGAGGAATACTGACGAATGTATGGTTCAGTTACTGACCCGCATGCACTTGTTAGGAATGCAAAGGCTCCCGCCGCCTTGAGCTCCATCGGCACGTGGGTCACATGGCCGTAGCCGAGTTGGACATCTGCACATCCCGCGTGAAGCAAGTTGGTGAGTACTGATGCCCACACAAGGTCTCTGCGAGTATTTTCATATCCTTGAAAACCAAAAACTCCCAGACAGCCACCAAGATCCAGAACGTAATGTCGAGGAACGTAAACAGGAGAGCAAAGACGACGTTGGTGCGCAGACTGGCGATCAAGTAGACTGCGTACAGAAGTAGTCCTCGTCAGAATTGGGTATACGCGGAGCGTACGGATGTCATTTGAGCTCACTCAAAACCAAACTCCCCACCAAACCAGATACAACGCTGTGCCTTTGTTGTAGACGGCCGTGGTCGAGCCTCCGAGAGCAGCAGCAATGCCTTGCGAGGGCTAAGCAACAGGAGACGCCAGCCAGATGCCCAGATCAGTTCAAACTCCATGCGGCCTCGATGGTAGGAGGTGCGGCGACTTACCTGGAAGAGGAAATCGAACGCGAGCCAGTATCTACCAAAGGTCATGAACACCGTGGCGGGGAAGGTGCTGTTTGCGGGAGCAGCAAAAGGTCAGTGGACCATTTTCGACAAGGCGCGCGTGCGCTGGCGCTGACTTACTTTCCGATGATCCATTCGAGAAGGCCGGAAAGGTAGAGGCCCACACCACCTATGGAGTCCAAACGCTGGATAAACAAAAATTACTGAGCAGTAGAAAGAAACGACCGCGTTCACGTACCGACATAGTAGAAGGCGCCGACTGTTAAGGCAGATGGTGCAAAGAAACCGGTCAGGCTCAGGGCATTTTCGCCAGGAGGAGCGCGGCGCGATCGTACGTACCAGCAACGACTGCATTGTCGGTGGTCAAGCCGCTCCATCCCATCAACTCAGTGGCAAAAGGAGTCAGGCACAAGAGGAACGACGCGACACCAAGAGGAGTGGGGTTCGAAGCGTCTAAGGGATGAGAGAGCCCAGGTCAGCTGCCAGACTTTTTGAGGCAAAAGTGGCTCTTTCCCACATCGCTCGTGACGTACTTGGCAAGGTCTCCCTTGGCGGCGACACCTCCGGGTTGAAGGTAAAGCCTCTCAAATTGCTCGGCGGTGAGTTGAACCTATGATGAGCGGGCAGGGGTATGTGTGTCGATGGGCGAGGCGACGTGCGCAGCCAGGTGACATCGAGGGGGGGGGGCGGGGTCATGCGGAATGGCGTCGAGAGGCAGGACAACGTGCATAGGACGTTAGAAAAGCACCAGTAAGCTAGCTGTCACTACTCTGAAACGCCGGCTTTGTCATTTTTGCAAGCCGTGTCTGAAGGCGGGGCGCGTGCAGGCAACGGTGACGCCCCTCCGGGACGATGTGGGGAAGCGCTCGGGGCCGAGTTGCCCCACATGGAAGGGGGCCCTGAAGTTGGAAAGAATGGAGCAATCGCGACTTACCGAGAATTGACGACCGAGTGCTGCACCTCCTACGCCGACGTTACCCTTCTCGAGGTCAAAGTGCTGGTTGCTGTGGTCGTCTACCCTTGTGGTCTCGTTGGCGAGAGGGTGGTCGGTCGCAGAGGCAGACATTGCTCGGCGATAGCTGATAGGCTGGTTCGATGAGGCGGAACGAAGCACAGCGAAATAAAGTTCGGCACGCAAGCGGTACGAACAGTCACAATGAAAATTACTAAGGAGCAACGACTAGAGAGGTGTTGCGAGTGATTGATGATGAAGAAGAAGAAAGGAAGTCTGCTGTAGGTGGACAGGTAAATTAGTAGGGACAGGATGAGGCCTGAATGTTGGAACCCTGAAGCGAATCCGGGCAAAGAGCTTCGCTCCATAGATTGCGGGGTTGCCAACCCGCAGTCCGAGCTCGATCGAGGTCACGAGGACGGGTGCCAGGCGCGCGTGAGCGTCTGTTCGATGTGGCCGTGCGCGGGTAGCTCTCGTCGCTTTTGAGGTGGGGAACTGGCGCTTGGTACTACTTAAGTCAAAAGAGGCGCTGATCCGCTCTACACGACTCAAAACCACTCCGACGTCATTTAAGCCATAAAGAGAAGATCCAAAACTAAAAATTGGCCCAGCGCATGCCTCTTGCCCCGGGACTGGGGCCAGCGATTCCCCGAAGTTCTCGCGTCCCTTTTAGAGGTTCGGATTCGCCAAAGCCTTCAGCGGACATCTCGGACACATGTCACATGTTGAAGGTGTTAGTAGACCTTGCACTGATATCAGGGGCCGGATAGCTTAGTTGGTCAAAGCTTTTCCAATGAATGGAAGCGACCCAGGTTCGACTCCTGGTCCAGCCGTTCTTCTTCTTTTGTTGATCATTTCGGGATCATCGTTGATTCCAACATCACACACCCATTAGAAAGGTTACGCTACTACTAGTGTGGAAGCGGGCCCGATTTCCTCCGATGGTTCGACAGAAACGAACCCCTGGCTACCGATTGTCGACCCACATGCGCGCGCGAAACTCATGGAGCCCATATGGAACAACGCTGTATGTCTGCAAAGACCAAAGTTACCTTGCACCGTGAATGGCTCCCTTCTGATTTCAATCAGCATCGATTGAAATTGTTATTTCTTTTGCCAGCCCCTTCACAACTGGACTACACAGCCAAAAAAGCCAGCAATTTCAAGCGATGCGGAATCAGATGGGAGCCATTTAAGGCGCAAGGTAACTTTGCGTGTAGTTAGTTGTGAAGGGGCTGACAAAAATAATAACACTTCCAATCGATGCTGATTGAAATCAGAAGGGAGCCATTCACGGTGCAAGGTAACTTTGGTCTTACGGCGTTGTTCCATATGGGCTCCATGAGGTTCGCGCGCGCATGTGTAGTAGTGTCCCCGTCCCAACGCGACTGCCCGCTGACAGTGGACTTTCGCCGTATGCGCTCAACTGCTTGGGCTTGCGCCGCCTTCCTTAGCCATTGAGGGCGCCCAGCCTTGTTGGAAGCTGGCGCAAATGAGAGGTGCATTGCATACGAGATGTCAAGCACACTGATTAGTGTATACTACTAACCGTTAGAGTGTCTGCTTCCTCCCTCAGGCTCTTGGTCTTGTAAAGTCTGGCGATTCTGCCAGATCGACTCCGAGGAAGACAAAAAGAGCTAGCCGTCCGAAACCTGCGGGTCATGCTTGGTCGAAAAACAGAAAAACCACCGGCGTTGCCGAGCTCGGACGCGCTAAATTTACTTCGGCAAAGAGCGCTAGGTGTCACAGAAGTTGATCCTGCTCAATTAGCACGTAGCCAGGTCCTCCAAGCGAGACGCGGATGCCAACTTCGGTGTGGAGGTGCCGACGTAGTAGGTAAGTGGTGTCCCACTTCCCACCAGTGTGCCCCACATCGAAAATGGTCCTCCGAGAAGTGCCGAGACGAATATGAGAGTATCCTCATTGAGATTGTTCATGGTTAGATTTGAGAGTATTAGATGGTTCATGGTGATGTTGAGGTGTCTGCTGATTTTCAAAAGCTGCAAAAGGCTTTGCCATTGCGCGCATGGTCGCGTTGATCGACTCGAGATTGCCAACCAATGAACGGGATATGTTGCATGACCGCGAGACCCCACAACTGACTACGACTGACGCATGAACGAGTTAACAAAAATGGGTGCCAATGAGGAGCGGAGCTGGCTCGCCATCGGAAGTGATAACCCAAAAGTCGGAAGCCGAAGTGGTCAGATGCACAGAGCGCGAGCGCGCGTTTTGGCATGTCGGCCTCTGCCGCGGAACCGTGTGCGGGCTCGTCTAGCTTTTCATAGTAGTAGCAACCCGCTCGAAACACCTCGGACAAAAATAGCTCATATTGCACCGTGCTCGAGACAACGTCTCCTGGATGAAGCGTACATACGCGTAAGCACGCGGACATAGCGCCGGCACAATCGCTAGATCGCATTCAGCCCCTATCTTGAGATCCCGTGCAAGGCAAGCAGCTTTGATAGCAGCAATTTGTAAGCACACTCGAGCGTATCCGTCAATGAGGTGTAAGCAATGCGTTCATTGATTTTCGGTGATGCTGTCCCTGTTGGCGAATGCGCTTGCAGAATGTCGCTCCCCACCAAAATTGGGCACTCAGCGGGGCACAGAGTCCGCTGCTTTCGAGGCCGACGAAGAGGGCTTGTCGTGCGGTCTAGGTGGAGATCACTCGAATGTGTAAGGTAAGGACATGAAGTGTACTTACTGGACGGACACAAACACGTGTTGGAAACGGGCAAGTGCCAAAGTACATCTTAGACTGGCCGGGAGTCGAGCACTGGTGCACGGGAAGTGGATCCCGGATCTCCGCCATTGACTATTTCGAGTAGATGAACGAGTGGCCCTTCTGCCAGAACGTTGACCCGCTCGCGATCATCTACACCCCTAGCGCATGCATCGACACCCAATAATTTTGAGACCTATGTACCTTTATAAGTAGTTGCGCATCGTAACACTGTAAGCCAGACTTTTCCGGAGCGGGAACTTAGATCGATGGAGACCAGCGGCGACTCGGACCTAGCGCGTGCAAGGCTCCGCATGAGTCGGCACCAAAGAACGCACAGGCTACGAGTCAGTCCTCTCACAGGACAAGATATGGCCGGTAATCAGTACGCCGTTGAACAACGCGAATTAAGGCAACAAAGCCTCCCCGGGTGGAGCAGCGAAATCCGCATTTTAAATCCCGGCGCAGACA
Organism: Microbotryum lychnidis-dioicae p1A1 Lamole; assembly: GCA_001244265.2. Taxonomy (NCBI): domain Eukaryota; kingdom Fungi; phylum Basidiomycota; class Microbotryomycetes; order Microbotryales; family Microbotryaceae; genus Microbotryum; species Microbotryum lychnidis-dioicae. The sequence continues at coordinate 1,904,685 of CDLV01000004.1, read as the reverse complement.
CCATCCGGCGCTCTGCGTGCAAGCCGCATCGCTAGGCAAGATTGGGTTCGGAATTGGTGTTCTTATCACAATCCACTAGCAGTGACTCAATATAAAACTGGACGGGTGACCTCGTTGAAGTCTTGTGAAGGTGCAAGTCTGGCAGCTAGGAGGAGAAATTCCACGCGACGGCGGCGAGCTGTCTTGGCGAGCCGTTATATGCACACCAGAACTTTCAATTCGGCCAAGCGAAATTGTTTTTGGCCAAATTGCTCTGCTTTTGACCGCCCTATTGGGCCGGTTCGATTCGGAATAGGGGGTGGGCTAGGATACCCAAATGTACTACATTACAAATTCATCCTCAAATCCCCTGCTCGCCCCCGTCTCCCCATACTCCTCATACTTCCTCTGCTTAGCCCTCCATGTAGACAAAGATCCACGCGCGGCAAGCCACATGTGCTTGCACGGAAACATGTGGCGAACGAAATCCGGACAATCGCAAGTCGAGATCACGCTCGAGTTGATGGGATTGAGTCCAACGGTGTAGTTTGTCTCGATGAAGGTCGAGTCTTCGTCCTCCTGCTCGTCCTCTCCGAAAGACGTGACGTAGATCTAAAGATTGCAAAAAGAAAAGAAGAAGAAAAGTCGTCGAGGTCGAGTCAGCCAAAGTCTCGACCCCGAGACGCGAGAAAATCCTAAGCTCAACTCACATCACCGTCGTCGTCCATCTCCGTGACCATATCATTCGCTTGACCCCACTCAATTGATTGCGCGGTGTTCTGGCCCTGAGTCTCGGGCTTACTCAATCGGTGACGATGAGACTAATCTCTTGGCGGTATGCTGGCTCGGCGCCATTGTGAGGGTGTGGATGAGCTGATCCGTCCGCTGTCGCTGCCCGCGGCCAATGTAACAATACTTCAAGATCTTATGCCACGACTCGATGTAATTTTTGGTGGTGATCGCGTGATACGTGACCTGTGAATCATCAGACAGAAGGGTATGAGCCAAGGGAACTATCTCAAGGCCAGCGTGCCGGACTGTAGGGATCGTCGCTTACCTTCACCCAGGCACGAGACCAGTGATTCTGCTACAGCCCTTGGGCTTCCGGCCCACTTGCAGATGCATTTTTCCAACATCACTCTGCGTCTTTGGTCTTTGAGACGAGTGCCGGATCTGTGTGGAGAGGAGCAGCGGTAGAAGGACAGTCAACAAAACAGTCAGCATGCGCATCGAGAGCAACGTGCTGTTCGCGCTGTTTGACTGTCATGAATGCGAACGCGATGGAAACCTACTTGACGGTTGATTGGAAGGACTTGAGATCTTGTGGCGTTGCCAATTGATGGTCGCACGTTGTCTCGCCAGCGAGTCGGGGATTTCGGCGGCGGGAACCGATGTTGTTTGTATCGATTCGGCGTCAGGCGGCGCAACGAGGGCGCGTGGCCTTGCACGACATTGATGAGTCGAAGAGAGGGTTTGACGTCATGGTGTTGGAGTGGTGAAGATCGTTTAGGACTTGCAAGTGCATGGAAGGAAGGAAAGAGAGAATCGGGTTGAACAGCCCTATTTATTCATGCGCGCGGGCAACGTCTACGAGCGCGAGCGCAGTAAACAAGATACATTGCGCTTGGACCGCGTGCTCGTTGGTCACGTGCTGTGGCGACGAACCCGACAGACGCGCCTCGAGACAGGGAGGCCGAAACGCGCGGCCGAATTAGGCGGCAGAAATCGATCCACAACTCGCGCGCGAGGACAATAAAAAGCCTGAGCGTGTGGATAACCCGCCGCGCTGTGTTGGCAGTAGGTTTCGGAGTCAACGGCGAGTCTGTTACTAAGAACTAGTCTTTCTGTTCTCTCACGATCAGCTCCTTTTGTGACGACAGACCGTTTCGTCCACGTTCGCCGAGGTTCCATTTCCCATCAAAGCAGCCTGGCACATGACCCTCTGCTTCGGGCTTCACTCCACGACGTTCCGCGGCCTTCCGCGACGTTCTATGAGTCCGGTTTAAACTGAGGTGCAGGCTTCTCCATCTTTCTCCCTCCTGCTCTTCACACCTTACCCATCGCACCTCATCCCATCGCCACCTCGAGCTCGCGACATCCGAAGCGGTCGTCGTGGAAGTTCTGCAATGAATACGGGATCAAGAAATGGCTGCCGCATGCAACATAGCTACGCATTCGAGTAAGTGACTTCATGAACTGTGCACTTGGTGTGAGATTGTTCAGAAGCTAATGGAAAACTACCAAGCAGCAGTTCCCTTCAACACATCTTCTTTGAATGTCAACCTGGAGTCGTTTTTCTTCACCATCGGCTGGTGACATTGCATGCGTGAGTTATCCCTTGACATGGCTGTGCAGTTTTAGATATGACGGACAAACTGATACGAAAAGCAGACATTGGACGTCAGTGACACAGCGGAAGGATTGACTTCGTTCGGTTGAGAATCCGGGTCGTTAGTTAGGACACAAAATGTGAGTCTTCACTGCCATAGCTACAGATGAACAACAGCAAGAATACTAATAGTTGTAACGAATCACTCAAGAAAACGAGCTCTGGTCGTGTGAATTGCGGCTCACCATCCCGTGGCAGATCCTCAACGTCTTGGTTCGGTGGGGTGACCATCGCGTTGGCAGGTGTGTGCCAATCTTTCGATAGCAAAACGCAGGGCAGCATGACTAATGACCGGTTGGACTGTAACATCACAGGAAATCCGAAGCAGTGCCTTCCCGTTATTCCACGGCTCGGTTCGGTGGACTGACCGTCGTGTTGGCAGGTATGTGCCAATCTTTCAAAAGCAAGGCGCAGGGCAGCATGATTAACTGACCGGTTCGACTGTAACATCACAGGGGATCCGAAGCAATGCCTTCCCATTATTCCCAAGTCAACACAAATCGTCGATTTCGTTGATGCTCCGGGAGGGACAGGCAAAACGTTCTTGGAAGAAACGGTCCTTGCTCGGATTCGGTCAGAGGGAACATACGCTCCTGCCGTTGCATCGTCGGGTATTGCGGCACTGCTACTGCCAAAAGGCAGAACGGCACATTCACGGTTCAAGATCCCGATCGGCATCTTCGACGACTCTACGCGCAATGTTCCGAAACAAGGACAGCTCGCCGAGCTCTGGGACGAGGCACCGATGCAGCACCGTCGATGTTTCCAGCTGGTCGACAGGATGTTGCAAAATGTGCGATCGTCAGTGGCTCGGCTTGGTGGACTGACCGTCGTGTTGGCAGGTGTGTGCCAAATTCTCAACAGCACAGCGCAGGGCAGCATGACTAACTGACCGGTTGGACTGTAACATCACAGGGGACAAGTTTTCTCAAGATGCCTCCCCGTATTCCAAAGTCCTGGCCTGCACAAATCGTCGACGCTTGCATCATGGAATGCTGGCTTCTAGGGGAAAGTTGAGGGGCTGCATCTCGTGGCAGATCCTCAACGGCTCGGTTCGGTGGAGTGACCGGTGTGTTGGCAGGTATGTGCCAATTTTTTAAAAGCAAAGCGCAGGGCAGCATGACTAACTGACCGGTAGGACTGTACCATCACAGGGGATCCGAAGCAATGCCTTCCCGTTATTTCCAAGTCGCTTGCTTCATGGAATGCTGACTTCTGGGGGCAAGTTGAGGTGCGGCTTGAGTTTGTACGGTGCAGAATCCGGGTCATGGGAACACTAAATGCGAGTCTTCACTGCCATTGCTACAGATGGACAACAGCAAGAATACTGATAGCTGCACGACGTCTCGGAGGTCTGAAGGCCAGCAACAACATTGCCAATGGGAAAGGCCTGAGCGAGAGCGTTCCGGTCCGGTCCCACACAGTTCTTCGCCGAACCCTGCCTCTACCACATCAACATCGACGAATCATTCTGCTTCCAGAAAATCTAGAGCACAACAATTGCGGAGACTCAGGAAAAGGCAGCAAAATGAGTCTATCAATCAATCACCTTCACCCCAGCCAACGCCCGACGTCCACTCTGTCCCGGTGGATGTCGTCATCCCATGGATCCACCGCCTATGAACGCTGCGATCTCCCGAAGGTCTCAAGATCAGCAAAGACGTCGTCAACGGGAAAGGCATGAGCGAGAGCGTTCCGTTCCGGTCCCGCACAGTTTTCCGCCCGACCCTGCCTTTGCCAAATCACGACGAATCAGTCCACCTCCAGGAGATCAGGGAAAAATGATTGCGCTGGACAATCGCCTCCACCGCAGCCAACGCCCGATGTCAACTCTATCCCGCAGCGACGACCTACAAGTCCGGAACCTCCGGGAGCGCGTTCAGTTCGCGCACGGCGACATCCACCCGCCGCACAGTCACCGATTGCATTGCGTCCACTGCCGGGAGCCTACCCTTGACACGACTTAGGTGCAATGAATCTTCTGTGTCAGAAGTGTGGCGCCTTCCACTGGGACTTTGAACGCTTGGGAGGACGGGATCCTCCAGTATTCAGGGCAAGTTGCAACCACGGCAAGGTGGAGCTGCCGATGATCAAAGCTCGGAACTTCTGTCCAGTCCTGCAAGAACTCCCGAAAACATAGATGAAAGCAGCTTAGCCATCTGCAATGATGTAACAGAACTGCTGATTTTCAGTGTGAGGTGGCGCGCGGAGCGCGCCGCCAAACCTAGTACAAAAAAAAATAAAAATCGCAGACTTCGGATCGTTGTAGCTCCACCCACAGCTTATGAAAGATCTCGCCACTTGGGGTATGTCATTTTTAGAGCACAAAAAAAAAATAGTGTCCCTCACTTTTGCAGGAATGCGCCTAGTTGCCAAGATACAGAGAACCACCCCAAAATGGCCCTGAAATTTCGAAGGGCAACTGGGCCAAGCGCGCCGATAACTCGTAAGCCCCTCCGGAGGGCTTAGTTGAGCTTATCCTCCTATCCGGGGGAGCCTTGTTCGCACCAATCGGCGCTGAAATCGGGCTCTCCTATGGGACTTAAACAGCCACGCGCGTGCGGGGCATTTCGGCCATTTTGTCCTCAGAAGTGCACCATTTTCGAGGCTGGGACCCCCCCATTTTTCGAAATGAAACCTTCAGCTCTAATGAGCTTCGGGGATTAAGAATAGTCTAAGGATAGTAGGATAGTAGGATAGTAGGATTAACGCGCCCCCGGAGGGGGCGACGGGTCCCTGAACCTCTGACGGAGTAACACCGACTGGCAGCGTCAGCTAGTTTTACTAAGAACGTGCCACTGCATGGATCGGGTATGCAGCACCGAGTTCCCGAGTCAGTTCGGTTCACATGGATGAGGCGTGTAAATGGGCGAAACATTAATGAACATTGCAGACAACGAGAACGAGCCAGAGCCGGGGTGTAAATGCATGGTGTAAATGCATAAGTTAAGATCACTCGACATCGCCCATCATGTCACAGTCCGCGTCTGGACGAGTTTGTGTTCGCATGTGGTCGTCAGCGCCGGGGATCCACATCGCGTGTTCACCGAAGTCAGCTATAAGAAGTGGTCTCAGTTGACGTTGAGAGATCGGGACTTCCGGGAGCGACTTGGGCGCGAGACGGCCTGGCTACTGCAGTGGGCGTGGTGAATGTGTCCACCGCTGAGAGACATGGGAATCAAATGGCATGGAGTGTCAGTATTCCCCCACAGATCTTTCACAGTGGGAAGAGCGTTACAACCCACGATTAGATGACTTTTTGTCGTTGGCCTAAACGGTATCTGCTTGGTTGAGAAACTTGTCCTTGATGCGCCCAAGGCTGTGAGATACCTCGTCATCGCAACGGTGAGTGTAAATCTGCCGGGTTGACGGTGAGGAAGAGGGTGTACATACCGAACGCGTTGACGTATCCGCGGATCTCATTCCTCATGCCGAGCATCTGCGCAGTTGTGCCGTGAATTTTGTCTCCGACACTTTGCAATTCCGCCAGAATACGGTTGATATGCTTCTCCGCTTCTGTTGCTGCCTTGTACCTGTTCGTGTCCTTGGATTTTTTGATCATTTCGGACACAACATCCATGTCGATTTCGAGCAGTGCTGCTGCGATTCGAGCCACTTTCTCTTTGGGGACCCGAAAAGCGAGTTGGCGAAACACTTCTTGTCGGCGGAGCATGTTCGAGACGATGAATGGGTAAGACGGGTCGCATCAAAATCGCTGTCGTATAGATTGAGCAAATGGTTGACTTGCTCGTCCAGAGAAATCTTGAGGTTGCGCTCGACACAGAAACCGACGAGACCAAATGGATCGAGGTGTGGCCACAGCTTTGAGAGCACGAGCTCGTCCGAGGGTTCCCACAAAGCGGCGTCGCCGGTCGGAATGACATAGGTGGGCTTGTCTTGGTTGAGGTAACGGAGAGCGTTCTCAAAGAACTGCCACGAATAAATTGGTTCGTCGGTAGGGGGTGGCGGCACGTGGACGTGTTCGAATACTGGTTCATCAGAGTCGTTATGCAGTGCGTTGTTGCGTAGCCTTCAAAGAGCGATGATGTTGGTTCCACTGTCTCTGCGGTCACCATATTCGCCAAAACTACGTCCGGCACAAGGCCATCTCCATCCGCGATTTGTCGATCCGATACTTGGGGAGCAACCCAGACGGAAGCCGAAGTCGAAGTGGAAGCTGAAACCGCCGTAGAAGCTGGAGAGGTCGGGTTGAGCGCACCCGTGCCGGAACTGCGTCGAACGAGCTGTGCAATCAAAGGAGGCGGCAGAGTGCGCCGAATTCTTGCTTTCGTTAATCAACCACCTGAGCATCTTTTGGATCCGACTCTGCTTCACGATCATGGGTCGACACCTGTCCAGCTCCGCAAGGTTGGGGCTCCCTTCGCAGAATAAAACGTAAACACTGTCAGCGAGTTCCTCGACTGACATGGGCAGTACATCGGTGAACGAAGCGGTGTTCTGGCTGAAGATGAGGGTGTTTCCGCGCGTAAGTTCTTGTTGAGCTTTCGGGATATCCGAAACGAGTTAGCTTGTACACGATCTTGTAGGCTCTAGCAGTGACGAGGTGCTCAAGCTGACTCGCGTTGGAGAAGCAATCTCGGACATCAGCGGAGACGTGATCCAGTGCGGGATAAAATCCGTTGCTCAACGACCGAGGGGCTTAGTCGGTGGCCCTGTGGTAGGGAACAGCCGTTTGAAGCAGTCTGGACAGAGTGAGCACTGAAGCGTGTTGTTCGTGGGTGAGAGTACGCGATCTGATCGATTACATCGCTCGGTCGATGGAGACGTCGGGGATGGATGAGCGCGCCCCGTCAAGCTGAAAAATCGTAAGTCGAAGGTCCGTCAGTAGTGTAGAGTTGGTTAATCTCCACATCCCTGATTCCTCACGTTTGATGTCATCTTTAGGCACCGATCGTACGTTATGCCCGAAGACTCTCTCGGAACACACCAGGCAGCAGAAGAGACGGGAACGAGCGTCGGTGAAGTAATCATTCCATTCAGAACGGTTCTCGGTCTTGAACTGACCGGATGCTGGCGCAAAATGCGATGTCACTTTACCGGGATCTTCTTGTGCGGGTTCGGGATGCAGCGGTGGACGTCTCTGCAGCGTTTGTTTAGAGTCAGTCGCTGAGATGTTCTCGCGATTCTTCTGGACTTCCTTGTTCAGTCAGGCTCGAAGCACGTCAACAGGTTTTGATGCGTATGCTCTGTGGTCGGAGAAGCAATGACGACGTGGCCGAGTCACGGGACTCGCCGCTTGTTGCCTTCTGAAAACATACCCATTTGAACAAGCATTACAGTTGGGATCGCACGACCAAAGGAGCGCTTGTAAGGATAACTCTTTCGCAAGCGGGTTCCTCCTGGAGTATCCTTCCACGTGGTGGGCCCGAAAAAGCTCCTTCAGGAGACTCCCATGCTGAAGTTCATGCTGCTGCACACGAGCTGCCCAAGACTGCATTTGACAACCACATCATCGAGTGCTGACACTGGACTGTTGCGTAAGAGCGGACCGGAGTAGATATACTGCGCTTTATCGGTGCGGCGGGAGGATCGGCTGTCGCTAGTGGTGGACGCGAGGCTTGACACGTTGCCGAAATTCGAGCGTTGTGCACTGCAGTGGGCTGACCTCGATGGTGCGGAGGTGTGCAAGAAAGCAGTGATATGACGGCGGTTGTGTGATAGCTTCTCTGAGAGATGCGAGGAAACTCGGTCCAAGTTAGAACAAGGCAGTACTACATAATGATCGGCGCGCTTAGCCGGGGTCCTCCTATCCGGCGGAGCATTATTTAAAGTTTAAAGCCATAAATAAATTCCAGCTAGTCTTATTCAAAGACAGAATCTAACAAACGCTAGATCCGCTGGACCACCATAACATGACATATGTCATACACCCATATTGTATACGGGCCATTGCCTCGCTGGGATTAGGACTGATGCCCCCATTTCTCAGGGTTTGCACCAGTTCAAACCGATCGGCGCTGAAATCGGGCTCCCCTATTGCGCTCTTAAGCAGGGTCCTCCTATCCGGGGTGGCATTGTTCGCACCAATCGGCGCTGGAAATCAGGTTCTCCTATGGGACTTCAACAGCCACGCGCGTGCGGGGTATTTCGGCCATTTCGTCCAATAAAATATCAGAATAGCATCACTTTCGAGGCTGGGACCCCCCCCATATTTCGAAACGAAACCTTCAGCTCTAACGAGCTTCAGGGATAGTGAGATTTTTGGCCCCTAGATAAGATGGCATCTATATCTTAGCGAGATATGCTAAGATATCTAGACATCTAAAGGGGAACCCTGGTCGCACCGTGAGTGATCGGAGATGAGGGGGAAGGGATTGATGCTGCTCTGGTCGATTCAGTGAAGATTCAGTAGTCTCGGGACACCCTGGGGTCCCTCGACGCCGGTGGTGTAAGGCCGCCCCCTTGAGACCAGGCCTTCGATCCCGCAGCCGACGTCAAGACTGACACTGGGGCACGGACCCTCGGCCTCCCTCAATAGGGACGCCCTTCCCCATATCTCTCTTTCTCTCTTTCCTCTCTCTTGGTAGTTAACTTCTAGCTGAAACCCAGTAAAGACGTTTAACAAGTATCCTCTCTCGGCCGTTACTACATCGACTTCGATCTACAACCGTCCTCGCGGCCTTCTGTAGGGCGAAACCCTTACAGGTGGGGCCGCGCACGAGACAGAGTCACGTGACATAGCTCCGAAGCCAGGGACATTGTAGTTAGAGGCCCGAGCGCTTTGGCGCAGGCTCTCGCAGGCTGCGAAACGAAGCGAGGGCTAGTAGGGGCTAGCAAAGACATGAGAGGGTCGAGCTTGTCCCCCGTGCCCCCGTCAGTGAAAGGTCGTGAGTGTACTCGTCACTGCGGTCGCTCTGGTGCGATACAAGACTCGTTTGCTCTCTGACGTCCGCTCTCTGCGCTTGCTGTCCGACTGTAGCCTCTTTGACTTTCCCCTGCCATCGCTCGTTCTCGTTCGCGGACCTGGGTTCTTCAAGCTCGACGCAAAGGACCGGATACTTGAACCCACCTGGACTGTTCTGCCCATCTCGCCCGCCCAAGCTGCATTTTTCCTAAATGGTCGCAGCACCCGAGAGCGTTCAGGCGCAAGTCGCGGCCGAACAGCAAGTGCACCAACAGCAGAAGGCTCAGGCTAAGCTCGCGTCGAAGGATGGCGCTGCTCCGTCTGCGAATGGTGAGTCGAGGTTTCGATCCTTCTCTGCAGCCCGTCATTGGATTTGGGGCTTGCACCTCTTCGACGGTCAAAATGGTCTCCATCCATGAGGTGCGCTTACCACGTAGCTGGTTCAGCATTGCTGTCTGGGCTAGGTCGTTGGTATGCTTGTGTCGCATGCAAGCACGCCTAGGCTCCGGCGTATATATGCGGGGGTCCCGAAGTTTTTCGCAGCGCCCCCAAGGGCGCGCTGCTCGCCGAGATGGACTGCGAAATACGAATCCCTGGGACGGATCGGCCCGGATGTGCCTCTTGCCCGAAAGATCTTCAACTCGCCGTCGAGCACAGCTATGGTCCGAGATGACTACATCGTTGCTCCTGCTGGCCCGGGTCACCTCCCCACTTTCGACGCTGTGGTGTCTGTGGCTATATTCAGATAGGCCGCCGCTTTGCGATCCAAACTCGCTCGTCCATCAATGGAATGTGTGCATACACTTACCCCCACTTTCCCCCCTATCACTGGCACAGTTGACGACTTCGCTGTCGTTGACCACCAAGGCGTCCCGTCTCCCGCCCCGTCGCCATACCACGTGGCGTCGTACAACAGCAACTTCGATCCCACGCCGGCCCCTCCGCCTCAAGCGAACCTTCCCCCACGCGAAGTGGCCAAGTTGATCCCCTGTCGATACTTCCCGCAAGGCACTTGCAAGTATGGTGATTCGTGCATTTTCTCCCACGGAATTCCGGGCGTGGCTGGCTCCCCAGGTGTTGCCCCATCGCCCTCCGTTCAGGCCCAACTCCTGCGTACTTCGACTCAGCCGGCCGATCGTCAAACCGTCCTTCACCAGCAAGCGCAACACTTTCCGTCGCAGCAAGACGAGTACCTTCATGGGATGCCCATGTATTATCCCGAGCAGCACATTGAGCAATACGGCTATTCCCATCACCTCCATCACCACCAGCACCATCAGCAACAACAGCAACCGTTTTCGCCTCAGGGAGCCTTCTATCCCTTCCCTCCAATTTTCTTCGGCGCCCAACATTACCAGCAAGCGCCGCCATCGCCGCCCCAACCGTTCTATCATATGCCCCAAGCGCAGCAGCAAGCTCCGCAAATTCCAAATACCGCGTTGTCTAGCGAGAGTCGTGCTTTTTCCCCGGCTTCGACGGGATACATCAACGCTTCGAACCCTGCTCTGGCCTTGATTGCCCCGCAACCTCTTTCTACCTCACCGATCACTCCAGCCTCTCCGTCTCGTGATAATCTAAGTGCGCCATCGCCTCCAGGAACAAGTCCCCTACTGTTCGCCGCTGCGTCCGCTAGCCAGACCGATTACGCTCCTGCCCAGTCCCAAAGCGCGGCAGCCTCGATGTCTCTGTCCTCTGCGGACCATTCAATCATTCTGACCCTCCACAACTTACTCCAGAGCGACGTTTTAGCACTCAACGGATGGGATGGCTCCACTTCGCCCTCAGATCCAGCCTCGGCCATCACTCCTGTGAACGTGACCACTAGTTCGAACGGCAAGAACGCACCTCGCAACGGCATCATTGGCCCATATGGCATGCCGCACTTCGCAAATGTTCCACGAGCCCGTGGACCGATGATTGGACCAGCTGGAGGCTTTGGTAGTGTGAGCAACGGCAAAACCGCTCGTCGCAACTTCCTCGCCGGGTCACCTCGCCCACCTTGCTCGTTCTTCGAGGCGAACCGGTGCCGAAATCGCGATGCGTGTCCATTCCAACATCTCCTGCCGGACGGCAGCGATGCCCGTCTGCTAAGTCAAGGCTGGGTTGGTGCTGATGGGCGAACGGACAACCCGGAGGAAAAGGGTGGTCTTCCGGCGACATGGTTGGCTAATCCAAACTGGAAGAAGGCGGGCAGCAACGGCGCGTTCTTCCGCAACGGCGCACAAAGCTCCGGTGGGCCGTTCTACAACGGGGTATTACGTCAGCAACGGAGTCGCTTCGAGGAAGAGCAAGCTCGCCTGAGAGCAGACACGCAAGCTCAGGTAGCTGCCGCGGGTCACAACGGAGTGGCGGGTGAATCGTCACCTGGCGTCCCTGAGGTTTCATCGGTTCTTGCCGCGAACGGTTCCCTTCTGCATCCTGGAGGAGCCGCACCGCAACTCGTCGCCGCTATCCACGGCCTTACTCGTCGTATCCCACCAGTGCAGCCCCGAAATGTTCAGGCGCCACATCTGCCCGTCGCTGCGCCGAGTGGATCAAAAGGGCCTACAGTTTTGACGAATGGCGATCGCAGCAAACTGTCGAGTGCTCTTTCGCGTGCGGCCCAGCGCGTGCCTTCTGGCGAAGACTTCCCCGCTTTGACCCCAGGTTCCCCTTCTCCTTCCTTCGAATCGTCAGTCGCTCAGCCTGAAGAGACGGCGGCTTCGCAACGTTCAACATCTTCCGCCGGCGTCGCTCTTGAAGCACCTGCAGAAGCTCAGCAGATTGATGACCCTGGCCTTGACAGTGCTGTGGCCGACTCGGACTTCGTGATGGTCAATCACTCGGATGCCCCCGCTTCGGAGACCGCTGGCACCCCGTCCACTGAACCCTTATCCAGTCCCCTCGCTTCGGCCCCAGTTCTCGGAGCAGCGGCCATGGCCGCACCGTCCCGCCTTGTCGGTTCGTTCGCGTCCGCCGCCGCCAGGGGCGCCTCCGTCGTTCTACCAGAAAAGTCGAGGAAGGCATCTTCGTCGTTCACGCCCACCCTTGCCACTGCCGCCGCCGGCACCGACCCTGACACCGCCCCTGCTTTTAAGGATTGGAAAGACTCCTCGGCGCCAAAGAAAGGAGGCGGCCCCGCCCTCAAGAAACACGCTTCTTTAACGACGACAAATCCCGCTACCCCGTTCGCTGTCAAGGCTTGACTCTTGTTGCTTGTCTACGCTTCTTTGGATTGCCATTGCTTCACTTGGTTGTGCAGTTTCTGTCTCAGCGAAGGAACTCTGGTCTTGCTCGCTTTGTGGATTTTAGACCTCCACACATACTCATTTGTATTTGTTCAAACCCACACTTGATCCTGTTCGCTTCTCGCTTCGTATGTACTGTGTGTTATTGAGTCTTCATAACCTTAATTCGTGGCCTTGCTCGACTGCCTCTGAACGCGGCCCGCCCACGACTGATCCAGTGGTCTCACTGACAGACTCGAGAGCGGGGCCGAGCCTCCGATATGGGATTCACTGCACTGAGGCCTAGCATGCCTAGCAAGCTACCAGGTCTTGCTTGCCTTGGGCCAAGAGGCCTTCACCACATACTTTTCGTCTTCCACTGCCCGCTTATGAGGACAAGTGAGGTCACGAGTCCAACCCTTGGCCGGCCATGCAGCCTAAACTTTTTGGTAACCGCTTACCTACCGCTGGCAGCAGTGCAGTGGCAACGCAGGTCACATTACAATGACATACTTCGAATGTGCTCTTATTGCAGAGGAAATCACATGATTCGATATAGGGTCGACAGTACGCCAAAATAATGAAATTTCAAAGGAGCAAAGAGCCGCTGTATAGGCAGGCGAAAAGTGATGGGGGCTGGGCGTAGCAATGGACTAGCAATGGACGCTAGCTTCGCGCCTAGTCCTTCAAGACGAAAAGAGTGAAAGGAACCGAGGCCCGAAGCGGTCGAAATCGGTAATGGTCACGAGCGGGACAGCTGGGATGGGGACGTATATTAACCTTGGGCTTTAAGGCTACGGTGATGGTGTATACGGCTGCGGTGATGTGGTTGACTTTCGGCTCGGGCCTGGTGACTGTGGTGGGAGTGATGACCGGCCGAAATTCGCCGCCTGACCGAGATTGATACCACGGAGCATTTCATCCCCACGAGGGAAGATTCGGTATTCTTTGATTCCTTGCAGCGCCTCCAAGGTGACTTCAGTTGGAGTGTCCTTGGGATTGTAGGACGAAGGCTCCCCAGCAGTGGGCGATATGCGATAACCGCATGTCGCGTAGAATGCGGGCAACACCGACAGGTCCGGGCGACAGTTGCCGACGGTTCATGGGACCCAACGGTGGAAGGGAGTCAGTCAACCCTGAAGCCAAGCTTTTGTGTATCAATGAAATTTGACTCACTCAACAGCATGGTGAGCGTGGTACACAAGGTCGTCTTCGACCACCTGGATCTGCTTCAGGTATTTGTCGCAGGCCTCGTACAAGCGCTTACACGCGTCGAAAATAGTGTGGCTGTGGTTGAATGACGCTGAGCGTAGCGAAAGATAAACACAGGGGTAGTAGGTACATTTTATGATGGTAAGCTCCTTCAAGGTAGATCCCGATACCCCGGGGATAAGCGACTTGGACAATCGCCGCTAGCCCCTAGCTCGGATCGCCTCGAAGAGGCCTGTGTGGCACTAATAGCGAGACATGTACCGGTGTTCCTGACCCTCAAGAGGTAAGCAGTGTTGGGTACAAGCTTTAAAAACAAAGTGAAAGGAGCAGTGCGCTACTTGGTGCGTGGGCCACGTTCATGCGCTTTGCTGACTGCCCGGCGACCGCAGCCAGCGAGCTACGAGAGCGCAATGCTAGTGTCGCGCGAGGCTCCTACCAGGGTACTTGTACTTACGACCTTCACCGTGACTATCACTGAAGCCCAGAACACCTTCTGAAACTGCGAACACAAAGGCGAGGAAAGCAAGGATGCGCATCTTGAGAATTCGGGGGCGCCGTGGGGCAAGGGGTAAAGGATGCAGAGATGGCAGAAAACGGAAAGCAGGCAGTAGATGTCAGGATGACTGCGGTACGAACCTTGACAGCAATACTCGAAGGAAGTCCTTTTTTTTTTTGTAGAAAACGTTCATCATATTGCCCCCAATTCCTGTTCCCCCTGTTTCGGCCTACGGAAAAACTAGATGGAAGACTACGATGATAACACAAACCGCCCGCAAAAGTGCGAGAAACGAGCCAAGTCCACCAATCCGAGATTCGGATTCAAATGCCCTAGCCAAGCGGTTGCTCCCCCCCAGGAGACTAATGAGAGAGAGAAAGAGAGATGAAGAGAAAAAAATAAAGAAAAGAAATGTACTAACAACAGAAGGCCCACCCCACAGCCACTTCCCACTCGGTCGAGACAAAGACAAGAGCACGACTGCGCAACCACCACGACCCTCGACGCTCCAAGTCTCTGCTCAGTCACAACAAGACGCGGTGAAGGTCCCTCAAAACCTCCCCCTCGGCAGTCCCTGGCCCCTCAAAGCCGACTTTCTGCCTGTGTCCGCTGAGCCCTCCCTTGACTCAGAACCCCGAAGCCGAAGATCGCGAGCCACACCGAGTCGACGCCAAATCGCGAGATGGTCCATGATCCGCAACGGTGAACCTGTAACAAATGAAAGAGGAAAGCGATCTATTTAGTGTACAGTAGGAGAAAATGATGTCACGAGAATTTGGTGTGTGTGTGTGTGGTGGTGGGGGGAAAGTCGAACCCAGCCTCTACTGCCCTCTCCTCCCCCAAGCTCCTCCCGCCCTCAGCTTCAACCTCTTCTCCAAGATGATCCTCCTCCTCCCAACACCCTCCATCCTCGTCCCCCACTTCTGCATCCCCCACCTCCCGCTGCTGATCATCTCCAAGACCAGCCCGGTGAATATTTCGATCGTCCTCCCCGCTCCTTCTTGATCGCGCAGACTGGCCTTGAGCTTCGGAAGTCCGAACATGCGTTGAACGGCCGTGTAATGCGTGTTGTCGATCGTGTCGAGCCCCAGTGCGTCGCAGAGCACGCCCCTTGCCGCGATCCAAACGTTCCCAGAGTCAACGCAGTCGAAGAAGTAGTGCTCCCGATCGTCCTTGGGCGCTCCACAGACGAGGCACGCGGGCGAGTCGTCGTGCTTTTGATGAAACTGCAGACTCCGAGTCGAGGTGAAGTTCCTGACGAGCTTGAACCACACCTCGCGTTCCCTCGCCGTCAATGCTTTCGAGTTGACCCCCTTCCAGAATCCCTTGAGATCGTCGGGCTGCAGCGAGTCCCTGAAACTGAACGTGTCGGTGAAGGCCTTTGCATTCAAGACTCGGCGGACGCGACGGATGGTGTATGACCGATCCATACTGAGCAAGTTGTATTGTGTTGATTGGTCTGGGAGAGCCGGTCTCGGAAGGCGCTGCGGCGGGTCGATCGGATGGGGCAGGATCGACTCGAGCGGCGTGGTGGGGCGGACCTCGGATCTGGGGCGGACTCGGGAAGGCCCGTTGATTCGTACTGCCGCCACCGGTTGGGCTATTGGTGTGAACCTCAATCGATTGATCGCATGTCGGTACCATGCCACGATGTGCTCTCGTTGTGGGCGGCCCCGTTGATCGTATTCGCTGTTGCTGACGACCACATACATCGGCGGCGTCCAGAGATGAAAGCCCCCGCCCGGGTACAGCTCGCGTCGAAACAGGTCCGCTACCTTGGCGTAAATGGCAAACGCAGCATAGTCGGCGTCGTAGGGTGGTCGCGACACAGCTGGTGCTCCCGGTAGGTAGTGAAGGGTGTGTAACTTGATCGGAAGAGCGAGAAGGTTCGCGAGCGTCAACGTCCTCGGCTTGACTTGCGCATTGTGCGTCGATGGTACTTTCAGCACGGCCTGCCATCTTGGGTGTAGATCGGTTCGGATCGGAGTGTAGTCGCAAGGCCACGCATTGGTTGCCAAGTCAAAGTCGGGGGCGGGATGGGCTCGTACAATCGCCGCGCGCGCAAGTCCCTGCCAGATTGCATCCGAACCGCCAAGAAGCACCTCCCAGACGCATGCCGCAACCGAGTCGACGACGTCCTGCATCCGCATGACCCCATACCCCCTTGAACCTCGGTGTGAACACGACGTCCTTGCCATAGCACGACCTCCTCTTGCCGCCGCGGACAAAGTCGGCGAGAATGCGATCAAGCTCCTTAACGACCTCGAGCGGTGGGATGTCGGTGGAGAGGATGTGCAGAATCTTGGGAATGGCGTATCGGTTGACGTAGAACGCTCGGGTGTGGTGTGTGAGCCCTCGGTCCCGTGCCGAATCGAGCACCGCTTCGAGCCGTGCGACGAGATTCACGTTGGCGAGTTCGGTGTTGCCGGTGGGGTCGAAAGATAGGCCGATCCACTCGAGCGACTCGCCCTCGGCCTTGACGACGAGCGGACGATCGCCAGCCTCCCAACGACACCCGATGGGTAGTACGACGGTCTTGTCGGTGTTGAGCCGGCCATTGGTTGCGAGCCTCCAGACGAGCGCCAGGTCGTCGAGCAAGTTGAGTGACTCCGAGCCCGCGACGGCGACGACGACGTCATCGGCAAACGCAAGGGATGTAATGGCGCGGCTCTGTGGGTAGGGGTGAATGGTAGGAAGCGAGAGGTTCAGCGCGATGCCTCGACGGTGCAGAGCATCCAGGAACGGCTGGAACACGACATCCCAGACCGACGACGACGCCGGGTCCCCTTGGCCGAGCCCACACGTCAGCCGCACCGGCAGAGTCAAGAAGCCGTTGATGATATATCGCGCCGTGG
The DNA here is from genome assembly GCA_001244265.2 of Microbotryum lychnidis-dioicae p1A1 Lamole. Taxonomy (NCBI): domain Eukaryota; kingdom Fungi; phylum Basidiomycota; class Microbotryomycetes; order Microbotryales; family Microbotryaceae; genus Microbotryum; species Microbotryum lychnidis-dioicae. Next base: position 1,887,683 of record CDLV01000004.1, on the reverse strand, counting down.
TCGAGTCACCCGAGTAGAGCATCCTCAGAACGCGTTGGAAGGCGGCAGGAGCGCCGAGAGCGTCGAAGATGGCGAAGATCCATTCGTGCTCGACGAGGTCGTAAGCCGACGATTGGTCTAGAGACAAGAGCGCCGCGTCAGGGAACTCGGTGCCGCGCGCGCCCAGCTCCTCGATCAAGAGTCGCAGGTGGAAAGACGCGTCCGCCGATCGGCGGCCCTTGACGAAGCCGTGCTGTTGCGGTGGGAGCAGGTCCGGCAGCACGTGGTTGAGTCGCGCAACGTAGACCTTGGTGAAGAGCTTGTAGTCGCACTCGCGCAAGGTGATGGGCCGGTACGACGAGAGCTCGGCGCGATCGGCCCCGATCTTGTGGTGCTTGAAGAGCAGGCGAACGAGTCCTTGCCCCTGCTTCGGTGAAAGCGAGCCGCGCTCGGTCATCGCGTTGAAGGCCCTGCTCAGCGCCTTGGCCCACGCCCGCGGCGCTGTGTGATAGAGCTCGTAGGGCACGCCAGATGGACCCGGCGATCGACCGGGGTGCGTTGTTGCGATTGCAGCTACGACCTCGTCCTCGGTGATGGGTTGCTGCAGCAGCTCGATGTGCGCTTCCGAGAGTCGTCGCAGAAAGAGCGGGTCCGAGCTCGGGTCCCAAGTGCGCGCCGACCTGATCGGCGCCAAGAAATCGTCCCTAAGTCGCTCGACGTGGTCCCGATCGCGCGGCTCGAGATTGTAGAGGCGCTGAAAGTGCGCCTGTGTGTGGTCAAGCGCGACGTCAATGTCATGTGTCAGCTCCCCGTTGGGCAATCGCAGTGCTGTGATCTTGGAATCCGAACTCCGTGCCGCGAGCTTGGCGTGGACCGGCCGCGACAGTCGTTCCTCGGTAGCGATTTCAGGTACGTGGGCTCGGATCCGAAGTTGGCGCGCGCGCTCGTTGACCGCTCGCCTAAGTTCCTCCGTCGTCCGCGTCCATTCGGCCGTCTCCTCGTCCCCCATCACCGGCAACGCCTCCAGATCTTGCACCCTTCCCACCAAGACCGCCATCCGCTCCACCCGCTCCCGATGCTCCCTCCTCGCCAGCTCCCGACCCTCCTTCTCGCAGTTCCCCAGCACCACCTCGAGCTCCCCCACCGGTTCCTCCCCACTCGCTCCTTCCAACCATCCTTCCAACATCCCCTGGAACTCCGCCGTCTTGAAGGTCGCCGCGTTGATACGATGTAATTGGTTTGATGTCGTTGGTAAACTGTTGTTGGGTTGAGCCGCGTCTCCTCGCTCGTCCGAGAGAACCAGGACGATCGAGACCGGTCGGTGATCCGAAAGGTCCCTGGGGTGGTCGTAGATCGTCAAGGCTTGGACGAGTCGCTTTTGGTGGGTGCGCTGCAGAAGGAAATAGTCAAGTCGTGAAAAGGACTTTGGTCGCTTGCGGACGATGTTGGGTCGAGTGAAAGATGGTGTGAGCGGGTGTTTGAATCGTATGCAGTCGGTGTAGGGCGAGTCGAGCTTGCCGATCAGGATCGGCTAGTGATGGCCGTGCCGACCTTGGTTCCGCCGATCGATCGCCGGCAGCGGGCAGTCGTTGAGATCGCCGCCGAGGAGTCGAAGGTGGGTGCTCTGCGTCCTGTGGAAATGTAGTTTGTCAAAGAATGTGAGTCGTTGTTTTGTATCGACTGGTGCGTAAAGGTTGTTGATCTCGAGTATCCGGATGTCGCCTCGAAGTCGAAAGGAGGTGACCAGGATTCGTCCGTCGAGTGCCGAGTGGGTGCGCAAAATCTCCGCGTCGATCAGGGGCGAGTCGGCGGGGATCAAAGTCAGACAGTGTTTGCTGATGAAGGCCTTGCCCTCGTACTCGTCCTTGATACATTGCCAGAGTTCCGGTTTGATGAAGTGTTCTTGTAGTAGAATGGCGGATGCTTTGAATGTTGATAAATAGGTGTAAATGTCGCGTCGCTTTTCCGGGATCCCCATGCACCTCCTCACGTTCCAGCTGGTGATGAGGTGCTTGATCATGATTGGGTAGACGATGTAGACGTGCTCTTGGCGGTAGTGTCGTCCTCAAAGAGTGGGAATTCGGGGAGAATGTCATCCTCGGGCTCGTGGTCGGACCAGCGCTTCTCCTCCTCCACCCCTTTACCCTTCTCCGCTTTCGCCTTGGCCCCCTCGACCTGCATCGCCGCCGCCGCCGACATCGACCTCGTCACCCTCTTCCCCTGACCCGCTACCTCCTTTCCTGCTCGACCTTTGACCCTGTTCAGAACGCGCTTGACATCGACCGGGTCGTCGCTCGGATCGCTGAGATCGGCCACCGTTTGCGACCTCTTCATCTTCCTGTTCGACCGGGAGCCGGTGCCACGAATGTTGATGAATCGCAGTTGTCCATCTTCCTGACCCCACTCTGCAAATTGGTGGCGAACGAGCGATTCCTCCGCGTCGAGTTGGGCGTTGATGATCGCCTCCTTTTCTGCTTGGACACGTGCAGCAGCTTCGGCGTTAGCTCGGTCCCACTCCGCACCCTCGCGCAGCGACTTTGCCAACGTCTCCGGAGATAGTGGAGGCCACGAGGGACTCCGAGGAGTCGACTCGCGGGAAACCGTGATGATCGTCGTTTGGTCATCGTCGATGATCATGGTGCTGTCGTCCTGTACCCCTGTTCCTGCTCGACCTCTTCTTCCACCTCCGTCGCCGTCCCTTCGTCTTCCTCCTCTGCTCCATCTTTCATCACGTCATCCCCATCGTTTCCTTCGTCCTCCCTTCGTTCGCTTCCCTCCGAGCTGTCGTCCTGTTCGTCCTTGTCGTCGTCCTCGTCGTCGTCCTTGTCGTCGTCCTTGTCGTCGTCCTTGCCGTCGCCTCCCATCCGAGTCCGAATCCTCGTCGTCCGCCTTGGCGCCCGTATTCTCGTCTCCTTCTTCGACCTGCTCGTTTTCCTCGCCCTGCTTTCCTGCATCCTCCTCCTCGACATCATCCTCCTGTCCTCCTTCGACCTCGAGCCCCGCAAAACGGTTCCGCGATTCGAGTTGGTCGGTTCCGAGGGCGCGGCTAGGGGCCACAACCTCGGAAGCGTCGTTGTCGGTGTTGTTGGTGTTGGTGGTGTCGTTGTTGTTGGTAGTTGTGTTGGTTGGGTTGTTGTGGTGATTGTTGTGCCTTCCGGTGTTGTTGTTCGCTTCCTTCTGCTTCCTCTCCTGTTCCAGCGCGCAGGTCTCCACATGCCCCACAAAGTGGCACCGAGCACAGGCCGTTTCTCGTTCGTAGTCGTGACAAACCGCCGTAAGCATGTTGCCTCTTTTGGCTAGAGAGACCTTCGACGGTAGGAGCTCCTTCAGCGTGTTGTTAGGGGCTTTGAAAAGGGCGTCGTCGTCGAAGCGGATAAAGGCCGAAATTTCGCCGGCCAAGTGCGCATAGGCCGAGTCGTTATCGACGTGGATCACGCGCAAGACTTGTACCAGCTCGCAACGGTGTCGCTTGGCTGTGATTTTGGTGATAATTGATTTAAAAGAGTCAACAATGGTATCCCTGGATGGGACCGCTGCGACACCGACGTTGATACGCAGCTCGACCATGTTGTGGTAGAAGTGGTGGGCCTTTGCGAAGTGAGCCTTTGCAGAGTGCCAAGTAAGCGCCAGTGGGGCCGTAAGCGCCGAGTCACGTGCCTTCGCCGAAACGAATCCCACGGAGATACGGTGGTTGACCACACCGGCCCTGACGAAAGACGAGTGTTGGATACCCCTAATCTGGGCGCAAACGCCGCAAGGTGCTCGGGAAGGGTGACCTCAGCGTCGAAGCACAGGGGCGATTGCGGGGAGAGCAGTCTCGTGACGCAACCGAGCAGATCGGCCTTGTCCGCGGTAGAGGCCTTCGAGGCGCCTTGGACGGTCAAAGTGACGTCGAGAGCAAAGTCGAAGATGTTTCGAATGGATCGATTGGCGTTGAGAGCCGAATACTTGAGCGATGTAGCGGTAGCAACAGGGTACTCGTCCGTGGCGAAGGTGGCTTGCAACTGTAATACACCCCGTAGGAGTGTACACCAGAGAGCGACGACGAGAGTATCATAGGACCAAAGTATGTGGAATTAACACTGGACACTCGTGTTAGTCGCTACAATGACTATGACTTCTGATCCACCATAGGCTCACCTGGACACTCGTGTTAGTCGCTGAGGGGAGACTAAGAGTGTCCAGGCGCGCGCTCCCTTCTCATAAGGCCCAGGCGCACGGGCCTTACACTCTCCACCACCTGAACCAAACTCCCTCCCCTCCCCTCTCTACACCCTCCCCTCCGCCCTCTCCCTCTCCCACTCTTCCAGCGCTATTGTTTCCTCCAAGTGTGCTCGTGGCTCCCATGTGTTGTCGCTATCCGCCCACCCTTTCCACTTCACTAGATACCTCTTCCTCTTCCCTTTCCCCTTCTCATCCACAATCCTATCTACCTCCCACTCCTCATTCCCCTGCACAACCACCGGTGCTGGCTCCGTTACTTCTTGTCCCGGGAATGCCGCTCCGTCATTGTCCGTCCAATGTCGCAGCTTGGATGCGTGGAAAACGTTATGTGACTTGTCTCCCGCGTTCAGCTTCAGCTTGTAGTTTGACGTCTCTGGGCGAGCTGCAAGGACCTCATAGGGACCATCAAACCTTGGGAAAAACTTGGCTGAGCGTGCTTCCCCGTCGGCTTTGTATGGTGTCGTCGATCCCGAGAGTCAACCAAGACCCTGTCGCCGACTGCAAACTCCGGCTCCAATTTCCGTACCTTGTTGCTCTGGTCGGCCTGTCGAATCTTCGCAATTGCCAAGGTGTCCCGAGCTTCTGCAACCGCCGTTTCACGCTGTTCCATAATGGATTTGACTGCCTGAGATACGGTTGAGCCATACACTAGGGCAATTGGTGTCAGTTCCGGTGTGAACCCAAGTACCACTTCAAATGGTGTCTTTCCTGTGGACCTGTTCACGCTCGAGTTGATCACAAACTCTACGGTTGCCAGGTGTTTGGACCAGTCATTCTGTCGGCGGTTGACCATCGTGCTTAGGACTTGAATCACCATTCGGTTCGTTCGCTCGCTTCGTCCATCCGTTTGCGGGTGAAACGCCGTCAACATTGCTAATTTCGTCCCCATCCTGCCTGTGTACGCGCGCCAGAATTCGCTGGTGAAGAGCTTGTCGCGATCTGATACCAATACCCGTGGCATGCCAAAGTATCGGTGCCATCCGTCGAAGAACCGGTCGGCTGTTGTGGTGGCGTCGTCCGTTGTACGGCAGGGAATGATGCGGACGTAGCCGGAGAGGCGATCTGTTACCGTAAGCAGTGCGTCATTACCGTTGCTAGGTATAAGTGGCCCGACAAAGTCTAGGCCAACTTCCCGCATTGGCCGGTCAGGCACATTCAAGTTGTGGATCCGACCGGCAAAACCGGTGCCATGCATCTTCATTGTCTGACAGACAGAGCAGGACTCAACATATTCCTTGCACGATTCCTTCATTCCCGACCAGATAAAGTCCCGTCGTAGTCGCTCGTACGTCTTGTGTAGTCCAAAGTGACCTGTTGCGTCGTGAGCGTCATGTATTGCATTTTCGCAAAAGTCCCCTGTCTTCGGCAAGAGAATCCGCCCCTCGAACCGCGCAATCCCGTCCTTGTACGAGTAGCCTGGGGTGGAGTCAATGTTCTTGATCGCTTGTTGGCAATGTGTATTGTTCAAGTAGCCGTCCTTGAGTGCTTTGAGGAAGGCCGGGTCAAGAGTTGCTTCCGCGAGCATGTTGACGTCGTCGCTTGCACCGCGAGTTGCGCAATCTTCCGGAAAGGAGTAATGACTCAATGCATCAGCCACTGTGTTCTCTGGGCCTCGTACATACACAATCTCAAAATCGTAGTCCGCCAGTCGTTCGGTCCACCGAGCTTGTCGACGTGAAAGGCTCGGCTGCTTCATGAAGCCCGCCAGTGAGTGGTGGTCCGTGAGAATTTGGCACCGAATCCCCAAGAGGTCGGCACGCCAGTGATGAAGCGCTTCCACAATTGCGAGCAGTTCCATTTTGTGTGCCGCGTAGTTGCCTTCCGCCGGGTTGTACTGCTGTGACCAATAGCCCGCCGGCATGGCCGTCTGCCACTCCTTTCCTTGACTCAGCGCTGCCCCGATCCCCCGATTACTCGCGTCCGTCATCAGCCAGAGAGGGTCACCCTGCTCCGAGTGGTCAATGGGATGTAGAGACGGGAGGCTCCCCACAAGAGCCTTGATCGCCTCAAACGCCGTGTTGTGTTCCCCGTCCAGCCGTTGTTGACATGTGCCCCCTTCTGCGTGAGTGGGACTAAGACCGCCGTCAAGTCCGCCAGCTTGTTGATGAACTTCCTGAGATACTGAACCAGACCCAGAAATCCCCGCAGTTGCCTCACTGTTGTCGGTCGGGGCCACTGTTGGATTTGCTGCACTTTGTCGGGATCCACCTTGATGCCTTTGCGCGTGATCTGGTGGCCAAGGAAGAAGCACTCGGCAGCGAACAGTTCCGTCTTCTTTGGGAACACGTACAGATCGGCTCTTCTCAACGCATCCAAGACCAATCGTACTCATCGTTCGTGTTCCTCCAATGTTTCGGCGAAAATTGTGATGTCATTGAGGTACACAAAGCACACGTTCCCGATAAGGTCGCCAAACACCTCGTTGACTCGGCGTTGATGCGTTGCCGGTGCGTTGCAGAGGCCCATCGGCATTACTGTCCACTCAAAAAGTCCCACGGCGTTATCACTGCCGTCTTCGGGATGTCCTTCTCCGCCATTTTGATTTGGAAGAAGGAGTTCGTCATGTCAATCTTCCCCCAAAACCGTGCCTTTGAACAGAGCGACAGAATCTCATCCGGAAGCGGTAACGGTGTGCGGTCACGAACGGTTCCTTCATTGAGCACTCGATAGTCGCAGACCATTCGTGGCTGGATGGACGGGTCCTTGTCCATGCCCTTCTCTGGAATGACAAACGCCGGGGAGGCGAACTCCGATGACGATTTGCGGAGGCGGCCGGCGGTCACGTGCTGGTCGATCAAGCGTTTCCACGGCGCGCGGTAACGGTGTGGTGCCCGGTAACTCTTCAAATTCGGCTTCTTTGCTCCCGGCTTCAGCTCGATACGATGTCGGACTGGGGACTCGTACATCAATACCGGGGGTATGTCGCCGGGAAATCTGTCCGCAAATTCCACCCTCAGCCTCGCTTCTCGTGCCCTCAACTCCGCCAACTCCGATTATTTCTGCTGTACTCCGTCGATATAGGCAATCACCGCGCCCCAGTTGATCCGAGCTTTATCACTTCGTTTGGGGCTCCTTGGCACGGCGCGCTGTGGCTGAGGTCCGAAGACCGGCGCGAGGAGGTCAATCATCATGTTGGGCATGCTTGGGTGTGGAACTAGGATCTTGTGTCTTGCAAAGTCGATGTTGAACTTATGCTTCGCAAGAAAGTTGAAACCCAGCACCACCTCCAGGGGTTCCTGCAGCTTGGCCACCTTCAGAATTGTATTCCCCGCTTCCCAAGTTCCGTTCTCGAGCGCGATCAGGATTTTTGCGTATGAGGTAACATGAAACGCGCGCTTTTGACCTTTAATTGCAGTTTTGACCATTGTAGGGACAGGGAGACAATGCACAGCTAACCCAGTTTCTCAACCACCTTATCTGCGATGAAGGGGGAAGAGGCCCCGGAGTCAGCAAGTGCGTGCAACGTCTGTGAACCCTTACCGTTGTGTAGGGTGATGGGGATAGTCGAGATGAACTGAGGGGCGTACTCGTTTTCTTTGTCCGTTGATAAGTCGTCCTCCGACTGTTCGGCCATTTGGTGGAGCGTATCGTTCTTCGCAGCGCTTGCCTTCCTTTTCTCAAACTCGGTCCAGCCCTCCGGAACATCCAGCGCCTTCTGCCATTCCGCGGTACAGTCCTTTGATCGATGATCCGTGTGTATTCGTTGGCAGCTGAAGCAGCCCTCCTTCAGCGAGAGGTAATCCTTCATCGCGTCCGTCAGTTTAGCCGGTAAACATCGGCCGCCCGTCGACATGGTCGCAGGGGGTCGGTACAAGCTAGTCCTCGTCGCCATCGTCGAGTTGTGCGTTCGGGGAGCTGCTACACCGCGAAGTGCCGTGATCATGTTCCATTTCGATCGTGCCAGTCACTCGAAGGCCTCGTACGGTATCGTCTTGGGCTTGGGGAGTGCGGTCTTTGAAGCGACAACATAATCCAAGTCGTCTGTGTGCATACTGGTGTTCAACAAGAGGTCGTCTTGACGTAGGATGACGCTGAGTTGAGGATCCATGTTGAACAGTAGGACCTTGATGAAGCTGGTGTCACTGAACGCGGCCTGCCCGAGCTGGAGCTGTGAGGCCCGAAGTCCCGAAGCCCACGAGGTGTAATCCGTTAGACATTGTTTGCTGTGTCGAATGGCCTTCTCCGTGGCGTACGCAAAGTCCAAAGGTAGAGCCTTACGTAGGAATGCAACCTTGAACTCGTCCCACGTGCGATCCTCCGTCGCCGCCCTGCACCAGTCCTTGAGCCACTCCTGTTCGATATGGTGTGTGATGAACATGACCTCAAAACGCATGCCGGTGACTTTGTATTGCGTAAAAAGGTTGTCCATGTCATTGAGGTAGGCTCGGCGGACTGAGGCAAGTGTGAGAGTGGTGTCGCTCGCTAGCTTGGGCGCGTTGAGCTTTAGACCCTTCGGCATCGTCACGGTTTCCTCTTCGTCATCTGAGGAGCCAGGTTCGTCAGGTTGGAGTGCCGGCGGTGGTTTCAATAGATGCATATTGAAATCAGAAGGGTCGTTAAATAGCGTAAGGCAACCGAGCCTTACATCGCGTTGGTCAAGATCTACGGCATGGCTCGGGAAGGAAGGTCGCTTGTTTCTGGTCAATATCCTCGCGTCAAGGCGAGGCTCGTTTCGTTGTACTGGATCGCTTTTCTCTCGGCCCCGACGGCTCAACAGCCAGCACTCGAGATTTAGCCAAGGGCGGATATCAGGCGCTGTCGGGGTGACGAGTAGCTGGGGCTTGGCTGCGGCCTGTTAGTCCCTGGGGACCTCTACCTCCGGCTTCGACCCCCTCCCTTGGCCCCTCGGGTGTGTTCCCCTCCTCTCTGTCTTAGTATTCCTGGTTCTCCGTATCCCTAGTTGTGACTTTCTGTATACTCTCCCCCTTCTTTCTCTAGGTGCTCTTGCCTGGTTTTCGAGTATCTTTGCTCCCGCTCTTGGACGTGAAGCGGCAGCAGTACTCACCGCCCGTTGGAGTCCGCATTAGGTGCTCGGCGGGTTTTGATCTGCGCAGCGCTCTTTGCGCGCAGGGGTTTGACTTTCACCCAACTGCTTGCCGTCGTTGCTTTATAACCTCCTTTAGCTCTTTTTGTAGCGGTCCCAGCCAACCCGAAGGATTGCAATTTATGAGCCCCAGTCAAAAAATAAAAATAAAAATCGAGGCGCTGGGCATTGCTTCACGGCACGCACAGTCGCTCTTCACGCCGGACCCAGCTCGTGGCGACCCAACGAACGCACGTCGGTCCCTGCTCGACCCTATTCGCGCAGCGAAATGCTACGATGACGACCGCTCGGACCCTACGTTTGGTCGTCGGCTGCCCCTTCAAGCCAGAGTGGCGCTTGACGAGCCCTTCAACCTTTCCGAGGTCGAAGCGTCGTTGAAGAAGACGGATTCAGGGCGATCACCGGGGCCTTCGGGCATTCCGTATGAGCTTTTCAAGGCGCTGCCGACCTACTTCGCTCCCAAGCTGTTGGACCTGTTCAACTCGATTTGGGAGGGGGATAAAATGACGGCGTCCTTGGCAGAGGGGCTGGTGCGGCTTTTGCCCAAGAACAAACGGGGGGCCAATCTGAAATCACTGGGGCATATCGACCGATCACACTGCGCGAGACAACCTACAAGGTCCTCAGCAAGGTCTGGGTGGCGCGACTCAATGGGGTGCTTGGCGAGCTTTTGCCGCCGGCGCAACACGGGTTCATGCCATCAAGACGTTCAGCGGACGCGGGAAGTCATCTCACTCTCCTTCTCGAAAAACTCCGATCACTCGGTACTGATGTTTTCCCAGAGGGCGCCCTCTTGTCCTTGGATCAGCAGAGCGCGTATGATCGGGTCGATCACGCATGGATCTTCGACGTCTTCGAGGCCTTTGGCTTTGGTGAGCGTTTCATTTCCCTGCTGCGCGCTCTGTACGATCCCGAGACTCTGGGGGTGCGCTACCTCATCAATGGGTTCCCCACGGAGTTGGTGCGGTTGCTTTGTGGTCTCGGTCAGGGGGATCCCCTCTCGTGCCCGGTTTGGAACATCACGTTCCAGCCCTTCCTCGACGCCCTCGTTCGGCGCGGGATCGCGCTCGACCTGCAGAAGGTGTGGCCAGGGGGGCCTGTTGTGGGAAATTAGTGGGGTCTGCGGTCCAGAGGGACTTATGGTCTTAGCAGTGGCGCGGGCGCGCGGGTGTTGTGCGGGGACCGGCAGAGGCGGCTGGTTGTTTACATGAGATTGCGTCTTTTTGGCCTAGCTGTTTTTCTCTCTTCTCCACCACGCACTCGATATCACATCTCGCCTAGTCGCTCTGTTACAGTCGATTGACCTTTAGCGACCCACTATCTCACAATAGGTCATCTATCGACGTCACGTAACTAGAGACGCTCCTACAATAACAGGTTATGAGTCCATCAGAGACCATTGCTCAGGAGTCTGGGGAGATCAAGATAGCCAAGCTCGGCAAGGATAATTACGAGCTGTGGTCGATTCGAGTCGAGGCGTACCTCGAGAGCAAGGGCTATGCGAGCGTCCTCGAGCATGGGCATGTGCGGCCCTCCGACGTCAGCCTGGCTGAGTGGAGGACCATGCACGGTCTGGATGCCTCAGTCACCGACACCCAAGTGGTCGTGAACTTGCAGAAGAAGGACAGAAGCGCCCGTGCCCTGATCATTCAATGTATCGACGATGCGAATCTCAAGATGGTCAAGAGCAAGACGCTCTCCGCCAAGGATATCTGGGATAAGCTTCGCCAGCATCATGAAGGGAATGCCAAGCCTTTCAATATTCGAACGTTGTTGATGGAACTCTCGAATGCGAAGTACGACGAAGACGAGAATATGGGCGAGTTCTTGAAGAGCATGATCGACAAGGCGGATCAACTCGACGATCTCGGTCAGAAGTTTGGGGACGAGGCGATGATCGCGTACATCCTCCAAGCATTACCCCCGTCGTACGAGATGCTGAAGCAAGCAATTCGCCTCGGTGAAAATCGATCGGTCGACCATGTCATCAATCGCCTTACAGACGAGTACACGGAACGGAAGTTGTCGGGCAAGTTCGATAAACTCTTGAAGAACGCGGGAGCGTTAGCCGTTCAAAGCACGCAAGCAAGTCGTGACCCGAACTGTGTCTGTAGGGGATGCAAGGGGAAGGGTCATTTCGCGATGGACCCTGAATGTCCCAAGTACGACGCCAAGAAGAACCACGGTCGTGCGCGCAACCGCAACAAAAAAAAAGAAGCAGGACTCGAAGGAATCTGCGGATTCGAACGAGTTGGCTAAATTTGCGTTGACGGTCAAGTCTCTCGATGAGAGCCATTCGCTTCAAGACAATGTCGCGAATAGGGTGTCGCAGCTTAACCAGGGTGAGATCTGGACACTGGACACAGGTGCTAGCCAGCACTATGTTGGAGACGCCAGTTTGCTCTCCAATCGTCAAAGTGGAAACCTGAAGGTTCAGACAGCGAGCGGACAGGTAGTACACTGCGATACGTATGGGATGGTACGTTTCAAGTTGAAGAGTGGGGCATCGCTCTCACTTGCGAACGTGTATCATCTCCCGGGTGCGCCCGTGAACCTCATCTCGACTCGAGCTCTATTCAAATCGGGAGCCAAGTGCGGATGGGAAGATGGCAAGGATGTCATGACAATCACCTATCAAGGAGTCATCTTGGCGAAGACGCTCAGTGGTACCGGTTATGCGCTCGACTTTACGCGCATTGTCGAGGATCAAGCTCATGTCGCAACCCGTGCGACAGTGGGAGCGCCTTTGATGGAGTGGCATCGTCGCTACGGGCATGTGCCCGTGAGCTCAATCATGGAGCTCGTCAAGTCAGGCGCTGTCAAGGGATTAGTTCTCACCGATGAGAAGGTCCACGACTGCGAGCCCTGCATCAGTTCCAAGTCTCGCGCATCGAAGTTCTCAGAGTTGGCTACTCAGGTCACCGACGTTCTTCAACGCGTATTCATGGACATCGGATTCGTCGCAGAAGATCAAGTTGATTTCCAAGGTCGAAAGGCATATCTGGCTATTGTAGACCAGTACTCGACTGCGAAGTGGACGTTCCCGTTGAAGACGAAGTCGTCTGAAGAAGTCACTCGAGTATGGATCGCATTTCGACAAGGAGTTGAAAAAATGACTGGTCGGAAAATCAAGCGCGTGCGTACGGACAATGGTACCGAATTCACAAACAAGCTCATTGGCGCGGATTTCCAAAGTCAAGGTATCCTTCATGAGACCTCTGCACCATACACCCCGCAACAGAATGGAACAGTAGAACGCTTCAATGGCTCGTTGATGGCGATCGTTCGTGCGGTCCTTGCAGCCTCCAAGCTGTCATGGAAGTATTGGTCGTATGCGTTGGCGTACGCCACATTTGTTGCCAACCGAATTCTACACGCCAAGTTGGAGGGTAAAACCGCCTATGAAGTATTCTATGGCAAGAAACCCAAGGTCTCGCACTTTCGTCCATTTGGATCAACCGTGTATGCGCAAGTTCCGAAGTCAAAGCGATCCAAACTTGAATCGACTTCGGTTAAGGGGATATTCATCGGATACGATAGCGAGTATAACTATCGTGTGCTCGTTGATCCCGACTCGGACCACAAAGTCATTGTGACGCGCGACATTTCGGTCTTGGAACACAAATCAGAGCAGGTTGGTGTACCGGAGGTCACAACTCTGCCTGTGGGGCCAGATGAAGAGAAGGGTCCTGTCGATAACGATGAGATAGTCGTTGATGAACTTCAGGATCAGGTAGACGGTGAGCAGATGCCACATGCCCGTCAGAACCGTCCTCGATGGGAGTATGGAGATCCCGCCGTTAAGGGAAGGAACCCTGGAAGATATGAGGAGATCGACGCTAACAACGAGATTCCACACCGTACTCGTAGTCAACGTTGGGACGCGGAGCAACAAGTCATGTATGGCTCTGCGATGTCGGTCTCTCTTCCTCCAGTACCCAGCAACTACAAGGAAGCAATGGCCAGCCCCGAAGCAGACAAATGGATCGCAGCTATCAAAGCTGAGCTCGATGCAATGGCTCGCCATCAAGTCCTAATTGATTCGGATCTTCCAAGTGGCGCTCGAGCTCTTGGGTCGAAGTGGGTCTTTACCAGAAAGGAGAATGCTCAAGGGGAGGTGACTCGTTACAAGGCCAGACTGGTTGCGCAAGGGTTTGCCCAACGTCCTGGCATTGACTACAACGAAACGTTCGCCCCTGTTGCACGCCCATCGACCATCCTCAGCCTTGTTGGCACTGCCGCCGCCCAGGGACTGTTTCTCGAGCAGTTTGACTTCGACTCTGCGTTTCTGAATGGAACGATGACGGAGATGGTCTACATGAAGTATCCCAAGGGTTGGGATTGCCCTCAAACCGGCCAAGCCCTCCGTCTTGTCAAGTCGATGTACGGCACAAAGCAAGCTCCTCGAGAATGGAACGCAGCTGTGAACTCCCTGATGGTCGAGCGCGGCTACAAGAGATCTGATGCTGACTCCTGCCTTTACGTCAAGCGAGTAGATGAGAAGTTTATCTACATCACGCTGTACGTGGACGACGGCATGGTTGCTTCGAACGACCAAGAATTCCTGGATTCGGAGATCGAAGCGTTTAACAAAGTCTACAAGCTCAAGCGCCTCGGTCCAGTGAAGCTCTTCTTGGGTCTCGAATTCGAGCGTACATCAGATTACATCTTCGTGCATCAGTCCAAGTACATCAGGGATCTCGTTGCCATGTACGGAGGAGGTTCAGTATCCAAGCACCCGGTGAAAGTCCCCATGGAGCCAAGGTCGGACGTCGAACATTCTACGGATCCTTTCGACGACGTGGCTCTGTACCAGTCAGCAGTGGGAGCGCTGCAGTATGCTGCGCATCGAGCTCGACCCGATATCGTCACTTCGGTTCGTGCGGCAGCGTCCAAGGCTTCGGCTCCTACCCAGGCTGACTGGATTGTGGTGAAGCGTATCATCCGCTACTTGCAAGGCACTGTTGACTGGGGACTGAAGTTCAACCACGGAGGATCTATGGTATTCGAGCTTTACTCCGATGCCTCGTGGGGAGACGACATGTCGACTGGGAAGTCGATTGGAGCGTTTGTCTCGATTTTGGCAGGTGCTGCAATCTCTTGGCAAAGCAAACAGCAGTCGATGGTTGCAACTTCGACTACGGAGGCTGAGATTTTGGCGGCTTCCGCGGCAGCAAAGGAGGCCATGTGGCTTCGGCGATTGGCGGCGGATCTCGAGCTAGAACAACCTAAGGCTACACTGATCTGGGAGGACAACCAAGCGGTGATCGCGATCGCTCTCAACCCGGCTCATCACGGAAGGACGAAGCACTACAATGTGCATCATTTTTACATCCGAGAACGAGTTACGGCTGGCGATATTCGAATCAAGTATTGCAAGACAGGAGCGATGACTGCGGATATTCTTACAAAGCCGCTCGCTCGCAACTTGTTCGAACTTCATTGTGAGGGTATGGGAATGGTGTCCCTTGGAGCCTTGACCAGTGGGAGTGTTGTGGGAAATTAGTGGGGTCTGCGGTCCAGAGGGACTTATGGTCTTAGCAGTGGCGCGGGCGCGCGGGTGTTGTGCGGGGGACCGGCAGAGGCGGCTGGTTGTTTACATGAGATTGCGTCTTTTTGGCCTAGCTGTTTTTCTCTCTTCTCCACCATGCACTCGATATCACATCTCGCCTAGTCGCTCTGTTACAGTCGATTGACCTTTAGCGACCCACTATCTCACAATAGGTTAGTTGAAATACATCACCACGCACTCGATATCACATCTCGCCTAGTCGCTCTGTTACAGTCGATTGACCTTTAGCGACCCACTATCTCACAATAGGTCATCCATCGACGTCACGTAACTAAGACGCTCCTACAACAACACCTTGTGGCCGGTCGTCTTCGTCCATCCTCTTCGGAATACTCGTCACCGGCCTTCATCATTCCCAAGAAAGGCATGGACACCGACCCTTCGATCATGCCGCGTTGGGTCAATGACTACAGGATCCTTAATGCGGCCACGGTACCAGATCGCACACCGCTTCCCCTCCCGGACGAAATCTTAGCGGTCTCCGCGAGGGCGCGGTTCTGGTCCAAGATCGACATGACGAACAGTTTTTTCCAGACGAAGATGGCCGAGGAAGACATCCCCAAGACCGCGGTGGCAACTCCCTGGGGACTCTTCAAGTGGGTGGTCATGCCGATGGGTCTGTCCAACGCGCCAGCAACGCATCAACGCCGGGTCAACGAAGCCTTGTCAAGTCTCATTGGCAAGAGTTGTTTTGCCTACCTCGACGACATCACAATTTTCTCGAATACCATTGAGGAACATCGGACTCACGTCAAGGAGGTACTCGAGGCGCTGTGTCGGGCAGATCTGTATTGTTCGCCGAAGAAGACCGAACTTTTCCGAACATCTTGCGACTTCTTGGGACATGTCATTTCACGCGAGGGATTGCGGCGGATCAGTCGAAGGTCGAGCGTATTCTGGAGGCGCCACGTCCTCGGACTGTCACCGAGCTGCGAGGATTCCTGGGCCTCGTTCAGTATTTGCGCAAGTTCATCAACGGCCTGGCCCAACAAACCAAAACCGTGGCGGATTTAACGTTGAAGAACGCAAATGTCCGACTCATGTGGGGTGCTGAGCAAGAGAGACACTTCAATGCAATCAAGAAAATTGTCACTTCACTGCCGTGTCTCAAGCCGGTCGACAGACTTAGTCGGGCCCACGGTTGTGTGTTGTTGTAGGAGCGTCTCTAGTTACGTGGCGTCGATGGATGACCTATTGTGAGATAGTGGGTCGCTAAAGGTCAATCGACTGTAACAGAGCAACTAGGCGAGATGTGATATCGAGTGCGTGGTGGAGAAGAGAGAAAAACAGCTAGGCCAAAAAGACGCAATCTCATGTAAACAACCAGCCGCCTCTGCCGGTCCCCGCACAACACCCGCGCGCCCGCGCCACTGCTAAGACCATAAGTCCCTCTGGACCGCAGACCCCACTAATTTCCCACAACACTCCCACTGGTCAAGGCTCCAAGGGACACCATTCCCATACCCTCACAATGAAGTTCGAACAAGTTGCGAGCGAGCGGCTTTGTAAGAATATCCGCAGTCATCGCTCCTGTCTTGCAATACTTGATTCGAATATCGCCAGCCATAACTCGTTCTCGGATGTAAAAATGATGCACATTGTAGTGCTTCGTCCTTCCGTGATGAGCCGGGTTGAGAGCGATCGCGATCACCGCTTGGTTGTCCTCCCAGATCAGTGTAGCCTTAGGTTGTTCTAGCTCGAGATCCGCCGCCAATCGCCGAAGCCACATGGCCTCCTTTGCTGCCGCGGAAGCCGCCAAAATCTCAGCCTCCGTAGTCGAAGTTGCAACCATCGACTGCTGTTTGCTTTGCCAAGAGATTGCAGCACCTGCCAAAATCGAGACAAACGCTCCAATCGACTTCCCAGTCGACATGTCGTCTCCCCACGAGGCATCGGAGTAAAGCTCGAATACCATAGATCCTCCGTGGTTGAACTTCAGTCCCCAGTCAACAGTGCCTTGCAAGTAGCGGATGATACGCTTCACCACAATCCAGTCAGCCTGGGTAGGAGCCGAAGCCTTGGACGCTGCCGCACGAACCGAAGTGACGATATCGGGTCGAGCTCGATGCGCAGCATACTGCAGCGCTCCCACTGCTGACTGGTACAGAGCCACGTCGTCGAAAGGATCCGTAGAATGTTCGACGTCCGACCTTGGCTCCATGGGGACTTTCACCGGGTGCTTGGATACTGAACCTCCTCCGTACATGGCAACGAGATCCCTGATGTACTTGGACTGATGCACGAAGATGTAATCTGATGTACGCTCGAATTCGAGACCCAAGAAGAGCTTCACTGGACCGAGGCGCTTGAGCTTGTAGACTTTGTTAAACGCTTCGATCTCCGAATCCAGGAATTCTTGGTCGTTCGAAGCAACCATGCCGTCGTCCACGTACAGCGTGATGTAGATAAACTTCTCATCTACTCGCTTGACGTAAAGGCAGGAGTCAGCATCAGATCTCTTGTAGCCGCGCTCGACCATCAGGGAGTTCACAGCTGCGTTCCATTCTCGAGGAGCTTGCTTTGTGCCGTACATCGACTTGACAAGACGGAGGGCTTGGCCGGTTTGAGGGCAATCCCAACCCTTGGGATACTTCATGTAGACCATCTCCGTCATCGTTCCATTCAGAAACGCAGAGTCGAAGTCAAACTGCTCGAGAAACAGTCCCTGGGCGGCGGCAGTGCCAACAAGGCTGAGGATGGTCGATGGGCGTGCAACAGGGGCGAACGTTTCGTTGTAGTCAATGCCAGGACGTTGGGCAAACCCTTGCGCAACCAGTCTGGCCTTGTAACGAGTCACCTCCCCTTGAGCATTCTCCTTTCTGGTAAAGACCCACTTCGACCCAAGAGCTCGAGCGCCACTTGGAAGATCCGAATCAATTAGGACTTGATGGCGAGCCATTGCATCGAGCTCAGCTTTGATAGCTGCGATCCATTTGTCTGCTTCGGGGCTGGCCATTGCTTCCTTGTAGTTGCTGGGTACTGGAGGAAGAGAGACCGACATCGCAGAGCCATACATGACTTGTTGCTCCGCGTCCCAACGTTGACTACGAGTACGGTGTGGAATCTCGTTGTTAGCGTCGATCTCCTCATATCTTCCAGGGTTCCTTCCCTTAACGGCGGGATCTCCATACTCCCATCGAGGACGGTTCTGACGGGCATGTGGCATCTGCTCACCGTCTACCTGATCCTGAAGTTCATCAACGACTATCTCATCGTTATCGACAGGACCCTTCTCTTCATCTGGCCCCACAGGCAGAGTTGTGACCTCCGGTACACCAACCTGCTCTGATTTGTGTTCCAAGACCGAAATGTCGCGCGTCACAATGACTTTGTGGTCCGAGTCGGGATCAACGAGCACACGATAGTTATACTCGCTATCGTATCCGATGAATATCCCCTTAACCGAAGTCGATTCAAGTTTGGATCGCTTTGACTTCGGAACTTGCGCATACACGGTTGATCCAAATGGACGAAAGTGCGAGACCTTGGGTTTCTTGCCATAGAATACTTCATAGGCGGTTTTACCCTCCAACTTGGCGTGTAGAATTCGGTTGGCAACAAATGTGGCGTACGCCAACGCATACGACCAATACTTCCATGACAGCTTGGAGGCTGCAAGGACCGCACGAACGATCGCCATCAACGAGCCATTGAAGCGTTCTACTGTTCCATTCTGTTGCGGGGTGTATGGTGCAGAGGTCTCATGAAGGATACCTTGACTTTGGAAATCCGCGCCAATGAGCTTGTTTGTGAATTCGGTACCATTGTCCGTACGCACGCGCTTGATTTTCCGACCAGTCATTTTTTCAACTCCTTGTCGAAATGCGATCCATACTCGAGTGACTTCTTCAGACGACTTCGTCTTCAACGGGAACGTCCACTTCGCAGTCGAGTACTGGTCTACAATAGCCAGATATGCCTTTCGACCTTGGAAATCAACTTGATCTTCTGCGACGAATCCGATGTCCATGAATACGCGTTGAAGAACGTCGGTGACCTGAGTAGCCAACTCTGAGAACTTCGATGCGCGAGACTTGGAACTGATGCAGGGCTCGCAGTCGTGGACCTTCTCATCGGTGAGAACTAATCCCTTGACAGCGCCTGACTTGACGAGCTCCATGATTGAGCTCACGGGCACATGCCCGTAGCGACGATGCCACTCCATCAAAGGCGCTCCCACTGTCGCACGGGTTGCGACATGAGCTTGATCCTCGACAATGCGCGTAAAGTCGAGCGCATAACCGGTACCACTGAGCGTCTTCGCCAAGATGACTCCTTGATAGGTGATTGTCATGACATCCTTGCCATCTTCCCATCCGCACTTGGCTCCCGATTTGAATAGAGCTCGAGTCGAGATGAGGTTCACGGGCGCACCCGGGAGATGATACACGTTCGCAAGTGAGAGCGATGCCCCATTCTTCAACTTGAAACGTACCATTCCATACGTATCGCAGTGTACTACCTGTCCGCTCGCTGTCTGAACCTTCAGGTTTCCACTTTGACGATTGGAGAGCAAACTGGCGTCTCCAACATAGTGCTGGCTAGCACCTGTGTCCAGTATCCAGATCTCACCCTGGTTAAGCTGCGACACCCTATTCGCGACATTGTCTTGAAGCGAATGGCTCTCATCGAGAGACTTGACCATCAACACAAATTCAGCCAACTCGTTCGAATCCGCAGATTCCTTCGAGTCCTGTTTCTTCTTTTTGTTGCGGTTGCGCGCACAACCGTGGTTCTTCTTGGCGTCGTACTTGGGACATTCAGGGTCCATCGCGAAATGACCCTTCCCCTTGCATCCCCTACAGACACAGTTCGGGTCACGACTTGCTTGCGTGCTTTGAACGGCTAACGCTCCCGCGTTCTTCAAGAGTTTGTCGAACTTGCCCGACAACTTCCGTTCCGTGTACTCGTCTGTAAGGCGATTGATGACATGGTCGACCGATCGATTTTCACCGAGGCGAATTGCTCGCTTCAGCATCTCGTACGACGGGGGTAATGCTTGGAGGATGTATGCGATCATCGCCTCGTCCCCAAACTTCTGACCGAGATCGTCGAGTTGATCCGCCTTGTCGATCATGCTCTTCAAGAACTCGCCCATATTCTCGTCTTCGTCGTACTTCGCATTCGAGAGTTCCATCAACAACGTTCGAATATTGAAAGGCTTGGCATTCCCTTCATGATGCTGGCGAAGCTTATCCCAGATATCCTTGGCGGAGAGCGTCTTGCTCTTGACCATCTTGAGATTCGCATCGTCGATACATTGAATGATCAGGGCACGGGCGCTTCTGTCCTTCTTCTGCAAGTTCACGACCACTTGGGTGTCGGTGACTGAGGCATCCAGACCGTGCATGGTCCTCCACTCAGCCAGGCTGACGTCGGAGGGCCGCACATGCCCATGCTCGAGGACGCTCGCATAGCCCTTGCTCTCGAGGTACGCCTCGACTCGAATCGACCACAGCTCGTAATTATCCTTGCCGAGCTTGGCTATCTTGATCTCCCCAGACTCCTGAGCAATGGTCTCTGATGGACTCATAACCTGTTGTTGTAGGAGCGTCTTAGTTACGTGACGTCGATGGATGACCTATTGTGAGATAGTGGGTCGCTAAAGGTCAATCGACTGTAACAGAGCGACTAGGCGAGATGTGATATCGAGTGCGTGGTGGAGAAGAGAGAAAAACAGCTAGGCCAAAAGACGCAATCTCATGTAAACAACCAGCCGCCTCTGCCGGTCCCCCGCACAACACCCGCGCGCGCCGCGCCACTGCTAAGACCATAAGTCCCTCTGGACCGCAGACCCCACTAATTTCCCACAACACAAGGTGTTCATCCAGCAACCGGCGCCACGCTGCACGCCAGCGCATTGGAGTGCCATAGGTCGGTTGCCGCGGTCTCTTCATGCCCGGCTTGAGCGAGATACGGTGACGAACCTTTGACTCGTACTGCGAGACCGGCGGGTCGTCCACAGGGAACCGATCCGAAAACTCCCTGCAAAACTCCGCCTCCATTGCCCGTAGGTAAGACTCCTCCGCCTGCTGCTCTTCGAGACGGGCGAGGCAGGCCCGGACGCCTGCTTGGACCGCGCTCGCCGAACGGTCGGTCAGTACATCGATACGCTCGTCGGGTAAGGTTGGATGCGGGACCAGCACTTGACGCCTTCTACAGTCGACCAGCATATCGTGTCGCTTCAAAAACGGTCGCCCCAGTACCAGTTTCAAGGACATCAACGGCGCGATCTTCAAAACGACGTGTTGAGTAGACCATCGGTCGTTCAAGGTACAAAGTGGCACACACACAAATTCAGTGACGGGATGCGAGACCCTGTGACTTTGAATTGCAACACTAACAGATGTGGGTACCTGAAGCTTCCTCCGTGTCAACCGTAGTTTATCCACCTCCTTGTCTGCGATGAAAGAAGCGGAAGCACCCGTGTCAACTAGAGCTCGCAAGACAGGTCCATCATCGGTTGTGAGCTTCACAGGGAGGAAGAATGGGTTCGCACCTCTCCTCATTCGTGCCGTTATCGTATTCGTCGTCGCGTAGGCAGTGTAGCTGCTTGCCCTTGTCGTCCACTCCCTCATTGATGTCGGTCATGGAAACGACCTGCTCCGAAGACACAGGACCTTGTCGCCAACCCGGTGGGACTTTACAAGCTGCAGTTGCCCAAGTGGTGCACGTGTCACTCAGGTGGCCGGCATTGGTCTTTCGGCACTTGAAGCAGCCCCGGTTGCTCTTGAGGAAAGCACGCTCACGGTCAGTCATCGGCGGTGGTCGGATTTCGGAAGGCAACGGCGGCAGCGTAGACGGTGAGACGGTAGTGCGCAGCGATTTGATAGTGTGTGACGTGTGCGTAGGGCGGACAATCTTTGCTGAGGCTTGGGCGGTCGCCTTCACGGAAGCGCGAGTGGCACTGATGACTTGCCAGAGTCGCCTGGCTTCTGCATCGAATGTCTGGAAGTCGAAGTCGGCGGGACTGGTACTCGGGTCGGTTTTGATAATGGAGGCGTCGGGTTCATCGGGTGACAACCCAGTCCCTTTGATTACATCGGATAGGCGGAGTCACTGAGAGAGTTCCTTGTCCATGTGGAGTAGGAGCATGCGGACCAGCTGAGTGTCGCTGATAAGGCGGACGCCAAGTTCCAATTGAAGATCACGAGCGGCCGTTGAAAAGTCGCGGTAGTCCCCCGTCTGTCGCAGGTTGTCAAGGCGTCGGTAGTGTTGCCACATCTAGTCGGACGGCAGCGCATGAAGTGTCAAGTCGCGTTGGAAAGTGCTGTACGTCTTTTTCGCATGTGACGCGGCATCGCTGGAATACCACACCTTCAGCTCCGGGTCGAGGAGCAGCTGGCCTATCGTGTCGATCTTGTCCTCATTGGTCTCGATGCTCTTCTCTCTCTTGAAGTAGCAATCATTGCGAGACCAGAAGAGTCGAAGTCCGGATAAGGTACAGTCGGCGCGGCAAAGGTAGGACGGGGCGTGCAGTTTCCAGTGAGGGGGGGCGTCTTCGGGCGGTTCGCTCATCCTCTGCGCGCGGCCGGACGGCGGCGGTCGTCGTCTGAGTCTGAGTCGGTCACGGTAACGGCGGATGCGGGTTTGGAGGCTCCCGAGTTGGTGCTCTCCGAATCGCTTAACGGCAGAGGTATAAACAGTAGATCAGGTTTAGTGAGGTCTGTAGCCCACCTGGCGGCGGCGGCGCGGGTGACGACGGTAATGCTGACGTGTACTGATCGTTGTCAAAAAAAAATTGGAAGCACCGCGTGCAGCCGTGCTCCAAGAACGATAGACAGGATCAAACAGTCGTAGTTCAAGTCTAGAACCTCGAGGCAGTCAGCTGCAATACTAAACATAGGGGACTCGTGCACTCACCTAAAACCTCGAGGCAGTCAGCTGGCGAAAGCCAAGAGGTTCTAGGCGCGCGCAAGCTATCCAACTAAGCCCCTCCATCACCTTCTTCCGGCTCCCGGGCAAAAGGCCTCGGGCCTTGCACAGGGTCCCGTCATGGCCATATTGCGTAGGCATCGTAGAGAAGGCTCTGGTCCTTTTTACTCAGAAGCTATGCAGGTACGAGTCACCAATCGAGTACAGAACAGCGTGGATGTAGCACTCCTCGAGGAGTATCGAGGGCCCGGGGTTTCTAGGCGGGGAACCAGTGACAAGATGAGGATCACAGCCCACCGGGCTTGCGACTTTGAAGAGTCTCTCTTCACTTGACTGTAGTATATGAGTGTAACATAGGTTTATAATGACAACAGATCAGGGGCTACGAAGATAAGACTGGCTAAACAGCCGCTTAAAACACGGTCTGTGGTTCGGATAAAGTCGCTTTAGGACCGCTTTACGCCGCATAAGAAGGCTTACGGACCGCTTTGCATATGCAAACAAAGCGCGCCGTAAGAGTCCCTTATCTAGGGTACACTTAAGCGACACTTAACGCGCGCGCGGCTTAACGAGTGGTTAAGGGCGCTTAAGAGCAGCTCTAGGCCGCTTAACGACTGCTTTACGAGGTTTCGCGCGCTTACGCACGTTTGGCCATTTTGCTCTGATGTAGAGCTGCTCTTAAGCGCCCTTAACCACTCGTTAAGCCGCGCGCGCGTTAAGTGTCGCTTAAGTGTACCCTAGATAAGGGACTCATACGGCGCGCATACGGCGCCCTTTGTTTGCATACGCAAAGCGGTCCGTAAGCCCTCTTATGCGCGTATGCATCCTTATGCACATCTTATGCGCCGTTAAGCGTGCGTAATCTCGGGCAAATCCTTAAGCGGGTTCGCGCGCGTGGCCATTTTGCTGATGCTGATGTTCCAAGCAAAGGTATGCCAAGTTGTGTAGTGTGTAAGAAGGCGGTGAAAGGCACGAGATTGCTCTCGAGCCTCACTGGTTCCGAGTCCAAACTGAAAGGATCAAACGGTGTAATTCGCAGGCGAAGAAAGACTACTAAAAGGACTAAGGTCAAGAGACGCGGCGGCGCCGCGCGCGAGGGCAAGCGTGAGGCCGCAGAGTTCGGCTCGAGGTCGTCGTGAGGCGTAAGCGGAGCGGCGCCTTACAGGCGGCCGCGCGAGTCCGCACGAGTGTCGCGCGTGAGCGCGTGAGCTTGCGTGTGTCGCGCATGAACGAGGCTACACGCGCAACCCTCAATCGTGCGGAATTCTCATGTCTACAATCCGTAACGGCGCCATATGGTTGACCATCTTAGAAACTCTCCTGGATTCCTTATAGTTTGCAAAACATGACAACATCAATTTGTCAGCAAATGACATGGATGAAACGGTTATACAAGACCTCAGAACATGTATCGGTTGTCTGTTGTGTTTTCCCATGCACCCGGAATATGGGATTTGGGGAGAAGAGGGTTATAATTCCGGATTTCTTACGGATCCCTAGCCAGCAGATTTCCACATGGGCGGGGACTTTGGCTCTTGTTCTGCCTTCACCGCGACGAGAGTAGTGACGCAACACTGGTGCTCCAATCGAAAATTCTAAATACCAGGAAGGTCAGTGACAGGGCCAGTCTGTTCAAACGTCCAATCCTATTCTGCCTACTAACCCAACAGCAGAAGCCTGGTCTCAAGGCCAACAGCATGCAGCCCATGAAATACGATACCGCAGTGACCTCACCGACTATGGTCGAAAATCTGGCTGCTCGGACCCGGGCGGCTCTTCTCAAGCCACTGCACGGTCTCAATCGTCTCAGGTGGACTGCAATCCATGTGTCACCTTCTTGTTTGTTTCTTCTGATCCGATACCCAAGTCTTGTCTACAGGTATTCCACTTCGACCCGCGTGCTTGAGGGACCCACCGTCGGGGATGCGAACTTCGGCCCGTCAGTGCGTCAGAAAAAAAGGACAGGAAGCAGCAATGAGCAGTAGTTTTGTAATAGAAGGAGAACTTACATTGACCGTTCAAGAAAAAATTATTGACCTTTTTTACGCGCAGCGTGGGCCTTGAAAAGGAGATTGCACCGCCCGTCGCCCCTGTTGCACCCGTCCTCAACCGTCCAGTGCTGTGCAGTGCCTCACGGGACTTAAATAAGCTCGACGCCCATCCTTTTGGGAATCGCTTGTGAGTTATCGGCGCGCCTGGCCCAGTTGCCCATCGAAATTTTGGCCCTGAAAAGTGCGCCCTTGCTGTAGCATGGCATATATTGGTGCTATCTGAAAACTGGAGGGATACGTCTCTACTTTATCATTATTGATGAGGCTTCACGGAAGCTTGAAGTCTAGAAACGCTTGGTCATCTCGCTACAGCAGCTTGAATCAACTGATTCCGAACGAGACGCAGGTCGGCGCACGGACCAGTCGTAGCCCGGTCCGCGTCGAAGACTGCATAGATCCAGGTCACTCAAGCCCGGCCGCGCCTCACGCACCCTCTCTCTCCACTCAACATCGCACCTCCCCTCATGATGAGCCATGTCGGTACAAACACCCAGGCCGGTTAGGGGACCGCCCCGTCGACGTCCGTCAATTGAGTTCAGGGCGTCTCCCTTGCGATCAGCTTCAAGGGCCAGTCCTACGACCCCAGCACCGAATCATTCAACCAAACCGACAACCGTTCTCGGTCACTGGAGGCCACGTTTGACTCAGGAGGGCCGACGAGATTCCAGCGAATTACGCAAGAAGATCAAAGTTATTCTGGGCGAAAGTCTTGACGAGGACTCGACCCCCCGGCCTGTGCAGATCGAAGCCATTGCTGCACTTTTCGAACTTGATCAATTTGCGAACCGCGATCGATATGACGCTGTGTTCGTCACAGCGTCAACAGGTTCAGGCAAAAGTGTTATTTTCGAAGCAATGTATCTCATTTATGGACGCCGGGCCGTCACCATTGTTGTCAGTCCACTGATGCACTGAGCAATCATCAGGTGAGTTTTTCTGCCGACTGGGCTGGCTGGACCGATATCCGTGCTGATTTCCGCAGTCACATGCCTCTTTCAGGCTGCCGATCTCAATCGAAAGGGAAAGAAAGCGGTTGTGGTATCTGAGGAGGCCTGGAGAGACGGCGAGCTGTACAGGCAGTTGGACGACCCCAATCACACGCTCTCCTTCATTCTGATTGTATGTGCCGGTTGACCTCCTGTTTGACATTTGCCCTGGGTCTTGGGATACATTGGCCTCGTGTTCGGACTGTGACTTAATACGGTCGGACCACTGTTGAGGACAATATTCAGCGCAAGGGTCGAGGAGGGCGTAGTGGGCAGCGGTGAATTGGGATCACTTTTTTGGAGCCTCGGAAGGACGCACGTAAAAAGGACGCGGCGAGCAATCCGGAGCAAGAAGACACAACTCCAGACGAGATTTCGACTTCCGGTATGCATGGCGACCGTCCACGACTCGAGCTACTCACTGAGAACGAACTCTCAATCCGTTTTTTCTACGAGTCGAAGGCGTGCTTGCACGCTCTGGCCATCGTCCTATACACGTGAGTTGAACCCGTCAGGACGCACGGCCATAGATAATCTAATCCCTCGTACTATTGAAACATGCAGGCAAGGCGAGCTTGCGGACGATCCTCTCATCGTTGCTGAAATGGAGCGTCAAGGAAACATCACCGGCAGATCTTGCCAGTGTTCTCGATGTGATCCTCAAGGCGCCAAGTACATTATCGAACACCTGAGGTACACCACAGAGGAAAGCTACCACGAATTTTCAAGTTACGACGGGGCAACCATCGAAGCAGACAAGATGAGCCAACCCACACAAAACTCGCAGGTCGAAACTGCCGAGGACGACTTGGAGGACTTTGCCGATGAACGCGCAACGCAGTCAGTCAATCGACAGACGAGAGGGCACAATCCATGGCGTATGAAGTCCCAACAACGAGACGAATTTGTCGAGAAACTCCTACTCGAGTACAGGCAATATACTCGGGGCCTGAATTATGGACCGACTGAGAACCTCCCGTGGCGCTTCCCTCTTATCATTGCGCAACGTGTTGCCAAGGAGATCGCGCTGCTCGATTCCGAGGATGCCTTTCGTCTCAACGATTTCACCGAACCCCTTCCGGGCATGTGGAAAGCTCTCTTTCCTGTTGTCCGTGAGCAGCGCGACTTCCTCATCGAGCAACAAAGTGCGCTTAAAGCGGAAGAGGTCAGAAAGGCGGAAGCTCGGGAGCAAAAGGAGATTCAGCAGCAGCGGAAGAAGTTGGTCAGGGCAGTCCTGAATCGTAGGCGCGAGCGTCTGAAAGAGCGGAAGCAAGTCATGACGCAGTGGAAGAAAGTGAATGCGGAAGTCAGGCAGCGCGGGCAAGAAAGTGAGAAGACCGGACAAGAACAAGCAAGGAGAAAGGGCGGGGAGGTAGAAGCGGAGCACGTTGAGACGGAAGGGAGGATTGGACTGGCCGGGCCTTCGCAAAAACGATCATCTCCCTCTGGTGACAAGGTTCAGACTCCTCGCAAAAGGATTGCATTGGCCCCCAAGTCTATCAACGTTCTGTGAAATAAAAGCTTAAGCACTAATCTTGTCTCAATCGAAAATCATCGCCTCCATGTTCTCTCTGAACTCCTGAGCCAACTCCTCCGATACATCAATCAAAGGATCTTCGTCTTCCTGCGACTCCTGAGAAGGGGAAAATTGGGGCGGAAGACTGGGTCCATAGCGAAATAGATCCAACTCGCTCTATGTCATGCACACGAGCTTCTGGGTGCCTTCTTCCTTCTTGTCCACGATAGGTCTGCGCTTGAGGTCCCAGAGTCCTGAAGTGTTGTCGCATGGACGATGGATCTTGTTGCGGCGCATGTCGTCCAGTGCAAACCGCACGCTTGCTGGGCTGATGGTGCTGATATGGTTTCGAGAAAGGCTTTTGCGCCCGGTGATTGTTTTCATATCGCACATCAGTTGTCGAAACTGTTGATCACTAACCCGTTCTCAGGATGTCAGGTCAAAGGTGTTGCACAAATGCTTCTGAAGAGGAGCTCCGGCTGACCAGAAGAATGTTGGATGATATGACGTCGCGCATCTTGTCAAAGGAACAACCAGCACCCTGTCGAAGGGTATCAGTACTAATCTTCTATACAACAAGCAAAGCCCCACACTTTTTGAGACTCACCTTGACCGAGAAAAAATAATTCAGCCAGTAATTTAGCGTCTCCAACTAAAAATCCTTCCCGCAAAACTTCCCACGCCGACCGCTAGGAGAATCTGATGATGACCACGACTCAGTCTAATGAACAGGGACGAGAACAGAGTGGCCAGAGACTAAGGGACAGACTCGCGGAAGGCTAACTAGTAAAGCGCTGCAATAATAGAGGAACTAAGGAGACAATTAGAGCTGGGAGATTGAGATACCAACGGGCCAAATGAAGGCACATTGGGCTCAATCCCAAGAACCAACTTAGATGTTGTGATCGGATGAGGACGGTGAAACCAGCTATCCTTGACACTCCCCCCGGTTTAGTAGTCCGAAGAAGAAAGGGAACAATTGCGCAGTTGACGACGGAACTGCTGCGTGGATAGAGGTAACTTTTCGGATTGAAAGACCGATGGAATGAATAAGAAAAGTGACCAACTGCAGGTTGACGACGGAACCGCTGCTTGTTAAAGATAAGTGACCAAGTCCCGGTTGACGATGGAACTGTTGCTTGTAGAGACGACATTTCGGGTTGAAGACCGATAAAATAAATAGACGATTCGGATTGAAGACCGATAAAATGAATAGACAATTGTTGACGTGAGATCTTTGATGGACCAAATGAGAGTGGTGATATGATCGAAGAGCAGGAGACGATGTTGAGGAAGATTCGAACATATTAGGGAAATACGTAGTGGGAAGGCGGATCAGATTTGACAGGATCGCCAAATTTGTCCACTACTTGCAGACCAGCGACTAAATTTGTGACAGCTTTGGGACATTTAGCCCACTTTGCGCTATGCCCCATGACACCACAGTTAACGCAGAGGACCTTTGAATAGCCACGACGAATAGCATTGACCATTGGGGTGTAATCTCCGCCATAGGATGAATTTTGTGCGTCATGCGACACGGACAATTTCTGTCACGAATCAGCAGTCCGAGGTCTGAGGGCAGCGCCACCGCGCAGCTTACTCAGCGCTGGGAACTTTCTAGGAGCTTCCAGTTATCTCTATGATCTTGCGCCTCAATCACTTCCTTTGGCTTCAACTTGCTTCCATGAGTTTCTGTCGCTTTCCCTGGGCTTTCCTGCGACTATAAATAGGGCTTCTGTGTAGAAATCGCTCTTGTCTTCCTTCTGCAATTTTGATCTCATAATCAACTCCCCCAGTAACCTCCAGCTCCCTTGGCCTCTGTTCTAGTACTCTTACAAGAACAACTACATCAATCCCGCATTCGTCCCGTCATCCTCGCTATCGCCTGCTGCCTACGGCTCAGCAACCTCAACCCTGACAGTAGATCAAGATTCCCCATTGATCTAGTTGTTCGCCACCATGGACCGCCCGCCTTCTGCCACCATGGAGGACCTCACTCAGGCATTGCTCGACAGCCTCATTGACCAGCTCCGCACCTTTCAAGCTCGAAACCAAGCCCTTGAAGCCGAATGCCGTTCACACCTCTCTGACAAGGAGAACTACCAGATCACCGTCACCGCGCTTGCTAATCAGCAACAAACCCTCTCCGACCTTGCCAAGGCCGTCGTCGACCAGCAGAAGGAGTCCATCGATGTCATTAAGTCCGGCCTGGCCAACCTCAACATCACTGCTCCAGCCAACACTACAATTACTCCTGTCAAGTCGCAACTTGCCAAGCCTGACAAGTACAATGGAAAGGAGAAGGTCAAATTCAAGACGTTTATCACCCAGATCAAATTTTACATCTTCGGAAATACATCCTCCTTCCCCATGGACGAATTGAAGATCGCGTTCATCATCTCGCATCTAACTGGCGACGCGTTCCAACACTTCGAACATGCTATCAATGCCAAGGACGACTCCAAGCCTGAGTGGCTCACCAACTACCAGAAATTCCTCGATCAAGCCGAACTTGTCCTAGGTGATCCCAACTACAGGAACAACCTTACTCGTCAACTCATGTCCCTTGTTCAGTCCGGCCCAGCCTCGGTTTACGCATCCAAGATTACTCAGATATCGTCACAGTTGGACTGGAATCAGGCCGCACTCATTGCGCACTTCCACAAGGGTCTCAAGCTCGATCTTCAAGCTCAATTGGCGCTTCACGACGACCCTCAAGATCTCCAAAGTCTCATTGAACTGGCAATCAAGGTCGATAACAAATTGCACCTCGCGCGCCACAGAACGAACGCCTCAACACAATTTCGTCAAACCAATTGGCAGTACAGTCACAGCGTCAACAGTCCGTTACGCACTAGCCCCGTTTCTCAACTACAAGCGAACCCCTCGACGGCAAACACCTCAGGCCCAGCTCCCATGGATCTTGATGCAACGCGCAGTCGTCGAGGACCCTTATCCGAGGAGGAAAAACTCCGCCGCCGCACAAACCGCCTCTGCATGTGGTGCGCTAGTGATCAACACCTTCGCGCCCAATGCCCCACCGCGCCACCAATGATCCCAAGACACACCGCTCTCAATGCCTCGTTCACAATCACCGATCCTTCGGCCAACTCTGCCCCTGACTCGGGAAACTAAGGCATCCTCAGTCTCCGTGCCAGTCCGAGGATGTCCTGCACCGGCACACTGTTCCCACAAGTCTCGTCGCCTCCAAGTCCTCGATATTCGCAACAAAAATCGACCCGCTTCCCGAAGACCACCTTGTTCTGCCCCTCGTATTCAATTTCGAGTTCTCATGCCGATCTGGCCACTGTCTCTGTGACTCTGGCGCAACCTCTATCTTTGTTTCTGAGTCATTTGTGCACGACAACCATCTTCAACTCATCGCGCATCCCACGCCCATTCCTCTCTACGTGATTGACGGACGACCAATCCAATCCGGCAACATCACCCACTTTGTCCATCTCGAAGTCCAATTCAATGGGCACACTCAGAGCCTTCGTGCTGATGTGACTCAACTCGGAACTTACCCTCTCGTCCTCGGAATGCCATGGCTCCGCCTCCACAATCCCATCATCGATTGGAAACGGAACACTCTCGTATACTCTTGCCAATCCTGTGCTCTGGGTCATACTCAGCCCATCACTGTCTCGATTGAAGGAGCTCCTCTTGTCCCCTTGGACCACAAACATCTCGACATCTCTTTCGCTTCAAGCTTCGCCTTTGAACGCCTCGTCAACAACAGCGATAACCATCATGGACTACTGTTCTACGACCCGGCATCCCACCAGCTCTCGTCATCAATCCCCGCCCCCTCTCAATCATTATCAGACGATAACCAAGACTCTCTAGAATATCTCGAATCATTGAAAAATATTGTGCCCCCAGAATATCACCACTTGTCGCATTCTCCAAAGTCAAAGCCGACCAATTGCCACCCCATCGCAAATTCGACCTCAGTATCGACCTCGAAGATAACACAGCACCTCCCTTTGGTCCCCTCTACCCTCTCTCTGAAACTGAACTCCAAACCCTTTCTTCATGGCTCAAGGAAAATCCGTCCAAGAATTTCATCCGTGCCTCCACGTCGCCCGCAGGTGCCCCCGTCTTGTTTGTGCGCAAGAAGGATGGATCGCTTCGTCTGTGTGTGGACTACCGTGGCCTCAATAAGATCACTCGCAAAAATCGTTATCCCCTCCCACTCATACCTGAAGCCCTCGACCGAATACGCGGCGCCAAAATCTACACCAAACTGGACCTTCGCTCTGGCTACAATCTGGTGCGCATCAAAGAAGGGGACGAATGGAAGACCGCATTTCGAACGCGCTATGGACACTTCGAGTGCCTCGTCATGCCCTTCGGTCTCACCAACGCGCCTGCCGCCTTCCAACACCTCATGAACTCTATCTTCCGTGATCTTCTCGACGTCTCCGTGCTCGTTTATCTCGACGACATCCTGATCTTCTCTGGCGACGAATGTCAACATACTCGGCACGTTCAGGAAGTCCTCCAACGCCTCATTAATAACCAACTCTACTGTAATCCCAAGAAATGCGAATTCAACCGGGCTTCAACGGAGTATCTCGGTTTCATAATCTCGCCTTCTGGAGTCTCAATGTCTCAAGACAAAGTTAAAGCAATCACCTCATGGCCCACTCCAACCTCTCTCAAGGAACTTCAACAATTTCTTGGCTTCTGCAACTTCTATCGACGGTTCATCGAAGGCTACTCAAGGGTCATCGCTCCTCTCACGCGACTCCTCAAAAAGAACACTCCTTTTCTTCTTGACTCGGCCGCGCTCTCTTCTCTCGATCGACTCAAGCAAATCTTCACATCTGGCGCGATTTTGTGCCACTTCAACCCCTTGCTCCCCAGCATCATCGAAACAGATGCATCCGACTTCGCAATTTCTGGTATTCTCTCTCAAGTCACTGACGGCCACCTACGTCCTGTTGCCTTCATGTCGCGCAAGATGTTACCCGCCGAACAGAATTACGAAATTCACGACAAGGAACTTCTGGCAATCGTCGAATGCATCAAAATCTGGCGGCACTACCTCGAAGGCTCCCAACACCCGTTCAAAATCTACACCGACCATGCCGCCCTGCAATATTTCCAGACCAAGAGGGTACTCACGCGTCGGCAAGCTCGCTGGTCAGAGACCGTCAATCACCATAAATACACCATCGAATACCGCTCTGGCTCCAAGAACAACAAGGCGGACACGCTCTCTCGTCGTCCTGATTTCTCGGAAGGGGGAAAGGCCTCTGAACAGCCGGGGCAGATTCTCCTTCGCCCTCACACTCTCGCCGCAAGCCTTGTCAAAACTCTCACCACCCTCTGATATCGCTGATCTCATCAAGTTTCACCTTTCGCAAGACCCTGTCTCGAACCAAATCGTCAACGACCTCAATCACGATTCCACGCTCCACCCTTACTTCCAGCTTCAAGACAACCTCCTCCTACATCATGACAAAATTTACATTCCAAACGCTGAACCTCTCAAAGTCAAA
Organism: Microbotryum lychnidis-dioicae p1A1 Lamole; assembly: GCA_001244265.2. Lineage (NCBI taxonomy): Eukaryota > Fungi > Basidiomycota > Microbotryomycetes > Microbotryales > Microbotryaceae > Microbotryum > Microbotryum lychnidis-dioicae. The sequence continues at coordinate 1,854,923 of CDLV01000004.1, read as the reverse complement.
CTGCTCGCCCAAGCCCATGACTCACTCCTCTCGGGTCATCCTGGTCAAGTAAAAACCTTTGAACTTCTCGATCGAAACTATACGTGGCCCGGCATGCGACAATTTGTCAACAACTATGTCAAGACCTGCGACAGTTGTCAACGAAACAAACCAACTCATCATCGCAAGCACGGCCACCTTCAACCTCTACCAATCCCCTCAAAGCCCTGGTCGTCGTTCTCTATGGATCATATTGTCGACCTGCCTCCGTCCTCAGGATTTGACTGTGTCCTAGTCGTTGTCGACCGACTCACCAAAGAAGCGCATTTCATCCCGACTCACAAGACCGACTCATCTCGCGACCTGGCTCGGACGTTCCTCACTCACGTTTTCAAACTCCATGGTCTCCCAACGGACATTGTCTCCGACCGAGGCGCCACATTCACCTCCAACTGGTGGTCTGAATTTCTGGCTATGCTCAAAATCAAACCGAATCTATCAACGGCTTTTCATCCCGAATCCGATGGCCAGACCGAACGAACGAACCAGACTCTCGAACACTATCTTCGACATTTCTGCGATTATCTGCAGACCAATTGGTCTGAACTCCTTCCTCTCGCCGAATTCGCCTACAACAATTCCGTCCACTCGTCCATTGGCGCCTCCCCGTTTTACGTTACTCGTGGTTATCATCCTCGTCTAGAAGTCTCTCTCCGTGATTCATTTGTGACCGATGTCCCTAAATATCTTCAGCATCTTCGCTCTGTCCAGGAAACCGCCCGCAAACAAATTTTGCAAGCCAAGAAACTCAAGCTCGTTTTGCCAACCTCAAAAGGAAGCCAAGCCCACCGTTCAAGATCGGCGACCAAGTCCTGCTCAATCGAAAAAATATCCAGACCTCTCGACCCTCATTCAAGCTCGACTCCCACAAATTGGGACCGTTCCGAATTCAACGAATCATCAGCCCAGCGGCTTTCAAGCTTACATGGATTGGATGCTCGAGAGCGTCCTAGCATCAGCACCATCGTCTCTTCGATTCGTTGCCTTGCCCGCCTGGGTCTTATCCGATGCCATCAGGTTGAACCGACAAGGAGCGCGGATCGAGCATCTTGACAATGTCAAATTTGACGAACTGCATCATTTGGGGCTTGCCTCGCTGTCGGATCTGCGCTGACTTATCGAAAGGGACAACGATATCATCTGCTTCGTTCCCATTTGCCAAAAGGAGCATCGGTATCTCGTCCGCATCGACGCAAAACAGCAAGCCTGGAGTTTGGCCAACTCGATGCCCAGCCTGCCGCCAGCTTCCGATCTCGTTACTGGAGTACTCGATCTCATCGCCTACCTCGGGATCGCACTCAAACACAAAGGCTTTCAAGTCCTACCGATCGCTGTCCAAGGCGATTCTCACTCGTGCGGTCCTGCATGCATCAGTGTGGTCAAGGAAGAACTGCTCCGACTTGAGCCCTTTGACCCTCGGCACTCAAAGATGCTGCGTCTTCGCCAATTCGATCGGATCACTCAGCAAATACTCCAAGAAGCGGACGAGGATGATGACGGTGATATCGAAATGTACTCCTTGGACGTCTTGGAGAGTTATCAAGAGAACGCCTCGGAACTTGATGACAAAGACGTGATTATGTCACATTCCATTGACTCGACAGCCGATCAGTTCCCTCCTCTGCTTTCGTTGCGAGCTTCAACTTCGTCGTCTCCGTCACCTCCTACATCGCCATCAGCGTCACCGTCAACGCCACCGTCGAATGCCGCAGCTGTAGTTACAGCGCGGAACCTTCGCGCGGCCTGGTCAAGTGTTTTTGGTAACACGGCGACTACTGCATTTGATGCTGCATTTCCGTGTCGTCCTTTACGAGCACAGCCATCAATCCCACTACCGCCGACTGTAGCTTCTGCACCTGTGGCAAAGCTTCGTGGAGATTGGTCAAGGCTGTTTGGAACACCAACGATGCCGGTTGTAGTCAAGCCTCCCAAACACCCCGTCGATGAATCGGAGATGCGAGAAAAAAGAGGTTCGCGATTGAAAGCCCGCACGCAAAGCGCAAGGGACGACGCGGCAAAGGCACTGGAGCTTCAAAAGAAGTTGACTCGGTATACCCGCGAGATCGAAGAGGCATGTCCGGGCTCAAAAGTCTCCAGTACCGACCTGCGCGTCGTAATCTGTGGTACTTGCCGCAAGCACATCAGGGTCAAAGGGAGTTTCCAACCGTCTTGATGCAGGGACCACCTCAAAGGAGCCAGCTGCCGCACCAACCGTTTGAATCCCCGCTGTCGCAGAAATGTTCTCAAGTGGAAACTGATGATGACCATGACTCAGTCCAATGAACAGGGACGAGAACAGAGTGGCCAGAGACTAAGAGACAGACTCGCGGAAGGCTAGAAAGTGAAGCGTAAAGCTAATAAGGAAAGAGATTAGAGACTAGTAAAGTAGGGAGATTGAGTGACTAAGGAGTGAATGACACGCCGCTAGGCTCAATCCTAAGTACCATAATAGGAACAATAATCAGATGAAGGACGGGACAACCCATATGACCATATACAAATGACACCCGCATCACTGGGTTACTACCCAAGGTTTCCGATTTCTCGACATGGGCAAAGACTCCTGACGCCATCACGCCTTGCCCAGGTCTTACAACTCCCACTTGTCTGGATTACCTAACGCGCACATCCGCTCCAGGAGGTGGTGCCTCAAGACGAAGGGATCTCATCATACAGGTGTACCCAGCCAAAGAAGTTGAGAAAAAATATCCTACTTGACAAGGACGAGGGGACACAGGTGAATCTTCAGGAGAGGGACGTTCTAGAATGGCGTAACGACCATGTCTTGCAATGCGTCAAGAGCAGGACATGTCTGGGAGCAGCAGGATACAGCCCAAACAGTGGACTACGGGCCAATCCTTGTAAGGAATGCCTCAAGGTAGCCGGCAATTGTCTCTTTACAGCGGTTCTTTGTATAAAGTGGCGCCCACGGAGATGCAGAGGTTCACCAACAAGTGGTTCTGCGCTGGGGACACGCTCGTCACGTCGATATATTGACGGTGCAATGGTCTGGAGGAACTCTTTAACTCGCACGACAAGCCAAGCCTGTTCCTCCGATTTGCGCAGAAGATGGCGTCCGGCCAATTGCAAGGTCACGCCATTATGGATGGCATGATCCGTGCTGCGGTTACCAAGAGCGAACGAACAGATGTCGGCAAGGCAATGCGTGGATTTGTGCGAACCCAAGCTTTGGTCAACTTTGAGCAAGCCATTGCAATGGCATCGCCTGCCGCCCTGCGAGTCCTGCAAATTTCTATCGGCGCGTCATCAAATCGGAAGCTTCAGTGAGTTGTACAATGGGCTGATGTTGTTGTCTGCTGTGAGCCAGGTTACTGAATTCGTACATCGCCTGCCTCAATTGCTCGTATCACAGACAAGTTCGGAACACGGTACACAAACTACGATTTGGACAGGGCCTTGAACACATTGCTGCTGTTGCCAGTGAAATCTCGGCCGGAGCTGCAACATTCAACCTCCATGTGGACGATACTTGTTTGAGACCCCGGATTCGGACCACCCCAATCTATGACAACTTCACGTCCGAAGAACGGCACACTGTGATTTGGGTCGAAGGAGTTTCAATCACCTATTCAACTCAAGAAGAGCTACAGGCGATCTTCAACTCCGATGATCCCCCAATTGCGAGCACCAAGGTATGTTCTGCATGATTTAACTGTGCATTGTGAACTGAAGGCCCACTAATTTATTCAGCACGTCTTCTAGGTGCGCACGTACATGATAGCTTCAAACGCGGTCGGCTCGACAGCAAAACTCCTTGCGGCTTTTGTGATCGGCGAGAAAACTGACACCACTGCCGCCGCGGAGGAGCTCGGTGGCTTGCTTGAGCTCCTCGTGAATTTCGGAGTGGCACACTTGCTGGTATCAATCTCCGCCGATGGGGCCGCAACAGAAGGCGTTATTCAACGCAAGACAACGGAGCGCTTGAACGAGATTGAACCATCACCGGTATCGTGCACATACATTCTACCTCGTCCATAGAGCAACGACATCTTCTCCGCAATCGTCATCAGATCGGCGCTAATGGGGGCACACCCGTCGTCTTCTGCCGCGATGAGAAACATGTCGCCAAGAATTGTCGAAACACCCTCGACACAGGTGCGCGTTGCATCATTGGCGGCATGGGATGCTTCACTTTTCGGGATCTCCTGAAGTTAGTTGATACGACACTGCCTGCGGAACTTCGTACTTTGTATCGACGAGATGTGCTTCGCCGCGATCGACAAGACGACAATGCGACAGATCGAGCCTTTGGTTTTGAGACACTTGACACTGTCATACGGCTTGCGCGTGTTGGCAAGATAGATCAAGAAGGGGTCATCATACTCTTCCTTTTTGGCGAGATGCACGGCGCAATTCAAATTCGCGAGCTACCACATGCTGAACGGGTTCTTATGCTCTTGACCGTCCGTTATGCCCTGGAGGGATGGACGTAATTCGCGGAGTCCCAACCGCGCAGTTCTCCCAACAACTTCCTCAGTCCTCAGAAACTGGATGGCATCTCTCGAGTGGTCGAGGGCTACATAGCACTTGTTCGGAATTATCGGAACTATTGGCCGCAGGAGGCGTTTATTCCCTGGAGACACGGGACCGAGATGGTCAAACACTTCTTTGGAACATTGCGCAGGATTGTGAAGGAGTTTGATGCTCTGGACTTCCTCCTTGACAAATCACTTGCAAGACTGAACCTATTGTTAGAAGTGGGGTCTGAGAGCCTAACTCATTGCTATTAGTCTTGGTTAATACTTTATTCTGCGCGCACGCCTATCTTTGTCTTTGCGTCTTTTTTCCTTCTGGGTTCCTTCTCCACGCTATTCTCATCATCTCACTCGTGTATCTCGGAGCTGAGTCGTGGAGTACCTCTTAGTCCTTGTTGCAACAGGTTATGAGCTCAACGGGCGAATCCGACTTCCCCAACGGGTCGGGCAATTGCTTGTATCTCAAGGACACACAAGGGTACAAGAGCTGGTCACAACGTGCGTTTATCAATCTTCGAGCCGACAAAGTATGGGATGTCGTCAATCAATCCATCGACTCCCTTGTCGCGGACTATCGGTCCACGCTCGTTATCGCACATGCAACTGCGTCCGTCACGCCAGTTGAACCAGCCTCCTCCGGCTTTAGCGGGCTTGGAGGGGGGGGGGGCTCTGGTTCTGCGCACTCGGACGCCTCGCCCAGGCTCACCAGCGTTCAAGTTGCGGACAAGGTCGCGGAATATCGCGAACGGGCCATCCGCCGCAACGATTTGGCATGCAAGTACATCGCCAATTCGATTTCTGAGGAACAGACGTCTCACTTGATTCATCTTACCTCGGCGTACAAGATGTGGGACACCCTCCGTGGTCTCCACTCTCACGGTCGCCCGAGTCGCACTATGGACCTCCTCAACACTCTAGCGCAACCTTACTCTGGGGATATTCCTTTTAAGGAATTCGTCAACAAGGTCAAGATCGCCATGACCGATTTTCAGAACCTCGGAGCTCCGCTTCCGCATTGGCTGTTTGCAGGCATGCTCGTTTGGTCGCTCCCAGCCCAGTATGACTCGATCGTTGGGAACCTTGCCTCCGACATCGACATCCACATGGATTGGAACACGTTCTATCCGAAACTCCTGATGAACGTCGAAATGGTTGATACCCAAAACAAACAAAAGGAATCGTTATCCGCTCGGATCGTTGACGATACTAGCCTCGTCGCCCGTATTTCCACCACAGCGCAAAAGGACTACTCCAAGTCGTATTGTTCGCGCTGCAAAGCACTGGGACACGAGCGTGGTTGGCGTCTCTGTCCAAGCAGGAACAAGGATGCGAGCGCTCCCGCTTCCTCGGACTCAAATTCGAACGTAGCTGCATTGGTGTAGATGAATCTGCATTGATGACCTACAGTTTCCCCTATTCGCGAACGATGCCACGTTTTCCATGGATCATTGACTCGGTTGCTAAGGTCCATTGCGTTGGAGACAAGTCGGTCCTATCGGACGTTGTCTCTGAGCCTCTCAAAATTTCTGTTGCCAATCAATCTCAAATCGAATCTCCCGGTCATGGCTCAGTGACGTTTCTTACCTCATATGGCGCTCGTATCACCATTAAGAGGGTCTACTACATGCCCGGTGCTCAATGCGGTTTTATCTCCATCGACCGTCTGTTGGAATCGATGACGTACGCTGTTGGTCCCCAAAGCAATCTCATTTTCAGCATCCGCGGCAAGTCGATTCTGCGCTCGCTTCCTGGTCGGGGGTTTGTCATGGATGCAGCTCCCGTTCAGCCTATCATGTCATCCTCACCGCCTTCAATGGTCGGAGCTAATCGTCTCACTGGAACCTGTACGTTGATGGAAGCACATCGGAAGTTGGGCCATCAATCTCCTGCGGCGATCGTTTTGGCCGTCAAATCCGGGGCTATCACTGGCATCACTCTGAAGGACGAAAAGGTTACTCCTTGCTTCTCGTGCATCCAGGCCAAGTCAAAGCGATCACCCTTCTCCAACAAGAGTACCGAAGCGCCTCATGCACTCTACCGCGTCTTCATTGATCTCGGGTTTGTTGAACACCCCAATCACCATGGCGATACTATCTATCTCGCTATCGTGGATCAGTATTCGACGGCTAAATGGACGATCGTGCTAAAGGACAAGAGGGCTGAGACGATTATCGAAGCATGGTCGAAATTTCAAGCCGAGTCCGAGCGTCAAACGGGTCAGAAAATTAAGAGGGTCAGATCGGACAATGGTTGTGAATTTGACAACTCATTGTTACGGGCTCTTCTTGAAAAGCAGGGCATCATCGTGGAATTCACGGCCCCCTATACTCCGGAGCAAAATGGTCAAGTAGAGCGACTCAATGGATCTCTCATGGGTCTCGTTCGATCAATGCTCCTCGACTCCGGTCTTCCCATGCAATTCTGGTCAGATGCTCTGGCTGTCGCGACATTTGTTCTCAATCGTCGACCACATCCTCGTATTCAAGGAAAAACGGCAATCAAAGTTCTTCTCGGCAAGAAGCCTAGTCTTGCTCATCTTCAGCCATTTGGATCTACGGCGTTTGTCCACGTTCGCAAGGAGCGTCGCTCCAAGCTTGCACCTCGCTCCATTCAGGGAGTTTTCATCGGTACTCCGGTGAATACAACTACCCTGTCTGGGTCCAATCGTCGAAACAGGTCTACGTTTCGCGTCACGTCACATTCCTTGAGACTCCTTCCGTCGTCACTTCGTCTCAAGATCGTGCGGACGCTTCTGATCCCGTTCATCATTCTCAACCTCCTCATCCTCCTCATCCTCCGCCAGATGTGTTGCCGTCTACACCAACTTCACCTGTTGTGGATCCAACTTTGCCGGATCCACAGCCTCCTCCGGTGGTTCCAATTGGAGTTGGTCAACAGGGGGGTATCTTGCAGTCGTTCCTCAAGAACCACTCAACGGTGAGGCGGAAGCCACTCTCGCTCCTTGTGAAGGTTACGCCATCGTTCGCACTGGTCCAAATCCTGGCCAATTCGAGAATGTTGATTCTTCCAACATCCTTCCTGCTGGTTCTTGTCGTTGACCAACCTCCGGAAAATATACTTCCCATCATTTTGGCTATCATGGTCAATGTCTTGGATACTCCACCCATGTTCCTGTAAGGCCCGTGCGCCTGGGCCTTAGGAAGAGGGGACGCGCGCCTAGGCACTCTTAGTCTCTCTCCAGCGACTGATACGAGTGTCCAGGTGAGCACAAGGTGGATAAGAAGGCATTGTCATACCAGCGACTGATACGAGTGTCCAGTGTCAATTCTACATACTTTGGTCCTGTGATCCTTGTCGTCGTCGCTCAGGTGTACACTCCAACGGGGTGTATTACAGTTCCACGACAAGCTTTCCTACGATGCCTACTGTGCTGCCGTGTTTGCCAAAGAAGACATCAAGATACCCAAGACATTCGAGGAAGCCATGAAGTCACCCTATCGCAACCATTGGAGTGCGGCAATGGTCTCAGAACTTCTACAATTCGATCATCATGGAGTCTTTCAGGAAGTTAAGTGGCACGAAGGAATTTGGGTACTCGGCACAATCTGGGTCTACAGTATCAAGCGCGATGCAAACGGCAAAATCATTCGTTTCAAAGCTCGTCTCGTTGCTCAAGGATTTGCTCAACGCCCAGGCATTGACTACCATGACACCTACGCTCCTGTCATTTGTTCTTGATTGCTCTGGCTGCTGCTCAGGGCCTGTATCTCGAACAGTTCGATTTTGACTGCGCCTTTCTCAACGGCAAGATGACCGAGGATGTCTATGTTCAATACCCAAAAGGATGGAATCGTCCTCAAGCCCCTGGCAAGTGCCTCAAGCTTGTGGGTTCCATGTATGGCACCAAACAGGCACCCTGTGAATGGTATCGAGCCGTCAACGATCTCATGGTGTCTCGAGGCTACATGAGGGCAACTGCCGATGCTTGCCTCTACATCAAACATTCGGGCACTTTGTTTGCTATCATCACTCTCTATGTTGACAACGGTCTCATTGCGTCCAACAATCAGTCCTTCTTGGACTCCGAGCTCGGATAGCTTCATGAGGCCTTCCACTCAAGCGTCTCGGACCCGTCTCCTACTTCCTGGGCTTCGAAATTCATCGCACCAAAGATTACATCCTCGTTCACCAAAGCAAGTATGTCCGCACTATGCTCGAGAAGTTCGATTTCGCTTCTCCATCCAAGCGCCGTGCAATCACGCCCATGGACGATTGCCCCTCGCTTCGAATCAATGCTACTCCGTTTGCCGATGTGTCATTGTACCAATCGGCTGTGGGTTCCCTGCAGTACGCGTCCACTCGATGTTGACCCAATATCGCGATTGCTGTTCGTGCCGTTGCTCAAAAGAACTCCTGTCCAACTGTCAACGATTGGGCTGCGGTCAAGCGTATATTTCGCTACCTCAACAGCACCATCGATTTGGGAATTCTTTATCGAAACAGTTCCACAACTCGATTGATGGTCTACTCCGATGCCTCGTTTGCGGATGACCCGGAATCTCGCAGATCGGTGGGAGCCTATGCGTCAATGCTCGCTGGCGGCGTTATCTCCTGGCAGTCAAAGCAACAATCTATGATCGCTACATCCACTACCGAAGACGAAACCCTCTCTGCATCCTCAGCCACTTGTGAAGCAATCTGGCTCCGTCGTTTGGCTGGTGATGTTGGCATTCCACAAGCACAGCCTACTATCATTCAAGAGGACAACGCCGCATGCATCCAGAGTGCCAAGGATCCGGTCAATCACATGCGAACCAAGCACTTCGACATTGCTCATTTGTTCGTTCGAGAACAGGTTGCTTCTGGCGAGGTCGAACTTGAATACTGCCCTACCCACGTCAATGCCGCGGATATTATGACGAAGCCTTTGGGATTTCAACGCTTTGATCAACTTCGTGCTCTACTTGGAATGGTCTTGTTAGTCTCTTTGACCGGTGGGAGTGTTAGAAGTGGGGTCTGAGAGCCTAACTCATTGCTATTAGTCTTGGTTAAGACTTTATTCTGCGCGCGCGCCTATCTTTGTCTTTGCGTCTTTTTTCCTTCTGGGTTCCTTCTCCACGCTATTCTCATCATCTCACTCGTGTATCTTGGAGCTGTGTTGTGGAGTACCTCTTAGGTTAGTTACTGCAAAGCCACGCTATTCTCATCATCTCACTCGTGTATCTCGGAGCTGAGTCGTGGAGTACCTCTTAGTCCTTGTTGCAACACCTATCTATGGCTTTTCTTTCCTCAGTCATATACCAAAGTTGAGGTACTACAGCGTGCGATGCATCAACTTGGCACAGATGCGGCTGGCTCCGCGCAAGGTTACCATCACACCTACCAAAACCTGCACAACCTCAATTTGACTGCGCTCGGTACCTATCCGGGCGATGGCGACATCGAGGCCATTGCCGTTAAAGCTGCGCTTGCGCCAAGCGACATTCTCAAAGGACTTTGCATGTGCGACATCATCGAGGAACGGGACATTGAGAAACACAAGCAAGCTCCTCTCCCTGACATCCTGGTCAATGGTTAAGTCTCAGTCATTTTCACTTATCTCATCTTGTGCAAGTGACATGACACTTACAGGTCGTTTAACTTGCTCTCGATAGATGAGGCAACATCGATCGTTCGCCAAGGTGTCCCTCCGAACGTGGACGAGGCTGGTCTGAACCAAGTCCTCGATTGTCTCCGTCTTGTCGGATCGGAGCCATTACCGTGTATTCTGCGACGCGAGGAACGCGACGCGATTTTGAGCGCGCTTCTTTCGGTGACTGCGCTTGACATTGACCAGGAAGCTCTCATGTACGTAGCTTGGTGTTTGAGAGCAACAAACGATCACTAACAACCGTATATTGAACCCTCAGCGATGCTGTTGATGCTGGCTTCGATCAAGCCGATGCAGAAGAAGAAGATTGACAGCTTCAAATAATCCTGGCCGAAGCATGCCATGAGCATGAGCAATCCGTGAGTGAACACAATTTTCGGTTGATCGATGCATTTACTGATACAGACCCATGTTCTCAACCAGTGGGAAGCGCCCCCGTACCCGCGTCATCTTTTAGAGAAGGGGGCCCTCTACTCTGTCCCCACACTCGACTTGGACAGCTTGCTCGCTCGACGACGTGCACACCAATGCCGACACCTCGGGAAGATCAAGTTTAAAGGTGGCGCGCAGAACGTAGCGTCAGATCAACCCTTTGCCCAAGACCGAACCGAGCACCGCGGCAACGTGCATTCTGCCGCACTTCGACGGATAGTCGAGACAATGGGAATGGACAGGTATCGACAGTTTGTGGGGAACGAGAGGAACCTTCGCTTCAGCAATTCAGGGGCAAATATCCGGGAGAAGACGTTGCACGAGCAAGCGACAACTGCGATCATCACTGAGGGACGATCTCACGTTAGTCGCTGATTCGTGATGTATCATGACCCAAGCTGGGGCGTGCCTTTTCCTGCGCTGACGTTTGACTCCGACGCCACAGGACAAAATGAAAGGACGACAAGAGGTCTATGGTCAGATCATGTCGAACCACGTACTCGTCCGAGCTGTTGATGGTGATGTGTCTGCACTCCGTCCTCTCAAGGTGGACACACTGGTCGTGTGTGAAATCCCAGAAGAACCTATGGGTTTGCCTTCGGGTGAACAATGCAGGGAACGACTGGCAATCGGATAGGTATGCCAAACTACCACTTGTGTGGGAAAACTTCACATGACTGACTAGCACTGCGCATTTTACTTGTCACCTTCCCTGCAGTGAGGAACATTTACAAGAAGTCAAGCACGACTTACGAAAATGTTGAGAGTGTTGACTCTCTTGCTCTTGTCGTAAATGCCGTGATACAAGAGCTACGTGTCATCGCTCCGGGAGTTTACTCCAACCTGTCTTATCGGGGCAACGCGCGCATTCGTCAAGTCGATGGGCGCTGTATCATAAATTCGCTTGAACCGGACTTGTCAAGCATCAACTACGAGGTCAAGGATTCCACACAATCTAACTGGCGTGATGAACGGGAAATTCACATCACCGTCAATCAAGAAAAACAGTACAGGCTTTTGCAGAACATCAAAGGAATTTGAACAGCACCCCTTGCTTGTCTAGCACCAGGAGGCCGTTCACAGACGAAGACAAAGGGCGTTAACAATGATGAAGAATGAAGGTCAGCCTGGCTCATGCTCGTATGGCGGTAAGCTTTGTCAGAGCTTGGCCCATCAAGCGCGGCAGTGGATCGCGGCGGGGCGGGTGTGGAGCAGAGCTAGCAGAGCGCAGCGCAGAAAAGTTTGTGAGCATTGTAGAGCTTGGAGAGTAGTTTTCAAAAATTATTCAGCACTAGGCGGCCCTCATATTTGGACATTTTCAGTCAAAATTTGGGTTTTTTTTTGGACATTTCGCCTCGAAAAAGGCCGTTTTTAGAGGGCCGCCTATGGCTGGGCTTTCGGGGGTCCTGCGAGGTTCCTCTCGCGGTACGGCGCGGCCCTGCGGTCCCGCCTCGACCCATCTCTGGCGGGTCCCTCTTCCATCTTCATCCGCCTGCGCAAAGTGCGAGCATCCGACCTGATCCCTTCGCTCACGGTCAACGATGTTGTTCATTCCGACCCTGCTTCGATGCTTGGAGCGGCCAGCGACTACTTCGAGCGGGTCTATGAGGACCGCCCCATCGATGACGCGGCCCTGAAGGCGATCATCGACGGCCTCGCTTCAACTCGCCTCTCCCCGCGGACTCACTCAAGCTCGAGGAAGCGTATCCGTTGGAGGAGATGACAAAGGCTCAAGAGGCGTTCCTCTGCGCCGTTGGCCTCGGCCCCAAAGCCCGCCAATGGTACCGAGCGACCTACACCAACCAATGCGCTTCGATCTTCCTCAACGGTTGGCTCTCTGCCGCTTTCGACATCCTGTCGGGCGTTCGGCAAGGTGATCCTCTGGCTCCGTTTCTCTTCGTTCTGGTGTTCGAAGGTTTTGCCTGTCAGATCCGATTGAGAGCCAAGGGCATCGATATTGCGGGCCTCCAAAACATTCGAGAACTCCTCTTTGCCGACGACGCTTGCTGCGCACTCCACAACCTCTCGGACCTCGACCACCTCAATCGGGCGATCGAGCTTTACGAACGGGCAAGTGCCAGCAAGCTCAACAACGCCAAATCTTTCCTCTACCTCCTTGGAGCTTTTCAGGATCGGCCGATCGCCCCAGAGCTCGGGACCTGGCGTCTCGGCCAGCGATTCGCAGTTTTGCTACCTTGGTATTCAGGTCGGGGTGGAGATCGCCGAGGATGCGGGCTGGGAAGATATCAAGGCCTCGACCGTCGCTTGGATACGCTCAATTCCGATGTACGATCTCCCATATGCAGCCAAGCGTTCGATCATCAACATCTACTGCTGCACAAAGATTCTGTACTACAGCCGATTCCTCCCCGCCCCCAAGAGTGTTGTCAAGGAGATTGAGGAGGCCGCCATGCTCGCCATTCACGGTCGAGCTTCGGATGGCACTCAGCGACACCCGAAGGTCTCCCGGTCGCGCCTCTGCACCCCTCTCGATCACGGCGGCTTCGGCTTGATTGATTGGCCTCGGCGTCTAGCGATCGATCACGCGAAGTGGGTCTTCCAGCTCCGGGCCCCGGACGGCTGCTTCACACGCCACCTTCGACATCCGCATCCGCCTCCAGGTACCGAACGAACCAACACCTTTCACCTTGTCCAGACCGGCCCCCCAACCTCGCCCTTGGATCTGGATCTGGTGGGCATACTTTTGCCATCCTCCCCCAAAGTGGGACCATGCAGTGAGAAAGACGACAAAACTTCTTCCTGCTCGTTGGGTCCGATACTTCGAAGCCTGGGTGTTGGTGACCACGCTCAATCCCCCGGAACTCTCCAAGAGCCATAACCTCGAGCAATGGGCGACGCACGCACTCTTCTTCCCAGCAGGCCACGGAATACACTTCTCGGTAAACCCGACGCTTTTTCGAGGGCCCAATGGTGAGGTGATGACTTCGGAACTCAATCCTGCTTCAACCGAAACAACTCCGCTACAACCGCTGCTTCCGATGGAATCCCAAGTACCACAGTGCAAGGCCCGAGGCCTTTTGCCCGGGAGCCGGAAGAAGGTGATGGAATTTTGGGGCTTAGTTGGATAGCTTGCGCGCGCCTAGAACCTTTCTTGGCTTTTGCCAGCTGACTGCCTCAAGGTTCTAGGTGAGTGCACCAGTCCCCTATGTTTAGTATTGCAGCTAACTGCCTCGAGGTTCTAGACTTGAACTACGACTGTTTGATCCTGTCTATCATTCTTGGAGCACGGCTGCACGCGGTGCTTCCACACAGACCCCGCTACAACCGGAATGACTCCTGACGGGGCCCGCTATGTCGGAAATGTCTCCCGCGGAATCCCGAGACAACCTGAGTACGGCTCGCTATGTCGGAAATGCCTCCGACGGGATCCCGGGTACCACAGGATCCTTTGAAACCGATCACCGAAACGGAGTACGAGGGGCTTCGTGTAAGGCGCCGCTCCGCCTACGCCTCAGGACGACCTCGAGCCGACCTCTGCGGCCTCACGCTTGCCCTCGCGCGCGGCAGCGCCGCGTCTCTTGACCTTAGTCCTTTTAGTAGTCTTTCTTCGCCTGCAAATTATACCGTTTGATCCTTTCAGTTTGGACTCGGAACCAGTGAGGCTCAAGAGCAATCTCGTGCCTTTCACTTTTTTTTTGAAACCAACAACTCGGATGTACGACTCCGTCCCAACCCGACGTTAAACTTTGACCCTCCCAGCCGCCCCTGCGACGCCGCTCAGCGGCTGCGAAGGAAAAAAAATCGAACCCGAACCCGAACCAGGCAGAACCCAGATGAAAGGCACGAGATCACTCTCGAGCCTCACTGGCGACCTAAGCTGACAGGTGCAAGTTATATGGATTGCAACTAGCTTCTGGTGTCAGCCCGATGAGGAGGGAACTGAAGAAGCTAGGTGCGCGCGATCTCTATTTCTAGTGCCTGTGGCCCGTAGTAAGGCATGCCCCTAACACTCTCCCCGCCTTGAAACAAATCCCCTCCTCCGGTCGAAAATCCTACTCCTCGTTCCGACGCTCCCACCTATCCAATGCCCCGTATCCTCCAGTGCCTCGGCAGGCTCCCATGAATCGCTGTTTGACGGCCACGAGACCCACAAAACAAGGTATTGCTGCTTGCCAGCACGGATCCTCTCGTCGACAATGTCCTCAATGATGTATTCTGGCTCACCTCACCTACATCCACTGGGCCCAGTCGCGCAGGTTCACGGTTGGGGAACAGGGCTGTGTCGTTCTTGCAGTAGGTCTTGAGCTTGGCCGTGTGAAAAAATGGTACCGCTGCATCGTCCCCGTTCAGCTGCAGGGTGTAGGACAAGATTTCCGGTTGGGCCTTGACGATGCGATAGGGACCGTCAAAGCGGTCCATGAGCTTGGTGTAATACACCCCGTAGGAGTGTACACCAGAGAGCGACGACGAGAGTATCACAGGACCAAAGTATGTGGAATTAACACTGGACACTTGTGTTAGTCGCTACAATGACTATGACTCTGATCCACCATAGGCTCACCTGGACACTCGTGTTAGTCGCTGAGGGGAGACTAAGAGTGTCCAGGCGCGCGCTCCCTTCTCATAAGGCCCAGGCGCACGGGCCTTACAGTACCGCCCGTGAGCTCGCGTGTGGGAAGCACAGCTATAGCATCCTCTGGGGGAAACGTCGACAACACAGTGAAGGCCCAAAAGGGAATGTGCGTTGCGAGTACCACCCGTGAGCCCGCGTGTGTGGGAAGCACAGCTATAGCATCCACGGGGGAGAGAGGGTCCGTGCGCGCGAGCCTGAATTGGCGCGTCAAATCCTTACAGCAAAAGTCGAAAAGACCATATGTAGTGCATTGCTTGCTTCCATAGATCTACCGACCACCTGTGGTTCCCCCAATAAGTGATATGGTGATGGCGCAAACAATAGCCTGTAATAGTACAGTCACCAGTGCAGCCATATTTGGCAAACAGGAGTAAATTACCTTCACGTGACCCAGGCGAGATTGCCGTCGGCGTCTGCCAATGTGAGCACACAAGCAGAGGGGGTTCATCCTCGGAGCTTGTGGAACTACTAATAAGCCAGTTCCGTTACTTGCTCCCCATGACTGCACATTGGCCCGTTCATGCGAGATGCGAGATGATTCTACATTATAGACTTGACCAACAAGTACTAGTGCTGACCAGTAATGCGCGCCGCCGAATCGGTCCGGCATTCAATGCTTTGACTTGCATCTGAAAGGTCTGTTTTGGACTTAATTGGGGGTAGGAGATACTTAAAATACTTTTCAATAAGCGATTGCCAAATTTTGGACATAGCGAGGGCTTCATAGCATGGGGGAAGTTTTGAGCAGGAAAGTCTCAGTCGGAGAACAGGCAACATGCATGATCGCTTTCCGAAATGCATCGCTCGCCACGTCGGATGTACACCTAAAACTTGCCGATCAAACAGACAACGATATAGGGGGAATAATCGTGGAATGGGCGACATTGAAGAGAGGATGGTAACCTGACACGGACAGGAACAGCGGCTTTGGTGTGCAAAAGTCACTCGACGCTCGGCGCATACAAGCTGAGGCCCCGAGTGGGACATGATCTTCCAGGGTGGCCCTCGCACATGCATCTGAAGTCGTGAATCAACCTTGGCCCACGACATGGCATTTATTGTTCCTATCTACCAGACCTACTCACCGATTTTGATGAGGTGCAAGCTTCCACTACTTGAGCAGTTGCATCCGCTTTGGATGAAAAGTCACTCGGCTTTTTTTTTTTGTATGAAACTCATCGCTAATTTGCAAGACGAGAAAACCCCCTACGGAACTAAAGGAGATGCTACCCAGCATGCACGATGATGACCACAACCGCCGCTTGATGCGTTGTAACTAGCAGAACAGACCAACCCGATACATCCGAGTTCAAGTCCCCCCCACCCACGGTTGCTCCCTCCCAGAGACGAATGAAAGGAAGGTTGAAGATTATACACAAGGAATCGGGAAAAGATGGATGAGTCGTTGGTGATGGTACATGTGTTGTACAGGCGAATCCGATTATAGTCGTACAGTTGAACCTTCTTCGATCTTTTGACTTCAGCCCCCCCCTGAGACCGCCATACTCCTTGAAGCCCCTTAATTCTTTGAGACGCGTCGAACAAGGCCTCCGATGGCACAAACATCCCGCTCAATCCAAATGATTCACGTGGTCCAAAGGGGGAATGTAACCCCCTGCGACCGCAGCAATCACATACCCCTTGTACCCGTCTGCGCTGGATCTCCACCGCGGATTCCAAACCTCTTTTCGGTTACCAAAGTCGGCCCCCCTCGCGACCGCACGACCCCAGATCACCCCCATTCCAATGACTGCAACTGCGAAACAGGCCTACTTCGCACAAAAACACACAATCCAGAGATTTCCGGGGAAAGTCACGGAGCATGTGACAGTCCATTGGACACGCCTCGGTCGGGTGCAGCGCGGGCGGGTGGCCGTCAACACCGGCGCGCGGCTGGAGACAAGGGCGGGGTATACCTTCCGCAGGGGCCTCGCTTCCCTGCGGCGTACTCCCAATCTCGGAACGCACACTCGAGTCCCCTTGTACGTGCAGGTGGTTCCCAATCACCGCAGATACTGGGGAAAGAAGGAGCATGAGGCCCACGACGGTGATGTCATTGGGTGGGACCTCGCTCGAGTGTGGATGTGTATGGCGGTTCGGTACCCGAGTCACCCGCCGCGGGGCCGCGACTCCGAGCGAGCAGCAAAGCAAGGAGAGGCGAGCCACGCAGGCAGTTTGTGCCGGCCTTGAACAGGAGATCACGGGGTCGCTCGACCGAAAGAGAAGACAGACCCGGCCCTTGAGAGGAGTGGAAAACTCACGGTATAGTCCAGGAGAGGGCCAAGGGGATCCGTTTTCGCTGTGTGTCATCGTGATGTGGCAGAAGCTCGAACCAAGGGCGACAATGCCCGCCGGCGCAAAGAACCCGAGGCTCCTGGGGAGTACGGAAGCCTATGAGGAGGAATGGTAAAAAGAGCGAGAGAAAACAGGTTCAGTATTCTGGCGTGTTTGGGAGACATTTTGGAGATTGAGAAGGAGGGAAAAGGGACTTGTGATTTTTTGGGGGTTTGGTTTTTGCTTGGATAGGGAGGGAGGGACATCTACTTCATCGCGCCAATCTGAGCTCCAACCTCTCCTTCAGTCCCGCCATCTCCTTGTCCATGCTCGACATCGCTCTGGCGTGGCGATGGAGATCCCAGCGTCGGTTGCTGAGAGTGTTGAGCGCCAGCGCAATGAAGGCGCGGATTGGACGCTTTTTCGACGTCGGAAGGCGAGCGCGCAGTCGAGGGAGGCCGTGCTCGATCTGAAGTGCCGTGTAGTCGAGGTCGAGGATCGACACGACCCCAGCGCGTCGCAGATAATGGACCTAGCTGCTTGCCAAAATTGAGAAGAGTCAGGGCAATCATGCCAAAAGTGAGTAAAGTCATCCTCCACCCCTGCCAGGCTGCATGCCTGCACAAGGCAGCAGGCCGAGTCGCCATGCCGCTGCACAAACTGGCGCTTCCGCGTTGGCGTGAAGTGGTACGCCAGCTTGAAGTGCACCTCGCGCTCGCGGGCCGTGGCGGGCCCGGTGTGGAACCACCCCAGAAGAGTCGCCTTTCTTTGGGTGTGGCGAGTGATCCAGGGCGTTGTGTGTCGTCGAAACGTCGATGGTTGATGACGCGTCGAAGTCGCGCAATGGTGTAGGGTCTGTCCAAGCTCAACATTCTCCACTGATTAGCAAGCAAGGGGGCGGAGGGGAGGGGAAGTCTTTGATCAGGCATGCCGACCGGAGTCGCTCTGGGCAAGATGTGCTCGAGGGGACCGCCGGGCCGGGCTCCAGGTGCTCCAACGACACGAATGACGGGTGGTCGACGTGCGAGGACGGGAACAGGAGGCGGAAGCGGCGGGATGAAGCGATCGCCTGCGACCTGGATCCACGCCTGGACTTGATCGCGCTTCCATTGCCAAAGGTTGGACAGCTCCGAGCCGTCGCCTTGGGGATGCTTCTCAGGGGTCCAGGGCACCGTTGGAGCTGCGGGGTATTGAGCTCGAGCATAGATGTCGGCGATGGTGCGTTCGAAACTGAAATGCTTCGCCAAACGCTTATCCTGCTCCGAGAACGCCCGCGAGTCATGCAGACCCGGTTGGAGGGGGAAAGAGAAAGAAGATTGGAGACCGAAAGTTTGGCAGGATCGACGACGGCAGGGTAGCGTTCAGCGACCGAGAGCACCGCTCGCCAGCGGGGATGTAGCTCCCGGGGTGCGTCGGCGTTCCTCCACGTCCACAGATCCGCAGCAAAGTCAAAGGTCGGAAGCGCTCGCCGGATGGAACTCCGAGCCAGATCGCCCCAAATCGCAGTTGACCCGCCGGCCAGCACATCCCAGATCCGTACCGAGACTGAATCCACCACATCCTGGATGCTCACGACGCTGAGACCGCCTCGTGCCCGTGCCGTGAAGACGACCGATTGCTTGTAGTCGCTGCGCCGCGGGCCTCCCTTCACAAAGTCAGCAAGCTTGCGCTCGATCGACTTGATCACGTCGGATGGCGGGATGTCGGCGGAGAGAGAGTGCAGCACCTTGGAGATGCCGTAGCGGTTAAGATAGAAAGCCCGGGTATGGTGCGTCATCCATCGGTCGCGCACCGATAGAATCACTCGATCAACCCTTCGCTCAAGATCATGGAATCCCAGCCTGTTGTTGCCGTCAGGCGCAAACTGGAGACCGATCCAGGGAAGAGACTCGTCCGGTGCCACGAACGACAGTTTGGACAAGTCCGCGCGATCCCACAACGTCGCGCCCAATGGCATCACCACAGTTTTGTCGGTGTTTAGACGTCCGTTCGTCGCGAGTCGCCAATCCCGAGCTAACGCCTCGAGCGAAGCAATAGCTTCCGGCCCAGCAACAGCGACGACGGCGTCATCCGCGAACGCCAAATTGGTGATGCATCGAGTCTGCGGACGATGAGCCAGCTCCGGAAGAGTGATAGTCAGCGCAATGTTGCGTCGACTGAGAGAATCAAGGAAGGGTTGGAATACCACATCCCAGACAGAAGAAGAGAGAGGATCGCCCTGGCCAAGACCGCACAGGAGTCGCACCGTCTCGGTAAGGAAACCGTTGACAATGTACCGCGCTGTGGACGTCTCGCCGTTGTAGAGCATCCGCAAGACGCGCTGGAAAGATTCCGGCGCGCCGAGAGCCTCAAACACCGCAAAGACCCAGTCATGCTCGACCATGTCGTAAGCCGAGCTCTGATCCAGGGAGAGGAGCGCTGCTGTCGGGAACTCTGCCCCACGACCCCTAATCTCATCGATCAGGAGCCGCAGATGCAAAGCCGCGTCCGCTGGTCTTCGCCCCTTGACGAACCCATGCTGTCCGGCCGGAAGAACATCGGGGAGGATCCGGTTCAGACGAGCCACGTAGACCTTGGTGAAGATCTTGTAGTCGCATTCCCGCAAGGTGATCGGACGATACGATTTGAGGTCGCACCGCGCTGCACCAGGTTTGTTGTGTTTGAACAAGAGGCGCACATTGGCCTGGCTCTGTTGTGGAGTAAGGGAGCCTCGAGTAATCAGCTCGTTGTAGGCTCGAGTCAAGAGAGGGGCCCAAAGCAGGGGGCAGGCTCGATACATCTCATAGGGGACCCCTGAAGGACCCGGAGATCGACCTTCGTGCGTGGTTCGAATCGCTGCGAGCACCTCGGCCTCGCTGATGGGCTCGGCCAGAATGTCGGCGTGCGAATTCGAGAACCGCCGAAGGAAGCGAGCGTCGGAAAGCGGGTCGTCACAAGGTCTTGCTGATCTGATGGGTCCCAAGAGCTCATCCCGCATCGTCACGACCTGTTCCGGATCCTTCGCTTCGACAAGGTAGTGCTGCTGGAAATGAGAATGGGTGTGCTCGAGCGTGCGCTCCATGTCAGTGGTGAGCTCGCCATCAGCGAGCCGGATACTCTGAAACTTCACATCCCGGGACCGAGCAGCCAGTTTGGCATGTACCGGACGACTGAGACGTTCCTCGGATGCAATCTCGGGCACGTGCGCCCTGATCCGGGACTGCCTTGCTCGCTCGTTCACAAGTTTGGTGAGAGCGTCGTGGGTGTTCGTCCAGTCGATAATATCGAAGGGGCTCAGCACCCGACGAGACTCAATGTCCTGCAGTCGAGATACCAGCATCATTTCGAGGGCGTTGCGCTCCCGAAACAGACGCCGAGACAGCTCGAGAGCTTGGACCCGAGACTCCGAGAGTACGCGCTGAAGGTCCGCGACCGGACCCCAGACGGTGCCTGCTCAAGGAGACGAGTGACGAACTCCTTAAACTCGGCGTGTCTGAAGGTCGACGAGTTGATGCGGGTCAGAAAATGAGCCGCCTGGGGAAGGCAGAGCTCCTCTTCGACCTCGGCACCACTTGCGCGCAGCCTAAATGTGACCGTAACCGGTCGATGATCCGACATGGATCGAGAGATATTGTACAGAGTAGAAGCAGAAACGACCCGTCGCTCGTGTCGCCGCTGCACCAGAACAAAGTCGATGCGCGCGCGCGAAATGAGCTGGCCGTCCTTGCTGAGATGTGGGCGCGTGGTCGCCGGCGACAGTGGGTGCATGAGCCGAATGGCATCCGTGTACGCCCCGTCGAGCCGAGACATAAGCACAGGCCAGTGGTGGGTGTTCGGGCGGTCCACCTGTTGCGCTCGATCCACCGCGGGAATAGGGCAGTCGTTGAGATCTCCCGCGATGAACCGAATATGAGAGGAGACGGTCGCCCGAAAGTGAAGGGAGGTGAAGAAGAGGAGGCGCTCGGCGGGTTGAACCGGAGCGTAGATATTGTTGAGTTCGACGACGTCCGTCGAACCCCGCACATCGAAGGTGGTCACGAGTAAGCGCCCGCCAAGAGACTGACGCGTGCGACGATGACCACCGAGAAGAGGAGAAGAGCTTGGAATCAAAGTGAGGCAGTGTTGAGAAAAGTAGGCCTCGCCCTGGTGGGACTGGGCGTACTCGTGGCGTATGTGAGATTGTCGTGCTTTAGGAACATTATGTTCCTGGAGAAGGATAGCAGAAGGGGGAGGTGTGAGCGAAGTGAGATACGAAAGAAGCAGACGACGTCGTTCAGGGGTATTGAAGCCCCTGTTGACGTTCCAGGTCATGATGATGAACTCAATCATTACGATCGCGCCTTCGTTGCAGCAGCAGCTCCCTTGATGGACAACATAGGTCCGAATGTGGGTGGCGGGAGAGGGTCCGCAGCAGTCGATTCGTTCCAGTCCGATGTGCGCGCAACGCTGGTGAGACGCTGGATACGCTCGGACCGGCGAAGACCCTGGGAAGTTCCTTCTTCCACCTCCTGCTTGGGCTCGGGCTCGGGATCACACACTGGACCTGGAGACGGCGAAGGCATCCAACCGGTCACAGACGGGGTGCGGTCCAACTCGGTGATCTCATCGTACAGACCGGCATCCTGTTTGCGCTCGCGATCCGACACACGATTCATCCAGTCGTCAGGAAGGCCGTCCATATCAAGCTGATGGTGACTGGCCGATCGGAACCGCGTCAGCTCAGGGGTCGTCGAGACAACCTCAGGCATAGACCCCGTCTCGGCCGACTGCGATTCCCCTTCTTCCGCGTCACTCGTCTCC
This sequence comes from Microbotryum lychnidis-dioicae p1A1 Lamole, assembly GCA_001244265.2. Lineage (NCBI taxonomy): Eukaryota > Fungi > Basidiomycota > Microbotryomycetes > Microbotryales > Microbotryaceae > Microbotryum > Microbotryum lychnidis-dioicae. The sequence goes on along the minus strand of CDLV01000004.1, from coordinate 1,832,698 downwards.
GTGTGTTCCTCCTGGTTCCCCTCCGCTCCGCGGTCCTGCAGATCCGACAGATCCGAAGGCTCCAACGGCGGCACCTCCTGCTGTGGTTCCAGCTGTGCCTCGACTACGCTCATCGCGTCCTCGTCGTCCTCGAGAGCCTGAGCGGGCTCCCCCTGCGCCTCTTCGGCCACGTCGCCGGCCAGACTTGCGAATGGGTTTGCGGCGACGATGAAACCGCAAAGGGCGGATGCTGTGGGTGTAGAGCTTTGTGAACGAGCAGGGTAGACTCGTGGTGAGTTGTTAGTGGCCCTTGTGGGAGATGCGTTCTTCTTTGAACGCTTGGACGCGACAGGGGACATTGGGGGAGAGGGAGAGGCTACATCACCTCTGCGTTGTTTTTGGGGGTCGAGGTTTGCTCGATGCTGCTTTGGGGCTCGGCCTGGGGCCTTTGGTTGTTGTTATTTTTCTGGGCGGCCTGCTGACGCTGGACCGGCTTTTGAACGCAGTTGTCGGAGTGGCCTACAAAACCGCATCGGCGGCAGGAGGCTTCGGCCTCGTAGTCGTGGCGAAGGGGGTGAGAGTTGCGAGTCGTCCTCGAAGGTCGATCCTCGTCGGTAGAACCTGTCGAAGTTGAGCACCGTTGTTTTTGAACAGATCGTCGTCGTCGAACTGGACGATGGCCGCGTAGTTTCCTCGAGCAACGAGATACGAGCCTTGAACGACTGTTAGAGGCTGCTGGAGTTGGAGCAAGTCGCATTTGTGGCCGTCCCCGGTAAGCTTGGCGACGACGCCTTGCAGTTTGCTCCAGAGGTCGTCATTCGTGTATTCAGCCTCAGGACTGATGATGAAACGCAGTTCGACGACGTTCTTGACGAACGCCAAGCGCTTGCGGACTTGGGCAAAGGAGCGTTTCCACTCGATCTTGGTCGCCGCGTCGTGGACTTGGTCGAGCGCCGCTGCGCTAGCGCAGCGCACCACGAACTTGAACCGGGTGTTGCCGTTTTGGATGATCGACTCCGGTGCGACTCCATGGATGACTGGAGCGTATTTCTGGAGCTCGGGGGGGAGGACAACTCCTGCGGGCAGGTTAAAACACAACGACGTGTCGGGCGACAGGGTACGGAGCACCTTCGAGTACAACTCGGACTTCTCGCGTTCAGTGGCCACACCGGTGTGTTCGAACGTGACTTCAAGAACGGCACCAGACGTGTCGGCGATTGGTTTCGTTGCATTGAGTGCGCTAAAGCGCAGGGAGGTGGCCCGGTCCTTGCCGAAGCGGAGTGCTTCTTTGAGCACAAGGATGCGGGTGCCCTGGCGTGTGCCATCTTCGACACTGATCATCTTCAGGATCCTCGCGACATCCTCCTTCCTCTTCTTCTCTTCATCACGCTTTTCCTGGTACAGCGCTAGGCCGGGGTTCCCTGGTCCCTCGGCGGCATCGGCCTCCGCCCCCGCGTCACCACGTGGTTGCCCCGTCGCTGCCGGCTCCGGAGGGCCGCGGCCCGGATCAGGCGGTGCCTGGTCGGACATTGGGTCGATAGCTGATGTAGCGGTTGATGTATTCGATGTATTGACGTTTGCCGAGGTAGGGTAGTGCGATAAAGATGAAAGATGAAAGATGAAAGATGAAAGATGAAAGATGAAAGATGAAAGATGAAAGATGAAAGATGAAAGATGAAAGATGAAAGATGAAAGATGAAAGATGAAAGATGAAAGATGAACCAGTAAGAGGAACCTCCTGTTGAAGGTGGTAGTAGACCTTGCACTGATATCAGGGGCCGGATAGCCTAGTGGTCAAAGCTTTTCCGATTAATGGAAGCGACCCAGGTTCGACTCCTGGTCCAGCTGTTCTTATTTCTTTCGTAGATCATTTCGGGATCATCGTTGATTCTAACACCTCCGAGGCATGTTGGTCGGAAAAGGCGCTTGCACATACATCCGAAGTTTGCGGTTCGACCCTGTTCGCTGGCAAGAGATGTTGATTATATTGATCGAATCCACCCACCGATTTTGACGAGATTTTTGTATCGCTAACACGAGCAGTTACGTGCGCTTTGAATGCAAAAGCCACTCGGAACCGCCGAGCTTTCTGATTTGGGCAAGGCGCTCAATCATGCATCCGAACTTTGCAATTGGACCCTATCCGATGGCAAGAGATGAAAACAACATGTTGAATTAGTCCACTCACGAGTTTTGACCAGGGTTCTGTTTGATGTACAAGGGCAGGATTAAGTCCTTTGAGTCCAAAGGTGACTCGGCGCCAGTAAGGAGAGACCTCGACCGAGGTTCATTCATAATAAGTACATATATCTCTGACTTTTGAAAATGGACCGGGGTAACGGCCGGAGAAGTACATTCGATTAGTTGACGGCCATCTTCACCAGTTTCACAGATGGTGAAGTTGCAAATGCTCTGACTTTTGGCGGCGGTTTGGTGGAGTACACATGCGCGCGCAAAACTCATGGAGCCCATATGGAAAAACGCTGTATGTCTGCAAAGACCAAAGTTACCTTGCACCGTGAACGGCTCCCTTCTGATTTCAATCAGCATCGATTGAAATTGTTATTTCTTTTGCCAGCCCCTTCACAACTGGACTACACAGCCAAAAAAGTCAGCAATTTCAAGCGATGCGGAATCAGAAGGGAGCCATTTTAAGGCGCAAGGTAACTTTGTGTGTAGTTAGTTGTGAAGGGGCTGGCAAAAATAATAACACTTCCAATTGATGCTGATTGAAATCAGAAGGAAGCCATTCACGGTGCAAGGTAACTTTGGTCTTTGCAGACATACGGCGTTGTTCCATATGGGCTTCATGAGTTTCACGCGCGCATGTGTAGGTGCTCGGCTTCAGTGAGGAAGGTGACTACTTGTGAGGGGGGCAATTCAAAAACCTTCATTAAAAGCTTGTCAGGCGGCGGCAATGAGACTCAGAGCATACGCAAACTAATTTTTTGCATTTTGCGAACTCTCACAAGAGTCGACATCATATTGTATGAGCGGTAGACAAGGGGTCGAGTGAACACTGCAGAAGCCGCCATGAACGAGAAGAACGCGCCTCGAAAGTGGAGAAACACAGTCACCAAAACTCTCGGATTCTTGGGTTTGCTTTTTACGTTTGGATACTGTCCAAATCCTGACTCAAAAGCTCTGCCCGTATTGAAATGACGTGCGGCAGCATTATGTGCTCCTAATTACAGGGGCCATACCCATGCGCGGCGATCGAGGTTCAATTGTCGGGGCTCAGGATTAGTCTGTCACTACAAAGATCTGTTTGGCGCCTATCTCAACGCTGTTCAAGACAGCATCACTATAGTCGCAGTTTAGGCCGAGTTCCGTCAAATGGCAGAAATTATATATCCGCTGATGTCAGCATGTCATGCTTGGGCTGTTTGTTGTCGGAGGCAGGCTGCAGTGGGCTTTATTCATCACGCACTTGGCAGAGCATGTCAAGGGAACAAGTTGGCTCAATGCAGGCACGTGATGACTCCAACTTGACTGTTACAACTGCGGCCGCAAGGAGCGAAGCACATCCCCTGTCTTTCAATTACCGCCAGGGCATAGCCCGAGGGACCCCGAGCACGATCAGGCTAGCCTGATTTGAGATGTGGGGCCGGTGGGCCGCATGACCGCGAAATGTCCCATACTTGGCAAGTAATCAAATTGAGCCTTTATGTACGGTCTATGATTGTATCAAAACCAGTGATCATCTCAATCCTCATCCGGCAGCTCAAGCTTCACATGATCAGTGGGTGCTGTGCAGTGACCGTCAAGGCTGCGGCACAGGCTGCGGAGCGAGGAGGGCGAGCTTCACCGGATCAACTTGGAGTCCCTTCCTGCCTGCGCACAAGGATCACAGCATCCGCATGATGTTTCTATTCTTCTCCAGAATATTTCGGAGGTCGAAAGCGATGGTTCTGTTTGAGGTCGATGCGCCAGGGACCAAGCATGCTTCAGTTGTTGCCGGGAATTAAGTTGGTGTGTCGTGAGTGACAGTGAGCTCGCCCCGTTTAGATCGAATCCTGGTGCAGCGACGCGCGCACTTCCACTAAACGGTTGCTAAACCGCCTTAAACCGCTTGCGTTAAACCTGCTCGCAAGCAGGTTTAACACGGTTTAAGCAACAGTTTAAGGTCCCGCGGCGTCCAAACTCGAGCCAGCCATATGATGAATCACAGCCTCAGAGTCAATGCAGTGACAACAGACTTATAATATTTCTCAATACACTCTCACGCATCCTATACCGACTGGGAATGTTATTTCCATCTTATATACCTGAAGCTCTTTAGAGCTGAAGGTTTGTTCCAGAAAAATTCGGAGGTGCGAGTTTGGGAAATTGACGACGATCTCAGTGCCGAGGGGTGGCTTGGGAGGCGCCACGAGTTTGGGAAATTGACGACGGTCTCAACTAGGGTTTTTTTATTTGATAGAGTTCATTAACAGCATAATTATATTTAAACCTAGAAACTAGGTTGGGCGGCGCGCTCCGCGCGCCACCTCACATTGAAAATTGGCAGTTCTGTTACATTATTGCAGATGGTAACGGTTCTACGCTGCTTTCATCTATGTTTTCAGGAGTTCTTGCAGGACTGGACAGAAGTTCCGAGCTTTGATCATCGGCAGCTCCACCTTGCCGTCGTTGCAACATGCCCTGAATACTGGAGTGTCCCGTCCTCCCAAGCGTTCAAAGTCCACTTCCAACACAGAGTATCCATTGCACCTAAGTCGTGTCGAGGGTGGGCTCCCGGCAGTGGACGCAGTGCAGTTGGTGACTGTGCGGCGGGTGGATGTTGCCGTGCGCGAACTAAACGCGCTCCCGGAGGTTCCGGACTGTAGGTCGTCGCTGCGGGATAGCGTTGGCATCGGGCGTTGGCTGGGGTGGAGGTGATTGATTGATAGACTCATTTTGCTGCCTGCCCTGAGTCTCCGCAATTGTTGTGCTCTAGATTTTCTGGAAGCAGAATGATTCGTCGATGTTTGATGCAGTAGAGGCAGGGTTCGGCGAAGAACTGTGTGGGACCGGACCGGAACGCTCTCGCTCGAGCCTTTCCCATTGACAATGTCGTTGCTGGCCTTCAGACCTCCGAGACGTCGAGCAACTATCAGTATTCTTGCTGTTGTCCATCTGTAGCAATGGCTGTCATGAACCAGTAATCCTGCAATTCCTAGCTCGCTTCACTGGGGGTTGGCCATACATAGTACCAAGCTGTCCACTCCCTTCAGAGTGGATATTGTACCTTTTTGAGGTCAGCTTAGGCTACTGGTAAAGCTTGGACCCACTCCTGACAATGGCAGTGACAACTCACTTTAGTGTCCCAACGACCCGGATTCTCAACCGTATGAAGTCAGTCCTTCCGCTGTGTCACTGATGTCCAATGTCTGTTTTTTGTATCAGTTTTTCCGTCATAACTAATACTGCACAGCCATGTCAAGGGACAACTCACGCATGCAGTGTCACCAGCTGACGGTGAAGAAATAACTCGAGGGTTGACATTCAAAGAAGACATGTTGAAGGGTATTGTAATATACCCCGTAGGAGTGCACACCGGAGCAACAACAATAAGATCACAGGACCAAAGTATGTAGGATTGACACTGCACACTCTACATTAGTTGCTGATACAACAATGCCTCCTGATCCACTTGGGCTCACCTGGACACTCTATGTTAGTCACTGAGGAGAGACTAAGAGTGCCCAGGCACGCGCCCCCCCTCCATCTAAGGCCCAGGTGCACGGGCCTTACAGGTATTGCTGCTTGGTAGTTTTCCATTAGCTCCTGAACAATCCCACACCAAGAGCACAGTTCATGAAGTTACTTACTCGAATTCATAGCTATGTTGCATGCAGCCATTTCTTGATCCCGTATTTGTTGCAGAGCTTCCACAACAACCGCTTCGGATGTCGTGAGCTTGAGCATCAAGAACTTTACCACTTGACGGTGCGCGGCTAAATCTGTCTAGATGACTTTACATCTGAATTGTTCTGGATCATGTCTAGATCCACCACTTTGTCACACTGAAGTAGCAACTTGTGCAATGAATTATTTTTGCTGTCACAGACTTATACACACTAGTCAGAGTCTTGTACCACATGGCAGGCAGTAGTGCTCACATCCTGATGTAGTCATTGCAAACACAGCCATAAGTTTTATCCAGCGAAGCTGGAAATGTTCTGGAAATGCTGAATGTCTGGATTTCCAGACAAATCTAGAGCAATCTAGCAGCGCAGGGCTGAATGCGCTTTACGCCTGAATTGTTCTAGATTGGCTCTGAATTGCTCTAGATTGTTCTGAAGCGCGTGTGGTAAAGTTCCTGATGAGGTGGCAATGGGATGAGGTGCAATGGGCAAGGTGTGAAGAGCAGGAGGGAGAAAGATGGAGAAGCCTGCACCTCAGTTTAAACCGGACTCATAGAATGTTGCGGAAGGCGCGGAACGTTGTGGAGTGAAGCCCAGTGTCGGCAAGTCCGTGACACGTTGGCGGGGCCCCTAACGGCGGAATTGGCGCACTGGCCAACACTACCCGAGGTCTGGCATAGATTTCGGCAGTGGCAGGAATTTGATGATTGAAAGAACTATGCTACAATGTGGTAGACACGCAAGACAGGTTGTCTCAGTCTGCTTTGGGAAGCAGAGAGTCATGTGCCAGCCTAGACTGCTTTGATGGAAAATGGAACCTCGGCGAACGTAGACAAAACGACCTGTGGCTGGCCAAACCATTCTGAAACAGCGCTAGCTAGCTGGGACAAGGTGGACCAAGAGCCTATGACGTCACGCCACGTGGTTTGTCTCCCAGTCTCTGATGTTCTTTGACGTTCTTTGTCTGGATGGTGTTTTTTATTATATAGTTTTAAGGATCTTCGGAAAAGTTGGAGGGAATGCTGTTACGCACACTGGCAGATGCCAGTAGTGTAGGACTTGTTGACCCTGAACCAGGATCAACCATACCCACTAAAGCCCCCTTTGGTGTCTTACAGAGACATTAGGCAACCCTTGGACTCCTGAATAGAGGCTCGAAGTGAAAGGCACTAGATTGCTCTCGAGCCTCACTGGTTCCGAGTCCAAACAGAAAGGATCAAACGGTGTATTCGCAGGCAAAGAAAGACTACTAAAAGGACTAAGGTCAAGAAACGCGGCGGCGCCACGCGCGAGGGCAAGCGTGAGGCCGCAGAGGTCGGCTTGAGGTCGTCGTGAGGCGTAAGCGGAGCGGCGCCTTACACTCACCCCTCCTTGAATCAATTCCCTCCTCCAGCTTCTGATGCAAGGGATCGTTTGTTGTGGTCTGCCTCTGAAACGCTTGAGAGTCCTCCGGGTTCGGTCGTAACTGTTGCGTCCTTTTCTTGTTTGATTTGGCTCAGGAGTCTGTTCTTGTTCGGTTCGGATCAATTCGGGTCTGATCTCGTTCGGTTCTTGTCTTGTTCCAATCGGTATCTGGGGCGGGTGCGGTGTTGAAGCCGTCTTGCAGGGGGGCGGTAACGGTGTTTGAGGCCGTTTCGCAGAGCTGGGCTGGGCAGGCGTGATGGCGGGAGCGACTGTGGGGCCGGGTCGCGGGGTTCTGGTTCGTGTTTGAGTTCGAAGAATTCCTGTCTTGGTTCTTGTTCGAGATCTCAGTTCTGGGTTCTGGTTCGTCTTGTCCTTCGCGGCGGCGGAGCTGGTCTGCCCCGTGCGTCGTCGAATTCGAGTTCTGGTTCTCTATCGGTCTCGGGTTCGGGTTCTGTGTCTGTATCGGTATTGGTGTCTGTGTCTGTGTTTGTATCGGTATCGGTATCGGCTTCTGTATCGGTGTCGGTCTCGGTCTGAATTGGGGTCGGGTTCTGGTGTAAGGCGCGCGCCTTACTACGGGCCACAGGCACTAGAAATAGAGATTGCGCGCACCTAGCTTCTTCAGTTCCCTCCTCATCGTGCTGACACCAGAAGCTAGGTGAGTACTGGTGTTCCATATCTCAGCACTCTCGTAGATGATTGGGCTGACACCAGAAGCTAGTTGCAATCCATATAACTTGCACCTGTCAGCTTAGGTCGCCAGTGAGGCTCGAGAGTGATCTCGTGCCTTTCACTTTTTTTTTGACAACATTGAGTTCATTGGTACCCCAACGATACGGCCTACATTCATCAGGCCCGGCCGTAGTCGAACCATCAAACCTATCGACTAGCCCAGATCGGTCGAGGCAAGCCGATCCCACAACCATAGCACGCACACCCCCAGCCCCAGCACAGCCCAGCATGCCCACACACGCACCACCTTCGCACGCCTCACCAGCCGCCCTCACACAATCTCCGCGCACCATGTCCACGTCCGCTGCCCCTAGCCCCAGCCCCGCGTACAAGCCCAATGACCCACCTCAACTCCACAGCGCCCACAGCCCCGCGTACAAACCCAATGACCCGCCCTAAATCCACAGCACCTACGCACCGCATCCCTTTCCCCCCTTACCCGTCTCCCTACTTGGCGCTCATGGCCCTCTCCTTGCCTCCGCCCTAGTCGATTCGGGATTGCCACAAACATTTGTCAGTGAGGAGCTTGTTCAGTGGTTGGGTTTGGGAAGGCGCACCTTGGAACCGCACTCAAAGTACACCCTTGCAATGCAAAACCAAGGGCCCACTGTCTTCACCTGTACGCATTTTGTTCGAGTCCCGCTCGAGCTGGCCAATGGGCTCTGGACCGCAGGACCAACGTATGCCAAGGTAGCGCCCCTTGGGAAGGACCTTGAGATTATCCTGGGAGGCAACTTCATCTATTGGCACAAGTTGGAGCTTGGCCTTTTCCCTCAGCCACACCTCACCTCCAAAGCCAACCCTATACACTCTATCAACCTGCTGGCGCTGTCATCCCAGCCGTGCGCTGCCGCGCGGGTTGCCGCAATTGCTCCGGTTTCTGACGACGAGAAGCAGCTCCGCCTTGCCGCGCTTGACCATCGCCTCCAAGCGGACTTTGCCAACCGTTTTCCTGCGGATATCCCGCCTGTACACTCGTACCAATCCCCGGTGCGACACCGCATCGAGCTTGACGATCCGGCCACTGTTGTCAACCTTCGGGGATACCCCCTCCCAAAGAAGTATTGCGAGGCATGGCACTTACTGCTACAGGAACATCTTGCGGCTGGTCGCCTCCGCCCCTCTCGGTTGTCATACTCGTCACCCTCGTTCATCATCCCAAAGAAGGGCTGCGACGTGGATCCCACGATCGCCCCGCGCTGGGTGAACGACTACCACGAGCTCAACAAGCACACCGTCAAAGACCTCACGCCTCTGCCCTTGCCTGATGACATTCTCTTGATGTGCTCCAATGCGCAATTCTGGGCCAAAATCGACATGACCAACTCCTTCTTTCAGACCAAGATGGCGGAAGAGGACATCCCTAAGATGGCTGTGTCCACACCTTGGGGTTTGTACGAGTGGACCGTCGTGCCCATGGGTCTCTGCAATGCCCCTGCCACCCACCAACAACGTGTCAACAAGGCACTCCAAGGCTTGCTTGGCACCATCTGCTTCGTCTACCTCGACAACATCACCATCTTTGCGGACACACTGGAGGAGCACAAGGCCCATGTTTGGCAAGTCATGGAAGCGCTGCGCTGTGCCAAACTCTACTGCTCTCCAACCAAAACCAACCTTGCCACCGCGGAATGCTCGTTCCTTGGCCACATCATCAACCGCGCCGGGGTGCATGCTGATCCCAAGAAGATCCAGCGCATTGAAGACTGGGCACTACCCAAGATGGTCAAGGAACTCAGGGGTTTCCTTGGGCTGGTGCAGTATCTTTGCAAGTTCATCCCTGGCCTTGCTGAGCACACCGCCGCGCTGACTCCCTCGACACGCCAAGGACTCTCATCTATTGCCACAATCTGGACACCCAACGAGATCCGCCACTTCAAAGCCATCAAGGCCATTGTCACCTCACTCGACTGCCTTCAGCCATGTTATTGTAGGAGCGTCTCTAGTTACGTGACGTTGATAGATGACCTATTGTGAGATAGTGGGTCGCTAAAGGTCAATCGACTGTAACAGAGCAACTAGGCGAGATGTGATATCGAGTGCGTGGTGGAGAAGAGAGAAAAACAGCTAGGCCAAAAAGACGCAATCTCATGTAAACAACCAGCCGCCTCTGCCGGTCCCCCGCACAACACCCGCGCGCCCGCGCCACTGCTAAGACCATAAGTCCCTCTGGACCGCAGACCCCACTAATTTCCCACAACACTCCCACTGGTCAAGGCTCCAAGGGACACCATTCCCATACCCTCACAATGAAGTTCGAACAAGTTGCGAGCGAGCGGCTTTGTAAGAATATCCGCAGTCATTGCTCCTGTCTTGCAATACTTGATTCGAATATCGCCAGCCATAACTCGTTCTCGGATGTAAAAATGATGCACATTGTAGTGCTTCGTCCTTCCGTGATGAGCCGGGTTGAGAGCGATCGCGATCACCGCTTGGTTGTCCTCCCAGATCAGTGTAGCCTTAGGTTGTTCTAGCTCGAGATCCGCCGCCAATCGCCGAAGCCACATGGCCTCCTTTGCTGCCGCGGAAGCCGCCAAAATCTCAGCCTCCGTAGTCGAAGTTGCAACCATCGACTGCTGTTTGCTTTGCCAAGAGATCGCAGCACCTGCCAAAATCGAGACAAACGCTCCAATCGACTTCCCAGTCGACATGTCGTCTCCCCACGAGGCATCGGAGTAAAGCTCGAATACCGCAGATCCTCCGTGGTTGAACTTCAGTCCCCAGTCAACAGTGCCTTGCAAGTAGCGGATGATACGCTTCACCGCGATCCAGTCGGCCTGGGTAGGAGCCGAAGCCTTGGACGCTGCCGCACGAATCAAAGTGACGATATTGGGTCGAGCTCGATGCGCAGCATACTGCAGCGCTCCCACTGCTGACTGGTACAGAGCCACGTCGTCGAAAGGATCCGTAGAATGTTCGACGTCCGACCTTGGCTCCATGGGGACTTTCACCGGGTGCTTGGATACTGAACCTCCTCCGTACATGGCAACGAGATCCCTGATGTACTTGGACTGATGCACGAAGATGTAATCTGATGTACGCTCGAATTCGAGACCCAAGAAGAGCTTCACTGGACCGAGGCGCTTGAACTTGTAGACTTTGTTAAACGCTTCGATCTCCGAATCCAGGAATTCTTGGTCGTTCGAAGCAACCATGCCGTCGTCCACGTACAGCGTGATGTAGATAAACTTCTCATCTACTTGCTTGACGTAAAGGCAGGAGTCAGCATCAGATCTCTTGTAGCCGCGCTCGACCATCAGGGAGTTCACAGCTGCGTTCCATTCTCGAGGAGCTTGCTTTGTGCCGTACATCGACTTTACAAGACGGAGGGCTTGGCCGGTTTGAGGGCAATCCCAACCCTTGGGATACTTCATGTAGACCATCTCCGTCATCGTTCCATTCAGAAACGCAGAGTCAAAGTCAAACTGCTCGAGAAACAGTCCCTGGGCGGCGGCAGTGCCAACAAGGCTGAGGATGGTCGATGGGCGTGCAACAGGGGCGAACGTTTCGTTGTAGTCAATGCCAGGACGTTGGGCAAACCCTTGCGCAACCAGTCTGGCCTTGTAACGAGTCACCTCCCCTTGAGCATTCTCCTTTCTGGTAAAGACCCACTTCGACCCAAGAGCTCAAGCGCCACTTGGAAGATCCGAATCAATTAGGACTTGATGGCGAGCCATTGCATCGAGCTCAGCTTTGATAGCTGCGATCCATTTGTCTGCTTCGGGGCTGGCCATTGCTTCCTCGTAGTTGCTGGGTACTGGAGGAAGAGAGACCGACATCGCAGAGCCATACATGACTTGTTGCTCCGCGTCCCAACGTTGACTACGAGTACGGTGTGGAATCTCGTTGTTAGCGTCGATCTCCTCATATCTTCCAGGGTTCCTTCCCTTAACGGCGGGATCTCCATACTCCCATCGAGGACGGTTCTGACGGGCAGGTGGCATCTGCTCACCGTCTACCTGATCCTGAAGTTCGTCAACGACTATCTCGTCGTTATCGACAGGACCCTTCTCTTCATCTGGCCCCACAGGCAGAGTTGTGACCTCCGGTACACCAACCTGCTCTGATTTGTGTTCCAAGACCGAAATGTCGCGCGTCACAATGACTTTGTGGTCCGAGTCGGGATCAACGAGCACACGATAGTTATACTCGCTATCGTATCCGATGAATATCCCCTTAACCGAAGTCGATTCAAGTTTGGATCGCTTTGACTTCGGAACTTGCGCATACACGGTTGATCCAAATGGACGAAAGTGCGAGACCTTGGGTTTCTTGCCATAGAATACTTCATAGGCGGTTTTACCCTCCAACTTGGCGTGTAGAATTCGGTTGGCAACAAATGTGGCGTACGCCAACGCATACGACCAATACTTCCATGACAGCTTGGAGGCTGCAAGTGTAACACACCCCGTTGGAGTGTACACCTGAGCGACGACGACAAGGATCACAGGACCAAAGTATGTAGAATTGACACTGGACACTCGTATCAGTCGCTGGTATGACAATGCCTTCTGATCCACCTTGTGCTCACCTGGACACCCGTATCAGTCACTGGAGAGAGACTAAGAGTGCCCAGGTGCGCGTCCCCTCTTCCTAAGGCCCAGGCGCACGGGCCTTACACTCTCCACCACCTAAACCAAACTCCCCTCCCTCCTTACACCCTCCCCTCCTTGTCTTGTCCTCCCCCCGCCTTCCCACTCTCCCACTCTTCCAACGCTGCGGTGTCTTCCAGGTGTGAGCATGGCTCCCATGTGTTGTCGCTGTCTGCCCACCCCTTCCATTTCACCAAGAACCTCTTCCTTGACCCCTTCCCCTTTTCGTCCACAATCCGTTCTACCTCCCACTCCTCGTTTCCTTGGACGATAATGGCCGCTGGTTCCGTTGCCTCTCGTCCTGGGAACACCACCCCATTGTTCTTTACCCAGTGTCGGAGCTTGGAGGCGTGGAAGACGTTGTGCGACTTGTCCCCCGCCTTGAGCTTCAGCTTGTAATTTGAGGTTTCGGGTCGTGCTGCTAGGACTTCGTAGGGGCCGTCAAACCGGGGAAAGAGTTTGGCTGACCGTGCTTCCCCATTGGCCTTGTACCGCAGTCGTCGATCCCGCAAGTCAACTAAGACCATGTCGCCAACTGCAAACCCGGGCTCCGGTTTCCTCGCCTTGTTGCTCTGGTTGGCCTGTCGGATCTTTGCAATTGCCAAATTGTCTCGGGCTTCCACAACCGCTGCTTCACGTTGTTCCACGATGGATTTGACTGCCTGTGACGTGGTTGAGCCCTCCACTGGGGTGATCGGTGTCAGCTCCGGCGTGAACCCAAGTACCACTTCAAATGGCGTCTTCCCCGTCGACCTGTTCATACTGGAGTTGATCACAAACTCCACCGTAGCCAAGTGCTTTGACCAGTCATTTTGCCGTCGGTTGACCATTGTTCGCAGGACTTGGATCACGGTCCGATTTGTTCGCTCGCTTCGGCCATCCGTTTGTGGGTGGAAAGACGTCGATGTTGCCAGTTTCGTTCCCAGCTGGCCCATGTACGCTCGCCAGAACTCGCTTGTGAAGAGCTTGTCGCGGTCGGAGACCAGCACTTGTGGCATGCCGAAGTGTCGATGCCACCCCTCAAAGAACCGGTCCGCCATGGTAGTCGCGTCGTCTGTCGTGCGGCAGGGGATGAGGCGAACGTAGCCTGAAAGGCGATCTGTTACCGTAAGCAGTGCGTCATTACCATTGCTAGGTACAAGTGGCCCAACAAAGTCTAGGCCAACTTCCCGCATTGGCCGGTCAGGCACATTCAAATTGTGGATCCGACCGGCAAAACCGGTGCCATGTATCTTCATTGTCTGACAAGCAGCACAGGACTCAACGTAATCTTTGCATGCATCCTTCATTCCCGACCAGATAAAGTTGCGGCGTAGGTGTTCATACGTCTTGTGTAGTCCAAAATGGCCTGCGGCATCATGCGCATCATGTAGCGCGTCCTCCCGAAAGTTCCCCGTCTTTGGCAGGAGGATCCGTCCTTCGAACCGTGCGATTCCATTGTCGACTGAGTAGCCTGGTGTGTCAATGTTCTTGATAGCTTGTTGACATTGCGGGTCCTTGCGGTAACCGTCCCTGAGTTTGCAAAGGAAGGCAGGATCGAGAGTTGCCTCCGCCAGCACGTTGACATTGTCGCTCGCCTGGCGGCCGGCTGTGGGTTCCTCCGGGAAAGAGTAACGACTCAATGCATCAGCCACTGTGTTCTCTGGACCTCGTACATATACAATCTCGAAGTCGTAATCGGCCAGTCATTCGGTCCATCGAGCTTGTCGTTGTGAAAGGCTTGGTTGCTTCATGAAGCCCGCCAAGGAGTGGTGGTCTGTGAGGATCTTGAATCGAACACCCAAAAGGTCCACCCGCCAGTGATGAAGGGCGTCCACAATTGCAAGCAATTCCATCTCGTGGGCTGCATAGTTGCCTTCCGCTGGGTTGTACTGTCGTGACCAATAGCCTGCCGGCATGGCCGTCTGCCATTGCTTTCCTTGACTGAGTGCCGCCCCGATTCCCCGATTGCTCGCGTCCGTCATCAGCCATAATGGGTCGCCCTTGTCGGAATGGTCAATGGGATGTAGAGAAGGAAGGTTGCCCACCAAGGACTTGATTGCCTCAAACGCCTTGTCGTGCTCTCCCGTCCAGCCTTCATCGACATGCACCCCTTTCCGTGTCAGCGGGACTAAAACCGCCGTCAAATCCGCAAGATTGTCGATGAACTTCCGCAGATACTGCACCAGACCTAGGAATCCCCGCAATTGCTTCACCGTCCTTGGTCGTGGCCACTGTTGGATCCGCTCCACCTTGTCAGGATCGACCTTGATGCCTTCCTGAGTGATCTGGTGGCCGAGGAAAAAGCACTCGGCAGCAAACAGTTCCGTCTTCTTCGGCGATACGTACAGATCCGCCCGTCTCAGCGCCTCCAGGACTAGTCGCATCCGTCGTTCATGTTCCTCCAAGGTGTCGGCAAAGATTGTGATGTCATCGAGGTACACGAAACACACGCTCCCGATAAGGTCGCCGAGTGCCTCGTTGACTCGGCGCTGATGCGTTGCCGGGGCGTTGCAGAGTCCCATTGGCATTACCATCCACTCGTACAATCCCCGCGGTGTCACAATCGCCGTCTTCCGGATGTCTTCCTCGGCCATCTTGGTTTGGAAGAAGGAGTTTGTCATGTCGATCTTCCCCCAGAATCGCGCGTTTGAGCAGACCGACAGAATCTCGTCCGGAAGTGGTAGAGGTGTGCGATCTCGGACCGTCCCTTCGTTGAGTACTCGGTAGTCACAGACCATGCGTGGTTGGATTGACGGGTCCTTATCCATACCTTTCTTTGGGATGACAAACGCCGGGGACGCGAACTCTGATGACGACTTTCGAAGGCGGCCATTGGCGACGTGCTGATCAATCAGGCGCTTCCAGGCTTCCCGGTAACGGTGTGCCGCTCGATAACCCTTCAAGTTCGGTTTTGTTGCTCCGTCCTTCAGCTCGATTCGGTGTCGGACCGGTGATTCATACGTCGAAACCGGAGGAATATCCCCTGGGAACCGATCCGCGAACTCGACCCGTAGCTTTGCCTCCCGCCGTCGCAACTCCGTCAACTCCGTTTCCCTTTGCTGGACCCCGTCGATGTAGGCAATCACTGCACGCCAGTTGATCCGAGCTTTATCGCTTCGTTTGGCATTCCTCGCCGCGGCTCACTGGGGTGGGGTCCGAAGACCGGCGCAAGAAGGTCGATCTTTACGTCAGGCATGGTCAGATGTGGCACCAGGATCTTGTGTGCCGCGAAGTCGATGGTAACCTTGTGTTTTACAAGGAAGTTGAACCCCAGTACCACTTCCAAGGGCTCCTGCAGTTTAGCCACCTTCAGAATTGTGTGTCCCGCTTCCCATGCGCCATTCTCGAGCGTGATCGGAATCTTTACAAACGAGGTAACATGAAACGCGCGTGCTTGGCCTTTGATTGCAGTTTTGACCAATGTAGGAACAGGGAGACGATGCATGACTAACCCCAGTTTCTCAACCACCTTATCTGCGATAAAGGAGGAAGAGGCCCCAGAGTCAGCAAGTGCCTGCAACGTCTTTGACTTCGTGTTGTTGTGCAGAGTGATGGGAATGGTGGAGATGAACTGAGGGGCGTACTCGTTTTCTTCGTCCGTTGAGATGTCGTCTTCTGAGTTTTCCGCAAATTGATGGAGGGTGTCGTTCTTAGCCGCTTTCGCCGTCTTCGTTTCGTTCGCAAGCTTGGGCGCGCTGAGCTTCATGCCCCTTGGCATCGTTGCAACCTCCTGTTCATCGTCCGAGCTGTCCTCCCTTTCCTCTGGTGCCGATGGTGGCGCTGGTTGGGCGGTGGAGTTCTTGCCACGCGCCATGTTCGTCTGTTACCGTTCGTTGTCGTTTGTTCGTTCCGTGGGTGTGTCGCTGGCGCACGTGGCAGTGTGCGTCTTTGACCGGTGTGAAAAAAACAGTGTAATACACCCCGTTGGAGTGTACACCTGAGCGACGACGACAAGGATCACAGGACCAAAGTATGTAGAATTGACACTGGACACTTGTATCAGTCGCTGGTATGACAATGCCTTCTGATCCACCTTGTGCTCACCTGGACACTCGTATCAGTCGCTGGAGAGAGACTAAGAGTGCCCAGGCGCGCGTCCCCTCTTCCTAAGGCCCAGGCGCACGGGCCTTACAGCAAGGACCGCACAAACGATCGCCATCAACGAGCCATTGAAGCGTTCTACTGTTCCATTCTGTTGCGGGCTGTATGGTGCAGAGGTCTCATGAAGGATACCTTGACTTTGGAAATCCGCGCCAATGAGCTTGTTTGTGAATTCGGTACCATTGTCCGTACGCACGCGCTTGATTTTCCGACCAGTCATTTTTTCAACTCCTTGTCGAAATGCGATCCATACTCGAGTGACTTCTTCAGCCGACTTCGTCTTCAACGGGAACGTCCACTTCGCAGTCGAGTACTGGTCTACAATAGCCAGATATGCCTTTCGACCTTGGAAATCAACTTGATCTTCTGCGACGAATCCGATGTCCATGAATACGCGTTGAAGAACGTCGGTGACCTGAGTAGCCAACTCTGAGAACTTCGATGCGCGAGACTTGGAACTGATGCAGGGCTCGCAGTCGTGGACCTTCTCATCGGTGAGAACTAATCCCTTGACAGCGCCTGACTTGACGAGCTCCATGATTGAGCTCACGGGCACATGCCCGTAGCGACGATGCCACTCCATCAAAGGCGCTCCCACTGTCGCACGGGTTGCGACATGAGCTTGATCCTCGACAATGCGCGTAAAGTCGAGCGCATAACCGGTACCACTGAGCGTCTTCGCCAAGATGACTCCTTGATAGGTGATCGTCATGACATCCTTGCCATCTTCCCATCCGCACTTGGCTCCCGAATTGAATAGAGCTCGAGTCGAGATGAGGTTCACGGGCGCACCCGGGAGATGATACACGTTCGCAAGTGAGAGCGATGCCCCACTCTTCAACTTGAAACGTACCATTCCATACGTATCGCAGTGTACTACCTGTCCGCTCGCTGTCTGAACCTTCAGGTTTCCACTTTGACGATTGGAGAGCAGACTGGCGTCTCCAACATAGTGCTGGCTAGCACCTGTGTCCAGTGTCCAGATCTCACCCTGGTTAAGCTGCGACACCCTATTCGCGACATTGTCTTGAAGCGAATGGCTCTCATCGAGAGACTTGACCGTCAACGCAAATTTAGCCAACTCGTTCGAATCCGCAGATTCCTTCGAGTCCTGCTTCTTTTTTTTGTTGCGGTTGCGCGCACGACCGTGGTTCTTCTTGGCGTCGTACTTGGGACATTCAGGGTCCATCGCGAAATGACCCTTCCCCTTGCATCCCGTACAGACACAGTTCGGGTCACGACTTGCTTGCGTGCTTTGAACGGCTAACGCTCCCGCGTTCTTCAAGAGTTTGTCGAACTTGCCCGACAACTTCCGTTCCGTGTACTCGTCTGTAAGGCGATTGATGACATGGTCGACCGATCGATTTTCACCGAGGCGAATTGCTCGCTTCAGCATCTCGTACGACGGGGGTAATGCTTGGAGGATGTATGCGATCATCGCCTCGTCCCCAAACTTCTGACCGAGATCGTCGAGTTGATCCGCCTTGTCGATCATGCTCTTCAAGAACTCGCCCATATTCTCGTCTTCGTCGTACTTCGCATTCGAGAGTTCCATCAACAACGTTCGAATCTTGAAAGGCTTGGCATTCCCTTCATGATGCTGGCAAAGCTTATCCCAGATATCCTTGGCGGAGAGCGTCTTGCTCTTGACCATCTTGAGATTCGCATTGTCGATACATTGAATGATCAGGGCACGGGCGCTTCTGTCCTTCTTCTGCAAGTTCACGACCACTTGGGTGTCGGTGACCGAGGCATCCAGACCGTGCATGGTCCTCCACTCAGCCAGGCTGACGTCGGAGGGCCGCACATGCCCATGCTCGAGGACGCTCGCATAGCCCTTGCTCTCGAGGTACGCCTCGACTCGAATCGACCACAGCTCGTAATTATCCTTGCCGAGCTTGGCTATCTTGATCTCCCCAGACTCCTGAGCAATGGTCTCTGATGGACTCATAACCTGTTATTGTAGGAGCGTCTCTAGTTACGTGACGTTGATAGATGACCTATTGTGAGATAGTGGGTCGCTAAAGGTCAATCGACTGTAACAGAGCGACTAGGCGAGATGTGATATCGAGTGCGTGGTGGAGAAGAGAGAAAAACAGCTAGGCCAAAAAGACGCAATCTCATGTAAACAACCAGCCGCCTCTGCCGGTCCCCCGCACAACACCCGCGCGCCCGCGCTACTGCTAAGACCATAAGTCCCTCTGGACCGCAGACCCCACTAATTTCCCACAACAAGCCGCCCAACCACTCCGCCGACACCGCTCCGTTCTGGGTGATGACTGATGCAAGCAATCACGGAATTGGTGGTGTCCTCCTCCAGGGTCAGGAGTGGAAGATGGCTTGCTCCATTGCGTACTGGTCCAGGCAATACATACCCACTGAACGCAACTACCCCACTCACAAGCAGGAACTCCTTGCCATTGTCAAAGCACTCAAGGAATGGCGCATCAACTTGCTTGGCGGTCACTTCCACATCCTCACTGATCACTCCACAATCGAGCACTTCCAGACCCAGCGCACCGTTCTCTCTTGCCGACAAGCCCGTTGGCTGGACACCCTGGCCAAATTTGATTGCGACCTTCGATACCTGCCTGGCAAGGACAACATTGTAGCCAATGCAATGAGTCGATGAGTCGATACTCCTTCACTGATCCACTGTCCACCCTAATGGCCTCTGTCTCCCATGTCAAGCTTTTGGATGCTGTCAAGCAGCAGATCCTTGACGCGTACGAGACCGACCCATTCTGCCAGCAAGCCATGACTAACATTGGCTCGGTCACATCGGACTTCAAGATTGTTGATGCATTGCTGTATTTACAGGGCCGGCTTATCATTCCATCACTAGCCCCGCTCCGTGAGTCCATCCTTCATGATGCTCATGATGCGCAGGGGCACCTAGGTGATATGAAAACGTACCGGACCGTTCAGTAGGCATACTTCTGGCTAAACATGTCCCGGGACGTCAAGCACTACGTCCAACAATGTGATTCTTGTCAACGGACAAAGGCTCGTACCACTCGCATTGCTGGCAAACTCCACTCGCTACCTGTCCCAGCACAACCCATGGCCGACATTGCCATCAATTTTGTCGGACCGCTGCCCACCAACAAAGGCTTTGACCGTGTGTTAACAATCACTGACCGCCTGTTGGGGTACATCCGTTTGCTCCCTGCACGCGAAGCTGACACTGCAGCAGAGGTTGCTGCGCGCTTCCATGAAGGATGGCACCGCCTCTTGGGCCTCCCTCAAAGCATCGTCTCGGACCGGGACAAGCTGTTTACAAGCAAGTTCTGGACTGCCCTACACAAGCGCCAGCTCTCTTTGGTGTTTCACCCGGAGACGGACGGTTGCAGTGAGAAAACGAACAAGACTGCCTTCCAGATTCTTTGAGCGCTCGTCAACAAGGAGCAATCCAACTGGGCGGAGTGCCTTGCTGTCTGTGAGTATGCCATCAACTTGTCTCTCAATGTTGCTACCGGGAAAACCCCCTTTGAGCTTGTGCTTGGCTACATGCCCTCCCTCACCCCACTTGCCCGTGTCGACGGCAATGACAACTTGCCGTCGGTTGAGGAGTTGCTTGCCCTTCAATTCCAAGCCTGCGAAGATGCCTGGGACCAGCTTGCCATTTCCAAGGTTTGCCAGGCAGCACAGTCCAACAAGAGGTGTCGGGATGAGCCCTCTTGGGCTGTTGGGGATCTTGTACTTCTTGACTTGAGTGATCGCCGAAAGCGGCTCCACACCCACAAGCGCCGCACAGCCAAGTGTAAGGCCCGTGCGCCTGGGCCTTATGAGAAGGGAGCGCGCGCCTGGACAATCTTAGTCTCCCCTCAGCGACTAACACGAGTGTCCAGGTGAGCCTATGGTGGATCAGAAGTCATAGTCATTGTAGCAACTAACACGAGTGTCCAGTGTTAATTCCACATACTTTGGTCCTGTGATACTCTCGTCGTTGCTCTCTGGTGTACACTCCTACGGAGTGTATTACAGGTACTCGCAACGCACGTTCCCTTTTGGGCCTTCACTGCATTGTCAATGTTTCCTTACCAGCTTCTATGGCTGCGTTCACCACCTGTAGCGACAGGTGCGTTCCTCACTCCCAAGACTACCTCCCAGCTGACAAGCATCAGCAAAATGGCGATGCGCGCGAACCCGCTTAAGGATTTGCCCGAGATTACGCGCGCTTAACAGCGCTTAACGGTGCATAAGATGCGCATAAGGATGCATACGCGCATAAGAGCGCTTACGGACCGCTTTGCGTATGCAAACAAAGCGCGCCGTATGCGCGCCGTAGGTGTCCCTTATCTAGGGTACACTTAACACGTGTGCGGCTTAACGAGTGGTTGAGGGCGCTTAAGAGCAGCTTTAGGCCGCTTAACGACTGCTTTACGAGGTTTCGCGCGCTTACGCGCGTTTGGCCATTTTGCTGATCTGAGGTCGCTGATTGAGAGTTCCATCTTGCCGGACATTCACAGCTGCTAGCAGCTCGATATGAAACCCTCGATGTGGCTCGCTTAGAATAGCTCGGGGGAAGTGCTTCGATACACCCAAGCTTGTTGCAGGGTGTACTTTGCACTTGGATCCTTGCAAATTCTTTGTGGGGGCATTTTGCTCCGAGTCCTTGTTGGGCAACGAGCTAAATCGCATATCTCTCAGCAGACCCTTTGCCGTCCTTTGCACCAACCGCGCCACAACTGTCTTTATACAGTGTCTTGCCTTTGTCGCAAAGGTATGCTGAGATGATCAGTGGACTTGCTCCATCCTCAGTTGCAGCCAACTGACATCCAGAAGCTTGGGTTGCAAAGCTCCCAATTGTCATCCCGCCCACCATCCCTGTGTATCACCAAAAAGTTCGAACTTTCCTCCATTTAGATCAATTTCTTGCAGTTTTCCCCAGAAGGCTGGGTTTTCACCGCTTGAGGTATTTGTTTGACAACTCCTACACCAATGTTGTGTTGAGGTAGATTACTCTTGCCTTAAATCCGCCTAGCGCGCGTCTCTATTTGTATTAGCCGCGCGGGCCAATCGCATCTTTCCTTCTTCTTCTCCACTTGATTACAAACTCATTGGCTTGCCACTGCCGCCAACTTGTTCAGCACATCGCTGTTCAATTTCTACAGGTTACGAGCCCAACGTAGCGGCCCAGCCAACTCGAGTCATCAAGTCATCATGCCCGGTGATACGGACACTGTGGTACCAGGGGGAACAACCTCTATTGTCTATGTCAAACCCCACAATATCGACCCGTCATGCCACCTGCGCAACGCGGGAGGCTGGTCGCAATGGATCAACGACGTCCGTGGAGCTCTTGGGGGCAACTATTGGAACTGCACGCTTGCGACGCCCATTCAGAAACCCAACGCGCGCACCGACCTGGAGCACGCCAACTTCCAAGTGATTGCGCTCTTGAGGCGCTCGGTCTCCCTCAACATCAAGAAGCAGATCAAAGACGGATTCGATCACACTTCCACCGACGTCTTGAAGATGATCAAGAAAGCGGTCGCAGCAGGCACAGTCACCAACATCTTCATCAAGCTCCAAGCCCTGCTCAATGCGGGTCCACCTCCCTCCGGTGTCAACGCGTTCAAGAAGTACCAAGCCAACACCATTGAGCTGTTCAACACTCTTTTGGGATACAGCCTTACCTTTGAACAGGTCATCTCGATACGCTTGATCCACTTTGGCAAGGACCTCTACAAGGAGTACTATACTCAAACGCTCCGTCAAGACCTCGACAAGCTCCCCGATCCGATCGAAGCGCTTCAAACGCTTCAGAGTCAAGCTGAATCCACACCGGCACACAAGCCCGTGGCAATGGTAGCTAGCTTGACCGCAACGGACAGATCTTCATCGACTCCGTCAGCTCCGTGCCAACACTGTGGAGGTCCTCACTGGAATCGAAAATGCCCCGTCAAGGACAAGAAGTCCAAGGCCTCCTCCGCGCCGTCCGCATCACTCGCCGCTGCTCCCGACATCTCGACGTTGCTAGACGGCCCGGTCCGCGGATACCTCACCGCAGCGATGTCCACATTGGCCAAACCTTCCCTCATCCTCGACAGCGGCGCGACGCATCACATCGTCAATGATTGCGCTTGTTTCACCAACTTCCGCAAGTGTAAGCCTGCTCCGCTCGAGGGCATCACGGGTGAGGCGGTCAATTCGATCGAAGGTGTCGGTTCCGCTGTCGTTCGCTCCTTCGATGGCAGCATCGGCCAACTCCACCACGCGTTGTTCGTCCCCAGCGCGCCGGTCAGCCTCTTCTCCGTCAGTTGCGCCGACGCTGCAGGCTACGACATCAGCCTTGCCCAAGGCAAAGCAACGGTCTCAGTTGGCGGGTTGATTTGCCACACCGGGGAGATCATGAACGGCTTGTACCACATGCATGCTTCCCTCGTCAACGTCACTACTCTCATTAAGCAAACGGGTGCATCCCCATGCGCATTTGCGGCCGTTCCTGTCTCCATCATGCACGGACGTTTTGCTCACCTTCACCCATGCGCTCTACAACAGCTGATCTCAACTGAGGCTGTGCTGGGAGTCAACATGGAGGTAGCATCAAACAAAGACTTGAAATGTGATACATGCCAGGCTGGGAAGATCACACATCACCCTTTCCCCACTGTCACATCGAATTGTTCGGCCCAACCTCTTGATCAAGTCCACATGGACCTTCTTGCGTTCAACGGCGCCGTGTCGTTAGGCGGCGCGAAATACGCCCTCGTCATTGTCGATGATTACACCCGATATCTCTGGGCAATTCCGCTGTTGCAAAGTCCGATACCTTTGCGGCCTTCAAGTTGTGGCTTGCAGAGGTCGAGCACTCCTCGTCAAGAAAACTCCTGGCAGTCCGCTCCAACAATGGTGGTGAATTCTTGTTGAACGAGTTCTCGAGCTTCCTGGGAGAACAAGGCATCACTCGTCAGCTTTCGATTCCTGATACCCCTCAGCAAAACAAGGTTGCCGAACGCACAAATCGCTTGATCACCGAGGGTGTCCGATCAATGCTCCACCAGTCGGGTCTACCCCACACTTTGTGGGCCAAGGCATTGGCAACATATGTCTACGTCAAGAATTGCTCACCACACTTGGCAAATTCAGGTGTCACACCACACACGCATTGGCACAGATTGAAGCCGTTGGCCGGCCATCTCTGCATATTTGGCTGCAGAGCATGGAAGGCAGCTACCACCAAAGCGCGCAGCAAACTCGATCCGTGGGGTATTCCACTCTTATTCATCAGCTACGATCTCGAATCCAAGGAATACCGACTGTTTGACCCCACTACCAGACAAGTCTTCAAATTGCACAGTGTCACATTCTTCAAGGACGAGTTCCCAGCCAGGCAGGAGGGCATCCCAGCAGCTCATGTGCCCGTCACAGGCAACGACGACAACATAGTCATTGTACTCCCTGACCAGCATGCCGATCAGGCACCCCCCGACCAAGCAGAGCTTCCGGCTGCTTTACGTTTCGACACACTGGGGCCCGTGTGGCAGCCACCCGTGGGTTTGCGCCCGCGCAACCCCCCAGCTTGTTACGGCGCCCTCGCATCTTCGCGCTTGACCCCTTCTGCCTTCGCATTCTCTCTAGGCAAGGAGGTAACCGAACTTGTTGCTGATCTCAAAGCGGCGGGCATCGACACCTCAACAGCGGATCGACCACTCTCGGAACCAGAGGACCCGTTCTCGCTCCTAAGCAGTGATCCCACCACGTGGAATGATGCCATGCACCATCCTCACGCCGTGGGATGGAAAGCGGGAGCCATTGATGGATTCCGCTCGATGAAAGACGATCTCAAGGTGTTCAGCGTTGTCAAACTATCTTCCGTGCCCAAAGGAGCTATGATCTACCAAGTCGTCACGTCTTTCGAACCAAACGCGACAAAGCCGGGAAGATGGTTTCACTGAAGAACCGCATTGTTGTACAGGGCTGCGCACAAGGCCCGAACAGCTTCAACAAGACCTTCTCACCCACGGCCAAGTACACCTCCATTCGCACGCTCATCGCGCACTCAGCCTCGAAGGGCCACCACATCATTCAGGCCGACGTTGTTAAGGCCTATCTTCACGGTGTGCTGGAGGAGGAGATCTACATGCGGGTTCCAACTGGCATCGAAGGCTACAAAGGCAAATGCCTCCGCCTTCATTGATTGATCTACGGTCTCAAGCAGGCAGGTCGAGTGTGGAACAACACGATCATCACCACGCTTGCGAGTCTCGGCTATCGTCACCTCGCCTGCGACAAATGCATCTATCGTCATGAGGACGCTGGGGGTGATCACTACATCGCACTCTACGTCAACGATCTACTCTTCTTTGGGCCGGATCTCGGGGAAATTGATCGAGTCCTTGACCAACTCGACACCCTCTACGGAGTCAAATGCCTTGGCCCGGCCAAATGGGTACTTGGGGTTCAGGTCGTACGACACGACGATGGCGGGATCTCCCTTCTCCAGCGTCAATACCTCCTTGACATCTTGGCTTGCTTCAACATGTCCGACTGCAACCCCTGCAAGTCACCCATGGAAGCCAACCTACAGCTTTTGCCGGAACCCGATCCAGACTCCGCCGTCAATGCCATCTACCGTTCCATGATCGGCTCACTCATGTACACTGTCGTTGCCACTCGCCCTGATCTAGCCCACTCCGTCGGATATCCGTCACGTTTCGTTGGCAAGGCGGGCAACACTCACCTCGAGGCGGCCAAGCGCGTCCTTCGTTACATCAAAGGATCACTTGATCTTGGCATTCACTACATGCGCACCGGTGAGCCTCTGCTGGGGTACAAGGGGTACTCTGACTCGGACTGGGGATCGGACATACAGACGTTGGGGTCCACTATGGGTTACTTGTTCAAACTGGCAGGTGGGGCCATCTCATGGTCATCTTGTCTCCAACCTCGCGTAGCTTGTTCATCCACGGAAGCGGAGTACCTGGGCCTCTCGCATGCAGCCAAGGAGGCTGTCTTCCTTCGCTCGCTCCTCACCAAACTCGGTCTTGACATGTCGTCCCCTTTACGTCTTCTCGGGGATAACCAGGGAGCTATAGCGCTCACCCAGAATCCGGCTTTCGACGCTCGCACCAAACATTTGCGCATGTTGGAGCACTTCGTTTGGGAGCACGTTCGGAACGGCGAGATCTTGGTCACCTACATCCCAACCCACAATATGGTTGCCGACATTTGCACCAAGCCGCTGCCACAAGTAGTCTTCCAGCGTCATTGTGACGCCATCGGTCTGCGCCACATTTCAGGCCAAGAGCAAGGGGGGGTGTTGAGGTAGATTGCTCTTGCCTTAAATCCGCCTAGCGCGCGTCTCTATTTGTATTAGCCGCGCGGGCCAATCACGTCTTTCCTTCTTCTTCTCCACTTGATTACAAACTCATTGGCTTGCCACTGCCGCCAACTTGTTCAGGTGTGTGAAGAACTCCTTTATTGCAATCTCTACTTGATTACGAACTCATTGGCTTGCCACTGCCGCCAACTCGCTCAGCACATCGCTATTTGATTTCTACATGTTGTCCTTCATCTTGCAGCAACCCGAACCACTATTCCGCTACAACTCGCGCGAGTGGTCAGGAGAGTCGAAGTTAAGAACTTGGCCGAGTTGATGGGAGTAGTACTAGTGTCAGCACTACTAGCTTATTGGATATCGGACCTTGCCGCCGAGCTCGATTTCGCAGTTGGTAAAGAATGTTCCGCAAGTTTTGGTTGGAGAAGCGAGGTCAAAGTGAGATAGAAAAGACGTAACCCATCATAACTTTTCATACAGGCATGCTCAGTGTTCACAGTGGTACCCCAATCAGATGAGACCTGCGGGACCGTGAGGAGCATTGGAGATGATGAATGCCTGATCTCGAAGTCTGGGACAATTGTACCACAATGAATGGGGAAGACTGACGTCACGTCATCACTACACCTACACAACATTAATGTCAGACCTCTTCAAGTCCGCTCTATCTACGCTGTTGAATTGTAGCGCATCGCAGTGCCTCCCGTTCGACAGGCTACACATGCGCGCGCGAAACTCATGGAGCCCATATGGAAAAACGCCGTATGTCTGCCAAGACCAAAGTTACCTTGCACCGTGAACGGCTCCCTTCTGATTTCAATTGGCATCGATTGAAATCGTTATTATTTTTGCCAGCCCCTTCACAACTAACTACACGCAAAGTTACCTTGCGCCTTAAAATGGCTCCCTTCTGATTCCGCATCGCTTGAAATTGCTGGCTTTTTTGGCTGTGTAGTCCAGTTGTGAAGGGGCTGGCAAAAATATTTCGGAAATCCACGCAACCGCAGTTGACCGCGGTTGGTGGAACAGACGTCGCCCGTCAAGCCATTCGAAAGTAACCGTGGTTCAACTTCAGGCCTAAAAAGTGGGTTTCGCCATCTGACCGCAGTCGCAACCGCACTAACCGCAGTTGTAGTAGATCAAGTGATTGCGGTTACAAACTTTTGTGACCGCGGTTGTAATAATGTAGTAGCCTATACTATCCCTTTCTTCACTCTCCTTTGCATGCATGTGGCCCGTCGTAAGGCCAGGTAAGGCCTTGCCTGACACCATGATCCGGGAGGTGCGGCCGGAGCCCGCAACGAGCCTTCATCTCGCGGGGAGGTGGATGTATAGCACGCCCGAGCCGGAATAGTAACTGAGTGTGTCTGTAGACTCATCATGGACCTGTTCTGCGCAACATTGTGTAAGGCGCCGCTCCGCTTACGCCTCACAACGACCTCGAGCCGACCTCTGCGGCCTCACGCTTGCCCTCGCGCGCGGCGCCGCCGCGTCTCTTGACCTTAGTCCTTTTAGTAGTCTTTCTTCGCCTGCAAATTACACCGTTTGATCCTTTCAGTTTGGACTCGGAACCAGTGAGGCTCGAGAGCAATCTCGTGCCTTTCACATTGGGGCGGCCATCTAGCATAGCTCTCGAAGCGGAACTCATCGTGATCTTGCACCACTCCTTGAGACAGACTTTGCATCAAGAAATCAAGTCTCTGAAAACAACCAACGACTGCTCACAAAGAGCCACCACGGAAACGGCAGATCCACTGGGCCGACGCATCCCAATCACTCCCAGCAACGCACCATCAGAGGCCTCCCCTATCCTAAGTACCATCTGCTGACTCATTCTGTCCTTGATATTCGCGGGCGCCCAATATACAAAGAGGTTGCGAGTTGATACTGTTGCACTGGGATCAACAGCCAAAGGTGAGGGGCTGTCGAAGGCGAGAACGGCTTGGTCGCTCACGTGTGTAACAAAACTCGCATTCGTCTTGGTCGCAAGCACGAACGCCAGAGCGGGGAACGTCGAGTGGTGCGTCCAGGTCGTCGACTTTGCATCTTCGCTACTCGGAGGTACAAATAAGGCTCCATCGACATTGTGCTTGATGACAAGCCCTGTTTGACTAAGCGATTTGGTGCAACTGTCGACAGTCGGAGACGATACAGCGATGGGCAAGCCGGTGGAGAGGAGGCTGAAGTTGACCGTAGGATACGGATGGTTGATCCGAGGTGTCGTAGCCCACGCACAGTCAATCCAGCTCACCACAAGAGGCTTTCCTACTTCACCGTCGACTTCGACATCCATTTCGTCACCGTTCAGAGTCGCTGGGGCGCCATCTCCAAAGCCTTGGTCTTGGATGATGCCTTTGCCTCCATGTAATTCAGCAAAATTGCGGTGCCATTGCTCCATTCCATCCACGATGCCTGCAAGTTCCGATGCGTCCAGCGTTTCAGGCACATTCTCGAGCCACAGTTGGTACCTGGCTTCGCGGGTGCCATCATCTCCGCAATTGTCGTCATCCTGCATCTCGACAATGCGGGTTTCAGCGGCGTCAGAAAAAGTCTCTCGGGGCCGCGCCCCCTGCACGGCCGGAAGAGTGGGCGCAAAGACATCGGACCATCGTGTTCCGGGATGAGCCTTCTCGAGATGCATACTCAAGATGCCGTACGTCGAATCTCGGCCCTCGGCTTCGCGGTCAAAGGTCCAAACGCTGGTATGAGGATCGATCAGATCCCATAGCTTTTTGTGAGAGATGCGTAGGAGTGTGCCATCGGGAGCGTTGAGCGGCCAGCGTAGGGATGCTCGGGCACTTGTTATGAAGAGGGTGATGTACTGCCTGGAGAACGTTATCTTTATACTCGAAGTCAGGACGTCCGACGGAATTGCAAAGGCAACGGTGACGGAATCCGAATCTTGGGTCCACGAAAACGGCTGGGGCAAAACGTGGCACGCGTCCTTGTTCCTCGAAATTTCACTACTTCGGTGCGGACCCTCCCTTTGGTCGTTTTCGGCGACGCTCATTTCCGTAGAACCCCGTTCAGTTCCTGTTTGCTCTGACACCAAAGGGGATGGCTGGATCGGCGCGGTGGAGCCGATGCAATATCGCTGAAGGGTCGGTTCGAAATGCACGAAGTGCGGCAGGTCATCCCCGGTGGCTCGCCAAAGCACCGTGAGAGGCATTGGATCGCTTATTCCGGTCGTCTCGGTGCTGTCCAGGCGCACACAAATGTATTTGAAGATCGTAGTGGAAGCCAGTCGAACTCGGGTCCCTGGCGCCGGCGCAAACCCGGTGTCGGGGTTGTGGCTTGCACCGGCCGAGCTTGGAGGCGCAGTAGTCCTCGCAGACTTGATGGCTACAGATAGCAATGCAAAAATTGAGCTCGAGGATGTATCCTCGTTTGCAGCGTGCAATTGGAACGGCGTAGCACGATCGACATCGAGTTGCTCCTCGAGCCGCAACTCATAGGTCGCCTCGATCGTGCCTTTCCAGTTGAGGGCGTTCTTCTCAACCGCAATTGATGACAAGCGACCATCCCCGCTCGATACGACCCAACGACGAGGTGCTATTGCCACGCCTGCGGCATATTCCAACTCATCCCGAGTGTAGGTCAAGCTTGCTGTGGGTGAGGCGAGCGTGAGCAGGTGATGGAACTTGGGCCCGTGTTCTACAGCCTGCATCCGGCATCGGCAAGCGAAACAAGAATCTAATCAGATCAAGGGTATTATGAAGTGACAACAGCATTCAGGGGGCGATACAGCATGAGGATGGCGAGCTCCCCCCGTTTGAGGACAACTCACCTGACCGAACTCGATCGCTAGCACACGGCCCGCAGCGTCGATATAGACTGCATCGCCGTCCAGTCCAGGGTAGAGGTGACTGTGTCGTGCCCGATACTGAACTTGGTGGTACGATAGTCGAGTGTGGTCCGCAAGGGTCCGAACCCCAAGGCCCGGTTCTGGCAATGCGAAGGACAAAGAGCTCGAGCCGGCAGGCGGTGACGTCAACTTGTACGACTCGAAATTGGGGTTTAACAGTTCCCTTCGCGTCGAGAACGAGAGCGAGTCATTCTCGTATGTCGAGCGCATACGCGTAGACTATGCTGCGGATGCACAAGGTCGAGTGAGGCAAGAGCGGAAGAGCGCAGGAGGGCACGAGGCGCGCGGGCAACTTGAGGGCAGCCAATGGGCCGCCGTTTGGGCAACGAATGGATTTGCGCGCCCGGGGCTACTTGCGCGTTACAATTTGTTTGTACGCGCGCCGAAAATCGTGCAATTGCGCGCCAAAGGGCCTTCATACGCGCGTCATTCACTCTTGGACGCACTCTTGGTCTCTAACGCGCTCTGGAACCTGCGAAGTTGCGCGCTTTCCAGGAAAAACATCTGTTCCTGGCCCCTATTGGCGGTCGCGCGCTTTTCACTCACTGTTAGACTCGCTCGCCCCGCCGTATCCGCGCACGGACGGGGCATTACACGCGCTACTGCGCGCTCATGCGCGCGCAACCTACTCAATCTACGCGCTTTTTGGGATTTTTCCAAAAATAAAAAATAAATCCAAAAAATGATTTCAATTTTTTCAATTTTCATAGCTAAATTCCGAACCCCGCACTGCCCGCTCTTTACGATTTGCGCGCCTCGGAAGCTGCTTACACGCGCTCCCAAAACAGTTCTCACGCTCGCAGAATCGCAGGAGGACGAAAGGAACGACGAAAGACGAAGAAGGCGCGTGGGCTGGGCGCGACCGGAAACGCTCACACGCTCGCGGCTTTTTCTGTTGAATTTCATTCTACTACAAGCGTTCGAACACTTCAACTTTGGGCCGCCGTTTGTTCGGACCGCCCAGCCTTCGCCTCGGCGCCTTCGCTTTCGCAGCCAAGCCGCCCCCTTCAGTATTTCGCCTCGGCGCCTTCGCCTCCGCGGCTAAGCCGCCCCCTTGTTCGCCGCCCCCCGCGCCAGCCTCTTCAACTCACGCTCGCGCGCCGCCGCCTCCACATCGGGACTTCGTCGATTTACCTCTCCTGTCTCGCTGAACCGTTGCCTCCGCCTAGCTGCCGCCAGCTTGCCGCCACTGTCCTCATGTCTCATCGGCCATCCAGAGCATCGCCCATTCATGACGCCCGTCGGTCGGTCGCTACGCCAAATTCCGATAAGCCCTTCGGTTCACATTCAACATTTTCTACTTGCGCGGGAACCGACACCACTCGGAGGAGGTTTGCCTTTTTACTCCGCGGTATGGAACTCATTTTCATGGCAGGAGGGCGTTTGCTCCGAATGCTAAGCTTTATGTAGTTGCAAATGGTGACATTGCTATGGTGTATTGGGTTGGTGGTGTGGCTGTTGAAAGCGTTCGAGCTTTCGAGGCTCAGGGCTGGGCACTCCGAGAGTCGGGCTCCATTGAGTTCCAGAGAACTAGTAGGGCTCGTTCCAGATAATTATTTGTCGGGGTCGGCCGACAAATCCTGTGCCGGTGCTCGCGGCCAAGAGTCTTGGTATGCAGCAGCAGAATCGTATATTGAACATCGGCACTGGAAGAATCTCTGCATCTGCTCCAGCCTGCATTAGGAGGGCTCAAAGAGCTCCCAGCTTGCAACGTACCTGCACCCTTGGCGGCCAACTCCCTCTCCCAAGTCGGAATGATGCCATCTACTTTTCTCATGATAGCAGTTGAAGGCTGTTGAGTGAAACAGAGTCGTTATGAAAGCGGGGAATAACTGGACAAGGTTGACGTGGGGGCGGTGTGTGTGTGGAAGGCGGCCGCGCGAGTCCGCGCGAGTGTCGCGGGTCCAGCAGTCTGTACCCTTTGGACTCGAGGTCGTAGCCGACGAAGACAAGTGGGATGCCTTGCAGATCAAGCTTGCTGCGCGGCTCGGTGGTAGCGACCTTCCACGCTCGACAGCCGAACACGCATAGATGGCCAGCTGAAGGTTTGGAACCGTACCAATGTGTGTGAGGCCTGGTGCCTGAGTTTGAAGAGTGCGGCAAGCGATTTTTGACGTAGACGTACATTGCCAATGCCTCGGCCCACAAAGCGTGAGGTAGGCCCGACTGGTGGAGCATTGAGCGGACACCCTCGGTGATCGAACAATTTGCACGTTTGCCGACTCCATTCTGTTGAGGCGTGTCAGGGATAGAGGGCTGACGAGTAATGCCTTGCTCCTCCAGGAATCTGGAGAACTCGTTCAACATGAATTCACCCCCATTATCCGAGCGGACAGCAAGGACTTTGCGTGACATGGAGGAGACCGTTGCCTTGGCCCGAGTCAGACGGATGTCGTAACCCCCGATGTCGGCACGACTGGCGGAGAACAGGTTGACCGGAGCGGTGGGCACAAACAAGGCGTCGTTGAGTTGGCCGATGCTGCCGTCGAAGGAACGAACAATTGCGGAGCCGACACCTTCGATGGAGTTGACAACTTCACCAGTGATGCCTTCGAGCGGAGCTGGCTTGCACTTGCGGAAGGACGTGAAACATGCGCAATCATTGACAATGTGGTGCGTTGGCCCGCTGTCCAGGATGATGGAGGGCCTGGCCAAGGTGGACATTGTGGCTGTGAGGTAGCCAAGCACAGGACCGTCAACCAGCGTCGAGATATCAAGCGCAGTGACGAGCGAGGCGGAAGGCGCTGAAGGAGCCTTCGTCTTCTTCCCCTTGGACCCAGCCTTGTTGTCCGGGCACTTGCAATTTCAGTGCGGACCTCCGCAGTGGTGGCACGGGGAGAAAGGAGGCGCGGTAGACTTGTCCGCTGTCGCAATCGGGCTTGCCACCATGGCGACGGGTTTGGGAGCTGGCGTCTGATCCGCCTGTGTGTGGAGCGACTGGAGGTCCTCCGTTGGGCTCGGTAGCCTATCCAATCCTTGCCGAAGTGTTTGCGTGTAGTATTCACGGTACAGATCCTTGCCAAAGTGGACAAGGCGGAACAACACAATCTGCTCGAAAGTAAGCTCGTGTCCCAAGAGCGTGTTAAATAGCTCAATGGTCGTCGCTTGGTACTTTGCGAAGGCGTCCATGCCGGTGGGAGGGGGTCCCACGTCGAGCAACGCTTGGAGACGGATGAGAATGTCAGCCACCGTGCCGGTACCGACCGCCTTCTTGATCATCTGTAAGACTTCCGCAGGAGTGTGGTCGTAACCATCCTTATGTGTTTTCGGATGTCCGGTGAGACAGAACGCATCAGCAGCGCGACCGCTTGGAAATTGGCGTGATCGAGATCCGTGCCCGTGTTGGGTGATTGGACGGGCGTCGCGAGGGTGCAGTTCCAATAGTCGCCGCCAAGGGCGCCTCGCACGTCGTCGATCCATTGCAACCAGCCCCCAGCGTTTCGCAGATGGCATGATGGGTCAACATCGCGTGGTTTGACGAGGACGATAGGGGTTGTTCCCCCTGTGACCATGAGCGGAGTGCTCATGTCTTGATGACTCGAATTGACTGGCCGTTCGGTTGGGCTCGTAACCTATTGAAACTGAACAGCGATGTGCTGAACGAGTTGGCGGCAAGGACGAGCCAATGAGTTCGTAATCAAGTGAAGAGGAGACAAAGACGCGAATCGCGCGCGCGACTAATATAAAGTGGAGACGCGCGTAGTGCGGATTTAAGGCAAGAGTAATTTACTTCAACACGAAGTGTTGTCCACCTGCTCGGCGATCCAGTCATTGATTGAGTCGGCTTCAAGTTCTTGACTCTGCGCCATCCTCGCGTGCAAGTCGTAGAAAGAGAACATGTACACGATTAAGGCTAGACCAGTTGCTGTTGAACAGATTTGGTCGGTGTGTTTGAACGCCTCCAAATCGTGTGGTTGGGCTGAAATACCACGACAGGTATTGACATAGCGAGAGATCGCGGCTACAAAATTCAGCGAATACGGATCCGCCTCGCGGCGGTTGTTCTGGCAAGTTGATGAGGTATGGTGTCTGCTTGTTCGCATTATTTTTGGTTTCAGATATTGTCGCGCTTGACGTGGCCAACAATCCTTGTGAAAAGAGGAGAACAGCGAAGCGTACGCAAGGGGATCAAGCCGAACAGAGCAGGCTCGCCGATGATGAGCGCGCCAATTATACGATGCGCTCGGACCATCTGAGGCCCGATCGACCGAAATCGCAGACTTCGGATCGTTGTAGCTCCACCCACAGCTTATGAAAGATCTCACCGCTTGGGGTATGTCATTTTTAGAGCGCAAAGAAAAATATTATCCCTCACTTTTGCATGAATGCGTTTACTTGCCAAGTTACAGAGAACCACCCCAAAATAGCCCTGAAATTTCGGAGGGCAACTGGGCCAAGCGCGCCGATAACTCGTAAGCCCCTCCCAGAGGGAGGGCTTAGTTGAGCTTAGGTCTCTCCCACCTCGGGCAGACATAAAAAATACGCCTAACCAGGCGCGCGCGCAGCGCCCCCTCACGTGCCTTCCAAGTCACTGCCCCAGCGGGGTGTACCCTTGCTACCCCAGGGCGCCGACTTGGCCACGTTGAGGTATGCCCACCTCGATGTCGAGCTACCGAGACGTTCACTCCCACTATAACTCGGTGGAAAACCTGGAAACAAAGGCACAGTCGGCGAGTAATAGTGCATTCGGATTTTTGCATATATTTTGAGAGTTACTATTGTCCTCTGCAAGCTGAACAAGAGCGCTACCTCGAACACGTGATTCGGCACGGGTCGCGTGGAACAATTGGGGCCGGGACTGGCCGGGACGTCGACGCGTCACGACTCCGGAGACGCTGGAGAGGGCCGCGACGCGTCGCGCTCGCGCATACCGCCCATTCTTTTGCTTTGCTCAATCGCCCCCTACTACGTATACGAAGTAACGAACTAGAAACAAGCATCCGTCACCTTGCGACAGTCTGAAACGAACGCCCACTTCGAAATACCGGATCAGTCATAGTCTTGCTGCTCCTGTCATGATGAGTCAATCCCATCAACTACCTTCCAAATCGCAGCCAACGTTTGGCGCTCCGGCGATGAACAGCAGTATGTTTGCCGCCGATCGACACGGGTGCTCTGCCTGGACTACCGGCTCACGATCACATCTGACACATAGGTTCATAAGCTGCCTCTAGGTACGAGTCGTGCACCTTGCCTTGGACTCCCTATCAGTCCGCATATAACGACTATTCGGGTCCGTGGGTGGCCGTCGCGTCGATCGCGTATAGCATCGGTCTGTTCTGACGTTACACCGTCGTGCAACCGATCCAGCGTCCACTTCCGCTGGCGTAACGGCCATCTCGAATCCTGCGTCGTACAACTATCCATCGTCTCCGGGATCTGCTTTGTCCAATCAACCAGTTTACCGTCCTACGTTCCCCGATCCTGGACGCATCGATGGCCCATATCTAGCTCCGCCAACAAGGAACAATCTCGCAAGCATCGCAAGTATGGTCGAACAAGGAGGAAACAATTCCGACAGCACGGGTATTGTCTTTGACGCGGCAGGTTTGCCAAATACTACTTAGCCTTCCGCTCACGATTGCCAAACGTCGCGGGCCGCACAAGTTTCCCAAAACGAGGAGGCAGGCCGCGCATCGCTGATGGTCTTTTCTGCTTTTGCTGCAAGAGTTTGACGCCGAGGACTCAAGCGCGCGCGACCTCTACCCTTCTTGCAGTAAGCCGTGCCCGCACGCCTGCCCCTCTTGCAATAAGCCGTGCGCCGCACGCCTGCCCTTCCTGCAGTAAGCCGTGTCCCGCACGCCTGCCTCGAGCCTTGGTCTGTAAGCCGCACTTGCGCAAGAGTTTACCAAGCCAGCTCCTGCCGCACCTTTCAGTTCCCACTGCATGCCGTTGCCGTACCAGTATCGCTGTGTACCTCTGCCACCTCCTGCCAAGGTCAGTGGCCTTCCTTGAACTCTTCCTGACGCCAATTGGCTGACAGGTTCCGAGCTTCTCACAGGACACCCCCAGCGATACCGTACAGCTTCCGCCTTCCAGTCTTCTGCCTTACCAGTTGACGACGAACAGCTGCCACTGTGTACGCCTCTCTTTTCAACACTCCTTGTTGGATGATTGACTGACGCTCCATACTTTGTATGCAGCCGTCCGCCTGCACCTGCCAGTGCTGTGCCTCTTTCGGGTTCGACTGCGTCTCGCTCAAAGAGCCGAGGTACATCACCCACCTTCAGGCTCTACCTTAGGGTACTCCTACTCTCGACTGTCCTTGTTGGACACATTGACTGACTTGGCTACCTTGCTACACAGACCCAACCTCGATGTGCCAGCGTCCGAGGTCTGTTTCCTTTGCTGTCTTCTTGTCTCCAAGCGACACGCTTTACAAGCATAGGTATGCCATAGTCCTCAGAGTCTTTGCAGTATTCCGAGTACTAATAGAATCGCGCTTTACAAGCATAGTCGTTCTATCTTCGTCTCCTCCCACCCACCCTACAGTCTCTCGTGGGTAGATTTTCAACCCATCCCGTTCGTTACGGGATGCCTGGTTCTTATGCTGCAAATCCGACTCCATCCCAGCTATTTCGGTTCGCATTGCGCTCTTACGATGGAGTCGAACCACCCGCGAGCGTCCCCGCAGTCAGTGTCTGCAGAGGACGGTGCCGGCGGTTCGATGGTCCATCAGTCGTTCCTTTCCACAGCACCTTACCAGTTCGCTCCGACCGGAATACCATCCAATGCTGCACCGAAAAAGCTCCCGGCTTCGACGACCGAGCGGAGGACAGCAAGTTGGACGCCGGCGAAGAGGCTGTTGCCGGAGGAGCTATACGAGCAGGCGTACTCCGCTGATACGCGCAACCCCAACAAGACGGAACGAGAACAACATAAGGCGTGGGCTGTGCAGAGGTTGTACAAAGAATTCGAATACTGCATCGAGAATAAGATTCGGCCGGACGACTTGAGACAGGTCACTTCGCCCGTTAGCCGGCTGTCGGCGAGCAACCCATGGAACGACTTTCAGAAAAGACGATTCTTTGCAGCGCTTCTAATCAACGACGGGCATACCGGTAAGCCAGCGCTTCAACTTCGGCCTTCTCGTCTATCCTGACCAAATCAACGCTGAGCAATGCATTCTATAAGTACATTCAGTTCCAACCAAATTGATGCAAAGGAAGGACCTAGCGCGC
This sequence comes from Microbotryum lychnidis-dioicae p1A1 Lamole, assembly GCA_001244265.2. Lineage (NCBI taxonomy): Eukaryota > Fungi > Basidiomycota > Microbotryomycetes > Microbotryales > Microbotryaceae > Microbotryum > Microbotryum lychnidis-dioicae. The sequence goes on along the minus strand of CDLV01000004.1, from coordinate 1,795,727 downwards.
GTGTATTGGAACAGAATCTGCAGCAGTGAGGTTGAGAAGGCGGAGTGTCTCGCGGCTCTTGCATTGGAGCAGGCCGAGGACGATGCGGCCGCGCACCTTTCATCGGATCCACCGCTTCGAGCGGCCCACCTTGCATCGGCTCCGCAGCCTCGAAGCAGAACGAACCTGGCCATGATCAAAAAGGCGAGGCAGGGACTGCAAGCATCCTTGACATCCTTGGTGAGAGTCCTTCTGAGTCCAAGCTTCAGATCGGAGGCCCTTTTGCTTATCGATTCTTCACCGTTCCCTTTTCGGAAGGCCAATATCTTTTCGGACAAGTACGGCATCGAGATGTTTGCTATCGCCTCCTCGAATTTACCCGAGACCAACAAGGAGCACTTTGTGGTCGCTTCCGTGGGCGGGGCGGCGTTTGCGCTTCGACAGGGTTGGGCCGACAAGGGGCAGGGACCGCTGGTCCGCGACTTTGCGCATTGCGTCGCAGGCACAGCGATTATAGCAGACAAGCGGGCCGGCATTGTCAGCGCCGGTGAGTGGCGAGATTTTACCGGATCTCAGGAAAGGGCAACAGCTAGTAGAGGTCAATTGATGTATCAGCGAATGTCTGCTCACAGCTTGGAACGCACCCGTGGCCGACAAAAAACGTTGAGACCAAATGCCAATGGTACAACATCATCCTCAAGGAACTGTTCCGTGAGTACAAGAAGTGTAGCCTGCCTACTCTTCCATACGCATGCCTAATTTTGACCCGGCTCGCTGTCTTCAGAGTCCGCGCTGCGCCAACGCTCCGTGCTGGACGGCGAGAAGATCCAATCGCCCAAGTTCGTCTATGACGTAAAGGCCCTCAGGGACAACGCCAGAATCATTGTTCAGCGCGGCGCGCTCCTTCGCAAAGCGGATTTCCGAAGCCCGAGTAGCAAGCTCAAGTTGTTGGGACGACCTGGATCGGATCATCCCATTGCTGCGTGCAGGCGAGCTGAGCTTCAGGCTGGAGGAAGAGGTAATCGGGTCAAGTGCAGACTAGGCAATGGCCGACGGCGATGAAGGCGGCAACAGCGATGCTGACCGGCGGACTCGGAACACGAGCTCCGACGAGTACAGCGAGTGAGGTGACGATGGCCGAGCTTTCAGCGCCAGCCGGACTCGTCGACGCGCATGCGGTGCGGAGATCTTGGCTGTTGAAGGGCCAGAATTCGTTGGACAACACAGGCCACCACAATCGTTCTTTTATAGTTTTGCTTCATATGCATCCGGCTCTTGGTGACTAAAGGCGGAGAGGGTAATTGTTCGTTGCCCTTCGTACCTAATCTTCTCCTGGGCCGCTCGAGACCGACCTCTCCTTGTTGACAAGGGATGTGCCAGGGACGTAACCCTGCTCACAAACGTTATCCTTCTTGTTCTGCTGGGTTGTTCTCGAAGTACTATGTAGAGTTGAATTGCCCAGTGAGAATGGAGTGCTCCCTGATCCGTGGACCAGACGGAGCGTCTACTTTCCGGAAGTGACTCTTTGAGCAAAAGAATGAATGAACAGAATTCGCAACGCGATTCCACAAATTGCAGTATATGTTAGCATCTTCTTATCATCTATGAGCACTAAAGTGAACGGGCAAGGGTTGCATCTGGCCGGGCTCGGTCTTCGCCAAAGTGCCAATCAGAACTGCTGGGCCACGGTGACGACCCCCGGCCGATTGACTTCAAGCGGCGCGCGCTCCTAGAAGAAGCTGAGCCTGAACGCGCAAATGAAGCGGAGCAGAACACGTAGGAAATCAGTCGTAAGTAGCGAAGTAGCGACGAAATACGTGCTTGATGAGAGGCGGGTCGTACTCGATAATATATTCGGTGAGAACATGGAAGGCTTAGGCTTGTAACAGGCTTTTGAACCAAAAAGCCCAATTGACTCCGAGACACAGTAATCGATGCAGTGGCAAATCGGCAGCCGTACCCGGCGGCTGACTTGAAAGCGTCTGAAACTGGAAAGTTCTCGATGGGCCGCTCATACCTACCTCTTACTTGAGAAACATCCCTTCTCGTCAATGAGATAGGCCGCCAATCCTCAGACCACATGGTGAGTGCTCAAAGCAGAAAGAATTCTTGCATTAAGTTCGCCGCACTAAGATGAATTGTCAGTGGCATTTCTGGTGAATCCGAATGTACAAAGACTCGGCGGTATGAGGCCATTCAGCTCTCATCGCGATCTTCGAGTTAGGCATGTTCTCAGATTATGACTCTATGATATTACCCGGGCTCTGATGTATTGTCGGCCATGAGAGCCGTCCGAAGAGTGTCGCAGCATCGAGCGGTCCACTGATGGTTGACCTGACTTCCCGGATGGGTCTCCTGAAGCTCCTAACTAAGGGTTATAATTGCATCATCATCTCTGTTTGCTGTATGCGCGGATCTAATTGATTTGACGCCATGAAAGGTCTTGTTCGTCACCGGTGTGCGCAGTCTAGGAGGTGAGGAAAAACGATCTCCGACTTCCCGTCAAGCATAGACTTGTTGACACCAAGCTTTTCTTAAAACACGCGCAAAGTCTCAGTAGCAGGGATGGGGATTGGTGCAAAGGTTCTTTGGCCGCGCCATGGCAGAAAGTCGAGTCCTTCGAGCGGGAATTCTCAGAGAGAGTGAACCGCCCAGCCGTCTTGTTCGGAAGAAGATACATTCTCTATAGTGATCGAACCCACTCACCCATCTTCACGGGGTAGACCTTCTAGGTGCTCGAGCAGTTGCATGCGTTTTGACTGAAATGACCCTCGGCACTGGTAAGGGAAACCGCCGAGCCATCTTGTTCGGAAGAAGGGCTTGCACGCACATGCCAACTTTGCTATTCAAGCCTGTCCGAATGTAGGAGATAAATTCTCTATAGTGATCGAACCCACTCACCCATTTTCACGTGGTAGACATTCTAGGTACTCGAGCAATTGCATGCGCTTTGATTGAAAAGTCACCCGGCAAGTCACCCGGCAGGAGCCTAGTAAGGCAGGCGCAGCCCAGAGATTAGGTCTGGCAATATTTCTTTCTAGAAGACGGTGTTATTACTCTCACCCACCGCAATTGAGACGACTATAGTTTGCAAACACCATTTCCACTGTTTCAACATTAGGTTGCTCCACTAACTCAATTTACATCAGAAGCTGGTCTAAACGTCCGAGAAGTATTCGTCTTCCTGACCAGCGAAGTCATCGCCGTAGCTTTCATCTGAAGAGCGGCCCATCTCACCGTCCTGCTCGAGGAGTCGTGCGGAGAGAGGCCCCACCTCCTTTGCGAGTTCAGCCCCGTCGCTCATATCCATCTGTGCCTCAATGGCCCGCACTTGCTGAACGTCACGGGCCAGCGGTGGAGGCCCCGCCGAGTCGTCGAGGCCAGATCTCTCCATAGTACCGCGTGTTCCGGATCGATTATGTGCAGGTCGCTCGCGATGTTTTGCCTTCTTGACAGCTCTTCCCGTTGCGTTCAATCGTTGATGTAAACCACGAAGTTCTGACAGTGCAGGAGGCATGGGCTCGGAATGGCCCTCTGACTGCCCGCGAGTCTCGAGCCAAACATCGAAGAAATAGTTGTTCTGGGACCAAGAACATTCGCGCAGCTGCAGAAGCTCCATCCGGCGATCTAGTAGGATGAGCGCGCGGCCTCGGATCTCTTCAACATCTTCAGTGCTGAATATGGACTTGGCATCAGCTGGGTCGATGGATTCAGGAAGGCTATCTGTTGAGATGGTTTGAAAGATGTTAGGGCGACCTAAGAGGTGATATGGAGCACGCCGTGTCGAAAACTTACCCGACACGTTAGTCCAAAGTGTCTGGCAACTAGTGAGACAAGTTTTTTCATCTTCGAGCCAAGCCAAAGCTTGCCGCACCTCGGCGCCGATCCGCGCTTTCTCCTCACCGACTCGATCCTCGGCTCGCCCAGCTGTTACTCCTCGCTTGACCCAAGGATTGACAGCCCAAGCAGCTTCAACGTGCGTGAAAAAGCCGTCCTGCCAGAACGGGTCCGTCTCATCGAGGTCGATCGCAGATTTCAAGCTGTCGGAAATCCGGAGATTGTTGAGTAGGCTCGAAGGTGTTGATCCCATCGCGAGACGGAAGGCCTCAACGGCCTTGTTGTACGTCTTGCGAGCCTTTTCCGCGCCAGAATGAATCTTGCCGTCTGTAGCACGAGCTTTGCTGACCGCTCGTTGACCTAGCTTTGCACCTCCCTTGCCACGACCCGTCGAAAGTAGCTTCTCCCGACTGGTTTTGTAGGCAATCACCTCGAGATGAAATTTGCGCAACGCCACAGAGCACTGGAACAGATGTCGAAGTTCCGCACAGCACCTAAGCTATCAGTGCAAGCTACAGCAATCATGTGAGCAACACACATTAACTGACCTCTGGACGAGAGGCCCGTGACATCACGAGCCTGTGCCGTTGCCGCTCGATCGATGTCCATCCCGAGGCTGCGGCGTTTGGCGCTTAGCGATTCCAAGACGTCTGAATCGGGCTCTTCGGTATCCCTTTGTAGAAGCCCAGCAAGTCAGAATCATAGACAATGAGCGACGGCCTGGCCAGATGATCTACGTACATTCGCGACTCAATCTTGTAGAGGCTCTCTACAAGTCCATAGAGGTCGCTCTCCCTCAGGCGATCCGCCTCCGATTGCTGCGCAGCTGTCTTTGGCACTTGCGCCAGTCGCTGTTCTTCCCACTCGCGGCGGAGCGCATCTTCGGTCAACCTCGAATCGTAGGCAATGATGCTATTAGCTCTTCCTCAGCAGCGACACCCTTGTCGTTTGCCTCATGGTAGCGACGATAGAACCAGGCCCCTAAATAAAACATATCGAGTGTCAGCATTGTGATTGAGATAATTGCGATCCAGGTGCGGCTTACCCAGCTTGTTGACGGTCGCGTCATTCAGTGCTTGGATACGGACGGCCAGGTTGACGAAGCGATGGGACTTGTTCGAGGGGCGGTTGATGGGAATGAGCGACCGTAGCCCGCTCCACAATCGCTCACAGCCCTCTCCATCAGTCAGCCCGAAGTTCGGAATGAGGCGCGGGTCGAACTCGACTTGGCAGGACCAGCTATGGGCGTATGCATGGAAGACGCTCGTGGCGAACTCCAGTCGCTTGAAAAGCTTTGGCAGGAGCTGCCTCTGGTGACAAATGATAAAGTAGGCGCATTTGGTCAGTGCCAACGAAATTGAGGAGGAAGGGACCCGTCGTAATAGATGCGAACCTTTTCAATGTGGTGCTTGAAGTTACAAGCAATGTCGTATAAGACTCCAATCTTGGCGTGTTCAGGAAGGCGCTCTGAAATGTGCTTGAGGATGGCAAGCGCATAGTACAATCTGAGTGGTCGGAGGGGAATCTGCGCATTAGTACTGGGATTCGAGAGGAAAGCGGAAGCGACTAAGTCCCGCCAGACAGCTCCGCGCTTACTTTTCACCAGACCTCTCAAGATTGACCATTTTCAGGTTCACGTCATGACGGTATACGCAGGCAACGAGTCCGGTGTCGACTACTCGTGACGAGGTTGAGCCAGCTCCGTCGTCGGCAGCCTTCCACGACTCTGTGCACGCCTATGACGGTGGGTGGGTGTAGAGGTAAGCGATCCCATTAAGGCAAATGCAAAGAGCGGCATTACTCACCTTTTTGGTCGGCCGCACCGAAGCTTCAACCTCGGCCTTCATCGTCTGAACCTCTTCCTCACCCAAGAAAGTGTCCTGAACAATCTGGTCGTGGTTCGAGTTTTTCTCACGCGTTTGCTGAAAGTTGCCGTCGTATGCAAGCACGCAATCCAATGTGACGTCGTGACAAGGTTGATTAAGCCGCGTTGGCCCGAAGCACGCGGGACACTTGTTGGAATACGAATCGACGGTGCCTGCGAGAAGGTCCCCGCTGTCCTCCTCGCATGTTTCGAGAGCGCGGTAACTCGTCGATCGCGTTGCTTCCGAAGGTCTTTGTCCTGTATGCGCGGAAGGCAGGCTTTAAGCATGTGCCCATGAGACGATGGCGGCGTCCAAACTCACCCAAGAATGTCCCGTATAGTGACCCCGACCCCACCCACAACGGGAGTAATACTCTTCGAGGCCGTCCGCATAGCCGGTGATATCGCGGGGGCTGACCTTCCAGCTTGCGTGGGCCTGCTCGACCAGTCGAAATGAGAAGGCGGTCATCGGCATTGAAGCGGTCGAAGAGATGAACCCTAGTTGGGCCAAGCGTTCGACGTCCGTAGCACACCGCGACTCGGAAGCACAGAAGGTGACCTGCAATTTGTAGACCGACGGTTTGGACTTGTATCTTCTCTTCGGCGGCATGGCGATGCCGAGTCAAGTGCATGAGCAAGAGGACGAACGCGAGCCGTGGGGCCTGTACAGTCGATGGCGACGCTACAATGAGCTGTAACGAAAGCAACGAGGTGAGGCGGCAAGTCAAGTGGAAGGTCCCTCGCGTGCCGACTGCCGCCAACGCGTGTGCTCGGACCCTTCGATCTCGGGACCGAAATCCCGCGCGACCGCTTCGGACACGTGACATTGACAACATCCGAAAGATGCGTGAAAAATATGAAGGAAGGAATGCATCTGCTACCCACTTTCCTAATCAATCTAGCAGCTGTGAGAGTGTTGTGTGTACACAGAATCGACTCGAAGCAGAGAGTTGGGTGTAACCTGGGCCAAGTCGGCGCCCTGGGGTAGCAAGGCTGCACCCCGCTGGGGCAGTGACTTGGAAGGCACGTGAGGGGTCGCTGCGCGCGCGCCTGTTTAGGCGTCTTTTTTATGTCTGCCCGAGGTGCATGGGGGTCTGCGGTCCGCACTTGGCTCAACTTTTGCGGTCCGCTCTCGCACTTGCTGAGCCAAGTGCGGACCCATTCGCACTTATGCAGGTTTTGAATGATTAGCCTTCTACTCCCCTGAAGATGGTATCAATATCGAGGATTGTGGACACTCCTGCGGCTAGAAAGTCACGTGCTATAAAACACGACACAGCACATCACTCTTCTCTTGGGCTATATGTGCTTAAGATAGGCAGGCACCGGTAGCGCCTCTCGGTAAATGAACGCGTCAAGTCGCGTCGTGACCACTTTTAAGTGTTCGACGCGTATCAGTCAGGACCGCGCCGCCGCACGTTTCAGACCCGACTTACTGTAGCAGTTGCTTGGCGTGGCAGTTGTCTCGCTTTCTTTCGCGAGGAGTCAGACAGATCAAATTTTCAGGTCAATGGAGTTGCGAAGTCGCCGAATTGCGGTTGACGGCTGGCCCCAGACGCGTTCAGCAACTCGCAACACGCCGAAGACATCGTACGCCAACCCAGCACGCAAGCAACCGAAGCAACCGACCTTCGAGCATCACCCGATCTTGACACCCATATCAGAAGCCTCCGTCGAACTTGACGAGCCGCTCGCGTGTCGGCTAGCTGCGGATCATGACAACATCTCTGCTGCTGAGGCTGGCGACCACCTCGCGGCCACGTCGACGGGCGCGGTGCCGGCCCCACCTTCATCCTCTACCTTCGCAATGCAGGGACAAAACCACCTGGCACAAAGTATCAACTTCGATCTAAGCCGTAGTTTGAGCAAGATCGAAGTCAGACAAGACGGTAGCCACGATCATTACGACGATGCGGTTACTATTTCCATTCCGATCCTCAATGACGCGTTCCCGTTTTGCACCTCTACATCTCCTCTTCTGTTTTCAACATCGAAAACGCTCAATCAGACATTGAGATTCAAAGGTATCACTTCCAACACCGATCTGGGTGCACCTCGGCCGCAGGGGACGATGTCGTCATTGCCTCAATCGGTGGCTCTTCCGCAAGAAGGCGCGTCGATTTCGGCATCCTACAGTACCACTCGTGATTTTCCTGAATCGATTTCTCTGAGAATTAATGATACGTCTTCAAATTTCCAACCCAATATCTGTACATTACTCTGGACATCGCTGATATCACGGTGTGGCGGGCTCTACGTGCTCAGTTTCGACCGTCGAAGCACGATCTCCCTCCGGCCACTTAGTTGCTGCAGTGGCGTGGCGGTGTGAATGTCGCCCTCTGTCCCCATCAACTTCACAGCAGGAGCCTGTCGTTTTGTTTACCTTCAGCATGTGCTCAACGAGGTTGCTGACGAGCTCGGAATTGCTCTCCAAGGTAGGACAATCATAGAGTGCTCCACCTAATGACTTTCCTGCAGATCGCTGACAAACTCTTTCCAATGCAAATCTTCAGACGACTCCTGCTTTGATTACTCCATCGTGGATCAGACCAATGTCTCGTTTGCTCCCAGCCAGATCTTCATCTCCTCTCGATACGTCAAGCTCGCGTCGTTCGCTGCCAGGGCCGATTTCTCGGACCAAGTTCTTGAGTCGACCAGCTCCGCTCTCGACCTCGGCACGCTGCCAGCAGAAGCTGTACTGTCAATGAGGGTTAGTCTTTGCTTCCCTTCGGCATCAAACAACGCTTGCAGAATCAACTCGCTTACTGAAATTGCTACCGCCTAACCGTCACCTCAGATCTACCAGCACCCTAAAGATCGCCATGAATTTCTGCATTGCACTTCCATCCCCGCTCGCTCGCAAGTGGCACCTCTACAAGATGCGCGCAGGACTGGAACACCCCCGCCTACAGACACTCTGTTCAGGACTGCTGAAAACGCACTGCATCTTGGCGAGGCGGCGTCAGCATCGAGCTTCCGTCCTATAGCCGAAGCGGAGGCCGACGACGAGGTGCGACGGCAGAATCGTCAACTAGCCGAGTTCCGCAAGTCAAGTGATGGCCACCGCTACTCCCGGTCATCGCACACCCATCCGAACGACGTACAATATCCGAATGACCCGGAAGATGGAGACTACCCGGACTTACCGAAGTACAACGAAGGACGAATGAAGATGACCGACCTCATGCTCGATGAATACCCCAGAGAGGTCGTTCTCGATTCATGGAGACCCAACGGAACTTGGGACGACGTCGTTGCCGTTCCAATGTCGAATGGTGGCTTGTCGTATCTGTGGTCTTTCTCAGCATCCGGCAATCGAAGCGACTCTGGTGGTGTCTGGCAAGGCCCTCGTCGGGAACTGAACGTCAAGTATGTCAAGTACAGCAAGAGATACTGCTTGGGCGTGTTTCTCTGTTGCGACCGATCTTGTTGCGGCAAGCGTCGACCTCCAACAAAGATCTCAGTACCAAGGAGGGCAAATTGCGGGGACGAGGCCGAAGCGCTCGACAGTACACAGGGAGCGCCCAACAAACTCACCTCGCGCAAAGCGATTGCTCCAAACGTAGAGCGCCCATCATCGCAGATCCCGCTCTGTCCAATTTCAGCTTGCAACGGGCCGATGAAGCACATACTTTGTTCGGCAACCATTATTCAAGCGCAACGCAAGGTTCGCCCGGGCGAGGTCTTCATTTTGCATTCGGGGTTCCACAACCATCCCCCTCCGCCTGTCTCTCGTCCGTCATCGGAACAGGTGGAACAACTGCAACGTCTGCGTTCGGCCGCGCCCCAAGCATCTGCGGCAGAGCTACGCATGGGCCAGATGACCGCTTTCCCCGACGACCCACGACACCGGCCGTCCGCTTCCGAGATCTGTCCACTATACGACAATACTCGGACGATTGCCAGACACGCGCCAAGAGTTGGTCAAAGCAAGCGTGGCGCCCTACAGGATGGTCTTCACTCAGTCGTGCGCGTGATTGCAGATGTCGATCATCAGCTTGTGGTGTACACCAAGTACGACAGTGGTTTCGAGGATCCGCTCCTCGCATCCGACCGCGACCCCGATCCACGGAAGCAGGCCAAGACCGAGCCTGAGAGGAAGAGACGGAAGGCTTATTCAACGATTTCAGGAAGAAGAAGTGACCCGGACGCTAAAGCAAGCTCCGACATGTCAATTGGCATCCAGACCCCTTTGATGCGAGAACGACTCATCGACTCGATCGCCGAACAAGCTGCTGATGGCAATATAGGGTGGCCTACCGACGCTCATGACACCTTCTTCCGGGACAAATACGTACTATTGGCCACAGTCTGCTACTCACCCAGCGCTCGTCGTTGGCTCCCCATCTTGTACTCCGTCGGCAACTATGAGTGAGCAAGTTTCTACCGCCAGCATTTTTTGCAACTGTTCAAGATCCTGAACGATAGCAATTGCACTCTAGACGAGATCGTCAATGGCGTCGCCTTTGTTGTCGACTACTCAGCTGCGCAACTACTTGGTCTCCGTGAAGCCATAGTAGAGTGGTATGTAGGACGCAAAATCGCAGACGTGGGCCTACTCAATGTGACCGACGATCAAAAAAAGCAGTGGACGGCGGAGGCTATCAAGATCGGTGAGAGGGTGGCTAAAGGTTGCGCTTTTCACTTCATTGAGCAAGTCCGAAGATTTGGACTCAAACATTTCGCCGAATCGGCCGAGCGCAGCCACTTTGCCTCACTGGTCCATTCGATGCGCGCAGCAAAGTCTCATACAGCAATTGACGCTCTCGCCAAGTTCGCTATCGAGAAGTTCCCCGTGGCCGAAAGCTGGATCAAGTGGTGGACAAGACCGGCGATACGAAGTGTGGTGTTCAAGAATTTGAGTGGAACGGCGAACAACGGTGTGGCAACCACTACGAATGCGGTAGAATCGTCGCACTGGCTTCTGATACATTCGTGCGGCAACGAACGATATGGCCCGGTGGAAGGAGTGATGCGGCTTCTTGACTTCGCGAATCTGACCGACAACATTGATATGCATGCAGCTGGTCAGTGCGGCGCGCCTGCATCAGAACATTCTTCACCATTGAGTCTGTCTTTATTCTCATCCCGTCCATGCAGATGGCTACGTCAAGAGCTCGACCTATCACGAGCGAGGCAACACCCGCGCTCACATGAAAGAGATCAAGGAACGCAAAGAAGTGCCTTCGTCTTATATCAGTGATGCCAACATGCCAGAAGCGTCAGCTACGTTCGCTTCTCCTGCTCGTTATCCCGGGACAGGCGAATCCAAGTCATCAAACGCGCCGCCCAGCTCGTTGTCGCGGCCCATGCCAGTCTCACCGATTGAGATCGACGATTTGGTCACGATAGATTCAGCTCGCTCACGGCAGCAACCCGTCGATCCGCGAAGCAAAAGTAAGCTGCGCGGTGCGCAGTCAAGGCCGGCCAAAGCGGTTTCCAAAAATGGGCCTATGATGACTTCTCAAGCGCTATCCGATGAAGACGATTCGGACGACGACTTATTTGCTCTTCAATTGACGCAATCAAGGCGGTGGAGCTCATCCGGTCATGTCGAATCGTGCAGCAGGACGGGGCACCAGGCTGACGGCTCCACAAAACCGAAGGAAGCTTCCATTTCCAAATCGCGTGCCAAATCTTCGGGCCGCCCATCGAGCGGCGCGGCGCGATCAATACGACCGACTCCTCTTTCAGTGAAGGCGCTCAACGAGTGGACGGAAGAGAGGTCGAGATGTACGTATTTGACTGCTCAAGCGCGGATCTGCGGGGTATAACCTACCCGACTCAAAGCGGTATCTCTCTTGCCTAACAGTTCTTGCGCTATTGGAAAAACCCCAATCGTCTGGCAAGAACTAGCGTGTACCTCGGAAACGGATGATCGCCGCCTTAGGGAAGCCGGAGTCAGACTTAACGGTGGCACATGTCCAGCCTGTGCCAAATTCGGGATTCGCGCCACCCACAGCTGCCGACTCCAAGTTCCTATCCACATCTGAAGCAAGCTTGGAATTATCTCCGCCGAAGGCAGTATCCAGCTCGACGCCCCTCGAACCCCAAAGCAGCTCGATTGGCACAACCCACGAAGACTTTTGGCTTCGATCCGAGCAGCAATGCAGCAATGCAGCAAACAGATTGGCATTGTCCAAGGTCCATGGCACAACCATTCCTGCTGCCTTGATTCAGCCTTGGTTGGATTGCTCTCGGTCGCCACCGGGCTGAAAAAGTGGCCAATGCACATGGACTGCCTCTTTATCACCAACCCCTCCATGTGTGCCAAGCTGGAAATGGAGGAGACATTCGCACTTCAAGGTCGGACACTGGCCCTCGAGATCTGGAGCCTCATTCGCGAGTACACGCAGCTAGCCTACGACTATGATTCGAAACCCGTAAAGGATGCATCCGATGCGTACTTCAAGCTGCGCGAGCGGATTATCAGCTCGGTGATCATCTTATCAAAGGAACGTAAGAGTGATTATCCAACTCCGCTCAAGCGAGGGGAATACAGCAACCCATCGGTCAGTCGATCAAGATTCTTTTGCTTAACATAAATCCGCATTGGGCTGATCGCTCTTGTCGTCCGCAGAACTGGCTCGTGTCGCTTTACACCTTTACGGTCGACCACATACCAATACCAATACCGCGGGATCACTTGCCAACCTCGACGGCCCGAGTTCAGATCGAAACCCACTTTCAGCGAGCTGGTTATTGCTCGGCTTGTCAGTGCGTACAAATTGAGATCTTGCCAAGACGACACTTCATCCTCGACTGGCCCGTCCTACTATCGAGTCTAAACCTTAGCGAGCCAACTCTGTCGGAGGTATTCGGCTCACTTGTTGGGCAACCAGCAATGGCGGACGTAGAGAAACAAAATACTGGGCGTCGTTATCACAAGAGCGATTGCATCGGACGCTCTTACACCCCGCAGATCGTTCGATCACCTCGCTTCCTCGTGTGCTTGTATTCAACATCAACAACCAGTATCCTCGCCACGAGTAACCCCCGCGTGAACTTCGCTTGGCTGTCTCGGGCCAAATGGAGCTCGTTTGGTCTCTTCGTTCAGAGGTGCGCCACATTCTCAGCGGTGAGCATTTCGCTACGGATGCAATCGTCGGCTACGGGGAAGAGGCGGCTCGCTACCACTTCGACGCAATGCGCGGTCCTCTCGCTTATCCAACCGGCAACAGGACCACCAACGGGTTGGTGACTATGTTGTTCTACGAGCTAGAACGCGAATCATATGACTTGCTACCTTCGTTCAATGCGCTGCTGGACCAGCAATGGCACGAGCTGTGGGGCCTATACTACGACTCCGAGGCTCTCACCGACCTTCCGTCCAAAGTGTCAACAATGCCTCTGGACGGGTCCTTTGATGAGGGAAAAGGGGTTTGGAAGATGCAAGACGCTTCCGTCTTGTTCGAGGGCTTCAAATCGGTGAGTTAGAGAACCTTTGATGTAGCAATGCTAAAAGCCACTAAGCTTGATAGGTCTGTCTCAACTTTGCAGAGTCGTGATCTTCTGAGCCAGCTTTGTAGTAGTGGGCGCTCCTGCTAATGATACAACTTTAGAGACATTTCCATGATCCACGTCAACTCTGAAAGTCTAGTTAGCAAAGTCCCTATACGACATGAAGCCAACAGAGTAGCAAGTATGTCTCTTCTTTGAACTGCTCGAGATTCTCAGGCGGACTCGGAGTGCGCCCGGATGGGTCCGCACTTTGCTGAGCCAAGTGCGGACCGCAGACCGCCATGTGCGGACACTTGACCGACACATGTCCGCACATGAGGCTGCGGTCCGCACATGAGAATTTGAAGTCATCAAAAGTCTTGCAGCACATATCGTATCATGTTCTTCTTGCAGGTTCAACCTAGAAATACTTATATAGTTGTCCTACGATATCGAAAAGATACGATATCGTCATGTATTGACCTATAATCAAGTATCCGCACATGTGCGGACATGTGTCGCGGCCGCTCGCCCTTGCTCGCCCGGCCGGCCCGCTGGCCCAGTGGCCGACGAACGAGCCAAGCGCACTCGTCGCTCGAGCCTTCCCCCTCCACTCGAGGACAACCACGGCTACGACCGCCGCACCTTGCCGGATTGGGCTTGTTTGTACAGATTAGCATACCATACACGCCACCTTACCTTACCGCTGTGCCCTAGCTCTTGATACCTCTCGAGCGACGCGACCGCTACGTTTGAGCTGATCTCGTCACGCGTGCCTGCGAACGCTTTTGACCCACCCCGCGCTTGGTGCCTGGGCTGGCGATTGCCATTGAACAACAACAAGCCACCACGACGCATCAGAGTGTACACCACCCCATCCAGCAATGGCAAGGACCGAGCATGATCTAGGTGTCGCTCTGGACGGCTCGTTCGTCGAAACCACCTCGCGATCGGCTGCGCAGGCTTTAGCACAACACTACGCGAGCCAGGACGGAGGACAGACCGTCTATTACGTCCAGGCACGCGTCGAACCGAATGGCAAGACCATTTACCGTATCAGGTCAGTTAAGAACACGAACGCACAGTCGAATGGGCCACTGCCGGCATCATTACACTAACCCCACGTCGGCGTTCGCCGAGGTGGTCGCCACAGCGCACGGACTGACTCTAGATTGTCTCACCTTTCGGGACATTTACTAGACCACGATCCCAGCCTACGCCGGCTCTTGCATCGACCTGGGAAGCAAGTAGCGGCTCTGCAACAGCTTCAACCTCCCAAGTTCCTGCAAATTGCTCCGCTTCCTCCGAAGCACCAGCTCCAACGATCGCCCTTCATACCCCATCGCCTCGCAAGCCGACACCTCGCTCCGGGCCTACACAACGACCGGAACGGTACCCACGACAAACCGCATCGGACAACGAAGGTCTCTCGCCTTATATCAAGTCCTCCACCGTCACGGCTCTCCAGCGCTCGGGAAGTCAACCAACCCTCGGCGCCGCACGATCGCAAAGTCACGGCTGGAAGTCCACGACGACTCGAACTGCATCGCGGGAGCAGAGCGATGTACTGGGGAGGATACTGGGATGGAGCACGAGCGGCACGGCTCATCTAAGGTTCACCCCTGAGACCGAGACGTGGTCCAACGTGAATGACGAGGACAAGAGTGATCTGCCGCAAGATTGTAAGTGGAGAAGCGCGCTTGTCATCTCACGGCACGGGGAATATCAGCTTAGCAATTTGATTCGTTGTCGTGCATGGCTTGTCCCAGTAGTCGATGAACTTGAAGGCCATGCACCACCAGCGACGCCGCATTACCGTGAGCCAAGTCCGTCTTCGAGCACCCCTTTCGGCGCCGGCGTGCGACTGGCCGAAGGTTCGCTCCATCCTCGAAGCCCAGCATCTGATACCGCCTCGTCTCTCCCTGTTCTTCTCCTTGCCGACCCGTCTCGGCGCCGCGAGATGCGAGAAGTGGCTTCGAGTGATTCGATTCGAACCGCCAAAGCCGTGGACGACCCGCTCCAAATGCCTTCACCGCATCAGTCGCGCTACAAGGACTGGACGGCCTACGATCTGCTTCAGAACCTAGATACCCTCGAACCTCATTCACTGCCCCGA
Source organism: Microbotryum lychnidis-dioicae p1A1 Lamole (assembly GCA_001244265.2). Taxonomy (NCBI): domain Eukaryota; kingdom Fungi; phylum Basidiomycota; class Microbotryomycetes; order Microbotryales; family Microbotryaceae; genus Microbotryum; species Microbotryum lychnidis-dioicae. The sequence continues at coordinate 1,780,491 of CDLV01000004.1, read as the reverse complement.
GAACCAATCTTCCGGTTTGGTCGTCACCCTTCCGCCTCGTCGGCCTCTGTAGGCTCCTCGGCCTCGGACATTTCCAGAACGACGGGGCAAGATATCACGGTGCTCTCAACTCCCGGAGATGATCCGCGCTTCGTTATTTGGGGAGTCAAAGATCGAAGAGGACATGCACGAGTCGCGTCCAAGCCGTTCGAAGACAGTCGGGTCAATGTTGCACGTTCGGACGGGGGTCAACGCCGAGGTAGCATTGCTCCCGCGCCGGCCGTCGCGAGCCCCGTCATGAGCAGCCCTGCTACAGCCTCGTCGTCGAGTCGGTGGAGCCTCAGTCAACCCCACCATCAGAGCGAGTCGCCCGGCACCTCGGTTCGAGACTCAGTCGGTTCACAGTCCTCGATTCAATGCCCTCTCTCGTCGTCCATGACGGGCCGCTCCTCGCCCGGCAGTTTCGCCCCTCCTCACCGTGTGCTCATGGCCGCGACTGTCGAACGCCTCGTCGCCGAACTGACGAGCAAGATCGAGGTCGAACTGCTGGCCAGCTTCTTCCTCACTTACCGCACATACCTTCAACCCGTTCACCTTCTTCAAGCTTTTACTACACGTTTTGAGTGGGCAATGCAACCGCCCTCATCGCCCGCTGACGATGCAGCACGACGAATTGTTCGCGTACGCACCTTTGTCGTCATTCGCTATTGGCTCCTGAACCACTTTGTGCTCGATTTCTACCCCGATCAAGAATTGAGAACGACGTTGACGGAGTGGCTGAATAAAAGAGGTCGAGACGAAGCGATCAGGAACAATCCGAAAGATCAACGTTTGATCAAAGGACTCAAGAAGCTCGTGCGACGGCTCAAGGACATGCACGCCGTACTTGGGCCGACAGACACGATTGAAGCTCGCGCCGCGATCGCTAGACAATCGACTGACCTGCCGCCCATGCCCAAGTCGCCCGCCCTGTCAGATGAAGATGTTGATCTCGATGTCGTCCCCGCCATGGGGTCTGGCCCAACCGCTCCCAAGGGGTTCGGAGGAGCGCCTCGTGATCGATCTCGGTTGCCCACCTCCTCGGACAAGGACAAGCTCACGACGAGACCGGCATCGGTGATCCCTCTACCTGAAGAACAATCTGCCGTAACACGATCCATCAACAATGCCTTGGGGACGATCGGCCGCTTCAAACGCATGCTCGGCAATCGTGCCCACGTTGCCCAAGCCTCATCCAGTTCCTCGAATCCATCAGCGAGCGCAGAGGCGGTCGAGGCGGTCGAACACGAGCAGCATGACACAGGTGATCTGTTGTGGATCAAGGACGGCCTCGACCGGTACCTTGACTTTTACAACATACCCCGCGACGTCGCTGATCCAGAGGATATATTAAGTGGAGAGGTGCAATCGCAGCACGTCGAGGCGGGCTCGTTACAGCCGGTCGCAGAGCTCGAAGGTGATCAGCTCGACACTTCAGAGTCAGATCAAGCACCTTCGGTCACCGCACCTCACGAATCGCTACCCGTCGAAAGCGCACCCGCGACCCACGTCATCGGTTGCGCAGGACCTGACGAATCTGCATCTCAGGGCCGCTGGCCGAGTTCAGCCTCTTCGACTGATCCGGACTTTTCTCACAAACCACCAAATACTCTTTTCTTCCCACCTTCGTCGATTCCGATCTTTGAACCTGAATCCTACAACGAGTACGACTCCTCTCGATCCGGTTGTCTCGAACTCGACGACGTCGATCTGTCAGATGAGGATGAGAATGTTGTCGAAGTCAAGAGGACGCTCAAACGGTTGCCCGGAGCGGCGAATCTGCGCCTCGCTACGAGTGTACCTCGAGAACCGACCGCCCACCATCGTTTGTCGACTGAGACGGTCTCTTCGTATGGCTCATCATGCCGACCCTCGTTCGAGGGCCACGATCGAGAATCGATGATGATCTCGTGGGTCGATGACGAAGTCAGTGGTGCTGAACCAGGGGTTTTGCCTGGCCTCGAAGGTTTCTTGCTCGATGGTTTAGTCGAGTCGGACGAGGAGGAACCCGGGGATATCGAAGCCGCTCTGAGACGACTGGAAGGTATCGTCGACGATTCCCGCGAGCGCAAGAAGGCTGAAAGGGTCGAGGAACAGATGGTCAAAAGCGAGCGGAAGAAGCAAGGTCTATCCTGGCTCGCGACTGCAAGTCAGGACGGGGCGTCCGCCAACGGGGAACCTCGCGACTCTGTTTCGACGTTAGCTTCTCTTTCGGTGTCGGTCGAGCAGCCGGTGTCTCCGACCTTAACTAACCTCGAAGCTTGCGAGATTGCTATTGTGGCTTCAGATGTGGTATCTCTCAACTCCTCGAACCCTTCACAACCCTCTGACGATCATCCCGTAGCGGCCAGCCCTAATCGCACCGTATCACGCCCACTCCGTGCTGTGCCGCGCAAAGCCTCGATCGGTAATCTTCTGGCCAGGACTCCTGCTCGTGCCTCGACCCGTACTGCTGCTGGTCCCCGTGCATCCGCAGGACCTTCACCGCCACGACATCGTTCGTTCCTGTTGCACTGCCGCACCGAAGTAATTGCCCAACAATTCTACCTCATCGAACGCGACATGCTCCGAGCACTCGCTTGGCCCGAATTGTTTAGTGGGGCTTGGCGAGATCGCTCGCAGCCTCAAATCGAGGTGCTGGACTGGGAGGCGCATCTGAAGGAACGCCGTCGGGTTGAGATACTCGCCAAGGAGAGTAGGGAGAGCAAATCGCCTTCGGCGGTACAAGCCGTGATTGCTAGGTTCAACCTGACTGCTAATTGGGTCGCTTCCGAGGTACATTCAATTCGATTCGAGCGATTCGCAGAGCTGTGCTCATTCCCAATTCTCTCATTCTACAGATTTTGCTCACGGCCAACCCAGACGAGCGAGTCGCGCTCATCGCCAAATTCATCCGACTCGCCTTCAAGTGCTACTGCCAGTCAAACTTTCAAACTCTGACCCAGATCATCCATGGGCTGCAGCTGCATGACGTCGAGCGACTCAAGAAAACGTGGGCTCGCGTGCCCTCGTGGGAGATGCGCAAGTTCCGCGGCATGCAAGTCTTCGTCTCGCACCTCAAGAACTTCAAGCACTTGCGCGAAGTGACCAAAGCGCTCATATCCGAGTACGGTCCCCCTGGTCAACGGAGACCCTTGTCGGCCAACGATCCTTACCGAAGCGTCAAAGGCACCAAGGGAGCCCCTGTGCCTCTCGGGTGCATCCCTTTCCTCGGTGAGTCGCTGGTCATTGTTCATAGTGCTCGGGATCTCTGAAAGGGACTGACATGGGCCTGTTTGGGTACAGGCCTCTTCCTTCGCGACTTGACGATGAACGCCGAACTGCCCACTTTCCTCGACCCGTCCTCGACCGATACACCTGCGGAAGTTGATGCCGAAGGGACGCTGGTCTCGCTCGCCGACCCGAACGCCTTCAACTCGCTTGCACCTCTCCCACCCTCCTTACGCATGCGACCCCTGGTGAACGTGCACAAGTTCCGAGTGCAAGCGCGTATCGTTCAAGACGTGCTCGCGGCGATGGAGTTCGCAGAGGGTTACCCTTACGACCCCGATGCCCGTTGGTACCTCAAGTGCTTGAAGCTTCGGGCTTTGTCCTCCAATGTGATGAGCGAACTGTCGCGTCGACTCGAGCCCTGAGCTGCACGGCGGAATCGAGTTCAAGCTTGAGCTTGAGCTTCTGAGCTTGATCAAGTTTCGGGACGATACCGCTCCCTGTCCCGTCTGTACGACATTGTCCGTATTTTTGCATTCAGTCTTGAAGTATGTACGCATATCTACGCGCTTGCTTTGTGCATATTTTCGGCTCCTGCTTCTCTTGTTGCTCGATTTGTAGCAGCACGTTTCTCACTCGTTTCACAAGGGTCGGCACAGTCGTGACGCGTTCGTTTCTCCTACAAACACTAGCTTCGTTCGTTTGTTTAGTTCTGACGCCTGTGATGGGCCACTCTCCTTGGATCTTCTGGGCTACTTGTTAATGATGTTGGTGGCGAAGCTACGAGTCGGGAGCATGCATGATTCTGATGAGAGGAGCTTGAACAGCGGATATGTGCGGGTCTCGCGCGCGTCCGTTTCGTCTTGAAACAAACAGCCTCCCTTGTCTGACATTTTCGGCGCCAGCGCGTAGGGAATTGACGATCGCTTGACCTTCCGGCGAGATTCCCTAAGGGTCCTTGGGGATCAATAAAATTAACGCGCCCCCGGAGGGGGTGACGGGTCCCTGAACCTCTGACGGAGTAACACCGACTGACAGCGGCTAGTATGACCAAGAACGTTTCACATGAATGAGGCATGTAAATGTGCCAAACGTTAATGAACATTGCAGACAACGAGATCGAGCCAGAGCCGGGGTGTAAGTGCATAAGTTAAGATCACTCGACATCGCCCATCATGTCACAGTCCGCGTCTGGACGAGTTTGTGTTCGCATGTGGTCGTCAGCGCCGGGGATCCACATCGCGTGTTCGCCGAAGTCAGCTATAAGAAGTGGTCTCAGTTGACGTTGAGAGATCGGGACTTCCGGGAGCGACTTGGGCGCGAGACGGCCTGGCTACTGCAGTGGGCGTGGTGAATGTGTCCACCGCTGAGAGACATGGGAATCAAATGGCATGGAGTGTCAGTATTCCCCCACAGATCTTTCACAGTGGGAAGAGCGTTACAACCCACGATTAGATGACTTTTTGTCGTTGGCCTAAACGGTATCTGCTTGGTTGAGAAACTTGTCCTTGATGCGCCCAAGGCTGTGAGATACCTCGTCATCGCAACGGTGAGTGTAAATCTGCAGGGTTGACGTTGACGAAGAGGGTGTACATACCGAACGCGTTGACGTATCCTCATGTCGAGCATCTGCGCAGTTGTGCCGTGAAGTTTGTCTCCGAAACTTTGCAATTCCGCCAGAATATGGTTGATATGCTTTCTGCTTCTGTTGTTGCCTTGTACCTTTTCGTGTCCTTGGATGTTTTGATCATTTCGGACACAACATCCATGTCGATTTCGAGCAGTGCTGCTGCGATTCGAGCCACCTTCTCTTTGGGAACCCGAAAAGCGAGTTGGCGAAACACTTCTCGTCGGCGGAGCATGTTCGAGACGATGAATGGGTAAGACGGGTCGCATCGAAATCGCTGTCGTATAGATTGAGCAAATGCTTGACTTGCTCGTCCAGAGAAATCTTGACTTGCGCTCAACATCGACACAGAAACCGACGAGACCAAATGGATCGAGGTGTGGCCACAGCTTTGAGAGCACGAGCTCGTCCGAGGGTTCCCACAAAGGGGCGTCGCCTGTCGGAATGACATAGGTGGGCTTGTCCTGGTTGAGATAAACGGGGAGCTTTCTCAAAGAGCAGCCATAAGTGAATTGGTTCGTCGGTAGGGGGTGGCGGCACATGGACGTGTTCGACTGGTTCATCAGAGTCGTTATGCAGTGCGTTGTCGCGTAGCCTTCAAAGAGCGATGAGGTTGCTCCCACTGTCTCTGCGGTCACCGAATTCGCCAAAACTACGTCGGGCACGAGACCGTCTCCATCCGCGATTTGTCGATCCGATACTTAGGGAGCAACCCAGACGGAAGCCGAAGTCGAAGTGGAAGCTGAAACCGCCGTAGAAGCTGAAGAAGTCGGTTGAGCGCACCCGTGCCGGAACTGCGTCGAACGAGCTGTGCAATCAAAGGAGACGGCAGAGTGCGCCGAATTTTTGCTTTCGTTGATCAACCACCTGAGCATCTTTTGGATCCGACTCTGCTTCACGATCATGGGTCGACACCTGTCCAGCTCCGCAAGGTTGGGGCTCCCTTCGCAGAATAAAACGTAAACACTGTCAGCGAGTTCCTCGACTGACATGGGCAGTACATCGGTGAACGAAGCGGTGTTCTGGCTGAAGATGAGGGTGTTTCCGCGCGTAAGTTCTTGTTGAGCTTTGGGATTTCCGAAACGAGTTAGCTTGTACACGATCCTGTAGGCTCTGGCGCGCGCAGTGACGAGGTGCTCAAGCTGACTTGCGTTGGAGAAGCAATCTCGGACATCAGCGGAGACGTGATCCAATGCGGGATAAAATCCGTTGCTCAACGACCGAGGGGGGCTTAGTCGGTGGCCCTGTGGTAAGGAACAGGCGTTTGAAGCAGTTTGGACAGAGTGAGCACTGAAGCGTGTTGTTCGTGGGCGAGTATGCGATCTGATCGATTAAAGAGTCGCTCGGTCGATGGAGACGTCGGGGATGGATGAGCGCACCCCGTCAAGCTGAAAAATCGTAAGTCGGAGGTCCGTCCGTAGTGTAGAGTTGGTTAATCTCCAACTCCCTGATCCCTCACCCTTGATGTCGTCTTCAGGCACCCATCGGACGTTATGCCCGAACACTCTCTCGGAACACACCAGGCAGCAGAAGAGACGGGAACGAGCGTCGCTGAAGTAATCATTCCATTCAGAACGGTTCTCTGTCTTGAACTGATCGGATGCTGGCGCAAAATGCGATGTCACTTTACCGGGATCTTCTCGTGCGGGTTCGGGATGCAGCGGTGGACGTCTGTGCAGCGTTTGTTTAGAGTCAGTCCCTGAGACGTCGTTCTCGCGGTTCGTCTGGACTTCCCTCGTTCAGTCAGGCTCGAAGCACGTCAATAGGTTTTGATGCGTATGCTCTATAGTCGGAGAAGCAATGACGACGTGGCCGAGTCACGGGACTCGCCGCTTCGCTTATTGCCTTCTAAAAACATACCCATTTGAACAAGCATTACAGTGGGGATCGCACGACCAAAGGAGCGCTTGTAGGGATAGCTCTTCCGCAAGCGGGTTCCTCCTGGAGTATCCTTTCACGTGATGCGCCCCAAAAAGCTCCAGGAGATCCATGCTGAAGTTGATGCTGCTGCGCACGAGCTGCCCAAGACTGCATTTGTCAACCACATCATCGAGTGCTGACACTGGACTGTTGCGTAAGAGCGGACCGGAATACACATACTCGCTTGATCGGTGCGGCGGGAGGATCGGCTGTCGCTAGTGGTTGGACGCGATACTTAACACGTTGTCAAGATTCGAGAGTTGTGGTCGATGGTGCGGAGGTGTACAAGATCAGAAAGCAGTGACATGACGGCGGTTTTGTGATAGCCTGCCTTAGAGATGCGAGGAAACTCGGTCCAAGTCAGAACAAGGCAGGACAGAGAGACGGAAAGGAGTGGGCCGGGCGGTGGCAACTTGCCAGCGGAGGCCAGCGGGGAGGACCCCCGAAAGCCCAGTTTGAGGCGCGTAGATAAAATCCGCCGAGTTTCCCAATTTTGGACCTCATTTGTCCACCAATTTTTGGATTTTTCGGCCAAAAAGGTCCCCAAAATGTCCAGTCTATCTACGCGCGTCCAAAAATAGCTCTAGAACTGCTTCAAATGCTCTAAAACATCTTCAAAAATCGCGAAAACGCCGTCCGGACGTTTTTCGCCCGGACCGAATCGCCGGAGCCCGCGCGCGCGTCAGCCGCTTCAGCTCTGCTTCGCCGAGGGCCCCTCACCTGCACTTACTGCCTACCTCTTTGACTATGATTTAACGTGGCCATGGTATACATGTAACGTACAGCGAGAGGTAAGATCGATTGCAGTCACTCTGCGAAGCATTAAGCTAGCTACCGTGAGATGTACGAACCAAGTCCAATCGACAGTTGTTCTTCTCCTATGTTGCTGGCGTCACAACTGACAGGTATCATGCCTCGTTTCAATACAAAGCAGACAGCAGAGCCGATTTTCAAAGGCGTGGCTGACGTGACGTTTCCGTTGATTGACCCAAACGGTGGGTTCTTGGCGAATGCCGTGTATTGCCTTGCTCGCAATTGCATCCGTATCTGGGCAAGAATGAACATTATTGATGAGCACTCTCTGGGCCGTATGTGCAGAGCACAATTGCAGCTCACTTCTTTACGTCTGTCTTCGATGTACCCTATGTTTTCCGTCTCGTTTGCGGTCAAAAAGCGACTGAAGGTCGCTTGTCTTGTCCAATGAATGGACCTCGCAACTCCTGACACGGCTTCGAGACGGGCTGCACCCATTGAATGCACTAAGCCTCGGATGACACTGGAGTGCATTTCACCGTGCTTGGACAATTTTGCTTTTGATGTGGGATCGGAAACTTGGGAAGTTGAGGTAGTGGCGCCGTGCCTTCCCTTGAGTAGGACAGCTCTGAGATGGAAGCATTGATGTGCCCGACGGTGCTGGATCAAGCTGTTCAGATCAAGCGCAAGCTGACAAGATTCGTGACGCAGAAGGGATGGGAGCTGAATAATCTGAGCCTGTGAAAGAATGCTGGTTCCATTCAGTGTTGCTACACGAAACCAATTGCTTAGATGAACCTACACGACCCGGCAAGCTTTCATTTCACAATGACGTTGAGCAGGAAGTGTTCCTCAGCTTGAGCATTGGCCTCGTCATAGGCCTGCTGAATGGCAAGCCTAGAATTGGAAGAGATGAGTGATCAGCTCAGAGAAGGTTGGTACAGGTCTCATGGCACTCAACTTACGGTGCAGCATCATTGTTAAGGCCAAGAGCAGCTAAAGAGCGAACAGCGTTTTCAACCGACTTCCGCTCTTTCGGGTCCAGCACGACGAGACCTTTCTCCAAGCCACATTGTCCCTAGGAAAAGCACGAAAAATAATCCCAATCAATCCACGCCATCGAACAGACGAACAATTTGGCTGCTTCCCAACGAAATCGAGCAGCGTGTGCAAAGACGCGCTACACCCGAGGATCCTTGAGGGGGTATATTGCTCCTCTATGAGCAGTGACGGCAGCACCTCCAGAGCCTTTACGATGAGATGCTGACTTTTGATGTCGACACCCAGATGAATTTCCATCCACTTTTGGCTGCTGATAACGATCGAACGCATGCGCTCGGCGTAATCTATATGCCGCCAGATCCTTCGACACCGAAAGGCAGCCGGTGCCCAGCGATAGCAATTGACCGGTAACCTTGCTCACGCGCCGCAGTAATTGCTCCACGATCCTTGAACTTGTCCGTCCAAGCATCGAGCGGCCTAGGAAGAGTATCACACTCGAGAGGCTCGTCTGTCGACCATGAAAGCTGTATCTGGGTTATCTGGGTGTCTGCAGTGGGCTGTCGAAGCGGAAGGCGAGAAGCTCGATATCCGGATCGTCTAGATACATTTCGTCGAAGCTGGCGAAGCGAGAACGTAGGATAATGACGATGATGGCACAGACGACGCGACGCGGCGGGGGAGGCAAGAGACGGCGCACTCAGACGAGACGGCTCGTTCAACCAGCCAAGAGGCTTCTAATTGCAGAATCGAACCATTAGAGCCCTTGTTGTGAATTCGGTACAGGCCCAGAGTGTTTCGCGCGCGCTCCGCACGTTCTTGAGGGTCGGCAAACGCTGGGGCACCAAGCCGAATGTGGCTGAAATGGGTCCAGATTTGTCCACTGGCACCTACGGGCCTAGGACCCCACCCGCACCGGCGCACCCTGATTTGTCCACCCCCGACTACGCGCCTTCGCGATTTTGGCCCATCTGAGGCCCACAATTTGTCCAGTCGGGCACTACGCGCCTCAGGCCGGGCTTTCGGGGGTCCTCCTGGGGGTGGCGCGCATGCGCTTAGAGTGGAGTAGGGAGTAGGCGAGAGAAATGCCTGTTCGCTTCTGCACCATATTTGTTTCGCTCGAACGGCAGTGCTAATTGCCTCTACACTCGCGAAACTTTTCGACCCTATTGTTACCGGCAATGACGACTGCTTCGACCTCAACCAACGACCACGCCCCGCTCTCGTCTACAGAGTCGCCGGCGGCAACTATCGGTGGCGCCGCGGGCGTGCACGTGGCCCCGCTATTGCCCCCGATGCAACTTTCCGGCGCCCCAGACACGACGGCGGGTACCACTTACGATGGCGCCTTGTTCGGCATCTCTGCTGAAATGATCAAGTGGGCGAAGGATCGCAAGGATCCTCCAATGCCGTGTCTATCACGACACCAACAAGTCAAGTGAGTCTGGATTATGATGTGGGTTTCAAGGCGCGGATGGAGGCGGGTCTGGTCTTCGACGGCTGCCTGCCGCGCACGCAGTGGCAAGGCGCGCGCTATTCTTACGTGCTCCTGATAAAGGAAGCGGTCGACCTGATGACGGCCTCGATCATTGTCGGAGGCGCACAGTCGCCTTCGGAGATGTTTGACCGGCACTTCGAGTCGGTTGCGATGTGGACCTGTGACTCGAATTGGTCCATCATGAGGAAATACGACTTGACGGTTCGTTCTTTGTGGTGGTCGGGGTTCAAGGTCTCGAAGATAAAGGTTTTCGGACCCTTCGACCAGTCGATGATGGCTCAGGTCTCGGCTGCCCTCAACGTGCCCGCCATGAAGTGGGCTGAGCTCGCGGCCGAGCACCAGTCATCGTGGGCCCGGGCGATGGAGCGCCCGGTAGACGATCTCATCGAGGCGCGTGGCCGCATTCAAGCCATGGAGGAGGTAACGCTGGGGGGCGAGGATTGGAAGCCGATATTTCCTCTCCTCAAACCTGTAGCGGTTGCGCCTGCAGTGGTAGTCGTAACTTCGGTGGTTCCGCTCAGCGCTGTGCCGAGGGCGGCAGCCTGCAACAACTATAACAGTTGGCGCGTCTGTATTACCAACTTTTCCCCACTCTCGTGTCGTGCCGTCACTTCCGCCTCATGTCTGCGTATGTGTAGATGCCCTGTCCCTACGGGCTCTGTGGCCCTTTCTGAGGTCATTACCTCTTAAGCATCGCGTCGAGTGCCTCCGTTCTCTGGTTCAGGGGTTGAATTCCCCACCGTTCGCGCTTCCTCACGTATGCACCCTACGATTTGAGCCGCTTTCTGTGGCCCTTTCTGAGGTCGTTACCTCTCAGGCATCGCGTCGCGGCCCTCCGTTCTCGTTCAGGGGTCGCATCCCCCACCGTTCGCGCTTCCTCATGTGTGCATACGTGATGCCCGCTCCTGACGGACCGGATGGGTGTTGCCCTTTCGTCCGCAGCCGAGGGCTGACGTGCTGGATTCGAATCTCCGATTCTCGCTCTCGGGTCAAATTCCCCACCGTTCGCGCTTCCTCACGTCCGCGTACGTGTAAATGGCCGGTCCCGACGGGCTTTGTGGCCCTTTCTGAGGTCATTACCTCTCAGGCATCGCGTCGAGTGCCTCCGTTCTCTGGTTCAGGGGTCAAATCCCCCACCGTTCGCGCTTCCTCACGTCCGCGTACGTGTAGACGCCCGGTCCCGACGGACTGGCTGGGCGTTGCCCCTTCCTGCGCAGCCAATTGCTGACGTGCTGGATTTGAATTTTCCAGACGCGCTAAGCGCTGCTTCGGCGGACCCTCCGAGCATCACCGAACTGCCCCTCCACGGGGTGGGCAGAGCTTCACTTGAACCTGTTGCGGCCGGTAGCAAAGAAGATGTCCCGTCCGTGCCTTCAATGCCCGCACCCGGCCTGTCGCCAGCGCCTAAAACTTCCGCTCACATGCGAATCATGGCTTGCAAAGTTGACTCGTTCCATGATGCAATGTACAAGATTGTTCTGCCGCTCGATTCTCCCGCATTCAAAGCCAACATTAAGGCACTCGGAAAGGTTGCGCACTTCGCGCCGCACCTGGCTGCTATACCGAAGCAGATCCGAAAGGGCTTTGATTTCGGCATCAAGGAACCTCCGTCGGAGCGTCGCATCGCGAAGAACGCACCGCTCACCGAGGAGCAACAACTGGTCATGGATGGCGAGATGGAACGCATGCTCAATCTCGGGTACATCGCGGGGTCGTACGACAAGGACGAGCTCGAGGCCACGGTCGGCCCTTTCCGCATGAATCCGATCAGCTATGTGCCGACGTCAGTAGCGCCCGGAATGCCGCCGAAGTGGAGACAGATCGAAAATCTGTCTTACCCCAAGACGCTCGGAGGTCGAGTCGGTCACTGGGCCGTTGAGACAGTGTATCGTGAACGGGGAGCGGAAGGCGGTTTTGCGGGCGCATCGCCTGGACCGTTGCACGTATGATCAGCTTGAATACTGGAGAAGGTTCCTCTCGTCGGAAGGCCCGTTCTCCACGTTGTTTGAGGCCCTCCTGATCCCATCAAAGCTTGCGCTAGTGTCGGATGCCTGTATGCACGGACTAGGCATCGTCGTCAACGGATACTCCGCGTACTTCGCTCTCCCTGAGGGGTGGACGGATCTGCCACCGCCTCGACACTCGGTCTCTATCACGAATGCGGAGGCGTGGGAGGTCGAGGCGCTGGCCGAGGCAGCGTTACAAATGTGACGATAAACATTTCGTTCTCCAATGTGACAACACTGGGGTTGTGCTTGGATGGAGGAAAGGGCATTCAATGAATCCCTTGTGAACTTGTCGCTTTCAAACCTGCGCAGCCTTGAGGAAACTTGAGGTGTGAAGTGGTCGATTGAATACGTTAACACTAAGGTAAACCCCACGGATGTCGTTTCCCGGCAGTCAGACCGCCCGCGGCAGTACAAACCGTTCCCGTTCATGATCGCGCACCCACTGTCGAAGTTTCCTGCGGGACGCAAGTTGCTGCGGGCGGCGGGAGAGCCCCTGTGGGCGATAGGCTGAGATATTTGACTCCCTTTGTGGAAGGTGGAGCTTCGTTTGTACAGAGTTGCGTATCCCTGTGTCTGCGAGGTCGTGTACCTTTTGTTTGTTGGTGAGGTCGAACCCTCTTGCGTCCTGTTTTTTCAATGTCACGCTGTCATGACTCAGAGCCGCGCTCTTGTGCCTCGGTTGCGACTTTGCGGTTGTCCGGTCCTGTCCCGTCTCCGCCGCGAGAGCGTGATTGCGGGCGCGTGCTTGGCACGTTCGGCCTCCCCCCACCCGCGTCGCACACCGTCTCAAAAATATAGATGTCTTTTGAGGATTCACGAGCTGCGTGGAGGCTTCGTCAATGAACTGTTCCGTACCCGACGCTGCCGACGATGGCTGTGAGGGAGTGCACCTTCAAGTCAGGAAGAGCGCTTACTGGTCGGGCCGACGCGTCGAGTTTGGCGCTGCGCAATGGAGCACCGGCTGCGACGCCACCTCCAACTGTGAAACTGGATCGTAGCCCAGGGGCTTGTTTGGGATTCATGTTGATGTCAAATCCAAGACTGCCAATGTTGCGCAGTTCCCATCTGGGGGACATTGTCGTTTACCTACCTGAGGCAGACGGGAACAAGATGGCCCCGATAGCTTCCTCCACGAATTGCACACCGGAGGAGCGGCTGTGCGCCGCGTTCGCCAAGACATATTGAGGTATCAACCAAATCCTCGTTCTCACACCGACGACTCCGGTCCAACGTCCGCTCCATGTGTGTGCATTGGCTGCAACAGAGCACATGGTGATGGTTGCGGCAGGGCGAACAGCGGAGTCGAACGAGATGTAGACGATGTGCATTCTATGATACCTCAAGTACTGTGACGACGAGTTGGTCGACCGGAGGGATCGATTCCCCGCACCTCCTGACGTCGTCAGGCGATTTCTCACTCAAATTGCGTTGTCGGGAAATGGTGTCGGAGCCTATAGCGTCAGCCACTTTTGCCGATTCTGTACCGCCCTAGATTTTTGGCACGCGACGCATGGGCTGCGTATTAAGATGGATTTGGGACGCTATGTATCTTGCACTGAGGACACTTATGCCAGAACCGTTGCGAGAGCGAACAATATATGTAATGACAACTCACCTGAGGACACTTATGTCAGAACCGTTGCGAGAGCAAACAGAGTAAGACTAAGGAGAAAAGTGTCACTCAGGTGCAGACCAATCTAAACAAGCTAATAGATTGTAAGGCCAGGGCAAGATTTGTGAGGTGATCATATCTTCCGTTTAGCAAATATGAATTAGAGTGATGAGATCAAACCTAATTGTAGTAGAAACTCTTCAGACTCTTAACCAATAACTGTGACATGTATGAACTACGATCCGAAGATGTGGACGATGCAACTGGCTGCGGCTGCGGCCACAGCTCAAGCCCCCAAACCAGAGCGATTGGCGGCGACTTTCGACAAGGACGAAGAGTTCATAGCCAAACGGCATCTAGCGGTGGCCAATGCACGTCGGATTGATGCGACGAGCGAAGCTCCTCTCCGATTCGAGTTGGACCTCCCGTTTGACAAGGTGCGTCGGCGCGTTGGCCGCAGTCCTCCAATGACTTGACACCGGTCACGCGAAACAGGAAGCGTCAGTCCCCACCCCATCACGGACAATGGCATGGCTAATCTCCGTGACGGGCCTGACAGGGTCCCCTTTGCTGACTCTACCACTCCATCACTCCACCCACCGCGTTGCTAAATCGACTCAGCCCTGCCCTTCATCTATCAGTTCACTGCGGGTGCAATCGCTGGTGTCACCGAACTGTTGTGCCTCTACCCGCTAGGTCCGTCTCTCGTCTTCTCGGCATGTCACAGCCTGAACCACGATTGTTATCGCTGCTGATCATCCCTCCCTCCCACACCCTCTCCTTCTCCTTCTCCCCTCGTTCCGTTGCGTCTGCTCCAACCGTTTTCGTGTGCAATCGCGGGCGTCTACCAGATGTGGTCAGTCTGCGCGACAAGATGCCCTATGGTCTCGTTGAGTTGCGTCTCAGCCAAGCCAACACTCTGTTCTCCCTTTGCCATCTGCCCCCCCCCCCCCCCGGGCCATGCAGGTCAAGACCCGTATGCAACTTCAGGTCGGAAAACCTGTCGCTGGTGCGGAGCATTACAATGGGATGGTCAACTGCTTCAAAAAGATTATCGCTGGCGAGGGGTCAGTTCACAGATGCGATCCGGTCATGGCTCGGAACAGGGACACTCATGTGGAACTGCTGCCTCCTTGATCAGCGTCGGCCGCCTATATCGGGGACTCGTGCCGCCGCTGATGCTTGAGGCACCCAAGCGCGCCGTCAAGTTCGCTGCCAATGATTTCTGGGGCAATACGTACAAATCGGCACTTGGAACTGACAAGATGACCCAGGGGCTGTCGATCCTCATGGGTTGCAGCGCTGGGGCCACGGAAAGTGTGGTGGTCGTGCCTTTTGAATTGGTCAAGATCCGACTGCAGGACAAGAATAGCACCTATAAGGGGCCAATGGATGTTGTTGGCCAGATTGTGCGCAAGGAAGGCTTGTTGGGCCTCTATGCCGGTCTCGAACCTACGTTCTGGCGGTACGTCGACCCGCAAACCTCTGCTGCTCAGGCTGACCTGTTTTGCGAGCCCCCTACACTTTAGCCACGTGACATGGAACGGAGGATACTTTGGGTGCATCTTCCAAGTCCGCGCTCTGATGCCTAAGGCCGAGGTTCGTCAACCCGGTTTTGGTCTGCGTTTTGACATTCTGCGGGCTGAATCAAGCCGTTAACGGCTTGTATTAAACAGAAAAAATCTGGCGAGCTGTTTAACAATTTCGTGTCTGGTGCCATTGGTGGCTTTGTTGGAACGGCTTTCAACACCCCATGTACGTTTACTCAATCTAGGTGCTTGCCTTCTTCTTTTATGTCCTCTTTTGCTTCGGTCTGGACTGACCTCGGATCTATCGCTTTCAAAAATCAGTCGATGTGGTCAAATCCCGCATGCAGAACTTGATCAAGGTCCGTAGCGATGCCGATCCTGCCGTGCCTTTCATGTCGTTGATCAAAACGCTGAGCAACTCTTGGCATACTTACGGCTCCTCCATCTGTGTGACCTTCGCTCTCTGGATTGTACTCTTATAATGCTACCCACAGGTTACAGGATCGACTCCCAAGTACAATTGGACCTTCCCTTCTCTCCTGCTCATCGCTCGGGAGGAGGGCATTGGTGCGCTCTACTCAGGGTTTGTGCCAAAGGTACTCCGACTCGCGCCTGGTGGCGGAGTGCTGCTCCTCGTCGTGGAGTTCACACTCGACATGTTTAGAAAACAGCTTGGGGTTCCATATTTATAGTACAAGTGATGTAAGCGTAATCGGCACCGTCCTAAAGTTCTCCACATCCGTCTCGAGCTGCGCATTGCCTGCGATGCGTGCGCTCCTGAATTTATATGGACGGCGCCATGCTCAGCTTCTTCCGTTGTCACCCGGTACAAGATCAAACTCACATGGGCCCGGAGATTGTCAAGTTGAGCAAAGCCCTTGGAGCATTGCGAACAGGTGTGTGGTCGCTCTTGAGTGTGAACTCTGAGGTGGCGCAGTGAATGCTCTTGCCGATAAAATTTGCGGTCGCAGGAAGCCAGAGGGCATGCAAAGCTCTTGTTGGGGCCTTTTGCTGTGGCACCATGACTTTGGAGAGTCTGTTCCTGCTATAACTACCGTGATCAGACATGCCATCATAGAGCGCCTTCTTTCTTTGTCCAACGCTCACCAATTGCTGTTGTGTTGAGTGGACGCCTCTGGACGCATTGCTTGAGCGTCCTAACAGCCTCGGCTGCTGTATAACGGCGGATGGAAGCACGCCGTGTCTGTTGACGGCCGAACGGTACAATTGCTCATGGGGAACACTTTGCCAGAGAAAAATCTTTTGCTTCTTTTGAGTGCGGACGCATCGATGCTGGAACAAAAGCTGCAGAAGTTCGGACTGTGGCAATTCTATCAGTCGCTACCAGCGATGGTGAGGAAGTCATGACTTGCCATACCTTGGACTCCAACATTAACGAACCACGTCCCTCTTTGAGATTTCGAAGATCGCTGAACACACCGCCTTCAAGCTTCTTCCATGACAGAAGCGGCCCGGGGCCACCCAGCAGATTTAGGCGAAAGGCTATAATCCGCAGTATGTCAGTGCTTGTAATATAGAACTTGTCCTCCCAGAGTATGCAAGAAATTCCTTCCTGGTCGGAAAGTTTAAAGCGTAATATAGTGCGGCTTGGCGGGGCAGTGGGCAGGTCGCCGTCAATCAATGAGGGGTTGAGTCGAGGACAAGACGCGTGCAGCTGCGCCGGTGCTGAATCCAGAAAGGCTTGTAGATGCTGCATCTTGAGGTCCACTCGGAGCTCCTGCGTCTAGTAAAGATAGAATGGAAGGTCAAAGGTCTGAAAACAAAGGTATGCAATCTCAAATTCCGCGTGATGTTAGGGTACAGCATTGACACTAAGCTTTGATGCCAAAGTGGGAAGGAATACACATAAAAGGGTCTTAACCAATAGGTTTTCAAATTCAGATAGATACCTAATTGTTAGAAAGAGAGTGTCTTTTTATTTAAAAATCGTGGGGATCTAGAAATATGACTTAACCATTTCTCATATTTTATTAGTTTCAATCCCATCTGTTTGAAATTGTCTAATCATAATGAATCTCTTTTGATGTAAATGTAGTTAATAATACAAAGTCAAGAGATAAGCCATCAACACCAAGTGCCCAAGTTTGGCTCAACTACTAAATTTATTTTGACCAGCTTGGCCTTTTTTTTCAGAGAAAAAGAAGCGGTCCACTTAAGAATTCAGGTGTACTTGTGAAAAATTGAGAAAAGAATCGTTTACTAAATGAATATCTTAAAAACACAGTAGCTAGAAGTAAAAGTTATTTTACTAGTGGAAACAAATTTCGGTGCCAGAAGTTTCGGTTAGACCAATTCCGCAAGCATTGTTCGGTGTGTATTTGTGTATGCTATTTATGTCTTGAAAATGTTGAAATTATCTGTGCTTATTTTTATCTAAATAAAAAGGAAAAATAAAAATAAAAACAAGCAAAAAAATGAAAACCGAACGAACTAGACATAATAGGTCTATCCTGTAAAAATAACATCAATTAATCCAATAAACATAGCTAGAAATGAATAGGAGATACTCAATGCATAAAGTTTGTCCTCATCAGTCTGTAATACACCCCGTTGGAGTGTACACCTGAGCGACGACGACAAGGATCACAGGACCAAAGTATGTAGAATTGACACTGGACACTCGTATCAGTCGCTGGTATGACAATGCCTTCTGATCCACCTTGTGCTCACCTGGACACTCGTATCAGTCGCTGGAGAGAGACTAAGAGTGCCCAGGCGCGCGTCCCCTCTTCCTAAGGCCCAGGCGCACGGGCCTTACACAGTCCTATTAGCCACACCTCTACGCCCTGCACTAGTAACTAAACCAGCATATTATTTACGAGTAGTACGTGTATTATACTTCACGGAAGATTTAGCTGCAAAACCATATTTTACTATTAGCTAGTTCATTAGTTGAACAAGGAGCTGGTACAGGTTGAACGGTGAGCTTTGATACGCCGTTCTGAGTTATTGGTCTATGAATCTGAAGACTGTTTAATTCTAAAATCTTCACCAGTAAAATAATAGTTAGCTAGTTGTCATAAAAATGCTTGTCATACATTTACTTGCCCAACAAATAAGAACCCTTCCTGCCCAGTGAGTAAACTTACAGGAGTTAAATTTTGTAAAGTTAATAAAAGTACAAAAATAGAAATTTAGGCATTACAGCAATTCATGTTGTAACAATTGTAGGTACACCATCATATACATCTGGTGCTCAATTATGAAATGGTGCTGAAGCAATGTTAAATAAGAATCCTCAAGAACTTTATATAAAACTAAACAATCTTGCTGGTTATATTTTAAAGTTTCTTCCTTAAGATTTCATAACTACCCAATTACAAGTCACTTGTTTCCCTTTTTTAGTCCCAGGCGAAAGCACATTTTAAAATAATTTTCATTATACTTAACTAATTCACTTTCCAATTTACTTTGGGCCAGTTCTCTATCCTCATAAACATTTAACACTCTTTCAATTCCTCTAAGAAATGATTATGCACTTTTTCTAAATAGCAGGGTACTTGTGTCAATAAAGATTTTTAATCCTAATTATTAGTTGTTGAACCCTTCTTTCCCTAGAAGGGAATCATTAGGCTGCAGATTGACTCTGTAACAGAGTAGTTCCTCTGCAATACTCGCCCAAGTCCCAGCCCTTTTTCATCTTCGATGAAAAGGGGGGATTGCTTCTTCAGTTAATAGGATAGCCTTTGAAGAGTACAAGCTAGTAGGGGACAGTTTTCTGTTTTTCTTTTTATTTTTTTTTATTTTTGCTAAAAATAAAAAATAAAAAATAAAAATAAAAAAAAGGATTAGGGATAATAAGCATAATATATAACTGGAAATTCATCTGCTTTTTTTGCGCGCAAAAAAAAAAAGGAAGCGGGGCTGGGCTGTTTTGGCCTCTTTTTTATTTTTATTTCGAAATAAAAATAAGCGTGCTGTATTTTATTATTTGAACCAACACAGTGTGTAACTTATGCCATAGCACAAACCATACTTATATAAACATCAAAGCCAGCACCCCGGTTGAGCATCACTTTGCCTGAAGCCTGACCTCGAGGTTGAAAGGATGGAGGAGCTTGGCGTTGCTCGCTGGGCAGTCATCTACATACTTACCGTGTAATAGATCTCACCTCTGCGACAAAGTGTTTGCAGCGTGCAAATAGCTTTAGATTCACGGTCAAAAACGACTTGCAAGTTCTGACGATCGAATTGGACATTGCAGATCACAGACCCTCCTTCCCCTTTGTGAGCGCGCCGGTAAACGGCAGCTTGCGGCCAACACTTTAATTAATACCTGCCACCCGCCGCGCGACCAGTTGGGACAAAGGGAACGTCAAATGCTGCACGTCGACTTTGCCGGGGTAACGGAACACTTATTTTTAGGGACGTTTGTAGCGGGGTGACGGGTATTAACCGCCCCTTGGGTAAGACTTTTCAAAAAGCCTGAAGTGGCGCTCTTCTAGAAGAGGGCCGTAGAGAGCGGGGAATTCCACCCTCAGAGGGGAATACCCAAGGTCTCGTCTGGTATTTACAAAAGCACGCCTGGGTAATACCCGACAGCCTGGTATTTCCAGGGTGCAGGGTGATACAGTCAGACCGGAGACAATTTATATTCTTGGTGGACGGATTTTCCCATAAATTAAGCCTAATCAAGCTTGGAGACTTCGGCTTCAGATCACTACATTATGACCTGAAACTCCGTTTTTGAGCTTCCTACAGCAAATCAAGAATTTTCGTGCATTGTTTGAGTTGATACATTGACTTTTGAGGGGGAGGAAATTCAGAAGGCCCGAATTACTGAATTGCCACCAATGCACGGCCTCTACTGAGGCATGATGACATCTAGCAAGTTTTGAAAGCTCCAAGAAAAAATATCCTGACCTACTGACGCTGGAAATATGAAATCATAGTTGTCTGAATCCTCACAGCATCCTGCTTGGCAACAAGAGTCCTGCAAATCCTCCTAGCCTCGTGCTCAAAAGAAATCAAATCCGTTGGACCTGAGTACCCATTCATAGTAAACCTAGGGAAAACATCAAGCGCTGAGATTGCCTCCTTCAGCGTCGTTCGCGGTCGGAGCTCTATCTCCGCTTCCTCTCCTCCTTCAAGTTCTCCCTCGCAATTCTCCTCCAACTCTTCGGCAATGACCAGGTCCACAGTCCTCCTGATCGGTCATTTCAGCCCCACCAGCAAGGTCCTCCTCCTCCACATCGACGAGAAAGTGGATACTCATCTTCTCGTTGCTCGTAACTATACCTTTTCGACCAGCTCATTGTTCGCCGTCTTCAGAGCGTTCATCGTGATGATGCCGCGATCGTCATCGAGAGGCCCGCAACCGTTGGGAAAAAGTGTATGGTCGGTCGATCCTTTGTTCTTGCGTCAGACAGGATTTGAGCATGGTGCCAGCAGTTGAATTCCGGGAAGGGAAGAGACCATGATGATATGAAGAGGAATTTCTGATGAGGGCTTCTGGGATTGTGAAGATGTTCATTTTGGCGCGGCGGAAGAGGAGAGAGAAGCACGTCGCGACTAGCCTGTCAACGTGTCAACCGCCGCCTTTGCTTTACTGTGCTCGCTTCCGACTGTTTCGGGGCATTTCGGACTCTTCCAGCAGGCGGCTCGTCAACAAGAACGCCGAAGGAGAGGCCAATTCCTGATCATCGCTCATTTCCGGCTCTCTCTTATCTTATAATTTGACCTGTAAACCCATTAACGCACCGCGGGGCGGCGACCAGTCCCTGAACCTCCAGTGATCCAGTGCCGTCCATAAATTCACACTAACAACCGTGGGCCGAGGATAGGCTGTACCTCCTACTTAGCCAAAAGCGAATAACCACCTCAAGACAAAGCTAGAGACTCTAACGACAAATCAAAACTCCACATTTCATTCAATTTCGAGTCCATTTCGACTTTTCTTATCATCATCCAGACATATCTCTCTCTTTCGGTTTATCAAGCACGAGCCTTCCTGATCCTGCGGCTGGACCCAGCCGCGCGTCCCGAAGAGACTTCACAATCCTTGTCAGCGGCCTCTTCTCCGAAATCATCGACTGCGTCGCGTGAGTCGGACTTCTTGTTGTTGTCAGTGACTGTAAAACCCCAAGAAATGAGCCGGGATAAAAGACGACAACCTTGCGGAGCGTAATCTGCCTCTACCTCCTGACGATGGTCACGAGTACCGGCCTTATTGTGTCGGTCGCACCCCGGGCCTGCTCGAGAACATTAACGAGGGCAACACTCTACCGGTTCGCACGCGTGCTCAGCGTCGCGTCGCCGCCCTCAGTATTGTGTCCACAACCAGAGCTCATCGCTTTGGTTTCCACTTGTCCACCGCTTCCCAAGACCTTCAAGGATGCGATGGCTTTGCCCGAGGCTGAGTCCTGGTACGCTGCGTCGGTCAAGGAACTTAACTCCATGGGCTTGCACAAGGTGTTCAAGCTTTCGAGTTCACCTACTGGGGCTCGTGCCCTGGGCTATCGTTGGGTGTTTACTCGAAAGGAAGACGTCAAGGGCAACATCATCAGCTACAAGGCTCAGTTAGTCGTCCAAGGCTTTGCTCCACGACTGGAGATCGACTACAACAAGACGCTTGCTCTTGTCTCGTCGATCACCACGATCTTGTTCGTCGTCCGCCTTTGTGCCGCTCGTGGACTGGTCCTGACTTCTTGGCGTCGCTGCCTCTCTTCTATCAGAAGTCTATCTTCCGCGCTCGCATGTTTTCTGCGATAGTTGTCAGTGACTGTAAAGCGCAAGAAACCGAAACCGGCAGTAGTGAGTCGGTATAAAAGGTGTTACGATTTGCGGGCTTGAACTCACTACCATGACCTTCGGTGCTCGACAAGTCAATATTCAGCTCGGCGTCCATTGCCGAGCGCTTGACAGGGGAGGCGATGAACCGCTTGGACTGAGTTGGACGGTCGGCGGGGCGTGGTCTGGCATGTCATCTGCCGCACATCAGGCACATGCAATATGCACAAAATATGTATTCAAGAATTACTCACGTCGTTCTGACGGTGTACGCGAATCCTGAGGGGCACGAAGTTTAGGCGCCCGTGCCATTGCATTTGCCGGAGGACCTGTCCCTCCAAGCGCGAGCTTCGATGGTGCAGACAAGCGCACACAGATCACCTTCACGGAGGATGGTGTGTGCAAATCGCCCGGGGTGCCCATGGACAGTCACGGGGAGTGGCGTCGGAGATCCTTTGGCGCACTTGCGACCGGTTAAAAGCCCCTCTTGGACATCCGCATAAAATCGACTGTAATTGGGCAGGTCAAGAAAGTTCTCTCAAGCGGTTCGCCCCCTGTGCATTTTCCCAATGACTGCAAACACGCTTGTCAGCTCAATCATCAGATCCTGGAGCCTACAGAAGCAAAAGTGTAAATTACTACTTACACCTTGGGGATGACTAACTGGTGGTGGATGAAGACCACCTGTGGCTTCGCCGTTAGGTTTGGCATGTTGACTTCGATCGCTGGCCGGGCCGGGTGAGGATGAGAAAGGGGAAGGAGTCAGGTTTCTGCAACGGATTCAGATACAAGAGGTACCACGGCTTACATTGACCGTTCCCAACCACGCCGTTGCCGCATGTTCAGAAAACAAGCATGGCAACTTGAACTCCATGCCCTGAGCCGCAAGCGCCTCGGATGTCACGAGCTCGAGGCCGATCTCACGGATCAAATGCTGCGGCTGCTGTCTTTCCGGAGGCAAGTGCTCGCAACTGAACACACAAACGTGACTAAACCACTCCAACATTCGTTTCACCTTCCCTTGCCTCACAATCATTGGTCGACACTTCTCTAGTTTGGTCAAATTAGCTTTAGCGCCGCAAAACAATACGCACACATGCACTGTCGGCTAATTGCTCAACTGACATCGGAAGAATGTCCGTGAACGCGGCAGTACAACTTTTGCTGCGCCTTTAGGTCGCCAAACTTTGTAATCTTGTAGACGAATTTACAAGCGCGGGCCCGGGCAGTGACCAACACGCCTCACGGGTGAGCCGTTATATGCACACCAGAATTTTCAATTCGGCCAAGCGAAATTGTTTTTGGCCAAATTGCTCTGCTTTTGACCGCCCTATTGGGCCGGTTCGATTCGGAATAGGGGGGCGGGCTAGGATGCCCAAATGTACTACATTACAAATTCATCCTCAAATCCCCTGCTCGCCCCCGTCTCCCCATACTCCTCATACCTTCCTCTGCTTAGCCCTCCATGTAGAATACCCTTCCGTCACTGACTTGCCTGCCTCGATGAAAGCCTCGGCCACCCCAGAGTCCGCCAGCCGTGTGAGGGTCGCACTTATCAGCCTCCAACTCCTGCAAAGTCCGAAGCAGCTTTACGTGTACTCGTCCGGCTTCCTCAGCGAGCCGTCGGTAGAGTTGAATGCGATCTTCGTGCTCGGCAGTGCTGTTGGGTATTGCTTAAAGTGGTGGAGCGAGCGACTATGACGACGGCGGCAGCGAGGGCGAAATTTCAGACACATGAGACCATGCTTGAGATGCGAGAGGAGCATGGTCGCTAGTGCAAAGATCCACGCGCGGCAAGCCACATGTGCTTGCACGGAAACATGTGGCGAACGAAATCCGGACAATCGCAAGTCGAGATCACGCTCGAGTCGATAGGATTGAGTCCAACGGTGTAGCTTGTCTCGATGAAGGTCGAGTCTTCGTCCTCCTGCTCGTCCTCTCCGAAAGACGTGACGTAGATCTAAAGATTGCAAAAAGAAAAGAAGACCCCGAGACGCGAGAAAATCCTAAGCTCAACTCACATCACCGTCGTCGTCCATCTCCGTGACCATATCATTCGCTTGACCCCACTCAATTGATTGCGCGGTGTTCTGGCCCTGAGTCTCGGGCTTACTCAATCGGTGACGATGAGACTAATCTCTTGGCGATATGTTGGCTCGGCGCCATTGTGAGGGTGTGGATGAGCTGATCCGTCCGCTGTCGCTGCCCGCGGCCAATGTAACAATACTTCAAGATCTTGCGCCACGACTCGATGTATTTTTTGGTGGTGATCGCGTGATACGTGACCTGTGAATCATCAGACAGAAGGGTATGAGCCAAGGGAACTATCTCAAGGCCAGCGTGCCGGACTGTAGGGATCGTCGCTTACCTTCACCCAGGCACGAGACCAGTGATTCTGCTACAGCCCTTGGGCTTCCGGCCCACTTGCAGATGCATTTTTCCAACATCACTCTGCGTCTTTGGTCTTTGAGACGAGTGCCGGATCTGTGTGGAGAGGAGCAGCGGTAGAAGGACAGTCAACAAAACAGTCAGCATGCGCATCGAGAGCAACGTGCTGTTCGCGCTGTTTGACTGTCATGAATGCGAACGCGATGGAAACCTACTTGACGGTTGATTGGAAGGACTTGCGATCTTGTGGCGTTGCCAATTGATGGTCGCACGTTGTCTCGCCAGCGAGTTGGGGATTTCGGCGGCGGAAACCGACGTTGTTTGTATCGATTCGGCGTCAGGCGGCGCAACGAGGGCGCGTGGCCTTGCACAACATTGATGAGTCGAAGAGAGGGTTTGACGTCATGGTGTTGGAGTGGTGAAGACCGTTTAGGACTTGCAAGTGCATGGAAGGAAGGAAAGAGAGAATCGGGTTGAACAGCCCTATTTATTCATGCGCGCGGGCAACGTCTACGAGCGCGAGCGCAGTAAACAAGAAACATTGCGCTTGGACCGCGTGCTCGTTGGTCACGTGCTGTGGCGACGAACCCGACAGACGCGCCTCGAGACAGGGAGGCCGAAACGCGCGGCCGAATTAGGCGGCAGAAATCGATCCACAACTCGCGCGCGAGGACAATAAAAAGCCTGAGCGTGTGGATAACCCGCCGCGCCTCACGGCTTCGCCAAACCACTCCAGCTTCGCAGGCTGAGCGGTCCTCGCCCTATAATCCTGCGTCCGCCCGGCTCCAAGCTGAGATCGGTGCCGAATGGAATCAGTACTTCACAGATGCCAATTTTCGAGTTTTCTGCTGCTTGGTTTGCTCCGAGAGGGTCTTCGGGCACGAGGCATAGTGGGTTGCGAAGAGCGTTCTCAAGTGCAGAGATTGCGGCATCCTGGAGGTGCTCACAGATGTTCATTTGCGCTCTGACTTGTGGCCTACAACGTATGATTTCGAGGAATGGCGTGCATCCTTTAGAACTATAGTATTCTTACTGTTGTCCATTTGTAGCAATGTCAGTGAAGACTCACATTTAGTGTCCCAATGACCCGGCGGATCCTCAACCGTATGAAGTCAATCCTTCCGCTGTTTCACTAACGTTCAATGTCTGTTTCTCGTATCAGGTTTTCCGTCATATCTAAGACTGCACAGCCATGTCAAGGGATGACTCACGTATGCAGTGTCACCAGCTGACAGTGAAGAAACAACTCGAGGGTTGACACTCGAAGAGGACGTGTTGAAGGGAATTTCTGCTTGGTAGTAACCCATTAGCTTCTGAACAATCTCACACCAAGTGCACAGTTCATGAAGTTACTTACTCGAATGCGTAGCTATGTTGCATGCGGCAGCCATTTCTTGATCCCGTATTCATTGCAGAACTTCCACGACGACCGCTTCGGATGTTGCGAGCTCGAGGTGGCAATGGGATGAGGTGCGATGGGTAAGGTGTGAAGAGCAGGAGGGAGAAAGATGGAGAAGCCTGCGCCTCAGTTTGAACCGGACTCATAGAATGTCGTGGAAGGCCGCGGAACGTCGTGGAGTGAAGCCCCATGACACGCTGGCGGGGCCCCTAACGGCGGAATTGGCGCACTGGCCGACGCTACCCGAGGTCTGGAACTGCTTCAAAGCGTGGAGGAACGAATCTCAAGCTTGGGGGTGAAGAACTGCGGGCCCGTTGCACTTTCCGTGCAACATTAAGACTGCCCGCTGCCGGTGCAGTTGACTTGACGAACCAGTTTGCGCGACGTCGTGTTGATCGGTTTCGCGCTGCTCCTTCTGGCGAAGGCATCGTTGCCGCTGAGCTTCGGCGATTGTTTGAGGTTGCTGGCGGCGGGGTCTGTGCGATTAGAGCGGGAGTCGGGAGGAGGAGCGCGAGCAGCTGCCGACGTCTCTGCTGCCCCGCTGCTCTTTGTGAAGATTGTTGTACAGCAGACGGGACGTGAAAGCTTGCAAATGACTCTTCGGCAGTGGCAGAACTGGATGGTTGAAGGGACTACACTACGATGTGGCAGGCACGCAAAACCGGTCGTCTGGGAAGCAGAGAGTCATGTGCCAGACTGCTTTGATGGGAAATGGAACCTTGGCGAAGGTAGGCGAAATGGTCTGTCACTGGCCCCATGCTGAATCAGCGCTAGCTAGTTCCGAGGACGCACTAGACCGAGAGCTGCCGATGACGTCACGCCACGTGGTTTGTCTTTTGTTCTTTGACGTTCTTTGTCTAGACAACAGTCAGTTTTAGAGGATAGTAGGATAGGATAGGATAAGTTTTAAGGATTAAGGATTCTCGTTGGCGGGGGCGGCTCCTGGCCGGCGGCGGGGCCTGCGGGGAGCGCGAGCTTGACGACGGTCTCAGTACCGGGGGGTGGCCTCTGGGGGCGCCGCGAGTTTGGGAGATTGACCACGGTCTCAACGCTGGGGTGCGGCCTGGGGACGGCTCGGGAGGCGCCGCGACTTTGCGAAATCGGAATTAGGTTAATCCCGCGAATAGCAGGGCACTTTGGTTCCGAAATTGGCAACTCTGGTCCCACATCGGAGGCGACTTTGGGATCACATCGGAGCGGACTTTGGGATCACATCGGAGCGGACTTTGGGATCACATCCGAGGTCATTCTTGTACCACGTTCATGGGGACTTTGGTACCACATAGTATAGACGCCTGTATCTCTTGCAATGTGTGATGTATCATTCTGGAAACAGTAGTTTGATGCATGTATAGGTCTATAGTACTTCTGGCCGGTGAGACGAAGCGGACAAAGCAGTAGCTACTACATCAATATTCTGCCCCGCCTGGCCTCTCCGCGCCCGTGGTGCCAGCGGTCCGGCGCCCGAACCGCCAAGGCCGACGCTCCCGAACGTGATTGCGCCGACTCGGATTAGACCAGATTTGGCACCGGTCCCTCGCTTCTCTCATCCATGAAGAACAGTTTATAGAGATCGAGCGAAGATACAGATTCTAATAAGTCACGCTTCGACATCGGCGGACTTTTGCTTGTATGATCATTGCAGTTGAACGATATTTAAACGTAATCACATGTAAAAACTTGGCTCGCTTTACCTCTCCTTTTCTTAGTGCAGCTGCTCAAAGTGAACAAACCAGTTGTCAGTTCTTTCTTGGTATGATGAAATACTAGACTGTATCTACTTCGAGCATGGATGATCTAGATCAAACTTCAACTTTCGGTCTCGACATTGCGAGCAAGCTTTCCGCCGACTGGAGCTCGGGGTCACGCTTTCCGCTGCCGAATGACGCCGTTTGCTGGGAGTAACAACAGCGGAAGGGCTACTCTCTTGAGGAACCGCAGAGTACTTGCATTTCTTTGTAGGTGTTCGATGTCGCGCGTGGCGAATACTGGCGAAAATGAAGGAAAGGCGAGCGTTGGTCGGTTTAGGGGCGAATCGGATTGGTCCGATGCAAGACGAGTTCGTGCTGTCGACATGTTGTTTCCTTGTACAGATTCCACGTGTGACAAACCGCCAGGTTGTGGGTGCTGGATAATGACTGTGTCAGGAGAGGACGAAACATTCCTTGCAAGTCTCGACCCCTCGAAGGTTACGGATCTCGTAGACACAGGGGTAAAAACTAGAGCGGCGCAGACACGAAGAGAGGAAGGATCATTGAGTGACAATCTGGAATCAAGGGCACGAGCAAAGCCAAGAAGTTGCTTTTTCTGTCCTGAAACTTACTCTAATGTTGTGAGACTTCTACCGCGTCGTCACTGCTGTAGTGTGGTACTCCGGATCGTGCACCCAATTGACTGCCGAGCTACGCCGCGCTAAACGGGTGTAAACGGGTGTTCGATGGTTCGGCATGATCCCTCCACAGCGCCACTTGCGACGAGTGTGACCTTCTCGATCCAAGCTTTTGATGGCGGGATCTCCTTTGTGCACGACCGACGACTCACCGACGACAACTGTGACTCGATTGACCCGGCGCCGGATGAGGCAATCCTACCCGCGCGCGCGACGACCTCCGATCCTGTCCCCGAGCGCTAGTCGACTCCTGGCTCTGGCTACCCTAGTCCATTCGCGAACGCCAAAGGCATCGGAAGGAGAGAAGTCTCAGATTGTCCGAATGACACCTTCGGGTACAAGAGGCAGAGGATCGAACGAAGGAAAAGTACAACTAGTTTATCAAAACATCTCAGTGATCACATGTATCATTGAGTTCGAGAATCCTGGTACCTCGGAAGGCTTGCGAATTGTAGGAGGTAGCAGAGCAGGGGGCGGCGGGCCGCTTCGGGACAGCGCAACGGACAAGGGGGACTTGGGGACTTTTGTGGCTCGACGGGACTCGGTTTGCTCTCTTTCTTAGGTAGATCACTTCAGGAAGAATCAGGCCATACGGTTGGTGCTGGTTAGATCTCACGGCTTCATTGTTGGGAATTGAGTGTGTGTGTGTTTTCAAGTGTTCAAGTGTTCAAGCGTCGAAGTCTCCGAGTCTCTCGTCCCCGTCCCCGTTCAAACTCTCTCTCCTCCCCTTTCTCCCATCTCGGCGCCGGCAGTTCCCCGCGCGCGCTTTGCCCCTCTCGCGTACGGCCCGTCCCCGTCGTCGCTCTCTCTCCTCTCCTGTGGCGTTCGGCGCACAAGTTCCAATCGCAACCGTTTAGCACTACCACAGTAGCCTGCGCACGAAACAATGGCCGGGTGATGAGATCAGGGGTGAGTCATTCCGAAACAACAAGGGACATGAGGAGGAGGAGAAGAGCAGAGCTCCTTAGGACAATAGAGCATGCAGGAGCTTCAATATCCTATTCGAACTCACCGACGTGATCTCCAGGCTGTGTATTGCCATGAGGCTTCCTGCTATCCATTGTGTTGTCTGGATCACGAGTAGCACACGAGACGGTTGGAGACTCCGGCGAGCCCGAAAACCAAGACGAGCTCATGTCGCATCGTAGACGAGAGTGCAGGGTGACATCCAACATATAGTCTCGAAGCTCCGAATAAAATCTTCCCGGCTCAACCTGTGGGCCCCAGCTCCAATCGGGTTCCATTTTGGCGACTGCTGCGCATACCAGGGTTTCCATCGCTCGGCACACGAACGCCCCACACGCGTTGCCATCAGTCTGTTGAGGATATCTATCCGGTTGAGGCTGATCGCCGGCCTTCGCCGCTTTGACAATCAATCGCTTCCAATTTCTGTACGGGACCGTCGGTCGATCGATGCCTCCAGTGATGCGCTCTATCGGTCCCTCTGCATGAGTTTCCAAGAAAGTGATGATTGACTGGCAGGCAGAAAGGGCGAATGACGTCAGCAGCTGCGCAGAGTTTGAGCGCCTTTGAAAGTGCTTTGTGATGGTCATGGGGATGAACTCACATCGAGACTTTCGTTTGCCTCCTTGCGCATGTTCTCCCTGCCAAAAAGAGAGTCGTACACCCGAAATGTACAATCCGAAAGGCGTGCCTCGACAAGTATCCAATGATTGGTGACATGAGTTGGGAAGAGTAGAACTGGTGTTCGAGAAAGGATAATCTGGTAAAGGGGCAGCGCAAACAAAGAGGCAGGCCTCCTGTCAATAATGATAGAAAGATATGCTCGCGAACTCCCATCCGAACTCACCCCCTGCTGCCGCTCGGTTGGTCGAGTGCCTCCAATTCCCTTGGCGCACTTTCCTCCTTGGAGATAGAATGCGTAGCATGTTGGTTCAAGGTCACGAACCTCTTTTGACCGACCATTGAAAGGCAATTGGCCTTGGAACCGATTGATAGCGCTGCTGAAAGCATCGATGTGCGAAGCCCTCAACCACAAATTGGCGTTGGCCATTTCGCACAAGGAGCTCAAGTTCAGGCCTGGTGCGTGGTCGCCGGCGTGAATGTCGAGGAATACGTCCCAATCAACCTTCTGAACCTCGTTGGGAATGCGCTTGATAATGTCCTTGACGGCGGAAACATTGCTTCGGCGCTCCTCCGGCTGAACTGTATCGTAGATGTCGAGTGGAAGACGTCCTTCTTGTAACGGCGCGAGCTGGCATGGTGGCCTCTCGTCGTCGCTCAGTTCTTCGATGTCTATGACCTCGGGAATGGCCGCCATTCGCTTGGCAGCCGCGTGATCTTTGGTCGAGGATAAGCTGTTGGAAAATTTCGGCTCACGTGGGCGTCCACGGGTCTTCCCAAACTGAGTGGTTCCGTTCTCAAAGATGGTGTGTTTGGAAGTTTTTGGACGAAGTTGATCAGGATTAAGCTTGTCGCGTATTCAACGTCTAAATGCTGCCGTTGCTTTGCCATCGACTCTCCCGAGTGCTCGAGCGTGACCCCTGAATTTGACTTCGATTTTGAGAGTTTTGGTTTGGCTGTCTTCTTGCTACGATGGGGTTTCAATGGCCGATTCCTGGCTGATCTGCCTGTGTGACAGAAAAAGACCAGATTGGAACGGAAGTCTCCGTTCCGGCAAGGCGTTCAGACATTGCTCACCTTTGACAGTTGAGCAGTTGGGCTGAAATTCAGCAACATCGGCTATATCGGC
This sequence comes from Microbotryum lychnidis-dioicae p1A1 Lamole, assembly GCA_001244265.2. Classification (NCBI taxonomy): domain Eukaryota; kingdom Fungi; phylum Basidiomycota; class Microbotryomycetes; order Microbotryales; family Microbotryaceae; genus Microbotryum; species Microbotryum lychnidis-dioicae. Next base: position 1,749,677 of record CDLV01000004.1, on the reverse strand, counting down.
AGCGCGTTCGTCCTCGTCCTCGACGTCCGAATCCACCTCGTCGCGTTCGTCGAGTTCGTCCTCTGACAAGGGCTCGTCTGGCTCGTTGTCGTCCACCAAAGCCGATGGCATTTTAGAGTCCAATACTTTGTCGACCAAGGCTTCGACGGAGGCGTCGTGGAGCTTGCTTGATTTTGTTCCGTCCCGCATGTCCGACATTGCTTTTGCCGCTGCTGCTGCTACCATGATGCGGTCTGCAAGAGAAATCCCACACCAATTGTCAGATTGTAGGCTTGTGAAGCCGCTACGAGGGTGATCAAAGCTTTCGGACGCACTCATCGCTGTGTGGTAGTCGCCATTGTGAACCAGCAGATCGCACGCCCAAAGATGAGCGCATTTATTTCCTGTTTGCTTGAATGCGCGACAAGGACAATAAGGCGCGCGAGTATCGAGAGTGATTGATGAATCCATGGATCTGAGTTTGAAATCCGAAGCATTCTTGCGTCAGTAAGGGCTTGGTAGCCAAGGCACTGGTACCCGTAAAACCTCACCGTAAACTTAGCACCCACTGGCCCTCCTTTTCGGTAGGGCGGAACTGTCGAAGCTCCCAGATGTCCATCGAATTTGCCAGAGTATCTCGAAGAACATGATCCAGTTTTGCATTCGATACGTCCTTCCAAATGTCATAAACTAGAGCATTGTCGGGTAAGACCACAACGAGATTGTCGATCCTAGCAGGTGCAGAGCGCAAGCAGAATTGTCAGCTCTTCCGTCGAGATTCGCTCCTTGAGTCCGGTGCTACGCAATACCTCTTGTTGGCTCGGCCGTGGAGATGCTCTTGCTGGATGGTCTTGAAGGCTCGTTCAGTCACGTTGTTGGTGTTGATGGCTTCCCGTGAAACGCCAAAGGGTAACCATCATCTGTGTATGTTTCTTCAGAATTGTGGAAATGCGTGAGCCAAAAAAACTGTGAGAGAACACGTAAAGAAGGAATAAGTAAGACTCACCGATCCACTCTTGTACGAACCAGTCAACATTGAAATACGCCCGAAAGTTATCCTTCTTTGCTTGTAATTGTTCTTCTTCTCGGCTGTTGCAACCCAGTTCCGACTTCTTGGTGACGTCTGATTTGTTTGCTGCTGGCTTGCGACGACTTCGGAACTCTTCGTCGATCCATGCGTCCGATTTTTCAAAGAACGCCCGCTTCTTCCCTTCGATCTCAGCCGAGCGCCGAGCTGTCGCCTCGGCATCTGTTTCATGCTCGGTGCGTATGAAACGAAAGCGCTGGATGATGGATCGAAATTCGTACAAAATGTTGATCAACGTCTTGCGAGCAATCCGAGAAGGCTTGAGGGTGTTGCCCCTTTCGCCGTCATTCCTGTCACTCGACCACCGAATAATGGCCTGAACCACGTGGAATTGGCAAAGGCGTATGTGAAAGTTGAGGTTGTGCTTTTCTTTCCCTATAGTAACGTAGATGCAGAAGACGACGATCATCAGGAATTCAAAATCGTGAGAGCAGTCTGCACATCTCATATAGTAGCCCTAGCAAGCAGCGGCGCTTACAGAGTGTCAAGGCGTTGAGCTCAGTCCGACCTTTGTCGATCATGAAATTTGGTGGTTGCCACTGATTTTCCAAGATGAATTCGGCATTTTGGAGAAGATTTGGCAACCTGGGGGACGAGCCGGGTAAATTGGGCCCATTCTCACGAGCTTCTGAAGTACGCATGCAAATCGTCGACGGTACAGAAGGGCGTGAGCGACTCCTCTCAAAACTGTCGTGACGCGCAGCACACCCTGGTCAACCCATCTTACAACGCACTCCTTACAAGGATCGCGGCGCGCTCCTTGAACAGCCTCTTTACCGTGTCCAAGTAGATGACAAGAGTATCTGCCTTCACATCACTGGAGAGAAGCATAGGACCTGAAGAAGACAATACATAAGCGATGAAATGAGTCTTTGTACTCGTCCGGACCTTTCTTTTAAGTGCTTCCCGGGCTCTCACCTAGCGCAAGTTTGTCTTTCAAGCCAGTCGCGACGAGGGCGGTGAGGGGGCGCGGTTCTCGTTCAGGTATCGCCAGCTTGAGTCAAGTCCAACAAACCGCGACCAATCGCCTGAATCGTTCCCAACTGTGGCGAAGGAAATCAACACGTCGATGGAGTGGAGGGAGGCAAGGACGCAGATCAACGGCTGCTTCGTTTTCTCATTAAAAGGTTGAAAGCTGACAAGGGTAAATACCTCCGCCGCTTGTTAGCTCATCAAATCGGCAAGCAGCTTAGATCGTGATCACTCACTAGGCCACTCCGCGTGTCTCGGGCTCCGTTGCATTTTGAAGGGTGAACGGTCTCAGTTCAGCCGTGCGAGCTAGCGAGTACAAGGCGGATCCATGCTGCGCGTTCTGTCGACCTTTTGCCCTGAACATATTGCGCAGCTGTTTTGCGCCGACTTTCCTGTACTGCGGGAGAATGATCTCGTTCTGTTTCTCCCAGACCGACTTCCGCTGGTTCATATCTGTGAAATGATCGAGTTCATCATCGAGAAAGGAACTGATGGTCAGTCTTGAGAAGTGGAAACTTCTTGTGCAAACTTGGAGCACACACTCACTTTGAAATGCAAGCGTGGGCGTGTTGGCCTGCCGAAAGACTTCCTGATGCGCCAACGCACGAATGAAAGGGGCTGGACGTCGGACGTTCGGCGGTGGTTGGCGTCCTTCATGGTTGCCGAGGGTGTACACCAGCGCCGATGAAAGATCGTCGGCCTGAACGAGGATCTACACAAGGGACGAAGAAGGTAACAGAGAGTCTTATCAGCCACCCAACCCAAGCTCCTTTGATTTCCTATCCGGGATGATCACCTTGAGTTGAGTAGAGCATGTTTTCCCGGGGTCCTTGTCATTGTCTCGTTTCTTGTACCCAAGTTTGCCATCCTTGACCCGAACTCTTTTACAGGCCCCCGAGCAACAATGTGTAATCCGTAGAACCTCCGCAACAGGTCGACCTTCGCCGGGTTGACTCCAAGCTTCTCGAAGGGTGATAGGCACTTCCGGACGCCATTCGATCCCCACTGCCACCTCCGACGGATGTTGATGATGAGTAGACGAGGGCACGTCACCGTAAGGTCGCTCGACGACAGCAAGACAGCGTTCATATTTGCGTGGAGCCCAGTCATGCTTCTGTTAATAGATTGCACCAATGAAAGTTAGGTCGTTCACAGGACGAAACAAAACGCAGCGCAGCATGCAGCTTCAACATACCTCTGTAGCCATGAACTTTGGGAGCTCCAGGACAGGAAGTTTGCGTACAAATTCCCATTCGGACCTCGGCTTGCGACAATTGAGAACAAGCGACCTGAGACGGAGCTCGTTGTGCTCTGCAGTCGTGAGGATCATGTTTGAGAAAATTGCCTCGTGCGTCGTGTTCAATATATCTTTGTCCTGTTGAGAGGGCTCGTACGTGTGCCGGTCAAGGATCTTCTTGTCGTTCCAAGCCAGGAGTAGTGCCGAGAAGATTTTAGGAACCTGAGGCCCGAGGCACAATGTACGTAAGCACGAGAGCCGAAGAAGATAGTAAAGATAGTTGGAGAAGAGAGAGAAGCGCTAAGGGCGTGCGCACTTGGAAGGCTAGAGGCGCGCGCGCGGCTAATATCAACAACTAGATACTAAACTATTCTAAGTGGGATGAAACAGTAATACCCTTTTGACAGAAGATGATGTCAATTGATTTCTCGTCCGAATTGTCGTCGTCGACTCCGTAGTAACCCTCGTCTGCCGAATCCTCGTCGGAGTCTCTCGAACGGCTCTTTGGAGAGATTAAAAGCCCCGAGACTGCGGAGGGGCTAGATATCGAGGACTTTGAGGGAACCGGGACCAAAGCTGCCAAGACTTGCAGACTGTCCTCATCCTCATCCACTTCCGAGTCAACTTCCGATGCGTATCCCTCTGGGGAGCTTTGTTCCTGCAACGCGATGGGTGGTCGGCCCCCTTTGTTTTTGGAGCAGTTGGCTCATTTCTCCTGTCGACATGATGAGTGCGACTGGCGCCATCTACCTTGAAGGTAAACCCTTCACTGGGCGTCGTTTGCTCGAGATGCACAGTATTTCCGCGCGACTAAGATAGGGAGGAGTGTTTACCTGAGGACTTTATGTGTAAGAAGAAAGAGAGAGTGGGAGGAAAGACCAGTGAGCGTGTGAAGCTCTGAGGAAAGGAGCTGCTTTCAGGGGCATTCGTGAGTTTGCCGGTGTAGCCCGTCAAACGACGAGCGCCTGCGAGTTTTGGCGCGGCCCCAGGGCTTTCGCCGAATGTTTGAATTTTCTCGAATAAGGGTGCTAACGATTGCAGGCCTGAGGAACACTACAGCTCACCCATGTAGTGATTATGCCATTACCGCATAAGTATTCTAGTCAGCAAGAAAAAAACGTTTGCTCCACCCTATGATATTATTGCAAGCTACGCTTGCTGCCTCGTGACGATCGGCGTAAGGTTTAACCGCTGACACGGGCGCGGAGCGGCACAACGGGGAAGAACCCCGATGTAGCAACTACTGCATTGTCCGCCTCGTCTCACCCGCCAGAAGTACTATAGACCTGTACATACATTATACTACATTCCCCAGAGTGATACATCACATATTGCAAGAGATACAGGCCTCTACACTATGTGGTACCAAAGTTCCCATGAACGTGGTACAAGAATGACCTCGGATGTGATCCCAAAGTCCGCATCGATGTGATCCCAAAGTCGCCTCCGATGTGGGACCAGAGTCGCCTCCGATGTGGGACCAGAGTGCCTCCGACGTGGGACCAGAGTGCCTCCGACGTGGGCCCAAAAGCCAACCTTATGTGAGCCCAAAGTGACAAGCGAGTAGAGCGGTTATGTGTACGTGCTTCCTCTCGCGTGTGAATCAAACCTTGAAGGCAGCGGATCGTCCGCCCGTGTCCGGTCACTCCTTCCGTATCGGTGGCGCCACCCATTAGCTTCTCGAGGGGATTCCACCGGAGACAGTGAAAGTTATTGGTCGCTGGAAGAGCAACTCATTCGAACGGTAGTGGCGCCAAGTCAATCTCATCGCGGCCCGCGCAATGTCAGGCGATGTTTCTCAGCTCAGCTCGCCGGGAGGTGCACTTTTGGTTCAAGCCTACGATCAATCAGAGGAGTTTGAGATTGCGTTTGATGAGCTCGCAAGTGCGGAGGGTGATTTGTGACTTGCCTCCTGCTCATCCTGCGCTCCTCTACGCTCAGCTCAGGTCTCAGCTCTTCGCGTTGACCGTGTTTCCGCCAGTCCCCTAATACGTTCCGCCGCTTCATGGCCGCAGTGATCTTCATTGTGAAATATGGGATATCGAAATTACTTAGGAACTCGCTTGGTTTGGGCTGGGGGGCGAGCTCTCCCGTCAACCGGCGCAGATTGCGCCGGTTGGGTCGCCGGTTTCTTCGCGGGGCCGTGTCCGTGAGGGAATTTGCCTCCAAGCCCAAACCAAAGACATTACCCTATTACCCTAACTAGTAAAAAAAAGTGTCGATCCGCGACCATGTACCTAAAATCGCTGTTTTTGACTGTGTTGCGGCCCTCTGGGCCGCCTATAGTGAATGTACCAGTACAGTGTTGCGTCTGCCGCACCTGCCTGTGATTTTGGCGCCCCGACCAGAAGTCATGTACGACCCTTTTCGCATTTTCTGCACCATAAAAGTCGGGCTGCAGCCCGAGGACAGTTTTTGTTGATTTTTGGCGGGGTGCGCAACTATTGAGCAGTTTGTGTATGATTTAGTGTATAGCAAGCGCGTGGGTTTGCATGACACTTCTTCTACAGAGCTCAGGCGTGGTCTCGCTGTCGTTGACGCGCGGACGCGGGCACCGCTACGCTGCGCGATGCCCCGTCGATCACGTGACGTATTTCTGGCATCCCGATACCGGTTTTAGGGGCTCAACAACAACATGAGGTTCCAGGCGCTGTGAACACTCCGGCGCTACTCTCTCCAAATTTCGCCTTTTCCCTCCTACTCTCATCGAATCTTCGTGACAACCGCGCCGAGTCTCTGGCGCGAGGATAGCGTATCGCCGTACCATGGGAGACCATGGGCCTGCTCGAGCTTGCTCGAGCGCCTGCCGCTGAGCCGGCTGCTCGACTCTCCTCTTTGTCCCGCTCCGATCAACAGAATCAGCTCCCCGCGCGTGATGACAACCACTCGACCGATCTTGATATTGCGACCCGTATAAGCGTCCGCCGTACAGCTTTGTAGAACGGACAGCGTGGTCAGCGCGAGGGCCCGATGGTCGATCCGACGCTGAGCTCGCCCCACCACCACCTCTTCCTGCGCAGAGCAAGTGACAGGCCTCGAACCGCGCTCAAACCACTCAAGCCCCACGTTCCCATCCGCGACTAATTGGCCCCAGATGGCCGTGTGTGCCCACTGCAAGGCTCGACACTGGGAGTGCAAAGGACGAACCGGACACTTCAGCACGTGCTGCTCGCAGGGTAAGGTGCAGCTACCTCCCCCTCCCCAGCCCAATCCCGAGTATCGGCAGCTTCTTGAAGGCTCGGATAGCGGTCAGTCTCTCCAGTCTGTCGTAGGCCCACATGCTGAACTGTTCGACCCGCCTACACAGAGACGGTTGCATTCCGCGAGAATGCCCGGTCGTACAACAACTTGAACGTGCTGTCTTCACTTCGCTCGCTGCCCGCTTTGACCAGACTCGACTAGGCACTCAAGGACCCCGCATGTTTCGGATATTTCGACGCCTTTACCATCGACTCGGCGCCTCTCGGCGCCCTGAATCCTGCCGTCAATCAGCGCCCAACCTTTGCCAAAACATGGCTCATCTGCCCGGCCGAGGCCACTGGCACTGAACTTGGACCCGACGGCGCAGACAGTCGCATACAAAGATCTACTTTGACCAAGCTCGATTCTACGTTGCGTACCGGCAATCGCTTGGTGAGGAACTTGCATCGGCCAAAGCTCGCGCAGGTTAGGCCAAAGAGTGGGTCCTGCGCCTCTGCCTACCCCCTGGCCGAGACCGACGCACACACAACCTTCCTACGTCGAGCACCGAAATGGCGATGCTTATCTGCGATTCCGCCACCGACACGGGAGATCGTGGACCGCAAGACCTTATTCTCCAGGTGCACGGTGATCGATGTCCCGAAGGTCGGCCCAAGTACCAAGTTGTCAGCTCGCTCCATCCGTCTGCGACGCCTCTCCGTTACCCACTCCTATTCCCTGCAGGAGAAGATGGCTTCCTCCCCAACATTCCTCTGTGCAGTTCCAACCAAGCTGGGTCACCCTTCGCCGACGAAGAGGATGAAGACGAGGAGGAAGGGGACGAAGAGAATGGTGATGGTGAAGCGCCTTCGGTTCTCGGATGTTCCATTCTGTTAAGGCGCACGCACAGACTGCACAGACTGACATTGAACGTTTGAACATCTAGGACGAAGCTCAAATCAAGGGGATCGAGGTGGCGAGTCTCGCGTTCACAAGCATTTGTGTACTACTTGCACAAACGCGACGAGTACTTCTCAATCCCGCATTGTACCCAACGTGCCTTCCTGGCGTTCGTGATGACGGATACTCCCAGGTCGAGACCGATCGACTCAACTTACCTCCAGTTGGATCAAGAAAAACCTCCGCCTCACCACGGGCTAAGGCATCATCAGCTTGACCCCGGATCAAGTTGGATGTTCGGTGATTTTGGGCTCAACGTTCAAGAATAGACCGCGCGAGAACACGCAGCGTTACCAAGATGCGATGGCGTGCGTCGTAAAATATGGAAAGCCTTCGCTGTTCATCACGGTGACGTGCAACCCCGAATGGCCTGAAATCAAGGCTGCACTGGGGCCGAACGACCAAGCAAGCAACCGACCGGAACTCATTGCACGAGCGTTTGAATCCAAGTTGAACCGACTCTGCGACGACAACGTTTTTGGCAACAAGCAACGGGCAGGCTGTTTGTGAATGAAGAACTGTTTCTTTGCTGTACTTCGTAGTGTGTTTATTTAACCTCTGTTGAAACCATGTAGACTGTTCGATTCTCCTGCTATTTGAATTTCACCCTCCGTTAATTTAACGGGTTCCCACTGGTCAAATAAAAAAAAGCGCGAGTATCGCGACACGCGTCTCGAAGCGAAGGCGAACGGGCCCAAAGTCATGCCGGAGGCTGCTCAGGGTAGGCCAAAATTGCGTCAACCCACGGGAAAGATGTCAAAATCTGCAAAGGCGCCCCGGGGGCAAAACGTGTGTTTCGTCCCAAAATGTCAATTTTTTTGCAATGCGCCTCAACGATTTTCAGAATTTTGGGTCCTCAGCCGCACTTTCAGTAGGACCCCAGAAAGCCCAGCCGGAGCTTTTTTTTTTTTTTTTTTTTTTTTTTTTTGACATTTTGAGGACCCAAAATCCTGAAAATCGTCGAGGCGCATTGCAAACATTTGACATTTTGGGACGAAACACACGTTTAGTATGAGGCGCCGGGAGGGACACGAGAATCGTGCGCAAAAAAAAAAAGCAAAGAGACAAGAGACAGAAAAAAAAAGAGGCCGCTTGCGCAAGGTCTCGGTCATGACTCATGACTCATGGCATGGCATGACTTGCCTCCAACCCAGTGGACAGAGAGAGGTCTCTTGAATCTCATTCGTAGCCATCAGCTCTTCTGCACCCACCTAGCTGAACCTGCTGCTGTTACTGCTGCAGCGCTGCTTATTGTGCTTAACCCTGAGGCCGGCGGCCCGACAGGCAACCGCCTCGAGTTCCGCCTGGATTTGCCTCTTTTCCTCCTGCCACTGTCTTCCCCTCGCCTCTCCTGATGAACATGAACGGATCAACTTCTGGCTCGACCGACGATTTGTTCAGCTCGGCCTTGAGTTCCGATACAACTTCTTCTTTTGGCGCTGCAACCGCTGGCGATGCACCCCTTTTGGTACAACAACGTATCGAGCGCGTGCTGGGGCGAGCGCCCGACTGTTCTTAGGCCCATTCGCGCCCTCAACCTCAAGCTCCACTCACTCCAGCTCAACAGCTCGAAATGATGAACATGATGGTAACGCTCCACAAGATGAACAACAGCTCGCTGCCATGGCTGCCAAAATCGAAGCTCGCCGAGCAGATCTACGCTCAATTGAACAACGCGCGATGGCTTTCGGCAAGACGGAAGCTAGGGTCGCGGCTGACAAACGAGGTCCAGCAGCATATCTGGAGCTGATCAACTCTCACAACCTGGGTCTAGAGGAAACAGGCCAGTCTCGTCGATTCACGTTGGCCGTTTGCCGTCCCTTGTTCCGTGTCCCATTGCTGATCTCTCGGCTCTCGCTTTCGTAGACTAGATCCGGGACAATGTGCCTCGGGCTTACGTTAACGACTGGCCAAATCCCTTCAAATCCGGCTCGACTCTTTCCACATCCTCAAGTCGTCCCTCGTCTGTCTTTCGGGATCGAGCTCAACTCTTTTGCAGTCGTCGAGTCGCGCCTCGACCACCCGTCATCCAGCTCCCGCCGCGCCATTGCCCGACCCGGCTTTTAGCCGATCGACCTCGAGCGACGCAAGGACGTCGCGATCATATCCGGTACATGCGGATGATCGCAATGGGTGTAGGCTCTTTACACCAGCGGCACGCTCGGCGCGTGGCCGGCTGAGTGGCGCTCAGCTGGGGCTCAAGAAATTCGCTTCGCGCGCCCCTTCCCCCTCCCCCGATGCAAGTGTTGCCCATTAGCAAAGAGGAGAGCAGGAAGGGCAGGAGCGTACAAAGATTCGTAAGTGGGAAGCAAGCAGAAGAAGAGGAAGACTGGGGGAAGCGCGCAAGTGTTGATCTGCCGGGACGGCGACGACGACAAAGCGAGCGAGGATGATTCACCATCGTCGGACTTTCGGAATCAAGTGCAGAGAGGCGTCAAGTTCAGGACATCCTTGCGGGGAAGCAAATAATTCAGGAGATTCGGATCGAAAGAGGGATCAGGAGAAAACGTTACCTCCGCCACCGAACTTTGGTCCGAAGCGACAGCCAAGGCAGGTGATTGAGCAGCAGATGCAATCACTTGCCGACTCAAGGGAACATGCTACCGTTAGCTCTTCGACCGAACCTCCAGAAGATCTCACTCGCCTTGCTACCCCGCCTTGTCGAACGCGCCTTCGGAGGTTTTTTCCCTTCGACGCTCGGAACGAACCTCTCGTCCCCGCGGCCACGAGACTAAGCATGCGTTGTAAACTAGCGAGTTCGGATTGAAACTATAGATAAAATTTGTAGCATGTACCAAATCTTGACTTTTGTGCGAGACAGAGATGATCGGCGCATCGGCGACACTGCGCGGCTGTCACTTTGTCACTCGGATGAGGCCCAGCTTGGACCATCAATTCCAGCTGGCGAGCGATAGGGTATGATTTGAAAAGCTGTCACATTGTAAGGTTCTCTTCCGACCATCGAACAGCGACCAATATTTCCGCCGCGCCTCCTCAATCTCAAGAGCATTAGATTGTGAACCTTGAACTCGGATCTCTTCGAATAGCGCTGTCTTGGCTTCTTCGTCCAGCACTTCGTCGCCGACTTCCGTCCCTAGGGCATGCTGGTCGCCGTCTTGAAGGTGGGTGAGAACAGGCGGCAACGTAGCCATCTCGGGGCGTTGGGCACTCAAGGGGCCCGAAGCAGACGAAGACTCGTCACCTCTCAGCCACTCGGCGACTCAGAGCTTCAGAGCTCCCGACTGCTCCCGACTGCTCCTCCCGACTGCTCCGAGGGGCAACGTCCGAGTCGAGGATTTTATTTTATTTATTTATTTATTTATTTATTTATTTATTTATTTATTTATTTATTTATTTATTTATTTTTATTTATTTATTTATTTATTTATTTATTTATTTATTTATTTATTTATTTATTTATTTATTTATTTATTTATTTATTTATTTATTTATTTATTTATTTATTTATTTATTTATTTATTTATTTTCGCGCGGCGCACATTTCTTTTTTTTTCTGCGGCGCTCGTGATAGCAACGGCGCCTCATAATTCTCGTGTCCCCAAAGGCGCCTCATAGAAAAAAGAGAAGAAAAGAGGAAATGAAGAAAAGAAGGGAAGAAGGGGAAGAAGGAAAGTCGAACACATGATGTACATGTGAATAGTACTCTCTTGTTAACTTGCCCGAATTCGGTATCTTTACACTAACACCAGGTACACGCAAAGATGGTATGCCTAAGCTTGAGAAACACGCTTACGGTCCCGCTCGCAGCCGCCTCACTTCAACACCTCGGGCAGACATAAAAAATACGCCTAAACAGGCGCGCGCGCAGCGCCCCCTCACGTGCCTTCCAAGTCACTGCCCCAGCGGGGTGTACCCTTGCTACCCCAGGGCGCCGACTTGGCCCAGGTTACACCCAACTCTCTGCTTCGAGTCGATTCTGTGTACACACAACACTCTCACAGCTGCTAGATTGATTAGGAAAGTGGGTAGCAGATGCATTCCTTCCTTCATATTTTTCACGCATCTTTCGGATGTTGTCAATGTCACGTGTCCGAAGCGGTCGCGCGGGATTTCGGTCCCGAGATCGAAGGGTCCGAGCACACGCGTTGGCGGCAGTCGGCACGCGAGGGACCTTCCACTTGACTTGCCGCCTCACCTCGTTGCTTTCGTTACAGCTCATTGTAGCGTCGCCATCGACTGTACAGGCCCCACGGCTCGCGTTCGTCCTCTTGCTCATGCACTTGACTCGGCATCGCCATGCCGCCGAAGAGAAGATACAAGTCCAAACCGTCGGTCTACAAATTGCAGGTCACCTTCTGTGCTTCCGAGTCGCGGTGTGCTACGGACGTCGAACGCTTGGCCCAACTAGGGTTCATCTCTTCGACCGCTTCAATGCCGATGACCGCCTTCTCATTTCGACTGGTCGAGCAGGCCCACGCAAGCTGGAAGGTCAGCCCCGCGATATCACCGGCTATGCGGACGGCCTCGAAGAGTATTACTCCCGTTGTGGGTGGGGTCGGGGTCACTATACGGGACATTCTTGGGTGAGTTTGGACGCCGCCATCGTCTCATGGGCACATGCTTAAAGCCTGCCTTCCGCGCATACAGGACAAAGACCTTCGGAAGCAACGCGATCGACGAGTTACCGCGCTCTCGAAACATGCGAGGAGGACAGCGGGGACCTTCTCGCAGGCACCGTCGATTCGTATTCCAACATATCCAAGCACTGAATGACGCGACCGTCAACAAGCTGGGTAAGCCGCACCTGGATCGCAATTATCTCAATCACAATGCTGACACTCGATATGTTTTATTTAGGGGCCTGGTTCTATCGTCGCTACCATGAGGCAAACGACAAGGGTGTCGCTGCTGAGGAAGAGCTTAATAGCATCATTGCCTACGATTCGAGGTTGACCGAAGATGCGCTCCGCCGCGAGTGGGAAGAACAGCGACTGGCGCAAGTGCCAAAGACAGCTGCGCAGCAATCGGAGGAAGTAAGAAGGACCAAGAGAGATAGATATGGATCCACAGGCAGCGACAGACAGATACCGCTCCGACAGACAAACTCGGGATAATGGCAGGGAGGAAAACGCAGCACACGCAAGACCCACTCGCGATCACTCAGCCTTGGCGCGAGCACCTTTACCCTTCTTGCCCGACTGAACTGCCGTCGTCGAAATCGCCCTGGTCTCGACAACAGAAGCTTTGGCCATTACGACCGAGACTCTCTTGGGCTTGATCTGCGGCAACTTGGGCGCTGTCGGCTTCTTTGGTGTGACTTGAGGTTGAGGCTTGGACTTTGGTTCGTTCGCTTTGGCCTTCTTCTCCAACAAGGGCGCTGAAAGCGGGGTAGAAACGCTTGGCTTCTTGGATTTGGGTGTCTTCGACACAGGTCCGCTTGTCTTGACGCTCGCTGCGGGCTTGGAAGGGAACAACGGCTTGGACGGGGCCGAAGTTGGCGCCGGAGCGGTCGCTGTCGATTCATCAGTTCTCTTGGTGTTCAGTCGATCCGTCTCTCCCGTCGTTCGCTTCGAAGCCTCGAGTACGCCTTGCATATCCTTGTAGTCCTCAAACGATATCGTATTGGGAATCCAAGTCTTGAAAGCTTGAGGCGAGCGTTCGCTACAAGCACCATCGAGGAGGAGGTTGACCCCCAACAGGCGATTATACTCGCGCACGAACAGGGGAGCCAAGAAGTAGTCCGGCCCTGCGGTACCTTGGTCGACGTGAAGAGCGCCGAGGAAAGTTTCAAAGTGGTCGGCGAGCTTCTTGATGGAAATGGTCTTGATCTGGCCTTCACTCATCCCACCTTTGCGTTCGAGTTCCTGGACTAGGCCGACCTCGCGAGCCCACTCGTACATGATCTTATTGGTCGTCATGGCGCTTGACCTTGAATAAAGCAGTAGAAGGAGTGGTTCAGCACTTCCATCTTGATTATTGTCTTAGTCTATTCTCGAAGATGACTTACAATTGGCTCATATTCAAGGTCTTTTGTCGGGGCTTGCGAGTATTCTCCATCATTTGTAGCGCGAGCAGAAGGACTTGCGACGCGACTCGACTCGCTTCACGATCGCCCAATAACTCGAGATGCTTGGGGAACCACGGCGAATCGGGTGTCAAACCTTTCCGACCTTGACCGAAAACGACCTCGGCGAGTCCTTTGTTGGCCAGGGAGGGGACTCTTTTGGGGATGCCAAAGGACATGGCGTGCCGCGTAACGAGGAGGGCTTCAGGCAGCGACGGTAGCTCGAGCTCGTCGGAGGTGGTGGTCGTTTTTTCGGTCATCGTTGGCTCGGGAATGACGGTGTCCAAGTCAATCGGAGTGATCGGCGACATCAGATCGGCGGACTCGACGGTAGGAGTCGTCGTCGTCGTCGCCAAAGCTCGGCAAGGAGCGGCCGGCGAGGACTCAGGGGCGCGCGAGCAGGGCGTGCCGGCAGGGGTACTCAAGGACGAGGCGGGACGGTTTATGGTCCGGAACGCCGAGAGCAACGCCTGGTTGCGGAACACGAGCTTGGAACGGGGGGTGATGTGCATCATGGTTGGAGAGGTGGATGAGGTGGAGAGAGATGGTGTATTGTGAAGAAGAGAAGGAGACAAGAGGGCTTGAGATCGAGGTGATTCAACTGCGCTCCGGGACTACATCGTGCACTCGTCCAAAGGTTTGATGAGGGAGTGACACCTCAAGAACTTTGAGGCCTCAGGCTTCGTGGATTGCGATGGATGAGGATGTGACAGTGAAGGTATCGGCATAGTGCAACGAGGCCACTGCGGCACGGGTTGTCGCTTCGGACCGGCGCGCGCGGCAAGGGTCCCCTGTTTCATGCCAGCGGCGGGGCGCTGCTGCGACAAAGGGAGACGTCGTCGCACCAACCGGCGTCCGTGCGTGGATGAAGGAGCTAAAGACGTAGGTCCCACCCCTCACATCGGTTCCTCGTCAGAGTATTGGACAAAGCCCGAGGCTTGGGTCTCTTCGGAGCATCCGGTGAAGTAGTAGACATGTTGCCAATTTCAGCAGCAACCACCGTGGCCCCAGGCGGCCCCTTCCTGGTCGAGCTGCTAAGTGCCGCTTTTGTTGCAACAAGGACTAAGAGGTACTCCACGACTCAGCTCCGAGATACACGAGTGAGATGATGAGAATAGCGTGGCTTTGCAGTAACTAACCTAAGAGGTACTCCACGACTCAGCTCCGAGATACACGATTGAGATGATGAGAATAGCATGGAGAAGGAACCCAGAAGGAAAAAAGACGCAAAGACAAAGATAGGCGCGCGCGCAGAATAAAGTATTAACCAAGACTAATAGCAATGAGTTAGGCTCTCAGACCCTATTTCTAACACTCCCACCGGTCAAAGAGACTAACGAGACCATTCCAAGTAGCGCACGAAGTTGATCAAAGCGTTGAAATCCCAAAGGCTTCGTCATAATATCCGCGGCATTGACGTGGGTAGGGCAGTATTCAAGTTCGACCTCGCCAGAAGCAACCCGTTCTCGAACGAACAAATGAGCAATGTCGAAGTGCTTGGTTCGCATGTGATCGACCGTATTGTAAAAATGTTCTCATGTGGTAACTGATGAAGACCACGACTCAGTCCAATGGAACGGGACGAGAACAGAGTGAGTAGGATTCCAGAGAATGCATACCTGATGAAGACCACGACTCAGTCCAATGGAACGGGACGAGAACAGAGTGGCCAAAGGCTAAGGGACAAACTCCAGAAGGACTAGGAAGGGATGATAAGCGGAGATAATAAAGAGCTAATAGTGACTAAAAAAGGGTAAGACAAATGAGGTGCTGAAGGGATTCATGAAGTCGCTAGAGGCTCAAGATGAAGTACCATCACAGGTACTATACGTAGACTGAAGGACGATGCAACCATATAATGACAGACCGGATCCTTGGCGATCTGGATGCATGCGGCGTTGTCCTCTTGAATGATAGTAGGCTGTGCTTGTGGAATGCCGACATCACCAGCCAAACGACGGAGCCAGATTGCTTCACGAGTGGCTGAGGATGCAGAGAGGATTTTGGCTTCAGTAGTGGATGTAGCGATCATAGATTGTTGCTTCGACTGCCAGGAGATGGAAAGATCAACATTCTCGAATTGGCCAGGATTTGGACCAGTGCAAACGATGGCGTAACCTTCACGAGGAGCGAGAGCGACTTCCGCCTCACCGTCGAGTGGTTCTTCTGCGTCATGATAGTTATCAGGTCCATCGTCGAGTCCATCGTTGTCGTCATTGTCGTCATCCTTACGAGGAACGACTGCAAGAGACCCCCCCTGTTGACCAACTCCAATTGGAACCACCGGAGGAGGCTGTGGATCCGGCAAAGTTGGATCCACAACAGGTGAAGTTGGTGTAGACGGCAACACATCTGGCGGAGGATGAGGAGGATGAGGAGGTTGAGAATGATGAACGGGATCAGAAGCGTCCGCACGATCTTGAGACGAAGTGACGACGGAAGGAGTCTCAAGGAATGTGACGTGACGCGAAACGTAGACATGTTTTGACGATTGGACCCAGACACGGTAGTTGTATTCACCGGAGTACCCGATGAAAACTCCCTGAATGGAGCGAGGTGCAAGCTTGGAGCGACGCTCCTTGGGAACGTGGACAAACGCCGTAGATCCGAATGGCTGAAGATGAGCAAGACTAGGCTTCTTGCCGAGAAGAACTTCGATTGCCGTTTTTCCTTGAATACGAGGATGTGGTCGACGATTGAGAACAAATGTCGCGACGGCCAGAGCATCTGACCAGAATCGCATGGGAAGACCGGAGTCGAGGAGCATTGATCCAACGAGACCCATGAGAGATCCATTGAGTCGCTCTACTTGACCATTTTGCTCCGGAGTATAGGGGGCCGTGAATTCCACGATGATGCCCTGCTTTTCAAGAAGAGCCCGGAACAATGAGTTGTCGAATTCACGACCATTGTCCGATCTGACCCTCTTGATTTTCTGACCCGTTTGACGCTCGGACTCGGCTTGAAATTTCGACCATGCTTCGATAATCGTCTCAGCCCTCTTGTCCTTTAGCACGATCGTCCATTTAGCCGTCGAATACTGATCCACGATAGCGAGATAGATAGTATCGCCATGGTGATTGGGGTGTTCAACAAACCCGAGATCAATGAAGACGCGGTAGAGTGCATGAGGCGCTTCGGTACTCTTGTTGGAGAAGGGTGATCGCTTTGACTTGGCCTGGATGCACGAGAAGCAAGGAGTAACCTTTTCGTCCTTCAGAGTGATGCCAGTGATAGCCCCGGATTGACGGCCAAAACGATCGCCGCAGGAGATTGATGGCCCAACTTCCGATGTGCTTCCATCAACGTACAGGTTCCAGTGAGACGATTGGCTCCGACCATTGAAGGCGGTGAGGATGACATGATAGGCTGAACGGGAGCTGCATCCATGACAAACCCCCGACCAGGAAGCGAGCGCAGAATCGACTTGCCGCGGATGCTGAAAATGAGATTGCTTTGGGGACCAACAGCGTACGTCATCGATTCCAACAGACGGTCGATGGAGATAAAACCGCATTGAGCACCGGGCATGTAGTAGACCATCTTAATGGTGATACGAGCGCCATATGAGGTAAGAAACGTCACTGAGCCATGACCGGGAGATTCGATTTGAGATTGATCGGCGACAGAAATTTTGAGAGGCTCAGAGACAACGTCCGATAGGACCAACTTGTCTCCAACGCAATGGACCTTAGCACCCGAGTCAATGATCCATGGAAAACGTGGCATCGTTCGCGAATGGGGGAAAGTGTAGGTCATCAATGCAGATTCATCTACACCAATGGCAGCTACGTTCGAATTTGAGTCCGAGGAAGCGGGAGCGCTCGCATCCTTGTTCCTGCTTGGACAGAGACGCCAACCACGCTCGTGTCCCAGTGCTTTGCAGCGCGAACAATACGACTTGGAGTAGTCCTTTTGCGCTGTGGTGGAAATACGGGCGACGAGGCTAGTATCGTCAACGATCCGAGCGGATAACGATTCCTTTTGTTTGTTTTGGGTATCAACCATTTCGACGTTCATCAGGAGTTTCGGATAGAACGTGTTCCAATCCATGTGGATGTCGATGTCGGAGGCAAGGTTCCCAACGATCGAGTCATACTGGGCTGGGAGCGACCAAACGAGCATGCCTGCAAACAGCCAATGCGGAAGCGGAGCTCCGAGGTTCTGAAAATCGGTCATGGCGATCTTGACCTTGTTGACGAATTCCTTAAAAGGAATATCCCCAGAGTAAGGTTGCGCTAGAGTGTTGAGGAGGTCCATAGTGCGACTCGGGCGACCGTGAGAGTGGAGACCACGGAGGGTGTCCCACATCTTGTACGCCGAGGTAAGATGAATCAAGTGAGACGTCTGTTCCTCAGAAATCGAATTGGCGATGTACTTGCATGCCAAATCGTTGCGGCGGATGGCCTGTTCGCGATATTCCGCGACCTTGTCCGCAACTTGAACGCTGGTGAGCCTGGGCGAGGCGTCCGAGTGCGCAGAACCAGAGCCCCCCCCCCCCCCCCCCCCCCAAGCCCGCTAAAGCCGGAGGAGGCTGGTTCAACTGGCGCGACGGACGCAGTTGCATGTGCGATAACGAGCGTGGACCGATAGTCCGCGACAAGGGAGTTGATGGATTGATTGACGACATCCCATACTTTGCCAGCTCGAAGATTGATAAACGCACGTTGTGACCAGCTCTTGTACCCTTGTGTGTCCTTGAGATACAAGCGATTGCCCGACCCGTTGGGGAAGTCGGATTCGCCCGTTGAGCTCATAACCTGTTGCAACAAGGACTAAGAGGTACTCCACGACTCAGCTCCGAGATACACGAGTGAGATGATGAGAATAGCGTGGCTTTGCAGTAACTAACCTAAGAGGTACTCCACGACTCAGCTCCGAGATACACGAGTGAGATGATGAGAATAGCGTGGAGAACGAACCCAGAAGGAAAAAAGACGCAAAGACAAAGATAGGCGCGCGCGCAGAATAAAGTATTAACCAAGATTAATAGCAATGAGTTAAGCTCTCAGACCCCACTTCTAACAGCTTTCAGCGCATCAACGGCAGTTCTCCTCCAATCACAGCTTTGAGCCTTCGTCGTATCTAGGAAATGGTGTGGGCCGGACAGCGCCCACCAGCACTGGGCCCCTTGTCCTCGCTGCGCAGGGCGCCGGGACTGAGAACCCCCCACCCCCACCCTGCTCGAGCGCCTGCTGCTGGGCGTCCCGCGGCTCGAGCCTCCTCTTCGTCCCGCTCCGATCAACAGAATCAGCCCCCGCGCGTCATGACAACAATTCAACCGATCTTGGCATTGCGACACGTATACGAGCCCGCCGTGCAGCTGTGCAGAACGGACAGCGTGGTCAGCGCGATGGCCAACTCGACGCTGGGCTCGCCCCACCACCACCTCCTCCGCAAAGGCGAGTGCGCCGGGCTCGAATCGCGCTCAAACCCCTCAAGCCCACGTTTCGATCCGCGACGACCTCGGCCCCCAGACGGCCGTGTGCACCCACTGCAAGGCTCGGCACTGGGAGTGCGAAATGTCCAAGTCGACCAAACACTTCGGCGAGTGCTGCTCGCAGGGCAAGGTGCGGCTACCTCCCCCTCCCCAGCCCAATCTCGAGTATCGGCAGCTTCTTGAAGGCTCGGCTAGCGGTCAGTTGCTCCGTCCAACAACGTCTGTCTGCAGTAGGCCCACATGCTGAACTGTGCGACGATATTTCCACGACAATCTTCCCACGCACACAGAAGCGAAAGCGTTCCGCGAGAACGCTCGGTCGTACAACAACGCGTTTTCATTCACTTCGCTCGCTGCCCATTGGGACCAAACTCAAGTGGGCACGCTAGGACCCCCCGTGTTTTGCGTGTTTGGTCGCCTCTACCATCGACTCGGCGCCCTGATCCCTGCCGTGAATCAATGCCCAGCCATTGCTCAAACATGGCTGATCAACCCGGCCGAGGCCACCGACACTCGACTTGAACCCGACGGCGCAGACAGTCACATGCAACGATCTACTTTGACCAAGTTCGAGTCCATGTTGCGTACCAAGAATCACTTTGTGAGGGAGTTCGCATCGGCCAAACCTCGCGCAGGTTGGGATACGGCCAAAGAATGGATCCTGCGCCTCTGCCTCCCGCCAAGCCAGGACCGACGCACCCACAACCCTCCTACGTCGAGCACGGAAATGGCGATGCTTATCTGCGATTCCGACACCAACACGGGAGATCGTGGACCGCAAGACCTTATTCTCCAGGTGCACGGTGATCGATGTCCCGATGGTCGGCCCAAGTACCAAATCGTTGGCTCGCTCCATCCGTCCGCTATGCCTCTCCGTTACCCACTACTTTTTCCTGCAGGGGAAGATGGCTTCCACCCCAACATTCCTTTTTGCGGGTTCCACCAAGCCGGGCCGCCAATCGCCAGAAACCGAGAGCAGATCGACAATGGTGTCCAATTGCGCGAGCTACTTGCCGGCCTTGGTCCAGATGAAGAAGACGAACAGGAGGACGAAGACCGTGACGATGAGGATGAAGACGGCGAGGAAGGGGACGAAGAGAATGGTGATGGTGAACGTACGCGTCTTCGGCTCTTTCTCTGATGTTCCATTCTGCCGAAGGCGCAAGCACAGACTGACATTGAACTTTTGAACACCTAGGACGAAGGTCAAGTAAAGGGGTCGAGGTCGAGGTGGCGAGTCTCGCGTTCACAATTCTTTACTACTTGCCAAAGGCGACGAGTACTTCTCAATCCCGCATTGCACCCAACGTCCCTTCCTGGAGTCTGTGATTTACGGATGTACTCCCAAGTCAAGACCGACTGACTCAACACATCCGGTTGCATCAAGAGAACCTACGCCTCACCACGACCCAAGGCATCAACGGCTTGACTCTGAACCAAATCGCGACATCACGGAGCGATACCAGGATGCGATGGCGTGCGTTGTCAACCATGGAAAGCCTCCGCTGCTCATCACGACGACGTACGACTCCGACTCACCGATTTGTTTACCAAGGCTGCACTGGGGCCGATACAGGATGCAACCGTCCGGATCTCATTGCACGAGTGTTTGAAGCCAAGTCCGGCAACAAGCGACATGCAGGCTGTTTCGGCGATGAATATAAGATGAATGGATTTTGTTTCTTTGCTGTACTTCGTATTGTGTTTTCTTAACCTCTGCGCTGATATCATGTAGACTGTTCGATTATCCTGCTATTGTTTTAATTCATCCTCCCGTTAATTTAACGGGTTCCCACTGGTGAGGGGTTTCAACGCGATTCGAGCCCGGCGCACTCGCCTTTGCGGAGGAGGTGGTGGTGGGGCGAGCCCAGCGTCGAGTTGGCCATCGCGCTGACCACGCTGTCCGTTCTGCACAGCTGCACGGCGGGCTCGTATACGTGTCGCAATGCCAAGATCGGTTGAATTGTTGTCATGACGCGCGGGGGCTGATTCTGTTGATCGGAGCGGGACGAAGAGGAGGCTCGAGCCGCGGGGCGCCCAGCAGCGGTACAGCGCTACCCTCGCGCCCAAGAACTTGGCGAGGTTGCGATGGCCCTCCCTGGCGACCTTGGCACCGGGGCATAGTAGCGAGGGTTTGTTCTTGAGAGTGGGAGGGAGAAAGGAAAGGTTCGAGGGAGTGGCGCAGGGTTATTTACCTGGTTTAATTTGTTGTTCAGCCCCTAATATCGCTGGTCGACTGCCGGACGGGCAAATTTGTTGTTCAGCCCCTAATGCCGCTGGTCGACTGCCGGAACGACACTGACACCGCCGGCGCACCGCATCACGTGGCAAACGCCAGCCCTCGCCTCGCGCGTCAGGCAGAGCTCTGCTGTAGAAGCAATATCATTCAAAGCCACGCGCTTGCGGTTCATTAAATGCAATATGAGTGGAAGCATTGGTTTATGTCAGCGAAGAAAAGAAAGAAAATACTGGGAGCGCTGTAGCTTCGTTGGAACGGCGCGGAAAATACAAAAGTCACCACAGGGCTTGTACATGACTTCTGATCGGAACCCCAACACCACAGGCAGGTGCGGCAGACACAACAATATGCTGGTGCATCCACCACAGGCGGCCCTCCGGGCCGCAACCTAGTTAAAAACAGCGATTTTAGGTACATTCCTTAACTCACACTTTTTTTTTACTAGCTACTAGCTACTATAGCTATAGGGTAACTAGGGTAACTAGGGTAATAAGGTAATAGGGTAATAAAACTTATCTACTAATCCTACTATCCTCTAAAACCGACTGTTGTCTAGACAAAGAACGTCAAAGAACAAAAGAAAAATCACGTGGCGTGACGTCATCGACAGCTCTCGGTCTAGCGCGTCCCCGGAACTAGCTAGCGCTGATTCAGCATGGGGCCAGTGACAGACCGTTTCGCCTACCTTCGCCAAGGTTCCATTTCCCATCAAAGCGGCCTGGCACATGCCTCTCTGCTTCCCAGACGACCGGTTTTGCGTGCCTGCCACATCGTAGTGTAGTCCCTTCAACCATCCAGTTCTGCCACTGCCGAGCAGTCATCTGCAAGCTTTCATGCCCCGTCTCCTGTACAACAATCTTCACGAAGAGCAGCGGGCAGCAGAGACATCGGCAGCTGCTCGCGCTCCTCCTCCGCACATTCCGACTCCTCCCGACTCCCGCTCTAATCGCACAGACCCCGCCGCCAGCAACCTCGAACAATCGCCGAAGCTCAGCGACAACGACGCCTTCGCGAGAAGCAGCCGCGCGAAACCGATCAAGACGACGTCGCGCAAACTGGTTCGTCAAGTCAACTGCACCGGCAGCAGGCAGTCTCAATGTCGCACGGCAAGTACAACGGGCCCGCACTTCTTCACCTCCAAGCTTGAGATTCGTTCGTCCACTTGAACCAGTTCCGGACCTCGGGTAGCGTCGGCCAGTGCGCCAATGCCGCCGTTAGGGGCCCCGCCAGCGTGTCACGGGGCTTCACTCCACGACGTTCCGCGGCCTTCCACGACATTCTATGAGTCCGGTTCAAACTGAGGCGCTGGCTTCTCCATCTTTCTCCCTCCTGCTCTTCACACCTTGCCCATCGCACCTCATCCCATCGCCACCTCGAACTCGCGACATCCGAAGCGGTCGTCGTGGAAGCTCTGCAACGAATACGGTGTTAAGAAATGCCTGCCGCATGCAACATAGCTACGAATTCGAGTAAGTAACTTCATGAACTGCTCTTGGTGTGGGATTGTTCAGAAGCTAATGGAACGCTACCAAGCAGAAATTCCCTTCAACGCGTCCTCTTTGAATGTCAACCCTCGAGGTGTTCCTTCGCCGTCAGCTAATGATACTGCATGTGTGAGTCATCCCTTGACATGGCTGTGTAGTCTTAGATATGATGAAAAAATTGATACGAAGAACAGACATTGGACGTCAGTGACACAGCGGAAGGATTGACTTCGTACGGTTGAGAATCCGGGTTCATGGGACACTAAATGTGAGTCTTCACTGACATTGCTACAGATGAACAACAGCAAGAATACTGATAGTTCTAAAGGACGAATCACGCAATAAAAACAGGTTCCGTGAATTGCGGCTCACCATCCCGTGCCAGATCCTCAACGTCTCGGTTCGGTGGGGTGATCATCACGTTGGCAGGTGTGTGCCAAACTTTCAAAAGCAAAACGCAGGGCAGCATGACTAATGATCGGTTGGACTGTAACATCACAGCAAATCCGAAGCAATGCCTTCCCGTTATTCCACGGCTCGGTTCGGTGGAATGACCGTCGGGTTGGCAGGTATGTGCCAATCTTTCAAAAGCAAAGCGCAGGGCAGCATGACTGACCGGTTGGACTGTAACATCACAGGGGATCCGAAGCAGTGCCTTCCCGCTATTCCCAAGTCATCGCCTATACAATCGTCGATTTCGTTGATGCTCCGGGAGGGACAGGCAAAACGTTCTTGGAAGAAACGGTCCTTGCTCGGATTCAGTGAGAGGGAACATACGCTCTTGCCGTTGCATCATCGGGTATTGCTGCACGGCTACTGCCAAAAGGCAGCACGGCACATTCACGGTTCAAGATCCCGATCGACATCTTCGACGACTCTACGTGCAATGTTCCGAAACAAGAACAGCTCGCCGAGCTCTGGGACGAGGCACCGATGCAGCACCGTCGATGTTTCGGAACATTGCACGTAGAGTCGTCGAAGATGTCGAGGTTGATCAGACACGTATATCCCGTCCCCGCGCTCGAACTGGACAATATATCGATAGGCGAAAAAGTCGAATACTTCCGAGAGCGAGCAAGACTGACGCCCAAAAATTTGTAGGTGGATCACATCAACGACATGGTGCTCGACCTGCTGCCGGGTGACGCTGAAACCTTCTACAGCGCGGATTTGGACGCCTTCGTCGCGGTGGATGTCGCCGCAGTCACCGATTGCACTGCGTCCACTGCCGGAGGATCAACTTCGTCCAATGGATCCACCGCCTGTGAACGCTGCGATCTCTCGAAGGTCTCAAGGTCAGCAAAGATTGCGCATAGATTAAAGCAGTGTAGAACCGTAGCCATCTGCAATAAAGTAACAGAACTGCTGATTCTCAATGTGAGGTGGCGCGCTCCGCGCGCCGCCGAACCTAGTAGAGGTAGTAATAAGTTTCGCGCGCGCTTGTGTATTTGTGACTTGCCGCTTTTGTAAGGTGACCATACAGATTCTGGGATCTACGGGTGCCATAAGGCGCGTCACCTACGGAAACCGTCAGGCGACGTCAGGCCGTAACCCTCCGGCCCGCAAGGCTACGCTTAAGCTTAGTTGCTCCATAGTTAGTTAGTTAACTACGTGTAAAATCCCACCTTCCAGCCATAACTATCTAACTATCAACTATGACCCAATAGTTAGTTAACTAACTATAGTTGGGATAGTTAACTATAAAAAACTATCAAATTGGCCCCTAATAATGACGCACGCCGAGCGTCGTTGAGGGCTTACCCAACGCAATTACCCCATACGGCTCAGCAGTATGCAGCAATTGTGTGGTTGTATTGAGCCCATTGATCCTCTGGCTCTGCCACCGACTTGTGAGAGCCGCTCGATTCCATGCTCTCAAACTACCCTCTTATGATAGTGTAATAGTATAGTGTATATGAACTCGAGCGGTATAATTACTCTTGAAACAACCGTTGACAACAGTAATCTGTCATTTGAACGTGATTCTACATGACAGACCTACACCTCATCATCATCATCGACTCGGAGGTGAATTGTTTCTCTAGTTCCTGTGGCGCGCCTTATCCTCCGAGCCAGAACTAACTAACTATCAACTATGCGTCAATAGTTGGGATAGTTAGTTAACTATTTGCGGTGGCGTAGTTAGTTGACTAACTAAGCTTAAGCGTAGCCTTGGCTCCGGGATCCGTAGGTGGCGCGCCATAACCTGACGGTTTCCGTAGGCGACGCGCCATACGGCATTAGTAAACAATACCTGCCAGGTATTTTACACCTGCCGTACAGGCGCTCGCCATACGGGTCACGCACTGATTTCGCAGGACCGCCATAAATTTCGCGCGCGCATGTGTAGGGATGCCTTGAGGGTGTCATAATTCTCGCGCAACTCGGTCTACCCGCTGAATCTCCCCGGCTGCACCTTCTTTGTGGGTATGTTGCCTATCGTATTGTTCATGAGCAGTGCCCTAGAGCACTGGCCAAAGGGCCCGCCGAATCAAATCTCGGGATCGATCGTCATTTTTCGGTGGCGATCTATATTTCCCTATGTGACCCGACGGCGTGGTGCGATTCGGCGCTCCGCGCTCCGCGCGGTCCGGTGACCGTGCCGTAGGTATAAAGGGACGGCGCTCTCTTTGTCAATACAATGAAGCTGGCTTAGTGCATGCTGGCGGCGTGCGCTTCCAAAACCAGAAGGAAATCGGTGCAGTGCTCTTGGTCTCTTCTTCAACACTCGCTCGCTTCGTTCACTCTTTCCTCACGACACCTCTACCCGAACGCTCAACTTCGCTACCATGGCCCCCATCGCATTGTCCACCCCTTTCGCCGTCTCGGCCAAATCCCAGCCTGCCCCGAGCCGCCTCGAAGAGCGCGGGTCTCAAGTCAACGTCACGAGCACCTACTCTCACTCTGAGAAGGACAACACTGGGAATCTTGTCGACGAGGAGCGCAATCCCATGTCCAACTTTTGGGTTGCGGTCTGCATCATCGCCTGAAGGGGGACGCCTGCCTAAAGTTGTGGCCCTTCGGAACTGCATTAAGTAGGGCTTGTCACGGTGGCTAGCAGCCGATGTGTAAGTCTGATAGATCTGTCAATGGGGATCGATCTGAAGTCCTATTGATCCCAGTAGGACTTGGCATGTATCACATGCGGCTGACCATACTCGTACTTCTTCGACGTCAACCCTACTCTATCGAGTCCTCAGTCCACCAGAAGGCCGGGACTCGCGGCGATCGACTCAAATCACATTCTGATCGAGACCTCCTGTCCCATGGGGGGGGGGGGGGGGGGGGGGCGGCTGAGCACCACTTAGCCGGGACGGATTCTTCCCCTCCTTCGTGTTCCCCTCCTTCGTGATCCCCTGCGGACCTTGGTTATGCAATGGACGAAGTTTCTATGAGATATTTACGTTATGCGTAAAGCCATGGGCCAGGGTATAAACCTCAAAGAGAGTCGTCACTCGAATGATCTGCACGAGGAAATGAGCTGAAAAGAGACAAAAAATGCGTCTCTGAATCATCATGCTATGTTTCAGAAGCACTAGGACTTACGCCCACAACCTGTCCACAACCGACAACCTCCATTAATCAGGGTCGACGCGAGTGAAAGGCACGAGATTGCTCTCGAGCCTCACTGGTTCCGAATCCAAACTGAAAGGATCAAACGGTGTAATTCGCAGGCGAAGAAAGACTACTAAAAGGACTAAGGTCAAGCAAGAGACGCGGCGGCGCCGCGCGCGAGGGCAAGCGTGAGGCCGCAGAGGTCGGCTCGAGGTCGTCGTGAGGCGTAAGCGGAGCGGCGCCTTACAGTGAGCTTCTTTTTTTTTTATCTAATAGATTTCATTAACAGCATATCTATATTAATGCCTAAAAATCCTCGGCTTCGCCGGCATCTCTTTTTATTTATTTATTTGACAGACTTCATTAACAGCATAATTATATTAATACCTAGAAATCTTCGGAAACGTCGGAGGGAATGCTGTCTGTTACGCACACTGGCAGAAGCCAGTACTGTAGGACTGGTTGACCCTGAACCAGGATCAACCATACCCACTAAAACCCCCGTTGGTGGCTTACAGAGACACTAGGCGACCCTTGGACTCCTGAATAGAGGCTCGAAACCCCTCGAAGTCCGTTTCGGTGATCGGTTCCAAAAGATCCGACAAGAATCGGCGACGGCGACAGAGCTTCCAGATCGAGTGAAAGAAGAGGACTCGTGGTTCGACAAGTCGACGTTCCGAGCGAGACACGACCGGGCATACAAAGTCCACAAAGACTGGGTGGGGGTCGGGGACAGAGCAGACCAGAGGCGCCGGGCAAATGGGCAGCCGACCGCGAGGTGAACCAGGCACTCGGTGCTTCCGAGAGGCACATCACACGGGAGGTAGATCGATTGTTGGGATGTGGGCTGGTTGGGGAGGCGACTTGGCTTCCCGGATGGAGGGACCCCAGGGAGAGAAGGTGGCCGGTATCCTCGGCGTCCGAGTGAACCCGGCGAACCTTGCGCAAAAGCCTTCCACCACACGTTTCAACGTTGCTCAGGCAGATCGAATACCTTCTGGTGTCCCTTGGGGAAGATAAGGGGGAGGATGAAGACTTGGTGGCGTTTGAACGCGTTCACAAACGAAGACGGGGTCATCACCTCGCCATCGGGCCCTCGAAAAAGCGTCGGGTTTACCGAGAGTTGTATTCCGTGGCCCGCTGGGAAGTAGAGTACGTGCGTCGCCCATTGCTCGAGGTTCTGGCTCTTGGAGAGTTCCGGGGGATTGAGCGTGGTCACCAATGCCCAGGCTTCAAAGTATCGGACCCAACGAGCAGGAAGAAGTTTTGTCGTTTTTCTCACCGCATGGTCCCACTTTGGGGAGGATGGCAAAAGTAAGCCCACCAGATCCAAGTCCAAGGGCAACGATGCTGGTCGGGGGCCGGTCTGGACAAGGTGAAAGGGGTTGGTTCGTTTGGTGCCTGGAGGCGGATGCGGATGTCAAAGAGGTGGTGTGTGAAGCAGCCGTCCGGGGCCCGGAGCTGGAAGACCCACTTCGCGTGATCGATTGCTAGACGCTGAGGCAGATCAATCAAACCGAAGCCGCCGTGATCAAGAGGGGTGCAGAGGCGTGACCGGGAGACCTTCGGACGTTGCTGAGTACCATCCGAAGCCCGATCGTGAATGGCGAGCATGACGGCCTCCTCGATCTCCTTGACAACGCTCTTGGGCGCGGGAGGAATCGGCTGTAGTACAGGATCTTTGTGTAGCAGTAGATGTTAATGATCGAACACTTGGCTGCATATGGGAGATCGTACATCGGAATTGAGCGTATCCGAGCGACGGTCGAGGCCTTGCATCTTCCCAGCCCGCATCCTCGGCGATCTCCACCCCGACCTGAATACTAAGTAGTAGCGAAACTGCGAATCGCTGAGACGCCAGGTCCCGAGCTCTGGGGCGATCGGCCGATCCCGAAAAGCTCCAAGGGGTAGAGGAAAGATTTGACGTTGCTGAGCTTGCTGGCACTTGCCCGTTCGTAAAGCTCGATCGCCCGATTGAGGTGGTCGAGGTCCGAGAGGTTGTGGAGTGCGCAGCAAGCATCGTCGGCAAAGAGAAGTTCTCGAATGTTTTGGAGGCCCGCAATATCGATGCCCTTGGCTCTCAATCGAATCTGACAGGCAAAACCTTCGATCGCCAGAACGAAGAGAGACGGAGCCAGAGGATCACCTTGCCGAACGCCCGACAGGATGTCGAAGGCGGCAGAGAGCCAACCGTTGAGGGAGATCGAGGCGGATTGGTTGGTGTAGGTCGCTCGGTACCATTGGCGGGCTTTGGGGCCGAGGCCAACGGCGCAGAGGACTGCATCAAGGTACGGGTGGGAAAGACGATCGTAAGCCTTTTCAAAGTCCATCACCACTAACATGCCGGACACGGGTGTTGAGCCCGGAAGTCCAGGGTCCATGAGACACTGGACCTCAGCGATTTTCGTGTCGATCCAACGGTTCGGAACAAAGCCACGTTGGGTTGGGCCGATCAGGGACTCGAGCAAGGGAGCGAGGCGCTGGCTGTGGGCTTGCGAGATGATGCGCTCGGCCGCATTGATGAGCGATATGGAGCGTTTGTTCGAGAGCTGATCCGTCTCGCCGCGTTTGTGGATGAGATGGATGTGGGTGGTGTTGCGGGGAAGAGGTCCAGGCTGACGCCGAGTTGGGGGACTCGGAGGATTTTTCAACGAGGGAAGAGGCAGTTCCCTGGTTGGAGGCAGGCTGGGGGCAAGGGTCCGCATTAGATCAGTTCAGTTCAGATCAGATCTAATCAGTTTCAGATCTGTCTGATCTGATCTGACGGGGGTCAGATCAAGTTCAGATCAATCAAGCCTCGAGGAAAAAAATTACAAAAGTAGGCGGTACCTAGATGGTGCCATTGTGATTTCAACTGCGGCGCACCTGATCCGAAGAGAGAACGGATCGCGCCATCTCATTGCAAACACTTTCTCATGCACATAGGGATCATGCGACCCAATTCAGTCATCAAAGCGGGGAGCTCCTCCAAAAAGCGGCGGCTTAGCAAGGTGATCACATTGGAGGATATGAAAATAAGGATGAGGATGAAGATGAGGTTGTGGAGGAAGAAGATGAGGATTTCAACATGTAGACATGTAGAAGTCTCTCTGTGTTAAATTAGGCAATTTCATGTCTCAGATCAGATCAATCAAGGCAGAATCAGAAAAATTCAGATCAGATCAGATCAGATCTGGCGGTGATCTGCTCTAATGCGGACCCTTGGCTGGGGGGCAGTTTGAGTGGCAGTATTGGAAGGAAAGTTGAAGGAGAACTTGGGGCGGGCAGTTTTTGACAGAGACTCGGGCTGAGCCCTGTTGGACAGATCTTCAGTCTGGGCAGCCAGAGCCTGTTCCACTCGACGTTTTTTTTGGTCGTGCGGTCGGGGGCGGAGCTGGCGGAGGCCAAGCCGAACGTGGCTGAAATGGGCCCAGATTTGTCCACTGGCACTACACGCCCAACCCTCCCGAGCGGGATTCCCAGGCGCGATGATGAGCTGCGGCCAGATTCGGAAGCACGCACAAATAACCGCTCTAATCGCTCGTCACTCTGGGCTCACATACACATGCGCGCGCGAAAATTATGGAGAATATAAGGCAGCTTTTGCCCTATGAGGCCCCTAGGGCAAGTTTCGGGATTCAATAAGGCATTTTGTAATGCCTCGATAAGAATGAGATCCTTAAGGCCTCCGTAGGGCTTCCCTAGCGCCTCCCTACGGCAAGGCCATAAGGATTTCCCCCTAGCGCGTGTCACGAATCAGCAGTCCGAGGTCTGAGGGCAGCGCCACCGCGCAGCTTACTCAGCGCTGGGAACTTTCTAGGAGCTTCCAGTTATCTCTATGATCTTGCGCCTCAATCACTTCCTTTGGCTTCAACTTGCTTCCATGAGTTTCTGTCGCTTTCCCTGGGCTTTCCTGCGACTATAAATAGGGCTTCTGTGTAGAAATCGCTCTTGTCTTCCTTCTGCAATCTTGATCTCATAGTCAACTCCCCAGTAACCTCCAGCTCCCTCGGCCTCTGTTCTAGTACTCTTACAAAAACAACTACATCAATCCCGCATCTTGTCCCGTCATCCTCGCTATCGCCTGCTGCCTACGGCTCAGCAACCTCAACCCTGACAGTAGATCAAGATTCCCCATTGATCTAGTTGTTCGCCACCATGGACCGCCCGCCTTCTGCCACCATGGAGGACCTCACTCAGGCATTGCTCGACAGCCTCATTGACCAGCTCCGCACCTTTCAAGCTCAAAACCAAGCCCTTGAAGCCGAATGCCGTTCACACCTCTCTGACAAGGAGAACTACCAGATCACCGTCACCGCGCTTGCTAATCAGCAACAAACCCTCTCCGACTTTGCCAAGGCCGTCATCGACCAGCAGAAGGAGTCCATCGATGTCATTAAGTCCGGCCTGGCCAACCTCAACATCACTGCTCCAGCCAACACTACAATTACTCCTGTCAAGTCGCAACTTGCCAAGCCTGACAAGTACAATGGAAAGGAGAAGGTCAAATTCAAGACGTTTATCACCCAGATCAAATTTTACATCTTCGGAAATACATCCTCCTTCCCCATGGACGAATTGAAGATCGCGTTCATCATCTCGCATCTAACTGGCGACGCGTTCCAACACTTCGAACATGCTATCAATGCCAAGGACGACTCCAAGCCTGAGTGGCTCACCAACTACCAGAAATTCCTCAATCAAGCCGAACTTGTCCTAGGTGATCCCGACTACAGGAACAACCTTACTCGTCAACTCATGTCCCTTGTTCATTTTAGCACATCTGAGGCCCGAGGCACGAGGTACGTAAGTACGAGAGCCAAAGATGGTAGTAAAGATAGTTCAATATATTGCAAGACTAACCTGAGGCCCGAGGCACGAGGTACGTAAGTACGAGAGCCAAAGATGGTAGTAAAGATAGTTGGAGAAGAGAGAGAAGAGCCAAGTGCGCGCGCACTAGGGAGGCTAGAGGCGCGCGGCTAATATCAACAACTAGATACTAATCTATTCTAAGTGGGAGGAAACAGTAATACCCTTTTGACACACCCCCGTGCTGTCATACCACTGTACCCCGTAAACCCAAGTTTTCCCGATGGAAGAGGAACGGTTTGGGACCCAAGGCCTTGGTGAAGATGTCGGCAAACATGTCTGCGGTGGCAATGTAAACAACGTCGATCTCCTTGGCGACGCGTTTGCGGACATAATGCTTGGAGATGCGCACATGACGAGACCCTTGGTGTTTGGTTGGGTGCTGAGCAAGGGCGAGAGATCCTTGGTTGTTGCCGTAGATGACGACAAGGCCCGGGACGGGATGACCAAGTTCGGCCAGAAGCTCGCTGAGGTGGATGGCGTCACCACTTGCATACAATAGGGAGAGGTATTTGGCATTGGTGGTAGACTTGGCGACTCGGTGCTCGCCCTTCGAGCACCAAGCAATGGCAGCTCCTGAGTAGATGAATGCGTAGCCCATGGTCGAACGCAAGGTGGTCAAACAGGCACCCCAATTTGCGTCCAAATACCCATGGAATGTCACGTTGTTTTTGCGATAAGTGAGGCCCAAGTCCAGTGTGCCTTTGATGTACCGGAGGACCTGCGTGATAGCCGTCCAATGCGCGGGGCTGGGTTGTTGGGAGAAGCGAGCAAGGTAGGCAACGACATAAGCGATATCGGGCCTGGTCCCAACCGCTGCGTACATCAACGACCCGATGGCTTGCAAGTAGCGGGTGCGATCCTGAGGCATTGCGGATGAGTCTTGGAAATCGAGGACCACACCTGGTTGCATTGGGATGCTGGCTGGCTTCGCGTTGCGAGTCGGAACTTGTCCAGCAGGTCGCAAAGATAGCGCTCCTGAGAGAGCGTGATGGAGCCATCTTGTCCGCGCTTCACTTGAATGCCCAGGATGTACTCAGCGGGGCTGAGACGCTTGATCCCATATATGAGTTCCAATGCATCGAGCACTCGATCAACGGAGGGTCCAACCAACAGCAAGTCATCAACATATAGGGCAATGTAATGCGAGTGCCCGTCGTGGTCACGGCGGTAAATGCAGATGTCGGATTTTGTGGGGATGTAGCTGAGCAAACGAAGAGTCGAGTCTATCTCCGCATTCCAGATTGTGCCGGCCTGGCGAAGGCCGTAGATCAACTTCGATAGTTTGAGTATTTTGCCAGGGAGGTCGATACCTTGGGGAACGCGCATGTAGAGGGGCTTGTCCAGCTTGCCATGCAAGTATGCCTTGTTGACGTCGGCTTGATGGATGTGGTAACCGTTCACGGCGGCGAGAGCAATGAGTGCGCAAATGGAGGTGAATTTGACGACGGGAGCGTAGTTCTTCTCGAAATCCAAACCGGGACGTTGTGAACATCCATGAGCTACTATTTGCGCTTTGTGGTCGGTGATATCTCCATGCTGGTTTCGCTTGGTCCGGAATACCCACCCCGATTGCAGAAGGATTTCGCCCAAAGGGAGGTCACAAGATTCGATGATTTCGAACACTTCATACTCGTTGAGAAGCGAATCGAACTCGTTGCGGGCGGGAGGGTGCCAGGCCTCCTCTTGGCCCGTTCGGATAACGTCGGCTCTTGGGGACATATATCGCATCATTGAGAATGAGCTTGGTACCGCTGTCCGTGACAAGCTTGACGGAGCCAATACCTGAGGCGTTCACCGTTCCGCCGAGGCCTTGCATGACGTGTGAGGCGGGCGAGATGGGACCATCGAAGAAGGACGAGTCATTGAACACGTGATACGCGGACGCTGAGTCCAAGAGTAGATTTGCAGACTTGCTGAGGTTCACGAAGGCGGGCGCAGCGAAGAAGGCCATGTACGCATTGTCGTCATTCGCGGCGAGGGCCGGAGCGGAGGGGGGAGAGAGGCCCTTAAACTCCTTCAATGCAGCCTTCAGCTCGAGGTACTTGTTACGCCTGGTGATGTCGGGACACTTCTCGACCCAGTGCTTGCCTTGTTGGCATGCGGGACAGTTACCCGGCGGAGGACCCGACCTATCCCATCGACCCTTTCTATTCTGGCCCGCTTTTGTCGTCGAACTCGGCGTTTGGGCCACTAGAGCTGGAGTAGACTCGTTGCGAAGTGTGCGAGCAACCGATTCCATTGACGCAAAGATCTCTTCAACGACTGGAAGCTTGCTTTTGTTCGGCTGAAGCGTGTAGAACGTGGTGCGCCAGCTATTGTAGAGGGGAGGTAAGTTGTTGATCATACAAGCCGATATGACTTGTTCAAGATCGAGTTGGGCCATTTGAAGGTGATTGATCAGAACCATGGCTCGGTTTGTCCACTCGTTGAAGCCAGCCCAGGTCGAAGGAAGTTTCGGCATGTTGAAGAAGTCACGGATCAGCGTGGAGTGTGATTGCGCGTCACTGGGAGCGTAGCGTTTCGCGAGGGCGACCCAGCAGGCGTGAGCATTTCCGCCCTTCTGAGCGACGGGGCCTATCGTGCCCTTCGCGACGGTCGTCAGCGAGCCGGCGAGCACACGGGCCGCGTAATCCTCCCATCGCGAGTGCAGTTCGGGCAGCCAGGCTTTGTCGTGGCAACCGGTGCGCAAGTATAGGCATACCTCGCGAGGCACGGTAAGAGACATGGTGAGGTCCCAGTCGACGTAGTTATTGTCCGAGAGTTTGGACTCGTCGGGGAATGCCGGAGGGCTCGTGGGCGGCAGCAGGTTCCGCTTGGACACGTCGTTGTCATTGACAGAGCGGCGTTTCTTGACGAGGTCGTCGAATTGCTCGCGTGTGAGTAGAACGTGCATGGGAGGGACGACTATGTTGGGTTGGCTCGACAATGGCGAAGGTGGAGGGGGCGGTGTGCCCGTCTCATCGTTGCCGGCCATGCTGTTTTCGTCGTCGCTGTCGGGAAGGGCGATGTTGGCTGGTAGATCGGTGTGGCTCATAACCTTTTAGCACATCTGAGGCCCAAGGCACAAGGTACGTAAGTACGAGAGCCAAAGATGGTAGTAAAGATAGTTCGATATATTGCAAGACTAACCTGAGGCCCGAGGCACGAGGTACGTAAGTACGAGACCCGAAGATGGTAGTAAAGATAGTTGGAGAAGAGAGAGAAGAGCCAAGTGCGCGCGCACTAGGGAGGCTAGAGGCGCGCGGCTAATATCAACAACTAGATACTAATCTATTCTAAGTGGGAGGAAACAGTAATACCCTTTTGAAAGTTCAGTCCGGCCCAGCCTCGGTTTACGCATCCAAGTTTACTCAGATATCGTCACATTTGGACTGGAATCAGGCCGCACTCATTGCGCACTTCCACAAGGGTCTCAAGCTCGATCTTCAAGTTCAATTGGCGCTTCACGACGACCCTCAAGATCTCCAAAGTCTTATTGAACTGGCAATCAAGGTCGATAACAAATTGCACCTCGCGCGCCACAGAACGAACGCCTCGACACAATTTCGTCAAACCAATTGGCAGTACAGTCACAGCGTCAACAGTCCGTTACGCACTAGCCCCGTTTCTCAACTACAAGCGAACCCCTCAACGGCAAACACCTCAG
Organism: Microbotryum lychnidis-dioicae p1A1 Lamole; assembly: GCA_001244265.2. Lineage (NCBI taxonomy): Eukaryota > Fungi > Basidiomycota > Microbotryomycetes > Microbotryales > Microbotryaceae > Microbotryum > Microbotryum lychnidis-dioicae. Next base: position 1,715,022 of record CDLV01000004.1, on the reverse strand, counting down.
GCCCAGCTCCCATGGATCTTGATGCAACGCGCAGTCGTCGAGGACCCTTATCCGAGGAGGAAAAACTCCGCCGCCGCACAAACCGCCTCTGCATGTGGTGCGCTAGTGATCAACACCTTCGCGCCCAATGCCCCACCGCGCCACCAATGATCCCAAGACACATCGCTCTCAATGCCTCGTTCACAATCACCGATCCTTTGGCCAACTCTGCCCCTGACTCGGGAAACTAAGGCATCCTCAGTCTCCGTGCCAGTCCGAGGATGTCCTGCACCGGCACACTGTTCCCACAAGTCTCGTCGCCTCCAAGTCCTCGATATTCGCAAGAAAATTCGACCCGCTTCCCGAAGACCACCTTGTTCTGCCCTCGTATTCAATCTCGAGTCCTCATCCCGATCTGGCCACTGTCTCTGTGATTCTGGCGCAACCTCTATCTTTGTTTTTGAGTCATTTGTGCACGACAACCATCTTCAACTCATCGCGCATCCCACGCCCATTCCTCTCTACGTGATTGACGGACGACCAATCCAATCCGGCAACATCACCCACTTTGTCCATCTCGAAGTCCAATTCAATGTGTTGTGGATTTGGACTTGGAGTACCAATGAATGAATGAAGATTCGCTGTAGCTACACGGCGTTGATAGATGACCTATTGTGAGATAGAGTATCGCCAAGGTCAATCAACTTGTAGCAGGCGAATGGGCGAGATAGATATCGAGTGTGTGTTAAAGAAGAAGGAGAGAGTGAACGAGACCAGAGCCTTAGATAGTATCCGCGTGCAAGCCACCTCTTAGTCCAATCAATACGCCACACCGCCATCTGCCTCCATCCGGCGCCGCGCCACGCGCGCGCCAACTTCCCAATGCCACAAGTCCCTCTGGACCGCTGACCCTTTACTAATTTCCCACAACACAATGGGCACACTCAGAGCCTTCGTGCTGATGTGACTCAACTCGGAACTTGCCCTCTCGTCCTCGGAATGCCATGGCTCTGCCTCCACAATCCCATCATCGATTGGAAACGGAACACTCTCGTATACTCTTGCCAATCCTGTGCTCTGGGTCATACTCAGCCCATCAATGTCTCGATTAAAGGAGCTCCTCTTGTCCCCTTGGACCACAAACATCTCGACATCTCTTTCGCTTCAAGCTTCGCCTTTGAACGCCTCGTCAACAACAGCGATAACCATCATGCTACTGTTCTACGACCCGGAATCCCACCAGCTCTCGTCATCAATCCCCGCCCCCTCTCAATCATTATCAGACAATAACCAAGACTCTCTAGAATATCTCGAATCATTGAAAAATATTGTGCCCCCAGAATATCACCACTTGTCGCATTCTCCAAAGTCAAAGCCGACCAATTGCCACCCCATCGCAAATTCGACCTCAGTATCGACCTCGAAGATAACACAGCACCTCCCTTTGGTCCCCTCTACCCTCTCTCTGAAACTGAACTCCAAACCCTTTCTTCATGGCTCAAGGAAAACCTGTCCAAGAATTTCATCCGTGCCTCCACGTTGCCCGCAGGTGCCCCCGTCTTGTTTGTGCGCAAGAAGGATGAATCGCTTCGTCTGTGTGTGGACTACCGTGGCCTCAATAAGATCACTCGCAAAAATCGTTACCCCCTCCCACTCATACCTGAAGCCCTCGACCGAATACGCGGCCCCAAAATCTACACCAAACTGGACCTTCGCTCTGGCTACAATCTGGTGCGCATCAAAGAAGGGGACGAATGGAAGACCGCATTTCGAACGCGCTATGGACACTTCGAGTGCCTCGTCATGCCCTTCGGTCTCACCAACGCGCCTGCCGGCTTCCAACACCTCATGAACTCTATCTTCCGCGATCTTCTCGACGTCTCCGTGCTCATTTATCTCGACGACATCCTGATCTTCTCTGGCAACGAATGTCAACATACTCGGCACGTTCAGGAAGTCCTCCAACGCCTCATTAATAACAAACTCTACTGTAATCCCAAGAAATGCGAATTCAACCGGGCTTCAACGGAGTATCTCGGTTTCATAATCTCGCCTTCTGGAGTCTCAATGTCTCAAGACAAAGTCAAAGCAATCACCTCATGGCCCACTCCAACCTCTCTCAAGGAACTCCAACAATTTGTTGGCTTCTGCAACTTCTATTGACGGTTCATCGAAGGCTACTCAAGGGTCATCGCTCCTCTCACGCGACTCCTCAAAAAGAACACTCCTTTTCTTCTTGACTCGGCCGCGCTCTCTTCTCTCGATCGACTCAAGCAAATCTTCACATCTGGCGCGATTTTGTGCCACTTCAACCCCTTGCTCCCCAGCATCATCGAAACAGATGCATCCGACTTCGCAATTTCTGGTATTCTCTCTCAAGTCACTGACGGCCACCTACGTCCTGTTGCCTTCATGTCGCGCAAGATGTTACCCGCCGAACAGAATTACGAAATTCACGACAAGGAACTTCTGGCAATCGTTGAATGCATCAAAATCTGGCGGCACTACCTCGAAGGCTCCCAACACCCGTTCAAAATCTACACCGACCATGCCGCCCTGCAATATTTCCAGACCAAGAGGGTACTCACGCGTCGGCAAGCTTGCTGGTCAGAGACCGTCAATCACCATAAATACACCATCGAATACCGCTCTGGCTCCAAGAACAACAAGGCGGACACGCTCTCTCGTCGTCCTGATTTCTCGGAAGGGGGAAAGGCCTCTGAACAGCCGGGGCAGATTCTCCTTCGCCCTCACACTCTCGCCGCAAGCCTTGTCAAAACTCTCACCACCCTCTGATATCGCTGATCTTATCAAGTTTCACCTTTCGCAAGACCCTGTCTCGAACCAAATCGTCAACGACCTCAATCACGATTCCACGCTCCACCCTTACTTCAAGCTTCAAGACAACCTCCTCCTACATCATGACAAAATCTACATTCCAAACGCTGAACCTCTCAAAGTCAAACTGCTCGCCCAAGCGCATGACTCACTCCTCTCGGGTCATCCTGGTCAAGTAAAAACCTTTGAACTTCTCGATCGAAACTATACGTGGCCCGGCATGCGACAATTCGTCAACAACTACGTCAAGACCTGCGACAGACGTCAACGAAACAAACCAACTCATCATCGCAAGCACGGCCACCTTCAACCTCTACCAATCCCCTCAAAGCCCTGGTCGTCGCACTCTATGGATCATATTGTCGACCTGGCTCCATCCTCAGGATTTGACTGTGTCCTAGTCGTTGTCGACCGACTCACCAAAGAAGCGCATTTCATCCCGACTCACAAGACCGACTCATCTCGCGACCTGGCTCGGACGTTCCTCACTCACGTTTTCAAACCCCATGGTCTCCCAACGGACATTGTCTCCGACCGAGGCGCCACATTCACCTCCAACTGGTGGTCTGAATTTCTGGCTATGCTCAAAATCAAACCAAATCTATCAACGGCTTTTCATCCCGAATCCGATGGCCAGACCGAATGAACGAACCAGACTCTCGAACACTATCTTCGACATTTCTGCGATTATCTGCAGACCAATTGGTCTGAACTCCTTCCTCTCGCCGAATTCGCCTACAACAATTCCTTCCACTCGTCCATTGGCGCCTCCCCGTTTTACGTTACTCGTGGTTATCATCCTCGTCTAGAAGTCTCTCTCCGTGATTCATTTGTGACCGATGTCCCTGAATATCTTCAGCATCTTCGCTCTGTCCAGGAAACCGCCTGCAAACAAATTTTGCAAGCCCAAGAAACTCAAGCTGGTTTTGCCAACCTCAAAAGGAAGCCAAGCCCACCGTTCAAGGTCGGCAACCAAGTCCTGCTCAATCGAAAAAATATCCAAACCTCTCGACCCTCATCCAAGCTCGACTCCCACAAATTGGGACCGTTCCGAATTCAACGAATCATCAGCCCAGCGGCTTTCAAGCTTGAACTACCGGCGTCGATGAAGATCCATCCCGTATTCCATGTCTCGCTCCTCGAACCTTACCAAGCCAACAGTCTCGCGTCTCGATGTTCCAACCCTCCACCGCCTCCTGAAATCATCAACGGCGAAGAAGAATACCAAGTCGAACAAATCCTTGACTCAAGGAACAATCGTCGTTCAAGACGCCTCGAGTACTTTGTCGATTGGACAGGATACGGCCCTCAGTATCGTCAATGGGTCTCCGCTGCCGACTTTGATGATGACGACTCCCTCGTCATTGAATTCCACACCAGGCATCCTCACAAGCCTGGGTTTGAACGCATCCAGGGACTCAACGGAGCTCGTCCCTAAACCCGGGGGTGATGTCACGAATCAGCAGTCCGAGGTCTGAGCGCAGCGCCACCGCGCAGCTTACTCAACGCTGGGAACTTTCTAGGAGCTTCCAGTTATCTCTATGATCTTGCGCCTCGATCACTTCCTTTGGCTTCAACTTGCTTCCATGAGTTTCTGTCGCTTTCCCTGGGCTTTCCTTCGACTATAAATAGGGCTTCTGTGTAGAAATCGCTCTTGTCTTCCTTCTGCAATCTTGATCTCATAGTCAACTCCCCCAGTAACCTCCAGCTCCCTCGGCCTCTGTTCTAGTACTCTTACAAGAACAACTACATCAATCCCGCATCTCGTCCCGTCATCCTCGCTATCGCCTGCTGCCTACGGCTCAGCAACCTCAACCCTGACATGCCGTCACCATTTCGCAAGTCAGCTTGGCTCCTCGACTCTGGCACCAATTGCCACATGACGAACGACAGGGACCTCTTCTCTGAGCTTCACGCCGTCGCCGGGCCACACGTTGGGGGCGTGGCCGGTTCCCTCTCCTCCACCGGCTGCGGCACCATTCGCATCCACACCGCCAAAGGCCCCATCCTCGTGTCCAACGTACTCCTGGTGCCGGATCTGCCATGCAACCTGCTGTCCGTCTTTCAATTGGATCAACTCGGGTACCGCGTCTCCTTCAAAGCTCGTCGTGCCTGCATCACCCGGCCCTCTGGCACCGTTGTCGCTACCGCTCAAGCCGTCGGCAACAACCTTTACGCCTTGGCGCTTGGACCTACGCCCTGTACGCCAAGAGCCCTCCTTGCCACCCCTTCCAAAGTGCCCTTGCTGACTCTGCACCATCGTCTTGCGCACTTGCCCGTTGCGCAAATCAAGAACATTGTGCAGAGAGGCTTGGTTACTGGGGTGGATTGGGTGTATTTGGATGAGGAGCTCCGGGATTTTTACTGCAATGCCTGTCTCGCTTCCAAAGCGCATGCCCTCCCCTTTGCCGGTTCCAAGTCCATTGCCTCTGGCCGTCTGGATCTCATCCACGTCGATGTAGCGCAAATGCCTTGGCTTACCTTCGGTGGCCACCAATACATGCTGGTCATCATTGACGACTTCTCACGCAAGCACTGGTGTATCCTACTTGCGCTCAAAAGTGATGTCTTCCTGCGCCTCCGCGACTGGATTCTTGAAGTCAGGAATGCCACCGGTGACAAAGTGAAGACCATCCGCTCTGACAATGGCGGCAAGTTCACCCTGCACAACTTCGTCAACTTCTGTTTGGCCAAAGGCATTTGTCGGGAACTCACGATCCCTTACATGCCCCAACAAAATGGACGTGTCAAGCGCAGCAATCACACCATCAAGGAGGGTATCCTTGCTCTACTCTACTCCTCTGGCGCTGATTCATGCCTCTGGGGTGAGGCTGCTATGTACTTTGTGAATTGCAGGAACCTGATGCCTCACGCAGGCATTGGTGGTGAGATGCCCGACACTCGTTGGCATGGCTTTGCACCAGACATCAGCACCCTTTGCGCCTTCGGTTGCCGCGCTTGGCATCACCTCCCCTCGGCAAAGCACACCAACCTTGACCCCAAGGCCGTGCCCCTTCTGTTTGTTGGCTTCGATCATCACGCCAAGGCTTTCCGCCTCTTTGAGTCGTCCACGTGCAAGATACACCTCAGCCGGAATGTTGTCTTTTGTGAATCCGAGTTCCCTGCACTCCGGCCCGTCACCGACGTTCGCGCTGGACCCATCCCACTCCCCATTGTCATTAATGCTTAACGTGACCAGGTAGACCTCCCTGAGCATTCGCTCGCTGCTTCCCCTCACTCCCTCGTGCCCTGCGCTGAGCCACTCCCACCCACACCAGTAGCCCCTGACCAGGGCCCCGCGCGCGGTCCCTCCCCTGCCCGTGACGTCCCTGACCAGGACTCACTCGCACCACCTGCCTCTGACCTAGGCTCCCCTGCTAGTGAGCTCCCTGACCCGGAATCACCTGCATCCCGCTCCTCTGACCAAGGCAGCTCCGACTCGGCCCTCTCCACGCCTTGTCCTTCCCCGCGCCCCGCGGCTTCCCGTATGTTGCCAGTGCCACCCTCACTTGCTCAGTTCGACTCCCCGGAACCGATCGACCTCCTGTCACGCCCATGCAATGTTGCTTCACTATGCCGGGTGCAGGAGTTTCCCGACGATGTGGATGATGCACTCCACTCGCCCTCGGCCGTGGCCTACCTCGCCTCTGGTGCCGCCACTCTCCTCGAGACCTCACCCGCTGACCCCACGGAACTGATCACCCCTGCTTGCGACCCACCTCACTGGCGCGCAGCAATGGCCACTCCTCAAGCGGATGAATGGCGCCTTGCGGCCCGCAACAAACTTGACTCGCTCTTGCGGGATTTTTCAGCATTCACACCAATTGACGAGTCCCTTGTCCCAGCAGACTCCAAGGTCCTGGGCTCCCGCTTTGTCTTTTGCACCAAACGCGACCAGCATGGCCAGGTTAAGTCCTACAAGGGCCGCCTTGTTGCCCGTGGTGACTCCCAGCGCTCTGGTATCGACTTTGATGAGACCTTTGCACCCGTGGCAAAATTCACCTCCATCCGTGCACTCCTGGCCCTTGCTGCCGCTCATGGGTACCACATCCACCAGGCCAACATTGACAAAGCTTATCTTCACGGCAAACTCGACACACCCCTGTACATTTGTGTGCCCGACGGTATCTACATGCCGGGCAAGGTCCTCCAGCTGCACCGGTCCCTCTACGGTTTGCGCCAGGCCGGTCGCATTTGGAATGACGAGATCGATTCCGCCTTGTCTGCACTTGTCTATGTTGCCACTGAATCCGACCACTGCGTCTACGTCAGGACTACGGGCAATGTGCACCACTACATTGCACTCTATGTCGACGACTTGCTCATGATCAGCCCTTCTCTCCCGGAGATTGAGCGTACTCTTCAGGGTCTTAAGCAGCGCTATGGTGTCAAACGGCTTGGTGAGGCGGAATACATCCTTGGCATCCAGATCCGGCGTTCCCCAGACGGCTCCATCTCCCTGAGTCAGGAGCAATACCTCAAGGACGTCCTTGCCCGATTTGGTATGTCCGACGCCCATCCTGTTGCGACTCCCATGCAGTCCGATCTCCGCCTTGAAGTCAAGCTCCAGCCCACCCCGTTCCCGGATCACACTCGGTACCTGCAGGCTATTGGCTCCCTCATGCATGCGTCCACTGGTACTCGGCCCGATCTGGCCTACACTGTTGGTTACTTGGCCCGCTTCTCTCACTCGCCGTCTGCTGCTGCTTGGGGAGCTGTCAAGCACGCCTTCCGTTACCTCGCTGGCGATCTTTCTCACGGCTTACGCTACGTGTCACAAATGGAAGTTCGCCACTCCGAGTTCGGCCTCTCAGCACTCTCGTCATCCGCGTGACCTCGGCCTTCCCGCGCCTCGGACCTCATCTCCCCGCTTCGGCACCTGCACTGCTTTCTTTCTCCTCCAACTACACTTTCACAACCCTCTCGCCCCCGACTCTTACGTAATCATCAGCCAAGCTGTATTACGTGATCCTTAGCCTCAACACTATTACGTGATCCTCGTGCCTCGCCTCCTCAAGCTCGCCACCTCCGACTCCTCTGGTTTAGTTCCCCCTTTCCGTAGCTTACTTCTCTCTTTCCCTTCTGCAACTCGAATCTCGTCAAAGGTCACATCCTTGCACTCGTCCCTCGTCCTCGTCTCTCTTGAGAAGTCCCTAGAACCTCTCTCGACTTGTCCCGCGTCCCTCGCCTCTCGTCTCGAGTCCCTTCGTCCGGCTCATCCCTCCTATCTTTGTCCTTCGTGATACTACGCTCGTGGGGATCCGGCTCCGCTCTTGGGCTAATCCAATTGCAACTGGGGTGCGTGCGTCCTTTCTTCCAAGTCGACTATGGGTTACACCTTCGTCTATGCAGGTGCTGCTGTCTCTTGGTCTTCCCGCCTTCAGTCGCGTGTTGCGGATTCCACTTGTGACGCCGAGTACCTCGCGCTGTCGCACGCTGGTAGGGAAGCGATTTTTCTGCGTCAGCTCTTTGGTGAGCTTGGCCTTCCGTCTTCGAAGCCTGTTCTCATCTATGGCGACAATCAAGGCGCCATTGCCCTCACCAAGAACCCGGTTTTCCATGCGCGGACTCGGCACATTCGCCTCCGCGAACACTTTGTCCGGGATATGGTGTCCCTGGGTGATATCATTGTTCAATACATCAACACTGGCGAGATGACGGCGGATATCTTCACCAAGGTGTTGTCTCGTGACCTCTTTGCTCGGCACCGCGATCGCCTTGGCGTCTGTGCTCCCTGATACTCGAAGTAGGGGGGGTGTGAGATTGACAGCCTCCTATGTTTCCTTCTCGCATCATGTCTCCTTTTCTCGGTCTTATTTTACCGCCTTTTGGCCTGTCTTTCCACACCTTAGCTCTCTTCCTTCCTGGGCTGGGTCCGTGCACCTGACAAAGGCGGCTGGCCCAGCCGCGCGCTAACCCGAGCCAACTGGCTCCGCGCTCCTCTCTCTCCTGCTCAAGCAACTTCTTGGTCTGGTCTCCTTGGTCCGTCAATCAGAGCCTTACCACCGCTTGAGCAGCTCTACAGGTCCCACCGCACTTCCTTCCCAATCTAGCAGCAAAACAGCTCGATTTTCTGACATCCGAGACATGGTCCATTGCCAACAGAAGAAACACTATCTCAGCCGCCCCAGCACTGTACTGTGCCGTGGACCCTATGAAGAGCTTAGAGCCACTCGGTCCTGCACACAGATGCTTATCAGTCAAAGACGAACGGACGTCGCTTCTACCGTGTGCCATACTGCCCACTGTGCCTCAGTAGATCTTCGGTTTTACTACTCAGTTTTGCATACCCAGAAATCCTATGCTACAGCCAGTTAAAAAACAACCAATAGTACAGTGTACTAGGAACGTGTCCACCGCCTCAAGGAGGTTTCAAGAGTGCAGATTTTTTCGACCGGTCTTCCACCCTTGGTAAACGAAGCGAACCGTGCGCAATCCGACCCCTGGTCTTCAACCATTGGCAACCTCGGCAAGGAGTTAGAGAACTTGACTCCGAAGTTACCGAACCTACCACCGAAGTTGTAGAACCTGACGCCGAAGTTGGAGAACCTCATACTGAAATTGGAGAACCTCGGCACAATCCGAAAAACCTGAGCACCAAGGTGCCACCTTTGGACCGAGTGAATGCACGGTGACCAACCTCACCTCAAGCGCCCACACCGTTATGGACCTCCTCGAGGTCCCACACCGTGAAAAACTTCGCACGCGCGCGCCGAACCATGGCGAACCTCCCGGCCAGGTGCGGCACCGGTCTAAACGGTCGTCTTTTTGGCCTTTCTTGCTATGTGTAAGACGACATTTGAGAGTAGAACCAACGAGGCGAGCGTGTCTTGGTTGCAGTGGTTTGTTGTCGCTTTGCTATAGATGTATCGCACTGTAGGACACAAGACTTGTGTCAAACGAGAACTTCACAGCTCAACTGCCACTCAAAACAACGTACCAATTCCGATAGACTGCGCTTCTTCTCCATAAGCAGACTTTGAGGTCGGCGTGTTGCGCATGCAATCGCCTAGCTCGATGAGATTCCGATACTGGTTTGGCGGGCCGAAAAAGCAGGCTTTGAAGATCGAATGAGGACCCGAGTCGGGAGGGCGAGCCATTACCAAGGAGATGAAGGTGGAGGGTATAAGTCCATACGATGTTTCGAAATCGGGATTCTGCACTCGTCCAGCTCGAAGGACGCTGTCTACTGACAAGTTCACCGCGGCTTCACCGAGCCAATCATGACCTGGGTAGAGACGCGAATATGCCTCAGATACGAGATGAATACGAGTGGCCAGCTGAAGGATTGGTGTACTGACTTAAGGATCTCAGGAGATAAACCAAACTCGTTCCACTTGCAAGAAGAGGCAATGGTAGAAGCCCGTCTTGCTCTTGCCATTGCAGTCCGTTCAGTATGCGACGTGCGACAGCGATACGGTTGCGGTCAATTTCGTTGATAACGACAATTTTGTCAATCCATCGTTGAGCTCGCAGCGCCCAGCTTTGAACGTCTTTTGCTCGGAACCCCTAATATTCTCTAACAGCCACTGAACTAAAGTGATTACCGAAAATGGCTAGTGACTTGTTCAAGCGCGAGCATCGCGAAGCGCGTTTCGAAGCGAAGGCAAACGGGCCCAAAGCCATGCCGTAGGCTGCTCAGGGTAGGCCAAAATTGGGCCGACTCACGGGAAAATGTCAAAATCTGGGCATGCGCCTCGGGGGCGAAACGGGTGTTTCGTCCCAAAATGTCAATTTTTTGTGATGCGCTTCGACGATTTTCAGGATTTTGGGTCCTCAAAATGTCAAAAAAAAACATGCGCCTCCGGCTGAGGTTTCGGGGGTCCTATCAGGCGGAGCCGCGCGTCTCGCGTACTAGGCCAGGCTTGCGCTTGCGGTTCCTCTGCCTTCCACACCAACCACCTCATTCCCTGCCATCATGTCTGACACCGAGGTAAGCGCGGCGAGCAAGATAGTGCCACACGCGACCAGAACCATGTTGCTGACTCGAATGTACTCTCTTCTCTGTCGGTCGTTGCTGTGATGCTCGTTCGTCGCTTCTCCGTCGCGATCGCCCTTTTTTTTCCCTGACGCCCAATCCGCGCCCGGCGACGACACTCACCTCGCTCTGGCCCTCGCCCCCGCCGCCTGCCCGCGCTGACTTGGTGCTGGCCGCTCGCCTACTGCGATACTGCCTGCCCATCCTCGGAAACGAACGGCCGGTCGTCGACTGACATCCTCCCGGGTCTCCCTCGCCCTCTCGCTAATCGACACCTGCATCACTCTCCTCACCTCGACTCGGAATATTGGTTATTGCCTCTTTGAAACCAACAGCAAACCAGGGACCAGGAGCATGAGGAGACCACCTTCGAATCGGCCAACGCTGGTGCCTCGTTGACCTACCCCATGCAGTGCTCTGCGCTCCGCAAGGGTGGATACGTCGTCATGAAGAACAAGGCCTGCAAGGTCAGTGGATAGCTTCTTCATTGTCCTTAACTTTCTGCATCGTCCTCGTCTGTCACTGTTGCGGGTGTACACATCAGCGTGGTCGTATATTTGGGTCGTAGCATCAGTTGTGTGGACCCCCGAAGTGGCTCGGCCAGACTGGTCCGAAAACGCGGCCAAGAACCGGACTTCGCTACGAGCGCACGTCCATCAGCCCGCACCCTGGTTCCCACCGCTGGCTCTCTTCTTCACTTTGCCGTCACGCCAAAGCGAACGGCATCTTCGACAGACACTGCTCTTCTCCCCGAACTCGTATCACTGCTGACCCGTGCTGCACCCACACTTCCATCCCGTCCTTTGTTCCGTCACCTCGCACCTCGTTGGATGCCTTTTTGTAGATCATTGACATGTCAACCTCCAAGACCGGCAAGCACGGACACGCTAAAGTCCACTTGATCGCCACCGACATCTTCACCGGCAAGAAGCTTGAAGATATCTCGCCCTCGACCCACAACATGGACGTTCCGAAGGTCACTCGTATGGAATACCAGCTCATCAACAGTGCGTTGTCGCACGCCTCGTCCCTTGTGCACTGATCGTAAATCTTGCTCACGAACACGATTGATTCTTTCTGAACACAGTCGATGACGGTTTCCTCAACTTGATGACCACCGACGGTACCGCCAAGGACGACGTCCGTCTCCCCGAGTCCGAGATCGGCGACCAGATCCAAGCCGCCTTCGATGACGGAACCGATGTGAGTGACAAGCAGGCCATGGACAGACGCTTGACCGCTTGTCGTGTGCCGATACTTATGCTTTCTCGTCTCGTGACGTCCTATCAGCTCCTCGTCACGATCATCGCCGCCATGGGCCAGGAGCAGGCCATCGCCTTCAAGGAGGCCCCCAAGGTTCGTCTTCTTTCCCGGTTCAGCGGGTCTCACAGTCAGTAGCACGGATCATTGACGCCCCTAAACGTATGCTCTCGATCCTACAGATGTAAATCGCTTCTCCAACCAAAAGGAATCGACATGTCTACCCCCTCTGTTCCCTCGTTCCCATTTGCATTTCTTCTTTCCGCTTCCCGCTCCTTCCTTGTCTCAAAATCTCTTCCCTCCTCCCCTTCCCCACTCTTTCCCCCCCTAACCCCTCTCCCAATCTCTCTTCCCTCGGTCTATATGGTGGTTCGATCCGGTCGTCATCTCGTGCTCAAGTAGGCGGTCGCCTTGGTTGGTGAACCTCGCCTGAGCTTGGATTGACATCAGCGACATCGAATCATAGAATGTGCTGGGCGTATTTGTCGCGTGTGTGCTTGTGTGTGTCCGTCGATGGACACTGGGTGGTGAATGTATGAAGACGGCGGTGTTTTGCGATGGGTCAAAAGCCTGGCCCATCTTCTTGCTTCCTTTTTCGATGCAAACACGAAAAAGGATTCCCTTGATCCGGGCCGCCCCAAATCACGGTGGCCCGGGTCGAGGGCCAAACTTCCATCTTGTGTGCTCCAAGGGATTCTTGTTTGGAATACAAACCGGTTCTTTTGGTGTCGTTTAAGTTGCCCGTCTTTCGTCGCGAGCAGGGAATTTTTGCACCTGCGACCTTCGGTTATGAGAACACTTCTCAGTTGCAAATGACCGTCTCTGCTCCCAGCAATGCTTCAACTTTCCGCGGATACGCCTACGGCCTGTCATGTCGACTCAGTCGGCGGTGAGTGATACAACCTTTGCACAGAGTGCACCTGCGCAGTGGAGCCAGAAACGGTCATCGTGACCGTCTGCGATCCACTGCCACTCGATGGCAGCAGCGCTCCAGCACGGCCTTCAAGTGGCGGCTTAATTCGTCGCAAACATTTTTCCCTAACTCTGGGCGATGTTTAAATCCGGACGCAAGACTTTCAGCTCAGAGCTGCAAATAGTACGTATAAGCACTCTCTGCTTTTGAAGCGCCGTGGAGCGCGGCGAAGCTCCCAGGTCCGAGTCGGATCCAGGCCAGGCTTCTTCAAGCGGCCGAACGTTCGCGTGACAGCAAGGAGCGAGTACATCTTTGCATGTCACCCTCAATCTTCTTTGTCCCGAGACCTGACCTTGAATTTACACCGCGTTGAGAGACTACGATCGCAAGTTGCAACCCGCCAGGTGACTGTCTGCCAAATTTCGAGGTCGGCGGGCTCAGAATCTCGACGCTAAAGATCTCCTAAAGATCTCGCTTTCCCAGCGATCACTAAAATTACAGCTTGGCACCCGGGCGGCGTGCACGCCGCTTGCGCCTGGTAGACGAGATCGGGCAGAGACTCAACAACTGGCGCTTCGTCGCTCGTCGAGCGTCTCGTGTCGGCCAAGTTGGCCGTAATACGACGAGCAGTCTCCGACTGAACGTCATTTGTGCCGAACTCTGTTGATGAATATAAATAGTGAATACATAATAAATGGCTTGACTTGGTGTGTTGTGAATGAGGATTAGCAAGAAGGCGGCTATCGGTTCTTTGATTAGAAGCGCGCGTTTGTTTAATGAAGCCTGGCGATGCGCACCAACCGTTGTCTTCTCTCCACGGTTGGATTACACGCTCGTCAGGTACGTACATCTAGCATTACGGCTACTATCATATGTCATTAATTGACGGTTGGATTACACGCTCGTCAGTCTCTTATTGCTTGGTCTGGGCTTGGGGGCGAATCTCCCCACGACAAGGCCCCGCGAAGAAACCGGCGACCCAACCGGCGTAGATTGCGCCGCCGCGAGCGAGGCCGAAAGGGGGGAAACAGGGGGTCGAAGGGAGAGCTCGCCCCCTAGCACAAACCAAGCGAGTTTCTGGGCGATCCTCAGATCCTATGTTCCACATTACCGGAGACGCGTTCGCGATTGACCGGGTGCGCGGCGTTCCTGATCACCGACAGCGGATTCGAGCGGAGAGAGCCGACTTGAAGGCGAAGGCAGTCGTAGTCAAAAAGCTCCGCGATGCGACCCTTGCATGGAGAAACGGGGAACTTCGCTAGCCGTTACCTCACGCGATGCGTCGTTATCGTCCGAAACGTGGTTGCTCGGAGCAAAAGGTTCCCTGGGAAGGTGACGGAGGCCGAAGTCGAAACCCGCGCGAATCTGGGTCGGGATCAAAGCGACTTGCTTGAAAGGAGTATCGCCACAGTGTACGCAAAGGCGATTCATGGCCGATTGCCATCGATTAAAGTTGCGGGGGATAACGACATCGGTCAATGCGGCACGTAAACTATGATGGAACGGAGAGCGGGGAGCTTATCCAACCCCGACCTAGGGGCTCTCGCTGACTCGGAAGAGGCATTTGTAACCATATGAACAGGAAAACTAGTGTCCCGTTGAGAAGGGTCCGTAGTATATATGTCGAAAAAGAAGTGTCCGTGTGGAATGCCCAGCTAAGACCTGGGCGGGTGACACTGGATGCGTGGAAAACGTCGGCACCGAAACATACGGGGCCAATGAGGGGGCTTTGAGAAAGCGACCACATTCGCGGACGGATCCGGCCGTATGATAGAAGTAAAGCCAACATGGCCGGACGATAGAAGTCAAGCCAATATGGCCAGATGATAGAAGTACAGCCAATATGGCTGTAAGATAGAAGTAGAGCCGAACATGGCTGTGTGACGGAAGTAAAGCCGAACATGGCTATAAGGAGTAAAACCGAACGTGGTCATACGAAGTAAAGCCGAACATGGCCATACGAAATAAAGCCGAACATGGCCATACAAAGTAAAACCGAACATGGCTATATCATAGACGTGAAGCCGAACATGGCCATACGAAATAAAGCCGAACGTGGCTGTACGATAGAAGTAGAACCGAACATGGCTGTGTGATGGAAGTGAAGCCGAACATGGCCGTATCAAAGGTGCGCGAATTGCGAATAAACTCACTGGCGATTGGAAAATTTGTGATACGAGGCTCCGGACGAGGAACGAGTGAAGACATCCGAGTTGAATTTGTGGCTGGGACGAATGGGTGGGTGGTTCAAGAACGTCAATCCGCAAACGATGCCGAGATTTGATGCTGGCTCCAGGTGTGAACAGGCTTAATGGTATCGCTTCTGGTCGCCGCGTTGGACGCGATGTCAAACAACTCCGACGAGACGGTGACCGGCGAGTCCGCATAGGCAGAAATTAACTGGCACGGGTGTGGGACGTGGTGACGTTGTTGGAACTGAAAGACTTCTTGTGGTAGTCCGATGCTCCCGCTTGGAAACTCCTGTAGAGTTCGCGACCGAAAGAGGCTAGTACTAGGTCATGCGGGCCCGGTCCACCACCAGACGCATCATAGCAAAAAACGGGGGTATTTCGGGTATGGCTTTGGGAGTGCGCGCTTTGCCGAGACGATCCCGGCGCCATCCCGGCGCTCGGCGCTCAATTCTAGGACGATTACGGCACGCGCTCGCCCTCTTGGGACCATCCCAGGATCGGGAAGGAATTTCAGGACGGTTTCAGAATCGAAAGTCGGACGCTGGAATGATCTCGGGACGGTCCCAGCGGCGCTAGGTTGCCAGTCCGGATATGGTTCTGGAACTCTGGCGGAATCGTCCATGGTACTGGGAGTAGGAGGTAATTCCGGGATGGTGCTGACAGTGTACCAGGATACATAGGCTTCCGGCTAGTCAGAGGCATGATGTAGGGCTTGTATAGCATGTGCAGAAATTCTACCCCTCGGGTCCAAAGGACGGCTCGGTATGCAAGCGCAGTACAGATGAAAGATATGGATTGCAATTGCCGTGAATTACGACGGCCGTAGTTGAGGCGAGGTTGGGTCCAGCATGAGCAGGGGCGAGCCGAGAAAGGAGGAGAAAGGCCGAGACACGACAAGACAGCCGACGAGAGCCGGTCTTAACAGTCCTTGCCTCTGCTCCACTCACGCGCTCGCTCACCCAGTTGCAAGAGGGTCCCCAGTCATCATCGGCGAGGCGACGTCCGCTGACCCCTACTCACCGGTTAGCCTTGACTCATGATGAAGGACTGTTCTTGCCTTCGTACTCTATTGCCCATGGGCATGTTTGGTACGGGCGATTTGATGGTGCGACCGACGGGCCACGTTCACGGTCGACCTGACTCGACTTGACCTCGCCTGCATGCTGCTACTACCCTCACTTGGCTATCCACCACTCTTCAAGCCCACAGGTACGGGTTGAACAATCGATACATCAGGTGAGTAGCAAACGACAAGGTCCTCACGGGCTGCCCGACTCACCGTGCGGAGCGTCGTCACCCTTGTTGTGCACGGTTCTCCCGTCTCAACGGGCGGGACTTCTCCTGTCTACGCACTCCCGCCCGTTGCCATTCGACTCTTGACTGTACAATGTGTGATATGCCCCACTCTCCACTTATCGAATCTTCGATCCATGACCGCAATACTTTGCCTAGCTGACTCGCTCTCTGGTGGGCTTTACGTTCCTTCCCCAGATGGGCCGACTGGCTAGCCCCTGTGCCGATTCGGGTTAGTCTCTCCCTCTCGTCCCACACCTCCGACCTCGTTTGAAGCTCTTCTTCCCTCCTTTTGTCAATTCCAGCTTTGCTGATGTTCGTGCTGAGGTTTGTCGATTCTCCATCTCTGTCGTAGTTAGATTCGTTTGGACACCATAGTGAGCCTCCTACGCCTCCGCCAGGCTGTTGACGGCTCAAGGCCATACACTGACCATCAACTAGTTTCGTACAGAATACCAATCATACAAATGCATTTCATAGCCCAACGTGGGTCACCGCCGGTTCATCTTCGAGCCGCTCGGTCGCTTTTCGGCATCAGAGCCTTGGAGTCAGGGGCTTAGCTGACTCGCTCGCGGTTCACTGACAATGTCCCCGACAGCTTACCATAGCAGCAGTTCTGGGTTAATCGCTCTCTCTCGGCTACTTGCTAGCTATTAGTACTAAAGTCTCGAACATAGAGCAGGCCGTTGACACGCTCTATTGGCCCCAGACAGAATGAAGCGTTGGCCTTCATCGGGCGCAGCCACCACGTCCGGTAGGTGCCGTGTATGCGAGTCTAGAGCAATATTACGTTTTTTGTTTAGCCTTGCACTATATTACATGTGAAAACCGCACCCGATTACAGCGAGAGAACGACCGCAAAAGTGATTACAAATGAATCAAGCATTACGAGTATGCATAAGTAAAAATCAAATTGTTCACTAATCGATCCCACAACTATCCTGGCACCATCTCGGGATCATCCCGGGACCCAGGACTATCCCGGCGGCGTCCCAGCAGCGTGCCCAGACCACCGTCAATTCCTGGACCGTCCGGGGACCATCCCGGGACCCGCGCCGATCCTGGGATGGTCCCGGGATGGTCGCAGAGTTGGGGCGCCCAACTCTAGTAGTGCGCCGTGATCGTCCACGGTCATCCCAGGATGGCAACCATCCCTCGGCCATCCCACGGCCGTCCCGACCCCGTCCCAAAACCATCCTCAAAATATCCGCCTTTTTTGCTATGATTCGCACCCGCATCAGCGGCACCAAGAGCACTAGCACTGGCACCAAGACCGCCAGTAACCGGCACCAACAGGACCGCCAGCCCCTACAGCTCCGCCAGCTCGGCCAGCATCTCCAGTACCATCGGCTCTCCATACCCAGTGTCGGACATCAATCTCGGAGACGGCGAGACCGTCGCCCCACCCCCCGAGTCTTGAAGCACTGCACGTGAGACTGTGTCACTGACTCACTGTGAGTGCCTCAGCTTCAACCCACCAACTGGCGACCGTGAATGTGAGCTTGCATCACTTTGTCCCCGTCTTGTCCACCTGTCGACTTGCTGTCGCTTCCAACTTGAAGTATGTGCCGATGTCAGCTTCAAGGGCCAGTTCTACGACCTCAGCACCAAATCATTCAACCAATCCGACAACCGACCTTCCTGCCGGCCGGCCCGTTCTCGGTCACTGGAGGCCACGTTTGACTCACGAGGACCGACGAGACTCCAGCGAATGACGCAAGAAGGTCAAAATTATTCTGGGCGAAAGTCTTGACGACTCGGAGGACCTACCCTCGGCCCGTGCAGATCGAGGCCATTGCTGTACTTTTCAAACTCGACCAATTTGGGAACCGGGATCGATATGATGCTGTGTTTGTCACAGCACCAACGTTCAGGCAAAAGTGTTATTTTCGAAGCCGTGTATCTTATTTATGGACGCCGGGCCGTCAGCATTGTTGTTAGTCCACTAAATGCACTGAGCAATCATCCGGTGAGTTTTTCTGTCGACTGGGCTTGCTGCACCAACATCCGTGCTGATTTCCGCAGTCACATGCATCAGCAAAAGGGCCATGCACGCAAACCCGCTTAAGGATTCGCCCGAGATTACGCGCGCTTAACAACGCTTAACGGTGCATAAGATGTGCATAAGGACGCATACGCGCATAAGAGGGCTTACGGACCGCTTTGCAGACAAAGCGCGCCGTAAGTGCGCCGTAAGAGTCCCTTATCTAGGGTACACTTAAGCGACACTTAACGCGCGCGCGGCTTAACGAGTGGTTAAGGGCGCTTAAGAGCAGCTCTAGGCCGCTTAACGACTGCTTTATGAGGTTTCGCGCGCTTACGCGCGTTTGGCCATTTTGCTGATGTGCTTCTTTCAGGCTGCCAATCTCAATCGAAAGGGAAAGAAAGCGGTTGTGGTATCTGAGGCGCCCTGGAGAGACGACGAGCTGTACAGGCAGTTGGACGACCCCAATCACACGATCTCCTTCATTCTGATCATATGTGCTGGTTGACCTCCTGTTTGGGTTGAGTGAAGTACACATGTGTTGATTTGCCTTCCTGTTTGCTGCATGTCAAATCTCCTGAAATGCATATCAACAATGCAGATTGGGCAAAGTTGATCTTGAAGGAGTTCTTTCAAGAGCGCGTCAAGTTGCCCGTCTATGACAAGGACAGGGGGTGGTGTGCATTGAGGACCGCGGAGACTGAGGCCAAGATGAGGAACCAGTTGAGCAAGCACTCGATATTTCTGAACTTTGAGCCCGGTTGTAAATGACGAGTCGGATTGGGGAGTTGGGAGGAGATGCTGGAGATTACTTGCGGTAAAGATGCTTGATGTGCAGAGTAGGCTCGAAGGTTGTAAGCGCCGGCAATATCTCCGTTCTGAAGGTGGAAGTAACCAAAAGTTCCATGAAGCAGCTTGGTTCGTCGATCCAGTTGCTGATCGTTGACGTGATGTGTGAAATCAACATTGTCAACGGTTACATGGAAGTATCGCAGAAAAGATGCGAGCGCGGAAGTAAAGCCTTCCGATAGGTGAGGGTGCACAACACCGAGAAGTCAGGACCACAATGTAGAGCGAGTGATGAGAAAGCTACCAAGAGTAAACAGCCGAGCGGGAAGAAAGCCCCGCGCGCTCCCTAACATAAACAGATCAAACTCCAATACCAAAGTGACTAATGACTAAACGCACGCGCATCCGCGCAGATACCACAGGCACAGACACATATCAAATGACACTCCCACATGCCAAGGTGGCCAGCGAGACCATCCCAAGTCCCT
The DNA here is from genome assembly GCA_001244265.2 of Microbotryum lychnidis-dioicae p1A1 Lamole. Taxonomy (NCBI): domain Eukaryota; kingdom Fungi; phylum Basidiomycota; class Microbotryomycetes; order Microbotryales; family Microbotryaceae; genus Microbotryum; species Microbotryum lychnidis-dioicae. The sequence continues at coordinate 1,695,308 of CDLV01000004.1, read as the reverse complement.
CGCGATGCGTAGCGAACTTGAGTTTGGATAGGGGTTTTGTGAAAATGTTGGCCGTGTTCAGATTGGTCGGACAGTAGCGGAGATCGATATCGCCAACCTCGATTCGTTCGCGTAGATAAAAAAAAGGCACATTCCAATGGCGTGTACGACCTCGAGGTCCGGGATTCTTCGCCAAATCGATGCAAGGTTGGTTGTCCTCGTGCAGAACAGTAGATTGACCTTGATTGATGCGAAGTTCGGACGCCAGGTTGCGAAGACCGATAGCCTCCTTTGCTGCGGTTGGGCAGCCAGAGTCTCAGACTCTGCTGTAGAAGAAGCGACCAGCGTTTGCTGCTTCGCTTCCAGGAAATGGCAGCGCCAGCCATAATAACGACATACGCTCCCACAGATCTGCCGTTGTCGTGATTGCAACCAAACGACGCGTCACTGTACACCTCGAACTCGGTAGAGTAGCCCATAGTCGACGGTGTCAGAAAGATAGCGAAAGATTCGCTTGACACAGATCCAGTCTCCTTCGGTTGGAGCAGCCACGCACTTCGCCACCGCACGAACAGCAGTCGCAATATCGGGACGAACACGTTGCGCAGCATATTGTAGTGCTTCCACAGGCGATTGGTAGACGAGAATGTCGGAGAACGGAGCACTAGAAGACGAAACAACGCGATCCTCCATTGGAGTTGCGACCGGCTTCTTCAACTTGCTTTCGAAAGTGTAGTGTTAAAGTAAGCCTCGAATGTACTTGGATTGGTGGACAAAGATGAAATCCTTGGTACAAAGAAACTCGAGACCGAGGAACGTCTTGACCGGGCCAAGTCGCTTGAGCTTGTAGACCGCATCGAAAGCCGAAATCTCGGAGTCCAGAAAAGCCTGGTTGTTCAATGCAGCAAGCCCATCATGAACAGACAAAGTGATGATCGCGAACAACTTGCTGTGATACTTGAAGTAGAGACAAGCATCGACATTGGAGCACGTATAGCCGCAATCTTCCGCGAACGTCTTGGGAAGCGGAGGGTGACGAGATGAAGCCATTGAAAGGCACGCTGTCTCGGACAGCGGAGCCTCACTGGTGACCGAAGATGACAGGTGCAAGTTATATGGATTACAACTGGTTTCTGGTGTCAGCTCGATGAGATACGATAGTGCTGAGATAGGGAACATCAGTACTCACCTAGCTTCTGGTGTCAGCTCGATGAGGCACGCGCAATCTCTTTTTCTAATGCCTGTGGCCCGTCGTAAGGCCTTGCCTTACACTCTCTCCTCCTTGACACAAGGCTCCCCTCTGAAAAAACACTCTCATTCCTTGTTCCAATGCCTCCGTGTCCTCCAGTGCCTCGGCCGGCTCCCATGAATCGCTATCCGACGGCCATGAAACCCACGAGACCAAATATTGAGTCTTCCCCACTCGGATCCTTTCATCAACGATGTCCTCGATGACCCACTCAGGTTCTCCACCTACGTCCACCGGTCCCGGGCGCGCGGTATGGTATAGCAAAGCGGTCGATCAAAGATGATATGAAATGACAAGAGAAAACGAGACCGAGTACGAGAACAAAACACGCAGAAAGTGAGAACCAGCTAAGATGCTGAATTGGATCCTAGAAGTGGTCTCTCTAAAAACAAGAAGCAAACTCCCCTCCGACGCCAGGACACTCCAATCCCTCCGGGCCAGCTTCCTCCTCTTTTCCGACACTCGGCCCTCCGATCACGCCATACTTCGTCCTGAACTTTTATCCGCTCATGTGGCGCTAGGCCGAGTTAGCCGAATCTGCACTTCCCGACTAGGCGACTCCAGCCCGATCCCCGAGACCATCGAATTAGCCGTCGCCCGCGTGACCCGAGTACTCTGATTCAGCCGACGAGATCGGGAGTCCCATCTCATTTCCGACTTTGCTGCACGCGACGGGATCCCGAGTACCACAGCGGGTTCTTGGCTTGGGGATAATTCTGAATCATTTGAGCGGTAGGCCTTGAGCTTGCCCGTGTGGAAGAACGGAACTGCAGAATTGTCCTTGTTGAGTTGAAAGGTATACGTGGAGATCCCTGGCTGCGCCACAACAATGCGATAAGGGCCGGCGAAACGGTCCATGAGCTTGGCTGCGCGGCGCTTGCGGGTGTGAAGTCACTTCCTACGGTCACTTGAGTCAAGCAGGACAAAGTCCCCGACGGCCCATGAAGGTTCGTCTGCGCGGTCCTTGTTGGCTTGGGTGGCTTGACAAACTTTGGACACAGCGAGTTGGTCTCGTGCCTCCTCGCATGACTGGAAGCAAAGTGCGAGCAGCTCGATGGGAGCTCCTCGTCGCCATCCATAGGGGCAAGCGGGGCGAGGGTGGGTGTGTACCCCAGGACAAGCTCAAATGGGGTCTTCCCCGTCAAAAAGTTGACCGGAGAGTTGATGGCATACTCACAAGCGGTGAGACATTCAACCCAATTGGATTGTTCCCTGTTAACAAGCAAGCAGAGGATCTGGAATGCGGTTTTGTTCGTCTTCTCGCTGCGCCCGTTAGTCTCGGGGTGGAACACCGAGGAAAGTTGCAGCTTGATGTTCAGACGCTTGTGCAGGGCGGACCAGAATTTGCTCGTGAACAATTTGTCACGATCCGAGACAATGCGTTGGGGCAGGCCAAAAAAACGATGCCACCCCTCATGAAAGCGGTTGGCAACATCTGCCGCTGTGTCAGCTTCGCGCGCAGGGAGGAGGTGGACATATCCTGACAGTCGATCGGTGATCGTCAAAACCCGGTCGAATGCATCAAAATCTGGCGGCACTACCTCGAAGGCTCCCAACACCCGTTCAAAATCTACACCGACCATGCCGCCCTGCAATATTTCCAGACCAAGAGGGTACTCACGCGTCGGCAAGCTCGCTGGTCAGAGACCGTCAATCACCATAAATACACCATCGAATACCTCTCTGGCTCCAAGAACAACAAGGCGGACACGCTCTCTCGTCGTCCTGATTTCTCGGAAGGGGAAAGGCCTCTGAACAGCCGGGGCAGATTCTCCTTCGCCCTCACACTCTCGCCGCAAGCCTTGTCAAAACTCTCACCACCCTCTGATATCGCTGATCTTATCAAGTTTCACCTTTCGCAAGACCCTGTCTCGAACCAAATCGTCAACGACCTCAATCACGATTCCACGCTCCACCCTTACTTCAAGCTTCAAGACAACCTCCTCCTACATCATGACAAAATCTACATTCCAAACGCTGAACCTCTCAAAGTCAAACTGCTCGCCCAAGCGCATGACTCACTCCTCTCGGGTCATCCTGGTCAAGTAAAAACCTTTGAACTTCTCGATCGAAACTATACGTGGCCCGGCATGCGACAATTCGTCAACAACTACGTCAAGACCTGCGACAGACGTCAATAAAACAAACCAACTCATCATCGCAAGCACGGCCACCTTCAACCTCTACCAATCCCCTCAAAGCCCTGGTCGTCGCTCTCTATGGATTGTTGTGGGAAATTAGTGGGGTCTGCGGTCCAGAGGGACTTATGGTCTTAGCAGTAGCGCGGGCGCGCGGGTGTTGTGCGGGGGACCGGCAGAGGCGGCTGGTTGTTTACATGAGATTGCGTCTTTTTGGCCTAGCTGTTTTTCTCTCTTCTCCACCACGCACTCGATATCACATCTCGCCTAGTCGCTCTGTTACAGTCGATTGACCTTTAGCGACCCACTATCTCACAATAGGTCATCTATCGACGTCACGTAACTAGAGACGCTCCTACAATAACAGGTTATGAGTCCATCAGAGACCATTGCTCAGGAGTCTGGGGAGATCAAGATAACCAAGCTCGGCAAGGATAATTACGAGCTGTGGTCGATTTGAGTCGAGGCGTACCTCGAGAGCAAGGGCTATGCGAGCGTCCTCGAGCATGGGCATGTGCGGCCCTCCGACGTCAGCCTGGCTGAGTGGAGGACCATGCACGGTCTGGATGCCTCGGTCACCGACACCCAAGTGGTCGTGAACTTGCAGAAGAAGGACAGAAGCGCCCGTGCCCTGATCATTCAATGTATCGACGATGCGAATCTCAAGATGGTCAAGAGCAAGACGCTCTCCGCCAAGGATATCTGGGATAAGCTTCGCCAGCATCATGAAGGGAATGCCAAGCCTTTCAAGATTCGAACGTTGTTGATGGAACTCTCGAATGCGAAGTACGGCGAAGACGAGAATATGGGCGAGTTCTTGAAGAGCATGATCGACAAGGCGGATCAACTCGACGATCTCGGTCAGAAGTTTGGGGACGAGGCGATGATCGCGTACATCCTCCAAGCATTACCCCGTCGTACGAGATGCTGAAGCAAGCAATTCGCCTCGGTGAAAATCGATCGGTCGACCATGTCATCAATCGCCTTACAGACGAGTACACGGAACGGAAGTTGTCGGGCAAGTTCGACAAACTCTTGAAGAACGCGGGAGCGTTAGCCGTTCAAAGCACGCAAGCAAGTCGTGACCCGAACTGTGTCTGTAGGGGATGCAAGGGGAAGGGTCATTTCGCGATGGACCCTGAATGTCCCAAGTACGACGCCAAGAAGAACCACGGTCGTGCGCGCAACCGCAACAAAAAAAAAGAAGCAGGACTCGAAGGAATCTGCGGATTCGAACGAGTTGGCTAAATTTGCGTTGACGGTCAAGTCTTTCGATGAGAGCCATTCGCTTCAAGACAATGTCGCGAATAGGGTGTCGCAGCTCAACCAGGGTGAGATCTGGATACTGGACACAGTTGCTAGCCAGCACTATGTTGGAGACGCCAGTCTGCTCTCCAATCGTCAAAGTGGAAACCTGAAGGTTCAGACAGCGAGCGGACAGGTAGTACACTGCGATACGTATGGGATGGTACGTTTCAAGTTGAAGAGTGGGGCATCGCTCTCACTTGCGAACGTGTATCATCTCCCGGGTGCGCCCGTGAACCTCATCTCGACTCGAGCTCTATTCAAATCGGGAGCCAAGTGCGGATGGGAAGATGGCAAGGATGTCATGACGATCACCTATCAAGGAGTCATCTTGGCGAAGACGCTCAGTGGTACCGGTTATGCGCTCGACTTTACGCGCATTGTCGAGGATCAAGCTCATGTCGCAACCTGTGCGACAGTGGGAGCGCCTTTGATGGAGTGGCATCGTCGCTATGGGCATGTGCCCGTGAGCTCAATCATGGAGCTCGTCAAGTCAGGCGCTGTCAAGGGATTAGTTCTCACCGATGAGAAGGTCCACGACTGCGAGCCCTGCATCAGTTCCAAGTCTCGCGCATCGAAGTTCTCAGAGTTGGCTACTCAGGTCACCGACGTTCTTCAACGCGTATTCATGGACATCGGATTCGTCGCAGAAGATCAAGTTGATTTCCAAGGTCGAAAGGCATATCTGGCTATTGTAGACCAGTACTCGACTGCGAAATGGACGTTCCCGTTGAAGACGAAGTCGGCTGAAGAAGTCACTCGAGTATGGATCGCATTTCGACAAGGAGTTGAAAAAATGACTGGTCGGAAAATCAAGCGCGTGCGTACGGACAATGGTACCGAATTCACAAACAAGCTCATTGGCGCGGATTTCCAAAGTCAAGGTATCCTTCATGAGACCTCTGCACCATACAGCCCGCAACAGAATGGAACAGTAGAACGCTTCAATGGATCGTTGATGGCGATCGTTCGTGCGGTCCTTGCTGTAAGGCCCGTGCGCCTGGGCCTTAGGAAGAGGGGACGCGCGCCTGGGCACTCTTAGTCTCTCTCCAGCGACTGATACGAGTGTCCAGGTGAGCACAAGGTGGATCAGAAGGCATTGTCATACCAGCGACTGATACAAGTGTCCAGTGTCAATTCTACATACTTTGGTCCTGTGATCCTTGTCGTCGTCGCTCAGGTGTACACTCCAACGGGGTGTATTACACTTGCAGCCTCCAAGCTGTCATGGAAGTATTGGTCGTATGCGTTGGCGTACGCCACATTTGTTGCCAACCGAATTCTACACGCCAAGTTGGAGGGTAAAACCGCCTATGAGGAATTCTATGGCAAGAAACCCAAGGTCTCGCACTTTCGTCCATTTGGATCAACCATGTATGCGCAAGTTCCGAAGTCAAAGCGATCCAAACTTGAATCGACTTCGGTCAAGGGGATATTCATCGGATACAATAGCGAGTATAACTATCGTGTGCTCGTTGATCCCGACTCGGACCACAAAGTCATTGTGACGCGCGACATTTCGGTCTTGGAACACAAATCAGAGCAGGTTGGTGTACCGGAGGTCACAACTCTGCCTGTGGGGCCAGATGAAGAGAAGGGTCCTGTCGATAACGACGAGATAGTCGTTGACGAACTTCAGGATCAGGTAGACGGTGAGCAGATGCCACCTGCCCGTCAGAACCGTCCTCGATGGGAGTATGGAGATCCCGCCGTTAAGGGAAGGAACCCTGGAAGATATGAGGAGATCGACGCTAACAACGAGATTCCACACCGTACTCGTAGTCAACGTCGGGACGCGGAGCAACAAGTCATGTATGGCTCTGCGATGTCGGTCTCTCTTCCTCCAGTACCCAGCAACTACGAGGAAGCAATGGCCAGCCCCGAAGCAGACAAATGGATCGCAGCTATCAAAGCTGAGCTCGATGCAATGGCTCGCCATCAAGTCCTAATTGATTCGGATCTTCCAAGTGGCGCTCGAGCTCTTGGGTCAAAGTGGGTCTTTACCAGAAAGGAGAATGCTCAAGGGGAGGTGACTCGTTACAAGGCCAGACTGGTTGCGCAAGGGTTTGCCCAACGTCCTGGCATTGACTACAACGAAACGTTCGCCCCTGTTGCACGCCCATCGACCATCCTCAGCCTTGTTGGCACTGCCGCCGCCCAGGGACTGTTTCTCGAGCAGTTTGACTTCGACTCTGCGTTTCTGAATGGAACGATGACGGAGATGGTCTATATGAAGTATCCCAAGGGTTGGGATCGCCCTCAAACCGGCCAAGCCCTCCGTCTTGTAAAGTCGATGTACGGCACAAAGCAAGCTCCTCGAGAATGGAACGCAGCTGTGAACTCCCTGATGGTCGAGCGCGGCTACAAGAGATCTGATGCTGACTCCTGCCTTTACGTCAAGCCAGTAGATGAGAAGTTTATCTACATCACGCTGTACGTGGACGACGGCATGGTTGCTTCGAACGACCAAGAACTCCTGGATTCGGAGATCGAAGTGTTTAACAAAGTCTACAAGCTCAAGCGCCTCGGTCCAGTGAAGCTCTTCTTGGGTCTCGAATTCGAGCGTACATCAGATTACATCTTCGTGCATCAGTCCAAGTACATCAGGGATCTCGTTGCCATGTATGGAGGAGGTTCAGTATCCAAGCACCCGGTGAAAGTCCCCATGGAGCCAAGGTCGGATGTCGAACATTCTACGGATCCTTGCGACGACGTGGCTCTGTACCAGTCAGCAGTGGGAGCGCTGCAGTATGCTGCGCATCGAGCTCGACCCGATATCGTCACTTCGGTTCGTGCGGCAGCGTCCAAGGCTTCGGCTCCTACCCAGGCCGACTGGATTGCGGTGAAGCGTATCATCCGCTACTTGCAAGGCACTGTTGACTGGGGACTGAAGTTCAACCACGGAGGATCTACGGTATTCGAGCTTTACTCCGATGCCTCGTGGGGAGACGACATGTCGACTGGGAAGTCGATTGGAGCGTTCGTCTCGATTTTGGCAGGTGCTGCGATCTCTTGGCAAAGCAAACAGCAGTCGATGGTTGCAACTTCGACTACGGAGGCTGAGATTTTGGCGGCTTCCGCGGCAGCAAAGGAGGCCATGTGGCTTCGGCGATTGGCGGCGGATCTCGAGCTAGAACAACCTAAGGCTACACTGATCTGGGAGGACAACCAAGCGGTGATCGCGATCGCTCTCAACCCGGCTCATCACGGAAGGACGAAGCACTACAATGTGCATCATTTTTACATCCGAGAAGGAGTTACGGCTGGCGATATTCGAATCAAGTATTGCAAGACAGGAGCGATGACTGCGGATATTCTTACAAAGCCGCTCGCTCGCAACTTGTTCGAACTTCATCGTGAGGGTATGGGAATGGTGTCCCTTGGAGCCTTGACCAGTGGGAGTGTTGTGGGAAATTAGTGGGGTCTGCGGTCCAGAGGGACTTATGGTCTTAGCAGTGGCGCGGGCGCGCGGGTGTTGTGCGGGGACCGGCAGAGGCGGCTGGTTGTTTACATGAGATTGCGTCTTTTTGGCCTAGCTGTTTTTCTCTCTTCTCCACCACGCACTCGATATCACATCTCGCCTAGTCGCTCTGTTACAGTCGATTGACCTTTAGCGACCCACTATCTCACAATAGGTTAGTTGAAATACATTACCACGCACTCGATATCACATCTCGCCTAGTCGCTCTGTTACAGTCGATTGACCTTTAGCGACCCACTATCTCACAATAGGTCATCTATCGACGCCACGTAACTAGAGACGCTCCTACAACAACAGAATGTCTGGAAGTCGAAGTCGGCGGGACTGGTACTCGGTCGGTTTTGATAATGGAGGCGTCGAGTTCATCGGGTGACAACCCGGTCCCTTTGATTACATCGGATAGGTGGAGTCGCTGAGAGAGTTCCTCGTCCATGTGGAGTAGGAGCATGCGGACCAGTTGGGTGTCGCTGACAAGACTGACGCCAAGTCCCAGTTGAAGATCACGAGCGGCCGTTGAAAATTCGCGATAGTCCCCGTCTGTCGCAGGTTGTCAAGGCGTCGGTAGTGTTGCCACATGTAGTCGGACGGCAGCGCGCGAAGTGTCAAGTCGCGTTGGAAGGTGCTGTACGTCTTTTTCGCATGTGACGCGGCATCGCTGGAATACCACACCTTCAGCTCCGGGTCGAGGAGCAGCTGGCCAATCGTGTCGATCTTGTCCTCATCGGTCTCGATGCTCTTCTCTCTCTTGAAGTAGCGATCATTGCGAGACCAGAAGAGTCGAAGTCCGGATAAGGTACGGTCGGCGCGGCAAAGGTAGGACGGGGCGTGCAGTTTCCAGCGAGGGGAAGACCCCGAAAGCCCAGCCAGAGGCGCATGCGGAAAAACGCCCTTTTTTGGCCTTTTTGTCAAAGTTTTTTACCCTATTTTGGCCCCGAAATGTCAAAATTTCGCATACGCCTCGGAAATATTATCAAAATTTGTTCTACATGCTCCAAAAATCGCTCAAAAGTCCTCGAAAACGCGTTCCGAGCGTTTGCGGACGCGCGGCGGCCTATCGAAAGTGGCTTGTGGCGCGCGTCGCTTCGGCTGGTGTTGCGCGTGGCTCCACAATTCAAACAAGCCTTCCTTGCTTTGCTGGCTGGCTCGCTGCTTCGTTGTCAGACTTCCTTTTTGCTGAAGTTGAGCTCCTTGTTTCCGTGGTGGCATTTGTGCGGCTTGTAGAGGTTCTGCCGGCGGCATCTCGCAGGCCGGCCACGCTCCGAAGGGCGGCAAATTTTTGCTCGGCATGTGCGCTCGTGCTGATTAGGCGCTCATCCGGGTAACATGAGGTAAGGTCCGTGGTCGAACGATATGTAGTCGTTGACGGGCCTAATGACTCGATGACCTGTCGACCATCAATCATGCGGAACGGCATAGTGCTATCAATGAGGTGTGTGGAATAGCATGTTTTCTTGATGAGGCGAAGCTCCTGTACGACGACATTTGAGAGTAGAACCAACGAGGCAAGCGTGTCTTGGTTGCAGTGGTTTGATGTCACTTTGCTGTAGATGTGTCGCACTGTAGGACACAAGACTCGTGTCAAACGAGAACTTCCTCAACTGCCACTCAAAACAACGTACCAATTCCGATAGACAGCGCTTCTTCTCCATAAACAGTTTGATCGCCGCTGAGTGAATGCATGCCACGCTTGAGCCAAAGCAGACCAAAGATCCGATCTCCGATGTTGTGGTAGTGGTTACAGCTCCGCCGTCAAGCGATCCAAAATGAGGATAGCGTTGTGCTAGCGCTCCGTTTGCTTGTTTCTCCAAACATTAGATCCAGTTGCCTTCGCTCCTAAATTCAGCGACAACTCACTTGAACGGGCCATCCTCAGTATAGACATTCTTCTGGATCCTCGTGTGTTGTGAGCGCTCGGTCCATCTGGTCACCTCTAGTCCAGCGAAAGCTCTTTGTCGTGCCCGCCATGTCTTCGCAGCGAGATGGTCCCATGGACTGTACCAACCCTTTCAAGACGCATGCATGTGCTGCACTGCGTCCTTCCTCTTTATTGCTAACCCCTACGCCTGCCTCTCCGCGAGTTGGGTCGCTCGATTCCATCGGCCTCCCTTGAGTAGAACAGCTTGAGGTGGCTACACTTATGAGCAGCTTGATGGCATTCAGGTTGGCCAGTTCAGCGAGAAATTGGTATCGCGAGCATCGACAACTTGAGGCGGAAGTTTCAAGTTTGTGGGCTGTGTAGAACTGAACACGCGTGAGCTTAGACCAAAATTTCGATAGTTGAGCTTGGTAGACGCACGATTGGTCGTGAGAAGCTGTTTGCCTTTTCAACGGCATCGAGTAGATGATAAGGTCGAGGACTGGGTGTGCTCGTCTTTGGACAACTCGATGTGAAGAGACGCGTCGGCGGGAGCGACATCGAAGGCGAGGAGCTCGGCGATCGTCATGTTCATGTTGGTGAGCGGCGATAATCAATCGAAGGCATCGTTCAAATAGTAGGCCTGCATGGGATGATGTTGTCGTGCTATGCTCCAATCTCGGACCGAAGTGAAGCGGAACGGAACCTGCGCCCCTTCAATATCGAATCGGCCTAATCCCTCACAGCCACTTAACTCAAGTGATTACCGAAGATGGCTAGTACTAAGTGTCTTGTTCAGGCGCGAGCATCGCTAAACGCGTCTCGAAACGAAGGCGAACGGGCCCAAAGTCATGCCGAAGGTTGCTCAGGGTAGGCCAAAATTGGGCCGACTCACGGGAAAATGTCAAAATCTGGACATGCGCCTCGGGGGCGAAACGTGTGTTTCGTCCCAAAATGTCAATTTTTTGCAATGCGCCTCGACGATTTTCGGGATTTTGGGTCCTCAAAATGTCAAAATGTCCAAAAAAAAAATGCGCCTCCGGCTGGGCTTTCGGGGCCCGTACCCATGTCGGGGGGTGGGTGGGTGGGGGGGAGAGGAAAAGAAAAAAAAAAAAAAGAAAAGGAAGGGGAAAAAAAAAAAAAGGGGGAGAGGGAAAGAAAAAAAAGGAAAAGAGGGAAAGGAGAAGAGGGAGGGGAAGAGAAAGAAGGAGAAGAAGAAAAGGGGGGGGGAGGTGAAACAGGAGGAAGAGAGGAAGTGGTACGCAACAAGTCATTTTGACAATATACATCATATTACAGGTATTATGAAGCTACAAAGTTGTGACATTGCTTTTGATGCCGAGCTCGGCCATTCATCTCAGCCCTTGTCAGTCCTCTACAGAACCTTCGTGATTGTGGGTCGTTCGGATCCATCTCGTCTGTCAGCCCGAAAGGCTTTCCGCAGTCCAGCACGCCCCGTCACACTCAGTCACCGATCTGGCATCGCTTAGTTTTGATCCCTTGCGTCGACAAGTAGTTTGCCCACATAATCGACGTGCTTTGCCCCTTTTGTGTACCCGCGCGCGTCAAAACGCTGCTCGTGCCCAAGTCCGCGCTCGAACCAGCGTCGCTCGAGGCAGTTGCAACAAAGGGGCGGATGGATGACGTTGGAGGATCCGAGAAATCGACTTCTACCTCTGTAAGCCTCCCCAAGACAGGCGGTTTGTGACCGAGTAATGGCTTAGCTGCGAGCATGCTAACATCACGACCGTGGGAGGGATTGGTAAGCAAAGCTTGAATCACTATGACGTCGTTCCCACCCATGTTCATTGTGGCTTGAGCATTTGCCAGCGACGACCATCTCGGTGCCCATGTATTGATGTGCTCTGGCATCTGTGTGAGGATTGCGCTTCAGCTCAACATCACCATTCAGTGTGACACAGACGCGACATACTTTGTAAAAAATGTCTAGTCCGTTGGCATACTTGTTCCAAGGCTCGGTAATCTCGAATACCCGAAGATTTAGAGGAGCTCCCAGTCGTACCTTGCTTGAGAAATATCTGTATAGGGCTCGTTCGCTGGGTGTATGACATACAATACAACGAATCGAGTACCCTGAAGTTCCGCTGGCCAGTCGTGACAAAGCTTGCGATCGGTTGGCAGCCGGCTTTGCATATGCTGTATCGCCGGCGTATTGTTTTGCAGCAAGTTCCGTGGTGGCCACTTGACGGGCTCCAAACGCAGAGTCCCGCGCTCGACTTGATAGGGCTCGATCAAAAAGCGCATTTGCGCTGTTAGCGACTGAACAACAGGCACAATGCCGAACGTTTCGGTGGATGGGGTGTAGAGCAGCGGGTTGACTATATCTGACACGGTGGTTGAGTGCCGTGGGAAAAATGCCGAGGTTTTGCGCCTCAGACGATGTAATTCCACGGTGAGCCCGCGGTCGTAGTGCCCACGAATGGTTTTCCGGTACGATTGAACGTCCCAACCTGCGAATACAAGGGAGAATGGGTGAGTATGGTTGCCACTTCTTCGAATTGCGATGGTGGAGTTGGACTGACCTTGAGATTGTGCACTAGCACGTAGTCAGCCATGCACGCATTGACATGGCACGGAGAAACACCCGACTTTGGAAACCGTTGGCGAAGGTTCCGGTGGATGCCTCCTTCGAGACTGTTGTTATTGCCGCGCTGGCAGGAATATAAACGGACACCGTCATCTGCCTTTCCATCTGGCCCTCCGCAAGGCCCAAGGTGGGTGTACAGCTCGATGCCAACTGGATCCGAGACTTGGCCTTTCCGAATCGCCTCAAGACATCTCTTCGCTGCCTCGTGCGCCGCTTTGTTGAAAAGTGGTTGCTTCGACTTCGCATCGATCAATAGTCCGAACTTCTCAAAGACCTCCCGGACCAAAGGCTCGAGAATGCTTGGCGGAGGGATCCATCGACGAACGCGTCTCCAAAGCTTCTTATTCCATACCGGCGAACGGACGGCTTCTTCCCACGTCATTCCGAGTTTTGCTAGGCGAGCCTCCATCAGGAGTCGATCATCCGCATTCGGGATGAAAACCGCATCAGAGAACGCGCGAGCAAAGGCTTTGGCAGCGCCATGTTTTTGGACACATAGATCCGGTCAAAGAAATGCCAGAGATCGATTAGAATCCGCACAGCGGTCTCGTCTGAGGAAGGGACTAGTGAAAGGGGATAGTTCGATATACGTACATCAGCTCCAGCCCCGGCGCCAGGACTGGGGCAAGTCCGTAGCAACTGACCTTTGCTTGTTGCAGCCTTGCCCCAGGTAGCTTTGCCAGCTGCTTCAGTCTTGCAACGATCCAGTTGGAGGGCTTGTGCGATCTCTGCAGGCCCAACCATTTCACTGTCCTTATCGTGATCGTCTATTTGTGCGTCCACATCATCTGTGCGATCGCTTTCGTTGGCGGTGGCAGAAACGGCAGCGTCGGAGTGCTTTTCTTGGATAAAAATCTCCGAGGTGTGATGCGAATCATTGCCAGGTATTATTTACTAATGCCATAAGGCGCGTCCCCTACGGCACCCGTAGATCCTGGCCCAGCAGAATCTGTATGGTCACTTTACAAAAGCGGCAAGTCCCAAATACGCTAGCGATGTAAAACCTTATGGCATCCATCGCACACCTGGACTGGGTCTACAAGCCATAAAGATTCTTTAAGGCGTTGTAGGCTTGTTGACCTCGATCATATATAAACTGGAAACCTCTGTAACAAGCAACATTAAGATATAGCCCAGAACAAATGCCCAACCCAGCAAGCGCAGATCCTCACGTCCTCGGGCCCAGCCCGCGTGCAAGATCGTCGACGACCCACCGCTTCCCGACCAACCTGCTGCGGGCTCTAGTCCCCTTCTTTTTAGACTTTGAATTTTGAGTGGCCTCTTTGTCGGCTTGGAGACAACCCTATGTCAAACCGCAATCAATGTCTTATCAGTGTCGAATCGGATAGTGCGTCGAACGAGGACGACTCACCTCCACCAACGAGGCAAAGCTGATCTCGTGATCGGGGTTTTCAACAACTTCCAAACAGGAAATCTGCCTTAAATTTTGACGACGCCCGGGTTGCGATGTCTTGATCCCACCATGTCGAGGCATGACCGGGGCGAGTTGATCCGTCAGAAAACTATCGCTCGCGACGAGCGGGTGCGCAGCGTCAGTTCATTCGACCTGCGAATGCACGTCCCCGATTGACCTGCGACTCACCGTTGATGGTCAAATTCACGGCCGTGTTTGTACTCGTCCTCAAGGTATGCGTCGACCGCTATTTCCGCAAGGGTAGAGGAAAGGCGATTCACCTTTTCGGCAAAGCTGTTCGACCTGGACCCGGGCACGTTGGCCGTTGCGTGAGATTTATTCCCCGTAAGATCGGCCTCGACCGTTGCTTTGCGGTCGGGCTGCTTGACGGCTTGCCGCTGAGTCGCCCTGGGGGCGCTTAATTTGAGCGCGAGCCGACGGTCAGAAGGCGTGGCGCAGCGGCGTGCAAGGCCGATGTCAAGAGGGAGGCTCGAACGTGGACACCACGCCGCTTACATGATCTTCGAGTTTAGATCGGCCTTGCATTAGCGCACTCGGAAGGTGGCGCATAAGAACCTTGTAGAAAGTTCGATGCTTGACGTCGCTTTCTGATACCAACCCGCCTTAGCGTAGTGCAGCCTACAATGAGTGCAGCCTGAGTCAGCGCACAGCCCAGCACAGCACCCGAGAACATAGCTCACCTACCGCGAACAAGGTGCAGCACCGTGGTGCTTGCAGAGGAATGGCGTGGAAACGAAGATCTTGGCTGACCCCACATCGGACTGGCACAGTCATGAACACAGCCCGGTCAGTAGGAGCTTATGGGCGAGACCGAAAGAACATCCACCAACCTTGATGTGGTCCAGAGAGGGAGCGGTGAGCACGTCGACCAGTCGGGCAAGCTGGATTTCCACACGATCCAACCGAGCGCTGATCGTCGCGGCCAAAACAGATAGGCAATCTTGGCCAGATGCCGCGTTTCGGGGCTGTGGGTGTTGGTGGTGAGTGCAGTCAGCGGAGTGGGGCACGACGCGGGGGCGCATCGGCACCAGCTCACGTTGCTCGGGTCGTCGAAATATGGCGTAGAGTACTGGGGTTTAGAATGCATGACCTGGTTGGGTTATGCGCGTTGGTCAGCGTGTCACCAGGATGTTTCGGCTGACGTCATTGCAGGGGTGCAACGTACTTGGAAAGTCTTGTCCTCTGTCCCATGTCCGAGACAGCCAAGGAGATCTCGGTGACGCGGAAGCCGGACAAGCAGGTTCGGTACTCACTCGGGCTGATCGCTTGTCGTTGCGACGAGGTGTGGTTGGGAATCGATGCGATTTAGCTGACGTCGTCGAGCTCTGCGGATTGGACAGACGTGGGAGTGCCATGCATCAGCTCGAACCCGGCGAAAGATGAGTGTCTGCTTCTCCTCCCAAGCCTTACGTGAGAATCCCAGGTGGGAAGCGCCGCTGTTGTCGACGCCAGATGGTCGTATCGTTCGTCATTGGTCATCTGCTTGTCTTGACCGTCGTGATCATCTTCGTCGTCCGTGGCGTCTTGAAGCTTCCGTCGCAGAGCATTAATGGGTTGAGTCGATGACTGCACATGCGGGATCTCGGGACCGTCGGTAGCTGAAACTGGGCTGACGTCGTGTCGGTAGCGGTGAGTTGCAGCACATACCGGTGACTCGTGAAGCGCCTCGGGCAAATCAAGGTCGGTGAGTCCCGAATGAGGGTCGTCGGCGGGGCCTGGCGACACGACGACCCTCGACGCAGCAGTCGTGGACGTCGTCAAGGGTTTGGCGGTGTGGTCTGACGCCCGAGCGTGACGCGCCCGATCAAGCTCGAATCTGAAGGAGCAGTGGAGTGAGCGGGTCATGGAGTCGACGCATGAAGCGGGTCAGGGCGAGCCATGTCGGCGATGATGGTAACACAGGGCTGCTCCTGCTTGGCGACATGTGGTGGCCGGGAGCCAAGGTCAGCGCCACGTCTCGCGCGGTCTGACCGAGGGCGGGACGCAAAAGGACGCACTCGGGACGCTGGACGATCTGAACACTGGAACTGCGCCTCAAACAATACCCACCACGGTCGAGAACATCTTCGGACGCCTTTGTTCGAGGAGACATGACGTGGCCGTCGCATTTGTGGGCACAATGGTTGCCCACTTATTCTGGGGCGGGTGAGGGAATCGGAGAGAGGGTGGGGCCCCCATGCTTCTCAGTCGGGTCGTCGCGCGCTCAGTGCTCTGAGCGCTTGGGATCTCAGGATCTCAGGTCTCAGATCTCTCTGCTCCGAGACTCTCACCGGCGCACGCCAGCCTGCAGCAGACTTCAGCTGGCCGCGTGAGGGTGCAGTCTTGACTTTGGCACTGACTCACTATTGATTACTCGCTGCCTCAGCTGGTACAAATGGACTTTGGACTCCATAAAGCGCGACCCCTGAAATGTTTCGGCGACCGTGGGATACACCCTCTGCATCGATATAGCTCGATACAGCGCCAACCGCTCACGTGCCACCAGGCTTTAGGATGCAGTGACACGCAAGAATTCCCTTTCGGGACAAAACTAATGCTACCATACACCAGACCCCATAAACCCATACAGCCGAATTCCAGGTTCCGTACATATAAAACATCATCGCTCCCGTCTCTTGTGCACTTTAATGCTCACGTACGCCTCATTGACGAATGCGGTAAGGGTTGAACGTTGAACGTTGAATCCTCACCGCGGCCGCAAAGGCCGTTTTTACGCTAGCTGTACGGTCACCGCAAACCGGCGCCCCTACGGACTTGATAACCCAATATCCATACGGATACTACAACGACCGCCTAAGGCAGCCGTAAAATAGCTTTGCTCTTACAGGAGCTCTACAAAACCGCCTTACATAAGTTGCAACACCTCCGTAGAGAAGACATACCGCGGGTCCTGCCATAGGAAATCCATAAAGTTCGCGCGCGCATGTGTAAGCGCGCGAAACCTCGTAAAGCAGTCGTTAAGCGGCCTAGAGCTGCTCTTAAGCGCCCTTAACCACTCGTTAAGCGCGCGCGCGTTTTCACCACCACCTCAACTGAGGGCGACACGCATGAACAACCACAACAACAACGACACCAGCAATGCCACCCCCGGTGCTATAGCACCTAATCGCCCTCCCGACCCCACCGGCGTCACCGTCACCGCCCAAACCAAGTCGTACTCCGCGGCCGTCTCCGCCCGTTCCCATGCGAAGACCAACGCCACCCCCGCCACCGCCACGACTGTTGCCTCCCACCCGATGATTCACAACATCGCCAACTGTGTAATCATCAAAACCCCTCCCGCGACCACCTCCGAGAAAGTGCTCTCAGCACTCGATCACCACTACCCGGCCCTTGCAGGCGCCATGCCCTGCGTCATCAAGGGACAACACGGCATCCGATTCCCTAAGGACGCCGACATCGCCGACCTGGTCGCGAATGGTCTGACCGTTGGAAAGACCTTGTGCCAAGTCGAGAAACTATTCTCAGCCACTACTGGTCTAATTCAATGCACCCTTTCTGGCTTCTTCTCCGATGTAGAGGGCCTCCGCCTCTTTGATGAGCAGATTGCCGAGTACGGCAAGGTCCTCCTTCGCCGCACTCATTACATTGGCAAGACTAGGCACATCTCTGGGGTGTATGACTTTGTTCTTGCCCTCGGGGACCCAAACAAATTGCCTCCTGCATCCATCTCCATTGAACGCGACGGCGTGACCGAGCGTATCCCGCTCAGGATCACCGGTGGCATGCGCCACTGTGTTTTCTGCCGTTCCGCGGCCCATGTCCGTAAGGACTGCCCCGTCGCCCCGGCGTGCAAGTCGTGCGCAAGCACCTCGCACGCCAGCCAGCATTGCCCGGGCCGCCGCTTCGCGTCGAGCCCCAGGGCACTCCGAGTCACGTGCCGCGCAAGCCTCCACCATGACCAAAGCCCCCCGGCCTCCAAGTCGATCCCTGCGCCACCCGCGCCCGACCGCTCGTTGAAGACCAAAAAACGTCGAGTGAACCCAGACCAGGACCTGGCTGCCCAGCCCCAAGATCCATCTAACAGGGCTCAGCCTGAACCCCTGTCGGAGACTCCTCGCCCCGGTTTCTCCTTCAATTTCCCTCCCAACTCCGCCCCCTGCCCGCCTCCAACCAGTCAACTGCCCCTCCCCTCGTTGAAAAATCCTCCGAGTCCCCCAGCTCGGAGACGACCCCTTCGCCCCCAAGCCCTGCTCCGGCCACACCAACGCCAAAGACGATCATCACTCGTTCCCAGTCAATTGCTGCCCTCTCCACACCAGCCACTCGTGAAGACCCGCCCACTCCGCCTGCCCCCGAAGCCTCCGAGCCGAACCCCCGGCCCTCCTCGCCGTTGCCCTCAGCGATCAAAGCCCGACCCGATGCCACCGACGCCGACGAAGATGCCGAAGAAGAAGGCAAAGACCAAGAAGCACCCCCGAGGACGTGGACGACGTTATGGAGCAAGACGATGAGCACAATTAAGATCCCAAACGTGTCTTTTGTTGCTGCCAACGTGCAGTCAATCAATGAAGATCGTAAGCGTGCCTCTCTTTTCTCCAATCTCCGCTCCCATAACGCCGATGTCTTTCTCCTGAGCGAAACGGGCCGACCTTCCCCGGAAAGGGTTGCCCAGTGGACTCAGGAGTGCCAAGACTTAAAGCTCTCCGCTCTTTTCACTCCTCTCAACAACACCGCTATACTCTGGAAGAGCGACTCCGTGGTCATCACTATTGATCCCGAGTCACCTCCCAACACTCTTCGTGCCTCTTTCGCTTTCCCCGACCGAGTCACCGACGCCACCTTTCGCGTGGGAGACTCAAAAATCCGGGTTGTATCAATGTACGCGCCTTCCTCCGACAAGCCAGACAAAAAGCGTTTCCTCTCACATCTCAGCACAGCCCTCCGACAAGTCGTGCGCGACGAGCCCTCGCCGCCTGCGCTCTTAGTCGGGGGGACTGGAATTGTGTTGAGTCCCAACCCCTCGATTCGGAGAACCAAAACGGGACGAATTATGGGGGCCAGGAGATGCGCGACCTTGCCACGGCCAACAACCTCTTTGATGTCTATCGGCTTCACCATCCCAAAGGACGAGCCACGACGAATCGCTCAGCGCCCGGCACGTGCCGTCGCCTTGACCGCATCTATGTCTCGCCTGATTGGGTCGACCTCTTCCACGACCACAAAATCTGGGCTCCTGTCCTCAAATCGACGCACTCGATGGTGGCGGCGCGGTTCCAAGTGCCGGGCGCAATCGACATCGGTCCGGGTAAATTCAAGTTGGGTTTGCACGTGATCGAGGGCGACGCGACCTGCGAATACCTCACTTCCACTGTCCAGGCCCTCTACAATGAAGCCCTCCTCCAGACGCCCGACGACCCATCAGCAGCTTGGACGTCCACCAAACAACACTTGCTGCCCGAGCTTCAGGCTCTGGCTCGCACACTTGCCCGCTTCCGACGTGGAGGATCGGAGGAGGCGAAGGCAGATCACTCGCGCTACGGCGCGGCGCTGCGGTCCCGCATTGATCCTTCCCTCGCGGGCCCATCTTCCATCTTCATCCGCCTACGCAAAGTGCGCGCATCCGACCTCATCCCTTCCCTCTCGGTCGACAATGTCGTCCACTCCGACCCCGACTCGATGCTTGGAGCCGCTAGCAAGTACTTCGAAGGGGTCTACGAGGATCGCGCTATCGATGACGACGCCTTGGAGAAGATTATCGACGGTCTCGCCTCGACTCGCCTATCCCCTGCCGATTCGGACAAGCTCGAAGGAGCGTACCCCCTAGAGGAGATAACAAAGGCACAAGAGGCGTGTAAGTCGAACTCCTCGCCTGGACCCGACGGTCTCCCGGTCGAGTTTTACCGCGCAACGTGGACAGCCACAGGCCCCATCCTCCGCGACGTCATCAACTCGATCCCCACCGACGACGCCAGTTCTCGAACGTCGGCCCGCCACACTGCCCACATCCACCTCATCCACAAGCGCGGCGAGAGGGATCGGCTGGTGAACAAACGCCCCATATCACTCATCAACGCTGATGAACGCATCATCTCCCAAGCCCACAACCAGCGCCTTGCCCCTCTGCTCGAGACCCTGATCGGCTCGACCCAGCGCGGTTTCATTCCGAACCGCTGGATTGGCACGAACATCGCCGAGGTGCAGTGTCTCATGGATCCTGGGCTCCCGGGTTCAGAGCCGGTGTCCGGTCTGCTCGCAGTGATGGACTTCGAGAAGGCTTACGACCGTCTTTCCCACACCTACATCGATGCAGTCCTCAGCGCCGTTGGCCTTGGCCCGAAAGCCTGCCAATGGTACCGAGCGACCTATACAAACCAATCCGCCTCAATCTACCTCAACGGATGGCTCTCGGCCGCGTTCGATATCCTCTCGGGAGTTCGACAAGGCGACCCGCTGGCTCCGTCGCTCTTCGTTCTCGCAATTGAGGGCTTCGCCGTACAGTTGCGGTCACAAGTCAAGGGCATCGCGAGCCCGGGACTCCCAACCATACGAGAACTTCTCTTTGCCGACGATGCCTGCTGTGCTCTCCACGACACCTCGGACCTCGACCACCTCAATCGGGCGATCGAGCTGTACGAGCGGGCAAGTGCCAGCAAGCTCAGCAACGCCAAATCTTTCCTCTACCCCCTCGGGTCATTCAGGGACCGTCCGATCCCTTCACACCTCGGGTCCTGGCGTCTCAGCGACTCGCAGTTTCGTTACCTGGGAGTGCAGGTTGGGGTGGACATCGCCGAGGATGCGGGCTGGGAGGAGGTCAAGTCCGCGACCGTCGCCCGGATACGATCCATCCCAATGTACGACCTTCCGTACGCAGCGAAATGTTCGATAATCAATATCTACTGCTACACGAAGATTCTCTACCATAATCGTTTCATCCCAGCTTCCAAGAGCGTCGTCAAGGAGATCGAGGACGCGGTCATGATCGCTATCCACGGTCGAGCCTCGGACGGATCTCAGAAACCCCGAAGGTCTCTCGGCTGCGCCTCTGCACCCCTCTCGACCACGGCGGCTTTGGCTTGATTGACTTACCTCGGCGCCTCGCGGTCGATCACGCCAAGTGGGTCTTTCATCTTCGGGACCCGGACGGCTGCTTCATTCGGCACCTCTTCGACATCCGCACTCGCCTTCAGGCGGCGAACGAACGCACCCCTTTACCTTGCCCAAATCAGGCCCCAACCCACATCGTCGCTCGTGGGTCTGGATCTGGTGGGCCTACTTTTGCCACCCTCCTCCACAGTGGGAACGCGCAGTGAGGAAGACGAAGGCCCTGCTCCCTCCACGATGGATCCGCTTTTTCGAAGCCTGGGATTTGGTGACAACGCTGAACCCCCCGAACTTTCCAAGAGCCCGAATCTGGAGCGGTGGGCAACACACGTCCTCTACTTCCCAGCAGGCCACGGAATCCGACTCTCGGTGAACCCGACGCTTTTCCGAGGACCCGATGGCGAGGTGATGACTCCGTCTTCGTTTGTGAACGCGTCCAAACGCCACCAAGCCTTCCTCTACCCTCCTATCCTCCCTCTCGGTCATCAGAGGGTTTTCTGTCTCCCGAGCAACGCTGGAATGCCTGGTGGAAGGCGCTACGCAAGATTCGCAGGGTTCATTCGGACGCCGAAGACACGGCCCACCTCCTCTCCCTAGGTTCACTTCATCCAGGTAGCCAAATCGCTTCTCCGAATAGCCGTTCTCTCCACAATCGATCTACCGCATGTGTCATGTGCCTGTCGGAGGCTCCGGAGACCCTGGCACACCTTGCGGTCGGTTGCCCGTTTGCCCGCCGCCTCTGGTCTGCGCTCACTCCTATCCCACACCCCGACTTTGTTCAGTTCGTGTGCCCGGTCGTTTCTCGCTCGGAACGCCGACCCGTCGAGCTGCGTCTACTCTTCTTCCACGCGATCTGGAAGCTCTCTCGTCGCCGTCGATTTTCGTCGGATCCTCTGGAGCCGATCGCCGAAACGGCATTTGAGGAGCTCCGCGCGTCCATCCAGGAGTCCAAGGGACGACTGGTTTCGCTGTAACCGCCTAAGGGGGTTTTAGTGGGTATGGTTGATTTTGTTCCAAGGTCAACGAGTCCCACACTACTGGCCTCGCCAGTGTGCTTAACTGCATTCCCTCCGTCTTTTCCGAGGATTTTTAGGCATTAATATAGATATGCTGTTAATGAAATCTATTAGATAAAAAAAAAAAAAAAGTGTCGCTTAAGTGTACTAGATAAGGGACTCTTACGGCGCATACGGCCCGCTTGCGGCGCGCTTAAGACTCCTCGCGCGCTTTGTTTGCATACGCAAAGCGGTCCGTAAGCGCTCTTATGCGCGTATGCGTCCTTATGCGCATCTTATGCACCGTTAAGCGCTGTCAAGCGCGCGTAATCTCGGGCGAATCCTTAAGCGGGTTCGCGCGCGTGGCCATTTTGCTGATGAAGACGGGCTTCTACCACTGCATTGCCTCTTCTTGGGGGAGGAACAAGTTTGGTTTATCTTCCGAGATTCTTAAGTCAGTACACCAGTCCTTCAGCTGGCCACTCGTGTTCATTTCTTTAATGAGGCAACTTGCTTATTCGCGTCTCTGCTCAGGTCATGATTGGCTCGAGCCGGTGAAGCCGCGATAAGCTTGTCGATTGAAAGCGTCCTTCGAGCTGGACGCATAATCAGCACGTGCGCACATGCCGAGCAAAGATTTGCCGCACTTCGGAGCGTGCCCGGCCTGCAAGATGCCGCCGGTAGAACCTCTACAAGCCGCACAAGTGCCTCCGCGGATACAAGGAGCTCAAGTTCAGCCAAACGGAGGTCTGACAACGAAGTAGCGAGCCCATCAGCAAAGCAAGGAAGGCTTGTTTGATGCCTGAAGCCACGCGCGACACCAGCCGAAGCGACGCGCGCTGCAAGCCACTTTCGATCGGCCGCCGCGCGCGAGACTCTCACCGGCGCACCCCAGCCTGCTGAGCAGACTTCAGCTGGCCGCGTGAGGGTGCAGTCTCGACTCATGGCACTGACTCGCTGCCTCAGATGGTACAAATGGACTTTGGACTCTATAAAGCGCGAGCCCTGAAATGTTTCAGCGACCGTGGGATACACTCTCTGCATCGATATGGCTCGGAACAGCGACCGCTCGCGACATCACGTGCCACTTTTCGGATGCAGTGACACGCAATTTCCCTATCGGGACAAAACTAATGCTACCATACACCAGGTGGAATAAACCCATATGGCCTACCTCCAGGTTCCGTACACGTAAAACATTATCGATCCCGTCTCTTGTGCACTTTAGTGCTCACTTACGTCTCATTGCCGAATGCAATAAGGGTTGAATCTTTACCGCGGCCGCAAAGGCCGTTTTTACGCTAGCTGTACTGCACGCGTAGGGTTACCGCAAACCGGCGCCCCTACGGGCCTGATACCCTAATGTCCATACGGATACTAGAACGACCGCCTAAGGCAGCCATAAAAAAGCTTTGCTCTTACAGGAGCTCTATAAAACCGCCTTACCTAAATTGCAACATCTCCATAGAGAAGACATACGGCGGGTCCTGCCACAGGAAATCCATAAAGTTCGGGTGCGCATGTGTAAGTTGCAGGCGATGGTGCCGTCGGGGGCTCGTGCCCAGCCGGGCACATTCTTCGGTGCTACAACTCAAGCCAGCTGGTAGGGCGAGTACCCTGTCGAGGAGCTTTTCGTAGAGTTGATGGCGTGTACCACAAATGGTAGTTGATCAGGCCAGTTCGTCTGTTCTTCGTTCACGATCTGTCTCATCATCGCGTTGAGGTCTCGGTGCATCCGTTCGATGCGCCCATTCGTTTGCGGATGAAAACTTGTGCTAAGGAGTAGCGTCGTGCCGAGCCCTTCAAACAAGGCTCGCCAAAGATCTGACGTCTATCGAGGGTCGCGGTCAGATACGATCTGTGTCGGTATTCCCCACTGAGGGAACACAAATTGAAAAAACAGTTCCGCGCATCCCTTCGCGGTAATCGTCCGTTCGCAAGGCACGGATATGACCTCTCCAGAGAAGGTGTCAATCCAGTTGCACAGGAAAGCAACTTCCTTTCCTTGCCATTTCGCTTTCACCAGTGGGCCTTAAAAGTCCACTGCGATCGTCTGTAGTGGACCTGCCGGTATTGGCATCGAGTGCAATTTGCCGCTGCGCATTTGAGTACCGGTCTTGGAGACTTGGCATGCTTCGCAGGTCTTGCAATATTCTTCGATATCCGAACTCATAGTAGGCCACCAGTAGTGATGTGCTGCGTGAGCCAGCATCTTTCGGCTATCAGCTTGTACTATCATCTCGTGTACATGTTCCAACACGAGTTCTCAGACTTTTTGTCCGTCCACGGTGCCGGCTGCGATGCACAGTCGGTCGCCGTAAATTTCGTCATTCTGCCACAGAGCGCCATCAGCGCTAAGGGTATATCGATCGAAATCATCAACGGTGGTCACGATCTTCTTGAAGAAAGGATCGTTCAGGTATTCCGTGGCTGCTTGCCACGTCCTGTCTCAGTGCTGAGGGTCAAGATTCAGAGCTTGATCGGTGGGGATTCCACCTTCCTCCTCGAGTCGCGCAGCAAGCGCTTTTTCCTTGCGCGACAGCTTCTTCGGCTTAGGCTTCGCCACCTTCCCCTTCGGTGTTGTCTCCACCGCTGGAGTCTTGGTTTGTTCGGTTTGTCTCGGCTGAGCAAGACGACTACTGCGTCGGAGTGTTTCGGTCTGCAGAGACTGCAGCCTTGGTCCTAGTAGCAAATGATCGTCACGATCATGTTCCGTGTCGAGATCGTCAAGGTTTGGGTCCTCATACGAGTCGCAGATGTTGTCATCCTCGTACTGGCGGGAGAACATGTCAGGTGGTTTGTTCCAATCGCCTTCGATATGTCTGATGACAAAATCGAACTGGGATATGAAGTTGTAGACCCGTGCTTGGCGCTCGTTCATGTTGTGGATTTGGGCTTGGAGTACCAATGAATGAATGAAGATTCGCTGTAGCTACACGGCGTTGATAGATGACCTATTGTGAGATAGAGTATCGCCAAGGTCAATCAACTTGTAGCAGGCAAATGGGCAAGATAGATATCAAGTGTGTGTTTAAATGTACTACAACTAACCTATTGTGAGATAGAGTATCGCCAAGGTCAATCAACTTGTAGCAGGCAAATGGGCGAGATAGATATCGAGTGTGTGTTAAAGAAGAAGGAGAGAGTGAACGAGACCAGAGCCTTAGATAGTATCCGCGTGCAAGCCACCTCTGAGTCCAATCAATACGCCACACCGCCATCTGCCTCCATCCGGCGCCGCGCCACGCGCGCGCCAACTTCCCAATGCCACAAGTCCCTCTGAACCGCTGACCCTTTACTAATTTCCCACAACACTCCCACTGGTCAAGGCTCCAAGGGATACCATCCCCAATCCATCACGATGAAGTTTGAACAAGTTGCGAGCGAGCGGCTTGGTGAGAAGATCCGCAGTCATGGCTCCTGTCTTGCAATACTTGATTTGAATGTCGCCAGTCGTAACTCGCTCGCAAATGTAGATGTGATGCACACTGTAGTGCTTCGTCCTACCATGATGAGCTGGGTTCTGTGCGATCACAATCACCGCCTGATTGTCCTCCCAGAGAAGTGTAGATCCAGGCTGTTGAATCTTGAGATCCGCAGCCAGGCGTCGAAGCCACATGGCCTCCTTTGTCTGCCAAGAAATTGCTGCGCCTGCCATGATCGAGACGAACGCTCCTATCGACTTGCCAGTCAACATGTCGTCTCCCCACGAGGCATCTGAGTAGAGTTCGAACACAGTCGAACCCTCGAGGTTGTACTTGAGTCCCCAGTCCATGGTACCTTGCAAGTAGCGGATGATCCTCTTCACCGCGATCCAGTTGGCCTGGGTAGGAGCTGAAACCTTGGAAGCTGCTGCACAAACCGAAGTGACGATGTCGGGACGAGCACGATGCGCAGCATACTGCAAAGCTCCCACTGCTGACTGGTAGAGTGCAATGTCGTCGAACAGCTCCGCCGAGTGTTCCATGTTCAACCTGGGCTCCATCGGGACCTTCGCTGGGTGCTTCGATCCGTGATCTCCGCCATACGTAGCGACAAGGCTCCTGATGTACTTGGACTGGTGCACGAAGATGAACTTGGACGAGCGCAGGAATTCGAGACCGAGAAACACCTTCACAGGACCAAGTTGCTTGAGTTGGTACACCTTGTTGAAAGCTTGGATCTCCGAATCCAGAAACGTCTGATCGTTCGAGGCAGCGAGTCCATCATCGACGTAAAGAGTAATGTAGATGAACATCTCCTCGACACGCTTGACATAAAGACATGAATTGGCGTCAGATCGCGAGTAACCACAAGCGACCATGAGTTTGTTGACTGCCGAGTTCCATTCTCGAGGAGCTTGCTTCGTTCCATACATTGATTTAGTTGGCGTGTTGTGAATGAGGATTAGCAGGAAGGCGGCTTTCGGTTATTTGATTAGAAACCCGCGCTTCTAATCAAATAACCGAAAGCCGCCTTCCTGCTAATCCATAAGAGACTGACGAGCGTGTAATCCAACCGTCAGTTAATTGCATATGATAGTAGCCGTAGTGCTAGATGTACGTACCTGACAAGCGTGTAATCCAACCGTGGAGAGAAGACAACGGTTGGTGCGCATCGCCAGGCTTCAGTCAATGTGACCGTGCACCAGTCCGCCCGCCATGGCTCCCAATGTGTGGTAGAACCACCGCCGGTGTAAC
This sequence comes from Microbotryum lychnidis-dioicae p1A1 Lamole, assembly GCA_001244265.2. Lineage (NCBI taxonomy): Eukaryota > Fungi > Basidiomycota > Microbotryomycetes > Microbotryales > Microbotryaceae > Microbotryum > Microbotryum lychnidis-dioicae. The sequence goes on along the minus strand of CDLV01000004.1, from coordinate 1,668,540 downwards.
TCGGGTGCGCCGTCATATTCATCTATTCCCACTGGTTGAGTAGCTCAGCGGTCAGAGCAACTCTGATTAATAGAGTGGACCTGAGTTCAATTCTCAGTTCAGCCAAACGATTTGACAAGACGAAGGACTTGGCCAAGCTGAGGACGATCCCAACCCTTGGGATACTTCATGTAGACCATATCCGTCATCGTTCCGTTCAGAAACGCTGAGTCGTAATCGAATTGTTTGAGGCACAGTCCTTGGGATGCAGTGATGGCGATGAGAAAGAGAATCGTCATAGAGCGAGCAACAGGAGCGAAAGTCTCATTGTAGTCAATGCCAGATTGCTGTGCAAAACCTTGTGCGACCAATCGAGCCTTGTAACGAATGACTTCTCCTTGAGCGTTCTCCTTACGAGCGAAAACCCACTTCAACCCGAGAGCGCGAGCACCGTGGGGAAGATCCGCGTCTGCAAGGACTTGATGACAATCCATCGCATTGAGTTCGTCCTGGATAGCTTCCTTCCACTTGTCTGCTTCGACATTATTCATCGCTTCTTTGTAGCTGCTGGGTACTGTCCGTGCAAACGCGCTTGATTTTGCGACCAGTCATCTTCTTGACACCTTGTTGAAATGCGATCCATACGCGAGTGACTTCTTTGGCCGACTTGGTCTTCAACGGAAATGTCCACTTCGCAGTCGAGTACTGGTCTACAATAGCCAGGTACGCCTTTCGACCTTGAAAATTGACTTGATCTTCTGCGACGAATCCGATGTCCATGAATACGCGTTGAAGGACGTCGGTGACATGAGTAACCGACTCGGAGAACTTCGATACGCGAGACTTGGAACTGATGCAGGGCTCGCAGTCGTGGACCTTCTCGTCGGTGAGAACTAGTCCATCTACAGCGCCTGACTTGACGAGCTCCTTGAGTGAGCTCACGGCGATGTGGCCGTAGCGACAATGCCATTCCATCAAAGGCGCTCCCACTGTCGCACGAGTTGCAACATGAGCTTGGTCCTCGACAATGCGCGTAAAGTCGAGGGTGTAACCGGTACCGTTCAGCGTCTTTGCTACGGTAAGCCCTTTGATCTTGATCGTCATGACATCCCTGCCATCTTCTCATCCGCAACTAGCTCCTGATCGGTATAAAGCACGAGTCGAGACGAGGTTCACCGGAGCGCCCGGGAGATGGTAGACGTTCGAAAGTGAGAGCGAGGCCCCGCTTCTCAACTTGAACCGTACCGTACCATACGTGTCGCAATGTACTACCTGACCGCTTGCGGTTTGAACGTTCAGACTTCCATGTTGACGGTTGGTAAGCAGACTTGCGTTGCCGACGTAGTGCTGACTCGCACCGGTGTCCAGGATCCAGATCTCACTCTGGTCGTTCTGTGACACCCTATTTGCGACGTTGATGTGAAGCGAATGGCTCTCCTCGAGAGACTTGACCACCAACGCAAAAGAAGCCGACTCCTCCGAATCCGCAGATCCCTTGGAATGCTTATGTTGCTTCTTCTTCTTGTTGCTGTGGTTCTTGTTACGACCGCGTTTGGCGTTCGGATCGTACTTGGGACATTCCGGATCGATTTGGTAATGACCGGTTCCCTTGCAACCACGACAAATGCAGTTCGGATCACGCTTGACTTGTGTGCCTTCGCGAACCGCTAACGCTCCCGCGTTCTTGAGTAATTTGTCGTACTTGCCAGTGAGCTTGCGTTCACTGTACTCGTCGGTAAGTCAATTGACGGCGTAGTCAACCGAGCACTTATCGCTGAGCTTTATAGCTTGCTTGAGCATCTCGTATGAGGGAGGTAGAGCTTGAAGCATAAACGCGATGATGGCTTCATCCTTGAACTTTTGGCCGAGATCTTCGAGTTGATCGACCTTGTCCGTGATGCCCTGGAGAAACTCACCAAGGTTGGTGTCCTCATCGTACGACGCATTCGAAATCTCGTAGAGTAGCGTGCGAATCTTGAACGGATCGGCGTTCCCTTCGTGGTGTTGTTTCAACTTCTCCCAGATGTTTCTGGCTGAGAGCGACTTGCTCTTGACCATCTTGAGATTCGAATCGTCGAGGCACGAGATGACGATTGCGCGCGCACTACGATCCCACTTGGTGATTAGAGTCGGGACCTTGCCCTCCTCTAGACTTGGGTCGATGCCATGGAGAGTCTTCCATGCTTGCACATCCATACTCGATGGTCGGTCGGCTCCGTGTTGAAGTACACTGCTGTAGCCACGACCTTCGAGGAACGCGTCGACTCGGATCGACCACAGCTCGTAGTTATCTTTACCGAGCTTGGTGATCTTGACGTCCCCTTCATTCGATACATTGGTGGTAGTCGTCGAACTCATAACCTGTTGTGGATTTGGACTTGGAGTACCAATGAATGAATGAAGATTCGCTGTAGCTACACGGCGTTGATAGATGACCTATTGTGAGATAGAGTATCGCCAAGGTCAATCAACTTGTAGCAGGCGAATGGGCGAGATAGATATCAAGTGTGTGTTAAAGAAGAAGGAGAGAGTGAACGAGACCAGAGCCTTGGATAGTATCCGCGTGCAAGCCACCTCTGAGTCCAATCAATACGCCACACCGCCATCTGCCTCCATCCGGCGCCGCGCCACGCGCGCGCCAACTTCCCAATGCCACAAGTCCCTCTGGACCGCTGACCCTTTACTAACTTCCCACAACAGCTTCAACGGAGTATCTCGGTTTCATAATCTCGCCTTCTGGAGTCTCAATGTCTCAAGACAAAGTCAAAGCAATCACCTCATGGCCCACCCCAACCTCTCTCAAGGAACTTCAACAATTTCTTGGCTTCTGCAACTTCTATCGACAGTTCATCGAAGGCTACTCAAGGGTCATCGCTCCTCTCACGCGACTCCTCAAAAAGAACACTCCTTTTCTTCTTGACTCGGCCGCGCTCTCTTCTCTCGATCGACTCAAGCAAATCTTCACATCTGGCGCGATTTTGTGCCACTTCAACCCCTTGCTCCCCAGCATCATCGAAACAGATGCATCCGACTTCGCAATTTCTGGTATTCTCTCTCAAGTCACTGACGGCCACCTACGTCCTGTTGCCTTCATGTCGCGCAAGATGTTACCCGCCGAACAGAATTACGAAATTCACGACAAGGAACTTCTGGCAATCGTCGAATGCATCAAAATCTGGCGGCACTACCTCGAAGGCTCCCAACACCCGTTCAAAATCTACACCGACCATGCCGCCCTGCAATATTTCCAGACCAAGAGGGTACTCACGCATCGGCAAGCTCGCTGGTCAGGACCGTCAATCACCATAAATACACCATCGAATACCGCTCTGGCTCCAAGAACAACAAGGCGGACACGCTCTCTCGTCGTCCTGATATTTCGGAAGGGGAAAGGCCTCTGAACAGCCGCTCTGATATCGCTGATCTCATCAAGTTTCACCTTTCGCAAGACCCTGTCTCGAACCAAATCGTCAACGACCTCAATCACGATTCCACGCTCCACCCTTACTTCAAGCTTCAAGACAACCTCCTCCTACATCATGACAAAATCTACATTCCAAACGCTGAACCTCTCAAAGTCAAACTGCTCGCCCAAGCCCATGACTCACTCCTTTCGGGTCATCCTGGTCAAGTAAAAACCTTTGAACTTCTCGATCGAAACTATACGTGGCCCGGCATGAGACAATTCGTCAACAACTACGTCAAGACCTGCGAGATTTGTCAACGAAACAAATCAACTCATCATCGCAAGCACGGCCACCTTCAACCTCTACCAATCCCCTCAAAGCCCTGGTCGTCGCTCTCTATGGATCATATTATCGACCTGCCTCCGTCCTCAGGATTTAACTGTGTCCTAGTCGTTGTCGACCGACTCGCCAAAGAAGCGCATTTCATCCCGACTCACAAGACCGACTCATCTCGCGACCTGGCTCGGACGTTCCTCACTCACGTTTTCAAACTCCATGGTCTCCCAACGGACATTGTCTCCGACCGAGGCGCCACATTCACCTCCAACTGGTGGTCTGAATTTCTGGCTATGCTCAAAATCAAACCGAATCTATCAACGGCTTTTCATCCCGAATCCGATGGCCAGACCGAACGAACGAACCAGACTCTCGAACACTATCTTCGACATTTCTGCGATTATCTGCAGACCAATTGGTCTGAACTCCTTCCTCTCGCCGAATTCGCCTACAACAATTCCGTCCACTCGTCCATTGGCGCCTCCCCGTTTTACGTTACTCGTGGTTATCATCCTCGTCTAGAAGTCTCTCTCCGTGATTCATTTGTGACCGATGTCCCTAAATATCTTCAGCATCTTCTGTCCAGGAAACCGCCCGCAAACAAATTTTGCAAGCCCAAGAAACTCAAGCTCGTTTTGCCAACCTCAAAAGGAAGCCAAGCCCACCGTTCAAGATCGGCGACCAAGTCCTGCTCAATCGAAAAAATATCCAAACCTCTCGACCCTCATCCAAGCTCGACTCCCACAAATTGGGACCGTTCCGAATTCAACGAATCATCAGCCCAGCGGCTTTCAAGCTTGAACTACCGGCGTCGATGAAGATCCATCCCGTATTCCATGTCTCGCTCCTCGAACCTTACCAAGCCAACAGTCTCGCGTCTCGATGTTCCAACCCTCCACCGCCTCCTGAAATCATCAACGGCGAAGAAGAATACCAAGTCGAACAAATCCTTGACTCAAGGAACAATCGTCGTTCAAGACGCCTCGAGTACTTTGTCGATTGGACAGGATACGGCCCTCAGTATCGTCAATGGGTCTCCGCTGCCGACTTTGATGATGACGACTCCCTCGTCATTGAATTCCACACCAGGCATCCTCACAAGCCTGGGTTCGAACGCATCCAGGGACTCAACGGAGCTCGTCCCTAAACCCGGGGGTGATGTCACGAATCAGCAGTCCGAGGTCTGAGCGCAGCGCCACCGCGCAGCTTACTCAGCGCTGGGAACTTTCTAGGAGCTTCCAGTTATCTCTATGATCTTGCGCCTCGATCACTTCCTTTGGCTTCAACTTGCTTCCATGAGTTTCTGTCGCTTTCCCTGGGCTTTCCTTCGACTATAAATAGGGCTTCTGTGTAGAAATCGCTCTTGTCTTCCTTCTGCAATCTTGATCTCATAGTCAACTCCCCCAGTAACCTCCAGCTCCCTCGGCCTCTGTTCTAGTACTCTTACAAGAACAACTACATCAATCCCGCATCTCGTCCCGTCATCCTCGCTATCGCCTGCTGCCTACGGCTCAGCAACCTCAACCCTGACACGCGCTCCCGCAGCTCTTGAGGGTCGGCAAACTTTGGCTTTCCAAGCCGAACGTGGCCGAAATGGGTCCCGATTTGTCCACTGAAACCTACGGGCCTAGGACCCCACCCACACTGGCGCACCATGATTTGTCCACCCCCGACTACGCGCCTTGGCAATTTTGGCCCATCTGAGGCCCAAAATTTGTCCAGTCGGGCGCTACGCGCCTGAGGCCGGGCTTTCGGGGGTCCTCAACTCAGTCCGCCAACTCAAGTGCGCCAACTCAAGCGCGCGCGGTGCACCTATGCGGATCAAATTAAGCCTGCCAAAAAAACTAGGTCGCGCGCAACGCGTTAAGGCAGCTTTTTTGAAATTTTGCCCAGGAAAACGTTGGTACACGCATGGTATACCATCCCCCTCCCCCCCCTCCCACGGCCCGCGCTCGGAGGCAGAATAGCGGCTAAGTAGTGCACTTGCTAACTCGCCTATGCTAACCGGCCCTTTGCCTCAACACATGGCACTGGCACCCCCACCTTCAAGCTTCAACCCTCCCCCACCGCCTTGCACTCATCGGCATCGCTTCAAGCATGGGCTCCCTGCGTCACACATCGCCACTACCACAAGCAAATCCAGCGTCCCTAATAGAGAAAGACAAAAAAGACACCAAGACCAAGCGTAAGAAATTCACAAGACGGAGGAAGACGAAGGCGACTGACGCGATCATCGAGAGCGGGGCGACCACGGGGCCAGAGAATGGGGCGAAGAAGAAAGAGAAGATGCCATGAGGTCATGGCCCGTGCGAGAACGAGAAAAGGAGCCAGTCTTGTCCCCGAAGAGCGAGGCGTCTATAAAATACTCCGGCTACGCTGCTCGCATTATGGTATAGCAATCAAAGATGAAATGATAATAAAAGGCTAAGGTATGACTAATAGCTGTAAGACGCCAAGGCGTTCTAGGTATTAATATAATTATGCTGTTAATGAAGTCTATCAAATAAATAAAAAAGGCGAGAGACACGAGAGACTGTAGTGGGGGTAGAATCGAGAAGCGAGACCGAGTTCGAGAACGAAACGCTGAGGTCGGAGGCTGGAGACGATGCCAAACGAGACTTGAAACACGCAAAAAGTGAGAGACAAAAAAAAAATTGTATTGGATCCTGGAAGTTTTCCTGAAAATAAGATGAAAACTCCCCTCAAACGTCCCGGCAGTTCAAACCGCTGCTTTCTGTTCATTCCCCTTCACCGCTTCCTGCGCATATCGGGCTCGGTCTTCCTTCCAAATGCTGCCTTACTGATCGTGGCCGCCGGGAATGACTCGTCGTCGAGACGCCCGAGTCCAGAACTTACCGCCGCTACGACTTCTATTAGCCTCGAGAAAATTAAATAGCGGATGCGACCGGATCCCGAGTACCACAGTATTCACGGCAACCCAACGAGGCCGCGTCCGACACGTCGACCGACTCGGAACCCCCTCCATCGGAGCCATCGATCCCGAGCCTTGATTACTACCTGTGGCAGTGCGCCCATGACACGGGCGAACAACAGATGGAGGGGTGCGTGGCGCTTCGGCTTTGGTGTACCGACGACGCTGAGCAAACGACAGCGGATGGCCTGCCGGATTTGACTTCGTTTGCCCGCAGCCCTGGTGACACGATTGATGAGACAGACGACAACACGAACGAAGGAGTTGACTTTGACATGAATTATCATTCGTGATCATTCGAGCGGCGATTTGAGTCATTACTCTATCGAAGCCACAGACAACGGTGCATTTGTGCTTGAGGAATGGGAGTTCAATGCGGAAGATGATGGCAGTGATGACGAAACTTGGGAAATTTTTAATGGCTGGTCTGGAATCGAAGGCTCTTGTTCCAAAAGCCACAATCCAAACAGATGATGCGAGCGCTCGCATGCTTTTGCCTTTTCATTGAATAGTATCTCTTCATCTCATACAATATTGCCCTTCCCTCGGAAGTGCAGCGAATGCAAAGTAGCAACCATACGACCGAGAGGCAACCAACGCTGACTGGGGTTGGCTACCGCTTAAATGCGCTCTAGCCCGCTTGAAAAGGTTACTGCCCAGCAGTAGTGCCGACAGCGGGAGGTCTAACAGGTCAGCTAGAGATCCAGAAGGAAAGCTCTCTGCTACTGGCGATAAAAAGAGCGGGCATTCTTCTTGGCTGCGCTTAGTTAGTGCGCTTTCAAATTTCCGCCATTGCGTTTGGTGTTTATGCGTGCGCAGTCAGGCCAGTCAGATGCCCGAAGTCCGTGCCAGGTCTTTGTTGATACTTCCTGAGATCTCAGCAGAGATCACATTGCTAATTATCAGACTTCATTTACCCCTACACTCTAATGTGTACTCGAACGAAGGCTAATCTGGTCCCATACTCGCTCTGTTTTTCGATGCTTTTCAATGGTGTTGTCTTGGCCACTTTAAGCCACGCAGCCACTAAGACAGTTGTACGTTTGCGTCGACATTATCGGACTCTCGACATTTCAGATACATGACGACGCACTTAATACCCCTGACAGGATGTTCGTGTATGATTGAACTCATTCTAGTTTGATAACTAGGAATGAGTTTGACAATACGCCAATGATATCTGTCCCGGTGCTGAGAAACAGGTGACTTTGATGCCAATCACACTTGCGCCTTTCATGTGCTCTCTGCCGATCCGTTGCGTGCTCTCACCGGTACATGTACTACTGTTACATCGTAAAGGCAGAAGCTCAGAGTTAGCTATGGACAGAAAAGTGGGGTGTATACACCTGAACGAACATCATTGAGTCAGGATCACGATGTTGTTCTTCGTACTCTACCATTCCTCCTCGCATTAGAGTACGAGTGGCCTGCGAGCTATTGCTGGCCTCCGACTGTTTCTACTGTCGACCAACGCAGCATTTGCAGATGACAGTTCTGGTGGTATCTCAATCGGTCTCCTCGGTTTTGTTTGCTTGAAATCTTATTTGTAAGAACGAGGGTCATCACCAGATCGTACTGTAGTGGCACTGAAAGTGACTAGGTTTTTGAGTCAGGGTACCCGGCGCGGGGAAAATCCACCGGTGGTCAACATTGCGATCAAAATCGTCTTGAATACTCGGGTTTCCACATGGCAGATAGAACCTGAGATTTAACAGTCGCCCTCTGTATTGCACTTCCCATTAATTTGCCCACAGCCTTCTACTGCACTGTCCGATGCTGCGTTGGGTGCGCAGCTGAGGGTCAAGCGAGAAGTCCCTGGTCATGCATGCATTGTGAAAAGTGCGGTTTGTCAGAGGTCAAGTCGCACTTCAGAGAATAGGACACAATCAGGTGACGAGAGAATGATGAGCTACACACCCAAATTCTGAGACGTCCTACCGGAAATTTTACCGGTGTGGTCCCCTTGTGTGCTTTGTGTCAACTATCGAGATGCGGAACAATCACAAAATAATCATTGGTTAAGATGCAAGGCGCGAGAGACAGCGATGAGGTCGTGTTTGGACAAGGTGTAAGATCGCTTCCAATCGATCATTGCAGAACAACAAGAACAGGAACATGAAACAAGAAGTGGGACCAATCATCAACCTGGTCCAACTCAATTTGAGGAGCATTTAGTCGCCCAGTGTGCGTCGACGCGTCGATGTGCACGTGCTTAGGCCAAGGTCAAAGCTTCAAAGTGCGGGAGCGAACCGTGAGCCACATTTTTTATATCTGATACATTTCACAGCAAGTGACCAGTCAGCTTTTTGGTCCCACCATTAATACCCTTAAGACCCAGTAGGGCCCAAGATGACTCGGCAAAAGGAAACTCCCATCTTCGAGATCCGAAGCTCCGAAGCTGGCCTACTAGTCAGTGTGCTCAACTGCATTCGCTCCGACTTTCCCAAGGTTTTTAGGTATTGTTATGATTGTGCTGCTATTAGAGAAAAAAACAGGGGTAGTAAGTAGTGAGTGAAGAGAAGCAGAAAATTAGGAGGGAGGGGGGGGGGCAGAAGGTCAATACAGCAGCTGTCTTACCTGTGCATTGGTTGTATCCTCCATCTCGTCAGCAGGCGGTATTGGGTACAACAGCTATATCGCATTTCGGTTCCGAATTCGACTCTTGGGAACATCGGTATAGGAACATTGGTATTGTCTATAAGAATAACTCTAACCACAATTAGCTAATAAGCTTCCAAGAGCGTCGTCAAGGAGATCGAGGACGCGGTCATGATCGCTATCCACGGTCGAGCCTCGGACGGATCTCAGAAACCCCGAAGGTCTCTCGGCTGCGCCTCTGCACCCCTCTCGACCACGGCGGCTTTGGCTTGATTGACTTACCTCGGCGCCTCGCGGTCGATCACGCCAAGTGGGTCTTTCATCTTCGGGACCCGGACGGCTGCTTCATTCGGCACCTCTTCGACATCCGCACTCGCCTTCAGGCGGCGAACGAACGCACCCCCTTTACCTTGCCCAAATCAGGCCCCAACCCACATCGTCGCTCGTGGGTCTGGATCTGGTGGGCCTACTTTTGCCACCCTCCTCCACAGTGGGAACGCGCAGTGAGGAAGACGAAGGCCCTGCTCCCTCCACGATGGATCCGCTTTTTCGAAGCCTGGGATTTGGTGACAACGCTGAACCCCCCGAACTTTCCAAGAGCCCGAATCTGGAGCGGTGGGCAACACACGTCCTCTACTTCCCAGCAGGCCACGGAATCCGACTCTCGGTGAACCCGACGCTTTTCCGAGGACCCGATGGCGAGGTGATGACTCCGTCTTCGTTTGGGAACGCGTCCAAACGCCACCAAGCCTTCCTCTACCCTCCTATCCTCCCTCTCGGTCATCAGAGGGTTTTCTGTCTCCCCGAGCAACGCTGGAATGCCTGGTGGAAGGCGCTACGCAAGATTCGCAGGGTTCATTCGGACGCCGAAGACACGGCCCACCTCCTCTCCCTAGGTTCACTTCATCCAGGTAGCCAAATCGCTTCTCCGAATAGCCGTTCTCTCCACAATCGATCTACCGCATGTGTCATGTGCCTGTCGGAGGCTCCGGAGACCCTGGCACACCTTGCGGTCGGTTGCCCGTTTGCCCGCCGCCTCTGGTCTGCGCTCACTCCTATCCCACACCCCGACTTTGTTCAGTTCGTGTGCCCGGTCGTTTCTCGCTCGGAACGCCGACCCGTCGAGCTGCGTCTACTCTTCTTCCACGCGATCTGGAAGCTCTCTCGTCGCCGTCGATTTTCGTCGGATCCTCTGGAGCCGATCGCCGAAACGGCATTTGAGGAGCTCCGCGCGTCCATCCAGGAGTCCAAGGGACGACTGGTTTCGCTGTAACCGCCTAAGGGGGTTTTAGTGGGTATGGTTGATTTTGTTCCAAGGTCAACGAGTCCCACACTACTGGCCTCGCCAGTGTGCTTAACTGCATTCCCTCCGTCTTTTCCGAGGATTTTTAGGCATTAATATAGATATGCTGTTAATGAAATCTATTAGATAAAAAAAAAAGCTTTCGCTTCACGGCTCGTGGGACACCCAGAGGTGCACCGTGCCGGGGTGGGCGAGGAGGGGGGAGCAATGGTACACCATCGGTCTGTAGAGTTGTAGCGACTGCTCAAGCGGTGGTAAGGCTCTGATCGACGGACCAAGGAGACCAGACCAAGAAGTTGCTTGAGCAGGAGAGAGAGGAGCGCGGAGCCAGTTGGCTCGGGTTAGCGCGCGGCTGGGCCAGCCGCCTTTGTCAGGTGCACGGACCCAGCCCAGAAAGGAAGAGAGCTAAGGTGTGGAAAGGCAGGCCAAATGGCGGTAAAATAAGACCGAGAAAAGGAGACATGATGCGAGAAGGAAACATAGGAGGCTGTCAATCTCACACGGTCTACCAAGCTCCCCCCGGGCCAAAAAACAGAAAAGCTGCCTTATCGCGCGTGCGCGCACGAGGTTTTTTGCACCTCTGGCTATATTTCTAAGCACACCAAAAAGTGGTGCGCGCGGCGCCCCTCCCAGCGCCACTCTTAAGCGGCGTACCCATACAGGTTGCCCCCCCTGCAACCCGGGTTGCTCGAGGCCCGAGGCCAAGATTAACTTGCTAATGAGATTGAGCATTTAGTGACTAGTATGCCCGCAGACCTGTCTCTTTTAGCTTCCGCTCAGCGCCAAGTGAGACCCGCCTCAGTTCTAACCAGAGCATCAACTATCGAGACACCCTTCCTAAATCTCGAAGCTTCGCAATTCACATCGACGATGGCAGGCATCGATGGAGACCTTTCAAGGTCCGTCTGGACTACTTTGAGGAGCATCCTTCCTATAGGCCTCAAGGCCTCCGATCGGACGCCCGACTCCGCACCAACATCCCCGGAACCCGGCACCGTGTTACTTACACTGCCCGCCAAATCCAGCAAGGAACCTTCGATGATTTTGGCGAAGCTAGCTCGCCGTCTCCTCAGCGTCCAATGGCCCTTCCCATTCAGGCCGATTCCGACGAAGCCGCGAGTGACGCCGCCAACTCGAGTGGGATGGATTGGGATGAAGAGCGTTACAGCGAGTACGGTGGTGGCTTCGAGCACGACTTCGATCCAGCCCCATACTCTCCGGATCGAACATCCCATATACCAATCGCGCCTGACTATAGTGCAATCGCCGAGCGATTATCACTGGCTGACCTGCGCCAAGTCGAAAGTTTCGAATCAGCCACACGTGGTCAGTCGAAGCAAGAAACGTACAAGCAATTCGTGTTCAACGACGCTCGCCTTAGGCGCTTGGAACCGCCAGCGCTTCTGCGCCAGTACATCGCGTTTTGCGCTGGGGTCAAAGGTCATCTACGGCCCTTGATTGACGTGAACGAGGAGCTGTGCCAGGGTTCGGTCGCTAGCGAAGTGCCGCCGCCTTGTTCATGCAAGAGTTCCCTCACTTTACGGCTTGACGTGTACGACCTCATAAGCTGTATGTGAATCAGGCGAATTGGGTCGCTCTGTCGAACGTTGCGCTGACAAGGTCGAATGGTTGAATCAATGCAGTAGTGGTCGAGGTGCCGATCGCTTTCTGTCGGAGATCCAGCAGCGATAGCCCATGCCTTACGTACGCCGAGCGCCTTGCTCAGATAGGATTAATCGGATCGACCGCAGCTGCTCCTCGCTCTGCATTCACCCTTCGACTTCTCCAATTTTTCGACTCCTGGTGGAGCACTGCGCCGTTTCCTGTCGATGGAGCAGCTCGCGGGCTCGACATTTCTATGACCAAACTGGATGGAGTCGGCCGGGCCTGAGTCAGCATAAATTCGTGAGCTCGACCCCCTGTCATGATTGCTATTGATCATTATCTGATATTTATCATCGTTCGCGCAGGACAAGGAGCTGCGAAAGCAACTCCAGCGCGCCCTTGACGAATTTCGGGCTCTCACGACATCCGAGCGAGAATTGGGCGACCTCGTCCTCGGTGTCGCGGGTTCTCTCTCGGATAAGTGTCCAGCATGCTACGGATCGACGCGTCTAAACCAAGCCCACCATAGAGTCGAAGTGCAGCATCTTGTCGCTCTGGAAGGCAACTTCCAACATTCTCGCGACACCTCAGCCAAATACGATCCTCAGGAGTCGACGCCAGCCCTCTTCCTCGGCGAAGATGAGCTCGAATCGATGAAGGAGATCTGTGATGGTGGCGACAGCAAGAAGTCAGAAAAGGTCCGCTGATCCGAGCCGCCCCCTGCGATCCTTTCAACGCGCTGACGCCTTTCCTCTTGCGTCTTGAAGGCTTGTGCTGATTCATGGAAAGCGGCCAACGGCGGTGCGACACAAATCTCGCGGGGCAAGTCCGATACGGGCCTAGTTGCCTGTGTCTGCCGTCACGATATCGCGTTGAAGATGGTCAACTTGTATCAATCAGGTGAAAAGTTCGTCAGCTCAGTTCCTCTCACCCGCTTACAGGGTCTGACGCTCGTTTTTGATGAGGCAGGCGCTACTACGGCTTATCGCTGCTGCAACATATTTCGAACCAACTCCCGTCCGACGATACACTTGGAGTGCTGTATGATGTTGCGTGTAATTTGGACGGCTACATGCAATCGGTCAGCAAGAGTGGCGGATCCGTCGTTTCTTAGATTTCTGGCCCTGGGGCGCCGCTGACCTGTACTGTACTTCGATCGCCTGCAGAGAAGTATCCTTCCCGATCTGTTTCCGAGATTGAAGTTTGCCACGAGCGTGTTTCATGCTTTTGCTCATCAATGGCCCTGCCAGCTTGAGTACAACCCGCGCCTGATTCAGCACTTCGGGTTGACGGATGGGGAGGGATGCGAACGCGTTTGGAGTCAGCTCCGATCGCTAATCCCGATCAATCGTCCTGCGAGCGCTTCTCACCGGCGCGTCAACATCTCGCGTCGCATCGACCTGATGAACAAGAACGGTGTTGACAGCCTCGGTAGGCTCTGCCATCCACACTTTCACGCCGTGTTCGTCACTTAATCGTGCGGTCCCTTCATTCATCGTCCATTCTAGGCCGTTGGCTCCGCAGACGACTGTCGAATGCTCAAGATCAGCTTGGAAGGGCACAAACTGATCTGAGTGACATTTCGGCAATATGGTCCGAGTCTGACCTTCTCGCGCAATGGGATTTACAACGAGCTGCTCAAGCGGCCACAACGGCGGGTCAATGTCGGGAGAACGAGGACAAGGAGCGATTAGAGCTTTTCAACATTGTACAGAGGCTACACCACGTGGAAGAAAGGCTGTACGTTCGGCGCGTTAAACCCCGTTGGAGGACGAGGGCGTAAAATTGACACTGTGTCTTGGCATTGTGTGTTCAGATTCGATCCAATGGCTTCCGATGAAGCGAAGGCTCGCTTGCAGCAACAGCTAAGAGCTTACCAACAAGAATACGATCGCACGAAGGAGCTTGCAGCTTTAGGTGCGGCGCGCGTCCTATCTTTATGAGTATCGCCACCTGATGTTTGATGTCCCATGACATACCTAGATCTCCAGCATTTGTGCAACTGCGTAGTCAAACTTCGCGCATTACACAAAGCGACGGTCCAATTGCAATGCTGTCAAGAACGAATTGACTCAATGGGTCGGGGACGAAGCGGCGCGACAATCGGTCAAGTGGAAGCCAGCAAGCTTGTCAGCGTCTCACAGACGCACAGCAAGAAAGTAAAGGTGGCAATCGATATGTACAATAAAGCGGTCGGGGATTACCGAAATGCTGCGACCGAGCAATCGGCCCAGATTCTGGACAACTTACCGCTCGCTACCACAATTAAGTCGCTTGTGACTCTGTCGCCAACGGACGCTTTCTAGCAAGACGGTTTTTTCGTACACGACACTGCGCCTTGGGCGATTGATACCGATGTTCAGAAAGGGATCAAGGCGGTTTTACTCAAAGCCAGGGCGGAAGAAGAGATTCTCCGAATCGGAGCTGAGGTTCGACAGCTACTTGCGTGGCTCGAAGATGAGGACACCCCCTTTGTTAGGGTATCTCAGGCATGGGCAGAGGACCGAGGTGAGATGGACACACCCTTTCTTTGTGTTGGTGCTGTACCTTACGTCGCCCCTTCTATTAGTTCCCGAAGAAACGCTCGAAGCGGCTAAGAAACTTCTCGGAACTGATGGCGCGGGCGAGGTTGGCACTGCGGTGTGGCATGTGCTTCAACGCCGGCAGATTTCGTTCAAAGAGCGTCTGGATCGGCTCGCCGAACGCGATGATCTCTCGGTTGTCTGGTTTAGAACGCGTTCACCCGCAGTTCATGAATCGCGGCCCACTGCATTCGGTTTGATCGGAGGAGTTTTTGCCGGACGGGCGAAACAGGTGTTGCGCCGGTCGCGCGGTAGTCCACGTCATTTCGGTCGCCGCCTTTCGACGCTGAATAATACTCAAATACAGAGCCTCGTCACTGAGTCGAGCCGCCGCTCATCAGGTCCTTCTGCCGTGGACGTGCGCCACACAACCAGCGACCTCGACGCATTCCGAAGGGAACTTGGCCTGACCCCCGATCCAGCCGCGGAGCATGCCGAGCGAGACCGTGATGACGTGTATGAAAGACGAATGGAAGAAGTTTTGGGTTCACTATCGGAGCAGGAGGTCGAGGAAGAAGATGATGCTGAGCTCGGGAGGGCGACGGAGAGTCGGGCTCGACAAGCGTTGAAGACTCGGACGACCTCGAGATTCTCGACGAGCCCATGGGCTAGCTAGGGATGGTTTGGCGCATTTGTTGACTTTAGATTATTTGTTATTGAAGGACTTTGCTTTTTGTATGCTGCCCATATCGCACATGGTGGATTGTGGACGCTAGTGCACAAAAGTAAATGGATGTCAGCCTCAATGAGGCGTTGACGCATTGACGACCATGATCCCACGAGCCGGTCGCTACAGCCACACTCACCGAACTGCAGTACGTGACAAGCTTGAAGGTTCTGCTAAGTTGAAAACTAAGAATTGGTGCGCATCGGTGCTGACATTTGCAGGTTCAGGTTGGGGAACATTGCCAGAGGGGGGCGGGGGCGGTGAGGATTGGTGTTGCTGTAGTTGTTCTGTTCCAACAGCACCCCGAACTGGGTCCAGACGCGTCCAACGGGGCTCCGTTGTACAGTGCTTGCGATAATATGTCAGCAAAAATCAATGAAATACGTCACCGCATACCTACTCCGTTGACGTGATAGTTTATGTAGTCGAGTGAGCAGGGATATTGGTTCATCGGCCAAGGACATTGTAGGGGCTGTGTACTCCCGGGGGTACACATACACAGAGTCGGCGCGCGACAAGAGTGTAACCCCGGGGGACCCGGCCTGTGCCGCCGACAAAGCTGTGTACTCCCGGGGGTACACAGTCATTCGGCGCGCAGGGTGTGATCACTCCCGGGGGTACACAAGGCGCAAGCGGGAAAGCGCCTGCGTACTCCCGGGGGCCCCGCTTGCGCCTTGTGTACCCCCGGGAGTACACGGGCGCTTTCCGCTTGCGCCTTGCGTAGCCCCGGGAGTACAATAACATGTCAATTGGAAAACAAAAGAAAGTTTGGCTGAACTGAGAATTGAACTCAGGTCCACTCTATTAATCAGAGTTGCTCTGACCGCTGAGCTACTGCTCGGTGGTTCGAACGGAGATTCAGCTGGAGAAGTGCATTGGCCTTGCGGGCTTTTCAGAACTTTCCTCCCTTCTTTTTCGGAGGTCGACTCCTCTTTTAGAAGCTGACTGTCTTGGAACTTGTTGCGCAGTGGAAGGCTGCGCACCTCTCCCTCTCTCTCTCTACTTTGCGCAGTAGCGGTTTTTTGTTCTTGGATGGATCGGCAAGCCAGGTCGATTGTCTTTGCGTTGGAGGCTTTGTGAAGTTTTTCCCTCTCCTTTCCCCCCTTTTTCCCTTCCCTTCCTCTTCTCGTTCCTGTTGCTCGGTTGTTGACTACGCTTCAGCCACTTCTCCTTTTACTCCTAAGCCGTGTGTTGGATTCCGTTGAATGGTTCGTTCGTTCGCGTTGGTCAAGATCTACGGCATGGCTCGGGAAGGAAGGTCGCTCGTTTCTGGTCAATATCCTCGCGTCAAGGCGAGGCTCGTTTCGTTGTACTGGATCGCTTTTCTCTCGGCCCCGACGGCTCAACAGCCAGCACTCGAGATTCAGCCAAGGGAGGACATCAGGCGCTGTCGGGGTGACGAGTAGCTGGGGCTTGGCTGCGGCCTGTTAGTCCCTGGGGACCTCTACCTCCGGCTTCGACCCCCTCCCTTGGCCCCTCGGGTGTGTTCCCCTCCTCTCTGTCTTAGTATTCCTGGTTCTCCGTATCCCCAGTCGTGACTTTCTGTATACTCTCCCCCTTCTTTCTCTAGGCGCTCTTGCCTGGTTTTCGAGTATCTTTGCTCCCGCTCTTGGGACGTGAAGCGGCAGCAGTACTCACCGCCCGTTGGAGTCCGCGTTAGGTGCTCGGCGGGCTTTGATCTGCGCAGCGCTGTTTGCGCGCAGGGGTTTGACTTTCACCCAACTGCTTGCTGTCGTTGCTTTATAACCTCCTTTAGCTCTTTTTGTAGCGGTCCCAGCCAACCCGAAGGATTGCAATTTATGAGCCCCAGTCAAAAAAAAAAAAAAAAGTGCAAGTCGGATGTAGCAAACGAATATTTTGTCGGTTTCGTCGCAGGAGGGTGTTCCATTCAGTAACTGCAGACACATCCTGAGCTCTGAACGGGTGCGTGGAAGTTTGTTGTAGTGCAGTCGGCGACGGACCGCGCCTGAGCCGTGGAACCCCGGGAGTATACAGCTGGAGAGGGCACCGGTCATGTGTACCTCCGGGGGCTACATACCGCTACGCCGGTTGTACAGTGCTTGTTAAGAGTGTCCTAGAACTGATGAAGCATGTCGTCGCCGCTTCCTCGTTTCCGAAGGCGCAGGACTCTGTTGTAGTGTATCTACGCCCTGCCCTAAGGTTTAAGATTGAACTAGAATTTCCGCCTTCGGAGTGCGTTTTACCTCGGGGTGAATCATGATTGCAGAGCAGGATCTCCATTAACACAACATACAAGCTAGACAGCTACACACGCTCACGGAAAATTCGGGACGGTGATCGCCTAACCGGTGAATTGACACTCATGGTGCCTCATGTCCCAGTATCCAGGCCGCGCTCCAGCTCGCTCAGGCTGGTCAGCTCGGAGAGGGTGGAGAGGTTGCTTTCGGCCTCCGAACCGGCTGCCGATCCGTGGTCGGAATGTTGGCCGGTCGCCGAACTGTGTTCCGATATCGCGTCCTCCTCTCGTGCCCCGAGATTGACGCGGCGCCCTCTCCGCCGGACCCCTTCTTGCGCATCCAACAATACGCGTCCCTCTGTTTGCTCGACAGCGCCAACCACATGTGGGCACACTCAACAATCCAGGAGTCCCAGATCTTCTTCCTTTCGGGCTCGAGGTCCGCATCGGTGGGCGGCTTAGGAGGTTCGGGAACGTGGACGAGCACCGTCGTTGCAAATGGTCTGAGCGCTGCTTGCCAGGTGCGATGTTCGCTTTCTAACTGATCCCGGTAATCGTCCGGGACACGTTTCCCCAGAAAAGGGCGGTACGCCTTTTGGATCCATTTTAAAAGACGGTCACTCCCATCCTGGTCCTCGTCGGTCCTTACATCGTCCTCAGGGAGGGGGCGTTGGCACTCTTGGTACAGGGGTGAAAGGATTTCACTGAATAGGCGCGATTCCTCATGTTCGGCGGCAATGTCGACGGGGACGGTGAAGATGCGCGCGAGGATATCGTCGAAGTCTTGGATGCGGGTCCTATACTCCTTCAAAACTCTCGCGCTCCCTCCACCTCTCTTTCGCTTCTGGTTATCGTATGCATCGAACAACACGTTCCTCCAATGAATGAGCACGGTCAACAGGCTCCGAGGCAGACGTCCATTCGCTTTGTACCCTGCCCATTCATCCCAAACAGGCCACATGACGTAGTCGATCTCCTCCCGGACCTCATAGTCAAAATTTTCGACGCCCTCAGGGATTGGGTCTTGAGTCATGATGTCTTTGGGTTCCATCACCAGCCGACGCGCCCTTTCCGCCGCCCACTCGTCGTGCCTCGCACGGTCCGCTTTCCCCGGCGCCTCCAACATGTCAAGCTTGGCCTGCAACTGCCGGCGGTATCTTTTCTTTAGGTGGCCAAAACCCTAATCAGATCAGATAAGTACATCAACAAAGGTTTAGCCGAATTCCACATAGTTTGTTTCTGATCTCCTGGGAAAGCTGTCTAGCACTCACTGCTTGGACCTCACAGTCGGTACCGATCAGCTCAAACGCCGCCTCGTTGCATCTGTACCGACTGTCGACCGTAGACGAATTGAACGCGCGCTTGTGTATACGAATGATTTTTTTTTTTTGGTTTCGTTTGGCCTCATGTGCATGTTCCGGTGCTACAGTTGGTCCGTCGAGTGACCTGTACCCTCCAGGCAGCTTGTAGTGTTTGTTGCAAAGTTCACAACGGACACGCCATTGGCCGGACTCGTCACGGATGAGATGCGAGTCGATGTCGAGCCAAGCGCGCTCGCCCTCGGTGGCGCGTGGTGCCATGTTGGACTTGGAGTGGGGGTTAGGGGTGAGAAAGAGAAGTGTCCCACTGTGTACCCCCGGGGGTACACGTCGCGCCTCGCGTCACCGAGCGTCACCGAGCGCGCGCTCTCTCCTCTCACAGCATCACCGACACCGTCGCGTCACAGCCGATCCGATGCCCTTAGCGACTCGATTCATACCAAGTTACAACCAGCGGTTCTGTCTGCGGGACACAAAGATCAAGATCATCGAGTATTTGCACGAGACGAGATATAGTGGCCACCTGGCACATTGTCTGTCCCAGGCGACGGGCGTGAAGCAATACGTAGTCGGCACCGATCGCGAGCGCGACCTATGAACGCTAGCGCTTGTAGCTTGTATGCAAGCGACTCGGCCAACAACGAGAATTGCTACTACGAAGTCATTGACGCCTCAGCACCAAGCTGCCACTATATCGATGCCGACTTTACGCCCCCTTCCATTGACAATTCAGCAGAAAAGGCATTGATTACGCGTAATGCAGCGTCGTATTTCCCTGGCCCTCAGCTAGAACACCGTGGTCAGCTAGCAAGCTCGGACACCTTGCGATCTTGCGTCTGCAGGTCAGAAGTGGTGAACTACCTTGTTCCCTGCTTCTGTTTTATGTCTATTGTTCCAGCGCCAACGAATAATCTCGGCTCTCCTTCTCACCGTGGGCACGCCGTTTGAAGAACCCTACGCGAAGCGTGTTATTAAGGACATTCTCGACAAGGTTCTGCTGTCACTTCACCGGCGTCTCGGGGGGTCCGAAGGAGTAGTCGAAGAAATCTGGGTGCTTTGCTGTTGGTCACCCCCCAAGCTCTGGGACGAGCTTAACTGCAGTTTGACATTCGGTAGGATGAGTGAGTACTTTATTTGAACATCCATTATTTGCCTGAATCTACGGAGTAAAATCTGAAACGTTTAGCGCGGGTAAATCTATTTGCTTTGCGATTTGCCTTGCGATCAAAAATGCGTCGCATAATTGATCAACGGACGGATAGTCAAGCTAGTCAAGATGCGTGGAAACTTGTTGAATACCTCTTGCCACACACAGGTTGATATCACCTCAACGACTACAAAAAGTTTGGCAATCTACCTCAACGCGCGATAGGCGCACCAACAATATACTGAACAACAGAAATGTAGTCGGATTCGGAATCAAAATGTTGCAGCTCCCAAATCAGAATCAGAACAAGAATCAGATCCAGTGTCTTGGTCTTCTGGCTCCGTTTCCGACTGCTCGCTCATCAAAGTACTCTCGGCAGGAGTGCGGTCAAAAGAGACCTGGCCGATATCCTCTTTGAGCGAAAACGTAAGCCCACCCTGTCGCATCAATGGAATAATTCTTCTCAAATTGTCAACGGTCGGCTTCTTGCCATTGGTAGGACTGCGGAAATCACGCTCGTGAAGACCGTTTCCGAGCTCGACAACAAGAGCGGTTGGATCCTTCGCAAGAGTTTCCTGGTTGTAGCTCGTAAGCAAGGCACGTAGGGCTGAATAGACTCGTTTCTGTTGTGGCGACGACGGAGCGCTTGATCTGCACGGCCACAAAACTTCAGTCATGGGCTGCCAAATGTGGGCGCAGAGCGGTGGAGTGATTGCTTACTATAGTAATCTTCAATGATAATGCGATACCATGTGCAGAGCACTCGGTGAGACGCCTTGTCAACATCACCATGATGAGCTGCTCATCAGTTCTTGGAATCAGCACCAATCTATCGCCGAGCACAAGGTCCGTTCTGAAGCTTGTCTGACAGACCTTCCATCTTGAATTGCTCGTCTCGCTCCTGATTGAACCGGGTGCCATTTATGCATTCCGTGAAGTTAACGAGCACATCGTTCTTTTGAGAACCCCAGCTTTGGCGCCGCATGAAAGCTGCGCCGCCAAGCGTCGAAACAATGAAACGATCATTTTTATTCTCGAGCTTGTTCGAGCCGACGATGACTAACGCGTCGAATCCGTAGGTGTCAGCATGCTGATTAACCTGATTCAGTGCCAAGCTATCTAAGTCAGCGGGAGGATCATGAGAATTGAGGAGAGCCCAACGAGAAGAGCTGAATTGTCACGGACCAGTTCGTGTATCGTCTTTTCGTACTTGTGACTCGGTTTGGTGATGGCAGCAGGATTGATTCGCCATCGCTTGAAGGGACGAGTGGTCTGCTCATGTTCACGCGCTTCGGCTTCACTTGCCCACGCTTCCTTCCATTGTTCATAAAGATCTGGCGAGTCTTTGACTTTTTCCCAGTAGCGCAATCCAATTGTGTTTAGCGTAGAAAAATCTTTCGAGACTTTGTAGGGGTACAGAGTGATCAATTTGTGAGTCAAAGAAGCGTAAAGGAGCGTCTTGCAATGCCAAAATGAACGATCTCGGGATGAGCTAGAAAGGCAGACGCCGCGCTCACCTTCGAGTCCGTCCTTCTCGACGAGACAGTGGAAAAAGCGGCTCGTCTTGAAAGCATTCCAGTCGTTTGTGACATTCCTTCGGATCGCACGAGGCATGTACGCGTCGAGGTCGTCGTCCCGAACGCCGTGATGCAGACAATACTTCATTGTCTCGAGGCGACGTTGCAAGCCATAGAGCACATGGCGCTGCTTCTACGACGACGACATTCGCGAAGTTGAAGGCAACGCACGAACGGCATCATGGAGAGCTCGAATCTCTTCCTGAACTGTTTGATTTGTTGATCAATTGAGTTGGACGAGGTCGGCCTTGAGGCGAGCGGTGTGCTTCGTCCACATTCGGAAGTCGCGCCGCTGGGCGCAGGAAGGTGGTTCTGTTGGGTCTGAACCGTAATTGGAGACAGTACGGACCCCATGTCTGCGCTGTTGGTCGATTGCACCGAAGCAGCTGTGCAGAAACAGCGAGGAACGGTGGTGAGCAGAAGGACCACCCATATCACAAACACGAGGACGCGTCTCACGGGTGGGAGCGGCAAAGTCTGACGCGTTGCTGGGAGCAGACAGGCTGGACATATCGGATCGTCGGATGGCGTCAAGTATAGATATATGACGAAGAGCGTAACGGCGACAGGAAGGGGTAAGACCAGGACTGCACGTGGTCGATAGCGGCGCGTCAAGGAGGCGTCAAGTCGCTCGTTGTCACTCAGTGTCGCTTGCGTTTGTTAGCGTGGTGAAAGGGCACGAGACTCCATCACGTTCAATAATGTCATTTTATCACTTTAGTAATGATGTTTCCTAATCGAACCTCTCCTCGCTGATAGTTTACCGAAAAAATTGACACTGAGTGTTCCAAATACGAATTACACACTACGAATGACCTGATTTGAGCACACACGTACATGAGATGAAACTGTTGGAGCCCACACAAGCCTCCGTGTGCCCTTGGCCTCGGGCCTTCGAGCAACCCGGGTTGCAGGGGGGGGGGGGGGGGGGGAACCTGTATGGGTACGCCGCTTAAGAGTGGCGCTGGGAGGGGCGCCGCGCGCGCCACTTTTTGGTGTGCTTAGATATATAGCCAGAGGTTTTTTTTTTTTGCTGGCTTAATGGACCTGCCGATCTGGCGCGGTGCGCTAACTCAAGTGCGCTAACTCGGGCGCTCGACTGCGCCAACTCAAGTGCGCTAACTCAATTGCGCCAACTCAATTTGGCGCGTGCGAGTTAGCGCAAGCGCACCCCCCAGCACCGGTACCGCCCCGAACTTTCCAGAAACGAAACGGCAGCTCACCCACGATTAGGAACTACTACCGGAGGTGGATTAGTCAGCACCTAGTCATCGATTAAGCGGTTCATAATAATCTGCCCACCACTGGCGCATTCTTCCCAACTCTGCTCGATCGAGCTGTATCGCGGCGCGTATTGCTCCTTTGCCCTCGTTCGCCGGTTTGCCCTCTCTCCCTAGTCTCATCGTACCTGCTTACCTAGCACTTGCTTCGCCGCAGCGCCTGTCGACTGTCAGCAGCCGTTTGCCTGTTTGCGCGCAGTTTGCCTCGCATAGCAAGGCCCGCCCGCATCGCCTGCCCTTTTCACGGTGCACGCGCTCGCGCTTCTCCGACCACTCAACACGACTAAGCCGCGCTAGCGCTCATTAGTCGGTCCACGGCGCCGCTCACCTCGCCTCGCCTCACCTCGCCTCGCCTCACCTCGCCTCGCCTCACCTCGCCTCGCCTCCGCCATGGACGCCTCGACACTCTTGGCTGCGACCTTGTCGCCGAATGCGCAGGAACGCGAGAATGCGACCGTTCAACTGGCGCAGTCCCTCAGCTCGAGTCCGACACAGTATCTCGTCTCGCTGTCCAACTCGCTGGCGGACGTCAACTTGCCTTCCCACCTGCGCAATGCGGCCGGCCTCGCGATCAAGAACGCGCTCTCGGCGCGCGACACGAGCCGCTCCGACGAGTATGCCCAGCGCTGGAAGTCGCTCGACCCCGCGACACGTACCCAGCTCAAGCATGCCGTGCTGTCGACCCTCGCCGCGGCCGATCGCGGAGCTCGCAACGTCGCGGGCCAAGTCGTGGCCGCCATCGCCGCCATCGAGGTGCCCGCGGCCATGTGGCCCACCCTGATCGCGCAGCTGCTCGAGCTCGTCGCCAACGGTGACAACCCAGGTCTGCGGCAGGCTACACTGCAGGCGATCGGTTACATCTGCGAGTCGATCGTGAGTCGCGCCCGCGCTGTGGTGCGCTTCAGCTTTCCCCGTCCGGCAGCCCCTGGCCGCGCTCCGGAAGCAGATCGCGGCCCCGGTACCTCCTGCACTCGCTCCAGGCGCCATTTCATTTTCGGCGCCATCTCTTACGTCTCACTGAAGCATCCGTGTAGCGGGACGTGTCTGTGACGATATGCGCACCCGCGCTCCTGGGCAGAGGCGATGCAATGCTTGGCGGGACTGACCCCCTTCGACACGCGCGCCGAAAACTGACTAAATGTGACCGCTTATACTGTCCACCCACAGAAACCCGAGCTGTTGGCGAGTCAATCAAATGAGATTCTGACCGCGGTCGTGCAAGGCGTTCGAAAGGAAGAGCCAAGGTGTGTGACCCGAGTCTCGCAGGCCATGCACGTCGAGAATTCTGACTCCATAACCTCGTTCGCCGGCAATTTGCTAGCCCGGAGGTGCAGCTAGCGGCTGTCCACGCCCTTTACAATTCTCTTGAATTCGTCAAAGAGAATTTTGAGCGCGAGGTGGGTTGCGAGCCTTCTCTCTACCTACACGTGGCTCGTGCCTCCGGCGTGACTGATCCGTGATTTTGTGATTCGCGGTGTTACCGATAGGGAGAACGAAACTACATCATGCAAGTGGTCTGTGAGGCGACGCAGTCACCGTCGTCCGACGTTCAGGTTGCCGCATTCGAATGTCTCGTTCGTATCATGAGCCTGTACTACGACTATATGAAGCACTACATGGAGCGAGCGCTCTTTGGCGTGAGTCAAGTGCCCGTACCCTTGGCCGCAGGCTGTCCCCCCTGAAGCCTCTCGGTCGCCACTAATGTCTACGCCGAGCCGAACTCCATCAGTTGACCGTACTGGGTATGAAGCACGCTGACGAGCAAGTGGCTTTGCAAGCCGTCGAATTCTGGTCGACCGTCTGCGACGAGGAGATCGAGCTCGCGCTGGACGCCGAGGAGGCAGCCGAGTATGGTGACCAGTCGGAACGTGACTCGTCGCATTTTGCTCGCATTGCGCTACCAGAAATCCTGCCCGTCTTGTTGCAGCTGCTTCTCAAGCAGGAAGAGGATACGACCGAGGACGAGTGGAATGTCTCCATGGCGGCAGGGACTTGCTTGGCACTTCTCGCGCAATGCGTTGGCGATGGTATCGTGCCCCCCATCATCCCCTTCGTTGAGACGAATATCAAGGACGCGGATTGGCGCAAGCGGGAAGCCGCGGTAATGGCGTTTGGATCGATTCTGGATGGACCCGAGGAGAAAACCCTGATGCCCCTCGTTTCGCAAGCCCTTCCGATGCTGATCGAGATGATGCAGGACCCCTCGATGCACGTCCGCGACACCACTGCATGGACGCTCGGACGAATTACCGATGTACTAATCAAGACCATCGACTTGGATGCCCAACTGCAACCGCTGGTTACAGCCTTGGTCCGCGGTCTCGAAGAATCACCACGCATCGTCAGTAATTGTTGCTGGAGCATCATGAACTTAGCGGAACAACTGGGCGATGCCCAAGCTGAGTCTACGGAGATGAGTCCATACTATGACGGCATCGTTTCCGCGTTGCTTCGGCTTGCCGAGAAGTGAGTTGCTTGTCCCTTTGCCGTGAATGGGAACTTCTGCTTATGCTTGCTTCACAGGAGCACAAATGAGGCAAGTGATCGAACTTCAGCCTACGAGGCCTTGTCGACACTCGTAACGCACGCCTCAAAAGACACCCTACCTACGATTTCCAAGCTCGTGCTTGCTTTGCTTGATCGTTCCGAGACTCTTCTGGCACTGCAGGTAAGCTCCATCCTGTAGAACAAGTCCGCTCTCTGCTCAAGCGACCTTCTCTTCGACAGAGCCAATTGGTTGGCGCGGATGACCGGAACAACTACAACGAACTTCAGGTCAACATCTGCACGGTTCTCACGGTTCGTTACCCGTCCCATGCAAGTCTTTTCGCAGACCACTGACCTAGGGATAATGCGCCATACATACAGAGCGTCACACGGCGACTCTCTCGCACTATTCAGCCTCTTGCCGATCGGATGATGACTCTGCTCCTCCGGCTCGTCAGCTCAGCCGGGAAGCAGTCCCCAATCCTCGAGGACGCTTTTCTTGCAATCGGCGCTATCACGGCTGCACTCGATGAAAACTTCCATCCTTATCTTCAGGCCTTTCTCCCTTTTCTCGTCAATGCTCTCAACTCCCACGAAGAGTACCAGTTGTGCTCGATCGCGGTTGGGCTCATCGGCGACTTCTGTCGGGCACTGGGCGAAGCCAGCCTCCCGTACTGTCAAGTTTTTATGGAGCTCCTGCTCACCGATCTACAGAGCACGGTTCTGCATCGAAGCGTGAAGCCTCCCATCATCAGCTGCTTCGGTGACATTGCCTTGGCGGTCGGACCTGGATTCGAGCCATTCCTTGAAACAACGATGTCGGTGCTGCAACAGGCTGGAACAGTCCAAGTAGACACGGTCAGTACTGCCGGCTGCGGCCCGCTTCGACGACTACGCCATGAAGACTTACCGGACTTTGCCTCTGCGCACCATCTTACAGAGCAATTACGATCTCATCGACTACGTGATGACCTTGCGCGAGGCGTTGCTTGAAGCCTATACCGGCATCGTCAGCGGTCTCAAGACGGTTAGCAAGTCGGATATACTCCTCCCATATCTCAATTCAATTTTCGCCTTCGTCCATCTGGCCCTCTCTGATCCAGACCGTACCGAAACCCTGTTACGTTCAGCAATTGGGCTTATCGGGGATATCGCCGAAGCCTTTCCGGAGGGTCAACTCAGGGAGGCCCTCAGCTCACCTTGGGTTGCCGACATGCTCAAGGCTGGCCGCACCAAGCTTGGTGGTTCAGAGACCAAAAAAGTTTCGAAATGGGCTAAGGAGGTCAGTGGACGTGCTTTCGGTGGTTCACTATCTTGCCCTTCTGCTGACCGGGTCATCCGCTTGATCTCGGCAGATGGTTCGTCGCGCAACCCAATAATCTGGGCGAGTGCTTCTTCGCGGTGCCTTGTCCCATCATCATGCCACTTCCACCCCCTCCTTCTGTGCCGCGTACTCCATCTTTTCCGGCGCCGCATACTTACAACACCGCACCCGTCGGATATACATTGTTCCTGCAGTCAGATTTCCCAGGGTCACCATTTCGACCGGTAGTGGATGGCCTACCGCCTCTCCATTATAGATTTGGAAGTTCCAAAGGAACATCATGGCCCATCCCCACGCTTCTCGCATGCAATGCAGCCAGCATCTCGTTTTTCCCTGACATCGTCGTAGCCCAACGATACAGTCTCTGCAGAACTCGCCCAGTGCCACTGCCTCGCACACGGCAAGCGCCGGAAGCCGGCAATTTGATGTTCATTCCAACAACGTTCCCTGGCAACCCACGACAGTCCAAGATTCGCTTCATTTGTGAGAGCCGCGGAAGCGAAGCAGGGGAGCAAGTCCAGACAAAGGGCACGACTTGCGTAGGAACTCGTGCTGCCGAATCGAACGATGATATGTGAGATTTGCGGAGGAAGGCGTGGAAGGAACATTAATGACGAAGACACATAGGGTTATGTGCGTGTGGAAGCGTACCTGTAGGAGTTCATTTGCCGTGGCCCGGGACTTGACATCGACGCAGAGGCACACGGCCAAAAAGTTCTTCAGCTCTCTACTGAGCTTCTCAGGCTTCTTGAGAGTGGGAGTGCCGTTTGTAGCAATGAGATACAGTGCTTTAAGGGGCTCCTCATCCAGATATGGTGGCTCGTTCTCAATCATTTCTGATCAATGAGTCGAAAGTCCAGAGCATAGCATGCTCGGAAGCGTGGTCAGACAGCGTTCATTTCTGATGCTGGGAAACGCAAACGCTGTACTTGCCGATTGCCATGATGCCGAGCGACCAGATGTCAACCTTGGCCCCGTACTCTTTCTGCTTGACAACTTCGGGGGCCATCCAGTATGGTGTGCCGACCATCGTAGCGCGTTTTGATTTCTGGTCCGTGAGCTTCGCGCAGAACCCAAAGTCGGCTAAAGGAGCGATCATGCGGGCCCCCGTGGTCAGCATACTGCATCAGGCGGTAATGGGCGAACGCCGGGGCCGAGTAAAAGCGACTGACTGATCTTAACGTGGCCTTGCGCATCGAGCAGTACATTGTCACTTTTGATATCGCGGTGAATGATGCTTTTCGCGTGCAAGTGCTGTAAGCCCTTGCATGTCTAAGGGGCAGAATAGCCATTTATCGTTCCCGGTTCGTCAGCGAGTCGAGAGCACTGCTCTGAGTGTCGGCTTACTTCATTCGATATACTGGCGATTTGTTCCTCCTCCAGCGAGTTGCTATCGATGACATCGGTCAATGCGCCGCCCTCCATGAACTCCATCACCACCCATAATTCTGCCCCCTTGACCAAAAACGAATCGAGGTAGTTGACAATGTTGGGATGTTGAGATTCCTTCATCACGAGAATTTCGTTCACAATGAGTTCCTTGCGAGGCTGATGACTGAGGTCCATTTGCTTGATGGCGACTTTGGACCCGTTGGCTAGGACTTTGGCCACGAAGACGGACCCTGATGCGCCTTGACCAACCTTCTTGATCTTTGAGTAGAGTGCATTTGGATCTTGAACTGAGCAAACTGAGCGGAGTTTGGCCATGATCTGGGCTTCCGACATGGTAGAAATCCTTCGTTCACTTTCGCCGTTCTCATTCTTCCTTGGACCCTCAGGCTTCTTCGGGGCTGTACAATACCAGGGCTGCCATAGTCAGCACACGAAACCCCAGGGAAACACCGCCGAGACGTACCAGCCGTGGAGGTCGATGGTGCGGAGGATTCGTTAGGTCGCAGATTCCCTGCAACCAATTTGAGGGGTTTGGGACCGGTCGGTGGGCCCAGGGTGGCCGTGCCGTGTGAGCTCCGAGGTACTGCGGAGCGGCTCGCGACTGCAGCGCCGTCTGGCTTTGGATTCTGATTCGTTCTGAGACCTGCACTTGAGGACGTACTGGTCAACAATGGTTTCAGACCATGCTGGTTCGTGGAGGAGCTTTGGGGGATGGACGGAGCGGGCCGGCCCGGTACGAGGTTTGGCCGTGGTGGCGGAGCTAGGGGATGTGCAACCGAGGGTGTGCCAGAAGGGCGCTGGTCAGAAGCATGATAGATTTGATCCGCCGAAGATTTACTGCGAGGTGGAGGACCGGGAGCAGGTCGACAAGGTACGGGCGCCGCAGAGCCACCGAGACGACTAGAATTGAAGGACGGGGTGGCTGGATCTGTGCTCATGGGCGACAACAACCCACTAGCCCCGGGTATGCCAGGGCTATAGTACGATTGGGCCGAGGACGGGAAAATCGTAGTGTCGGCACTAGATAACCTGGCCACAGCTGGTGAGAGGCTGTCGTTGCGTTGGCCCGCATAGCCTGTGCCAGCGTCGAATCGAGCAGGCGGAGCGGTTGCTATCGTTCCTGTTCCGCGCGCAGCCAAGGGGGACGCAGTCGAGGACAGCAGTGGTTCCGCCATGTCGACCATGCCCATCGAGGTTGAGCCCATGCCAAATTCGTCTCGTTCGCGCTTCTGAATGTCGGTGTAGAATTCGAGAACATCGAGCACGGCCTGAGGGTTTTTAGCGTAATCCTCCTTAGTGATGGCACTGCTTGTCAGCAAGCGTGTCCATTGCTCCGGCAGGCCGGTAAACGCCCCCGAGACCGGATCGAACCCAACGTGAACCTGATGCACAAAATTCGTGGGACTGGACACGCCCATCAAGGGCGAGCGCGAGTAGATGTCGTCCAGCCACGAGTAGAGTTCTTCGTCCGACTTGAGCGCGAGATGGTGTGTACGCGCTGGGGTGACGAGTGTGAGACAGTACGGCTTGAGTTCTCCTCGGGTCACGGAGGTCAGATGTTTGAGTTGTATGACGGCCAGGGCGTTGCTCGAGCTTGTCTGGAATGGAGCAGACATAGTCAGCAGCTAAACTCCTCGTTTACTTGGGAGGGTTCGGGTTCTGCGGGGTGGCGGGTTTGATTGCGGCGCGTCATGTTGTGTCGTCCGAACGAGCCAGGCTACGAAGGCACGAGCAACGCAGTGACAGCGCCGCCTCGTTAGAGCACATGACGGGGCCAAGGAAGGCGAAGGGTATTGTGTGACTCGCAGCGACAAGCGGGCGGCCCCGTGTCGACGCGAGACGGGGGGCTGCGACCACGTCAATGCTCGATATTCAACGTTCAAACGCGTACGCCATTACCAACGCGCACGCCCACCACAGCGCCTGCTGGGCACGCCGCCCCAACTCGATCGAGCCCGAAAACGGACCGTAGCATGCTGCGTAGCGTAGAAGAATGAGAGAGAGAGAGAGAGAGAGAGAGAGAGAGAGAGAACAACGCAGCGTTGATCGCGCGGTCGATGTAGGACGTACATCGCTTTTGTAAAAGCTCAACGTGTGCTCGCGTAACACCGACCATCGCTTGCTCCAGATCCATGCGCGCAGGCCATCCTCCTTGAGGCTCAACCAGCCGCGCCGGACGATGGTCTGAGCGTGCGGGTAGGCTAGTGCAGACGCCGACAAGGATGCCAGTCCGCCGTCGCTGTTGGAGTGGGTCGACGACGTGTTCATCGTGCGGGCAGCGTTCGCGCTCGAGGCGGCTAACGACGACGCGTTCGCATGCGTGTCGTACTCGCGACCATAACCCGGGTCGCGCGGCGCCGTCGGCACGGGTGGTGCACGTCGCGATGGCGTCAGCGAGGGAGCGCCGTGCATAGCCCTGGTGGTGTGGCGGAGGGTTGACGTAGAAGTGGCTCGGCCAGAGAATGGCAAGCTTTGAGGTGAGGCGGTCTATCCGGAAGTCGTGTCAGAGTGTCTGCGAGGCGGCGGGCTATCCACAAGGACCCCCGAAAGCCCGGCCTGAGGCGCGTAGTGCCCGACTGGACAAATTGTGGGCCTCAGATGGGCCAAAATCGCGAAGGCGCGTAGTCGGGGGTGGACAAATCAGGGTGCGCCGGTGCGGGTGGGGTCCTAGGCCCGTAGGTGCCAGTGGACAAATCTGGACCCATTTCAACCACATTCGGCTTGGTGCGCCAGAGTTTGCCGACCCTCAAGAACGTGCGGAGCGCGCGCGAAACACTCTGGCCTGTACCGAATTCACAACAAAGGCTCTAATGGTTCGATTCTGCAATTAGAAGCCTCTTGGCTGGTTGAACGCGCCGTCTCGTCTGAGTGCGCCGTCTCTTGCCTCCCCCGCCGCGTCGCGTCGTCTGTGCCATCATCGTCATTATCCTACGTTCTCGCTTCGCCAGCTTCGACGAAATGTATCTAGACGATCCGGATATCGAGCTTCTCGCCTTCCGCTTCGACAGCCCACTGCAGACACCCAGATAACCCAGATACAGCTTTCATGGTCGACAGACGAGCCTCTCGAGTGTGATACTCTTCCTAGGCCGCTCGATGCTTGGACGGACAAGTTCAAGGATCGTGGAGCAATTACTGCGGCGCGTGAGCAAGGTTACCGGTCAATTGCTATCGCTGGGCACCGGCTGCCTTTCGGTGCCGAAGGATCTGGCGGCATATAGATTACGCCGAGCGCATGCGTTCGATCGTTATCAGCAGCCAAAAGTGGATGGAAATTCATCTGGGTGTCGACATCAAAAGTCAGCATCTCATCGTGAAGGCTCTGGAGGTGCTGCCGTCACTGCTCATAGAGGAGCAATATACCCCCTCAAGGATCCTCGGGTGTAGCGCGTCTTTGCACACGCTGCTCGATTTCGTTGGGAAGCAGCCAAATTGTTCGTCTGTTCGATGGCGTGGATTGATTGGGATTATTTTTCGTGCTTTTCCTAGGGACAATGTGGCTTGGAGAAAGGTCTCGTCGTGCTGGACCCGAAAGAGCGGAAGTCGGTTGAAAACGCTGTTCGCTCTTTAGCTGCTCTTGGCCTTAACAATGATGCTGCACCGTAAGTTGAGTGCCATGAGACCTGTACCAACCTTCTCTGAGCTGATCACTCATCTCTTCCAATTCTAGGCTTGCCATTCAGCAGGCCTATGACGAGGCCAATGCTCAAGCTGAGGAACACTTCCTGCTCAACGTCATTGTGAAATGAAAGCTTGCCGGGTCGTGTAGGTTCATCTAAGCAATTGGTTTCGTGTAGCAACACTGAATGGAACTAGCATTCTTTCACAGGCTCAGATTATTCGGCTCCCATCCCTTCTGCGTCACGAATCTCGTCAGCTTGCGCTTGATCTGAACAGCTTGATCCAGCACCGTCGGGCACATCAATGCTTCCATCTCAGAGCTGTCCTACTCAAGGGAAGGCACGGCGCCACTACCTCAACTTCCCGAGTTTCCGATCCCACATCAAAAGCAAAATTGTCCAAGCACGGTGAAATGCACTCCAGTGTCATCCGAGGCTTAGTGCATTCAATGGGTGCAGCCCGTCTCGAAGCCGTGTCAGGAGTTGCGAGCTCCATTCGTTGGACAGGACAAGCGACCTTCAGTCGCTTTTCGACCGCAAACGAGACGGAAAACATAGGGTACATCGAAGACAGACGTAAAGAAGTGAGCTACAATTGTGTGCTGTGCACATATCGCCCGGAGAGTGCTCATCAATAATGTTCATTCTTGCCCAGATACGGATGCAATTGCGAGCAAGGCAATACACGGCATTCGCCAAGAACCCACCGTTTGGGTCGATCGACGGAAACGTCACGTCAGCTACGCCTTGGAAAATCGGCTCTGTTGTCTGCTTTGTATCGAAACGAGGCATGATACCTGTCAGTTGTGACGCCAGCAACATAGGAGAAGAACAACTGTCGATTGGACTTGGTTCGTACATCTCACGGTAGCTAGCTTAATGCTTCGCAGAGTGACTGCAATCGATCTTACCTCTCGCTGTACGTTACATGTATACCATGGCCACGTTAAATCATAGTCAAAGAGGTAGGCAGTAAGTGCAGGTGAGGGGCCCTCGGCGAAGCAGAACTGAAGCGGCTGACGCGCGCGCGGGCTCCCGCGATTCGGCCCGGGCGAAAAACGTCCGGACGGCGTTTTCGCGATTTTTGAAGATGTTTTAGAGCATTTGAAGCAGTTCTAGAGCTATTTTTAGACGCGCGTAGATAGACTGGACATTTTTGGGACCTTTTTGGCCGAAAAATCCAAAAATTGGTGGACAAATGAGGTCCAAAATCGGGAATTTTGGCGGATTTTACCTACGCGCCTCAAGCTGGGCTTTCGGGGGTCCTTATCCACACGCTCCAGCTTTTTATTGTCCTCGCGGGGGAGTTCTGGACCGATTTCTGCCGCCTAATTCGGCCGCGCGTTTCGGTCTCGAGGGGCGTCTGTCGAGTGCGTCGCCACAGCACGTGACCAACGCGGGCGCGGTCCAAGCGCAATGTTTGTTGTTTACTGCGCTCGCGCTCGTAGACGTTGCCCGCGCGCATGAATGAATAGGGCTGTTCAACCCGATTCTCTCTTTCCTTTCTTCCATGCACTTGCAAGTCCTAAACGATCTTCACCACTCCAACACCATGTCGTCAAACCCCCTCTTCGGAATTGAAAATTCGGGTGTGCACATAACGGCTCGCGTCTGTGAGTGTCAGTCGGTTTCTAGTGATGGTTCCGGAAGACCCTGGACGACCTCGGCCCTATTTCGGCCTACGCTAGCCAGGACCCCCGAAAGCCCAGCCAGAGGCGCATGCGGAAAAACGCCCTTTTTTGGCCTTTACTACCTCTCTATATAAAAAAAGGTAAGTTAAGGAATGTACCTAAAATCGCTGTTTTTAACTAGGTTGCAGCCTGGAGGGCCGCCTGTGGTGGATGTACCAGCATACTGTTGTGTCTGCCGCACCTGCCTGTGGTGTCCATGTTCCGATCAGAAGTCATGTACAAGCGCTGTGGTGACTTTTGTAGTTTCCGCGCCGTTCCAACGAAGCTACAGCGCTCCCAGTATTTTCCTTCTTTTTTTCGCTCACATAAACCAATGCTTCCACTCATATTGCATTTAATGAACCGCAAGCGCGTGGCTTTGCATGATATTGCTTCTACAGCAGAGCTCTGCCTGACGCGCGAGGCGAGGGCTGGCGTTTGTCACGTGATGCGGTGCGCCGGCGGTGTCAGTGTCATTCCGGCAGTCGACCAGCGGTATTAGGGGCTGAACAACAAATCAAACCACGTAAGAACCTTTCCTTTCTCCCTCTCACTCTCATCCAATTTTAGTGACACTCATTTAAGAACAAACCCTCGCTGCTATGTCCCGGTCCCAAGGTCGCCAGGGACTCAGGGAGGGCCATCGCAACCTCGCCAAGTCTTGGGCGCGAGGGTAGCGCCGTACCATGGGCTACCATGGGCCTGCTCGAGCGCTCGCTGCTGGGCGCCCCGCGGCTCGACCCTCCTCTTCGTCCCGCTCCGATCAACAGAATCAGCCCCCGCGCGTCATGACAACAATGCAACCGATCTTGGCATTGCGACACGTATACGAGCCCGCCGTGCAGCTGTGCAGAACGGACAGCGTGGTCAGCGCGATGGCCAACTCGACGCTGGGCTCGCCCCACCACCACCTCCTCCGCAAAGGCGAGTGCGCCGGGCTCGAATCGCGCTCAAACCCCTCAAGCCCACGTTTCGATCCGCGACGACCTCGGCCCCCAGACGGCCGTGTGCACCCACTGCAAGGCTCGGCACTGGGAGTGCGAAAGGTCCAAGTCGACCAGACACTTCGGCGAGTGCTGCTCGCAGGGCAAGGTGCGGCTACCTCCCCCTCCCCAGCCCAATCTCGAGTATCGGCAGCTTCTTGAAGGCTCGGCTAGCGGTCAGTTGCTCCGTCCAACAACGTCTGTCTGCAGTAGGCCCACATGCTGAACTGTGCGACGATATTTCCACGACAATCTTCCCACGCACACAGAAGCGAAAGCGTTCCGCGAGAACGCTCGGTCGTACAACAACGCGTTTTCATTCACTTCGCTCGCTGCCCACTGGGACCAAACTCAAGTGGGCACGCTAGGACCCCCCGTGTTTTGCGTGTTTGGTCGCCTCTACCATCGACTCGGCGCCCTGATCCCTGCCGTGAATCAATGCCCAGCCATTGCTCAAACATGGCTGATCAACCCGGCCGAGGCCACCGACACTCGACTTGAACCCGACGGCGCAGACAGTCACATGCAACGATCTACTTTGACCAAGTTCGAGTCCATGTTGCGTACCAAGAATCACTTTGTGAGGGAGTTCGCATCGGCCAAACCTCGCGCAGGTTGGGATACGGCCAAAGAGTGGGTCCCGTGCCTCTGCCTCCCGCCAGGCCAAGACCGACGCACCCACAACCTTCCTACGTCGAGCACGGAAATGGCGATGCTTATCTGCGATTCCCACACCAACACGGGAGATCGTGGACCGGAAGAACTTATTCTCCAGGTGCACGGTGATCGATGTCCCGATGGTCGGCCCAAGTACCAAATCGTTAGCTCGCTCCATCCGTCCGCGACTCTCCGTTACCCACTACTATTTCCTGCAGGGGAAGATGGCTTCCACCCCAACATTCCTTTTTGCGGGTTCCACCAAGCCGGGCCGCCAATCGCCAGAAACCGAGAGCAGATCGACAATGGTGTCCAATTGCGCGAGCTACTTGCCGGCCTTGGTCCAGATGAAGAAGACAAACAGGAGGACGAAGACCGCAACAATAAGGATGAAGACGGCGAGGAAGGGGACGAAGAGGATGGTGATGGCGAACGTACGCGTCTTCGGCTCTTTCTCTGATGTTCCATTCTGCCGAAGGCGCAAGCACAGACTGACATTGAACTTTTGAACACCTAGGACGATGGTCAAGTAAAGGGGTCGAGGTGGCGAGTCTCGCGTTCACAATTATTTGCGTACTACTTGCATAAATGCGACGAGTACTTCTCAATCCCGCATTGCACCCAACGTGCCTTCCTGGCGTTCGTGATGACGGATACTCCCAGGTCAAGACCGATCGACTCAACTTACCTCCAGTTGGATCAAGAAAACCTCCGCCTCACCACGACCCAAGGCATCAACGGTTTGACCCCGTACCAAATCGCGACATCACGCAGCGGTACCAGGATGCGATGGCATGCGTTGTCAAACATGGAAAGCCTCCGCTGCTCATCACGATGACGTACGAGCCCGACTCACCGGAAACCAAGGCTGCACTGGGGCCGATAGCGCATGCAACCGTCCGGATCTCATTGCACGAGTGTTTGAAGCCAAGTCCGGCAACAAGCGACATGCAGGCTGTTTCGGCAATGAATGTAAGATGGATGGATTTTGTTTCTTTGCTGTATTTCGTATTGTGTTTTCTTCACCTCTGCGCTGATATCATGTAGACTGTTCAATTATCCTGCTATTCTTTGAATTTCATCCTCCCGTTAATTTAACGGGTTCCCACTGGTATCCTTATCCTTAAAACTATATAATAAAACCAGTGGGAACCCGTTAAATTAACGGGAGGGTGCAATTCAAATAGCAGCACAATTGAACAGTCTACATGATTTGAACAGAGGTTAAATAAGCACACTACGAAGTACAGCAAAGAAACAGTTCTCCATTCACAAACAGCCTGCCCGTTGCTTGTTGCCAAAAATGTTGTCGTCGCAGAGTCGGTTCAACTTGGATTCAAACGCTCGTGCAATGAGTTCCGGTCGGTTGCTTGCTTGGTCGTTCGGCCCCAGTGCAGCTTTGATTTCAGGCCATTTGGGGACGTCACCGTGATGAACAGCAAAGGCTTTCCATATTTTACGACGCACGCCATTGCATCTTGGTAACGCTGCGTGTTCTCGCGCGGTCTATTCTTGAACGTTGAGCCCAAAATCACCGAACATCCAACTTGATCCGGGGTCAAGCTGATGATGCCTTGGCCCGTGGTGAGGCGGAGGTTTTCTTGATCCAACTGGAGGTAAGTTGAGTCGATCGGTCTTGACCTGGGAGTATCCGTCATCACGAACGCCAGGAAGGCACGTTGGGTGCAATGCGGGATTGAGAAGTACTCGTCGCATTTATGCAAGTAGTACGCAAATAATTGTGAACGCGAGACTCGCCACCTCGACCCCTTTACTTGACCTTCGTCCTAGGTGTTCAAAAGTTCAATGTCAGTCTGTGCTTGCGCCTTCGGCAGAATGGAACATCAGAGAAAGAGCCGAAGACGCGTACGTTCGCCATCACCATTCTCTGCGTCCCCTTCCTCCTCGTCGCGGTCTTTGGGCAAAGAGTGGCCCAATTTGATTGAACGCGCAAAGAGGAATGTTGAGGTGGAAGCTATCTTCCTCTGCGAGGAAGAGTAGTGGGTAACGGAGAGGCATCGCAGACGGATGGAGCGAGCTAACGATTTGGTACTTGGGCCGACCATCGGGACATCGATCACCGTGCACCTGGAGAATAAGGTCTTGCGGTCCACGATCTCCCGTGTTGGTGTCGGAATCGCAGATAAGCATCGCCATTTCGGTGCTCGACGTAGGAAGGTTGTGGGTGCGTCGGTCTCGGCCAGCTGGTAGGCAGAGGCACGGGACCCACTCTTCGGCCTAACCTGCGCAAGCTTTGGCCGATGCAAATTCCCTCACAAAGCGATTGCCGGTACGCAACGTAGAATCAAGCTTGGTCAAAGTAGATCTTTGTATGCGACTGTCTGCGCCGTTGGGTCCAAGTTGAGTGTCGGTGGCCTCGGCCGGGCAGATGAGCCATGATTTGGCAAAGGTTGGGCGCTGATTGACGGCAGGAATCAGGGCGCCGAGAGGCGTCGAAATATCCGAAACGTGCGGGGTCCTTGAGTGCCTAGTCGAGTCTGGTCAAAGTGGGCAGCGAGCGAAGTGAACGACAGCGCGTTCAAGTTGTTGTATGACAGGGCATTCTCGCGGAATGTCTTAGCTTCTGTGTAGGTGGATTGCACAGTTCAGCATGTGGGTCTACTACAGACGAATGTCGTTCGACAGAGAGACTGACCGGTATGCGACCCTTCAAGTAGCTGTCAATACTCGCGATTGGGCCGGAGAGAGGAGGTAGCTGCACCTTGCCCTGCGAACAGCACGTGCTGTAGTGTCCGGTCGACTTCGACCTTTCGTACTCCCAGTGTCAAGCTTTGTAGTGGATACACACGGCCATCTGGGGCCGAGGTAGTCGCGGATGGGAACGTGGCGCTTGAGTGGTTTGAGCGGGGTTCGAGGCCTGTGCACTTGCTCTGCGCAGGAAGAGGTGGTGGTGGGGCGAGCTCAGCGTCGGTTCGGCCATCGGGCCCTCGCGCTGACCACGCTGTCCGTTCTACAAAGCTGTACGGCGGCGCTTATACGGGTCGCAATACCAAGATCGGTTGAGTTGTTGTCATTGTGCGCGGGAGCTGATTCTGTTGATCGGAGCGGGACAAAGAGGAGAGTCGAGCAGCCGGCCCAGCAGCAGGCATGGCTTTGGGCCCGTTTGCCTTCGCTTCGTAAAGGCGCTTCGCGATGCTCGCGCTTGAACAAGTCACTAGCCATTTTCGCTAATCACTTTAGTTCAATGGCTGTTAGAGAATATTAGGGATTAGGTACCCCTATCCTTAAAACTTATCATTCATATACTTCATCTATATAAATGACTAAGGAACAAGAGACAAACCACGTGGCATGACATCATAGACAGCTCTCGTCTAGCGCGTCCCCAGAACTAGCTAGCGCTGATTCCGCATCGGCGACACCGCTTCGTCTACCTTCGCCGAGGTTCCATTCAATAGCACGTGACTCTCTCTGTCCCGAAGCAGACTGTTTCGGGCGTCCACCACGTCGACGTCAAAGAACGTCAGAGAACGGGGAGACAGACCACGTGGCAACAGACCGTTTTGTCCACGTTCGTCGAGGTTCCATTTCCCATCCAAGCAGCCTGGCACGTGACCCTCTGCTTTGGGCTTCACTCCACGACGTTCCGCGGCCTTCCACGACATTCTATGAGTCCGGTTCAAACTGAGGCGCAGTCGTTCATCTATCCTTAAAACTATATAATAAAATAGGCCGTCGAGACAAAGAACGTCCTAGAACGAGACAAACCACGTGGCGTGACGTCATGGCGTGCGAAGTGTGAGATTCTCAAAGTACTTTAATTCTCTCCTATTTCCTTCTAGCATCATGGCCCCTGTGTCTCTACCTTTATTCTCCTTTAGACCCGGCCTTTGCCGTCTATCTTCCGTCTTCTGGCCAGACGCGCGCACTTGCCCCCAACTAGCTGGTCCTGCGCGCCTCTCTCTCTCCTGCTCAAGCAACTTCTTGGTCTGGTCTCCTTTGGTCCGTCGATCAGAGACTTACCACTGCTTGAGCAGGTGTGTCAAGCAACTTCTTGGTCTGGTCTCCTTTGGTCCGTCGATCAGAGACTTACCACTGCTTGAGCAGGTCTGTGCGTTGCTTAACATCATAGGTTATAAGCCCACACGATCTACCAGCACGGTCGCTTTCGCGTCCGTTTCGTTTTTTTTCTTCGCACGCTCGCGCCGCCCCGCTATGCCTCCCAAGTCCGCGCCCGGCGCTACGCCCCAGCCCGGCACCTCCCTTGAAGCCGCTATCGCCCCTATCGTCGCTCGTCCGCCGCAGCAGCCAGCCTCGTTTGCTGCAACGGAACTCCTCCGCGACTCGGCGGGCTACCAGGATTGGCTCCTTGTCGTCCGCTCGCGTTTGCCGGCCGGTGTCCTCCGGTACCTGGAGAGCGGTGAGCCATGCACTTCGTGGCCCCCCTCGCTCGTCCCGTTATGGGACCACTACGCCCTTTCCTCGCTCTGCTCGTCTGTCGACCCTCGCTTGGTCCTCCCCGGTTTGTCGACCTTCCTCGACGATAGCGACGGCGCGCCGAAGATCTGGCAGGCTCTCCGTTCTCGTTACGGCGCCACCTCGGCTGTTGACCTCCTTCCGGCCGTGGTCACGCTCTTCAGCACCGAGGAGCTCCCCGCCACCACGGACTCGTTCCTCCAGTTCCGT
This sequence comes from Microbotryum lychnidis-dioicae p1A1 Lamole, assembly GCA_001244265.2. Lineage (NCBI taxonomy): Eukaryota > Fungi > Basidiomycota > Microbotryomycetes > Microbotryales > Microbotryaceae > Microbotryum > Microbotryum lychnidis-dioicae. Next base: position 1,628,831 of record CDLV01000004.1, on the reverse strand, counting down.
GACGGTTTCGAGAATCAGCTTCGTCTGCTCACCTCGTCGAAGGTCACTGTCGACTCTCTCGTCGCCTCGCACCTCCTCTCCCGGCTACCGCCATCGCTCGAGTCGTGGCGCTCGACCTTCGTCAACGACCAGGGTGATTCGACAACCCTGCCGTCTGTCTCGGCGATTTTCGATCGCCTCCTACGCGACATTCGCGCTCGTCCAGTCGACACTCCCACCGCGGCGCTTGCTCGATCCTCCGCTCGCGACACCCGCGCTCCTCGAACCCCATGCCCCAACCCAAAGTGTCGCAAGATGCATTGGCTCAGGGACTGCCCCGACACCGCTTGGGCAGCCTCCTTCCGCGCGCGTCGTGCCATCGAGAACAGTAACAAGCCCGCCGGCGAACGCAAGCCTTCCCAGCCCGCTGCCTCTCCCGCTGCCGCGCCATCTGTCGCCGACGAGCACCTCTCACCTGCGATCTACTCCGCCTGCTTTCTCTCGGCCTCCTCCCCGTTCGACAAGGGGGCCTGGCTCCTGGACTCCGGCGCCAATCGGCATATGGCCAACGACGTTTGCCTCTTTACGCACTTGCAGCCCGTCAAGGGACCGCACGTTGCTGGTGTTGCGGGCTCCCTACCATCCACCGGTTCCGGCTCCGTGGCGCTCGACACGGCTTCCGGTCGCATCGCCGTTGCTGACGTTCTTCATGTGCCCTCGTTGCCTTGCAACTTGTTGTCCGTTCGACGCCTCGACCGCCTCGGTTTCACGGTCTCGTTCGGTTCCAACGTCGCCACCATCCGCAACGCCGCTGGTACCGCTGTCGCCACCGCTCGGGCCATCGCCAATGACCTCTACACTCTGGACCTCACTCCTGCACCTTGTAGGCCCCACGCTCTGCTCGCTTCGCCCTCCCACGTGTCCTTGCTTACCCTACACAACCGCCTTGCGCACCTCCCCGTCCTCCTTCTCAAGAAAATCGTTCAAAAAGGGATGGTTACTGGTGTGGTGTGGGATTACTCGGACGAGGAGTGTAGGACCTTCCATTGCAATGCATGTCTCGCTTCCAAAGCGCATGCCCTTCCATTCGCCCGCTCCACGTCGATTGCCTCCCAGCGCCTCGGCCTGATCCATGTCGACCTTGCCCAGATGCCACACGTTAGCTTCGGCGGCCATCGTTACATGCTTGTGATTGTTGACGACCACACCCGCAAGCACTGGTGTATCCTCCTTGCACGCAAGAGCGACACCTTCCCGCGTCTTCATGATTGGATCCTTGAGGTTGAGCGAGCGACCGGCGACAGCGTAAAGACCATTCGCTCCGACAATGGCGGTGAATTCACGCTGCGCAGTTTCGTCGATTTCTGCTGCAGCAAGGGTATTCGTCGGGAACTCACAATACCTTACACGCCCCAGCAGAACGGCCGGGTTGAGCGCCCCAACCGCACCATCAAGGAGGGCATCCTTGCCCTTGCCTACTCGGCCGGTGTCGACTCGCGACTCTGGGGTGAAGCTGCTATGTACTTTGTCCGATGCAAGAACATGACACCCCATGCCGGCATCAATGGCGACATTCCCGACGCTCGTTGGTATGGTTACGCGCCGGATATTTCCTCCCTTCGCACCTTCGGCTGCCGTGCCTGGCATTGCCTTCCTTCGACGTCCCGCTCTGCCCTCGACCCTAAGGCCATACCGCTCATCTTCGTTGGTCTCGACGACCATTCAAAGGCCTACCGCCTGTTCCATCCGACTACTCGCAAGGTGCTCCTCAGTCGGAACGTCCTTTTCCGTGAATCCGAGTTCCCCGCCTCGACACCGACTCCCGCCTTGTTCTCTCCGGCCAACCCTCTCCCAGATGTTGTTGCGTCACGCCCTGACCAGGCTGACCCCCCCCAGCCGTTGCTTCCTGTCCCCCCCGCTCCCCTGTGCCTCGCGCTGAGCAGCTTATCCCGGCACCTGATGCCTCTGACCAAGGCTCGCCGGCCCTTGCTCGTAATGTCCCTGACCAGGCATTGCCCGCACCCTTCACCTCTGACCAAGGCGGCGCCCCTGACCAGGGCAGCCCTGACTCGGCTTTTTCTACGCCTTGTCCCTCTCCTCGACTCCGGCCCAGCTCCTATGATTTCTCCGCCCTATGCCTTGCCCCGGAGTTCTCCGATGATGTTGATGACGCCCTTCACTCACCTGCGCCTGTGTGCTACCTTGCGGACGCCGCTGCCGCCCTTCTGGACACTTCTACCGTCGACCCCGCTGAGCTTGTTGCCCCTGCGCGCGACCCACCCCACTGGCGTGCTGCTATGGCTTCACCACAGGCAGATGAGTGGCGTCTTGCGGCTCGTGATGAATTTGACTCACTCTCTCGCGATTTCTCCGCTTTCACGCCCATCGACCAATCCCTCGTCCCCGCCGACGCCAAAATCATCGGCTCTCGCTTCGTTTTCCGCACCAAACGCGACCAGTTCGGGAAGGTCAAGTCATACAAAGGCCGCCTTGTCGCCCGCGGTGATTCCCAACGGTCCGGTATCGATTTCGACGAGACCTTTGCGCCCGTTGCCAAGTTCACTTCAATTCGTGCTCTGCTGGCCCTGTCTGCTGCCCGAGGCTACCACGTTCACCAGGCTGACATTGACAAAGCGTATCTTCATGGGAAGCTCGACAAGCCTTTGTACATGCGTGTCCCCGAGGGCATTGCCCTGCCCGGTCAAGTTCTACAATTGCACCGTTCCCTCTACGGCTTACGCCAGGCTGGTCGCATCTGGAACGACGAAATTGACTCTACCCTCCTTGGGCTGGGTTATATTGCCACTGAGTCCGACCACTGCGTCTACGTCAAAACCGTTGGGGACGTCCACCACTACATCGCGCTTTACGTCGACGACCTCCTCATGATTGGTCCCTCCCTACCCGAAATTGAGCGCACCCTCCAGGGCCTTGAACGATGTTACGGTGTCAAGCGTCTTGGTGAAGCGGAATATGTCCTGGGCATCCAAATCCGGCGTTCCTCCGATGGCTTGATCACGCTAAGCCAGGAGCAGTACCTCAAGGACATCCTCGCTCGTTTTGGCATGTCAAACGCCCACCCGGTTGCCACCCTGATGAAATCCGACCTCCACCTTGAGATTGAGACCAACCCTACCCCATTTGCGGACCGCACCCGCTATCTTCAGGCCGTTGGCTCGCTCATGTACGCATCCACTGGCACTCGCCCCGATCTGGCCTACGCTGTCGGTTACTTGGCTCGATTCTCCCGGTCCCCATCCGAAGCTGCCTGGGGTGCTATCAAACACGTTTTCCGTTACCTTGCTGGAACACTCTCGCACGGCCTGTGCTATTCCCACGGCGACTCTGCTCCCGTAATTGGCTACTCCGATTGCAACTGGGGTGCCTGTGTGCTCTCCTCCAAGTCGACCATGGGCTATGCTTTCCTCTATGCTGGTGGCGCCATCTCGTGGTCCTCGCGCCTCCAGTCTCGCGTGGCCGACTCCACTTGCGACGCCGAATACCTGGCCCTCTCGCATGCCGGCAAGGAAGCCGTTTTCCTGCGTCAACTCTTTGGTGAGTTGGGTCTCCCCTCTTCTGCTCCGACTCTCGTGCTTGGCGACAACCAAGGCGCCAACGCTCTCACTCGGAACCCGGTTTTCCATGCCCGCACCCGCCACATCCGGCTTCGCGAGCACTTCGTCCGCGACATGGTCGCCCTTGGTGATGTCGCTGTCCAGTACATCAACACGGCCGACATGACCGCCGACATTTTCACTAAGGCTCTAGCCCGCGACCTCTTTGCGTGTCACCATGGCCGCCTTGGCATCTGCTCTCCCTGATGCTCGAAGTCGGGGGGTGTGAGATTCTCAAAGTACTTTAATTCTCTCCTATTTCCTTCTAGCATCATGGCCCCTGTGTCTCTACCTTTATTCTCCTTTAGACCCGGCCTTTGCCGTCTATCTTCCGTCTTCTGGCCAGACGCGCGCACTTGCCCCCAACTAGCTGGTCCTGCGCGCCTCTCTCTCTCCTGCTCAAGCAACTTCTTGGTCTGGTCTCCTTTGGTCCGTCGATCAGAGACTTACCACTGCTTGAGCAGGTGTGTCAAGCAACTTCTTGGTCTGGTCTCCTTTGGTCCGTCGATCAGAGACTTACCACTGCTTGAGCAGGTCTGTGCGTTGCTTAACATCATACGAAGCGCGCCACCGCACTAGTAGTAAAAAAAAAAACGTCCTGAGACATAGACAAACCACGTTGCATGACGTCATAGCAGCTCTCGGTCCAGCGTCCCAGCTAGCTAGCGCTGTTTCAGACCGTTTAGGAAATTTCACAATGCTGTTAAAGCATCGCGGTTTGCTTATCTTTGATTTTTTTAAAAGGAAGCGCGCGAAGCAAGAAACTGGTATGTATAGGAAACGTTCAACGACTATAAAGTCTACCACGTCAATGTCAAAGAACGTCAGAGAACGGGAGACAAACCACGTGGCGACAAACCGTTCCGTCCACGTTCGCCGAGGTTCCATTTCCCATCAAAGCAGCTGGGCACGTGACCCTCTGCTTCGGGCTTCACTCCACAATGTTCCGCAGCCTTCCGCGACATTCTATGAGTCCGGTTCAAACTGAGGCGCAGGCTTCTCCATCTTTCTCCCTCCTGCTCTTCACACCTTACCCATCGCACCTCATCCCGTCGCCACCTCAAGCTTCCGACATCCGAAGCGGTTGCCGTGGAAGCTCTGCAACGAATACGGAATCAAGAAATGGCTGCATGCAACATAGCTACGAATTCAAGTAAGTAACTTCATGGATTGTGCTCTTGCTGTGTTGTTCAGAAGCTAATGGAAAACTACCAAGCAGAAATTCCCTTACAACACATCCTCTTCGAATGTCAACCCTCGAGTTGTTTCTTCACCGCCAGCTGGTGACACGCATACATGAGTCATCCCTTGACATGGCTGTGCAGTCTTAGATATGACGGAAAAACTGACACCAAAAACAAACATTGAACGTCAGTGAGACAGCGGAAGGATTGACTTCGTACGGTTGAGAATCCGTGTCATCGGCACACCAAATGTGAGTCTTCACTGCTATTGCTACAGATGGACAACAGCAAGAATACTGATAGTTGCAACGAATCACGCAAGAAAACAGGCTCTGGTCGCGCGACTTGCGGCTCACCATCCCGTGGCAGGTCCTCAATGTCTCGGTTCGGTGGGGTGACCATCACGTTGGCAGGTGTGTGCGAAACTTTCAAAAGCAAAACGCAGGGCAGCATGACCAACTGACCGGTTCGACTGTAACATCACAGGGGATCTGAAGCAATGCCTTCCCGTTATTCTCAAGTCATCGCCTGCACAAATCGTCAATGCTCGCATCATGAATGCTGACTTCTGCGGGGATCTCTCTGTAAGTAGTAGTTCTCGCCTTACCTTTAGACCCTATACTAACAACGGCACGGTGCGAGCGCAGACCAACAATGCGTCTTCTGGCTTCTGGCCGCTGCACACCGCATGACCGAAACGGAACAGGCAAAGGCACAGCCCTTTGCAGATTGGCTCTTCGTAGTTGGATACGGGTCGGCGAACGAAACAGAAGACTATCGCGTTCCCACGTGAGCTTCTCCTGCCGGCGACCACGAGGAACAGCTCCGGGTTGATCAGACACGTCTATCCCGTCCCCGCCCTCGCACTGGACAATATGTCGATAGGCGAAAAACTCGAGTACTTCCGAGAGCGAGCAAAATTGACGCCCAAAAATTCGCAGGTGGATCACACCAAACGACATGGTGCTCAACCTGCTGCCGGGTGACGCTCAAACCTTCTACAGCGCGGATTCGGACGCCTTCGTCACGGTGGATGTCGCCGCACAGTCACCGATTGCACTGCGTCCACTGCCGGAGGATCAACTTCCTCCAACGGATCCACCACCTGTGAACGCTACGATCTCTCGAAGGTCTCAAGGTCAGCAAAGACGTCGTCAACGGGCTTGAGCGAGAGCGTTCCGTTCCGGTCCCGCACAGTTCTCTGCCCGACCCTCCCCTTTGCCAAATCACGACGAATCAGTCCACCTCCAGGAGATCAGGGCAAATTGATTGCGCATAGATGAAAGCAGCGTAGAACCGCAGCCATCTGCAATAAAGTAACAGAACTGCTGATTCTCAATGTGAGGTGGCGCGCGGAGTGCGCCGCGCCGCCGAACCTATAGTACTACCAAATGAATCAGTCACGTCAGACAAAGAACGTCAAAGAACAAAAGACAAACCACGTGGCGTGACGTCATAGGCAGCTCTCGGTCTAGCGCGTCTCCGAAACTAGCTAGCGCTGATTCAGCATGGTCGGCCAGCGACAGACCATTCAACTCTCCTAAAAGCCGCTTGCACGCGTGAGCTATTTTTAGGCGAAGTCAAATCAGAGTTGCAGTAAACTGGGTTGTAACTAACAAGCACAGTCTGTGTTTTTTTTTTAGGAAAAAAAGGAAAAGTGGAAAAAAAGAGAGGATAGGTGAACAAGGGAAGGCGGGCGGGAAGCTCAAAACAGAGGTCTTTGCGAGGCGTAGCAAAGATTGTATATAGTGACGTGCAACTATTGACATGGGCTTTGCGTAGTGTGATAGCGTACCTTTGCGAGGCGTAGCACGAGTGTCAGTGAAAATTGAAGCACTTAGTGCGGTCTCGGCGGAGGTAGCCCCCTGCGGTGGGGACTTAGACGCGCGCGACTGCCTCAGCGCGCCAGCAATTTCACCCGCGCCTGGGCCTATCCCAGCGCGGCCCCCCTTTCCTGTTTCTTAGCTTCCTTCTCATCACTTCTGTTTGACGCTCAACCTTCCCTGACAGTAGTGGTGATTGTCTTATAACTTCGGCCGAGTCGATCAAGTTCACAAGGATCTCGCGGGCCACGACATCGCAGGCAGAGCGTTGCGAAGGTGTCCAGTCGTTGGGTACGGTACCGTCAAGGACGTACAAGCGGATGTTGTCCGCTAGGCACAGGCAAAGCTGGCGTGTCCAGTTTGCAAATGTCTTTGGCCCATCCAAGTGTGCGTGCTTGGGGAAGGCAGTGCAAGTGGTGCCAGTTGATGTGGCAGGTGTGGCAGTGCCAGAAGCGGCAGGGTGAGACCCGACAGCAGCAACGTAAATGCCGTGAGCTGTTTGGCGGGAATTGTTGGGTTGGTACCCGTTGCGAGGGGTGGTGTTGTGGCCATGCCAGTTGGTGGCTTGTGGGCTAATAACCTATATTTCAGCGTACCTATAAGACTATCACCACTACTGTCAGGAGAGGTTGAGAGTCAAACAGAAGTGATGAGAAGGAAGCTAAGAAACAGAAAGGGGACCCGCGCTGGGATAGGCCCAGGCGCGGGTGAAATTGCTGGCGCGCTGAGGCAGTCGCGCGCGTCTAAGTCCCCACCGCAGGGGGGCGGGCTAGCGGGCGCGCGCCCAAATCCGCAGGCGCCAGGGCGCCAAGGCAGTTGCGCGCGTCTAAGTCCTCTCCGCAGGGGGGCGGGCTAGTGGGCGTGCGCAACAACCTGTTGAGTGGAAGCCGAAGAGGGTTCGGACTTGGGAGTAGCAACCGCTTGGGCTACTGGTGGAGCGTTGACGTGGCTGCAGTGTGCGACGGACGGGCCAGGGGAAGAAGTTGTGAGGCGGCACGGACACGGTGCGGCTGGACAATCTGTTCTCTACCAAAGATCAGCAATCTAGCTAATGTCGGGAAGCGGTAGAGAAAAGGAAGAAAGGCACAGGAGGGCGCGAGTTGGACAAGGTTCTAGCAAAGGCACGTGCAAAGGATCTACTGCAGATTGGGCGGGCTTGCCGCGAAGCTTCAAGGCTGAACTCCAAGCAGACCATCTAGGAGGAGTCGTGTTGGACGACAGGCACAAGGGAAACATATCCACAATGTCGAGTGTTGGTAAGCAAGGGAGTCCGTAGTGACGAGTCCAGGTTGCAAACGGCGGGCATCGTGCATGGGCGATACTCTGGATGGCCGATGGAACATGAGGACGGCGGCGGCAAGTTGGAGGTGATTAGGCGGAGGCATTGGCTTGGCAAGACTGGAGGGCGGATCAACTGAGTCCTGATGTGGAGGCGGCGGTGCGCAAGCGTGAGTTGAACAGGCTGGCGCGGGGGCGGCGAACAAGGGGGCGGCTTGACCGCGGAGAGAGAGAGAGAGAGATCTTCATTTCAAGACTGTATTGCGCTAAAGCACATGTAGTCCGCCAGAAAAATCTGAACAAAAATATCGGGGGGTTATTGGGGAGTACAGGCGAAGGCGCTGGGGCAAAGGACTGGGGGGGGCCGGCTTGGCCGCGGAGGCAAAGGCGCCGAGGCGAAAGACTGGGCGGCGGCTTGGGCAAAGACAAGGGGGCGGCTTGGTCACGAGAGTAAGGGGGCGGCTTAGCTGCGAGGACAAAAGATGCCCGAGGGGAAGAGGCACCCGAGGCAAAAGGTGAGCAAGTCCGTCAAACGGCGGTCCGAGTGGGAGTGTTCAAAGGATAGGCAGAATGCAATTCAACAGAAAGATGGTGGCGTAGTACTTGTCGGCAACGAGCTCGGAGTCGGCGTCGGCTGGAAGGTGTAAGGATCACAGCGTGTCCTGACAGCAATACTCGAAGGTTTTTTTTTTTTTTTTACTGGGGCTCATAAATTGCTATCCTTCGGGTTGGCTGGGACCGCTACAAAAAGAGCTAAGGGATGTTATAAAGCAACGACGGCAAGCAGTTGGGTGAAAGTCAAACCCCTGTGCGCAAAGAGCGCTGCGCAGATCAAAACCCGCCGAGCACCTAACGCGGACTCCAACGGGTGGTGAGTACTGCTGCCGCTTCACGTCCCAAGAGCGGGAGCAAAGATACTCAAAAACCAGGCAAGAGCGCCTAGAGAAAGAAGGGGGAGAGTATACAGAAAGTCACGACTGTGAAGAGTCCACTCTCAGCTCGACAGGGGCACCTCGGGCGTTGCACGCGCCCGCTAGCCCACCCGCCTGCGGTGAGGCTCTAAGGAACGGTTAGTCGGGCGCGAGTCGGGATTGGCTAGCAGTCCCGGGAGTCGCTGCCAAATCGGTGCTTAGTCGGGCAGCTGTCGGGCGAGTCGGGGGCAAGTCAAGACCGTAGTCTGCGGGGAGTCAGCCGGGAGTTGACTACTAGTCGGTTGTGAACTCGTTGGTGAGCCATTGGGAGTCGGGCGCTTTCAGCCCCAAGTCGGAGAGTGGTTCACACCATTTCAACTCTCCAAAAGCCACTTGCATAGTGATTTTTAGCACCGCTAAAGCTGAACAGACATGCGCCCGAGGCGAGCCAGAGTTGAGCACGAGTCAGACAACTAGCACCTTGCTCTCTTTGCCTCCACCCGGTGCTATGCTCTCGTGTACACAATACTCTCGACTCAAAGTGAGTGGTACAGGATGGGGCATGGATGATGGACATAGATGTGGGATGGGGGATGGGGGGCATGTCCAATCTGATGCTCAAATCTACTTTTGCAGAACTAGCGCTCGAAAACGCTCACCATGGTGGATCCGTTGTTATCAAATATGTCCTCAAACACGTACATGCGTGGGTCCTTGATCGAGTAGTACGCACCGACTAGCTTGTTCACGGCCTCGATCGGCATCACGGCTGGTGTCATGGGCTCCGTGCGAACGAACGGCATCGACTTGTACAACAGTCGCGCCGGCGGGTATAGTTCGGCAACAACGGCAAGACGTGAACGCCCGACCTTGAGTTGCTTGAGTTCGACATGGGGCGGCACCCGTACAATTGACATGGCTCGACCAATCGTGTACATCGCTTTACGAGTTTGAGCTCCCGTCAAATTGAACAATGTCATCACAAAGTGAGACACCTGCCGCCGGTCGTTGTCGTCTTCACCTTTGCGCCTCGTCGTTGACAAGTAGTTTCGCTTGGCATTACTGAGCGTGGCACAACCGTAGTGATCCCAGTAAACAACTTCGTCTTCGATGCTTCCGACCAACCCTCTTATTTTGCCGTCCTCAAACGCCTTCATCCAAGCTTCGCACTCTCGGTGCCAGTCCTCGCTGGCTCGAGTCTTGACCGGCGAGAAGAGCGTCAAGACCCGTCCTGGCTCGGGCAGCGACGGTTCGGGCAAAAGCGCTAGCACAAGTGCGGCGAACTCGGGATCGTTGTCCGCCCAGCACTTCTGCTGTTCGTGTATGATGGTCTGTGAAGCGGTGTCGAAGGCAAACACCCAGTCACGGTCAGTCGCAGGCATCCCGAGCAGCTCCCCGCTGCTCTGGGGATTTGCCTTCTTCATCAAGCTGATGCACGGGCTCACTTTCGAAGTCGCGTCCTTCTTGCAGTAGCCAATGACTCGCTCGAGCTGCAACTGCGACACAAGGCTGAGGTTACCGACCCGCTTGATCCATTCCCAGGTGGTGAAGTTTGTGAATGGCCAAGGGCATCGCTTCGACCCGGTTCCCGCTGAATCCGACATACAGACGCTCTTGCTCCTGTACGAACCGGTTAGCGAGCCGTCGATGGTTTGGATGCGTTCAATGCTGGCGGGGCTGCGGTCAAGCACAAGCCTGACAAAGTCAGCCCAGTGTGCAACGTACTTGTTGGGCATGCCGGCGTCTCGGAGGACGGCGACGGATCCATTCAACTCAAATTCCAACCATCGTGAATCTTGTAGCACGCGTTGGCCTTCTCTTGAGGGTTTCGCAGGTAGGTTCCGAATGCGCCTGGCGTCGTCAACTGGCCACCTTCGAGCAAAGCCGCAGCGGTGGAGAGGATGCGAGTGCCATCTTTTACGGATCTCCAGCAGACAGTGACTTCCACAGTAGAGCGGGAATGTTGTTCCCCAGCAGGTGTGCAATGTCGATTGGGAAGGACCAGGGCACGTCGAACAGTGTCAATTTGGCGGCGAGTGGAATCGCTGAGATGCCGAATTGTGTGCGCACCTTCTTGCTCACTCGTTTGCTGAGCGTCGGGTTGAAAGCTTTCGAAATTTGTGCCTTGTATCGCGCCAGGGTTCTGGGCCTGGGACGGGGAGCACCATTCTACGGGTAGTAGCCCCTGATCGCTCAATGGGCGTTGACTTGTTTGCGCACGGTCAATGGGGGCACGACCTTTCGCCTTTTTCAAGGTCGCTCATCGCCGTCTCCATCCCCGTCCCCGTCACTGTTGTTGCCGCCATCATCTTCACTGGTGTCCTCTTCTGCAGCTTTCTTCCTGCCCACGCAGCAATCTCCTCTGTATGTTGCTTGGCCGTCTTTGATCATGTAGTAGCCGGCGCCGTTGGGTTTGGTCACCGACGGCATCTTGCAGTTATTGCATGGGAAGGTACCGCGTCTCATCGCAAAGCCTGACTGCTTAGCTTGGCTTGTCAGCTCTACTACCTTTGAGGTTTACTCCGATGCCTCATGGGCCAACGACTGGGAAAACGCCAAGTCTGTGGGAGCCTACGCCGTCATTCTTGCTGGTGCTGTAATCAGCTGGCAATCGAAACAACAATCGATCGTCGCGACTTCGACTACCGAGGCCGAGACTCTCGCAGCTTCTGCTGCAGCTAAGGAGGCCATTGGGCTCCGTCAATTGGCTGCGGAATTTCGCATCCCTCAAGGTTCTGCTACTTTGATCCATGAGGACAACAAGGCGTGCATCTCTATCGCACGCAACCCTGCTCATTGTGGTTGTATCAAGCATTGGAACGTCCACCATTTCTACGTTCGCAAAAGGATTGCGGTTGGCAGTATTCTACTCGAGTACTGTCCGACAGATCTCAACACAGCCGACGTCCTCACCAAGGCTTTACCCAGAGCAAAGTTTCTCAAGCATTGCGATGGACTTGGTATGGTGTCTCTAGCTTCCTTAGCATGTGGGAGTGTTGTATGATTGATGCAGGCGGAAGCTAGTTGCGCGGGTGCTTAGGCTGGAGTGTGGGCGCACAGCTGAGGGTTGGCTGAGGCCAGGTGGATGGCTGGATTAGGAAGGAGGTTCGCTCTTTGCTATGGTGCGGGCAATGCTCAAGGATGCCGGACTTCCAGGCTCTTACTGGACCTATGCTCTAGATATGGCAATTTTCATCACCAATCGCATGCAGCATCCTTGCTTCAAGAAGAAAACCATCTTTGAGATCTTCTACGGCAAGAAACCGAGCGTTGGCCATCTCTGACCCTTCGGTGCTATTGCCTTCGTGCTCTCGCCTCGCAAGCTATCCAGCTAAGCCCCAAAATTCCATCACCTTCTTCCGGCTCCCGGGCAAAAGGCCTCGGGCCTTGCAGGTCCGCCCGCGGTGCACCATGGCCCCTCGACCCCATCGCACTCTAACTTGTCTTTGGCTGGAAAGAGGAAGAGTACTTGTAGGCGGTACAACAATGGCCAGGATCATGATGCGACAAAGTTTCCTTATTGGCATGTCTGCTCAGCTTGCAAAGGCGAACACAGAGCTTATAGTTCTGTCTGCCCGCATCGACATCTCAAGTCCGGAGCTCGACTCGCCGCGGCAGCGGCCGGATTATTGGCTCATTCTGCCTCTTGACAGTAATTTCCTCCATGATGGAAACAATTCGCCGGACGAGTCGCCGGAGCCCATCGCTTCCATGGCCAGCGACGGCTCTCCAACCCATCCCTCACTATCTCATCTCTTGGGAGACAATTCCACTTCAAATCTCCATCCAGGGACCATCCTACGACTCCCCTCCTCTCCTCTACGTCATCCACGGGCTGGCTCCCCGGACCCCTTCCTTGTGCGAGCTTCTCAGACAAACAACTCAAGATTATTGAGTGCACCCAAAACTCTACCCCTCGCATTTCGAGTTCACTCAAACTATCAACGACCGGTACTTGGGTGTGCTTCTGGCAGAGCACCCAGACACGGCCCTGGTCGCATCCTTCCTCTCCGCTTTTCGTTCAGACGGCTTCGAACCGCAGCATGATGGCAGCGATGCTTGCGGCGACGACCCAACAATGGTGCGATTCCCCAAGAATGAAAAACATCGCGAATTCATTCAGACAATGATCGACAACGAAATCAAAAAGCGATGGCTCTCTTCGGGATCCGCGTTCCCCCTACCTGGGGTCACGTATAATTCGGTCTTTGTGGTCGAATTGGCCAACCATAGGATGCGAGTGGTGGCAGACCACTCCTCCTCAGGCCTCAACGACGGCATCCAGCGCTCCGATTGCCCGACAATGTACGATACTATCATTGATTTCATTCATTTGCTCCGCTGGCATCAACTCTCTTCGCAACTTCTCACGGATGCCTCATCCCTGTGGAAACTCGACGTTTTGTCGGCATTCTAAATCTTGGTGATGTCAAAGCGTTGGCAGGCGCGTCAAGGCATCGCAATCAAGCGGCGACTTCCCGATGGCAGTATACATATGTGGTACCACACTGAATGGGGGGGGGGGGGGGGGGGGGGGGCGGTGTTTGGGTGCCGAGCAATGCCCTTCCTCTGGACAAGGTTCATGTCACTCCTCATGTGGGCGGCCCACCACGCATACGGCATTGAGCATCCACTAGCATATATGGACGACGCGTTTGGAGTCGACCTGTCGGGTACAAAGGTCCCTTTCGTACATAATGGTGAGATGCACAAGATCCCGACCCAACAAGCAGCGATGGCAGCGCTGTGGGCACGTCTAGGGATACCCTTCGCCAGAAAAAGCTCCGCACGGTAGATGCATCACCATCATGGGCATCCTCTGCGACCTCGATGCCTTCTCGGTGTCACTCCAGGACAAGGCGATTTCTGACTTGGTTCTTGAAATTGACGCCTTTCTCTCGAGCCGAGCCCCCATCCGTCCCTCCGACGCTGGCGACAAATGACGGGTTGGCTAAGCTGGGCGCTGAACGTTGCGCCTCAAGCCCATCCGCATCTCACACCGCTATACAACAAGATTGCCAGAAAGAAACGGTCCAACGCAGGTGTCCCACTCAACTCCGAAGTGGCAACGGTGCTAGCGACTATGGCCACACTATTGGTTGGGTCCCCGTTGCTCCATCTTGGTGCCCCCAGTCTGACGAGGTGGGGCCTCAAAGACGCCGATGTTGTCATCTACACCGACGCCTGCCTCAATAACGCTGGAGGTAACAGAGCGGGCTTGAGCTTTTGGCTGGAATGGAAAGGACTAGTGCACCACTACTACTGCAGGCCGGAGCGTACATTCCAATGCATACAGTTTGCAGAAACTTTGACTGTCATCCTTGCCCTGTCCATTGTCACCAATCCGAGCGGTCCTTTCCAACCTCTCTCCCGAGTTCTCGTCAGGACCGACTTGGCTCCAATAGTATACGCAATCGACTCCGGTGCAGCTCGCAACGGCGACGTTATGCCCTTAAGGATGCTCACCCTCCGAGCCTATGTGCTGGCTTGTCAACCGCAATTCAATCTCAAGGTCATCCATGTACACGGAAAGGACAACACATTGGCAGACAACCTCTCCTGGCTTCACATTGATCAGCTCCGTCAGCGCTTCCGCCCATTCACTCAGTTCGACCCCTTCATCCCAGAGCTAGAGGGGACAGCATTATGACCGCAGTCAGACGAGGGGATGGAAGGTCAGTCTATATTTGCACCCCGTCCCCTCATGGAGCCGGCCTGTAAGGCATAGCCGATGCTCCCCTTCAACAAACTCTGTCGCCTGCGCGACAAAACCGCCGTCCTTGTGCTCGAACCCAGAACCCAGCCAGGAGGCATACACTCGAGCTCTGCAACAATGGGTCTTCTTTATTGACTACTACCGCAGTAAAGGGCAAGCACTGCTCTACATTCCCATGGAAAACACCCTTTCCGCCTTTGTCCACTACCGCTTTCAAAATTGGAGGCCTCAAATCACGGCGCAAAGCACGCAAACAGGCAAAACCGCTAGAGTTCAAACCAGTCGCTTTCATGCTCTGCGCCGCAATGACCCGTAGGCTCGACTACAATTCCTTGCTGTTCCTGGCTATGGTGTCGCTCGGTTTTGCATCTTGCGCAAGAAGCGCCAAACTTACGGTACCATCAATGTTTCACTTTCGGGACCCACGCAAGCTGCCGCGCTGAGACATTGTACAAATCATAGCGTCCGTGTAAGGCCCGCGCGCCTGGACACTCTTAGTCTCCGCTCAGCGACTAACACGAGTGTCCAGGTGAGCCTATGGTGGATCAGAAGTCATAGTCATTGTAGCAACTAACACGAGTGTCCAGTGTTAATTCCACGTACTTTGGTCCTGTGATACTCTCGTCGTCGCTCTCTGGTGTACACTCCTACGGGGTGTATTACACTTTTTTTTTCACATTGGTCAAAGACGCACGCTGCCACGTGCGCCAGCGACACCTTTGCGGAACGAACGAACGAATGACGACAACCATGGCCCGTGCCAAGAAGGCGACAGCCCAACCACCGCAGGCACTCCAACCTGACGAACCTGGCTCCTCAGATGACGAAGAGGAAACCGTGACGATGCCGAAGGGTCTAAAGCTCAACGCGCCCAAGCTAGCGAGCGACACCACTCTCACACTCGCCTCAGTCCGAGCCTACCTCAATGACATGGACAACCTTTTTACGCAATACAAAGTCACCGGCATGCGTTTCAAGGTCATGTTCATCACACACCATATCGAACAGGAGTGGCTCAAGGACTGGTGCGGGTCGGCGACGGAGGATCGCACGTGGGACGAGTTCAAGGTTGCATTCCTACGTAAGGCTCTACCTCTGGACTTTGCGTACGCCACGGAGAAGGCCATTCGACACAGCAAACAATGTCTAACGGATTACACCTCGTGGGCTTCGGGACTTCGGGCCTCACAGCTCCAGCTCGGGCAGGCCGCGTTCAGTGACACCAGCTTCATCAAGGTCCTACTGTTCAACATGGATCCTCAACTCAGCGTCATCCTACGTCAAGACGACCTCTTGCTGAACACCGGTATGCACACAGACGACTTGGATTACGTTGTCGCTTCGAAGACCGCACTCCCAAGCCCAAGACGATATCGTACGAGGCCTTCGAGCGACTGGCACGATCGAAATGGAACATGATCACGGCACTTCGCGGTGTAGCAGCTCCCCGAACGCACAACTCGACGATGGCGACGAGGACTAGCTCGTACCGACCCCCTGCGACCACGTCGACGGGCGGCCGACGTTTACCGGCTAAACTGACGGACGCGATGAAGGATTACCTCTCGCTGAAGGAGGGCTGCCTCAGCTGCCGACGAATACACACGGATCATCGATCAAAGGACTGTACTGTAAGGCCCGTGCGCCTGGGCCTTAGGAAGAGGGGACGCGCGCCTGGGCACTCTTAGTCTCTCTCCAGCGACTGATACGAGTGTCCAGGTGAGCACAAGGTGGATCAGAAGGCATTGTCATACCAGCGACTGATACGAGTGTCCAGTGTCAATTCTACATACTTTGGTCCTGTGATCCTTGTCGTCGCCGCTCAGGTGTACACTCCAACGGGGTGTATTACACTTTTTTTTTCACACCGGTCAAAGACGCACACTGCCACGTGCGCCAGCGACACACCCACGGAACGAACAAACGACAACGAACGGTAACGGACGAACATGGCGCGTGGCAAGAAATCCACCGCCCAACCAGCGCCATCATCCGCGCCAGAGGAAAAGGAGGACAGCTCGGACGATGAGCAGGAGGGTTGCTTTAACTGCAGACGCATCAACACGGATCACCGCGCGAGCAACTGTACAGCCAACTGGCAGCAGGCACCGGATGTCCCGGAGGGGTGGGCCGAATTCGAAAAGAAGACGGCGAAAGCGGCTAAGAACAACACCCTCCATCAAATTGCGGAAAACTCAGAAGACGACATCTCAACGGACAAAGAAAACGAGTACGCCCCTCAGTTCATCTCCACCATTCCCATCACTCTGCACAACAACACGAAGTCAAAGATGTTGCAGGCACTTGCTGACTCTGGGGCCTCTTCCTCCTTTATTGCAGATAAGGTGGTTGAGAAACTGGGGTTAGTCATGCATCGTCTCCCTGTTCCTACATTGGTCAAAACTGCAATCAAAGGCCAAGCACACGCGTTTCATGTTACCTCGTTTGTAAAGATTCCGATCACGCTCGAGAATGGCGCATGGGAAGCGGGACACACGATTCTGAAGGTGGCGAAACTGCAGGAGCCCTTGGAAGTGGAACTGGGGTTCAACTTCCTTGTAAAACACAAGGTTACCATCGACTTCGCGGCACACAAGATCCTGGTGCCACATCCGACCATGCCTGACGTAAAGATCGACCTTCTTGCGCCGGTCTTCGGACCCCACCCCAGCGAGCCGCGGCGAGGAATGCCAAACGAAGCGATAAAGCTCGGATCAACTGGCGTGCAGTGATTGCCTACATCGACGGGGTCCAGCAAAGGGAAACGGAGTTGACGGAGTTGCGACGGCTGGAGGCAAAGCTACGGGTCGAGTTTGCGGATCGGTTCCCGGGGATATTCCTCCGGTTTCGACGTATGAATCACCGGTCCGACACCAAATCGAGCTGAAGGACGGAGCAACAAAACCGAACTTGAAGGGTTATCGAGCGGCACACCGTTACCGGGAAGCCTGGAAGCGCCTGATTGATCAGCACGTCGCCAATGGCCGCCTTCGAAAGTCGTCATCAGAGTTCGCGTCCCCGGCGTTTGTCATCCCAAAGAAAGGTATGGATAAGGACCCGTCAATCCAACCACGCATGGTCTGTGACTACCGAGTACTCAACGAAGGGACGGTCCGAGATCACACACCTCTACCACTTCCGGACGAGATTCTGTCGGTCTGCTCAAACGCGCAATTCTGGGGAAGATCGACATGACAAACTCCTTCTTCCAAACCAAGATGGCCGAGGAAGACATCCGGAAGACGGCGATTGTGACACCGTGGGGATTGTACGAGTGGACGGTAATGCCAATGGGACTCTGCAACGCCCCGGCAACGCATCAGCGCCGAGTCAACGAGGCACTCGGAGACCTTATTGGGAGCGTGTGTTTCGTGTACCTCGATGACATCACAATCTTTGCCGACACCTTGGAGGAACATGAACGACGGGTGCGACTAGTCCTGGAGGCGCTGAGACGGGCGGATCTGTACGTATCGCCGAAGAAGACGGAACTGTTTGCTGCCAAGTGCTTTTTCCTCGGCCACCACATCACTCGGGAAGGCATCAAGGTCGATCCTGACAAGGTGGAGCGGATCCAACAGTGGCCACGACCAAGGACGGTGAAGCAATTGCGGGGATTCCTAGGTCTGGTGCAGTATCTGCGGAAGTTCATCGACAAGCTTGCGGATTTGACGGCGGTTTTAGTCCCGCTGACACGGAAAGGGGTGCATGTCGACGAAGGCTGGACAGGAGAGCACGACAAGGCGTTTGAGGCAATCAAGTCCTTGGTGGGCAACCTTCCTTCTCTACATCCCATTGACCATTCCGACAAGGGCGACCCATTATGGCTGATGACGGACACGAGCAATCGGGGAATCGGGGCGGCACTCAGTCAAGGAAAGCAATGGCAGACGGCCATGCCGGCAGGCTATTGGTCACGACAGTACAACCCAGCGGAAGGCAACTATGCAGCCCACGAGATGGAATTGCTTGCGATTGTGGACGCCCTTCATCACTGGTGGGCGGACCTTTTGGGTGTTCGATTCAAGATCCTCACAGACCACCACTCCTTGGTGGGCTTCATGAAGCAACCAAGCCTTTCACGACGACAAGCTCGATGGACCGAACGACTGGCCGATTACGACTTCGAGATTGTATATGTACGAGGTCCAGAGAACACAGTGGCTGATGCATTGAGTCGTTACTCTTTCCCGGAGGAACCCACAGCCGGCCGCCAGGCGAGCGACAATGTCAACGTGCTGGCGGAGGCAACTCTCGATCCTGCCTTCCTTTGCAAACTCAGGGACGGTTACCGCAAGGACCCGCAATGTCAACAAGCTATCAAGAACATTGACACACCAGGCTACTCAGTCGACAATGGAATCGCACGGTTCAAAGGACGGATCCTCCTGCCAAAGACGGGGAACTTTCGGGAGGACGCGCTACATGATGCGCATGATGCCGCAGGCCATTTTGGACTACACAAGACGTATGAACACCTACGCCGCAACTTTATCTGGTCGGGAATGAAGGATGCATGCAAAGATTACGTTGAGTCCTGTGCTGCTTGTCAGACAATGAAGATGCATGGCACCGGTTTTGCCGGTCGGATCCACAATTTGAATGTGCCTGACCGGCCAATGCGGGAAGTTGGCCTAGACTTTGTCGGGCCACTTGTACCTAGCAATGGTAATGACGCACTGCTTACGGTAACAGATCGCCTTTCAGGCTACGTTCGCCTCATCCCCTGCCGCACGACGGACGACGCGACTACCACGGCGGACCGGTTCTTTGAGGGGTGGCATCGACACTTCGGCATGCCACAAGTGCTGGTCTCCGACCGCGACAAGCTCTTCACAAGCGAGTTCTGGCGAGCGTACATGGGCCAGCTGGGAACGAAACTGGCAACATCGACGTCTTTCCACCCACAAACGGATGGCCGAAGCGAGCGAACAAATCGGACCGTGATCCAAGTCCTGCGAACAATGGTCAACCGACGGCAAAATGACTGGTCAAAGCACTTGGCTACGGTGGAGTTTGTGATCAACTCCAGTATGAACAGGTCGACGGGGAAGACGCCATTTGAAGTGGTACTTGGGTTCACACCGGAGCTCACACCGATCACCCCAGTGGAGGGCTCAACCACGTCACAGGCAGTCAAATCCATCGTGGAACAACGTGAAGCAGC
Source organism: Microbotryum lychnidis-dioicae p1A1 Lamole (assembly GCA_001244265.2). Taxonomy (NCBI): domain Eukaryota; kingdom Fungi; phylum Basidiomycota; class Microbotryomycetes; order Microbotryales; family Microbotryaceae; genus Microbotryum; species Microbotryum lychnidis-dioicae. The sequence goes on along the minus strand of CDLV01000004.1, from coordinate 1,609,159 downwards.
GGTTGCGGAAGCCCGAGACAATTTGGCAATTGCAAAGATCTGACAGGCCAACCAGAGCAACAAGGCGAGGAAACCGGAGCCCGGGTTTGCAGTGGGCGACATGGTCTTAGTCGACTCGCGGGATCGACGACTGCGGTACAAGGCCGATGGGGAAGCACGGTCAGCCAAACTCTTTCCCCGGTTTGACGGCCCCTATGAAGTCCTAGCAGCACGACCCGAAACCTCAAATTACAAGCTGAAGCTCAAGGCGGGGGCCAAGTCGCACAACGTCTTCCACGCCTCCAAGCTCCGACGCTGGGTAAAGAACAATAGGGTGGTGTTCCCAGGACAAGAGGCAACGGAACCAGCGGCCATTATCGTCCAAGGAAACGAGGAGTGGGAGGTAGAACGGATTGTGGACGAAAAGGGGAAGGGGTCAAGGAAGAGGTTCTTGGTGAAATGGAAGGGGTGGGCAGACAGCGACAACACATGGGAGCCATGCTCACACCTGGAAGACACCGCAGCGTTGGAAGAGTGGGAGAGTGGGAAGGCGGGGGAGGACAAGGCAAGGAGGGGAGGGTGTAAGGAGGGAGGGGAGTTTGGTTTAGGTGGTGGAGAGTGTAAGGCCCGTGCGCCTGGGCCTTAGGAAGAGGGGACGCGCGCCTGGGCACTCTTAGTCTCTCTCCAGCGACTGATACGAGTGTCCAGGTGAGCACAAGGTGGATCAGAAGGCATTGTCATACCAGCGACTGATACGAGTGTCCAGTGTCAATTCTACATACTTTGGTCCTGTGATCCTTGTCGTCGCCGCTCAGGTGTACACTCCAACGGGGTGTATTACATGTACCGCGGAATGGCAGAAGGCGCCGGATGTTCCGGAGGGCTGGATGGCCGAACAGTCGGAGGACGACTTATCAACGAACGAAGAAAACGAGTACGCCCCTCAGTTCATCTCGACTATCCCCATCACCCTACACAACGGCAAGGGTTCACAGACGTTGCACGCACTTGCTGACTCCGGGGCCTCTTCCTCCTTCATCGCAGATAAGGTGGTTGAGAAACTGGGGTTAGCTGTGCATCGTCTCCCTGTCCCTACAATGGTCAAAAGCGCGCGTTTCATGTTACCTCATATGTAAAAATCCTGATCGCGCTCGAGAACGGAACTTGGGAAGCGGGGAATATGATTCTGAAGGTGGTGCTGGGTTTCAACTTTCTTGCGAAGCATAAGTTCAACATCGACTTTGCAAGACACGAGATCCTGGTTCCACACCCAAGCATGCCCAACGTGATGATTGACCTCCTCGCGCCGGTCTTCGGACCTCAGCCACAGCGCGCCGTGCCAAGGAGCCCCAAACAAAGTGATAAAGCTCGGATCAACTGGGGTGCGGTGATTGCCTATATCGACGGAGTACAGCAGAAAGAATCGGAGTTGGCGGAGTTGAGGGCACGAGAAGCGAGGCTGAGGGTGGAATTTGCGGACAGATTTCCCGGCGACATACCCCCGGTATCGATGTACGAGTCCCCAGTCCGACATTGCATCAAGCTGAAGCCGGGAGCAAAGAAGCCGAATTTGAAGGGTTACACCGGGCACCACACCGTTACCGCGCGCCGTGGAAACGCTTGATCGACCAGCACGTGACCGCCGGCCGCCTCCGCAAATTGTCATCAGAGTTCGCCTCCCCGGCGTTTGTCATTCCAAAGAAGGGCATGGACAAGGACCCGTCCATACAGCCACGAATGGTCTGCAACTATCGAGTGCTCAATGAAGGAACCGTTTGCGACCGCACACCGTTACCGCTTCCGGATGAGATTCTGTCAATCTGTTCGAAGGCACAGTTTGGGGGAAGATTGACATGACAAACTCCTTCTTCCAAACCAAAATGGCGGAGGAGGACATCCCGAAGACGGCAGTGATAACGCCGTGGGGACTTTTTGAGTGGACAGTAATGCCGATGGGCCTCTGCAACGCACCGGCAACGCATCAACGCCGAGTCAACGAGGCGCTCGGCGACCTTATCGGGAACGTGTGCTTTGTGTACCTCAATGACATCACAATTTTCGCCGACACGTTGGAGGAACACAAACAACGAGTACGATTGGTCTTGGACGCGTTGAGAAGAGCCGATCTGTACGTGTCCCCAAAGAAGACGGAACTGTTCACTGCCGAGTGCTTCTTCCTCGGCCACCAGATCACGCGCGAAGGCATCAAGGTGGATCCCAACAAAGTGCAGCGAATCCAACAGTGGCCCCGACCGACAACAGTGAGGCAACTGCGGGGATTTCTGGGTCTGGTTCAGTATCTCAGGAAGCTCATCGACAAGCTGGCGGACTTGACGGCGGTCTTAGTCCCACTCACGCGGAAGGGGGCACATGTTGACGACGGCTGGACGGGGGAACACAACACGGCGTTCGAGGCGATCAAGGCTCTTGTGGGGAACCTCCCGTCTCTACATCCCATTGACCACTCGGAGCAGGGTGACCCTCTCTGGCTGATGACGGACGCGAGTAATCGGGGATCGGGGCAGCGCTGAGTCAAGGAAAGGAGTGGCAGACGGCCATGCCGGCGGGCTATTGGTCACGGCAGTACAACCCGGCGGAAGGCAACTACGCGGCACACGAAATGGAACTGCTCGCAATCGTGGAAGCGCTTCATCACTGGCGTGCCGACCTCTTGGGGGTTCGGTTCAAAATTCTCACGGACCACCACTCACTGGTGGGCTTCATGAAGCAGCCGAGCCTTTCGTGTCGACAAGCTCGGTGGACCGAACGACTGGGGGACTACGATTTTGAGATTGTGTATGTAAGGGGCCCAGAGAACACAGTGGCTGATGCATTGAGTCATTACTCCTTTCCGGAAGATTGCGCAACTCGCGGTGCAAGCGACAACATCAACATGCTCGCGGAAGCAACTCTTGACCCGGCCTTCCTCAAAGCACTCAAGGACGGCTACTTGAACGATACACATTGCCAACAAGCGATCAAGAACATCGACTCCACCCCAGGCTACTTGTACAAGGACGGGATTGTGCGGTTCGAGGGGCGGATTCTCTTGCCGAAGACAGGGGACTTTCGCGAAAACGCAATACATGATGCTCACAACGCAACAGGTCACTTTGGACTACACAAGACGTACGAGCGACTACGAGGGGGCTTTATCTGGTCGGGAATGAAGGAATCGTGCAAGGAATATGTTGAGTCCTGCTCTGTCTGTCAGACAATGAAGATGCATGGCACCGGTTTTGCCGGTCGGATCCACAACTTGAATGTGCCTGACCGGCCAATGCGGGAAGTTGACCTAGACTTTGTCGGGCCACTTATACCTAGCAACGGTAATGACGCACTGCTTACGGTAACAGATTGCCTCTCCGGCTATGTCCGCATCATTCCCTGCCGTACAACGGACGATGCCACCACAACAGCCGACCGGTTCTTCGACGGATGGCACCGATACTTCGGCATGCCACGGGTATTGGTATCAGATCGCGACAAGCTCTTCACCAGCGAATTCTGGCGGGCGTACACAGGCAGGATGGGGACGAAATTAGCAATGTCGACGGCGTTTCACCCGCAAACGGATGGACGAAGCGAGCGAACGAACCGAACGGTGATTCAAGTCCTACGCACAATGGTCAACCGCCGACAGAATGACTGGTCCAAACACCTGGCAACCGTAGAGTTTGTGATCAACTCAAGTGTGAACAGGTCCACGGGAAAGACACCATTTGAAGTGGTACTTGGGTTCACACCGGAACTGACACCAATTGCCCCAGTGTATGGCTCAACCGTATCTCAGGCAGTCGAATCCATTATGGAACAGCATGAAACGGCGGTTGCAGAAGCTCGGGACACCTTGGCAATTGCGAAGATTCAACAGGCCGACCAGAGCAACAAGGTACGGAAATTCGAGCCGGAGTTCGCAGTCGGCGACAGGGTCTTGGTTGACTCTCGGATTGACGACTCCGATACAAAGCCAACGGGGAAGCACGCTCAGCCAAGTTTTTCCCAAGGTTTGATGGTCCCTATGAGGTCCTTGCAGCTCGCCCAGAGACGTCGAACTACAAGCTGAAGCTGAACGCGGGAGACAAGTCACACAACGTTTTCCACGCATCCAAGCTGCGACATTGGACGGACAATGACGGAGCGGCATTCCCGGGACAAGAAGCAACGGAGCCAGCATCGGTGGTTGTGCAGGGGAATGAGGAGTGGGAGGTAGATAGGATTGTGGATGAGAAGGGGAAAGGGAAGAGGAAGAGGTATCTAGTCAAGTGGAAAGGGTGGGCGGATAGCGACAACACATGGGAGCCACGAGCACACTTGGAGGAAACAATAGCGCTGGAGGAGTGGGAGAGGGAGAGGGCGGAGGGGAACGAGGCAAGGAGGGGAGGGAGTTTGGTTCAGGTGGTGGAGAGTGTAAGGCCCGTGCGCCTGGGCCTTATGAGAAGGGAGCGCGCGCCTGGACACTCTTAGTCTCCCCTCAGCGACTAACACGAGTGTCCAGTGTTAATTCCACATACTTTGGTCCTGTGATACTCTCGTCGTCGCTCTCTGGTGTACACTCCTACGGGGTGTATTACAGTCCAGGTTTACAGTCAACCTCCCCTACCATAAGGCGGATTGCATGTGGTGAGGCTTCTATCTCTACTTCACCTCTAACACCACCAACCTGGCGTTCCTGAACGTCATCAAACACTATATGTTGTGCAGAGATGCTCACCACCGTTTGTCACGAAGGCCCGACTCCCGCCCACCCGCACCTGGTTCGTTAAGCATCTTCGACATGCCTTCGGACAGGACTACTCAGGGCACTCCCTGCAAGCCGGTGGTGCCACTCACTATGCACTGCAAGGCCTCCCCCCGGACATCATCAAGAGGCTTGGTCACTGGCGCTCCTCAGCCTGGGGGGACTATGTTTGGGTCTCGCCTCAGCTGCAGCAGGCCTTGCTAGCCTCATGTGCACCGGCGGAGAATTTTTCATCTCCCGGTCATCAATAACATACACAATACGGGATGCCGGGTTCAGCCCAAACCTGCAACTTGACTGGCTTCACTGCTAACTTGGCTCCGCTCGCGCGCTCTACGAAGGAGTTGAAATGACTAGTGACCTGTACAAGCGCGAGCATTGCGACGCGCGTCTCGAAGCGAAGGCGAACGGGCCCAAAGTCATGCCGTAGGCTGCTCAGGGTAGGCCAAAATTGCGTCGACCCACGGGAAACATGTCAAAACCTGCAAAGGCGCCTCGGGGGCAAAACGGGTGTTTCGTCCCAAAATGTCAAATGCGCCTCGATGATTTTCAGGATTTTGGGTCAAAAAAAAAAATGCGCCTCCGGCTGGGCTTTCTGGGGTCCTGACCCATCTCTGGCGGGTCCCTCTTCCATCTTCATCCGCCTGCGCAAAGTGCGAGCATCCGACCTGATCCCTTCGCTCACGGTCAACCATCTTGTTCATTCCGACCCTGATTCGATGCTTGGAGCGGCCAGCGACTACTTCGAGCGGGTCTATGAGGACCGCCCCATCGATGACGCGGCCCTGAAGGCGATCACCGACGGCCTCGCTTCAACTGCCTGTCCCCCGCGGACTCATTCAAGCTCGAGGAAGCGTACCCGTTGGAGGAGATGACAAAGGCTCAAGAGGCGTGTAAGTCGAACTTTTCGCCAGAGCCTGACGGCCTCCCGGTTGAGTTCTATCGCGCTACGTGGCCGGCCACTGGCCCGATTCTTCGAGACGTCATCAACTCGACCCCCACCGAGGCCCGTCAGCCTGGACCTCTTCCCCGCAACACCGCCCACATCCATCTCATCCACAAACGCGGCGAGAGGAATCAGCTTTCGAACAAACGCCCCATATCGCTCATCAATGCGGACGAGCGCATCATCTCGCAAGCCCACAACCAGCGCCTCGCTCCCTTGCTCGAGTCCCTGATCGGCCCAACCCAACGTGGCTTTGTTCCGAACCGTTGGATCGGCACGAACCTCGCTGAGGCCCAGTGTCTCATGGACCCTGGACTTCCGGGCTCAACACCCGTGTCCGGCATGCTAGCGGTGATGGACTTTGAAAAGGCTTACGATCGTCTTTCCCACACGTACCTTGATGCAGTCCTCTGCGCCGTTGGCCTCGGCCCCAAAGCCCGCCAATGGTACCGAGCGACCTACACCAACCAATCCGCCTCGATCTTCCTCAACGGTTTGCTCTGTGCCGCTTTCGACATCCTGTCGGGCGTTCGGCAAGGTGATCCTCTTGCTCCATCTCTCTTCGTTCTGGCGATCGAAATTTTTGCCTGTCAGATTCGATTGAGAGTCAAGGGCATCGATATTGCGGGCCTCCAAAACATTCGAAAACTCCTCTTTGCCGACCACGCTTTCTGCGCACTCCAAAACGTTCGCGAACTCCTTTTTGCCGACGACGCTTGCTGCGCACTCCACAACCTCTCGGACCTCGAACACCTCAATCGGGCGATCGAGCTTTACGAACGGGCAAGTGCCAGCAAGCTCAGCAACGTCAAATCCTTCCTCTACCCCCTTGGAGATTTTCGGGATCGGTCGAGCGCCCCAGATCTCGGGACCTGGCGTCTCAGCGATTCGCAGTTTCGCTACCTTGGTATTCAGGTCGGGGTGGAGATCGCCGAGGATGCGGGCTGGGAAGATGTCAAGGCCTCGACCATCGCTCGGATACGCTCGATTCCGATGTACGATCTCCCATATGCAGCCAAGTGTTCGATCATCAACATCTACTGCTACACAAAGATCTTGTACTACAGCCGATTCCTTCCCGCCCCAAGAGCGTTGTCAAGGAGATCGAGGAGGCCGCCATGCTCGCCATTCACGGTCGAGCTTCGGATGGTACTCAGCGACGTCCGAAGGTCTCCCGGTCGCGCCTCTGCACCCCTCTTGATCACGGCGGCTTCGGCTTGATTGATCTGCCTCGACGTCTAGCGATCGATCACGCGAAGTGGGTCTTCCAGCTCTGGGCCCCGGACGGCTGCTTCACACGCCACCTCTTCGACATCCGCATCCGCCTCCAGGCACCGAACGAACCAACCCCTTTCACCTTGTCCAGACCGGCCCCCAACCAGCATCGTCGCCCTTGGATCTGGATCTGGTGGGCTTACTTTTGCCATCCTCCCCCAAAGTGGGACCATGCGGTGAGAAAAACGACAAAACTTCTTCCTGCTCGTTGGGTCCGATACTTCGAAGCCTGGGCTTCGGTGACCACGCTCAATCCCCCGGAACTCTCCAAGAGCCGGAACTTCGAGCAATGGCGACGCACGTACTCTACTTCCCAGCGGGCCACAGAATACGACTCTCGGTCAACCCGACGCTTTTTCGAGGGCCCGATGGTGAGGTGATGACCCCGTCTTCGTTTGTGAACGCGTCCAAACACCACCAAGTCTTCATCTTCCCTCCTATCTCCCCCAAGGGACACCAGAAGGTACTCGATCTGCCTGAACAACGTTGGAACGCTTGGTGGAAGGCTTTGCGCAAGGTTCGCCAGGTTCACTCGAACGCCGAGGATACCGGCCACCTTCTCTCCCTGGGGTCCCTCCATCCGGGAAGCCAAGTCGCCTCCCCAACCAGCCCGCACCCCAACAATCGATCTGCCTCCTGTGTGATGTGCCTCTCGGAAGCACCCGAGTGCCTGGCCCACCTTGCGGTCGGCTGCCCATTTGCCCGGCGTCTCTGGTCTGCTCTGTCCCCGACCCCCCACCAGTCTTTGTTGACTTTGTATGTCTGGTCGTGTCTCGCTCGGAACGTCGACTTGTCGAACTACGAGTCCTCTTCTTTCACTTGATCTGGAAGCTCTGTCGCCGTCGCCGATTCTCGTCGGATCCTTTGGAACCGATCACCGAAACGGAGTTCAAGGGGCTTCGAGCCTCTATTCAGGAGTCCAAGGGTCGCCTAGTGTCTCTGTAAGACACCAAAGGGGGTTTTAGTGGGTATGGTTGATCCTGGTTCAGGGTCAATGAGTCCTACACTACTGGCTTCTGCCAGTGTGCGTAACAGCATTCCCTCCGACTTTTCCAAAGATTTCTAGGTATTAATATAATTATGCTGTTAGTGAAGCCTATCAAATAAATAAATAAAAAGTCAGCTCCACCTCGGCGGGATGTTCGCCCGTCAAGTCATCGGCATCGGTGTGAGATCGAGACTGAGTTAGTAGTATTACCTGTAGCAGTTCTCACCAGGCATAGCTATTTAAATAAAGCACAATGTCGTAGGGAGGTAATCGACGATTATGGTCAGCCGCTCGGGGTCATTCAAACGCCACAAGCGCTCAATGACCAACTACAAGTCTTCAGGCGTCTAGTCGGAGACCCTAGAGGCAACTGAAAAACTTGCAAATACCTCATACAGGCAGAACTCAAGGTCATTTCGTCCGCCGTCAGCTCCGGGCGGAGGACCGGCAAGGGGATTGAGACTCGGAAAAAGCATAGCCGAGCGATGGCTTTAGCGCGTGATCGGAATGAAGCTACGATGCGAATTACATTCGATACGTTGTTTAGCCTTGTACTGTATTGTGGAAACCGCACCCGATTACAGCGAGAGAATGAACGCAAAAGTGATTACAAATGGATCAAGCATTACAAGTATGCATAAGTAAAAGTTAAACTGTTTACTAATTGATCCCACAACTATCCTGGCACCATCTTAGGATCATCCCGGGACCCAGGACTATCCCCCGCGATCCGCCTGCGCTCGAGCAAATTCGCGGGAAAATCCCGCGGAAAGGGCTTGCGCGTGTACGCGCCTTGGCGATTTTGGCCCATCTGAGGCCCAAAATTTGTCCAGTCGGGCGCTACGCGCCTCAGGCCGGGCTTTCGGGGTCCTTCCGCGCTTCGCAGCGACCGGCTTCAGCGTCCACTCGTGCCTCGAGCCGGGCTCGTTCGCTCCCTCTCTAGCGTCGCCAGCGCACCCACACTGTTCACCTCACCATGGCGTCCTCGGTGGCTTCGACGTCCAAGAAGCGCAAGTCGAGTACAGGACAAGCGATCGCGGTTGCTTACCACCATCCTGAACGAGGCCAAGTCGCTCCCATTCTAGGTCAGTTCCAAGCATCGCACCCTGTCTAAACCCCTCCTCGTGTAGACTGGCTCACGCCTATGTCGCTCACCCAGGCATGTTCCCCTCGACTCGACCGTCCCCCTCCACCCCCTTTGACCTCTACACACCGGACGGTCAACCGTCTTCGCTCAGCTCAGCTCACCTCGTCGTCGCCGAGACGGACGCGATCGAATTCGAGTCGACCACACGTCACCAAGCCCAGGTGCGCCTACTCGACGCCTCCGAGGAAGCCGCCTCCTATTCCCAGTCGCTCTTGGCCGAACCCGATTCCGCGCAATACCTCATCGGCATCCACGACCCTCTCACCGACTCCCTCGCCCTCCACTCGGCCCCCTTGCACATCTTTCACCCCACCATAAAGTCCCTCAAACCACTCTCCCACGACCCTTCCCGTCCCTCCGCGTCTTCCCTCTTCTCCGCGCAACGGGCAGCATTGGGAGCCACGTTCGGCACCAAGAAGGCGCAACGTCAACTCAACGCCCAAGAGAGGAACAAGCTCTCCGAATCGAGCTACGGCGACTCGGTCCGCTCCAAGCACCTCCAATCCCATCTGCAGCAAACAATCGTCGACAACTCGGTGAGTCTACCCGATCGTGCACAGATCGAATTGAGTGCGAATGTCGAGAGAGCGACCATTCCGAGGTTGGACTTGTACGCGGCCAAGGTCGACGATGTCTATCCGCTCGACGGGATCGTCTCCAAGAACGAATTGGCTTCCATCGGGATCGAGAGCTTTGTCGACGCTCTTCCCCCTGTCGAAGAAGAACCTGTCGAAGAGGAGGAGGAACACCCAACGCCGGAAACACCCAACAGTGCCAACCCTCGCCGACGGACCACCCACTCCAAACGCTCGGATCCCCTCAAAACCCGTCTCTCGTTCCTTCCCTTTCGCAAAAGTCGCTTCGTCAACGATCGCGTTCGTCGTCTCCTCTCCTCCCACTCCGAAGACGTCGCCTCGTCAATCCAACTTGGTAAAAAGGACAAGGAGAACCTCCGTCTCTTGGTCTACCTTTCGATCCTCTTGCAATTCCGTCAAACGACCCAATTCGGAGGTACGGCTTCTCTCGCCCGGCCTAAACTTACCGAACGTCTAGGTCCTCTCTTCTCTTTGCCCATCATCATCGATGGTCTGTTGGAAAAGTTCACCGAATCGCATCGCGGTGGTTTGGGCGGCGGTGCGGAACAGGTCAAGATGACGAGTACGATGGAGACCAAGCTCTTGTCGTTCGTGTTGGTCTTGTGCCTCGGGATTGATAGTTATGCGACCGATGTCCGCACGATCGCGCATGATCTCGGCACCGGCGCAAAGAGGTAGGCACACCTCGCATAAGCTTGGCTCTTCCTACAATCAACTGACACGCTCTCCTCTTTAACTCAGGGTTGGCGAGGTTTTCCGTTCCCTCGGCTGTCAACTCCTTACCCCTTCCCCTGCCGAAAGGGAACGTCTCCTCGCCGCCAAAATCGTCAAGACCAGTTCCGAAGCGAGGAGTAGGAAACAGGCCGTGTTGAGGATCCCGCTCGAGTTCCCGCAGGATACGAGGACCGTGAACAAGCGATGGTGACGGCGAAGGAGGGGAGGGAGGTACGCTTTGACAGTGCAGCTTTGGTTTTACATAATGCAGGGCATCTGTTTCTCGTGGAGGGTCGCTGCAAAGTGAGAGACTACTGCATTCCATTTCAATAGATTAAAGAGAGAGCAAACCGATTTGCGTCAAAACGAGTCTAGAATGTCTTTCTGACGCCTCCCCATCCCAACCCAAACAAGAGATCCCACTCCACTCCACTCAGGGGGCAACCAAATACTTGCCCGCCACCACCGCCTTCCTCACCTCCTTGAACCCCTCCCCCTCCATCTCCACCCCGACCTCACTCAGCAACCTCCCCCTGATCGCCCATTTCACCGCCAAAGGCTGTGCCCAACACTGCGCGTCCGTTCCCACACTTGCCAACAACTTCTTCTCCTCCGTCGTCGGACCCGATTCGAATGGTTCGGGCAGGCTGAAGATCAACCGATGTGTATCAGCATGCCATTTCGCCACAGCAGGTTTAGCTTGCACAGTCGAGACGTTCGCCACCAAGGGAACCGAAAATTCGAGATCCCTCAAAGGCTCCTCTTGGTCCTCGCCGAAGGGACTCGACGAGGAGGAAGGTAAAACGTTGGCTTTGTAGCTGATGATCAACTTCGTTTGCGTCGGTTCGCATCTCCACAACACCTTTACCGAAAGCGGGTTGTAGCCAAATTCTTGACCGGCACCGATACGGACTTGGTATTTGAGTACGACGACGGTCGAGCCGTGTTGTGCGCCTAGAGCAGGCAGAACTTTGAATTCGCCGGGGAATCCGCCGGCAATAGGGGAGATGTACGTCGTGTTGGGGGCCGCCTTTTCGAATTGGTCGAATTGCGCGATGCGAAAGCGGAGTGGCGAGGCCGCCGTTGCGGAAGAGTCGGCGCGGTAGGATAGATGAACCTCGCCGGTGATCATGGCCCGAGTCACTTCACCACCTTTGGAAAGGACGTTCACGGTCTCGACGATGTTCGCGCGCAGCCCAGGGGAGGCCTCGTGCTCGAAAGGATCGGCCGCACCACCGAAGCGAGACGTTGTCGACATCATTGACATGGCCCGGTCGGACGACATCGTAGGTGATCCGACGCGTTTCAACGCCGAGGGGGAAAAGACCGTCGTTGCTGCGGCGGGTGAGGCCGACGACGAATCCAACGATGTCTCGCGTGATTGCTGTGGTCGCTCGACGGCTTGGGCCACGGGGATCTCATCGGCGATTATCGGCAAAGTGGCTCCGGAGAGCCCGAGCATCGACGACAAACGGTTGATATCTCGACGACCGCGAGTCGTTCGGCGACTCAGACTCGAGGCCGGGCCCGACGAGAGCAGCGTCGATTGCACCTTTTCGAGCGCGGCTTGACGATCGCTTTCGGCTTCGGTCATGATGGCCGGAGCAAGAGCCACGGCGGGGACTCGAGAAGAGCTTTGCAAGGGCGCAGCAGTGTCGGCAGCTTCGTCGTCGTCATCATCATCCATCAGGCTCGAGCCCTGCGCCGTTCGTTCCCACGGCTGCTTGTCGTAGCCAGCCGGAGGAACCGAGTACCCTTCCTCATCAACAGTCGCGCCATTGCTGCTCGTCGGTTCTTGTAGTGGCTCGTCTCTACCCGAGCCACTTGCTGCCTGCCCGCCATTCTTGCTACCGCTGCCCATCCTGGCCGACGATGCCCGTCGGAAGAGGCCGCCGGTACCCCCTGGCATTAAGCTATCGCGATTCTGGGTCGACGCCGTGGGCATGATGGGGGCTTGCATCGCACCCGCGCTTGAAGAACCACCCATCAGACTGCTTGATCTACTAGCCGTGCGTTCCAACCGGGGGGCATGAGGAGCCAGAAGGGACGAGCGCGTCGCCGCTTCGGGTCGACTAACGACTGACGCCGAATCACGAGATTCGATCGACTGACGGTCCGCAGAGCCTCGGTACTGGTTTCTGGTTTCGATAGTACCGTATTTGGAAGAGGCGGCTCCTGACGATCCCTTGTCGCGCTTAAAGACCTTTGAGAACTTGAAGCCTCCGCCGGTCTTTTTCGGTGCTGCCGGGGAGGGGAGGGGCAGAGGGGCGACGGGAGGGGGTGCAGGTCGAGCGTTGGCTAAGGTAGGCCGTTCGATGTCGATCATCAGCTACCTTTTTAACCTGCGTATCTGGTGGACTTGGCACTCACAAGAAGCTCGCATTCGATCCTGGGTCTGCGCTGGCGTAGCCAGAGTTGGAGGCGGAGCCTGGATCGGCTCCTCGGCAATAGATTGCTCTCGGATCGCGCCGCCATACCCGGATGCACTCGTGGCGGACGTGGCTCCGAACTCGTTCGTGCTTTGAACACCGCTCGCAGCCGCGGATCCACCACCCGAGGCCTTCATGCCTTCTCTCAAGCCCCAGCCCTGGATCTCGGCCTGTTCATCGACGCCGAGCACGGTGTTGAGCAGACCTTCGCCGGCTTCCATTCGGTCGCGCCCAAGATCGGACGTAAACGTTCCGGATCGGACGAGAGCCTCCTTGAGGAAGAGCTGGTGCGATTCATCAAGCTTTTGCGAGGTGTCGAGGAAAGCCGGCGTAGCCGACTTGAGAGATGAACCGAGCGTGGCCAAGTGGGCCTGGGAGGTCAGAAGCTTGGTCGAAGTGGACCCCGTCGGTTTCGTTCCTTGATGGCTAGAAGCCTTTGAGGATGTAAAGGGAAGCAAATTATCAACAGGGGCCAAGACAGTGTACGAATTTCGGATGACGGCACGAAGCGGGTGAGACACAGATGAGATGCGAGAGGAGCGGCGGGGAAGTGACGTAGCGGATGAGGTCAGTCTTAGCCCGGACCCTGAACCAAACATAAGCACTAGAAAACTGTGACTGCTACTGACCTTTTGCACCTTGTCAAGCGTGCTCTCGTACTCTCGGACGGTCGAGCCGAGCGACGCCTCGCCCTCCTGCCAGCGAGCCCACTCTGGCTTGGACAAGCTCTGTCGCAACGGAGTCTCGACCTCTTCGACCGTCTTCCTCCTCCACGTCTCGTGCTGCTGGGCCAGTTCATTGACCTCGACCTCGAGACGCACGCGGACGACATGCCATGCTCCGAGTTGACGCTGGCGCTCACGGGAATCGAGGCCGAGCTCGTCGATGCTGGCAAAGACCGTGTGCGAGCCCGCCTGGTGCAGTCGAGTCGAGAGCTTCTGCAACGACTTGACATACGCATCTTCAACCAAAGCCCGCTCGTGGTAGTAGGATGCGAGGTCTTGCGTCAACGCACGAGCGAACGACAGTCGGGCGGTGACGGCATGGTACGGCGCACCGGGCCGAGCATTGACGAACGAGTCCTGGTAGATGGTCGACGACATGATATGACCGGATATATGGTGGTATCAACAATGGGGACAGGAGTAGAAGTAGGTCAAGCGGATGCGGCCAGGGCGGTGCGATCGGGATCGTCACGCTCGATGCTCGAAAGTGCTGAGTGAATGCAGTCGACGGGGCCTCAGAAGTGGGGAAGTATGAGGCGGAAGGTGCACCGGCGGGGGCCCGCGGGGCTGAGTACAGTGCGATACGAGCTCTGACGAGCACAGGTCAAGTCACTTTGGGGCCATGCACACTTAGTGCCCTGTTGGGGTCGTGCCCACGTGGTATCGAGCAGCCGGAGAAGGTGAACTTACGGTGGAGGGCAGGGGGGCAAGGGAAAGAGCTAAAGATAGTGCCGGCCGCCCTGATCCGCTGAGCTGCGTCATATGCGCGAATATGGGCGCGCAAGTCGGGGGTGCGCCGGTGCGGGTGGGATCCTACACGCGCAAGCCCTTTCCGCGGGATCTCCCGCGATTTGCTCGAGCGCCGGCGGATCGCGGGATATCCAGGACCTTGAGGGAATAGTGTCTCAGGCGGGAGGGTCCCCCGTATGTAAACCAGGCGCGTGACGGACCTGGGAATCCCGTGCAGGCCTTTAGGAGTGCAGGTACCAGGCCTGCTTGCGGTATCATTTTCGCGTTATCATATCATTTGTAGCACCCCTTTACCCTTTGAGAGCGTACAGTGAAAGCATCAGAAAGCCTTACAGGATCTATCTCGGCAGGGAGTACCCCCTACTAAAAACACTATAAACAACCCTTTATCTATCCATCTACTAAACTACTAAAAAGAACTTTGTGGCTAAATATACTAATCTATATTATATATATATATGTATATATCCTTAATCCTTAGATCCTTAAAAGTCAAATCAAATAAAATACGTCCTGAGACAAAGACAAACCACGTGGCGACAGACCGTTCCGTCCACGTTCGCCGAGGTTCCAACGTTCGTCAAGGTTCCATTTCCCATCAAAGCAGCCTGGCACATGACCCTCTGCTTCGGGCTTCACTCCACAACGTTCCGCGGCCTTCCGCGACATTCTATGAGTATCACGAAGGACAAAGATAGGAGGAACGAGCCGGACGAAGGGGCTCGAGACGAGGGGCGAGGGACGAGGGACAAGTCGAGAGAGGTTCTATGGACTTCTCAAGAGAGACGAGGACGAGGGACGAGTGCAAGGATGTGACCTTTGACGAGATTCGAGTTGCAGAAGGGAAAGAGAGAAGTAAGCTACGGAAAGGGAGAACTAGACCAGAGGAGTCGGGGACGAGGTGACGAGCTTGAGGAGGCGAGGCACGAGGATCACGTAATAATGTTGAGGCTGAGGATCACGTAATAGAGCCTGATTGATGATCACGTAAGAGTCGGGGGCGAGAGGGTTGTGAGTGTGTAGTTGGAGGAGAAGAAAGCAGTGCAGGTGCCGAAGCGGGGAGAGGAGGTCCGAGGCGCGGGAAGGCCGAGGTCACGCGGATGATGAGAGTGCTGAGAGGCCGAACTCGGAGTGGCGAGCTTCCATTCGTGACAATGAGTCCGGTCTAAACTGAGGCGCAGGCTTCTCCATCTTTCTCCCTCCTGCTCTTCACACCCTACCCATCGCACCTCATCCCATCGCCACCTCGAGCTCGCGACATCCGAACAGCTCTCGAGTTGTTTCTTCTCTAGAATCTCGGTGTCTGATTCGAGGCAGTTCAATATGTTAGAACGCTCAGTTAACTATTGCAATGATACCGTGAATACTACTGATCTGATTCGAGGCGGTTCAATACATTAGAACGCTCGAATCAGAAGGAAGCTAAGAGAAAGCCCGCGCGTGCTCGTGCTCATGTAGCCTGCAGAGTGTACTCAAGTGTCAACTCAACACCCCCCCCCTCGCTCTAAGGCCTACATGATTCCCATCCCTATGGCCGCCCTGTGCTGCTCTAGTGCCGGTCTCGGCAACACCTTTGTAAACATGTCGGCGAGCATCTCGGCGGTTGGAAAATAGTTAACGACAATGTCACCTTCTGGTACCCGTTCTCGAACGAAATGCTCCGTCAGGCGTAGGTGCTTAGTTCGATCGTGGAACACCGGGTTCTTTGTGAGAGCTATCGCACCTTGATTGTCGCCTTTCAGCTCGATCAGCCCACAAATCGTGATTCCCAATTCCGCGAGCAGATTCTCAAGAACTGACACTCTCGAGACGCATGAGTAAGGCGATGTATTCCGCTTCCGTTGATGATGTCGCCACTTGGCTCTGGATCCGAGAACTCCAAGAAATTGGCCCGTCAGCCAGCTTGAAGACATGCCCCATTGTAGATCGGGATGTGTTGATGCAGGAACTCCAGTCTGAATCCGAGTATCCCACATATCCAACCAACAAATCACGTTTCGCCTTGTAGACACTGCCGAATTCGAGAGTTCCCTTGATGTAGCGTAGGATCTTCAGAACTGCCACCCAATGGTCGCTGCCCGCCTTGTTCGTGAATCTTGCCAAGTACGACACCGGGTATGCAAGATCAGGCCAGGTTGCAACAACGGTGTACATCAACGATCCAATCGCCAAACTGTACTGCGTCTGTAACAATGGATCCGGAGTGTCGCAGGGTTTGAGCTGAAGACCCGGTTGCATTGATAATACACTTTTGTTAGCATCCGCCATGCCAATGTAAGGCCCGTGCGCCTGGGCCTTAGGAGGAGGGGATGCGCGCCTGGGCACTCTTAGTCTCTCTCCAGCGACTGATACGAGTGTCCAGGTGAGCACAAGGTGGATCAGAAGGCATTGTCATACCAGTGACTGATACGAGTGTCCAGTGTCAATTCTACATACTTTGGTCCTGTGATCCTTGTTGTCGCCGCTCAGGTGTACACTCCAACGGGGTGTATTACAGCCGAACCTTGCAAGTACATCGAGCAAATACTGTTGTTGCGACAACGCAATCCCGTCCACTTGACAAATTAGCTGGACGCCAAGGATGTACTCTGCATTGCCGAGATGTTTGACTCCGTACAATCAATCCAATTCATCGAGCACGCAATCAGTTTTGGATAAGTCGGGACCGACAAACAGCAAGTTGTTGATGTAAACTGCGATGTAATAATTGTCTTTGCCAAGTGTTTGACAATAGACACACTCTTTGCTCCGAAGACAATTGTAACCAAGCTTGACGAGGGTCTTATGGATCATCTCGTTCCATACCCGGCCGGCCTGCTTGAGACCATAAATTGAGTGGTGTAACTTGAGACAGACAATGTCGGGCAATCGGATTCCCTCCGGTACGTGCATGTACAATTCCTCTTCAAGTTCGCCATGCAAATAGGCCTTGTCAATGTCCGCTTGGATGATATGGTAACCCCGGGCCGCCGCCAACGCGATGAGAGTATGAATTGAGACGAACTTCACTGTTGGTGCGAACATCTCTTTGGAGTCAATTCCCGGCCGTTGCGTGAAGCCTCGTGCAACAAGTCAAGCTTTGTACAAAGTTGGCCGACCATCCTTGTCCCGTTTCGTTCGGAAAACGAACTTCGACCCGAGAACCTTGGCACCGGCCGGAAGCTCGTCTCGTTTCATAAGCGTAAAGACTGAGTAATCATCACGCGATGACTCAAACTCATCAATTGCACCTTGCGCGCATTCGTGAGACTTGTGGTGGGCCATGGCTGCCTTCCAAGTTGTGGGATCACTAGTCGGCAGAACAAACAGACCGTCCTCCTCGTCGGAATCGGCAACGGCTGCGAAGGCCTCCGGTTCGAAACGCTCAGGCGCCCTACGATCCCGCTTTCCGACCGGTGCTGCCCAAGCAGGTCCGGGAGCTTCAAAACGCAGCTCCTTTGGTACATCTTCCACAACTGGTCCGCGTTGCTTGGCGGGGTTAACATTGTCAACCAGATTTTCTTCCCGGGCATATACCTCAACCTCCGGGGCCGCGGCAATTGGCTGTTGCTCAGCTTCATGGCGATTTGTCGCGACTGGTCGAGGTACGACTACTTTGATTGCCTCAATTGTTGGTGTTCTCGGTGCTGGCGCGCCTTCACGGGTCGGGAACTTGTCCTCAAAGAATGTTACGCTTTGCAATAACGTTAACCGCACCCTCACCGGGTCCCATAGGCAGTAGGCTTTGGATTCTAGGTCGTATCCGAGGAAGATCATTGGAAGGCCCCGTGGCTGGAGGAGCTTCTTACGTTGTTTGGTATTCGCCGTGTGCCAAGCTTGACATCCAAAGACCCGTAAGTGATGAACATGAGCAGGTTTCCCGGTCCATTCCCAAAATGGCACCTTGCCACCAAGGGCAGAGTGTGGGGAACAATTCTTCACTTACACGTATGTAGCCACGGCTTTGGCCCAAAACACCGTGGGCAGACCGGATTCATACAGCATTGTTCGAGCTGCTTCCGAAATTGAGCGGTTGGCCCTTTCGGCAACACCGTTTTGCTCAGGCGTGCTGAGGATCGTGAGTTGTTGCGACAAACCTGTGTTGTCCAACCATTGCTCGAACTCCGTCAAAAACAACTCGCCACCGCGGTCCAGATGGACAACTTTCAAAGTGTACCCTGACGACAGCTCGACCCATAGTTTCCACGTTTTGAACCTTTCAAAGGAGTCCGACTTCTGCGGCATCGTCAACACCCACATGTACCGCGTACAATCGTTGACGATAACTAGGCGTAGCGATGGTTTGCAAGTGACAGCTCGCCGTCGAAGGACAAAAGATCGATGCGGATGAGATCGAGGGGTTTTCCGGCTCGCGATTCGGAGTTTGGGAACGGCTTGTGCGTAGCTTTGCCGGCCAGACACGATTCGCATTTGAAGTCACTGCGAGACTTCATGTTCAAACCTATCACAGCATCAGACTTGAACAGCTGGTGAAGGGAACGGCAGTGCAGATGAGCGAAATGTCCGTGCCAGATGTGGAGAGGCACTGCTGTCAGGGCTGTGGCTGACGCACAGTCAAGGGGTGCACTTTGACCTCGAACCAACTTGAGGTCCAGACGGTAAAACCCCAAATTGAGCTTCTGTCCCGTGAGTAGGATGTCGCCATTTCCCGCCACCGTGAATCACCCGTTTTGAATGGTGATCTTGCGACTATCACGATCGGCTCGATGCCCGGCAAAGAGATTGGCGGGGGCACTAGGAACGAATATGCTGTTGACCAAGTTGTACCTCTTGCCGTTCTTGTCTTCGACGCAGGCCGTGCCTACTCCCATAATGGTCTTTCCCTCACCATTGATGCCCTTTAACGAAGACGGAGCTGTTGCCTTCAGGTCGGCAAACGCGGCAGGATCATTGATGACATGATGAGTTGCTGCCGTGTCGTAGAAGATCATTTCTGGAGAGTGTTCCTTTGGTAATTGCGTGAAGAACGCGCCAACGAAATTGATCCCCAGAATGTCTTCAACCGAAGGGAACGCCAAATTCGCCATCGGTTCCCCGCCTTTGGTCGTCTTGCGTCGTGAAGACTTCTTCTTCTTTGGCTTGGAACAGTTTTTGTTGAAGTGGGTGTCTTCACCGCAGTTCCAGCAGGGGCCGGGTGGCTTCGGTTGGGCACCAGTCATGGCCAACAACGCCGTCGCAGCGTTCCCAGTATCTTGACTCAAGCTTGCTGGAGCTCGACCTGCTGCGATCACTGTGTCGACAGTTGGTATCGCATCGACGCCTTTGGAGTCGAACTGATCCAGATACGACGGTCGTTGAGCCCCCACAATCGCAATGAGGTGGCATGCAACCACTTGATCGAACGTCAAATCGTGAGCCCGTAGGTCAGTTGTGAGGCGAGTGATGGATCCGGCCCAAGGAAGATAATTGTCTTCCTGTGCTGGTGGCGGTCCGACCGAGAACAACTTTCCGACCTGCGTGATAATGCCGCGAAGGGAAGACTGACCGAGGTGCTCCCGAAGGTATTCGACCGTCTGCTCCGGCGTCATGTCGTAGCATCTGACCAGAAGATGCGCCACACTTTCCGAGCAGGTTTGATGCATTGCCTTGTGTACCGCATCATGAGCTCGATCGAGTTCATCGTCGTCCTTGCATTTAGCAGATGGGTACTGCTTGGGAAAGGAGAGCTGCCACTGACGCCTGTCGACGGTGAAGCGAACGTGATCGAGCCACACGTCGAGGTTGTAATTTTTCAAAATCGCAAATGCGGGGAAACGAGAAGCTTGCGAGTGGGTTGAAGGGTCTGCGTCGACGGACTTGTCGATGGTTGACTGTTCGCCAGTCATGGTGGAGCGTTCGGGTGAACCGTTGCGACGTGGCAGTAGCTGTGCGAAGTCGTTGGGCTTATAACCTCTAGAATCTCGGCGTCTGATTCGAGGCGGTTCAATATGTTAGAACGCTCAGTTAACTATTGCAATGATACCGTGAATACTACTGATCTGATTCGAGGCGGTTCAATACATTAGAACGCTCGAATCAGAAGGAAGCTAAGAGAAAGCCCGCGCGTGCTCGTGCTCATGTAGCCTGCAGAGTGTACTCCTCAAGTGTCAACTCAACATCTTCACCGTCAGCTGGTGACACTGCATGCGTGAGTTATCCCTTGACATGGCTGTGCAGTCTTAAATATGACGGAAAAACTAATACCAAAAACAGACATTGAACGTCAGTGAAACAGCCGAAGGATTGACCTCGTACGGTTGAGAATCCGGGTTCATGGGACACTAAATGTGAGTCCTCACTGACATTGCTACAGATGGACAACAGCAAGAATACTGATAGTTCTAAAGGTCGAATTACGCAAAAAAAAAAACAGGTTCCGTGAGTTGCGGCTCACCATCCGTGGCAGATCCTCAACGGCTCCGTTCGTTGGAGTGACCGTCGTGTTGGCAGGTGTGTGCCAATCTTTCAAAAGCAAAGCGCAGGGCAGCATGATTAACTGACCGGTTGGACTGTAACATCACAGGGGATTCGAAGCAATGCCTTCCCGTTATTCCCAAGTCATCGCCCACACAAATCATCGATTTCGTTGATGCTCCGGGAGGGACACGCAAAACGTTCTTGGAAGAAACGGTCCTTGCTCGAATTCGGTCAGAGGGAACATACGCTCTTGCCGTTGCATCATCGAGTATTGCTGCACTGCTACTGCCAAAAGGCAGAACGGCACATTCACGGTTCAAGATCCCGATCAACATCTTCGACGACTCTACGTGCACTGTTCCGAAACAAGGACAGCTCGCCGAGCTCTGGGACGAGGCACCGATGCAACACCGTCGATGTTTCCAGCTGGTGGACAGGATTTTGCAAGATGTGCGATCTTCAACGGCTCGTTTTGGTGGACTGACCGTCGTGTTGGCAGGTGCGTGCCAATCTTTCAACAGCACAGCGCAGGGCAGCATGACTAACTGACCGGTAGGACTGTACCATCACAGGGGATCCGTCCGCGGCTTGACTTCGTACGGTGCAGAATCCGGGTCATGGGAACACTAGATGTGAGTCTTCACTGCCATTGCTACAGATGGACAACAGCAAGAATACTGATAGCTGCACGACGTCTCGGAGGTCTGAAGGTCAGCAACAACATTGTCAATGGGAAAGGCCTGAGCGAGAGCGTTCCGGTCCGGTCCCACACAGTTCTTTGCCGAACCCTGCCTCTACCGCATCAACATCGACGAATCATTCTACTTCCAGAGGATCTAGGGCACATCAAGTGCGGAGACTCAGGGAAAGGCAGCAAATGATTCTATCAATCAATCATCTCCACCCCAGCCAACGCCCGACGTCCACTCTGTCCCGGTGGATGTTGTCATCCAATGGATCCACCGCCTGTGAACGCTGCGATCTCTCGAAGGTCTTAGGTCAGCAAAGACGTTGTCAACGGGAAAAGCTCGAGCTCGAGCGTTCCAGTCCGGTCCCACAGTTCTTTGCCGAACCCTGCGTCTACCGCATCAACATTGACGAACCAGTCTACTTTCAGAAGATCTAGGGCACACCGATGTCTAGCCGCCACACAGTCACCGATGGCGCTGGCACTGCGTCCACTGCCGGAGGATCAACTTCATCCAATGCATCCACCGCCTATGAACGCTGCGATCTCTTGGAGGTCTCAAGGTCAGCAAAGACGTCATCAACGGGAACGGCTTGAGCGATAGCGTTCCGTGCAACATAACTGCTGATTTTCAGTGTGAGGTGGCGCGCGGAGCGCGCCGCCGAACCTAGTAGATAGAAGATAAGTTTTAAGTTTTAAGGAGTTAAGGATCTGTGTGGCTAAAGAACGTCAAAGAACGTCAGAGAACGAAAGACAAAGCACGTGGTTTGACGTCATCGGCAGCTCTCGGTCCAGCGCGTCTCAGTTAGCTGGCGCTGTTTCAGCATCGGCGAGACCGCTTCGCCTACCTTCGTCGAGGTTCCATTTCCCATCAAAGCAGCCTGGCACATGGTTCTCTGCTTCCCAGACGACCGGTTTTGCGTGCCTGCCACATCCGAGCGTAGTCCCTTCAACCATCCAGTTCTGCCACTGCCGAGTAGTCATCTGCAAGCTTTCACGTCCCGTCTCCTGTACAACAATCTTCACGGAGAGCAGAGGGGCAGCAGAGACGTCGGCAGCTGCTCGCTTTCCTCCTCCTCCGCACAATCCTCCTCCTCCCGACTCCCGCTACAATCGCACAGACGTCGCCGCCAGCAACCTCGAACAATCGCCGAAGCTCAGCGGCAACGACGCCTTCGCCAGAAGCAGCAGCGCGAAACCGATCAACACGACGTCGCGCAAACTTGTTCGTCAAGGCAACTGCACCGGCAGCAGGCAGTCTCAATGTCGCACGGCAAGTGCAACGGGCCCGCAGTTCTTCACCTCCAAGTTTGAGATTCGTTCCTCCACGCTTTGAAGCAGTTCCAGACCTCGGGTAGCGTCGGCCAGTGCGCCAATGCCGCCGTTAGGGGCCCCGCCAGCGTGTCACGGGCCTTCACTCCAGGACGTTCCGCGGCCTTCCACGACATTCTATGAGTCCGGTTCAAACTGAGGCGCAAGCTTCTCCATCTTTCTCCCTCCTGCTCTTCACACCTTGCCCATCGCACCTCATCCCATCGCCACCTCGAGCTCGCGACATCCGAAGCGGTCGTCGTGGAAGCTCTACAACGAATATGGGATACAGAAATGGCTGCCGCATGCAACATAGCTACGAATTCGAGTAAGTAACTTCATGAACTGTGCTCTTGGTGTGGGATTGTTCAGAAGCTAATGGGTTACTACCAAGCAGAAATTCCCTTCAACACGTCCTCTTCGAGTGTCAACCCTCGAGTTGTTTCTTCACCGTCGGCTGGTGACATTGCATACGTGAGTCATCCCTTGACATGGCTGTGCAGTCTTAGATATGACGGAAAACCTGATACGAGAAACAGACATTGCACGTCAGTGAAACAGCGGAAGGATTGACTTCGTACGGTTGAGGATCCGCCGGGTCATTGGGACACTAAATGTGAGTCTTCACTGACATTGCTACAAATGAACAACAGCAAGAATACTGATAGTTCTAAAGGAGGAATCACGCAAAAAAAAAACAGGTTCCGTGAATTGCGGCTCACCATCCGTGGCAGATCCTCAACGGCTCCGTTCGTTGGAGTGACCGTCGTGTTGGCAGGTGTGTGCGAAACTTTCAAAAGCAAAACGCAGGGCAGCATGACCAACTGACCGGTTCGACTGTAACATCACAGGGGATCTGAAGCAATGCCTTCCCGTTATTCTCAAGTCATCGCCTGCACAAATCGTCGATGCTCGCATCATGAATGCTGACTTCTGCGGGGATCTCTCTGTAAGTAGTAGTTCTCGCCTGACCTTTAGACCCTATACTAACAACGGCACGGTGCGATCGCAGACCAACAATGCGTCTTCTGGCTTCTGGCCGCTGCAGACCGCATGACCGAAACGGAACAGGCAAAGGCACAGTGCTTGCAGATTGGCTCTTTGGAGTTGGAGACGGGTCGGCGAACGAAACAGAAGACTTTCGCGTTCCCACGTGAGCTTCTGCCGGCGACCACGAGGAACAGCTCCGGGTTGATCAGACACGTCTATCCCGTCCCCGCGCTCGAACTGGACAATATGTCGATAGGCGAAAAAGTCGAATACTTCCGAGAGCGAGCAAAACTGGCGCCCAAAAATTCGCAGGTGGATCACATCAATGGCATGGGGCTCGACCTGCTGCCGGGTGACGCTCAAGCGTTCTAGAGCGCGGATTCGATCGAAAACGAAGACGAATCACTGTTCTTGATCGAGTATCTTCAGAGTCTCAACTTCACCGAGATGGCGTTGCTCCACACTCGACGCGGGTCTCGACGACGGTCTGAGCCCATCATTGGGCTCCCAGAGAACGAAAAAGGAGTTCAGTGATGGAATGAAGGCTCTGTATATCTGATCGTCGTCGCACGCTTCTCTCCCGACTTCAACCTCTACGCTTCCGTTACTCAGCAGTACCGCAGCTGTTGCAACCAAGTACATCACATTGCAGGTCAACGGTTACGGTGTGAGGTGGCGCGCTCCGCGCGCCGCCGAACCTAGTAAAGAGGTAGTAAAACGTCCTGAGACAAAGACAAACCACATCGCGTGACGTCATAGGCAGCTCTCGGTCCAGCGTCCCAGCTAGCTAACGCTGTTTCAGACCGTTTCGCCTACGTTCACCGAGGTTCCATTGAATAGCACGTGACTCTCTGTGTCCCGAAGCAGACTGTTTTGCGCGTCTACCACGTCGACGTCAAAGAACGTCAGAGAACGGGAGACAAACCACGTGGCGACAGACCGTTCCGTCCACGTTCGTCGAGGTTCCATTTCCCATCAAAGCAGCCTGGCACATGACCCTCTGCTTCGGGCTTCACTCCACGACGTTCTGCGGCCTTCCATGACATTCTATTAGTCCGGCTTAAACTGAGGCGCAGGCTTCTCCATCTTTCTCCCTCCTGCTCTTCACACCTTACCCATCGCCACCTCAAGCTCGCAACATCCGAAGTGGTTGTTGTGGAAGCTCTGCAACGAATATGGGAACAAGAAATGCCTGCCGCATGCGTCAAGAAAACTCGGTCGCCATTGTTGGGGGATCCACAAAGACTGCTCACTCTGTAACGGCAAGCCTTTTGTACCCAACGATACACGAGCGCGACTGGCCGTCCTCAAAGCTACCCACGATGCACCAAGTGCAGGACATCCCGGCATCGAGAAAACACTTGACTTTATCAAGCGGGAGTTCTGGTTTCCAAACGCCAAACAATTCGTCATCAACTACATCGCCACATGCGACCTATACCAACGGTCCAAGACTCGTCGCGACCGACCCCACGGTCTCCTTCAACCTCTACCAATCCCCGACGGCCCTTGGCAGTCCATTGGCATGGACTTCAATGTCAAACTACCCAAATCGTTCAAGGCAACGATTCGATTTTCGTCGTCATCGATCGTTTACCAAGATGGGCTACTTCATTCCTTTCAAGGAAGAAGGTGCTACAGCACTCGTGATAGCCTACCTCTTCTACCGCTTCATTGTCTCCTCTCACGGACTCCCTAAGGACATCATTTCCGACCGAGGTTCGGTCTTCACTTCTGACTTCTGGCAGTGTCTCTGCCAGCTCACTCGCATCAAGACCAACCTTTCAACTTCGTTTCACCCTCAAACGGACGGACAAACCGAACGGCTCAACCAAATTATTGAGCAATATCTCCGTCTCTACACCAACCATCGGCAGAGCGACTGGGAAGATCTCCTCCCACTCGCGCAATTTGCCTACAATTCGATGAAACACTTGTCCACCAAACAGACCCCATTTTTCGCGAATTACGGATATCACCCTACACTCAACCTCACCCTTCCGAGCTACAGCAGCAAAACTCAAAACACATTCACATCGAACCACTACGACACGCTCCGAGACACGCATGCCCTTATGCGGTACGACCTCGCTGCCACGATATCCAAAATGAAAAGGAACTATAACAAGACAAGGAACAAGAACCCCCAGTTCAAGAGAGATGACCTTGTGTGGCTAAGTGCGGGGAACATCGAAACCGTGCGCGAATCCAAGAAGCTTGACTTCAAATGGTTGGGACCCTTCAAAATCCTTGGCCCTGTTGGGCGCTCCGCTTTTCGCCTGGAACTACCGCCCTCCCTTCGCGTCCACAACGTCATACACGTTTCGCTTTTGTGGAAATACCATGAATCAACTATCGAAGGACGCATCAGACCACCACCTCCTGTCACTATCATCGACGGCAATGACAAACACGAAATTGAGGCAATACTCGACTCTCGCTCTCGAAGTGGTGTCCTCCAATATCTTGTTCAATGGCGTGGACCTCTCTCAGACACAAATCCACAATGGGTTAGAGACTACATTCTTGATCACGCCATCGACCTCGTTGAGCAATTCCACATTCAGCACCCTCGCGCCGCGAAATCGGCCCCGCAGCGAGTCTCAAGCCGCTCAGGAGCGCAGCTCTCAAAGGGGGGGATAACTCCTGGAACAGCAAAGCGCCGCGGCCGAAACAGGGAACACTCCGATCAAGCTTCCGCCGGCCCCGCCCCAGGGAACTCTTGCAATTGATCACGCGCTCGTCGAATTGTGACCCACTCCTGGCAGGACTCCGCCTTTGATTCCAAGACTCCACCATCCACAACTTCAATTCCGACTTCCGTTTCTCTTTCTCTCTCCTCTTCATCACTTCCCCGCACTTCCTTTCACTATCCACCTTCATTCCAGTATCACCATGCTCTTTGACACCACGGTCAACACTGCGCTACAAGTTGGGACTGTTTACGTCTCCGGCGGCCACCTTTACACCGCCCTTCACATGCCATCAAGACGAATCATACACGTTCCCGCATCAACGGTATTGAATACCGTTTTGATCGCCAACGTCCTGTCGCGTGACCAAGGACCCCAGAAAGCCCAGCCAGAGGCGCATGCGGAAAAACGCCCTTTTTTGGCCTTTGTTACCTCTCTATATATAAAAATGTGAGTTAAGGAATGTACCTAAAATCGCTGTTTTTAACTAGGTTGCGGCCCGGAGGGCCGCCTGTGGTGGATGCACCAGCATACTGTTGTGTCTGCCGCACCTGCCTGTGGCGCCGGGGTTCCGATCAGAAGTCATGTACAAGCCCTGTGGTGACTTTTGTATTCTCCGCGCCGTTCCAACGAAGCTACAGCGCTCCCAGTTTTTTTTTTCCTTTTTCAGTTGACGTCAAACAATGCTTACACTTATATTGCATTTAATGGACGGCAAGCGCGTGGCTTTGCATGACATTGCTTCTACAGCACAGCTCCGCCCGGTGCCTGGCGGCTGACGCGCGGGGCGAGGGCTAACATTTGTCACGTGATGCGGCGCGCCCGCCGTGTCATTGCCCGTCCGGCAGTCGATCACCGGCATTAGGGGCTAAACAACAAAACAAACCACGTAAATAATCCTGTGCCACTCCCTCGAACCTTTCCTTTCTCCCTCACACTCTCATCTAATTTTAGTGACATTCATTCAAGAACAAACCTTCGCTACTGTGTAATGCCCCGGTCCCAAGGTCGCCAGGGAGGGTCATCGCAACCTCGCCAAGTTCTTGGGCGCGAGGGTGGCAGCGTACCATGGGCCTGCTCGAGCGCCCGCTGCTGGGCGCCCCGCGGTTCGACCCTCCTCTTCGTCCCGCACCGATCAACAGAATCAGCCCCCCGGCGCGTCATGACAACAATTCAACCGATCTTGGCATTGCGACACGTATACGAGCCCGCCGTGCAGCTGTGCAGAACGGACAGCGTGGTTAGCGCGATGGCCAACTCGACGCTGGGCTCGCCCCACCACCACCTCCGCAAAGGCGGGTGCGCCGGGCTCGAATCGCGCTCAAACCCCTCAAGCCCCACGTTTCGATCCGCGACGACCTCGGCCCCCAGACGGCCGTGTGCACCCACTGTAAGGCTCGGCACTGGGAGTGCGAAAGGTCCAAGTCGACCAGACACTTCGGCGCGTGCTGCTCGCAGGGCAAGGTGCGGCTACCTCCCCCTCCCCAGCCCAATCTCGAGTATCGGCAGCTTCTTGAAGGCTCGGATAGCGGTCAGTTGCTCCGCCCAACAACATCTCTCTGCAGTATGGCCCACATGCTGAACTGTGTGATGCACCTACACAGACGCTAAAGCATTCCGCGAGAATGCCCGGTCTTACAACAACGCACTATCCTTTACTTCGCTCGCTGCCCACTGGGACCAAACCCAAGTGGGCACTCTAGGACCTCCCGTGTTTCGCGTGTTCGGCCGCCTCTATCATTGACTCGGTGCCCTGATCCCTGCCGTGAATCAACGCCCAGCCTTTGCCCAGACATGGCTGATCGACCCGGCCGAGGCCACCAACACACGACTTCAAGGACCCGACAGCACAGAGACTCGCATACAAAGTTCAACGCTGACCAAGCTAGAGTCCATGTTGCGCACTGGCAATCGCTTTGTGAGGGAGTTCGCATCGGCCAAAGCCCGCGCGGGTTGGGATACAGCCAAAGAGTGGGTCCTGCGCCTCTGTCTACCACCTGGCCGAGACCGACGCACCCACAACCTTCCTACGTCAAGCACGGAAATGGCGATGCTTATCTGCGATTCCGACACCAACACCGGAGATCGTGGACCGCAAGACCTTATTCTCCAGGTACACGGTGATCGATGTCCCGATGGTCGGCCCAAGTACCAAACCGTTAGCTCGCTCCATCCGTCTGCGATGCCTCTCCGGTACCCACTACTCTTCCCGCGGGGGAAGATGGCTTCCACCCCAACATTCCTCTTTGCGGTTTCAACCAAGCTGGGCCGCCCATCGCCAGAAAATGAGAGCAGATCGACAATGGTGTCCAATTGCGCGAGCTACTTGCCGGCCTTGGTCCAGATGAAGAAGACGAAGAGGAGGACGATGAAGATGAAGATGACGAGGAGGACGATGAGAATGGTGATGGTGAACGTAAGCTAAGCATCTTCGGCTCATTCTCACATACCTCTCTGTTGAGACGCACCCTGAGACTGACATGAGGTGTTCGAAAATCTAGGACGAAGATCAAGCAAAAGGGGTCGAGGTGGATCAACCCGAGTCTCGCGTTCTCAATATCTGGAATACTACTTGCACGAACGCGACACCTACTTCTCAATCCCACATGCCACCCAGCGTCTCTTCCTTGAGTTTGTAATCGACGGATACTCCCAAGTGGAGACCGATCGACTTAACTATATCCGCTTTCATCAAGAAAACTTGCGCCTCACCGCGGCGCAGGGCATCACCGACGCCGTTGCCAACGGTTTGACCTCGGATCAAATCGGACGTTCGGTGATATTGGGGTCGACGTTCAAGAATAGCCCGCGGGAGGTCACACAGCGTTACCGAGATGTGATGGCGTGCGTCGTCAAATATGGGAAGCCTTCGCTATTCATCACGGTGACGTGCAACCCGAATGGCCGGAAATCAAGGCTGCACTCGGGCCGAACGATCAAGCAACCAACTGTCCGGATCTCATCGCACGAGTGTTTCAAGCCAAGTTGAACCGACTCTGCGACGATGTTTTTGGCAACAAGCAACGTGCGGGCTGTTTCGGCGTCGTTCTAACGCATACACACGTCATCGAGTACCAAAAACGGGGCCTGCCGCATGCCCATATCCTCATCACCCTCGCTCCGGATGATCATCCTTTGTCGACGGAAGCAATCGACAAGATGATCTCAGCCGAGATACCCGATCCTTCGCGCTATCCTGATCTCCACGAGACCGTCACAAGGCACATGCTGCATGGCAAGTGTGGCGGAAATTCGACTTAGCCCTGCATGGAGAAGGACAAGTACGGTAACCCGAGGTGCAAGCGCCATTTTCCTCGCGAACAGAACCCCCACCCGCATGCACCCTGATGGCTACCCATTGTATCGCCGACGCTTTCGCCACGCCGTCGTCAAGGGGGGTGTCATCTACAACGATGGTGACTGCGTGCCGTACACGCCTTATCTCTCCGCCAACTACAACGCGCATATCAACGTCGAGGCTGTGACGACGATCGGCGCGATCAAGTACCTCTTCAAGTATGTGTACAAAGGTCCGGACCGAGCTGTGGCGCGTGTTGAGCGGGCAGCGAACGGTGAAGGGGCTCACGAGGAGGAACCGGTTCGAGATGAGATCAACGAGTTCGTCGAAGGTCGCTACATCAGTGCTCCAGATGCGGTCCACCGCCTATTCGGATTCTCGACCGGTAGAGTGTGGCCACCTGTCAATCGATTACCGGTCCATCTGGAGCATCAACAATCTGTGCAGATCAATCCCGACGAACCGCTACCCCTCGACACTCCGCCCACTCGCTCCAAATTGACCGGCTTCTTCGACCTGTGCGCCGCGGCTCCTGACGGCGAGCTTACTGCCACGTTGCTGTACACGAATGTTCCCCGCTACTACTCCTGGAATAAGGAGAAGCTGCGCTGGAAGCGCCGAGTTTGTGATCGCAATGTCACCGGCCGAATCTACACCGTTTCACTGCGTAGTGGGGAGCGCTTTTACCTCAGACTGCTCCTCGAGGTTGTCATGGGTCCCACGTCGTTTGCGGATCTGCTCAAGTTTGAAGACGCCGTGTATCCTTCGTACCGCGCGGCTTGCGCCGCTCGCGGACTTCTCCCCGACGATGGTGAGCATCACATCTGTCTTGGGGAAGCTGCGCAGATTAAGACCGGTGACCAACTACGCCGATTGTTCGTGTTCATGCTTATCCATGCGACGGTTGCCAAGCCGCCAGCTTTGCTGGATCGTCACTTCGCTTCCCTTAGTGACGATGCCCGTTATCACATCGAACGCTATGAAGACGTGCCCATCAACGATCAAACCATCCGCCTGTGGACGCTCAACAAGATTCGTCTCCTTCTTGCGGCAAACGATCGAACTTTGGCCTTCTTTGATCTTCCCGAGCTGACCGAGGACGAAGTGCGGCTATTTGATCGTCTCGAGGAACGGCTTCCGCGTTTTGATCGCCAGCAATGTGCGCAAGATTCCGAAGCGGCGCGTGCCCGTCTGAATCACGACCAACAAATTGCATTTGACGAGTTTCTTCGCGCGGTCGAGCTCGACGTCGTCAATCAGATGCGCGACAACAACCTTGGGCCGCAGCATGTGTTTTTCCTGCTAGCACCTGGGGGTACTGGCAAGACTTTTGTGGAAAATGCCCTTCTCGATACTGTGCGAGCTCGAGGCGACCAAGCGATTGCGGTGGCGTCGTCCGGAGTAGCGGCGTTGCTTCTCAAGGGAGGACACACGGCGCATTCAACTTTTCGAATCCCACTCGACACCTTGCCAACCTCGACGTGTCCAGTCGACAGGGAGAGTGATCTCGCGCTGATGCTGCGTACCACCAAGCTCATCATTTGGGATGAAGCCCCAATGGCGCATCGATTCGCGGTGGAAGCTGTCGACCGTCTACTGCGTGATCTCCGAGAGACCGAGGAGCACTTCGGCGGGGTGACAACAATCTTTGCGGGTCAGTTGGGCTCTTCCGCCTCCGCTCTGAACAGCGGCATGCTAACGAGGTCTCCAATTTGTAGGGGACTTTCGCCAGTGCCTTCCTGTCGTTCCCAAAGGAACTCCCGGTCAAATCGTCGATGCATCCCTCATCAAGGCAGAGTTCTGGCGCGACGTTCGTGTCTTGCGACTTACCGAGAACATGCGTCTCAGCTCGAACGCTGATGCGATGGACGAGGCTCAATTGGCTCGAACGCGCGACTTTGCGGAATGGCTACTCACCGTGGGAGATGGAACTGCCAACATGCACCCATACGACAAGATTGCAGTACGTTTGGCTCCCCTCTTTTACCCAACCAACCGACACTAAGACCCCTTCTATCCGTTTCGCAGCTGCCTGATTACCTGCTGCTTCCGGACGGTCAAAGAACGGCCGAAGGGTTGATCAACTTTGTCTACCCCGGTTTAAGGACCGTGAACAAGGAGTCCCTCGAAGACCTGATTCAGCTGTTCTCACGCCAGGCAATCCTAGCTCCGCACAACGCAACGGTCGATTGCATCAATGCCAAGCTGCTGGAAGAGTTCAATGGCGACTACATCGAGTATCGCAGCGCAGACGAGGTCGTTGAGGCAGGCGAAACTGGGGGTGGAATGGCCCCTGAACTGATTTCGCCAGAGCATCTACATTCAATCAACCCATCCAACTTCCCCGCGCATCACTTGCGTCTCAAGGAAGGGATCCCGGTCGTTCTTCTTCGCAATTTGGACCCAGGTGCGGGCCTCTGCAACGGTACCCGCCTGATCGTGTCGCACGCAAGATCGCGAGTCATTCAAGCCATCATCTTGACCGGAGATCGAGCGGGCACCACGGTCTTCATCCCTCGCGTGCGACTTGAGACAAATGCGACTAGCAGTCGCCAACTTGGTTTCACTATGCGCCGGCTCCAGTTCCCGCTTCGAGTTGCCTTGGCCATGACGATCAACAAAGCCCAAGGTCAATCACTCGATCGTGTTGGTGTCGATCTCTCCCTACATCCCGTCTTCACTCATGGGCAGCTGTATGTGGCATTGTCTCGAGCCATGAGTGTTGATCGAATCAAGGTGCTACTGCCTTCTCGAGACCCCGCCGATGATGACGACGACCTACAAGCCGTTGATCGAGCGGCAGCCGCAGCCACTGCGACCCCAAACCCAGTATTCTGCGCTGTTCTCAGGGCAATGAATGGAGAGTAGTTTTGATGCTGTCCTTTGTATTGTGTGTTTTACCTTCCCTGAGATAATGTAAACCGTTTAATAATCCTGCTATTTGAATCTCACTGTAACATCTGCTTAGTTCATGTACAGTATATCGTTCGATTCTGCTATTTAATTTTCATCCTCCCGTTATTTTACGGGTTCCCACTGGTTTTGTCAAAGTTTTTTACCCTATTTTGGCCCCAAAATGTCAAAATTTCACATGCGCCTCTGAAATATTATCAAAATGTGTTCTACATGCTCCAAAAATCGCTCAAAAGTCCTCGAAAACGCGTTTCGAGCGTTTGCGGGTGCGCGGCGGCCGATCGAAAGTGGCTTGCGGCGCGCGTCGCGTCGGCCTGGTGTCGCGCGTGGCTCCAGGCATCAAACATGCCTTCCTTGCTTTGCTGATGGGCTCTAGGGCTGGGTCACTAATTGTTTTGGCCCTGTAACTAATAGGTGACAAAAGTCGGACCCTCGGTCACTTATTATTGTCACTGTCACTTATGTCACCAGATTTTCGCCTGTCACTAATGTCACTAACCAATATTTGGTCACTAATGTCACTAAGTCCAATCCTTGGTCACTAATGTCACTAAGTCCAATCCTTGGTCACTAATGTAATGTAACTACGTCCAATATTTGGTCACTAATGTAACTGAATGGAAACGATCTCTTGGTCGCGGGCGAAGATGGCCTCAGAGGCCTTGAGGAAGGGGTCTAATTCGTAATCTTCGGAATATCGTTTTTCTGCTGCAACTAAGTCGTTGACATCGGCTACGATCATGGTTGTCACTTTGAGGTTCGATTATTGGGACGCGGATAGTCGAGATAGAACGGAATCGGAGAAAGGCATGAGGCAAAGCGAGGACTATCGCGTCAAGAGCGTACGCGTCGGCCGACCAGTCGACGGCAGCCTGCAGGGCCACCGGCGTGCCACGGCCCACGGCCCACAGCCCACTACAGTCCGGCTAAGAAGCATATCAAAACTTAAGAGGCGCGTGGCCGGAGTCGTGACCCGGTATTTTCGTAAATAATATTCCAGACTTGTCATTCACATTCCAGGGTCGCCATCAGGTACAAGCAAGTAGACCGGGTCTAGACCGGTACCTAGTACCTACCTAGGTACTTAGTGACATTAGTGACAATGATTTCTGGGACCCCCCTGTCACTAATTGGTAACTAATTGGTCACTAATGTCACGTCACTAATGTCACCTATTAGTGACCCAGCCCTAATGGGCTCGCTACTTCGTTGTCAGACCTCCGTTTGGCTTAACTTGAGCTCCTTGTATCCGCGGAGGCATTTGTGCGGCTTGTAGAGGTTCTACCGGCGGCATCTCGCAGGCCGGGCACGCTCCGAAGTGCGGCAAATCTTTGCTCGGCATGTGCGCACGTGCTGATTATGCGCTCGTCGGGGTAACATGAGGTGGGGTCAGTGGTTGAACGATTTGTAGTCGTTGGCGGGCCTAATGACTCGATGACCTGTCGACCATCAATCATGCGGAACGGCATAGTGCCATCAATAAGGTGAGTGGAATAGCTTGCTTTCTTGATGAGGCGAAGCTCCTGTACAACGACATTTGAAAGTAGAAGCGGCGATAATCGATCATAGTCATCGTCGTTCAAATAGTAGTCCTGGTCTTCGTCGAGAAACAAGCAAGGGATCATGTTGTCGAGCTATGCTTCAATGTCAGAACGAAGTGAAGCGGAACCTGGGCCCCTTCAATATCAGCGGTGGCAACTATTGGCTAACAGCGGCTGAACTAAAGTAATTACAAAAGATGACTAGTGACCTGTACAGGGGCGACATAGCAAAAAACCACCCCTGAAATGGGACGATCCCGGGATCATTCCGAGATCGGGCCCCGATTTGAAATCGGCGGAGCGATTCTAAATGCATTTCAAATCGCTCCGCCGATTTCAAATGCATTCCAAATCGCGGCGCGCGATCCCAGAGCGATTTCAAATGCATTTCAAATCGCGGCGCGCGATCTCAGAGTGATTTGAAATGCATTTTGAAATCGGCAGAGATTTCAAATGCATTTCAATCTGCCGATTTCAAATTTCAAATGCGCTGCGGGATTTCAAATCGGGGCCCGATCCCGGGATCATCCCGGGATCGTCCCATTTCAGGGGTGGTTTTTTGCTATGGAGCATCGCGCAGCGCGTCTTGAAGGCGAACGGGCCCAAGTCATGCCGAAGGCTGCTCAGGGTAGGCCAAAATTGCGTCGATCCACGGGAAAAATGTCAAAATTTGAAAATGCGCCTCGGGGGCAAAACGTGTGTTTCGTCCCAAAATGTCAATTTTTTGCAATGCGCCTCGACGATTTTCGGGATTTTTAGTCCTCAAAATGTCAAAATAAAAATAAAAAATGCGCCTCCGGCTGGGCTTTCTGGGGTCCTCGTGACCACGCCTGGGATTACTACGCAAAAAGAGATTCGAACTCTTAAAAATCTATTGGAAGTATGTCATGTTACCATTACATCATATCCGCGATTATTATAAATTGGGAGGCGCTTCACGACGCAAATCGAGCTCGACTCCTCCCTTCTCCTTGGTCAAGGTACTACCACCTATTACAAGCACTCGTCCGTGGTCCCATCGATCTCCATGCGGAAAAAGTCTCCGAGTTACAACATGACTATATGGAACTGGTCCACAAGACGGGTCGGTTGCCGCAACTCCCCTCCGAACACGTGACCTAGTGCTTCGCCCTCTCCAACGACGTTACTCCACTGGCGCAACTACGGGACCGGGGCAACCAAAGACTTCAACCCACGGCCCAACAACCCAGCCTGGACCCTCGCTTGGTCATGAGGACTCACCTTAGCGAAGATGACAACACACTCAAGGCCTACCTCGTCTCACCCGCCGCGATGCGCCAGCCGACTCCAGGGACTTCCTCGGGTACCGCCTCCGAAAAGGATCGCTTCTTTGATCCGGATCGCCACGTGTTTCGACGCGGGGATTTCAGCCCTTACTCGAGCGACGCAATCAAGTCCGAGTATTGTGATTAGTCGACCAGGAGTTCGACCTTAAGGAGGGGCGACTGTTACGAGCCGTTCCCGAGCGCGGACCTTTAGCGCGCGTACCTGACTAGTGGCTCGCCGCGCAAGTGTTCACGTGACCACCCTCGATACTGGATTATTGTGCGGACCCCTTTT
Organism: Microbotryum lychnidis-dioicae p1A1 Lamole; assembly: GCA_001244265.2. Lineage (NCBI taxonomy): Eukaryota > Fungi > Basidiomycota > Microbotryomycetes > Microbotryales > Microbotryaceae > Microbotryum > Microbotryum lychnidis-dioicae. Next base: position 1,573,458 of record CDLV01000004.1, on the reverse strand, counting down.
ATTTATTTGCTTACCAATCGGACCACAAAATACCTTCGAATATTCCTTTAGTCTTTCCAGAATTTGTATAAATAGTGGTCCTCTCTGAAGTTGCTTCTTTCCTTCCTGCAAGCAACAACTCTCGCTCTCTCATTCTCACTCCAATTCTCTCCCATTCTCACTCTCAATCTCCCCGCCTAAAACCTTTCCTCTTAAATCCTCACCCAGTCTCATCTCGGCACCTCACCTCATCCACCCCCTATCCTTGGCCTTCAGTTGCTTCGGCCCAACCAGACCTATCCGAGATCCCTCGCAATTCCTGTCTAAATTATAGTCCCCACTATAGTCTAGAACCTTCCCTGTCCGCGAGGACCTTCATACAAGGGGCTGAAGCGACGGGTTCTGGATGGCATCGTGTAACTCGCCACATAGGAAGAGATATACGACGGCATCGGGGTCGAGTTTCTTGTCTTCAGCGAGTTCGGTTACGAGTTCGAGCGTCGCCTTGGCGAATGCCCATGTGTTGCATTGTCGTCTTGACGATCACGCCCGACCACATCACGACGCGCGAGACAGAGTACGACGCGACTTCAGTCCGCCCAGGATGGTGAGCATATCCTGGTAGGCAATGCATCCGAGACCGCCGAACAGCAATCTTGCTCCAGAGTCGATAGCGTTCCTCAGACATTTCAGTGGGAGGTTATTTTTATTTTTATTTTACTTGATAGGGGTACCTAAACCCTAATATTCTCTAACAGCCACTGAACTAAAGTGATTATCGAAAATGGCTAGTGACTTGTTCAAGCGCGAGCGCGTTTCGAAGCGAAGGCAAACGGGCCCAAAGCCAAGTGTCGGGTCTTGTGGCCCCTCGGCGATTGAGGATTTGGAACTGCGGCGGGACGAAATCATGACTCGATGCAACCACTAAGATCGGAACACAAGGAGGATACAGATTGGCTCCACGGCGTGCCATCCAGCGTGCCATCACTTCGCGCTACCAACAGCCTTTGTATGAAGCTCGCAAGAAGAAGGACTGGCGTGAGTTCATGCTCGGTGGACCATATGACAAGATCTTCTGACCTCGGCTTGATCCTTATCGGCATCGGTATCGATCGGCATCCTTCCCTGCGCTTCTCACATGGGCATCCTCGGTATCTTGATATTTCATCGACCTTCAATTCACGAATTATTCCACCATTCAGGATGTGCTCCAACGGATACCAGCGCAACAAAACGGTCCTCAAGAACGGTGATTCGGACTCGTTGGTAGCTCGGATTGGCCTCGCCGAACCCGCGATCTCAATCGACCGGTGCCTTACTCTAAGCATTGGAACTCCAACACGGTGAGATGTTCGCATAGTTTTTGTGGAAAAAAAATCGGTAAAGCAAAGTATATATCTTGTAATCCACGTGTTCAAGGCTTGTTTGTTCCATTGCTCTTTACACTGTTGTCCGAGCTTTGAAAAGGCTTTGAAGTGAGGCGGCTGCGAGCGGGACTATAAGCGTGTTTCTCAAGCTTAGGCATACCATCTTTGCGTGTACTTGGTGTTGGTGTAAAGATACCGAATTCGAGCAAGTTAACAAGATGTACATCATGTGTTCAACTTTCCTTCTTCCCCCTTCTTCCCTTCGTTTCTTTATTTCCTTCCTTTTTCTTTTTTCCTTCCCCTCTGTCTCTTTTTTCTTTTTTTCTTTTTCCGCTTCGCCGGCAACTCCCTGGTCATGGGTGGCGGCCCGCAGGCCCAAATCCGCGCGCGGTACCGGTGCTGGGGGGTGCGCTTGCGCTAACTCGCGCGCGCCAAATTGAGTTGGCGCAATTGAGTTAGCGCGCTTGAGTTGGCGCAGTCGAGCGCCCGAGTTAGCGCACTTGAGTTGGCGCACTTGAGTTGGCGCACTTGAGTTCGCGAATTCGGCATCGTACCTGTTGTTCAGTCGCCAACAGCGCAAATGCGCTTTTTGATCGAGCCCTATCAAGTCGAGCGCGGGACTCTGCGTTTGAAGCCCGTCAAGTGGTCGCCACGAAACTTGCTGCAAAACAATACGCCGGCGATACAGCATATGCAAAGCCGGCTGCCAACCGATCGCAAGCTTCGCCACGATTGGCCAGCGGAACGTTAGGGTACTCGATTCGCTGTATTGTATGTCCATACACCCAGCGAACGAGCGCTATACAGATATCTCTCAAGCAAGGTACGACTGGGAGCGCCTCAAAATCTTCGGATATTCGAGATTACCGAGCCTTGGAACAAGTATGCCAACGGACTAGACATTTCTTACAAAGTATGTCGCGTCTGTGTCACACTGAATGGTGATGTTGAGCTGAAGCGCAATCCTCACACAGATGCCAGAGCACATCAATACATGGGCACCGAGATGGTCGTCGCTGGCAAATGCTCAAGCCACAATGAACATGGGTGGGAACGACGTCATAGTGATTCAAGCTTTGCTTACCGATCCCTCCCGCGGTCGTGATGTTAGCATGCTAGCGGCTAAGCCATTACTCGTCACAAACCGCCTGTCTTGGGGAGGCTTACAGAGGTAGAAGTCGATTTCTCGGATCCTCCAACGTCATCCATCCTCCCCTTTGTTGCAACTGCCTCGAGCGACGCTGGTTCGAGCGCGGACTTGGGCACGAGCAGCGCTTTGACGCACGCGGGTACCACAGAAGGGGCAAGGCACTGTCGATTATGTGGGCAAACTACTTGTCGACGCAAGGGGTCAAAACTAAGCGATGACGGATCGGTGAATGAGTGTGACGGGGCGTGCTTGGACTTCGGGAAGCCTTTCGGGCTGACAGACGAGATAGATTCGAACGACCCACAATCACGAAGGTTCTGTAGAGGACTGACAAGGGCTGAGATGAATGGCCGAGCTCGGCATCAAAAAAAGTGTCACAACTTTGTAGCTGTATAATACCTGCGTAATATGAAGTATGTTGTCACCTCCCCCTCCCTCTTCTTCTTTCTCCAAGTTCTTTCTCTTCCCCTCCCTCTTCTCTTTTTCCCCCCATTTTTCCCTTTCCCGATCTTTTTTTTTTTTTTTTTCCTCCCCCTCCTTTTTCTCCTTTTTTTTTTTCTTTCTTTCCCTTTCCCTTTTCTTTTCTTTTCTTTTCCTCTCCTCCCCCCCACCCCCCGACATGGGTACGGGCCCGGCTTTCGGGGGTCCTCATTGGGCTGAGCTTTCCCGGGTCCTGCTGAGGCTGGTGGATACGAACGGGTACGTACGACCTACTTCACGTTGCGCACCTTCTTGAACACCACCGCCACCGCACTCTGGCTCGGATTGTTCACAAGCTTCACCTTCATCACTCGCCTTGACTCCATCGGGGCTGTGTGACTTGGGTAGGCGAGGCAGGCGTCGGTTGAGTGCGCACCGGCCTTCTCATCGTCGTCGTCGAGGTCGCACCGGAGCAGGTCGGGTGGTCGCACTGCTAGCATGTCCCATCCCGCAGCAAATGGCGGTGGAGGAGGGGGCAACATCAAAGTAGTCGTACGCAGATCTATTGTCACTTTACTCAAACTCCGAATACCCTGTGCCGATGCACTAGCTCGCTCGTGCGACGCGATTCCAGGTCGGGCATGGGTTGAGCCAACATTATCCCAGCCTTGATCGAGCGGGTCGCACGTTGCATCACGCGACGAAGCACCAGACCCTCTTCAATAATTCTTTACTAACCACCTCATTCTATCTTCTAGGTCCGATGTCGACCGCTCAACTCCAGAGGTCAGTTCCCCACCCCCTTCCGAGCTTCTAAGGAGAGCCTCTCTGGGATGACAGAAGGCAGCACGAAGACTCCTCTTTGAGCTTGGCACCGATCAGCGGCTCATCAGCAGGTCACCTTGAATCTTTGGACAGAGCTCGCGAGGGGTGCGAAACCTCTGGTGCGAATGGAAGGCAACAACACCTACTTGGATCCACCCGAAGTAGGTCGTCTGTTCATCCGAGGTGGGGATCGCGCTCACGTGGCCTGCGTCCGAGGCTAATGGCCGAAATTCGTCATGTGTGCTAGGCGACCGGTACGAGTCGCAACGCAGAAAAGGAGACCAAATCCTTTGCCTTCGACAAGTCGTATTGGTGAGAGACTCATCTTCGTTTCGTGCTGCACGAATCCTCCGCATGCTCGGAAGGAAAGCTCAATCTGCTTCCTCTGGCCGCCGGGTTCTATCACTACAGGTCGGCGGGGCCCAAAGACGAACCTGGATATGCGTCGCAACAGACCCTGTACGAAGACTTGGGAAAGGATCTGCTCGATCACTCGTTTCAGGGATTCAACACATGTATCTTTGCCTGTGAGTCGCACATTTGACGACCGAGGAGCAGAACCTGGAGCAGAGAACTGAGCTTCACGCACACTTGCAGACGGTCAAACTGGCAGTGGTGAGCTCAAGTCGGAATTGAGGTGTCGCATTCAGTTGAGACTTGACACTGATCCTTTGGTGGCACGTGCCTAGGAAAATCTTATTCGATGATGGGTTACGGTTCCGATCGCGGAATTATCCCGCTCATTTGCGAGGCGCTTTTCGAACGCATCACGTTCCTCTCAACGGACAATCTCTCCTTCACCGTCGAAGTGCGTAACAAGCACGCTCGTCGTGTCGTGCCTTACGCTAACACGCGTTCTTTCTCTGCCCGAGTAGGTCTCTTATACCGAGATTTACCAGGAAAAAGTCCGCGATTTGCTCAACCCAAGCAATAAGGGAAACCTCAAGGTACGGGAACATCCGAGCTTGGGTCCCTATGTCGAAGGGCTGTCGAAGCTGGCTGTTCAGTCGTTCCCGGATATCGAGGCATTGATGGATGAGGGAACCAAAGTGAGTGAGGCGATACTGAATGAGGACATGCAGGCACTGACAAAATCAGTTTCCGGACGCAATGACACAAAGGCCCGCACGGTTGCAGCAACAAATATGAACGAAACATCTTCGCGATCCCACGCTGTTTTCACCCTTCTGTTGACCCAAAGACGCGTCGACGTCGAGACGGGAATGGCAGGGGAGAAAGTATCGCGCATCTCACTCGTCGATCTCGCGGGATCAGAGCGAGCCAATTCTACGGGCGCGACGGGGACGCGGTTGAAGGAAGGCGCGTTGATCAACAAAAGTTTAACGACTCTAGGGCGGGTCATTGCGGCGCTGGCTGCCGCGAGCGGGGTGGGGAAGCATGCGGGTGAGAAAGTGCCGTATCGTGATTCGGTCTTGACGTGGCTGTTGAAGGACTCATTAGGCGGCAACTCGAAGACGGCCAGTGAGTCATCGAGGTGGGTTTACAACGACCAGGTGCGCAGGGCTGACATAGTGTTGATCAACCAGTGGTGGCGGCCATATCCCCCGCCGACTACGACGAGACCTTGTCGACCCTTCGGTATGCCGACCAGGCTAAGAAGATCAAGAACAAGGCCGTGGTCAACGAGGACCCGAACGCCAGGCTCATCCGTGAACTCAAGGAGGAGCTAGCGACGCTTCGAACCCGGATGACGGGCGCATCGAACGAAGCGACCTACGATCCCGATATCCCCGCCGAGGAACAGATTGTGTCGTATCGGACACAAGCTGGTGAGATCAAGACAATCACAAAAGCAGAACTGCAGGATCAGCTGGAGCAGAGCGAAAAGTTGATGGCCTCGGTAACCGAGACGTGGGAGGAGAAGCTCGTACGGACGCAAGAGGTGCAGAAGGAGCGCGAACAGGCTTTGGAGGCGCTCGGTATCACGATCGAAAAGAATCAAGTCGGGGTCCATACCCCCAAAAAGCTGCCGCATCTCGTCAACCTCAACGAGGACCCGTTGATGAGCGAATGTTTGATCTATCAGATCAAGCTGGGAAAGACGACGGTCGGAAACCTTGGATCCGAAGTCGCGGCCGACATCCGATTGAGTGGTTCTAACATTTTGGCCGAGCACTGCTTCTTCGAAAGCTCCCCCGATGGCAAAGTTGTATTGCACACCCTCCCGGGGAGTCTGACGATGGTCAACGGTCGGCGGATTTCGGTCGATCAACCGAGGGAACTCCGATCTGGATTCCGCATCATTCTCGGCGACTTCCACGTCTTTCGCTTCAACCATCCCGAAGAGGTCCGGAAAGCTCGGGATGCCGTACACCAACTGCGATCCCCGCTCGGTAACGAATTTGACGATGCGGGGTCGAAGGGCTCGCCGGCAGGGACCCGACCTGAATCACCCATGTCGACGGCCGAGGCGGACTGGTCTTACGCACGGCGAGAAGCCGTTGTCGCTCGACTCAATGGTCAGCACGTCAATTTGGACAAACTCAAGGATGACGAACTCAATCGACTCTATGCTGACATCCTCAAAGTCCGACACTCGAGGACCGCATCGAGCGCCACGAGTGGGGACCGACCCGAGAGTAGGATGAGCTTCCTCGACTCGGTCCATGAAGGCGACGATGACGACGAAGATGAGGCAGGGGGGGGATCAGGCCGACATTCAGGTGCGACCTGGAGTACAGGTCCGACGAGCTATGGCGACGTCGGCGATTCGACGTTGACGCTCAATCAGTCACCTGACTTTGACGATCGCGTCCAGGCTGTCAAAGACGAGTACGAGACCAAGCGGCAGACGATGGCCAATGCCACCGTCAAGGTCGAGGAAGCGATGGCCGAGAAAGCTCAGATGGAGGCTAAGCTCAAGTCGCTCGAGGCCAAGATGATCGCCCAGAAGAACAAGTACGATAAGAAGGTCAAGCGACTCAAGTCCACGAACCCGTCCAATGGGGTCCCCAGCGACGATGACGAATTCGATGCCACCCCTTTGACCCCACGAGAAGTGCGGCTGGCCAGGAATGCGGTCCAGCGATGGCGAAGGTGTCAACGCGTGCGAATGGCGGAAGACACGTTCTCGCAGGCTGTCTTGGTCAAGGAAGCGAATGCGATCTCGCGTGAGCTCAAAAAGGGGACGACGTTTCAGTTCGTTGTCATTGGTCGCGAGATTCCATCTTCGGTCGATGGTGCGATAGAGGGTCTCGCCGAATTCGAGGCCTCATCGGATCCTACGCTGGCGACCCGTCAAAAGCCTTGCATCGGTGTCAAGGTCCTCGATCGACGTCACCGCATGATCTCGATCTGGACTTTGGCCAAACTGCAGCAACGGTTGGAGCTGATGCGTAACCTGTTCAAATGGGTCGATAACCCCGAGTATAGCCAGCACTTTGCCTGGGAAGATCCGTTCTACGAGTCCGAGGCCGAGCGCTCGAATAGATTCTCTTACGTCGGATCGGCGACCGTTTCGCTCGCACCCTTGTCACGCAATCTACCGGCGACGAATGTCGTGCAAATTCATTCGCCTTACACCGCCGATCCGATGGGGACATGTCGCGTTCGCATCAATCCCCTCTCGATTGAGACGCCCGAAAAGCCCGGAGTTCCTCTGGGCAGGGGTACCCACCCTTCCATCGCGGCATTCGTCGAGGGTTCAAAACTCACTTTCGAAGTCGTCGTCGATCGGGTCATTGGCATGAGCGAAAGCGATTTTGCCGCCGTTCATCTGCAGTTGTCGGCATCGTCGTTTCTCGTCAAGTCGCCCGGTGAGGATGATGGGATTGTCGCTGGCGATGCGGTCAACCTGGTCTCGTCTGAGGCGAGCGAGATCCGCCTTCGACACACCTTCTCCGTCGTTCTTAACGCCGAACGGCTGCGCGAGCTCAGCCAAGGCTACGCGCCGGTCTCTTTCTTTGCCAAAATTACGCCGGCGCACCTCGACAAGATCGAAAGGTGGGACGAAGCACGCGACTCCTCCACAAGCTCTAAGATCGCCAACGCCCCCTCTCTTCGCGGCGACCCTCGGAACAGCGACGTGACGCGGCGCCACGAAGATGCCCTCATCGTCGAACAGACCCATGACGTGCTGGCTAAGATCGAAATCCGCGAGTTGGGCGAGTCGGGTAATTACGAGCCCGTCGTCGTCGTCTCGTCGAACCCTCTCGACAGTGGTGCCTTCTTCCTTCGCCAAGGCCTGCAGCGTCGAATTGTGATCCAGCTTTCACACAACTCAGGCCGGGCCTGGCAGTGGAAGCGAGTCGCCAAAGTGTCCCTCGGTGACGTGCGCATGCTCGACGCCCGCGGACGTGTCCATGCCGCGACTTCTGCTGCGGACGTCGACCTGCGAGGTATGAGGAACCCACGAGCTGGATTTTCTTCCGACGGCGTCGCGACATTGAACTTCGCCGCCGCGTGGGATAGTTCAGTCCACGACTCGCCTCATATGAACCGGTCCACACCGTCCGGGTCCCGTGTCTTGGTGCGCTTGCACTTCCAGGTTTCGGCGTCCAATTGCTTCGAGCCCGTTCCGTTCTCGATGGATATCGGTGTCACCGTTCAAAATCGGGACGCGAGAGGCCCTTCGAAGCTCATGAATCTCTTGCGCGCCTCTCGCCTTTCCTCTAGCGTGACCAATGTCTTTTCTGTTCGCCTGACGCCTTGCCTGACCATTAATCCGACCGAGATCTGGCGGCTCAACACAGCGGAAATGTACGTTCGCGGCGAAGAGCTACTGGCTAATTGGCGGCCAAGGGGTCTGTCGCTCGTAAGGGACTTTGAACGGGGCTTGAAGGCAACGATAAAAGCCGCGGACGTTGAGGCGGCCAAAGCTGTGCTGGCCGCGTTCGAGTTGACGTTGCCGAGCCTTGTCGAGGGTCGGACGAGCGAGAATCGTCTGACCCAGGCGGTAGAGTTGTGGCAAAAGCGCTTCGGCGCAATGGACGAGGTGAGCGACACGGGCGCGCCGCATTCGTCACGATGTTAAAACTGACTTGCGTTGCTTGTGCTAGATCTCGTTCGAACGAGAACCGGCGAGCACGCCGTCGGCGGTCATTGACTTAACCCCTCCGCCAATGCCGTCACCGAATCTGAGCGTCACCCCTTCTCGATCTCCGCGACTACGTGGGACCACGACTCTTGTGCCCCGATCGTGAGTCAGATCCCGATGCGTCACCTCTACTCAAAAACTAACGAGAGAAGGGATGTGAGCACAGTGACATGTTTTCCAAGCGCGGCTGGGTCGCTCTCCTCCGTGACCCAACGAGCAACAAATGGAAAAAATACTGGCTCGTGCTTCGCCGGCCTTATTTGTACTTGTACGAACATAGCAACGAGCTCGACGAGACGATGGTCATCAACGTCTCATCGGTGCGCGTCGAGCAATCACCCGAAATAGGCCAAATGCTCGAGGTGTGCATCTGACATTGATGTGGGCTTCTGAAGCCAGGGCCTAACTTTGTCTGCTCGTCCCTCTACTTTTCTTTTCTTTACAGCGTCAATTCGCATTCGCAATCTTTACCCATCAAAACAGGTTGGTTACAGGCGCAGGGGTCAATTGCGCTCGGCATAAAGACTGACACACCTGATACGTGGCTGCAGTTACTTCCTTTCGACTTCATCGATGCGCGAGATGATTGATTGGATCAAAATCATCGACCCTTCCCTCGCCGCTTCATGAGCATCCACGTTTGTACCACGGTCTACCTTCTGTTCGCATTCATTTTTTAGCAATTTCTTCGCATCGTGTAGAAACATTTAGGGTCAGATATACCCTCATTTCGTCCGCCTTCTGACCCGACCTAGTAGGTGCCTCTCGGGGTATTTTGTTCGTTCTTTCATGGTGGGGCATGGCTTCGGGATCTTCGCAATGAATTCATACTGCAACAACGCCCAAGACTATGCATGCTCTGGAGACAATTCGAGAGCACAGGGTTTTCATGCGCCGTTCTTCTCGGCTGCGACATCGGTGAAACCGCCGGTCGAGCCGAAACCACCTGCTCCTCGAACGGTCTCGGAGAGGGACTGCGGAGATCATGAATTCAAGATGTTGGCCGAACGGAAATGCCTCGCCCGCGATTGAATAACCTGAGAGCTTACCTCGACTTCGGTCACTTCGGGCGTGACGATTTGCTCCAAGATCAGTTGTGCGACGCGATCACCCTCGACGACTGTAAAATCCGAAGTAATGGGAGCTTGACTCAATCAAAACCAGCGGCCAGCACCCGGATCCGAAAGGTCTTCCACGCGAGGAAAAACAAACCGACCTTCGTAGTCCTTGTCGCTCAAGTTGAACAGCAGGACATGGACCGTTCCTCGGTAGTCTCCATCGATCACGCCGGCTCCCGTGTCGATCATAAACTTGCTCGCTGGTTTCCGGGCCCCCCACATCCAGGCGATTCGCTCCGTCAGCTCGTGCGCATACTCCAGAAAGGAGCAGGCAGAGACGTACCCAGTCCTGATCGGGGTGCAATCCTTCCGTACGTTCCCTCCGGGACGGCGATGCTGAGTTCTGTGTTGATCAACGCTTTGCCACGGGCCGGGACGGTTTTGGCCTCGGCGCTGTACGCTCGGGGTACGATGAACATCAATGAGCACGCGTTCCTACCGTACGACCGCATAGTCAGTAGGTCCTCAGACTCACGAGTATAAATCATATCCCGCCGCTGCTGTCGACCCCCTAGTGGGCAACTTGGCCTTGGGCGAGTTTCTCTGCGCGAGGAACGACGTCGACGCGAGCACGCGTTTGGCCGAAGTGGCTGCGGCGGAGCTGGACATGGCAGTGGTGGAAGATTCAGTGGTGTCGAGAAGGGGTCGCTTACTTTCGTTCGGGTTGGTGGGATTCGGTGATGCGGCGCGTTTCATTATTTGGGTGGAAAGAAAGGTTGCAAGGGCGTAGAAAAGCCGCCGACTCCACGGGCACGCTTCGTCGGCCGAACGCGCCAGAACGCGCCGCGAAGCGACGGGGCGCGATCAAGACAAGGGCTCCGGGCAAGGCTTCAGTGCAAAAGAGGACGCCTTTCAAATATACTGGTGATTCCACAACACGAATTGACGAAACAAGAATAACGAAATAAAAACTGAACCCAATGAACTGGGCCGAAAATCGAAAAGACGAATTTTGTAAGGAATCAAGTCTCGCCAAACAATCCATAGCCGGTCCATTCGAACGTTTTGCCCTGCGCATCCCTTCCATTCCCAAAGGGATTGACCGTAATAACGGGAGAAGACATCCCACCTCCCGGACTGACGACGACGTCTCCGAATCTCATCTCCTCTTCATCCCCGATCCGCTCGGTTCCATAAAGCGTTTTGCTCGCCAACGGCGTCGGAGGGACAGCGAGCGACGAAATGCGCCGATTCGAAGCATCGGCAAAGACGCGACCTGCCAAGGTCATGATGGGAGTGCGTCGAGGCGTTCCATGCAGAGACCGTGCAATGTGCGATCGAGCAGATGATTTGACGCAGAAGAACGAGGCCATCTTCGTCGCTGGCGATCGGCCAGGGTGAATTTGTCGGGATGTCGACGGCGAAACGAAGAGAGACGGAGCACCATCGAGCCTAAAGGGGTTGCGCGATGACGACGGTGTCGCAGGCTGTATGCACGACTCATCACCTGATTTGGTCGAGACGAAAAATTCTCGTGGGGTATTCAACAGTGCGGGTGGAGTCGTCTCTTCGGCCTGGTGGTGGACAGCCTCCTCGCCCTCCTCTTCACTGAGCAGTTCCTCATCACCGAACGTTCCAGGGTCAGAAGTAAGGATCGCTTGCACCACCTCCTCCTCATCCTCCTCCGACTCGGATGCATACTCTGCGGCGGCTTCCGGCGTTTGTTCCATTTGACTCTCGGCACCGGGGCTGATCCGCATTCTCTTTCTTGCGCGTCCACCACTCAAGCCCTTGATTTCCCTTGCTCCACTATCTCCCATAGCCTTGGAAGGGGTCGCCCGTCCCGGGACTTCCATGCCATCGACAGAAACGTCGCCAATATCACTCTCCCGCCTTGGCCGCTTGCCGATGGACCTAACGATCGATCGTGCAGGACTCATAGCAACAACCGTCGCTGTCGCCGGTGTCGATGCCGAAGCGAGGGACCTCCGGGGAGACGCCTGAGGTGAGGATGCTCCTCGACGAGGGGAGATGGATTTGTTCTTGGACGGCGAGACGTGGGAGAGCATGTGGAGCGGCAAAGCAAGCGAGGGCTCGATCCCTTCGGCGATCACGGTGGTCGGGGCGATATTTAAGGGGCTTGGCTTATGCGAGTTTCGAGTTCGGGGAGTCCTTCGAGGAGATGCAATGGGGCTCGAAGAGGAAGCCAGAGTTGTCGTAGGGGGAGCACCGTCTGACATGGCCGGACTGGCCGGGTTCGGAGCAGGGGTGGATGCGAGGCCGAGGACCGCGGGGCTTACGGGAGCCGAAGCGGGAGCTCTTTCTAATGCCGCAGAGGGTGTATCCGGAGTCATCAACGGTGCTGGTGATGAAGGGGAAAAGGAGTTCAATAGGGTAGGCGAAGCGACTGCGGGACCCTGAACCGGGGCCGAAGGCGCACGCGCGGGAGAGATTGAAGACATCGGCGCAGTCGTTCCCCCGACATGACCCGTCAAATTCGACCGCAGTGTTTCGAAAGAACCCTCCAGCTCTCTTCTCCATATTTGATTCGATCGAACTTCCTCGTCCAGTGTATCTCGTAGTTGGATGATGGACTCCCGCTTTTCCCGAGTGGTGGCCAGCTCGACCGCCTTGCTCAACTCGGCAAGGTGAGCGCTCACAGAGGCGAATCGTTGTTCAATCGAAGAATCGACTTGAGCACGATGCTGTACGATACGCTCATTCACGAGGGCAAGCACTTCCGCCCGTTTCAGAGGAGGTGTCGAAGGTGCTGAGACGATGTTGGTGGTGGATTCGAGGTGAGTTAACGAAGATCGAGTCGTCGCGAGTTCGGCTTTAAGAGTGTCAACTGTGGCGAGCAAAACGTTGATGACTCTCTTCGTTGCTGGTGAAGTGGAAAATGAAGCTGTTGGCATAGGATGCAAAGCGTCAGTGTGCAGTCCTCAGTGCTCGGGCAGGGTCGAGCGCAGTTTCTGACCCACCCTGAGCCTGAATGGTGGCTCTAGGTCTCGTGGCTGGAGCGGGAGTGAACGATGACTCGAGTGCGCGTTTCAACAAGGAGTTGTGCGCCGACACTTTTTTCGCTCGGATCGCGACCGGGGTTTGGAGTCGCATCTCGTCGTCATCGTCGTCGTCGGCGCCTCCGGAACGCCGCTGAGGCGTGGGCAGGAATGTGGAAACAACCGGTATGGGTTTCATCTTGATTGTGTTTGGCGCTTTGGTTTTTTTGGATCCTGGAGCGTGCAGCGGTTTCCTGACCGCTGTTCTTGCAGTCAAAGGTGCTGTTTCAAGCGCACTGGAAGATGCTCTGAGGCGAGCCACCAAAGGCGTCGTCCAGTCAGCTCGGCACAAGGCTTACCAGGAGCGACTACACGCCGGCAGCTTACAGACTGAAGTGATCGAGTAGCATCTTCACCAATGCCTCCGTTTTGCCATTCGCTTTGAGCTTGTTCGTCTAAAGTCGTCCGATTCGCGCGATGAGGTCTCTGCCGGTCAGTCAACTCGGCCGGGATGGGCATAGGAAAACGCCAGGCGACCCACCTTGCATAGAGCCTGCAGCTCGGCCCGCTTCATGCCCTGAATATCCAGAGCTGAGTACATAGTTCGTACTGGAGCAAATGTCGGAGAGGGAAGGCAGGTGGTCCGCCGGAGCTTGTGAGTGGACGCGGACGATGTTGAGTGAAGCGCGCGAGCGGAAGTCGATGCAGGTGTAAGATGACTGTGCGATGTTTGCTGGGTGTAGGAGCTGTTGGAAATCCTGTCTTTCTGGGGTAGGTGTAATAGGCGACACACTGTGGTGCTGGTGTACTGTTGCTGCCGAGATCGACTTGGCACGTGATGAGGCTGAGTACAAGCCTCCGATCCCCCAAATGGCCAAATTTTGCTACAAGCTTGATATGACCTAGTGTGAAATAATCGAATATCCGGCGTTCCTTAAAAGTTGGTGCAGCCTATCCTGATTTAGCAATCCAACATGAATCAAAAATTTCACGGGTTCGCCAGCAGGCTTTTGCTCCCCAGTTCTTGTTCTACCACTGCAACTTGGCTGCATTCAAATGTCTTCGCCGGGGCGCGGGCACTGCACTGATGACCGTGCGGCGCCGAACAAGAAGAAGTCACGTGATTCGGCAGCGCGGGATGACGCGCGCTGTCGCTTCGCACTGCTTCGCAGCCGCGGCGATCGCCAGCACGGCTCCGACTGGCTCAACTGCTCGTTTGCTCTACGTTCATCACCACCGTCGCCGGCCCACCATGCGTCAACTCAAGCATCATGAGGCCAAACTCCTCAAGAAAGTATGTCACTAATCAAAATCATGCGCTGTAGCACCGCTGTCAAATTCGAGGCTGACTCGCCTCCTGTTGCCTCGCCTGCTCCACCTTCCCTCGATCACCTTCTCTCCGAACCTACCTCTACCGGTGGGCGGCATGCATCACCATAGGTCGACTTCCTGTCGTGGAAGTCGGATGCGGGCATGCGAGAAGTCAAAGTGATGAGGCGCTACCACGTGCAGAACCGGTCAGTGTCGCTGCTTCCCAGTCGTGCAGTGCATGCCCTCTTCTCATCCGTCTTGGGCCCAATAATCTGATCGCCAATCCCAACGATCTCTCAAAAGTGATGATTATCATTCCTACAACAAGATCTGCGGCCAAGTTCGTCGTCTCTCCTATCTGCTCTCCCGCCTGCCGCCCGCGGATCCGTTCCGAGCCAAGTACGAGGACTTGCTTCTCTCCAAGCTGTACGACATGGGCATACTCGACCGAGGCGCCAAGATGTCCGACATCGAAGGATCGGACGCACCCGTCGTCAAGGGCTTCGATGGCAAGGTCAAGGAGGTCGAGGGCCAGGGCACGAAGGAGGGCAAAGTCACCGTCGGAGCTTTGTGTCGCAGGCGATTGGCCGTCGTCTTGGTCAGGCTCAAAATGGCCGAGACCGTCAAGCTGGTCAGTGGGTTTTTCTTTTCGTATCTGCTGACTTATCTGCTGACTCTCCTCGTCTGCGACGCTGTCCAGGCTGTGACCTACATCGAGCAAGGCCATGTCCGAGTAGGGCCAGACCCGATCACTGATCCGGCGTTCCTCGTCACTCGCAACATGGAGGACTTTGTCACTTGGGTCGATACGTCCAGGCTCAAGCGACATGTCCAGAAATACAATGTCAGTCTCGCCCGCAGTTCCGCTGGCCTGCTCTTCATCCTTCCCTGTTCGTCTTGTCTGACCCTGCGCGATTCACTCTTTGACAGGACGAGCTGGACGATTTCGATCTCATGGCCTGATGCTCCTACCCTGCGCACCCTTCTATCTTGTAATTCTCCGTTTGTAATATGACATCTGCTACTCAAAACTGCTCTAGACACGCATACAATGTAATTACAACTAATGTTGTAGGCGCAAATTCTAATAGCGGTGATGATCTTAGTAGTAAGTAAACTCCGGCAGTTACTAGAGTAGCAGCATGAATCAATGCAGAAACCGGAGTAGGCAATTGTGTTAACTGGTCACTTAACCAGCCCGTTGAAGTATGAACGGCGGGATAGCCAATTCATCTCCCGCAGGCATATTTCTCCTTTTACTTATATTGCCGTCCTGGGAAGGAATGAATCACGCCTTCTTACAAAATAACTTTTATGTCGCTCAGATTTATGAGCGCTTAATTAGAGTAAACCTCTTTTATTACTCTGCTTATTCTCTTATAGAGGGCTAAAATATGATTACTCGCCTTTTTTTTTTTTTGTCTGTTTTTCGTCGCGCGCTTTTTTTTTTTTTTTTTTTTTTTTTTTCTTTCTGTTTTTAGAAGCTGGGCGCTTATTTTTTAGAAAAAGCACAAAAGCAGCTCGCAGGCACCTACCGGACGTGGTGGCTGCGCCCGATGACGGCCAACGCTTCATTCTGTCGGGGGCCAATAGACGTGTCAACGGCCTGCTCTATGTTTGAGACTTTAGTACTAATAGCTAGCAAGTAGCCGAGAGAGAGCGATTGGCCCAGACCTGCTGCTATGGTAAGCTGTCGGGGACATTGTCAGTGAACCGCGAGCGAGTCAGCTGAACCCCTGACTCCAAGGCTCTGTGCCGAAAAGCGACCGAGCGGCTCGAAGATGAACCGGCGGTGACTTACGTTGGGCTGAACAACAACTCGCTGCCATGGCTGCCAAAATCGAAGCTCGCCGAGCCGATCTACGCTCAATTGAACAACGCGCGATGGCTTTCGGCACGACGGAAGCTAGGGTCGCGGCTGACAAACGAGGTCCAGCAGCAAATCTGGAGCTGATCAACTCTCACCACCTGGGTCTAGAGGAAACAGGTCAGTCTCGTCGATTCACGTTGGCCGTTTGCCGTCCCTTGTTCCGTGTCCCATTGCTGATCTCTCGGCTCTCGCTTTCGTAGACTAGATCCGGGACAATGTGCCTTAGGCTTACGTTAACGACTGGTCATCCCTTCAAATCCGGCTCGACTCTTTCCACATCCTCAAGTCGTCTCTCGTCTACCCCTCGGGTTCGAGCTCAACTCTTTTGCAGTCTTCGAGTCGCGCCTCGACCACCCGTCATCCAGCTCCCGCCGCGCCATTGCCCGACCCGGCTTTTAGCCGATCGACCTCGAGCGACGCAAGGACATCGCGATCATCTCCGGTACATGCGAATGATCGCAATGGGGTGGGCTCTTGACACCAGCGGCACGCTCGGCGCGTGGCTGGCTGAGTGGCGCTCAGCTAGGGCTCGATAAATCCTCTTCGCACGCCCCCTCCCCCTCCCCGCCGAAGCGATGCACTTGATGCCCGCTAGTAAGGAGGAGAGCAGGAAGGGCAAGGGCGTGCAAAGATTCGCAAGTGGGGAGCAAGCAGAAGAAGAGGAAGACTGGGGAAGAGCGCAAGTGTTGATCTGCCAGGACGACGACGACAACAAAGCGAGCGAGGATGAATCACCTTCGTCGGGACTTTCGGAATCGAGTGCGGAGAGGCGTCAAGTTCAGGACATCCTTGCGGGGAAGCAAAGGATTCAGGAGATGATTCTAAGTTCGGATCCGAAGAGGGATCAGAGGAGAAAACGTTACCTCCGCCACCGAACTTTGGTCCGAAGCGACAGCCAAGGCAGGTGATTGAGCAGCAGATGCAATCACTTGCCGACTCAAGGGAACATGCTACCGTTCGCTCTTCGACCGAACCTCCAGGAGATCTCACTCGCTTTGCTACCCCGCCTTGTCGAACGCGCCTTCGGAGGGGTTTTCCCCTCGACGCTCGGAACGAACCTCTCGTCCCCCGCGGCCACGAGACTAACCATGCGTTGTAGACTAGCGAGTTCGGATTGAAACTATAGACAATAATTCGTAACATGTACCAAATCTTGACTCTTGTGCGAGACAGAGACGATCGGCGCATCGGCGACACTGCGCGGCTGTCACTTTGTCACTCGGACGAGGCCCAGCTTGGACGATCAATTCCAGCAAGCGAGCGATAGGGTATGATTTGAAAAGCTGTCACATTGCAAGGTTCTCTTCCGACCATCGAACAGCGACCAATATTTCCGCCGCGCCTCCTCAATCTCAAGAGCATTAGATTGGAAACCTTGAACTCGGATCTCTTCGAATAGCGCTGTCTTAGCTTCTTCGTCCAGCACTTCGTCGCCGACTTCCGTCCCTAGGGCATGCTGATCGCCGTCTTGAAGGTGGGTGAGAACAGGCGGCAACGTAGCCATCTCGGGCGTTGGGCACTCAAGGGGACCGAAGCAGACGAAGACTCGTCACCTCTCAGCCACTCGGCGACTCAAAGCTCCAGAGCTCCCGACTGCTCACGACTGCTCCTCCCGACTGCTCCGAGGGGCAACGTCCGAGTCGAGGACTTTTTTTTTTTTTTTTTTTCGCGCGGCGCGCTTTCTTTTTTCTTTTTTCTGCGGCGCTCGTGATAGCAACGGCGCCTCATACATAGTGGGAGGCAAGGAAAAGAAAAGAAGAAGAAAAAAAGAAAAAAAAGAGTGGGAAAGGGAAAAAAAAGGGGGGGGGGGGAAAGGAGAAGAGGGAGGGGAAGAGAAAGAACTTGGAGAAAGAAGAAGAGGGAGGGGGAGGTGAAAAAGGAGAAAGAGAGGAAGTGGTACGGAACAAGTCATTTTGACAACAGACTTCATATTACGCAGGTATTCTACAACTGCAAAGTTGTGACACTTTTTTTGATGCCGAGCTGGGCCATTCATCTCAGCCCTTGTCAGTCCTCTACAGAACCTTCGTGATTGTGGGTCGTTCGGATCTATCTCGTCTGTCAGCCCGAAAGGCTTCCCGAAGTCCAAGCACGCCCCGTCACACTCATTCACCGATCCGTCATCGCTTAGTTTTGACCCCTTGCGTCGACAAGTAGTTTGCCCACATAATCGACAGTGCCTTGCCCCTTCTGTGGTACCCGCGTGCGTCAAAGCGCTGCTCGTGCCCAAGTCCGCGCTCGAACCAGCGTCGCTCGAGGCAGTTGCAACAAAGGGGAGGATGGATGACGTTGGAGGATCCGAGAAATCGACTTCTACCTCTGTAAGCCTCCCCAAGACAGGCGGTTTGTGACGAGTAATGGCTTAGCCGCTAGCATGCTAACATCACGACCGCGGGAGGGATCGGTAAGCAAAGCTTGAATCACTATGACGTCGTTCCCACCCATGTTCATTGTGGCTTGAGCATTTGCCAGCGACGACCATCTCGGTGCCCATGTATTGATGTGCTCTGGCATCTGTGTGAGGATTGCGCTTCAGCTCAACATCACCATTCAGTGTGACACAGACGCGACATACTTTGTAAGAAATGTCTAGTCCGTTGGCATACTTGTTCCAAGGCTCGGTAATCTCGAATATCCGAAGATTTTGAGGCGCTCCCAGTCGTACCTTGCTTGAGAGATATCTGTATAGCGCTCGTTCGCTGGGTGTATGGACATACAATACAGCGAATCGAGTACCCTAACGTTCCGCTGGCCAATCGTGGCGAAGCTTGCGATCGGTTGGCAGCCGGCTTTGCATATGCTGTATCGCCGGCGTATTGTTTTGCAGCAAGTTTCGTGGCGACCACTTGACGGGCTTCAAACGCAGAGTCCCGCGCTCGACTTGATAGGGCTCGATCAAAAAGCGCATTTGCGCTGTTGGCGACTGAACAACAGGTACGATGCCGAATGTTTCGGTGGATGGGGTGTAGAGCAGCGGGTTGACTATATCTGACACGGTGGTTGAGTGGTGTAGGAAAATGCCGAGGTTTTGCGCCTCAGACGATGTAATTCCACAGTGAGCCAGAGGTCGTAGTGCCCCACGAATGGTTTTCCGGTACGATTGAACGTCCCAACCTGCGAATACAAGGGATAGTGGGTGAGAAAGGTTGCCGCTTCTTCGAATCGCGATGGTGAAGTTGGACTGACCATGAGATTGTGCACTAGCACTTAGTCAGCCAAGCACGCATTGGCATGGCACGGAGAAACACCCGACTTTGGAAACCGTTGGCAAAGGTTCCGGTGGATGCCTCCTTCGAGACTGTTGGTGCCGCGCTGGCAGGAATATAAACGGACACCGTCATCCGCCATTCCATCTGGCCCTCCGCAAGGCCCAAGGTCGGTGTACAGCTCGATGCCAACTGGATCCGATACTTGGCTTTTCCGAATCGCCTCAAGACATCTCTTCGCTGCCTCGTGCGCCGCTTTGTTGAAAAGTGGCTGCTTCGACTTCGCATCGACCGAGCTTCTCAAAGACCTCCCGGACCAAAGGCTCGAGAATGCCTGGCGGAGGGATCCATCGACGAACGCGTCTCCAAAGCTTCTTATTCCATACAGGTGAATGGACCGCTTCTTCTCACGTCATTCCGAGTTTTGCTAGGCGAGCCTCCATCAGGAGTCGATCATCCGCATTCGGGATGAAAACCGCATCGGAGAAGGCGCGAGCAAAGGCTTTGGCAGCGCCATGTTCATAGATCCGGTCAAAGAAATGCCAGAGATCGATTAGAATTTGCACAGCGGTATCGTCTGAGGAAGGGACTAGTGAAAGGGGATAGTTCGAGATACATACATTAGCTCCAGCCCCGGCGCCAGGACTGGCGCAAGTCCGTCGTAACTGACCTTTGTTGTTGCAGCCTTGCCCCAGATAGCTTTGCCAACTGCTACATTTTGTCATCCGTGTTATCGGCGCTTCGTTTCCGAAAGAAGCGTGACAGTAGTTGCATCGTAGGATATGGCACGTTGCAGCATGAACACAAGGGGATCGCCGCGTGATTGCGCCAACTCAGTCTGCCAACTCAAGAGCGCGGTGCGCTAACTCAAGTGCGCTAACTCGGGCGCTCGACTGCGCCAACTCAAGTGCGCTAACTCAATTGCGCCAACTCAATTTGGCGCGCGCGAGTTAGCGCAAGCGCACCCCAGGACCCCCGAAAGCTCAGCCATAGGCGGCCCTCTAAAAACGGCCTTTTTCGAGGCAGAATGTCCAAAAAAAATCCAGATTTTGACTGAAAATATCCAAATATGAGGGTCGCCTAGTGCTGAATAATTTTTGAAAACTACTCTCCAAGCTCTACAATGCTCAGAATTTTTTCTGCGCCGCGCGCACACCAAGAGCGCCGCCAGCGCTCTGCTAGCTCTGCTCCACACCCGCCCCACCGCGATCCACTGCCGCACTTGATGGGCCAAGCTCTGACAAAGCTTACCGACATACGAGCATGAGCCAGGCTGACCTTCATTCTTCATCATTGTTGACGCTCTTCGTCTTCGTCTGAACGGCCTCCTGGTGCAAGACAAGCAAGGGATGCTGCTCAAATTCCTTTAATGTTCTGCAAAAGCCTGTACCGTTGTTCTTGAGTGACGGTGATGTGAATTTCCCCTTCATCACGCCAGTTAGATCGTGTGGAATCCTTGACCTCGTAGTTGATGCTTGACAAGTCCGGTTTGAGCGAATTTATGATACAGCGCCCATCGACTTGACAAATGCGCGTGTTGGCCTGATGAGACAGGTTGGAGTAAACTCCCGGAGCGATGACACGCAGCTCTTGTATCACGGCATTTGCGAAAAGAGCAAGAGAGTCAAGACTTTCAACACTTTCATAAGTTGTGCTTAACTTCTTGTAAATGTTCCTCACTGCAGGGAAGGTGACAAGTAAAATGCGCAGTCACGGTGCTAGTCAGTCATGTGAAGTTTCCCCACACAAGTAGTAGTTTGGCATACCTATCCCGATTGCCAGTCGTTCCCCGCATTGTTCACCCGAAGGCAAACCCATAGGTTCTTCTGGGATTCCATACACGACCAGTGTGTCCACCTTGAGAGAACGGAGTGCAGACACATCACCATCAACAGCTCGGACGAGTACGTGGTTCGACATTATCTGACCATAGACCTCTTGTCGTCCTTTCATTTTTTCCTGTGGTGTCGGAGTCAAATGTGAGCGCAAGAAAAGGCACGCCCCAGCTTGCGTCATGATACATCACGAATCAGCGACTAACGTGAGATCGTCCCTCGGTGATGATCGCAGTTGTCGCTTGCTCGTGCAAAGTCTTCTCCCGGATATTTGCCCCTGAAGCGAAGGTTCCTCTCGTTCCCCACAGACTGTCGATACCTGTCCATTCCCATTGTCTCGACTATCCTTCGAAGTGCGGCAGAATGCACGTTGCCGCGGTGCTCGGTTCGGTTTGGGCAAAGGGTTGATCTGACGCTACGTTCTGCGCGCCACCTTTAAACTTGATCTTCTCGAGGTGTCGGCATTGGTGTGTACGTCGTCGAGCGAGCAAGCTGTCCAAGTCGAGTGTGGCTTCTCCATCTTTCTCCCTCCTGCTCTCCACGCCTTACCCACCGCACCTCATCCCATCGCCACCTCGAGCTCCCGACATCCGAAGCGGTCGTCGTGGAAGCTCTGCAACGAATACGGGATCAAGAAATGCCTGCCGCATGCAACATAGCTACGAATTCGAGTAAGTAACTTCTTGAACTGTGCTCTTGGTGTGGGATTGTTCAGGAGCTAATGGGAAACTACCAAGCAGCAATTCCCTTCAACACGTCTTCTTTGAATGTCAACCCTCGCATGCGTGAGTTATGACTTGACATGGTTACATGGTTACATGGTTAGGCATGACGGTAATTGATATGAAAAACAGACAATGGACATCAGTGACACAGCGGAAGAATTGAATTCGTACAGTTGAGATTCCGGGTTCATGGGACACTAAATGTGAGTCTTTACAGCCATATAGATGGACAACAGCAAGAATACTGATAGTTGCACGACGTCTCGGAGGTCTGAAGGCCAGCAACGACATCGTCAACGGGAAAGGCTCGAGCGAGAGCGTTCCGGTCCGGTCCCACACAGCTCTTCGCCGAACCCTGCCTCTACCGCATCAACATCGACGTATCATTCTGCTGCCAGAAGATCTAGAGCACAACAATTGCGGAGACGCAGGGAAAGGCAGCAAAATGATTCTATCGATCAATCGCCTCCACCCCAGCCAACGCCCGATGTCCACTCTGTCCCGGTGGATGTCGCCGCACAGTCACCGATTGCACTGCTTCCACTGCCGGAAAATCAAATTCATCCAATGGATCCACCGCCTGTGAACGCTGCGATCTCTCGAAGGTCTCAAGGTCAGCAAAGACGTCGTCAACGGGAAAGGCTTGAGCGAGAGCGTTCCGTTCCGGTCCCGCACAGTTTTCCGCCCGACCATGCCTTTGCCAAGTCAACATCGACGACTCAGTCCACCTCCAGGAGATCAGGGCAAGATGATTCCGTTGGAAAAACGTCTCCACCCCAGCCAACGCCCGATGTTAACTCTATCCCGCAGCGACGACCTCACAGTCCGGAACCTCTGGAAGCGCGTTCAGTTCGCGCACGGCGACATCCACCCGCCGCACAGTCACCGATTGCACTGCGTCCACTGCCGGGAGCCTACCCTCGACACGACTTAGGTGCAATGGATCTTCTGTGTCGGAAGTGTAGCGCCTTCCACTGGGACTTTGAACGCTCGGGAGGACGGGACACTCCAGTATTCAGGGCATGTTGCAACGACGGCAAGGTGGGGCTGCCGATGAACAAAGCTCGGAACTTCTGTCCAGTCCTGCAAGAACTCCCGAAACATAGACGAAAGCAGCGTAGAAGCGTAGCCATATGCAATAATGTAACAGAACTGCTGATTTAAAATGTGAGGTGGCGCGCGGAGCGCGCCGCGGGACCTAGTAGCAAAAAAAAAAAAAAGTTTGGAAAGGCAGTCAATGATCTTCCTTGTCCGAGTTGCTGAGGCAGGAAGTACGGCGAGGAATGCTATACAAGGTGTCCCACCCCATAGGGACACATCCAGCAGCTTTGAGATGATTGATCGTCTTAGTCATTGTATTGCAGCCTAGGGTGTGGGGGGAGGGGGATTACTCGGTCCGGGGTCCGGACGATGGCAGTGGCCGCGGCTGGGGTGCAGGCACGATTTCCAACTACATGAGGTCCTGGTGAGAGTGCTTCTTACTGAAGGTGGACCTACTTGATGATCATGTAGGAGGGTTCGTCAAGATTCAGTGTGATACATGGCATACTACACGAGATACAGCGGATTGCCCCGCTACGTGCATCAGGAACTTTACCACGCGCGCTTCAGAACAATCTAGAGCAATTCAGAGCCGATCTAGAACAATTCAGGCATAAAGCGCGTAAAGCGCATTCAGCCCTGCGCTGCTAGATTGCTCTAGATTTTGTCTGGAAATCCAGACATTCAGTGCGCTTCCAGAGCATCCAGAGCATTTCCAGAGCATTTCAGAGCATTTCCAGTGCCATTTCAGACCAATTAGACCAATTATGACATATTCAGGTAGGGTTATGTGCAATGGTATGATCTCATTGCATTTGCAGACAAATTTTCTAGACTCTACGTTCTTCTAAGAGCACAAGTTAGGCATCAAACCCGAACAAAGCCGCTTCAGCGGCGGCCTCGGCCGCCCCAGCAGCACCGGTCCCGATCGCCTACAATTGACGAAGCTTCTTGGGCCCAACCCAAGCCGCGAGGCTAGTCCACACACGTTGCGATGACATATCTGTTATTGAGGTATAAGAACCATCATAGAAGCGATCCATGATCTTGAAGAAGACTCTTCCGTAGACCTCGGCAGAGAACTTGTTCGCCTTGTGAAGCAACTTGCCCAGCACACACCGCATCTAAAGTCAGCACAAAGTTGCATGGAATGTCAGAGAACCCCCCTTGCTTGAGTGAATGGATAATGCAGCAGGCATAGTCAGAAGGTACGCACAGCAGCAAAGGTATGAGCAATCAGCCAGAATGCCAATGCGTGGTGCTCGCTCGTGTTTTCGTAGCACACAGGCCATTCAAAAGTTGCAAGCGCTGTAGTGCGCAGTCGATAAATGACTTGCGCGACAATGTCATAAATGACCGGGTTGGAGAGGTCTTGCCTCTGTTCGGGTTGTTGACCTCGCGACAGCGGCTGTGTCAAGTCAAGCGCTGCGATCAGCTCAAAACCCGAATTGAGCTGCAGTGTACATTGTCTTAGTAGAAGTCAATGTGACCGTGCACCAGTCCGCCCGCCATGGCTCCCAATGTGTGGTAGAACCACCGCCGGTGTGACTTGGGTGCACCGTCATATTCATCTATTCCTACTGGTTGAGTAGCTCAGCGGTCAGAGCAACTCTGATTAATAGAGTGGACCTGAGTTCAATTCTCAGTTCAGCCAAACTTTCCTTTGTTTTCCAATTTGGTAGCGTCTGTCACTGCCGCAAGGCAAACTAAGATCGGTCACGAGTTGAACAATTGATTAAGTTGGTTGGCTTCAGTTGTTTAATCAATTGAAGGGGACAGTAGAAGTCAATGTGACCGTGCACCAGTCCGCCCGCCATGGCTCCCAATGTGTGGTAGAACCACCGCCGGTGTGACTTGGGTGCACCGTCATATTCATCTATTCCTACTGGTTGAGTAGCTCAGCGGTCAGAGCAACTCTGATTAATAGAGTGGACCTGAGTTCAATTCTCAGTTCAGCCAAACTTTCCTTTGTTTTCCAATTGTCTTCTCTTACCAATGGCTTCCCACAGCGCAATTCAAGGAAACCGGTACTGTCCGTGTCAGCAGGCCCAAGCAGCCATTGTGCGGTAGTCTGAACCAGAGGCCCCTTCGCTTTCTGGTCGATTCCGTGATCGAGCAGGAATGTTGACTCGGACACCACCTTCCACATGGCTGTCAAGACGTTCTGATTGCGCTTGCAGACCTATGCAATCCAGACGCTATCAGTCAGGTAATTCTGAGTCTCTGGGCAAACCTGTGACTTACCCTGGCCACGATGACATCGTTGACGGTGAACGACGCGATCGGAAGCTTTGTAGCGATTTGTTCTAGTTGTTGACGGACTTCAGTGGATATGATCCACAGTCCAGATCGGCGGCGGATGTTTTGGGTAAACAGGTGTTTGTACCATATACCAGCCACCCTGTCCTCATCGGGGCGTCATGTCGTCCAACGCGCGGGTTCGGCGGCTGCGTGGCGCACGACCCAAGGGCGGAGCGAGGAAAGGTTTGCCGCCAGAAGCGAAGCGGTTACCGCCGCCCAAAGAAGGGGCCGGGTTGGTGGCAACGGTGGATGTGCTTGCAAGCTTGGACGTGCTTTCAACCGTGGACGCGGCGGGGACCTGCATCTGTTAACAACTGTGTCAGTCAGGTGAGCCCAAAGCAGCTCAGGGGTACGGTCATCTAACCTGTCGAGTGTTGTCCTCTTTGAATTCTACGCAATTTGGATTGACGTATTGAGCAGAGGCTAGCATTTAGCATTACCTTGATACACGACTGTAATCAATTGTCGTTGTGAATGTGCGCACTCACCTTCGGCACCAAACTCGAGGGCACCGTCGTCGCCGTCGTTGTCGCCGTCGCCGTCGAAGTCATCGCGAACAGCAGCGTCTCCGTCTGACAGTAGGAGATGATCAATGTCGACGCCTTTGTTGAAGACTTCACGAACAGCAGCCTCTTCGTCAGTATCCTCTTCGTCTGACAGTAGGAGAGGATTGATTCTGATGTCTTCGTCGGACAAGTCGTTTCGTTGAAGCCGTCGGCTGGTGAATATGACTCCTGAAATCGCTGCAAGCGGTTCCACCCGATCAGGCTCGACGGCGGCGGCAGTAGTAGCGATCGAGGCGGTAAAGTCGGAACTGCAGAACATGTCACAAGACCAAGATGCCACCAGCCAGTGTGAGAAGTAATGAGACTGTCTCGCTGTAACTGTAACCGACTTGCGATACGCCGGTTCTTCGACAAACGGATGAGCTCCTGAGTTAGCCGAGGCGGGGCGAGCGCGTTTACGTTCGGGCCTATTTGAGAGCATTTATCAAAAGTAGCAGGCTATTGGCACAAGTATAGGAACGACTTACTAGGTGCTCAATTGTGCCGCCTCATTGGCGACTGCAACCTCCACTTGAGCATCCTCCTCACCACCCTGCGTGGTGGCATGATCTCGGTGACCTGTTGGAATGGGGATGGGCGATAACAAGAATCGAGAAGAGCGTCGAGTAGGGGACGCTGGCGTGAAGGTGGCGAAAAGCACAGTGAAGGCCAGGAGGGAAAAGCGCGAAAAAAACAAAACCTTCGCACGGGAATGAACGCGTCGACGACGAGTCGGCCTGAGTCGTCGACGCGGGCACCTACACATGCGCGCGCGAAACTCATGGAGCCCATATGGAAAAACGCCGTATGTCTGCCAAGACCAAAGTTACCTTGCACCGTGAACAGCTCCCTTCTGATTTCAATCAGCATCGATTGAATTCGTTATTATTCTTGCCAGCCCCTTCACAACTGGACTACACAGCCAAAAAAGCCAGCAATTTCAAACGATGCGGAATCAGAAGGGAGCCATTTAAGGCGCAAGGTGACTTTGCGTGTAGTTAGTTGTGAAGGGGCTGGCAAAAATAATAACGAATTCAATCGATGCTGATTGAAATCAGAAGGGAGCTGTTCACGGTGCAAGGTAACTTTGGTCTTGGCAGACATACGGCGTTTTTCCATATGGGCTCCATGAGTTTCGCGTGCGCATGTGTAGCACGAGGCACCCTAGGCGCGCACATGGGCGGGCTCGACGCAGGCAGGCGCGGCCAACCCTTCTTGGCCTCGCGGAGCGAAAACTGTTGGACGTTGTTACACTCTCTTAGCCAGAAATAATCACTCAATAGCTGTCACCTGATATCACCATTTCGTCTTCTGCCTCCCAATGGACGAAAGGTGACGGATGGCGCTCAAGTCGGTCCGCGAGGGCCAGTTTTCTTTCGATGCTTTTCTGTACAATGTAAAGCCGAAAACCTCTTTCAGTGCTTTTTCTGTACTGCATCGGTGCATTGGTGAGAGTTTTGTCAGTATCCTCAAAGATCTGAGGGAGCTGTGATGCGGAGCAACATGCGGCGGGTGGGCCGACGAACAAAGGAACCTCTATATAGCATTTGAAATGTCAGTATATCATGTGTATACTGCAATCAATGGCACGCACTTGCTGGATAAAATTTGGCTGTGTTTGCAATGACTACATCAGGATGTGAGCTCTACTGCTTGCCGTGTGGTACAAGACTCTGACTAGTGTGTATAAGACCGTGACAGCGAAGTGCACAAGTTGCTACTTCAGCGTGACGAAGTGGGGGATCTAGACACGATCCAGAACGATTCAGAACGATTCAGAACGATTCAGACGGTAAAGTCATCTGAACAGATTTAGCCGCGCACCGGCAAGTGGTAAGTTCCTGATGTGGTAGATGCACCACCCTTAATTGGTAAACGCACCTTTCTTCCGGAGCAAACGCACCAAACTTGCACGAAGAATGCACCATTTGTAAGTGAACTTTGCATGTAAGGGGAAACCTTACAGAACAGCCCTATAAGTAGCCTCTGAGTAGCTAGAACTGCCGAGTTCTAGTTACGACTTGCTTTTAGTCTGGTGGTCAAGAATGACAGATTGTAATTTATGCACATCAGAGGCGCATACCTTACATTGCACCTTACTACCTGGGTAGATGCGTCAAGCTTCGGGGGTAAACGCGCCCGCGTAATTGGTAGTTGCACCATTTGCTGGCGGCATAAACCCATTTTCCGATGTCGATTCATGGAACCGATCGAGGTACACGCGACTGGTCGTCATCCTTCCGCTTCGCATCGAGCCGGCAGGCATGTCTATTCCTAGTGACGAATGATCACTTGGAAGCAAATCGGCCTACCGTCACTACGTGGGTGTGGTGCCCAAGATAGGTATTAAGGGTGTATTAAGGGTGGATGTGGGTAAAATCTTGAGACTTTCATCCTTGTACGGATCCCACATTAATTATTGACTCTCCGCCGATCAGCAAAATGCGAATATCTAGACGCCCAATTCGGAAAAGGCGGACTGTTTCATAAAGCTCCCGAGGCGCGCCTAGCAATTTCGACCAGAAGGGCCGCCAAGTGGGCAGAGTGTGTGCAAGGCCTTGGTGCGAAAAAATATTGCGACATGTCAAGCTGCCTTTCGACATGCATTCATCTTCATTTGATGTTCCGGAATTCCAATTCAAAACCATGCAGACCTGTTTCTCAGTATCATCCGCCGAAGCAGTGAGCACAGCCCGGGCATTTCGAACGATTGCGCCAGCTTGAGACAGCCGTCCCGGCACGTCTGGCACTCGTCAGTCATCGTCAACTCTCCAAAGCCGCTTGCACAGTGATTTTTAGCGAGAGGTGATGTCATGTTGCAGCGGGGCTTGAGAAACCGAAAGGGACCGTGTCGTAACTAACAACTCGGTCACTATTGAAATGTATCAAAGTAAGAAAGAGACATTAAAGTGTAAATAGGGAAGGTGGGCGGGAAGCTTAAAGGACCGAGAGATCGCTTTGCGAGGCGTCGCGATCGGGGATGATAAGTAACAGGGCAGCTATGACAGAGGCACGGCGTAGCATACCTTTGCGAGGCGTAGCGCAGGCGTTCAACACAATTGAACGAGCGTCCGGATAGACTCCGCGGGAGGTAGCCTATGGGATGCTATGCGTTAGTTTGGTGCGCCCAACTAGGGCGATCCAGGAAAGGGTGGAGATCGTACAGAGAGGTCGCGGAGAACTACTGCAGGGCAAGTGAGCTATGAGTACGTCGTGCAACTAGCCGAGCGTATGCTGAACACTTACCTCGAGCGCGTGGCAGGCGTGCGTGCGTCGAGGGTTTCTGGAGAGCAGCAGGCTGCTGTAAGGTCCTGATGAAGGGAGACTGCTGAGTGAGCGACGGATCGCTTGGATGAGGATCCAATGTTGGAGGACCAACTGACCCTTGGCAGAGGGTGGCAGTGCTGGAGCAGCGAGCTGGTCCCAGAACGTGTCGACGGTGCGGAACGGTAAGCGGCGCGGACGCGAGGCACTCGCAGAGAGGCTGAGGGCTCTGGGGAACTCACGGAGAGACCTAGGACAGGACCCATGAAAGCCCAGCCTGAGGCGCGTAGGTAAAATCCGGGAAAATCGCCGATTTTGGACCTCATTTGTCCACTATTTTTTGGGATTTTCGGCCAAAAAGGTCCCCAAAATGTCCAGTCCATCTACGCGCCTCGAAAAATAGCTCTAGAATTGCTTCAAATGCTCTAAAACATCTCCAAAAATCGCGAAAACGCCGTCCGGACGTTTTTCGCTCGGGCCGAATCGGCTGAGCCCGCGCGCGTGTCAGCCGGTTCGGTTCTGCTTTGCCGAAGGCTCCTCATCTGCACTTGCTGCCTTCCTTTTTGACCCTACATCTTTCACGCCCTTCATTTGATTACTCAAGGACACAGAAGCGTCCCGTAATCCGTTGTAGCGTCGAAGAAAACAGAACCTGGCCTCAGCCTGCTGGCTTAAGTCGAAGACACGCTCCCCGAGGTATGCAACTGAATCCTGGGGTGCGAGAGTGAGGGCGGGCGTTGAGGATGATTCCAAGGATTGAATAATTTGTCGAGCATCGAGTCCGAAGAAGCGAGTCGTGCCGTCAATCATATGCGTTGAATAACGGCCCTTGCTCACAACTCGTAATTCTTGGAGGACGACATTCGAGAGTAATGCGAGGGAGTCGGTCTCCGCTCTGTCACAATGATTTGACGTGGCCTTGGCATACATGTAACGTACTACGAGAGGTAAAATCGATGTCAGTCACTCTGCAAAGCAGTAAGCTAGCTACAGTGAGATGCACAAACCAAGTCCAATGGACAATTGTTCTTCTCCGATGTTGCTGGCGTCACAACTGACAGGTATGATGCCTCGTTTCAATCCGAAGCAGACAAGAGAGCCGATTTTCAAAGGCATGGCTCGACCATCTCCGTACCATGTCGCCAAGGTATGAACGCTTCTTCCGGTCAAAAGTCGCGGTAGTTCCGAATAAGGGCGATGTTTGTATCGACGACCTTTCGCATACCATCTAGGGTCTCCTTGGCTACAAAGGACTGCGCGTTGTACCCGGGACGATTGCGCACGAAGGTCAACCAGCCCGCAAACGTATAACGAACCGTTAATAACATCTCGATACGTTCAATCGGCTGCAATGACCTATTTTGTATCGCGTCATGAAGCTCGCCGCAGAGAAAGAGGAAGACGATGGCATCGGCATCGACTTTGCCGTCCTCGTGAAGTCGGCAAGCAAGCGAGAGAGTAGCTTCGGAGAACGCTCGATGCGTCGCATTGTCATCTTGACGATCACGTCCAATCACATCGCGTAGATACAAGGTCCTTGCCGACTCTTCGACATCCAGCAGCGTCAACAGGTCACGATATCCGATGCATCCGGTGCCGCCGTATATTGCCCTGGCGCCTGAATCGCACGCGCTGCGGAGATTTTTGCTCAAGTGCGTTTCGTCCCGATTGAAGCACGTTGGAGTGTTGCCCACTTGGACGGATGCCAGTCGAATGGCTGGGAAGACTTTGTCGGGACCTGGAGATGGAATGACATGTGCGAGCTCTCGCCGACGGTTCCCCTCTCCGGTATACCCCTCATCGCCGCCAAGTCGCTCTGCCATGACGCGCTGCAAGACGCCTTCGCTTGCCGCCCCATCCGCCGAGATGGAGGCAAGAAGATGACCTAGCCCAGCGTTGAAAAGGAATTGAATAACTGATTCCAATTCATTCACAGCCTCGGATGAGCTCGTCGAGTCGCCAATCACGAATGCGGCAAGGTATTGGGCTGGGCAAGAGACATCGTTTGGCGCAAGCATGTACACTCGAACCTATTCACAGAAGCGCCAGCAAATGAGCAACCAATTAAAGCGCCGCGCAGACATAGTCACCGACCTTGGTGCCAGCGATCGGAGGGTTCGGTCCCCGAAAGATACCCTCGAGCTCCCGCGTGGTTTCATACACGATTGGCGGGCCAACCATGCCAATGAGCTCGTGACGAAATATTTTCTGGCCGCGCAGGCGATCTTCCGCCTCCTTGTCCTTCGAATAAATTCGTGTTGTCCTGATTACTTGTCGCAGTTTCGTGTCGTCGACATGCAGGTTGAAGGTCTTTCCATCCGAAAGGATCTTTTGGACAACGCGCTGCATGTGGGGCTCATCTAAGCCGAACCTGGGCTTTTCAAATGTGGCTCGGTGTTGTCTGAGAGGTTTGTAATTGTCAGTAGCTTGAAGGAGTGACGGATAGCTCAGGTCTGAAACTTACTGAAGTGTGCGCATCGAGATTCCTCCAATTGTTTTTTGCACCACGCGCAAGGCCGTGGGAGATGCCAGAGCCAGCGCGTGTTCAAAGCCGAGCAAAGCTTCGTCTCGCACATAGCCTTTCATGTCCTTGCCTTGTGTGTTTCGCCTATGCTTGATCACGGCAACTTTTGCCATACCTTTCAGAATATTTGCTCCAGCAAGCTCGCCGACAATTAAACCTTGGGCGTAACGAAGATAGATCTTGCCATCCTTGGTCCCCAAGAGTTCCTCCAGACCTTGGTGTTCCTTGAAAACCTTTGACATCCGAGCGTCGACGGAAGCCAATCGTTTATTCGTGAACTTGATTGTGGGTCCGACAGCCCGAGGCCGATATAACGCCTGTGGAAAGGCTTTCGTGCGAAGCAGTGCCTTGCATTTGGCGCAAGGCTGCGGATTTGTTCCACATTGAGACTCCACTCCGATCTTGGTAAAGTCGATACTGTTCACTCGAGGTGCTGAATGATCGTTCACCCACATCCACTCGTTCGCTTCCAGATTATTGATCTCACGGTGTTCGGAGGGAGTCAGCACACGTTTGCCAAGTCTTGGGAACCTTCTCTTGATGAGCTTTAGCCGAGATGGTGCACCTCCGCCTCGAGCAGAGCTCTTTGAGAGGTATCGCTCTACCCGCTTGCCTGTCAGGCCGGGACACGGGGGAGAATCTTCCAGGGTTTTGCCTTGCGACCGGACAGCCGTTCCCGCGGGCGGTCGAACAGCAAAGTAGTGGTCGATCTTGCGCATGTTCGTGCACGGCGGGTTTTGATTAATATGCCTCATGAAGCGAGTGACGCCGTGCCGTGTCTTCATCTTCTGATATGTACGACAGCGACCGCACTGTACCGTCCTGGGATTCGCAATCTTCACGTCCGAACCTGGGCAGAGCTGCTTGACCTTCGCCTTGAATTCAGCAAATGCTGCGGGGAGAGCCTTCGAGTATTCGATGTCTTTAAGATGCTCCTTGGCTAGTCTGGCTCGTCGTGCTGTGATTATTCCCCCGGCTTCGGAGTTTCGTCGTCTGTGGTGCAATCGTCGTCCGTGGTGCAATCGTCGTCCGTCTCGGAATCTGAGCTGAAGCATATATCGGACCATGTCTCCTCGTCAACCTCCATCTCGGCCATCCCCTCGAACACACCAACGTCCAAATCGTTCTTGTCTATGCCGGCAATGGGCGCGGGCAAGTCATGGGTGAGATCTTGAGATTTGATTGCGAATGTTGCTAGTCGGTGAAACTGGCGAATGCGAGAGATATGAGCGCGACCGGCAGAAAAAGGTGGAACCAAAAGAAGTTCGGTTTCGACGACATTGATAGCCGCTGGTCCGCACGAGAAGCTGTCAGCCTGTTGAACCATGTGGTCTTGCTTCGGCTCAGTGTTGAGAATTCGTAGCTCGAGGTAGTCAAATAAGGCGAGTGCCGAGTTACGAGTAATCTCGTCGATCCGAACATTCGAGAGCGAGTTGAAAACCGACCATGTCCTTTGTTCAACATCAACACGTGCCATTGCCCAATGATTGCGAAAGCAGAGCAGGAGAAACCAGATCGATTGAGGGCGTGCTCGAACGAAAGATCGAAGATCGGCGAGAGTTCGATAGGGAACAAGTGGTGATGTGAAGGTGTATTTGTCGAGAACATCACGTTGAGGAGAGTCAGGGTGATGTTTTTTTGACGCGACCAAAATCGCCATGAGGTCGGATGGGAATGCCCCGTATACCTTGTCAGGTGCTGTTGACGCTTCTACTCGCGATGAAGCTAGTACGCTGGCGATGGCAACGTCCATCGCAGTTTCTCCAAGCCACGTTGTCCCTAGGAAAAGCACGAAAAATAGTCCCAGTCAATCACGCGATCGAACAAGCAAACAAAATGGCTACTTACCGACGAAATCGAGCAGCGTGCGCAAGGACGCGCTACACCCGAGGATCATTGAGGGAGTATATTGCTCCTCAACGATTAATGACGGCAGCACCTCCAGAGCCTTGACGATGAGAGGCTGATCTTCGATGTTGACACCCAGATAACTTTTCGTCCACTCTTGGCTACTGATAACGATCGAACGCATGCGCTTAGCGTAGTCTATATGCCGCCAAATCCTTTCGACACCGAAAGGCAGCCGGTGCCCAGCGATGGCAATAGACCGGCAACCTTGATTTCGTGCCGCATTGATTGCTCCACGATCCTTGAACTTGTCCCTCCAAGCATCGAACGGCCTAGGAAGAGTATCAAACTCGAGAAGCTCGTCTGTCGACCACGAAAGCTGTATTTAGGTCTCCGGGTTGTCGAAGTGGAAGGCGAGAAGCTCAGACACCCTCACGTCCAAGAGGGGTGCCATTCGCTCGAAATCATCGTCAAGGAGCTCGATATCCGGATTGCCTAGATACATCTCGTCGAAGTTGGCTGAAGCGAGAGCCTAGCCTAGGATGTTGATGACGATGATGGCACAGACGACGCGACGCGGTGGGGGAGGCAAGAGACGTGCGCACTCGGACCTTTCGTTCAACCAGCCAAGAGGTTACATTGCAAATATTGAACAATTAGAGCCGTTGTTGTTGATTCGGTATAGACCACAGTGTTTCGCGCCGGTGTATCGACCACAAAATCAATCTTACGCCTTTTACTTAAAATTGCCGTTGTTGATGCACGCCAACGCTCTTAGTCCAAATCTTTCTCCTTTCCCTCTCCCCCTCTTCGGGGTGACTTAATTTCGCACGCCGATTTGGCCGACTTGAAAAAGGAAACTCCTATTGGATGGACAACAACAACAACACCAACAACGCCAGCCATGCTGCTATACCACCTCTTCGCCCTGACCCTCCCGATCCTCCCGGCCAAGCCCCCGCCACCACCACCAAATCATACTCCGCCGCGGTCGGCGCCCGCTCTGCTGCGAAGCACGGCAACACCACTGCCAACGTCTCGACTGCCGTCGCTGCCCATCCACTGATGCACAACATCGAGAGTTGTGCCATCATCAACACCCCACCCTCAACCTCGGTCGAGCAAGTCCTCCTCGCGCTTCACAAATGCTACCCTGGCCTTACCGGCGCAATGCCATGCGTCATCAAGGGTCAGCGCGGCCTCCGCTTTCCCAAGGCCGCTGATCTCGACACCCTGGTGGCCAACGGCCTCACTGTTGGCAAGACTCTGTGCAAAGTCGAGAAGCTGTACAGCTCTACTAGAGGAGGTGTTGTACAATGCACCCTTACGGGCTTTTTCTCCGACCCCGAGGGCCTCTGCCTATTTGATGAGCAGATCGCTGCCTATGGCACGGTCCTCCGTCGTCGCATCCAATACATTGGAAAGACGAAACACATCTCTGGGGTGTACGACTTTATCCTTGCCCTTAAGGATATAGATGTTTTGCCCCCTGCCTCACTTTCTATTGCTCGTGACGGTGTCACTGAGCGAATCCCACTGAGGATCACCGGTGGCATGCGCCACTGCGTCTTCTGCCGTTCCGCGGCTCACGTCCGTAAGGATTGCCCCGTCGCCCCGATTGCCCCATCGCCCCGGCGTGCAAGTCCTGCGCGAGCACCTCGCACGCCACCCAGCACTGCCCGGCCTGTCATGCGTCGAGCCCCCAGGGACCCCCCATGTCACGTGCCCCGCAAGCCTCCACCGTTACCACCGCCGCCCCCGCCGCCGTGTCCAAGTCGATCTCCCCGGCCTCTGCCTACAACCGCACGACCAAAAAACGTCGAGTAGAACAGGATCTGGCTGCCCAGACTGAAGATCTGTCCAACAGAGCTCAGCCCAATTCTCTGTCAAAGAATGCCCGCCCCGAGTTCTCCTTCAATTTCCCTTGCAAAACTGCCACTCCTCCTGCCCCCCAGCCTGCCTCCAATCAGGGAATTGCCTACTCCCTCTTTGAAAAATCCTCCGAGTCCCCCAGCTCAGAGACCACCTCTCCATCCCCAAGCCCTCCTCCGGCCACGCCAAAGTCAATCATAACTCGATCCAAGTTGATTGCCGCCCTCTCCAAGCCAGCCACTCGTGAAGCCCCTCCCACTGCGCCTGCCCTCAAAGCCTCCGAGCCAAGCCCCCCAACCCAATGACGCTGACACCGACGATGAGGCCAACAAAGAAGCCGAAGACCAAGAAGCACCTCCTAAGGACGTGGAAGACGCTATGGACCAAGACGATGAGCACAACTAAACTCCCGAATGTGTCTTTTGTTGCTGCCAATGTGCAGTCAATCAATGAAGACTGTAAGCATGCTTCTCTTTTCTCCAATCTCCGCTCCCATAACGCCGACGTCTTTCTCCTGAGCAAAACTGGCCGACCTTCCCCCAAAAGGGTGGCCCAGTGGACTTAGGAGTGCCAAGACTTAAAGCTCTCCGCTCTTTTCACTCCTTTCAACAACACTGCCATACTTTGGAAGAGCAACTCCGTGGTCATTACTTTTGATCCTGAGTTGCCTCCAAACACTCTTTGTGCCTCTTTCTCTTTCCCGGACTGAGTCACCGACGCCACCTTTTGTGTGGGTGATTCAAAAGTCCGGGTTATATCAATATACGCGCCTTCCTCCGACAAGCCAGACAAAAAATGCTTCCTCTCACACCTCAGCACCGCCCTCCAACAAGTTGTATGTGATGAACCCTTGCTGCCTGCGCTCCTAGTCGGGGGGGACTGGAATTGTGTTGAGTCCCAGCCCCTCGATTCGGAGAACCAAAACGGAACGAATTATGGGGGTCAGGAGATGCGCGACCTTGCCACGGCCAACAATCTTTTTGACACCTATCGGCTCCATCATCCCAAAGGACAAGCCACAATGAATCACTCAGCACCCGGCACGTGCCGTCGCCTTGAACACATCTATGTCTTGCCTGATTGGGTCAACTTCTTCCATGATCACAAAATTTGGGCTCCTGTCCTCAAATCGACGCACTCAATGGTTGTGGCATGGTTCCAAGTGCCGGGCGCAATTGACATCGGTCCGGGCAAATTCAAGCTGGGTTTGCATGTGATCGAGGGTGACGCGACCTGCGAGTACCTCACCTCCATTGTCCGCACCCTTTACAACAAAGCCCTCCTCCAGATGCCCAACAATCCAACAGCAGCTTGGACGTCCACCAAACACCGCCTGCTGCCCAAGCTGCAGGCTCTGGCCCGGACTGAAAGGCACGAGATTGCTCTCAAGCCTCACTGGCGACCTAGCTGACAGGTGCAAGTTATATGGATTGCAACTAGCTTCTGGTGTCAGCCCGATGGGGAGGGAACTGAAGAAGCTAGGTGCGCGCGATCTCTATTTCTAATACCTGTGGCCCGTAGTAAGGCGTGCGCCTTACACTCTCCCCGCCTTGAAACAAATCCCCTCCTCCGGTCAAAAATCCTACTCCTTGTTCCGACGCTCCCACCTATCCAATGCCTCCGGATCCTCCAGTGCCTTGGCAGGCTCCCATGAATTGCTGTCTGACGGCCACAAGAGCCACGAGACGAGGTATTGCTGCTTGCCAGCACGGATCCTCTCGTCGACAATGTCTTCAATGATTTACTCCGGCTCACCACCTACATCCACTGGGCCCAGTCTTGCAGGTTCACGGTTGGGGAACAGGGCTGTGTCGTTCTTGCAGTAGGCCTTGAGCTTGCCTGTGTGAAAGAATGGTACCGCTGCATCATCCCCGTTCAGTTGCAGGGTGTAGGACGAGATTTCCGGTTGGGCCTTGACAATGCGATAGGGACCGTCAAAGCGGTCCATGAGCTTGGCTGCGCGGCGCTTGCGGGTGTGGAGCCGTTTTCGGCGATCACTTGAGTCGAGAAGAACAAGATCCCCAACGGTGTAAGGTGCCGCTCCGCTTACGCCTCACGACGACCTCGAGCCGACCTCTGCGGCCTCACGCTTGCCCTTGCGCGCGGCGCCGCCGCGTCTCTTGACCTTAGTCCTTTTAGTAGTCTTTCTTTGCCTGCAAATTACACCGTTTGATCCTTTCGGTTTGGAATCGGAACCAGTGAGGCTCGAGAGCAATCTCGTGCCTTTCAAAAGGCCCAAGAGGGTTCATCCTGGCGCTTCTTGTTGGACTGTGCTGCCTGCAGAACCTTGGAAATGGCGAGCTGGTCCCAGGCGTCTTCGCAGGCTTGGAATCGAAGCGCAAGCAACTCCTCAACGGACGGCAAGTTGTCATCACCGTCGACACGGGCAAGCGGGGCGGGGGAGGGCGTGTAGCCAAGCATGAGCTCGAAGGGGGTTTTCCTGGTAGCGACATTGAGAGACGAGTTGATGGCATACTCACAGACAGCAAGGCACTCCGCCCAGTTGGATTGCTCCTTGTTGACGAGCGCTCAAAGAATCTGGAAGGCAGTCTTGTTCGTTTTCTCGCTGCGACTAAAATAAAAACAGACAAAAAAGGGCTGTTTTTATTTCGAAATAAAAATAAAACTAAACAGAGACAAAAAACTAAAGAAAAGAAAAACTATAATTTAGTAATGTACATTTGTGTAACAAACAATTCAGTAAAAACTGGTAAGATATATGTACCAAATAGGTAAATCATAGTTGTTAGTACTAAGAATGTGAATGATAATTGATTAATAAAATAAAATGGAAGCAATTGAGGCATTGTTAGAGTGTTATAGCTTACTACAATCTTTACCTTTACTTGATAATAAGCGATCAGGTGCTAGATAAAGTATCGGCTCACTTGATTGTGATCTTCATTGTAGTACTGGTCTCCGGGTGAAACGCTGAAGAGAGCTGGAGCTTGATATTCAGGCGCTTGTGCAGGGCAGTCCAGAACTTGCTTGTGAACAGCTTGTCCCGGTCCGAGACAATGCTTTGAGGGAGGCCAAAAAAGCGGTGCCATCCTTCATGGAAGCGCGCGGCAACTTCCGCTGCGGTGTCAGCTTTGCAGGCAGGGAGCAAATGGACGTATCCCGACAGGCGGTCGATGATTATCAACACGCGGTCAAAGCCTTTGTTGGCGGGCAGCGGTCCAATAAAATCGATGGCAATGTCGGCCATGGGTCGCGTCGGGACAGGGAGCGAGTGGAGTTTGCCAGCAATGCGAGTGGTACAAGCCTTGGTCCGCTGACAAGAATCACATTGTTGGACGTAGTGCTTGACATCCCAGGACATGTTGGGCCAGAAGTATGCCTGCTGAACGGTTCGGTACGTTTTCATATCACCTAGGTGCCCCTGCGCATCATGAGCATCGTGAAGGATTGACTCACGGAGTGGGGCTAGTGATGGAATGATAAGCTGGCCCCGTAAATACAGCAATGCATCAACAATCTTGAAGTCCGATGTGACCGAGCCAATGTTAGACATGGCTTGCTGGCAGAATGGGTCGGTCTTGTACGCGTCAAGGATCTGCTGCTTGACAGCATCCAAAAGCTTGACGCGGGAGACAGCGGCCACTAGGGTGGGCAGTGGGTCGGTGAAAGAGTATCGACTCATGGTGTTGGCTACAATGTTGTCCTCGCCGGGCAGGTATCGAAGGTTGTAATCAAATTCGGCCAGGGTGTCCAGCCAACGGGCTTGTCGGCAAGAGAGAACGGTGCGCTGGGTCTGGAAGTGCTCGAGTGTGGAGTGAACAGTGAGGATGTGGAAGTGGCCGCCAAGCAAGTCAATGCGCCATTCCTTGAGTGCTTCAACAATGGTAAGGAGTTCCTGCTCGTGTGTGGGGTAGTTGCGTTCAGCGGGTATGTATTGCCTGGACCAGTACGCAATGGGGCGCGCCATCTTCCACTCCTGACCCTGGAGTAGGACACCACCAATTCCCTGATTGCTTGCATCAGTCATCACCCAGAACGGAGCGGCATTGGCGGAGTGGTTGGGCGGCCGAAGGCAGTCGAGTGAGGTGACGATGGCCTTGATGGCTTTGAAGTGGCGGACCTCGTTGGGTGTCCAGAGTGTGGCAATAGATGAGAGTCCTTGGCGTGTCAAGGGAGTCAGTGTGGCGGTGTGCTCAGCGAGGCCAGGGATGAACTTGCGGAAGATACTGCACCAGCCCGAGGAAACCCCTGAGTTCCTTGACCATCTTGGGTAGTGCCCAGTCTTCTATGCGCTGGATCTTCTTGGGATCAGCATGCACGCCGGCGCGGTTGATGATGTGGCCAAGGAACGAACACTCCGCAGTGGCAAGGTTGGTTTTGGTTGGCGAGCAGTAGAGTTCGGCACGGCGCAGCGCTTCCAGGACTTGGCAAACACGGGCCTCGTGCTCCTCCAGTGTGTCCGCAAAGATGGTGATGTCGTCGAGGTAGACAAAGCAGATGGTGCCAAGCAGGCCTTGGAGTGCCTTGTTGACACGTCGTTGGTGGGTGGCAGGGGCATTGCAGAGGCCCATGGGCATGACGGTCCATTCGTACAAACCCCAAGGTGTGGACACGGCCGTCTTATGGATGTCTTCCTCCGCCAACTTGGTCTGAAAGAAGGAGTTGGTCATGTCAATCTTGGCCCAGAATTGCGCATTGGAGCACGTTGAGAGAACGTTGTCCGGCAAGGGCAGAGGCGTGAGGTCTTTGATGGTGTGCTTGTTGAGCTCGCAGTAGTCGTTCACCCAGCGCGGGGCGATCGTGGGATCCACGTTGCAGCCCTTCTTTGGGATGAAAAACGAGGGTGACGAGTATGCCAACCAAGAGGGGCAGAAGCGACCGGCTGCAAAATGTTCCTGTAGTAGTAAGTACCATGCCTTGCAATACTTCTTTGGGATGGGGTATCCTCGAAGGTTGACAACAGTGGACAGAGTGTCAAGCTCAATACAGTGTTGCACCGGGGATTGGTACGAGTGTACAGGCGGGATATCCGCAGGAAAACGGTTGGCAAAGTCCGCTCGGAGGCGATGGTCAAGCGCGGCAAGGCGGAGCTGCTTCTCGTCGTCAGAAACCGGAGCAATTGCGGCAACCCGCGCGGCAGCGCACGGCTGGGACGACAGCGCCAGCAGGTCTATAGCGTGTATGGGGTTGGCTTTGCAGGTGAGGTGTGGCTGAGGGAAGAGGCCGAGCTCCATCTTGTGCCGATAGATGAAGTTGCCTCCCAAGATGATTGCAAGGTCCTTCCCAAGGGGCGCTACCTCGGCGTACGTTGGTCCTGCAGCCCAGAGCCCATTGGCCAGCTCGAGCAGGACTCGAACAAAGTGCGTGCAGGTGAAGACAGTGGGGGCTTGGTTTTGCATTGCAAGGGTGTACTTTGAATGCTGTTCCAGGGCGCGCCGTTCCAAACCCCGTCGCTGAACAAGCTCCTCACTGAGAAATGTTTGAGGCAATCCCGAATTGACTAGGGTGGAGGCAAGGAGAGTACCATGAGCGCCAGCTAGGGAGACGGGTAAGGGGGGAAAGGGATGCGGTGCGTACAAAGGATTGTTGTCGTCCTCCGAGTCGCTGCTGAGGCCGGCGAACACGGTTGAATCGCCAGTTTCTTGGAAGGTCCGAATGGCCGCCACCATATGGGGCCCGGGGCGAGGCGCAGGAGCGGTCGACGTTGGCATCAACGGTGTGGCGGACGCTCCCATGGGTGACAAGTAGCGGGGGCAGTTGCGCAAGATGTGGTCAGCGTTGAGAGTGCGGCAGCAATAGCATCCGTGGCTCTGGTCCAGGTATGCGCGCTCGTCAACGGTGAGTCGGGCAACGCGGCGGGGGCCACCCGTGATTGGGGAATGGCCGGTAGCAGCTGTCGCAATGTGGGGTGCAGCCGAGGCTGCAGCGGGTCGCGAGTACGTGGGGCGCTGTTGTAGCGCACTGACCTGGGTCGCAATGGCTTGGCGTCGCTGCGCAATGACGCTCCATTCCTCGCGACCAATCCTCTCAAAGACTTGGTAATCAAACTTGAGAGGTTGGTCCGTGTGTGCGTCACTAAAAACCTCAGCGGCCTCCGGACTGGTAGGGACCACCAGAGCGTCGAGGGCAAGCTTCTCGAGCAAGAGGTCCGACCAGCCAGCCAGCGACGAGACCATGTGGGTGCGGAGGATCCGGCAGAGTTCCGGATTGGTGCCCAGGAGAACCAGCTTGGCCACTTCTTGGTTGGAGACGACCTAGAAGCCAATCTCCATTTGCAGTGAGCGCATCTGATCAGAGATTCCTGAAAGGCGTCGATGTCGTGACCTGGGGCTTGGCGTAGACGGTGGAGTTTGGTGAGCTGGGTCCAGACAAAGTCCACTG
This sequence comes from Microbotryum lychnidis-dioicae p1A1 Lamole, assembly GCA_001244265.2. Lineage (NCBI taxonomy): Eukaryota > Fungi > Basidiomycota > Microbotryomycetes > Microbotryales > Microbotryaceae > Microbotryum > Microbotryum lychnidis-dioicae. The sequence goes on along the minus strand of CDLV01000004.1, from coordinate 1,531,920 downwards.
GTACAGCCCGGCGAATCAGTTCCGACTTGGACTGAGCGTATGACTTTGCAAGGTGCTTGCTCAGGCCCTGGGTGAACCAGGTCTTGAGCACAAAGACCTGCAACCCCATACCGGCCCCCTTGATCTTATCGTAGTTGCTCGTGATGGGTGTACGGGCGATGCGACGGTTGTAGAAGTCCAGGCGCATGAAGTATTCGCGCAAGGCCTCCATTGAGGTGCTATGGAGTTGGGGAGGGTCATTGGGTTTATACGTGGGGCTGTGGCTGGGGGCGGTGGGCGTGGGCATGGTGCGCGGGACAGTGCGATGTCGGCTGGTGAGGCGTGCGAAGGCGGTGCGTGTGTGGGCGTGCTGGGGTTGCTGGGCGTGCTGGGCGTGCTGGGCAGTGCTGGGCTGGGCTGTGCTGGAGCTGGGAGTCTGCGTGCTATGGTTGTGGGATCGGCTTGCCTCGACCGATCTGGGCTAGTCGATGGGTTCGATGGTTCGACTACGGCCGGGCCTGATGAACGTAGGCCGTATCGTCGGGGTACCAATGAACTCGACGTTGTCAAAAAAAAAGTGAAAGGCACGAGATCGCTCTCGAGCCTCACTGGCGACCTAGCTGACAGGTGCAAGTTATATGGATTGCAACTAGCTTCTGGTGTCAGCCCGATATACGAGAGTGCTGAGATATGGAACACCAGTACTCGCCTAGCTTCTGGTGTCAGCCCGATGGGGAGGGAACTGAAGAAGCTAGGTGCGCGCGATCACTATTTCTAATACCTGTGGCCCGTAGTAAGGCGCGCGCCTTACACGGACTTTCGCTCGGTTCCGTCGTGGCGGGTCGGAGCAAGAGAGGGCTGACCACTCGCGCTACGGCACGGCCCTGCAGTCCCGCCTCAACCCATCTCTGGCGGGTCCCTCTTCCATCTTCATCCGCCTGCGCAAAGTGCGAGCATCCGACCTGATCCCTTCGCTCACGGTCAACCATGTTGTTCATTCCGACCCTGATTCGATGCTTGGAGCGGCCAGCGACTACTTCGAGCGGGTCTATGAAGACCGCCCCATCGATGACGCGGCCCTGAAGGCAATCATCGACGGCCTCGCTTCAACTCGCCTCTCCCCGCGGACTCACTCAAGCTCGAGGAAGCGTACCCGTTGGAGGAGATGACAAAGGCTCAAGCGGCGTGTAAGTCGAACTCTTCGCCAGGGCCTGACGGCCTCCCGGTTGAGTTTTATCGCGCTACGTGGCCGGCCACTGGCCCGATTCTTCGAGACGTCATCAACTCGATCCCCACCGAGGCCCGTCAGCCTGGACCTCTTCCCCGCAACACTGCCCACATTCATCTCATCCACAAACGCGGCGAGAGGGATCAGCTTTCGAACAAACGCCCCATATTGCTCATCAATGCGGACGAGCGCATCATCTCGCAAGCCCACAACCAGCGCCTCGCTCCCTTGCTCGAGTCCCTGATCGGCCCAACCCAACGTGGCTTTGTTCCGAACCGTTGGATCGGCACGAACATCGCTGAGGTCCAATGTCTCATGGACCCTGGACTTCCGGGCTTAACACCCGTGTCTGGCATGCTAGCGGTGATGGACTTTGAAAAGGCTTACGATCGTCTTTCCCACCCGTACCTTGATGCAGTCCTCTGCGCCGTTGGCCTCGGCCCCAAAGCCCGCCAATGGTACGAGCGACCTACACCAACCAATCCGCCTCGATCTTCCTCAACGGTTTGCTCTGTGCCGCTTTCGACATCCTGTCGGGCGTTCGGCAAGGTGATCCTCTTGCTCCATCTTTCTTCGTTCTGGCGATCGAAGGTTTTGCCTGTCAGATTCGATTGAGAGTCAAGGGCATCGATATTGCGGGCCTCCAAAACATTCGAAAACTCCTCTTTGCCGACCACGCTTTCTGCGCACTCCAAAACGTTCGCGAACTCCTTTTTGCCGACGACGCTTGCTGCGCACTCCACAACCTCTCGGACCTCGAACACCTCAATCGGGCGATCGAGCTTTACGAACGGGCAAGTGCCAGCAAGCTCAGCAACGTCAAATCCTTCCTCTACCCCTTGGAGATTTTCGGGATCGGTCGAGCGCCCCAGATCTCGGGACCTGGCGTCTCAGCGATTCGCAGTTTCGCTACCTTGGTATTCAGGTCGGGGTGGAGATCGCCGAGGATGCGGGCTGGGAAGATGTCAAGGCCTCGACCATCGCTCGGATACGCTCGATTCCGATGTACAATCTCCCATATGCAGCCAAGTGTTCGATCATCAACATCTACTGCTACACAAAGATCTTGTACTACAGCCGATTCCTTCCCGCCCCCAAGAGCGTTGTCAAGGAGATCGAGGAGGCCGCCATGCTCGCCATTCACGGTCGAGCTTCGGATGGTACTCAGCGACGTCCGAAGGTCTCCCGGTCGCGCCTCTGCACCCCTCTTGATCACGGCGGCTTCGGCTTGATTGATCTGCCTCGACGTCTAGCGATTGATCACGCGAAGTGGGTCTTCCAGCTCCGGGCCCCGGACGGCTGCTTCACACGCCACCTCTTCGACATCCGCATCCGCCTCCAGGCACCGAACGAACCAACCCCTTTCACCTTGTCCAGACCGGCCCCCAACCAGCATCGTCGCCCTTGGATCTGGATCTGGTGGGCTTACTTTTGCCATCCTCCCCCAAAGTGGGACCATGCGGTGAGAAAAACGACAAAACTTCTTCCTGCTCGTTGGGTCCGATACTTCGAAGCCTGGGCTTCGGTGACCACGCTCAATCCCCCGGAACTCTCCAAGAGCCGGAACTTCGAGCAATGGCGACGCACGTACTCTACTTCCCAGCGGGCCACAGAATACGACTCTCGGTCAACCCGACGCTTTTTCGAGGGCCCGATGGTGAGGTGATGACCCCGTCTTCGTTTGTGAACGCGTCCAAACACCACCAAGTCTTCATCTTCCCTCCTATCTCCCCCAAGGGACGCCAGAAGGTATTTGATCTGCCTGAGCAACGCTGGAACGCTTGGTGGAACACTTTGCGCAAGGTTCGCCGGGTTCACTCGGATGCCGAGGATACCGGCCACCTTCTCTCCCTGGGGTCCCTCCATCCGGGAAGCCAAGTCGCCTCCCCAACCAGCCCACATCCCAACAATCGATCTACCTCCTGTGTGATGTGCCTCTCGGAAGCACCCAAGTGCCTGGTTCACCTCGCGGTCGGCTGCCCATTTGCCCGGCGCCTCTGGTCTGCTCTGTCCCCAACCCCCACCCAGTCTTTGTGGACTTTGTATGCCCGGCCGTGTTTTGCTCGGAACGCCAACTTGTCGAACTACGAGTCCTCTTCTTTCACTCGATCTGGAAGCTCTGTCGCCGTCGTCAATTCTCGTCGGATCTTTTGGAACCAATCACCAAAACGGAGTTCGAGGGGCTTCGAGCCTCTATCCAGGAGTCCAAGGGTCGCCTAGTGTCTCTGTAAGACACCAAAGGGGGTTTTAGTGGGTATGGTTGATCCTGGTTCAGGGTCAATGAGTCCTACACTGCTGGCTTCTGCCAGTGTGTGTAACAGCATTCCCTCCGACTTTTCTCTTTTCCGAAGATTTCTAGGTATTAATATAATTATGCTGTTAATGAACTCTCAAATAAAAATAAAATAAAAAATCGCGCGCGCTCCCGCGCGCTCTTGAGGGTCGGCAAACTTTGCCGCACCAAGCCGAATGTGGCTGAAATCGGCCGAGATTTGTCCACTGGCACCTACGGGCCTAGGCCCCCCACCCGCACCGGCGCACCCTGATTTGTCCACCCCCGACTACACATGCGCGCGCGAAAATTATGGCACCCTTAAGGCATCCCTATGGCTCCATATGGCCTTGGCATGGCATACGGCCTTCCTAATCATTTAGGCAAATAGCCCTATGGCCCATATATAGCCAGCCCATAGGGCATGAACACGTGCGAGCCATAGGGCGGCTTGATATAGACTCCCGAAGGAAGCCATAGTGGGACGATAGGGTGGCCCTAATGTAGAAGCATGGACGCAATGTGGTACACGTAGGGCATCAATAAGGAGACCAGGTGGACGCTGTAGTAAATGCTGGACCAGGTGCTGTAGGTAGATATTGTCTTCTGGCTCCTTTAGACTTATCACACGAAGCAACACTCATTGCAAACACTAAAAACATGTTGATACAAGTCTAAAAAACCCCGTTATATGTCTCAGAAAGCCCCACCCATGGTCCACCCGACTCCACCCCAAGTCGCGCCCGAGTCCCCTTGCACACCTCAAATGCTCCAGAGAGCTTGTTCAATTTGCTTAGGGTTGCCCGTCCTTGATGTGCTCCTCATCTTTGGTGGTCTTCCGTCCTCCTTTTCTTCCTTGCCTTTCCCAAATTTTCACCCATCTCCTGGACTGCGTCCTGTGTTCGATCCGGGGGATCGTTCGTCAGTCCAAGTTCGGCATGTGGTGGATTGAGGGCGCCATTCACGGCTACTTGGCTGGAAAAGCTGAGGTTGTTCACCGAGTCCTTGATGAATTCTGAGCAGACGGCTTGTAGCGCGTGGTCACCGAGTGTGTTTTGAGGGGCCGTCCGGATGCCGGAGTGTCGCTTCATCTTTGCCGTGACTGTGTCAAAGAGAAACCCTGTACGCGCCCAAAAAGTCACCAAGTGTCAGAATATTCGATTATGCCATGTATCTCACCATGAAGCATGAAGCTCACCACGCTTGATGATCGAACCCCCCATTCCTCTTGTAGCGGCCCGCGTGGAGTGCGTTTGCGGCGTCTTCGGCGAGGCTGTCACCATAACGCTTGAGCTTGTTCGCGAAGCTGTTGGCCTTGGAATCGTTAAGGTTCGAAGTGTTCGGCGCCTTCATCGCCTGCCACTGGTATGGTGATTACAAGCGCGGGTCAGGATCAAGGGTGGAGGCGGGCTCTTCATATATACGCACCAGTATACTCCACCAGGTCACGTGCCCTTCCGTGATGGCAACCTGTTGGCCTTTGTACCATTAATTGATGGTACGACCTAGAGTAGCTTTATCTTTTTGGGATTCATGGATCTGGGAAGAGTTTCAATTTTGTCAGGACCGCTAGGAGACCACAAGACACCGCTCACATGTCGGAGGAGATCACTACGACCCTGCACCAACAGAGCCGGAATGTTTGAAAGCAGGTTGTGGCGGAACGGGAGGTTCTTGTTGTACGCTTCGGTCGGGACAAGGCCGCTTTTCGTCAAGACCAACTGCGGGTGATGATCGAACTGCTCGACAGGTACCAGGCACCATCGCAAAGGGGACATTTGTGGCCACTTTATGAGTTGACGCCCAGCAGCGGGCAGCTTGACCTCAACCCGAAAGATAGACTTGATGGCTGCAAAGCAAACGAAAGCGTGCACCTTGCTTTCGAAGGAAACGAAGCGGCCGACGAACCAGTGCATATCATCAACACCCCTGAGCTTGATGATCTCGTCAACAAAGCAGTCATCGCCCCTGACGCGGGCCGTGGGGGCCGAAAATCTGGGAGGAGGGTCAGTGAGCCAGCGGCGAGTGTGATAGGCGGAATCGACTTGAGAAGGCTGAAACTCGGGATAATGCTGCACAAGAGGGGCCAATGAAGGTGTTGCAAAATGCTGTGCAGAATTGTTCGTTCCCGGAAACGGTTCAGTCAAAGGCATTTGACCATTGACACGGAATGGCAGGGACCTACCGCAGCAACATAATCGCGAGGCGACACCACGTGAAGAGAGCGTCCGTCCTCCTTCGTATACTGGCGGGGCTTGAAGAGGGGAATCTCTTTTTCCAAGTTGGCCAGAAACTTTTTGACGGAAGACGCCGCAGGAAGACCCTGCGCGTCGAAGGCCTTGGCAAATGCAAGCATCATCAGCAACTTTGCCACTCGCGCTTTAGTGCAATTTAGTGCCATTTAGCGCATTTTAGTGCCAAAAGCGCACTTTTAGTGACATTTAGCTCGTTTTCTATAATCTCCGGTGCGCCAAATTGCACCAAGCGCGAGTGGCAAAGTTGCTGATGTCATGTTGTCCAGCTCTTGCACGCCGATCCGGCGTTTGTGGGATCTGAGAAACACGACGATGATCATCATCTATGTTCGCAAAGGGGGTCAGCTCTGGCCAATCACGTGATTCCGGAGCAAAGAAAGTAGATTGGCGCACATTCTGACTGGGGAAGGGATACCAGGGATGCGACAAATCAGGTACGCTTGTGTAGTTGCGCATGCCCAGCCGTGTGGGCATCGCGGGGCTGCCTGTCACCACAGCTACAGCCCAGAAGTTGGGCAATACTTGCGTTAGTGGACAAATTACGAGGGGCATTGCATCATTGCTCGTTCCCACTCACTGGTGGAGCCCGCAGTGGCCCAAGTCTTAACCCAGTCATCCGACTCTTCTTCCTCCGCCCCGCCATCGATCTCGACCTCACTGTCGGACTTGGAGCCAGTGCCCTGGGAATAGGGCGAGCAATTGCCTTCTGGAAGGAAGAGGGCGTGGTCGAGAACGGAATCCTCGTGATCACTTGGCGGGGACGGACTGGAAGCAGGCACGCTTTCAGACGACTTGATGATCTCGCCAGCGACAGCAAGCAGAGAGTGGCCTACTGTTCCGGTCTCTGCCGGATTTTGATTGGAATCGACCAAGTCCGCCTCGTCGCTGCTCGAGAGCGCCTGAGGCGTGGGTTGCAGTAACCGGTTGGTCCAATTGACAGCGGGATTGGCTCGATTGTTGTACGCGTCGAGGTGCTTCTTGGTTGCGGCGTGTCGAACGGCGCGACGATACCACATGCGCTCGCCACCACAGTACCGGCACACATAGCCGGCAGAAGCTCGCTGAGAGGACCATTCCAGAACAAAGTCTGTGGATGATGGCAATGAGGATGATGACATGATGAAAGTGTTCACGTCAACGCGACTGCGAGCCAACGGCCGGGCATGGGTCCGAGTGCCGCAAAGAGTCGCTACCACCCAGGTTGGCCAGGAACCATGACGTCGTTAGTGTTTAGTTGTTGAACGTTTAAATCTAAATAATTAAATAAACTTCGCTGCTCGTTGACCTTAATACGTACGGTTAAGGTTATTTGTGCAATTAACCCAATTTTGTGCGGGAAAGACACTCTCAAGCTACGACCTTGAGCATCAATAAATAAATATTGAGTTGATCAGCACCCACCATTCTCCATGACTTGTTCCAAGTCCCTCAACTGAACGGACATGGTGTTCACTGTCGAGAGGTGTGTTGTGCCCAAGATTGTCAAATGGGCAAACAAAAGAGAGGGTGGGGCTCCCCGAAGCCGCCAGGGCCGCTCCAGCTGGCTCCTCTCGCCTCCTCTCGCCTCCTCTCTCACAACCGGTCGGTCTCAGCCCCCGCCCCCGGGCACGGCCGGAGCCACTCGCAAGCCGCAGACAAGCACCCAGTGGCCGAGTGGCCCCTCGGAGGCTGCTCGGCCTCGTACGCGATGTTGAGCTTGAGAATGCAAGAAAACATAGTTGTGTGACAAGGGTGGAAACCCACTGTACAATGATCAGCCCTGTAGACCGAAGTACTATCTGCGACCGAACGCGACTCTTGGGCAGACAACCATGGCTTCCGTATGGCAGCAGATTTATTCTACTGTAGTGTGACCTCATCGAGCCCATACGGCATCCCTGTGTGTGCCATATGGCCCGTCCTTATAGAGCCATAAAACGATCCCTATCGGTCCCATATGGCTGCACGACGGCCGCCATAGGGCTCCCCAACCCCGATGCCTGAAGGATTTTTCCGATGGCCGCCGTATGAAAGCACTACGGTGGTATGCGCGCGCTAGGGGGCAATCCTTATGGCCCCGCCGTAGGGAGGCGCTAGGGAAGCCCTACGGAGGCCTTAAGGATTTTATTCTTATCGAGGCATTACAAAATGCCTTATGGAATCCCGAAACTTGCCCTACGGGCCTCATAGGGCAAAAGCTGCCTTATGCCCTCCATAATTTTTGCGCGCGCATGTGTACGCGCCTTGGCGATTTTGACCCATCTGAGGCCCAAAATTTGTCCAGTCGGGCAATACGCGCCTCCGGCTGGGCTCTCGGGGGTCCTCCTAGGACGCTGAGCGCTCTGGAGAGGCTATGTGAGGCCCGAGCGGCCTCGCACGCGCATGACCAACGACTGAATCTGGCCGAAACCCGGTTAACCAAATATTGGACCATTATTGGCCGGTTTCCCCCTTTTGTGTAGTTCAGTCTCGGTCCTCTCTCTCCCTCTTGGAGGAACATATTCATTCAAACCGATCCTGAAACCAGAATACAGTCTACAATACCTCTTCAAGGACAACGAATACAACGAGTCGATCGGCCCAGTACTCGCAATCCTTCTGTAAGGCCACCGGCCTTACATCTTTTTTTATTGGACTTCAGCAACCCCGAACTCGACACCGAACCATCGCTGGAGGACAAGCCAATTGACAACCTTTACAACCAGCAGTCTCAAGATACTCCGCATAGTACCTCTTGGACTGATCCCCTGAAGAAGGCGGTCTGCCTTGAAAAAGGTATCTGCTCTGGAAACAGACAGGAAACCCCGTTGCTTGCAACGAACCCACCCTTGCGAAAGCGTCGACCTAGTGTTGGCGTGAGTAGCGAGACGTGTCAATTTTTACTCCTGAGTGGAAAGGCACAGACCTCTCTTTTTGAGAACAACCACGTTGCTTCACTGGACGAAGTAACTGCTTTAAGTAGAGGACGTAATTAACCCTCGTATACTTGAAGATACCATGGCCGACAACAGAAGCAAACATGTGTTTACCACTTCGCTACGAAACCCGAGCATGAGGTTAGCTACCTCTCACTCAACTACCTCGAAAGATGAGACCCTAGCTGCACCCAAAAAAAGACAAGGGTGTGGCACGAAGTGATGATTCACCATCACTAATTGGTGCCCGAGCAGCGATGCCACGGCTACCAATGTCGACACGGGCTGATGACCTCGCCCGAGAAACCCGACGTGTTTCGGTGCCGATGCCAAACCGAGAACGAACTGGCGGGTACCCCCATCTCAGGATGGAAGCCAGTAGCAGCACGAAAGTCCTTGACATCAAGGATGCTGCTGACTCCAGAGTTGAAAAAATCAGAAAGAGGTTGTTGATTCAGCCTCACAGACCGAGCCTGGTGACTCAGGCTCCGATGACCGCTCGATTGATGGAAGTGACTCCACAATTATCGCGCACGAACCCACTGGCCTAGCCAGAGAAACATCTCAGGAGACATCACAGACCTTCTACCGAGGTACGAACCCGACTTCGCAAGCAAACACAGACACCTTGCTGAAGAGATACCTGACACCCAACCGGCCGAGACGCTATTCGTTGGGTGATATCAACCTGCACAATCTTAGAGAGAGAAAAGTCAGGTTGGATAACCCCTCCTATTATGGAGGATCATACGAAATGAATTTGAATTCGTATGACGAACCGGATCACACCACTGCCTTTCGCACAGAATTGGAGAAAAAATCCGTGAAAACGAACGAACCCAGATCGGTCTCACGTTCAAGTGAAGATCGATACCAGGGAGAACGACGAGAGGCCGCATCAGAAGCAGCCCCGACTCAGAACCTTGCCCAACACGCAAGTCAGGAGGCGCCCCCTCCGAAACGAATCGAAGCCGAGTCGCGGCAAGCAGCCGGCTCACCCAGACCCCAAGACCCCGAGCAATGATCGCAAAGCCAGACGGAAAGCCGCTTCTCAAGCTGCTTACACACCACGCAGAGGCGCGTTCATTAAACCCCCCTCAGATGACGACTCATCATCGTCGTCCTCGGAAGAAAGCGAGTCGGGCTACGACCGTCATGATCGACGATCGCGAAGGAGCAAACGAAAGGCGCGCAAACCGCGCGACCCCGAATCATCAGACAGCGAGTCGTCGTCAGATGACGAACCCCGAAGATCCCGTCGGGAAGGAGCATCGAGACCGCGAAGGCATGCTCGTGACCGTCACGAGTCATCTGATCGCTATGAGCGAGAAGAACGTGCCCCGCGCCCGAAAACCGAGACTCCGACGAAGTACAGCGGATCAGACCATCGCCCAATTACCTTGAGAAACTGGACACGCGACGTCGAAACATTTTTGCACACGATGCGAATTGATCCCGAGACATACGCTGCCATTCCATACATTCAAATGTGCTTGGAAGGGCTAGCAAAGCAAACCTACGCCGAATGGCGAGAACGGATGAACAAAGATTGGCCAAGTCGTGGTGAAGGTCGCAAAACCTGCCCATACCCACTCAGCAGGGTGACGCGGAAGTTTGAAAAGACTTTCGTGTCACCGACTGCGCACAGAGAAGCGGAAACCAGGTGGCGAAACATTCATCAAGAACGGCCAGATGGCAGTCTTCGACTGACGGCTGAGGTCATCCGTGAAATCACGCAAGTCTCGCAAGAGCGTTCGTCTACGAGCGAACGAGACATGACCCGCAAACTCTACGACGCTCTGGATCCTCGTCTGATTGTGCATGTTCAGCACTTCAGGGGAGATCCCGACAGAGTGATGTGGACCAGAATGCGCGCGATTGTGCGAGAAGCCAAAGTACTCTTCAACATCCAACAGAACAGTGTCATGGCATCCGAGCTACCGCCGCATGAACGTATACCCAATTACGAAGCAGCGACAAGCGGTCTAGCCATGAACCGACGATTGCGAAAAGCGACCAGGAAAGCAGACACCCGGGATGGGAAAGCAAGTGCTTCTGCTGCTTCAGGCGGCAAGCATTCTGACCCGAAAAAGCATTTTAATGCGGAAAAAACGAATCAGGGAGCATCTCAAGGCTCAAAGCAACATCAGAAACAAGGATCGAAGCACAACACTTCGAAGGAAAAAGCCCCTGACAATGCGGCGCAGGCTGCCCTCCGGGAAGGACAGATGAAAAAAGGCATCTGCTTCAGATGCGGAACGCAAGGACACATTGCTCGCAAATGCCCCGGAGCTCCCAAACTGGGAATGATGACGATTGATTCAGACACTGATTCAGCAGCAAGCCAGTCAGAACCGGCCCTGCAGATCATGGGCGTCCATGCCCGATGCACCAAACAATTGCGCAAGGAGGCTGCGACGCCACTTGTTGCGCAAACAGACCCAAGTAAGCCTGAGCATGCCACGGTACTTGATCGGAAAGGATCCCCAGACAATCCTTCACCATGGACCCACTTGCATTCCGAAGACCGGGATGCGATGAAAACATACTACATCACGGACTCAAAGTTCAATGCAGCAAAGCTGAAAGACATCCTCGCTGGCCACCACTTGAAGCCTCAACGTCCCAAGCTGTTTGGGCGCTTCCTCGAGTTCCGCCACCACAGCAAGCTCCATCTACGACCGCTCGTATCGGAAGACAATCTTGATGACCACAATGCTCCGCCGCCATGTGCGTGCAATTGCATACTCACTCGTGAGATTATCTTGTACGATGTGACGGCATGTACGTGACAAGGCAGCTCAGCTTCACTGTCTCGGAGTTTCAGTCACGAACCGAGCACTGATGCGTGTCTCCCTCTTTACCTGTGCCTTCAGTCTACAAACTGCAGGTCAGATTCTGTGCCTCCGAGTCGCGGTGTGCTACGGACGTCGAGCGCTTGGCCCAACTAGGGTTCATCTCTTCGACCGCTTCAATGCCGATGACCGCCTTCTCATTTCGACTGGTCGAGCAGGCCCACGCGAGCTGGAAGGTCAACCCCTGCGCTCTCACCGGCTATGCGGACTCCCTCAAAGAGTATTACTCCCGTTGTGGGTGGGGTCGAGGTCACTACACGGGACATCCTTGGGTGAGTTTTGGACGGCGCCATCGTTTCAGGGGCACATGCTTAAAGCCTGCCTTCCCGCGCATGCAGGACAAAGACCTTTGGAAGCAACTGCAAAGGGCGATTGACGAGTACCGCGCTCTTGAAACATGCGAGAAGAACAGCGGCGACCTTCTCGTAGGCACCATCGATTCGTATTCCGACAAGTGTCCCGCGTGCTTCGGGCCAATACGACAAAATCAACCTTGTCACGACGTCACATTGGATTGCGTGCTTGCATGCGACGGCAACTTTCAGCAAACGCGTGAGAAAGACTCGAAGCACGACGTCCAAGGAATCGTTCCAGACATTTTCTTGGGTGAGGAACAAGTTCAGGCGATCAAGGCCGAGGTTGAAACTTCGGTGCGGCCGACCAGAATAGTGAGTAATGCCGCGCTTTGCATTTGCCTTAATGGGATCGCTTACCTCTACACCTCCTCACCCTCGTAGGCGTGCACAGAGGGAAGGTTGCCGACGATGGAGCTGGCTCAACCTCGTTACGAGTAGTCGACACCGGACTCGTTGCCTGCGTATGCCGTCATGATGTAAACCTGAAGATGGTCAATCTAGAGTGGTCTGGTGAAAAGTGAGCGCGGAGCTGTCTGGCGGGACTTGGGTCGCTTCGGCTTTCCTCTCTTCTCAACTCGGTCGGCCGATCATTTTTTCGGCGCCGGAGGGGATGGAAGAAGGGGGCTTGATAGATTGTGTTTCTTTTTTTCAAATTGGAAGGATTCCGTTGCCTTATGCAATCTAGACTCTTTATGGTACATGGGGTCGCTCCGCTGTGAAAGGCGCTGATTGCTCCCGACTCATGAACCCCTATCTGCGCGAGTGTAGTTGTCGTGCGATAATGTCATTTGTCATCCGCCGGCGCGCTCGCGATTTTCTTGAGAGCGGAAACAGTAAACGTGCGCGCGCGGCCCGGGCTGCTCTCCGGCTTTCCTTCTCTCGTGAATGCGACTCGCTCGTCGTCCACTCCTTCCCTCCAGCCTCTTCCGTCACTCCTTCTCGCCCAACATGGTCTACGCCAACTACCCCAAGTTGATGGAGAACCCGCCTTTGGTTGGTCCGTAGCCGAATCCTGGACGGAGACGGCTTGCGGAGCTCAGAAAACTGATTTGGCTTGGATTCTGGCAGGTGTTATCGGTGGATCGGGCTTGTACAAGCTCGATAACTTTACGATCCAGCAGACGATCGATGTTGATACTGTGTGGTGAAGCTCACTAGACCGTGGAACCCATGATTGCTGAATGAGAGCTGATGCTCGTATATTCCCTCCCGCAACAGCCGTGGGGCAAGCCATCGTCCCCCATCACCATCGCGACCCTCTCGCGGCCCGATCAACCCGGCCAAGACGTCTCGGTCGCCTTCATCGCTCGTCATTCGCCCACCCATTCCATCATGCCTAGTCACGTCCCTGCGAGGGCTAACATTGCCGCGTTGAAGCATTTGGGCGTGCAGGCCATCGTCGCTTTTTCTGCTGTTGGGAGCTTGAGGGAGGAGGTTAGGCCGTGAGTCTGTTGGTAAGGTCAGAAGGATGGTCGACCCGCGTTTTGAAATGCTGACGATCTCGCTCTGGTTGGGTTGGATTCCCTAGTGGAGATTTGGTCGTGCCCGATCAGATCATCGATCGAACCAAGGTCCGGTTCCAGTTTTCGTCCATCCTTGACTACTTCATCTGACTCTTTCCTCCCTTCCACATCCCTTCAGGGAATCCGCCCCTCAACCTTCTTTGACTCTTCTCTAGTCGGCCACGCCATGTTCGGCGAACCCTTCTCCGTGGCTCTGTCCCAATTCCTCGTTCCCCATATCGAAGCCGCGATCGACTCGTTCTCTTCCAACGTTCAAGACGGTGATTCGAAACCACGTCTACACTCGGAAAAGACGTTGATCGTGATGGAAGGTCCACAATTCTCGACCCGGGCCGAGAGCAACGTTTATCGTATGTGGGGTGGGGATATTATTAACATGTCGACGATTCCCGAGGCGAAATTGGCTAGGGAGGCAGAGTTGAAGTGAGTGATTGAGAATGTGGTTTTTTGTGTGGGACTTCAGGTGGGTGAACACGGCGGTCATTGATCCTTTGTCTTTCTCATAGCTACGCGCTCGTTTGTACTTCGACGGATTATGACGCCTGGCGAGTTGGCCACGCACCCGTCACCGTTGAAGAAGTGATGAAAATACTTTCGAGCAACGCTTCGTTGAGCAAACATATTACGGCGGAGATTTTGGGAAAGGTTCATGATGCTCTTAGTAATGGGGAGATTGAGAGTGCTAGGGGAGGGATGAAGTGGAGCTTGATGACGAGGCATGACTTTGTCAAGCAGGAGGACTTGGATAAGTATAGGTATATCTTGCCGGAGTATTTTGGAGAGGAGGGGGAGGCGAAGAATTAGAGGGAGGTTGAGGGGTGTGGGATGAGGTATCTTGGTAGGGGGTAATTTTGCAATTCTTGATCAGCTTCTCGGTTTTGAACTGAAAAACTTGCGAGAGAGGGGTCGGTATAGGGCCATCTTTGGGTTATTGGCCTTGGTAATGCTTGCTATTACATATACATACATGCACTGCCATACACCTTACGAACCTACACCGAACGTTTCTACTCCCTTCCAGGGATGAGGTGCCTCGCCTCGCTCACTCCAACTTGTCCAAATAATCCAACCGATCCAAAATGACGGCCTTACTCGTCTCCTCCACTTCTCCAGCCAGGAAGATCTCGTCCAAGATGGCGTAGACTTTGTAAAAGTGAAAGACGAGGTCGAGTTCACAGACGTTGCCGAAAAAAGCGTCTGGTTCGGACGTCGGGTGAGTCAGAGGAGGGGGAAGGATTAGTTACACGACTTGGGGGAAGTATATCTCGATCGATGGGGAGGGCGTACCTAGTACTTCGACGAAGAGATGAATCGCCTCGAGCCATACGAGTTCGTTGTCGTTCGCGTCGACGCAGAAGGTGAAAAAGAGACCCGCGTAGCGACGGTACACGATCTTGTGGTTCCGGAACTATGAGTCGGAATGAAAAAGGGAAAAAGAGTGGAGAGGTCAGTAGGAAGAAAAAAAGAACGTTGTGGGGGAAACAGAAGGTGGATTGGGTCCTTACTTCGGCAAAATTGGATTGGTACTTTTGGTCCCTCGGCGCGATCAGACGGTGGATCTCGCCCCGCATCGATTGTTTCTCTTGGTCGTCCAGGGGAACATCTGACAGATTAGTTGGTGGTCAGCTTTAGTTCAGGATGAAGAGATCCTGCAGACTCCATCCTCGCGGCCACAGGGGCTCTGGAATTGAAGGTCGTACACGAGCTGAGGTGGGGGGAAAGGAGACCACGGGACTCGAGATAGAGTGTGACCACTGCTTACACCACTTTGATAACCGTGTCTTTCCGTGCCGGTTCTGGATGGAGCGATTGCGTCGGTAGTAACAAGTGGAGAATAGGAGGTCAGTAGGTCGTACGACGGAGTGGCCGATGATGACGATGAGATGGGCGGGCGAAGCAGCTTCAGCTGTCGGCTCAGATGCCAGTGAAGGTGAGGGTATGCTCGACTGACCTGAACGAGAATAAAGCGGATTATGTTGAGGTAGGTCGTACGACGTCGTACCGGTGGGGAGCCCGAGGTGGGGAAAGGAGGTGACAAAAGCGTGGCTGAGCGTGGCTGAGCGTGGCTGAGCGAGCCAAGGCGCGTCATTCGTCCGGTCACCGAATTCGTGGCCAAACTTAACCAAACGTCGTACAAGCGCGTCGCAGGCTGGCTCTTCGCGCTCCCTCTTGCCGTGCACCGCGCTGCACATCAACCGGCGGACGACGATGACCTCCCGGCGAGTACAACTTCAACCTCCAGCGCCGGCGCACACGACCTTGCAATCGGCATGGAACCCGCTCTCGCCGAACCAACTCGTGCTCGTGCCCACGCCCAAGAGTGGTGCGACCCCAGCCGCTAGCACTCCGCAGCCACAGCTCCTCTACTATGCTTCCCAAGGAGCCTCGACCTCGGCTGGGCAGACGGCATCGTCATCATCTTCGTATAGTAGAAACTTTGTCGTCAGCACATGGACGCTCTTCGCTTCGTTGCAAAAGATCGCGACGCAGGAACAACAGAACCAGCTCGCGATCAGGCGCACCAACGGTCGTTTGGCAGGTGATGAACCCAGTCGATCGAAGGAGACGACAAAGTACTACAATCGCATCTCCAAGCTGTACTTGGCCAAGCTGAGCACGATCCCAACCCTTGGGATACTTCATGTAGACCATCTCCGTCATTGTTCCGTTCAGAAACGCTGAGTCGTAATCGAATTGTTCGAGGCACAGTCCTTGGGATGCAGCAATGGCGATGAGAAAGAGAATCGTCGTAGAGCGAGCAACAGGAGCGAAAGTCTCATTGTAGTCAATGCCAGATCGCTGTGCAAAACCTTGCACGACCAATCGAGCCTTGTAACGACTGACTTCTCCTTGAGCATTCTCCTTACGAGCGAAAACCCACTTCGACCCGAGAGCGTGAGCACCGTGGGGAAGATCCGAGTCTGCAAGGACTTGATGACGATCCATCGCATTGAGTTCGTCCTGGATAGCTTCCTTCCACTTGTCCGCTTCGACATTATTCATCGCTTCTTTGTAGCTGCTGGGTACGGCCGGTCGATCCGTGCTGATCATCGCATAGCCAGACATGATGGGTGGTTTGGGATCGAGTTCGGGTATATCTGTGACAAAGAGACCTTGTTGTTCCGCGATGCGTCTTTGGCCACGAGTACGCTGATGAATCTTGTTGCCTGTGTCGATCTCCTCAAACCTGCCTGGGTTTCGACCCCTAACCGCGGGATCTCCGTATTCCCAACAAGGACGGTTCGGACGAGCAGGGGCTATCTGCTCTACAGCAACCCCATCCTGAAGTTCGTCTCCGGCGTCGTTGCCTTCCAAGACGGGACCCACATCTTCATCTGGCCCCTCGAGCAAAGTCGTGACCTCCGGTGCACGGACCTCCTCTGGTTGTAGGTTCAAGACCGCAATGTTGCGTGTGATGACCACCTTGTGTTCCGAATCGGAGTCTACAAGCACGCGATAGTTGTACTCGTTGTCATACCCGACGAACGATCCCCTGACTAAAGTCGGCTCGAGCTTAGAGCGTTTCGACTTGGGGACTTGCGCGAAGACGGTCAATTCAAACGGACGAAAGTGCGAGACCTTGGGCTTCTTTCCGTAGAAAACTTCGTAAGCCGTCTTGCCATCCAACTTGGAGTGTAGGACCCGATTCGCGACAAACGTGGCGTACTCCATCGCATAAGACCAGTACTTCCAAGACAGCTTGGAGGCTGCAAGGACCGCACGAACGATCGCCATCAACGAGCCATTGAAGTGTTCGACCGTTCCATTCTGTTGTGGGGTGTACGGTGCTGAGGTCTCATGTAGAATTCCTTGACTTTGGAAATCTGTGCCGATGAGCTTGTTGGTGAACTTGTTGCCATTGTCCGTGCGAACGCGCTTGATTTTGCGACCAGTCATCTTCTCGACACCTTGTCGAAATGCGATCCATACGCGAGTGACTTCTTTGGCCGACTTGGTCTTCAACGAAAATGTCCACTTGGCAGTCGAGTACTGGTCTGCAATAGCCAGGTACGCCTTTCGACCTTGAAAATTGACTTGATCTTCTGCGACGAATCCGATGTCCATGAATACGCGTTGAAGGACGTCGGTGACATGAGTAACCGACTCGGAGAACTTCGATACGCGAGACTTGGAACTGATGCAGGGCTCGCAGTCGTGGACCTTCTCGTCGGCGAGAACTAGTCCATCTACAGCGCCTGACTTGACGAGCTCCTTGAGCGAGCTCACGGCGATGTGGCCGTAGCGACAATGCCATTCCATCAAAGGCGCTCCCACTGTCGCACGAGTTGCAACATGAGCTTGGTCCTTAACAATGCGCGTAAAGTCGAGGGTGTAACCGGTACCGTTCAGCGTCTTTGCTACGGTAAGCCCTTTGATCTTGATCGTCATGACATCCCTGCCATCTTCCCATCCGCAACTAGCTCCTGATCGGTATAGAGGCACGAGTCGAGACGAGGTTCACCGGAGCGCCTGGGAGATGGTAGACGTTCGAAAGTGAGAGCGAGGCCCCGCTTCTCAACTTGAACAGTACCGTACTATACGTGTCGCAATGTACTACCTGACCGCTTGCGGTTTGAACGTTCAGACTTCCATGTTGACGGTCGGTAAGCAGACTTGCGTTGCCGACGTAGTGCTGACTCGCACCGGTGTCCAGGATCCAGATCTCACTCTGGTCGTTCTGTGACACCCTATTCGCGACGTTGATGTGAAGCGAATGGCTCTCCTCGAGAGACTTGACCACCAACGCAAAAGAAGCCGACTCCTCCGAATCCGCAGATCCCTTGGAATGCTTATGTTGCTTCTTCTTCTTGTTGCTGTGGTTCTTGTTACGACCGCGTTTGGCGTTCGGATCGTACTTTGGACATTCCGGATCGATTTGGTAATGACCGGTTCCCTTGCAACCACGACAAATGCAGTTCGGATCACGCTTGACTTGTGTGCCTTCGCGAACCGCTAACGCTCCCGCGTTCTTGAGTAATTTGTCGTACTTGCCAGTGAGCTTGCGTTCACTGTACTCGTCGGTAAGTCGATTGACGGCGTAGTCAACCGAGCACTTATCGCTGAGCTTTATAGCTTGCTTGAGCATCTCGTATGAGGGAGGTAGAGCTTGAAGCATAAACGCGACGATGGCTTCATCCTTGAACTTTTGGCCGAGATCTTCGAGTTGATCGACCTTGTCCGTGATGCCCTGGAGGAAATCGCCGAGGTTGGTGTCCTCAGCGTACTCGTGGCCAAAGACGCATCGCGGAACAACAAGGTCTCTTTGTCACAGATATACCCAAACTCGATCCCAAACCACCCATCATGTCTGGCTATGCGATGATCAGCACGGATTGACCGGCCGTACCCAGCAGCTACAAAGAAGCGATGAATAATGTCGAAGCGGACAAGTGGAAGGAAGCTATCCAGGACGAACTCAATGCGATGGATCGTCATCAAGTCCTTGCAGACTCGGATCTTCCCCACGGTGCTCACGCTCTCGGTCGAAGTGGGTTTTCGCTCGTAAGGAGAATGCTCAAGGAGAAGTCAGTCGTTACAAGGCTCGATTGGTCGCGCAAGGTTTTGCACAGCGATCTGGCATTGACTACAATGAGACTTTCGCTCCTGTTGCTCGCTCTACGACGATTCTCTTTCTCATCGCCATTGCTGCATCCCAAGGACTGTGCCTCGAACAATTCGATTACGACTCAGCGTTTCTGAACGGAACAATGACGGAGATGGTCTACATGAAGTATCCCAAGGGTTGGGATCGTGCTCAGCTTGGCCAAGTCCTTCGTCTTGTCAAATCAATGTATGGAACGAAGCAAGCTCCTCGAGAATGGAACTCGGCAGTCAACAAACTCATGGTCGCTTGTGGTTACTCGCGATCTGACGCTGATTCATGTCTTTACGTCAAGCGTGTCGAGGAGATGTTCATCTACATTACTCTTTACGTCAATGATGGACTCGCTGCCTCGAACGATCAGACGTTTCTGGATTTGGAGATCCAAGCTTTCAACAAGGTGTACCAACTCAAACAACTTGGTTCTGTGAAGGTGTTTCTCGGTCTCGAATTCCTGCGCTCGTCCAAGTTCATCTTCGTGCACCAGTCCAAGTACATCAGGAGCCTTGTTGCTACGTATGGCGGAGATCACGGATCGAAGCACCCAGCGAAGGTCCCGATGGAGCCCAGGTTGAACATGGAACACTCGGCGGAGCTGTTCAACGACATTGCACTCTACCAGTCAGCAGTGGGAGCTTTGCAGTATGCTGCGCATTGTGCTCGTCCCAACATCGTCACTTCGGTTCGTGCAGCAGCTTCCAAGGTTTCAGCTCCTACCCAGGCCGACTGGATCGCGGTGAAGAGGATCATCCGCTACTTGCAAGGTACCATTGACTGGGGACTCAAGTACAACCTCGAGGGTTCGACTGTGTTCGAACTCTACTCAGATGCCTTGTGGGGAGACGACATGTTGACTGGCAAGTCGATAGGAGCGTTCGTCTTGATCATGGCAGGCGCAGCAATTTCTTGGCAGAGTAAGCAGCAATCGATGGTTGCGACTTCAACTACTGAGGCCGAGATCTTGGCTGCTTCCGCAACAGCAAAGGAGGCCATGTGGCTTTGACGCCTGGCTGCGGATCTCAAGATTCAACAGCCTGGATCTACACTTCTCTGGGAGGACAATCAGGCGGTGATCGCAATCACACAGAACCCAGCTCATCATGGTAGGACGAAGCACTACAGTGTGCATCACTTCTACATTCGCGAGCGAGTTACGACTGGCGACATTCAAATCAAGTATTGCAAGACAGGAGCCATGACTGCGGATCTTCTCACCAAGCCGCTCGCTCGCAACTTGTTCGAACTTCATTGTGATGGATTGGGGATGGTATCCCTTGGAGCCTTGACCAGTGGGAGTGTTGTGGGAAATTAAAAGGGTCAGCGGTCCAGAGGGACTTGTGGCATTGGGAAGTTGGCGCGCGCGTGGCGCGGCACCGGATGGAGGCAGATGGCAATGTGGTGTATTGATTGGACTCAGAGGTGGCTTGCACGCGGATACTATCTAAGGCTCTGGTCTCGTTCACTCTCTCCTTCTTCTTTAACACACACTCGATATCTATCTCGCCCATTTGCCTGCTACAAGTTGATTGACCTTGGCGATACTCTATCTCACAATAGGTCATCTATCAACGCCATGTAGCTACAGCAAATCTTCATTCATTCATTGGTACTCCAAGTCCAAATCCACAACACGGCCTCCCGACGGCACTGCCGCCGGCGAATTGATTGACCGAGCGATGCAACAACGATCACGCGCTAGAGACAATATCTTGAAAGCACGTGGTGACCAGGCAGTCATTGCCAACCGAAAGCGGAAACCTGACGCACAGCCTCAGACCGCAATAGGAGAATTGTTTTTAGTGCGCACAGCGAACTTCGCTTGTGCACCTGACCGATCACGCAAATGGACCCCCCCTTGGGCTGGCCCATTTAAATGTGTGGCATTCACTCCGGTCACATCGACGTATACGTTGGAACTCTCTCCACGCTACGCCCAACGACGACTCCACCCCCGCTTTCACGCAAGTCAAGTAAAGAAGTGGGTCGCCACAGACAAAAACCGGTTCCCCAACCGCCTTTTCAACCCCAAACCACTATTTCCGATCGACGGCGTCACAATGACGGACAACATCCAGACAGATCAACAAATGGAAGTTGAAAACCGAGACGACATCGAATACGGCCCATACGGCAAATACGGAGACCTCATCGGGGAAGACGTCACTTCGAGTGCAACACAGCCGACACCTGCGCCAGCGGAAGCGGTCCAAGCGGCACCAGCACCCGTGACTGAAACAATTGCCAACAAACCAGAACAACAGGTGACGGCTCCCATCCAACGGAGTCCCTTGCCCGACTTCGATGAACCTAGCTATGACAAATCCATCACCGTGGCTTCACTCAAGAACCGTGAAGAATGGAGCGAAATCTTACGCCTTCACCACCGTCAAGCCCCGGCCAAGTCCGGCCTCGGGAGCGCAACCCCCCTCCACGTATCAAGAACGTGATTAACATTTCCCGAAACGGGACCGGCCTCCGATACCATGTCAAGTATAGCGACAACAAAAACGAACGCAGCGACACTCTGCAAACGACGGACGATATGGTCCGCGACCTATGGGACGCATACCACGCCGGTTACAAGACGCCACTCAATCGATGGTTGGACATGCACATGGCAGTCAACGAAATCACGCTTTTCGAGGCTCTTGTGAGACAGGAGGAACATGCAGTCGCGGCGAAAACAAACGTGGACGCGACTGACCAGATGAGTATGAACACCTCATTGAATAGGAACGAAAACGCGCAGAGCTCGCTGAAACGGGTCATCTCAACCGTCGACAACTACGGGACCAAGAGGTCGAAGGAAAACAGCAACGCGTGCGACACGATTGCAGCATGCTCGACATCTCAGACGAAATCAACGAAGCTCTCCTCAAGCTCGAAGAAATCCGGACGAGAACAGCCGCGGCGAAGCTCGCGACAACACAGATCGACACGGAACGACGCGAACTCTTGCCCAGGTCAAAAGGCAAAGGCAGGAGCCACCCGTACTGAAGAAAATCCAATCAAATTGGATTTGGGAAGGAGGATGTGAGGCCCGAGCGGCCTCGCACGCGCATGACCAACGACTGAATCTGGCCGAAACCCGGTTAACCGAATATTGGACCATTATTGGCCGGTTTCCCCCTTTTGTGTAGTTCAGTCTCGGTCCTCTCTCTCCCTCTTGGAGGAACACATTCATTCGAACCGATCCTGAAACCAGAATACAGTCTACAATACCTCTTCAAGGACAACGAATACGACGAGTCGATCGGCCCAGTACTCGCGATCCTTCTGTAAGGCCACCGGCCTTACAGGCTAGGAAAATACGCTGAGCGCTCCTGAGAAGCTAGGATCGGCTGACGCTGAGTCAGGACTAGAATGCACGGATGCGCGCTTGAACGATGGGCGTGGATCTCTTACCGCTAAAGCTGAACAGACATTATTCAGCATCCTGTGACACACCCCAAAGGAAGGTCGCGTTCGTCGCGGCCCAGCTCGTACCCCGTTCGATTCAAGAGAGCTTAGCAGCTGATATCGGCCACATCTCAAGCTGGTCCAAAGGAGGAACAGATCCTTACAAGAGCTGCTAGACATCACGACCGCGGCCGGACGGACAATTTCGCAACCGCGGAAGGGACTTGGATCGCCGTGGACTCGGTCAGCTTGAAGCGGCTCGGCCATCTGGCGATTGTATCAAAATACACTGGGAATCATGGCATTCATATTTCAAGGTTATGGTAAGGTAGTGTCCTGGTGGAATGCACACTCAGTCCCTGAAGCCGTCTCCCCTGGACGTGATTGGAAGCCAGACAAATTGACTAATTTGCTCTTCTGTTCCAGTCTCGCTTTTGCAACGCTACACCCTACCGACACAAATGGCTACAAGCACTTTCACCAGCGGTCTAGGTGATGTCATATATCAACAAGCCTTTGAGAAAGTCGGTTGGAAAAATCACGAGGTCCGTGCGCGCCCGTGGACCCGTAATCTGGCAGAGTGACTGGCTGACCCTTGGCTGGATCCGATGCAGTTTTACCGCACGAAGAGGATGATGATCTACGGTGGTCTGTTTTGGGCACCCATCGCGAACAGGTTAGCCGGCAGCACTCTCAGCTCGGAGTTACAGCGTTTCAAATAGAATGATTGACACTAATCTTCTTATTGCATGCAACGATTCTTTATTAGATGGCACGCCGTACTGAACAAAGTCAACCATGGCGGCAAGCTGAAAAGTAAAAGCCGCTTCCAAGTGATTACCTTCTTTCTGTGTGAAACATAAATCTGACCTACTCTGTCTATGCCTTCCACAGCTGCCTTCACCCGAGCGATCATCGACGCCACGACCTTCGCCCCCTTCGCCTGCTGCCTTTTCTACACCTCTTAAGGACTCCTCGAAGGTCGACCCTGGCGAACCCATGCACCCATCCCCACCACATCCCCAACGTCACCCCCTCCCATCGAAGGCATTTACGAACGTCTCCAAGACCGCCTCTGGACCTCGACTTCGCACTCGTGGTGCCTCTTCTTCCCTGCGCAGATCGTCAACATGTCCGTCATGCCCGTCTATGCTCGACCACCCTTCATGAGCGTGGCGAGTTGTCTTTGGTCCGTTTATCTCGCTTCGGCGCAGAGGGTCGGAGCGTTGCCGCCTCAGGAGGAGACAACGCCGACGTTCAAAGGGGTCAAGAGTTTGGGCGATGAACCGGTGTTGATCGTGGCTCCGGAAGCAGTTTAGATAGATGGCAGAGAGGTTCTCGATATATACATAGAGCTTTGACAATTCTTATCTGTCTGGAGGTAGTTACCCTATTATCTCACCGTAGTTATAGATTTATGTTGTACGCATACCCTAGGTCTTCAACACATTTGGAGAAGCTCTCTTCTCGCATACTTTGCTTCAAGGTCACCCAACAAAATCACGACAAAATGCCAAGGCGCATGATCCTATCTACACGTTCTCGTCCTCTTCATCATCATCATCCATCAACGCATGAAAGGGCGACGGTTCGACCGCTTCCACCGTCCAATAACTTTCCCACTGCGTCTCCTCCCGTTCCGCTTCTTCCATCTCACCGCTACCTTCCCGACTCTTGATCCGATCCCTCTGAGTCGACGACATCTGGCTCGATGGCGGGAACGAGGGGAGAGGGGGGAGGAAATCCATTGAATCGTCTCCTAATTCTTCTGCTTCGGGAACAGCCTCGGCATCATCGTCTCCCCTAACATCCTCTCTGTCCTCCTCTTCCACGGCATCCAGCTGCACTATCTCCGTTTCCTTCCCAATCCCCGATCCAGGGAACCTCATCCTGACAGGCGATCCCAAAGGTGACCAAGGCCCATCCTCCTGATCCGAAGAGGGCACCTCGACCTCATCGACCTCTTCCTCCGCCTCCTCAATATCTTCTTCTTCCTCAATCCCTCCCAATCCGTTCCCGCCTCGGATCTTCTTCTTCCCCATCCCACGCGTAGTGATCAATGCAGCTTGGAAAGCCCTCATTTCATGGAAATGCTGACCCAAAGGTATCGACGAACCAGGTTGTGAGTCCTCAATAATCCAGTTCTCTTGATCCTCCTCCCCTTCGTCCGCTCTCGCTTCGTGAGTCTTAGGGAAAAACTCGAGCAAATTCGCTTGCCTTGGTTCAGGGGGCGGAGGAGGTGTCAGGGGCCGTGCTCCTTGCCATGCTGCGTCGAGAGAGGACCATGTTGAGGGTCGACTAGGAATTGTCTCGAGCGTTGTGTTGGGTCGGGACTTGATCGGCGAGTGAACAGCCCACTGCGTTTCGATCTCGTCGAAAGAAACTTGATCCCTGGCTTGAGGTTGCGGTACTTCCTCCACTTTGATGACTTGTCGAGCTTGTTGACGAATCGGTACCGGAGGGGGCGGCATAAGTATCGACGACTCGCTTCTCTCCAACCCCACGGCCTTCCTCTTCTCCGATTCCAAGATGGTCACCTCGTCCGACCGGGGTTGGAAACTCGGGAGGATCATCCCCACATCTCCCCGTTCTTCACATCCCCCATCTTCCTCCTCATCATCATTGTACTCCGCAAAGGCCGAATCGTCAACGCCTCCCCTCCCAAATTGATACGCCAATCGATCGAGCGTTTCTTCGTCGGAATCGCAAACGAGAACCTCCGCATCCGCACTCGAGGACAGGACAAACTCGTCCCCTCTTCCTCCTACAAGACATTGTTGCAGGTATTCCCCAGCGTCGGATTCGCTCGAGTCGGCAAAGGAAGGTTGGGATTCGATCATCCGAGGCTTTGATTGCGCGGACAGAGGGAACGGCTCGTCGTTTTCGGTCTCCAGGTCGGAAGGTGAGGCGGACAACGGGTGGTCGAGTCGAGACTGTGTAGACTGTTGCACACGGTGTCGGATCTCGACGTTTTCCTCGTCACCCAACATCTCGAGTGGCTTCTTTCCCTTGCTCTCAGCCTCCACCGCCGCTGTCGCCGAACTCCGTCCCTTATCCCTCTCCTCTTCTCTCGCTTGATCTTCTTCCCAATCCCGCAACGGCACCAAATCCAACTGTGCCCTGCTCCCTGTCCAGACCCTATTCTTCTTCCTCCTCGCCTCTTCGCCCAACATCATCATCTCGTCGTCGTCGCCATTCTCGTGCGGGTCGTCGTCGAAAGAGAGGCGCGGGCCGCGGCGTTTAGACAAGGGGTTGAGGATCGAGCGAGCGAAAGTATTCGAGGTAGGGGGGGGTAGATGGCTTTCGCTTTCGGAAGAGTGGCGACGGGATTGGGCAAGATTTTTTTTGCCTACGCCGGAGAAGGTATCTTCAGAGTGGCGCGAGGAAGATGGATCATCGCGTCCTCCGTTTCGCCACTGATGGCTCGAGTTAGGTCCACGCGCCTCGTCGCGCTCGTCTTCGTCATCGTCGTCTTCGTCATCGCCACTGGCTGGCGATCGAGCATCCGGTTGTGCCCGCTCTACGCGTCGTCGTGACTGACTAGCCCTGGTCTTGGATGCCGAGCTGGTACTCTGACTAGCTTGTCGACTAAAAGCATCGACCAAACCCATTGACTTGGTCGAAGCAGTACGCGAGCGCGACGAGCTCCCCGAGGCTGCGGCCGATGTTGCTCGAGGTGTGATGATCGCGGCTTTGTGCATCCCGAAGAGCCTGGCCTGGGTCGAGGACTTGTTTCGAGAGGCTGAGGAGGAGGAGGAGGAGGAGGAGGAGGAGGAGGAGGAAAAGGCGGAAGGGCGGTAGGTGTTCTAAAGAACAGAGGCGGGGAAAGCCGAGAATCAGTGGCTGTTCTGCACGGTGACTCTGTAGATTGACCTCGGCGGGAGATGGGTGTACTGACTGTGGTATCATCGAGGAAGCCTTGTCCTGGTGTGAACGAGTCGCGATGTGGTGCCATCCTACCGCGAGTCTCCGTGAGGGTGGCCGCGATTGGAGGTGATGAGAGAAGACAAAGCGCGACCATGCGTCGCGACGTGGGGCGTTTGTTTGACACACGATCACGTGATGCTGAACCGTTCCCTGAGCTAGGACCCCAGAAAGCCCAGCCGGAGGCGCATTTTTTTTTGACATTTTGAGGACCCAAAATCCTGAAAATTGTCGAGGCGCATTGCAAAAATTTGACATTTTGGGACGAAGCGCCGGTTTTGCCCCCGAGGCGCCTTTGCAGATTTTGACATTTTTCCCGTGGGTCGACGCAATTTTGGCCTACCCTGAGCAGCCTACGGCATGACTTTGGGCCCGTTCGCCTTCACTTCGAGACGCGCGTCGCAATGCTCGCGCTTGTACAGGTCACTAGTCATTTTTGTGATCACTTTGTTAGTGCAGTGGCTGCTGTGGATTAGATACCAATAGTTCCCACTGTGATTGAAGCGGCGCCGGTTCCGTTCCACTTCACTTCGTTCTGACATTGAAGCATAGCACGACAACATGATTCCATGCTTATTTCTCGACGAAGACCAGGACTGCTATTTGAACAGACGATGACTTCGATCGAGTATCGCCGCTCATCAACATGACAATCGCCGAGCTCCTCGCCTTCGATGTATCATGTTGCTCCCGCCGACGCATCTCTTCGCACCGAGTTGTCCAAGGACAAGCCCACCCAGTAATTGACCTACCCTACCCGACACTCCAGACCAGAGACGCGTTTCTCGCCACCGATGCTCTGATCAACGCACGCAAGAATGGATATCGACCGTTGGCCGTCGCGTCGATAAGCAGTACGGAACGCTAGCACAACGCTATCGTCATTTTGGATTGCTAGACGGAGTTGAAACCACTGCCACACCATTGGAGATCGGATCTCTGATCTGCTTTGGCCTCGTGCGTGGCATGCAGCTGCGGATGGAGAAGAAACGCTGTCCATAGGAGCTTCGCCTCATCGAGAAAGCATGCTATTTCACTCACATTGATGGCACTGTGCCGTTCTGCATGATTGATTCGACAGGTCATCGAGTCATTAGGCCCGCCAACGATTACGTACTGTCCCACAGGGATCTTACCTCATGTTACCCCGACGAGCGCATAATCAGCACGTGCACACATGCCGAGCAAAGATTGCCGCGCTTCGGAGCGTGCCCGGGCCGCGAGATGCCGCCGGTAGAATCTCTACAAGCCGCACAACTGCCACCGCGGATACCAAGGGCTCAAGTTCAGGAAAACGTAAGTCTGACAACGAAGTAGCGAGCCCGCCAGTAATGCAAGGAAGGCCCTCTTGATGCCTGGAGCCGCGCGCGACACCAGCCGAAACGACGCGCGCCACAAGCTACGTTCGATCGGCCGCCGCGCGCCCGCAAACGCTCGGAGCGCGTTTTCGAGGATTTTCGAGCGATTTTTGGAGCATGTAGAACACATTTTGATAATTTTTCCGAGGCGCATGTGAGATTTTGACATTTTGGGGGCCAAAATAGGGTAAAAAAAACTTTGACAAAAAGGCCAAAAAAAGGCGTTTTTCCACATGCGCCTCTGGCTGGGCTTTCTGGGGTCCTCCTGAGCTCCCCTGGAAGCTGCAGCTCACCACGAACTGGCTCCCGCCTCGCTTCACTCTGCCCCGGCCTACCCAGTTCAGTAATGGAAACCATCCTACTCTCACATGACAATGTGGTCGTGCACTACGCACTCTTCTCCCTCCGCAACGCCTCCTATCTGCGTCAACGCCTCGTCGCTGCGTCGACCTTACCCGATGACGAACACGGTACGAGCGAACGCCAAGCCGTCGACTTTGCATTCCTCGATGCTTCCATGGTCAGTGCACCGACCCGGTCGTTCCACATGAAGCTGTACACGGAGCTGATGCCGCGCCGCTCTGCCCTCCAGTTGACTTCTCGCCTGCATCTCCTGACGGCAGTCTCGCAAGCGTTGCTCAGTCGCTCGAATGGCACCGTAAGAACTCATACGATCCATTCCGAGATACTCTATTCCCTCGAACCTGGAACAAATGTACGTACACACAGTCCGTCTTCGTTCGGTTTCTTGATGCCCTGAGTTCATCTTCTTCCCCCGGCAGATCTCCGACTCGTTGAAACATTTTGGCCTCTCGAACACGACCCAACACCTCTGCCTAGTCCACGTCACTTCCATTCCCGCCGAATCCCTCAATTCCATCAACGAGGCGGGCAAACGAGTATTGGAAAGGATGCAAGCGTTGGTAGATGGCGGGAGTTTGCTCAGCTTGGATCAACTGGGTGGGCATGAAGGAAGTTTCGTGAATGAGAAGAGTCTGAGGAAGGTAGGGTCATAATCCCCTTTCGTGGCCAAGCTGTTCTATTGCACTCTGTGCGACCACTCTCTAAAGCACCGAACTGACCTCGTTTACGATACCCTTCGTTTTTTTGACGTTTGCTCCCCGTCTGCGCCTCTCCGCTCCCAAAGCTCTACAAACTCAACCAAGACCCCCTTCTACTCAAAGCTCAGGCTTCCAACAATCCTCGAACCTCTTCAAAAGCCCTGGATGAACTCGTCATTTCCGCCGTAGCGCTCAAGGTTGTCACCTGAAGACATGGCTCGACGATTGAGAAACCTAGGCTGGAGAAAGGAGGGATCCGGAGTGTTGTCTGGTGTATTTTGTGATTGCTATGCGGGTATTAATATTGTATGTTGTAACAAAAATCACATCTTCTACTGCGAGATACTGTCCCCGAGTCCCGGAAGAGGCCATCAAGCCTCCAAACCAACCCATTGGCTGACCCTCGACCGCCCCTCACTCCCCTCCTCCACCTTGTTCACCACCGCGCCCATCCCCAGCGTCGGTCCAAGCGGAGCCGTACCCCTCGCCATCCTC
The DNA here is from genome assembly GCA_001244265.2 of Microbotryum lychnidis-dioicae p1A1 Lamole. Taxonomy (NCBI): domain Eukaryota; kingdom Fungi; phylum Basidiomycota; class Microbotryomycetes; order Microbotryales; family Microbotryaceae; genus Microbotryum; species Microbotryum lychnidis-dioicae. Next base: position 1,502,719 of record CDLV01000004.1, on the reverse strand, counting down.
TCTTCCTCTTCTGCCTCCTCCCCGAGCTGCACCCCTACCTCCGCCCTCTCAGACCCCTCCTTCCCCTTCTCCCGTTCGATCTGTCTTTCGTCCCACCCCTCCCTCTTGACCTCCTCCACACCCCCCAACTTCAAGCATCCCGCCAGACTACCCCCGACCCAATTCAACAGACTTGCGCTCCAAGCAGGAGCACTTCCCGATCGAGGACCCAATCTTCTTGGTCCCTCCCCATCCTCTGCGGTCTCGGTGTTGTTGAACGAGTTGGAAGAATCGTTGAGGATGGAAATCTGGTTCCTCAGCGGTGTCAACGACGCATACCTCGGTGTCGTTCGTAGCTTGTCCAACCTCGCTCGATACGCTCGTCTCGTCGCCGAATCTTTTCCCTGGGTAACCGGCTTGGACCCCAGAGGTGCCGTTTGCGAAAGCCTCAACACTTCATCGATCTCGTGCCTAAGTCGTGGTATAAAGCCAGGTAACATTGTCGTACCTCCCGTGCATAGAATCGACCGCGCCAACGGCCTTCTCAAGTCGATCGGTAACTGAGGAGAAAGACACAGGCCAAGGCAAGGGTAAGAAAAAGAAGATCAGTCCCTCCAATTTGGCCAGACAGGTCGTCCTTTGCACTGACCTTCAACAAAGCCTCCAAAACGACCTCTTGTAAACTTCTTTCATCCTCGCCCCCGTCCCCACTTTCGAAGATGATTTCCGCTGCACGCTCCCTCACCCACCCGGGGATCAATAACCACCCTTGACCCGTCAAAGTACCCGGTGTGGTACTCGTCGTCCGACCTGCTTTGGCTGTACTGACGGGTAACCTCCAGGATAAAGTCGTCGCCTTCGTCCGTTTCGCGAACCTCTTTTCCATCTTTTGGAGTGCCAACCCTTCAAGATCAGGACGTTCGCGTTCCTCTATCTCCTCTTCGTGCCCCTCCTCCTCCACCCTCTTCCCAACGAAACAACACCTATTCTTGACCTCCTCCACCACTTGCTCACTCAGTATACATTCCGGTACCCTCCCTATCGTCGGTGGCGTAGAGGAATTGAACGAAGTAGGTGGGGGTGCGTAAGAAGCGAATTCGAGGAGGAGCGCTTTGAGTCGGGCGTTAAGAAGGGAGGAGGCACGCGGGGTGGACAGTAGGGAGGGAAATAAGGGTCGGGAGGCGAAGACCTGGAGGGGTGGGAGGGGGACGATGTAAGTTCGAGAGAGAAGAGGGGGGGGGGGTGGAGGGAAGGGAAGGTAGGGAAGTGGAACGCACGGGTAAAACGGTCGTTTCGAGATGACCGCAGTCGACGACGAGTCCGGTTACGTTCCCCGTTGCCAAGAGCGCCAAGACGGGTGCAGACGCAAAAGTGATGGACGGGACCTATGATAGAGTCACAATGAGTCATTTGCGTTCAGGTATTGACCTTGCTGAAAAGATCGAGACTACTGACCTGGAGGTTCTCAAAGAGCACTTTGGCGATCATGTACTTGACCTGAGTCGAGAGCAGTGGGTTCTCGCTGATGATGATCTTGCGTTGTTTCGGGTCGGTCATCAAGTTACTGCAACAAAAGAGGAAAAAATATGACTAAACTCTCCGACGAAAAGCACCACGAAAAAGGTGGGGAGCGTACGTGTACCAAATCCTCCTCAACCCCTTCTTGAGCCTCTCGTACCTAATCCGTTCCCTCGTCTCATCGACCTGATACCCTTCCAGAGCCCACAACAAACCCCCTGCCTCTTCATTGGCCGTCTCGCCTTCTTCTTCAACAAGACTGGTCACATCGAGACAAACCCTCGGACGAGGTTCGCCACTGAAACCGAGTTTCCAAATTCGTGAGCCGAGGTCGAGTACGATGCGGTCCTCGATGCCGTAGAGGGAATGCCTTGACCTGATCGAAGTTTGGTACGCAGGGGAGAAGGAAGCGGACGTCACGGGCCCACCGGCCGGGGTCGATGTCTTACCCGAGGACGAGGTCGTCGTTGTTCGAGCAGGAGCCGGGGTTTGGAGCAGCACGTGGGACGATTTCTGGCGCGTGAGATGGGTCGAGGAGGAGCTTTCCCGGGTTCGAGAAGGGCGGGAAGGGGTCGCAGTGGGTGCGTATGGTGTGGGGCGCGACGATTCGGAGGAGGACATGGTCGGTGTATGACTCGATCAGAGCATGGAGACGAGGCACAGATGAGAACGCGTCGGTGAACGGTTCGGGCGATTGAGCTCGCGTCGAGGTCAAACTGGGGATCACTCGGCGACGTCTTTTGCTACTGAGCGGGATGCGAGGTGGCAAGACAAGTTTCCTCGGAAACTGACGTGAGGGGATCGAGGTAGTTGAGGTTTCCCGGGGGCGAGGAGAGACTGGACAGAGCGGAGAGGAGCTGAATGAAATGGCGACGAGGCAAGACGAAACACGTCATCGCTCGTGACTGATTTGTGATCGTCGCTCGAGACATTCCGAGTCATTCGTCTTTCGTTTCTTGGGTTCTGCCCCCACCCGCATGTGGTCGCAACATCACCCGACAGCTTATTCGAATCGGCCATACCACAAAAACCAACCGCTACTATTAGACTCGAAGCTCGTCAATCTCACCCACTTGTAAGCTGGCACCGGTCACGCTCGTCCCCACCCACACGCCTCTCTGCGTACGACTGCCGATCGATCGATCCACGCACAGTGTTGATAGCAAGTAAGAAAACCGTACACAGAGGCTATTTTCCCACACCCGCACTCTGCGCTGACACCCAGGGTTCCCCATTAGATGTCTAGATATCTATCTTAGCACATCTCGCTAAGATATAGATGACATCTGATCTAGGGGCCAAATATCTTAGATAGATAGATAAAGCCCCGGGGGTTTCCTTAGATATCTTTAGATATCTCAACTTTTTTTGTGTCTGGTACAGCAAAAGAGTTAACTTCAAATTATACTTCTCTGAAGAACTTAAGGAAGCTGTAGACTCCTGTTGCGCTGGAAGGTGTAGTTTCCCTTAAGGCGGTTCTTGCTCCCTAAGGAGCTAGCGAGGACATCCAATTTCAAATCGTATTCGGCTCAATGCCCATGTTTGTGCCGCATGGTTTGGCCCAAGCGCTGACCGCGGGTGAGGCGGCACGGCTTGCCGACGGGCCAATTTGGGAGCTGAGGCCTTCAGACGTTTTTGCTGCCAGAGGGTGCTTCATCAACTAATCACACAAATCACACAAAGAAAGGAGGTGCAATTGCGACATTTGGGGAACTTCGCAATGTACCCGCGCCGTTTTCTCTTCTTTCGTCGCACACTCGCACTCTCACATCTCGCCGAACGACTATACTAGTAATCGATAGTCTTTGCTAAAGCAGCTTGGAGTCGGACCTCCCCACGGCTGAGGAGGAGCTTGCGAGTACAAAATTCGCCACCAACGAAGAGGCACAGACTTACTACTCTCGACTGAGAGGAGGCTCTGCAAATGATCGTTGGCAAGCTAGCTAGTTCAGCTGAGAAAGTAAAGTCAAAGACGTCATGGCGGTCGTTCCCAGCGGAGGTGGAGATTTCGGACGACTCTGACGACACTGATTAGCACAACGATCGGCCTCCGAGTCAATGCATTCTCCCGCTTGACCAAGCAATAATTCGTCTTCCTAGCACTTATCAATACAAGAGAATCAGAAAACAGTGAACATAAAGCCAGCTTTGCCTGTTCATCCACATTTTGTGATACTTAAATTGTGGTACTGGCCACCCAACAGGCTCCCACGAGTCCCAATCGACCGCCTCCAAGCGAAGATATCTGGCATCTTATCTCCTAAGATATCTATCTATATCTCATCTTAACCCACTTAGCTATTAGATATCTAGGCATATATCTTAGATATCTGACTAAGATGGGAGATAGATAGATAAGGGCCAGAGCCCGAATAGATATCTAATATCTGCGAGATCATCTCATCTAATGGGGAACCCTGCTGACACCCCACCTCTCCCCACCTCCTCTCGCCTCCGTCGTTCCCGCCTATTTGCCGCCCCACTTGCTTCCCCCCTGCACCCTCCTCCCCTCTTCCCTCCTCCCCTCTTCCCCCCTGCCACTTTCCCCAGCCTCGATCCCCCATCATGAACCGCCTCTTTGGCGCCTCGTCCTCGAAACCCAAACCCTCCCTCTCGGACGCGATCGCCTCAACGGACTTGCGCATCGACTCCATCGAGGTCAAGATCCGCAAGCTCGATGCCGAGCTGACAAAGTACAGGGATCAGATGAGGAAGATGAAAGAAGGCGCGGGCAAAGTGAGCAGCGACGCTTGAGCATGGCGCTCTACCCGCCTTTGATTCGCTGATCGTTCCCATTCATTCAGTCCGCGGTACAACAAAGGGCTTTACGAGTCCTCAAGCAAAAGAAACTCTACGAAGCCCAGATTGGCCAACTTCAACAACAGAATTTCAACATGGAGCAAGCCTCGCTTACAACCGAAAACTTACGAAATACGATGGCAACCGTCGACGCGATGAAGTCCGCCAACAAGCAGTTGAGGAAAGAGTACGGCAAATTGGACGTTGAAAAGATCGAGGTCGGTTTTCCTCGATCCGTCGATCGAATGAGTGTCAGTCGACCCTTACACCGATGCATCCTTTTCCCTCCCACAGCAAATGCGTTTCGAGATGGAAGACCTGATCGAACAAGCGAACGAGGTACAAGAGTCCATGTCACGGACCTACGGCGTACCGGACGAAGTAGACGAAGCTGATCTCGAAGCAGGTCCGTACGATACCCTACAACCTTCGTCCTTCCCGCACTCTGACATTCTCTCCTTCAACGTGGATAGAACTGGATGCACTGGGTGACGAATTCGAAGAGGAGGAAGCGATCCCGTCGTACCTCCAACCATCGAACGTGACGGCCGAACTCCCCGACTTCATCGACAAACCATCCGTACTCGAATCCGTGAGTCTACACAAAGGCTGATAAGCACTCCTTTCCATAAGAAAAACCCTGAGCTGACGATTTTGCATTCTTATACGCTTCATACGACGCAGGCACCCAAGGAACGATTAGGCGAAGGCGTCGTCTGAGAACAGAGCTTCGGGTCACCGAGGTTATTCTGAGGGTTTTGTTTATGGTATTTCTCAGAAACAACTCGGTGTGTAAAGTATCTCAAGGGTTGGATTCGATGCCAAAGACTATCTTTCTTGATGCCAGTACTTCGTACCTGGTGGTGGCCCACAGCACAGTCTGGCCCCACTAGTGAGGGCTATCGTGAAGCGGTTGACCAGTGATCCGAGGGCGAGCAAGTGGGCCGTGAAACGTATGTGATCAACTCAAGAGGTAGGTACTTTAAGCTTTCTTTTATCTAGGTGCTGACTGGTGGTCAGAGAATCCAAGGAGCTAAAACTGCGCCCAAAGGCGATGCTAGCGTTTGCATTACTCTCCTATGTGGTGCGTGAGCCAGGATGAGTGAGCGTGAGGTCGCGCGATTCCTCGAATCCGCAGCCTCAGCGGCAGATGGCAGTTCGGTGTGTGTCCAGTCTAAACGGGTCTTGGCTTTTCTCCCATCGGTTATACCTAATTAATGGGACACAGTCAACCTTGTATGCCAACTAACGGAGCCTGACATACCCAGGGCCTTTGAAGGGTGGCTGCAGTGATACTTCACCGCCACTTGCTCGCCCCTGAACCAAAAGATCGGCGTCCCGGGCCGACTGAATACTAGGGCTCCCTGACATCAGCAACTTTGCCACTCGCGCTTTAGTGCGATTTAGTGCGATTTAGCGCATTTTAGTGCCAAAAGCGCACTTTTAGTGACATTTAGCTCATTTTCTATAATCTCCGGTGCGCCAAATTGCACCAAGCGCGAGTGGCAAAGTTGCTGATGAGCCCTTCCATCACACGTCACACAAACCCGGGCGATCTGTCGAGTTCGTTCATTTGCCTTGTACTATCAACAATCCACGAAGCGGTACCTACCAAATGCCTATCTCATTCTTAGGAAACGAAGCGGAGCTCTGTCTCGTCTGGGTCGCGGGAGGAGGCTGTCAGCATGATGACCGCGTGAGACCGGACGGTCGTTAGAGCAGTGCTAGCGCGGTTGCCATTGCCGAAACTCGGGCGATGGTGTCCCGCCGATGCCGAACTCAGTTGAGGCATGGTATGGTATAAGAAAGCGGGTGATATGAAAAGAAAGGGCACGAGAGGTGACTAAGGGCCGCCGAAAGACCCAAAGAGAGAGACGAGAGACAGGGGAGAGCTGCGGAGCGCAGAGACGGGGGTAGAGCCGAGAACGATGTTGAGAACGAGATTGACATGCCGAGACTGGAGACTGGAGAACGATGCCGAACGAGACTCGAAACATGTAGAAAGTGAGACTCGGAAAATATGCTGTATTAGTTCCTAGAATTGGTCTTCCCTGAGAACAAGATGCAAACTAACCCTACAAGACGCCCTGCTGGATCAAACCGGCTCCTCCTCATCGCTCCCCTTCCGTCACCGCCTCATCCGCTCACTTAGCCGCCTTCCTTCTGGGCGACTCATTTAGTCGCCCATCTCTCACTTCATCATCCCGTCCGTCCGTTCGGTCCGTCCTTCCGCCTGCACTGCCGCCCTTTTCCTCGCCGTTAACCGAGACACCGAGGCGCAAAGAAAGAGGAGTACGCTCAGTTGGTGTGTTGGGAATGAGGGCTAGGAATGGCGCGTTCATTGGTAATCTGTTTAGAAGCGCTCGCCTGTTTAGTGAAGCCTGACGATGCGCACCAACCGTTGTCTTCTCTCCACAGTTGAATTACACGCTCGTCAGGTACGCATGTTTAGCTTCACAGCCACTTTCGTTGCAATTAACCGACGGTTGGATTACACGCTCGTCAGTCTCTTATTTGGTAGCGTCTGTATTGCCGCAAGGCACAGATCCGCACGCAGAAAAGACGCAGCGCATATCCAAGATGGCTACGACCACGGTGGATTCCGGGTCCGCCACTCATCGTGGCCTTATGGGGCGACCTGTATGGCAATGTCGACGCCACAAATTGGGGAACGGCCAAGGATTGACTCCAACGGGGCGGGGGCGCGTAGTCGGCGCATTCAAGTCCAGCGCCATGGCTGTCGGCAAGGGCACCCTTCGCTTTGACGCCAATGGTGCGCCTCTCGAGCTCCGTGACGTCCTTATCGTCTCGGGTCTGTCCGCCGAGCTCGTCTATCTTGCCAGTCTTATGAAGGTTGGGTACCAGCTGTCTGCGATTTGCGACGCCGCGGGCGAACACTCTGGTCTCACCGTCTCGGGTCCGGCTTCGAGTCTCACCTTCGCTCTCGATCGCAACCAGTACGTTCTCCAGGCGAGTCCGGCCTCACTTCCTCTGGCAGATCACCAAGCGCTGACAGCCACCTCCTTGCCTACAGATGTAGTGCTTTGGCATCAGCGTTTGGGTCATCTGTCCTGGGGTCGTTTGGTAGAACTTGCTAAGTCGGGCGACATTTCCCTCGACATCTCTGCTGTAGCCCGGGATCAACTTCGTCTCCTTGATCAGTGCGATGCCTGCTGTTCCGGCAAGGCCGTGTCTGCCCCCAGTCGTGAGGCTGCTCACCACCCCGCCAACGCACCTTTCGCTCGGGTCTTTGCCGACGTGTGGGGGCCTTCCCCTGTCCCTGCTCTGTCCGGCGTCCGATATCTGTGCGGTATCACGGATGAACACTCGCGTTTCCGCTGGGCTCGCGGCATTCGGCTCAAGAGCGAGGCTTCGTCCGTACTCAAGGGCTTCGTTGCGATGTCGAAGATCCAGTATCCTGGCCCGGGAGTGGCGACCTTGCGCACGGATAGGGGGGGGGGGAGTTCGTCAACAACGCCCTCCGGGATTGGCTTGCTGATCGGGGCATTTTTCACAAGCTATCCACGGCATACAAGCACGGTCAGATGGGCATACAGGAGCGGAGTTGGCGTACGATTTTCAACTCTGTTCGGGCGTGGCTTCATCGTTCGGGACTGCCGTCATTGCTGTGGGAAGAGGCTGCGCAGGCGGCCATCTACGTTATCAACCTCCTCCCGTCGTCGCCTCTGCAGCAGCGCACCCCTGATGCCGTTCTTCACGCCGCTGCGAGTCCCGTTACGTCCACCCGTCGTCCCCGTATTGATTGTGTCAAAATCTGGAGCTGCGCCGCCCAAGTACCGTTCGCTCCCGAACAACGTTCCAACAAGTTGGCTCCGCATTTGCGCCTGTGCTACTTTGTCGGGTACTCTTTGCGCTCTAAAGCCTGGCGCTTCTACGACCCGGTTGGCAACAAGGTCTTCGAGTCGTCTCAGGCTAAGTTCTTCGAAGATCGCTTCTTCCCCGCTGCGGCAAACCCTGTACCTACTGTTGTTGCGCCCGCCGTTCTGTCCTATCCGTCCGTCCCGCGCAGAGTTCCTCCGCCCGACCTTCCCCCTGACGACGACGATACTGTCAATCCTGCGGGCGTCGCACCCGCCGTCGCGGCCGCTCCCGCTGTTGCCCCCGCCGTTGCTGCCCCACCCGCGGCTGGTCTGGTCAACGTTGTGGCCCCACCTGTCCCGCCCTCTCTCGTGTTCTCCAATCCGGGTCCGGCAAACGCCCCTCCCATGGGTGATTGTTCCACTCGTGCTCGTTGCCCCCCTGACTACCTGGGTTTCGCCCGCGCGGCTCACGACTTGGAGTTTGCCGCGCACGCCTCCGTCTCGATCAAGGACTTTGACGAGGACGATCCCGACATCCAGCTGTACTCGTACGAGGAAGCCACTGCCTTTCTTGCCAAAGTCGACAAGGACAACGCCCCTTCCGTTTGCGCGGCACTCACTGGTCCGTTCCGCAACTACTGGCTGGTGGCCATGGCAACCGAGGAGGGCGCACTGGCAGCGAAGCAAACATTTTCCAAGCCGGTTTGTCCCCCTTGCGGGGCTATTGTAATCGGCAGTATGTGGGTCCTCATGGTGAAGCGCAACGCCGAGGGCAAAATTGTAAAGTACAAAGCTCGCCTTATTGCGCGTGGGGACATGCAGAGGCGTCAGGGTGAGCAAATTGACTCGTTCTCGCCTACTGGCCGTGCCGCCTCCCATCGCCTGCTGCTCGCCCTTGCCGTTGAGAACGAGTGGGAGACCCAGCAATTCGACGTCTCGTTGGCATACCTCAACGGCAATCTTGGTGGGGCAGAGATCTACATGCGTCTGCCCAGTGGGTCAGTCGTGCGCCTTCAGCACGCGCTGTACGGACTCGTCCAGGCATGTAGGGAGTGGTACAAGGTCTTCACTGAGTGGATTTTGTCAATGAGATTCACGCGTACCGACAGCAATCATGCCGTCTTCATTTGCAGGGAAGGGGATAAGCGCTGTTTCCTTTCCATTCATGTCAATGACGGACTGCTCACGGGTGATGGCAACCTCGACGGTGTTCTCACTCAGGTTAAGGCGCATTTTGAGGCTCGCAGCACGGACGAGGCGTCTTTCTTCCTGGGTCAGAATATAATCCGTGAGGGCAAAACGGGTGCGGCCATTGTTACTCAATCTCATTTTGCGGATGCAATTCTTGAGGAATACAACATGGCCAATGCGTCCCCGCGTCCCTGTTGTGGGAAATTAGTGGGGTCTGCGGTCCAGAGGGACTTATGGTCTTAGCAGTGGCGCGGGCGCGCGGGTGTTGTGCGGGGGACCGGCAGAGGCGGCTGGTTGTTTACATGAGATTGCGTCTTTTTGGCCTAGCTGTTTTTCTCTCTTCTCCACCACGCACTCGATATCACATCTCGCCTAGTCGCTCTGTTACAGTCGATTGACCTTTAGCGACCCACTATCTCACAATAGGTTAGTTGAAATACATTACCACGCACTCGATATCACATCTCGCCTAGTCGCTCTGTTACAGTCGATTGACCTTTTGCGACCCACTATCTCACAATAGGTCATCTATCGACGCCACGTAACTAGAGACGCTCCTACAATAACAGTCCCACCCCGCTTGCGGCACCGTCGATGCTAGGAACCGTGTGAACTCTGATTTCGACCCCGCTTCCATACCGTACCATGCCATTGTCGGCAAGCTTCTGTATCTGTCCGGCACTACTCGACCCGACATTGCTTTTGCCGTGTCCAAGGCTGCTCGTTTCTGTAACAACTTCAAGGCGGAACATTGGGAGGTGCTCAAGCACATTCTCTGGTACCTAGTCGGCACTCGTAACTTTGGCATTTGATACCAGAAAACCCATCAGTCAATGTCGGCCATTTTGGAGGGTTTTGTTGACGCGGACCATGGTGCCGACCCTGTGACCTGCCGCAGCGTCTCGGGTTACGTCTTCACGTGCGCTGGTGGGGCAATCTCCTGGATCTCCAAACGTCAGACTCTTGTCACTCTGTCGAGCATCGAGGCCAAATATGTGGCCATGTTGTACGCCGCTCGTGAGGGGATCTGGTTGCGTCGGCTGCTGGCCAATCTTGGTTTTGAGCAGACTTCGCCGACTCGTCTGAGGGGTGACAACCAATTGGCTATCACTCTGGCCAAACATTCGGCTTTCCATGCTCGCACCAAACACATCGGGATCCATTTCCACTTCATCCGAGATCACATTGTGGAGGGCACAATCAAGATGGTCTGGGTGCCCATGGGCACCATGGCTGCAGACGTCCTCACCAAAGGGCTCGGAACTCAGAAGCACTATGAGTTTGTACACCCAATGGGGCTTATTGATTCATCGCGTGAAGGGGTGAGTTGGTGTGTTGGGAATGAGGGCTAGGAATGGCGTGTTCATTGGTAATCTGTTTAGAAGCGCTCGCCTGTTTAGTGAAGCCTGATGATGCGCACCAACTGTTGTCTTCTCTCCACGGTTGGATTACACGCTCGTCAGGTACGCATGTTTAGCTTCACAGCCACTTTCGTTGCAATTAACTGACGGTTGGATTACATGCTCTCCAGTCTCTTATTCGCTCATGGTTCACCTCCATTTTGTCCTTCAGGCTGCCGTCGCCGCTTCTTCGCCCATTGGGGGCGGCGCTTTGTCATGCTTTCCGATCAAGGAGAGCTTGTTGTAGTAATTTGATGAAACACCGAAGCCATGCAGTAGCTCTAAGCGCCCCTCGATAAGATGTTGCTACTGCCACCGTGCGATAAAAACGTTCGCCGCTGCCGCGGTCCTTGACCTTGCCGTTCGTGGCCTTGTCAATCCCGTGTCTTCGAACGTTTAAAGAAGGTAGGTACAATCACCAATGCTCCATAACCGCTGTTGACTCTGACAATATCATGAAATGACGACAACTTTGGGATCCCGTGTACCACAATGGCGCGTGGCAATACACCATGACCCGACCCAGCCAACACACAACATACATCTAGCAAAAATCTCCCTGACAAGATCTTCCCCGGATGATCTACCTAGGAAAGACCACCCTGCCCCCTCCCCCCCCTGTAAGGTTTTCGCTTCTGACATGCATACAATACAATCTGTTGTTCTTGACCACTAGGCTAAAAGCAAGTCGTAACTAGAACTCTGCAGTTCTAGCTACTCAGAGGCAACTTATAAGGCTGTTCAGTAAGGCATCGTTTAAGCGCAACAACGGTCCCTTTTTCAGTCCCCTCTTGATGGTCAAGAGGCTCATGACAATGCTCGCTGCAAGATTGGGATCAAGCTCCTGCGCAGTCAGGGGCTTCCTTGACGAGGGAGTCCCCAGGTCTAGAAGGTGAATGTCTGCGCATGAATGAAGACGGGGCTAATTACAAAGTAAAGATGTATAACATCCAAGATAAGGAAATGTTGTGTCATAGAGGGATACCAATGTTGGGGAGGCAGCTTCGGAAAGCAGCCTGAAACTGTCAGTGTATATTGCTGTTTCATCCCATTTCTATTACCAATCACAATTAGTTACTAGTTGTTGATATTAGTCGCCTTGCGCGCTCCTACTCTGCGCTTCTCTTCTTTCTCCAACTCTTTTTACTATCATCCTCGGCTCTCGTACTAAACGTATCTCGTGCCTCGGCTTTAGGTTCTAATAGGTTATGAGCCAACCTGCTCGGGGCAACTCCGACGATATCGGTGGCATGGCATCCACGCCTCCTCCTCCACCATCGTCATCAACGTCGAACCAGCCCTTCGATGTCACCCCCACCACCGTTGTCACGCTCACCAAGGAGCGATACGACGCTCTCGTAAAGAACCAACATCCCGCACAAGCGCAGGAAGACAACGCAATCTCCATGCGTCACCTTCTCCCCCCCGTCAACCCTCCCGCCTTCCCCAATGACTCAAAGCTCACCAAGGATAACTACGTTGACTGGGACCTCGCAATGTCGACTACCTACGCTCGCGAGGTCTGCGCCTACCTTTGCAAGGGCCAGCACAACCCTTCTTGGCCACCCGCCTTCCACACGCGCTGGGAGGATTACGCGGCCCGAGCGCTTGTGTCCTCGCTCACGGTCACGACCAAAGCCACCATCGGGCCACTCATTCAAACGGGTGGCTCGGCGCATGACTGCTGGCTCGCGCTCGCCGCACGCTACGCGCCTAGCGATGCCCAGGCCTACTCAACGCTGATCAAAGACTACTTCAGCATGCCTCTGTGCCCACCCACTTGGTCCGGATTCCATGCCTGGACGAATCGAGCCATGGTGCTGGTAAACCACTTGCAAATGGTCCAGCTCGACCTGGAACAGGCTATCGTGGCGCGGGCACTCGATGACCTGCCTCCTGTTTTTGACAGCTGGCTGACGACCTTCTACACGGTCAAGGTCCAGGATAACAAACTGCCCCGTGTCGAACAGATCTTTGCGTCCATGGAAACAGTCGCCCGTATGCTTCGCCATGACCCGACCCCAGCTCTCGCTGCGAAGCCGGTCGCCACGACCAAACCCTCGGCTTCTGGCAAAAAGGGTAGATGGGATCGTTCAGGCCCAGCCCCGAGCAACTGTCCGGCCTGTGGTCAAGGCAAACACTGGGTGGACAAGTACCCGGACACGCGCAAGCGCGCCAAGTACTTCGAGCTTAGGAATGCAATGAAGGAACTTCAAGGCACATCATCGTCGCAGGCACCCGCGCTCGTGGCCACCGAGGAGGCATCCAAGGATCCCAACATGTCCTTCTTCTCGTCCCCCACGTTTGTCAGCTTCGGAGCGCCAAACATCTTCCTGCTTGACTCGGCGTCCACCTGCCACGTCGTCAATGGCCCCCTAGCACCTACCTCACACATACTGCAGGGTCTTGGGGGGACGGTGAAGGCCTCGGGAGTTGGCTCGGTCAAACTCGTCTCGGACATTGGCACCGAGTTCACCCTCAACGACGTGTTTTACGCTCCCAAGAGCCCTGCAAACCTCGTCTCCGTCCGAGCCTTTGACCGCAAAGGGGTCCGCATCACCTTCGAACGCGGACAAGCCGAGCTCCGCACGCAGCAAGGGCGCATAGCCACAGCCTCCGCCATCGCATCACGCGTTTACAAGCTCAACACTTCGGTCCGAACTCCCAGCCCAGGTGCGATTCACACGCTTGTCACCACCAAGTCCCATGATCCCTTTACTTACCCTTCACCGTCGCTACGGTCATGCCTCTGTTCAGACACTTAAAGTACTGGCGGCCTCTGGCCAGGTGGAGGGTTTGGATTGGACCTATAGTGACCTCGAGTGTGTAGACTTCACCTGCAATGCGTGCCTTGCATCCAAAGCCCATTGTTTGCCGTTCCCCCCTTCGTCGTTCCACGCCTCGGAGCCACTAGCACTGGTCCACTCGGATGTCTTGTCCTTTCGAGAGGAGTCGTTCAGCCACAAACGGTACCTCGTCACATTCGTCGACGACTTCTCAAGGAAAAGTTGGGTCTACCCCATCAGGCACAAGAGCGAGGTCCTTCCGACGTTTAAGGACTGGCTTATGGAGATCGAAAACGAGGCAGGTCGCAGGGTCAAAACGCTCCGCTCAGACATCGGGGGTGAATACGTCTCTACCGCCTTCAATGGTTTTTGCGTGGATCGTGGGATCCGTCGTGAATTGACCATACCGTACACGCCCAAGCAAAACGGTTGAGCCAAGCGGCTCAACCGATCTATTGTGGAGGGCACCCTGGCTTTACTGATCGACTTGGGACTCCCACATACGTGCTGGGACGAAGCTGGCATGTGTTACATCCACACCAAGAACCTTTCGCCTCATGCGGCTCTCAAGGGAGGAGTACCAAATTGTTGCTGGTCAGGCGCCCCCCCGACCGTGGGAGCGCTTCGAGCATTTGGTTGTCGCGCCTGGGCCACCGTGCCGGCTCATTGTCGGGACAAACTCGACCCAAAAGGGATTCCACTGGTCTTTGTGGGTTACGATCGACACGCAAAAGCCTGGCGCCTTCTCAATCTCTCCTCAATGCGCATGAGTTTGAGCCGGAATGTGACGTTCCTTGAAACCGAGTTCCCCTTTGTTGCCGTTCCCACCCGCGTCACACCGCCTTCCGTTCCGGGTTTCTATCCCCGTCCTCCACCTGCCAACGCTCCGGCAACGCCGTTACCTCCCGTGCTCGTCGAACCCACCCAGCCGCCTTTGCTCAACGACAATGCCACTTCTTTGATCCACCTGCTGCAGCGTCCTCCGGAACCAGCACCACCGGAACCAATTCCACTCGCCAAAGTCAAGCCCACTTGGGAGTACGGCAATGTTGCCAAGGTTGGTCCCAATCCAGGGAAGTACGGTGAAATTGACACTCAGAACATCATCGCTGGCTCCCGGACTCGCCGCCAACTTGTTCCCACCCTCATCACGCGGGAAGACCTTGTTGGCGGACCTGATGGACCCACTCCCGCCTTCCAGGGCATGCTCCGTGCCTTCGCGTCCACCAAAGCCGGCTTTGCGGAGCACAACTTATCCGTTGTCCAAGATCCAGCCAATTGGGGTGATGTCATCCAATTGGGACAACAGGACACGTGGGGTGGCCCGGCACACGACGAATTCGATTCACTTCTCAACAAATACGAGGTGTTCAAAGTCATTGACTCCTGTGAGCTCCCCGCGGGTGAGATCCTCTTACGGTCGGGCTGGGTGTTCCGAACTAAACGCAACCAGCACGGGGACATCATCGATCGCAAGGCTCGTCTCGTTGCCCACGGTTGTGCCCAACGCCCTGGCATCGAGTTCGAGCAGAACTATGCCCCCATCGTCAAGTTCACGTCCATTTGGGCTCTCATTGCCCTTGCCGCAGCCAACGGCTACCATGTCCATCAAGCCGACGTCAACAAGGCGTACCTCCACGGCAAACTTGACAAGCCTCTCTACATGCGCATTCCACAAGGCATCAACATGCCTGGCAAGATCCTCAGGCTGTCCAAATCCATCTACGGACTTCGCCAAGCGGGCACCATCTGGAACACGGAGATTGACTCGACTTTGCGCTCCCCCGGATACGTGCCCACCCGATCGGACATCTGCATCTACCGCCGTGAACACGACGGGCACTCTCATTACATCGCCTTGTACGTTGACAACTTGCTGTTGGTTGGGCCCTCTACCGCCGAGATCGACAGGGTTCTCGACGCATTGGAACTCGCATATGGTATCAAACGTCTCGGGCCTGCCAAATACATCCTGGGCATCCAAGTCAAACGCGGGCACAACGGGTCCATCACACTTTCCCAAGAGCGCTACCTTCGAGATATCTTGGCCAGGTTCCAATTCGCCGATGCCAAGCCGGCGGGCGTCCCCATGCAACCCGGTGTCGTCCTCGATTTCGAGAACTCGTCTGCTACCCCTGAGGATCGCACTCGCTACTTGCAGGCCATTGGTTCGTTGATGTACGCCGCAGTTGGCACTTGTCCGGACCTCGCTTTCGTGGTCAGCTACCTTGCGCGCTTCTCGCAGCAACCCGGGCCGGAGCATTGGACAGCCATCAAGCACGTCCTCCGCTACATCAAAGGCACGCTGAACTAGGGGCTCACCTACCGCAAGACCAACCAACCGCTCCATAGCTACTCGGATGCAAACTGGGGAGCCTGCCTGACAACCTCGCAATCGACCATGGGCTACGCATTCATCTTGTCCGGAGCCGCCATTGCTTGGTGTTCCAAACGGGAGCACAGGGTCGCCAAGTCTACTACCGATGCGGAATACCTCTCTCTTTCGTACGCTAGCGGGGACGCCATTCACCTGAGCGAACTCCTGAGCGAACTCGGCGCTCCGGTTCCCGGTCCAGTCGTGCTCTATGGTGACAACCAAGGTTCGCTTGCTCTGGCACAACACCCAACCAACCATCAGGGATCTCGTCACATTCGCATCTCGGAACACTACGTCCGCAAGAGGGTTGCTGAGAAAGAGATCGAGGTCCGCTACATCGCCACTGGCAACATGTTTGCCAACATCTTCACCAAGGCCTTGGGCCCCAAGCCGTTCATCTTCCATCGGATGAATTTGGGCTTACGAGGTGCAGTGGTATGACAGCACGGGGGGGTGTCAGAGTGTATATTGCTGTTTCATCCCACTTCTATTACCGATCACAATTAGTTACTAGTTGATATTAGTTGCCTCGCGCAGCTATTGCTTGGCTTGCGCGCTCCTACTCTGCGCTTCTCTTCTTTCTCCAACTGTCTTTACTATCATCCTTGGCTCTCGTACTAAACGTATCTTGTGCCTTGGCTTTAGGTTCTAATAGAAACGACCCGGGACACGCGGGTCTCGTTGAAGTGGCAGCGGAGTCCCAAGGGGGGAAGCGCAAAAGAAGGGAAGTATCCTTATAGAATCAATCACGATGAGAAGGTCTAGACACCAATAGAATATCATCCTACCCGAACCACAAAGAGCATGGGAGAGAGGACAGAGAGCGGCGCCGGAAGGACCCCTGGTCGCAAATTTGCTCGATCCCAAAAGCATCTTGAAGTCGAGGATGTCTTTTGTCATAGCCCGTGGATTGCCGCAGCGGGTTGCATCATCGATCATCGAGCAGATATCGTGGGGCAAAAATTAGGTTGTCCACGCATGCCTTTGACTATGGAGTTTGGAGCACAGGGATGGTTCAATACATTCCATCCGGTTGTTGTCAGTGAGGGACCTCGTGGTAGCGCAACGGACGCTGCATCCTGTGACGACTCGTAACAGCCTATCACGCTGACAGCACACGAAGATATCCTGCTAGCTATGGAGCAAAACTGAATGATGGCAAACCCAGACTCACCTGTGCAGTAGCCCTTGGCATAAGTGTGCCAGTCCGGAATAATTGTCTGTAATACACCCCGTAGGAGTGTACACCAGAGAGCGATGACGAGAGTATCACAGGACCAAAGTATGTGGAATTAACACTGGACACTTGTGTTAGTCACTGAGGGGAGACTAAGAGTGTCCAGGCGCGCGCTCCCTTCTCATAAGGCCCAGGCGCACGGGCCTTACACTCTCCACCACCTGAACCAAACTCCCTCCCCTCCCCTCCGCCCTCTCCCTCTCCCACTCCTCCAGCGCTCTTGTTTCCTCCAAGTGTGCTTGTGGCTCCCATGTGTTGTCGCTATCCGCCCACCCTTTCCACTTCACTAGATACCTCTTCCTCTTCCCTTTCCCCTTCTCATCCACAATCCTATCTAACTCCCACTCCTCATTCCCTGCACAACCACCGATGCTGGCTCCGTTGCTTCTCGTCCCGGGAATGCCGCTCCGTCATTGTCCGTCCAATGTCGCAGCTTGGATGCGTGGAAAACGTTGTGTGACTTGTCTCCCGCGTTCAGCTTCAGCTTGTAGTTTGACGTCTCTGGGCGAGCTGCAAGGACCTCATAGGGACCATCAAACCTTGGGAAAAACTTGGCTGAGCGTGTTTCCCCGTTGGCTTTGTATCGGAGTCGTCAATCCGAGAGTCAACCAAGACCCTGTTGTAATACACCCCGTTGGAGTGTACACCTGAGCGACGACGACAAGGATCACAGGACCAAAGTATGTAGAATTGACACTGGACACTCGTATCAGTCGCTGGTATGACAATGCCTTCTGATCCACCTTGTGCTCACCTGGACACTCGTATCAGTCGCTGGAGAGAGACTAAGAGTGCCCAGGCGCGCGTCCCCTCTTCCTAAGGCCCAGGCGCACGGGCCTTACACCTGTTGCCGACTGCAAACTCCGGCTCCAATTTCCGTACCTTGTTGCTCTGGTCGGCCTGTCAAATCTTCGCAATTGCCAAGGTGTCCCGAGCTTCTGCAACCGCTGTTTCACGCTGTTCCATAATGGATTCGACTGCCTGAGATACGGTTGAGCCATACACTGGGGCAATTGGTGTCAGTTCCGGTGTGAACCCAAGTACCACTTCAAATGGTGTCTTTCCCGTGGACCTGTTCACGCTCGAGTTGATCACAAACTCTACGGTTGCCAGGTGTTTGGACCAGTCATTCTGTCGGCGGTTGACCATTGTGCGTAGGACTTGAATCACCGTTCGGTTCGTTCGCTCGCTTCGTCCATCCGTTTGCGGGTGAAACGCCGTCGACATTGCTAATTTCGTCCCCATCCTGCCTGTGTACGCCCGCCAGAATTCGCTGGTGAAGAGCTTGTCGCGATCTGATACCAATACCCGTGGCATGCCGAAGTACCGGTGCCATCCATCAAAGAACCGGTCGGCTGTTGTGGTGGTGTCGTCCGTTGTACGGCAGGGAATGATGCGGGCGTAGCCGGAGAGGCAATCTGTTACCGTAAGCAGTGCGTCATTACCGTTGCTAGGTATAAGTGGCCCGACAAAGTCTAGGCCAACTTCCCGCATTGGCCGGTCAGGCACATTCAACTTGTGGATCCGACCGGCAAAACCGGTGCCATGCATCTTCATCGTCTGACAGACAGAGCAGGACTCAACATATTCCTTGGACAATTCCTTCATTCCCAACCAGATAAAGTCCCGTTGTAGTCGCTCGTACGTCTTGTGTAGTCCAAAGTGACCTGTTGCGTCGTGAGCGTCATGTATTGCGTTTTCGGGAAAGTCCCCTGTCTTCGGCAAGAGAATCCGCCCTCGAACCGCGCAATCCCGTCCTTGTACAAGTAGCCTGGGGTGGAGTCGATGTTCTTGATCGCTTGTTGGCAATGTGTATCGTTCAAGTAGGCGTCCTTGAGTGCTTTGAGGAAGGCCGGGTCAAGAGTTGCTTCCGCGAGCATGTTGACGTTGTCACTTGCACCGCAAGTTGCGCAATCTTCCGGAAAGGAGTAGCAACTCAATGCACCAGCCACTTTATTCTCTGGGCCTCGTACATACACAATCTCAAAATCGTAGTCCGCCAGTCATTTGGTCCACCAAGCTTGTTGACGCGAAAGGCTCGGCGTGAAAGGCACAAGATCGCTCTCGAGCCTCACTGGCGACCTAGCTGACAGGTGCAAGTTATATGGATTGCAACTAGCTTCTGGTGTCAGCCCAATGGGGAGGGAACTGAAGAAGCTAGGTGCGCGCGATCTCTATTTCTAATACCTGTGGCCCGTAGTAAGGCGCGCGCCTTACACTCTCCCCGCCTTGAAACAAATCCCCTCCTCCGGTCAAAAATCCTACTCCTTGTTCCAACGCTCCCACCTATCCAATGCCTCCGTATCCTCCAGTGCCTTGGCAGGCTCCCATGAATTGCTGTCTGACGGCCACAAGAGCCACGAGACGAGGTATTGCTGCTTGCCAGCACGGATCCTCTCGTCGACAATGTCTTCAATGATGTACTCCGGCTCGCCACCTACATCCACTGGGCCCAGTCTCGCAGGTTCACGGTTGGGGAACAGGGCTGTGTCGTTCTGGCGGTAGGTCTTGAGCTTGCCTGTGTGAAAGAATGGTACCGGTGCATCATCCCCGTTCAGTTGCAGGGTGTAGGACGAGATTTCCGGATGGGCCTTGACAATGCAATAGGGACCGTCAAAGCGGTCCATGAGCTTGGCTGCGCGGTGTTGTTGTAGGAGCGTCTCTAGTTATGTGGCGTCGATGGATGACCTATTGTGAGATAGTGGGTCGCAAAAGGTCAATCGACTGTAACAGAGCGACTAGGCGAGATGTGATATCGAGTGCGTGGTGGTGTATTTCAACTAACCTATTGTGAGATAGTGGGTCGCTAAAGGTCAATCGACTGTAACAGAGCGACTAGGCGAGATGTGATATCGAGTGCGTGGTGGAGAAGAGAGAAAAACAGCTAGGCCAAAAAGACGCAATCTCATGTAAACAACCAGCCGCCTCTGCCGGTCCCCCGCACAACACCCGCGCGCCCGCGCCACTGCTAAGACCATAAGTCCCTCTGGACCGCAGACCCCACTAATTTCCCACAACACTCCCACTGGTCAAGGCTCCAAGGGACACCATTCCCATACCCTCACGATGAAGTTCGAACAAGTTGCGAGCGAGCGGCTTTGTAAGAATATCCGCAGTCATCGCTCCTGTCTTGCAATACTTGATTCGAATATC
Organism: Microbotryum lychnidis-dioicae p1A1 Lamole; assembly: GCA_001244265.2. Lineage (NCBI taxonomy): Eukaryota > Fungi > Basidiomycota > Microbotryomycetes > Microbotryales > Microbotryaceae > Microbotryum > Microbotryum lychnidis-dioicae. The sequence goes on along the minus strand of CDLV01000004.1, from coordinate 1,482,458 downwards.
GCCAGCCGTAACTCGTTCTTGGATGTAAAAGTGATGCACATTGTAGTGCTTCGTCCTTCCGTGATGAGCCGGGTTGAGAGCGATCGCGATCACTGCTTGGTTGTCCTCCCAGATCAGTGTAGCCTTAGGTTGTTCTAGCTCGAGATCCGCCGCCAATTGCCGAAGCCACATGGCCTCCTTTGCTGCCGCGGAAGCCGCCAAAATCTCAGCCTCCGTAGTCGAAGTTGCAACCATCGACTGCTGTTTGCTTTGCCAAGAGATCGCAGCACCTGCCAAAATCGAGACGAACGCTCCAATCGACTTCCCAGTCGACATGTCGTCTCCCCACGAGGCATCGGAGTAAAGCTCGAATACCGTAGATCCTCCGTGGTTGAACTTCAGTCCCCAGTCAACAGTGCCTTGCAAGTAGCGGATGATACGCTTCACCGCGATCCAGTCGGCCTGGGTAGGAGCCGAAACCTTGGACGCTGCCGCACGAACGGAAGTGACGATATCGGGTCGAGCTCGATGCGCAGCATACTGCAGCGCTCCCACTGCTGACTGGTACAGAGCCACGTCGTCGAAAGGATCCGTAGAATGTTCGACGTCCGACCTTGGCTCCATGGGGACTTTCACCGGGTGCTTGGATACTGAACCTCCTCCATACATGGCAACGAGATCCCTGATGTACTTGGACTGATGCACGAAGATGTAATCTGATGTACGCTCGAATTCGAGACCCAAGAAGAGCTTCACTGGACCGAGGCGCTTGAGCTTGTAGACTTTGTTAAACGCTTCGATCTCCGAATCCAGGAATTCTTGGTCGTTCGAAGCAACCATGCCGTCGTCCACGTACAGCGTGATGTAGATAAACTTCTCATCTACTCGCTTGACGTAAAGGCAGGAGTCAGCATCAGATCTCTTGTAGCCACGCTCGACCATCAGGGAGTTCACAGCTGCGTTCCATTCTCGAGGAGCTTGCTTTGTGCCGTACATCGACTTGACAAGACGGAGGGCTTGGCCGGTTTGAGGGCGATCCCAACCCTTGGGATACTTCATGTAGACCATCTCCGTCATCGTTCCATTCAGAAACGCAGAGTCGAAGTCAAACTGCTCGAGAAACAGTCCCTGGGCGGCGGCAGTGCCAACAAGGCTGAGGATGGTCGATGGGCGTGCAACAGGGGCGAACGTTTCGTTGTAGTCAATGCCAGGACGTTGGGCAAACCCTTGCGCAACCAGTCGGGCCTTGTAACGAGTCACCTCCCCTTGAGCATTCTCCTTTCTGGTAAAGACCCACTTCGACCCGAGAGCTCGAGCGCCACTTGGAAGATCCGAATCAATTAGGACTTGATGGCGAGCCATGGCATCGAGCTCAGCTTTGATAGCTGCGATCCATTTGTCTGCTTCGGGGCTGGCCATTGCTTCCTCGTAGTTGCTGGGTACTGGAGGAAGAGAGACCGACATCGCAGAGCCATACATGACTTGTTGCTCCGCGTCCCGACGTTGACTACGAGTACGGTGTGGAATCTCGTTGTTAGCGTCGATCTCCTCATATCTTCCAGGGTTCCTTCCCTTAACGGCGGGATCTCCATACTCCCATCGAGGACGGTTCTGACGGGCAGGTGGCATCTGCTCACCGTCTACCTGATCCTGAAGTTCGTCAACGACTATCTCGTCGTTATCGACAGGACCCTTCTCTTCATCTGGCCCCACAGGCAGAGTTGTGACCTCCGGTACACCAACCTGCTCTGATTTGTGTTCCAAGACCGAAATGTCGCGCGTCACAATGACTTTGTGGTCCGAGTCGGGATCAACGAGCACACGATAGTTATACTCGCTATCGTATCCGATGAATATCCCCTTAACCGAAGTCGATTCAAGTTTGGATCGCTTTGACTTCGGAACTTGCGCATACACGGTTGATCCAAATGGACGAAAGTGCGAGACCTTGGGTTTCTTGCCATAGAATACTTCATAGGCGGTTTTACCCTCCAACTTGGCGTGTAGAATTCGGTTGGCAACAAATGTGGCGTACGCCAATGCATACGACCAATACTTCCATGACAGCTTGAAGGCTGCAAGGACCGCACGAACGATCGCCATCAACGAGCCATTGAAGCGTTCTACTGTTCCATTCTGTTGCGGGGGTAATGCTTGGAGGATGTACGCGATCATCGCCTCGTCCCCAAACTTCTGACCGAGATCATCGAGTTGATCCGCCTTGTCGATCATGCTCTTCAAGAACTCGCCCATATTCTCGTCTTCGTCGTACTTCGCATTCGAGAGTTCCATCAACAACGTTCGAATCTTGAAAGGCTTGGCATTCCCTTCATGATGCTGGCGAAGCTTATCCCAGATATCCTTGGCGGAGAGCGTCTTGCTCTTGACCATCTTGAGATTCGCATCGTCGATACATTGAATGATCAGGGCACGGGCGCTTCTGTCCTTCTTCTGCAAGTTCACGACCACTTGGGTGTCGGTGACCGAGGCATCCAGACCGTGCATGGTCCTCCACTCAGCCAGGCTGACGTCGGAGGGCCGCACATGCCCATGCTCGAGGACGCTCGCATAGCCCTTGCTCTCGAGGTACGCCTCGACTCGAATCGACCACAGCTCGTAATTATCCTTGCCGAGCTTGGCTATCTTGATCTCCCCAGACTCCTGAGCAATGGTCTCTGATGGACTCATAACCTGTTGTTGTAGGAGCGTCTCTAGTTATGTGGCGTCGATGGATGACCTATTGTGAGATAGTGGGTCGCAAAAGGTCAATCGACTGTAACAGAGCGACTAGGCGAGATGTGATATCGAGTGCGTGGTGGTGTATTTCAACTAACCTATTGTGAGATAGTGGGTCGCTAAAGGTCAATCGACTGTAACAGAGCGACTAGGCGAGATGTGATATCGAGTGCGTGGTGGAGAAGAGAGAAAAACAGCTAGGCCAAAAAGACGCAATCTCATGTAAACAACCAGCCGCCTCTGCCGGTCCCCCGCACAACACCCGCGCGCCCGCGCCACTGCTAAGACCATAAGTCCCTCTGGACCGCAGACCCCACTAATTTCCCACAACACGCGGCGCTTGCGGGTGTGGAGCCGTTTTCGGCGCCCACTTGAGTCGAGAAGAACAAGATCCCCAATGGCCCAAGAGGGTTCATCCTGACGCTTCTTGTTGGACTGTGCTGCCTGCCGAACCTTGGAAATGGCGAGCTGGTCCCGGGCATCTTCGCAGGCTTGGAATCGAAGCGCAAGCAACTCCTCAACGGACGGCAAGTCGTCATCACCGTCGACACGGGCAAGCGGGCAAGGGAGGGCGTGTAGCCAAGCACGAGCTCGAAAGGGGTTTTCCCGGTAGCGACATTGAGAGACGAGTTGATGGCATACTCACAGACAGCAAGGCACTCCGCCCAGTTGGATTGCTCCTTGTTGACAAGCGCTCGAAGAATCTGGAAGGCAGTCTTGTTCATTTTCTCACTGTGACTGTCCGTCTCCGGGTGAAACGCCGAAGAGAGCTGGAGCTTGACATTCAGGCACTTGTGCAGGGCAGTCCAGAACTTGCTTGTGAACAGCTTGTCCTGGTCCGAGACAATGCTTTGAGGGAGGCCAAAAAGGCGGTGCCATCCTTCATGGAAGCGCGCGGCAACCTCCGCTGCGGTGTCAGCTTTGCAGGCAGGGAGCAAACGGACGTATCCCGACAGGCGGTCGATGATTATCAACACGCGGTCAAAGCCTTTGTTGGCGGGCAGCGGTCCAATAAAATCGATGGCAATGTCGGCCATGGGTTGCGTCGGGACAGGGAGCGAGTGGAGTTTGCCAGCAATGCGAGTGGTACGAGCCTTGGTCCGCTGACAAGAATCACATTGTTGGACGTAGTGCTTGACGTCCCGGGACATGTTGCGCCAGAAGTATGCCTGCTGAACGGTTCGGTACGTTTTCATATCACCTAGGTGCCCCTGCACATCATGAGCCTCGTGAAGGATGGACTCACGGAGTGGGGCTAGTGATGGAATGATAAGCCGGCCCCGTAAATACAGCAATGCATCAACAATCTTGAAGTCCGATGTGACCGAGCCAATGTTAGACATGGCTTGCTGGCAGAATGGGTCGGTCTTGTACGCGTCAAGGATCTGCTGCTTGACAGCATCCGAAAGCTTGACGCGGGAGACAGCGGCCACTAGGGTGGGCAGTGGGTCGGTGAAAGAGTATCGACTCATGGTGTTGGCTACAATGTTGTCCTCGCCGGGCAGGTATCGAAGGTTGTAATCAAATTCGGCCAGGGTGTCCAGCCAACGGGCTTGTCGGCGACAGAGAACGGTGCGCTGGGTCTGGAAGTGCTCGAGTGTGGAGTGAACAGTGAGGATGTGGAAGTGGCCGCCAAGCAAGTCAATGCGCCATTCCTTGAGTGCTTCAACAATGGTAAGGAGTTCCGGCTCGTGTGTGGGGTAGTTGCGTTCAGCGGGTATGTATTGCCTGGACCAGTACGCAATGGGGCGCGCCACCTTCCACTCCTGACCCTGGAGGAGGACACCACCAATTCCCTGATTGCTTGCATCAGTCATCACCCAGAACGGAGCGGCATTGGCGGAGTGGTTGGGCGGCCGAAGGCAGTCGAGTGAGGTGACGATGGCCTTGATGGCTTTGAAGTGGCGGACCTCGTTGGGTGTCCAGAGTGTGGCAATAGATGAGAGTCCTTGGCGTGTCAAGGGAGTCAGTGTGGCGGTGTGCTCAGCGAGGCCAGGGATGAACTTGCGGAAGATACTGCACCAGCCCGAGGAAACCCCTGAGTTCCTTGACCATCTTGGGTAGTGCCCAGTCTTCTATGCGCTGGATCTTCTTGGGATCAGCATGCACGCCGGCGCGGTTGATGATGTGGCCAAGGAACGAACACTCCGCAGTGGCAAGGTTGGTTTTGGTTGGCGAGCAGTAGAGTTCGGCACGGCGCAGCGCTTCCAGGACTTGGCGAACACGGGCCTCGTGCTCCTCCAGTGTGTCCGCAAAGATGGTGATGTCGTCGAGGTAGACGAAGCAGATGGTGCCAAGCAGGCCTTGGAGTGCCTTGTTGACACGTCGTTGGTGGGTGGCAGGGGCATTGCAGAGGCCCATGGGCATGACGGTCCATTCGTACAAACCCCAAGGTGTGGACACGGCCGTCTTATGGATGTCTTCCTCCGCCATCTTGGTCTGAAAGAAGGAGTTGGTCATGTCAATCTTGGCCCAGAATTGCGCATTGGAGCACGTTGAGAGAACGTTGTCCGGCAAGGGCAGAGGCGTGCGGTCTTTGATGGTGTGCTTGTTGAGCTTGCAGTAGTCGTTCACCCAGCGCGGGCGATCGTGGGATCCACGTTGCAGCCCTTCTTTGGGATGATGAACGAGGGTGACGAGTATGCCGACCGAGAGGGGCGGAAGCCACCGGCCGCGAAATGTTCCTGTAGTAGTAAGTACCATGCCTTGCAATACTTCTTTGGGAGGGGGTATCCTCGAAGGTTGACAACAGTGGACAGAGTGTCAAGCTCAATACAGTGTTGCACCGGGGATTGGTACGAGTGTACAGGCGGGATATCCGCAGGAAAACGGTTGGCAAAGTCCGCTCGGAGGCGATGGTCAAGCGCGGCAAGGGGGAGCTGCTTCTCGTCGTCAGAAACCGGAGCAATTGCGGCAACCCGCGCGGCAGCGCACGGCTGGGACGACAGCGCCAGCAGGTCTATAGCGTGTATGGGGTTGGCTTTGCAGGTGAGGTGTGGCTGAGGGAAGAGGCCGAGCTCCATCTTGTGCCGATAGATGAAGTTGCCTCCCAAGATGATTGCAAGGTCCTTCCCAAGGGGCGCTACCTCGGCGTACGTTGGTCCTGCGGCCCAGAGCCCATTGGCCAGCTCAAGCAGGACTCGAACAAAGTGCGTGCAGGTGAAGACAGTGGGGGCTTGGTTTTGCATTGCAAGGGTGTACTTCAAATGCTGTTCCAGGGCGCGCCGTTCCAAACCCAGTCGCTGAACAAGCTCCTCACTGAGAAATGTTTGAGGCAATCCCGAATCGACTAGGGTGGAGGCAAGGAGAGTACCATGAGCGCCAGCTAGGGAGACGGTAAGGGGGAAAGGGATGCGGTGCGTACGAAGGATTGTTGTCGTCCTCCGAGTCGCTGCTGAGGCCGGCGAACACGGTTGAATCGCCAGTTTCTTGGAAGGTCCGAATGGCCGCCACCATATGGGGCCCGGGGCGAGGCGCAGGAGCGGTCGACGTTGGCATCAACGGTGTGGCGGACGCTCCCATGGGTGACAAGTAGCGGGGGCAGTTGCGCAAGATGTGGTCAGCGTTGAGAGTGCGGCAGCAATAGCATCCGTGGCTCTGGTCCAGGTATGCGCGCTCGTCAACGGTGAGTCGGGCAACGGGGCGGGGGCCACCCGTGATTGGGGAATGGCCGGTAGCAGCTGTCGCAATGTGGGGTGCAGCCGAGGCTGCAGCGGGTCGCGAGTACGTGGGGCGCTGTTGTAGCGCACTGACCTGGGTCGCAATGGCTTGGCGTCGCTGCGCAATGACGCTCCATTCCTCGCGACCAATCCTCTCAAAGACTTGGTAATCAAACTTGAGAGGTTGGTCCGTGTGTGCGTCACTAAAAACCTCAGCGGCCTCCGGACTGGTAGGGACCACCAGAGCGTCGAGGGCAAGCTTCTCGAGCAAGAGGTCCGACCAGCCAGCCAGCGACGAGACCATGTGGGTGCGGAGGATCCGGCAGAGTTCCGGATTGGTGCCCAGGAGAACCAGCTTGGCCACTTCTTGGTCGGAGACGCCTGGAAGCCAATCTCCATTTGCAGTGAGCGCATCTGATCGGAGAATTCCTGAAAGGCGTCACTGTTGTGGCTGGGGGCTTGGCGTAGATGGTGGAGTTTGGCGAGCTGGGTCCAGACGAAGTCCGCTGGTACAGCCCGGCGAATCAGTTCTGACTTGGACTGAGCGTATGGCTTTGCAAGGTGCTTGCTCAGGCCCTGAGTGAACCAGGTCTTGAGCACAAAGACCTGCAACCCCATACCGGCCCCCTTGATCTTATTGTAGTCGCTCGTGATGGGTGTACGGGCGATGCGACGGTTGTAGAAGTCCAGGCGCATGAAGTATTCGCGCAAGGCCTCCATTGAGGTGCTATGGAGTTGGGGAGGGTCATTGGGTTTATACGTGGGGCTGTGGCTGGTGGGCGTGGGCATGGTGCGCGGGGACGGTGCGATGTTGGCTGGTGAGGCGTGCAAAGGCGGTGCGTGTGTGGGCGTGCTGGGGTTGCTGGGCGTGCTGGGCAGTGCTGGGCTGGGCTGTGCTGGGGCTGGGAGTCTGCATGCTATGGTTGTGGGATCAGCTTGCCTCGACCGATCTGGGCTAGTCGATGGGTTCGATGGTTCGACTACGGCCGGGCCTGATGAACATAGGCCGTATCGTCGGGGTACCAATGAACTCGATGTTGTCAAAAAAAAAGTGAAAGGCACGAGATCGCTCTCGAGCCTCACTGGCAACCTAGCTGACAGGTGCAAGTTATATGGATTGCAACTAGCTTCTGGTGTCAGCCCGATATACAAGAGTGCTGAGATATGGAACACCAGTACTCACCTAGCTTCTGGTGTCAGCCCGATGGGGAGGGAACTGAAGAAGCTAGGTGCACGTGATCTCTATTTCTAATACCTGTGGCCTGTAGTAAGGTGCGCACCTTACACTTGGCTGCTTCATGAAGCCCGCCAGTGAGTGGTGGCCCGTGAGAATTTTGAACCGAACCCCCAAGAGGTTGGCACGCCAGTGATGAAGCGCTTCCACGATTGCGAGCAGTTCCATTTCGTGTGCTGCGTAGTTGCCTTCCGCCGGGTTGTACTGCCGTGACCAATAGCCCGCCGGCATGGCCGTCTGCCACTCCTTTCCTTGACTTAGCGCTGCCCCGATCCCCCAATTACTCGTGTCCGTCATCAGCCAGAGAGGGTCACCCTGCTCTGAGTGGTCAATGGGATGTAGAGATGGGAGGCTCCCCACAAGAGCCTTGATCACCTCGAACACCGTGTTGTGTTCCCCTGTCCAGCCGTCGTCAACATGTGCCCCCTTCCGCGTGAGTGGGACTAAAATCGCCGTCAAGTCCGCCAGCTTGTTGATGAACTTCCTGAGATACTGAACCAGACCCAGTCTGTTGTTGGTCGGGGCCACTGTTGGATTCGCTGCACTTTGTCGGGATCCACCTTGATGCCTTTGCGCGTGATCTGGTGGCCAAGGAAGAAGCACTCAGTGTAAGGCCCGTGCGCCTGGGCCTTAGGAAGAGGGGACGCGCGCCTGGGCACTCTTAGTCTCTCTCCAGCGACTGATACAAGTGTCCAGGTGAGCACAAGGTGGATCAGAAGGCATTGTCATACCAGCGACTGATACGAGTGTCCAGTGTCAATTCTACATACTTTGGTCCTGTGATCCTTGTCGTCGTCGCTCAGGTGTACACTCCAACGGGGTGAATTACACTTTTTTTTTCACACCGGTCAAAGACGCACACTGCCACGTGCGCCAGCGACACACCCACGGAACGAACAAACGACAACGAACGGTAACAGACGAACATGGCGCGTGGCAAGAACTCCACCGCCCAACCAGCGCCACCATCGGCACCAGAGGAAAGGGAGGACAGCTCGGACGATGAACAGGAGGTTGCAACGATGCCAAGGGGCATGAAGCTCAGCGCGCCCAAGCTTGCGAACGGCACGAAACTCACTCTCTCCTCGATCCGCGCATTCCTCAACGACATGGACAACATGTTCTTCCAGTACCAAGTGAAGAACATGCGACTAAAGATAATGTTCATCGCCAACCACATTGAACACGAGGCGCTCAAGGATTGGCTGGTGACGGCGACGGAGGAACGCACGTGGGACAAGCTTAAGGTCGCCTTCATCCGCAAGGCACTACCCTTGGATTTCGCCTTCACGACAGAGCAGCGTATTCGCCACAGCCACCAAGGCAACCACGACTACGCGACGTGGGCTTCGGGACTTCGGGCCTCACAGCTGCAGCTCGGCCAGACCGCCCTCAGCGACATCGAGTTCATCAAGATCCTACTGTTCAACATGGACCCTCAATTGAGCGTTGTTCTACGACAGAACGACCTTCTGTTGGGTACTGGCCTACACCAAGATGATTTAGACTACGTGGCGGCTTCAAAGGCGGCGCTCCCCAAGCTCAAGACATTATCTTACGAGGTGTTCGAGCGATTGGCAAGATCCCAATGGAATGTGATCATAGCGGTTCGTCCTGTAGCAACTCCCCGAACGCAAACCTCGACTACGAGCCCAAAGACCAGCTCTGGCCGACCTTTCGTGACCTTGGCGACCACTCGACGCAGGCCGACAAGACTCACGGACCCGATGAAGGATTATCTCTCGGAGAAGGAGGGATGCTTTAGCTGCAGACGCATCAACACGGATCACCGCGCGAGCGACTGTACAGCCAACTGGCAGCAGGCACCGGATGTCCCGGAGGGGTGGGCCGAATTCGAAAAGAAGACGGCGAAAGCGGCTAAGAACGACACCCTCCATCAAATTGCCGAAAACTCAGAAGACGACATCTCAACGGACGAAGAAAACGAGTACGCCCCTCAGTTCATCTCCACCATTCCCATCACTCTGCACAACAACACAAAGTCAAAGACGTTGCAGGCACTTGCTGACTCTGGGGCCTCTTCCTCCTTTATCGCAGATAAGGTGGTTGAGAAACTGGGGTTAGTCATGCATCGTCTCCCTGTTCCTACATTGGTCAAAACTGCAATCAAAGGCCAAGCACGCGCGTTTCATGTTACCTCGTTTGTAAAGATTCCGATCACGCTCGAGAATGGCGCATGGGAAGCGGGACACACGATTCTGAAGGTGGCTAAACTGCAGGAGCCCTTGGAAGTGGTACTGGGGTTCAACTTCCTTGTAAAACACAAGGTTACCATCGACTTCGCGGCACACAAGATCCTGGTGCCACATCCGACCATGCCTGACGTAAAGATCGACCTTCTTGCGCCGGTCTTCGGACCCCACCCCCAGCGAGCCGCGGCGAGGAATGCCAAACGAAGCGATAAAGCTCGGATCAACTGGCGTGCAGTGATTGCCTACATCGACGGGGTCCAGCAAAGGGAAACGGAGTTGACGGAGTTGCGACGGCGGGAGGCAAAGCTACGGGTCGAGTTCGCGGATCGGTTCCGGGGGATATTCCTCCGGTTTCGACGTATGAATCACCGGTCCGACACCGAATCGAGCTGAAGGACGGAGCAACAAAACCGAACTTGAAGGGTTATCGAGCGGCACACCGTTACCGGGAAGCCTGGAAGCGCCTGATTGATCAGCACGTCGCCAATGGCCGCCTTCGAAAGTTGTCATCAGAGTTCGCGTCCCCGGCGTTTGTCATCCCAAAGAAAGGTATGGATAAGGACCCGTCAATCCAACCACGCATGGTCTGCGACTACCGAGTACTCAACGAAGGGACGGTCCGAGATCGCACACCTCTACCACTTCCGGACGAGATTCTGTCGGTCTGCTCAAACGCGCAATTCTGGGGGAAGATCGACATGACAAACTCCTTCTTCCAAACCAAGATGGCCAAGGAAGACATCCGGAAGACGGCGATTGTGACACCGTGGGGATTGTACGAGTGGACGGTAATGCCAATGGGACTCTGCAACGCCCCGGCAACGCATCAGCGCCGAGTCAACGAGGCACTCGGAGACCTTATCGGGAGCGTGTGTTTCGTGTACCTCGATGACATCACAATCTTTGCCGACACCTTGGAGGAACATGAACGACGGGTGCGACTAGTCCTGGAGGCGCTGAGACGGGCGGATCTGTACGTATCGCCGAAGAAGACGGAACTGTTTGCTGCCGAGTGCTTTTTCCTCGGCCACCAGATCACTCGGAAGGCATCAAGGTCGATCCTGACAAGGTGGAGCGGATCCAACAGTGGCCGCGACCAAGGACGGTGAAGCAATTGCGGGGATTCCTAGGTCTGGTGCAGTATCTGCGGAAGTTCATCGACAAGCTTGCGGATTTGACGGCGGTTTTAGTCCCGCTGACACGGAAAGGGGTGCATGTCGACGAAGGCTGGACGGGAGAGCACGACAAGGCGTTTGAGGCAATCAAGTCCTTGGTGGGCAACCTTCCTTCTCTACATCCCATTGACCATTCCGACAAGGGCGACCCATTATGGCTGATGACGGACGCGAGCAATTGGGGAATCGGGGCGGCACTCAGTCAAGGAAAGCAATGGCAGACGGCCATGCCGGCAGGCTATTGGTCACGACAGTACAACCCAGCGGAAGGCAACTATGCAGCCCACGAGATGGAATTGCTTGCAATTGTGGACGCCCTTCATCACTGGCGGGCGGACCTTTTGGGTGTTCGATTCAAGATCCTCACAGACCACCACTCCTTGGCGGGCTTCATGAAGCAACCAAGCCTTTCACGACGACAAGCTCGATGGACCGAACGACTGGCCGATTACGACTTCGAGATTGTATATGTACGAGGTCCAGAGAACACAGTGGCTGATGCATTGAGTCGTTACTCTTTCCCGGAGGAACCCACAGCCGGCCGCCAGGCGAGCGACAATGTCAACGTGCTGGCGGAGGCAACTCTTGATCCTGCCTTCCTTTGCAAACTCAGGGACGGTTACCGCAAGGACCCGCAATGTCAACAAGCTATCAAGAACATTGACTCAACACCAGGCTACTCAGTCGACAATGGAATCGCACGGTTTGAAGGACGGATCCTCCTGCCAAAGACGGGGAACTTTCGGGAGGACGCGCTACATGACGCGCATGATGCCGCAGGCCATTTTGGACTACACAAGACGTATGAACACCTACGCCGCAACTTTATCTGGTCGGGAATGAAGGATGCATGCAAAGATTACGTTGAGTCCTGTGCTGCTTGTCAGACAATGAAGATGCATGGCACCGGTTTTGCCGGTCGGATCCACAATTTGAATGTGCCTGACCGGCCAATGCCGGAAGTTGGCCTAGACTTTGTTGGGCCACTTGTACCTAGCAATGGTAATGACGCACTGCTTACGGTAACAGATCGCCTTTCAGGCTACGTTCGCCTCATCCCCTGCCGCACGACGGACGACGCGACTACCACGGCGGACCGGTTCTTTGAGGGGTGGCATCGACACTTCGGCATGCCACAAGTGCTGGTCTCCGACCGCGACAAGCTCTTCACAAGCGAGTTCTGGCGAGCGTACATGGGCCAGCTGGGAACGAAACTGGCAACATCGACGTCTTTCCACCCACAAACGGATGGCCAAAGCGAGCAAACAAATCGGACCGTGATCCAAGTCCTGCAAACAATGGTCAACCGACGGCAAAATGACTGGTCAAAGCACTTGGCTACGGTGGAGTTTGTGATCAACTCCAGTATGAACAGGTCGATGGGGAAGACGCCATTTGAAGTGGTACTTGGGTTCACACCGGAGCTGACACCGATCACCCCAGTGGAGGGCTCAACCACGTCACAGGCAGTCAAATCCATCGTGGAACAACGTGAAGCAGCGGTTGCGGAAGCCCGAGACAATTTGGCAATTGCAAAGATCCGACAGGCCAACCAGAGCAACAAGGCAAGGAAACCGGAGCCCGGGTTTGCAGTTGGCAACATGGTCTTAGTCAACTCGCGGGATCGACGACTGCGGTACAAGGCCGATGGGGAAGCACGGTCAGCCAAACTCTTTCCCCGGTTTGACGGCCCCTATGAAGTCCTAGCAGCACGACCCGAAACCTCAAATTACAAGCTGAAGCTCAAGGCGGGGGACAAGTCGCACAACATCTTCCACGCCTCCAAGCTCCGACGCTGGGTAAAGAACAATGGGGTGGTGTTCCCAGGACAAGAGGCAACGGAACCAGCGGCCATTATCGTCCAAGGAAACGAGGAGTGGGAGGTAGAACGGATTGTGGACGAAAAGGGGAAGGGGTCAAGGAAGAGGTTCTTGGTGAAATGGAAGGGGTGGGCAGACAGCGACAACACATGGGAGCCATGCTCACACCTGGAAGACACCGCAGCGTTGGAAGAGTGGGAGAGTGGGAAGGCGGGGGAGGACAAGGCAAGGAGGGAGGGTGTAAGGAGGGAGGGGAGTTTGGTTTAGGTGGTGGAGAGTGTAAGGCCCGTGCGCCTGGGCCTTAGGAAGAGGGGACGCGCGCCTGGGCACTCTTAGTCTCTCTCCAGCGACTGATACAAGTGTCCAGGTGAGCACAAGGTGGATCAGAAGGCATTGTCATACCAGCGACTGATACGAGTGTCCAGTGTCAATTCTACATACTTTGGTCCTGTGATCCTTGTCGTCGTCGCTCAGGTGTACACTCCAACGGGGTGTATTACACTCGGCAGCGAACAGTTCCGTCTTCTTTGGGGACACGTACAGATGGGCTCTTCTCAACGCGTCCAAGACCAATCGTACTCGTTGTTTGTGTTCCTCCAATGTGTCGGCGAAAATTGTGATGTCATTGAGGTACACAAATCACACATTCCCGATAAGGTCGCCGAGCGCCTCGTTGACTCGGCGTTGATGCGTTGCCGGTGCGTTGCAGAGGCCCATCGGCATTACTGTCCACTCAAAAAGTCCCCACGGCGTTATCACTGCCGTCTTTGGGATGTCCTCCTCCGCCATTTTGGTTTGGAAGAAGGAGTTCGTCATGTCAATCTTCCCCAAAACTGTGCCTTCAAACAGATTGACAGAATCTCATCCGGAAGCGGTAACGGTGTGCGGTCGCGAACGGTTCCTTCATTGAGCACTCGATAGTTGCAGACCATTCGTGGCTGTATGGACGGGTCCTTGTCCATGCCCTTCTTTGGAATGACAAACGCCGGGGAGGCGAACTCTGATGACAATTTGCGGAGGCGGCCGGCGGTCACGTGCTGGTCGATCAAGCGTTTCCACAGCGCGCGGTAACGGTGTGGTGCCCGGTGTAACCCTTCAAATTCGGCTTCTTTGCTCCCGGCGTCAGCTTGATGCAATGTCGGACTGGGGACTTGTACATTGATACCGGGGGTATGTCGCCGGGAAATCTGTCCGCAAATTCCACCCTCAGCCTCGCTTCTCGTGCCCTCAACTCCGCCAACTCCGATTCTTTCTGCTGTACTCCGTCGATATAGGCAATCACCGCACCCCAGTTGATCCGAGCTTTATCACTTTGTTTGGGGCTCCTTGGCACGGCGCGCTGTGGCTGAGGTCCGAAGACCGGCGCAAGGAGGTCAATCATCACGTTGGGCATGCTTGGGTGTGGAACCAGGATCTCGTGTCTTGCAAAGTCGATGTTGAACTTATGCTTCGCAAGAAAGTTGAAACCCAGCACCACCTCCAGGGGCTCCTGCAGCTTGGCCACCTTCAGAATCGTATTCCCGCTTCCCAAGTTCCGTTCTCGAGCGCGATCGGGATTTTCACGTATGAGGTAACATGAAACGCGCGCTTTTGACCATTGTAGGGACAGGGAGACAATGCACAGCTAACCCCAGTTTCTCAACCACCTTATCTGCAATGAAGGAGGAAGAGGCCCCGGAGTCAGCAAGTGCGTGCAACGTCTGTGAACCCTTGCCGTTGTGTAGGGTGATGGGGATAGTCGAGATGAACTGAGGGGCGTACTCGTTTTCTTCGTCCATTGATAAGTCGTCCTCCGACTGTTCGGCCATTTGGTGGAGCGTATCGTTCTTCGCAGCGCTCGCCTTCCTTTTCTCGAACTCGGTCCAGCCCTCCGGAACATCCGGCGCCTTCTGCCATTCCGCGGTACAGTCCTTTGATCGATGATCCGTGTGTATTCGTCGGCAGCTGAAGCAGCCCTCCTTCAGCGAGAGGTAATCCTTCATTGCGTCCGTCAGTTTAGCCGGTAAACGTCGGCCGCCCGTCGACGTGGTCGCAGGGGGTCGGTACGAGCTAGTCCTCGTCGCCATCGTCGAGTTGTGCGTTCGGGGAGCTGCTACACCGCGAAGTGCCGTGATCATGTTCCATTTCGATCGTGCCAGTCGCTTGAAGGCCTCGTACAATATCGTCTTGGGCTTGGGGAGTGCGGTCTTCGAAGCGACAACGTAATCCAAGTCGTCTGTGTGCATACCGGTGTTCAGCAAGAGGTTGTCTTGACGTAGGATGACGCTGAGTTGAGGATCCATGTTGAACAGTAGGACCTTGATGAAGCTGGTGTCACTGAACGCGGCCTGCCCGAGCTGGAGCTGTGAGGCCCGAAGTCCCGAAGCCCACGAGGTGTAATCCGTTAGACGTTGTTTCCTGTGTCGAATGGCCTTCTCCGTGGCGTACGCAAAGTCCAAAGGTAGAGCCTTACGTAGGAATGCAACCTTGAACTCGTCCCACGTGCGATCCTCCGTCGCCGACCCGCACCAGTCCTTGAGCCACTCCTGTTCGATATGGTGTGTGATGAACATGACCTTGAAACGCATGCCGGTGACTTTGTATTGCGTAAAAAGGTTGTCCATGTCATTGAGGTAGGCTCGGACTGAGGCGAGTGTGAGAGTGGTGTCGCTCGCTAGCTTGGGCGCGTTGAGCTTTAGACCCTTCGGCATCGTCACGGTTTCCTCTTTGTCATCTGAGGAGCCAGGTTCGTCAGGTTGGAGTGCCGGCGGTGGTTGGGCTGTCGCCTTCTTGGCACGCACCATGGTCGTCGTCGTTCGTTCGTTCTTGTTCGTTCGTTCGTTCCGCAAAGGTGTCGCTGGCGCACGTGGCAGCGTGCGTCTTTGACCGATGTGAAAAAAAAAGTATAATACACCCCGTAGGAGTGTACACCAGAGAGCGACGACGAGAGTATCACAGGACCAAAGTATGTGGAATTAACACTGGACACTCGTGTTAGTCGCTACAATGACTATGACTTCTGATCCACCATAGGCTCACCTGGACACTCGTGTTAGTCGCTGAGGGGAGACTAAGAGTGTCCAGGCGCGCGCTCCCTTCTCATAAGGCCCAGGCGCACGGGCCTTACATTGTCCCGAACTATGCCACTTCCTTGCCCCGCAGTGAGTGGGAACGCGACGCTGACACAAGCCGGTGGACCAGCCAAATCACTCACGTAAACGCAGAAGCGCGGGTTTTGGATGAGTAAACGATATGAAGCAGAGGAGGTGTTTGCTTGCTGGGAGATCTGCGCACCACGCAGAGTCCCGGTTGTTGTTGGCTTTGCGTTCCACCGGTCCGGGGACGACAGCGGCTTTAATTGTCGAAGTGATGAGGGCGAGGGCGAACGGGGTTTTGAAATTGACTCATGTTGTGGGGCTTGCGGAAATGGGTGGGACTGAGCGTTTGAGAGGGACCAGGGTTGGCGTGGAAGAGGGAGAAAGAGAAAAGAACCATTTGGTGGTATATAAATCGAATTATTCAGAACCACCGGCCTTGGTCTCGTTACCAACATCTTGGGCCTCGCCCGCCCCTGGCTCAACCACCGGGATCCCGCACCGTGGTCGTCTGATCGATTCGCCGAACCAAATAGGAGATCCGATTCGCACGAGATCGGCGTTGGAGATCGAAACAAGGTTGTGGCGATGGTGATCGGAAAAGCGATAGAAGGATAAGGATCGACCGACTCTGGCTTTAACTAGCTGTCAGTTACATCTCGAGCGATCGACGGAGTCATAGCTGCCCCGGTCGCATACAGCTCGATCTCAGGAATCCGAAACGCATGGCATTGAAATTACACGTGAGCTGAGAACCAGGTCCAGCAGCTAGGCAGACTTTACAAGTCGTTCGGAAACGGTTCACAGGGTAAATAATGTGACCTTAGTCCTTCGGTGTTGGGTTGAGGGTGATGAGGTTGAACTCGAGCGAGTTTGACAGTTCGATGATCTTCTTCACCCTCACGGCGGTGTCCTGTCACCACAGCATAGCAGACCAATGATATTCAGCAGAGCGCTCATATGCTTACGATCCAAACAAGCTTAAAAATTACCTGTAGCAGATCTTTGGAGATCTTGCCTAGGTTTATGGGTGAATTCCTTCGTCCATCGAGTTCGATGAGGTTGCCCTTGTGTTTGACAAAGGTGCAGAAATGCAGATTGACTCGAGTGTCGAGGTCGGGGGTCTGTGGTGGAAGATTTCATTGTGGGAGGAAAAGTAAGACGACGCTCTGAACCAGGATCGAATTGCTGGAAGGACTTGCAGCGGTTTGACCGCTCGAAGCAGTTTGGGTGTGCACCCGCTCGAGCTCGTCGGTCGCGGTCAAGAGCTGGGCTCGTTCAAGTGGGGTCTTGAGATTTCGGGATGGGGAGAGAAAAAAAATGAATCAGTTTTCACCTCACCTCGGAAAAAACACGCCAAGCACTACTAACCTTGTCTTTGCATTGCTCAAACAGCTTTGTCAAATACCCTGGTTCTGTCGGAGATGTCAACGCCAGCCTCGTCGATGTCAGCTATGTGGGGGCGAGATCTGGACGTCGAGTGCAAGCAAGAACGAACCAAGTGGCACGCCCGCGTTCGCCAAGGCGTGCAGCAAGCCGAATGTCCCACAGGCGTTCGCGATCGTCTGCTTGAAGTAGATGATGTCGGCGACCTGCTCTGCGCCGTCCTCCTCGATGCGAGCATCTTCCTCGCGTCGGACCTTTTCATAGGCTTCGGTGATGGGGAACAAGAGGATCACGGCCTGCGGATCAAAGCGGCCCGTTGTCAGTTCCGAATCTGTGCTGGTGATTGAATGTGGTGTCCACTCCACCTTGACCGGTTGCTTGACCCAGCCCAGCACCTCGGCGTCGAGTCCGTAGCAGTCCTGGAACGAGTACTGGCTCGTGTCCAGTCCGAGCGAGTGGGACCACGTATTGAACGACTCGGGGTTGGATTCGAGAGGGAGCCAGCGTTGTCGTTCTTCGGAGGCCATGGTATTGTACTGGGCTGTCTTGCCCAACGTGGCTGAAGACGAAGCGCGAGAGAAGTTTACGGCGACGACCAGGAGGCCCGCGCGCGCAGAGGAAAGACATAATTGCGCATTACCGCTGATTTGTAATGGGAAATAAGGCGAGCCGAGACTGGCCACATCGTCTTGGATTTTCCAAAGGGCGGAAGGGAGAACGCCAACATGGACAACAACAACAACACCAACAACGCCAGCCCTGCTTCTATACCACCTCTTCGCCCGGGCCCTCCCGATCCTCCCGGCCAAGCCCTCGGCACCACCACCAAATCATACTCCGCCGCGGTCGGCGCCCGCTCTGCTGCGAAGCACGGCAACGCCACTGCCAACGTCTCGACTGCCGTCGCTGCCCATCCACTGATGCACAACATCGAGAATTGTGTCATCATCAACACCCCACCCTCAACCTCGGTCGAGCAAGTCCTCCTCGCGCTTGACAAATACTACCCTGGCCTTACCGGCGCAATGCCATGCGTCATCAAGGGTCAGCGCGGCCTCCGCTTTCCCAAGGCCGCCGATCTCGACAACCTGGTTGCCAACGGCTTTACTGTTGGCAAGACTCTGTGAAAAGTCGAGAAACTGTACAGCTCTACTAAAGGAGGTGTTGTACAATGCACCCTTACGGGCTTTTTCTCCGACCCCGAGGGCCTCTGCCTATTCGATGAGCAGATCGCTGCCTATGGCACGGTCCTCCGCCGTCGCATCCAATACATCGGGAAGACGAGACACATCTCTGGGGTGTACGACTTTATCCTTGCTCTTAAGGATGTAGATATTTTGCCCCCTGCCTCACTTTCTATTGCTCGTGACGGCGTCACTGAGCGAATCCCACTGAGGATCACCGTTGGCATGCGCCATTGCGTCTTCTGCCGCTCCGCGGCTCACGTCCGTAAGGATTGTGCCGTCGCCGCGGCGCGTTATCCACACGCTCCCGCTTTTTATTGTCCTCGCGCGCGAGTTTTGACTTCATTTCTGCCGCCTAATTCGGCCGCGCGTTTCGGCCTGACTGTCTCGAGGCGCGTCTGTCGGGTTCGTCGCCACAGCACGTGACTAATGAGCGCGCGGTCCAAGCGCAACGTTTGTTGTTTGCTCCGCTCGCGCTCGTAGACGTTGCCCGCGTGCATGAATAAATAGGGCTGTTCAACACGATTCTCTCTTTCCCTTCCTTCCATGCACTTGCAAGTCCTAAACGATCTTCACCACTCCAACACCATGTCGTTGAACCCCCTCTTCGACTCATCAATGTCGTACAAGGCCACGCGCCCTCTCGTTGCGCCGCCTGACGCCGAATCGATACAAACAACATCGGTTCCCGCCGCCGAATTCCCCGACTAGCTGGCGAGACAACGTGCGACCATCAATTGGCAACGCCACAAGATCGCAGGTCCTTCCAATCGACCGTCAAGTAGGTTTCCATCGCGTTTGCATTCATGACAGTCAAACAGCGCGAACAGCACGTTGCTCTCGATGTCCATGCTGACTGTTTTGTTGACTGTCCTTCTATGGCTGCTCCTCTCCACACAGATCCCGGCACTCGTCTCAAAGGACAACGTCGCAGAGTGATGTTGGAAAAACACATCTGCAATTATGCCGGAAGCCCAAGACCTGTAGCAGAATCGATGCGTAAGCGGATTCGAGAGTCGTCGATCAAATGCGGCTGCACGGCGGCGATAACATTTTTCCATGACCGGGACGACCCCAGAATATACCACATCAAGATGACGCCACACACAAATCATAACCCTTACTCGTCCGAGTACCTCCTTCGGTCTCGACTTTCGACTCCGGCTCAGCTTTGGCTTTCCGAGGCTATTTCCAAGGGTTTTGAATGGAGCAAGCTGAAGAAGATGATGCGACTATCAGCAGACGAGGCGGAGACTGTGAGTAGGCTTCCAAACATCAGCCATTGCATTTATCAATCCACTGGCCCTGACTTGTTTAATTCTTCCTTCGTAGATCGGCGAACTTGGCTCATCACCGACCGTACCGGAAATACTCCGCGTCAAATACCGGGACGTATACGACAAGGTGCGACAGCACATCCTCTTCCTGTCGCGTCTTGCTGCCGCTGCTCGAGATAGTGTCATCGTCTGGATCGAGCGCTTGCGCGCCGACGGTTGGCACGCCGAGTTTCGCGAAAATATCCGGGATGACGCTGGCCGACCGACGTGGGCGGTGTTCCTGTGTTCTACATGGCAGTCACAAGTGCTTCAGCAATGCGGACGTCTCGTCATGATGGATTTAACGCACAACACTTGTTATGCCATGGACGATCGACGCGCAAAGGTCTACCTGTTCTCGCTCGTGGTCCAGCACTCGCGCGCCGGCAAAGGTGTTCCAGTCGCGTGGATGTTGACATCTCATGAAACTCGGTCAGTAGTGTTAAGCACCCACTCAGGGGTAATCTACTGCCGATGTATGCTTTGTGTGCTCATGTGAATCCCCTACCTGTAACATTGCAGATATCCCATCATAGATTGGCTCCGATGGGTGCGAAGCTCAGTTCCGTCGTTCGCGCCGGAGACGTTTGTCTTGGACTGCTCCGACACCGAAGCTACGACTGTTCGAATGGCATTTGCAGATGCATCAACTCAGCCGCAAATACAGTTGTGTACATGGCATATGCTCAAGGCCGTCCGCAAGGCATCAGTTGAGAAGGTGAGCAATGAAAGTCAAGCAGGCCGTGGGTCCATCTGTGCTGCCTTTTTGACCACGTCATCTTGTGTATCTTCATTCAGGTGTCTTGCCCTCAACAACCCGGCGAAAAACCCTCAACTCTCACCGCCCGAAAGAAAGCACTCGCTGCCGAGCTCTTCAGAACGTTTCTTAGTTATTGGGTGAGGAAGAAGGAAAATTGTTCTCATGCCTGGGTGAAGGTAAGCGACGATCCCTACGGTGCGGCGCGCTGGCCTCGAGATAGTTCCCTCGGCTCATACCCTTCTGTCTGATGATTCACAGGTTACGTATCACGCAATCACCACCAATAATTACATCGAGTCGTGGCATAAGATCTTGAAGTATCGTTACGTTGGCCGCGGGCAGCGATAGCGGACGGATCAGCTCATCCACACCCTCACAATGGAGGCCAAGCCAGCATACCGCCAAGAGATTAGTCTCGTTGTCACCGGCTTTGTTCGTCGGCAATCGAGTAAGGCCGAGACTCAATTCCAGAACACCGCGCAATCAATTGAGTGGAGTCGAGCGAACGATATGATCACGGAGATCGATGACGACGGTGATGTGAGTTGAACTTAATTTTTTTTCGCGTCTCGGGGTCGAGACTTTGGCTGACTCGACCTCGGCGACTTTTCTTCTTTTTGCCAATCTTTAGATCTATGTCACGTTTTTCGGAGAGGATGAGCAGGAGGACGAGGACTTGACCTTCATCGAGACAAGCTACACCATTGGACTCAATCCCACCGACTCGAGCATGATCTCGACTTGCGATTGTCCCGATTTCGTTCGCCACATGTTTCCGTGCAAGCACATGTGGCTTGCCGCGCGTGTCACTCGCCGGCGCGTGGATCTTTGCACTAGCGACCATGCTCCTCTCGCATCTCAAGCATCGTCTCATGTTTCTGAAGTCTCGCCCTCGCTGCCGCCGTCGTCATTGTTGCTCCCTTCGCCACTTCAAGCAATACCCAACAACATTGCCGAGCACGAAGATCGCATTCAACTCTACCGACGGCTCGCTGAGGAGGCCGGACGAGTACACGCAAAGCTGCTTCGGACTTTGCAGGAGTTGGAGGCTGATAAGTGCGACCCTCTCACACGGCTGGCGGACTCTGGGGTGGCGGAGGCTTTCATCGAGGCAGGCAAGTCAGTGACGGAAGGGTATTCTACATGGGGGGCTAAGCAGAGGAGAGTATGAGGAGTATGGGGAGACGGGGGCGAGCAGGGGATTTGAGGACGAATTTGTAATGTAGTACATTTGGGCATCCTAGCCCGCCCCCCTATTCCGAACCGAACCGGCCCAAAAGGGCGGGCAAAAGCAGAGCAATTTGGCTAAAAACATTTTGGCTTGGTCGAATTGAAACTTCAGGTGTGCATATAACGGCTCGCTCCGTCGCCCCGGCGTGCACGTCCTGCGCAAGCACCGCCACCCAGCACTGCCCAG
The DNA here is from genome assembly GCA_001244265.2 of Microbotryum lychnidis-dioicae p1A1 Lamole. Classification (NCBI taxonomy): domain Eukaryota; kingdom Fungi; phylum Basidiomycota; class Microbotryomycetes; order Microbotryales; family Microbotryaceae; genus Microbotryum; species Microbotryum lychnidis-dioicae. Next base: position 1,460,505 of record CDLV01000004.1, on the reverse strand, counting down.
GCCGTCACGCGTCCAGCCCCCAGGGTCCCCTCCTCCATCAGCAACTTTGCCACTTTGCTAAATGTCACTAAATAAATCTCGAGCCGCTAAACCGCTAAAGTGCACAAAATGGCACAAAATGGCACTCACATCAGCAACTTTGCCACTCGCGCTTTAGTGCCATTTAGTGCCATTTAGCGCATTTTAGTGCCAAAAGCGCACTTTTAGTAGCTCATTTTCTATAATCTCCGGTGCGCCAAACTGCACCAAGCGCGAGTGGCAAAGTTGCTGATGTCTGTCACCACCGCCGCCCCCGCTGCCGGGTCCAAGACGATCCCCGCGGCCTCCGCCCCCAACCGCACGGCCAACAAACCACCTCTGGCTATATACATAAGCACGCTAAAAAGTGGCGCGCGCGGCGCGCCTTTGACCCTCGCTTCCGCACGGCGTAGCCTTACATGTTGCCCGCCTGCAACCCGGGTTGCTGGAGGGCCCCAGGACTAGGGCAACTTGCTAATGAGATTGACCTATTCTTAGGGAGTACTTGTGCAATCGCCCACAGAGCTGTCTCTTCTAGCCTCCCCCCGCTCAGCGCAAAATCAGATCCGCCTCAGTTCTAACACGAGCACCAACTATTGTAACACACAGTAACACATTCTCGAATCAATCTACGACATTTGTATCAGACAATGGGCAGGCATAAATGGAATTGCTTCAAGTTCTGACCTGACAGGCTACTTCGAGGGACATCCTGACTATAAGCCCCGAGGCCTTCGTTCAGACGCTCAAATCCGCACCAACATCCCCGGAACCCGGCACATGGTTACGTACACTGCGCGCCAAATTCAGCAAAGAACCTTCGATGAACATGCTCGTGGCGAAGCTAGCTCGCCGTCTCCTCGGCCTCCAATGGCCCCTCCAATACAGGCCGATTTCGACGAAGCCGCCAACCCGAGTGGGATGGATTGGGATGATGAACGTCACAGCGTGTATGGTGGTGGCCATGAACGCGACTTTAGTCCGGCCCCATATTTTTCGGATCAAACATCCCGTATGCCAATCGCGCCTGACTATATTGCAACCGCCGAGCGATTATCATTGGCTGATCTGCGCCAAGTCGAAAGTTTTGAACCAGCCACACGTGGTCAGTCAAAGAAAGAAACGTACAAGCAGTTTGTGTTCAATGACGCTCGTCTAAGGAGCTTGGAACGGCCAGCGCTTCTGCGCCAGTATATTGCGTTTTGCGCTGGGGTAGAAGCGAAAAAGAGGTGGAGAGAGCACAACAGTTTTGAAGGAGTATAGGACCCGCATCCAAGACTTTGACGACATCCTCGCGCGCATCTTCACCGTCCCCGTCGACATTGCCGCCGAACATGAGGAATCGCGCCTATTCAGTGAAATCCTTTCACCCCTGTACCAAGAGTGCCAACGCCCCCTCCCTGAGGACGATGTAAGGACCGACGAGGACCAGGATGGGAGTGACCGTCTTTTAAAATGGATCCAAAAGGCGTACCGCCCTTTTCTGGGGAAACGTGTCCCGGACGATTACCGGGATCAGTTAGAAAGCGAACATCGCACCTGGCAAGCAGCGCTCAGACCATTTGCAACGACGGTGCTCGTCCACGTTCCCGAACCTCCTAAGCCGCCCACCGATGCGGACCGAGAGCCCGAAAGGAAGAAGATCTGGGACTCCTGGATTGTTGAGTGTGCCCACAGGTGGTTGGCGCTGTTGAGCAAACAGAGGGAGACGTATTGTTGGATGCGCAAGAGGGGTCCAGCGGAGAGGGTGCCGCGTTGACGTCAGGGGCACGAGAGGAGGACGCGATATCGGAACACAGTTCGGCGACAGGCCAACATTCCGACCACGGATCAGCAGCCGGCTCGGAGGCCAAAAGCAACCTCTCCGCCCTCTCCGAGCTGACCAGCCTCAGCAAGCTGGAGCGCGGCCTGGATACTGGGACATGGGGCACCATGAGTGTCAATTCACCAGTTAGGCAATGACCGTCTCGAGTTTTCCGTGAGCGTGTGTAGCCATCTAGCTTGTATGTTATGTCAATGGAGATCCTGCATTGCAACCATGATTCACCCGAGGGTACAACGCACTCCAAAGGCGGAAATTCTTGTTCAATTTTTAACCTTAGGGCAGGGCGTAGATACACTACAACAGAGCCCCGCGCCTCCGGAAATGAGGAAGCGGTATGCGACGACATGCTTCATAAATTCTAGGACACTCTTAACAAGCACTGTACAACCGGCGTGGCGATGTGTACCCGCCGGAGGTACACACTACCGGTGCCCTCTCCAGCTGTGTACCCCTGGGGTTCCACGGCTCAGGCGCGGTCCGTCGCCGCCAACGGCCTTGCTGACTGCACTACAGCAAACTTCCACGCCCCCGTTCAAAACTCAGGATGTGTCTGGGGTTACGGAATGGAATAACCTCTTTCGACGAGACCAACGAAAAATTTGTTTGCTACATCCGACTTGCACTCTGAAAAGCCCGCAAGGCCAACGCACTTCCCTAGCTGAATTCTTCGTTCAAATCAGCCTCCGAGCAGAGCAGAGCGAAACTGCACTACAATGAACTTCCGCGCACCCGCTCAAAACCCAGGATGTGTCTGAAGTTACCGAAAGGATTCACCTCCCGCCGTTGGAGACTCGTATATGTTATTATGCAGTGATCTGCCACCGGTGACCGACTTTGCATCCCCGGGGGTACACAAGGCGCAAGCGGGAAAGCGCCTGTGTACTCCTGGGGACACGCAGGACCGGTCCACTCTTCCGCTGTGTACTCCCGGTAATGATCACACCCCGCGCGCTGAATGACTGTGTACCCCCGGGAGTACACAGCTTTGTCGGCGGCACAGGCCGGGTCCCTCGGGGTTACACTCTTGTACTCTTGTCGCGCGCCGACTCTGTGTATGTGTACCCCCGGGAGTACACAGCCCCTACAAGGTCCTTGGCCGATGGACCGATATCCCTGCTCACTTGACTACATAAACTATCACGTCAACGGAGTAGGTATGCGGTGACGTATTTCATTGATTTTTGCTGACATGTTATCGCAAGCACTGTACAACGGAGCGCCGTTGGACGCGTCTGGACCCATGCTTTGGGGTGCTGTTGGAACAGAACAACTACAGCAACACCAATCCTCACCGCCCCCGCCCCCCTCTGGCAACGTTCCCAAACCTGAACCTGCAGATGTCAGCACCAATGCGCACTAAATTTTAGTCTTTAACTTAGCAGAACCTTCAAGCTTGTCACGTACTGCAGTTCGGTGAGTGTGGCGGTGGCGACCGGCTCGTGGGATCGTGGTTGTCAACGCGTCAACGCCTGATTAAGGCTGACATTCATTTTACTTTTGTGCACTGGCGTACATTTCCACCATGTGCGATATGGGCAGCATACAAAAAGCAAAGTTCTTCAATAACAAATAATCTACAGTCAACAAATGCGCCAAACCATCCCTAGCTAGCCCATGGGCTCGTCGAGAATCTCGAGGTCGTCCGAGTCTTCAACGGTTGTCAGCCCGACTCTCCGTCGCCCTCCCCGAGCTCAGCATCATCTTCTTCCTCGACCTCGTGCTCCGATCGTGAACCCAAAACTTCTTCCACTCGTCTTTCATACACATCATCGCGGTCTCGCTCGGCATGCTCCGCGGCTGGATCGGGGGTCAGGCCAAGTTCCCTTCGGAATGCGTCAAGGTCAATGGTTGTGTGGCGCACGTCCACGGCAGCAGGACCTGATGAGCGGCGGCTCGACTCAGTGAAGAGGCTCTGTATTTGAGTATTATTCAGCGTCGAAAGGCGGCGACCGAAATGACGTGGACTACTGCGCAACCGGCGCAACACCTGTTTCGCCCGTCCGGCGAAAACTCCTCCGATCAAACCGAATGCCGTGGGCCGCAATTCATGAACTGCGGGTAAACGGGTAAACGTATTCTGAACCAGACAACCGAGAGATCATCGCATTCGGCGAGCCGATCCAGACGCTCTTTGACCAAAATCTGCTGGTGTTGAAGCACATACCACACCGCAGTGCCAACCTCGCCCGCGGGTGGAAGCGGCAAACGCTGACGCGTTGCTGGGAGCAGACAGGAGAGGCAACACATGGTATGGTCGGTGGGCTTCGATTCAAGATATAGGACAGAAAGCGTGAGGGAACAGAAAGTAGTAAGACCAGGACCGTGATCGATAGCGGCGCGTCAAGCGGCAATGCTGTTGCTCGCTCGCGCTCAGGCTCGCTACGGCCGGTCTACCAGCGTGGTGAGACGGCACGTGACTTAACCACGTCCATCAATGCTACCTTATCCCCACCGCTAATGAGGTAATGATGTAATGTTCTAATTGAGCTTCTTCTCGCTACTAATCTAAAGAAGAAATTGACAATGAGTTTTCCGAATATGCTTTATACACAATGGCAGCATTTATAAGATTGGATTACCCCAATACGAGCTCGCACGTACATGAGATGAACGTGTTGAAGGCCACACCAGCCTCCGTGTTGCGCTAGTCCTCGGGCCATTCAGCAACCCGGGTTACAGGCGGGCAACATGTATGGCTACGCCGCGCGGAAGCGAGGGTCGGAGGCGCGCTGCGCGCGCCACCTTTTAGCGTGCTTATATATATAGCCAAGGTGCAAAAAACGTCGAGTGGAACAGGATCTGGCTGCCCAGACTGAAGATCTGTCCAACAGAGCTCAGCCCGGTTCTCCGTCGAAGACTGCCCGCCCCGAGTTCTCTTTCAATTTCCCTTCCAATACTGCCACTCAAGCTGCCCCCCAGCCTGCCTACAACCAGGGAACTGCCTCTTCCCTCGTTGAAAAAATCCTCCGAGTCCCCCTGCTCAGAGACCACCTCTCCATCCCCAAGCCCTCCTCCAGCCACGCCAAAGTCGATCATAACTCGATCCAAGTCGATTGCTGCCCTCTCCACGCCAGCCACTCGTGAAGCCCCTCCCACTGCGCCTGCCCTCGAAGCCTCCGAGCCGGCCCCAGAGCCCTCCTCGCCCACGCCGTTGCCCTCAGCCGCGCCCAAAGCCCGACCCAATGACGCCAACGCCGACGACGAGGCCGACGAAGAAGCCGAAGACCAAGAAGCACCTCCCAAGGACGTGGAAGACGCTATGGACCAAGATGATGAGCACAACTAAGATCCCAAACGTGTTTTTTGTTGCTGCCAACATGCAGTCAATCAATGACGACCGTAAGCGTGCCTCTCTTTTCTCCAATCTCCACTCCCATAACGCCGACGTCTTTCTGCTGAGCGAAACTGGCCAACCTTCCCCCGGAAGGGTGGCCCAGTGGACTCGAGAGTGTCAAGACTTAAAGCTCTCCGCTCTCTCCACTTTCAACAACACTGCCATACTCTGGAAGAGCGACTCCGTGGTCATTACTATTGATCCCGAGTCGCCTCCCAACACTCTTCGTGCCTCTTTTCTCTTTCCCGGACCGAATCACCGACGCCACCTTTTGTGTGGGTGATTCAAAAGTCCGGGTTGTATCAATATACGCGCCTTCCTCCGACAAGCCAGACAAAAAATGCTTCCTCTCACACCTCAGCACCGCCCTCCAACAAGTTGTACGTGACGAACCCTTGCCGCCTGCGCTCCTAGTCGGGGTACAGGTCGGGTCCGGCCGATGATGCCGCAGGCTGAGCTGCGCTGGCGGGGGACTGGAATTGTGTTGAGTCCCAGCCCCTCGATTCGGAGAACCAAAACGGAACGAATTATGGGGGTCAGGAGATGCGCGACCTTGCCACGGCCAACAATCTTTTTGACACCTATTGGCTCTACCATCCCAAAGGACGAGCACGAGCCACGACAAATCGCTCAGCGCCCGGCACGTGCCGTCGCCTTGACCGCATCTATGTCTCGCCTGATTGGGTCAACCTCTTCCATGACCACAGAATTGGGCTCCTGTCCTTAAATCGACGCACTCAATGGTTGTGGCACGGTTCCAAGTGCCGGGCGCAATCGACATCGGTCCGGGCAAATTCAAGCTGGGTTTGCACGTGATTGAGGGTGACGCGACCTGCGAGTACCTCACTTCCATTGTCCGCACCCTTTACAATGAAGCCCTCCTCCAGACGCCCAACGATCCACCAGCAGCTTGGACGTCCACCAAACACCGCCTGCTGCCCAAGCTGCAGGCTCTGGCTCGGACGTTTGCTCGGTTCCGGAGCAAGAGAGAGCTGACCACTCGCGCTACGGCGCGGCCCTGCGGTCAAGCTCTCTAAGGAACGGTTAGTCGGGCGCGAGTCGGGATTGGCTAGCGGTCACGGGAGTCGCCGCCGAGTCGGTGCTTAGAGTTGGCGTGTTGTGAATGAGGATTAGCAGGAAGGCGGCTATCGGTTATTTGATTAGAAGCGCGCGTTTGTTTAGTGAAGCCTGGCGATGCGCATCAACCGTTGTCTTCTCTCCACGGTTGGATTACACGCTCGTCAGGTACATACATCTAGCACTACGGCTACTATCATATGCAATTAACTGACAGTTGGATTACACGCTCGTCAGTCACTTATTCTTAGTCGGGCAACTGTCAGGCGAGTTGGGGGTAAGTCGAGACCGTAGTTGGCAGGGAGTTGGCCGGGAGTCAACTACTAGTCGGTTGTGAACTCGTTGGCAAGCCATTGGGAGTCGGGCGCTTTCAGCCCCAAGTTGGAGAGTGGTCCACACAATTTCAACTCTCCAAAAACCGCTTGCATAGTGATTTTTAGCACCGCTAAAGCTGAACAGACATGCGCCCGAGGCGAGCCAGAGTTGAGCACAAGTCAGACAACTAACACCTTGCTCTCTTTGCCTCCACCTGGCGCTATGCTCTCGTGTACACAACACTCTCAACTCAAAGTGAGTGGTACAGGATATGGCCTGGATGGGGGATGGGGGGCGTGTCCAATCTGATGCTCAAATCTACTTTTGCAGAACTAGCACTCGAAAACCCTCACCATGGTGGATCCGTTGTTATCGAATATGTCCTCAAACATGTACATGCGTGGATTCCTTGGTCAAGTAGTACGCACTGACTAGCTTGTTCACGGCCTCGATCGGAATCACGGCTGGTGTCGTGGGCTCCGTGCAAACGAACGGCATCAACTTGTACAACAGTCACGCCGGCGGGTATAGTTCGGCAACAACGGCAAGACGTGAACGCCCAACCTTGAGTTGCTTGAGTTTGACATGGGGCGGCACCCGTACAATTGACATGGCTCGACCAATCGTGTACATCGCTTTACGAGTTTGAGCTCCCGTCAAATTGAACAATGTCATCACAAAGCGAGACACCTGCTGCTGGTCGTTGTTGTCTTCACCTTTGCGCCTCGTTGTTGACAAGTAGTTTCGCTTCGCATTACTGAGCGTGGCACAACCGTAGTGATCCCAGTAAACAACTTTGTCTTTGATGCTTCCGACCAACCCTCTTATTTTGCCGTCCCCAAATGCCTTCGTCCAAGCTTCGCACTCTCGGTAGCAGTCCTTGCTGGCTCGAGTCTCGACCGGCGAGAAGAGCGTCAAGACCCGTCCTGGCTCGGGCAGCGACGGTTCAGGCAAAAGCGCTAGCACGAGTGCGGCGAACTCGGGATCGTTGTCCGCCCAGCACTTCTGCTGTTCGTGTACGATGGTCTGTGAAGCGGTGTTGAAGGCAAACACCCAGTCACGGTCAGTCGCAGGCATCCCGAGCAGCTCCCCGCTGCTCTGGGGATTTGCCTTCTTCATCAAGCTCATGCACGGGCTCACGTTCGAAGTCGCGTCCTTCTTGCAGTAGCCGATGACTCGCTCGAGCTGCAACTGCGACACAAGGCTGAGGTTACCGACCCGCTTGATCCATTCCCCAAGGTGGTGAAGTTTGTGAATGGCCAAGGGCATCGCTTCGACCCGGTTCCCGCTGAATCCGACATACAGACGCTCTTGCTCCTGTACGAACCGGTCAGCGAGCTCGTCGATGGTTTGGATGTGTTCAATGCTGGCAGGGCTGCGGTCGAGCACAAGCCTGACGAGCCTGACAAAGTCAGCCCAGTGTGCGACGTACTTGTTGGGCATGCCGGCGTCTCGGAGGACGGCGACGGATCCATCCAACTCAAATTCCAACCACTCGTGAATCTTGTAGCACGCGTTGGCCTTCTCTTGAGGGTTTCGCAGGTAGGTTCCGAATGCTTGGCGTCGTCACCTGGGCACCTTCAAGCAAAGCCGCAGCAGTGGAGAGGATGCGAGTGCCATCTTTTACGGATCTCCAGCAGACAGGTGGAAGCACCGCGTGCAGCGGTGCTCCAGAACGATAGACAGGATTAAACAATAGTAATTCACTAGAACCCCGGGTCAGTGAGCTGGCAAAAGCCAAGGGAGGTTCTAGGCGCGCGCAAGCTATTCAACTAAGCCAAAAGTTCTATCGCCTTCCATTGTACCTCGGGCAAAGGCCTCAGGCCTTGCACCCTCCCCCTCCTGAACTAAACCCTCCCCTCCATCCTCTTCTTCAACTCCCAACACCGAAGCGCCTCTGTCCCACCAAGTTTTCACAAGGTTCCATGGTGGCTTTGTGCTGCGGATAGCCCTCCCACCAAACAAGATAGCGCTCCCCCCCCCCCCTTGTTGTCTCCTCCAATATCTCTCGCACAACCCATTCTTCATGTCCATCGACTATAACTGGGTTGGGTCTGGCGGGTTCTCGATTCGGAAAGAGGTTGGGGTCATTGGCTCGGTAAGGACGGAGCTTGCTTACGTGAAAGGTAGGATGTGATTGGTCGCCTTCGCTAAGCTGCAGTGTGTAGTTGGAGGTGGCAACATTCGCGGCAATAACCTTGTAGGGTCCCTCAAAGCGATCGAAGAGCTTGGCCGACTTGCGGTGTCCCGTTTTAAATCGAAGACGACGGTCACGGGTGTCCACCATGACGAAATCGCCCACCGCAATGTCCGGTTCTGGCCGTCGATGTCGGTTGACCTGCTCCGCTTGCCGCACCTTGGCTGCAGCCAATGCATCCCGGACCTCCGCCAACACCGCTTCCGCTCGGCGATCAGGTCCTTTGCCGCAGGCACATCGGGCAAGTCAGGTCGATTGAGAGACGTTGGCAACAGGCTGGATGAACGACCTAGGACCACCTCAAACGGCGATTTGTTCGTTGAGGTGTTGACGCTTGCGTTGATCGCAAACTCAATGTTGACCAGATGTCGGACCCAATTGTTCTGCTGCTTGTTGACCACGGCTTGCAAGGCTTGAATGGCGGTCTTGTTGGTCCGTTTGCTACGGCTGTCGGTTTGCGGGTGGAACGATGTAGACATGGCGAGTCGAGTGCCCATCAGATTGTGATACGCGCGCCAGAAATGCGATGTAAATAGCTTATCCCAATCGGAGACTATCCTCGTTGGCGGTCCGCAGAAGCGGTGCCATTCCTCATGAAAACGTTCGGCTATGTCCTTGGCGGTGTCCGCGGCCAGGCTAGGTATCAAGCGCGTGTAGCCCGATAAACGATTGGTGATCGTGAGGAGCATGTCGAACCCCTGGCTCTTGGGCAGAGGGCCCACAAAATCGAGAGCCACCTCCTGCATCAGACCATCCGGCACAGCCAACGCATGCGATACCCCCAACGCGCCCGTGGTTGTGTAAGGCCCGTGCGCCTGGGCCTTAGGAAGAGGGGACGCGCGCCTGGGCACTCTTAGTCTCTCTCCAGCGACTGATACGAGTGTCCAGGTGAGCACAAGGTGGATCAGAAGGCATTGTCATACCAGCGACTGATACGAGTGTCCAGTGTCAATTCTACATACTTTGGTCCTGTGATCCTTGTCGTCGTCGCTCAGGTGTACACTCCAACGGGGTCTATTACACTTTTTTTTTCACACCGGTCAAAGACGCACACTGCCACGTGCGCCAGCGACACACCCGCGGAACGAACGAACGACAACGAACGGTAACGGACGAACATGGCGCGTGGCAAGAAATCCACCGCCCAACCAGCGCCATCATCCGCGCCAGAGGAAAAGGAGGACAGCTCGGACGATGAGCAGGAGGGATGCTTTAGCTGCAGACGCATCAACACGGATCACCGCGCGAGCGACTGTACAGCCAACTGGCAGCAGGCACCGGATGTCCCGGAGGGGTGGGCCGAATTCGAAAAGAAGACGGCGAAAGCGGCTAAGAACGACACCCTCCATCAAATTGCCGAAAACTCAGAAGACGACATCTCAACGGACGAAGAAAACGAGTACGCCCCTCAGTTCATCTCCACCATTCCCATCACTCTGCACAACAACACAAAGTCAAAGACGTTGCAGGCACTTGCTGACTCTGGGGCCTCTTCCTCCTTTATCGCAGATAAGGTGGTTGAGAAACTGGGGTTAGTCATGCATCGTCTCCCTGTTCCTACATTGGTCAAAACTGCAATCAAAGGCCAAGCACGCGCGTTTCATGTTACCTCGTTTGTAAAGATTCCGATCACGCTCGAGAATGGCGCATGGGAAGCGGGACACACGATTCTGAAGGTGGCTAAACTGCAGGAGCCCTTGGAAGTGGTACTGGGGTTCAACTTCCTTGTAAAACACAAGGTTACCATCGACTTCGCGGCACACAAGATCCTGGTGCCACATCCGACCATGCCTGACGTAAAGATCGACCTTCTTGCGCCGGTCTTCGGACCCCACCCCCAGCGAGCCGCGGTGAGGAATGCCAAACGAAGCGATAAAGCTCGGATCAACTGGCGTGCAGTGATTGCCTACATCGACGGGGTCCAGCAAAGGGAAACGGAGTTGACGGAGTTGCGACGGCGGGAGGCAAAGCTACGGGTCGAGTTCGCGGATCGGTTCCCGGGGATATTCCTCCGGTTTCGACGTATGAATCACCGGTCCGACACCGAATCGAGCTGAAGGACGGAGCAACAAAACCGAACTTGAAGGGTTATCGAGCGGCACACCGTTACCGGGAAGCCTGGAAGCGCCTGATTGATCAGCACGTCGCCAATGGCCGCCTTTGAAAGTCGTCATCAGAGTTCGCGTCCCCGGCGTTTGTCATCCCAAAGAAAGGTATGGATAAGGACCCGTCAATCCAACCACGCATGGTCTGTGACTACCGAGTACTCAACGAAGGGACGGTCCGAGATCGCACACCTCTACCACTTCCGGACGAGATTCTGTCGGTCTCCTCAAACGCGCGATTCTGGGGGAAGATCGACATGACAAACTCCTTCTTCCAAACCAAGATGGCCGAGGAAGACATCCGGAAGACGGCGATTGTGACACCGTGGGATTGTACGAGTGGACGGTAATGCCAATGGGACTCTGCAACGCCCCGGCAACGCATCAGCGCCGAGTCAACGAGGCACTCGGAGACCTTATCGGGAGCGTGTGTTTCGTGTACCTCGATGACATCACAATCTTTGCCGACACCTTGGAGGAACATGAACGACGGGTGCGACTAGTCCTGGAGGCGCTGAGACGGGCGGATCTGTACGTATCGCCGAAGAAGACGGAACTGTTTGCTGCCGAGTGCTTTTTCCTCGGCCACCAGATCACTCGGGAAGGCATCAAGGTCGATCCTGACAAGGTGGAGCCGATCGAACAGTGGCCGCGACCAAGGACGGTGAAGCAATTGCGGGGATTCCTAGGTCTGGTGCAGTATCTGCGGAAGTTCATCGACAAGCTTGCGGATTTGACGGCGGTTTTAGTCCCGCTGACACGGAAAGGGGTGCATGTCGACGAAGGCTGGACGGGAGGGCACGACAAGGCGTTTGAGGCAATCAAGTCCTTGGTGGGCAACCTTCCTTCTCTACATCCCATTGACCATTCCGACAAGGGCGACCCATTATGGCTGATGACGGACGCGAGCAATTGGGGAATCGGGGCGGCACTCAGTCAAGGAAAGCAATGGCAGACGGCCATGCCGGCAGGCTATTGGTCACGACAGTACAACCCAGCGGAAGGCAACTATGCAGCCCACGAGATGGAATTGCTTGCAATTGTGGACGCCCTTCATCACTGGCGGCGGACCTTTTGGGTGTTCGATTCAAGATCCTCACAGACCACCACTCCTTGGCGGGCTTCATGAAGCAACCAAGCCTTTCATGACGACAAGCTCGATGGACCGAACGACTGGCCGATTACGACTTCGAGATTGTATATGTACGAGGTCCAGAGAACACAGTGGCTGATGCATTGAGTCGTTACTCCTTTCCGGAGGAACCCACAGCCGGCCGCCAGGCGAGCGACAATGTCAATGTGCTGGCGGAGGCAACTCTCGATCCTGCCTTCCTTTGCAAACTCAGGGACGTTTACCGCAAGGACCCGCAATGTCAACAAGCTATCAAGAACATTGACTCAACACCAGGCTACTCAGTCGACAATGGAATCGCACGGTTCGAAGGACGGATCCTCCTGCCAAAGACGGGGAACTTTCGGGAGGACGCGCTACATGACGCGCATGATGCCGCAGGCCATTTTGGACTACACAAGACGTATGAACACCTACGCCGCAACTTTATCTGGTCGGGAATGAAGGATGCATGCAAAGATTACGTTGAGTCCTGTGCTGCTTGTCAGACAATGAAGATGCATGGCACCGGTTTTGCCGGTCGGATCCACAATTTGAATGTGCCTGACCGGCCAATGCGGGAAGTTGGCCTAGACTTTGTCGGGCCACTTGTACCTAGCAATGGTAATGACGCACTGCTTACGGTAACAGATCGCCTTTCAGGCTACGTTCGCCTCATCCCCTGCCGCACGACGGACGACGCGACTACCACGGCGGACCGGTTCTTTGAGGGGTGGCATCGACACTTCGGCATGCCACGAGTGCTGGTCTCCGACCGCGACAAGCTCTTCACAAGCGAGTTCTGGCGAGCGTACATGGGCCAGCTGGGAACGAAACTGGCAACATCGACGTCTTTCCACCCACAAACGGATGGCCAAAGCGAGCAAACAAATCGGACCGTGATCCAAGTCCTGCAAACAATGGTCAACCGACGGCAAAATGACTGGTCAAAGCACTTGGCTACGGTGGAGTTTGTGATCAACTCCAGTATGAACAGGTCGATGGGGAAGACGCCATTTGAAGTGGTACTTGGGTTCACGCCGGAGCTGACACCGATCACCCCAGTGGAGGGCTCAACCACGTCACAGGCAGTCAAATCCATCGTGGAACAACGTGAAGCAGCGGTTGCGGAAGCCCGAGACAATTTGGCAATTGCAAAGATCCGACAGGCCAACCAGAGCAACAAGGCAAGGAAACCGGAGCCCGGGTTTGCAGTTGGCAACATGGTCTTAGTCGACTCGCGGGATCGACGACTGCGGTACAAGGCCGATGGGGAAGCACGGTCAGCCAAACTCTTTCCCCGGTTTGACGGCCCCTACGAAGTCCTAGCAGCACGACCCGAAACCTCAAATTACAAGCTGAAGCTCAAGGCGGGGACAAGTCGCACAACGTCTTCCACGCCTCCAAGCTCCGACGCTGGGTAAAGAACAATGGGGTGGTGTTCCCAGGACGAGAGGCAACGGAACCAGCGGCCATTATCGTCCAAGGAAACGAGGAGTGGGAGGTAGAACGGATTGTGGACGAAAAGGGGAAGGGGTCAAGGAAGAGGTTCTTGGTGAAATGGAAGGGGTGGGCAGACAGCGACAACACATGGGAGCCATGCTCACACCTGGAAGACACCGCAGCGTTGGAAGAGTGGGAGAGTGGGAAGGCGGGGGAGGACAAGGCAAGGAGGGGAGGGTGTAAGGAGGGAGGGGAGTTTGGTTTAGGTGGTGGAGAGTGTAAGGCCCGTGCGCCTGCGCCTTAGGAAGAGGGGACGCGCGCCTGGGCACTCTTAGTCTCTCTCCAGCGACTGATACGAGTGTCCAGGTGAGCACAAGGTGGATCAGAAGGCATTGTCATACCAGCGACTGATACGAGTGTCCAGTGTCAATTCTACATACTTTGGTCCTGTGATCCTTGTCGTTGTCGCTCAGGTGTACACTCCAACGGGGTGTATTACAGGTTGTTGCTTTGGTACGTTGACATACATGAGACATAGGTGTCGCATGATGTTCGCAGCCGCGGCCAGAAGAAAGTCCGAGACACCTGATGGAAGGTCTTGCGCGGGCTGAAGTGAGCCAGCGCGTCGTGAGTGTCGTGTAAGATGTCCTCCCAAAGCTGTGGCACCGCAGGTACAACCATCCTACCCTCGAAATACAGCACCCCATCCACACAAGAGAACCCTGGCGACGAGTCGAGATTGCGCTTGACCTGCTGGCAAAAGGGATCGGAGTCATAGCCCTCCACAAGGCGGCCCCGCAGCTGTGTGTCGACGTCCATCTCTGAAACCGCCTGTACGGAATCAGGCTCCCCCTGCGGGAAAGAGTACCGGCTCATTGCGTCTGCCACGGTGTTCTTGCCTCCCGGAATGTAGGTGATATCGAAATCGTAGTCGGCTAGACGTTCAACCCAGCGGGCCTGACACTTTGATAGATTTTCCTGCGTCTTGAGGTACTTCAGCGATTTGTGGTCAGAAAGGACATGGAAGTGGACACCCATCAAGTTGACTCGCCACTGACGCAGGGCGTCCACGACCGCCAAAAGCTCCTGTTCATGGGTCGGGTAGTTGACCTCCGCACTGATGTACTGACGAGACCAATACGCCACCGGGTGTGCCTTGCGCCAATCCTGCCCCTGAAGCAACATGGCGCCTATCCCAACGTTACTTGCGTCCGTCATAACCCAGAGGGATCAGCGGAATCCGTGTGGTTGATCGGCTTGAGACATGGCAGCGAGGTGACGATGGCCTTTATGGCGTTGAAGTGTCGCTCTTGCTCGGCACTCCACATGAGTCGGACATTGGCGTTCTTCGACGTTAAATCCGCCAGAGGTTTGGTATGTTGGGCCAGACCATTGATGAACTTGCGCAAGTATTGAACGAGGCCCAGGAACCCCCGCAGCTCTGTGACAGTCCGCGGACGCGGCCACTCTACAATTCGCTCCACCTTCGACTGATCTGCCGCAATCCCGTTTCGCGAAATGACATGCCCCAAAAAGTCGCAAGACGTTCGAAAAAGTTCGGTCTTCTTGGCAAACAATACAGATCGGCCCGCCGCAGCGCCCTCGAGTACCTCCTTGACGTGGGTTTGATGATCCTCCATGGTATCCGAGAAGATAGTGATGTTGTCAAGGTAGGCGAAGCAGCTCTTGCCGATGAGACTAGACAGGGCCTCGTTGACCCGGCGTTGATGCGTCGCCGGCGCGTTTGACAGGCCCATCAGCATGACGACCCACTCAAAGAGCCCCCAGGGGGTTGCCACCGCGGTCTTTGGTATGTCCTCCTCGGCCATCTTTGTCTGGAAAAAGCTGTTTGTCATATTGATCTTGGACCAGAAGCGCGCCCGAGCTGCGACGGCCAAAATCTCGTCCGGCAGGGGAAGCGGCGTGCGATCTGGTACCATCGCTGCATTGAGGATCCGATAGTCGTTGACCCAACGCGGCATAATCGACGGGTCGGTGTCCATACCCTTCTTGGAAATGATGAAGGCCGGCGAGGAGTATTCCGACGATGATGGGCGAAGACGACCGGCCGCGAGGTGTTCATCCAGTAAGCGTCGCCACGCCGCACGCCAGCGCATCGGAGTGCCGTAGGTTGGTTGCCGCGGAGTCTTCATACCAGGTTTCAGCGCGATACAATGGCGGACCTTTGACTCGTACTGTGAGACCGGCGGGATGTCTGCCGGAAATCGGTCCGAGAACTCCTTGCGAAATGCGACTTCAAGTGCTCGCAATTGCGACTCTTCCGCTTGCTGCTCTTCAAGATGAGCGAGACAGGCCCGAATGCTCGCCTGAACCGCACTCTCCGACCATTCCCCTTCTCCCCCCGGTGCATCAGATCGATACGCTTGCCAGGTAGGGTTGGATCGGGGGCCAGCACTCGAGGCCTTTTGCAGTCGACCAGGATATCGTGTCGCTTTAAGAACGGTCGCCCCAACACCACTTTCAACGACGTCAATGGCGCAATCTTCAGAACGACGTGCTGGGTAGACCATCGGCCGTTCAGGGTACAAAGTGGCACACACACAAATTCAGTGACGGGATGCGAGACCCTGTGACTTTGGATTGCAACACTAACAGATGTGGGTACCTGAAGCTTCCTCTGTGTCAACCGTAGTTTCTGCACTTCCCTATCTGCGATGAAGGAAGCGGAAGCACCCGTGTCAACTAGAGCTCGCAAGGCAGGTCCATCCTCTGTTGTGAGCTTCACAGAAAGGGAAATGGGTTCGCACCTCTCGTCATCCGTGCCGTTGTCGTATTCGTCATCGCACAGGCAGTGTAGCTCTTCACCCTTGTCGTCAATTTCGTCTACGGCGTCGGATAGGGACGCAACTTGTTCTGGGGATACGGGACCTTGTCGCCAACCCGCTGGGACTTTACAAGCCGAAGTCACCCAGGTAGTGCACGTGTCCTTGAAGTGGCCAGCATTGATCTTGCGACATTTGAAGCAGCCCTGATTGCTTCTGAGGAAAGCACGCTCACGGTTGGTCATCGGCGGCGCTCTGGTTTTCGAAGACAACGGCGGCAGCGTAGACGGCGAGGCGGTAGTGCGCAGCGTAGGCGTGGAGCGGACGGTTCTCACTGAGGCTTGAGCTGTCGCCTTCACGGAGGCGCGGGTGGCACTGATGACTTGCCAGAGTCGCCTAGCTTCTGCGTCGAACGTCTGGGAATCGAAGACTGCGGAGCTGGTGGTCGAGTCGGCTTTGACTATGGAGGCGTCGGGTTCGTAGGGCAACAATCCCGTCCCCTTGATCACCTCCGAGAGTCGGAGTCGCTGGGAGAGCTCCTCATCCATGTGGAGCAGGAGCATGCGGACCTGTTGGGTGTTGCTGACAAGACTGAGGCCCAGTTCCAGTTGCAGATCGCGAGCGGCCGTTGAAAATTCTCGGTAATCACCCGTCTGTCGCAAGTTGTCGAGGCGTCGATAGTGTTGCCACATGTAATCGGACAGCAACGCGCGAAGTGTCAAATCGCGTTGGAATACACCGTACTTCTTGTTGACATGTGACGCGGCATCACTGGAATACCACACCTTCAGCTCTGGGTCGAGGAGCAGCTGGCCGATTATATTGATCTTGTCAACATCTGTCTCGATCTTCTCTTTTTTGAAATATTGATCGTTGCGAGACCAGAAGAGTCGAAGTCCCGATAAGGTGCGGTCGGTGCGGCAAAGGTAAGACGGGGCGTGCAATTTCCAGCGAGGGGGTGCGTCCTCGTGCGGTTCGCTCATCCTGCGCGCGGCAGGACGGCGGCGGTCGTCGTCTGAGTCGGAGTCGGAGTCGGTCACGGTAACGGCGGAGGCGGGGTCGGAGGCTCCCGAGTGGATGCTCTCCAAGTCGCTTAGCGGCAGAGGTATGAGCAGTGGATCGGGTATGGCGAAGGCTCTAGCCAACCTGGCAGCGGCGCGAGTGACGGCGGGAATGCTGACATGTCTTGATTGTTGTCAAAAAAAATTGGAAGCACCGCGTGCAACGGTGCTCCAGAACGATAGACAGGATCAAACAATAGTAATTCACTAGAACCTCGGGTCAGTGAGCTGGCAAAAGCCAAGGGAGGTTCTAGGCGCGCGCAAGCTATTCAACTAAGCCAAAAGTTCTATCGCCTTCCATTGTACCTCGGGAAAAGGCCTCAGGCCTTGCAACAGGTGACTTCCATAGTAGAGCGGGAATGTTGTTCCCCAGCAGGTGTGCAATGTCAATTGGGAAGGACCCGGGCACATCAAACAGTGTCAAATTGGTGGCGAGTGGAATTGCTGAGATGCCGAATTGTGTGCGCACCTTCTTGCTCGCTTGTTTGCTGAGCGTCGGGTTGAAAGCTTTCGAAATTTGTGCCTTGTATCGCGCCAGGGTTCTGGGCCTGGGACGGGGAGCACCATTGTACGGGTAGTAGCCCCTGATCGCTCAATGGGCGTTGACTTGTTTGCGCACCGTCAATGGGGGCATGACTGTAATACACCCCGTTGGAGTGTACACCTGAGCGACGACGACAAGGATCACAGGACCAAAGTATGTAGAATTGACACTGGACACTCGTATCAGTCGCTGGTATGACAATGCCTTCTGATCCACCTTGTGCTCACCTGGACACTCGTATCAGTCGCTGGAGAGAGACTAAGAGTGCCCAGGCGCGCGTCCCCTCTTCCTAAGAAGCAGGCGCACGGGCCTTACACTCTCCACCACCTAAACCAAACTCCCCTCCCTCCTTACACCCTCCCCTCCTTGCCTTGTCCTCCCCCGCCTTCCCACTCTCCCACTCTTCCAACGCTGCGGTGTCTTCCAGGTGTGAGCATGGCTCCCATGTGTTGTCGCTGTCTGCCCACCCCTTCCATTTCACCAAGAACCTCTTCCTTGACCCCTTCCCCTTTTCGTCCACAATCCGTTCTACCTCCCACTCCTCGTTTCCTTGGACGATAATGGCCGCTGGTTCCGTTGCCTCTCGTCCTGGGAACACCACCCCATTGTTCTTTACCCAGCGTCGGAGCTTGGAGGCGTGGAAGACGTTGTGCGACTTGTCCCCCGCCTTGAGCTTCAGCTTGTAATTTGAGGTTTCGGGTCGTGCTGCTAGGACTTCGTAGGGGCCGTCAAACCGGGGAAAGAGTTTGGCTGACCGTGCTTCCCCATCGGCCTTGTACCGCAGTCGTCGATCCGCGAGTCGACTAAGACCATGTCGCCAACTGCAAACCCGGGCTCCGGTTTCCTTGCCTTGTTGCTCTGGTTGGCCTGTCGGATCTTTGCAATTGCCAAATTGTCTCGGGCTTCCGCAACCGCTGCTTCACGTTGTTCCACGATGGATTTGACTGCCTGTGACGTGGTTGAGCCCTCCACTGGGGTGATCGGTGTCAGCTCCGGCGTGAACCCAAGTACCACTTCAAATGGCGTCTTCCCCATCGACCTGTTCATACTGGAGTTGATCACAAACTCCACCGTAGCCAAGTGCTTTGACCAGTCATTTTGCCGTCGGTTGACCATTGTTTGCAGGACTTGGATCACGGTCCGATTTGTTTGCTCGCTTTGGCCATCCGTTTGTGGGTGGAAAGACGTCGATGTTGCCAGTTTCGTTCCCAGCTGGCCCATGTACGCTCGCCAGAACTCGCTTGTGAAGAGCTTGTCGCGGTCGGAGACCAGCACTCGTGGCATGCCGAAGTGTCGATGCCACCCCTCAAAGAACCGGTCCGCCGTGGTAGTCGCGTCGTCCGTCGTGCGGCAGGGGATGAGGCGAACGTAGCCTGAAAGGCGATCTGTTACCGTAAGCAGTGCGTCATTACCATTGCTAGGTACAAGTGGCCCGACAAAGTCTAGGCCAACTTCCCGCA
The DNA here is from genome assembly GCA_001244265.2 of Microbotryum lychnidis-dioicae p1A1 Lamole. NCBI lineage: Eukaryota > Fungi > Basidiomycota > Microbotryomycetes > Microbotryales > Microbotryaceae > Microbotryum > Microbotryum lychnidis-dioicae. The sequence goes on along the minus strand of CDLV01000004.1, from coordinate 1,441,232 downwards.
TTGGCCGGTCAGGCACATTCAAATTGTGGATCCGACCGGCAAAACCGGTGCCATGCATCTTCATTGTCTGACAAGCAGCACAGGACTCAACGTAATCTTTGCATGCATCCTTCATTCCCGACCAGATAAAGTTGCGGCGTAGGTGTTCATACGTCTTGTGTAGTCCAAAATGGCCTGCGGCATCATGCGCGTCATGTAGCGCGTCCTCCCGAAAGTTCCCCGTCTTTGGCAGGAGGATCCGTCCTTCGAACCGTGCGATTCCATTGTCGACTGAGTAGCCTGGTGTTGAGTCAATGTTCTTGATAGCTTGTTGACATTGCGGGTCCTTGCGGTAAACGTCCCTGAGTTTGCAAAGGAAGGCAGGATCGAGAGTTGCCTCCGCCAGCACATTGACATTGTCGCTCGCCTGGCGGCCGGCTGTGGGTTCCTCCGGAAAGGAGTAACGACTCAATGCATCAGCCACTGTGTTCTCTGGACCTCGTACATATACAATCTCGAAGTCGTAATCGGCCAGTCGTTCGGTCCATCGAGCTTGTCGTCATGAAAGGCTTGGTTGCTTCATGAAGCCCGCCAAGGAGTGGTGGTCTGTGAGGATCTTGAATCGAACACCCAAAAGGTCCGCCCGCCAGTGATGAAGGGCGTCCACAATTGCAAGCAATTCCATCTCGTGGGCTGCATAGTTGCCTTCCGCTGGGTTGTACTGTCGTGACCAATAGCCTGCCGGCATGGCCGTCTGCCATTGCTTTCCTTGACTGAGTGCCGCCCCGATTCCCCGATTGCTCGCGTCCGTCATCAGCCATAATGGGTCGCCCTTGTCGGAATGGTCAATGGGATGTAGAGAAGGAAGGTTGCCCACCAAGGACTTGATTGCCTCAAACGCCTTGTCGTGCCCTCCCGTCCAGCCTTCGTCGACATGCACCCCTTTCCGTGTCAGCGGGACTAAAACCGCCGTCAAATCCGCAAGCTTGTCGATGAACTTCCGCAGATACTGCACCAGACCTAGGAATCCCCGCAATTGCTTCACCGTCCTTGGTCGCGGCCACTGTTCGATCGGCTCCACCTTGTCAGGATCGACCTTGATGCCTTCCCGAGTGATCTGGTGGCCGAGGAAAAAGCACTCGGCAGCAAACAGTTCCGTCTTCTTCGGCGATACGTACAGATCCGCCCGTCTCAGCGCCTCCAGGACTAGTCGCACCCGTCGTTCATGTTCCTCCAAGGTGTCGGCAAAGATTGTGATGTCATCGAGGTACACGAAACACACGCTCCCGATAAGGTCTCCGAGTGCCTCGTTGACTCGGCGCTGATGCGTTGCCGGGGCGTTGCAGAGTCCCATTGGCATTACCGTCCACTCGTACAATCCCCACGGTGTCACAATCGCCGTCTTCCGGATGTCTTCCTCGGCCATCTTGGTTTGGAAGAAGGAGTTTGTCATGTCGATCTTCCCCCAGAATCGCGCGTTTGAGGAGACCGACAGAATCTCGTCCGGAAGTGGTAGAGGTGTGCGATCTCGGACCGTCCCTTCGTTGAGTACTCGGTAGTCACAGACCATGCGTGGTTGGATTGACGGGTCCTTATCCATACCTTTCTTTGGGATGACAAACGCCGGGGACGCGAACTCTGATGACGACTTTCAAAGGCGGCCATTGGCGACGTGCTGATCAATCAGGCGCTTCCAGGCTTCCCGGTAACGGTGTGCCGCTCGATAACCCTTCAAGTTCGGTTTTGTTGCTCCGTCCTTCAGCTCGATTCGGTGTCGGACCGGTGATTCATACGTCGAAACCGGAGGAATATCCCCCGGGAACCGATCCGCGAACTCGACCCGTAGCTTTGCCTCCCGCCGTCGCAACTCCGTCAACTCCGTTTCCCTTTGCTGGACCCCGTCGATGTAGGCAATCACTGCACGCCAGTTGATCCGAGCTTTATCGCTTCGTTTGGCATTCCTCACCGCGGCTCGCTGGGGTGGGGTCCGAAGACCGGCGCAAGAAGGTCGATCTTTACGTCAGGCATGGTCGGATGTGGCACCAGGATCTTGTGTGCCGCGAAGTCGATGGTAACCTTGTGTTTTACAAGGAAGTTGAACCCCAGTACCACTTCCAAGGGCTCCTGCAGTTTAGCCACCTTCAGAATCGTGTGTCCCGCTTCCCATGCGCCATTCTCGAGCGTGATCGGAATCTTTACAAACGAGGTAACATGAAACGCGCGTGCTTGGCCTTTGATTGCAGTTTTGACCAATGTAGGAACAGGGAGACGATGCATGACTAACCCCAGTTTCTCAACCACCTTATCTGCGATAAAGGAGGAAGAGGCCCCAGAGTCAGCAAGTGCCTGCAACGTCTTTGACTTTGTGTTGTTGTGCAGAGTGATGGGAATGGTGGAGATGAACTGAGGGGCGTACTCGTTTTCTTCGTCCGTTGAGATGTCGTCTTCTGAGTTTTCGGCAATTTGATGGAGGGTGTCGTTCTTAGCCGCTTTCGCCGTCTTCTTTTCGAATTCGGCCCACCCCTCCGGGACATCCGGTGCCTGCTGCCAGTTGGCTGTACAATCGCTCGCGCGGTGATCCGTGTTGATGCGTCTGCAGCTAAAGCATCCCTCCTTCTCCGAGAGATAATCCTTCATCGGGTCCGTGAGTCTTGTCGGCCTGCGTCGAGTGGTCGCCGAGGTCACGAAAGGTCGGCCAGAGCTGGTCTTTGGGCTCGTAGTCGAGGTTTGCGTTCGGGGAGTTGCTACAGGACGAACCGCTATGATCACATTCCATTGGGATCTTGCCAATCGCTCGAACACCTCGTAAGATAATGTCTTGAGCTTGGGGAGCGCCGCCTTTGAAGCCGCCACGTAGTCTAAATCATCTTGGTGTAGGCCAGTACCCAACAGAAGGTCGTTCTGTCGTAGAACAACGCTCAATTGAGGGTCCATGTTGAACAGTAGGATCTTGATGAACTCGATGTCGCTGAGGGCGGTCTGGCCGAGCTGCAGCTGTGAGGCCCGAAGTCCCGAAGCCCACGTCGCGTAGTCGTGGTTGCCTTGGTGGCTGTGGCGAATACGCTGCTCTGTCGTGAAGGCGAAATCCAAGGGTAGTGCCTTGCGGATGAAGGCGACCTTAAGCTTGTCCCACGTGCGTTCCTCCGTCGCCGTCACCAGCCAATCCTTGAGCGCCTCGTGTTCAATGTGGTTGGCGATGAACATTATCTTTAGTCGCATGTTCTTCACTTGGTACTGGAAGAACATGTTGTCCATGTCGTTGAGGAATGCGCGGATCGAGGAGAGAGTGAGTTTCGTGCCGTTCGCAAGCTTGGGCGCGCTGAGCTTCATGCCCCTTGGCATCGTTGCAACCTCCTGTTCATCGTCCGAGCTGTCCTCCCTTTCCTCTGGTGCCGATGGTGGCGCTGGTTGGGCGGTGGAGTTCTTGCCACGCGCCATGTTCGTCTGTTACCGTTCGTTGTTGTTTGTTCGTTCCGTGGGTGTGTCGCTGGCGCACGTGGCAGTGTGCGTCTTTGACCGGTGTGAAAAAAAAAGTGTAATTCACCCCGTTGGAGTGTACACCTGAGCGACGACGACAAGGATCACAGGACCAAAGTATGTAGAATTGACACTGGACACTCGTATCAGTCGCTGGAGAGAGACTAAGAGTGCCCAGGCGCGCGTCCCCTCTTCCTAAGGCCCAGGCGCACGGGCCTTACAATGACCTTTCGCCTTTTTCGAGGTCGCTCATCGCCGTCTCCATCCCCATCATTGTTGTCCCTGTCCCCGTCACTGTTGTTGCCGCCATTATCTTCGCCGGTGTCCTCTTCTGCGGCTTTCTTCCTGCCCACGCAGCAATCTCCTCTGTATGTTGCTTGGCCGTCTTTGACCATGTAGTGGCCGGCACCGTTGGGTTTGGTCACCAACGGCATCTCGCAGTTATTGCATGGGAAGGTACCGCGGCTCATCACAAAGCCTGACTGCTTAGCTTGTCCTATAAGATCAGCTAAGAAGAAGAGGATGTAGCCTTGCCATAGTAACCAGGTGTGATTGATGGAATCAAAAATCCAAATCCCCCTTGCCGCTTCCTCAAACTGCTTCAAGATGATGAAGGCAAAGCTGTTGAAGTCCGTCGTTGTTGTCGCACATGGGGTAATGACGAGGACGTAGGTATTGTCGCGGCGATATCGACCGGACTTGATTGAGATGTTGTACAGAGTGACCGTCCATATCCAGAACAAACCCTCTCTGTTCTCCTTCACCAGCGCACTGTTGTGGGAAATTAGTGGGGTCTGCGGTCCAGAGGGACTTATGGTCTTAGCAGTGGCGCGGGCACGCGGGTGTTGTGCGGGGGACCGGCAGAGGCGGCTGGTTGTTTACATGAGATTGCGTCTTTTTGGCCTAGCTGTTTTTCTCTCTTCTCCACCACGCACTCGATATCACATCTCGCCTAGTCGCTGTGTTACAGTCGATTGACCTTTAGCGACCCACTATCTCACAATAGGTTAGTTGAAATACATTACCACGCACTCAATATCACATCTCGCCTAGTCGCTCTGTTACAGTCGATTGACCTTTAGCAACCCACTATCTCACAATAGGTCATCTATCGACGCCACGTAACTAGAGACGCTCCTACAACAACACGCACCGTCGGTCGACAGACCAAACAATCTGTTTCGTTCGTCATTGAAGACGCCTGCCTCAAATGCATGTGCCAGAGCTTGACCAGACGAGACATCGGTGTAGCCGCCGGCGTGCGGATCGCCTCGAGCCTTGCGAAGACTGATGAACCGTGTCATCTCCTTGTGTAGCGAGCGAAGCATTTTGGCCTGCTGCTGGCAGCCATACATGGCCTTGATCTGCGGGACCGGGTCCAGGAAGACTGCCTGCTTTCGAGGTCTTTGTTGGAGATTACCGCGGCGAGTCCTGATCGTCTTGAATCTCGGTTTGGTGCATCGTTCCGTGTTTGTCTTCTTCTTCTTCATCTCGGGGTCGCTTTCCACGCGTTTGTGCAAAGTTCCACACACCTCTTGGTCAGTGTGGGGGCCGACGAATGCCACGTGTCCCTTGATACAGATGTCGAACCATTCGGCTTCGAGCTGTGATGCTGTCTGGACGAACTCCGCCATCTCCCGCATCGACATACATTGCCGAGGGTCCACACCTTTTTGCACACTTGCTTCTTGAATTAGATGAAGGTACTGCTTATCGGACATGTCGCTGTCCAGTGCGCGGATGAAGCAGCGCAGCGACAGCATCTGTGCAGGACTGAGGTCCGAGGGTCTGATTCGAGGAGTAGGTGGACCAGAGGGTGGCTGCGGAGGAGGTTTGTACGAGGTTGACACTGGCGCGAGCGAGCGCATCACTTGTGGATCGATTGTGCCGAGATCGAGCTTGTCCTCTTCATCATCCGGTGTCTCGAAGTCATCGTCGTCTCCTTCATCTGGCGCCTCCTCCTCCTCCTCCCCGTCCGAATCACTGCCATCGCCCTGCAGGAACTCCTCAAGCCATGCGCAGCGCAACGTGCCCCTGACCATGTCCTTACATTTGTCCTCGGTGGCCGTGCTGGCCCCGTCTTCGCTGTCAATGCTCCCTTCTTGCGCTCTTGATCCGGAGAAAACCTCGTTGCGAACTGTTGAGCCCACGATGATCATTGCTTCGGAACAGATGAGATCGTCGTCGTCGATCGGCTCAACTTCGTTGGGCAGGGGCGGCTCTTGCTTGAAGTGCTCCTCCCCGCCGCCAAATTCGAGCTCATACGCAAAACCAAAGCCACCGCGGGGGAGCAGGAGGTTTTTGCAGTTTGACTGAGCATCATGGTGATCCAGCTCGGAGGTAGACACGGCACTCGCTGGAAGTGCCTCGACGTTCTGCGCCGCGTTCGGATCGGGCTGGCCCAATCGAGTCTTCAACGGCTCGATCGGTTCGGGTCGGGTTTGCGACCATGCGATGGCCTGCTCGAGCTCATGGGGTACGCGTGCACTTTGCTTGAGCAAGCTCTCGTAGTACTCGGCGTCTTCATTGCGGTGGTTGCGAATCGTTGATCTCGCGACGCCACGACCGCCGCTGTTCCAGTCACAGGCGTGGAGGAAGCAGCAACAGCGAAATCGTGTCGAGCCACCGCCTGAGATCTGAGGGATACAACGAAACAGTGACCAGAATGTCAGAAACTTCGAATAGATGTCATAGCTCGTTATACTCACTGACGAACTCGGCGGCATCTAGCTTGCGAGATGGTGGTGCGACCGAAGATGAGCCGGCCGGGGCGTGGCGGTGAAATCAAGTCACGGACTATTGCGCCTTCTCGCCCTTGCCCGATCAATCAACTCGGCCGGTGAGGCCAGCTTGCACGCTCCTTTCCCAGCCACCCTAAAACTGTACTATAACCGGTGTAACCGGTGTTAAACCACCTCCTGAGCCGGTGGCGACGGTGACGGTTAAGCGACCGGCAGTTGACACCGAGCCTCTCCTAAAACTCACTAAATCGGCCTACACCGCTTTAAACCGCGCGCGGTTTGGCCTAGAGTGCCCAGGTGGCCCCGATCGAGCTCTCCATCATTACCCACTTGACACCATCAATAACATGTACGACAACGAGGATAGTGGATATGAGACCCAAGACAACGGCAAGACCGATAGAATGATATTCATTCTATCGGTGATGCACGAGGAGCTTCTCCTTCACCCACTTTACCACTCTAAAGTCAATAAGCTGTACAACTTTTACTGACAATGCAGCAAGCAGCTCCCGATCAAAACCCCAGCAGGGGTTCGCGATTCTTTGAGCTGCGGACCAAATGCTCAAGGCCAAGCAGAGGATTTTTCTGCCACCACTTGGTTGTCGCCTGTTCAACGGCCTGTCGACGCAGACCCCTTGGTTCTCTGGACGCGCCAGGAGGCCGTCGCGGCTCTGAGGAGGGCTCAGCCGTTGGGATCCGATTTCCAGTGGGAAGGAAAAGGCCCAAACCCCCAAGCTCCGTCTTCCTTTCGTCCTCCGAACCCAATCGGGAAAAATGGTGTTGGACCCCAAGTTCAAAGATAGAGTCTCATACGCTCGCGACGTCGATCAAGGGAAAAAACTCGTGGCTCCCCTCATCCGATTGTCGTGGTCACACGACACCGTCGACTGCCGAACTCTGTTCCTCACAAACTGGAGAAAGAAAATCACAACTCACTCTTCGCGCCCGCCATCAAGATTCTAGAAGGGCTCAAAACGGTCGGTCCGCTACTTCGTCTCTGCTCAGCGTCGTACAACGCGCTCGTCTGGCTCGGCGACATCCTGGAGAACCTGCGAGCGCAGTACCGCACGGCGCTGGGACGCCGCCGATATCCAGGACCTTGAGGGAGTAGGGTCTCAGGCGGGAGGGCCCCCCATGACGCGACCGTCAGACATACGCGTGGGATCTAGGGAAGGTTCTCCAGCAGAGTCTATTTCCTTTGGCGCTCATCCGAGTGAGTTCTCTTGTCTGGTGTGTCAACTGAGATCCCTTGTAGCAGGGCTGAGAGCAGAGTGCCAGTCATCAACCTCATCCTTCTATCTACTCAATCCTGACGGACAGCTGAAGAATTCTCTGTTCTCTCACACCTCTTGCAGGTCGGAGGGACGATCAAAGCCGTCGAGCCTCCTCACAAGCCAGTACAATTCTGGATGAACCGTCTCGACGCCCGACTCGGAAGAGAAAGCGGCGCATGCCCGTGCCCCTAACCCCTTCGTCCGACTCCGACTCTGACGAGCCCAATTTGGGCGATTCCAGTCAATCCTCGGCTGACGACAGTGACAGTGAAAGTGACAGTCACAGTCACAGTGAGAGCGAGTTTGAAGATGTCACGATCGACCATCGAAGAGCTATCAGGCTCTGAACGGCCATACATGGCTCGCATCGGAACGCGACCGGTCGTATTAGTCAAAGAAAGTGGACCTCGATGAAGCGCTGGGCCGCTCGAAGATATTACTCGGAGCTCAAGATGGCCGCGAAGCGCGGCATATCCCATGCAAGGCTCGTTCAGGCCGTCAAAAAGTTCAACAGGCTCGCTTCGAAGGGCAATGCTTGGTCTAGATTTCTTTCGGACCCTGTAATCAAGGTTTTACACCAGCGAGCAAGCAAGGGTGAGTCGGGCCTCCGGGCGCTTCCGGTCATGCCCACTCCACTCTCCTACGCTCTCGCTTATGCTTACCGCTGCGTCCGCAATGTCTATTCTTGCATACCCTGGGTGTGTCAAACGTGCCCAAAATCGGATCAGTCGAAATCGCAATCCATCACCAAACTTGCCGCTCAACTCTGGAACTTCCTGAGAGACCAGGGGGACCTCGGATCTGCCCAACTTGGCGAGGACGATGAAGAGCTTGTTCGCGCGGCTTTTGCAGCGGCAGAGGCGGGAAATAATACGACTTTCACTTCGATAGTACCACCCACCATCATCACACGGTCGCCATCCGACATTCCTTCCCCAACTCGGATGGAGCAATGCAAAAAGTACATTGCAGAATTGCGAGACCTGGCGCAACGCATGTCCAAGCTGTACGGAGTGGAAACCCTGGCCTTTATTGTCCCTCGTTATCAAAACGACGTGTCGCCAGCGACGAAGGCGACCGTGCATTCGATAAGTGGGCTCAGATTTGCAGCTCACTGCAACGACTTCAAGGATCCATCCGGCAATTCCTTGTTGTCTAATTTTGCTTCCAAGATGAGCTGGGATGAGACACTCAAGGCCAATGAAGCGGCAGATCTGAAAGAGGGTGAGCCTTTCATCGCAAGTTATACGCGCATGAGACCAAGTTACCGTTACCAATTATGTGACATATGTTTTCGTCTCATATATCAGCAAAAACTCGCTCAATGGACAGTGCTACTCGTGGCGTTCTTGGAAAATGGCACGGCACTCTGTTCCGAGCCCAACTCAGTAAGTAGTCTGCATCTGATCGGGCTCGACTCCGTGCTAATCATTTCCGTCTTTACAGACTTTGCTCTCGAGACTATACATCGCCGTTCCGACACGGAATCATCGATAGGCGATTTCACACCTCAGAAGAAGATGATATGGTCTACCCAGGGCTTGAAGGCACTGGGTGTCAAATTGCGGATCAAGCCCGGAACGAAGAGTAGATACGAAATGGATCTGCATCATAGTGCAGAGACCTCGCCCAAGCAAACCGTTGCTCAGCTCAAGGCTATCATTGACGACCTCCGTCACGGCCACCTCGCTATCGTACCCTCGGTGGACCCGAACGACAACACGGAGGCAGAGGCAAGCGACGATGACTCGAATGGCGGAGAAGGACCCCTGAGCCCAATATTTGGTGGAGCCGGGGACGAAGGCGGAGAGGTACGCGGCGGAGAAAAAAGCGGAGAAGAAGATAGAAAAAGAAATACCGAGGGGGTGGCGGAGGAGACCGGAGGATGAATGAAGCAACACATTGTCGATGGATTGAGACCGTTCTTGTGTCTTTCTTTGGGCATATTATGCTCTGAGTCGGCTTCAAGATGACCGATATTTGTCATGTCTCTGTGGTTTGTGACGCGTCTTTCAGTGTAGATCCTTGAGTTTAGTTTCAGATGATTGTCATGCACGCATACAGCGTCTCAGCTGCCATCTTGATTGTGGCAATTAATCTTAACACTTTAATATGATCAAAATGCTCATTCTGTCAGGCTCCGCCAAGATCACTGGGCATACTTGACCCTCCCCCTCCCCCAGCGGACCGTTTCCTACGTCAAGGCCCGGGGCCCCTGTGTGCTCCGGGCACCGGTATCCCGTTCATCTACGGCCCCCCTTCCAGAGATTAAGCTGGAGTGTTCCTTCACAACCAATCGTTCCGCACCTTTGTCCTACAAGGACTCAGGGCGCACCGCATGGGTCGCAGCACAACGGTGTGGCGCTCGCATCCAGGCAACGCGACATCTCTGCGCATCTATTTACCTCTGGGTCAACGAAATTAGAATGGCTCTCGGCCGACGAATCTCCTCTTTCTCCTTCTTCTTCTTCTGAACTTGTGATGTACAACCAAATGGCCATACAATTTTTCCAACTTCAACCTCATTGCCGTTCCTTGCGCCTCCCGTTTCAAACACACTTTGGAACCGATCCCTCCTAATCATTCCTCATATCCATGTATCCATGCTTCGTCCGAAGGCGCCGTACCATTGACCGTGTCTCGTTGCATAAGTCTGTTTGACCTTTTGGCCTACCATTGTCTTCTTCTTAGATACAATCTGACTTCACCTTCAGGTCGGACCGGTTGCCACTGCAAAACCCTTAACTGCCTGCGCGCCGCAAAACCGGACGGTGGATAACTGTGAGGTCATTCGGTGGGACTGCAATACAGGGGTCAGACGACAGCTCGACCTCTCCTTTCATGTCCCATCCTGAATTCACCCATCGTCGTAACTATAAGACCCAACTGAAGACCAAGAAGATGACCATCACAATGATGACAAGACGGTATGTCCCGTCGAAAAGAACTTTGAAAACACCCTCCCGGTTTGGGTACTTTCAGTCTGACTCCAACACGACGTGTAGTCCACCTTGGGTTTTGTTAGAAGTGGGGTCTGAGAGCCTAACTCATTGCTATTAGTCTTGGTTAATACTTTATTCTGCGCGCGCGCCTATCTTTGTCTTTGCGTCTTTTTTTCCTTCTGGGTTCCTTCTCCACGATATTCTCATCATCTCACTCATGTATCTCGGAGCTGAGTTGTGGAGTACCTCTTAGTCCTTGTTGCAACAGGTTATGAGCTCAACGGGCGAATCCGACTTCCCCAACGGGTCGGGCAATCACTTGTATCTCAAGGACACACAAGGGTACAAGAGCTGGTCACAACGTGCGTTTATCAATCTTCGAGCCGACAAAGTATGGGATGTCGTCAATCAATCCATCGACTCCCTTGTCGCGGACTATCGGTCCACGCTTGTTATCGCACATGCAACTGCGTCCGTCGCGCCAGTTGAACCAGCCTCCTCCGGCTTTAGCGGGCTTGGGGGGGGGGGGCTCTGGTTCTGCGCACTCGGACGCCTTGCCCAGGCTCACCAGCGTTCTAGTTGCGGACAAGGTCGCGGAATATCGCGAACGGGTCATCCGCCGCAACGATTTGGCATGCAAGTACATCGCCAATTCGATCTCTGAGGAACAGATGTCTCACTTGATTCATCTTACCTCGACGTACGAGATGTGGGACACCCTCCGTGGTCTCCACTCTCACGGTCGCCCGAGTCGCACTATGGACCTCCTCAACACTCTAGCGCAACCTTACTCTGGGGATATTCCTTTTAAGGAATTCGTCAACAAGGTCAAGATCGCCATGACCGATTTTCAGAACCTCGGAGCTCCGCTTCCGCATTGGCTGTTTGCAGGCATGCTCGTTCGGTCGCTCCCAGCCCAGTATGACTCGATCGTTGGGAACCTTGCCTCCGACATCGACATCCACATGGATTGGAACACGTTCTATCCGAAACTCCTGATGAACGTCGAAATGGCTGAATCCCGAAACAAACAAAAGGAATCGTTATCCGCTCGGATCGTTGACGATACTAGCCTCGTTGCCCGTATTTCCACCACGGCGCAAAAGGACTACTCCAAGTCGTATTGTTCGCGCTGCATAGCACTGGGACACGAGCGTGGTTGGCGTCTCCGTCCAAGCAGGAACAAGGATGCGAGCGCTCCCGCTTCCTCGGACTCAAATTCGAACGTAGCTGCCATTGGTGTAGATGAATCTGCATTGATGACCTACACTTTCCCCTATTCGCGAACGATGCCACGTTTTCCATGGATCATTGACTCGGGTGCTAAGGTCCATTGCGTTGGAGACAAGTTGGTCCTATCGGATGTTGTCTCTGAGCCTCTCAAAATTTCTGTCGCCGATCAATCTCAAATCAAATCTCCCGGTCATGGCTCAGTGACGTTTCTTACCTCATATGGCGCTCGTATCACCATTAAGAGGGTCTACTACATGCCCGGTGCTCAATGCGGTTTTATCTCCATCGACCGTCTGTTGGAATTGATGACGTACGCTGTTGGTCCCCAAAGCAATCTCATTTTCAGCATCCGCGGCAAGTTGATTCTGCGCTCGCTTCCTGGTCGGGGGTTTGTCATGGATGCAACTCCTGTTCAGCCTATCATGTCATCCTCACCGCCTTCAATGGTCGGAGCCAATCGTCTCACTGGAACCTGTACGTTGATGGAAGCACATCGGAAGTTGGGCCATCAATCTCCTGCGGCAATCGTTTTGGCCGTCAAATCCGGGGCTATCACTGGCATCACTCTGAAGGACGAAAAGGTTACTCCTTGCTTCTTGTGCATCCAGGCCAAGTCAAAGCGATCACCCTTCTCCAACAAGAGTACCGAAGCGCTGTAATACACCCCGTTGGAGTGTACACCTGAGCGACGACGACAAGGATCACAGGACCAAAGTATGTAGAATTGACACTGGACACTCGTATCAGTCGCTGGTATGACAATGCCTTCTGATCCACCTTGTGCTCACCTGGACACTTGTATCAGTCGCTGGAGAGAGACTAAGAGTGCCCAGGCGCGCGTCCCCTCTTCCTAAGGCCCAGGCGCACGGGCCTTACACTCTCCACCACCTAAACCAAACTCCCCTCCCTCCTTACACCCTCCCCTCCTTGCCTTGTCCTCCCCCCGCCTTCCCACTCTCCCACTCTTCCAACGCTGCGGTGTCTTCCAGGTGTGAGCATGGCTCCCATGTGTTGTTGCTGTCTGCCCACCCCTTCCATTTCACCAAGAACCTCTTCCTTGACCCCTTCCCCTTTTCGTCCACAATCCGTTCTACCTCCCACTCCTCGTTTCCTTGGACGATAATGGCCGCTGGTTCCGTTGCCTCTCGTCCTGGGAACACCACCCCATTGTTCTTTACCCAAGGTCGGCAGTTCGGATCCCGGTGGGGCATTTTTGAAGGATGCTATTTTCGCCCGCCGCGGAGAAAAGCCCGAGCAGGACCGGCGCAAGGTTTAGCCCTTGGGCCGACCTAGTTATTTGATCTCTAATGGCCGTGACGAATGAATGAATGAACGGTGGGGCCATTAGAGATTCGTCTAATCATGCTTAGAGTATCTCTAAGTCTGGTGGTGGCGGGTGTAAGGCTCGGTTGCCTTACGCTATTTAACTACCCTTCTGATTTCAATATGCATCTATTGAAATTGTCAGTCTTTTGGACTGTGTAACCTAGTCGTGAAGGGCCTGGGGTATTACACTCATATTCGGCGGCAATGTCAACGGGGACGGTGAAGAGATGCGCACGAGGATGTCGTCAAAGTCTTGGATGCGGGTCCTATACTCCTTCAAAACTGTTGTGCTCCCTCCACCTCTTTTTCGCTTCAATCGGATGTGGGTCCTCTGCAGTACGCGTCCACTCGATGTCGACCCAATATCGCGATTGCTGTTTGTGCCGTTGCTCAAAAGAACTCCTGTCCAACTGTCGACGATTGGGCTGCGGTCAAGCGTATATTTCGCTACCTCAACAGCACCATCAATTTGGGAATTCTTTATCGAAACGGTTCCACAACTCAATTGATGGTCTACTCCGATGCCTCGTTTGCGGATGACCCGGAATCTCGCAGATTGGTGGGAGCCTATGCATCAATGCTCGCTGGCGGCGTTATCTCCTGGCAGTCGAAGCAACAATCTATGATCGCTACATCCACTACCGAAGCCAAAATCCTCTCTGCATCCTCAGCCACTCGTGAAGCAATCTGGCTCCGTCGTTTGGCTGGTGATGTCGGCATTCCACAAGCACAGCCTACTATCATTCAAGAGGACAACGCCGCATGCATCCAGATCGCCAAGGATCCGGTCGATCACATGCGAACCAAGCACTTCGACATTGCTCATTTGTTCGTTCGAGAACGGGTTGCTTCTGGCGAGGTCGAACTTGAATACTGCCCTACCCACGTCAATGCCGCGGATATTATGACGAAGCCTTTGGGATTTCAACGCTTTGATCAACTTCGTGCGCTACTTGGAATGGTCTCGTTAGTCTCTTTGACCGGTGGTAGCGTTAGAAGTGGGGTCTGAGAGCCTAACTCATTGCTATTAGTCTTGGTTAATACTTTATTCTGCCCGCGCGCCTATCTTTGTCTTTGCGTCTTTTTTTCCTTCTGGGTTCCTTCTCCACGCTATTCTCATCATCTCACTCATGTATCTCGGAGCTCAGTTGTGGAGTACCTCTTAGGTTAGTTACTGCAAAGCCACGCTATTCTTATCATCTCACTCGTGTATCTCGGAGCTGAGTTGTGGAGTACCTCTTAGTCCTTGTTGCAACAGGTTTGAACCCTGATTGGTGTCACAAAAGACTATATGACCTGCCATCGCCGAAAACCACGGCGGGGCAGTCGGTCGGTCGATATTAGAAGGAGGCCCAGACCACAACAGCGTGCAGAACTTTCAAGCCGCCTAATGCGATGAGAGAACGTAGAGCAACGACAGAGAAAGGGGTGTATCAAGGTGAGTCTGACTCACTCGTGGCTTGTTCAGTCATACACAGCGCATTACTTTGGGCATGGGTGACTGTGACTTGTTGCAGTTCGACTGTTGAAACGCAAGCGCCCGTGACGACGTACTTCGCGTTGAGATTACAGTGAGTGTGTGAAATGCGCAGGAAGGAATTGTGACAAAGCAGTACGCTGGCTCTTAGCAACTTAGCAAAGAGTTCATTAACGCGCCACCAATGTATAATTCATTACATCATACGGAAAAATACTGTTAGGGGTGATCAACTTCTGTTCCTTGCGTCTGAAAAGTCATCAACCAAGTGCCGAGGCAAACACTCAACGGACCTGGTCGAGTGTGAGCCTCGGAGTGGCCGTGGCAACACCACAGAAGACCTTTGTACGACGTTGGGGCTGTGAGCCGGATCAGGACTTCGTTCAAGTATACATCAAAATGTAGTCGGCAGTGTTGGAATATAATAAGTACTTTTGGAATCCCTGCTGACTGTTTGGGAAGTGTCACCCAAGGCACGACACGGACTGCGCATGTGACTGACTGGCAGGGAGCGCGGTCTACATGTTGGAGATCTCAGCGCAGTCAGCGCAGCAAAGATGAAATGGACGCTTGTGTTCACTCCCTCAGTGTAGCGCGCTCTTCCTCTAAATCTTACCGGTCGTGTTGGGCTCCGGCTGCCAGCTTTACTCGAGCGACATTAGGCGAGCCACCGCAAGATCGAGCGATTTAGCGATGCCGGGTCTTGGATGTCTGATCGCTCTTGTTGCACTTCCTGGCAAAGCGTCGTATAACGTGTAGAACTACTAGCGAAATAAACGCATCATTGATCTCTTTACTATTGCAAGTAGCAACTGGGCGAAAGACTGCAACTGTATATGATCAATATCAAATCCCCCAAAAAACATCGCCATCGTCTTCGTCAAAGTTCTCGATGATCTCGTCACTGAAGGCGCCGTAATCGGTAGTGTCGACGGAATGATGACTCAGATCATCGCTCGAATGATCACTGATGTCAAAAAGGGTGTCATGATCCGTGGTGATGTCGTCCGACTCTCCGACCATCCCATCATTGATGCAGTCTGGCCATGTGTGATCCGGCAAGCCACCCGCTGTGGTTCGTTGAAAAACATCAACGTCGTCGGTGCACCACATTCGAAGCTCGACCCACTCCTCCATTTGCGGTTCGCTGGTTTGCCGGGTGCATTCCCACAGGTGATCTAGGCCGCCCTTCGCAAACCATCGGCGCGCAATATTCTAAGACGCTCTTCTTCTTGCTCGAGCATCATCATCGCAGAGTCATTCTGCTCATCTCGTTGGAGTAATTGCTGGCGAACTTGCTGAAACCTCTTGCGACGGCTTATCAGCCACCGTTCAATGCGACGCACTTCCCATCCAAGTCGCTTGATTTCTTGCTGGCATCTTGCGCGAGACAATACTGCTGGAATGCCGACACGAACATCATCATCGTAGGCCCACGGCTCAGTGGGATGACTATATAATCCGTTGTTCCAGAGCGGCGCCAAGATGTCGAGTTTGAGCAGTTCGTTGAGATCCTCTGGGGCTGATGGCGGTACCCTTCGGGTTCTCAAGATCGAATGGGAATCCTGAGAATTGGCGAGGATGGCCGCATACTTTTTCACCTCGTCGTTATACATCGCCACTGCCTTCATGAGTCTTGGACGCAAAGAATTAAGATTCTTGACCAGGTGACCAGCCGTTTTCGTACCTACGAGCAGGCATTGCTACACATCAGCGTTCCTTCTGCCGGCGCAGAAGACTCGTACCATGGATTTCCTACCGAGGGCTTTACCGCTTAGGCGCGGGAGCCGCAGCCTCTCAGCTCCCTGTCGATATTGTACGACCAAGTCCCACAGCGAGCGAGATGCGACCATCAACGTGCAGGCAAATCAATAGTCTGTGCAAATCAAAGGTATTGAAATATTTAAGCGAAGACAACGGGGATCACACCGAAGGGTCAGACTGGAAGAAGGGAGTGACGTACCAGGGTCCAGGACTGATGTTTATGTCCGACGTGCGTAAGGAGTTCAGTCGATTATCAAGAACCTGCCGTTGTTTGACCAGCTGTTGAAGTTTAGTCGACTGTTCTATAAGCTTGTTCGTATCTATGGTGTTCACGCAGGCTAGGTCTTCCCTGTGTCAATCGAAAAATGAATACCGAAGCTAACGTGTCTCACTCCCAAACGACGACGATAGCTCAGACCCACCGGCATGCTGCGATGTCTCTGTTAACCAGCTCAAGCTTGAACATGACGTTGCGCATCTCGGCTACCTCTTTGCGCTGCTCTTTCAGAGGGATCTGCTTGGACGCTGCACGTTGCGCGTGCCATTGTTCAAAGAGGGTAGCGACCGTCCATTCGGAGCGATTAACGACCTCAGCAATGACTCTGTCGGCTTCGGCCTTGAGCTTGATTGCGTTTTTGAGTCGAAAATTAAGTTTGGTCACTGGGCATGATCGATACGCCAAAGATCAGCGACATGGTAAGGCAGTGCATGAAAGACTGGACGCTTAGGCGAACCAAGTTCGGCCAGATGCTGCTTGTTATAAGCAGACGCTCGACGATTGATGTTCTCCAGCCGATGGGAGGAACTCGATGATCGATTCATGGGTATCATGCCTCGAAGCTGCGACCACAAGCGCTCGGTTCCCTCGCCATCAGTCAAACCAAAATTGGGTAGAAAGCGCGGATCAAAGTCAACCTGGCAGGACCACTTGTGCGCATAGGCATGCATCGACGAGAGAGCAAATTCTAGACGCGGTAAGTGGTCTGCCAGAAGATTGCGCTGCGCATACCGGGGAGAGATGAGCTGCTCAGCTACGGACTAAGCCAATGCTCAGGCTGAGTGTCACAAACAAACTCACACGGCGTAAGTGCGACGATAAGTTGCAGGCGATATCATACGCGACTCCAACGCGACTTCGATCCTGACTCGAACTTTGGTGGGAGCCCGATCCCGAGCTGGATCCGACGTTTGTAGCGTCACTGGTACGCGCAGGCCCCGTAGTACAATCCGTTTCTCCGACTTCAACTTCTTCGAGAATCCATTTCAACAGCGACACGGGATATACTAACCTGCGGTAGACCAAATTCGCTTAGTAGTGTCCTTGCCTGGAGTCACAGATGGCCGGTCCACACATACTTTTCACCTGCTTGATGAAGGTTGCAAAGTCGCAGGCAATGGTCATGACGGCACACTGCAGCAACGAGGCCTGTGTCGGCCACTACATTTGACGAAGCGGAGGTCACACCACCATCTGCGGCCTTCCAGTTGGGTGTGCATTCGTCCTGTATGATAGAATAGCCCGTTTGGCAATCACAGACAGTCGGTTCAACGCATTATCGGGTTCGGGTGACCCGACATCAGCAGCACCAAGGTACCTTCTCGCCCGCTTCAATCGATCCGTCGATCAAAGCTTGCTCGTTTCGAATCTTGTCTGGTGGCAGGAATAACGCTGGACGTGACTTGAGAGGATCAGCAGTTGCCCGCCCGAATCGTCGATGCTGAATATTGCCGTCGACAGCAATGATGACATCAAGGTCATTCTCGCTCTTGCCGGCTTCATCGATCCGAGGCCCAAAACATGCCGGACAAACGTCGGCCAGACGCTCGCGCGGGAGAGGCCGAGAATTTCGGCGGTCAAAGTTGCCTGCAGCTGTTGCATAAATCGATATTCATCCACTGCGGCTTGAAGATGCTGACGCACGGTTGGACCCTGGGAAGCTTCCAATATTTTCTGTAAGAAACAGTGAATGTTTCGGCCTGTCCCTGTCCAAGAGCCCACCTAGTTAAAAGGATCCTCCGAGGATAATTCAGAGGACCAAAAAAGAATGAGCGCTTCGGACATGCCATATATACCAAAAGGATCTACCCCCAGTAGGTGTCGAGATATTCGATCGTGCGAAAGGTGAATGCGGTGATGCCTTCTCTTTTTCGGATTGAAGATGACGATGTCGGGAGAAGACCGTGAGCTGCCAGGGTTTGGATCTCGGAATAGCATGGGCAGTATCGTAGCTCTCGCATGCCTGCTCATGGTTGGGGGATATCAAATCAGTCCAAGACGATAGCGTAGGGGTGATTGACAAAATATGTGCAACAGAAGCACCTACCTGCAAAGAACAAGTCGACAACCCGGACCTTTCTGGTGACTCGGCGTTCATGACATGCGCTGCACCACCCCTCGTCGTCGGGGAAGGGACAAACCCGCTCTGTCGAAGCACTTCTTTGGCCTTTTTCTTCATCAAGAGGTACGCCTGGAGAAGTTCAGCTCATTTTGACGCCCTAGTCTTAGCTTCGGCCCTCGCATTCCGGCGACGATTGCGCTGCTTCTTGGCGTTCCTCTCGATCTGCGATCGCTTCAGTGAAGAGGGCGCTTGGTCTTGAGAAGCACCGTCTGGGTGGAATGGCGAATGCTCCGGTCCAGATGAGTATCCACCGCCGAATTCGCGACCGAAGTCGTAGTCGGGCTCAAAGTCGGGCGCGCTGTTAGGCTTGAAGTTGTGCTCGAAGCCGCCGGTCTCGGTGTCTAAAGGCCACGCCGTTGCGCCATCGGCAATGTCAGTCCAAGGCTCGGACGATGATTTGTGGAGGCCGGCAATGGATTTCTCCGAATGCTCCTTCCGACGACGCGTTGACCTCTGGACCGATGGTGATGTGGGAGGGCTCGGCTGACGTTTCGGACGCCTCTTCGTTGGAGAGCGGAAAATACCGAAATTGAAGCCGAACGTCTTCTCGAACAGCTCGCTATCCGGGGACAACGATGGCTCCCTTTTCCGTACTCGCTTGGTCCATAACCTCCTCCTCTTCTTCTTCTTCGTCTTCGCCTCCTCCTCCGTTCCGACCGACGTCGTGGCCCCATTCTCGATCGTGTCCTTGTTGTTGGTCACCTTCCTCCTCCTCCTCCTCACGGTCGTGCTCTTCTTGCGCTTGGTCTTGTCAGTGCGTTTTCCTTTCTCTGTTCCGACTGGCGATGCTGAGCTAGGTTGTAGAGGTGGTGGTGTGTGTGGTAGAATGTCCAGGCTTGAAGCGATGGGTGCGAGCCTGCAAGGCCTTGGTTGGAGGGAAGTAGGGGGGAACTCATGGTGCTGAGGCAGATGGACCATTAGCGGGGATAAGTAGCAAGTGCCCGGATTAGTGACCACTTTTGCCTCCGGGGGCTGGGGTTGGCAGGGCAATGGTGCACCTAGCCCGCACCAACGTTTTCCTGCGCCAAATCTTCAAAAAGCTCCCTAAACTCGCGCGCGCGCGCGGGTAGTATATTTGTTAGGCTTATTTTGACCCGCATAGGTGGTTTGGCAACAAATGGATTTGCGCGCCCGGGGCTACTTGCGCGTTACAATTCGTTTGTACGCGCGTGTAAATCGTGCAATTGCGCGCCAAAGGGCCTTCATACGCGCGTCATTCACTCTTGGACGCACTTTTGGTCTCTAACGCGCTCTGGAACCTGCGGAGTTGCGCGCTTTCCAGGAAAAACATCTGTTTCTGGCCCCTATTGGCGGTCCGCGCGCTTTTCACTCACTGTTAGACTCGCTCGCCCCGCCGTATCCGCGCACGGACAGGGCATTACACGCGCTACAGCGCGCTCATGCGCGCGCAGCCTACTCAATCTACGCGCTTTTAGGGATTACCCTAACTAGTAAAAAAAAGTGTGAGTTAAGGAATGTACCTAAAATCGCTGTTTTTATCCGGGCCGCCTGTGGTGGATGTATCAGCATAATGTTGTGTCTGCCGCACCTGCCTGTGGTGTCGGGGTTCCGATCAGAAGTCATGTACAAGCCCTGTGGTGACTTTTGTATTTTCCGCGCCGTTCCAACGAAGCTACAGCGCTCCCAGTATTTTCCTTCCTTTTTTCGCTGACATAAAACAATGCTTCCACTAATATGGTATTTAATGAACCGCAAGTGCGTGGCTTTGCATAATATTGCTTCTACAGCAGAGCTCTGCCTGACGCGCGAGGCGAGGGCTGGCGTTTGTCACGTGATGCGGTGCGCCGGCGGTGTCAGTGTCATTCCGGCAGTCGACCAGCGGCATTAGGGGCTGAACAACGAATCAAACCACGTAAATAATCCTGCGCCACTCCCTCGAACCTTTCCTTTCTCCCTCTCACTGTCATCCAATTTTAGTGACACTCATTCAAGAACAAACCCTCGCTGCTATGTCCCGGTCCCAAGGTCGCCAGGGACTCAGGGAGGGCCATTGCAACCTCGCCAAGTCTTGGGCGCGAGGGTAGCGCCGTACCATGGGCTACCATGGGCCTGCTCGAGCGCCCGCTGCTGGGCGCCCCGAGGCTCGACCCTCCTCTTCGTCCCGCTCCGATGAACAGAATCAGCCCCCGGCGCGTCATGACAACAATTCAACCGATCTTGGCATTGCGACACGTATACGAGCCCGCCGTGCAGCTGTGCAGAACGGACAGCGTGGTCAGCGCGATGGCCAACTCGACGCTGGGCTCGCCCCACCACCACCTCCGCAAAGGCGAGTGCGCCAGGCTCGAATCGCGCTCAAACCCCTCAAGCCCCACGTTTCGATCCGCGACGACCTCGGCCCGCAGACGGCCGTGTGCACCCACTGCAAGGCTCGGCACTGGGAGTGCGAAAGGTCGAAGTCGACCAGACACTTCAGCGCGTGCTGCTCGCAGGGCAAGGTGCGGCTACCTCCCCCTCCCCAGCCCAATCTCGAGTATCGGCAGCTTCTTCAAGGCTCGGATAGCGGTCAGTTGCTCCGTCCAACAACGTTCGTCTTCAGTAGACCCACATGCTGAACTGTTCTACCCACCCACACAGAAGCGGTTGCATTCCGCGAGAATGCCCGGTCGTACAACAACGCGTTGTCGTTCACTTCGCTCGCTGCCATCTGGGACCAAACTCAAGTGGGCACGCTAGGACCCCCCGTGTTTCGCGTGTTTGGTCGCCTCTACCATCGACTCGGCGCCCTGATCCCTGCCGTGAATCAACGCCCAGCCTTTGCCCAGACATGGCTGATCGACCCGGCCGAGGCCACCAACACACGACTTCAAGGACCCGACAGCGCAGAGACTCGCATACAAAGATCAACGCTGACCAAGCTCGAGTCCATGTTGCGCACCGGCAATCGCTTTGTGAGGGAGTTCGCATCGGCCAAAGCCCGCGCGGGTTGGGATACAGCCAATGAGTGGGTCCTGCGCCTCTGTCTACCACCTGGCCGAGACCGACGCACCCACAACCTTCCTACGTCAAGCACGGAAATGGCGATGCTTATCTGCGATTCCGGCACCAACACGGGAGATCGTGGACCGCAAGACCTTATTCTCCAGGTGCACGGTGATCGATGTCCCGATGGTCGGCCCCAAGTATCAAGTCATCAGCTCGCTCCATCCGTCTGCGTTGCCTCTCCGGTAGCCACTACTATTTCCTACAGGGGAAGATGGCTTCCACCCCAACATTCCTCTTTGCGGGTTCCACCAAGCCGGGCCGCCAGTCGCCAGAAACCGAGAGCAGATCGACAATGGTGTCCAATTGCGCGAGGTACTTGCCGGCCTTGGTCTGGATGACGAAGACGAACAGGAGGACAAAGACCGCGACAATGAGGATGAAGACGGCCAGGAAGGGGACGAAGAGGATGGTGATGGCGAACGTATGCGTCTTCGGGTCTTCCTCTGAGGCTCCATTCTGTCTAAGGCGCAAGCACAGACTGACATTGAACTTTTGAACACCTAGGACGAAGGTCCAGTAAAGGGGTCGAGGTGGTGAGTCTCGCGTTCACAATTCTTTGCGCACTACTTGCCAAACGCGACGAGTACTTCTCAATCCCGCATTGCAACCAACGTCCCTTCCTGGAGTTTGTGATTTAGGGATGTACTCCCAAGTCAAGACCGACTGACTCAGGCTTGACCCCGAACCAAATTGCGACATCACGCAGCGATACCAGGATGTGATGGCGTGCGTTGTCAAACATGGAAAGCCTCCGCTGCTCATCACGATGACGTATGACCCCGACTCACCGGAAATCAAGGCTGCACTGGGGCCGATAAAGCATGCAACCGTCCGGATCTCATTGCACGAGTGTTTGAAGCCAAGTCCGGCAACAAGCGACATGCAGGCTGTTTCGGCGATGAATGTAAGATGAATGCATTTTGTTTCTTTGCTGTATTTCGTATCGTGTTTTTTTAACCTCTGCGCTGATATCATGTAGATTGTTTGATTATCCTGCTTTTCTTTTGAATTTGATCCTCCCGTTAATTTAACGGGTTCCCACTGGTTTTTCCAAAAATAAAAACAAATCCGAAAAATGACCTCGATTTTATCAATTATCATAGCTAAATTCCGAACCCCGCACTCCCCACTCTTTATGAGGAGCAGCGCAGTGAGCAAACGAAGATGCCGAGTAGAAGAGGATAGGGAACGTTAAGGGAAAAGAGAGGGAGAGCCGCGCTAGTCGCTGCCTCGGGTAATCTAAGTCAGAATCTAAAGAGGTCCGAGCGCGCCCGAGTTCCCATCCCCCAATCTCTGTATGCTGGAGTTGAGAGCGCCCCTGCAATGTAGTGTACACGTTGACACCCCCCTCGCTGTCAGGCTCCAGGCATTCGGAGGCCTAGACTTTCGCGGTGCCGTACAAAGAGCTTGGGTTCAAGGGCCTTGGTGAGGATGTCGGAGACCATGTCGGCTGTGGCAATGTATTCAACCTTGATCTCACCCTTTTTGACCATCTCCCGCACAAAGTGCTCCCGGATGCGAACGTGACGAGTGCCTGAAAACGATGTCGGGTTGCGTGTCAATGAATTCGCGCCTTGATTGTCGCCGTAGATCAAGGTGGGTCCCGAGTTCGGAATGCCGAGTTCCTCCAAGAGCTGCTGAAGGTGAATAGCCTCTTTGGAAGACTGGGAGAGGGCAATGTACTCAGCGTCGGTGGTAGAATCAGCGACGCGGGACGACCGTTTCGAGCACCAGGAGATCGTTGCACCAGCCAGAAAATATGCATAGCCCATCGTCGACTTGGATGTCCGAACGCATGCACCCCAATTCGAGTCGGAGTAGCCGTAGAGCGGACCGGAAGTAGGCGTGTAACGAAGACTGTACGAGACTGTTCCTTGAATGTAGCGCAGAACGTGTTTGATCGCGGTCCAGTGCGTCGGTCCGGGCTCCTTGGCAAATCGTGCGAGATAGCTGACAGCGTAGGCAAGATCGGGACGAGTGCCGAGCGCGGCGTACATCAGGGAGCCGATTGCCTGAAGATAGCGAGTTCGCTCCTGGTCAGAAGGTGTGGATTGATCGAGCTCGAGGAGGAGATTCTTCTGCATCGGTGTGCTGGCGGGCTTGGCAAGAGCGAGGTCAAAACGTTCGAGCACGTCCTGTAGGTAGCGCTCCTGAGAGAGGGTAATGGAGCCGTCATTGCTACGTTTGAGTTGAATGCCAAGGACGTATTCCGCGTCGCCAAGTCGCTTGATTCCGTACATGTCCTCGAGTGTGGACAGAACTCGTTCGATCTCGTCGTCCGAGGGGCCAATGAGGAGCAAGTCGTCGACATAGAGCGCGATGTAGTGCCAATCGTTGCCGTGTCGCTTCGTGTAGACGCAGAGATCCGAGACCGTGGGCTTGTAGCCGACAGAACGGAGGGTCGAGTCGATCTCGTCGTTCCAGATGCGTCCAGCCTGCTTGAGCCCGTAGATGGATCGTTCGAGCTTGAGAATCTTACCCGGCAAGTCGATGCCTTGCGGTGGTTGCATGTAGAGGCTGGTCGAGCTTGCCGTGCAGATAGGCCTTGTTGACGTCAGCTTGTTTGATCTTGTAGCCGCGCAAGACGGCGATCGCGACGAGGGCTCGGATCGATGTAAAGCGAACAACGGGGGAATAACGCTCCTGAAAATCGAGGCCCGGGCGTTGAGTGCTGCCGTCAGCGACGAGACGAACCTTCCGCGATTTGACGTTGCCGAACTGATCACGCTTGGTGCGAAAGACGAAGTGGGAGCGTAGCAGCTTGGCACCGTCGGGCAGGGCGGCTTGGTCGAGAATGACGTAGACCTTGTACTGGTTCAGCAGCGACGTAAACTCGTCGATGGCTTCGGTTTGCCACTCCGCGGCGTGTGGAGATCGCATCGCTTGGTGCCAATGGGCCGGGTCGGCGTCGCGAGAAGGGAGCATGTCGAGTGGGGCTTCGGGTGAGGCGTTGTGGGCGGCGTAGGCAAGTACCTGAGCTGTGTCGAGCGAGGCGTTGTCGGCGATAGACCGCACCACGTGTGAGAGCAATGCGATTGGGTCCTCGGAATCGTCGTCGCTGTCTGACAATGGTGGTGACTCCAAAACGATGTTCCTGAAGGGAGCAACGAGGCCAGACGAGGTCGTCGTCAACCGCAGAGTTGTCCGAGGGCAATGAGACGGGGTGTGTGGGATCAACGCAAACACGGGGTGACGGGCAGGGCGTGTCGCTCACCGAGTTGGGGTCAGACGAGTCGGATGATGCAGACGATGTGAGCGAGGCCGCGGGCGACGGTTCGACGGATATGTTAGGCGACGGTTCGACGGATATGTCAGGCGACGGCGTGGGCGACGCTGAAGTTGGAGGTGTGACAGGAACGGCTGGTAGGCTGCTCCTGCTTGGCGACATGTGGTGGCCGGGAGCCAAGGTCAGCGCCACGTCTCGCGCGGTCTGACCGAGGGCGGGACGCAAAAGGACGCACTCGGGACGCTGGACGATCTGAACACTGGAACTGCGCCTCAAACAATACCCACCACGGTCGAGAACATCTTCGGACGCCTTTGTTCGAGGAGACATGACGTGGCCGTCGCGTTTGTGGGCACAATGGTTGCCCACTTATTCTGGGGCGGGGTGAGGGAATCGGAGAGAGGGTGGGGGCCCCCATGCTTCTCAGTCGGGTCCTCGCGCGCTCAGCGCTCTGAGCGCTTGGGATCTCAGGATCTCAGGTCTCAGATCTCTCTGCTCCGAGACTCTCACCGGCGCACGCCAGCCTGCAGCAGACTTCAGCTGGCCGCGTGAGGGTGCAGTCTTGACTTTGGCACTGACTCACTATTGATTACTCGCTGCCTCAGCTGGTACAAATGGACTATGGACTCCATAAAGCGCGACCCCTGAAATGTTTCGGCGACCGTGGGATACACCCTCTGCATCGATATAGCTCGATACAGCGCCAACCGCTCACGTGCCACCAGGCTTTAGGATGCAGTGACACGCAAGAATTCCCTTTCGGGACAAAACTAATGCTACCATACACCAGACCCCATAAACCCATACAGCCGAATTCCAGGTTCCGTACATATAAAACATCATCGCTCCCGTCTCTTGTGCACTTTAATGCTCACGTACGCCTCATTGACGAATGCGGTAAGGGTTGAACGTTGAACGTTGAATCCTCACCGCGGCCGCAAAGGCCGTTTTTACGCTAGCTGTACGGTCACCGCAAACCGGTGCCCCTACGGACTTGATAACCCAATATCCATACGGATACTACAACGACCGCCTAAGGCAGCCGTAAAATAGCTTTGCTCTTACAGGAGCTCTACAAAACCGCCTTACATAAGTTGCAACACCTCCGTAGAGAAGACACACCGCGGGTCCTGCCATAGGAAATCCATAAAGTTCGCGCGCGCATGTGTAGGCTGCGGTGCATGCGGTGCGCCTCGCGAGGCCTCGCGCACTCTCGCGCCACAGCTTGCGCCAGCAGCCGCCAAAACAGGAGACAGTCGTTGTCTTCGCACACGACGCACAGATCTACTTTACCAAAGGGTGGTGCTATAGAGACTTCGCAGGCTAAGCACATTGAGGCACCGCCGGACGTCAGAAAGTGCGTGCAGGAGGCCAGGATGCGGGAAGCCTGAGGATGGAACAGTAAATTTTACGGGCGAAAGTGCTGAGATGATGCATAGTATGGGTAACCAGAGCCCGGAATCCCAGGAACATAAAACGATGGAGCAGTAAAAACAATCGAGGTGAAAGCGTTTCTACTTCCCGAAAGTACAGAGTCTCCAGCACGATCGTGAGGTGGTCGATCACCGAAATAGTACAAAATTGTGCTCTGGTGGTTCCCGGGGAGTCGATTCGATTCGCCGCCTGATCACGCCCGACTTGCCTAATCTGCATCGGATTGACGCAAACCTTGCCGGAGCATGTTCCTACCGCAGTGGCGAGCACCGAGCACTAGACGGCCGACCACCGACGCTCATCGTCCTTTCGACGGTCTAGAGGCGGAGGGTCAAGTCGCAAGTCGCTCAGCAATGCGACTAAGCATATGGAACCGTCGTTGGCTCACCGTCCTTTGTACGGCTGCCTAGAAGGCGCGAACTGCCCGAGTTTGAAGCCGACCATTTCCGGCGTCACATGTACGGAGACGTATTGCTTGCCATTATGCACGAGAAAGCGCATCCTATTGCCCATCCCAGGCCGACGTAGCACCTCATGCAAGTCAGCGATCTGCCTTCGCGCCAAGGGGACTGAGCACGATGACACACGACGTCGATCGACGCCGATTTCGATGTTCCTAAGGCGACGCACCCGATAAAGTTGGGCAGAATCGTACACGATCTGGCGGTGGTTCGAATCGGCGTGTTCGTTCGCAATGACTCGGCGACATTCGGAAACGACGTGAAGAACGGCCCTGCAGGAACACCAAAACGGGGTCGCAGCTTTAGCAATCGCCCAATGCCTGGCGATGCTATCGGATCCCCAAGTTCGCGAACGCGATCCAGTGAAAGGGGAGTGTTCGGCGGTACTGACCCTTCCATGCCGACCGGGCGAGCATAGCAATCGACGGGCGCATCGTTTCCGAGGTCGACGTAAACAGAGATGCACACGCAGACAGGCGCGCGATTAAAAGCGCGGGCAAGTTCTGCCGCGGGAGGACACCAGAACGCCCAGCCGGAGGCGCTTTTTTTTTTTTGCACGCACACATAACCGCTCTATTCGCGTGTCACTTTGGGCTCACATAAGGTCGGCTTTTGGGCCCACGTCGGAGGCGCTCTGGTCCCACGTCGGAGGCACTCTGGTCCCACATCGGAGGCGACTCTGGTCCCACATCGGAGGCGACTTTGGGATCACATCGGAGCGGACTTTGGGATCACATCGATGCGGACTTTGGGATCACATCCGAGGTCATTCTTGTACCACGTTCATGAGAACTTTGGTACCACATAATGTAGAGGCCTGTATCTCTTGCAATATGTGATGTATCACTCTGGGGAATGTAGTATGATGTATGTACAGGTCTATAGTACTTCTGGCGGGTGAGACGAGGCGGACAATGCAGTAGTTGCTACATCGGGGTTCTTCCCCGTTGTGCCGCTCCGCGCCCGTGTCAGCGGTTAAACCTTACGCCGATCGTCACGAGGCAGCAAGCGTAGCTTGCAATAATATCATAGGGTGGAGCAAACGTTTTTTTCTTGCTGACTAGAATACTTATGCGGTAATGGCATAATCACTACATGGGTGAGCTGTAGTGTTCCTTAGGCCTGCAATCGTTAGCACCCTTATTCGAGAAAATTCAAACATTCGGCGAAAGCCCTGGGGCCGCGCCAAAACTCGCAGGCGCTCGTCGTTTGACGGGCTACACCGGCAAACTCACGAATGCCCCTGAAAGCAGCTCCTTTCCGCAGAGCTTCACACGCTCACTGGTCTTTCCCCCCACTCTCTCTTTCTTCTTACACATAAAGTCCTCACGTAAACACCCCTCCCTATCTTAGTCGCGCGGAAATACTGTGCATCTCGAGCAAACGACGCCCAGTGAAGGGTTTACCTTCAAGGTAGATGGCGCCAGTCGCACTCATCATGTCGACAGGAGAAATGAGCCAACTGCTCCAAAACAAAGGGGGCCGACCACCCATCGCGTTGCAGGAACAAAGCTCCCCAGAGGGGTACGCATCGGAAGTTGACTCGGAAGTGGATGAGGATGAGGACAGTCTGCAAGTCTTGGCAGCTTTGGTCCCGGTTCCCTCAAAGTCCTCGATATCTAGCCCCTCCGCAGTCTCGGGGCTTTTAATCTCTCCAAAGAGCCGTTCGAGAGACTCCGACGAGGATTCGGCAGATGAGGGTTACTACGGAGTTGACGACGACAATTCGGACGAGAAATCAATTGACAACATCTTCTCGGCACTACTCCTGGCTCGGAACGACAAGAAGATCCTTGACCGGCACACGTACGAGCCCTCTCGACAGGACAAAGAGTTATTGAACACGACGCGCGAGGCAATTTTCTCAAACATGATCCTCACGACTGCAGAGCACAACGAGCTCCGTCTCAGGCCGCTTGTTCTCAATTGTCGCAAGCCGAGGTCCGAATGGGAATTTGTACGCAAACTTCCTGTCCTGGAGCTCCCAAAGTTCATGGCTACAGAGGTATGTTGAAGCTACATGCTGCGCTGCGTTTTGTTTCGTCCTGTGAACGACTTAACTTTCATTGGTGCGATCTGTTAACAGAAGCATGACTGGGCTCCACGCAAATATGAACGCTGTCTCGCTGTCGTCGAGCGACCTTACGATGACGCGCCCTCGTCTACTCATCATCAACATCCGTCGGAGGTGGCAGTGGGGATCGAATGGCGTCCGGAAGTGCCTATCACCCTTCGAGAAGCTTGGAGCCAACCCGGCGAAGGTCGACCTGTTGCGGAGGTTCTACGGATTACACATCGTTGCTCGGCGGCCTGTAAAAGAGTTCGGGTCAAGGATGGCAAACTTGTGTACAAGAAACGAGACAATGACAAGGACCCCGGGAAAACATGCTCTACTCAACTCAAGGTGATCATCCCGGATAGGAAATCAAAGGAGCTTGGGTTGGGTGGCTGATAAGACTCTTTGTTACCTTCTTCGTCCCTTGTGTAGATCCTCGTTCAGGCCGACGATCTTTCATCGGCGCTGGTGTACACCCTCGGCCGCCGGAAGGACGCCAACCACCGCCGAACGTCCGACGTCCAGCCCCTTTCATTCGTGCGTTGGCGCATCAGGAAGTCTTTCGGCAGGCCAACACGCCCACGCTTGCATTTCAAAGTGAGTGTGTGCTCCAAGTTTGCACAAGAAGGTTTCACTTCTCAAGACTGACCATCAGTTCCTTTCTCGATGATGGACTCGATCATTTCACAGATATAAACCAGCGGATGTCGTTCTGGAGAAACAGAACGAGATCCTTCTCCCGCAGTACAGGAAAGTCGGCGCAAAGCAGCTGCGCAATATGTTCAGGGCAAAAGGTCGACAGAACGCGCAGCATGGATCCTCCTTGTACTCGCTAGCTCGCACGGCTGAGCTGAGACCGTTCACCCTTCAAAATGCAACGGAGCCCGAGACACGCGGAGTGGCCTAGTGAGTGATCACGATCTAAGCTGCTTGCCGAGCTGATGAGCTAACAAGCGGCGGAGGTATTTACCCTTGTCAGCTTTCAACCTTTTAATGAGAAAACGAAGCAGCCGTTGATCTGCGTCCTTGCCTCCCTCCACTCCATCGACGTGTTGATTTCCTTCGCCACAGTTGGGAACGATTCAGGCGATTGGTCGCGGTTTGTTGGACTTGACTCAAGCTGGCGATACCTGAACGAGAACCGCGCCCCCCTCACCGCCCTCGTCGCGACTAACTTGAAAGACAAACTTGCGCTAGGTGAGAGCCCGGGAAGCACTTGAAAGGAAGGTCCGGACGAGTACAAAGACTCATTTCATCGCTTATGTATTGTCTTCTTCAGGTCCTATGCTTCTCTCCAGTGATGTGAAGGCAGATACTCTCGCCATCTACTTGGACACGGTAAAGAGGCTGGTCGAGGAGCACGCCGCGATCCTTGTAAGGAGTGCGTTGTAAGATGGGTTGACCAGGGTGTGCTGCGCGTCACGACAGTTTTGAGAGGAGTCGCTCACGCCCTTCTGTACCGTCGACGATTTGCATGCGTACTTCAGAAGCTCGTGAGAATGGGCCCAATCTACCCGGCTCGTCCCCTAGGTTGCCAAATCTTCTCCAAAATGCCGAATTCATCTTGGAAAATCAGTGGCAGCCACCGAATTTCATGATCGACAAATGTCGGACTGAGCTCAACGCCTTGACACTCTGTAAGCGCCGCTGCTTGCTAGGGGTACTATATGAGATGTGCAGACTGCTCTCACGATTTTGAATTCCTGATGATCGTCGTCTTCTGCATCTACGTTATGATAGGGAAAGAAATGTTGAGGTAGATTACTCTTGCCTTAAATCTGCCTAGCGCGCGTCTCTATTTGTATTAGCCGCGCGGTCCAATCGCGTCTTTCCTTCTTCTTCTCCACTTGATTACGAACTCATTGGCTTGCCACTGCCGCCAACTCGTTCAGGTGTGTGAAGAACTCCTTTATTGCAATCTCTACTTGATTACGAACTCATTGGCTTGCCACTGCCGCCAACTCGTTCAGCACATCGCTGTTCGATTTCTACAGGTTACGAGCCCAACGTAGCGGCCCAGCCAACTCGAGTCATCAAGTCATCATGCCCGGTGATACGGACACTGTGGTATCAGGGGGAACAACCTCTATCGTCTATGTCAAACCCCGCGATATCGACCCGTCATGCCACCTGCGCAACGCGGGAGGCTGGTCGCAATGGATCAACGACGTCCGGGGAGCTCTCGGGGCGACTATTGGAACTGCACGCTTGCGACGCCCATTCAGAAACCCAACGCGCGCACCGACCTGGAGCACGCCAACTTCCAAGCGATCGCGCTCTTGAGGCGCTCGGTCTCCCTCAACATCAAGAAGCAGATCAAAGATGGATTCGATCACACTCCCACCGACGTCTTGAAGATGATCAAGAAAGCGGTCGCAGCAGGCACAGTCACCGACATCTTCATCAAGCTCCAAGCCCTGCTCGATGCGGGTCCGCCTCCCTCCGGTGTCGACGCGTTCGAGAAGTACCAAGCCAACACCATTGAGCTGTTTAACACTCTTTCGGGATACAACCTTACCTTTGACCAGGTCATCTCGATACGCTTGATCCACTTTGGCAAGGACCTCTACAAGGAGTACTATACTCAAGCGCTCCGTCAAGACCTCGACAAGCTCCCTGATCCGATTGAAGCGCTTCAAACGCTTCAGACTCAAGCTGAATCCACGCCGGCACACAAGCCCGTGGCGATGGTAGCTAGCTTGACCGCGACGGACAGATCTTCATCGACTCCGTCAGCTCCGTGCCGACACTGTGGAGGTCCTCACTGGAATCGAAAATGCCCCGTCAAGGACAAGAAGTCCAAGGCCTCCTCTGCGCCGTCCGCATCACTCGCCGCTGCTCCCGACATCTCGACGTTGGTAGACGGCCCGGTCCGCGGATACCTCACCGCAGCGATGTCCACATTGGCCAAACCTTCCCTCATCCTCGACACCGGCGCGACGCATCACATCGTCAACAATCGCGCTTGTTTCACCAACTTCCGCAAGTGCAAGCCTGCTCCGCTCGAGGGCATCACGGGCGAGGCGGTCAATTCGATCGAAGGCGTCGGTTCCGCTGTCGTTCGCTCCTTCGACGGCAGCATCGGTCAACTCCACCACGCGTTGTTCGTCCCCAGCGCGCCGGTCAGCCTCTTCTCCGCCAGTCGTGCCAACGCCGCGGGCTACGACATCAACCTTTCCCGAGGCAAAGCAACGGTCTCAGTCGACGGGTCGATTTGCCACACCGGGGAGATCACGAACGGCTTGTACCACATGCATGCTTCCCTAGTCGACGTCACTACTCTCATCGAGCAACCGGGTGCGTCCCCACGTGCGTTCGCGGCCGTCCCCGTCTCCATCATGCACGGACGTTTCGCTCACCTTCACCCACGCGCTCTACGACAGCTGATCTCAACTGAGGCTGTGCTGGGAGTCAACATGGAGGTAGCATTGAACGCAGACTTGAAATGTGATACATGCCAGGCTGGGAAGATCACACATCACCCTTTGCCCACCGTCGCGTCGAATCGTTCAGCCCAGCCTCTTGATCGAGTCCACATGGACCTTCTTGCGTTCGACGGCGCCGTGTCGTTAGGCGGCGCAAAATACGCCCTCGTCATTGTCGATGATTACACCCGATATCTCTGGGCAATTCCGATGTCGCACAAGTCCGATACCTTTGCGGCCTTCAAGTCGTGGCTTGCAAAGGTCGAGCGCTCCTCGTCGAGAAAACTCCTGGCAGTCCGCTCCGACAACGGTGGTGAATTCTTGTCGAACGAGTTCTCGAGCTTCCTGGAAGAACAAGGCATCACTCGTCAGCTTTCGATTCCCGATGCCCCTCAGCAAAACGGGGTTGCCGAACGCGCAAATCGCTCGATCACCGAGGGTGTCCGATCAATGCTCCACCAGTCGGGTCTATCTCACGCTTTGTGGGCCGAGGCATTGGCGACATATGTCTACGTCAAAAATCGCTCACCACACTCGGCAAATTCAGGCGTCACACCACACACGCGTTGGCACGGATCGAAGCCGTCAGCCGGCCATCTCCGCGTATTCGGCTGCAGAGCGTGGAAGGCAGCTACCACCGAAGCGCGCAGCAAACTCGATCCGCGGGGCATTCCACTCGTATTCGTCGGCTACGATCTCGAATCCAAGGGATACCGACTGTTTGACCCCGCTACCAGACAAGTTTTCAAATCGCGCAGCGTCACATTCTTCGAGGACGAGTTCCCAGCCAGGCGGGAGGGCATCACAGCAGCTCACGCGCCCGTCGCAGGCGACGACGACGACGACAACGACGACGATGACGAAGTCGTTGTACTCCCTGACCAGCATGCCAATCAGGCACCCCCGACCAAGCGGAGCTTCCGGCTGCTTTACGTTTCGACGCACCGGGGCCCGCGTGGCAGCCACCCGTGGGTTCGCGCCCGCGCAACCCCCCAGCTCGTTACGGCGCCCTGGCATCTTTGCGCTCGACCCCTTCTGCTTTCGCATTCTCTCTAGGCAAGGAGGTAACCGAACTTGTTGCTGATCTCGAAGCGGCGGGCATTGACGCCTCGACGGCGAATCGACCGCTCTCGGAACCAGAGGACCCGTTCTCGCTCCCGAGCAGTGATCCCACCACGTGGAATGAGGCCATGCGCCATCCTCACGCCGCGGCATGGAAAGCGGGAGCCATTGAGGAATTCCGCTCGATGAAAGACGATCTCAAGGTGTTCAGCGTCGTCGGACTATCCTCCGTGCCCAAAGGAGCTACGATCTTACCAAGTCGTCACGTCTTTCGAACCAAACGCGACAAAGCCGGGAAGATGGTTTCACTGAAGAACCGCATTGTTGCACAGGGCTGCGCACAAGGCCCAAACAGCTTCAACAACACCTTCTCACCCACGGCTAAGTACACCTCCATCCGCACGCTCATCGCGCACTCGGCCTCGAAGGGCCACCACATCATTCAAGCCGACGTTGACAAGGCCTATCTTCACGGTGTGCTGGAGGAGGAGATCTACATGCGGGTTCCAACTGGCATCGAAGGCTACGAAGGCAAATGCCTCCGCCTTCATCGATCGATCTACGGTCTCAAGCAGGCAGGTCGAGTGTGGAACGACACGATCAACGCCACGCTCGCGAGTCTCGGCTATCGTTGCCTCGCCTGCGACGAATGCATCTATCGTCATGAGGACGCTGGGGGTGATCACTACATTGCACTCTACGTCGACGATCTACTCTTCTTTGGGCCGGATTTCGGGGAAATCGATCGAGTCCTTGACCAACTCGACACCCTCTACGGAGTCAAACGCCTCGGCCCGGCCGAATGGGTACTCGGGGTTCAGGTCGTACGACACGACGATGGCGGGATCTCCCTTCTCCAGCGTCAATACCTCCTTGACGTCTTGGATCGCTTCAACATGTCCGACTGCAACCCCTGCAAGTCACCCATGGAAGCCAACCTACAGCTTTCGCCGGAACCCGATACAGACTCCGCCGACAATGCCATCTACCGTTCCATGATCGGCTCACTCATGTACGCTGTTGTTGCCACTCGCCCTGATCTAGCCCACTCCGTCGGATATCTGTCACGTTTCGTCGGCAAGGCTGGCGACACTCACCTCGAGGCGGCCAAGCGCGTCCTTCGTTACATCAAAGGATCGCTCGATCTTGGCATACACTACACGCGCACCAGTGCCCCTCTGCTGGGGTACGAGGGGTACTCTGACTCGGACTGGGGATCGGACATACAGACGTCGAGGTCCACTATGGGTTACTTGTTCAAACTGGCGGGTGGGGCCATCTCATGGTCATCTCGTCTCCAACCTCGCGTAGCTTGTTCATCCACGGAAGCGGAGTACCTGGGCCTCTCGCATGCAGCCAAGGAGGCTGTCTTCCTTCGCTCGCTCCTCACCGAACTCGGTCTCGATACGTCGTCCCCTTTACGTCTTCTCGGGATAACCAGGGAGCTATAGCGCTCACCCAGAATCCGGTCTTCCACGCTCGCACCAAACATTTGCGCATGTTGGAGCATTTCGTTCGGGAGCATGTTCGGAATGGAGAGATCTCGGTCACCTACATCCCAACCCACGATATGGTTGCCGACATTTTCACCAAGCCGCTGCCGCGAGTAGTCTTCCAGCGTCATTGTGACGCCATCGGTCTGCGCCGCATTTCAGGCCAAGAGCAAGGGGGGTGTTGAGGTAGATTACTCTTGCCTTAAATCTGCCTAGCGCGCGTCTCTATTTGTATTAGCCGCGCGGTCCAATCGCGTCTTTCCTTCTTCTTCTCCACTTGATTACAAACTCATTGGCTTGCCACTGCCGCCAACTCGTTCAGGTGTGTGAAGAACTCCTTTATTGCAATCTCTACTTGATTACGAACTCATTGGCTTGCCACTGCCGCCAACTTGTTCAGCACATCGCTGTTCGATTTCTACAAGAAAAGCACAACCTCAACTTTCACATACGCCTTTGCCAATTCCACGTGGTTCAGGCCATTATTCGGTGGTCGAGTGACAGGAATGACGGCGAAAGGGGCAACACCCTCAAGCCTTCTCGGATTGCTCGCAAGATGTTGATCAACATTTTGTACGAATTTCGATCCATCATCCAGCGCTTTCGTTTTATACGCACCGAGCATGAAACAGATGCCGAGGCGACAGCTCGGCGCTCGGCTGAGATTGAAGGGAAGAAGCGGGCGTTCTTTGAAAAATCGGACGCATGGATCGACAAAGAGTTCCGAAGTATTGGAACCTAAAGCCGAGGCACGAGATACGTTTAGTACGAGAGCCGAGGATGATAGTAAAGACAGTTCGAGAAAGAAGAGAAGCGCAGAGTAGGAGCGTGCGAGGCGAATAATATCAACAACTAGTAACTAACCATGATTGGTAATAGAAGTGGGATGAAACAGCAATATACACTCCGACACCCCCCGTGCTGTCATACCACTGCACCTCGTAAGCCCAAATTCGTCCGATGGAAGATGAACGGCTTGGGACCCAAGGCCTTGGTGAAGATGTCGGCAAACATGGTGCCAGTGGCGATGTAGCGGACCTTGATCTCTTTCTCAGCAACCCTCTCGCGGACGTAGTGTTCCGAGATCCGAACATGACGAGATCTCTGATGGTTGGTTGGGTGTTGTGCCAGAGAGCAAGCGAACCTTGGTTGTCACCATAGAGCACGACTGGACCGGGAACCGGAGCGCCGAGTTCGCTCAGGAGTTCTCTCAGGTGAATGGCGTCCCTGCTAGCGTACAAAAGAGAGAGGTATTCCGCGTCGGTAGTAGACTTGACGACCCTGTGCTCCCGTTTGGAACACCAAGCAATGGCGGCTCCGGACAAGATGAATGCGTAGCCCATGGTTGATCGCGAAGTTGTCAGGCAGGCTCCCCAGTTTGCATCTGAGTAGCCATGGAGCGGTTGGTTGGTCTTGCGGTAGGTGAGCCCCAAGTCCAGCGTGCCTTTGATGTAGCGGAGGACGTGCTTGATGGCTGTCCAATGCTCCGGGCCGGGTTGCTGCGAGAAGCGCGCAAGGTAGCTGACCACGAAAGCGAGGTCCGGACGAGTGCCAATCGCGGCGTACATCAACGAACCAATGGCCTGCAAGTAGCGAGTGCTATCCTCAGGGGTAGCAGACGAGTTCTCGAAGTCGAGGACGACACCGGGTTGCATGGGGACGCCCGCCGGCTTGGCATCGGCGAATTGGAACCTGGCCAAGATATCTCGAAGGTAGCGCTCTTGGGAAAGTGTGATGGACCCGTTGTGCCCGCGTTTGACTTGGATGCCCAGGATGTATTTGGCAGGCCCGAGACGTTTGATACCATATGCGAGTTCCAACGCGTCGAGAACCCTGTCGATCTCGGCGGTAGAGGGCCCAACCAACAGCAAGTCGTCAACGTACAAGGCGATGTAATGAGAGTGCCCGTCGTGTTTGCGGTGGTAGATGCAGATGTCCGATCGGGTGCGCACGTATCCGAGGGAGCGCAAAGTCAAGTCAATCTCCGCGTTCCAGATGGTGCCCGCTTGGCGAAGTCCGTAGATGGATTTGGACAGCCTGAGGATCTTGCCAGGCATGTCGACGCCTTGTGGAACACGCATGTAGAGAGGCTTGTCAAGTTTGCCGTGGAGGTACGCCTTGTTGACGTCGGCTTGATGGACATGGTAGCCGTTGGCCGCGGCGAGGGCGATGAGAGCCCGAATGGAAGTGAACTTGACGACGGGGGCATAGTTCTGCTCGAAGTTGATGCCAGGGCGTTGGGCACAACCGTGGGTGACGAGACAAGCCTTGCAATTGATGATGTCCCCGTGCTGGTTGCGTTTAGTTCGGAACACCCAGCCCGACCATAAAAGGATCTCACCCGCGGGGAGCTCACAGGAGTCAATGACTTTGAACACCTCGTGTTTGTTGAGAAGTGAATCGAATTTGTTGTGTGCCGGGCCACCCCACATGTCCTGTTGTCCCGGTCGGATGACATCGCCCCAATTGGCTGGATCTCGGACAACGGATAAGTTGTGCTCCGCAAAGCCGGCTTTGGTGGACGCGAAGGCACGGAGCATGCCCTGGAAGGCAGGAGTGGGTCCATCAGGTCCGCCAACAAGGTCTTCCCGTGTGATGAGGGTGGGAACGAGTTGGCGGCGAGTCCCGGGGCCAGTAATGATGTTCCGAGCGTCAATTTCACCATACTTCCCTGGATCGGGACCAACCTTGGCAACATCACCGTACTCCCAAGTGGGCTTGACTTTGGCGAGTGGAGTTGGTTCCGGAGGACGCTGCGACAGGTGGATCAAAGAAGTGGCATCATCGTCGAGCAAAGGCGGCTGGGTGGGTTTGACGAGCACAGGGGGTAACGGCGTTGCCGGAGCGTCGGCAGGTGGAGGACGGGGATAGAAACCCGGAACGGAAGGCGGTGTGACGCGGGCGGGAACGGCAACGAAGGGGAACTCGGTTTCGAGGAACGTCACATTCCGGCTCAAACTCATGCGCATCAAGGAGGGATCGAGAAGGCGCCAGGCTTTTGCGTGTCAATCGTAACCCACAAAGACCAGCGGAATCCCTTTTGGGTCGAGTTTGTCCCGACGATGAGCCGGCACGGTGGCCCAGGTGCGACAACCAAATGCTCGAAGCGCTCCCACGGTCGGGGGGCGCCTGACCAGCGACAATTTGGTACTCCTCCCTTGAGAGCCGCATGAGGCGAAAGGTTCTTGCTGTGGATGTAACACATGGTAGCCTCGTCCCAGCACGTACGTGGGAGTCCCGAGTCGATCAGCAAAGCCAGGGTGCCCTCCACGATCGATCGGTTGAGCCGCTTGGCTCGACCATTTTGCTCGGGCGTGTACGGTATGGTCAATTTGCGACGGATCCCACGAGCCACGCAAAAACCATTGAAGGCGGTAGAGACATATTCCCCCCGTTGTCTGAGCGGAGCGTTTTGACCTTGCGACCTGTCTCGTTTTCGATCTCCATAAGCCAGTCCTTAAACGTCTGAAGGACCTCGCTCTTGTGCCCGATGGGGTAGACCCAAGTTTTCCTCAAGAAGTCGTCAACAAATGTGACGAGGTACCGTTTGTGGCTGAACGACTCCTCTGGAAAGGACAAGACATTCGAGTGGACCAGTGCTAGCGGCTCCGAGATGTGGAACGACGAAGGGGGAACGGCAAACGATGGGCTTTGGATGCGAGGCACGCGTTGCAGGTGAAGTCTACACACTCGAGGTCACTATAGGTCCAATCCAAACCCTCCACCTGGCCAGAGGCCGCCAGTTTTTTAAGTGTCTGAACAGAGGCATGACCGTAGCGACGGTGAGGGGTAAGTAAAGGGATCCCATGGGACTTGGTGGTGACAAGCGTGTGAATTGCACCTGGGCTGGAAGTTTGGACCAAAGCGTTGAGCTTGTAAACGCGTGATGCAATGGCGGAGGCTGTGGCTATGCGCCCTTGCTGCGTGCGGAGCTCGGCTTGTCCGCGTTCGAAGGTGATGCGGACCCCTTTGCGGTCGAAGGCTCGGACGGAGACAAGGTTTGCAGGGCTCTCGGGAGCGTAAATCACGCCGTTGAGGGTGAACTCAGTGCCAATGTCCGAGACAAGTTTGACCGAGCCAACTCCCGAGGCCTTCACCATCCCCCCAAGACCCTGCAGTATGTGTAAGGTAGGCGCTAGGGGGCCGTTGAAGAAGGAAGCATCATTGACAACGTGGCAGGCGGACGCCGAGTCAAGCAGGAAGACGTTTGGCGCTCCGAAGCTGACGAACGTGGGGGACAAGAAGAAGGACATGTCGAGATCCTTGGATGCCTCCTCGGTGGCCACGAGCGCGGGTGCCTGCGACGATGATGTGCCTTGAAGTTCCTTCATTGCATTCCTAAGCTCGAAGTACTTGGCGCGCTTGCGCATGTCCGGGCACTTGTCCACCCAGTGTTTGCCTTGACCACAGGCCGGACAGTTGCTCGGGGCCGGGCCTGAACGATCCCATCTACCCTTTTTGCCAGAAGCCAAGGGTTTGGTCGTGGCGACCGGCTTCGCAGCGAGAGCTGGGGTCGGGTCGTGGCGAAGCATACGGGCGACTGTTTCCATGTGACATTTCTCCCATCTTGGCGCCGGCAGTTGCCCCGCGCGCGCTTTGCCCCTCTTGCGTACGGCCCGTCCGCGTCGTCGCTCTCTCTCCTCTCCTGTCGCGTTTGGCGCACAAGTTCCAATCGTAACCGTTTAGCACTACCACAGTAGCCTGCGCACGAAACAATGGCCGGGTGATGAGATCAGGGGTGAGTCATTCTGAAACAACAAGGGACATGAGGAGGAGGAGAAGAGCAGAGCTCCTTAGGACAATAGAGCATGCAGGAGCTTCAATATCCTATTCGAACTCACCGACGTGATCTCCAGGCTGTGTATTGCCATGAGGCTGCCTGCTATCCATTGTGTTGTCTGGATCACGAGTAGCACACGAGACGGTTGGAGACTCCGGCGAGCCCGAAAACCAAGACAAGCTCATGTCGCATTGTAGACAAGAGTGCAGGGTGACATCCAACATATAGTCTCAAAGCTCTGAATAAAATCTTCCCGGCTCAACCTGTGGGCCCAGCTCCAATCGGGTTCCATTTTGGCGACTGCTGCGCATACCAGGGTTTCCATTGCTCGGCACACGAACGCCCCACACGCGTTGCCATCAGTCTGTTGAGGATATCTATCCGGTTGAGGCTGATCGCCGGCCTTCGCCGCTTTGACAATCAATCACTTCCATTTTCTGTACGGGACCGTCGGTCAATCAATGCCTCCAGTGATCGCTCTATTGGTCCTTCTGCATGAGTTTCCAAGAAAGTGATGATTGACTGGCAGGCAGAAAGGGCGAATGACGTCAGCAGCTGCGCAGAGTTTGAGCGCTTTTGAAAGTGCTTCGTGATGGTCATGGGGATGAACTCACATCGAGACTTTCGTTTGCCTCCTTGCGCATGTTCTCCCTGCCAAAAAGAGAGTCGTACACCCGAAATGTACAATCCGAAAGGCGTGCCTTGACAAGTATCCAATGATTGGTGACATGAGTTGGGAAGAGTAGAACTGGTGTTCGAGAAAGGATAATCTGGTAAAGGGGCAGCGCAAACAAAGAGGCAGGCCTCCTGTCAATAATGATAGAAAGATATGCTCGCGAACTCCCATCCGAACTCACCCCCTGCTGCCGCTCGGTTGGTTGAGTGCCTCCAATTCCCTTGGCGCACTTTCCTCCTTCGAGATAGAATGCGTAGGATGTTGGTTCAAGGTCAAGAACCTCTTTTGACCGACCATTGAAAGGCAATTGGCCTTGGAACCGATTGATAGCGCTGCTGAAAGCATTGATGTGCGAAGCCCTCAACCACAAATTGGTGTTGGTCATTTCGCGCAAGGAGCTCAAGTTCAGGCCTGGTGCGTGGTCGCCGGCGTGAATGTCGAGGAATACGTCCCAATCAACCTTCTGAACCTCGGTGGGAATGCGCTTGATAATGTCCTTGACGGCGGAAACATTGCTTCAGCGCTCCTCCGGCTGAACTGTATCGTAGATGTCGAGTGGAAGACGTCCTTCTTGTAACGGCGCGAGCTGGCATGGTGGCCTCTCGTCGTCGCTCAGTTCTTCGATGTCTATGACCTCGGGAATGGCCTCCATTTGCTTGGCAGCCGCGTGATCTTTGGTCAAGGATAAGCTGTTGGAAAATTTCGTCTCACGTGGGCGGCCACGGGTCTTCCCAAACTGAGAGGTTCCGTTCTCAAAGATGGAGTGTTTGGAAGTTTTCGGACGAAGTTGATCAGGATTGAGCTTGTCGCGTATCAAACGTCTAATTGCTGCCGTTGCTTTGCCATCGACTCTCCCCGAGTGCTCGAGCGTGACCCCTGAATTTGACTTCGATTTTGAGAGTTTCGGTTTGGCTGTCTTCTTGCTACGATGGGGTTGCAATGGCCGATTCCTGGCTGATCTGCCTGTGTGACAGAACAAGACCAGATTGGAACGGAAGTCTCCATTCCGGCAAGGCGTTCAGACATTGCTCACCTTTGACAGTTGAGCAGTTGGGCTGAAATTCAGCAACATCGGCTATATTGGCAGCGCGTTCGTCCTCGTCCTCGACGTCCGAATCCACCTCGTCGTGTTTGTCGAGTTCGTCCTCTGACAAGGGCTCGTCTGGCTCGTTGTCGTCCTCCAAAGCCGATGGAATTTTAGAGTCCAATACTTTGTCGACCAAGGCTTTGACGGAGGCGTCGTGGAGCAGTGTAAGGCGCCGCTCCGCTTACGCCTCACGACAGCCTCAGCGGCCGAAGCCTTACTTGCGCGCGGCGCCATGGGCGCCTCTTGACCTTAGTCCTTTTAGTAGTCTTTCTTTGCCTGCGAATTACACCGTTTGATCCTTTCTGTTCGGACTTGGAACCGATGAGGCTCAAGAGCAATCTTGTGCCTTTCACTTGCTTGATTTTGTTCCGTCCCGCATGTCCGACATTGCTTTTGCCGCTGCTGCTGCTGCCATGATGCGGTCTGCAAGAGAAATCCCACACCAATTGCCAGATTGTAGGCTTATGAAGCCGCTACGAGGGTGATCAAAGCTTTCGGACGCACTCATCGCTGTGTGGTAGTCGCCATTGTGAACCAGCAGATCGCACGCCCAAAGATGAGCGCATTTATTTCCTGTTTGCTTGAATACGCAACAAGGACAATAAGGCGCGCAAGTATCGAGAGTGATTGATGAATCCATGGATCTGAGTTTGAAATCCGAAGCATTCTTGCGTCAGTAAGGGCTTGGTAGCCAAGGCACTGGTACCCGTAAACCTCACCATAAACTAAGCACCCACTGGCCCTCCTTTTCGGTAGGGCGGAACTGTAATACTCTGTAGTTACTCAAAGGCCCGATGCGCGTCTGGCCTTAGGCATTGCCGGAAAGTAGGGCCTCTCTTCCTTTCCGACCAGTTTATTCTTTGGAATACATACTCGTATCCTGTCACCTGCAAGGCCCGACGCTGGGGCCTTACATTTTTTTTTTGACATCCGATACAAGAATTCGCCAAGAACACTCCGTCACCGCTTCAAACCGGCTCGACGTACACATGACGCAGGTCGTTCGCCGCACACCCCGCACGACACTTGTCGTTTGTCATACAGAGCCGTCTCTGTTCGCCGTCCACATTACACGTCGCAAGACGTTCGCCGCACCCCCGCACGACTCGCGTCGTTTGTCATACAGAGCCGTCTCTGTTCGCCGTCCACATCATACGTCGCAAGACGTTCGCCGCATTGCTTACACGACTTGGTCGTTCGCCGTCGCACACAACTGCTGAGGTTGTTCGCCGTTTACGCGACCGTCGTCGCTCGTCCGCCCTTTTTCTTTTCACTTCGCACGCGACCGCCACCGTCGCTCGCCGAACGCGCCCCTCCGTCGCTCGCCCGCACGGTTTCGTTTCTTTTTTTGCTTCGCACGCAATCGCCGCCACCCGCCCGCGCCCATCCGTCGCCGACGCCCCGCTTTCCAATCTGGCCCCACAAACCAGAAACAGCAAGGATCAGGGACCCCACCGAACAAGGACGCTCCGCCGCATCTCGTACCAAAGTCGATGCCGAAGATGTCGGACCGAGCGCCCACACGACTCCACATGCCAGAGCTCAAGGCACCGTTTACGGCGGAGGACGTCATCCTCTGGCTAGGCGACTGCGAGGACGCAATCGAGGCATTCGGGATCTCAAGCGTTCCGATGAGACGTTGACGGTCGTTCGACAAATCAGGGAATGCCAGAAAATGCAGGGCGAAGGGAAAATTTGGTGGAATCAGCACAGGGATGAACTGAAGGCATTGACGACATGGGATGCCTTTGCGGCTGAGGTGAGGGAACGGTTCCTGGACTCGGGCTTTGTGCTCACCGCCGAGCACGACTTCTACCGTACGCGACAAGGGTCGGATTCTTTCACTACGTACGCTGCGAAGCTAGCGAGTCGGCGCGCAACCTTGGGTATTGGCAAGGACGGGGGAAAGTTCATCAATGACGACCAATTCAAACGACACTTGCTACATCACGCCAACGACCTACTGTATGCGCGTACCACCTCAACTGCCGGCTTTACACTCTCAACATTCACAGTGAACTCGCTCATTGGACATATGACGGCGGTCGCTTCCTCGCTGGGACTCGAGTGGAAAGGTCAAGTGTCCGTCACCAACTCCCGTATCACTCGCTCGCCACGGGATCTCAAATCAAACATGGCAAGGCGCACACCATTGACAGCTGAGGCCCGACAACAGTGCATTGATGAGGGTCGCTGCTTCAACTGCCGGGAAATGGGGCATAGTATTCGCGAGTGCCCAAAGACGACAGGCGGGACAATTGGGGACCACCCGGATCAACTCAACTTCATGGGCGACCAGGCATACCGTCAACCGTGGGGTTCCGACTCAAGTGACTCGGAATTGGACGAGGCGTTTGAGAATGAATGGCTGGGAGGATCTGAGAAAGAAGAGGAGGATGAAGAAGAGAAGAAGTAGATAAGGGAGGCAGGGTTTGGTTCAGGTGGTGGAGAGTGTAATACTCTGTAGTTACTCAAAGGCCCGATGCGCGTCTGGCCTTAGGCATTGCCGGAAAGTAGGGCCTCTCTTCCTTTCCGACCAGTTTATTCTTTGGAATACATACTCGTATCCTGTCACCTGCAAGGCCCGACGCTGGGGCCTTACAGGAACTGTCCAAGCTCCCAGATGTCCATCGAATTTGCCAGAGTATCTCAAAGAACAGGTTTTGCATTCGATACATCCTTCCAAATGTCATAAACTAGAGCATTGTTGGGTAAGACCACAACGAGATTGTTGATCCTAGCAGGTGCAGAGCGCAAGCAGAATTGTCAGCTCTTCCGTCGAGATTCGCTCCTTGAGTCCGGTGCTACGCAATACCTCTTGTTGGCTCGGCCGTGGAGATGCTCTTGCTGAATGGTCTTGAAGGCTCGTTCAGTCACGTTGTTGGTGTTGATGGTTTCCCGTGAAATGCCAAGGGGTAAACCATCATCTGTGTATGTTTCTTCAGAATTGTGGAAATGCGTGAGCCAAAAAAACTGTGAGAGAACACGTAAAGAAGGAATAAGTAAGACTCACCAATCCACTCTTGTACAAACCAGTTGACATTGAAATACGCCCGAAAGTTATCCTTCTTTGCTTGTAACTGTTCTTCTTCTTGGCTGTTGCAACCCAGTTCCGACTTCTTGGTGACGTCTGATTTGTTTGCTGCTGGCTTGCGACGACTTCGTGTCAGAGTATATATTGCTGTTTCATCCCACTTCTATTACCGATCATGATCTGTTACTAGTTGTTGATATTAGTTGCCTCGTGCGGCTATTGCTTGCCTTGCGCGCTCCTACTCTGCGCTTCTCTTCTTTCTTGAACTGTCTTTACTATCATCCTCGGCTCTCGTACTAAACGTATCTTGTGCCTCGGCTTTAGGTTCTAATAAGAAAGGGGAGGAGAGAGAGTTTGAACGGGGACGGGGACAAAAGACTCGGAGACTTGGACGCTTGAACACTTAAACACTTGAAAACACACACACACTCAAATTCCCAACAATGAAACCGTGAGATCTAACCAGCACCAACCGTATGGCCTGATTCTTCCTGAAGTGATCTACCTAAGAAAGAGAGCAAACCGAGTCCTGTCAAGCCACAAAAGTCCCCAAGTCCCCCTTGTCCGTTGCGCTTTCCCGAAGCGGCCCGCCGCGCCCTCTGCTCTG
Source organism: Microbotryum lychnidis-dioicae p1A1 Lamole (assembly GCA_001244265.2). Taxonomy (NCBI): domain Eukaryota; kingdom Fungi; phylum Basidiomycota; class Microbotryomycetes; order Microbotryales; family Microbotryaceae; genus Microbotryum; species Microbotryum lychnidis-dioicae. The sequence continues at coordinate 1,396,270 of CDLV01000004.1, read as the reverse complement.
CTACCTCCTACAATTTGCAAGCCTTCCGAGGTACCAGGATTCTCAAACTTGATGATACATGTGATCGCTGAGATGTTTTGATAAACTAGTTGTACTTGTCCTTTGTTTGATCCTCTGCCTCTTGTACCCAAAGGTGTCATTCGGACAATCTGAGACTTCTCTCCTTCCGATGCCTTTGGCGTTTGCGAATGGACTAGGGTAGCCAGAGCCAGGAGTCGACTAGCGCTCGGGGACAGGATTGGAGGTCGTCGCGCGCGCGGGTAGGATTGCCTCATTCGGCGCCGGGTCAATCAAGTCACAGTTGTCATTGGTGAGTCATTGGTCGTGCACAAAGGAGATCCGGCCATCAAAAGCTTGGATTGAGAAGGTCATACTCGTCGCAAGTGGCGCTGTGGAGGGAGCATGCCGAACCATCGAACACCCGTTTACACCCGTTTAGCGTGGCGGAGCTCGGCAGTCAATTGGGTGCACAATCCGGAGTGCCACACTACAGCAGTGACGATGCGGAAGAAGTCTCACAACATCACAGTAAGTTCCAGGACAGAAAAAGCAACTTCTTGGCTTTGCTTGTGCCCTTGATTCCAGATTGTCACTCAATGATCCTTCCTCTCTTCGTGTCTGCGCCGCTCTAGTTTCCACCCCTGTGTCTACGAGATCCGTAACCTTCGAGGGGTCGAGACTTGCAAGGAATATTTCGTCCTCTGTTGACACAGTCATTATCCAGCACCCACAACCTGGCGGTTTGTCACACGTGGAATCTGTACAAGGAAACAACATGTCGACAGCACAAACTTGTCTTGCATCGGACCAATCCAATTCGCCGCTAAACCGACCAACGCTCGCCTTTCCTTCATTTTCGCCAGTATTCGCCACGCGCGACATCAAACACCTACCAAAGAAATGCAAGTACTCTACGGTTCCTCAAGAGAATAGCCCTTCCGCTGTTGTTACTCCCAGCAAACGGCGTCATTCGGCAGCGGAAATGTTGTGGATTGTAAGGCGCCGCTCCGCTTACGCCTCACGAGGACCTCGAGCCGACCTCTGCGGCCTCACGCTTGCCCTCGCGCGCGGCGCCGCCGCGTCTCTTGACCTTAGTCCTTTTAGTAGTCTTTCTTCGCCTGCGAATTACACCGTTTGATCCTTTCAGTTTGGACTCGGAACCAGTGAGGCTCAAGAGCAATCTCGTGCCTTTCATGGATTTGGACTTGGAGTACCAATGAATGAATGAAGATTTGCTGTAGCTACACGGCGTTGATAGATGACCTATTGTGAGATAGAGTATTGCCAAGGTCAATCAACTTGTAGCAGGCGAATGGGCGAGATAGATATTGAGTGTGTGTTAAAGAAGGAGAGAGTGAACAAGACCAGAGCCTTAGATAGTATCCGCGTGCAAGCCAACTCTGAGTCCAATCAATATGCCACACCGCCATCTGCCTTCATCCGGCGCCGCGCCACGCGCGCGTCAACTTCCCAATGCCACAAGTCCCTCTGGACCGCTGACCCTTTACTAACTTCCCACAACACTCCCACTGGTCAAGGCTCCAAGGGATACCATCCCCAATCCATCACGATGAAGTTTGAACAAGTTGCGAGCGAGCGGCTTGGTGAGAAGATCCGCAGTCATGGTTCCTGTCTTGCAATACTTGATTCGAATGTCGCCAGTCGTAACTCGCTTGCGAATGTAGAAGTGATGCACACTGTAGTGCTTTGTCCTACCATGATGAGCCGGGTTCTGTGCGATCACAATCACCGCCTGATTGTCCTCCCAGAGAAGTGTAGATCCAGGCTGTTGAATCTTGAGATCCGCAGCCAGGCGTCAAAGCCACATGGCCTCCTTTGTCTGCCAAGAAATTGCTGCGCCTGCCATGATCAAGACGAACGCTCCTATCGACTTGCCAGTCAACATGTCGTCTCCCCACGAGGCATCTGAGTAGAGTTCGAACACAGTCGAACCCTCGAGGTTGTACTTGAGTCCCCAGTCAATGGTACCTTGCAAGTAGCGGATGATCCTCTTCACCGCGATCCAGTCGGCCTGGGTAGGAGCTGAAACCTTGGAAGCTGCTGCACAAACCGAAGTGACGATGTCGGGACGAGCACGATGCGCAGCATACTGCAAAGCTCCCACTGCTGACTGGTAGAGTGCAATGTCGTCGAACAGCTCCGCCGAGTGTTCCATGTTCAACCTGGGCTCCATTGGGACCTTCGCTGGGTGCTTCGATCCGTGATCTCCGCCATACGTAGCGACAAGGCTCCTGATGTACTTGGACTGGTGCACGAAGATGAACTTGGACGAGCGCAGGAATTCGAGACCGAGAAACACCTTCACAGGACCAAGTCGCTTGAGTTGGTACACCTTGTTGAAAGCTTGGATTTCCGAATCCAGAAACGTCTGATCGTTCGAGGCAGCGAGTCCATCATTGACGTAAAGAGTAATGTAGATGAACATCTCCTTGACACGCTTGACGTAAAGACATGAATTGGTGTCAGATCGCGAGTAACCACAAGCGACCATGAGTTTGTTGACTGCCGAGTTCCATTCTCAAGGAGCTTGCTTCGTTCCATACATTGATTTGACAAGACGAAGGACTTGGCCAAGCTAAGGACGATCCCAACCCTTGGGATACTTCATGTAGACCATATCCGTCATCATTCCGTTCAGAAACGCTGAGTCGTAATCGAATTGTTTGAGGCACAGTCCTTGGGATGCAGTGATGGCGATGAGAAAGAGAATCGTCATAGAGCGAGCAACAGGAGCGAAAGTCTCATTGTAGTCAATGCCAGATTGCTGTGCAAAACCTTGTGCGACCAATCGAGCCTTGTAACGAATGACTTCTCCTTGAGCGTTCTCCTTACGAGCGAAAACCCACTTCAACCCGAGAGCGCAAGCACCGTGGGGAAGATCCGAGTCTGCAAGGACTTGATGACAATCCATCGCATTGAGTTTGTCCTGGATAGCTTCCTTCCACTTGTCTGCTTTGACATTATTCATCACTTCTTTGTAGCTGCTGCTGCTGGGTACGGCCGGTCAATCCGTGCTGATCATTGCATAGCCAGACATGATGGGTGGTTTGGGATCGAGTTTGGGTATATCTGTGACAAAGAGACCTTGTTGTTCCATGATGCGTCTTTGGCCATGAGTACGCTGATGAATCTCGTTGCCTGCATCAATCTCCTCAAACCTGCCTGGGTTTTGACCCCTAACCGCGGGATCTCTGTATTCCCAACGAGGACGGTTCGGACAAGCAGGGGCTATCTGCTCTACAGCAACCTCATCCTGAAGTCCGTCTCCGGCGTCATTGCCTTCCAAGACGGGACCCACATCTTCATCTGGCCCCTCGAGCAAAGTCGTGACCTCCGGTGCACGGACCTCCTCTGGTTGTAGGTTCAAGACCGCAATGTCGCGTGTGATGACCACCTTGTGTTCCGAATCGGAGTCGACAAGCACGCGATAGTTGTACTTGTTGTCATACCCAATGAATGTTCCCCTGACTGAAGTCAGCTCGAGCTTAGAGCGTTTCAACTTGGGGACTTGCGCAAAGACGGTCGATCCAAACGGATGAAAGTGCGAGACCTTGGGCTTCTTTCCGTAGAAAACTTCGTAAGCCGTCTTGCCATCCAACTTGGAGTGTAGGACCCGATTCGCGAGGAACGTGGCGTACTCCATCGCATAAGACCAGTACTTCCAGGACAGCTTGGAGGCTGCAAGGACCGCACAAATGATCGCCATCAACAAGCCATTGAAGCGTTTGACCGTTCCATTCTGTTGTGGGGTGTACAGTGCTGAGGTCTCATGTAGAATTCCTTGACTCTGGAAATCTGTGCCGATGAGCTTGTTGGTGAACTCGTTGCCATTGTCCGTGCAAACGCGCTTGATTTTGCGACCAGTCATCTTCTCGACACCTTGTCGAAATGCGATCCATACGCGAGTGACTTCTTTGGCCGACTTGGTCTTCAACGGAAATGTCCACTTGGCAGTCGAGTACTGGTCTACAATAGCCAGGTACGCCTTTCAACCTTGAAAATCGACTTGATCTTCTGCGACAAATCCGATGTCCATGAATACGCGTTGAAGGACGTCGGTGACATGAGTAACCGACTCGGAGAACTTCGATACGCGAGACTTGGAACTGATGCAGGGCTCGCAGTCGTGGACCTTCTCGTCGGTGAGAACTAGTCCATCTACAGCGCCTGACTTGACGAGCTCACGGCGATGTGGCCGTAGCGACAATGCCATTCCATCAAAGGCGCTCCCACTGTCGCACGAGTTGCAACATGAGCTTGGTCCTTAACAATGCGCGTAAAGTCGAGGGTGTAACCGGTACCGTTCAGCGTCTTTGCTACGGTAAGCCCTTTGTTCTTGATCGTCATGACATCCCTGCCATCTTCCCATCCGCAACTAGCTCCTGATCGGTATAGAGGCACGAGTCGAGACGAGGTTCACCGGAGCGCCTGGGAGATGGTAGACGTTCGAAAGTGAGAGCGAGGCCCCGCTTCTCAACTTGAACCGTACCGTACTATACGTGTCGCAATGTACTACCTGACCGCTTGCGGTTTGAACGTTCAGACTTCCATGTTGACGGTCGGTAAGCAGACTTGCGTTGCCGACGTAGTGCTGACTCGCACCGGTGTCCAGGATCCAGATCTCACTCTGGTCGTTCTGTGACACCCTATTCGCGACGTTGATGTGGAGCGAATGGCTCTCCTTGAGAGACTTGACCACCAACACAAGAGAAGCCGACTCCTCCGATTCCGCAGATCCCTTGGAATGCTTATGTTGCTTCTTCTTCTTGTTGCTGTGGTTCTTGTTACGACCGCGTTTGGCGTTCGGATCGTACTTGGAACATTCCGGATCGATTTGGTAATGACCGGTTCCCTTGCAACCACGACAAATGCAGTTCGGATCACGCTTGACTTGTGTGCCTTCGCGAACCGCTAACGCTCCCGCGTTCTTGAGTAATTTGTCGTACTTGCCAGTGAGCTTGCGTTCACTGTACTCGTCGGTAAGTCAATTGACGGCGTAGTCAACCGAGCACTTATTGCTGAGCTTTATAGCTTGCTTGAGCATCTCGTATGAGGGAGGTAGAGCTTGGAGCATAAACGCGACGATGGCTTCATCCTTGAACTTTTGGCCGAGATCTTCGAGTTGATCGACCTTGTCCGTGATGCCCTGGAGAAACTCGCCGAGGTTGGTGTCCTCATCGTACGACGCATTCGAAATCTCGTAGAGTAGCGTGCGAATCTTGAACGGATCGGCGTTCCCTTCGTGGTGTTGTTTCAACTTCTCCCAGATGTTTCTGGCTGAGAGCGACTTGCTCTTGACCATCTTGAGATTCGAATCGTCGAGGCACGAGATGACGATTGCGCGCGCACTACGATCCCACTTGGTGATTAGAGTCGGGACCTTGCCCTCCTCTAGACTTGGGTCGATGCCATGGAGAGTCTTCCATGCTTGCACATCCATACTCGATGGTCGGTCGGCTCCGTGTTGAAGTACACTGCTGTAGCCACGACCTTCGAGGAACGCGTCGACTCGGATCGACCACAGCTCGTAGTTATCTTTACCGAGCTTGGTGATCTTGACGTCCCCTTCATTCGATACATTGGTGGTAGTCGTCGAACTCATAACCTGTTGTGGATTTGGACTTGGAGTACCAATGAATGAATGAAGATTCGCTGTAGCTACACGGCGTTGATAGATGACCTATTGTGAGATAGAGTATCGCCAAGGTCAATCAACTTGTAGCAGGCGAATGGGCGAGATAGATATCAAGTGTGTGTTAAAGAAGAAGGAGAGAGTGAACGAGACCAGAGCCTTAGATAGTATCCGCGTGCAAGCCACCTCTGAGTCCAATCAATACGCCACACCGCCATCTGCCTCCATCCGGCGCCGCGCCACGCGCGCGCCAACTTCCCAATGCCACAAGTCCCTCTGGACCGCTGACCCTTTACTAATTTCCCACAACAGGAAAGCGTGACCCCGAGCTCTAGTGGGCGGAAAGCTTGCTCGCAATGTCGAGACCGAAAGTTGAAGTGTGATCTAGATCATCCATGCTCGAAGTAGGTACAGTCTAGTATTTCATCATACCAAGAAAGAGATGACAACTGGTTTGTTCACTTTGAGCAGCTGCACTAAGAAAAGGAGAGGTAAAGCGAGCCAAGTTTTTACATGTGAATACGTTTAAATATCGTTCAACTGCAATGATCATACAAGCAAAAGTCCGCCGATGTCGAAGCGTGACTTATCAGAATCTGTATCTTCGCTCGATCTCTATAAACTGTTCTTCATGGATGAGAGAAGCGAGGGACCGGTGCCAAATCTGGTCTAATCCGAGTCGGCGCAATCACGTTCGGGAGTGTCGGCCTTGGCGGTTCGGGCGCCGGACCGCTGGCACCACGGGCGCGGAGAGGCCAGGCGGGGCAGAATATCGATGTAGTAGCTACTGCTTCGTCCGCTTCGTCTCACCGGCCAGAAGTACTATAGACCTATACATGCATCAAACTACTGTTCCCAGAGTGATACATCACGCAAGAGATACAGGCGTCTATACTATGTGGTACCAAAGTCCCCATGAACGTGGTACAAGAATGACCTCGGATGTGATCCCAAAGTCCGCTCCGATGTGATCCCAAAGTCGCCTCCGATGTGGGACCAGAGTTGCCATTTTCGGAACCAAAGTGCCCTGCTATTCGCGGATTAACCTAATTCCGTTTTTTTTACATTTTGAGGACCCAAAATCCCGAAAATTGTCGAGGCGCATTGCAAAAAATTGACATTTTGGGACGAAATACACGTTTTGCCCCCGAGGCGCATTTGCAAATTTTAACGCTTTTCCCGTGGGTCGACGCAATTTTGGCCTACCCTGAGCAGCCTTCGGCATGACTTTGGGCCCGTTCGCCTTCAAGACGCGCTTCGCGATGCTCGCCCCTGTACAGGTCACTAGTCATCTTTTGTAATTACTTTAGTGCAGTCACTGTTAGGGATTAGGTGCCCCTAGTTGCCACTGCTGATATTGAAGGGGCCCAGGTTCCGCTTCACTTCGTTCTGACATTGAAGCATAGCACGAGAACATGATCCCATGCTTGTTTCTCGACGAAGACCAGGACTACTATTTGAACGACGATGACTTCGATCGATTACATCAGCAAAATGGCCAAATGCGCGTACACAAGCGTGCGCGAAACTTATGGCGGTCCTAAGAAATTAGTGCGGCCCCCGTATGGCGAGCGCCTGTACGGTAAGTGTAAAATACCTGGCAGGTATTGCTTACTAATGCCGTAAGGCGCGTCACCTACGGCACCCGTAGATCCTGGCCCAGCAGAATCTGTATGGTCACTTTACAAAAGCGGCAAGTCCCAAATACGCTAGCGATGTAAAACCCTACCCGTGGGAACCCGTTAAATTAACGGAGGATGAAATTCAAAAAATAGCAGGATAATCGAACAGTGTACATGATATCAGCGCAGAGGTGAAGAAAACACAATACGAAATACAGCAAAGAAACAAAACCCATTCATCTTACATTCATTGCCGAAACAGCCTGCATGTCGCTTGTTGCCGGACTTGGCTTCAAACACTCGTGCAATGAGATCCGGACGGTTGCATGCTTTAACGGCCCCAGTGCAGCCTTGGTTTCCGGTGAGTCGGGGTCGTACGTCATCGTGATGAGCAGCGGAGGCTTTCCATGTTTGACAACGCACGCCATCGCATCCTGGTATCGCTGCGTGACGTCGCGATTTGGTTCGGGGTCAAGCCGTTGATGCCTTGGGTCGTGGTGAGGCGTAGGTTCTCTTGATGTAACCGGATGTGTTGAGTCAACCGGTCTTGACTTGGGAGTATATCCGTAATTCACGAACTCCAGGAAAGGACGTTGGGTGCAATGCGGGATTGAGAAGTGCTCGTCGCATTTGGCAAGTAGTGCGCAGTGAATTGTGAACGCGAGACTCGCCACCTCGACCCCTTTACTTGACCTTCGTCCTAGGTGTTCAAAAGTTCAATTTCAGTCTGTGCTTGCGCCTTCGGCAGAATGGAACATCAGAGAAAGAGCCGAAGACGCGTACGTTCGCCATCACCATCCTCTTCGTCCCCTTCCTCGCCGTCTTCATCCTCATCGTCACGGTCTTCGTCCTCCTGTTCGTCTTCTTCATCTGGACCAAGGCCGGCAAGTAGCTCAGTAGCTCGCGCAATTGGACACCATTGTCGATCTGCTCTCGGTTTCTGGAGATTGGCGGCCTGGCTTGATGGAACCCGCAAAGAGGAATGTTGGGGTGGAAGCCATCTTCCCCTGCAGGAAAAAGTAGTGGGTAACGGAGAGGCATCGCGGACGGATGGAGCGAGCTAACGATTTGGTACTTGGGCCGACCATCGGGACATCGATCACCGTGCACCTGGAGAATAAGGTCTTGCGGTCCACGATCTCCCGTGTTGGTGTCGGAATCGCAGATAAGCATCGCCATTTCCGTGCTCGACGTAGGAGGGTTGTGGGTGCGTCGGTCCCGGCTTGGCGGGAGGCAGAGGCGCAGGATCCACTCTTTGGCCGTATCCCAACCTGCGCGAGGTTTGGCCGATGCGAACTCCCTCACAAAGTGATTCTTGGTACGCAACATGGACTCGAGCTTGGTCAAAGTAGATCGTTGCATGTGACTGTCTGCGCCGTCGGGTTCAAGTCGAGTGTCGGTGGCCTCGGCCGGGTTAATCAGCCATGTTTGAGCAAAGGCTGGGCATTGATTCACGGCAGGGATCAGGGCGCCGAGTCGATGGTAGAGGCGACCAAACACGCGAAACACGGGGGGTCCTAGCGTGCCCACTTGAGTTTGGTCCCAGTGGGCAGCGAGCGAAGTGAATGAAAACGCGTTGTTGTACGACCGAGCGTTCTCGCGGAACGCTTTCGCTTCTGTGTGCGTGGGAAGATTGTCGTGGAAATATCGTCGCACAGTTCAGCATGTGGGCCTACTGCAGACAGACGTTGTTGGACGGAGCAACTGACCGCTATCCGAGCCTTCAAGAAGCTGCCGATACTCGAGATTGGGCTGGGGAGGGGGAGGTAGCCGCACCTTGCCCTGCGAGCAGCACGCGCTGAAGTGTCTGGTCGACTTCGACCTTTCGCACTCCCAGTGCCGAGCCTTGCAGTGGGTGCACACGGCCGTCTGCGGGCCGAGGTCGTCGCGGATCGAAACGTGGGCTTGAGGGGTTTGAGCGCGATTCGAGCCCGGCGCACTCGCCTTTGCGGAGGTGGTGGTGGGGCGAGCCCAGCGTCGAGTTGGCCATCGCGCTGACCACGCTGTCCGTTCTGCACAGCTGCACGGCGGGCTCGTATACGTGTCGCAATGCCAAGATCGGTTGCATTGTTGTCATGACGCGCGGGGCTGATTCTGTTGATCGGAGCGGGACGAAGAGGAGGGTCGAGCCGCGGGGCGCCCAGCAGCGAGCGCTCGAGCAGGCCCATGGTAGCCCATGGTACGGCGCTACCCTCGCGCCCAAGACTTGGCGAGGTTGCGATGGCCCTCCCTGAGTCCCTGGCGACCTTGGGACCGGGACATAGCAGCGAGGGTTTGTTCTTGAATGAGTGTCACTAAAATTGGATGAGAGTGAGAGGGAGAAAGGAAAGGTTCTTACGTGGTTTGATTTGTTGTTCAGCCCCTAATACCGCTGGTCGACTGCCGGAATGACACTGACACCGCCGGCGCACCGCATCACGTGACAAACGCCAGCCCTCGCCTCGCGCGTCAGGCAGAGCTCTGCTGTAGAAGCAATATTATGCAAAGCCACGCGCTTGCGGTTCATTAAATGCAATATGAGTGGAAGCATTGGTTTATGTGAGCGAAAAAAAGAAGGAAAATACTGGGAGCGCTGTAGCTTCGTTGGAACAGCGCGGAAAATACAAAAGTCACCACAGCGCTTGTACATGACTTCTGATCGGAACCCCGACGCCACAGGCAGGTGCGGCAGACACAACAGTATGCTGGTACATCCACCACAGGCGGCCCAACCTAGTTAAAAACAGCGATTTTAGGTACATTCCTTAACTCACCTTTTTTTGTATATAGAGGTAGTAAAGGCCAAAAAAGGTCGTTTTTCCGCATGCGCTCTGGCTGGGCTTTCGGGGGTCCTTCCGCGCGACCCGTGCCGAATCACGTGTTCGAGGTAGAGCTCTTGTTCAGCTTGCAGAGGACAATAGTAACTCTCAAAAAATATGCAAAAATCCGAATGCACTATTATTCGCCCACTGTGCCTTTGTTTCCAGGTTTTCCACCGAGTTGTAGTGGGAGTGAACGTCTCGGTAGCTCGACATCGAGGTGGGCATACCTCAACTGGGTCAAGTTGGCGCCCTGGGGTAGCAAGGCTGCACCCCGCCGGGGCAGTGACTTGGAAGGCGCGTGTGGGGGCGCTGCGCGCGCGTCTGTTGAAGCGTATTTTTTATGTCTGCCCGAGGTGCCATATACAGGACTTTGCACTCCGGAATGCAGTCTGCGCGTAGCGCTGAAAAAAAAACTGAGCATTGTACAGCTTGTAGAGTAGTTTTGAGAAAGTATTCAACACTAGGCGGCCCTCATATTTGGACAGTTTCAGTCAGAATCCGGGAAAAAAATTGAACATTTTGCCTCGAAAAAGGCCGTTTTTAGAGGCCTATGGCTGGGCTTTCGGGGGTTCTGGTCTGTGCAGATCTGTGCCGGCGTGCAGGCTAGCTGCCGGCTGCTGGCCTTGCGCGCGGGCATGTACGGGAGCCGCCCCCCGCCAACGAGAATCCTTAAAACTATATACAGTCAAACCTGAGAATATTTATATCGCCCAATCTTATACCTGGCAAAATTTATGGACTTTTCAATCTCCCGACTTTTTTGGCTGACAGAACCTGTCCAATCTTATACCTTATAATTTGTTTACAGGTCAAATTATAAGATAAGAGAGAGCCGGAAATGAGCGATTGATCAGGAATTGGCCTCTCCTTCGGCGTTCTTGTTGATGAGCCGCCTGCCTGCTGGAACAGTCCGAAATGCCCCGAAACAGCCGAGAAGCGAGCACAGTAGAGCAAAGGCAGCGGTTGACCCATTGACAGGCTATTAGTCGCGACGTGCTTCTCTCCTCTTCCGCCGACAACGACGCCGAAATGAACATCTTCACAATCCCAGAAGCCCTCATCAGAAATTCCTCTTCATATCATCATGGTCTCATTCCCTTCCCGGAATTCAACTGCTGGCACCACGCTCAAATCTTGTCTGATCGCAAGAACAAAGGATCGACCGACCATACACCTCTTCCCAACGGTCGCGGGCCTTTCGATGGCGATTGCGGCATCATCAACGCGATGAACGCTCTGAAGACGACGAACGATGAGCTGGTCGAAAAGGGGGTAGTTACGAGCAATGAGAAGATGAGTATCCACTTTCTCGTCGATGTGGAGGAGGAGAACCTTGCTGCTGGGGCTGAAATGACCGATCAGGAGATTGTGGACCTGGTCATTGCCGAAGAGTTGGAGGAGAATTGCGAGGGAGAAGGAGCAGAGGAGGAAGCGGAGATAGAGCTCCGACCGGCGGAGCGAACGACGCTGAAGGAGGCAATCTCAGCGCTTGATGTTTTCCCTAGGTTTGCTATGAATGGGTACTCAGGTCCAACGGACTTGACTTCTTTTGAGCACGAGGCTAGGAGGATTTGCAGGACTCTTGTTGCCGAGCAGGATGCCGTGAGGATTCAGACGACAATGACTTCGTATTTCCAGCATCAGTAGGTCAAGATACTTTTGCTTGGAGCTTTTATAACTTGTTAGATGTCATCATGCCTCGGTAGAGGCCGTACATTGGCTGCAATTCAGCAATTCGGGCCTTCTGAATTTCCTCCCCCTCACAAGTCGACTCAAACGATGCACAAAAATTCTTGATTTGATGTAGGAAGCTCAAAAACGGAGTTTCAGGTGATAATGTATTGATCTGAAGCCGAATTCTCCAAGCTTATACCTGTCTTAATTTATGGGAAAATCCGTCCACCGAAAATATAACTTTTCTCGGGTTTGACTGTAATAAAAAACGTCGTTGAGACAAACCACGTGGTGTGACGTCATGGCGCGCTCCGCGCGCCACCGCACTAGTTAGTAATGTTGAAATCGTCGTCAATTTCCCAAACTCGCGGCGCCCCCCAAGCCGCCCCCCGGCGTTGAGATCGTCGTCAATTTCCCAAGCTCGCACCGCCGAATTTTTCTGGAACAAACCTTCAGCTCTAAAGAGCTTCAGGAATTACGGTCAACAAAGCACCTCAGGCATACCCAAAGGTACACGCCAGGCAACAAAGTACATGCACCTCAAAAGAAGTGCAAAGTAAAATAGATTGTAGGACAACTGATCCAAAGATTGTCCTCGGGCGTATCGCGCCTTCGCGCCGCAAACGAAGAGCCTTGAAATGTGAGTGATTACGTCACATACACACACAGCAACCTCACACCTCTATTGAGTTTAACTATGAATGGCTCTGACCTTTGCCCATAATCGTAAGCAATGGGTTTGAGAGGGTGGGGGCACGTCTTTGCTGAACAACTTGAAGCTGAGCACTGGTCTCGGCGGCGGTCTGAAGAAGAAAGTACGCCAGCCCTCCACCGAAAAGCATGCCAGGGAGAGCTAATCGTAACATGAGGCTACCTGCAACATATCAGCAACAGACACAGAGTGATGAGCCCTGCCGGGAAGTCTGATCAATCAATTTTGTGGTATGACCCACGATTGCGTGCGAGGATCGACCCGGTCAGTGTTGCGATGGTGATGCTGTCATCCGAGCGAGAGAGGAATCAATATGTGGTCCTGTAGGGACTGCTCATGAAAGACCTTGACTGAAGACCGGAGGCGGCACTTACTAAAGACCTCCTGGCACAAGCGACTCGTCCGGAGCAATTATTGACTTCATTTGTGCTGCCCCGAAGTCGGTGTCGATGTCACGCGTAAGCTCCAAGTCGGCCCGACCCTAATGACTGCACAGTTCCCTGAAACTGACCCTCGGCTTTTTTTTCCCACCCAATCCAGTCATGAGCTCCCTCGCGAGCCTGGGCGTGGAGCTGAGCATAGGATGTCTGCAACCATCGGCGTGCCTGAGCTACTTCGTCATGCAGGGGCATATGTGCTGGCAGTAGTGTGGGCGGCCCTGGGACCTGGGCGTAGATGGGCATCTGGGAGGGAGCAATGACCGAGCCGAAGCAAACGTCAGTTGTGTTGTGACATGGACATGGACACCATGAGGATCGCCACACACCGTCAGTCGGCTTACAGTGGCTCGGCAAGAGGCGGCTGCCGGTGCGAGCTCAGCATCTTTGTCTTCAGCATGTACGGTCTGCCTCTGAAGCAAGAAAGGAGAGGAACCGCCAGCAACGGCAAGGCGTGTAATGAGCTGTACGAATCAAGAGGATCACGGGTCAGCGATTGAGTAACAGGTTGCGGGGCGCTCCTGCCCTTGCCGGGTCGCGTCGTGACCAGGTATCGCGACTGACGCGCGGTAAAGTGGAGGCCATAGCTGGGAGTGAGCGTGTCCTCTTGCTTGTCAAGTGGGTCGTTGGACGTGTCTTATACGTCCCTAGACGGGAGAAGTGGTCTTCGCAGTCGTCAAGGTGGTTGGGGGGTGGGGAAGCTGCGTGTAGCCTCGGCGCTCGAGGCGGCCAACCCAATCATGGCCCGTTGTCCAGATCGGCAGGTCCATTAAGCCAGCCAAAAAAACTCGTACGCGCAAGCGCGATAAGGCAGCTTTTCTGATTTTTGGCCCGGGGGGAGCTTGGTAGAGGGATGGTGTACCATTGCCCCCCACCCCCCTCCTCGCACACTCTGGCACGGTGCACCTCTCTGGGCGTCCCACGAGCCGTGAAGCGAAGCTTATTAGCTAATTGGTGTTAGAGTTATCCCTATAGATAATACCAATCTTCCTATACCAATGTTCCCAAGAGTCGAATTCGGAACCGAAATGCGATATAGCTGTTGTACCCAATACCGCCTGCTGAAGAGATACAATCAATGCTGCTGTATTGACCTTCTGCCCCCCCCCCCCCCCCCCTCCCGCCTGATTTTCTGCTTCTCCTCACTCACTACTTACTACCCCTGTTTTATTTCTTTAATAGAATTCAACAGCAGTACAATCATAACAATACCTAAGAACCTTGGGAAAGTCGGAGCGAATGCAGTTGAGCACACTGACTAGTAGGCCAGCTTCGGAGCTTCGGATCTCGAAGATGGGGGTTTCCTTTTGCCGAGTCATCTTGGGCCCTACTGGGTCTTAAGGGTATTAATGGTGGGACCAAAAAGCTGATTGGTCACTTGCTGTGAAGTGTATTTGATATATGAAAAACTATGGCTCACGGTTCGCTCCCACATTTTGAAGCTTTGACCTTGGCCCAAGCACGCGCACATCGACGCGTCGACGCAAACTGCATTGGTTGACTAAATGCTCCTCAAATTGAGTCGGACCAGGTTGATGATTGGTCCCACTTCTTGTTTTATGTTCCTGTCCTTGTTCTTCTGCAATGATCGATTGGGAGCGATCTTACACCTTGTCCAAACACGACCTCATCGCTGTCTCTCGCGCCTCGCATCTTAACCAATGATCATTTTGTGATTGTTCCGCATCTCGATAGTTGACACAAAGCACACAAGGGGACCACACCGGTGACATTTCCGGTAGGACGTCTCAGAATTTAGGTGTATAGCTCATCATTCTCTCATCACCTGGTTGTGTCCTACTCTCTGAAGTGCGACTTGACTTCTGACAAACCGCACTTTTCACAATGCATGCATGACCAGGGACTTCTCGCCGCTTGACCCTCAGCTGCGCACCCAACGCAGCAGGGGACAGTGCAGTAGAAGGCTGTGGGCAAATGGATGGGAAGTGCAATACAGAGGGCGACTGGTAAATCTCAGGTTCTATCTGCCATGTGGAAACCCGAGTATTCAAAACGATTTCGATTGCAATGTTGACCACCGGTGGATTTTCCCCGCGCCGGGTACCCTGACTCAAAAATCTAATCACTTTCAGTGCCACTACAGTACAATCTGGTGATGACCCTCGTTCTTACAAAGAAGATTTCAACCAAACAAAACCGAGGAGACCGATTGAGATACCACCAGAATTGTCATCTGCAAAGGCTGATTTTTTATTTTTATTTTTATTTTTATTTTTTGACTGGGGCTCATAAATTGCTATCCTTCGGGTTGGCTGGGACCGTTGTGTTCTTTTTTCTGTAGAAAACGTTCATCATATTGCCCCCAGTTCCTGTTCCCCCTGTTTTGGCTTACGGAAAAACTAGATGGAAGACTACGAAGATAACACAAACCGCCCGCAAAAGTGCGAGAAACGAGCCAAGTCCACCAATCCGAGATTCGGATTCAAATGCCCTAGCCAAGCGGTTGCTCCCCCCAGGAGACTAATGAGAGAGAGAAAGAGAGATGAAGAGAAAAAAAGAAAGAAAAGAAATGTACTAACGACAGAAGGCCCACCCCACAGCCACTTCCCACTTGGTCGAGACGAAGACAAGAGCACGACTGCGCAACCACCACGACCCTCGACGCTCCAAGTCTCTGCTGAGTCACAACAAGACGCGGTGAAGGTCCCTCAAAACCTCCCCCATCGGCAGTCCCTGGCCCCTCAAAGCCGACTTTCTGCCTGTGTCCGCTGATCCCTCCCTTGACTCAGAACCCCGAAGCCGAAGAGCGCGAGCCACACCGAGTCGACGCCAAATCGCGAGATGGTCCATGATCCGCAACGGTGAACCTGTAACAAATGAAAGATGAAAGCGATCTATTTAGTGTACAGTAGGAGAAAATGATGTCACGAGAATTTGGTGTGTGTGTGTGGTGGTGGTGGGGGGAAAGTCGAACCCAGCCTCTACTGCCCTCTCCTCCCCCAAGCTCCTCCCGCCCTCAGCTTCAACCTCTCCTCCAAGATGATCCTCCTCCTCACAACACCCTCCATCTTCGTCCCCCACTTCTGCATCCCCCACCTCCCGCTGCTGATCATCTCCAAGACCAGCCCGGTGAATATTTCGATCGTCCTCCCGCTCCTTCTTGATCGCGCAGACTGGCCTTGAGCTTCGGAAGTCCGAACATGCGTTGAACAGCCGTGTAATGCGTGTTGTCGATCGTGTCGAGCCCCAGTGCGTCGCAGAGCACGCTCCTTGCCGCGATCCAAACGTTCCCAGAGTCAACGCAGTCAAAGAAGTAGTGCTCCCGATCGTCCTTGGGCGCTCCACAGACGAGGCACGCGGGCGAGTCGTCGTGCTTTTGATGAAACTGCAGACTCCGAGTCGGGGTGAAGTTTCTGACGAGCTTGAACCACACCTCGCGTTCCCTCGCCGTCAATGCCTTCGAGTTGACCCCCTTGCAGAATCCCTTGATATCGTCGGGCTGCAGCGAGTCCCTGAAACCGATCGTGTCGGTGAAGGCCTTTGCATTCAAGACTCGGCGGACGCGACGGATGCTGTATGGCCGATCCATGCTGAGCAAGTTGTATTGTGTTGATTGGTCTGGGAGAGCCGGTCTCGGAAGGCGCTGCGGCGGGTCGATCAGATGGGGCAGGATCGACTCGAGCGGCGTGGTGGGGCGGACCTCGGATCTGGGGCGGACTTGGGGAGGCCCATTGATTTGTACTGCCGCCACCGGTTGAGCTATTGGTGTGAACCTTAATCGATTGATCGCATGTCGGTACCATGCCACAATGTGCTCTCATTGTGGGCGGCCCCGTTGATTGTATTCGCTGTTGCTGACGACCACATCCATTGGCGGCGTCCAGAGATGAAAGCCCCCGCCCGGGTACAGCTCGTGTTGAAACAGGTCCGCTACCTTGGCGTAAATGGAAAACGCAGCATAGTCGGCGTCGTAGGGTGATTGCGACACAGCTGGTGCTCCCAGTAGGTAGTGAAGGGTGTGCAACTTGATCGGAAGGGCAAGAAGATTTGCGAGCGTCAACGTCCTCGGCTTGACTTGCGCATTGTGCGTCGATGGTACCTTCAGCACGGCCTGCCATCTTGGGTGTAGATCGGTTCGGATCGGAGTGTAGTCGCAAGGCCACACATCAGTTGCCAAGTCAAAGTCGGGGTGGGATGGGCTCGTACAATCGCTGCGCGCGCAAGTCCCTGCCAGATCGCATCCGAACCGCCAAGAAGCACATCCCAGACGCGTGCCGCAACCGAGTCGACGACGTCCTGCATCCGCATGACCCCAAGACCCCCTTGAACCTCGGTGTGAAGGCGACGTCCTTGCCAAAGCACGACCTCCTCTTGCCGCCGCGGACAAAGTCGACGAGAATGCGATCAAGCTCCTTGACGACCTCGAGCGGTGGGATGTCGGCGGAGAGGATGTGCAGAATCTTGGGAATGGCGTATCGGTTGACGTAGAACGCTCGGGTGTGGTGTGTGAGCCCCGGTCCCGTGCCGAATCGAGCACCGCTTCGAGCCGTGCGACGAGATTCACGTTGGCGAGTTCGGTGTTGCCGGTGGGGTCGAAAGATAGGCCGATCCACTCGAGTGACTCGCCCTCGGCCTTGACGACGAGCGGACGATCGCCAGCCTCCAAGCGGCACCCGATGGGCAGTACGACGGTCTTGTCGGTGTTGAGCCGGCCATTGGTTGCGAGCCTCCAGTCGAGCGCCAGGTCGTCGAGCAAGGTGAGTGACTCCGAGCCCGCGACGGCGACGACGACGTCATCGGCAAACGCAAGAGATGTAATGGCGCGGCTCTGTGGGTAGGGGTGAATGGTAGGAAGCGAGAGGTTCAGCGCGATGCCTCGACGGTGCAGAGCATCCAGGAACGGCTGGAACACGACATCCCAGACCGACGACGACGCCGGGTGCCCTTGGCCGAGCCCACACGTCAGCCGCACCGGCGGAGTCAAGAAGCCGTTGATGATATATCGTGCCGTGGTCGAGTCACCCGAGTAGAGCATCCTCAGAACGCGTTGGAAGGTGGCAGGAGCGCCGAGAGCGTCGAAGATGGCGAAGATCCATTCGTGCTCAACGAGGTCGTAAGCCGACGATTGGTCAAGAGACAAGAGCGCCGCGTCAGGGAACTCGGTGCCGCGCGCGCCCAGCTCCTCGATCAAGAGTCGCAGGTGGAAATCCGCCGATCGGCGGCCCTTGACAAAGCCGTGCTGTTGCGGTGGGAGCAGGTCCGGCAGCACGTGGTTGAGTCGCGCAACGTAGACCTTGGTGAAGAGCTTGTAGTCACACTTGCGCAAGGTGATGGGCCGGTACGACGAGAGCTCGGCGCGATCGGCCCCGATCTTGTGGTGCTTGAAGAGCAGGCAAACGAGTCCTTGCCCCTGCTTCGGTGAAAGCGAGCCGCGCTCGGTCATCGCGTTGAAAGCCCTGCTCAGCGCCTTGGCCCACGCCCGCGGCGCTGTGTGATAGAGCTCGTAGGGCACGCCAGATGGACCCGGCGGTCGACCGGGGTGCGTTGTTGCGATTGCGGCTACGACCTCGTCCTCGGTGATGGGTTGCTGCAGCAGCTCGATGTGCGCTTCCGAGAGTCGTCGCAGAAAGAGCGGGTCCGAGCTCGGGTCGTCGCAAGTGCGCGCCGCCCTGATCGGCGCCAAGAAATCGTCCCTAAGTCGCTCGACGTGGTCCCGATCGCGCGGCTCGAGATTGTAGAGACGCTGAAAGTGCGCCTGTGTGTGGTCAAGTGCGACGTCAATGTCATGTGTCAGCTCCCCGTTGAGCAATCGCAGTGCTGTGATCTTGGAATCCGAACTCCGTGCCGCGAGCTTGGCGCGGACCGGCCGCGACAGTCGTTCCTCGGTAGCAATTTCGGGTACGTGGGCTCGGATCCGAAGTTGGCGCGCGCGCTCGTTGACTGCTCGCCTAAGTTCCTCCGTCGTCCACGTCCATTCGGCCGTCTCCTCGTCCCCCATCACCGGCAACGCCTCCAGATCCTGCACCCTTCCCACCAAGACCGCCATCCGCTCCACCCGCTCCCGATGCTCCCTCCTCGCCAGCTCCCGACCCTCCTTCTCGCAGTTCCCCAGCACCACCTCGAGCTCCCCCACCGGTTCCTCCCCACTTGCTCCTTCCAACCATCCTTCCAACATCCCCTGGAACGCCGCCGTCTTGAAGGTCGCCGCATTGATACGATGTAATTGGTTTGATGTCGTTGGTAAACTGTTGTTGGGTTGAGCCGCGTCTCCTCGCTCGTCCGAGAGCACTAGGACGATCGAGACCGGTCGGTGATCCGAAAGGTCCTTGGGGTGGTCGTAGATCGTCGAGGCTTGGACGAGTCGCTTTTGGTGGGTGCGCTGCAGAAGGAAGTAGTCAAGTCGTGAAAAGGACTTTGGTCGCTTGCGGACGATGTTGGGTCTGGTGAAAGATGGTGTGAGCGGGTGTTTGAATCGTATGCAGTCGGTGTAGGGCGAGTCGAGCTTGCCGATCAGGATCGGCCAGTGATGGCCGTGCCGACCTTGGTTCCGCCGATCGATCGCCGGCAGCGGGCAGTCGTTGAGATCGCCGCCGAGGAGTCGAAGGTGGGTGCTCTGCGTCCTGTGGAAATGTAGTTTGTCAAAGAATGTGAGTCGTTGTTTTGTATCGACTGGAGCGTAAAGGTTGTTGATCTCGAGTATCCGGATGTCGCCTCGAAGTCGAAAGGAGGTGACCAGGATTCTGCAAGGCCTGAGGTCTTTGCCCGAGGTGCAATGGAAGGCGATAGAACTTTTGGCTTAGTTGAATAGCTTGCGCGCGCCTAGAACCTCCCTTGACTTTCGCCAGCTCACTGACCCGAGGTTCTAGTGAATTACTGTTGTTTGATCCTGTCTATCGTTCTGGAGCACCGCTGCACGCGGTGCTTCCAATTTTCTTTTGACAACGATCAAGACACGTCAGCATTCCCGCCGTCACTCGCGCCGCTGCCAGGTTGGCTAGAGCCTTCGCCATACCCGATCCACTGCTCATACCTCTGCCGTTAAGCGACTCGGAGAGCATCCACTCGGGAGCCTCCGACCCCGCCTCCGCCGTTACCGTGACCGACTCCGACTCCGACTCAGACGACGACCGCCGCCGTCCTGCCGCGCGCAGGATGAGCGAACCGCACGAGGATGCACCCCCTCGCTGGAAATTGCACGCCCCGTCTTACCTTTGCCGCACCAACCGCACCTTATCGGGACTTCGACTCTTCTGATCTCGCAACGATTGATACTTCAAAAAAGAGAAGATCGAGACAGATGTGGACAAGATTGATATAATCGGCCAGCTGCTCCTCGACCCAGAGCTGAAGGTGTGGTATTCCAGTGATGCCGCGTCACATGTCAACAAGAAGTACGGTGTATTCCAACGCGATTTGACACTTCGCGCGTTGCCGTCCGATTACATGTGGCAACACTATCGACGCCTCAACAACTTGCGACAGACGGGTGATTACCAAGAATTTTCAATGGCCGCTCGCGATCTGCAACTGGAACTGGGCGTCAGTCTTGTCAGCGACACCCAACTGGTCCGCATGCTCCTGCTCCAAATGGACGAGGAGCTCTCCCAGCGACTCCGACTCTCGGTGGTGATCAAGGGGACGGGATTGTCGCCCGACGAACTCGATGCCTCCATAGTCAAAGCCGACTCGACCACCAGCTCCGCAGTCTTCGATTACCAGACGTTCGACGCAGAAGCTAGGCGACTCTGGCAAGTCATCAGTGCCACCTGCGCCTCCGTGAAGGCGACAGCTCAAGTCTCAGCGAGAACCGTCCGCTCCACGCCTACGCTGCGCATTACCGCCTCGCTGTCTACGCTGCCGCCGTTGTCTTCCAAAACCAGAGCGCCGCCGATGACCGACCGTGAGCGTGCTTTCCTCAGGAGCAATCAGGGCTGCTTCAAATGTCGCAAGATCAATGCTGGCCACTTCAAGGACACGTGCACTACCTGGGCGACTTCGGCTTGTAAAGTCCCAGCGGGTTGGCGACAAGGTCCCGTATCCCCAGAACAAGTTGCGTCCCTATCCGACGCCGTAGACGAAATTGACGACAAGGGTGAAGAGCTACACTGCCTGTGCGATGACGAATACGACAACGGCACGGATGACGAGAGGTGCGAACCCATTTCCCTTTCTGTGCAGCTCACAACAGAGGATGGACCTGCCTTGCGAGCTCTAGTTGACACGGGTGCTTCCGCTTCCTTCATCGCAGATAGGGAAGTGGAGAAACTACGGTTGACACGAGGAAGCTTCAAGTACCCACATCTGTTAGTGTTGCAATCCAAAGTCACAGGGTCTCGCATCCCGTCACTGAATTCGTGTGTGTGCCACTTCGTACCCTGAACGGCCGATGGTCTACCCAGCATGTCGTTCTGAAGATTGCGCCATTGACGTCGTTGAAAGTGGTGTTGGGGCGACCGTTCTTAAAGCGACACGATATCCTGGTCGACTGCAAAAGGCCTCGAGTGCTGGCCCCCGATCCAACCCTACCTGGCAAGCGTATCGATCTGATGCACCGGGGGAGAAGGGGGAATGGTCGGAGAGTGCGGTTCAGGCGAGCATTCGGGCCTGTCTCGCTCATCTCGAAGAGCAGCAAGCGGAAGAGTCGCAATTGCGAGCACTTGAAGTCGCATTTCGCAAGGAGTTCTCGGACCGATTTCCGGCAGACATCCCGCCGGTCTCACAGTACGAGTCAAAGGTCCGCCATCGTATCACGCTGAAACCTGGTATGAAGACTCCGCGGCAACCAACCTACGGCACTCCGATGCGCTGGCGTGCGGCGTGGCGACGCTTACTGGATGAACACCTCGCGGCCGGTCGTCTTTGCCCATCATCGTCGGAATACTCCTCGCCGGCCTTCATCATTCCCAAGAAGGGTATGGACACCGACCCGTCGATTATGCCGCGTTGGGTCAACGACTATCGGATCCTCAATGCAGCGACGGTACCAGATCGCACACCGCTTCCCCTGCCGGACGAGATTTTGGCCGTCGCAGCTCGGGCGCGCTTCTGGTCCAAGATCGATATGATGAACAGCTTTTTCCAGACGAAGATGGCCGAGGAGGACATACCAAAGACCGCGGTGGCAACCCCCTGGGGGTTCTTCGAGTGGGTTGTCATGCCGATGGGCCTGTCGAACGCGCCGGCGACGCATCAACGCCGGGTCAACGAGGCCCTGCCTAGTCTCATCGGCAAGAGCTGCTTCGCCTACCTTGACGACATCACTATCTTCTCGGATACCATGGAGGATCATCAAACCCACGTCAAGGAGGTACTCGAGGCGCTGCGGCGGGCCGATCTGTATTGTTCGCCAAAGAAGACCGAGCTTTTTCGAACGTCTTGCGACGTTTTGGGGCATGTCATTTCGCGAAACGGGATTCAGCAGATCAGTCGAAGGTGGAGCGAATTGTGGAGTGGCCGCGTCCGCGGACTGTCACAGAGCTGCGGGGGTTCCTGGGCCTCGTTCAATACTTGCGCAAGTTCATCAATGGTCTGGCCCAACATACCAAACCTCTGGCGGATTTAATGTCGAAGAACACCAATGTCCGACTCATGTGGGGTGCCGAGCAAGAGCGACACTTCAACGCCATAAAGGCCATCGTCACCTCGCTGCCATGTCTCAAGCCGATCAACCACACGGATTCCGCTGATCCCCTCTGGGTTATGACGGACGCAAGTAATGTTGGGATAGGCGCTGTGTTGCTTCAGGGGCAGGACTGGCGCAAGGCACACCCGGTGGTGTATTGGTCTCGTCAGTACATCAGTGCGGAGGTCAACTACCCGACCCATGAACAGGAGCTTTTGGTGGTCGTGGACGCCCTGCGTCAGTGGCGAGTCAACCTGATGGGTGTCCACTTCCATGTCCTTTCTGACCACGAATCGCTGAAGTACCTCAAGACGCAGGAAAATCTATCAAAGCGTCAGGCCCGCTCGGTCGAACGTCTAGCCGACTATGATTTCGACATCACCTACATTCCGGGAGGCGAGAATACCGTGGCAGACGCGATGAGCCGGTACTCTTTCCCGCAGGGGAAGCCTGATTCCGTACAGGCGGTTTCGGAGATGGACGTCGACACACAGCTGCGGGGCCGCCTTGTGGAGGGCTATGACTCCGATCCCTTTTGCCAGCAGGTCAAGCGCAATCTCGACTCGTCACCAGGGTTCTCTTGTGTAGATGGGGTGCTGTATTTCGAGGGTAGGATGGTTGTACCTGCTGTGCCACAGCTTCGGGAGGACATCTTACACGACGCTCACGATGCGCTGGGTCACTTCAGCCCGCGCAAGACCTTCCATCAGGTGTCTCGGACTTTCTTCTGGCCGCGGCTGCGAACATCATGCGACGCCTATGTCTCAACATATGATGTATGTCAACGTACCAAAGCAACAACCACGGGCGCGTTGGGGGTATCGCATGCGTTGGCTGTGCCGGATGGGCTGATGCAGGAGGTGGCTCTCGATTTTGTGGGCCCCCTGCCCAAGAGCCAGGGGTTCGACATGCTCCTCACGATCACCGATCGTTTATCGGGCTACACGCGCTTGATACCTAGCCTGGCCACGGACACCGCCAAGGACATAGCCAAACGTTTTCATGAGGGATGGCACCGCTTCTTCGGACCGCCAACGAGGATAGTCTCCGATCGGGATAAGCTATTTACATCGCATTTCTGGCGCGCGTATCACAATCTGATGGGCACTCGACTCGCCATGTCTACATCGTTCCACCCGGAAACCGACGGCCGTAGCAAACGGACCAACAAGACCGCCATTCAAGCCTTGCGAGCCGTGGTCAACAAGCAGCAGAACAATTGGGTCCGACATCTGGTCAACATTGAGTTTGCAATCAACGCAAGTGTCAACGCCTCAACGAACAAATCGCCGTTTGAGGTGGTCCTAGGTCGTTCACTCAGCCTGTTGCCAACGTCTCTCAATCGACCTGACTTGCCCGATGTGCCTGCGGCAAAGGACCTGATCGCCGAGCGGAAGGTGGTGTTGGCGGAGGTCCGGGATGCATTGGCCGCAGCCAAGGTGCGGCAAGCGGAGCAGGTCAACCGACATCGACGGCCAGAACCGGACATATTGCCGCGAATGTTGCCACCTCCAACTACACACTGCAGCTTAGCAAAGGCGACCGATCACATCCTACGATTCATGTAAGCAAGCTCCGTCCTTACCGAGCCAACGACCCCAACCTCTTTCCGAATCGAGAACTCGCCAGACCCAAACCAATTATAGTCGATGGACATGAAGAATGGGTTGTGCGAGAGATATTGGAGGAGACAACAAGGGGGGGGGGGGGGAAGCGCTATTGTGTTTGGTGGGAGGGCTATCCGCAGCACGAAGCCACCATGGAACCGCGTGAAAACTTGGTGGGGACAGAGGCGCTTCGGCGTTGGGAGTTGAAGAAGAGGATGGAGGGGAGGGTGCAAGGCCTGAGGCCTTTGCCCGAGGTACGATGGAAGGCGATAGAACTTTTGGCTTAGTTGAATAGCTTGCGCGCGCCTAGAACCTCCCTTGGCTTTCGCCAGCTCACTGACCCGAGGTTCTGGGTGGGTGCCCCTTTTCACATATGTGTAGTATGCCGAGCTCACTGACCCGAGGTTCTAGTGAATTACTATTGTTTGATCCTGTCTATCGTTCTGGAGCACCGCTGCACGCGGTGCTTCCAGCGTCGTTGCCGCTGAGCTTCGACAATTGTTCGAGGTTGCTGGCAGCGGCGTCTGTGCGATTAGAGTGGGAGTCGGGAGGAGTCGGATTGTGCGGAGGAACGCGAGCAGCTGCCGACGTCTCTGCTGCCCCGCTGCTCTCCGTGAAGATTGTTGTACAGGAGACGGGACGTGAAATCTTGCAGATGACTCTTTGGCAGTGGCAGAACTGGATGGTTGAAGGGACTACACTCCAATGTGGCAGGCACGCAAAACCGGTCGTCCGGGAAGCAGAGGATCATGTGCCAGGTTGCTTTGATGGGAATGGAACCTCGACAAACGTTGGAACCTTGGCGAAGGTAGACGAAGCGGTCTTGCCGATGCTGAAACAGCGCTAGGTAGCTGGGACGCGCTGGACGGAGAGGCTATGACGTCACGCCACGTGGTTTGTCTTTTGGTCTAGAAAGTTCTTTGTCTAGACAACAGTCGATTTTAGAGTGTAGTAGGATAAGTTTTAAGGATTTCATTTTTACTACCTCTATATATATAAAAAGGTCGATCCGCAACCATGTACCTAAAATCGCTATTTTTGACTGTGTTGGGGCCCTCTGGGCCGCCTATAGTGAATGTACCAGTACAGTATTGGGTCTGCCGCACCTGCCTGTGTTATTGGCGTCCCGACCAGAAGTCATGTACGACCCTTTTCGCATTGTCTGCACCATAAAAGTCGAGCTACAGCCCGAGGACAATTGTTGTTGATTTTTGGCGGGGTGCCCAACTATTGAGCAGTTTGTGTGGGATTTAATGTATAGCAAGCGCGTGGGGTCCCGCTGTCTTTGCGGGCGCGGCTTACGGATGCGCCGTCAATCACGTGATGTGTACTGTTTACAACGCGACACCGGTTTTAGGGGCTGAACAACAACAGGATCTTCCAGGCGCTGTAAATAGTCCCGCGATACTCTCTCTAATTCTTTCCTTTCCCTCCCACTCACCGAATTTTTGTGACAACCGCGCCGAGTCTGGCGAGCTTACTCGAGCGCCTGCTGCTTGGCCCGCTGCTCGACTCTCCTCTTTGTCCCGCTCCGATCAACAGAATCAGCTCCCCGCGCACAATGACAACAACTCAACCGATCTTGGTATTGCCGTATAAGCGCCGCCGTACAGCTTTGTAGAACGGACAGCGTGGTCAGCGCGAGGGCCCGATGGCCGAACCGACACTGAGCTCGCCCCACCACCACCTCTTCCTGCGCAGAGCGAGTGCACAGGCCTCGAACCGCGCTCAAACCACTCAAGCGCCACGTTCCCATCCGCGACTACCTCGGCCCCAGATGGCCGTGTGTATCCACTACAAAGCTCGACACTGGGAGTACGAAAGCTCGAAGTCGACCGGACACTTCAGCACGTGCTGCTCGCAGGGTAAGGTGCAGCTACCTCCTCTCTCCGGCCCAATCCCGAGTATCGACAGCTGCTTGAAGGGTCGGATACCGGTCAGTCTCTCCAGTCCGTCGTAGGCCCACATGCTGAACGGTTCGACCCACCTACACCAGAAGCGGTTGCATTCCGCGAGAATGCCCGGTCGTACAACAAGTTGAACGCGCTGTCTTCACTTCGCTCGCTGCCCACTTTGACCAGACTCGACTAGGCACTCAAGGACCCCGCATGTTTCGGATTTTTTGACGCCTTTACCATCGACTGGGCCCACTCTCGGCGCCCTAATTCCTGCCATCAATCAGCGCCCAACCTTTGCCAAAACATGGCTCATCTGCCCGGCCGAGGCCACCGACACTCAACTTGGACCCGACGGCGCAGACAGTCGCATACAAAGATCTACTTTGACCAAGCTTGATTCTACGTTGCGTACCGGCAATCGCTTTGTGAGGGAATTTGCATCGGCCAAAGTTCCCGCGGGTTAGGCCAAAGAGTGGGTCCTGCGCCTCTGCCTACCACCTGGCCGGGACCGACGCACACACAACCTTCCTACGTCGAGCACGGAAATGGCGATGCTTATTTGCGATTCCGACACCAACACGGGAGATCGTGGACCTCAAGACCTTATTCTCCAGGTGCACGGTGATCGATGTCCCAATGGTCGGCCCAAGTACCAAATCGTTAGCTCACTCCATCCGTCTGCGATGCCTCTCCGTTACCCACTACTCTTCCCCGCAGGGGAAGATAGCTTCCACCTCAACATTCCTCTTTGTGCGTTCAACCAAATTGGGCCACTCTTTGCCAAAAGACCGCGACGAGGAGGAAGGGGACGCAGAGAATGGTGATGGTGAACGTAAGCCCTTTCGGCTCTTTCTCGGATGTTCCATTCTGTTAAGGCGCATGCACAGACTGACATTGAACGTTTGAACGCCTAGGACGAAGCTCAAATAAAGGGGATCGAGGTGGCGAGTCTCGCGTTCACAGTTATTTGCGTACGACTTGCACAAACGCGACGAGTACTTCTCAATCCCGCATTGCACCCAACGTGCCTTCCTGGCGTTCGTGATGACCCATACGCCCAGGTCGAGACCGATCGACTCAACTTACCTCCAGTTGGATCAAGAAAACCTCCGCCTCACCACGGGCCAAGGCATCATCAGCTTGACCCCGGATCAAGTTGGATGTTCGGTGATTTTGGGCTCAACGTTCAAGAATAGACCGCGCGAGAGCACGCAGCGTTAACAAGATGATATGACGCGTGCGTCGTAAAATATGGAAAGCCTTCGTTGTTCATCACGGTGACGTGCCACCCCGAATGGCCTGAAATTAAGGCTGCACTGGGACCGAACGACCAAGCATGCAACCGACCGGAACTCATTGCACGAGCGTTTGAAGCCAAGTTGAACCGACTCTGCGACAACGACGTTTTTGGCAACAAGCAACGGGCAGGCTGTTTGGCCGATGAATGGAGAACTGTTTCTTTGCTGTACTTCGTAGTGTGCTTATTTAACCTCTGTTCAAATCATGTAGACTGTTCAACTGTGCTGCTATTTGAATTGCACCCTCCCGTTAATTTAACGGGCTCCCACTGGTTTATTACCCTAACTATAACTAGTAAAAAAAAGTGTGAGTTAATGAATGTACCTAAAATCGCTGTTCTTAACTAGGTTGCGGCCCCGGACCTGTGGTGGATGTACCAGCATACTGTTGTGTCTGCCGCACCTGCCTGTGGTGTCCATGTTCCGATCAGAAGTCATGTACAAGCGCTGTGGTGACTTTTGTAGTTTCCGCGCCGTTCCAACGAAGCTACAGCGCTCCCAGTATTTTCCTTCTTTTTTTCGCTCACATAAACCAATGCTTCCACTCATATTGCAGTTAATGAACCGCAAGCGCGTGGCTTTGCATAATATTGCTTCTGCAGCAGAGCTCTGCCTGACGCGCGAGGCGAGGGCTGGCGTTTGTCACGTGATGCGGTGCGCCGGCGGTGTCAGTGTCATTCCGGCAGTCGACCAGCGGTATTAGGGGCTGAACAACAAATCAAACCACGTAAGAACCTTTCCTTTCTCCCTCTCACTCTCATCCAATTTTAGTGACACTCATTCAAGAACAAACCCTCGCTGCTATGTCCCGGTCCCAAGGTCGCCAGGGACTCAGGGAGGGCCATCGCAACCTCGCCAAGTCTTGGGCGCGAGGGTAGCGCCGTACCATGGGCTACCATGGGCCTGCTCGAGCGCTCGCTGCTGGGCGCCCCGCGGCTCGACCCTCCTCTTCGTCCCGCTCCGATCAACAGAATCAGCCCCGCGCGTCATGACAACAATGCAACCGATCTTGGCATTGCGACACGTATACGAGCCCGCCGTGCAGCTGTGCAGAACGGACAGCGTGGTCAGCGCGATGGCCAACTCGACGCTGGGCTCGCCCCACCACCACCTCCGCAAAGGCGAGTGCGCCGGGCTCGAATCGCGCTCAAACCCCTCAAGCCCACGTTTCGATCCGCGACGACCTCGGCCCGCAGACGGCCGTGTGCACCCACTGCAAGGCTCGGCACTGGGAGTGCGAAAGGTCGAAGTCGACCAGACACTTCAGCGCGTGCTGCTCGCAGGGCAAGGTGCGGCTACCTCCCCCTCCCCAGCCCAATCTCGAGTATCGGCAGCTTCTTGAAGGCTCGGATAGCGGTCAGTTGCTCCGTCCAACAACGTCTGTCTGCAGTAGGCCCACATGCTGAACTGTGCGACGATATTTCCACGACAATCTTCCCACGCACACAGAAGCGAAAGCGTTCCGCGAGAACGCTCGGTCGTACAACAACGCGTTTTCATTCACTTCGCTCGCTGCCCACTGGGACCAAACTCAAGTGGGCACGCTAGGACCCCCCGTGTTTCGCGTGTTTGGTCGCCTCTACCATCGACTCGGCGCCCTGATCCCTGCCGTGAATCAATGCCCAGCCTTTGCTCAAACATGGCTGATTAACCCGGCCGAGGCCACCGACACTCGACTTGAACCCGACGGCGCAGACAGTCACATGCAACGATCTACTTTGACCAAGCTCGAGTCCATGTTGCGTACCAAGAATCACTTTGTGAGGGAGTTCGCATCGGCCAAACCTCGCGCAGGTTGGGATACGGCCAAAGAGTGGATCCTGCGCCTCTGCCTCCCGCCAAGCCGGGACCGACGCACCCACAACCCTCCTACGTCGAGCACGGAAATGGCGATGCTTATCTGCGATTCCGACACCAACACGGGAGATCGTGGACCGCAAGACCTTATTCTCCAGGTGCACGGTGATCGATGTCCCGATGGTCGGCCCAAGTACCAAATCGTTAGCTCGCTCCATCCGTCCGCGATGCCTCTCCGTTACCCACTACTTTTTCCTGCAGGGGAAGATGACTTCCACCCCAACATTCCTCTTTGCGGTTCGATCGAGTTGGGCCACTCTTCGCCAAAAGACCGCAACAAAGAAGGTGAGGACGAGGAGGAAGGGGACGAAAAGAACGGTGATGGTGAACATAAGCATCTTTGGCTCCTCCTCGGGTGTTCCATTCTGTTAAGGCGCGAGCACAGACTGGTATTGAATGTTTGAACACCTACGACGAAGGTCAAGTAAAGGGGGTCAAGGTGGTGAGTCTCGCCTTCACAAATCCTTTGCGTTCTACTTGCATAAACGCGACAAGCCCGCATGGCACTCGACGTCCCTTCCCGGCGTTCGTGATCGAAAGATACTCCCAGGCTGAGGCCGATCGACTCAACTACATCCAGTTGCATTAAGAAAACCTACGCCTCACCACGACCCAAGGCATCAACGGCTTAACCCCGGACCAAATTGGACGCTCGATGACTTTGGGCTCGATGTTCAAGAATAGACCGCGCGACATCATGCAGCGATACCAGGATGCGATGGCGTGCGTTGTCGAACATGGAAAGCCTCCGCTGCTCATCACGATGACGTGCGATCCTGAATCACCGCAAACCAAGGCTGCACTGGGGCCGAACGACAAAGCATGCAACCGTCCGGATCTCATTGCACGAGTGTTTGAAGTCAAGTCTGGCAGCAAGCGACATGCAGGCTGTTTTGGCGATGAATGTAGGATGAATGGATTCTGTTTCTTCTTCGTATTGGGGTTTTTAACCTGAAATCGCGTAGACTGTACAATTATCCTGCTATTTGAATTTCATCCTCCCGTTAATTTAACGGGTTCCCACTGGTTTTATTATATAGTTTTAAGGATAAGAGGGTAGTTTGAGAGCATTGCATCGAGCACCTCTCACAAGTCGGTGGCAGAGCCAGAGGATCAATAGGCTCAATACAACCACACAATTGTTGTATACTGCTGAGCCGTATGTGGTGATTGTGTTGGGTAAGCCCTCAACGTCTCAACGACGCTCGGCCGTGCGTCATTATTAGGGGCCATTCTGATAGTTTTTCATAGTTAACTATCCCAACTATAGTTGTTTAACTAACTATTAGGTCATAGTTGATAGTTAGATAGTTATGGCTGGAAGGTGGGATTTTACACATAGTTAACTAACTAACTATGGAGCAACTAAGCCTAAGCGTAGCCTTGGCGGCATGACTGTGCTGTCATTTTTTTATTTTGTTATTTTTATTTTATTTTATTTTATTTTCGCGCGAAACTCATGTTCGCTCCGGCGCCACTTAGTAGTACTCTTGTCTCTCTTTGCTTTTTTTTCCGCGCACGATTATCGTGTCCCTCCCGGCGTCTCATATTTTTCCTTCCATTCCTTCTCTTTTTTCTTTTTTCTTTTTTATGTTTTTATTTTTCCGCTTCGCCGGCAACTCCCTGGACATGGGTAGCGGCCCAACTTTCCTGGTTGCCCCCATGTGTTCTGATAGGTCCTTTCGTTCTGGGTTTCTGTTATTTTCGCAATTCACAATTTCACTCAAAAAAATAGTAGTAGTAGTGTACCCAGAGTCGCAGATCTTCGTACAATGGTTGGACTGAAAGACAGTGGTAAGGCGACCGCCGTTGCGTCGATCGATCACGTGCCAACTCGGCCAGCGGGTCCAAGCGCAAACTGGCGGAAAGTGACGACCAACTTCGCAGGCGTCGGATCGACTCTCCGCTTCTGGACACGATCACTCGCAATTTGGACCGTGTAGGAGCCTCGTAACTGTCCACGAGCCTACCCGGACGATAATATCATCAAATCCCCAACTCTACCGTCTCCGTAAGGTGTGCTTCAACACCTTTCTTTACCCACTTTCGTTTGCTCCGCTCCTCGCTCCTGCGCGATCTCCTTCGTGAGCCAGAATCACTTTGGCATCGATCGCATCACTTTGAACTGACCCCCACTTATTCACACTACTATAGGTTGTGCTTCATCTCACCCGTATCTACCGCATCTACGTCCCAGACCCCCTTCCAAGATGTTCAACATCAAACGTTTTGACCCCAACTCTTCCACCGTCCCGAATGGAATTCCGACCGTCTTACCTTTGGAAGAACGAGCTTTGGATGATGCCGCACTCAAGATTCAACAAAGGAAGAATAAACGAAAAGCTTTACTAGTCGAAGATGACGAAGAGGATCCCATTTTAGATCCAGTGGCTTCGACATCGAGTTTGATTTCCGCGTCGTCGTTGAGCACGAAAGGTGGTCGAGGTTTAGAATCTAAAGGGATGGATGAGGACGGTAAGGGGAATGGAAACCTGCACCTGGTGAATCACCTGCGGAGAGGGAAAAGAGGTTAAAGAGGGAGAAGAGGGCCGCCAAATTCGGATTCGATCCTTATGCTCGATCTCAACCTATCGAGACGAACCAAGATCCCACTTTGAATTATCAAGCACCTTCAACGACACCGATCCTACCGATCGATACGACGGCTATTACGGGTGAGTGGAAACCTGCTCCTGGGGAGTCACCAGCGGAGAAGGAGAACAGGATCAAGAGGGAGAAACGAGCGGCCAAATTGGGATTACCGAACCCTTCCTTGGGTGAATCGAATTCGAGTCATTTGGGTCAATCGATCAACTCGCATTTCGTGCCACCTCCTTCTTCGTCGGCGTTTCCAAAGTCGTATCATACAGAAGAAGGAGCGCCGCAAACAGAACGAGCAGGTCTCTCGGCCATTCATCCTGATCGATTGGCCGCACCAGCACTAGCGAGGGAGCTCAAGGTGAAACAACCGCAGGCGACGACACCTGCCAGGTTGAGGTATTTGAAGAAGAAAAAGTTGAGGGCAAAGGGGAGGAAGAGGAGGATGGCTTCCGGTGCGAGCAAGAAGGATGGTTCGGCATCGACGGTGTGGGGAACTAGTGTCGCGGGGACTGAGGTGGGGAGTGATGAGGAGGAGGGGGAGGAAGACGTAAAGGAGGATGGAAAGACGATGGAGAGGAAGATGGAAAAGGATGAGGAGAAGCTGAGGATCATCGCGGAGAAGAAGGCCGAACGTAAAGCCAAGAGGGACGCGAAAAAGGCCGAGATTCGAAAACTCAAAGCAGAGGGAGGGGTCGTCCCGCCTACGAAACCAAGGGTCATTACTGCGAAACCCAGCTTACCGATGGCTTCCCCTGTCAAGACGGGTTCGGTCACGCTCAACGCTGTCCCCGAGGTCGTCGAGGACAAGTCTGCTGAGCCGACAGAGGAGGAGCTTGAGAAGCGCAAAGAAAAAGAGGCACGCTTGACGCGCAAGGAGGCGAAACGACAAAAACGAGCGACGCGACACGCCGTCGAAGAACCCACGCAAGGCGAGGATGTTGAACTCGAAGGACCACCGACATTGATCCCTACGGCTCATAAGGTGGAACTAGATGTCCCGATCACGGTCTCGGATAAACCCATCCCGATGGAAGCGGATCAGGTACCTCAACGAGCGGTGGAAGAGGAACCGAGCCCTTTGTTGAGGTTACCGAGCGCGACGCGACCTGCACCACCGAGCAAGAAGACGTTGAGCGAGCTCAACGTGCACGAGAGTGTGAGGAGCAAGAGGATTGTCGATCCGGATAGGAAGGTCAGGTTCGATGATGAGACGCTGGGGTTGGCGGAGAGGGGGAGGAAGAGGTTGGCGGAGATGGGGTTAACAGAGGCTTTTGCCGGTGAGTCTTCTAAGAGTAGTAGTCGAAGGTGAGCGGTACAGCTGCTGACGAGATTTTATTGATTTGTTTAAAAGTGCAAACTGAGGTGCTGCCGCTACTCTTGCCACCTGGGGAACCCAACCCGCTGTACTCGCCTTTCCGACCCCCGCGAGACGTGTGTGTCTCGGCTCCGACAGGTAGCGGAAAGACGCTGAGCTACGTCATTCCCATCGTCGAGGTAAGCTTGTCCCCTTCGTACGTTAGGTAACGCGCACTCAGTCCTTTTCGCCCCTTCCGCTTAGACCCTCGCACCCCGCATCGTCACATGCCTACGCGCTCTCATTGTCTTGCCCACCCGAGACCTCGTAGGCCAAGTGCGAGAAACTTTCGAAGCGTTTAGCAAAGGCCTGGGACTCAAGATTGGCACCGCCACGGGCCAACACTCTTTCACGCACGAGCAAACCTCGCTCGTAGGCGAGAAGGCTTCGACAATTTCTTTGCAAGGTGGTTCGAGCTCGGTCGACATCTTGATCGTCACTCCGGGTCGATTGATGGATCATCTCAGGTCCACACCGGGGTTCTCGTTGCAGCATTTGAGGTACCTCGTTGTCGACGAGGCGGATCGGTTGCTTACGCAGTCTTTCAATGAGTGGTTACCTGCGATGTTGGCGGCCTTGCACCCTACTCCATCGACGACAAGAGCTTCTATTGAGCGCTGCCCTCGCTCGGACCGAGCCGACGTTCAAGCGCCAGCATGGTGGGATGCCGAAACCGGACGCACCTCTTCAGAACTCGACGTTCGCTCCGTCTCCTCATGTCAAAAACTCCTCTTCTCCGCGACCCTCTCCCGCGATCCAGCCAAGATCGACTCTCTCCAACTCCATCGACCGCTCTACATTTCCGTCGAAGACGCTCTCGATCCTCACGCCGAAAACGGAGCGATCGATCAAGAATTGAAATTCACCTTTCCCGCTTCGTTGAAGGAACAAATGATCATTTCACCCTCGACGCATAAGCCGTTGTATTTATTGCACTTGTTGCATGGGATCAAGGTCGAGGTGGCGTTGTGTTTCACCAAATCGGTCGAGGCAGCGAATAGGTTGGCCAAATTGGTCGAGTTCTTTGAACAGGCTAGGAAGAGCAGGGGTAATGGAGAAGGGGAGGGTGAGGAGAAGTTACCAGTCGTAAAAGCTTATTCGAGTGATTTGGCACCGGTTGAAAGGATGAAGTTGTTAACGGCCTTCAAGAAGGGCGAGATTCAAATGTAAGCTTTCCCATATCTCCCCCTTCCCCACGCTTTTTACGTTGACCTAAACGAGTCGGACCTCTCCCTAGGCTCATCTGTTCCGACCTAATCTCCCGCGGTATCGACCTCCCTCACGTCAACCACGTCATTTCGTACGACATCCCCGCCGACATGCGTAAATACGTCCATCGAGTAGGTCGTACCGCTCGAGCCGGTAAAGCAGGTAACGCTTGGTCCTTGATCGAAGATCCCGAAGTCGCGCCCTTCAAAGCGATCATGAAAGCGGCGCAACATTGGGAACGAATCAAGAGGGTCAGGGTTAAAGATTCGGATGTGGAACACTTCGTAGAGGATTATCAGGTCGCTTTGGAGAAACTTAAGAGTTATTTTGCGACGGGTCAGGCGGCGCGAAAGGAGGTTGTGGGGGTTTGAAGTAGGATTACTACCTCTTTATTAAAAAAAGGGTCGATCTGCGACCCATGTACCTAAAATCGTTGTTTTGACTTTGTTGCGGCCCTCTGGGCCGCCTATAGTGAATGCACCAATACAGTATTGCGTCCGCCGCACCTGCCTGTGATTTTGGCGTCCCGACCAGAAGTCATGTACGACCCTTTTCGCATTGTCTGCACCATAAAAGTCGAGCTACAGCCCGAGGACAATTGTTGTTGATTTTTGGCGGGGTGCCCAACTATTGAGCAGTTTGTGTGGGATTTAATGTATAGCAAGCGCGTGGGGTCCCGCTGTCTTTGCGGGCGCGGCTTACGGATGCGCCGTCAATCACGTGATGTGTACTGTTTACAACGCGACACCGGTTTTAGGGGCTGAACAACAACAGGATCTTCCAGGCGCTGTAAATAGTCCCGCGATACTCTCTCTAATTCTTTCCTTTCCCTCCCACTCACCGAATTTTTGTGACAACCGCGCCGAGTCTGGCGAGCTTACTCGAGCGCCTGCTGCTTGGCCCGCTGCTCGACTCTCCTCTTTGTCCCGCTCCGATCAACAGAATCAGCTCCCCGCGCACAATGACAACAACTCAACCGATCTTGGTATTGCCGTATAAGCGCCGCCGTACAGCTTTGTAGAACGGACAGCGTGGTCAGCGCGAGGGCCCGATGGCCGAACCGACACTGAGCTCGCCCCACCACCACCTCTTCCTGCGCAGAGCGAGTGCACAGGCCTCGAACCGCGCTCAAACCACTCAAGCGCCACGTTCCCATCCGCGACTACCTCGGCCCCAGATGGCCGTGTGTATCCACTACAAAGCTCGACACTGGGAGTACGAAAGCTCGAAGTCGACCGGACACTTCAGCACGTGCTGCTCGCAGGGTAAGGTGCAGCTACCTCCTCTCTCCGGCCCAATCCCGAGTATCGACAGCTGCTTGAAGGGTCGGATACCGGTCAGTCTCTCCAGTCCGTCGTAGGCCCACATGCTGAACGGTTCGACCCACCTACACCAGAAGCGGTTGCATTCCGCGAGAATGCCCGGTCGTACAACAAGTTGAACGCGCTGTCTTCACTTCGCTCGCTGCCCACTTTGACCAGACTCGACTAGGCACTCAAGGACCCCGCATGTTTCGGATTTTTTGACGCCTTTACCATCGACTGGGCCCACTCTCGGCGCCCTAATTCCTGCCATCAATCAGCGCCCAACCTTTGCCAAAACATGGCTCATCTGCCCGGCCGAGGCCACCGACACTCAACTTGGACCCGACGGCGCAGACAGTCGCATACAAAGATCTACTTTGACCAAGCTTAATTCTACGTTGCGTACCGGCAATCGCTTTGTGAGGGAATTTGCATCGGCCAAAGTTCCCGCGGGTTAGGCCAAAGAGTGGGTCCTGCGCCTCTGCCTACCACCTGGCCGGGACCGACGCACACACAACCTTCCTACGTCGAGCACGGAAATGGCGATGCTTATTTGCGATTCCGACACCAACACGGGAGATCGTGGACCTCAAGACCTTATTCTCCAGGTGCACGGTGATCGATGTCCCAATGGTCGGCCCAAGTACCAAATCGTTAGCTCACTCCATCCGTCTGCGATGCCTCTCCGTTACCCACTACTCTTCCCCGCAGGGGAAGATAGCTTCCACCTCAACATTCCTCTTTGTGCGTTCAACCAAATTGGGCCACTCTTTGCCAAAAGACCGCGACGAGGAGGAAGGGGACGCAGAGAATGGTGATGGTGAACGTAAGCCCTTTCGGCTCTTTCTCGGATGTTCCATTCTGTTAAGGCGCATGCACAGACTGACATTGAACGTTTGAACGCCTAGGACGAAGCTCAAATAAAGGGGATCGAGGTGGCGAGTCTCGCGTTCACAGTTATTTGCGTACGACTTGCACAAACGCGACGAGTACTTCTCAATCCCGCATTGCACCCAACGTGCCTTCCTGGCGTTCGTGATGACCCATACGCCCAGGTCGAGACCGATCGACTCAACTTACCTCCAGTTGGATCAAGAAAACCTCCGCCTCACCACGGGCCAAGGCATCATCAGCTTGACCCCGGATCAAGTTGGATGTTCGGTGATTTTGGGCTCAACGTTCAAGAATAGACCGCGCGAGAGCACGCAGCGTTAACAAGATGATATGACGCGTGCGTCGTAAAATATGGAAAGCCTTCGTTGTTCATCACGGTGACGTGCCACCCCGAATGGCCTGAAATTAAGGCTGCACTGGGACCGAACGACCAAGCATGCAACCGACCGGAACTCATTGCACGAGCGTTTGAAGCCAAGTTGAACCGACTCTGCGACAACGACGTTTTTGGCAACAAGCAACGGGCAGGCTGTTTGGCCGATGAATGGAGAACTGTTTCTTTGCTGTACTTCGTAGTGTGCTTATTTAACCTCTGTTCAAATCATGTAGACTGTTCAACTGTGCTGCTATTTGAATTGCACCCTCCCGTTAATTTAACGGGTTCCCACTGGGAAGAGTTTATTTTTATTTTAGAATGCAATATGTAACATAGGGGGAAGGTGCGTTCGACTAAAGTGTATGTGAAGAAAGATGCACACCAAGAAGCGAACGGACAGGATAAGAACGAAAGTGCTATGCGAGAGGAAAAGGGGTAACTGTAGCTGAAATTTAGAACGAACGACGAAATGGAAGAGGTCGAATTAAAGGGGAACCCAAGACGAAGAACAGATGCTAATTGAAGAACCCAAGAAAACACGGATAAGAGGGAAAACGGGATTGGTGCCATGCCTAGGTCTCGGAGAAAGCCTCCGAATCGGCCGTCTTGAACGAAGTAGCGGTCTCGGCGATCGAATAATCCGAGGCACTACTGGGTAGAGACGCAGGTGGGTGATCGAACGAGTGGGAGTCCCGCTCAACTTCTTCAGCAGTGGTCGCTTCGACGGTCGTGGCTGGAATGAGTTGGAGGATCGACGAGCCGGATTCGACGTCCAATGAGGGTTCTTTGTGGCCTGCGAAAAGAGGCGGCTTGGCACGAGGGGTGCCGTTATCATCGGCGATGAAGGGGTCGTTTCCTTTGATGGGTGTAGGAGGAGCGACATTCATCGAGGAAGGCGAGGTAGGGGAAGCGACTTCACCAAAGTTAAGCTGAGGAGGATGATGGTCAAAGACGGCTGTCGAATCCGGCGTAGGGTCCGTTGCGAGAAGTGGAGTCGAGCATTCCTCCTCGAGCACCGGCGAAGGGGATGGAAGTGGGGAAGGGAGTTGGTCGAGCGTCTTTGGGGCTTTGACGGTGAGGTGTTGAGATTCCTGAGGTTGGGGAGAGGCACTGACACCACTCGCGACGGCGACGGCTGCGGCATCCCCAGCGACGGTGGCGATGCTCGCTCCTTCGGCCAGGGACGCGATCTTGGAAGGCAGCTTCAACGACCTACGCGCCAGAGTGGGCGACTCGGGCGAAGAGCTTAGAGGCGGTGCCATCCCACAACTCTCACTCCTCGTCATACCCGGAAAGCTCCCGCTAAACGAACGACGAATGGGCGATTCGACACTCGCCTCCGCCTTGGCCCTCTCGGCCTCAAGTTCTAAAACCCTCGCACGAACGGACGACACAGGCATAGGCACCTTAGTCTCCTTGTTGCTGTTCGAGTTGCTTAGCCTCTCGTCATCCTTGAGTTGACGTAGTTCACGTTGGGTCTTCTTCTCTTCCTCTTTTTCGAGCTTGGCTTGTGCTTTCTCCGCTGAGGTCTTGCGACGTAAGATGTCGCTCATCCCGCCGAGGAAACGCTTCGAGGTCGTCGAACCGGGGGATGACTCCTTGGAGGGGGAGGCCCCAATGGTAGAGCTCGAAGCTTGAGACAGCGTACGAGCGCGCATCACCTCGGAACCGAGGACGCTAAGCGAGTCGCCCCCGCCGGAGGGAATCGAAGAGTCTATTCCAGCCGAATCATCAACCCAAGCGAATACAAGCGGATCAGTTTAGTGGGTTCTGAAGCATCTTGACTTGCCGACGCGTGGACTTACCTTCATCTGCAACCATTTCGGGCTGCTGGTTCCCCACAGGTTCTTCCGCTGGAAGTGCGACCGAAGACACAAGTGGTGTAGTTGCTTCCGTTTTCGAGACAGTCTCAACCTTTTGATCGTTCAACGCAGCCACGTCGATACCTTCCACCGAAGCAGGACGAGCAATACCGATCTCTTGTCCCGTATGATCACCGTGAGCAGGGTCGAAACTTTCATTATGAACCGCGGAGAGGCTCAATCCCGATTGAGGGTTCGGTTTCCCTTGATGATTGCCGATCTGACCATCTGGTAGATCGTCATGAGGGGGGTTGCTGCGTTGGTGAGGAACAAGAGCTTCAAGATCCTCGACGCTTTGGGAACGCGGTACATCGATCTGACTAGCCGAATGATCACCATGAGTACCTTTCAAGCCGTTATGAGGTCCGACCCCTTCTTCAGCGCGGAAAGCCGGTACGACGGGGTTGTCGTCGTTGGGTGTATCGCCAAGTTTCTTGGGGTGCTCGAGAATCGAATCGTCGGCGGTGCTGGGTGGGAGAACGGCGGTCGTATCTTCCGAGACGGCTGGGAGAACCTGTTCTGCGACGTGAGCCGATTCGACTACCTCCGCTTCAGGTTGTAGCTCAGAAGTCACCTCGACTGTGGCGCGATCTTCTGCAACTTCGAGTGCTTCGTCAACGACAATAGTAGGCGCAGGAGTAGGGGTTGGTTCCACAATGTCTTTGACAGGGACATCGGTCGCCTCGGGAACTTGTCGAAATTGATCCTCCTCCGTCACGGTCGTTTCAGGGTCAACTGATTTGATCGAAATTTGCGCCGGCTCTTCTTTCGGACTCGTACGAACCACCGCCGCCGTCGTCGTCGTCGCGCCAGACGTTAGCATCGCTGCCGCCTTCAAATCGACCGAGTTACCCCTCGCTTGCTCCACGATCGTTTCCGGCTGAGCCGACGTCATCGATTTCTTCCCCATAGAGATTCTCGATTGTCTCGGTGAGCTCACGGGAGAAGGCGCCGTAGGAGTAGAATGTCCACTCGTCGATCCACCATCCTTCCCTATTCCAGATCCAAATCCAGATCCAGATCCGGAGAATAGTTGACTTGCCCTTCTCCACCTTTTCGAAAGTGTAGATTCAGCGACGGACACGGACCTAGTCATATCTTTAATCGAGGCGGAGGATGAAGAACTAGTCGTACTTGAGAGCGGTCGAAGTTCGATCAATTTTTCGGTGATGAGAACATGATCGATCTTGGTTTCAGGGGAGCTGACGAGGTCCGTTTGAAGTTCGGCGATGAGGAAACTGGGCCAGGAGGAGCAGATCCCTGGGTCGGAGAGGGTCTCGAGCCATACGTCGGCAAAGTCATCTTCGATTTGGGTGAGCGACAAATTCAATAAAGATCGAATCGGCTTGGTGGACGAAGAATGGCCACGAGAGGGCGAAGAAGGCTTAAATGGCGTGCGTTGCCCCATAGACGATCGACTGTCCTTGGACTTGCCACCCGTCGACTTGGCGCGTAGACCATCGCCGGTGGCTTCACTCAGATCAATCAACCCAAACTCTTTCGCAGGGACAGTATCGCTGAACCCGGTGGAAGCGAACTCGCTCCAGTTCGGAGTAACGATGCGTGAAGCTTGTTGAGGGGCCGTCGAAGGGCGGTTTGAGAAGCGGTTCGGAGCTCCGGAGAGTTGGGAGGGCGATAAATGGGTGACGGATCGATTGGGGAAACTACCGGTGACGGGAGTCGTGAGGTTCGAGAAATCGAATCGAGGTAATGGAGAAACGGATTCGAAGCCGTGCGAATAGGAGCGTTGACGACCATGCTGAGGGCGTGCGTCATCGGACAAAGGAAGCGTCGACCACGTAGACGATCCACGATCGAGCCCGATCAAACCGAGCACTCGCCTCGTTTCGTCCGACAAGATCGCGATCGGTTCGCCGTCATTTTTCGCCTCTTCGATGATCATCTTCCACACGTCTTTGGTGCCTTGCTCGACATCATCCAATTTTGAATCATGAGTGGCCTCGAAGGCGTCCACGAGAACATCGACCGGATCCCTCCTCTTGATCCCACCTATCGACAAAGCCTGTCCCGCACCTGCACTACCACCTGTACCCAAAGCGACGACGAGGCCGGTCCTCTGATCATTAACTTCAACAGCCATGACCCTACTCCACACCTCCGCCTTCACCTCGATCTCCACCTTGATGACCGACTTGAGTTGACTCTTGACGACCCTAGGAGGAGGTGAAGGGTACGCCTCGACCAATTCTCTTAACCTCTCCGGAAGGTCCGGTTGTGAACGAACGTAGGCTCTCAAACATCCCTCGAGGGCGTTACCGGCGTTTTGCCAGGTGGTGTAGAGTTCGCACCAATCGGACCAGGCTTTACCACGGGGCGCTAGACCGAAGAGATAGATGCCGAGTTGGCGAGAGAGACGATGCGCGGACATGGCGTTGAGTTCGGTAAAGGCCGCTACGGCTTGCATGACTTCGAGGAGCGCGGTGAGCAGATCTTGTGAGGACGAAGGGAGCGAAGGTAGTAAGAGCGTCGAGAATGCCGCTGTAGGATGTTTTGCGGCTTCGGATGCGAGCATAAAGTTGTCGTACCAGGCGAGAGGTTGGGGTGAGGGTTTGCCCGCGAACGAAGTCGAATAAACGAGGTGGCGAAGACCCTATCGTCACAAGTAAGGAGTCATCAGTTTTATCGATCGTGCCGCGTGGGCTGCTTTTTTGTTTAATATGCACCCATTTCAACATGCCGACCACGTCATGCACATTCGCATACTTGATCTCTTCCTTGAACGCGTCCAGTTTGGCCCCTTTACTCTTCCCTCCACCGACCCTGAACAGATCATTCGCGTTCCTAGGTTGATCCGCAGCTCGATGAACCGAAGATCGATCCAATGCGAAAGCGTAAAACAACAAAGCCAATCGATCGATCTTGAGCCTCGATTCACCAATGCGATAAGGTCTGAACAGGCCCAATGTAGTCAAGCCTCGTTCACGAATGACGACACCGCATTCCTTGAGGAGGACGATCACGTCTTCGACGCTCAACATGGCTCGACGAAGTCTCTTCTGGTCGTCGACGTTCAGTGCGAAATCTCGTTGTTGAAGATCGGAATGGGAATCATGTTCGGTCGAGGTCGCGCGTTCGGAAGCATTCTCGTCACTGTCGTCGAGTTTGACCCAGGGTGTCGTCTCAGTACTACTTCGTACCCCGGCTGCACTCATCGAGATCCTAGGCGACAATGGACAGGTAGGCAGCCCCGTCGCTAACGCGGCTTGATGGATCGTCGTCCCATCATCCTCGAGCAAGTTGACCGATGGCAAGTCGAGAGGAGGAAGCGGATTCGCCGAAGCCAGACTAGGCGAACCAGGAACCGTTGCTGTGGTCGCCTGAGCCGGTATTTGGTGTCGAGTACTCGCTCTAGGTAAGCGAATGAAACTCTTGCTACTCGAAGGCGAGGTCAAGGGCATCGAATTGGTGCGGATCGATTTGGTCGGGGAGCTGGAAGGCGTCTTGCGACCACCGTCTTTGTCACCGGAGCCATTATTGGAGGGACCGGCACCTGTGAGCCGAGCGAGGAACGAGACCATCCAACTATCGGTTGTCGTCTCGATCTATGAGAGGCACGGTGTATGCTGAGGAAGATGACGTGAGGGGGAAGACTGGGGTCAGCTCTTGAAAGTAAAGTGAGCGGCGTGTCGACGTGGTTTGGCTGAGCTGAACTGGGCGCTGAGCAGGGGTCTCCTCTCGAGCCGTCAAAGCAGGGGCCTCCTCCGCAACTGGAAGTAGTGCCCACGTCGAACAGCCTGAGTCCCGGTGAGCGATACAAGATGCTGAGACCCGTCGCAGCGTGTAAGGTCCTACTATCCTGGGGTGGGGGTCTCGGGATGTGGCCCATGACGACGACGACGACGACGACGTGGTGGTGGTGGGGTGGGGGCTCGCCCGCACTTGCAAGGTCGAATGTGTACACCGTAACCACAGCACCTTTCTCCCTACAGCCCATGACCACCCAACACGACCAGCCCATAGAACCACACCC
Organism: Microbotryum lychnidis-dioicae p1A1 Lamole; assembly: GCA_001244265.2. Lineage (NCBI taxonomy): Eukaryota > Fungi > Basidiomycota > Microbotryomycetes > Microbotryales > Microbotryaceae > Microbotryum > Microbotryum lychnidis-dioicae. The sequence goes on along the minus strand of CDLV01000004.1, from coordinate 1,353,537 downwards.
CGCACCCAATCAACACCGCACAACCTCTCATCTTCCCCCTCCACTCCATTCCTTCACGACCCACTGCAGCCCCGCCCACAAGTCCGAGAGGCACGTGAGAAGCCTCCGCTTACACCGAGATTGACCAAACTCAACGCACACGCGGGACCTTATTGTCATCCTTACGCACCCTTGGAGAACAAAAGCTGATGAACCACTCACCCTTCTCGATACAATCGAAATACACCCGATCCGAAAGAATCCCAAGGGCCTTTTTTTTTTCCGGAACCCCAAAGTTCGTCAGACCCTTTCGCGAAAGATGAGGTTTCGAGTCGGGTCAAACGAATGGTCTTGAGCCGAAAGGGGAGCGCGCTTCGTGGTCGCGCTAAAACTGAAGGGCTCGTGAGGACCCCCGAAAGCCCAGCCATAGGCGGCCCTCTAAAAACGGCCTTTTTCGAGGCGAAATGTCCAAAAAACATCCAGATTTTGACTGAAAATGTCCAAACATGAGGGCCGCCTAGCGCTGAAGATTCTTTGAAAACTACTCTCCAAGCTCTACAATGCTCAGAAATTTTTCTGCGCTGCGCGCAGACTGCGTTTCCGCGGTGCGCGGGCCGGAAAGGTCGCGCGCGCGCACACCAAGAGCGCCGCCAGCGCTCTGCTAGCTCTCCTAGCTCTACTCCACACCCGCCCCGCCGCGATCCACTGCCGCGCTTGATGGGCCAAGCTCTGACAAAGCTTACCGCCATACGAGCATGAGCCAGGCTGACCTTCATTCTTCATCATTGTTGACGCCCTTCGTTTTCGTCTGAACGGCCTCCTGGTGCAAGACAAGCAAGGGATGCTGCTCAAATTCCTTTAATGTTCTGCAAAAGCCTGTACCGTTTTTCTTGATTGACGGTGATGTGAATTTCCCCTTCATCACGCCAGTTAGATCGTGTGGAGTCCTTGACCTCGTAGTTGATGCTTGACAAGACCGGTTTGAGCGAATTCATGATACAGCGCCCATCGACTTGACGAATGCGCGTGTTGCCCTGATGAGACAGGTTGGAGTAAACTCCCGGAGCAATGACACGCAGCTCTTGTATCACGGCATTTACGAAAAGAGCAAGAGAGTCAAGACTTTCAACACTTTCATAAGTTGTGCTTGACTTCTTGTAAATGTTCCTCACTGCAGGGAAGGTGACAAGTAAAAGGCGCAGTCACGGTGTTAGTCAGTCACGTGAGGTTTCCCCACACAAGTAGTAGTTTGGCATACCTATCCCGATTGCCAGTCGTTCCCCGCATTGTTCACCCGAAGGCAAACCCATAGGTTCTTCTGGGATTCCATACACGACCAGTGTGTCCACCTTGAGAGGACGGGGTGCAGACACATCACCATCAACAGCTCGGACGAGTACGTGGTTCGACATGATCTGACCATAGACCTCTTGTCGTCCTTTCATTTTGTCCTGTAACGTCGGAGTCAAACGTCAGCGCAGGAAAAGGCACGCCCCAGCTTGGGTCATGATACATCACGAATCAGCGACTAACGTGAGATCGTCCCTCGGTGATGATCGCAGTTGTCGCTTGCTCGTGCAACGTCTTCTCCCGGATATTTGCCCCTGAATTGCTGAAGCGAAGGTTCCTCTCGTTCCCTACAAACTGTCGATACCTGTCCATTCCCATCGTCTCGACTATCCGTCGAAGTGCGGCAGAATGCACGTTGCCGCGGTGCTCGGTTCGGTCTTGGGCAAAATGTTGATCTGACGCTACGTTCTGCGCGCCACCTTTAAACTTGATCTTCCCGAGGTGTCGGCATTGGTGTGCACGTCGTCGAGCGAGCAAGCTGTCCAAGTCGAGTGTGGGGACAGAGTAGAGGGCCCCCTTCTCTAAAAGATAACGCGGGTACGGGGGCGCTTCCCACTGGTTGAGAACATGGGTCTGTATCAGTAAATGCATCGATCAACCGAAGATTGTGTTCACTCACGGATTACTCATGCTCATGGCATGCTTCGGCAAGGATCGTTTGAAACTGTCGATCTTCTTCTTCTGCATCGGTTTGATCGAAGCCAACATCAACAGCATCGCTGAGGGTTCAATATACGGTTGTTAGTGATCGTTTGTTGCTCTCAAACACCAAGCTACGTACATCAGAGCTTCCTGGTCAATGTCAAGCGCAGTCACCGAAAGAAGGGCGTCGCATTCCTCGCGTCGCATAATACACGGTAATGGCTCCGATCCGACAAGACGGAGACGATCGAGGACTTGGTTCAGACCAGCCTCCTTCACGTTCGGAGGGACACCTTGGCGAACGGTCGACTCGGATGTGTTTCGGAGTACCAGGCGGAGCCTGCAGACACACGCAAGAATCTACCCACATCAGTATCCAAGATCGACTCATGAATGAGCCCAGAGGATGCAAACTCACTGAGGATCTGTAGAAAGTCTTGGAGGCGTGTAGATCGACCTCGAAGATTGACGCGGTCGACAGCTGTCCAACGTATGCGAGTGAGGTGATGACGAGCACTCGCAAGCTCACGCTCCCGAATCGCGTCGGCGTTAGCTAATCGAGGAATCCATTCTTGAATGTTGTGGATGATATATCGATTTTTTTCTGCCTTGTCGAGATGGGCCCATAACGCCGAGGCATTGAGAGGAAGGCGCATTGACCGACGACCCCGATACGGCGAATGCGATAGATCGATAGCCATCGAGATAAGCCAAGGATAGAAAGCTTTGATCGGAAAACTTTCCGATAGATTGCTTCAAGGGGCGTGGCAGCGCGTCAAAATGTCGAGGGTCATCTTTCGATAGAGCAAGTCGGAGAGAAGCGTCGGGCGCAGGTAGGTCGTACGCGAGTAGGTCAACGAGGCGTAGGTCGGCAACAGGGCTCAAGATTGCAAATTCCTCGGAGGTGAGAGCAAAGTTCGGTTCGATATTAATGATCACAGGCATTTTGAACACCTTTGTAGACACGTTTGTAGAGTATAGAGTGCCAGTGATTGTTTGCCACGACCGCGGTCGGTGGCGTGTCGCGCGAGTCAAACTGAAATGGACTCGAATAGGATTCCAGGATCGATCGCAAATGCAGCACTTACCAACGCGCTCAAATCGCAAACAGCGCGACGGTTACCCGCGCGCAGCTAGGCCGGCTATATGCCCGGCGCCTCCAGCCTCCCGCTACCCTGGTCTGCGCTTCAAAGTTCGACCGGAGGGAGGAAATGTCCAAAAATGAGGTGAGCCTCGACCCATTTTGATCCAAAAATGTCCAAATTTGCGGGCCGCCTCTGGCTGGGCTTTCGGGGGTCCTACTGGACAAGGACAGGACCCCCGAAAGCCCAGCCAGAGGCGCACGTGGAAAAACGCCCTTTTTTGGACTTTTGTCAAAGTTATTCACCCTATTCTGGCTGCAAAATGTCAAAATTTCACATGCGCCTCGGAAATATTATCAAAATGTGTTCTACATGCTCCAAAAATCGCCCAAAAGTCCTCGAAGACGCGTTCCGAGCGTTTGCGGGCGCGCGGCGGCCAATCGAAAGTGGCTTGCGGCGCGCGTCGCTTCGGCTGGTGTCGCGCGTGGCTCCAGGCATCAAACAAGCCTTCCTTGCTTGGCTGGCAGGCTCGCTACTTCGTTGTCAGACTTCCGGTTTACTGAAATTGAGCTCTTTGTATCCCCAGTGGCATTTGCGGCTTGTAGAGCTTCTGCCGGCGGCATCTCGCAGGCCGGGCACGCTCCGAAGGGAGGCAAATCTTTGCTCGGCATGTGCGCTCGTGCTGATTACGCACTTGTCGGGGTAAAGTGGGGTAAGGTCCGTGGTTGAACGGTATGTAGTATTTGGCGGGCCGAATGACTCGATGACCTGTCGACCATCAATCATGCGGAACGGCATAGTGCCATCAATGAGGTGAGTGGAAGAGCATGCTTTCCCTGATGGGCAAAGCTCCTGTACGACGACATTTGAAAGTACAATCAACGACGCGAGCGACTGTTGTCACTTTGCTGTCAATGTATCGCACTGTACGGACAAGACCTGTGTCAAATGAGAACATCACAACTCAACTGCCACTCAAAACAACATACCAATTTCGATGGACAACGCTTCTTCTCCATAAGCAGTTTGATCGCAGCTGAGTGAATGCATGCCACGCTTGAGGCTAAAGCAGACCAGAGATCCGATCTCCAATGTTGTGGCAGTGGTTACAGCTCCGCCGTCAAGCAATCCAAAATGAGGATAGCGCTGTGCTAGCGCTCCGTCTGCTTGTTTCTCCAAACAGTAGATCCAGTTGCCTTCGCTCTTAAATTCCTCACTTGAACACAGCCATCCTCAGTATAGATATTCTTCTGGATCCTCGTGTGTTGTGAGCGCTCGGGCCATCTGGTCACCTCCAGTCCAGCGAAAGCTCCTTGTCGTGCCCGCCATGATGTCTTTGCAGCGACTCAGCGAGTGCTGCGTCCTTCCTCTGTATTGCTAACCTCTACGCCTGCCTCCGCGAGTTGGGTCGCTCGATCGATTCCATCGGCCTCCCTTGAGTAGAACAGCTTGAGGTGGTTACACTTATGAGCAGCTTGATGGGCAATCAGGCTGGCCAGTTCAGTGAGAAATTGATATCGCGAGCATCGACAACTTGAGGCGGAAGTTTCAAGTGTGTGGGCTGTGTAGAACCGAATGGTCTTTTCGGCTTTTGCTGCAAGGATTTGACGCGCCGATTCAGGCTCGCGCGCACGGACCCTCTCTCCCCCGTGGATGCTATAGCTGTGCTTCCCACACACGCGGGCTCACAGGCGGTACTCGCAACGCACGTTCCCTTTCGGGCCTAAACTGCGTTGTCGACGTTTCCTTACCAGCTTCTATGGCTGCGTTCACCACCTGTAGGCAGTGTAGGGACAGGTGCGTTCCTCACTCCCAAGACTACCTCCCAGCTGACGAGGTCGCTGATCGAGAGTTCCATCTTGCCGGACGTTCACAGCTGCTAGCAGCTCGTATGAAACCCTCGACGTGGCTCAGGGTAAGTGCTTCGATACACCCAAGCTTGTTGCACGGTGTACTTTGCACTTGGATCCCTTCAAATTATTTGTGGGGGCATTTTGCTCCGAGCCCTTGTTGGGCAACGAGCTAAATCGCATATCTCTCAGCCCTTTGCCGTCCTTTGCACCAACCGCGCCACAACTGTCTTTATACAGTGTCTTGCCTTTGTCGCAAAGGTATGCTGAGACGATCAGTGGACTTGCTCCATCATCAGTTGCAGCCGACTGACATCCAGAAGCTTGGGTCCCAAAGCTCCCAATTGTCATCATGCCCACCATCCCTGTGTATCACCAAGAAGTTCGGACTCTCCTATTTCTTGCGGTTTTCCCCAGAAGGCTGGGTTTTCACCGCTTGAGGTATTTGTTTAACAACTCCTACAGTAATGTTGTCCTTCGTCTTGCTGCAACTCGAACCACTATTCCGCTACGACTCGCGCGAGTGGTCAGGAGAGTCGATACACATAATAGCACTGAAATCAGGTTGCTGTTGCAAAAGCACCATAAGTGCACTGAATGGCACGGAAGCCATTAAATGGTACAAAGTGCACTTAAGTGCACTTAACTAAGTGCCTTTTGAGTGTCATTTAGTGACCAACCGGAGATTATAGAAAGTGCGCTTTTGGCACTAAAGTGCGCTAAATTGCACTAAAGCGCGAGTGGCAAAGTTGCTGATGCACTTGTTCGTGTTGGAACGAAAATGTAGGGAGAAGATGTTTGTTGGCGTAGAAAGGCGTGGAAAAGCGTGGAAAGCAAAAAATTATGGAGTTTCGAGCGAGCAACAGGCGATGTTGCGAGCGAGAATAGTTGGTTCTAGCAAGAGGGAGTGATTCACACCGCACTCGCCTTTCGACTCGCTCGGCGCGCCCGTTGGTCGCCTTTGGCAACCGGCCATTACTGCAGTGCGAAAGCAGCTCTCGAGTTCGTCTGCTGTCCTTTGCCAGGTTGGCCGCCAACCACCGCTTGAAGCTTCATGGCCAGTTTCAGACGGGCCCTAGGTGCAGGCGACTTTTGCTCAATCTGCTGCAGTGCTACAACCCGTCTCCGCACCCCGTCATCATCGTCGTCATTGTCGCCGTGCTCGCCCTCGCCCCCGCCGTCGCTCAAGCTGGCCCAGCGCGTTCGACTGTTTAGCTCGAGCAGTGTCGCCCCGTCACACATCGGCTCACAACCCGTCGTGTTGCCGACGGTAGTACAACTTGTCGTTGACGTAGCCCCCCGCGGGCCATCGGCGCCGCAACGTTCGACCCGGCTGCTCGTCACAGGACCCAAGGGCGAACTTGCGGTGGATATCCCATCGTTCATGAAACTCGCCTCGCCTCGCTTGACCAATGATCCCGCCAGTCGCGGAGTGGCACGCGGAGCTGAGCCCTCGTCGGTCGTGCTGTCCGTGCAGGATTCTCGGATCAAGCACCAGCGCGCAATCTGGGGCCTGACCCGCTCGCTCCTGGCCAACGCCGTGTATGGCGTATCGCAAGGATTTAGCCTTCCTATCCGGCTCGTCGGCGTCGGTTATCGCGCATCGTTGGAGCCTGCATCTACAGCGCCGGCAAAGATTCCATCACCCCCGTCATCTACGTCATCCGAGCCCGCCTCCAGCGCACAGCGGCTGCATCTCAAACTCGGTTTCGCGCACCCGATATTCGTCGACTTGCCACACGATGTGCATGCTTCTGTGCCTTCGACAACCAGTATCGTCCTGTCCGGGATCGACCAGCAACGTCTGGGCCAAGTTGCCGCTCGCATACGCAGTTGGCGAGTGCCCGAACCATACAATGTAAGCATGTCACTCAACCCCACGGGCTCGGCTCTGAATGGGGCGCTAACATAGCCTTCTGAATTGACGGTGCTCCATAGGGAAAAGGGATATTTGTGGGTGAAGAAGTTGTAAAACGTAAAGAGGTCAAGAAGAAGTAAGCTGCAGGAGGCTGCTCGGAGCAGACCCGGCCTTAGCGTACTTGTGTCCTTTGATTCATGTGACAACTGAGGCCGCGCGAATCGGACTGGAAGCCCTAAAGGATGTATCCTTGAAACTCTCTAGAGCTGAAGGTTTGTCCAACGAAAATTGGGGGGGCACGAGCTGGGGAAATCCCTGAAGCTCGTTAGAGCTGAAGGTTTCGTTTCGAAAAATGAGGGGGTCCCAGCCTCGAAAATGATGCTATGTATTCTGAGATTTTATTCGACGAAATGGTCGAAATACCCCGCACGCGCGTGGCTGTCGAAGCTCTAAGGAACGTCAGGTCGGGCGCAAGTCGCCGGGGTCGGGCGCGAGTCCGGGCTGGGGTCGGGCGCAAGTCGGGTGTGTCATCGTGTACACTACATTGCAGGGGCGCTCTCAACTCCAGCATACGGAGATTGGGGAATGGGAACTCGGTCGCGCTCGGACCTCTTTAGATTCTGACTTAGATTACCCGAGGCAGCGACTAGCGCGGCTCTCCCTCTCTTTTCCCTTAATGTTCCCTATCCTCTTCTACTTGGCATCTTCGTTTGCTCACTGCGCTGCTCCTCATAGGTTAGTGTAATACATTTCCAACGTTCCCTATCCTCTTCTACTCGGCATCTTCGCTTGCTCACCGCGCTGCTCCTCATAGGGTGATGAGGTTGGGCTGGGGTCGGCGGTGGGTCGGGTTCGTTCGGATAGCCCGACCTGCAGGTCGGTACGAAGTCGGCGCGCAGTCGGGTTTAAGTCAAGTCTCTATAAACTGCGCTTAGCCTTAGGGCGGCGCCAGCCAACAGCTTTATCACAACAGCAAGACAGAACAAAAAAGTCAAAAAAGAATGGTACCAACCGCTACCTCCTGCCTACAGGGCGGGAGCTCCAGCGCTCCAGCTCTGCGCTCTTCGGCCGGCCTCTCACTCACGTCAGGCGACTATGGGCAAGTCTCACTAAGACTTGCTAAGCAAGCCAGAGTCAAGTTCTAATGGGCGCTCAAACTCTCCTAAGAGGTCTTAGGACAGGTTCTCTCGGGACCGGTCTCTCGGGACCGGGTGGGTGGCGGCGGAGACTCCCGTGTCGAGACACACTGATTAGGGTCAGATCAGAGGAATCAGAAGAATTAAATGGCTATTTGCAAGGCTGTTGAATGCGGCGGACTCTTGATTGCAATTACAAGTCATTGCTTCTCGGTTAAAATGTTCATTAGCCTCACACATTTTGCAACGCACGGGGTAGATTAAAGGTCGGTTCGAAAAACAAAACAGTGGCGGTGCATGGTGTACGGGCAGGGTTCTACGTCTATCCCGCGCGCTTGTGGTGGCTTTTCTTGCGCCTGGCGCGGCGTGTAGCGCGTAGTCTTGCCGTCGGCCACACATGCACTTGCTCCGGATTGCAATCACGTGCTGATCTATACCTGTAGGCCCAAGCATTTTGATTCTGACTCTGGTGAAGCCTCGGATCTTGACCCATACTCAGCCGCTGGGATTAGTTTGTTTTGCCGCCGTGTTCGTGTCACAAACGGGATCTTGCAACTTGTGCCCTTGGCTCACGTGATCTCACTTGGACCACGTGATCTCGGCTCGCTTCGAGTACGGGTCCTCGCTTCAGTATTGCACGTGATCACGTCTTGATCACATGATCTCGCTTTGCTTACATCATCAGCTCACTTGGTCGCATGGTCTTGCTTCAGGTACATCTATTGTACACGTGTTCTCACCTGGTCCATGTGGTCTTGCCTGGTCCACGTGATCTGGCTCGGTCACATGACTCCGTTTGGCTCCTATCATCTCGCTTGATGCACATGACTTCGTTTCATGGGCACGTGTTCCTTTGCATTCTATCTTGTGCATAACAGGTGTCCAGTGTGATGGCTTGTTTCTCTTTCTCTTTTCTGCAACTCGAATCTTGCAAAAGGTCACATTCTTGCTCTCGGCCCTTGTTCTCGCCTCTCTCGGGAAGTCCTTGGAACATCTCTCGACTCATCCCTTGTCCCTCGCCTCGAGCCCCTACGTCCGGCTCACCTCTCCTATCTCTTTGCCCCTTTGTGATAGTTTGTTACGGCGCCGGGTACCGCCCACCATCCTCTTGGCGGCGCCTCAGCTTCCCTGCCCGCTTCATGCATGAGTGTACGTCTTTGCTCGCTTCAAATGCTGTGCGCAACCTACATTTGCTTGCTCACTTCAAACTCATCTACCATGATGCATCATTGACGTCCTCAACATTCCTTCTATGTCTCTGCTTGGGTTGCACAAACTAAGCAAGGAGCGGAACGGCCAAAGTTCTTCAAGTTTGCGGATATGAATAGTCTCTTGACTTCTCGAGCAGTCACGGTTTCTGTACCAATCACCTCACATAAAGATTGTGTTCATTTCCCGCGATGCCACTCTTATATCACCTTCACAACTTGATGAAAGATCATTCAATGCTCCATTCATTTGTTTCTCCGGCCTCCCGCCTACTTCAAACTCTGAACTTGCTCAGCAGCAGCCTTGATCTGTTGGGCCAATGACCAACTCAGTACCAGCTCCCGTCTCTGCGCCGCACCAAGCACTCACGACAAAGATGGTAGTAAAGATAGTTGGAGAAGAGAGAGAAGAGCCAAGTGCACGCGCACTAGGGAGGCTAGAGGCGCGCGGCTAATATCAACAACTAGATACTAATCTATTATAAGTGGGAGGAAACAGTAATACCCTTTTGACACCCCCCCCCCCCCCCCCCCCCCCCCCCCCGTGCTGTCATACCACTGTACCCCGTAAACCCAAGTTTTCCCGATGGAAGAGGAACGGTTTGGGACCCAAGGCCTTGGTGAAGATGTGGGCAAACATGTCCGCGGTGGCAATGTAAACGATGTTGATCTCCTTCTCAGCGACGCATTTGCGGACGTAATGCTTGGAGATGCGCACATGACGAGACCCTTGGTGGTTGGTTGGGTGCTGAGCAAGGGCGAGAGATCCTTGGTTGTTGCCGTAGATGACGACAGGGCCCGGGACGGGATGACCGAGTTTGGCCAGAAGCTTGCTGAGGTGGATGGTGTCACCACTTGCATACGATAGGGAGAGGTATTTGGCATTGGTGGTAGACTTGGCAACTCGGTGCTTGCGCTTTGAGCACCAAGCAATGGCAGCTCCTGAGTAGATGAACGCGTAGCCCATGGTCGAACGCGAGGTGGTCAAACAGGCACCCCAATTTGCGTCCGAATACCCATGGAATGTCACATTGTTTTTGCAATAAGTGAGGCCCAAGTCCAGTGTGCCTTTGATGTACCGGAGGACCTGCGTGATAGCCGTCCAATGCGCGGGGCTGGGTTGTTGGGAGAAGCGAGCAAGGTAGGCGACAGCATAAGCGATATCGGGCCTGGTCCCAACTGCTGCGTACATCAACGACCCGATGGCTTGCAAGTAGCGGGTGCGATCCTGAGGTGTCGCGGACAAGTCTTGGAAATCAAGGACCACACCTGGTTGCATTGGGATGCTGGCTGGCTTCGCATTGCCGAGTCGGAACTTGTCCAGCAGGTCGCAAAGATAGTGCTCCTGAGAGAGCGTGATGGAGCCATCTTGTCCGCGCTTCACTTGAATGCCCAGGATGTACTCAGCGGGGCCGAGACGCTTGATCCCATACATGAGTTCCAATGCATCAAGCACTCAATCAATCTCGGCAACGGAGGGTCCAACCAACAGCAAGTCATCAACATATAGGGCAATGTAATGCGAGTGCCCATCGTGGTCACAGCGGTAAATGCAGATGTCGGATTTTGTGGGGATGTAGCCAAGCGAACAAAGAGTCAAGTCTATCTCCGCATTCCAGATAGTGCCGGCCTGGTGAAGGCCGTAGATTGACTTCGACAGTTTGAGAATTTTGCCAGGGAGGTTGATACCTTGGGGAACGCGCATGTAGAGGGGCTTGTCCAGCTTGCCATGCAAGTAGGCCTTGTTGACATTGGCTTGATGGACGTGGTAACCGTTCGCGGCGGCGAGAGCAATGAGTGCACAAATGGAGGTGAATTTGACGACGGGAGCGTAGTTCTTCTCAAAGTCCAAACTGGGACATGCATTGTGAACATCCATGAGCTACTAGTCGCGCTTTGTGGTCGGTGATATCTCCATGCTGGTTTCGCTTGGTCCGGAATACCCACCCCGATCACAGAAGGATTTCGCCCGAAGGGAGGTCATAAGATTTGATGATTTCGAACACTTCATACTTGTTGAGAAGCGAATTGAACTCGTCGCGGGCGGGAGGGTGCCAGACCTCCTCTTGGCCCGTTCGGATAACGTCCCCCCAATTTGCCAAATCACAAACCATGGCTAAGTTGTGCTCAGCAAAGCCTTCTGTGGTTGCTGCAAACGCCAGGATAAGGTTTTTGAAGGCGTTTGTGGGACCGTTGGGGCCACTGTCAAGTTGCTCCTTCGCAATCATGGTCGGGACAAGTCGACGGCGAGTGCACGGGCCCTCGATGATGTTACGCGGGTCAACTTCGCCGTACTTGCCCGGATCAGGACCCACTCTCGCCAGATCACCGTATTCCCACACCGGCTTGACTTTGGCAGGCAGTTCAGGAACTTGCTCCGGTGGCGGCAGGACTTTGGTGGCATTGGTCGCGTCGCTGCGGACAGAGGCGGCTTCGTCATCCGGTGCCGGAAGTTCGTCATTCGGCGGCGGGAGCTGATTTGGTGTCGCGTGTGGCCCCTCGGGTTGCAGCATAGGCTGAGCAATCAGGCGGTAACCCGGAATAGACGGAGCTGTCGCGCATTTGGGCATGGAGAGGAAGGGGAATTCGGTCTCCACAAATTTGACGTTGCGGCTCAGGCTGATGCGCATGGAGGTGGGGTCGAGGAGCTGATACGCTTTGGCATGCCAATTGTAGCCAACAAAAACGAGAGGTATGCCCTTCGGATCGAGTTTGTTGCGTCGGTGACCCGGGACGGTAGCCCAGGTGCGGCATCCGAAAGCTCGGAGAGCCATCACAAGCGGAGCGGTACCCAACCAATGATGATTAGAAACTCCCCCCTTGAGGGCCGCATGAGATGATAGGTTTTTGGTGTGGATATAACACGCGGCCACTTCATCCCAACACAAACATGGTAGGCCCGAGTGCGATAGGAAGGCAAGAGTGCCTTTGATGATGGATCTGTTGGCGCGCTCGGCCCGACCGTTCTGCTCAGGCGTGTATGGAATGGTCAATTCGCAACGGATCCCATGGGCTGCACAATACCCGTTGAAAGCGCTCGAGATGTATTTGCCTCCGTTGTCTGATCGTAGGGTTTTCAAACGGCGACCGGTGGCATTCTCGATTTCCAACAGCCAGTCCTTGAACGTCGGCAGCACGTCGCTCTTGTGGCTGATCGGGTACACCCAAGTCTTCCTCGAGTAATCATCGACGAACGTGACAAGGTAACGGAAGTGATTGATAGATTCCTCTGGGAACGACAGGACATCCGAGTGCACCAAGGCAAGGGGTTTGGCCGCGTGAGACAACGACGAGGGGAAAGGTGACCAATGGGCTTTGGAGGCTAGGCAGGCATTGCATGTGAACTCTACACACTCGGAGTCACTATAGGTCCAATCCAAACCCTTCACCTGACCGGATGCCGCCAGCCTTTTAATGGCCTGGATAGGGGCATGGCCGTAACGGCGATGAAGGGTAAGTAAAGGGGGCCTAGTGGACGCAGTGGTGACATAAGCTGGAGGCGCACCTTTGCTGGAGACCTCTACGGTGGCATTGAGTTTGTACACTCGAGACTCGATGGCGGTGGCGGTGGCAATGCAACCTTTGGCCATACTGAGCTCGACGTGCCCCTTCTGGACGGTGATGCGGACGCCCTTTCGATCGAAGGCCCAGACGGAGATGAGATTGGCCGGGCTCTCGGGGACATATATCGCATCGTTGAGAATGAGCTTGGTACCGCTGTCCGTGATAAGCTTGATGGAGCCGATACCTGAGGCGTTCACCGTTCCGCCGAGGCCTTGCATGACGTGTGAGGCGGGCGAGATGGGACCATCAAAGAAGGACGAGTCATTGAACACGTGATACGCGGACGCTGAGTCCAAGAGTAGATTTTCAGACTTGCTGAGGTTCACGAAGGCGGGCGCAGCGAAGAAGGCCATGTACGCGTTGTTGTCATTCGCGGCGAGGGCCGGAGCGGAGGGGGGAGAGACGCCCTTAAACTCCATCAATGCAGCCTTCAGCTCGAGGTACTTGTTACGCCTGGTGATGTCGGGACACTTCTCGACCCAGTGCTTGCCTTGTTGGCATGCGGGACAGTTACCCGGCGGAGGACCCGACCTATCCCATCGACCCTTTCTATTCTGGCCCGCTTTCGTCGTCGAACTCGGCGTTTGGGCCACTAGAGCTGGAGTAGACTCGTTGCGAAGTGTGCGAGCAACCGATTCCATTGACGCGAAGATCTCTTCAACGACTGGAAGCTTGCTTTTGTTCGGCTGAAGCGTGTAGAACGTGGTGCGCCAGCTATTGTAGAGGGGAGGTAAGTCGTTGATCATACGAGCCGATATGACTTGTTCAAGATCGAGTTGGGCCATTCGAAGGTGATTGATCAGAACCATGGCTCGGTTCGTCCACTCGTTGAAGCCGGCCCAGGTCGAAGGAAGTTTCGGCATGTTGAAGAAGTCACGGATCAGCGTGGAGTGTGATTGCGCGTCACTGGGAGCGTAGCGTTTCGTGAGGGCGACCCAGCAGGCGTGAGCATTTCCGCCCTTCTGAGCGACGGGGCCTATCGTGCCCTTCGCGACGGTTGTCAGCGAGCCGGCGAGCACACGGGCCGCGTAATCCTCCCATCGCGAGTGCAGTTCGGGCAGCCAGACTTTGTCGTGGCAACCGATGCGCAAGTATAGGCATACCTCGCGAGGCACGGTAAGAGACATGGTGTACGTACCTCGTGCCTCGGGCCTCAGATGTGCTCGGCGGGCTTTGATCTGCGCAGCGCTCTTTGCGCGCAGGGGTTTGATTTTCACCCAGCCGTCGTTGCTTTATTACCTCTTTTAGCTCTTTTTGTAGCGATTCTAGCCAACCCGAAGGATCGTAATTTATGAGCCCAGTTAAACAAAAGAGAAAGCACTTTCCAGGGGGAACAGGAACTGGGGGCAATATGATGAACGTTTTCTACAAAATCACTTTCACTTTCACTTTCACTTTCGAAATCGCGCCACCCGCCACCTTTGAAGCTACAAGTGATACATCAGCCTACATTAGCATGGAGACCGGCGACACCGGCCCACCCCCAGGGGCTCCACCCCCACCATCGGCGTCCGTGGCGACGAGCGTCCCAATTGGGACAAAGGAGACGCAAGTCCCTATCGCCGCCGCGACCTACGCCACCGCTGCGATTCAAAAGACCAAGCAAACTCCGAGCAGCAGACCCAACAACAACACCGTGTCAAGGCTTTGACCCAAATGTTCGAAGTCATGGGTGCTGTACCGGGCAATCGCACCGACCGGTGGTTGCAAGCCACCTTCGCCACGGACGAGTACCCTGTCGCTACCGCTACATCGCTCAAGTATTCGGCTCTTAACGCCAATCGATCCATTCGAAACATCTTCGACTTTGCTTTCGACGTCCCTTTGACCGTCCAAGGCGCCTCGAAGGCCTCCCGCGGACAAGGCCGATCTGCTCGGTTGCGTCACGAGACTGCTCTCCCCGCAATTCCCCCTGTGCTTCGACGCCGAGGTCACCCTTCCGAGCACCTTGCGGCGTTTGCGCCCCAGATTAGGGGTATCCAACACTCGTCTTTCGTCAGGGCCGGTGTGGTCAACCACCGTATCTCCGTGGGATTCGTTTCGGCAAAGGCACGTGACTCGGCGCTTACGGCCCCACTGGCGCTTACTTGGCACTCTGCAAAGGCTCACTTCGCAAAGGCCCACCACTTCTACCACAACATGGTCGAGCTGCGTATCAACGTCGGTGTCGCAGCGGTCCCATCCAGGGATGCCATTGTTGACTCTTTTAAATCAATTGTCACCAAAATCACAGCCAAGGGACACCGTTGCGAGCTGGTACAAGTCTTGCGCGTGATCCACATCGATAACGACTCGGCCTATGCGCACTTGGCCGGCGAGTTTTCGGCCTTTATCCGCTTCGACGACGACGCCCTTTTCAAAGCCCCTAACAACACGCTGAAGGGGCTCCTACCGTCGAAGGTCTTTCTAGCCACAAGAGGCAACATGCATACCGCAGTTCGTCACGACTACGAACGAGAAGCGGCCTGTGCTCGGTGCCACTTTGTGGGGCATGTGGAGACCTGCGCGCTGGAACAGGAGAGGAGGCAGAAGGAAGCGAACAACAACACCGGAAGGCACAACAAGCACCACAACAACCCAACCAACACAACTACCAACAACAACGACACCACCAACACCAACAACACCGACAACGACGCTTCCGAGGTGGTGGCCCCTAGCCGCGCCCTCGGAACCGACCAACTCGAATCGCGGAACCGATTTGCGGGGCTCGAGGTCGAAGGAGAACAGGAGGATGACATCGAGAAGGAGGTTGCAGGAAAGGAGGGCGAGGAAAAGGAGCAGGTCGAAGAAGGAGACGAGGATACGGGCGCCAAGGCGGACGACGAGGATTCGGACTCGGATGGGAACGCCGGAGCGGGCATCGACAAGGCGGGAGGCGACGACAAGGACGAACAGGACGACAGCTCGGAGGGAAGCGAACGAAGGGGGGATGACGTGATGAAAGATGGAGCAGAGGAGGAGGACGAAGGGATGGAGACGGAGGTGGAAGAAGAGGTCGAGCAGGAACAGGGAGTACAGGACGACAGCATCATGATCATCGACGACGGCCAAACGACGATCACCACGGTTTCCCGCGAGTCGACTCCTCGGAGTCCCTCGTGGCCTCCACTATCTCCGGAGACGTTGGCAAAGTCGCTGCGCGAGGGTGCGGAGTGGGACCGAGCTAACGCCGAAGCTGCTGCACGTGTCCAAGCAGAAAACGAGGCGATAATCAGCGCCCAACTCGACGCGGAGGAACCGCTCGTTCGCCACCAATTTGCAGAGTGGGGTCAGGAAGATGGACAACTGCGATTCATCAACATTCGTGGCACCGGCTCCCGGTCGAACAAGAAGATGAAGAGGTCGCAAACGGTGGCCGATCTCAGCGATCCGAGCGACGACCCGGTCGATGTCAAGCGCGTTCTGAACAAGGTCAAAGGTCGAGCAGGAAAGGAGGTAGCGGGTCAGGGGAAAAGGGTGACGAGGTCGATGTCGGCGGCGGCGGCGATGCAGGTCGAGGGGGCCAAGGCGAAAGCGGAGAAGGGTAAGGGGGTGGAGGAAGAGAAGCGCTGGTCCGACCACGAGCCCGAGGATGACATTCTCCCGAATTCCCACTCTTTGAGGACGACACTACCGCCAAGAGCACGTCTACATCGTCTACCCAATCATGATCAAGCACCTCATCACCAGCTGGAACGTGAGGAGGTGCATGGGGATCCCGGAAAAGCGACGCGACATTTACACCTATTTATCAACATTCAAAGCATCCGCCATTCTACTACAAGAACACTTCATCAAACCGGAACTCTGGCAATGTATCAAGGACGAGTACGAGGGCAAGGCCTTCATCAGCAAACACTGTCTGACTTTGATCCCCGCCGACTCGCCCCTGATCGACGCCGAGATTTTGCGCACCCACTCGGCACTCGACGGACGAATCCCGAGTGGCAAGCTCAAGTTGTTGGGACCCGACCTGGATCGGATCATCCCATTGCTGCGTGCAGGCGAGCTGAGCTTCATGCTGGAGGAAGAGGTAATCGGGTCAAATGCCGACCAGGCAATGGCCGACGGCGATGAAGGTGGCGACAGCGATGCTGACCGACGAACTCGGAACACGAGCTCCGACGAGGACAGCGAGTGAGGTGACGATGGCCGAGCGCTCAGGGCCAGCCGGACTCGTCGACGCGCATGCTGAAGGGCCAGAATTCGTTGGACAACACAGGCCACCACAGTCGCTATGTCATAGTTTTCCTTCATATGCATCCGGCTCTTGGTGACTAAAGGCGGAGAGGGTTATTGTTCGTTGGCCCTTCGTGCCTAATCTTCCCCTGGGCCGCTCGAGACCGACCTCTCCTTGTTGACGTGGGATGTGCCAGTGACGCAATCATGCTCACAAACATCATCCTTCTTGTTCTGTTTTGTTTCCGAAGTATTATGTAGAGTTGAATTGCCCTGTGAGAATGGAGTGCTCCCTGATCCGTGGTCCAGACGGAGCGTCTGCTTTCCGGAAGTGACTCTTTGAGCAAAGAATGATTGAACAGAATTCGCAACGCGATTCCACAAATTGCAGTGTATGTTAGCATCTTCTTATCATCTATCAGCACTAAAGTGAACGGGCAAGGGTTGCATCTGGCCGGGCTCGGTCTTCGCCAAAGTGCCAATCAGAACTGCTGGGCCACGGTGACGACCCCCGGCCGATTGACTTCAAGCGGCGCGCGCTCCCAGAAGAAGCTGAGCCTGAACGCGCAAATGAAGCGGAGCGGAACACGTAGGAAATCAGTCGTAAGTAGCGAAGTAGCGACGAAGTACGTGCTTGATGAGAGGCGGGTCGTACTCGATAATATATTCGGTGAGAACATGGAAGGCTTAGGCTTGTAACAGGCTTTTGGGCTAAAAAGCCCAATTGACTCCGAGACACAGTAATCGATGCAGTGGCAAATCGGCAGCCGTACCTGGCGGCTGACTTGAAAGCGTCTGAAACTGGAAAGTTCTCGAAGGGTCGCTCATACCTACCTCTTACTTGAGAAACATTCCTTCTCGTCAATGAGATAGGCCGCCAATCCTCAGACCACATGGTAAGTGCTCAAAGCAGAGAGAATTCTTGCATTAAGTTCGCCGCACTAAGATGAATTGTCAGTGGCATTTCTGGTGAATCCGAATGTACAAAGACTCGGCGGTATGAGGCCATTCAGCTCTCATCGCGATCTTCGAGTTAGGCATGTTCTCAGATTATGACTCTATGATATTACCCGGGCTCTGATGTATTGTCGGCCATGAGAGCCGTCCGAAGAGTGTCGCAGCATCGAGCGGTCCACTAATGGTTGACCTGACTTCCCGGATGGGTCTCCTGAAGCTCCTAACTAAGGGTTATAGTTGCATCATCATCATCTCTGATTGCTGTATGCGCGGATCTAATTGATTTGACGCCATGAAAGGTCTTGTTCGTCACCGGTGTGCGCAGTCTAGGAGGTGAGGAAAAACGATCTCCGACTTCCCGTCAAGCATAGACTTGTTGACACCAAGCTTCTCTTAAAACAGGCGCAAGTCTCAGTAGCAGGGATGGGGATTGGTGCAAAGGTTCTTTGGCCGCGACATGGCAGAAAGTCGAGTCCTTCGAGCGGGAATTCTCAGAGAGAGTGAGCCGCCCAGCCGTCTTGTTCGGAAGAAGATACATTCTCTGTAATGATCGAACCCACTCACCCATCTTCACGGGGTAGAACTTCTAGGTACTCGAGCAGTTGCATGCGTTTTGACTGAAATGACCTTCGGCACTGGTAAGGGAAACCGCCGAGCCATCTTGTTCGGAAGAAGGGCTTGCACGCACATGCCAACTTTGCTATTCAACCCTGTCCGAAGGTAGGAGATACATTCTCTATATTGCTCAACCCCCTCACCCATTTTCACGTGGAAGGCATTCTAGGTACTCGAGCAATTGCATGCGCTTTGATTGGACAGTCACCCGGCACTGGTAAAGGAAACCGCCGAGCCATCTTGTTCGGAAGAAGGGCTTGCACGCACATGCCATCTTTGCTATTCAACCCTGTCCGAGGGTAAGAGATATAGTGATCGAACCCACTCATCCATCTTCACGTGGTAGACATTCTAGGTACTCGAGCAATTGCATGCGCTTTGATTGAAAAGTCACCCGGCAAGTCACCCAGCAAGTCACCCGGCAGGAGCCTAGTAAGGCAGGCGCAGCCCAGAGATTAGGTCTGACAATATTTCTTCCTAGAAGACGGTGTTATTACTCTCACCCACCGCAATTGAGACGACTATAGTTTGCAAACACCATTTCCATTGTTTCAACATTAAGTTGCTTCACTAATTCAATTTACAAAGCTGGTCTAAACGTCCGAGAAGTATTCGTCTTCCTGACCAGCGAAGTCATCGCCGTAGCTTTTATTTGAAGAGCTGCCCATCTCACCGTCCTGCTCGAGGAGTTGTGCGGAGAGAGGCCCTACCTCCTTTGCGAGTTCAGCCCCGTCGCTCATATCCATTTGTGCCTCAATGGCCCGCACTTGCTGAACGTCACGGGCCAGCGGTGGAGGCCCCGCCGAGTCGTCGAGGCCAGATCTCCCCATAGTACCGCGTGTTCCGGATCGATTATGTGCAGGTCGCTCGTGATGTTTTGCCTTCTTGACAGCTCTTCCCGTTGCGTTCAATCGTTGATGTAAACCACGAAGTTCTGACAGTGCAGGAGGCATGGGCTCGGAATGGCCCTCTGACTGCCCGCGAGTCTTGAGCCAAACATCGAAGAAATAGTTGTTCTGGGACCAAGAACATTCGCGCAGCTGCAGAAGCTCCATCCGGCGATCTAGTAGGATGAGCGCGCGGCCTCGGATCTCTTCAACATCTTCAGTGCCGAATATGGACTTGGCATCAGCTGGGTCGATGGATTCAGGAAGGGTATCTGTTGAGATGGTTTGAAAGATGTTAGGGCGACCTAAGAGGTGATATGGAGCACGCCGTGTCGAAAACTTACCCGAACGTTAGTCCAAAGTGTCTGGCAACTAGTGAGACGAGTTTTCTCATCTTCAAGCCAAGCCAAAGCTTGCCGCACCTCGGCGCCGATCCGCGCTTTCTCCTCACCGACTCGATCCTTGGCGCGCACAGCTGTTACTCCTCGCTTGACCCAAGGATTGACAGCCCAAGCAGCTTCAACATGCGTGAAAAAGCCGTCCTGCCAGAACGGGTCCGTCTCATCGAGGTCGATCGCAGATTTCAAGCTGTCGGAAATCCTGAGATTGTTGAGTAGGCTCGAAGGTGTTGATCCCATCGCGAGACGGAAGGCCTCAACGGCCTTCTTGTACGTCTTGCGAGCCTTTTCCGCGCCAGAAAAAATCTTGCCGTCTGTAGCACGAGATTTGCTGACCGCTCGTTGACCTAGCTTTGCACCTCCCTTGCCACGACCCGTCGAAAGTAGCTTCTCCCGACTGGTTTTGTAGGCAATCACCTCGAGATGAAATCTGCGCAACGCCACAGAGCACTGGAACAGATGTCGAAGTTCTGCACAGCACCTAAGCTATCAGTGCAAGCTACAGCAATTATGTGAGCAACACACATTAACTGACCTCTGGACGAGAGGCCCGTGACATAACGAGCCTGTGCCATTGCCGCTCGATCGATGTCCATCCCGAGGCTGCGGCGTTTGGCGCTTAGCGATTCCAAGACGTCTGAATCGGGCTCTTCGGTATCCCTTTGCAAAAGCCCAGCAAGTCTGCAAAGAGCGGCATTACTCACCTTTTTGGTCGGTCGCACCGAAGCTTCAACCTCGGCCTTCATCGCCTGAACCTCTTCCTCACCCAAGAAAGTGTCCGGAACAATGGATCGAGTTTTTCTCACGCGTTTGCTGAAAGTTGCCATCGTATGCAAGCACGCAATCCAATGTGACGTCGTGACAAGGTTGATTAAGTCACGTTGGCCCGAAGCACGCGGGACACTTGTTGGAACGAATCGACGGTGCCTGCGAGAAGGTCCCCGCTGTCCTCGCATGTTTCGAGAGCGCGGTACTCGTCGATCGCGTTGCTTCCGAAGGTCTTTGTCCTGTATGCGCGGAAGGCAGGCTTTAAGCATGTGCGCATGAGACGATGGCGGCGTCCAAACTCCAAGGATGTCCCGTATAGTGACCCCGACCCCACCCACAACGGGAGTAATACTCTTTGAGGCCGTCCGCATAGCCGGTGATAGCGCGGGGGCTGACCTTCCAGCTTGCTTGGGCCTGATCGACCAGTCGAAATGAGAAGGCGGTCATCGGCATTGAAGCGGTCGAAGAGATGAACCCTAGTTGGGCCAAGCGTTCAACATCCGTAGCACACCGCGACTCGGAGGCATAGAAGGTGACCTGCAATTTGTAGACCGACGGTTTGGACTTGTATCTTCTCTTCGGCGGCATGGCGATGCCGAGTCAAGTGCATGAGCAAGAGGACGAACCCGAGCCATGGGGCTTGTACAGTCGATGGCGACGCTACAAGGAGCTGTAGCGAAAGCAACGAGGTGAGGCGGCGAGTCAAGTGGAAGGTCCCTCGCGTGTTGCGCTAGGCCTCGGCGCGCGTGGCCGACTGCCGACTGCCGCCAACGCGTGTGCTCGGACCCTTCGATCTCGGGACCGAAATCCCGCGCGACCGCTTCGGACACGTGACATTGACAACATCCGAAAGATGCGTGAAAAATATGAAGGAAGGAATGCATCTACTACCCACTTTCCTAATCAATCTAGCAGCTGTGAGAGTGTTGTGTGTACACAGAATCGACTCGAAGCAGAGAGTTGGGGGTAACCTGGGCCAAGTCGGCGCCCTGGGGTAGCAAGGGTACACCCCGCCGGGGCAGTGACTTGGAAGGCACGTGAGGGGGCGCTGCGCGCGCGCCTGTTTAGGCGTATATTTTATGTCTGCCCGAGGTGCCGAAGTTAGCCCTCCCTGGACAGCCAGCGCCTAAGCTCGAAACCCTCCTGTGGAGTGGAGGGGCTTGTACCTTATCCGCGCGTTTGGCTGAGTTGCCTATCGAAATTTGGCCCAGAAAAGTACCACCTTGCTGTAGCATGGCAAATAAAATCAACCTAATCTGTTTCAATAGGCGCATGCTTATGCTATTTTGTCGCGCATCTGCCCAAGGGGAAGACTCTTGCAAATCCTATTCATTGAGCTACAGCGGTAAGAAGTCATTATTTTCGACTTGGAGCTGGCTCGCGCACGGACCCAGAGGGACGGTTCTTCGCGCCGACGTGAATCAGCCAGCCGCGCCTCACCGGTCTCACCTTCGGTCCACAACGCCAGTCCACGACGTCGCTACCGCCCTCATAATCCATCATGCCCGTACAAACGTCAACGCCTGTCAAGGGCACACCTCGTCGGTCTCCATCGATTGAGTTCAGAGAGTCGGACAGCTCAACAGCTCCAGTTGAGCGGTGTCTCGAAGCAGCCTTTCCATCTGGTTGTAGTCCTTGATTTCTTGGGGGTCCAGTCTTTTGCGGCCAAGTAGATTGGCGGTGATGAAAAGCGACCCTCGATATTTCGATCCTTCCAACGGATCCCCAAAGTATCGTCGGTAGATTGCTGCCCCAATGCACCACTGCAAATGTGCCACGCCTGGAACTGTGATTGTAGTCCCTAGTCCATCGTACAGTCGTCGAAACGGAAACTGGTTCCTACGAAGTGACTCGACAAGCATTGAGGTCCCACCATCACATTCGAGTATCCGTAGAGAGTCCGTGTATTCTTTCTCCGAGTCCGAGTTGCATCCGCAGACGGTTGATGACTTTTGCTACATCTGCGGTGGATGTATCGGATCCGTCCATCATCTGAAGCAAAGTAATGTCGGGTTTTCACATCCAGTTGTTCGATTGGCTCTTTTTTATTTATTTGATAGACTGGTGTGCACCGAGGATCGTGAAGCGTGAGGCCGAGATGAGGAACCAGTCGAGCAAGCGCTCGATACATCTGGGCGGAAAGCCCTGTGGCGAAGGCCTCCTCAGACGCTTCAGCGGGCAAGAGAAGGTTTACATCGACCGGAGGTAACAATGCTTGATGCGCAATGTATGTTTGAAGGTCGTACGCGTTGGCCACGTCTCCACTCTGAAAGTGCGCATATCCGAAAGTCTGTCAAGGTTGAGGTTGCTGAGCCGTAGGCAGCAGGTGATAGCGAGGATGACGGGACGAGATGCGGGATTGATGTAGTTGTTCTTGTAAGACTACTAGAACAGAGGCCGAGGGGGCTGGAGGTTACTGGGGGAGTTGACTATGAGATCAAGATTGCAGAAGGAAGACAAGAGCGATTTTCACACAGAAGCCCTATTTATAGTCGCAGGAAAGCCCAGGGAAAGCGACAGAAACTCATGGAAGCAAGTTGAAGCCAAAGGAAGTGATCGAGGCGCAGGATCATAGAGATAACTGGAAGCTCCTAGAAAGTTCCCAGCGCTGAGTAAGCTGCGCGGTGGCGCTGCGCTCAGACCTCGGACTGCTGATTCGTGACAAAGTCCCATGAAGCAGCTCGGAACGTCGATCGAGTTGTTCGTTCGTTTACGTTGGTGCAATTGCTATCCTGTTCTTATTTGTAATTATGATGCTTAACTTACGATTGACGTGATGTGCAACGTCGATGTTGTCAAGAGTGACATGGAAATAGCGGGTTGACCCGATCTCCTTCAGCAACGTCAGATTGGCCATTGTCAGGCTCAAAGCTGCTCGTCGAGTCGTACGGCGAGGGGTCGTGAGGCCACAGTCGTACAGGAACGTCGTCAACCGATCGTTCGCTCCACATGCGAGAGCCATGAGACCGTCACGATGCTGCATAGCATTATATCTTCGGTTACACGCGAAGGCGATCTGACCCATTATCAAGCGACAAAGCTGCGGCAAGTCAATAAACGCCATCATCAATTTGACTTTAACCAAGGGGCTGAGCTCAGGCAATAATTACGCACAAATGGTACATGTTGCTCCTTGAGAATGAGAAACACCCCCGTTCTGCATCCGACCCAGAGCTATCCTCTTGAGCGTCCTCCATGTCAACGTCCGTAGAATCCGAGCCGAGTTTGTCGCAGTTTGATTCTTCGACTGGTGGTGGGTCTCCGCAGTGAGACAAGAGGTTGCGGATGCGTCCACTGATGAAAGAGTTGCTTTCGACTATTGCGTCGAGGCGTGCGTCAATCTGATCAGATGCCAAGACTTCAGGAGCCATGTCGTGGCTGGAGACGAAGGCGGATTTGGTTCGTTTCATCTCTTTCACATTGATTGAGTCAGACTGCACAGGTAGGATGCAAGTGTTTAAGAGGTTTTGCGGCGGTCTTGTATCCTGATCTGATATGCTGGAGTGTTACCCACCTGGTTGGCGATCCAATTATTGATTCGGCCTCGTGCGTCTGGGCCATCTTCGCGGGCGAGTTGGAGTTGTATAATGAGATCAAGTACATGCTTGAGCCGGGTCCAATTACTGTTGAAGAGCTTTGTCCTATGATTGTGAACACCATCGTGTTGTGTTGATGGTCTGAAATACCACGAGAGGTATTGCCATAGTGAGAGCTTGTGAAGCCGAAACAGGGCGAACAGATCGGCTTGAACGGCGGCGATCCTGGCGAGTCGTCGAGTCATAGCGTCTGCGGTTCCGCGTCATTCTGAGATAAGCGCGGTGTTGCACCGAGAACAAGCGAAGAGCATAGTACCGAGAAGACGAGTGATGTGGAATGGGACGGGAGAGAAACCGATGCGCACACGCCGAAGTGCGCAAGCCGGCGGCTGCAGCAGCGTGCTGCCGCTCGGACCACTCGGGACCAAATTGACCAAGTTTGCACACTTCAGATCATTATAGCTTCGCCTACAGATGGGGTATCCTCTTGTCGTTCGGCACAGGCCATTTTTTCTAGTAGAAGATCAATAAAATCTCTGCGTTTTGGATAATTGTAAGTACTTGCCACGCTACAGAGAACCACCCCAAAATGGCCTGGAAATTTCGGAGGGCAACTGGGCCAGGCGCGCCGATAAGTCCTAAGCCCCTCCACAGAGTGGAGGGCTTAGCATCGATGTGATCCCAAAGTATCCCAAAGTCCGCTCCGATCTGGGACCAGAGTCGCCTCCGATCTGGGACCAGAGTGCCTCCGACGTGGGCCCAAAAGCCGACCTTATGTGAGCCCAGAGTGACGAGCGATTAGAGCGGTTATGTGTGCGTGCTTCGAGAATGGTCTAAAGTGCTCCGAGCCCTTTCACCGCCTTGAGGGGTGAGCAGTACCAGTGAGCAGGCACGCTCGCCGGAAATTCAACAGCAGCGCGATCGCCGAGCGAGTTCAATTTCATGTCGAAACAGAGAGGGAGAGTGTCGCGTGATGCTTACGGTCTACCTAATTTTAGGTTGCGCAGTAGATGTCATGCAGTTGACCATAACTTGTTCCGAGACCTTCTTCCGGCGACACGTGGAGGCTAAGTCCCTGCGAGAAATCGCCAAGCTCGAATTGTTCCGAGTCACTGCGAGGAGGAGGACACTGCCACCCTGACCGAGCGCGCTCGGACGTCAGGCTCTTGCCACCCCACAACTGCCTCTTGACGCGCGCCTTGACAGCAGTCACACCTCTTGGAAGACCAACTTTCTTGTGCATGATGAAACGTCTCTTCAATAAAAAGTCCTCCGCGACTACAACGGCCACGGCTACAGCTCCTGAAACATCCTCGACACCCCCGCCTCAGCAGCCACCGCCACCGCCACCCTCCACGTTCGATCAGCGTGCCCGCGATGCTCAGAACCGTGAGTACACACGCCCAGGCCCTGATTTGTACTTGTACTAACAATCTTACTTTTTCTTCTCAGAAACCTCGCAACAGGGCCACAATGCTCCATACCCGGCACAGGGGCGCGGCGGTCAGGGCGACTTTGTGCACGTACCGATCGCACCCCAAGCCTATGCGATCCAGATGGTGCCCCAGCTCGTGCCCGTCGTCATGCAACCCCCGCGAGTAAGGGATGTCATGAATGCGATAGGTCAGTCTCAGTCCGGCCCTTCCTTTTTGCGCTCCCTTGCCGGCGTGCTCGGGCCGCCCTCGCGTCACGCACGCTGAGCATGCCTTCTATCGCATCGCAGGTTGGAGTTGTGCGACCCCTCAATTTGACTTCACCTACGTCTTAGCTTTGGCCGATCATATCGGCTTGTCCACCGCCGCTTCCAAAGTAGGACACCGTGCCCTGCCCAAACACTCTGCCCGAGACGAACACGTGACGCCGAGGACTGACGCCCCGCCTAACCCTGGTGCTGCTGCTTTCTAGGACGCGGCCAAGGCTTTGAGGAAAGAGTTCAAGGTGGGTGCGCGCCTTCCACAGCTCAAGAGTGAGTTCGAGCTAACTTGGTGACTTGTGGCTCACAGCACGCCGTCCCATTGGCACAAGAGCGGGCCGTTCGCTTGACCGGGATTCTCGCTCATAACGCCGACCTTCGATTCAGAAGTACGTCCATGCTGTAATAATGTCCTGAAGAAGTAGATCGAACTGACGAATCAGCTCTCCATTTTATCTCTGTCCCTTACAGAGGAAGTCGCGAGCAAGAAGTTCCTGGCCGAGCTCGAGAACTTGGCCACGAGCAGGAGTACCGAACCGCCGGTAAAGCAGATGGTTCTGAGGGTTTTGTCGCCCTTGGCCTACGAGTATGCCGTGAGTTAAGATGATGGATCTGGGAAAGACGAGGCAACACTCGTTGATCTCATCGCCATCACAATCTCCATACAGCTCGATGCCGATCTCAAACCCATCACTGCATTGTACAACAAGATCCGACCCGACGGTACGCCACTCAATGGCGAGCCTCTCGACCCCGAAGACGATCTCTTCACCCCGACCGCGGATCCTCGAATGCAATCATCCCGCCGCAACCATCAGAGTCGACGCGAAGAACCGCACCGCATGCCTTCCGTGGGTGATCAGATGAAGGACTTGCGCTCCCAATCCGAGCAGGCGCGAGGATATGCGAGAATGCTGAACGAGGCGGTTGCGTTCGCCAAGGAGGACGAGGATCTCACGAGCAGCGAGATTGTTCA
Organism: Microbotryum lychnidis-dioicae p1A1 Lamole; assembly: GCA_001244265.2. Taxonomy (NCBI): domain Eukaryota; kingdom Fungi; phylum Basidiomycota; class Microbotryomycetes; order Microbotryales; family Microbotryaceae; genus Microbotryum; species Microbotryum lychnidis-dioicae. Next base: position 1,326,877 of record CDLV01000004.1, on the reverse strand, counting down.
GGTTCGTACTCTCTATTTTTGTTTTCAATCTTTGGACCCTGCTCTGACGCTGTGCGCGTCCGTGACCACAGGAGTTCCACGCACAATGCTTCGGAGCACAGGACTACCTGACGCAGAACCTGCAATGGGCGACGGTTCAAGCCGAGCAATCACGCATCGCGGCGGACCAAGCGCTTGCAGAAGCACCACCTGCAGAAGAACCCTCTACGACGACGAACGAAACTAGGAACGAGCATCGATTCTCGAGTAACAACCCCTTCGCGCCGATCGTGTCCAGTCCGCCGAGATCCCAGTCTACCCCTCGACGAACGGCCGAAGAGACGGACGAAGAGAAAACTTTCGCGATGCTCTTGGCCGCTCACACCGAAGTGATCGAAGCGCTGAAGCTCTATGACGATCACCAGCATCGTCTATCAGAGCACTATCAGGTGCAAGAGGCCGAAGCGAGGAGTCGAGTCGAGACAAGGTTCGATCGCGCGAATGCAGGGACTCCGGATCGGAATGGGAATTATCACCTGGAGGTGGATGAGCGGGACCATACACGGGGTGATGGTGCGAGCGGGAGTGGGAGTGGGAGTGGGAGTGGGGATGAGATGTCGTCGTCTGCGGTTGGGGAGTTTCAACAGGACGAGAGCAGTAAGAGAGAAAGTCGGAACCCTTATGCCGCCTACCTGTCCTCGCCACCCCGAAACAACAACGCTGGGTATCAAATCCCCGACTCTGCTACGACGACGAACTCGAAAACACACGATTCCACGGCGGATGAGGAACACACCGAGCGCTCCTACGGCCAAGTCGACCTCCATGACTTGGACCCCTTCGCATCCGAGACGACGCAGGGTTCTTCTACAACTACTCGTCCTCGAGTTGATACGAGGACTTCTGTCGATTCGACCGATGATGTCCCTTTGGTACCGAGTAAGAAGGCTTTGGGCAAGTTGAGGAGCGTTAGTGGGATGGATGGTGAGTTCTTCCTGAAAGCCCATTCTTGAATTCGCATGACCAACTCCGCTGACGCTCAAACCCATCGGATCCATTCAGATTCCCCGACCGACTACACGGAACAGCAAAAACGTCTCGAGGAACAATTGAGGAGCAAATACTCCCTGCAATACGAGGAGGAGAAGGCATTTATGAGGAGTCGTGAGGGGGTCTAGCGGTGACGGCAGAGACAGAGAGCGGACTTGTTTGTGTACGACTATCGCACTTAGTGTCGATTTCCCGTTTGCGTCAAGAGTAATGCAATTTTTCTGTTCTTTGGCCTCTTCCCGATCTTCGAAAGGCTTTGCGTTGATTGAAAGATGGGCCACTCGAAAGCTGGGGCCCCACTTGGGAGATCAGTGTCACCCCTTGCGCTCCTCCTTCGCACTTTTCGCCGTGGCCGCCCATGGCTCCCTCACTAGTGATCTATCTTGTCGGGCTTCTCACAATACCCTTCCTCCGTCTCCTCCTCTCCCGATTCCTTGACCGTGTGACCCGACCCAAAGTAGACGGAGAAGGCTTCTACTCGGACCGACGGGACACCTTCGCACTCAACGTCCTTGCGCCTCAGCATGCATGGTTCAATATGGGATATTGGGTGGGAGGGTGGGTACATACCTTGTGTGTGTGGTTTGAGCTTGGGGGAGCTGATCTGGGTATCATGTGCCTCACCACTGCAGACCACAGCAGACGTTCGGGGAGGCATGCGAAGCACTTTGTCACCTCGTCGTGGAGGAAGCGGTGAAAGATCGAAAAGGGTTTCAAACGACGCGAGTGTTCGTACGTCAGGGCAAAGACTGGGTATCTCATGCTCTAGCTTCTCGGTACTGAGGTATGTCGGTGATGGTTCGAGTAGGAAGCGGGCATAGGAGCTGGTGACTCTACCCTCGTTTGGGAGCGGTCGTTCGATGGATTGGAGTACACGGGTGTGACGCTGGAGGAACCTCAGTATAAAAGAGCTTGTAAGTGGGATACTTGTGACCTACAGGTTCTCAAAGAAGCTGTTCGGAACTGACTTTCTGGGGCGCCTCCATGCAGGTCAGCGGACGGCCGAGCTCAAGAAGGCCAGGGTGGTGCACGGGGATGCGGTCAAGGTGATTCGCGATTGTCAAGAAGGAGCTTTTGATGTGATTGTCGCTGTCGACTGTGCTTATCAGTAAGTTGAAAAGCTCGTCTCTGTTCAGAAGCAGAGAAACATTAGCTCACCACCCGGAGCAAACCCTTGTCCTGCCCCGCTCAACCACTCCCAGCTTCCGCTCGCGAGACGACTTTCTTCGATCTTCGTACCAAGCCCTCTCCCCCCACGGCTACTTATGTATGACGGACCTCCTCCTAAGTTCCCGAACCCTCTTGATGCGCGATCGATTCCTCCTTCGTCTTCTCTGCAAAGCCGCTTCTCTCCCTTTCTCAAATCTGCAAACGCCAAGTCGATATCGAGCCAATCTCCTCCAACAAGGCTACAAAGAGATTGAGCTCATCGACATCTCGGACGATGTCTGGCCCGGATGGCTCAACTTCATTGACCGCCATGACCAGAGCGTCGGTTTTGGGTTGCATGGTCCAACTTGGTCAGGGCTGAAGATTTATGCCAAGTTCGTCAAGTGGTATTCGGGGGCCGGAAAGAAGGGGAAGGGCGAGTTGGGATTCTATTTGATTAGAGCTAGAAAGTGAGTAGCGACTGTTTATGGCTTTGCTGTTGTTGTACTACTTGGAATTACTCGATTCTCCCTGAGTCGGCTGCGGTCGACCTGCTGGGCGAGGCGACTGGCGGCTGGCGTCGGCGAATCGGCATGCCGAGTCACGCGGTCACGCGCGGCGCGATCTGAATAGCTTCGCGCTCGACTGTTGGCCGTCGTCTCGGACGTCTTCCGAGTCGACGCTCAGCGCCCGACTTTGACGTCTTTCAAGCAGTCTGAAGCTTGCGTCCGTTCGCTCTTTCTTTGCTTTACGCATCACCCCCAGCTTCACGGCAGTATGTTACGAGCCACTCTACCCCGTTCGTTCCACACTTCTCGATACAATCTCGGCACTCTCGGCATTCGCGCCGAGGATGCCAAACGGATCTGGGAACGAAGAAGCGCCTTGACGCCGACACACGTCCAGTGCTTGATCCGAGACGGCAAGCACAAGGTCTTGGTCATGCCTTCGGAGAAGCGATGCTTCACTGATCAAGATTATAAAGACGTGAGTCATTTCCTTCCTTCCTTCTGCAAGAACATCCCTTATCGCCTTCGAGCCCTCGGCTGTCTCGTCTCGCCGGTGCGTGGTGTGTGCCCAGCTCGGCCGAATCCGAGTGCGCCGAGCCGAAGCATACCGCAAATCTTTACACGCCGAGCGGTAGGAGGTGCTACAACGCGCCACTGGCCTAAAATATGTACGGATAGGGGTTCCGGACTTTAGCCAAGATGGGTATCGTCATGTAGGGTTTAGCGAGAGAGATAACGATCCCGAGATGCCGACCGGCGGTTCAAGTGGGGGTTCGCGCTCGCGTGGTGCCCTGGTTGCGAGGGCCTCCCCTTTTCGAAGTCACGTGATCCGATCAGCCAGCGAGCCGCTCGCTGAACGATCGTCGGGTGATGATGTGCTGACATTACCGACTCGGGTCTCGATCCTCAGGTTGGTGCGATTATCACCGATGATCTCTTGCCCCACTGCGATGTCATCGTCGGGATCAAAGAGATACCATTGCCTCGTCTCCTCCCTTCGAAGTCCCAAACCCCGAAGAAACAGCCGACGTACCTCTTTTTCTCCCACACCCACAAGGGCCAGTCCTACAACATGCCCCTCCTCTCGACAATGCTTCAGTCTGGTGCCCGCTACCTCGATTGGGAACTCCTGACCGCTCCCAAAGGGCCGTCGGGCAAGCTCGAACGAACAACCGCTTTCGGTCGGTTTGCCGGATTCGCAGCCATGTGCGACGGCTTGTCATCCCTCGGGACCAAGCTCTTGGCTTCTAGAGGTGTGGACACGAGTTTGATCCGTCTCGTTCGCCCTAGTTCGAGTCGCGGTGTTGAAGAGTTGAAACAGCAACTTGTTCGAGCTGGCAAGGAATGGAACGGGCCCAAGACCGGGGTGGTGACTATTGCTGTGGCGGGCAAGGGGAGGGTTGGGAATGGTGCACGAGAGGTGCTGGACGCTTTCGGTGTCGAATGGGTCGATTTGAGAGGGCTGAAATCTGCCGTTGAGAACCCAAGTAAGTCGTTCGCAAGTTCCTTGCCGGGCTCAGCTCCGGCAAGACCTAAGTAATAAGAACTAACCTTGTTTCTTCCGCGCAGACTCGGACAAGAACAAGATTTACGCCGTTCATCTCGAACTTTCGGACTACTTGAAGCACAAAGATGGCAATAACTTTGACAGGGAGGAGTATCGATCTCATCCTGACAACTATGTGTCCAGATTTGATACCGAGGTGAGCTTCTACCTGTAGTCTGGGATCATTCTGAGCCACCCCTGACTTGGAGTGTTCTTCGATAGGTCGCTCCCTACACGACGCTCTTCTTCAACGGCGCCTACTGGGCTCCGGGATGCCCTCGCATTCTATCGACGTCTCAACTAGCCAAGATTCAAAAGGGCGGATCCCCCGAGCGAATGCTCGCGATCGTCGACGCAGCATGCGACTTTGACGGGGCGCTCGAGTTCGTCAAAGCCGCGACGACGATCGATGACCCGGTGATCCAATACGATGCCAATTCGGACTTGATCTCCCGAGAACCGAGTCAGAAAGGAGCCACGCAAATTTCGGCCGTTGAGATTTACCCCGCCGCGTTGCCGAGGGATGCTTCGGAGCATTTCTCCGAATCGATCTTGCCTTACGTCGAAGCGTTGTTGAAGGAGCCCAAAACGAGTCAAGTCAAGAATGGCAACGAAATTGCTGAATCGTTGAAGAGGGCGACGATAGTGGAAGGGGGCCGACTTACGCCTGGTCATGAACATTTGTACCAGGCGCTCAAAGGGGCTCAGTCGGTCGGTGTCGAGAGGCGGAAAGTCGTCGTCCTCGGTTCAGGGTAAGTGAGAAGAGCACTTTTGTTCAAATCCCACAAATCCCTTACTGATGATGTTGGGTAATCAGTCTCGTTGCCGGCCCTGCGATCCGAACGCTTGCGTCGAGGAAGGACTTGGACGTCGTTGTGGCGAGCAACGATCTCGCAGCAGCCGAAGCTCTCGTCGCTCCTTACGAGAACGTCAAGGCGGTTGCTCTCGATGCGACGAGGGATGGTGTGCTCGAAGAGCTGGTTACGAGCGCAGATGTTGTTCTGAGGTACGTCGATTCCGGCACAGCACAAACACTCTGCGCCGCTGACATGCCGGATCGTTGATCTCCTGCGCAGTCTATTGCCCGCGCCTCTTCACGTCGGGATCGCGGAGCTTTGCATCACGGGATCGACTTCGCTGGTCACCGCGAGCTACGTCTCCCCCGAGATGGCTGCATTACAGTCTAAGTACGTGCATTCCAATTGTCGAGACGGAGATCAGTCTGCTCACTGAATGGGTTGCCATCTTCATCACAGGGCTGCTTCTGCGGGAATCACGATCCTTCCCGAACTCGGTCTCGACCCCGGAATCGACCATGCTAGTGGATGCCGATTGATCGAAGAGGCACGAGAATCTGGGACCAAGGTGAGCTTAATTTCAAGGCGGTGTCTGTTACACCTTAACTGATACCGAGGTAAGCACGTTCAGATCACTTCGTTCGTGTCCTTCTGCGGTGGTCTGCCAGGGCCGGAGTTGAGTAACGGTCCTCTCGGCTACAAGTTTTCGTGAGTGTGCTCCCAATCTCACCCTTGGAGGTATGGTCTCACGTTGTTTTGTTTGTTCTCTCAGATGGTCACCACGAGGGGTCCTCACCGCCGCCCTCAACTCAGCGACCTTCCGACTAAACGGTAAAGACCGGACCATCTCCGGTGCGGACCTCCTGCGTTCCAACTTCCCTCGTGTCCCCATCCTTCCCGGCTTCTCCCTCGAAGGCGTGGCGAACCGAGACTCGGTATCCTACCTCGAGCAATACGGACTCCCCAAGGACCTTCCTACCATTCTCCGAGGTACTCTGAGATATCCTGGGTTCTCGAGGATCGTAGATGGGTTCAAGCGACTGGGTTTGCTGTCGTTGGACAAGCTCGAGACGGTGCCTGTGAGGTGGAGCGTGTTGTTGGACGCCGTTCTCGCTGAGTCTGGGCATCGGGCGATCAAGACTCGTGATGAGAGGATCGATGCCATGACGAAGGCGTTGGGCTCTGATGAGAAGCTGGCGAAAGATTGTTTGGCTACGCTAGAAGAGTGAGTCTGACTTTAGTCGCCCTGCTCACCTCCCGCAAATTCTCCTCCTCAGCTCCTATGTGCACAGACTCGGTCTCGCCCCGACAGACGCCCAGACTGTCACTGCCGCTCAAACCCTCCCCACTATCCCGAATGAGCTCACAGCTCCTCTGGACTTGCTTTCGATCCTGCTCGGCCACCAACTCGCCTACAAGCCAGACGAAAGAGATGCCGTCCTGCTCCACCACGAGCTATGCACCCAAGATGAGAAGACTGGTGAGGTGGAGTTATTCTCGAGCACATTGGTTCAAGTGAGTAAACAAGGAAGATGTGGAACGATGGGGACGAATTTTGTAGTACTTACCGGGTTCTCCTGCTTTTATTCATCAGTACGGCACTTCCGAAGCTTCGGCGATGGCGACAACGGTCGGCGTACCTATCGCGATCGGAGCTCTGCTCATTCTAGACGAGCAACTGACAAAGAAGGGTATCGTCACGCCTTCGGATCCCCAAGTTTGGAAACCGCTACTAAACGAGCTGGACAAGATGGGCGTAAGGATGGTCGAAACGAGAAGGAAAGGGGTTGGGCGTGGGGTACTCGAAGAATTAGCTTAGGTGGTGGGAGGATCATTTAGTAATTTAAATTCGGGCTGCTTTGGAATCCCCAAGTAATAAACAAATCTCGATCGTCAGTAGAAATAAGACACAATTTACACCGGGAAAGGTCCGCTCCGAGCAGAGGCAATCCGCCCATCAATCAACTTGGATCGCTTCGGGCATCGCGTCGCGTCAACTCGGGGCTGCGTTGGCTCCTCTGCCTCCTCCCACGTCCGCAAGGAGCCTGCTCACAATATGCCGTCCAGTTGGAAATCTTCTGTTGAGCTGTGCTCGGCTTCCCAACCGACCTCGTTCGCTTATGAATCCACTGTCAAGCGGTGAGTCTCCTCCTCCCCCCCACCTCATACGATCAGCATTCGCACCGTTCAAATGACCACGTTCGCGCGATCGCAATGCGGCTCAAACGATGCAGGAACTGACCCTCCGCATTATGTCTACCTCCCAGATGGCCCACAATCCTGACCGGTGTGATCGATGAGCTCTCCAAACTCAATGGACACCTCCTTCAACCGCAAGACGAGGGCAAGCTCAAAGAGTCGAAAGTGCTCATCAACGACATCGCCGGCCTCATCTACGAAATGCGGCACGACAGGGAGCTACCCGACATTGATGCCAGTGCGGGATTACCCAACGATGCCAAGGTCTACAATAACGTCTTGGCGACTGCTCGAGCGGAGGGGAAGCCGATCAAGTGGTTCAATGCTTCGTGGCTCTATGCCGAATGCTACATGCAAGTTCAGTCGTCGGGGCACACCTCACACATATGACCTTGCTAATCATGGATGGCCCATGTCTGAAAAGGTACCGTCGTCTTCGAGCAATGTTCTCCTCCACCGAGCACTGGCGATCGTTTGATTGCTTCGCCAGTCAGAAGCTCGGTGCTTTCCGATCCTCGGCTACGGGCATCTATGCCCTCGCCCGATCCGTGCAGGACCTCGTCAAGAAGGGTCAACCGAGCGAGCAAGAACTCCATGCCGATTTCATCAAGATGCTCGAGATCTGCTTGTGGGGTCAGTCTTTTGTCGAGGGGAGCACTTGCCGGTGATGGCCGTTTGACTGAGACTGACGATCAGTTCTGCCCTCGGATCCTCTATCCGGCCAGGTAACGCGACGGATCTGTCCCTTCTCACATCGCTCACGCACGAAGACATCCAAGCACTCCAAAGTGTCGAACGTGGCGCCAACTTTGTCCTGAAAAACGATTTTGCCAAGGTGTGGCAGCACGTCAAGACGCTCGACAAGAAGCGAATCGACATCGTCTTGGACAACGTGAGCCGTGATCTTTTCAAACTTCAATTCGGGTATAGGTTCAGACTGATTGATATAATACTTTGTCCAGTCGGGCTTCGAACTCTACTCCGATCTCGTTCTTGGAGATTGGCTTTTGGTCGGTCCGCAGCTAGCTCAGACTCTGTAGAATCCAACTGATCTCGAGCTCGTGGCCACCCAGACTCTCTCTCCCTTCTGCTCAGAGATCGTGTTCCACCCGAAGCTCATCCCGTGGTTCGTCAGCGACGTGTGAGTACTTGCATCTTCCAGATCTGTGTTCACTGGGAAAAGGTGATTTCTGAATCTTGTCTGCCTCTCCTCAGTCAACCTCACGACTTCAAAGTTCTCCTCTCTTCCCTCCTCGACCCAAGTTTCTTCCCCTCCGACTCGGGAGCGAGTGACGAGGACCGTCAAGCTCTGAACGCGATGGTTGAACGATGGCAGTCCTACGTCGATAAGGGTGTCTTCCGATTAAGCACCCCGCTCGATCTCGAGATGGGCGCTCCGGGTGGCGAGATCGCTGACTGTAAGCTAACAAGACTTTGAAACCCAATCTGCTCCAGTTGATCCAATGAACCTCTTTGGATTTCATAGTCTGGACTGGTCCTCAAGCGTTCGCCGATTTGCCCAGTGAGGCGCCGGAACTTTTGAGGGAGCTCAAGAAAGCGTCCCTGGTTATCTTCAAGGGTGATCTCAACTACGTACGTTCACACAAGTATCCTTGCGCTACTCTCCAGCTGACAGAATCTCCACTGATACACCTCTCCAGCGGAAAATGACCTACGACGCCTGCTGGCCGACGATCACGTCCTTCGAGGACACCCTCGGTCCCCTGAAAGGTGAATTCGACATCCTCTCGCTGCGAACGTGCAAAGCCGACGTATGCGTAGGGTTGGAAGAAGGGAAAGCTGAGGAGTTGGATCGGACGGACCCGAGTTGGCGCGTCAGTGGGAAGTACGCCGTTGTCAGTTTTGTGCAGAGGTGTCAGAGAGCGTAGGAGCTGTTTGGGGCATAAACGCAGCAATAGAGCCCTGCTGCAATTTTCTCGCTCGTCCTCTTATCGCCTGAAGTACCTGACCAGTGATGAATTCCCGAGAAGGGTATCTTCATTGTGTTCACCATTGTCTCCTCAATCTACTCAACCTGATCTTCGAGTTCTGCTCGGGTGCATTGCAGAATGTGTCGCAACAGGGTCGATTGCAAATCAGCCGGCACGTAAGAAAAGCTACAAAGTAGCTAAGATGCCCAAAAAGGGGCGTTCGGGGCGAGGAGCGTGCTTGGGCGCCTTGATGACACGCACCACTCGGTCTTCCGACCTCTTCCGAGTAGCGTTTTTGAACCTCGTGTCTTCTTTGGTGTATTTGAGAATTTGGCGCGTCGGAGTGGTTGCGTTGGCGCTGAGATGCTTGAGCACTTTAGGGGTCTGTTTTCGATGTGAAGCGAATTGACAATACCAGATGACGTCAGTGCAAGCTTCCAAACTTCTCCAACAAATCCGATAGAGTTCACCTACATAGTCGAATAACTTGAATTTTCTCACTTTCTTGTGCACGTAAACGAGATGCGTAGGAAGCGAGACTTTGCCGTCCTTGGGCAGCTCGGTCTTCTGAACGGTCGCTTTGACGTGGCCAGTCGAGTTGATTACCTCAGTCACGACTTTGACTTCCCCGCAAAAGGTTTTGACACTGTCTTCATTCGTCTTCCAGTAGCTGCCAGCGTGGAAAGAGAGACGATCAGCAAGATTGTGCAAAACGTCGGACCACGCATGCCGTCGGACACGAGCGCAGCAACGTACCATCTGTGCAAACCTGCGCTCTTCGTCTTCACCGTCGACCAGCACTGTCGATAGGGGGGCCAAAGGTCAATTTCAGCATCCTGAGAAGTGAGTGCCTTTATCCTTCCTTCCTTTCGACGCCTCGGAGCGGGTGCTTACACTGGTAGTAAACATTTTACAGAACGCCTCGAGCTGCTCAGTATGGGCCTTGGGGGTGGCAGGGTTGGGTTCACCAACGGCTGGAAAAAATGACATTCGCGTCAATTTCGCTTCACACTATCACATGGGTCGAGATCTCTCACCAATAGCGCTGACTGCAGACGTTAGACCAAGCAAGACGAACGCGAGGGAAGGGGTGCGCATCGTGATTTGGGGATTGATAAAGCAGCAAAGAAACGAGAAGGAAAGAGGCGAACGAGCAACAACAAGTACATACACCAAGCCGGACACCGAAATCATGAACTGGCCTCGGATGTGCTCATGTGCTCAGCACTCCTCAAACGCCCGTGCGCCGAGTAGGTTCGCGAGGGGCTCGTGCAGGCTCGGCAGTGAGGGCGGCGTCCGCGGAACGGTTTCCGGAAAGCTCAGGCCTCCTCATTGCCGTCTCTCGAGTCATGCCCAGTTCACACTGAATACGGGATCATCTCAATCAAAAATACAGGCTCCTCAATCCTGCTCGCTTCCGAATACTGACTGTAAAAACAAATAGCTCAATCAGCGCTCCAGATCTCACACACCTATCAAGAAGGAGCGAGCAGGTTCTCACCTGGCTTCAGATAACTGGGGACTCTCAACCCCTGCTTGACGAGGTTTACCTTGAGGTTCACCGCTCGATCCCTAAGAGACATCGAAGTGCGATGCTTGAGAATGTCATCGATGGTTCCTTGCGGGCCGTGCAGCGCCATGATTTGACTCCATCGGCATTGGTGGTGCCTCATTGCCTCCGTTAGGCACCTGTCCTCTTCATAAGACCTGAGCACGATCCCGTCGACGACCCGAAGAGTTAGCGCGCGCAAGGTATGGGTGGGTGAGCGGGGCCTTGGCTCACCATGGAATGCGGGCACCCGGCACGTTGCGGTTCTGGCGATAAATCTGCATCGCCCGCCACGTACGGTCAAGGCCAGATAGAGTTAGTAAGTTTGAACATTGTGCGATCGGTCTGTAGTACTTACATTATGGCACCGAGGTGGTTCGGGCGGCATGTCGTCACTGTCGCTATTGCTATCGCTTGTATCACTGGAGAGCACGACGCCTTCGTATTGAGGTCGCTTGCGCGTGTGCGTCGCCTTCAGAAAGTCGCGCATTGGAGCATTCGCGTGTTCGTCCGAGTCATCCGAGTCCGACTTCACGCGGGACCGCTTCTTGCTTGGTGGCTTAGGCCCGGCAACCGCATCCTTGCGGCGACGACGTCGGTCGTCCCCGGCGCTTTCGTCATCGACGACCTGTCGTTGGGCACGTCGGTTTCTACGTCGAACCTCATCATCGACGGAGCTTTGGTCCGTCTCGAAACCTTCGGCGCTACCCGATGCTTCCGGTTGATCCCGTCGAGATTTCTTTTGCGAGCCCGATGCGCGTTGGATTGACCCCGATGAGGTGCCAACGCCTTGATCTTGAGCGTCCAAAACCTCTCTTCGCCGATTCTCGAGATAAATCGTTAACTCGTTATCTGGATCAAGAGTCACAATCGGAGTACCCGTTGGCATCTCCTCCTCCTCCGCTCGAGCCCTCTCCTTGCCCTTGCCTTTACGATTGCGAGTAGAGACTTGGTGGACCTCGACTGACGAAGCCGTGCTTTCCTTGTCGAAACCGCGGAAAGTTTCCGGTTCTAGGCTTTCTTTGCCACCTCCATACTCGCGATCATCAATGAACGGATCGTTTTGAGAGTCGCTGGCATCACCCTGACGAGGTCGACGCGTCTCCTCCTCGAGCTCCACCGTGCCGCGCTCTCTCTCCCTCTCCTCCTCCGCAGAACGATCCGAGTCCTTGTCCTCAAGGGCAAGCAATTCGGTCCGCCGACCTCCTCGGCTGACTTGACCACGACCTTGTTCGACAGCTTGGGGCGATGTCGCTTGCTTCCGTTTTCCTTTATCCTTAGCCTGGCCCTTGGTTTTGGTCGCGGCACGTTGCTTCTTGCGCGGTGATTTGACTTGATCTTCTTCGTCCTCGTCTTCACCACCCTGTGAGTCGAAACGCAACCGCTCCGCATCGGCTTGTCGGACGAGGAGGGACCGAGCACTACATCCAGAGAAATATCAATAAGCCAATCAGATCACCTCCCAATGTGCGAAGCAGACCCAGGGCTTACACGGCGTTACTATCGACAGGCACGCGCTGCAACTGATTGCCCTGTCCAAAGGCAAGTCGAGTCTCGACAGGCCTCGTGACCATTCCATCGTCGTTCGTATCTCTTCTTTGAGCCCGAGGAGTCGTCTCGATTGACAACGCATGCTCCTCTACTTCGACTTTGAGATCAAGCTCATCTACCTCTTCGTCGTCCTCGTCGCTGAATCCAGCAATGGCTCGTCGAAGATCTTGGGCTCGCGAAGCTTGATGGAGGCTGTGATCGCATAAACCAGTCGCGGTCAGTGGCTGGTGTGTTCAGCGTCACAAGCCGTCGGCGACTTGCCCGAAAGTCTCCTTTTCTGCTTGAGTCTCTGGCGTGCTGAGTTCGGAAGTCGACTCCTTCAAAAACAAAGAGATCTCTTTGGCTCGCGTCGGCATGGGTCTTCAGAGTGTCCACAAACATCCTACAAGTCAGTAAAGAGGGCCTCTCAAAGACCACGTAACAAGGCTGACTCACCCGAGAGAACCTTCTTTGTCTTCGTCTTCGACGGTACTCGGTTCGTCAGAGAGAGCGCGTTGAAGTGCTCGCATCTGAGCCGCCATCGTGGGTCTGAAGATCAAAAATTGTGTTCAGTCCCCTCAAGAAGTGAAAGCGCCGCCCGCCTCCCATGACTCACTTCTTCGCCTCGATAGACTCTCCCAGCTCGCCATCCTGATAGATACTCGCCGTTTGGGACATCTCGGACCCTTCTTCCAACACTCGAAAAGCCCTTACGTGTCTCCTCTGTACCGTCCCGACTGTCCCATAACTATCCGACTCATTGGCAGTCGCGTCCGCCGTCTCCGCACCGACGGAAGAGTAGCGCAGCCTTTCTTCGACTTCGTGTTCTTCCTCGAGCGAGTCGACGTCGGATTGGGATGCAACCTCGAGGTTGGCAAGGGCCGAATCGGACAATAACTCATCAATGCCAGACGGCGTTTCTTGTCTTGTCTGCTGCACGGGCGCCAAAGCTTTCTTGGCGCTCTTCTTGAGTGACTTGGGGACGATCGTCGCTCGAGGAGTTTGAGGACCGCGCAGCGTAGCGTCAGAACTTGTCAATCGACGTGTAAGCTCTTCTTCCTCCTCCGTAACGACATCATCATCATCGACGGACTCGTCGTCCGATCTCCCCGATTCGAGGTCGACAGAACCGTCCGCAACGACGTTCTCGCAATAGTTCCTCAACTCTTGTACCAAATCATTCCACCTGTACTGTGTCTCCAAGACCTCCAAATCGGCCTCGGTCGACTCGATCGCGGCCAAAGCGTCGTTCTGCAAAGCCGTGAAGCGGATAGCTGCCGAACGGTTGTCCAAGAGTTTCTCTTGCGAGAGGTAGGTCGAGAGTGGTGAACCAAGGAATTCGGAAGGTGGGGAAGGCTCGCGACTTGTCGCAAGATGGGAGAGGTAGGCCTAAATGAAGCCAAACCAGATTATAGAATGAGCATACTTGAGGTGATGGACACCCCCAAGTTCCCAAAGTGTTCGGCCGCTCACCTGGATCCTCAACCCCGTCAACATCGTCAACACACCATCATGGATCTGCGTCTCATTCGGCACAACGAGCGTAAGGAAGTGCATCGCCGCCTCGGTCAACTTGTTCGCTGCATCACGTCGTCGATTCCCTTCGGAATCGGGTGCACTCGAAAAGACGAGGTAGAGGAAGGTGACGAGGTTGGCGCGGCGGATGAGGTGGTTGAAGGGCGAGCTTGGGTCGTTCAACTGCGGCGCGTACTGCGGGTTCAGGGCATCGGATTGAAGGAAGGGTGCAGTAGATAGGTACGCTTCCTTGACACCTGAGATAAGGTGACATCGAAAAGAGAGAGAGAGAAGGGTCAGTTCGACATGCATACACCCAGCTTCTGGCCACGTGACCCATGGTCTGCTCGCGGCGCGCATCCAAGAAAGACCGCTCACCTTTGAAGGCATTGTACTCCTTTAGATCCTGTTCACTCAAAACCATCCTAGTCTTGGACCCCGTACTCGCGCGTTCGCGCTTTCCCATGTCCAACAAAGCCTGCAAAGCGATCTGTGTCGGCATCGCAACGGCTTGTTGACGTGCATCCAGCGTCCTCGAACGAGCGCCATGGCCCGGTCCCATGAGACTCTTCCTCCATGCACGACCACGACTACGAGTCACTTTGAAGTTAGTCGTTCGAGGCGTAGGCAAATTCGAGGAGCGGCCTGTTCGGGTTTGAGCTTGAGCTTCGACCGAGGCGCGTGGGACGTGTCGGCCACGAGGGGTGATCTTGTTGTTTGACATGGCCGAGCCGGACGAAGAGGACGGGCCAGGTGAAGGCCCCGATGACGACTTTAGCAGCGATGAGGCAGATCGTGTACTTGTTGTTGCTCGACGTGAAGATCCTTGGCGCGACATGATGGGAGCGTCGCTGGGTGTTGTTATGCGTCAAGCCGTCAGGGGTTGGGGAATAGTCCCAAGCCAAGCCACGACGAGCCGCGCGCCCGACTCGAACCGACTCGAACAGACAGACTCGGAGGACTCGGAGCAAGGCTGACGAAAGGGCTACAGTGGCCGAATCCGAGTCTCTAACCAAAACATTACATCATCCTTCTGGAACCTACATCAAAATATGAATCCGACCAGTGGTACCTCACATCCATATCATAGGTACTCGGACGCGGTAAGAATTAATCATCTGCAGGCATCCCCGCTGAAAAATCTGTCATGTTTTGCATTGGAATGAAGCCGGGCCACTGCTGGCAGACGATTCAGTCACAAATCGGTTCCTTTCATTTCAATAGCATGTATGGAGGAATACAAAGACAGAAGACGGCATAGCGGCATAGCGGGGATAAGCATACATGTATACAGGCCACAAGGACATCCGATAAAAACTCTGAACAAGCTTTGGGTAGGACCCCTGAAAGCCCAGCCATAGGCGGCCCTCTAAAAACGGCCTTTTTCGAGTCAAAATGTCCAATTATTTTCCGGATTCTGACTGAGAATGTCCAAAAAAGAGGGCCGCCTAGTGTTGAATAATTTCTCAAAATTACTCTACAAGCTGTACAATGCTCAGAAAAGTTTCTGCGCTACGCGCAGACTGCATTCCCGCCGCGCGCGGGCGGGAAAGGTTGCGCGAGCACCAAGAGCGGTGCCAGCGCGACCGCCAACGAGCCTTTTCAAAATGAAATGGACTCGGCTAGGATCTCATCTTTGTTTATCATTCATTTGATGGCTCAAAATCAATATAATTTACATCTACGTGGAGGAATGCACGCCAAAATAAGGTTTTCAGCCGCACGCCATATCCTAATATGTATGTGCCTAGAAATATCTGGGAAAGTCGGAGGAAATGCAGTTAAGCACACTGGCTAGGCCAGTAGTGTAGGACTCTTTGACCCTGAATCAGAATCGATCATACCCACCAAATCCCCCGTGGGTGTTTTACAGAGACACAAGGCCAGCCTTGCACTCCTGAATTGATGCCCAGAGCTCTTCGAATGCCATTTCGGTGATCGCGCGATCGGGTGATCGGTTCCAAAGAATCCGACGTGTATCGGCGGCGGCGAACCCTGAGAATCTTTGACCGACTAGGAAAAGAAAGATACGACTAGGAAAAAAAGATATTTCTCGGCGAGAGAGCTTCCAGATCGAAAGGAAGAAGAGGAGACGTAGCTCGACAAGTCGGCGTTCCGAGCGAGAGACGATCAAAAAACGATAAACAATCGCAAATGTCTTACAGGAACAGCCCAATAAGTAGCCTCTGAGTAGTTCTAGTTACGACTTGCTTTGATCCTATCGTTCAAGAATGACAGATTGTATTTTATGCACATCAGAGGCGCATACCTTACAGCAAATACAGACACTAACGCGCTCCAAACGCAAACAGCGCGACTGTTCACCGCGCCGCGCAGCTGGGCCCGGCTATGCCCTGCGGCCCTGCGCCTCCCGCTACCCTGGTCTGCGCTTCAAAGTTCGACCGGAGGGAGGAAAATGTCCAAAAATGAGGTGAGCCTCGACCCCTTTTGAGCCCAAAATGTCCAAATTTGCGGGCCGCCTCTGGCTCGGCTTTCGGGGTCCTCTTTGGGTCACGGCCCCCAACACTCAAAAAAAACTACTGGGGGCACTCCGAGCCCACGGTGCGACCTCGCCCGACTCAGAATTCTCAGAACCTACACGCCCAACCCTGCGGCGCGGGATTCCCAGGCGCGCCGCTGAGCTGCGGCCAGATTGGCTTCATCACGAAGTTCCCAGGTGGGTTTCACCTGAGGCCCCCGCGAGTTCTCGCGGGGATCATGAGCTGCTGGGGATCAGACGCTTTGGTCGGGGTGAATGACCCGATCACGAAAAGGACAACCCAGGAGGGATTCGTTGGCTTTGCCCATTATGTGGTCTGCTTCATCTGAGTGTATCACGACATTAAAACAAGCTGGAATGGTTGGCTTCATGACTAGCAATCCGAGGAAAATACGGAGACGGTGCAACATTCATCGTTACACAGTCCAGCATTTAAAATGTAAGCAAGTCGAATTTTGGCCAGGTACGCGACGCGTCAGCAGACGCAGGACAGTGTGAGCGCTTAAGCGCGTGACTTGGAGCGCGTGACTCCGCGTACAGCGCTCAGCGCTCAGCGCTTACGCGGAGGGGCCATCTTGCAATTGCTCCGGAGAGTCACCGAGACGATTCGCCTTATTGGAGAAAGTCGCGCCCAGCTTTTTGGCCTTGTGCTACCCATTTCAATCGACCCTTACGGCGTACAACTTACTTACGCACTATGCCAGTATCCGAGAGGCTGGATTCGGATCAACGCTTCTTCGATGATCTTGTAGAGAAATCAGGTTGCTCATGATGCCTGTGGTCGCACGCGCCGCGCATTTTCGACGCACTGACTGTGGCTCAACCTTCGTTTCTTTGCTGCCTTCGCTACCACAGAAGCAATCATCAGCATAACGAATTCTTCCAGGAGCATCGGATACCGCTGCACAGTCTGTTTTCAACATAAGGATCGACGGCTAAGCCTTGCCCGAGCCCGGGCCCATTTCAAGACGAATGTGCACAAAGAACAAGTCCAACTGCAAGGTATCGGTGTTGGGGATCTTACCTGGATATCATCCCCAACAATGACGACCTTTCAATCGAAACCAACAATTCTGTCTCTTCTGTGAGCGAGCGGAGGTCTTCCAGTGTTGAGACTACGCGATCTGATGTGTCTGCATCTGACCTAAAACCAGCTCGGCAGCGATGGGTCACCCTCGTCGGGCGGAACACCCGACTTCGACTACAGTGCGCACAACTATGCTCACAATGGCGACAATAATCGCTTTGACAGCGATAACGGCTTCGAAGATCCATCGGCCGCGTACGAGAGTCTAGACGACTTTGAATCAGATCGTGAGGGTGATGTTAGCGGGTTCGAAGACGGCGACGACATCGACAGAGAGTGGCGCCGACCCCGAACACAGGCGCACATGATCAACGGTCAGTTCAGCAGTCATGGGAGGTATTATTTGCCCTATGCTTCTTATACATCATGGGCACATGTTTACATTATAGTGAATGCCGAACTCTTCAAGAGCTCAAGCCACCGCGCATCATCATCGAGCGTTCCGCATCCAAGCGATGAATGGTTCCCTTTTCCGAGCGCGGCTGTGAGTGATCGTGACCCGAGCGCCGAAGCCCTCTCAGCTTAGTAACTAATGCGGACTCTGGTCTGCGAATTCTTGGCCACAGATGTGCGTGGTCTCTCTCTTCTGGCGATCACCCCACGGACGCATGGGCGTGCAAGAGTTCCAAGAAATACTCGAGTTTGCACAAGTCCTCGGCGTGACCAAGCTGCCTTCGATCAAAACCATCAAAACCTTCCTATGCAACCTACTCAACGAAATCCAGCTGTTCCATCCCCGGCCAGTTGTCATTCCTAACAACCGCACAATCTTCGTCATTCCTCCATTTGGTTTTGTCATTGCAGTGCGTTCCCAGTGGCACTCACTCTTACTCCGCATCCAGCGCCCCCAGCCAGTGCCCCCCCGCTGACGCACGCTCTCTTATATCCCCGCAGGCGCTGGCTACCCCCACGCTCGTCGAGCAATTAGATTTCTACCCCTCCTATGACGACAAAGATTTTGTGCAATCGGCCTGTCAAACTGCGCGCTGGAGCCACACATTACCGGTACCCATTCGAACACCGATGGCTTCGCATGACGGCATCGACTATTTCGCCCAGGAAGTCGTACTTCGAATAGGTGGAGGATACCTCTTTATCGACTCGTTCGCCACCCACAACCACGTACTCTGCGCACTGGCGGTTCCTGCGGTCCTCCGCGACGATGGTGGCTTCTGCGTACAACTCCCTCCCGCGGATATGCCGGACTTATCATCGTCGCCACTTTCAGACCGGGCGTGGTCCCTAATACCGTTGGAGTTGCTCGGGCTTCCGATCGCAAGGGAAGTGGAGATGGAGAGGAGGAGCATCATACGTAAGTGCATGAGACAAGTCGGAACATTTCGACATTCCTGACACGGCCACTTTGCGCACGCAGTACTGTCTGCAGATCAAGAGGTGCTGCTACCCTGTTTGCCGGCGTCGAGTGCCTCGAGAGCCGCTGCCTGAGGCGGCCGACTTCTGACTGTCCCGCTGCGGTTGTTCTTGGATGATTTTGGCGGTGGGGAGTCGAAGCGTTACTACAAGATGTTCGTGGTCAGTGCAGACTCGCTCCCAAACACCCATGTGGGAGATTACACTGTACTGATTCGCCCCGGCGCATGCAACAGTGCTCGATCCAGACTCTGGGTTTGCCGGCTTCGCAGTTAAGCCGCCGATTCTCGCTTCAGCACATCGCTGTGACCGCTTGGGGAGAGGCACTCGATCTAGCGGAGGCTGTGCTTACGGACATTATGTGCGTGTGAAGTGACTGTCGAGCCAGCCGGCGAATTTGGCTGACTCATGCAACAAACTCTACAAACTCTAGTGCCACGCTTTCATCGCCCGTTGAGGCCATTGATGGTCGTACCAGAGCCCCTGTACAGTTTTGGACGCCACTTTTATACACGGTACACGACACATCGATGGCCGCCGTAGTCTCTGCCCGTCCAATTGGGGCCGCAGCGCGCTTTCCCTGCCGCTGCTGTCGATGGGGCGGATCTCCCGCCGACCGACTGGCGTTCGACACCCTAATGACTTACTTTACTGTGAGTCAAGCCTTGACCGCGTTTGCTTCGTGCGTCATACAAAGGCTGACAATTCGCAGCTGGAATTATGCAGTCACCCATCAAACGTAACGCGGACAGAACGATGTTGGAATCATGGGCGCAGATCGAGACCATGACTCGTGACGGCACCGCTCACGGGGTTCAGGAGTTGCAAAAGAGCACAGGCACGCGCGACAAAGTCACCGCAAAAGTCATTGAAGAAATCCGCCAAGCCTATGCACTCGAGATGACACACAAGGTCCCTCACAGCAAAGATGGCCGGCCTCAGCCAAATGCCGGGTTGGCGAGAGCGTACAACAATGCCGGCGCCAAGGAACGAAAAAAGATTGCCACCGCCAACGGAGTTCGAGCACGGGCAGCCGCTTCGGCTCGGCTGTCCGAACTCAAAGCCTCTGGGTTCGTTCTTGGCCCCTTCTTCCGCATTCCTCGTAAGTCAATGAGTTGACGGTGCTTGCACGGCTTGGCACGCATCTGACAGTTCAAGCTCGGCCCGCAGATTTCGACGTCCACCGTGACACACCTCCTGACATGCTCCACGTCCTTCTGCTAGGTCCTGTCAAATATCTTTGGGTCGACACAATAGCGGGCCTTACACCCACAGCCGTTGACTTCATGCGCGGCGCATTCCGTTCGCTTTCGACAGCTGGGCTCGGTGAACGATTCAAGCCTAATTTCTACGTCGACTACAAGGGAGGCCTCGATGGTCACGATTATAGAATGATCGCGCAGATACTTCCCTTCATCGCTGAGGTCATGTTGAGCAGGTCCATGATCACTCCAGTGACTAATCGCTGCTGGAGTGCCCTTGGAAAGTTGACCCATCATATGTTCGCTCCCTCCGCAACAAGTATTGATCAGTACGCCGTGAGTTGGCATGGTATCCGTCGAATGATGAGGCCAGCTAGCTCGAGACTAAAGGGAACTTTTTCGTGCACAGGACGACTATCGCGAGCTAGCGCGAGCATTTGTCCAGGCTTCGATGACCCGCAATTTGATATTCACCTTGGCTCGCGTCAAGTACCACTACCTTCTCGAGCTTGAAGGGGCCATTCGGCGCTTCGGACCTCCTAAGCTCTTCGATTCATCGGTGGCCGAGTCTGCAAACAAGGTCGTGCGCCAAGTCAATATGCGAACCAACCATCAAGCTCCATCGCGTGACGTGGCGCAGACTCTAGCGGAGACAGCCGCGCTCACCTTTGTTGCGGGTGGGGGTCTTTGGCGTCATGGTGGCCGGGCTGTCTCGCTCGGTCCTGCGGCAGCGAGTCTAATGGACAACGCGGTGATCAGGTCTTGGTTCATGGTCGATGAGGATGCCGAGACGCAGGATCGGAGTGAGTGCATATTCAACAAGTGCAATCCTCGTCGGAGCTCGAACACGATCCTATCTACCGGCACCTCAAGGCGGAAGGATCGGTCTCCGCGTATGACCACTTTCGCGCGGCCAAGGCCGCCACACTTCCGAATGGTGATCGGTGCCTGCTTCGACATTGGTGATTTGTGCGCACTTCACCCAATGTGAGTCCTGCCGTACGCTCTTTGGCACCATCCTTGGGGTAACTAAATGGTGCCCCATCTGTTATGCTATCAGTCAGGACTACGTATCGGCCGAGTCATATCCCTGCTAGTGCCGACCACCGTTCGCACGCTTCAAAGCAGCCTGATCGACGAGGGGTTCGCACTTGTAGAATTCGCCCGCCTCGGCGAAGAACTCGGTTCGACTGGCTTCGTCCGACTGTCTCTCGAGCCTCACCCCTCTGTAGTGTCAACGAAGGTGAGTCAACGCCTAGAGGAGGCAAAGCTCTTGCACTATCAGCTCACAAAAATCTTTCTGTCCCCGTCTACAGTGTTTGCTTGGAGTTGCCAGTGTACAGCATGACTGCGCATCAGCGAACTGCGCGCTCTCGGCCTCAAACAAGGCTCGCATTGAGCGCATCGACACAGGCGGACTCGAGAATGCCTTGACCCATGGGGACGATCGTAATTAGCTGCTGAGTACCATCACCCAGCGATCGCACGACTTGGTTGCCCCGCTTGCGCCCCCAATTCCAGCCGCGGAAGATTTGGACAGCTTCGTATAAAAAGTCCGCCTATCGCAACCTCCAGCTCAGACGCGCAATGCGGTGGGCCCCAACGTGGCGCGTCGTGACCGACCCAGGGTAGGGATCGTATGCCTCTACTTGTCTGCTCAGTCAATGGGACTGCTCGCGCTAACATGTACTCATC
Source organism: Microbotryum lychnidis-dioicae p1A1 Lamole (assembly GCA_001244265.2). Lineage (NCBI taxonomy): Eukaryota > Fungi > Basidiomycota > Microbotryomycetes > Microbotryales > Microbotryaceae > Microbotryum > Microbotryum lychnidis-dioicae. Next base: position 1,305,268 of record CDLV01000004.1, on the reverse strand, counting down.
AATTATCAGCTTCCAAGCGTTGCAGAAACCGACAGCGACAGCGAAGACCAAAGGAGCCAGCCCCAGTGGCAGCCCGATGAATTCGTGAGTCACTTCAAGTTGACTGGCCTCTGTCAACGTCAAGAAACGCGGCGATTTTGCGGAGACTTCTCAGGCTTTAATGCTTTTTTACTTAGGATGGAGAGTCGCAGCAGGAGGAGTCCTCGCGCGAGGAATCGCAGGGTGAGAGGCTCGAACGCGAGCAATCAGCTGGGAACACCGAGTCGGAAAGTGATGCGCAAGATGTGGATTCAGAGTGCGCCCACTCAACGAGTAACCCGGTTTCGGGGAGGATGAGATCGATGATGAGTGCAAATGTACGTACACTCGCTTCTATCTCTTACAGCTCTACAGGCACTGGGTGGGGCAAAGCGCGAGCTCAAGCTGATTCGGAGCCCTCCATCGCGGCCTGGCATTCAGTCTTCGTCGGAAGGCTATGTTTCGGATCCGGAACCTTGCGATTTGAAGGCGAAGCGAAAGCGAAGTAGGAGATGAAGATCTGAAGCGTCTGCAATTACCATTCGCGTTGACTTTCTGCACTCCTTTTGAGCGTACATGGCCGGCGTTCAGCTCGAGAATTTCAAGCTGCCCCCTATTTATGACAGCCCATTTTACAGATTAGCAAAGTATCAGTCGTTGGGTAGAGCCTCTATGGTTCAGTCGCTGCGGAATCTTCAAAAAAAATCAAAGTAGTAGATTAATTCCCATTGGCCGCGTCGGTTCGAAATACCCACGTATCGCCCCACTGAAGGTGCCCATGATATGGTCGTCACGTCGGGCTTTGGCCGGCGCGAAGCCAATGCCTTCGGACCAACTGCTCAGGAATGTTGAGATGCGCGATCGGAGGTGATCGGAGTCGCGTAGTTAGGGAGCACCGAGTTTTGCGTTGTTTGCCTTTGCTTTGTTTACCTTGTGCCCATCCATTGACTCCGAGTCAGCAACCCCTCTCCCCCTCTCTCTCTTCCTTCGTCACGCTGTGTTCAACTCCATGTCCGCAACTCCCATACAGCAACAGTGGGTGAGTTCCATGAATCCGATTATAGTAGTACGGCCGGCGGAGAGCGAGCAGACCTTTACGTGCGGCCAATGACCGGATCCTTCAACTCTGCACTTCGAACCCGCAGATGACGGGGGGCGTATTGTCCAGTCCCGCGAATACCCCCTCCCCAGTGTCTCGGCGTCAAGTTCTTTTCTCAATTACTAACACCGAGTCTACGGTTAGAGTGACCTCCTCGGATGAACCAAACCGACAGGTACGTCCTCTCTCGGCGGAACGGGGCTTTGTTTACAAGGTGTTCGTTCAACTTCAATGATTGACACAGGCTCCTTTGTACAAGGGCAGTGGAGTAAACCCCTCCCCACAACAGAAGACAGATCGGCGGAAGCTCTACCACTGTACCCACTCGCCGTTGTCGAGACTTGACAAACGCGGTTGCGGGAGATGAAGACGCGCCGGAGCACGAGGAGCGCTCGTCTCTCCCGCACAGGGGCTCTTCCGCTGGCTCCGCACCCGGTCGACGTTCGGTGAGCCCAGGAGCCGGCGGAGAGAGGTCCCGTGACACAAGTAGCACCGACTATTCTTGAAAGTGGAGATGAGGAGGAGGAGGTCTCCGACGAGGATAACACCCGAGGGGGTGCCTTTACTAGCGCGGTCATTAAAAAGATCTCCAGTCGCGAGGCCTCCAATGCACGGACTACATGATCGAGTATGCCCGTGTGAGTACAGCACCACCATGTTAGAGGTACAGTTCAACGTCTTACATGTGCTCTGTTGACTACAGCTTGGAAGACAGGGAGGGGTTCCCCTCAAGCGCCGGCTTCAAGGCGAAATGATGATGAACATGCTCATCATGGTCCATGATCAGATGCGCCGACCCGTGGCTGCTATCACTGCCAGAGATTTCAAGGTTCGTTGTAGGGTGTAAGATTCTCGCTCCTCCTGTGGTCGGCGCCAATCCTCATGCGTCGCAGTATCTGACTGGCAATGAAGTTTCTCCTTATCACAGTCAAAGTTCAGATCACATGCCAAGGCCATGCTGAGTACGCCTCGCCTCACCAACTTCTATAACGGGGCAACGGGGGTTCTCAAAGTGAGTCAGCTTCACAACCATGCTCGGCTTCACAGCCATGAGGTTCGTGTTTTCTTGGTTCTCGGGTCTGAATGTTTGACAAGTAATACCCACAGAAGTACCTGCTTGCCAATCAGATCATCGACAGCGGCAGAGATGAACACGACGATGGTTATCGTAAAGTGGTCTCTGCGGCGATCGCAGAGGTTGTGGCTAACGCGCGAAGGGAATTCGCCGGGCGTGTACGTGAGACTCCCGCTCGGCCACCTTCGAGTGCATCTGTTCCGAACTCGCCATTGCATGCTTTGCATCTCGCTTACAATCGTTTTCTGTCCACCTCAGATTCAACATATAGTATTCCTCAGTAAGGATCCTCTGCTTGTTTCAAGGAATGGCCGTCAACCGAAGCATGTTTGACGGGCGATCATGTCATCCATTGGTGTCTGGCCGTGGGTCTTTTTTAGAGTTTCGAATTTCATGTCGACGAGCGCAGGGACCTGGGGAAGTTCGCTAACACAAGTATACACGCCACAGATACAATTTGCTCTTGACTGGGAAAAGGAAGACAAGGTAACCCGCTCTAAATTCTCTCGCGGGAAAATCCCGCGGAAAGGGCTTGGGCGTGTAGGATCTACAACATCCTTGTACTTGGGGTACTCGGCCTGTTTAGGCGTCAAGCCCAACTCGCACATATGGATCTGAAGAGCAAGCCACTTGGAGTAACAACGCGCTTGGAACATGTTGCCCGATTGGAGGTAGAAGCGAGGACGCCTGAGTTGCGCCAGCAGCCTGGAGTGAAAGAAAGCAGCGAGATAGAACTTCAAAGTCAGCCCCCACCGGATTGGATCTGGATCCGCATGATTCAGAAGGGGTACTCACCCGGAATCTCGCCCTGCGCATCCTTGCCCCAGCAAGGCCCCAACCCATCCGCGACCTCATCCGAGATGACTTTCCTAATCGTCTCACGCTGCGAGGTGTACCCCGTCGCCATCACAACCACATCCGCCTTCAACTCCGTCCCATCCTCGAACAAGACCCCATCTTTGGTAAGCTTCTTGATCTCGACACCCTGCTTGATCTTGATCTTGCCATCGGCGATCATCTTGGACGCGCCGACGTCGATGTAGTAACCACCTCCGTCGCGGAAGTATTTGATGAAGAGACCTTCGGGGTAAGGATTGAGCTTGAAGCCAGCTTTGCGAAGACCGTCCAAGAGATCCTTGTCCTTGCGCGTCACCTCCTTGGTCGCCGCGGTTTCTATCGTTCGGAGGAGAGGGTCAGCCCCTGTTAAGCACGCACCGGAGCCAAAAGGAAAACTCACGGAATTATGCCAACACATTCGTGGGTAACGAAGTCAGGATAATGTCCGCCTCATCCAATGGCGGACCATTCTCTTCGTAGACGCCCTTGAGCAGCTCATGCAGTCCATGCTCGGAGGACATAACGTACGTCCACGACCTTTGAACGATGGTCGTATCCGCGCCGTTCTCGACGAGGTCGGCAGCGATATCATGACTCGAGTTGCAGCACCCGACGACGACCGCCTTCTTGCCCGCCTACTTAGCACCACTCTGATGCGCCGAAGAGTGGTAAGTATCACCTTTAAACTCGTCGCGAGGGAACGAGGGTAACCTAGGTTCACCGGAGAAGCCGGAAGCGAGGACAAGATGATTGACGTGGAAGACTCTCTTCTCGGCACAATTGTTGCGCAGGACCGTGACCTCCCATTTCTGAGTCTGAGGATCGAACTTGGCACCTCGTTCAACGGTCGAGTTGAGCCAGATGTTGAGCTCTATCGACTCGGCGTACGACTCAAACCAGTTGACGATCTTGTCCTTGGGGATGAACTTGGGGAAGCCGGGCGGGAAAGGTATGTAAGGCAGATGATCACCATGGACGGGGTCGTGGAGGCATAACGAATGGTAGCGCTTGCGCCACGAGTCACCAACGCGACCATGTTTCTCAATGACGAGGTGGTTGATGCCGAGCATGCGTAGGCGCGCCGCGAGCATCAACCCGTTCTGGCCACCGCCGACAATGATGACGGTCGGGTCGCCGTCCTTGTACTCCAACGAAGCCTTGCTTCGATCGCGCCAGTTAACTATGGGGTCCGAATTTTCTCCATGTTCGGCACCGAGGGGTCGTCGCGAGCCACGAACTCTTCATGACCCTTGACTTCATCGACCGAAGTCTGAGGGTTGCGAGTGGCATCAGTGCGCAGCCCTTTCTAATGCGCCAAGAGCACATAATTAATGCACTCACGAAGAAAACAAACGCCTTCAAATCTCCTCGTCCGGCCTTACACCTCATCGACCCGAATTGATCTGAATTGGCGCCGGAGAAAAGGTGGGGAAAAGTCCCCCCCCCCCTTCCTCTCGGCGTCGCCACACCCACGGCCCTCCCAACACCAGCATATCACTTACAATATCATTGGTTTGAACGGTGTTAAAGTCAGTCTGGTCTATGCAGAGGATATCACGCCAGTAGCCCTGGTTGTCATCCATGAAGCAACCGATGATGGCGTCGATATCCTTTGCGGTGATGGCGGCTTGGATCCGGTCGAGGAATTTGTGCGCCACATTCGCGGTAATGGGACAGAATACAAATGGTCAATTCATGATTAACATGATTCACTCTTTATATATATATCGAATGAACCTCCTACAATCACACTGCATTGTCCCTCCCGATCTCAATCATGGACATTCCCTAAAACACTCCATCCCAGAAATATGGGGAAGCCTCTAACTCACTTTTGAGAAATGGCGACGGGGTCCTGTGACGCGGGGGCCTTGACATCATTGGTGTGTAAAGCATCCTGGGTAACCTCTTCGTGATGTGCGATCGTTCGTCTTGCTGTTTCTGCCATGACGCTGGTGTATGGAGAAGTGTGGGGAGGAAGCAAGCAAGCAAGAGCCCCACTTTGGCGGACCACGATGTCGGGTAAGCGGAGCCCAGCCGAGTCAATTTGGACTTGCGCTTTTGATGCGGGGCGTTCGGTCCTCCCAATATGACTGAGTCCGCTTACGCTGCGCGCACCACCAACGACGGATCTTGTGGTGCCCAAGCTCAAAAAAAATAATTGTCAATTTCTCCAACAAATTCGACTCTGGGGGAAAATCGCAACCCTCCACGTGCTCCACAGCTGCAGACGAAGAGCGGGGCCGCCGTCGGCAGCAGAGGGCACGTGAGCAAGTCATCGTTGAAGCTTCTTAAGCGTCGTGCCCCTCATCGGACCAACTTTCGATAACCGCGGATTGTTGAAACCTTCATCTTCGCTCCGCGGAGACTGGTCGCCGGTGGGGTCGTTCATAGTTGCATCGATTATTGTATCCGATCTCTCCGGGTTCCGTGTCTTATTTTGAGAAGCGACAGGTTCATAAAAAACTTCTAATGTACTACTCTACCTACCTCCTAATAGTGGAGAACTCAAACGAATCGTCCAATCTGTTCACCGACCTGCGGATTCGAAAAAATGTGGGGAAAATACAAAGTTAGCGCATGGTGGCGGCGCCCCACTTCTATCCCCCCGCCATCTTTCTCAGTTCTCACACTACTACTCACCTTGACGGAGGTCTGCATCTTCTCCTTCGAGTTACGTAATAGATCCTCATCCCAATGCACTTGACCAGCCGGGAAGACGCACAGGACAGTCGAACCGCCATAAGCTGTGCGTGCGACTCAAGGTCGTAATCAATTCGTGCGGGGCGGTTTCGGTCCCGAGATTGGAGCCCAAACTCAGTGGTGGTATAGTATAGCAAGCGGTCGATCAAAGATGAAAATGAGAAGATAAGGGATAAGGTCCCTAAGAGCTCCTGAGAGGCCCAAGGCGAGAGAGACGAGGGGGACGAGCAGAGCCGAGAGACAGGGGTACGAGAGCCGAGAAACGAGACTGGAACGCTGAGGCCGGAGACTGGAGAACGATGCGAAACGAGACTTGAGACACCAGAACGTGAGAACCAGCTAGGATGCTGTATTGGGTCCTAGAAGGGGTCTAACTAAGAACAAGAAGCAAACTCCCCTCAAACGTTCCGACCATTCAAACCGCTGCGCTCCTTTCATTCCCCTTCATCCCTTCATCCGCGCATCCGGCCCGGTCTTCCATTCAAATCCCACCACATGATTCGTCGCTGACAGTCAAGTCTCGAGTCACCGAAGTGCTGAGTTTACCCGGGCCCGCTTAATCGCTGAGAATTCTGCCGAAACCGGCGTCTTGACCCTTCCCGAACCGGTGGAACTTGAAACGACTCCCGAACTCTGCCCGGCTAAATGGCCCGAACCCGCTACGACCGAAATGACTCCTGAACCCGGCACGCTATGTCCGAATGGCTCTGAACCCGGCCCGCTATGTCCGAAACGACTCCGACGGGATCCCGAGTACCACAGTGGCCATCGCTTGTTTCCAACTTGAAAACGTACCGAAATATCCTAGTTCACCTCCATGCGCGACTTGATCGCCCTCTGCGACCGTTTGTACGATGCTCCCGACCTGAATGGTGGAGGCGAAGTTTCGAGAGTGTGAGCCCGATGCCCTTCAGAAACGCTTCCGGTTGAGGTAGTTCGCTTACCAGCATAGCGCCGATTTGAACGAACGCAACGTTTCTGGGAGTCGAGCCTTCATCAGGCATTTTCAAAAGAGTGACTGAATGCCCAAGCAGAAAGGGGTCAGCTGATTGGCAGCTCGATCTCGCCAACGGATTGTTCGAGTGCTGCCACCTCCGTACCATCTCGTTTGCTATGACAGCCGGTTAAGGAACATAGTAGAGAGTGGTCAGAACCCCAATGAAACCGAATCTAACCTTGGTTCAGGACGTTGGCTCACTTTTCGGTAAAGACGTTGAGATCCTCGTTCACGGCCACGGGGTTGACGCTGCGCACGCCGATCGATTCCAGCACGAAAAAAGACATCGCGTATTGGTCGAATACGTCTTGACAAATTGTTGAATCTGTTGCAAGGCTCCTTGAGGAGAACCGTAATATTCGCCTTGTTTGATCGATTGTTCTCGGAGGAATGATTCGACTCTCTTGTTCGCTAAGAGATGGGCTTGTTCTCGACCGTGGTAAAGGGCTTGCATTCCTAGACGGACGTATATCGGCATCGATTCCCAGATCTTGGGTGGGTTCTCGCCTCGAGCCGTGGCGACCAAGTTGCCGAAATGTTCTTTCGAGGCGAGCTGTAGATGGGGTTTGGACGTGGGAAAGTTGATGTTAGCGGGGTGGTCAAGAGGAATTACATCTCCACTTGGAGAAGCTTGTATTAGATAGCTCTTTCGATTTATGTTGGTAACGAATACGAATACGTCCTGGAAGCTCGAAATCGAGCGGAGCGCCGGGCGTTTGTCGAATCAAAGATGGGACGCGGACTTACACTGTGCGATCACAGCCGGAAAAGAAGATATCAGTAGACGATCACTTCAATGTTTGTTATATTCTTTTCACGCTCGGGCCGCCCAATCTTCCGCTTGTCAGCATACGAACAAACGGCCCTGCTGCAGTGAGCTGACAACGGTGCAGCCCCACATGCTCCACGTGTACGCTGCGGCGGTCACGGACTCGGCATTCTAAACGACGACGCCTCCCTCCCCACACCCATTTCGGCTCCATGAAACCGCTGAACTCACCTTTCCAACTTTGGCACAAATCTGCTCAGCCACTTGTGCGTCGTACCCTCCGCCGCCGGAGCATGAACGTTCAATTGGCCTTGTTCAAGTTCTTCGCCGTGCACGTGCACGCGCCCCGTCGTCGAAGGTCCGTTCTTGACTTGGTTAGGACCGGGCGATTGATCGACGAGCGTCTTGAGCGCGGTTTCGTAGTCACCGTATTCGTCTTGTTCGGTGGAAGAGGCCATTGGCTTGAGGTTGAGTGGGCTTCAGGCAGTGGGTGGTGGGAAGTGCGATAAAACACTGACAAAGGTCGAGAATCGAAGCTCGCAGCTGCTCATCATACTGACGTCGAATGTCCCGAAAAAGATTCGGCGTTGCCCGAGGCTCGGGTCGGGTCGGCGCAGTTGCTGTAGGTATCGGCTTACACAGTGTGTGTCTTTGAGTGATTATATGTATATTTACAAGTCCCCTATATGCTACCGAAACCGTCACATATTTATTCCTCGACCATCTCGACCCGAAGCGAGGTTATTCAACTTGGACATGCCCGCTTTCCTTGTCCTCGACCTCTGTAATACACCTCAACAGATCTTTGGCATCCGGTGTCCGTGCTTCTGCATCGACCTTTAAGCGTTCGTCATTCTGCAAATAGGCCCTCGTGACCGGTCCAATCGCCGCGATTCGAATCTGAAATCCCCCATGCCCATCTTGATCGTTGTCGTCGTTCGGTATCCACCTTCTTCTTCGAAACTCTTGACAAGCGGCCTTGGCGCCGGAAGGAGAAAAAAAGATGATCCAAAGTATTTTTCCTTCTCCGTTTCGTTCGTCATCCCCCCCTACAACCTCTTTAACGAGTTCGTCGACCTCCTTCTCCAATTGGCTCCCCTCCAAAGCCTTGGTTTGATAAACCCTCAACTTGTCCAACTCGAACCTGCCATCCTCCACTTCCAACATGCTCGGTAGCGTATCCCTATTCTTATCTCCGACGAGATACAACAACTTCCATTTCCTCCCCCGATTATCATTATTTTTAAAATAACGAATGATGAACCTAGCCAATTTCTCCCCACTTCCAGTCGTTCCATCGTTACCTAAAACGTTTTCTTTAGGTGGTGGTTGGATAAGTTGAGTTCGTAAGGCTTCAGAAGTAGCTTGTCCTATTACGAAGATTGGAGTTTGGTAGAAAAATCCTCCTCCTCCTAGTAGTCCTTCGGCTTGGGTAGGTTCGGTGGTTGGATTGGCGTCTTGAGCTTTCGCTAGAGCTTGTACCGATCTTGCCGAAGTGATGATTAAACCATCGTAGGTCTTGGGACCTTTTAAGAGGTGAGCTAGGTGGGGGATGTTTTGGTAGGTCGTTTGGAGGATGGGGAGATGATGCGGTGTGAAATGGGAGGAGAGGGCGAAGGAATGGTATGGATCTTGGGGAAGAGGTTGGGAAGGAGTGCGGACGAAGAGGAGGTGTGCGCGCGTTGAGAGGGGAGGTGTCATGGTGAGGATGATGAGTTCATTGATCTAGTTGATGCTAGGGGTCGGGGGATCGCGCTCAGAGAGAGAGAGAGAGAGAGAGAGCGTAGGTTGGAGAAGAGCAAAAGGGAACACGACACCACCCCCCACACTTGCAATTCGGTCCAGGGGTCAATCGAGCGATCCCTAATGCTGTGTTCCCACTCGATCAAATCGGAAATAGGCCGCGGAGGTTCGAGTTGCACGTGAGCGCGTCACCGATCCTCGCTCTGCTCTACCCCCGGCCTCAACTCCCAGCGTTCCAGCCATGGCTTCGACCTCAACCGCCAAGCCAACAAAGGTTAGTTCCCACGACGCGTTGACAACACCACCACCACCGGCGCGACGTTGCTGATGCCTGGATTGCATGTGGGTCGTGCGTGAGGTTCACAGAAGGAGAACCCGGCATTGGCTTTGCTCGCGGGTGCGACGGCCGGAGCGGTTGAAGGCGCCATGACTTATCCTTTCGAGTGTGCGTGCGGTATTTGGCCTAAATCCTGGACGTACTGCACTCATGCTCCATGTGATGTCGCGTCCCAGTCCTCAAGACGGAAGCTCAATTCGCTCAAAAACTCAAGGACGGATCAAAGGCGAGTTTCAAAAGCCCACCCAGACCCCTCCCAAACCACGTAAACCATCACGATCTAAGCTCCATACCCCATCCTCCCCTCCAGCAGCCACCAGGCATCATTGGTATCGCGAAGAATACCTACGCGCGCCACGGGATCCGAGGATTCTACTCCGGTGTCGGCGCTTTGGTCGCCGGTAACTCACTCAAGGCTGGCGTGCGCTTTTTCAGTTATGACAAGTTCAAAAAGATGTTGGTCGATAGGGAGGTCAGTTCATCATTGGGATATCTGTTGGTGGCGATGGTTTGAGCTGATTGGAGATCGGTTACTTCTTTTGCGAATAGGGCAAGTTGAGCGGGCCGAGGTCGTTGTTGGGTAGGTTCGGATCACCAGTCTCTACTTCTGGGATCATACACAAAGGCTCACCTGTTCCACAAAAATAGCTGGATTAGGAGCAGGCATGTGCGAAGCCGTGTTTGCCGTCACCCCCTCCGAGACCATAAAGTCAGTCTCCACGCCACGAGAAACTTATTCCGAGCCCACAACTCACCACCTGTGATTTGATCACTTCAGGACCAAATTGATCGACGACCAAAAACGCGCCCAGCCGAGATACACGGGTTTGATCCAGGGTACGATGGCGATCGTCAGGGAGGAAGGTATTGGTGGCATTTACAGGGGATTGGGACCGGTCGTACGTCACCGGAACCGAAGATCGGTATCAGTTTGTCCCCATTCACTAATTCTCTCCTTGCCTCAGGCCGCAAGGCAAGGTGCCAACTCGGCAGTCCGATTCACCAGTTTCTCCACTCTCAAAGTACGCTCTACTCTCCCCCTTGATACCGAACCCCGACCCAATCTCTCTAACTTCAATTCTCCGTGATTTCTGCTCAACAGTCCTTCGTCTCTGGTAACGCCCGACCGGCGGAAACATTACCTGCCGGAATCACCTTTGGGATCGGTGCGGTCGCTGGAGTGATCACCGTTTACACGACCATGCCATTAGAGTAAGTCCAAGCTCTCTGGTCCCGTCCACCCACATCAACACCAACTCACGTGCCGGTCTAACGATCCAAAAAATCAGCGTTATCAAAACCCGAATGCAATCCCTCTCAGCTCGAACCGAATACCGCAATTCGTTCCACTGCGCCGCTCGAATTTTCGCCGAGGAAGGTTTGTTTCGATTTTGGAAGGGTGCGACACCTCGTTTGATGAGGTTGGTATTGAGTGGTGGGATCGTCTTCACGGTTTATGATCAGTTGATGAACCTCATGGGCGCTGGAGGGGTTTAGTAAGCTTCCCCGAAGGCGGGGTTCTTACCTCCTTAATGGGCCCGAGTTTCTTCTCCAACGAAACCGAGCTGGGCTTAGGTAAGGGTGTGTGTGTGGGGTTCGATTATATTCTTTGTACAAGATTTGGAGGAAAAAAAAAAAAAAAGGGTCGAAAAAGAGGATGTACACCCAATCGAACCCTAGCCCTACCATGATTCCTGAGAGCAACTCTCATTACCTCGCGGATCCCGAATTGAGACCTCTCTCTCTTTGACTCTGGCGTATCCCATCTTTTTCATACGGGTAACAACTAACACTCCGAAAAAGAAAAAGAAAGTCAAATCTCGCCTCGGGTAAGTATGGATGGGCAAGCAAACTGACCGAGCCGGCCCCTCTTAACGCCATCCTCGAACCGAATTGTAGTGTTTGCATCCCTCCCCTGTTCACGCCAAAAAGCAAACTTCAGCCTTCGAATAATGCACTTGAAAGAAAGTAGTAGACCATTTTTTTAAGAATTTTCGGGCTTCGGGGGGGGGACGTACGGGAAATAAGCGATAAAGTAAGAAACGAGGGCGACGCATTGCACGATCGCGAAAATTAGGGTCGGGAGATAGGCTTGTCTCTATTGGGGCGGTACGGAGTCGAGCACAAGATTCAGTCAAACGAAGGTTTGAATTACTTGTCTCCCCCAAGAGGTGTTTGGACTAACTCCTATGGCGAAATATAGAGTCAAGAACAAGGAACCGAAATAGGCTCCTGTGAAGGGGAGTCGTTCGGCGGTGCAAATGTGTATGAGGTGCGCCAAAGGGCCTTGTTGGATCGCGAAGCTAGGGTAGGTGCGAATCCCAATGGGGTGAGTCTTTTTGGCACGGCGTGATGTAGTAGAGAGTGGAGCTTACCCGACCATAAAGAGGATCTGTTTTTGGTCGAGAGGAGGGGAGGAGGGGAGGAGGGGAGGAGGGGGTTAGAGGTCAGCTCAGCTCGGAGATTCAAGGCTCGGCTCGAGCCCAGCTTTCGACGGTTGGACTTGCACTGCCCAAGGAGAACGAGACCTGGAGGTGTAAGATCGGTATAAGATCGGTATAAGATTCGGCGAGTATGTGCTCGCGCTCAAGCTCGACAGGAACTCGGCAGTTCAAAGAGTTCAAAAAACTGACGGCGAATTTCCTCGGTTTCAAAGCGAGCAAGGGCAAGCCGATAAAGAACGCGATGAAGAAGCACAACGCCGCTCCTCCCGTGCAGAGCAAGAAAGCCAAGAAGCGCTCCCATCTCGACAAGGCAAAGTAGCTGTTTGGGAACGTCGTTAGCTCGTTCGTCGCAAGCTGACACTTGGATCAGGCGATGAGTGGGGTTCACTGACGCCTCTTCCTCGTTCGTGCGTTCGCCCGATCGGACGGGAATGGCACCGGAAATGGAGGAAGTCCATCTTGTGAAAAAGTTGGTCGGCGCGGTCGAGTTTTGCGAGTCGTCGATGACTGCACCTGGTCGTGCCCAAGCGACTGAACGCGAGCAGGGGGGAAGGAGAGCGTTGTCAGTGTGTGATGTAGAGGGGCTCGGACGGTAGACGATACAAAGGGAGGGGACTTACATCCTGATAATCCTTGACGGAAATTGGATTCACTAGCTGATGTGGAAGGTGTTGCAGCGGCGGCCATGGTGTTTTCTGGCCTCGAAGAACACTCTTTGTCGAATGAGTCGAGTAGTGTCCGGTGCCGAGTGAAGCTACCACTTTGATCATGCGCGATTAGGATTTGTACTAACAGCAACTGCGCCGAGTAGTTGAGAGAGTAATTGCGGATTAGTCCCACGCGCCGCTTGGGGACGCCGATCGACGTGACACCGAACGCAGTTTCGCTCCGATGTGTCCTCACAGGTCGCTCACCCGTCGAGGCCGATGTTGCAAGCTGCGTTCGTGCTCGCTTGGAGAGAAGGGACGGTCTCCCAAGGGACGTCCACCTTGATTGGTGTCGCGATCTGTGTTGCGGGTCAGTACTACACATACATCTCCGACCGTACTTGGGACAGCGAATAGCTGATTCGTGTGGGGTCGTCGCGCAGGGAATACATGTGTTTCGCTGGCGTTGAATGTTCAAAAGTGAGCCAGTTCAGAAACTCTTAAATCCGATGTGCTGCTCACTGACCTGGATTCCACCTCGCAGACTGGCTCATACCCGACTCGAACGTGGTCATTCAAACCACTCTGAACCTTCCTCTCCCCCCTCTCCCCCCAACAAACCCGACCAGGACCACCAACAAACAATTTCAACCTCCAACACCATCGGCGAGCACACCCACTTGCTTTCCGAGCTACTCCCACCGACCCAACTCGAGCGGTCCATCTCCGATCCCGAGATCAGCGACGTGCCTCCGAACCTTCACCTCTTGCCTAGACCCGATCAAGCTTCCCCCTCCCTAGCCGCAGGTCCACCTAAGAGACCGACCAAAAAACTCTGCAAACACTCGTCCCGGACCATCTATTTTAACGGCAATCGGTCTCAAAGCTATGGTACCGTGAGCCAAACTCGATCCAACCACGCCGAGCAGCCGGACCCCGACGAGGATCACCGCCCCGACTCCGTTCACCAACCTCGTACGGACAAGGAGTTCATCAAATCACCCCTATGGCTCCTCGGCTTTTCCTTATTGGCCCTGGGCGAGTTTGGCAACTTTTTGAGTTATTCGTTCGCCCCCGCCTCGTTGGTGGCTCCGGTGCGTAACCCCCGGCCAATTCTTCCATCTTCAAATGGGGACGTCTTGGGGCTGATCGAGTGGCTGGTAGACGCACACAGTTGGGCTCGGTGGCTCTGGTAGCAAACGTTGGTCTGGCACCGTTGATTTGTGGAGAGGTCCGTTCCTCTCCTTTGGACCACTTGATGTCAGGTCTTCCCTGATCGGGCCACCAGCGAAATCTTCGCAGCCCTTTCGAAAACTTGACCTCTTTGGTTGCGCGCTAGCGGCCATGGGCGCCGTCACGATCGTATGGGCCTCCAAGGCCCAGGATAAACTTGTGAGCTGCAGATCCTCGACCGATTCGACTTGAAGCTCCCGCTGAAATCCGAACCCCCACCCCTTTAAAGCTCTACCCGCCCGAGATGGTCGCTGCGATCTCGACGCCTCTCTTCCTCGCCTACTCGATCGCCTCCATCGCCGCGATCGCTGTGCTTGTCTGTCTGTCCAGATCAAAATACGGCGATCGATACGTCATCATCGATCTGGGGATTTGTGCTCTGTCTGTAAGGACTTTCTCCAAAATTTTCATCCCAGCTCACTGGGTCTAGGGCTGAAATTCTGATTATTCCTCTAGGGTGCCTTTACCGTCTTGTCGACGAAAGCGATCTCGTCGTTCCTCAACATCCTCTTTCTGCAAACGTTCGAATATTGGGTCACCTATCCCCTTCTCCTCGTCTTGGCTGGTTCGGCGATGTTGCAGATCAACTTTATCAACAAGGCCTTGCAGAGGTACGCTTTGCCACAACTTTTTCCCTAGAAAGGTTATCGCTGATCAGCAAGCTTTTCGTGCGCTCGTAGGTTCGACTCGAGGGTCGTGATCCCTATCCAATTCACCTCGTTCGCTTTGTCGACTATCGGTAGGTTTCTCATCCCTCTCAGCGTGGCGGGAGCGCTTCACTGAGTATTCATATCATCGTATCTGGTACCAGTTGGCTCGGCGGTGCTCTATCGAGAATTCGACGACGTCGACCTCTCTTCCTTCTTCAACTTTATCTTTGGGTGTGTGATTTGTGGTGCAGGTGAGTTATCGCGTGGATAAAAAGGCGATGAAGAGAAGCTAAGCGGTCCTTCAATGTCTGGCTTTGTGCCAGGCGTTTACCTCTTGACCGGTGATGCACCCTCCGAAGAGAACCACTCTGAGGAAGGCAAATCCCACTCGACCTACCCGGACACCTCTTACGCAACACAAACCCACACCCCCTCCACGCTGTTCGACTTTCCCCATCCTATATCCCTCGAAGTACCCTCCATCATAGACCCTTCTTCGCTCACGAGCACAAGTCGATTCGGAAGTCTAGGCCATTCCCCCACCAAAACGCTCAAACAAGCGAGTCGGAAATTGAGTTTGACTCTAGGGGGAACGCAGTATTTATTGGCTCATTCACCGGGATCGATGGGATTGGCTAGTGGTGGTGGTGGTGGTGGTGGTGGTCGGAATGATTTGGAGGAAGGGGTTCAGCAAACTTGGCGATCATCTTCAGCGGGTCGGAGTTAGGTCGAGGTTTTTATTAGAGGGGTTATTCAAGATCTGTAGACCAGTAGATCCAAGCATATTTGTTTTATTATTTGGCTTTTGTAGTTTCCTTTTTGAACTGTTGTTATCCACTTTTTTCTTCCAAAGGACATCAAGATGTTGAACGCTTTCGTGCACGAGCCAGGACCCCCGAAAGCCCAGCCAGAGGCGGCCCGCAAATTTGGACATTTTTGGATCAAAATGGGTCGAGGCTCACCTCATTTTTGGACATTTCCTCCCTCCGGTCGAACTTTGAAGCGCAGACCAGGGTAGCGGGAGGCTGGAGGCGCCGGGCATATAGCCGGCCTAGCTGCGCGCGGGTAACCGTCGCGCTGTTTGCGATTTGAGCGCGTTGGTAAGTGCTGCATTTGCGATCGATCCTGGAATCCTATTCGAGTCCATTTCAGTTTGACTCGCGCGACACGCCACCGACCGCGGTCGTGGCAAACAATCACTGGCACTCTATACTCTACAAACGTGTCTACAAAGGTGTTCAAAATGCCTGTGATCATTAATATCGAACCGAACTTTGCTCTCACCTCCGAGGAATTTGCAATCTTGAGCCCTGTTGCCGACCTACGCCTCGTTGACCTACTCGCGTACGACCTACCTGCGCCCGACGCTTCTCTCCGACTTGCTCTATCGAAAGATGACCCTCGACATTTTGACGCGCTGCCACGCCCCTTGAAGCAATCTATCGGAAAGTTTTCCGATCAAAGCTTTCTATCCTTGGCTTATCTCGATGGCTATCGATCTATCGCATTCGCCGTATCGGGGTCGTCGGTCAATGCGCCTTCCTCTCAATGCCTCGGCGTTATGGGCCCATCTCGACAAGGCAGAAAAAAATCGATATATCATCCACAACATTCAAGAATGGATTCCTCGATTAGCTAACGCCGACGCGATTCGGGAGCGTGAGCTTGCGAGTGCTCGTCATCACCTCACTCGCATACGTTGGACAGCTGTCGACCGCGTCAATCTTCGAGGTCGATCTACACGCCTCCAAGACTTTCTACAGATCCTCAGTGAGTTTGCATCCTCTGGGCTCATTCATGAGTCGATCTTGGATACTGATGTGGGTAGATTCTTGCGTGTGTCTGCAGGCTCCGCCTGGTACTCCGAAACACACATGGATTGGATGCTCGAGAGCGTCCTAGCATCAGCACCATCGTCTCTTCGATTCGTTGCCTTGCCCGCCTGGTTCTTTTCCGATGCCATCAGGTTGAACCGACGAGGAGCGCGGATCGAGCATCTTGACAATGTCAAATTTGACGAACTGCATCATTTGGGGCTTGCCTCGCTGTCGGATCTGCGCCGACTCATCGAAAGGGACAACGATATCATCTGCTTCGTTCCCATTTGCCAAAAGGAGCATTGGTATCTCGTCCGCATCGACGCAAAACAGCAAGCCTGGAGTCTGGCCAACTCGATGCCCAGCCTGCCGCCAGCTTCCGATCTCGTTACTGGAGTACTCGATCTCATCGCCTACCTCGGGATCGCACTCAAACACAAAAGCTTTCAAGTTCTACCGATCGCCGTCCAAGGCGATTCTCACTCGTGCGGTCCTGCATGCATCAGTGTGGTAGAGGAAGAACTGCTCCGACTTGAGCCCTTTGACCCTCGGCACTCAAAGATGCTGCGTCTTCGCCAATTCGATCGGATCGCTCAGCAAATACTCCAAGAAGCGGACGAGAATGATGACGGTGATATCGAAATGTACTCCCTGGACGTCTTGGAGAGTGATCAAGGCAACGCCTCGGAACTTGATGACAAAGACGTGATTATGTCGCATTCCATTGACTCGACAGCCGATCAGTTCCCCCCTCTGCCTTCGTTGCGAGCTTCAACTTCGTCGTCTCCGTCACCTCCTACATCGCCATCAGCGTCACCGTCAACGCCACCGTCGAATGCCGCAGCTGTAGTTGCAGCGCGGAACCTTCGCGCGGACTGGTCAAGTGTTTTCGGTAACACGGCGAATACTGCATTTGATGCTGCACTTCCGTGTCGTCCTTTACGAGCACAGCCATCAATCCCACTACCGCCGACTGTAGCTTCTGCACCTGTGGCAAAGCTTCGTGGAGATTGGTCAAGGCTGTTTGGAACACCAACGATGCCGGTTGTAGTCAGGCCTCCCAAGCACCCCGTCGATGAATCCGAGATGCGAGAAAAAAGAGGTTCGCGATCGAAAGCCCGCACGCAAAGCGCAATGGACGACGCGGCAAAGGCGCTGGAGCTTCAAGAGAAGTTGACTCGGTATACCCGCGAGATCGAAGAGGCATGTCCGGGCTCAAAAGTCTCCAGTACCAACCTGCGCGTCGTAATCTGTGGTGCTTGCCGCAAGCACATCAGGGTCAAAGGGAGGTTCCAACCGTCTCGATTCAGAGACCACCTCAAAGGAGCCAGCTGCCGCACCAACCGTTTGAATCCCCGCATCACTGGGTTACTACCCAAGGTTTCCGATTTCCCGACATGGGCGAAGACTCCTGACGCCATCACGCCTTGCCCAAGTCTTACAACTCCCACTTGTCTGGATTACCTAACGCGCACATCCGCTCCAGGAGGTGGTGCCTCAAGACGAAGGGATCTCATCATACAGGTGTACCCAGCCAAAAAAGTTGAGAAAAATATCCTACTTGACAAGGACGAGGGGACGCAGGTGAATCTTCACGAGAGGGACGTTCTAGAATGGCGTAACGACCATGTCTTGCAATGCGTCAAGAGCAGGATATGTCTGGGAGCAGCAGGATACAGCCCAACCAGTGGACTACGGGCCAATCCTTGTAAGGAATGCCTCAAGGTAGCCGGCAATTGTCTCTTTACAGCGGTTCTTCGTTATAAAGCGGCGCCCACGGAGACGCAGAGGTTCACCAACAAGAGGTTCTGCGCTGGGGACACGCTCGTCACGTCGATATATCGACGGTGCAATGGTCTGGAGGAACTCTTTAACTCGCACGACAAGCCAAGCCTGTTCCTCCGATTTGCGCAGAAGATGGCGTCCGGCCAATTGCAAGGCCACGCCATTATGGATGGCATGATCCGTGCTGCGGTTACCAAGAGCGAACGAACAGATGCCGGCAAGACAATGCGTGGATTTGTGCGAACCCAAGCTTTGGTCAAATTTGAGCAAGCCATTGCAATGGCATCGCCTGCCGCCCTGCGAGTCCTGCAAATGTCTATCGGCGCGTCATCAAATCGGAAGCTTCAGTGAGTTGTACAATGGGCTGATGTTGTTGTCTGCTGTGAGCCAGGTTACTGAATTCGTACATCGCCTGCCTCGATTGCTCGTATCACAGACAAGTTCGGAACACGGTACACAAACTACGATTTGGACAGGACCTTGAACACATTGCTGCTGTTGCCAGTGAAATCTCGGCCGGCGCTGCAACATTCAACCTCCATGTGGACGATACTTGTTTGAGACCCCGGATTCGGACCACCCCAATCTATGACAACTTCACGTCCGAAGAACGGCACACTGTGATTGGGGTCGAAGGAGGTTCAATCACCTATTCAACTCAAGAAGAGCTACAGGCGATCTTCAACTCCGATGATCCCCCAATTGCGGGCACCAAGGTATGTTCTGCGTGATTTAACTGTGCGTCGTGAACTGAAGGCCGACTAGTTTCTTCGGCACGTCTTCTAGGTGCGCACGTACATGATAGCTTCAAACGCGGTCGGCTCGACAGCAAAACTCCTTGCGGCTTTTGTGATCGGCGAGAAGACTGACACCACTGCCGCCGCGGAGGAGCTCGGTGGCTTGCTTGAGCTCCTCGTGAATTTCGGAGTGGCACACTTGCTGGTATCAATCTCCGCCGATGGGGCCGCAACAGAAGGCGTTATTCAACGCAAGACAATGGAGCGCTTGAACGAGATTGAACCATCACCGGTATCGTGCACATACATCCTACCTCGTCCACAGAGCAACGACATCTTCTCCGCAATCGTCATCAGATCGGCGCTAATGGGGGGCACACCCGTCGTCTTCTGCCGCGATGAGAAACACGTCGCCAAGGATTGTCGAAACGCCCTCGACACAGGTGCGCGTTGCATCATTGGCGGCATGGGATGCTTCACTTTTCGGGATCTCCTGAAGTTAGTTGATACGACACTGCCTACGGAACTTCGTACTTTGTATAGACGAGATGTGCTTCGCCGCGATCGACAAGACGACAATGCGACACATCGAGCCTTTGGTTTTGAGACACTTGACACTGTCATACGGCTCGCGCGTGTTGGCAAGATAGATCAAGAAGGGGTCATCATACTCTTCCTTTTTGGCGAGATGCACGGCGCAATTCAAAATCGCGAGCTACCACATGCTGAACGGGTTCTTATGCTCTTGACCGTTCGTTATGCCCTGGAGGGATGGACGAAATTCGCGGAGTCCCAACCGCGCAGTTCTCCCAACAACTTCCTCAGTCCTCAGACACTGGATGGCATCTATCGAGTGGTCGAGGGCTACATAGCAATTGTTCGGAATTATCGGAACTATTGGCCGCAGGAGGCGTTTATTCCCTGGAGACAAGGGACCGAGATGGTCGAACACTTCTTTGGAACATGGCGCAAGATTGTGAAGGAGTTTGATGCTCTGGACTTCCTCCAAGTACGTCTTCCTCCTTGACAAATCACTTGCAAGACTGAACCTATCTATGGCTTTCATTTCCTCAGTCATATGCCAAAGTCGAGGTACTACAGCGTGTGATGCATCAACTTGGCACAGATGCGGCTGGCTCCGCGCAGGGTTACCATCACACCTACCAAAACCTGCACAACCTCAATTTGACTGCGCTCGGTACCTATCCGGGCGATGGCGACATCGAGGCCATCGCTGTTAAAGCTGCGCTTGCGGCAAGCGACATTCTCAAAGGACCGCATGTGGGACATCATCGAGGAACGGGACATCGAGAAACGCAAGCAAGCTCCTCTCCCTGACATCCTGGTCGATGGTTAAGTCTCAGTCATTTTCACTTATCTCATCTTGTGCGAGTGACATGACACTTACAGGTCGTTTAACTTGCTCTCGATAGATGAGGCAACATCGACCGTTCGCCAAGGTGTCCCTCCGAACGTGGACGAGGCTGGTCTGAACCAAGTCCTCGATCGTCTCCGTCTTATCGGATCCGAGCCATTACCGTGTATTCTGCGACGCGAGGAACGCGACGCGATTTTGAGCGCGCTTCTTTCGGTGACTGCGCTTGACATTGACCAGGAAGCTCTGATGTACGTAGCTTGGTGTTTGAGAGCAACAAACGATCACTAACAACCGTATATTGAACCCTCAGCGATGCTGTTGATGCTGGCTTCGATCAAGCCGATGCAGAAGAAGAAGATCGACAGTTTCAAACGATCCTTGCCGAAGCATGCCATGAGCATGAGTAATCCGTGAGTGAACACAATTTTCGGTTGATCGATGCATTTACTGATACAGACCCATGTTCTCAACCAGTGGGAAGCGCCCCCGTACCCGCGTTATCTTTTAGAGAAGGGGGCCCTCTACTCTGTCCCCACACTCGACTTGGACAGCTTGCTCGCTCGACGACGTGCACACCAATGCCGACACCTCGGGAAGATCAAGTTTAAAGGTGGCGCGCAGAACGTAGCGTCAGATCAACATTTTGCCCAAGACCGAACCGAGCACCGCGGCAACGTGCATTCTGCCGCACTTCGACGGATAGTCGAGACGATGGGAATGGACAGGTATCGACAGTTTGTAGGGAACGAGAGGAACCTTCGCTTCAGCAATTCAGGGGCAAATATCCGGGAGAAGACGTTGCACGAGCAAGCGACAACTGCGATCATCACCGAGGGACGATCTCACGTTAGTCGCTGATTCGTGATGTATCATGACCCAAGCTGGGGCGTGCCTTTTCCTGCGCTGACGTTTGACTCCGACGTTACAGGACAAAATGAAAGGACGACAAGAGGTCTATGGTCAGATCATGTCGAACCACGTACTCGTCCGAGCTGTTGATGGTGATGTGTCTGCACCCCGTCCTCTCAAGGTGGACACACTGGTCGTGTATGGAATCCCAGAAGAACCTATGGGTTTGCCTTCGGGTGAACAATGCGGGGAACGACTGGCAATCGGGATAGGTATGCCAAACTACTACTTGTGTGGGGAAACCTCACGTGACTGACTAACACCGTGACTGCGCCTTTTACTTGTCACCTTCCCTGCAGTGAGGAACATTTACAAGAAGTCAAGCACAACTTATGAAAGTGTTGAAAGTCTTGACTCTCTTGCTCTTTTCGTAAATGCCGTGATACAAGAGCTGCGTGTCATTGCTCCGGGAGTTTACTCCAACCTGTCTCATCAGGGCAACACGCGCATTCGTCAAGTCGATGGGCGCTGTATCATGAATTCGCTCAAACCGGTCTTGTCAAGCATCAACTACGAGGTCAAGGACTCCACACGATCTAACTGGCGTGATGAAGGGGAAATTCACATCACCGTCAATCAAGAAAAACGGTACAGGCTTTTGCAGAACATTAAAGGAATTTGAGCAGCATCCCTTGCTTGTCTTGCACCAGGAGGCCGTTCAGAGACGAAGACGAAGGGCGTTAACAATGATGAAGAATGAAGGTCAGCCTGGCTCATGCTCGTATGGCGGTAAGCTTTGTCAGAGCTTGGTCCATCAAGCGCGGCAGTGGATCGCGGCGGGGCGGGTGTGGAGCGGAGCGCTGGCGGCGCTCTTGGTGTGCGCGTGCGCGACCTTTCCGGCCCGCGCACCGCGAAAACGCAGTCTGCGCGCAGTGCAGAAAAAATTCTGAGCATTGTAGAGCTTGTAGAGTAGTTTTCAGAAATTATTCAACACTAGGCGGCCCTCATATTTGGACATTTTGCCTCGAAAAAGGCCGTTTTTAGAGGGCCGCCTATGGCTGGGCTTTCGGGGGTCCTTGTCCAGTCGGGCGCTACGCGCCTCAGGCCGGGCTTTCGGGGGTCCTTCCTGCTTCAACCTGGCACCTGCTCGCCCGACCTAAGTTCGCACGTAGCATAGACTTGCCTCCCCGCCCCCCCTTCCCTCCCGTCAACTTCACCTGCGTGCGCGTACAGGATAGATCCCAGAGGATAGGCTTCGCTATGAGCTGTGATCACGTACAAGACCCGTCTGGGCTGAGGCGACGAGCGCCTGGCGGTACGACCGACGTTGCGCCCACGGCCACCACGACCACGACCACGACCACGCCAAAAACTGTACAGCCATCGCAAGCCGTGAACCCAACCCAGTCGTCGGACTCGGATAAGTCGCACGCTCCACTAGGCAAAACCCCGGATGGCAAAGGTCAGTCAGTGATGCGAGCGAAGTACTGCGCGCTCAGCTCGTTGCGGGTCAGCCCAACGGTGTCGTGCATCTATCACATGTTACGCATCTCGCATGGCGTCGCGTAGGGCGTCGCGTATGGAGACGACCGGTCGGCTCGGGTCACGCCGGTCGTGACGTGGCAGCAGCCGCACACCACAAATCAGCGCTGACCCTACCCACGATCTGTGCTCACGGCTTCGTCGATCGGCAACGGCCACCAGTGTTCCGTATTCCTCAGACACACGATATGCTGTCGTCCTTGTTCGACCCCAGGCTGCCCAAATCAGTTGAGTTGAGGATCTAAACTCCAAGCGCGCCTCCGTCTTGCAATTGACGAAACATGCACTAACCGATTGTGACGTCGACATGTGTCACATGCACCGTCATCGCTTTGCCGGATTATCCCACTATTGCTCTATCGCGCCCGTCTTCTCCGTCCTCTCGTCTCATCTTGCTCGCTTGCAGCACATCGACCTGCTCACCTTGTTTCTACTCGCCGCACAAGTGGTGCTATTCTTGTCGCTTCCGCTCGCAAGATCGCGCTATTTCTTCCTTGGCTATTTCGCATTGTGGAGGCTCGCGTACGACTGCGGGCTAGGCGTCGTACTCAAGCGGCAGAGCGAACACAGGTGGATCGTGCGCACAGTGCTCAGACGAGGTTGGATGGATCTATCTCGTAGACCGCGCGTGCATCGGTGGGTCACCAGCGAGCTCAAGGCCAAGATGGGCCCGGATTATGCTTTCGACGTGAGTCGCGCTTCGGAATGTCGCCGTCGTCCATCTGTGCCCATCACGGCGTATGCTTCTTCTGACGGCACTCCGATGCTTGATGCTTTGGAGCTGTCTTGCTCACGTTTGGTGTGCTCCCTCTTCTCTGCCTACGCCACGCACTAGGCGGTACCGATCGAGTTCAACGTGAGTGCCATGTACTGACTTCGAGCGCTTCCGCCAGTGATCATAGCCGGTACTCATCTCGCCACGTCATGATTTGCAGGTCTGGATCATGTTCCGACACTTTGTCGACGTTATCCTCCTCAACGACTTCCTATCGTATTTCTTTTTCGCCCTGTCATTCCTGCAAACCCCGCCCGGTCATTCGACCGCCTTCCATGTGTTGCGTTGGATCGGCGGCGTGACGCTCATCTTGTTCAACCTTTGGGTCAAAGTCGATGCGCATCGGATTGTCAAGGATTATGCGTAAGTCGCATCCGATGCGACGTCCTTATCGAGTTCGGATCTCTGACTGCAGCACTGCACGACGCAGCTGGTACTGGGGCGACGCCTTTTTCTTGAGCCTGCAAGAATTGGTCTTTGATGGTGTATTCGAAGTAAGTCTCTGCCTGTGCCCCGGGAACTCCGTGCTCGGCCTGGATTGTCTAAGACCGCTGGCTTGACCATGTACTTACCCCACAGTTCGCTCCGCACCCGATGTACTCGGTGGGCTATGCGGGTTACTATGGCTTGTCGCTACTGGTGGCCTCGCAAACAGTCTTGGTTGTTTCGATACTGGCGCACGCCTGTCAATTCGGGTTTCTGGTGTACTTTGAGAATCCTCGTGAGCTTTCAACTTGCGCAGCAAAAATATAGACGCAAGCTCGGTCGGTGCCCGTCTAACGAACGAGCTTGCGCATGCACAGACATTGAGCGAACATATGGTCAGCGCAAACCTTTGGCCGCCCGAACAGCTCAAGCGCCGATCTCTGGGCCAGCAGTATCGTTATTACGAGCTTTGTCACCACATGTAGCTGATGGCCCAATCACGGAGTCGTCCACACCAGACTTGACGGACCACGCGTCCACAGGGTCGGAGTCGGAGTTCGAAGCAGCCCCCGCTTTCTCGGCATCCCGGGCGGGCCACTCGCCAAACCAGCCGGGTCAGCCACCCGAGGCGAGTAGCTCGCCCCAATATGGCGGATCTCTAGATTCGACGCTGGAGCCGACTGTTCGACGTCGCAGGGTGGTTGCGACACGCCACGATCTCGATAATCACTACTTCCGCAACGACCTCCTCATCTTCAAGAACCTCGACGTTTTCCGGTAAGCGACTTTGATCCTGTGAATCCAACTGGGCTTGGTATCAGCGCCCTTACGTCGCCTTCTTGCAACAGCAATCGTGATTTGGCCTTCCTCCTGGTCGTCTTCTATGGCGCGGTTGTAGTCTTCATGCCACCGCTTTGCCCTCAAGCGCAAATTTCCCTCGCTTTCGTGCATACACTCGCATGGCGCTGCTTCCATTCGTTTGGGCTCGGGTCCGCGCTGAAGGCGCAAAGCGAGCGCAAATGGATTGTCCGTCACTTTCTGAAGCACTATCACTACGAAGTCGAAGGAGAGGTGCGTCGGCGTATTTGATCGAGTTGGCTGGTGGCTCCTACAGGCCTGGATTGTAAGATTGATTGTACTCGCATCGATTTATGCCCAGGCTGTCGACGACGCATTCAAGAATTGGAAGGCCACGTACAATATGAGCTTGTGCATGTCTTATGGTAGGCTTATCGCGGTGCATCGATGTCCTCGATATCAAGCTCATTTTTACTTCGAACGCTTTGTCAGCCTCGTTCGGTGCACTGGCGTGGCAATGTTACAGTTTTCCAGTAGACTGGACCGTTGGGGCTCAGCTCGTTCGACACGTGCTTGGTATCGTGAGTCTAATCTGACGCACGTCCTCTGCCAGGCCGAGACGAGTTGACCGGCGAGCAGCTGAAATGCGTAGCGGTCGCTTCAGTCGCTAGTTGCCTTGCACCTTTGGACAACTCAGTCCACATTGGAGGTTTTGGGTCCTTTCGGATGGTTCTACGGTCAGTTGTGGCTCTGAGAGGGGTGCAAGGCAGCGGCTCCGCCCCAATCTCTGCCCCAGCCAGTATTCGGAGCCTCTGACCAGTCCCCTGAAACATCCTCGGTTCGAGCAATAGGGGATTTCTTTATACAGGACTACCCTCATGAGCTGTACTATACTGGCATATTCCGATTCCTCAACAACCCAGAGCGGTCAATGGGCGGTGCAGCTTTTTTCGGCATGGTGCTCATTTCAGGCAGCAAGCTCCTGCTGTCCCAGGCCGTGATCGCCGTTGCTGCGCATTGGTGGTTCCTTAGTGTTGTGGAAAAGTATGTGGCTCTTCGGCGGTATTTGGCCCCGTCCGCGCAGCTGACTACGACGACTTGCTACGTGCCGCTGCTGGACATTCTAGCCCGCACATGCGCAGATTGTATGGCAACACGCTTCGGCAGGACGCAGGAGTGACCAAAACCATTAGGGGTGTGGCCGCTCGTAACGCGCATGTATTTGGTGGCGTCAGTCAAAGCGTGAGGGAGGTCCAAGGTTCTTTCGAGAAGGTACTCGACGAGACCGCCGACGTTCTAGAAGACTTCCTGAACCGCTGTAAGTTGTACAAATGTTAGTCCTCTCGATCTTCATCAACTTCTCGCGCTGATCTGTCCGACTGTGGCCCCTTGTCAATGCATTTTACCCTCCACAGCTGGTCCAATTGTCAAAGGTTACGTCAATGAAACGAAAGTGCTGCTCAAGCAGACGAGTGAACGCCTGGTGATTAGGTGCGAGTACCTTTCAGCGGCCTCGAATCTGTACAGGGATCTCAGCTTGCCCCTCATTTGTGCAGCCGTGTCGCCCACGATCTCGATGAGTACGATGCGTCAAAGTACGGCCTTAAGTTAAGCGCGCCCCAATCCAGGTCGCTCCGACCGTCCGGTGGCACAAGAGGCGATATTCCGAGCTTTCATCTCGGCCAGGTTATCGGGGTTCAATGGCAGGCACCGCTCAACCACTCGAGGAAAGATTGGATCGGCATCTATTGCCAAGGCGCGAACCAGAGCCAGCTTGTGACGCGCATATCGAGCCACGGTCGGTGGCTGGGTGTGCACGAGCATGAGTGGCGGGGAGACAAATATGAAGGCACGAATGGGCCAGGTGCCGAGGACTCAAAAGATCTGAAACACGAGGTGGCGAGTGGCTCTGTGACGTTCTCTGGCGCGCGGCTTCCATGGTCAACAGGATCGTACGAGATCCGGTCAGTCCCAGCTCGGATATCGCGGCCGTGGGAAGATACCTAGACACTGACACGACTTTAGCTGTCTCAGATACCACCATGATGGCAAGCACAGTGTCATGGCCCGAGCCGAGCCGGTACATATTTACGGTTCGTACAACAGCTCTAGCATCGCACATTTACGCCACCCTCGTTGACTCAGCTTCTGGCCACTAATAGTCGAGGAGCCCAACGATGCCAACGATCCGCAAGAAATCTACAAGACACTGACTGTCATTGTTGCACATGCTCTCGCCTCCGACCCCGCGGCGAGGCCCAAGTCAGCTTCGCGCCTGCTCGAATTCGACGATGACCTTTCCCAAAACGACACACCTTCTTCAGAACCGTTTCGGGGGCTCAATGATAACAGCGGGCCTGAGTTGGTCTTCTCGGACAAGGACGACTTTGCGATCTACTCAGTCACCGACGCAAAGCACATCGCCTACGCCATCAGAGAGGCGTTCAAAGTGGAGCTCACGAGCGAGGTCATCATGGCAGCAGCGAACGTCATGAGACTTGCCAATCGCATTGTCGAAGCTCGAAAGGTGCTACTGGCTACGAAAGCCGACGATCGCCGGTGAAGTCTTGTGACGGTTCCGGGATACGAGTCTGGTTAACTCTCATAATGACGAATGTCTAAAGATCTTAGAGAAAATCTCGGCATCCTACATGACCCCTGAGGAAACTCATTCCTTGCGCGAGGACGATGGGGACAGTGGTGCAACACAACGCTATGCAATGCAAAGAAATCTGCTGATTAAATGTATAAGACCACTTGACCGGAAAGCTCGGTGGACCGGGTTTGACGGGACGGCGGTGACTTGGACCCGAGGCCGTCAGCAGAAGGTCGGCCTGCACAAGCCTTCAGAAAATGCTTCCTCGGCTGCCTTGAACTATATATTCGAGTGCGTGGCGATGAGACATTGTTGGCGAAGCCCCTTGATGGAGCGGCCAAGGGTCCGCATTAGATCTGATCTGATCTGATCTGATCTGACGGGGGTCAGATCAAGTTCAGATCAATCAAGCCTCGAGGAAAAAAGTCCAAAAGTAGGCGGTACCTAGATGGTGCCATTGTGATTTCAACTGCGGCGCACCTGATCAGAAGAGAGAATGGATCGCGCCATCTCATTGCTAGCACTTTCTCATAGGAATCATGCGACCCAATCCAGTCATAAAAGCGGGGAGCTCCTCCAAAAAGCGGCGGCTTAACAAGGTGATCACTTTGGAGGATGATGAGGATGAGGATGAGGAAGAAGATGAGGATTTCAACATGTAGACATGTAGAAGTCTTTATGTGCCAAATTAGGCAATTACATGTCTCAGATCAATTTGATCTGCTCAGATCAGATCAAGATCAGATCAATCAAGGCAAAATCAGAAAAATCCAGATCAGATCAGACCTGATCTGAAGGTGATCTGATCTAATGCGGATCCTTGGGAGCGGCGGAGCTCAAATAAATAAATAAAATAGCCTTGCGGCGTGAGGAGGACGTATCGCTGTCGTCGCTGCACGAGCCGCTCTGGATCAGACCTTCGTTCGGCTCAGTACAGGATCGCGTCCCTCTTCGTCGACGAGAGAGATTGTATGATGATGGTGATGATGGTGATGATGGTGATGATGGTGATGATGGTGATGATGGTGATGATGGTGATGATGGTGATGATGGTGAGCGCTCGTGATGCTTTCGGTCATCGCAGATGGACGGCGTGGCAGGACCATGGTGGACATTCCCCTCCAAGGCGGTTCCAAGGAGCGATCGCCGCTGAGTCCCTTCCTGCTTTCTCCCTTTTCTTTGGGTACCATCTACGGTGACCGGAATCAGCTTGGGCAGCGGGTTGGACTGGGTTGTTGTATGAGGCTCGCAAACTGCATACTGAAGAAAGGCGAGGACGCGCGAAAAATGAGGAGATCGATGGAAAGCAAGGTGCGAGAGATGA
Source organism: Microbotryum lychnidis-dioicae p1A1 Lamole (assembly GCA_001244265.2). Classification (NCBI taxonomy): domain Eukaryota; kingdom Fungi; phylum Basidiomycota; class Microbotryomycetes; order Microbotryales; family Microbotryaceae; genus Microbotryum; species Microbotryum lychnidis-dioicae. Next base: position 1,276,689 of record CDLV01000004.1, on the reverse strand, counting down.
TCATATAGAAAAAAATGCACATTCAAAGAGCGAGATTCGAGGCTTGTGGTAACTGGACGCAGAGACGAGTAGTGTTCGTAGGTAGCTGTGGTATCTGTCTCGTGTCCTTGCGAGTCAGGCAGAACGCAGCGCCCGGCGTACGGAGACAAAATTCACTCAACTCTCCAAAGCCGCTTGCACAGTGATTTTTAGCGAGAGGTGATGTCATGTTGCAGCGGAGCTCGAGAAACCGAAAGGGACCGTGTCGTAACTAACAACTCGGTCACTATTGAAATGTATCAAAGTAAGAAAGAGACATTTAAAGGGTAAATAGGGAAGGTGGGCGGGAAGCTTAAAGGACCGAGAGATCGCTTTGCGAGGCGTAGCGCGGACGCGAGGCACTCGCAGAGAGGTTGAGGGCTCTGAGGAACTCACGGAGAGACCTAGGACGCTGAGCGCTCCGGAGAGGCTAGGAAATACGCTGAGCGCTCCGGAGAGGCTAGGAAAATACGCTGAGCGCTCCTGAGAGGCTAGGATCGGCTGATGTCTGTTGAGCTTTAGCGGTAAGAGTTCCACGCTCAATGTTCAAGCGCGCATCCGTGCATCCAGTCCCTGACTTAGCGTCAGCTTTCCTAGCCTCCCCGGAGTGCTCAGAGCCTAGCCCTCCCCGCAAGCGGCTCAGCGTACTTTCCTAGCCTCTCCGGAGCGCTCAGCATCCCTAGGCCTCTCCATGAGTCCTCAGAGTTTTTCCACCCCTCAAGTGTATTTGCGTCCGCGCCGCTTACTCCATCTCGGTTCCGCACCGTCGACGCTCTCTGTTGCCAGCCCGCTGCTCCAGCACTGCCACCCTCTACCAAGGGTCAGTTAGCCACCACCTTAGGATCCTCATCCAAGCAATCCGTTGCTCACGCGAAGCCCCCCTCGCACAGGATTTACAGCAGCCGCTGCCTCCAGAAAGCCCTCGACGCCCGCAGGCCCTGCCACGCGCTCGAGGTAAGTGTCCAGATTACGCTCGGCTAGTTGTACGACGTACTCATTGTTCACTTGCATCACAGCAGTCTCCGCACAAGCTTTTGTACGAAACTGCCCTTCCTACCGGAACGCCCTAGTTGGACGATCCAAGCTGACGCCTAGCATTCTCTAGGGCGGGCTAGCGGGCGCGCGCCCAAATCCGCAGGCGCCAGGGCGCCAAGGCAGTTGCGCGCGTCTAAGTCCTCACCGCAGGGGGGGCGGGCTAGCGGGTGTGCGCAACGACCGAGGCGCCCCTGTTGTGCTGAGAGTGGACTCTTCACACACACACACCCCCCTCCACGCGAATGCAAGGAAGACCCAAGCCGTGGGTGTCGAGTGCGAAGGCCGAGGGCGTAGCAGTGCATCAAGAATACCTTAGGGCCGAGAGCTTTGGTGAAGATGTCGGCCACCATGTCGCTAGTTCCACATGCGAGAGTGAGATGTCGCCCCAATTCACCCTGTCCCGAACGAAGTGCTTGCGCAAGCGTATGTGTTAAGTGCGGGAGAGGGAGGGAGGATCGTGTCAAGCGTTTCCGTGATGAGGCTTCTCAAAGCGATAGGAAGCGCTTCTGGAGATGGCTTCATGACCGGTTCGCGTCTGCTGTGGAGCAGGATACCCACTGGCGGCTCATGTACAATGTGACGCCAATGCGCAAGAGGCAGCATACTCATGCCTCTTTGCCGACGTGTCTGTTCTGCGGCAATGATGTAGCGGTCATCAAGACGGTGTCGCACTACTTTTTTGAGTGCGCGTATTCAACCAGCTTCTGGGGCGGGATGCTTCGCATTCTGTTTGACAAGCTGGGCATCGATGATACCGACGTCAATCCGTCGACGTTCACTCCAGAGCAGCTGACTATGGGGCTCCCCCTTTTGCGGGATTGTGGGAGAACGACCTCGAGATGGATGTGGGTTTGGCTGGCTTGCGCGATCGGCTTCCAGCGGCTGCACCTGCTCCGCTGGCGCGTTCATCAGCGGTTTGAGCTGGACAAGGTCGTGGCCCCTCCCTCGCTCCCCGGTGCACTCAGAGTGTTCAAGCGAGATTTTCTCTCTCGAGTGGGTTTTGTGCCTGGGGCTCAAGATTGGGAGGTGTGATGACCGAGTTAAGTCCTTCCTTCTTTTTCGGAGGTCAACTCCTCTTTTAGAAGCTGACTGTCTTGGAACTTGTTGCGCAGTGGAAGGCTGCGCACCTCTCCCTCTCTCTCTCTACTTTGCGCAGTAGCGGTTTTTTGTTCTTGGATGGATCGGCAAGCCAGGTCGATTGTCTTTGCGTTGGAGGCTTTGTGAAGTTTTTCCCTCTCCTTTCCCCCCCTTGTTCCCTTCCCTTCCTCTTCTCGTTCCTGTTGCTCGGTTGTTGACTACACTTCAGCCACTTCTCCTTTTACTCCTAAGCCGTGTGTTGGATTCCGTTGAATGGTTCGTTCGTTCGCGTTGGTCAAGATCTACCGCATGGCTCGGGAAGGAAGTTCACTCGTTTCTGGTCAATATCCTTGCGTCAACGCGAGGCTCGTTTCGTTGTACTGGATCGCTTTTCTCTCGGCCTCGATGGCTCAACAGCTAGCACTCGAGATTTAGCCAAGGGAGGACATCAGGTGCTGTCGGGGTGACGAGTAGCTGGGGCTTGGCTGCGACCTGTTAGTCCCTGGGGACCTCTACCTCCGGCTTTGACCCCCTCCCTTGGCCCCTCGGGTGTGTCCCACTCCTCTCTGTCTTAGTACATAAATTTGAACATAAATTTTATCACGATTTAATGCAATCCATTTATTTGTTGATTCCTGGTTCTCCGTATCCCCAGTCGTGAATTTCTGTATACTCTCCCCCTTCTTTCTCTAGGCGCTCTTGCCTGGTTTTCGAGTATCTTTGCTCCCGCTCTTGGGACGTGAAGCGGCAGCAGTACTCACCGCCCGTTGGAGTCCGCGTTAGGTGCTTGGCGGGTTTTGATCTGCGCAGTGCTGTTTCTGCGCAGGGGTTTGACTTTCACCCAACTGCTTGCCGTCGTTGCTTTATAACCTCATTTAGCTCTTTTTGTAGCGGTCCCAGCCAACCCGAAGGATAGCAATTTATGAGCCCCAGTCAAAAAAAAAAAAAAAAAAAACTACACTTCACTTCACTTCACTTCGAAATCGCCCTACCGCAGTCTTCGATACTCGAGTTAACAAGTGATACACCGACAAGATGTCTGCAGGAGACCCTGGGTCCCCACCGCCGGCACCGCCACCAGCGTCCAGCCACCCGGCGACCAGATCCCGATAAGCTCGAAGAAGATGCAAGTCACGGGCCCCACCACCGCCGCACCCAACTATGCCGCCGCTGCGAGTCACGCGACTCAGTCACCTGAACAACAGCAACAACAACAACAGCGTGCCAAGGCTCTGGGCAGCCTCCTACAAGCCATGGGTGCTGTACCCGGAAGCCGCATGGATCGCTGGGTCCAGGCCATCTACTTCACCGAACTCTACCCTGTCGCCACCGCCACATTGCTGAAATTCTCGGCCTTGAACGCAAACCGATCTGTCGAGAACATCTTTGATTACGTCCTTGAAGTGCAGGACTTGTCAGGCAAGGGACATTCATGCCAACCTGTGCAGGTTCTGCGCATTATCAGCGTGGACAACGCCTCGGCCTTTGCCCACGTTGCCGGAGACTACTCAGCTTTCCTACACTTCAATGACAACTCCCTATTCAAATGCCCAAACATGACCTTGAAAGAGATTCTACCTTCGAGAATCGGCCTTCCCACTCGAGGCATCCCGGTCACCGCCCTTTGCCATGACTATGAGAAGGAGGCGGCTTGCGGTAGGTGCCACTTTGTTGGTCACGTGGGAACCTGCGGACTGGATCAGGAGAGCAAGCGAAAGGAGGCTCACAACAGCAACACCAATGCCAACAACACCAACATTGTGGAGGCCGAGGCCCCCATTCCTGTGCCGGTTGTTAACAGGATCGCATCACAGAATCGCTTCACCGGGCTCGAGGTTGAGGAGGGACAGGAGGAAGTGGTAACTGGCCAGAGCGGACAGGGGCCAGAGGAATTGGGGGAGGAGGACGCTGGTGATAAGGCGGACTCCGAGGACTCCGAGGACTCGGAGATGGAATCAGAGGCGACCGCGAAAACGGAGGTCATCAAACTCAAGAGCAAGGACGAGTCGGTTTTAGAGGACCGCGGAGGATCCGATGGAGAGGTGATTGATGAGGATGAGGTGATGGCGGATGGAAGGGGCGAAACAGAAGGCAAGGTGGCGACGGAGATGGAGGAAAGGGAGGTGGCGACAGAGATGGAGGAAGAGGAGGTGGCAACGGAGGTGGACGATGTGGACGAGGCAGGGGGAGCAACGAAAGCGGAGAACGCGGAAGCGACGGACTTAGGGGAGACGAACAGGCTGGACAATGACGACGACAGCGACACAACAGCAACCGCCGCCACCGCTTCCCGCGAATCGACACCCCACGAACCAACCCCACCTTTGTCACCCAAAACTCTCGCCAAGTCGCTTTGTGAGGGGGAGGAGTGGGACAGGATCAGAGCTAACTGGGTTGAGCAGGCACGACTCGAGCGGGACCAAAGCTTTGAGAGGAGGCTCGATGCTGAAACCCCTTTGGTGCGTCACAACTTTGCCACGTGGGATGAGGACGGTGAGATACGTTCCATCAATATAAGGGGGACCGCTGCGAAGTTCAAAAAGCCGGTAATGAAGAGGTCGCAGACTGCGGCGGACCTCAGTGACCCGAGTGATGAACCGACCGACACCAAGCGAGTGATCATCAAAGGGAAGAGCCGCGTCGTTGTCAAGGATGGAACAGAGGGGCGGAGGGTGACGAGGTCGATGTCAGCGGCGGCGGCGATGCCGGTTGGCGTGACAAAAGTGGACCGAGGGAAAGCAAAGGGGGTAGCCAAGGAGAAAAGATGGTCCGACCACGAGCCCGAGGACGATGTCCTGCCCGCCCTCCCCCTCTTTGAGGACGTCATCACCGCCAAGAGCGCTTCGACCTCAACTACCCATTAATGATTAAGCACACCATCATCACCTGGAACGTGAGGAGGGGCATGGGGGTCCCTGAGAAACGATGTGACATTTACAACTACCTATCCCTTTTCAAAGCATTGGCCATTCTCATACAAGAGCACTTCATCAGACCGCACCTCTGGCAACTCATCAAGGACGAGTACGAGGGCAAGCTCTTCATCAACCAACATTGTCTGACTCTAATTCCGGCTGACTCCCCCTGATCGACGCCGAGCTCTTGCGCACCCACTCGGCACTCGACGGCCGGCTCCTCGTCACGTCCTTTCGTCTGCGGGGCGACATCAAAATTCTAGAAATCAACAACGTTTACGCGCCTGTTGACCCAAAGCAACGAGCGAAATTCTTTGACAAACTCTTATTTCACAAAACACAGAAATCCCACCTCCGACTCCTTGGCGGTGATCTCAACGACTGCCCGCGCCCAGGAGTCGATCGGCGGAACCAAAGTCGGCGCGGCCACCACTGGCCAATCCTGATCGGCAAGCTCGACTCGGCCTACACGGACTGCATCCGCTACAAACACCCCATCACCCCATCCTTCACTCGACCTAATCCCAATCGCAAGCGACCCAACTCCTTCTCCCGGCTTGACTACTTTCTCCTGCAACGGACACACCAAAAAAGACTCGATCAGGCCTCGACAATCTACGACTATCCCAAGGAGCTTTCCGATCACCGACCGGTCTTGATTGTGCTGGCTCTCTCAGACGATCCTGATGCGACCCTCCCACAGCTCAGCCTACCTACCACATCAAACCAACTACATCGAATCAACACCACAACATTTAAGACGGTGGAATTCCAGCGGATGATGGAAGGATGGTTGGAAGGGGCAAGCGGGGAGGAACCGGTGGGGAAGCTCGAGGTCATTCTGAAGGCGTGCAGGGATAGGGGTGGGGAGATGGCGAGGAGGTTGCATCGGGAGCGGACGGAACGGATGGAGTATTTGGTGGGGAGGGTGCAGGATCTGGAGGCGATACCGGAATGGGGGGAGGCGGAAACGGCAGAATGGACAAGGACGTCCGAGGAACTCAAGCGGGCGGTCGAGGAGCGCGCGCGCCTACTCCGGATCCGAGCCCACGTACCCGAGATCGCCTCCGAGGAACGACTGTCGCGGCCGGTCCACGCCAAGCTTGCGGCGCGGAACTCGGACTCCAAGATCACAGCACTGCGCTTGAGCAACGGAGAGCTAACGCATGACATTGATGTCGCTCTTGACCACACGCAGGCGCATTTCCAGCGCCTCTACCACATCGAGCCTCGTGACCCGGACCGCGTCGACCGACTTCGGGACGAATTCCTCGCGCCGATCAGGGCGGCGCGGACTTGCGACGACCCGCGCTCGGATCCTCTCTTTCTGCGCCGACTCTCGGAATCGCAGATCGACTTACTCCAGCGACCAATCACCGAGGACGAGGTCGTGGCCGCGATCGGGACGACGCACCCGGGGCGATCGCCGGGACCGTCGGGCGTGCCCTACAAACTCTACCAGACCGCACCCAAGGCGTGGGCCAAGGTGCTGACCAAGGCCTACAACGCGATGATAGAGCGAGGCTCACTCTCTCCCAAGCAGGGCCAAGGACTCGTGCGCCTCATCTTCAAGCGACACAAGAAGAATGCCGATCGCGCCGAACTTTCGTCGTACCGGCCGATCACCCTGCGCGAGTGCGATTACAAGATCTTTACCAAGGTCTATGTCGCCCGCTTGAACCAGATTCTACCGGATCTCCTCCCGCCGCAGCAGCACGGATTCGTCAAGGACCGCCGATCGGCTGACGCTGCACTACACCTTCGTCTCCTGATCGAGGAAGTTGGCGCGCGCAGGACCGAGTTCCCCGCGGCCGCACTCTTATCTCTTGACCAATCGTCCGCCTACGACCTCGTCGAGCATGACTGGATCTTCGCCATCTTTGACGCTCTGGGCGCTCCTGCCACCTTTCTTCGCGTGCTGAAGATGCTCTACTCGGGTGACTCGACCTCGGCCCGCTACATCATCAATGGGTTCTTGACGGCGCCGGTACGACTGACGTGTGGGCTCGGCCAAGGGGACCCGGCGTCGTCTTCGGTCTGGGACATCGTGTTTCAGCCGTTTCTGGATGCTCTACACCGTCGAAACATTGCGCTGAATCTGTCCATACCTGCACTTCATTCGTACCCACAGAGCCGCGCCATTACATCACTTGCTTTTGCCAATGACGTTGTCGTCGCCGTCGCGGGCGTGGAGTCACTCAACTTGCTCGATGATCTGGCGCTCGACTGGAGGCATGCAACAAATGGCCGGCTCAACACGGACAAGACGGTCGTCCTACCGATCGGACGCCGCTGGGACCCGGGGTAACGCCCGCTCGTTGTCAAGGCCGCAGGCGAGTCGCTCGAGTGGATTGGCCTCCCCTTCGACCCAAGCGGCGACACCGAACTCGCCTACGCGAATCTCATCGAACGCCTCGAGGCGACGCTGGAAGGGGTTCAGCATCGCTGGCTCACACACCACACCCGTGCCTTTTACGTCAATCGGTACGCCATCCCCAAGATCCTGCACTTCCTTGCAGCCGACATCCCGCCGCCCGAAGTCGTCAAGAAGCTCGATGACATGCTCATCGATTTCGTCCGTGGGGGCAAGGGCAAGACCAGCTACGGCAGAGATATTGTGTTCACAGCCAAGCTCAAGGGGAGACTCGGGTGATCAGGATGCAGGACGTCGTGGACGCGGTTGCGGCACGGATCTGGGACGTTCTTCTCGGCGGTTCGGGCGCAATCTGGCAAGGACTTGCGCGCGCAGCACTCCAGCGAGCTCAGTCCGACCTCGACCTGGCCACCGATCTCTGGCCACATCCATCCACTCCCATCCCCAGCGATCTCCATCCCCGATGGCGAGCAGCATTGGGGTTCCGAAACAGCAAGACGCGCAGGTCAACCCGAGGACCTTGACCACTACGAACCTGCTCGCGCTTCCCACCTTGCTCGGCAGCCTCCACACCCCCATCAGAGGGAGACAGACCATTGACGCGGTTCATATACCTGACTACCTTCATCTCCAGGGCTACCCAAAGGTGGCGGATCTCTACCGGCGCGAGTTGTATGCGGGTGGGGGGTTTCACCTTTGGACGCCGCCGGCGGATGTGCTCGGCGACAACAGCGAGTACAATCGACGCGGGCTCCCGCAGCGACTGGCAATCGCGGCCTGGTACCGGTTCACTGTCGATCGACACAAGAACACGCCCTTGGCGGTGGCGGTGGCGGCGGGACGGCTCAACGTGCCCCCGGATCGGCACCAGCGCACCGCTCGAGGCAATTCTCCCCAAGCCCGTGGCCTGCTTCGCAATGGAGCAGCGCCTTCCGTACCTGGTGCTTCCACAGCAGGCGAGCCAGTACAAGCTGCTGAAAATGGCTTGACCGTACACCATCCGTCGCATCCGCCGGGTCCTGAACGCGAAGGCCTTTACCAACACGCTCGGGCTCAAGGGACCACCGTAGCCGGACGACCTCAGGAGCTTTTCGAAGGCGGTCAACTCGAAGGCACTGACGGCAAGGGAGAGGGAAGTTTGGTTCAAGCTGATTCTCTGCTTCACCCCGACGCGCAAGCTGCAACACCAACAAAATCACAACACTTCTCCTGCGTGCCTCGTCTGCGAAGCGGCGGTGGACAACACCGCCCACTACTTTTTTGGCTGTGTTGACTCGTGGAACATCTGGATCGCGGCAAGGGGCGTGCTCTGCGACGCACTCGGGTGCGATACGATTGAGGACGCCCAGTACACGACACTGCAACGGCTCTTTGGCCTGCCCAAGCTCAAGGCCAAGCTCAGCGAACAGGAAGGGGCGGGCAGGACGATCGAGATCTTCACGGGGATAGTTTTGGAGATGATCAGCAGTGGAAGATGGAGGATGCAGAAGCACGGGACGAGGATGGAAAGCGTGGAGAGAAGGAGAGTGGTACTGGAGGAGAGGATGAAGTTGAGGGCGGGAGGAGCAAGGGGCGGGCGAGGGCAGTAGAGGCTGGGTTCGATTTCCCCCCCACCACACCCCACACACACACACCATCACGCTTCATCTTCCAACAAAAAACTGTATACTAAATATCTTGCTTTCATCTTTCATCTATTACAGGTCTGCCTTCGTCGCTCATGGACCGGCTCGCGATTTGAGATTGACTCGACGGTGACTCGCGCTCTTTGGCTTCGGGGTTCTGAGTCAAGGGAGGGATCAGCAGACACAGGCAGAAAGTCGACTTTGAGGGGCCAGGGACTGCTGAGGTGGAGGTTTTGAGGGGCCTCCACCGCGTCTTGTTGTGACCGAGCATAGACTTGGGACTTTGCGGGTCAGAGTAGCTGCGCAGTCGCTCTCCTGTTTTTGTCTCGACCGAGTTGGGAAGTGGGTGTGGGGTGGGCCTCTTGTCGTTAGTAAATCGTTTTGTTACTCTTTCTCTCTCCTTCTCTCTCTCATTCGTCTCCTGGGGGGAGCAACCGCTTGGCTGGGGCACTTGAATCCCAAGTATCGGATTGGTGGACACCGGCCCGTTTCTCGCATCTTGCGGGCGGTTTGTGTTATCATCGTCGACTTCCATCTAGTTTTTCCGTAGGCCAATCAGGGGAACATGAATTGGGGGCAATATGATGAACAAGTTCTACAAAAAAAAAAAAAAAGCCATGGCGGGCGGACTGGTGCACGGTCACATTGACTTTTACTAGTCGTACGTCGCTTTCTGCCTTGTAAGTCGGTCGCAGAATGCAAAGACTTTGGATTGGTCACGCCGAACGCCAAATATTGAAGTGTTGGGGTGTGGTTCGTGATCTGGGCGAGATTCAGTGAGCACGCTCGGAGCCTTGACCCCATCGCTTCTGGTATGAAAAGCGTGCACACGGCCTCGGTCCCAACAAATCAAGTAGTAGGACCTACCGAAGCTTGCTTCTGTAGGGTAGTGATTTGTTTTTCTTGTTGAAAATCACCGGAGGCTCGCGTGCAACACAGGCTGGGTGACCTAAGCGAAGCGGCAGCAGCGGAGGACTCGACGCAACGGAGAAAGCCGGCGGGCATCTGCGACAGGGGTCTTCAGTCTCGGTGCCGAATATAGGCCACAACCCGTACCTTGATGCAGTCCTCTGCGCCGTTGGCCTCGGCCCCAAAGCCCACCAATGGTACCGAGCGACCTAGACCAACCAATCTGCCTCGATCTTCCTCAACGGTTGGCTCTCTGCCACTTTCGACATCCTGTCGGGCGTTCGGCAAGGTAATCCTTTGGCTCCGTCTCTCTTCGTCCTGGCAATCGAAATTTTTGCCTGTCAGATTCGATTGAGAGTCAAGGGCATTGATATTGCGGGCCTCCAAAACGTTCGCGAACTCCTTTTTGCCGACGACGCTTGCTGCGCACTCCACAACCTCTCGGACCTCGAACACCTCAATCGGGCGATCGAGCTTTACGAACGGGCAAGTGCCAGCAAGCTCAGCAACGTCAAATCCTTCCTCTACCCCCTTGGAGATTTTCGGGATCGGTCGAGCGCCCCAGATCTCGGGACCTGGCGTCTCAGCGATTCGCAGTTTCGCTACCTTGGTATTCAGGTCGGGGTGGAGATCGCCGAGGATGCGGGCTGGGAAGATGTCAAGGCCTCGACCATCGCTCGGATACGCTCGATTCCGATGTACGATCTCCCATATGCAGCCAAGTGTTCGATCATCAACATCTACTGCTACACAAAGATCTTGTACTACAGCCGATTCCTTCCCGCCCCCAAGAGCGTTGTCAAGGAGATCGAGGAGGCCGCCATGCTCGCCATTCACGGTCGAGCTTCGGATGGTACTCAGCGACGTCCGAAGGTCTCCCGGTCGCGCCTCTGCACCCCTCTTGATCACGGCGGCTTCGGCTTGATTGATCTGCCTCGACGTCTAGCGATCGATCACGCGAAGTGGGTCTTCCAGCTCCGGGCCCCGGACGGCTGCTTCACACGCCACCTCTTCGACATCCGCATCCGCCTCCAGGCACCGAACGAACCAACCCCTTTCACCTTGTCCAGACCGGCCCCCAACCAGCATCGTCGCCCTTGGATCTGGATCTGGTGGGCTTACTTTTGCCATCCTCCCCCAAAGTGGGACCATGCGGTGAGAAAAACGACAAAACTTCTTCCTGCTCGTTGGGTCCGATACTTCGAAGCCTGGGCTTCGGTGACCACTCTCAATCCCCCGGAACTCTCCAAGAGCCGGAACTTCGAGCAATGGCGACGCACGTACTCTACTTCCCAGCGGGCCACAGAATACGACTCTCGGTCAACCCGACGCTTTTTCGAGGGCCCGATGGTGAGGTGATGACCCCGTCTTCGTTTGTGAACGCGTCCAAACACCACCAAGTCTTCATCTTCCCTCCTATCTCCCCCAAGGGACACCAGAAGGTACTCGATCTGCCTGAACAACGTTGGAACGCTTGGTGGAAGGCTTTGCGCAAGGTTCGCCAGGTTCACTCGAACGCCGAGGATACCGGCCACCTTCTCTCCCTGGGGTCCCTCCATCCGGGAAGCCAAGTCGCCTCCCCAACCAGCCCGCACCCCAACAATCGATCTGCCTCCTGTGTGATGTGCCTCTCGGAAGCACCCGAGTGCCTGGCCCACCTTGCGGTCGGCTGCCCATTTGCCCGGCGTCTCTGGTCTGCTCTGTCCCCGACCCCCCACCAGTCTTTGTTGACTTTGTATGCCCGGCCGTGTTTTGCTCGGAACGCCAACTTGTCGAACTACGAGTCCTCTTCTTTCACTTGATCTGGAAGCTCTGTCGCCGTCGCCGATTCTCGTCGGATCCTTTGGAACCGATCACCGAAACGGAGTTCAAGGGGCTTCGAGCCTCTATTCAGGAGTCCAAGGGTCGCCTAGTGTCTCTGTAAGACACCAAAGGGGGTTTAGTGGGTATGGTTGATCCTGGTTCAGGGTCAATGAGTCCTACACTACTGGCTTCTGCCAGTGTGCGTAACAACACTCCCTCCGACTTTTCCGAAGATTTCTAGGTATTAATATAATTATGCTGTTAATGAAGTCTATCAAAAAAATAAAAAATCTGCGGCTTGTGAGCCTGGCGCGCATCTCGTGTTTCTGCACCCGCCTCATTCACCCCAACACACCCGGTCATGTCGGTCAACGTATTCGGTGCAGAGGTACGTTGCTTGTGCAGCTACGTTACACCTCTTGGCTGCTCTCGTGTGACTGACCTGTCTCTGATTACGTCGCACCGTCGTCGTGCTCGTGCTCGTCTCGACTCTCGATCCTTTTCCCGACCCGACCCGACCCGACCCGACCCAGGCAACACAAGAGCGCGCAGAGAATGTAAGCCCCACCCACCCTCTCGTACCCAGCACTTTGACCTCGACATCATACCACGACCCACAACTCGGAAACGACTGTCAGCATTCGCCTCGACCTTCTTTTCGCGGGGCAGTCTCGGTGGAGCAGTGTGGTGTGGTGCGACGTGATACCGACCGAATGCAATAACAACTCCAAGCCGGCACTACGATGACTGCGAAACCACCACCACCCGACCACTTGCACCGCATCAGATCACGTCTGGCTTTCGGACTGTTTCTGGTGCGAAACTACACGTGCTGCGACCCGACCCCGACCCACGCTCCTCCACCCGGTCGCACCACCGATACACCACGACCCATGCCCACATCAACCAAATCAAACCATGCACATCTCAGCTACGGAAGGCTGACCTCGCTCTTTCTCCTCTTCGCCGTTCCAACACAGGCGCGTCTCTCGTCCTTCGTTGGCGCCCTCGCCCTCGGCGACCTCGTCAAATCCACCCTCGGACCCAAAGGCATGAACAAGATTTTGCATTCAACCTCGACCGGCGAAATCACCGTCACCAACGATGGTGCGACAATCCTCAAATCGATCGCATTGGACAATCCCGCCGCAAAGATCCTCGTCAACATCTCCAAGGTCCAGGACGACGAGGTTGGAGATGGTGCGTTGCGCTCAGCCAACACGGGAAGGATATAGATGGATGTTGAGACCAAGTCGACTTTATCTTTGGAACAGGCACGACAAGTGTTACCGTCCTGGCCGCCGAATTGCTGAGGGAGGCAGAGAAGCTGGTCACCCTGCAGAGGGTGCACCCGCAGACGTAAGTGTCCAGATCGTCATCGGATGCGAGAGGACGGTCCTGATAATGCGTCACCTTTCATCTCATAGTGTCATCGAAGGTTTCCGAATCGCTTCCAAATCTGCTCTCGAAGCTCTTGAGAAGAGTGCAGTTGACCATGGGTCAGTCGGGACGAGAGCCAGAACGAGGCTGAGGAACTGACTCCCTCTCGGTTCTTCCCTTGCGCGATCACAGTAAAGATCCCGTCGCCTTCCGAGAAGATTTGATTGCGATCGCCAAAACGACCCTCTCCTCCAAAGTTCTCGCTGCGGACAAAGACTACTTTGCCGAGTTGGCCGTCTCGGCCGTGCTCCGACTGAAGGTAGTTTCAAATCACTTTGGTCACTCCAAATTCGCCTACTCACTCTGGTGACGATTTCTACACAGGGCTCCACGGACTTGGAGCACATTCAAATCATCAAAAAGCAAGGCGGAAAGTTGACCGACTCGTACCTCGACGAAGGCTTCATCCTCGACAAGAAGATCGGCGTCAACTGCCCGCACAAGATCGAGAACGCCAAGATCCTGATCGCCAACACCCCGATGGACACGGACAAGATCAAGATCTTTGGCGCGCGCGTCAAAGTCGATTCGACTGGCAAGTTGGCCGAGTTGGAACGTGCGGAAAGAGAGAAGATGAAGGTCAAGGTCGCTAAGATCAAGGCCTCGGGCGTGACCTGCTTCGTGAACCGACAGTTGATCTACAACTACCCCGAATCCCTCTTCGCCGAGGCAGGGATCATGTCGATCGAGCATGCGGACTTTGAAGGCGTTGAGCGGTTGGCGTTGGTCACGGGGGGTGAGATTGCGAGTACGTTCGATAACCCGTCCGGTGTAAAGTTGGGCAAGTGTGGAACGATCGAGGAGATCATGATCGGCGAAGACAAGGTTTGTACCCGTTCTCGTCGCGCGGCTGCGTCATTCGTTTGCTCCGCATACTTATCTCTGTACCTGCTCGTGGCAGCTCATCAAATTCTCTGGCGTTGCCGCGGGTGAAGCGTGCACTGTAGTCCTTCGAGGTGCGACCTCGCAAATGGTTGAAGAAGCCGATCGATCGCTCCACGACGCGCTCTCGGTCCTCTCTCAAACGGTCAAGGAGACGCGAACGACCTTGGGTGGTGGTTGCGCCGAGATGATCATGGCCATCGCCGTTGACGAAAAGGCGAAAACGACCGAGGGCAAGAAGGCGCTCGCGGTCGAATCGTACGCCCGAGCTTTACGACAGATGCCGACGATCCTGGCCGACAATGCCGGATACGATTCTTCAGACCTGGTCGCCAGACTCCGAGCCGCGCACTACGAAGGCCGCAGTGACGCCGGTCTGGACATGGATCGTGGGATCGTCGGGTCCATGAAGGAATGCGGCGTGACGGAGAGTTACAAACTGAAGCGACAGGTCGTGCTTTCGGCGAGCGAAGCGACGGAAATGATCTTGAGGGTCGATGATATCTTGAGGGCCGGACCGAGGAGGAGAGAAGGTGGGCATTGAGGTGGGAGTTGAAGAAAAAAGGAGTAGATGGATGTTCCATTCCGTGACGTTGCAATGCGCTACATTATCTCATGATAACCTCGAGGCGGCCCTGCTCTGTATCCTTTCGAACTAGCGTTCGAGACGCCGATCTCGGCACACGCGAAGGAAACAAAGAGATTCTATGTTCTGCATGACGGTATTACACGGTCTCTATAGTTCTTCCCTAATCATTCCCCCCACCACACCCCCTTTCAGAACCTTGCCCATCTCTCCCACCCCTCGCCTCCATTCCCCAGATGCCCATATCTCCAAACTCAACAACAGCGTGTCCTCTGCTATCCGCTCCCACCCCGTACCGTACTTATGAACTCCATCCCGAAAGAAAGCGGGGATCCAAGGGTAAGCGAGCATGAAGTGACTGTTTCGCCACCCGGTCCCCCCGATCCGAGAGGTGAGTTCGAACGCTCGATCGACGCCTATCCAAAGCACGAACAAAACGCACGCGACACCGGTCCCCAACAAAGCCCCTACGATCACTTGAGCTTTGGTATGATGCCCCAAGCGAATACGGGACCAACACACGCTCGAAGCGCTGAATACGAACAAGCACGCCAGAGAAAGTCGAATCAAATTATCCCCCGAGATGAACTTGTCCGATCCGACCTTGACGATATGAACGTAGAAAGGGACGAGGGAGGAGATACGAGGGTGGAAAGGGAGTAAGAGGGAGGATAAGGTGAGGTAGGTGCCGAAGTAGGCTATGGAGGAGGAATGTGTCGAGGGCATGCCATACGTTGTTTCGTAGTGGAGGGCACCGTCCGGTCGAGGTTGGCGGATGAAACGTTTCAGCACTTTGGCTGTGGGGTGGGGTGGGAGGCAGAGAGATGGGGTACACCGGCAATCGGGGAGAAAAAGGCGAAAGTCAGCGTGGCTCTTAAAATCGAATCGGAAGAATCGAAAGCGAAAGGGTCGTACCCGAGAAAGCGGCGCACAATGTCCCTGCGCCGAACCAGAGCGCATGGGCCGTCCTCAGTTGAAGGATCAGTACAATCGTCAGAGTCGTGACGATGGACTGGGTATTTTGGAGCGCGCTGAGCCATATCTTTCTCACTCGTGCCAACGACATGGTGCCACGTGAGGTGATTGAAAACCTTGAGTAAGGCTGCGCAGGAGAGAACGGAGGTAGCTGGGATGAAGTGACGTCGCCAGGAACAAGTGGGGGGAAACGACGTCAAGTTCCGCGGTGCAAGCCCAGATGCGGAACCTAGCGGGTTCGAGTGCAATGCGTTCTCAACGAGTCCTGGAACGATAGGATGTGGTACGGGATGCAAGTGGCCTGGCAGATCCTTCGGCGGTCCGGTAAGAAGAAGACTGCCGGCCACTCGTGACGAGCTCCGCAGAACTCCGCGACTGGGCCTGACGCGCCTTCGCACTGGCCGATACTCTTCTAGACTGCTTCCCCAACATCTGAGTCCGTCTTTGTCTACAACTCCGCGACCTACTCACTGGTTTCCTCCAGATCGGCTCAAACCCTTCCCGCCATGCAACGGACACCTCGATGCTTCGCCCTCGCCTCGGCGGGGACCACTCGTTCGCTCGTGTCACTCCAGAGACCGTTCTCAAGCGTGCCTCCGCTGCAGTCCAAAGCGTCGAAATCGAGGAGTAAGAAGACCAAGCTTCTCGTACGACAACCTACCGCTGTCAAAATTGCAGCCGCCCCCGGAAGCGTCGCGGGCCCGAGCAACAAGGGCAAAGCAAGTACTGCCCCCAGAGGTCTGCTCGAGGAGGAAGAAAAACCTTCCCAGCCTATCCACCGAGCACCCGAGGTCATCACCACATCAAGCGTGAAC
This sequence comes from Microbotryum lychnidis-dioicae p1A1 Lamole, assembly GCA_001244265.2. Lineage (NCBI taxonomy): Eukaryota > Fungi > Basidiomycota > Microbotryomycetes > Microbotryales > Microbotryaceae > Microbotryum > Microbotryum lychnidis-dioicae. The sequence continues at coordinate 1,260,235 of CDLV01000004.1, read as the reverse complement.
GGTGCATCGGCCAAAGAGGTCATCTTAGACCACCTGGAGGTGGTGGATGCCAAGCAATCAAGTAAGTCGAATCCCTTCTTTCGCGCCTTCTTTCCTCCCCGGCAAAGAAAATGCAGTATTTTATGATATGCTCACACTCGCATGTCATTACAACCATCGTATGTCCAGCTGTTTCATCCTCACACGATGAACTACACCAAAGCCAAGAAGAAGAAGGGACGATTTATACCTCTCCACCGCCGTTCAACGTACCTCTCCTCATGTCGGCCTGTTTTGCCTTTAGTGTGTTCAGCCTCAGCGGCGCCGACATCGCTCGCAGGGGATACGCTTCTTATGACGAGGACAAGGAAGCATACGAGCTGGCTTCACCTTGGAAGAGGTATACTTTTGCGGGCGGCTTCGTGTGCGTTTCGGTTGGGTTGGTGCTGTGGGGTACACTGGCACCGGGGAGGTAGGTAATGACCCAGCTTCTCGTCTTTCCGTCGGAGAATCACCCTGACGCTTGTATTGGCTGGCAGAGTCATAACCAAACTCACGATACGAAGAGGTCCGACCACGGCGACGCCCAAAAGCTCAACACCGCTCGCCACTCGATATCCTCCTACGTCACTGGTCTCAATATACACACCCTTGACCCGACTTCCCATCATGGGCGGTAGACCGCGACAAGTTGAACTCCACCGATTCGTCCTTCTGGGTCCTTTAGCGCAAGGACCCAAGAGCTGGCATCCAACACATCACTCTCCCATAGGGACAGCCCAGAATAAGAGAAACAACGTAAGTACTCCCTACTGCCCTGTCCTCCATCTGTCTTGACATTAACCATCACCGCAATCGGCGTCTCCAGCCCGTCTCGCGAGCCCTCGCGAATCTCTCCGATCTCCTCATCGCGCCTTCCAAGCCGACCTCTCCCTCCTACCGATGGAAGAACAAGGGCACGCTGTCTCACGTGCCCCTACTGGTACAAGGCGACCGTTTCTCTTATACACTGGGCAAACGAAGGGCCGGGAAGCAGGGCGATCACGCAGGCGCTTGGTGTGAGGACTGGGAAGGCTTCGAGAAAGCCCTCTTGGGTAAGGAATGATTCGGTTGAGACTGGTGTTTTGAAGTTCAGGGCGTGATGCGGAATGTGATACCTACGGTTGTTGGTGATGCACAAGAGCTCTCTCACGGTAGCGGATTAATGACGTGGTCGACAACGGGAACCGAGTCGCTCGACGTTAGGGATACCGGGACACCGCGGCGCTCGAGTCTCAACGGAGTCTCATATGAATGTATTTGACCTAGGTTTTCAAAGGGCTTGGTGCACCCACCGTCTTGGAAGAGTAGACCCATTTTGCAATGGATTGAAGAAGGACAACCACCAGGAACTACTCCCACCCGACGTAGGCCCAGTAGCGCTCGGGGGAGGCACGACCTCTTCGTCAATAAGGGTAGGAACCGAGCTAAGCTGAGGCCCACATGCGCGACTTCAGGTTTTCTCGTGCGGGTCTTATACCCTGATCGTTTGATTTGGCATATGATCGAAGCACGAGAAAAAAGAAAAAAGAAAAAAGGGAGACAAAAATCCTGCGCTTGCCGGCGCGCCCCGATTACCTACCCGTTTTTCTTGGCGCACAGTTGGTCGGCCGACGGGAGGCGTATTCGCCGAGCAAAGGGGCCTAGGCGTTCGCCTCTCGCTCTGGTCTGATGATGGGTCCAAGGCTACATCATCTGCCTTCGGTATTGTAGCACTGACTGAGCGTTACACGACACAGCCTGGGCTACCTGCGTTAGAACCATCGCTCCGCTTCAGTGCAAAATGCTGTATCGACCCAACTGTCTCCAGACTTGTAGAACTCAGAATCGCGATCCCGAAGCAGAATGATCCGCAGTTGAAGGTCGAAGCTGAAGCCGAACCCGAGGTCAGTACCAAAGCTGAGGAGAGCCTACCGACTCCGCTAAGTGGCCTGATCAACCATGCAAGTATCTTATCTTCAACCCATGGTACCTTGGATCGCTTCTCGCTCAGATCGGCGATCTGAAATTACAGGGTAACTGAATCTTTCGCCCGACCGTCGTTTGTCAAAGCTCGGCAAGTTCCGCCGGTGTTTCACTCATATTGAGTCGCAAAGGCAGGTAGCAACTTGCTCTGCTGAGGGAAGATGGTGTCGATGAAAGGAACAGCGTTTTGGCTGAAGAGTAGAAGATCGTCGGGGAGGACCTTCTGGTGCGCCTTCAAGGGATCCTCCAGGCAAGATAGTCTGTGATAGCCGATCTTATCAGCCACGCCAGGCCCGGTTACGACTCGCACCCGATCTTCATTGTTAGTTATTTTTATGTTGATGGCCCTGCACACACACAAAATACATTTATGAAAGTGCCAGCTGATTCCTAGAGGTCTGGTTGGAGCGAATAGGTCTTGAAGCAAGTCGAAAGGAGCAAGAACTATTCACAGTCGAATTGGAAAACAAAAGAAAGCTTGGCTGAACTGAGAATTGAACCCAGGTCCACTCTATTAATCAGAGTTGCTCTGACCGCTGAGCTACTCAACCAGTGGGAATAGATGAATATGACGGTGCACCCGAGTCATACCGGCGGTGGTTCTACCACACATTGGTCAACTCGAAGGCACTGACGGCGAGGGAGAGGGAAGTTTGGTTCAAGCTGATTCTCCGCTTCACCCCGACGCGCAAGCTGCAACACCAACAGAATCACGACACTTCTCCCGCGTGCCTCGTCTGCGAGGCGCCGGTGGACAACACCGACCACTACTTTTTCGACTGCGTTGACTCTGGGAACGTTTGGCTCGCGGCAAGGAGCGTGCTCTGCGACGCACTGGGGCTCGACACGATCGACAACACGCATTACACGGCTGTTCAACGCATGTTCGGACTTCCGAAGCTCAAGGCCAGTCTACGTGATCAAGAAGGAGCGGGGAGGACGATCGAAATATTCACCGGGCTGGTCTTGGAGATGATCAGCAGCGGGAGGTGGGGGATGCAGAAGTGGGGGACGAAGATGGAGGGTGTTGTGAGGAGGAGGATCATCTTGGAGGAGAGGTTGAAGCTGAGGGCGGGAGGAGCTTGGGGAGGAGAGGGCAGTAGAGGCTGGGTTCAACTTTCCCCCACCACCACCACACACACACACCAAATTCTCGTGACATCATTTTCTCCTACTGTACACTAAATAGATCGCTTTCATCTTTCATTTGTTACAGGTTCACCGTTGCGGATCATGGACCATCTCGCGATTTGGCGTCGACTCGGTGTGGCTCGCGCTCTTCGGCTTCGGGGTTCTGAGTCAAGGGAGGGATCAGCGGACACAGGCAGAAAGTCGGCTTTGAGGGGCCAGGGACTGCCGATGGGGGAGGTTTTGAGGGACCTTCACCGCGTCTTGTTGTGACTCAGCAGAGACTTGGAGCGTCGAGGGTCGTGGTGGTTGCGCAGTCGTGCTCTTGTCTTCGTCTCGACCAAGTGGGAAGTGGCTGTGGGGTGGGCCTTCTGTCGTTAGTACATTTCTTTTCTTTCTTTTTTCTCTTCATCTCTCTTTCTCTCTCTCATTAGTCTCCTGGGGGGGAGCAACCGCTTGGCTAGGGCATTTGAATCCGAATCTCGGATTGGTGGACTTGGCTCGTTTCTCGCACTTTTGCGGGCGGTTTGTGTTATCATCGTTGACTTCCATCTAGTTTTTTCCGTAGGCCAAATAGGGGGAACATGAATTGGGGCAATATGATGAACAGTTTCTACAAAAAAACAAAACTCGAAACTTGTTGCGCAGTGGAAGGCTGCGCACCTCTCTTCCTTTCTTTTGCCCAGTGGCAATCTTTGTTTTTGGATGTTGGATTGGCAAGCAGGCCACCTTCCCCTTTTCCCTCCAAGCCGCTTGATGGATGTCGTCAAATGGAATGGTCGTTACGGCGTGGATCGGGAAGAAGGCTCATTCATTTTATTGGATCGTTTTTTTGCTCGACTTCCGACGGCTCAACAGCCAGCACTCGAGACTCAGCCAAGGAGGGCCATCGGGCGTTGTCGGGGTGACGAGTAGCTGGGGCTTGGCTGCGGCCTGTTAGTCTTTGGGGACCTCTATCCCTGGGTTCGACCCCTTTCTTGATCCCTCGGGTGTGTCCCCCCTCCTCCCCTCCTTTCCCCTTGTTTTAGTATTTTCCTTTCTCGGTGTTCCCGTTTGTGACTTTCTGTATACTCTCTTCCTTCTTTCTCTAGGCGCTCTTGCCTGGTTTTCGAGTATCTTCGCTCCCGCTCTTGGGACGTGAAGCGGCAGCAGTACTCACCGCCCGTTGGAGTCCGCGTTAGGTACTCGGCGGGCTTTGATCTGCGCAGCGCTCTTTGCGCGCAGGGGTTTGATTTTCACCCAGCTGCTTGTCGTTGTTGCTTTATTACCTCTTTTAGCTCTTTTTGTAGCGATTCTAGCCAACCCGAAGGATCGTAATTTATGAGCCCAGTTAAACAAAAAAAAAGGAGCCATGGTCACCGGCGAGGCACGTGACGCTGCGCTTACGACACCCCCTGCTCTCACTTGGCGATTGGCGAAGGCCCGCTTCGCAAAATCTCACAGGTTCCACCATAACATGGTCGAGCTTCGAATCAACGTCGGTGTTCAAGGAGTGCCTTCCATGGAAGCCATCATCAAATCGTTCCAATTACTAGTGCAGGACTTGTCAGGCAAGGGACATTTGTGCCAACTTGTGCAGGTTCTGCGCATTATCAGCGTGGACAATGCCTCGGCCTTTGCCCACGTTGCCGGAGACTACTCAGCTTTCCTACACTTCAATGACAACTCCCTATTCAAATGCCCAAACATGACCTTGAAAGAGATTCTACCTTCGAGAATCGGCCTTCCCACTCGAGGCATCCCGGTCACCGCCCTTTGCCATGACTATGAGAAGGAGGCAGCTTGCGGTAGGTGCCACTTTGTTGGTCGCGTGGGAACCTGCGGACTGGATCAGGAGAGCAAGCGAAAGGAGGCTCACAACGGCAACACCAACGCCAACAACACCAACATTGTGGAGGCCGAGGCCCCCATTCCTGTGCCGGTTGTTAACAGGATCGCATCACAGAATCACTTCACCGGGCTCGAGGTTGAGGAGGGACAGGAGGAAGTGGTAACTGGCCAGAGCGGACAGGGGCCAGAGGAATTGGGGGAGGAGGACGCTGGTGATAAGGCGGACTCCGAGGACTCCAAGGACTCGGAGATGGAATCAGAGGCGACCGCGAAAACGGAGGTCATCAAACTCAAGAGCAAGGACGAGTCGGTTTTAGAGGACCGCGGAGGATCCGATGGAGAGGTGATTGATGAGGATGAGGTGATGGCGGATGGAAGGGGCGAAACAGAAGGCAAGGTGGCGACGGAGATGGAGGAAAGGGAGGTGGCGACAGAGATGGAGGAAGAGGAGGTGGCAACGGAGGTGGACGATGTGGACGAGGCAGGGGGAGCAACGAAAGCGGAGAACGCGGAAGCGACGGACTTAGGGGAGACGAACAGGCTGGACAATGACGACGACAGCGACACAACAGCAACCGCCGCCACCGCTTCCCGCGAATCGACACCCACGAACCAACCCCACCTTTGTCACCCAAAACTCTCGCCAAGTCGCTTTGTGAGGGGAGGAGTGGGACAGGATCAGAGCTAACTGGGTTGAGCAGGCACGACTCGAGCGGGACCAAAGCTTTGAGAGGAGGCTCGATGCTGAAACCCCTTTGGTGCGTCACAACTTTGCCACGTGGGATGAGGACGGTGAGATACGTTCCATCAATATAAGGGGGACCGCTGCGAAGTTCAAAAAGCCGGTAATGAAGAGGTCGCAGACTGCGGCGGACCTCAGTGACCCGAGTGATGAACCGACCGACACCAAGCGAGTGATCATCAAAGGGAAGAGCCGCGTCGTTGTCAAGGATGGAACAGAGGGGCGGAGGGTGACGAGGTCGATGTCAGCGGCGGCGGCGATGCCGGTTGGCGTGACAAAAGTGGACCGAGGGAAAGCAAAGGGGTAGCCAAGGAGAAAAGATGGTCCGACCACGAGCCCGAGGACGATGTCCTGCCCGCCCTCCCCCTCTTTGAGGACGTCATCACCGCCAAGAGCGCTTCGACCTCAACTACCCATTAATGATTAAGCACACCATCATCACCTGGAACGTGAGGAGGGGCATGGGGGTCCCTGAGAAACGATGTGACATTTACAACTACCTATCCCTTTTCAAAGCATTGGCCATTCTCATACAAGAGCACTTCATCAGACCGCACCTCTGGCAACTCATCAAGGACGAGTACGAGGGCAAGCTCTTCATCAACCAACATTGTCTGACTCTAATTCCGGCTGACTCCCCCCTGATCGACGCCGAGCTCTTGCGCACCCACTCGGCACTCGACGGCCGGCTCCTCGTCACGTCCTTTCGTCTGCGGGGCGACATCAAAATTCTAGAAATCAACAACGTTTACGCGCCTGTTGACCCAAAGCAACGAGCGAAATTCTTTGACAAACTCTTATTTCACAAAACACAGAAATCCCACCTCCGACTCCTTGGCGGTGATCTCAACGACTGCCCGCGCCCAGGAGTCGATCGGCGGAACCAAAGTCGGCGCGGCCACCACTGGCCAATCCTGATCGGCAAGCTCGACTCGGCCTACACGGACTGCATCCGCTACAAACACCCCATCACCCCATCCTTCACTCGACCTAATCCCAATCGCAAGCGACCCAACTCCTTCTCCCGGCTTGACTACTTTCTCCTGCAACGGACACACCAAAAAAGACTCGATCAGGCCTCGACAATCTACGACTATCCCAAGGAGCTTTCCGATCACCGACCGGTCTTGATTGTGCTGGCTCTCTCAGACGATCCTGATGCGACCCTCCCACAGCTCAGCCTACCTACCACATCAAACCAACTACATCGAATCAACACCACAACATTTAAGACGGTGGAATTCCAGCGGATGATGGAAGGATGGTTGGAAGGGGCAAGCGGGGAGGAACCGGTGGGGAAGCTCGAGGTCATTCTGAAGGCGTGCAGGGATAGGGGTGGGGAGATGGCGAGGAGGTTGCATCGGGAGCGGACGGAACGGATGGAGTATTTGGTGGGGAGGGTGCAGGATCTGGAGGCGATACCGGAATGGGGGGAGGCGGAAACGGCAGAATGGACAAGGACGTCCGAGGAACTCAAGCGGGCGGTCGAGGAGCGCGCGCGCCTACTCCGGATCCGAGCCCACGTACCCGAGATCGCCTCCGAGGAACGACTGTCGCGGCCGGTCCACGCCAAGCTTGCGGCGCGGAACTCGGACTCCAAGATCACAGCACTGCGCTTGAGCAACGGAGAGCTAACGCATGACATTGATGTCGCTCTTGACCACACGTAGGCGCATTTCCAGCGCCTCTACCACATCGAGCCTCGTGACCCGGACCGCGTCGACCGACTTCGGGACGAATTCCTCGCGCCGATCAGGGCGGCGCGGACTTGCGACGACCCGCGCTCGGATCCTCTCTTTCTGCGCCGACTCTCGGAATCGCAGATCGACTTACTCCAGCGACCAATCACCGAGGACGAGGTCGTGGCCGCGATCGGGACGACGCACCCGGGCGATCGCCGGGACCGTCGGGCGTGCCCTACAAACTCTACCAGACCGCACCCAAGGCGTGGGCCAAGGTGCTGACCAAGGCCTACAACGCGATGATAGAGCGAGGCTCACTCTCTCCCAAGCAGGGCCAAGGACTCGTGCGCCTCATCTTCAAGCGACACAAGAAGAATGCCGATCGCGCCGAACTTTCGTCGTACCGGCCGATCACCCTGCGCGAGTGCGATTACAAGATCTTTACCAAGGTCTATGTCGCCCGCTTGAACCAGATTCTACCGGATCTCCTCCCGCCGCAGCAGCACGGATTCGTCAAGGACCGCCGATCGGCTGACGCTGCACTACACCTTCGTCTCCTGATCGAGGAAGTTGGCGCGCGCAGGACCGAGTTCCCGCGGCCGCACTCTTATCTCTTGACCAATCGTCCGCCTACGACCTCGTCGAGCATGACTGGATCTTCGCCATCTTTGACGCTCTGGGCGCTCCTGCCACCTTTCTTCGCGTGCTGAAGATGCTCTACTCGGGTGACTCGACCTCGGCCCGCTACATCATCAATGGGTTCTTGACGGCGCCGGTACGACTGACGTGTGGGCTCGGCCAAGGGGACCCGGCGTCGTCTTCGGTCTGGGACATCGTGTTTCAGCCGTTTCTGGATGCTCTACACCGTCGAAACATTGCGCTGAATCTGTCCATACCTGCACTTCATTCGTACCCACAGAGCCGCGCCATTACATCACTTGCTTTTGCCAATGACGTTGTCGTCGCCGTCGCGGGCGTGGAGTCACTCAACTTGCTCGATGATCTGGCGCTCGACTGGAGGCATGCAACAAATGGCCGGCTCAACACGGACAAGACGGTCGTCCTACCGATCGGACGCCGCTGGGACCCGGGGTAACGCCCGCTCGTTGTCAAGGCCGCAGGCGAGTCGCTCGAGTGGATTGGCCTCCCCTTCGACCCAAGCGGCGACACCGAACTCGCCTACGCGAATCTCATCGAACGCCTCGAGGCGACGCTGGAAGGGGTTCAGCATCGCTGGCTCACACACCACACCCGTGCCTTTTACGTCAATCGGTACGCCATCCCCAAGATCCTGCACTTCCTTGCAGCCGACATCCCGCCGCCCGAAGTCGTCAAGAAGCTCGATGACATGCTCATCGATTTCGTCCGTGGGGGCAAGGGCAAGACCAGCTACGGCAGAGATATTGTGTTCACAGCCAAGCTCAAGGGGAGACTCGGGTGATCAGGATGCAGGACGTCGTGGACGCGGTTGCGGCACGGATCTGGGACGTTCTTCTCGGCGGTTCGGGCGCAATCTGGCAAGGACTTGCGCGCGCAGCACTCCAGCGAGCTCAGTCCGACCTCGACCTGGCCACCGATCTCTGGCCACATCCATCCACTCCCATCCCCAGCGATCTCCATCCCCGATGGCGAGCAGCATTGGGGGTTCCGAAACAGCAAGACGCGCAGGTCAACCCGAGGACCTTGACCACTACGAACCTGCTCGCGCTTCCCACCTTGCTCGGCAGCCTCCACACCCCCATCAGAGGGAGACAGACCATTGACGCGGTTCATATACCTGACTACCTTCATCTCCAGGGCTACCCAAAGGTGGCGGATCTCTACCGGCGCGAGTTGTATGCGGGTGGGGGGTTTCACCTTTGGACGCCGCCGGCGGATGTGCTCGGCGACAACAGCGAGTACAATCGACGCGGGCTCCCGCAGCGACTGGCAATCGCGGCCTGGTACCGGTTCACTGTCGATCGACACAAGAACACGCCCTTGGCGGTGGCGGTGGCGGCGGGACGGCTCAACGTGCCCCCCGGATCGGCACCAGCGCACCGCTCGAGGCAATTCTCCCCAAGCCCGTGGCCTGCTTCGCAATGGAGCAGCGCCTTCCGTACCTGGTGCTTCCACAGCAGGCGAGCCAGTACAAGCTGCTGAAAATGGCTTGACCGTACACCATCCGTCGCATCCGCCGGGTCCTGAACGCGAAGGCCTTTACCAACACGCTCGGGCTCAAGGGACCACCGTAGCCGGACGACCTCAGGAGCTTTTCGAAGGCGGTCAACTCGAAGGCACTGACGGCAAGGGAGAGGGAAGTTTGGTTCAAGCTGATTCTCTGCTTCACCCCGACGCGCAAGCTGCAACACCAACAAAATCACAACACTTCTCCTGCGTGCCTCGTCTGCGAAGCGGCGGTGGACAACACCGCCCACTACTTTTTTGGCTGTGTTGACTCGTGGAACATCTGGATCGCGGCAAGGGGCGTGCTCTGCGACGCACTCGGGTGCGATACGATTGAGGACGCCCAGTACACGACACTGCAACGGCTCTTTGGCCTGCCCAAGCTCAAGGCCAAGCTCAGCGAACAGGAAGGGGCGGGCAGGACGATCGAGATCTTCACGGGGATAGTTTTGGAGATGATCAGCAGTGGAAGATGGAGGATGCAGAAGCACGGGACGAGGATGGAAAGCGTGGAGAGGAGGAGAGTGGTACTGGAGGAGAGGATGAAGTTGAGGGCGGGAGGAGCAAGGGGCGGGCGAGGGCAGTAGAGGCTGGGTTCGATTTCCCCCCCACCACACCCCACACACACACACCATCACGCTTCATCTTCCAACAAAAAACTGTATACTAAATATCTTGCTTTCATCTTTCATCTATTACAGGTCTGCCTTCGTCGCTCATGGACCGGCTCGCGATTTGAGATTGACTCGACGGTGACTCGCGCTCTTTGGCTTCGGGTTCTGAGTCAAGGGAGGGATCAGCAGACACAGGCAGAAAGTCGGCTTTGAGGGGCCAGGGACTGCTGAGGTGGAGGTTTTGAGGGGCCTCCACCGCGTCTTGTTGTGACCGAGCATAGACTTGGGACTTTGCGGGTCAGAGTAGCTGCGCAGTCGCTCTCCTGTTTTTGTCTCGACCGAGTTGGGAAGTGGGTGTGGGGTGGGCCTCTTGTCGTTAGTAAATCGTTTTGTTACTCTTTCTCTCTCCTTCTCTCTCTCATTCGTCTCCTGGGGGGAGCAACCGCTCGGCTGGGGCACTTGAATCCCAAGTATTGGATTGGTGGACACCGGCCCGTTTCTCGCATCTTGCGGGGGTTTGTGTTATCATCGTCGACTTCCATCTAGTTTTTCCGTAGGCCAATCAGGGGGAACAGGAATTGGGGGCAATATGATTAGCAAGTTCTACAAAAAACAAAAAAAAACTCAGTTACACTTTCACTTTCACTTTCGAAGCTGAAATCACCCCACACCACACCTTCGGTTACGCCAACAAGTGATACACAGAGAGATCCATGCAGACCGGCGATCCCGGCGACGAGCCTCCCGATTGCGGGGACAAAGGAGACGCAAGCCACCCAGGTCGCTGGCCGAACCGCGACCTACGCCGCCGCTACCAACTCTTCAGTGGTCTCGAATGAGACTTCTGCTCAGCAACAAGATCGACTTCACGTCTACAGGCTTTGCCCGGCATTCTGGCGGCAGTTCAGGCCGTCCCCGGAAACCGAGCGGACCGTTTCGTTCAGGCCATCTTTGCGACCCTGACTTCCCGTCCACGGTTGCTACTGTGCTCAAGTTCTCAGCTCTCAACGCCACAAGGAACATAATCAACCCGTTCGCCAACGCGCTCGAGGTGAGCCTGTCTCACAAAAGCACGGGGAGGGCATCTGCGACCGACAAAGGGGAGCTCGTTGCGTGCGTACGCACCCTGCTCTCGCCCAACACGCCGATCTGCTTTGACACCGGAGTCCCGCTTTCTGGTGATCTCGAAGATTTCATGCCTCGGATCACCGGTCTCCAACACTCATCGACTTTCCGCACCGGGGTCCTGCAACATTGCATCACGGTCGGATTCGTCTCGGCCAAGGCCCGTGACGTGGCCCTTGCGTCCGCCCCATGCTCGTCTGGAACTCGGCCAACGCGCGCTTTGCCAAGGCCCACCCCTTCCACCGCAACATGCTCGAGATGCGCATCAATGTTGGTGTGGTCAGACCCCTTACAAGGAACAGATCGTCGCGGCGTTCCATTCCATCGTTCAACAGCTCTCCACCAAAGATCACTCGTGCCAACTTGTGCAGGTTTTGCGCGTCATTCACGTCGACACCGCCAAGGCCTACGCCCACACCGTTGGTGACTTCTAGGCGTTCATCCACTTCGATGACGCCTCTTTGTTCCAGCACCCAACTACTAGGCTCAAGGAGATTCTCCCTTCGAGGATGGACTTGCCCACACGCGGCCTTGACGTGACCGCCGTCCGACACGACTACGAAAAGGAGGCACCGTGCGCGCGCTGCCACTTTGCAGGTCACGTGGAGAGGTGCCCCCTGATGCAGGCCGCAAATAGAAAGGAGGCGGAGGACCTGGCCAGGCACGCGGTGATGAGAGGTGCCGGAATGGTGGGGGGAGGAGAGCAGACAGGAGTAGGTCGAGCGGCCACCACCACTACCAACAACATCCGCCCCACTGCCAACAACAACAACACCTCCGAGGTGGTGGCCCCTAGCTGCGCCCTTGGAACCGACCAACTCGAATCGCGGAACCGATTTGCGGGGCTTGAGGTCGAAGGAGGACAGGAGGATGCAGGAAAGGAAGGCGAGGAAAAGGAGCAGGTCGAAGAAGGAAACGAGGATACGGGCGCCAAGGCGGACGACGAGGATTCGGACTCAGATGGGAACGCCGGAGCGGGCATCAACAAGGCGGGAGGCGACGACAAGGACAAACAGGACGACAGCTCGGAGGGAAGCGAACAAAGGGGGGATGACGTGACGAAAGATGGAGCAGAGGAGGACGAAGGGATGGAGACGGAGGTGGAAGAAGAGGTCGAACAGGAACAGGGGGTACAGGACGACAGCAACATGATCATCAACAATGGCCAAACGACAATCACCACGGTTTCCCGCAAGTCGACTCCTCGGAGTCCCTCGTGGCCTCCACTATCTCCGGAGACGTTGGCAAAGTCGCTGCGCAAAGGTGCGGAGTGGGACCAAGCTAACGCCGAAGCTGCTGCACGTGTCCAAGCAGAAAAGGAGGCGATCATCAGCGCCCCACTCGACGCGGAGGAACCGCTCGTTTGCCACCAATTTGCAGAGTGGGGTCAGGAAGATGGACAGCTGCGATTCATCAACATTCGTGGCACCGGCTCCCGGTCGAACAGGAAGATGAAGAGGTCGCAAACGGTGGCCGATCTCAGCGATCCGAGCAACAACCCGGCCGATGTCAAGCGCGTTCTGAACAGGGTCAAAGGTCGAGCAGGAAAGGAGGTAGCGGGTCAGGGGAAGAGGGTGACGAGGTCGATGTCGGCGGCGGCGGCGATGCAGGTCGAGGGGGCCAAGGTGAAAGCGGAGAAGGGTAAGGGGGTGGAGGAAGAGAAGCGCTGGTCCGACCACGAGCCCGAGGATGTCATTCTCCCCAAATTCCCACTTTTTGAGGACGACACCACCACCAAAAGCACGTCTACATCGTCTGCCCAATCATGATCAAGCACCTCATCACCAGCTGGAACGTGAGGAGGTGCATGGGGATCCTGGAAAAGCGACGCAACATTTACACCTATTTATCAACATCCAAAGCAACCGCCATTCTACTACAAGAACACTTCATCAAACCGGAACTCTGGCAATGTATCAAGGACGAGTACGAGGGCAAGGCCTTCATCAGCAAACACTGTCTGACTTTGATCCCCGCCGACTCGCCCCTGATCGACGCCGAGATTTTGCGCACCCACTCGGCACTCGACGGACGAATCTTGGTCACCTCCTTTCGACTTCGAGGCGACATCCGGATACTCGAGATCAACAACCTTTACGCACCAGTCGATACAAAACAACGACTCACATTCTTTGACAAACTACATTTCCACAGGACGCAGAGCACCCACCTTCGACTCCTCGGCGGCGATCTCAACGACTGCCCGCTGCCGGCGATCGATCGGCGGAACCAAGGTCGGCACGGCCATCACTGGCCGATCCTGATCGGCAAGCTCGACTCGCCCTACACCGACTGCATACGATTCAAACACCCGCTCACACCATCTTTCACCAGACCCAACATCGTCCGCAAGCGACCAAAGTCCTTTTCACGACTTGACTACTTCCTTCTGCAGCGCACCCACCAAAAGCGACTCGTCCAAGCCTCGACGATCTACGACCACCCCAAGGACCTTTCGGATCACCGACCGGTCTCGATCGTCCTGGTTCTTTCGGACGAGCGAGGAGACGCGGCTCAACCCAACAACAGCTTACCAACGACATCAAACGAATTACATCGTATCAACGCGGCGACCTTCAAGACGGCGGAGTTCCAGGGGATGTTGGAAGGATGGTTGGAAGGAGCAAGTGGGGAGGAACCGGTGGGGGAGCTTGAGGTGGTGCTGGGGAACTGCAAGGAGGGTCGGGAGCTGGCGACGACTGTCGCGGCCGGTCCATGCCAAGCTCGCGGCACGGAGTTCGGATTCCAAGATCACAGCACTGTGATTGCCCAACGGGGAGCTGACACATGACATTGACGTCGCGCTTGACCACATGCAGGCGCACTTTCAGCGTCTCTACAATCTCGAGCCGCGCGATTGGGACCACGTTGAGCAACTTAGGGACAATTTCTTGGCGCCGATCAGGTCGGCGCGCACTTGCGACGACCCGAGCTTGGACCCGCTCTTTCTGCAACGACTCTCGGAAGCGCACATCGAGCTGCTGCAGCAACCCATCACCGAGGACAAGGTCGTAGCCGCAATTGCAACAACGCACCCCGGTCGATCGCCAGGTCCATCTGGCGTGCCCTACGAGCTCTATCACACAGCGCCGCAGGCGTGGGCCAAGGCACTGAGCAGGGCCTTCAACGCGATGACCGAGCGCGGCTCGCTTTCACCGAAGCAGGGGCAAGGACTCGTTCGCCTGCTCTTCAAGCACCACAAGATTGAGGCCAATTGCGCCGAGCTCTCATCGTACCGGCCCATCACCTTGTGCGAGTGCAACTACAAGCTCTTCACCAAGGTCTACGTTGCGCAACTCAACCACATGCTGCCGGACCTGCTCCCACCGCAACAGCACGGCTTTGTCAAGGGCCGCCGATCGGCGGACGCATCTTTCCACCTGCGACTCTTGATTGAGGAGCTGGGCACGCGCGGCACCGAGTTCCCTGACGCGGCGCTCTTGTCTCTTGACCAATCGTCGGCTTACGACCTCGTCGAGCACGAATGGATCTTTGCCATCTTCGACGCTCTTGGCGCTCCTGCCGCCTTCCAATGCGTTCTGAGGATGCTCTACTTGGGTGACTCGACCACGGCGCGATATATCATCAACGGCTTCTTGACTCCGCCGGTGCGGCTTATTGAAACTGAACAGCAATGTGCTGAACAAGTTGGCGGCAGGGACAAGCCAATGAGTTTGTAATCAAGTGAAGAAGAGGAGACAAAGATGTGAATTGCGTGCGCAACTAATATAAAGTGGAGACGCGTGTAGTGCGGATTTAAGGCAAGAGTAATTTACTTCAACACCCCCCCTTGCTCTTGGCCTGAAATTTGCCGAAGGCCAATAGCGTCGCAATGACGCTGGAAAATTGCTCGAGGCAGCGGCTTGGTGAAGATATTGGCCACCATGTCATGGGTAGGGATGTAGGTGACCAAGATCTCTCCATTTCGAACGTGCTCCCGAACAAAGTGCTCCAACATGCGAAGGTGTTTGGTGCAAGCATGGAAGACCGGGTTCTGGGTGAGCGCAATAGCGCCTTGATTGTCTCCAAGCAGACGAAGGAGCGACGATGTGTCAAGGCCGAGCTCGGTGAGGAGCGAGCGAAGGAAGACTGCCTCCTTGGCAGCGTGCAAAAGACCCAGATACTCGGCTTCCGTAGACAAACACGCCACTTGGGGTTGGAGACGGGATGACCACGATATCACGCCACCAGCCAGTTTGAACAAGTAGCCCATCGTTGACCTCGACGTGTTCACGTCGGACCCCCAGTCCGAGTCAGAATACCCCTCGTATCCCAGCAAGGGTTCGTTGTTAGCCATGTAATGGATGCCCAGATCGAGCGAGCCTTTGATGTACCAAAGGACGCGGTTGACGGCCTCGAGATGCGCTGCCCCCGCTTTTCCAAAAAACCGAGAGAGATACCCCACAGCGTGTGCAAGATTGGGTCGGGTGGCAACAACGGCGTACATGAGGGAGCCGATCATAGAACAATACGTCGAGTTGCCGGCTTCATCGGGGTTGATCTCGGGCGACAACTGGAGGTTGGCCTCCATTGGCGATTTGCAGGGATTGCAATTGGACATGCCAAAACGAGCCAACACGTCAACAAGGTATTGGCGCTGCAGGAGGGTGATCCCGCCATCATCATGCCGGACAACCTGAACCCCTAGAATCCAGTCAGCCGGGCCGAGACATTTTATGCCATAAAGGGTGTTGAGTTGATCCAGGACTTGATTGATCTCCCCAAGGTCGGGACCAAAGAAGAGGAGGTTGTCTACGTAGAGCGCGATGTAGTGATCACCCAAAATGTCGGCGCGCCTATAAATGCATTCATCGCAGGCGAGACGGCGGTAGCCAAGATTCGCTAGAGTGGCGTTGATCGTGTTGTTCCAGACTCGACCGGCTTGCTTGAGCCCGTAGATGGAACGGTGAAGACGGAGGCACTTGCCGTCATAGCCTTCGATGCCAGTGGGGATGCGCATGTAGATCTCTTCCTCCAGGACGCCATGGAGGTAGGCCTTGTCCACGTCGGCTTGTATGATGTGGTGGCCCCTGGAGGCTGCGTGCGCGACAAGAGCGCGAATGGAGGTGAACTTCGCCGTTGGTGCAAACGTCTCGTCAAAATCACCTGCCCGCTGTGCGCATCCCTGAGCTACGATGCGGCTCTTTAACGACACCATTTTGCCCGCCTTATCGCGTTTGGTCCGAAACACGTGGCGACTTGGCAAGATAGTGCCTGCCCTGGGAACGGAGGCAAGGTTGACCACGCTGAACACCTTGAAGTCGTCCTTCATCGAGCGGAACTCCTTGATGGCACCAGCTTTCCAACCTTCCGCATGAGGGTGGCGCATGGCTTCCTTCCAAGTACTGGGATTGCTGGTGGGAAGCGTGAAAGGATCTTCGGGCTCAGAGAGAGGACGGTCTGCCTTCGAGACATCGATGCCTGCCTCCGCAAGATTGGCAACCAGCGCAACAACCTCGTCGCCGAGTGAGAATGCAAAGGCAGAAGGCGTTGAGCGCAAGGATGCGAGGGCTCCGTACCGAGCCGGCGGATTGCACGTACGTGGGCCTGCGGGTGGCTGCCAGGCCGGGCCAGGGGCGTCGAAACGCAAGGCAGCCGGTGGGTCAACGTGCTCGGGGGGAATAATGACGACCCCGCTGTTGTCATCCCCCGTGGCCGGAAGCGGGGGCGCTCGGATACCCTGTTGCTTGAGCAGGGAAGTTGTCCTCAAAGAATGTGACGCTGCGGGACTTGAAGACCTGTCTCGTGTTGGGGTCCAGCAGTCTGTACCCCTTGGACTCGAGGTCGTAGCCAACGAAGACGAGTGGGATGCCTTGCGGATCGAGCTTGCTGCGCGGCTCGGTGGTAGCGGCCTTCCACGCTCAACAGCCAAACACGCGTAGATGGCCAGCTTAAGGTTTGGAACCGTACCAACATGTGTGAGGCGTGGTGCCCAAGTTTGCAGAGTGCGGCAAGCGATTTTCGACGTAGACGTACGTTGCCAATGCCTCGGCCCACAAAGCGTGAGGTAGGCCCGACTGGTGGAGCATTGAGCGGACACACTCGGTGATTGAACGATTTGCACATTCGGCAACTCCATTCTGTTGAGGCGTGTCAGGGATAGAGAGCTGACGAGTAATGCCTTGCTCCTCCAGGAATCTGGAGAACTTGTTCGACATGAATTCGCCCCCATTATCCGAGCGGACAGCAAGGACTTTGCATGACGTGGAGCGCTCCACCTTCGCGAGCCAGGATTTGAAGGCCGCAAAGGTGTCGGACTTGTGTGACATCGGAATCGCCCACAAATACTGAGAATGGTCGTCCACGATGACGAGAGCGTATCTGGCACCCCCTAGTGACACGGCACCGTCAAACGCAAGGAGGTCCATGTGGACTCGTTTGAGCGGCTGAGCAGAGCAATTTGATGCGACGGCAGGGAACGGGTGATGCGTAATTTTGCCAGCTTGGCAAGTGTCACATTTCAAATCCTCGTTTGAATCTACCTCCATGCTGACTCCCAACACGGCTTCAGTCAAAATCAACTGTTGGAGGGCGCGTGGGTGGAGGTGAGCAAAGCGTCCGTGCAAGACCGACATGGGAACGGCTACGAGCGCACGCGGGAACGCACCCGCTTGATGAACGAGAGCAGCAACGTCGACGAGCAAGGCCTGCATGTGGTAAAGTCCGTTCTTGAGCTCGCCAGTGTGACACACCATGTCGGCAATGGAGACCGTTGCCTTGGCCCGAGTCAGACGGATGTCGTAACCCCCGATGTTGGCACGACTGGCGGAGAACAGGTTGACCGGAGCGGTGGGCACGAACAAGGCGTCGTTGAGTTGGCCGATGCTGCCGTCGAAGGAACAAACAATTGCGGAACCGACGCCTTCGATGGAGTTGACAACTTCACCAGTGATGCCTTTGAGCAGAGCTGGCTTGCACTTGCGGAAGGACGTGAAACATGCGCAATCGTTGACAATGTGGTGCGTTGCCCCACTGTCCAGGATGATGGAGGGCCTGGCCAAGGTGGACATCGTGGCTGTGAGGTAGCCAAGCACAGGACCGTCAACCAGCATCGAGACATCAGGCGCAGTGACGAGCGAGGCGGAAGGCGCTGAAGGAGCCTTTGTCTTCTTCCCCTTGGACCCAGCCTTGTTGTCCGGGCACTTGCAATTCCAGTGCGGACCTCCGCAGTGGTGGCACGGGGAGAAAGTAGGCGCGGTAGACTTGTCCGCTGTCGCAATTGGGCTTACCACCATGGCAACGGGTTTGGGAGCTGGCGTCTGATCCGCCTGCGTGTGGAGCGACTGGAGGACCTCCGTTGGGCTTGGTAGCCTATCCAATCCTTGCCGAAGTGTTTGCGTGTAGTATTCACGGTACAGATCCTTGCCAAAGTGGACAAGGCAGAACGACACAATCTGCTCGAAAGTAAGCTCGTGTCCCAAGAGCGTGTTAAATAGCTCAATGGTCGTCGCTTGGTACTTTGCAAAGGCGTCCATGCCGGTGGGAGGGGGTCCCATGTCGAGCAACGCTTGGAGACGGATGAGAATGTCAGCCACCGTGCCGGTACCGACCGCCTTCTTGATCATCTGTAAGACTTCCGCAGGAGTGTGGTCGTAACCATCCTTTATGTGTTTTCGGATGTCCGGTGAAACAGAACGCATCAGCAGCGCGGCCGCTTGGAAATTGGCATGATCGAGATCCGTGCGCATGTTGGGTGATTGGACGGGTGTCGCAAGGGTGCAGTTCCAATAGTCGCCGCCAAGGGCGCCTCGCACGTCGTCGATCCATTGCAACCAGCCCCCAGCGTTTCGCAGATGGCATGATGGGTCAACATCGCGTGGTTTGACGAGGACAATAGGGGTTGTTCCCCCTGTGACCATGAGAGGAGTGCTCATGTCTTGATGACTCAAATTGGCTGGCCGCTCGGTTGGGCTCGTAACCTATTGAAACTGAACAGCAATGTGCTGAACGAGTTGGCGGCAGGGACGAGCCAATGAGTTCGTAATCAAGTGAAGAAGAGGAGACAAAGATGCGAATCGCGCGCGCAACTAATATAAAGTGGAGACGCGCGTAGTGCGGATTTAAGGCAAGAGTAATTTACTTCAACACGGCTGATGTGTGGGCTCGGCCAAGGGGACCCGGTGTTGTCGTCGGTCTGGGATGTTGTGTTCCAGCCGTTCCTGGATGCTCTGCACCGTCGAGGCATCGCGCTGAACCTCTTGCTTCCTACCATTCACCCCTACCCACAGAGCCACGCCATTACATCTCTTGCGTTTGCCAATGACGTCGTTGTTGCCGTCGCGGGCTCGGAGTCACTCACCTTGCTCGACGACCTGGCGCTCGACTGGAGGCTCGCAACCAATGGCCGGCTCAACACCGACAAGACCGTCGTACTACCCATCGGGTGTCGCTGGGAGGCTGGCGATTGTCCGCTCGTCGTCAAGGCCGAGGGTGAGTCGCTCGAGTGGATTGGCCTATCTTTTGACCCCGCCGGCAACACCAAACTTGCCAACGTGAATCTTGTCGCACGGCTCGAAGCGGTGCTCGATTCGGCACGGGACCGGGGGCTCACACACCACACCCGAGCGTTCTACGTCAACTGATACGCCATTCCCAAGATTCTGCACATCCTCTCCGCCGACATCCCATCGCTTGAGGTCGTCAAGGAGCTTGATCGCATTCTCGTTGACTTTGTCCGCGGCGGCAAGAGGAGGTCGTGCTATGGCAAGGACATCGTCTTCACACCGAGGTTCAAGGGGGTCTTGGGGTCATGCGGATGCAGGACGTTGTCGACTCGGTTGCGGCACGCGTCTGGGATGTGCTTCTTGGCGGTTCGGATGCGATCTGGCAGGGACTTGCGCGCACAGCAATTGTACGAGCCCATCCCACCCCCGACTTTGACTTGGCAACTGATGTGTGGCCTTGCGACTACACTCCGATCCGAACCGATCTACACCCAAGATGGCAGGCCGTGCTGAAGGTACCATCGACGCACAATGCGCAAGTCAAGCCGAGGACGTTGACACTCGCAAATCTTCTTGCCCTTCCGATCAAGTTGCACACCCTTCACTACCTACTGGGAGCACCAGCTGTGTCGCAATCACCCTACGACGCCGACTATGCTGCGTTTTCCATTTACGCCAAGGTAGCGGACCTGTTTCAACACGAGCTGTACCCGGGCGGGGGCTTTCATCTCTGGACGCCGCCAATGGATGTGGTCGTCAGCAACAGCGAATACAATCAACGGGGCCGCCCACAATGAGAGCACATTGTGGCATGGTACCGACATGCGATCAATCGATTAAGGTTCACACCAATAGCTCAACCGGTGGCGGCAGTACAAATCAATGGGCCTCCCCAAGTCCGCCCCAGATCCGAGGTCCGCCCACCACGCCGCTCGAGTCGATCCTGCCCCATCTGATCGACCCGCCGCAGCGCCTTCCAAGACCGGCTCTCCCAAACCAATCAACACAATACAACTTGCTCAGCATGGATCGTCCATACGCCATCCGTCGCGTCCGCCGAGTCTTGAATGCAAAGGCCTTCACCGACACGATCGGTTTCAGGGACTCGCTGCAGCCCGACGATATCAAGGGATTCTGGAAAGGGGTCAACTCGAAGGCATTGACGGCGAGGGAACGCGAGGTGTGGCTCAAGCTCATCAGAAACTTCACCCCGACTTGGAGTCTGCAGTTTCATCAAAAGCACGACAACTCGCCCGCGTGCCTCGTCTGTGGAGCGCCCAAGGACGATCGGGAGCACTACTTCTTTGACTGTGTTGACTCTGGGAACGTTTGGATCGCGGCAAGGAGCGTGCTCTGCAATGCACTGGGGCTTGACACATCCGAAGCTCAAGGCCAGTCTGCGCGATGAAGGAGCGGGGAGGACAATTGAAATATTCACCGGGCTGATCTTGGAGATGATCAGCAGCGGGAGGTGGGGGACGAGGATGGAGGGTGTTGGGAGGAGGAGGATCATCTTGGAGGAGAGCTTGAAGCTGAGGGCGGGAGGAGCTTGGGGAGGAGAGGGCAGTAGAGGCTGGGTTCAACTTTCCCCCACCACCACCACACACACACACCAAATTCTTGTGACATCATTTTCTCCTACTGTACACTAAATAGATTGCTTTCATCTTTCATTTGTTACAGGTTCACCGTTGCGGATCATGGACCATCTTGCAATTTGGCGTTGACTCGGTGTGGCTGGCGCTCTTTGGCTTCGGGGTTCTGAGTCAAGGAAGGGATCAGCGGACACAGGCAGAAAGTCGGCTTTGAGGGGCCAGGGACTGCCAATGGGGGAGGTTTTGAGGGACCTTCACCGCGTTTTGTTGTGACTGAGCAGAGACTTGGAGCATGGTGCAAGGCCTGAGGCCTTTGCCCGAGGTACAATGGAAGGCAATAGAACTTTTGGCTTAGTTGAATAGCTTGCGCGCGCCTAGAACCTCCCTTGGCTTTTGCCAGCTCACTGACCCAAGGTTCTAGTGAATTACTATTGTTTGATCCTGTCTATCGTTCTGGAGCACCGCTGCACGCAGTGCTTCCACGTTGAGGGTCGTGGTGGTTGCGCAGTTGTGCTCTTGTGTTTGTCTTGACCGAGTGGGAAGTGGCTGTGGGGTGGGCCTTCTGTTGTTAGTACATTTCTTTTCTTTCTTTTTCTCTTCATCTCTCTTTCTCTCTCTCATTAGTCTCCTGGGGGGGAGCAACCGCTTGGCTAGGGTATTTGAATCTGAATCTCGGATTGGTGGACTTGGCTCGTTTCTTGCACTTTTGTGGGCGGTTTGTGTTATCATTGTAGTCTTCCATCTAGTTTTTCCGTAAGCCAAAACAGGGGGAACAGGAACTGGGGGCAATATGATGAACGTTTTCTACAAAAAAAAAAGCACACACACGCAAAGTGTGTACAGTTGCCCACCAACCACTTCAAGATCTACAGGACAACTACAAGAAGTGATGCCGGATCCGCCCGGCCCACCCTCGCACCCCCCAACGCTCCGTGGGCTGGTGACGTGTTGAGAGATGAATCACTCAACACGGAAACCCGTGAGATGTTCACTGGAGGAACCAATAATCCTCCAGCCTGGTCCGCCGTGGCAACTCAGTCCAGAGCTGATCTTGGGAAAGCTTTTCAGAATGCCTGCAGGGTACTCCAGATCGTACCTTCTAGCAAACTGACCCGGCGACTGGTGGTGCTTGTGCACAATCCCTCGACGCCGGCTTCGCAAGCTCCAACTCTTGCACGAGCCGCAAACCGACTGGTATGGAACGATGCGACTCCGGCCTCCAACAGCATCCATGTCATTATGGACACCCCCAGCTCACCCGTTTGGGCCGTCCAGACCGCAATCCGTAACCACTTTGGGATGGCTGAGACACTGTTGATGTTTGCGCGGCCCGAGGGGACGGTGCTCAAGCCCGAGGTCAAGAAGTTCTTCTTGAAATGTGTCAAGCTGAACTTTGTGGTGACAAAAGCCACCAAGAGGTTTCCCATCTCTTGCCACATGTACGAGCTCGTCTTTGAATCTGACCAGGCCTGTCTTGAAGCCACTGCAGCAGGTCCCTTCTACTATCATGGAAAGGAGATGGTCACCAAGCTCACGAGCACCTCCCTTTTGGACCGCATTGTTCAGATGTGATTCACCCTCCCTCCTCAGTTCACGGCAATGCCCACCTCTGTTCTCCGCAAATCTCTCGATGACGCAGTCAATGCTTCGCTTGGTTGCGCTGGTCGTACGCAAGGTCATACCCTGATGCAATTACAGCGGGGCCTCGCGACCAATCCGACCGATCTGATGGCCATGACCGAAGATGGGTACCACTGCGCGTACCTTCGCTTACCTGCTGACCTCTTCCAAGGTTCGGCCGAGACGCAAAAGGCGGCACTCAACACCGCATTGCCCCACAAAATTGCGATCCTCGGTACCAAATTCGGCTTGCGACACGAATTTGAGACGCACTACTGCGGCCTATGCAATCGCGCCGGCCACAAATGGGGCACCTGCAGGAAGCCAGCGTTGACATTGGTCTCCGGCCCCTCTGTCCCTGTTCCAGGGGCCCGCACCTCGACTTTGACTCCGACTCCGACAGGTGGTTTCCGAGTCGCCGGAAAGAACGGAAAGCACGGCGGGCCTACACCCCTGACCTCTCGTGCCTCCGGTACCAACATGATCTAGTTGGGTCCCCGCACTAACCCTGCCACTGACCTAGCAAGCGCCAACAATACCAATGAGGACAATAATATTGACGGCGCATCGGTTGCTTCCACCAAACTGGAGGGCAACGACACTGGAGACGCCACCTCGACAAACGCCACCGCTGGATCAGTGAACAGGACACAGACAACGGCGGCGGCGCCCGTTGCGAGCCCGGTTTCAACCTCGACTTTGACCTCGACATCGAGCCAGGTTTTGACTTCAACTTCGTCTATGACGCCGCCCTCACCCTCGCCGACGGCTACGGGATCGACGCCGTCTTCGCCTTTGACCTCAACCTCGACATCAAGCCCGATTTTGACTTCGACTTTGTCTTTGCCTTTGTCCGGTGGCATGTCGGGAACATTGGCAACCACGACCTCCACGAGTCCGAGACGCCCCGCGACAGTTCGTTCAACCTCGGCACCCGGCAACCGACGTGTCACCCGGGCGGGATCCGCCATGATCCACAGTTCCTTGGGGGGAGACGGTCCTGGGGGCGACAATTCAGGGGGTTCCAGGTCCGGGGCTGGCAACCTCGTGGGGGGCGGCGCTGATCTGATTTAATCATGATTGAGTCTCTCACTGTGTTGACGTTCAATGTCCAATCAATTAAGAACGCAGTCGATCAAGTCAAAATCATCCGCTACCTCAAATCCTTATGGCCGGCTCCTGCGGCCATCCTCCTTCAAGAGCACCATCTCAGCTTCAACGCGTTGCGCAAAGGCTTCGAGAGTGCTTGGCCAGGGGGTTGTATTCGTTTCACTTCCCATGTCCTTACTTTGATACCCGATGGCTCACCTTTGGTGGGCCGTCTCCACTCCTCTACCCCAATCGTTTTTGCAGAAGCCCCTCAGTTCAACGGTCGGATCCTGCGCTCGGTGTTTCGTCTTGACAAGCTTGATGTCGAGATCATCAATATGTATGCGCCGGTCAAGGGGGAAGAACGTCGCAATTTCTACGGGCTTCTGCACTTCAACGCTCCGAGGCCCAAGACTCTTCGGATCTTGGCCGGCGATCTCAACAATTATCCGGATGTATTGGTCAATTGAGTGGCCATCACCGATCACGCTTGGACTCCTGTATTGCACTGGCAGACCTTGCTGTCAAAGATCGCGTTCAAGGCACTTGACACGGTCCGACATGTCCATTCTTGCACCCCCGCATTCACTCGTCCTCACTACCGTGGTAGAGGGGAGGAGCAAAAGATTTGCTCGTGGTCGTGGATCGACTATATTCTTGTCCAATGCAGTTGGGCAAACCGGTGGTTGAGCGCTTCTATGCTCTTCGACGCGCCCTGTTCGGACCACAGACCTGTAATGCGACTTTCGCATTGCCTACATCGAACGCTGATGCCGAAGCCCCCCTTTCTCTTCCGTCTATGAGCAATTTCATTTCGAGGCTCAACCCAACAGTCTTTGACAATCAAGACTTTGTCACATCGATTCCCGGGGTTGTCGACGAGGTCTATCGAAGGCTTGAGGGGACCGCTCCGCTCGGTGACATCTATGACGCCGCTCTGCGGGCAGTTGCAGTTGTTGGCCATGCACAATACTGCTCGACTCGTGCCGACATGCGCCGACTGCGGGCTAAGAGCCAATCCGTCATGGAGGCTCTGGAGGCAGCGGTGAGCACATGAATGAGGCTAAGCGCGATGCGTATGCTTTTGCCAAGTTGCGGTTGGACCAGTTGGCGGTAAAGGAGGCTCAGTGGCTGCGCATTTGTGCGCATGTGCCGTCAGTCGACTCAAGGGAAGGTCAATCGGCAAGCATTTGCACGCGTCTCAACCGCCGGAGTCGTCAGACAAGCATCGTCTCACTGGAGGATGTGGATGGCACCGAGACCATTGACATGCAGGAGGCGCTGGGCATTGCTTCACGGCACGCACAGTCGCTCTTCACGCCGGACCCAGCTCGTGGCGACCCGACGAACGCACGTCGGTCCCTGCTCGACCCTATTTGCGCAGTGGCGCTTGACGAGCCCTTCACCCTCCTTGATGTTGAAGCGGCGTTGAAGAAGACGGATTCGGGGCGATCACCGGGGCCCTGGAGCATTCCGTATGAGCTCTTCAAGGCGCTGCCTTTGCTCCCAAGCTGTTGGACTTGTTCAACTTGATTTGGGAGGGGGGTAAAATGACGGTGTCCTTGGCAGAGGGGCTGGTGCGGCTTTTGCCCAAGAACAAACCGGGGGCCAATCTGAAATCACTGGGGGCATATCGACCGATCACACTGCACGAGACGACCTACAAGGTCCTCAGCAAGGTCTTGGTGGCGCGACTCAATGGGGTGCTCGGCAAGCTTTTGCCGCCGGCGCAACACGGTTTCATGTCATCAAGATGTTCAGCAGACGCGGGAAGTCATCTCACTCTCCTTCTCAAAAAACTCAAGTCGCTAGGCACTGAAGTTTTCCCCGAGGGCGCCCTCTTGTCTTTGGATCAGCAGAGCGCGTACAATTGGGTCAATCACGCCTGGATCTTTGAGGTTTTTGAGGCCTTTGGGTTCGGTGAGCGTTTCATCTCGCTGCTGCGTGCTCTCTACAATCCCGAGACTCTGGGTGTGCGCTACCTTGTCAAGGGGTTCCCCACGGACTTGGTGCGGATGCTGTGTGGTCTCGGTCAGGGGGATCCCCTCTTGTGCCCGGTTTGGAACATCACGTTCCAGCCCTTCCTCAACGCCCTCGTTCGGCGCGGCATTGCGCTCGACCTGCAGAAGGTGTGGCCACGGGGGCCGCGTGCGCAGCTTACGCATCTTGCGTTTGCCGACAATGCTGTGGTGGTGGTGGAGTCACCGGCGGTATTGTCAAAGCTGCAAACGCTGTCGCAGACGTGGTACAAGGCAACCAACGGGAAGACCAACACGGACAAGACGCTGGTGCTACCACTCGGACCGAACTGGCTTCTGGACAAGACTGCGCAGGCGCTGCCAACGGTGCAGGAGGGGGGGAGCTTCAAGTGACCCTTCAATTTTGGGATGCTGTGGCGGGCTTGAACGAGGCGATCTGGGCGCCCCTAGCTCGCAAGAGCTGGAGGTCCCTCGTTGCTGCGACCCGTGATTTCAGTCCGTGGGGGTTCTTCAGCAGCACGGCTCGGCTCAAGAAGCTGTATCGCGACTCGACGCGCTGGGGGGCAGTTGTTGCAGCTGTTGCAACAAGGACTAAGAGGTACTCCACGACTCAGCTCCGAGATACACGAGTGAGATGATGAGAATAGCATGGAGAAGGAACCCAGAAGGAAAAAAGACGCAAAGACAAAGATAGGCGCGCGCGCAGAATAAAGTATTAACCAAGACTAATAGCAATGAGTTAGGCTCTCAGACCCCACTTCTAACACTCCCACCGGTCAAAGAGACTAACGAGACCATTCCAAGTAGCGCACGAAGTTGATCAAAGCGTTGAAATCCCAAAGGCTTCGTCATAATATCCGCGGCATTGACGTGGGTAGGGCAGTATTCAAGCAACCCGTTCTCGAACGAACAAATGAGCAATGTCAAAGTGCTTGGTTCGCATGTGATCGACCGGATCCTTGGCGATCTGGATGCATGCGGCGTTGTCCTCTTGAATGATAGTAGGCTGTGCTTGTGTAATGCCGACATCACCAGCCAAATGACGGAGCCAGATTGCTTCACGAGTGGCTGAGGATGCAGAGAGGATTTTGGCTTCGGTAGTGGATGTAGCAATCATAGATTGTTGCTTTGACTGCCAGGAGATAACGCCGCCAGAGAGCATTGATGCATAGGCTCCCACCGATCTGCAAGATTCCGGGTCATCGGCAAACGAGGCATCGGAGTAGACCATCAATCGAGTTGTGGAACTGTTTCGATAAAGAATTCCCAAATCAATGGTGCTGTTGAGGTAGCGAAATATACGCTTGACCGCAGCCCAATCGTCGACAGTTGGACAGGAGTTCTTTTCAGCAACGGCACAAACAGCAATTGCGATATCGGGTCAACATCGAGTGGACGCGTACTGCAGGGAACCCACAGCCGATTGGTACAATGACACATCGGCAAACGGAGTAGCATTGATTCGAAGCGAGGGGTGATCGTCCATGGGCGTGATTGCATGGCGCTTGGATGGAGAAGCGAAATCGAACTTCCCGAGCATAGTGCGGACATACTTGCTTTGGTGAACGAGGATGTAATCTTTGGTGCGATGAATTTCAAAGCCCAGGAAGTAGGAGACGGGTCCGAGACGCTTGAGCTGGAAGGCCTTGTGAAGCGATCCGAGCTCGGAGTCCAAGAAGGACTGATTGTTGGACGCGATGAGACCGTCGTCAACATAGAGAGTGATGATAGCAAACGAAGTGCCCGAATGTTTGATGTAGAGGCAAGCATCGGCAGTTGCCCTCATGTAGCCTTGAGACACCATGAGATTGTTGACGGCTCGATACCATTCACGGGGCGCCTGTTTGGTGACATACATGGAACCCACGAGCTTGAGGCACTTGCCAGGGGATTGAGGATGATTCCATCCTTTTGGGTATCGAACATAGACATCCTCGGTCATCTTGCCGTTGAGAAAGGCGCAGTCGAAATCGAACTGTTCGAGATACAGGCCCTGAGCAGCAGCCAGAGCAATCAAGAACAAAATCGTCGAAGAACGAGCGACAGGAGCGTAGGTGTCATGGTAGTCGATGCCTGGGCGTTGAGCAAATCCTTGAGCAACGAGACGAGCTTTGAAACGAATGATTTTGCCGTTTGCATCGCGCTTGATACTGTAGACCCAGATTGTGCCGAGTACCCAAATTCCTTCGTGCCACTTGACTTCCTGAAAGACTCCATGATGATCGAATTGTAGAAGTTCTGAGACCATTGCCGCACTCCAATGGTTGCGATAGGGTGACTTCATGGCTTCCTCGAATGTCTTGGGTATCTCGATGTCTTCTTCGGCGAACATGGCAGCACAGTAGGCATCGTAGGAAAGCTTGTCGTGGAACATGGGTGGAGTATCCAAGACATCGACCATGATAGCCAAAATGATGGGAAGTATATTTTCCGGAGGTTGAGGTTGACGACGAGAACCAGCAGGAAGGATCAACATTCTCAAATTGGCCAGGATTTGGACCAGTGCGAACGATGGCGTAACCTTCACGAGGAGCGAGAGCGACTTCCGCCTCACCATTGAGTGGTTCTTGAAGAACGACTGCAAGATACCCCCCCTGTTGACCAACTCCAATTGGAACCACCGGAGGAGGCTGTGGATCCGGCAAAGTTGGATCCACAACAGGTGAAGTTGGTGTAGACGGCAACACATCTGGCGGAGGATGAGGAGGATGAGGAGGTTGAGAATGATGAACGGGATCAGAAGCGTCCGCGCGATCTTGAGACGAAGTGACGACGGAAGGAGTCTCAAGGAATGTGACGTGACGCGAAACGTAGACCTGTTTCGACGATTGGACCCAGACACGGTAGTTGTATTCACCGGAGTACCTGATGAAAACTCCCTGAATGGAGCGAGGTGCAAGCTTGGAGCGACGCTCCTTGGGAACGTGGACAAACGCCGTAGATCCGAATGGTTGAAGATGAGCAAGACTAGGCTTCTTGCTGAGAAGAACTTCGATTGCCGTTTTTCCTTGAATACAAGGATGTGGTCGACAATTGAGAACAAATGTCGCAACGGCCAGAGCATCTGTCCAGAATCGCATGGGAAGACCGGAGTCGAGGAGCATTGATCCAAAGAGACCCATGAGAGATCCATTGAGTCGCTCTACTTGACCATTTTGCTCCGGAGTATAGGGGGCCGTGAATTCCACAATGATGCCCTGCTTTTCAAGAAGAGTCCGGAACAATGAGTTGTTGAATTCACGACCATTGTCCGATCTGACCCTCTTGATTTTCTGACCTGTTTGACGCTCGGACTCGGCTTGAAATTTCGACCATGCTTCGATAATTGTCTCAGCCCTCTTGTCCTTTAGCACGATCGTCCATTTAGCCGTCGAATACTGATCCACGATAGCGAGATAGATAGTATCGCCATGGTGATTGGGATGTTCAACAAACCCGAGATCAATGAAGACGCGGTAGAGTGCATGAGGCGCTTCGGTACTCTTGTTGGAGAAGGGTGATCGCTTTGACTTGGCCTGGATGCACGAGAAGCAAGGAGTGACCTTTTCGTCCTTCAGAGTGATGCCAGTGATAGCCCCGGATTTGACGGCCAAAACAATCGCCGCAGGAGATTGATGGCCCAACTTCCGATGTGCTTCCATCAACGTACAGGTTCCAGTGAGACAATTGGCTCCGACCATTGAAGGCGGTGAGGATGAAATGATAGGCTGAACGGGAGCTGCATCCATGACAAACCCCCGACCAGGAAGCGAGCGCAGAATTGACTTGCCGCGGATGCTGAAAATGAGATTGCTTTGGGGACCAGCAGCGTATGTCATCGATTCCAACAGACGGTTGATGGAGATAAAACCGCATTGAGCACCGGGCATGTAGTAGACCCTCTTAATGGTGATACAAGCGCCATATGAGGTAAGAAACGTCACTGAGCCATGACCGGGAGATTCGATTTGAGATTGATCGGCGACAGAAATTTTGAGAGGCTCAGAGACAATGTCCGATAGGACCGACTTGTCTCCAACGCAATGGACCTTAGCACCCGAGTCAATGATCCATGGAAAACGTGGCATCGTTCGCGAATAGGGGAAAGTGTAGGTCATCAATGCAGATTCATCTACACCAATGGCAGCTACGTTCGAATTTGAGTCCGAGGAAGCGGGAGCGCTCGCATCCTTGTTCCTGCTTGGACGGAGACGCCACCCACGCTCGTGTCCCAGTGCTATGCAGCGCGAACAATACGACTTGGAGTAGTCCTTTTGCGCCGTGGTGGAAATACGGGCGACGAGGCTAGTATCGTCAACGATCCGAGCGGATAACGATTCTTTTTGTTTGTTTCGGGAATCAGCCATTTCGACGTTCATCAGGAGTTTCGGATAGAACGTGTTCCAATCCATGTGGATGTCGATGTCAGAGGCAAGGTTCCCAACGATCGAGTCATACTGGGCTGGGAGCGACTGAAGGAGCATGCCTGCAAACAGCCAATGCGGAAGCGGAGCTCCGAGGTTCTGAAAATCGGTCATGGCAATCTTGACCTTGTTGACGAATTCCTTAAAAGGAATATCCCCAGAGTAAGGTTGCGCTAGAGTGTTGAGGAGGTCCATAGTGCGACTCGGGCGACTGTGAGAGTGGAGACCACGGAGGGTGTCCCACATCTCGTACGTCGAGGTAAGATGAATCAAGTGAGACATCTGTTCCTCAGAGATCGAATTGGCGATGTACTTGCATGCCAAATTGTTGCGGCGGATGGCCCGTTCGCGATATTCCGCGACCTTGTCCGCAACTAGAACGCTGGTGAGCCTGGGCGAGGCGTCCGAGTGCGCAGAACCAGAGCCCCCCCCCCCCAAGCCTGCTAAAGCCGGAGGAGGCTGGTTCAACTGGCGCGACGGACGCAGATGCATGTGCGATAACAAGCGTGGACCGATAGTCCGCGACAAGGGAGTCGATGGATTGATTGACGACATCCCATACTTTGTCGGCTCGAAGATTGATAAACGCATGTTGTGACCAGCTCTTGTACCCTTGTGTGTCCTTGAGATACAAGTGATTGCCCGACCCGTTGGGGAAGTCGGATTTGCCCGTTGAGCTCATAACCTGTTGCAACAAGGACTAAGAGGTACTCCATGACTCAGCTCCGAGATACACGAGTGAGATGATGAGAATAGCGTGGCTTTGCAGTAACTAACCTAAGAGGTACTCCACGACTCAGCTCCGAGATACACGAGTGAGATGATGAGAATAGCGTGGAGAAGGAACCCAGAAGGAAAAAAGACGCAAAGACAAAGATAGGCGCGCGCGCAGAATAAAGTATTAACCAAGACTAATAGCAATGAGTTAGGCTCTCAGACCCCACTTCTAACAGCAGCGGCCAGGGTCACCTTACCAACCATCAAGTCCGAACTCCTTACCCTCCCCGAATTGCTCTCGCTTCCGCCTTACCTCCCTTCACTCTATGCCAAAGATGTCAAGTACGCGTATGACAATGCGGACGCAGTGGCAAAGTTTGTGCAGATTGCGGACCTGTACTGGAGGGACAAAGGGAAGGGCTGGGCTCTGGTTGGTCATTGACGCGGGTTCTGGCAGCACTCTAAGGAACCCGCCCTACAGCACGAGCACGTGTGGTCGCGCGTGGGTCAGTTGCTCAAGGCAAAAGCCTTGCTGCCCAAGACCGCGTTGCGACCTGCTCGGATACCTCTCAAGGAGGCTCCCCGTCCTCGGTGCTTCAACTTCTTTGGGCTCACCCAACCATTCACTATTTGCAAGCTTTGTCGGCTTGTGAACGTGGTTCGGTTCCCAGGGAGGGAGGATTGCGTCAAGCGTTTCCGTGATGGGACTTCTCAAAGCGATAGGAAGCGCTTTTGGAGATGGCTTCATGACCGGTTTGCGTCTGCTGTGGAGCAGGATACCCACTGGCGGCTCGTGTATGACGTGACGCCGATGTGCAAGAGGCAGCATACTCAGGGTCATGCCTCTTTGCCGACGTGTCTGTTCTGCGGCAACAATGCAGCGGTCATTGAGACGGTGTCGCACTACTTTTTCGAGTGCGCGTACTCGACCAGCTTCTGGGGCGGGGTGCTTTGCATTCTGTTTGACAAGCTGAGCATTGAGGATAACAATGTCGATCCGTTGATGTTCACTCCGGAGCAGCTGACTATGGGGCTCCCCTTTTTGCGGGGTCGTGGGAGAACGACCTCAAAATGGATGTGGGTTTGGCTGGCTTGCGCGATCGGCTTCCAGCGGCTGCACCTGCTCCGCTGGCGTGTTCATCAGCGGTTTGAGCTGGACAAGGTCGTGGCCCCTCCCTTGCTCCCCGGTGCACTCAGAGCGTTTGAGCAAGATTTTCTCTCTCGAGCGGGCTTTGTGCCTGGGGCTCGAGATTGGGAGGTGTGATGACCAAGTTAAGTCCAATAGTCTTTGCGTTGGAGGCTTTGTGAAGTTTTCCCCTCTCCTTTCCCCCCCCCCCCCCCCCCCCACGCAAATGCGAGGGGCAGACCCAAGCCGTGGGTGTCGAGTGCAAAGGCCGAGGGTGTAGCAGTGCATCGAGAATACCTTAGGGCCAAGAGCTTTGGTGAAGATTATGAACCACACAACTGCTCAAGTGGTGGTGAGTCTCTGATCAACGGACCAAGAAGACCAGACCAATGAAGTTGCTTCGGGATTACACACCTGCTCAAGCGGTGGTGAGTCTCTGATCAACGGACCAAGGAGACCAGACCAATGAAGTTGCTTGAGCAGGAGAGTGAGAAGCGCAGAGCCAGTTGGCTGGGGTAAGTGCGCAACCAGGTCCGTGCCCCAGTGTCAAGCGCACGGACCCAGCCTGGAGGCAAGGGGAGCTAGGCGGAGAGTGACTAGGTCCGTGCACTTGATGCAGGTGCACAGACCAAGCCCAATGATGAGAGAGCAGGGTGAAGGACAGGCCAAAAATCACAAAGAGGACAAGACAGAAAGAGGGAGATGATGTGAGAAGGAAGTAAAGAGAGTTGTAACTCTCACAAAGATGTTGGCCACCATGTCGCTAGTTCCCACATGCGAGAGTGAGATGTCGCCCCGATTCACCATGTCCCGAACGAAGTGCTCGCGCAAGCGTATGTGTCGAGTGCCGAAGACGCAAACGGGGGCGTGGGCGACTGCTGCAGCGGCTTCGTTGTCAGTATAGATATGAGCCGGTGTAACAGGTTGGGCATGGAGCTCTTCAAGCAGCTGACTGAGGTATATGCCTTCTTTGCCAGCATGCGAGAGAGCGAGGTATTTGGCGTCGGTAGTAGAGTTGGCCACTCAAGATTGGCGCTTGGACGACCAGGACACAGCGGATCCGGCAATGTAGAAGACATAACCCATGGTGGAAATCGATGTATCGACGCAGGCGCCCCAGTTTGCGTCGGAGTAGCCTACCACACCCGTGATCCGAGCCTGGCCGCAAGCATATACCAGTTTGTCGCAATACGTGGCCCGGAGATAGCGTAGGATGTGCTTGACCGCAATCCAGTGATGACATCCGGGATTGTTGGCGAAGCGGGCCAGGTAGGACACGGCGAAGGCGATGTCGGGGCAGGTGCCAAGCGAGATGTAAAGAAGCGAGCCAATAGCCTGCAGACACCGGTGCCTTGACCCGGGATGGCGGTGAGCAAAAGACCAGGAGTCCTCGGGACTGTAGTGCCGCGAGTCGTGGTGTCGAAGTGAAACTGAGCGAGCACGTCCATGATGTACTGCTTCTGGGATAGGGCGATAGAACCGTCGGCGAGCCGCCTGATCTGGATGCTGAGGATGTACTCTGCCAGGCCGAGGCGCTTGACTCCGTAGCGTTGTTCCAGGCCCGAGATGACACGTTCAATTTTGGCCAGGTCCGGGCTGATCATCAGAAGGTCGTCGACGTACAGCGCGATGTAGTGTGGACGTTGACGATCATCGAGCCGAGAGTATACGCAGTGATTGGTGCCCGTTGCCGTGTAACCGAGGTCGCAAAGCAAAGCGTCGATGTGTCAATTCCAGATGCGGCCAGCCTGTTTGAGCCCGTAGATGGAATGTCACAGGCGAAGCACTTTGTCGCCAGGAAGGTCGAAGGCGTGCGGTGCCGTCATCCAGATGTCGTGATCGAGATTGCTGTGAAGGTAGGCTTTGTCGATGTCTGCTTGGTGCACATGCAGGCCGTTGGCGGCCGCCAGCACGAGGAGAAGTGTGCGACCGGTGCAAACGTTTTGTTGAAGTCAATGCCGTCGCGTTGCCGATTGCCCTGCGCTACCAGCCGTGCCTTGTGTCCAGTGACTTTGCCAAGTGCATTCTGTTTCGTTTTCCAGACGAAGTTGGACATAACAATGGTCGCACCCGCGGGTACCGTAGCGTGGTTGTCGATGGTAAAGACCTTGAAATCATTGCGCATGGAATTGAACTTGTCGGTGGTGGCCTTGGCCCAGACCTCACGGTTGTCGCTCGACATCGCCTCGTGCCAGGTCTGTGGATCGCTAGTGATGGACTTGACCGGCTGAATAGCCTTGGAGTCAGAGGTGTTGTCGTCAGTCGCAATGAACGCGCGGTGATGGCGAGCGAGGAAATCAATTTCGTCCGGTGACTCGTCGCGAGAGCGGCGCCCAATGAGGTCGAGTTCGTCGGGCGACTTCTCAGCCGATGCGGGCTCGTGGTACGTGCTGAAGTCTGGGTGTTGCACGTCCGGTGGGTCGAGGCGAACCTGGGGCTGTGAGCCGATGAGGTCAAGAGGATCCGTGGAGTAATCAGAGTCAGTCGGTAAGGCCGAGGGTGACGATGATGCCACCAACGACGGTGAAAGCGCAGGCAACGGTGACGAGGGCGGCTCAGGAGATGGTGACAAGGACGGCGCAGGCGACGGTGATGAGGACAATTCGGCATCTGTGGAATTAAGTAAGGTTCCGCCAGTGTACCCTGGGGCCACGTCAACGGCGCTCATGGCAGAATCATCAAGGGGGGATGAGACGTCCATGTGCGCCAACCTTACTAGTGGGGTCCATGTCTTGACAACGGCTTGGGATTCGATGGTCAATGGAGCGCTGACAAAGTGCGTGTCGGCGTCGTGCTCGGTGGAGTCGCCATGTAACCCGGTGAGTTCAGTGTCAAGGAACGGGCCTTTCTGCCTAGAATGATCTTCTTTGTCGTAGTGTCGTAGAACTGGAAGGCTTTAGAAGCCAGGTCATAGCCGGTGAAGAGAACACAAACCGCTTTCGGATCGAGTTTGGAGCAAAGTTTGGGCGCGACCGTAAGCCAGGCTGTGCAGCCGAACGGGTGAAGCGCCGAGGCGTTGGTGCGGTCACCCTGCCAGACGGGGTTTGGTGTTGCCTTGTCGAGGGCCGAGTGTTGACACAGATTTTTGCAGTAGACAAAAATAAGCCGCGGCCTCCTCCCAGAATGTCTTGGGTAAGTGCGCGTCCGCAAGAAGCGCAAGCACGCCTTCGACGATGGAACGATTGACCCGCTCTGCACGACCGTTCTGTTGAGGTGTTCGAGGGATAGAGTATTGTTGGCGTGTGCCGCGTGTCTTGCAGAACTCCGTGAACGCTCTCGAACAATATTTGCCACCGTTGTCGGTGCGGAGGACCTTCAGCGTCGCGCCTGTTTCAAGCTCAACCTCGGCTAGCCAAGTCTTGAACACGCCAAACACTTCGCTTTTGTGTCCAATCGCGTAGGCCCACAGTTTACGCGAGTAGTCGTCGAGGAACGTGACAAGGTACTGTTTGCCAGTCAAGGACCGCTCGGGGAGGGAAAGCACATCACTGTGCACAAAGCCGAGTCTCTTGGAGGAGTGCAAATCCAAATCGGGAAAAGGAAGACGATGGCCCTTGGCACTGAGGCAAGCATTGCAGACAAACTTCTCTACCTCTTCGTCACTGTATCCGGCCCCGAGGCCCTCCAGCAAACCAGCGGCAACCATCTTCTGTATGGACAACGGTGCGAGATGGCCGAGGCAGCGGTGGAGAGTCAGCAGGGGCACGGAAGACTGTGAGCGAGAGAGGAGAGCAAGCTGCTGACATTTGGAATGATCAGCGTCCAGCAAGTAGAGCCCTTCGTCGAGCCTTGCGCCTTCAGCAATGTTGTTGCCGTCTTTGTCAATGTGTATGCCGTATTTAGTGAAGGCGACGCGGGCGTTGTCGGTGTCGCAGAGACGTGAGACCAAGAGAAGGTTGACAGGCAGGCCTGGAGTGTGCAGCACGCGCGCCCGAGTCAACAACAAAAGAGTTGGTGCGGAGCTGGCAACAACAAGCGAGAAGACCAGTGGCGAGACATCCGACATGGTGTTGCGAGTCGATGGTCGAGGTGGCGGTGTCGGACTTTTTGCCGTCCTCGAGAGTCTTTTTGCAGTCAAGAGACCAGTGGCCCTTCCTCTTGCAGGTGCAACATGTGAAGAGTCCACTCTCAGCTCGACAGGGGCGCCTCGGTCGTTGCGCGAGCCCGCTAGCCCGCCCCCTTGCGGTGAGGACTTAGATGTGCGCGACTGCCTCAGCGTGCCGGTGCCGGCGGATTCGGGTGCACGCCCGCTAGGCCGCCCCCTTGTGGTGGGGACTTAGACGCGCGCGACTGCCTCAGCGCGCCAGCGATTTCACCCGCGGCTGGGCCTATCCCAGCGCGGGCCCCCTTTTTGTTTCTTAGCTCCCTTCTCATCACTTCTGTTTGACTTTCAGCCTCTCCTGACAGTCGTGGTGATCGTCTTATAAGATAAGCTCGCACAAGGATTCTCCCAGCGCCCAGGTATTGATTACGATGAGACCTTTGCCCCTGTCGCAAAGTTCACCTCAATCCGCGCTCTCATTGCCCTGGCCGCCACCAAGAAACTCCATGTCCATCAGGCCAACGTTGACAAGGCATACCTCCATGGTGAACTCAAAGAAGATCTCTACGTGCGCATACCACAAGGCATTGACATGCCCGGTAAAGTCCTTAAGCTCCATCGATCAATCTACGGCCTCAAGCAGGCCGGCCAAGTCTGGAACAAACATATCGACTTAACACTGAAAAGTCTTGATTACCGCGCCAAAGCCAAGGACCACTGCATATATGTGCAACGCGACGGCGACCAATATCATTACATCGCCCTTTATGTTGACGACTTGTTGATGGTCAGCCCCTCTGAGGATGAGATCAAATGCACCCTCCACGGCCTGGAGCAAAAGTACGGCATCAAGCAACTTGGTCCAGCCCAGTACATCTTAGGCATCCAGATCAAACGACAGGCCAACAAGTCCATCATCCTGTCGCAGGAGGCATACATCACAAGCATCCTCAACCAATTTGGTATGTCCAACAGCAGCACCGCCTCCGCACCCATGGCCCCAAACCGCCAGCTTGAACCATTGCTTGCGGAACCGTCAAAACTCGCCCGGACATCTCTTACGCCGTCGGCTACCTGGCACAATTCTCTGCCCATCCCACACCCAAACATTGGACTGCCATCAAGACCGTCTTCCAATACCTGCGCGGAACCACAACCCTGGGCCTCCACTACACCTCTGAGCAAGGCAAGTTCTGGGGATTCTCGGGCTACTCCGATGCCGACTGGGGTGCCTGCACCACATTGTCTCGATCGACCATGGGATACAGCTTCCACCTCGCCGGGTCTGACATCTCCTGGTCCTCCAAGGTGCAAAACCGAGTGGCTGACTCCACCACAGACACCGAGTACCCTCTCGCATGCCTCAAAGGAAGCTGGGCACCTCCAAGAACTTCTTTTGGAGCTTGGCATTGACACCCAAGCTCCCATCCAACTTTATGGCGACAACCAAGGGGCACTGGGTCTTGCCAAGAACCCCACCCTCCACCACCGGTCCCGCCACATCCGCATCCGCAAGCATTTTGTATGCGACCAAGTCAGGCTGGGCACCATTTGAGTCGACTATGTGGACACAAAAACCATGGTTGCCAACATCTTCACCAAGGCACTTGGGCCTTTAGTGTTCAAGGTTCATTGTGAGAACCTGGGTCTCCGAGGCTAAGTAAGCTTCGAGCAAGGGGGGGGGTGTTAAATTCCATACACTCTTGCTTAGATCAATCTCCAATCTGCGCCGGGCCTAGCCGGCTGCAACGCTTGGACCTCTCTTTGGACTTAGAGATATTTTGCACACTTGCACTGCGCGCCTCTTTAGTCTTCCCCCTAACGCTCAAAACTACTCCCTTACAACCGTACTCTGTCTCGTATACTTACTGGTTGCCGATCCAGTCTCCCTTGAGGAGTACGAGTCTACAGAACGAACTGTTGCGGGGCGTCTTGGACTTGTGGAGGTCGTGGTTGGCAATGTTCTTGATGTGCCACCAGACAAAGGCAAAGACAAAGTCAAAGTCAAAATTGGGCTCAATGTCGAGGTTGAGGTTGAAGGCGAAGACGGTGTTGATCCCGTAGCCATTGGCGAGGGTGAGGGCGGCGTCATAGACGAAGTCAAAGTCAAAACCGGGCTCGCAACAGGCGCCTGCGCCGTTGTCTGTGTCCTGTTCACTGATCCAGCGGTGGCGTTTGTCAAGGTGGCGTCTCCAGTGTTGTTGCCCTCCAGTTTGGTGGAAGCAACCGATGCGCCGTCAATATTGTTGTCCTCATTGGTATTGTTGGCGCTTGCTAGGTCAGTGGCAGGGTTAGTGTGGGGACCCAACTGGATCATGTTGGTACCGGAGGCACGAGAGGTCAGAGGTGTAGGCCCGCCGTGCTTTCCATTCTTTCCGGCGACTCGGAAACTGCCTGTGGGAGTCGGAGTCAAAGTCGAGGTGCGGGCCCCTGGAACAGGGGCAGAGGGGCCGGAGACCGATGTCAGCGCTGGCTTCCTGCAGGTGCCCCATTTGTGGCCAGCGCGACTGCATAGGCCGCAGTAGTGCGTCTCAAATTCGTGTCGCAAGCCGAACTTGGTACCGAGGATCGCAATTTTGTGGGGCAATGCGGTGTTGAGTGCCGCCTTTTGCGTCTCGGCCGAACCTTGGAAGAGGTCAGCAGGTAAGCGAAGGTACGCGCAGTGGTACCCATCTTCGGTCATGGCCATCAGATCGGTCGGATTGGTCGCGAGGCCCCGCTGTAATTGCATCAGGGTATGACCTTGCGTACGACCAGCGCAACCAAGCGAAGCATTGACTGCGTCATCGAGAGATTTGCGGAGAACAGAGGTGGGCATTGCCGTGAACTGAGGAGGGAGGGTGAATCACATCTGAACAATGCGGTCCAAAAGGGAGGTGCTCGTGAGCTTGGTGACCATCTCCTTTCCATGATAGTAGAAGGGACCTGCTGCAGTGGCTTCAAGACAGGCCTGGTCAGATTCAAAGACGAGCTCGTACATGTGGCAAGAGATGGGAAACCTCTTGGTGGCTTTTGTCACCACAAAGTTCAGCTTGACACATTTCAAGAAGAACTTCTTGACCTCGGGCTTGAGCACCGTCCCCTCGGGCCGCGCAAACATCAACAGTGTCTCAGCCATCCCAAAGTGGTTACGGATTGCGGTCTGGACGGCCCAAACGGGTGAGCTGGGGGTGTCCATAATGACATGGATGCTGTTGGAGGCCGGAGTCGCATCGTTCCATACCAGTCGGTTTGCGGCTCGTGCAAGAGTTGGAGCTTGCGAAGCCGGCGTCGAGGGATTGTGCACAAGCACCACCAGTCGCCGGGTCAGTTTGCTAGAAGGTACGATCTGGAGTACCCTGCAGGCATTCTGAAAAGCTTTCCCAAGATCAGCTCTGGACTGAGTTGCCACGGCGGACCAGGCTGGAGGATTATTGGTTCCTCCAGTGAACATCTCACGGGTTTCCGTGTTGAGTGATTCATCTCTCAACACGTCACCAGCCCACGGAGCGTTGGGGGGGTGCGAGGGTGGGCCGGGCGGATCCGGCATCACTTCTTGTAGTCGTCCTGTAGCTCTTGAAGCGGTTGGTGGGCAACTGTACACACTTTGCGTGTGTGTGTGTGGGGGGGGGGGGGGGGGTTTTTTGACTGGGGCTCATAAATTGCTATCCTTCAGGCTGGCTGGGACCGCTACAAAAAGAGCTAAAGGAGGTTATAAAGCAATGACGGCAAGCAGTTGGGTGAAAGTCAAACCCCTGCGCGCAAACAGTGCTGCACAGATCAAAGCCCGCCGAGCACCTAACACGGACTCCAACAGGTGGTGAGTACTGCTGCCGCTTCACATCCCAAGAGCGGGAGCAAAGATACTCAAAAACCAGGCAAGAGCGCCTAGAGAAAGAAGGGGGAGAGTATACAGAAAGTCACGACTGGGGATATGGAAAACCAGGAATACTAAGAAAGAGAGGAGGGGAACACACCCGAGGGGCCAAGGGAGGGGGTCGAAGCCGGAGGTAGAGGTCCCCAGGGACTAACAGGCCGCAGCCAAGCCCCAGCTACTCGTCACCCCAAGTAAGCGCCAGTGGGGCCATAAGCGCCGAGTCACGTGCCTTCGCCGAAACAAATCCCACAGAGATACGGTGGTTGACCACACCGGCCCTGACAAAAGACGAGTATTGGATACCTCTAATCTGGGGCGCAAACGCCGCAAGGTGCTCGGGAAGGGTGACCTCGGTGTCGAAGCACAGGGGCGATTGCGGGGAGAGCAGACTCGTGACGCAACCGAGCAGATCGGCCTTGTCCGCGGGAGAGGCCTTCGAGGCGCCTTGGACGGTCAAAGTGACGTCGAGAGCAAAGTCGAAGATGTTTCGAATGGATCGATTGGCGTTGAGAGCCGAATACTTGAGCGATGTAGCGGTAGCGACAGGGTACTCGTCTGTGGCAAAGGTGGCTTGCAACCACCGGTTGGTGCGATTGCCCGGTACAGCACCCATGACTTCGAACATTTGGGTCAAAGCCTTGGCACGGTGTTGTTGTTGGGTCTGCTGCTCGGGAGTTTGCTTGGTCTTTTGAATCGCAGCGGTGGCGTAGGTCGTGGCGGCAATAGGGACTTGCGTCTCCTTTGTCCCAATCGGGACGCTCGTCGCCGCGGACGCCGATGGTGGGGGTGGGCCGGTGTCGCCGGTCTCCATGCTAATGTAGGCTGATGTATCACTTGTAGCTTCAAAGGTGGCGGGTGGCGCGATTTCGACGAGCTGGTTGGTATGGAAGGCAATCCCTGTTGGAGGTGTTAGTAGACCTTGCACTGATATTGGGGGCCGGATAGCTTAGTGGTCAAAGCATTTCCAATTAATGGAAGCGACCCAGGTTCGACTCCTGGTCCAGCCGTTCTTCTTCTTTAGTTGATCATTTCGGGATCATTGCTGATCCCAACAATCCCATTCCCTACGATACGTCTGAGGCTCTTCAAGCCCTCTTTGGTGGGGCCTGTTGCAACAAGGACTAAGAGGTACTCCACGACTCAGCTCTGAGATACACGAGTGAGATGATGAGAATAGCGTGGAGAAGGAACCCAGAAGGAAAAAAGACGCAAAGACAAAGATAGGTGCGCGCGCAGAATAAAGTATCAACCAATACTAATAGAAATGAGTTAGGCTCTCAGACCCCACTTCTAACAGGGCCGATCCTCCCGTGGCAGGCACAAAGGTGGGCGGACG
Source organism: Microbotryum lychnidis-dioicae p1A1 Lamole (assembly GCA_001244265.2). Classification (NCBI taxonomy): domain Eukaryota; kingdom Fungi; phylum Basidiomycota; class Microbotryomycetes; order Microbotryales; family Microbotryaceae; genus Microbotryum; species Microbotryum lychnidis-dioicae. Next base: position 1,218,758 of record CDLV01000004.1, on the reverse strand, counting down.
GTGCTTTCTCCCGCCCGGCTTCAGCTATCTCTCTGACGTTCTTTGCTAGTACTACAGATTCGAGTTTATATGGTAGTCCCAAACCAACTTGGAGCACGAGCTCGATTATTCGCCGCATTTGTCATTGGCAACAAGGTTGGTACATCTGCAAGCGTGGCGCAGATGGTTGATATATTGTAAACGATCGAAAGATGCAAGCTTTCGGACATGCTGGCTTCCATATCGGCAGATGGCGCGGCAACAGAAGGTGACATTCAGCGTGAGGTCGCCGCAATCTTTGAGCGGAAGTCGTCGAACCAACAGGCAGCCTGGAAGATCCCACCACCCTCTTTGTCGTCATCTGTTTTCTCCCCCGTGGAGATCTCATCGCTTTGGATCGGAACCACCCCAACTGCTATGGGTCGTTGGCAAGAATCTCCTCAACTCTTCCAATTCCGGAGGGCGGGCCATTATTGGAGGAACCGGCTGCGTCGGGCATCAAGACTTCTTGACGCTCATCAGGGTCGAAGATTCGAGTCGAAAGACACTATACAACCGTGACGTGGAGAAACGTGATCGACAAGACAACAACGCCGCTCACAGAGCCTTCTCAGCTGCTACTCTCGAACTGGCTGCGGACGAGTGCAACACCGGCAATCTGGACCAAGATGCAGTCGTCTTCCTTTTCCTCTGTGGAGAGCTACATGACGCCATACAGAACCGCTCTTTACAACCACTAGAAAGGGTGAAGATGCTTCTCACCGTTTTCTATGCATTTGAAAGGTGGTCCAAGTTTGTCAGAGTCTTCCCCGAGTACTCTGGTGATCATTTCCTCAGCGCAGCGACTCTGGATGGCGTCTACAAGGTGGTCAATTGCTGGATCGCACTCATTCGCAACTATCGCGATTATTGGCCATTCGAAGTTTTTCTACCCTGGCGCCATGGCACGGAGATGGTCGAGCACTTTTTCGACAGCCTACGGAAGATTGTCCCGGAATTTGACGCCCTAGATTTTCTTCAAGTGAGGGGACGCGCTCTGAGCTGATCATTCTTTTGTTGTGAGATCAGATCTAATCTCCCTAGGCTATTCTACTGTGCAGGCAGCATTCAAACTTTTGTTGCTCATGGACTTCTCGCTTCAAGTGAATGCCTCGTATGACGACACAACCGCAATCGGTCTTTCGGCTCTTGGCTCGTATCCTTCGGATGCACAGATCATACAAGCAAGCCGAGAAGCCGCGCGACTAGCTCGTGATCTACTCGAAGCGACGAAGATGTGGCCAAACTTGGTCAAGGCTGGAGCGCGCCCACCAAATCATCTTCAAGAGGACATCATGGTGATGAAGGTGAGAGTGAAACTGTCGTCTGCAAAGTATCTTCCTAATCACTGTAGTGAATGACACACAGCCTATTATATATCAGATGCGCATGATTTATTCGTCAACGACCCCAGTCCGGCGGAGCTTGTCGATCGTGCACTGGATCAAATTCGAAACGGAACTACCTGTGATAGGGTCACCCTTCAATTGGAGGAACAAGCTGCAGTTGAAAGCGCAATCTGCGCATTGACAGCTGTTAACATTGATGTTGAGGATATGCTGTGAGCTGACAGTCAAGAGTCTTGCTAAAGTCAACTTTGAAGCTGACTGAACAACTGACCTTTCTGCAGGGACTCAATTCGGACTCATTATGACCAAGCTCGCCAGCAAAAAGCAGAGGCGGAGGAGGGGAACAAGGTGCAGGAAAAATTCAACCAGTACTATGCTGAGTTCCAACCTGCGGGCTTGCACGAAAAAGCCAAGGTAAATTATTAACGGGTGCCTGTGGCCACTGCATGGTCGATTTTGGGGACTGAGATTATTGTTCTCATTGCCCACTATCTTCAGGTCGATATGCTACCTTGAGGTGGTCTAGCACAACGAAGCCAGCGCGGAGCCGAGTTATTGCTCGATCAACTTAAGGCTCATCGGAATGCTCACTAATGCGACCATCTCAAAGCCATTTTACAAAAGAGATCGGCAATCCGCCGCGTTATCATCCACAGCTTCTGACTCCAACGGATCGAATCAATCGCCTCAAGGATCACATGCTGCTGTTCATTCGGCTATTTTGTGCGGTCTCCTTGAATCCACAAATGATGAGCGTTGGCGGAAACTCACGGGAATGTCTCGGAATGTCCGTTGGACCCGGGGTGGAACGGCCGGTCGAGAGATGACCGAACACGAAGTCGAAACAAGGCAAAACACGCAGGACGCAAGATCACATGTATGCAGAATTCTGCCTTTTTCTGAATTAACATCTTGCTGCGATGTTGAATAGAAAGGGATAGGAGCTCGGGCCGTTCGCTACCGACAGCTCGACCAGCAACATCCACACCTCGGCGCAAGCAATGGCTCCGTATCGGCCAAGAATCCATTGAAGATCGGCTCCTTAGTTGTCTTTGGACTACATCACACACAAAGCTGTGTGAACTTGACCTCAAGATTCGCAACGGAGAGGGACTTGCCCTCGGATATGGTGAGTCTCACAAACGCCTTGCTTGTTGCATTTCGAACCCCTCACTGCAATTGAGAAAAGTTGCTCATCATGTCGGCGTCTGCATGCACCACAGTGCGCTATATTTACACAAAGCTGTCACCAGCAAGGCCTCACTGCAGTGTTGAGAGCACCGGATCCCTCGGGCTCGTCTCCAACATCGTGATTCAGGAGCTCTTTCCTACGCAAGCCAGTTCCGGAGTCTGCACCAATTGCAACAGCCGCGGCCAACCTCGAATCTTCTTCTTGAATGGTCACCGGGTCGTCAGCTGCCTTGACACCTACAACTCGAGCATGCAGACCGCTGAGCCCCCAGCTGGTTTTGGCTTCGACGGCCACACTTGGCGAGTCCTGGACCCACAGGCGCAAGCGCGATATTACCAGCTGAAAAGCTTCAAAGGGGTTCTTGCAGCGTCGTTGGCCCCGATTCGTAAGGGACTTGCGCATGCTGGCGAGGAGAGGGGTATTATGCAGACGGAGGGAGCCAAGCCGATAAGCGGTCGGGATCTTCGCAGGTCCAAGCGGCCGGCTGTCAAAGCGGACGCGACATTAGTACCGGGTCGTCAGAGCGATTTTTCGTATTTCTGGCTGTTGGAGAGCGATTTTTGGGCAATTTCACACATTGAATTTTTCATGTTTTCGGAACTCTTTCAAGGTGCGACCGAAAATCCGTACAAATCGACCCCTCAGACACCTCATCCCGAGGTACAAATCGGCCAAAAATCGTCGTTTTTCGAGACGCACATTGGGCTGAGCTTTCCCGGGTCCTCCTATCATTACGCTCTCGCTGTTCAAAACGACGCGATCACAGCGAGCGCCTCCCTCCAGCCCTTCCTCCTCTTCTCTACCGAGTTGACGCACTCATCTACCTTGCATATCAGTGGTCACCTCTAACGGACAGCCGCGTACTACCCTGCAAGCCCGTCATGATCCGGGTACGTCACATATCCAAATTCGAGCGGATCTTCGCGGGTACGTAAGACTTCTACCGCGGGAACCCCCACAATTCCCGTCCAGCGACCTGAACGAGACTTAGCCCATGGCTGAGCGTGTTCCGAAAAGCCGGATGAAAGTGCCCTGCCCACCTCAAATAGGGCTGGCCCTCCTTCGCTCCTCGACCTAGTAGCGACGACTGCCTGTCGATCGCTGCTCTCGAGGCATTGAAATTGCGAGGCGGAGAGCATGTGCGCCAGCTCGAGCTGTAGTGGACACAGGCCGTCCATACCCCATCCAGGATCACCTCACCGATGATTTGCGCCTTGTTTAGGTTGATGAACGGTAGTTCCAGAGAAAACCGACGCGGTAGACTCGTCGGCGTCAAAGTTTCTCTCGAGTTTAAATATGTAGCGCGCTCGAGGCGGCAGCGGCGAGTCCGAATTCATGCGGGAAGTTGAGGCAAATGCAAGGTCGAGAGTAAAGACAAGGGCATGAAAATAAGCAGGCTTCGTTAGGATTTTGTGACCAGTTGTTCGGCCCGTGCTCTTAGACGAATACACCAGGACTAGTTTGGGACTTGTCAGGTCTGACTGCGCCTGAGGGACATGTCTCCCTCCCGCCTTGACAAACGCGGGGAACTAGGTATTTGCCACGCCACAGCACGAGTCGTTTTGCCTGGACTAGTAATTATGAAAGTGGATACATTTCGTGTCGTTCGATAGGGCCATATCTACTACTTCATCTTGTGCCTGCGTTCCCTCGCAGCCTGCACCCTCCTGATCTTCTCATCCTGCAATTCAATAAGCGACTCGGCCCTGGTCACGCCCTTGGCACCCTTGAGCGCCCCATCGGGCGTCAAACTCCTCGCGATCTCCTCAACCTTACCAATTTTGCTGCTATGGTTCGTCGGGACGTACATTTCGGCCCTGGGGAGCTGTTGCCCGTCTTTGTTCTTGGACTCCTTATGGGCCCTCGATTTCTCAGCCGCTTGCTCCGACATCTCCTTGGTCGCAGTTTGCATGTTTTTGAACGCTTCAGAGAAAGAAGGTTCTTTGATGTAACCCTTTTGACCAGGTAAAGCCTTGGGAGGCGGTGTTGGGATGTTGAAGAAGGCTCTGACGGGTTCGAGTTTAAGGATTTGGGATTGGAGCAACGAGATGGAGTTGTTGGTGCACCAGAACAACAAGAGTGCGGCGGGGAAGTAACCGATGAAGGGAATCGAGATAACGAGCAAGAAGCGGAACACCATCTTCATGTTCTTGGTCGTCGTCGTTTGCACCGTCATCGTCTTGTCGACGCCTAGTTCCAGGGTTGCCAACGTCAGAGCACTCGAAGCGATCGGCAGCGCCCACGTCGGATCACGCTGCGTCAGGTCCTGCACCCATCCGAAACCCTCCTGTGCCATCGAGGGCAAACCGGCATTCGCCAAGCCCTTCAAAGCAAAGAACATGACCATAAAGACCGTGCCCTGCGTCAAAGGGAAGACGAGATTCTTGATCGGGTTGAGCTTGTGCCTCTTCATCAACGCCGCCGTCTCCATTTGCGCGGCTTGAGCACTAGTCATGTCGTTGCGAGCTTTGGCCTGTTTGACCTTTTCCATCCCGGCCAACAGCTGGGGTTGAATGATGGCCAGACGAGCGGCGTTGGCGTTGGCGCGGACTTGGAACCAAAAGAGGAGCATGCGCAAACCGATCGTCACCGTCGGGATGAGGATGTACCATGGGAGACCGGTCGTTGGTGCGATCAAGGGAAACGATTCGTGGAGGTGGAGGAACATAGATTGGAGACGCTGGATAGGGTGGGGACCCCATGATCCAGCCAGGGAAGTGAGATCAAGCGTTCCGGAAAAGATGTGCGAGTCGCCAGGGAGATAGAAGGTGGGCTCGGTCGCAGTCGCAGCAGCATCTGCGGATGTGTTGACGGCTTCGGCGGCGGTAGATGCTGTCTGTGGTGGGGCTGTAGCCGCTGCTAAAACGGAAGGCTCCGCGGGCGTCGTTGTCGAAGGTATCGCCGGGGACGGCGTAACGATGTCGACGGCACCTGGTGTGGGTACAGCCGCAGAATGCTCGGGAACGAAACCAGTACCGTTACTCGCTGATGTCACTTCGGTGGCCGCAGGATTGCTACGCCACTGAAACGAAGGAATCCAACCTGCACTGATGGAGCTGGATGCGAATCCTCGACGAGCCGAGATGCCGGCTTTGCTCAACGGTTCCCAATTCCTTCGACCTGAGATGACAAGTGCTCGCGTTGAGGAGGATGAGGTAGACGCGGAGAAGGATCTGGAAAAAAGGGTGCGACCTCCAGGTCAGCAAGGGCTCACGGCTGGGAACTCGTCGTCAAGCAGGACTGAGCCCGCAAGGGGAAGACGAGACATACCTGACGAGGGGTCGAGCGAGGAAGAGCGAGCTCGTTGAGGTGATCGCAGAGTATGAAGCATGGGCCAAACTGTGGACGATCGAGTCAGGTGATGCGTCAGTGTCCTGTAGTGGATCGGGAGACGCAAGACGTGTGTGAGCTCGATGGGCTGCGAAGCGGTGGACGGCTCGAGGGGAGGCGTTGTAGAGCTTGTAGAGCGTCTCAGATCACATGAGCTCATATAACTGGGCGGAAGAGAACGGCGATCCACTCTGGTGCGTGTGCGGATCGATGTAATTGGATGCTGGATCGGAGATTTTTCCCCGTACGAATCGAGCCTTGCGGAGGTAGAACGTGTGGAGATCGATGCACTAGACTGACCTCGTATCGACCAAGAGCCTCCGTGTTGTCCTCAGGGAGGAGCTTGCTACGGACATGATGGACCTGATCCTGTATCTGAGGCGAGCGCACACGACGAGAGTCGATAAGCTCACAGTAAGTGAGCGCCAGGACTTGTCTCAAAGAGTGACGCGCGCTTTCTCCCCGCCCAGCCAGGTATGAGGCGCCTTTGTATGAGGCGCCTTTGCTAACACGAGCGCCGCTGAAAAAAGAAAAAAGAAACCTGCGCGTCGCGCGAGAAAAAAAAAAGAAAAAAGAAAAAAAAAAGGCCTCGACTCGGACGTTGCCCCTCGGGAGCAGTCGGGAGGAGCAGTCGGGAGCAGTCGGGAGCTCTGAAGCTCTGAGTCGCCGAGTGGCTGAGAGGTGACGAGTCTTCGTCTGCTTCGGTCCCCTTGAGTGCCCAACGCCCCGAGATGGCTACGTTGCTGCCTGTTCTCACCCACCTTTAAGACGGCGATCAGCATGCCCTAGGAACGAAAATCGGCCACGAACTGCTGGACGGCTGGACGAAGAAGCCAAGACAGCCCTATTCGAAGAGATTCGAGTTCATTTCCAATCTAATGCTCTTGAGGTTGAGGAGGCGCAGCGGAAGTATTTGGTGGCTGTTCGATGGTCGGAAGAGAACCTTGCAATGTGACAGCTTTTCAAATTATACCCTATCGCTCGCTAGCTGGAGTTGATGGTCCAAGCTGGGCCTCGTCCGAGTGACAAAGTGACAGCCGCGCAGTGTCGCCGATGCGCCGATCGTCTCTGTCTCGCACAAGAGTCAAAATTTGGTACATGTTACAAATTAATGTCTATAGTTTCAATCCGAACTCGCTAGTCTACAACGCATGGTTAGTCTCGTGGCCGCGGGGACGAGAGGTTCGTTCCAAGCGTCGAGGGGGAAAAATCTCCGAAGGCGCGTTCGACAAGGCGGGGTAGCAAGGCGAGTGAGATCTTCTGGAGTTTCGGTCGAAGAGCTAGCGGTAGCAGGTTCCCTTGAGTCGGCAAGTGATTGCATCTGCTGCTCAATCACCTGCCTTGGCTGTCGCTCCGGACCAAAGTTCGGTGGCGGAGGTAACGTTTTCTCCTCTGATCCCTCTTCGGATCCGAACTTAGAATCATCTCCTGAATCCTTTGCTTCCCCGCAAGGATGTCCCGAACTTGACGCCTCTCCGCACTCGATTCCGAAAGTCCCGACGAAGGTGATTCATCCTCGCTCGCTTTGTTGTCGTCGTCGTCCTGGCAGATCAACACTTGCGCTCTTCCCCCAGTCTTCCTCTTCTTCTGCTTGCTCCCCACTTGCGAATCTTTGCACGCCCTTGCCCTTCCTGCTCTCCTCCTTACTAGCGGGCATCAAGTGCATCGCTTCGGCGGGGAGGGGGAGGGGGCGTGCGAAGAGGATTTATCGAGCCCTAGCTGAGCGCCACTCAGCCAGCCACGCGCCGAGCGTGCCGCTGGTGTCAAGAGCCCACCCCCATTGCGATCATTCGCATGTACCGGAGATGATCGCGATGTCCTTGCGTCGCTCGAGGTCGATCGGCTAAAAGCCGGGTCGGGCAATGGCGCGGCGGGAGCTGGATGACGGGTGGTCGAGGCGCGACTCGAAGACTGCAAAAGAGTTGAGCTCGAACCCGAGGGGTAGACGAGGGACGACTTGAGGATGTGGAAAGAGTCGAGCCGGATTTGAAGGGATGACCAGTCGTTAACGTAAGCCTAAGGCACATTGTCCCGGATCTAGTCTACGAAAGCGAGAGCCGAGAGATCAGCAATGGGACACGGAACAAGGGACGGCAAACGGCCAACGTGAATCGACGAGACTGACCTGTTTCCTCTAGACCCAGGTGGTGAGAGTTGATCAGCTCCAGATTTGCTGCTGGACCTCGTTTGTCAGCCGCGACCCTAGCTTCCGTCTTGCCGAAAGCCATCGCGCGTTGTTCAATTGAGCGTAGATCGGCTCGGCGAGCTTCGATTTTGGCAGCCATGGCAGCAAGTTGTTGTTTATCTTGTGGAGCGTTATCATCATGTTCATCATTTCGAGCTGTTGAGCTGGAGTGAGTGGAGCTTGAGGTTGAGGGCGCGAATGGGCCTAAGAACAGTCGGGCGCTCGCCCCAGCACGCGCTCGATACGTTGTTGTACCAAAAGGGGTGCATCGCCAGCAGTTGCAGCGCCAAAATAAGAGGCCATATCGGAATTCAAGGCCAAGCTGAACAAATCGTCGGTCGAGCCAGATGTCGATCCGTTCATGTTTATTAGGAGAGGCGAGGGGCAGACAGTGGCAAGAGGAAAAGAGGCAAATCCAGGCGGAACTCGAGGCCGGCCTCAGGGTTAAGCACAATAAGCAGCGCTGCAGCGCTGCAGCAGTAACAGCAGCAGGCTCAGCTAGGTGGGTGCAGAAGAGCTGATGGCTCCAAATGAGATTCAAGAGACCTTTCTCTGTCCACTGGGTTGGAGGCAAGTCATGCCATGCCATGAGTCATGAGTCATGACCGAGACCTTGCGCAGTCGTTTTTTTTCCTTTTTTCCTCTGTCTCTTGTCTCTCTTTGCCTTTTTGTTTTCCCGCGTGAGTCTCGTGTACCTCGAGATCGAAGGGTCCGAGCACACGCGTTGACGGCAGTCGGCAGTCGGCCACGCGCGCGGAGGCCTAGCGCAACACGCGAAGGACCTTCCACTTGACTCGCCGCCTCACCTCGTTGCTTTCGCTACAGCTCATTGTAGCGTCGCCATCGACTGTACAGACCCCACGGCTCGCGTTCGTCCTCTTGCTCATGCACTTGACTCGGCGTCGCCATGCCGCCGAAGAGAAGATACTGTGAGATTCTCAAAGTACTTTAATTCTCTCCTATTTCCTTCTAGCATCATGGCCCCTGTGTCTCTACCTTTATTCTCCTTTAGACCCGGCCTTTGCCGTCTATCTTCCGTCTTCTGGCCAGACGCGCGCACTTGCCCCCAACTAGCTGGTCCTGCGCGCCTCTCTCTCTCCTGCTCAAGCAACTTCTTGGTCTGGTCTCCTTTGGTCCGTCGATCAGAGACTTACCACTGCTTGAGCAGGTGAGTACTACACATCACTACCAACTCCAATACCACTAGTCGTGATAGCTTCCCTGTAGTTGTTGGATAGGTGTGTCAAGCAACTTCTTGGTCTGGTCTCCTTTGGTCCGTCGATCAGAGACTTACCACTGCTTGAGCAGGTGTGTCAAGCAACTTCTTGGTCTGGTCTCCTTTGGTCCGTCGATCAGAGACTTACCACTGCTTGAGCAGGTCTGTGCGTTGCTTAACATCATAGATACAAGTCCAAACCGTCGGTCTACAAATTGCAGGTCACCTTCTGTGCCTCCGAGTCGCGGTGTGCTACGGATGTTGAACGCTTGGCCCAACTAGGGTTCATCTCTTCGACCGCTTCAATGCCGATGACCGCCTTCTCATTTCAACTGGTCGAGCAGGCCCACGCGAGCTGGAAGGTCAGCCCCCGCGCTATCACCGGCTATGCGGACGGCCTCAAAGAGTATATTACTCCCGTTGTGGGTGGGGTCGGGGTCACTTTACGGGACATCCTTGAGTGATTTTGGACGCCGCCATCGTGGACGCCGCCATCGTGGACGCCGCCATCGTGGACGCCGCCATCGTTTCATGGGCACATGCTTAAAGCCTGCCTTCCGCGCATACAGGACAAAGACCTTCGGAAGCAACGCGATCGACGAGTACCGCGCTCTCGAAATATGCGAGAAGGACAGCGGGGATCTTCTCGTAGGCACCGTCGATTCGTTCCAACAAGTGTTCCGCGTGCTTCGGGCCAACGTGACTTAATCAACCTTGTCACGACGTCACATTGGATTGCGTGCTTGCATACGACGGCAACTTTCAGCAAACGCGTGAGAAAAACTCGAACCACGACCAGATTGTTCCGGACACTTTCTTGGGTGAGGAAGAGGTTCAGGCGATGAAGGCCGAGGTTAAAGCTTCGGTGCGGCCGACCAAAAAGGTGAGTAATGCCGCTTTTTGCATTTGCCTTAATGGGATCGCTTACCTCTACACCCACCCACCCTCGTAGGCGTGCACAGAGTCGTAGAAGGCTGCCGACGACGGAGCTGCTCCGGCCACTCAGATCGTATTATGCGCTTGCCATCCTCAAGCACATCTCAGAGCGCCTTCCTGAAAATGCCAAGATCGGAGTCTTATACGACATTGCTTGTAACTTTAAGCACCATATTGAAAAGGTATGCTTCGATCACGACGCGTCCCTTCCTCCTTAGTCTCGTTGGCACAGACCAAATGTGCCTACTTTCTAATCATTTGTCACCAGAGGCAGCTCCTGCCAAAGCTTTTCAAGCGACTGGAGTTCGCCACGAGCGTCTTCCATGCATACGCCCATATCTGGTCCTGCCAAGTCGAGTTCAACCCCCGCCTCATTCCGAACTTCGGGTTGACTGATGGAGAGGGCTGTGAGCGGGCTACGGTCGCTCATTCCGAGGAGTAGCAGCTGTGCGCGCCAAGGATCGAGTCGGTGAGGAGAAAGCGTGGATCGGCGCCGAGGTGCGGTAAGCTTTGGCTTGGATCGAAGACGAAAAGACTCGTAGCACTAGATTCCAAACACTTTGGACTAACATGTCGGGTAAGTTTTCGATACAGCGTGCTCCATATCACCTCTTATGTCGCCCTGACATCTTTCAAACCATCCCAACAGATACCCTTCCTGAATCGATCGACCCAGCTGATGCCGAGTCCATATTCAGCGCTGAAGATGTTGAAGAGATCTGAGACCGCGCGCTCATTATACTGGATCGCCGGGTGGAGCTTCTTCAGCTGCGCGAATGTTCTTGGTCCCAGAACGACCATTTTGTTCAATGTTTGGCTCGACACTCGCGGGCAGTCAGAGAGCGATTCCGAGCCCATGCATCCTGCACTGTCAGAATTTCGTGGTTTACATCAGCGATTGAACGCGACGGGAAGGATTGTCGAGAAGGCGAAACATCACAAGTTACCTGCACATAATCGATCGGGAACACGCGGTCCTATGGAGACATCTGGCCTCGACTCGGCGCGGCCTGCACCGCTGGCCCGTGACGTTCAGCAAGTGCGGGTCATTCAGGCGCGGATGGATATGAGCGACGAGACTCAACTCGCAAAGGAGGTGGGGCCTTTCTCCGCATAACTCCTCGAGCAGGACGGTGAGATGGGCAGCTCTTCAGGTGAAAGCTACGGCGATGAATTCGCTGGTCAGGAAGACGAATACTTGTCGGGCGTTTAGACCAGCTTCTGATGTAGATTGAATTAGTGGAGCAACTTAATGTTGAAACAATGGACATGGTGTTTGCAAACTAAGTCGTCTCAATTGCGGTAGGTGAGAGTAATAACACCGTCTTATAGGAAGAAATATGGTCAGACCTAATCTCTGGGCTACGCCTGCCTTACTAGGCTCCCGCCGGGTGACTGGCCGGGTGACTTTTCAATCAAAGTGCATGCAACTGCTCGAGTACCTAGAATGTCTTCCACGTGAAAATAGGCGAGTGGATTTGATCAATATAGAGAATGTATCTCTTACCTTCGGACAGGGTTGAATAGCAAAGTTGGCATATGCGTGCAAGCCCTTCTTCCGAAGAAGATGGCTCGGCGGTTTCCCATACCAGTGCCGGGTGACTTTTCAATGAAAGCGCATGCAATTGCTCGAGTACCTATAATGTCGACCACGTGAAAATGGGTGATTGGGTTTGGTCAGTATAGAGAATGTATCTCCTACCTTCGGACAGGGTTGAATAGCAAAGTTGGCATGTGCGTATGACTGGGCGGCTCTCTCTATGAGGATTCCCGCTCGAAGGATTCGACTTCCTGCCATGGCGCGGCAAAAGACTTTTTTTTGTTTTGTAGAAAATCCTTTGCACCGATCCCGATCCCTGCTACTGTTGAAGGTGTTAGTAGACCTTGCACTGATATCAGGGGCCGGATAGCTTAGTTGGTCAAAGCTTTTCCAATGAATGGAAGCGACCCAGGTTCGACTCCTGGTCCAGCCGTTCTTCTTCTTTTGTTGATCATTTCGGGATCATCGTTGATTCCAACAGCTACTGAGACTTGCGCCTGTTTTAAGAAGAGCTTAGTGTCAAGATCTCAAGCTCTAGTTTAGTTTATGCTTGACGGGGGCAGAAGTGCTGACAATTTATTTTAGTGTGGCGAATGCAAGAATTCTCTCTGCTTTGAGCACTCACTGTGGGGCCTGAGGATTAGCGGCCTACCTCATTGATGAGAAGGAGTGTTTCTTCAAGCAAGAGGTAGGTATGAGCGACCATTGCGGAGTCAATTGAGCTCAGTTCTCGCTCCAAGAGCCTGTTACAAGCCTAAACCTTCCATGTTTTCACCGAACCTATCATCGAGTTCGATCCACCTCTCATCAAGCACGTACTTTGTCGCTACTTCGCAAATTACGAGTGATTACCTACGTGTTCCGCTCCGCTTGCGCGTTCAGAATTCAGGGGCTCAGATCAGTTCGCCTTCTTCTGGGAGCGCGCGCCGCTTGAAGTCAGCCGGCCGGGGGGCGTCACCGTGACCCAGCAGCTCTGATTGGCACTTTGGCGAAGACCGAGCCCGGCCAGATGCAACCCTTGCCCGTTCACTTTAGTGCTAATAGATTATAAAAAGATGCTAACATACACTGCAATTAGTGGAAGCGCCTTGCGGATTCTGTTCATTCATTCTTTTGCTCAAAGAGTCACTTCCGGAAAGCAGACGCTCCGTCTGGTCCACGGATCAGGGAGCACTCCATTCTCACTGGGCAATTCAACTCTACATAGTACTTCGAGAACAACCCAGCAGAACAAGAAGGATAATGTTTGTGAGCAGGGTTACGTCCCTGGCACATCCCACGTCAACAAGGAGAGGTCGGTCTCGAGCGGCCCAGGGGAAGATTAGGTACGAAGGGCAACGAGCAATCACCCTCTCCTCCTCTAGTCACCAAGAGCCGGATGCATATGAAGCAAAAATATAAAAGAACGATTGTGGTGGCCTGTGTTCAACGAATTCTGGCCCTTCAACAGCCAAGATCTTCGCACCGCATGCGCGTCGACGAGTCCGGCTGGCGCTGAAAGCTCGGCCATCGTCACCTCACTCGCTGTACTCGTCGGAGCTCGTGTTCCGAGTCCGCCGGTCAGCATCGCTGTCACCGCCCTAATCGCCGTCGGCCATTGCCTGGTCTGCACTTGACCCGATTACCTCTTCCTCCAGGCTGAAGCTCAGCTCGCCTGCACGCAGCAATTGGATGATCCGATCCAGGTCGTCCCAACAACTTGAGCTTGCTACTCGGGCTTCGGAAATCCGCTTTGCGAAGGAGCGCGCCGCGCTGAACGATGATTCTGGCGTTGTCCCTGAGGGCCTTTACGTCATAGACGAACTTGGGCAATTGGATCTTCTCGCCGTCCAGCACGGAGCGTTGGCGTAGCGCGGACTCTGAAGACAGCGAGCCGGGTCAAAATTAGGCACCTTGTATGGAAGAGTAGGCAGGCTGCACTTCTTGTACTCACGGAACAGGTCCTTGAGGATGATGTTGTACCATTGGCATTTGGTCTCAACGTTTTTTGTCGGCCACGGGTGCGTGCCAAGCTGTGCGCAGACATTCGCTGATACATCCCTCCCTCCTGATGCGCGGCCTCCCTCCTCGTCTTGGGAAACTTGTGCGGCCCGCAACTTTTGACGATCGCGAGCGGAAGTGCAGTATTTGGCAAACCTGCTGCGTCACCCGTGCCGCCAGGATTGTTCCCTCCTTGTTCGACCATGCTTGCGATGCTTGCGAGATTGATGCTTGCTGGCGGAGCTAGATACGGGCCATCGATGCGTCCTGATCGGGGAACGTTGGGACGGTAAACTGGTTGGTTGGACGAAGCAGATCCCGGCGACGATTGATAGGTGTACGACGCAGGATTCGAGATGGCCGTTACGCCAGCGAAAGTGGGCGCTGGATCGGGTGCACGACGGTGTAACGTCAGAACAGACCGATGCTGTACGCGATCGACGCGACGGCCACCCACGGACCCGAATAGTCGTTATATGCGGACTGATAGGGAGTCCAAGGCAAGGTGCACGACTCGTACCTAGAGGCAGCATATGAACCTATGTGTCAGATGTGATCGTGAGCCGGTAGTCCAGGCAGAGCACCCGTGTCGATCGGCGGCAAACATACTGCTGTTCATCGCCGGAGCGCAGAACGTTGGCTGCGATTCGGGAGGTGGTCAATGTGAGATTCTCAAAGTACTTTAATTCTCTCCTATTTCCTTCTAGCATCATGGCCCCTGTGTCTCTACCTTTATTCTCCTTTAGACCCGGCCTTTGCCGTCTATCTTCCGTCTTCTGGCCAGACGCGCGCACTTGCCCCCAACTAGCTGGTCCTGCGCGCCTCTCTCTCTCCTGCTCAAGCAACTTCTTGGTCTGGTCTCCTTTGGTCCGTCGATCAGAGACTTACCACTGCTTGAGCAGGTGTGTTAAGCAACTTCTTGGTCTGGTCTCCTTTGGTCCGTCGATCAGAGACTTACCACTGCTTGAGCAGGTCTGTGCGTTGCTTAACATCATAGGTTATAAGCCCACACGATCTACCAGCACGGTCGCTTTCGCGTCCGTTTCGTTTTTTTTCTTCGCACGCTCGCGCCGCCCCGCTATGCCTCCCAAGTCCGCGCCCGGCGCTACGCCCCAGCCCGGCACCTCCCTTGAAGCCGCTATCGCCCCTATCGTCGCTCGTCCGCCGCAGCAGCCAGCCTCGTTTGCTGCAACGGAACTCCTCCGCGACTCGGCGGGCTACCAGGATTGGCTCCTTGTCGTCCGCTCGCGTTTGCCGGCCGGTGTCCTCCGGTACCTGGAGAGCGGTGAGCCATGCACTTCGTGGCCCCCCTCGCTCGTCCCGTTATGGGACCACTACGCCCTTTCCTCGCTCTGCTCGTCTGTCGACCCTCGCTTGGTCCTCCCCGGTTTGTCGACCTTCCTCGACGATAGCGACGGCGCGCCGAAGATCTGGCAGGCTCTCCGTTCTCGTTACGGCGCCACCTCGGCTGTTGACCTCCTTCCGGCCGTAGTCACGCTCTTCAGCACCGAGGAGCTCCCCGCCACCACGGACTCGTTCCTCCAGTTCCGTGACGGTTTCGAGAATCAGCTTCGTCTGCTCACCTCGTCGAAGGTCACTGTCGACTCTCTCGTCGCCTCGCACCTCCTCTCCCGGCTACCGCCATCGCTCGAGTCGTGGCGCTCGACCTTCGTCAACGACCAGGGTGATTCGACAACCCTGCCGTCTGTCTCGGCGATTTTCGATCGCCTCCTACGCGACATTCGCGCTCGTCCAGTCGACGCTCCCACCGCGGCGCTTGCTCGATCCTCCGCTCGCGACACCCGCGCTCCTCGAACCCCGTGCCCCAACCCAAAGTGTCGCAAGATGCATTGGCTCAGGGACTGCCCCGACACCGCTTGGGCAGCCTCCTTCCGCGCGCGTCGTGCCATCGAGAACAGTAACAAGCCCGCCGGCGAACGCAAGCCTTCCCAGCCCGCTGCCTCTCCCGCTGCCGCGCCATCTGTCGCCGACGAGCACCTCTCACCTGCGATCTACTCCGCCTGCTTTCTCTCGGCCTCCTCCCCGTTCGACAAGGGGGCCTGGCTCCTGGACTCCGGCGCCAATCGGCATATGGCCAACGACGTTCGCCTCTTTACGCACTTGCAGCCCGTCAAGGGACCGCACGTTGCTGGTGTTGCGGGCTCCCTACCATCCACCGGTTCCGGCTCCGTGGCGCTCGACACGACTTCCGGTCGCATCGCCGTTGCTGACGTTCTTCATGTGCCCTCGTTGCCTTGCAACTTGTTGTCCGTTCGACGCCTCGACCGCCTCGGTTTCACGGTCTCGTTCGGTTCCAACGTCGCCACCATCCGCAACGCCGCTGGTACCGCTGTCGCCACCGCTCGGGCCATCGCCAATGACCTCTACACTCTGGACCTCACTCCTGCACCTTGTAGGCCCCACGCTCTGCTCGCTTCGCCCTCCCACGTGTCCTTGCTTACCCTACACAACCGCCTTGCGCACCTCCCCGTCCTCCTTCTCAAGAAAATCGTTCAAAAAGGGATGGTTACTGGTGTGGCGTGGGATTACTCGGACGAGGAGTGTAGGACCTTCCATTGCAATGCATGTCTCGCTTCCAAAGCGCATGCCCTTCCATTCGCCCGCTCCACGTCGATTGCCTCCCAGCGCCTCGGCCTGATCCATGTCGACCTTGCCCAGATGCCACACGTTAGCTTCGGCGGCCATCGTTACATGCTTGTGATTGTTGACGACCACACCCGCAAGCACTGGTGTATCCTCCTTGCACGCAAGAGCGACACCTTCCCGCGTCTTCGTGATTGGATCCTTGAGGTTGAGCGAGCGACCGGCGACAGCGTAAAGACCATTCGCTCCGACAATGGCGGTGAATTCACGCTGCGCAGTTTCGTCGATTTCTGCTGCAGCAAGGGTATTCGTCGGGAACTCACAATACCCTACACGCCCCAGCAGAACGGCCGGGTTGAGCGCCCCAACCGCACCATCAAGGAGGGCATCCTTGCCCTTGCCTACTCGGCCGGTGTCGACTCGCGACTCTGGGGTGAAGCTGCTATGTACTTTGTCCGATGCAAGAACATGACACCCCATGCCGGCATCAATGGCGACATTCCCGACGCTCGTTGGTATGGTTACGCGCCGGATATTTCCTCCCTTCGCACCTTCGGCTGCCGTGCCTGGCATTGCCTTCCTTCGACGTCCCGCTCTGCCCTCGACCCTAAGGCCATACCGCTCATCTTCGTTGGTCTCGACGACCATTCAAAGGCCTACCGCCTGTTCCATCCGACTACTCGCAAGGTGCTCCTCAGTCGGAACGTCCTTTTCCGTGAATCCGAGTTCCCCGCCTCGACACCGACTCCCGCCTTGTTCTCTCCGGCCAACCCTCTCCCAGATGTTGTTGCGTCACGCCCTGACCAGGCTGACCCCCCCAGCCGTTGCTTCCTGTCCCCCCCGCTCCCCTGTGCCTCGCGCTGAGCAGCTTATCCCGGCACCTGATGCCTCTGACCAAGGCTCGCCGGCCCTTGCTCGTAATGTCCCTGACCAGGCATTGCCCGCACCCTTCGCCTCTGACCAAGGCGGCGCCCCTGACCAGGGCAGCCCTGACTCGGCTTTTTCTACGCCTTGTCCCTCTCCTCGACTCCGGCCCAGCTCCTATGATTTCTCCGCCCTATGCCTTGCCCCGGAGTTCTCCGATGATGTTGATGACGCCCTTCACTCCCCTGCGCCTGTGTGCTACCTTGCGGACGCCGCTGCCGCCCTTCTGGACACTTCTACCGTCGACCCCGCTGAGCTTGTTGCCCCTGCGCGCGACCCACCCCACTGGCGTGCTGCTATGGCTTCACCACAGGCAGATGAGTGGCGTCTTGCGGCTCGTGATGAATTTGACTCACTCTCTCGCGATTTCTCCGCTTTCACGCCCATCGACCAATCCCTCGTCCCCGCCGACGCCAAAATCATCGGCTCTCGCTTCGTTTTCCGCACCAAACGCGACCAGTTCGGGAAGGTCAAGTCATACAAAGGCCGCCTTGTCGCCCGCGGTGATTCCCAACGATCCGGTATCGATTTCGACGAGACCTTTGCGCCCGTTGCCAAGTTCACTTCAATTCGTGCTCTGCTGGCCCTGTCTGCTGCCCGAGGCTACCACGTTCACCAGGCTGACATCGACAAAGCGTATCTTCATGGGAAGCTCGACAAGCCTTTGTACATGCGTGTCCCCGAGGGCATTGCCCTGCCCGGTCAAGTTCTACAATTGCACCGTTCCCTCTACGGCTTACGCCAGGCTGGTCGCATCTGGAACGACGAAATTGACTCTACCCTCCTTGGGCTGGGTTATATTGCCACTGAGTCCGACCACTGCGTCTACGTCAAAACCGTTGGGGACGTCCACCACTACATCGCGCTTTACGTCGACGACCTCCTCATGATTGGTCCCTCCCTACCCGAAATTGAGCGCACCCTCCAGGGCCTTGAACGATGTTACGGTGTCAAGCGTCTTGGTGAAGCGGAATATGTCCTGGGCATCCAAATCCGGCGTTCCTCCGATGGCTCGATCACGCTAAGCCAGGAGCAGTACCTCAAGGACATCCTCGCTCGTTTTGGCATGTCGAACGCCCACCCGGTTGCCACCCCGATGAAATCCGACCTCCACCTTGAGATTGAGACCAACCCTACCCCATTTGCGGACCGCACCCGCTATCTTCAGGCCGTTGGCTCGCTCATGTACGCATCCACTGGCACTCGCCCCGATCTGGCCTACGCTGTCGGTTACTTGGCTCGATTCTCCCGGTCCCCATCCGAAGCTGCCTGGGGTGCTATCAAACACGTTTTCCGTTACCTTGCTGGAACACTCTCGCACGGCCTGTGCTATTCCCACGGCGACTCTGCTCCCGTAATTGGCTACTCCGATTGCAACTGGGGTGCCTGTGTGCTCTCCTCCAAGTCGACCATGGGCTATGCTTTCCTCTATGCTGGTGGCGCCATCTCGTGGTCCTCGCGCCTCCAGTCTCGCGTGGCCGACTCCACTTGCGACGCCGAATACCTGGCCCTCTCGCATGCCGGCAAGGAAGCCGTTTTCCTGCGTCAACTCTTTGGTGAGTTGGGTCTCCCCTCTTCTGCTCCGACTCTCGTGCTTGGCGACAACCAAGGCGCCAACGCTCTCACTCGGAACCCGGTTTTCCATGCCCGCACCCGCCACATCCGGCTTCGCGAGCACTTCGTCCGCGACATGGTCGCCCTTGGTGATGTCGCTGTCCAGTACATCAACACGGCCGACATGACCGCCGACATTTTCACTAAGGCTCTAGCCCGCGACCTCTTTGCGCGTCACCGTGGCCGCCTTGGCATCTGCTCTCCCTGATGCTCGAAGTCGGGGGGTGTGAGATTCTCAAAGTACTTTAATTCTCTCCTATTTCCTTCTAGCATCATGGCCCCTGTGTCTCTACCTTTATTCTCCTTTAGACCCGGCCTTTGCCGTCTATCTTCCGTCTTCTGGCCAGACGCGCGCACTTGCCCCCAACTAGCTGGTCCTGCGCGCCTCTCTCTCTCCTGCTCAAGCAACTTCTTGGTCTGGTCTCCTTTGGTCCGTCGATCAGAGACTTACCACTGCTTGAGCAGGTGTGTTAAGCAACTTCTTGGTCTGGTCTCCTTTGGTCCGTCGATCAGAGACTTACCACTGCTTGAGCAGGTCTGTGCGTTGCTTAACATCATAGTCAAGTTGATTGGATTGACTCATTATGATAGGAGCAGCAGAAGTATGATTGACCCGGCGTTTCGAAGTGGGCGTTCATTTCAGACTGTCGCAAGGTGACGCATGCTCATTGTATAGTTCGTTACTTCAACTACGTAGTAGGGGGCGCTTGGGCAAAGCAGAAGAGTCGTGACGCGTCGACGTCCCGGCCAGTCCCGGCCCCAATTGTTCCGCGCGACCCGTGCCGAACCACATGTTCGAGGTAGAGCTCTTGTTCAGCTTGCAGAGGACAATAGTAACTCTCAAAAAATATGCAAAAATCCGAATGCACTATTATTCGCCGACTGTGCCTTTGTTTCTAGGTTTTCCACCGAGTTGTAGTGGGAGTGAACGTCTCGGTAGCTCGACATCGAGGTGGGCATACTTAAGCTCGACGCCCCTCCCTTTGGGAGGGGCTTGTGAGTTATCGGCGCGCTTGGCCCAGTTGCCCTCCGAGATTTTGGCCCTGAAAAGTGCCCCCTTGCTGTAGCATGGCATATATTGGTGCTATCTGAAAACTGGAGGGATACTTCTTTACTTCATTATTATTGATGATGCTTCACCGAAGGTTGAAGTCTAGGAACGCTTGATCATCTCGCTACAGCAGCTTGAATGAACTGATTCCGAACGAGACGCAGGTCGGCGCACGGACCAGTCGTAGTCCAGTCCGCGTCGAAGGATGCATAGATCCAGGTCACTCAAGCCCGGCCGCGCCTCACGCATCCTCTCTCTCCTCCACTCAACATCGCACCTCCCCTCATGATGAGCCATGTCGGTACAAACACCCAGGCCGGTTAGGGGACCGCCCCGTCGACATCCGTCAATTGAGTTCAGGGCGTCTCCCTTGCGATCAGCTTCAAGGGCCAGTCCTACGACCCCAGCACCGAATCATTCAACCAAACCGACAACCGTTCTCGGTCACTGGAGGCCACGTTTGACTCAGGAGGACCGACGAGATTCCAGCGAATTACGCAAGAAGATCAAAGTTATTCGGGGCGGGCGAAAATCTTGGCGAGGACTCTACCCCCCGGCCTGTGCAGATCGAGGCCATTGCTGCACTTTTCGAACTCGATCAATTTGCGAACCGGGATCGATATGACGCTGTGTTCGTCACAGCGCCAACAGGTTCAGGCAAAAGTGTTATTTTCGAAGCAATGTATCTCATTTATGGACGCCGGGCCGTCACCATTGTTGTCAGTCCACTGAATGCACTGAGCAATCATCAGGTGAGTTTTTCTGCCGACTGGGCTTGCTGGACCGACATCCGTGCTGATTTCCGCAGTCATATGCTTCTTTCAGGCTGCCAATCTCAATCGAAAGGGAAAGAAAGCGGTTGTGGTATCTAAGGAGACCTGGAGAGATGGCGAGCTGTACAGGCAGTTGGACGACCCCAGTCACACGATCTCCATGGCATTCTGATCGTATGTGCCGATTAACCTCCTGTTTGAGTGAAGTGCAGATGTGTTGATTTTCCTTCCTGTTTGCTGCGTGTCAAGTCTCCTGAAATGCACATCAACAATGCAGATTGGGCAAAGTTGATCTCTAACGAGTCCTTTCGAGAGCGCGTCAAGTTGCTCGTCTATGACGAGGCAATCAAGATCGCCGAGTGGGGACTCGCAGGCAGCGCCGACCGCGCTGGATCCATGAGCCACACCATCGAAGGATTAACGGCCTTTCGTCCCGTATATGGCCAAGTTGCGGAGCGACGTCTGACCCTTGGTTGTCAGACACTCTTCCTCACGGCCGGCGCTCCCCCTTACAAGATCGACCGGATTCTGAAGGTCTCCAGTCTCGCACGATCCAGAACGTTCTTCGCCAAAGCAGACCTTTTCCGACCAAACCTACGTAACATCGTAGTCGAGATGAAACCAAGAACGAAAAGTGCTATGGGAAGCATCAGGGATCTTCTCGACAAGCGGTCAGATCCCAGTACTTTTCCCCAGTCAATCCTGTACTTTAATAGCCGAATCGAGACGGCCAACGCCCTCCTCGCTCTCCACGAACAGTTCGGGCTCCCGATCACCGTTGACTCCCCCCTTGCGCGCAAGTTCAACGCGGTTCGAGGCGAATTTGACAAGTCGGAGGACATCAAGGACTTTGAGAAAGGGTTATTCCCGTTCTTCTCAACGACATCTGCCCTGGGTCTTGGGATACATTGGCCTGGTGTTCGGACTGTGACTCAATACGGTCGGACCACTGTTGAGGACGATATTCAGCGCAAGGGTCGAGGAGGGCGTAGTGGGCAGCGATCAATTGGGATCACTTGTTTGGAGCCCCGGAACGACGCACGTAAAAAATCTGCAGCGAGCAATCCGGAGCAAGACGACACAATTCCAGACGAGATCTCGACTTCCGGTGTGCATGGCGACCGTCCACGACTCGAGCTACTCACTGAGAACGAACTCTCAATCCGTTTTTTCTACGAGTCGAAGGCGTGCTTGCACGCTCTGGCCATCGTCCTATACACGTGAGTTGAACCTGTCAGGACGCACGGCCATAGGTAATCTAATCCCTCATACTATGGAAACATGCAGGCAAGGCGAGCTTCCGCTGAAGGCGGACGATCCTCTCATCGTTGCTGAAATGGAGCGTCAAGGAAACATCACCGGCAGATCTTGCCAGTGTTCTCGATGTGATCCTCAAGGCGCCAAGTACATCATCGAACACCTGAGGTACACCACAGAGGAAAGCTACCACGACTTTTCAAGCTACGACGGGGCAACCATCGAAGCAGACAAGATGAGCCAACCCACACAAAACTCGCAGGTCGAGAATGCCGAGGACGACTTGGAGGACTCGGCCGATGAACGCGCAACGCAGTCAGTCAATCGACAGACGAGAGGGCACAATCCGTGGCGTATGAAGTCCCAACAACGAGCCGAATTTGTCGAGAAACTTCTATTGAGTACAGGCAATATACTCAGGACCTGAATTATGGACCGACTGAGAACCTCCTGTGGCGCTTCCCTCCTATCATTGCGCAACGTGTTGCCAAGGAGATCGCGCTGCTCGATTCCGAAGATGCCTTTCGTCTCAACGATTTCACCGAACCCCTTCCGGGCATGTGGAAAGCTCTCTTTCCTGTTGTCCGTGAGCAGCGCGACTTCCTAATCGAGCAACAAAATGTGCTTAAAGCGGAAGAGGTCAGAAAGGCGGAAGCTCGGGAGCAAAAGGGGATTCAGCAGCAGCGGAAGAAGCTGGTCAGGGCAGTCCTGAAGCGTAGGCGCGAGCGTCTGAAAGAGCGGAAGCAAGTCATGACGCAGTGGAAGAAAGTGAATGCGGAAGTCAGGCAGCGCGGGCAAGAAAGTGAGAAGACCGGACAAGAACAAGCAAGGAGAAAGGGCGGCGAGGTAGAAGCGTAGCACGTTGAGACGGAAGGGAGGATTGGACTGGCCGGGCCTTCGCAAAAACGATCATCTCCCTCTGGTGACAAAGTTAAGACTCCTCGCAAAAGGATTGCATTGGCCCCCAAGTCTATCAACGTTCCGTGAAATAAAAGCTTAAGCACTAATCTTGTCTCAATCGAAAATCATCGCCTCCATGTTCTCTCTGAACTCCTGAGCCAACTCCTCCGATACATCAATCAGAGGATCTTCGTCTTCCTGCGACTCCTGAGAAAGGGAAGCTTGGGGTGGAAGACTGGGTCCATAGCGAAATAGATCCAACTCGCTCTGTGTCATGCACACGAGCTTCTGGGTGCCTTCTTCCTTCTTGTCCACGATAGGTCTGCGCTTGAGGTCCCAGAGTCCTGAAGTGTTGTCGCATGGACGATGGATCTTGTTGCGGCGCATGTCGTCCAGTGGCAACCCGCACGCTTGCTGGGCTGATGGTGCTGATATGGTTTCGAGAAAGGCTTTTGCGTCCGATGATTGTTTTCATATCGCACATCAGTTGTCGAAACTGCTGATCACCAACCCGTTCTCAAGATGTCAGGTCAAAGGTGTTGCACAAATGCTTCTGAAGAGGGGCTCCGGCTGACCAGAAGAATGTTGGATGATATGACGTCGCGCATCTTGTCAAAGGAACAACCAGCACCCTGTCGAAGGGTATCAGTACTAATCTTCTATACAACAAGCAAAGCCCCATACTTTTTGAGACTCACCTTGACCGAGAAAAAAATACTTCAGCCAGTAATTTAGCGTCTCCAAATAAAAATCCTTCCCGCAAAACTTCCCACGCCGACCGCTAGGACATATCAGCAAGCCTCGCCGAACAAGGCGCGTGAGCTGGGTCGGTAGGTCCGACTTGAGGAGTAGAAGTAGATGTGGCAGATGGCTGCGGTAGTGGGAGACACCTTCTGCGGCCTGAAGGAAGGGCGACATCCGCTCCCACCAGTGGATTACTCGACCGATGTCCCCTTGCAAGGTTGCGAAGTAGCCCTCCTCGAAGTCGACCAAGTCGCGCAACCGAAGTAGTGACTCGTAAAACGCCGGGGCCTTACTCTTGTTGGCTTTCGCTTGTTCAATGGCATTGGCAGAGAGATACCTGCGGATGACCCTTTCAATCACCACATCAAGTCCGGTAAGGTGGGTTGGTCTTTGCTCGTCGATCGTCTTCAGTCTGAGTTCTTGTCTGTATCAAAAAGTGGGAGTGCTGTCAGATTCTAAGAGACTTGGGGCAGAGTGCTGAAAATCATCAGCTGGAGCGAAGTGACTGACAGGAAACAATCCAACAGCTCTAGCTGTGCTGTGTCTCGAAGAAGCCGTTCCATCTGGTTGAAATCCTTGACTTCCTTGGGGTCCAGTTTTTTGCGACCAAGTAAAGTGGCAGTGATATAGAGTGACCCTCGGTAGTTCGATCCCAGCGCTGGGTCCCCGAAATATCGTCGATAGGTTGCCGCGCCAATGCACCACTGAAGATGAGCAACCCCTGGCACTGTGATCACAGTGCCCAGCCCATCGTAGAGTTTCCGAAAAGGGTAACGATTCTTGCGGAGTGACTCGACGAGCATTGAAGTTCCTCCATCGCATTCAAGTATCCGTAGAGACTCTGCCCATTCTGTCTCTGAAAGACCGCGCTGTAGTCTCAGCCTGTTGATAACTTGTGGCACATCCGCGGTGGAGGTATCCGACTCGTCCATCATTTGAAGCAAATTGATGTCGGGCATTTTGACGTCCAGTTGTTCCACAGGGGGTGGTGTGCATCGAGGATCGCGAAGACTGAGGCCAAGATGAGGGACCAGTCGAGCAAGCGCTCGATATATCTGGGCTTTGATCCCAGTTGTAGATGACGAGTCGAATTGGGAAGTTGGGAGGAGATGCTGGAGATTGACTCGTGGCAAAGACGCTTGATGTGCAGAGTAGGCTCGAAGGTTGTAAGCGCCGGCAATATCTCCGTTCTGAATGTGGGCGTAACCAAAAGTTCCATGAAGCAGCTCGGTTCGTCGATCCAATTGCCGATCGTTGATGTGATGTGTGACGTCGATGTTGTCAATGAAGGTACTTGTTCGAGCCAATCTCCTTCAGTTTCAGCGAATTCGCCTTCGTCAAGCTCGCAGCTGCCTGGAGCGTCGCCCAGCGAGATGTTGTCAAGCCGCAATCGTACAGACATGTTGTCAATCGGTCGTTCGCTCCACATGCGAGAGTCATTAGACCGTTGCGATGCTGCATGACGTTGTTCCTTCGGTTGCAAGCGAATGCGATCTGTCCCATGACACTGCGGTAAAGCTGCGGCCAGCGTGTTGATTTTTGGTGTCAATTCGCTGCGATACCCAGCCGAGCTAGGGTCAGAAACACCCACGAACTCGTTACGTCTTTATTCGTGACCAGGCTCTTGCTCTTGCTCTGGATCGGAAGCATTCTCCGGGTGGCTTCTTCCATCTCGACATCAGTGGAGGCTGTTGGGTCCTTGTCACAGTTGATTGGCTCAGCCGGTGGTGGGTCTCCGCATTGTGATAGCAAGTTACGAATCCGTCCGCTGATAAAAGGGTTGTCTTCGGCGATTGCATCGAGCCGGGCGTCGATGTAATCGGATGCGAGGACTTCGGGAGTCAAGTCATGGCTAGCGACGAAGGCGGACTTGGTTCGCTTCATCTCTTTAAAGATGATCGAGTCGGCCTGCACGCGGATAAGGCAAGTATTCAGTAGCTTTTTCGAATCCGGAGAATCAATCCGAGAAGTACGAAGTGTTGCCCACCTGCTCGGCGATCCAGTCATTGATTCGGCTGCTTGACTCTGCGCCATCCTCACGTGCAAGTCGTAGAATCAGATCAAGCACAAGCTTGAGGCTGGACCAGTTGCTGTTGAAAAGCTTTGATCGGTGTGTTTGAACGCCTTCAAAGCGTGTGGAAGGGCTGAAGTATCACGACAGGTATTGACACAGCAAAAGATCGCGGCTACGAAATTCAGCGAATAGATCCGCCTCGCGGCGGGTGTTCTGGCGAGTTGACGTGGTATGGTGTCTGCTTGTTCGGGTCATTTTTGGTTTTAAATATTGTCGCGCTTGACGTGGATGACGGTGATCGTGAAAAGAGGAGAACAGTGAAGCGTACGCAAGGGGATCAAGCCGAACGGAGCAGGCTCGCCGATGATGAGAGCGCCAATTACACGATGCGCTCGGACCATCTGAGGCCCGATCGACCGAAATCGCAGACTTCGGATCGCTGTAGCTCCACCCACAGCTCATGAAAGCTCTCGCCACTTGGGGTATGTCATTTTTAGAGCATAAAGAAAAATAGGGGCCCTCACTTTTGCATGAATGTAAGTATTTGCCAAGTTACAGAAAACCACCCCAAAATGGCTGTGAAATTTCGGAGGGCATCTGGGCCAAGCGCGCCGATAACTCATAAGCCCCTCCCAGAGGGAGGGCTTAGTTGAGCTTAGGCAGGTGCTATTTTGAGAAATGGAGATCACACCGGCATGGAATATCCAGAATGTTGTGGACATCTGGAACGACCAGTTGACTGTAACTTGTGAGCATGTGATCGCTTTGGGAGGGTATTTAGCATCAAAACTTCGGGTGTCCCGAGCTCGAGGTGGCGATGTGCCACGAATGGAAGTTCGCCACTCCGAGTTCGGCCTCTCAGCACTCTCGTCATCCGCGTGACCTCGGCCTTCCCGCGCCTCGGACCTCCTCTCCCCGCTTCGGCACCTGCACTGCTTTCTTCTCCTCCAACTACACACTCACAACCCTCTCGCCCCCGACTCTTACGTGATCATCAACCAAGCTCTATTACGAGTGGTACGAGCTTTGGTCCGCTGACAAGAATCACATTGTTGGACGTAGTGCTTGATGTCCCGGGACATGTTTGGCCAGAAGTATGCCCGCTGAACGGTCCGGTACGTTTTCATATCACCTAAGTGCCCCTGCACATCATGAGCATCGTGAAGGATGGACTCACGGAGCGGGGCTAGTGATGGAATGATAAGCTGGCCCTGTAAATACAGCAATGCATCAACAATCTTGAAGTTCGATGTGACTGAGCCAATGTTAGCCATGGCTTGCTGGCAGAATGGGTCGGTCTCGTACGCGTCGAGGATCTGCTGCTTGACAGCATCCGAAAGCTTGACATGGGGGACAGAGGCCACTAGTGTGGGCAGTGGATCGGTGAAGGAGTATCGACTCATGGCGTCGGCTACGATGTTGTCCTCGCCGGGCAGGTACCGAAGGTCGTAATCAAATTCGGCCAGGGTGTCCAGCCAACAGGCTTGTCGGCGAGAGAGAACGGTGCGCTGGGTCTGGAAGTACTAGAGTGTGGAGTGATCAGTGAGGATGTGGAAGTGACCGCCAAGCAAGTCGATGCGCCATTCCTTGAGTGCTTCGACAATGGCAAGGAGTTCCTGCTCGTGAGTGGGGTAGTTGCGTTCAGCGGGTATGTATTGCCTGGACCAGTACGCAATGGGGCGCGCCATCTTCCACTCCTGACCCTGGAGTAGGACACCACCAATTCCCTGATTGCTTGCATCAGTCATCACCCAGAACGGAGCGGCGTCGGCGGAGTGGTTGGGCGGCCGAAGGCAGTCGAGTGAGGTGACGATGGCCTTGATGGCTTTGAAGTGGCGGACCTCGTTGGGTGTCCAGAGTGTGGCAATAGATGAGAGTCCTTGGCGTGTCAAGGGAGTCAGCGTGGCGGTGTGCTCAGCGAGGCCAGGGATGAACTTGCGGAAGATACTGCACCAGCCCGAGGAAACCCCTGAGTTCCTTGACCATCTTGGGTAGTGCCCAGTCTTCTATGCGCTGGATCTTCTTGGGATCAGCATGCACCCCGGCGCGGTTGATGATGTGGCCAAGGAACGAACACTCCGCAGTGGCAAGGTTGGTTTTGGTTGGCGAGCAGTAGAGTTCGGCACGGCGCAGCGCTTCCAGGACTTGGCGAACACGGGCCTCGTGCTCCTCCAGTGTGTCCGCAAAGATGGTGATGTCGTCGAGGTAGACGAAGCAGATGGTGCCAAGCAGGCCTTGGAGTGCCTCGTTGACACGTCGTTGGTGGGTGGCAGGGGCATTGCAGAGGCCCATGGGCATGACGGTCCACTTGTACGAACCCCAAGGTGTGGACACGGCCGTCTTAGGGATGTCCTCCTCCGCCATCTTGGTCTGAAAGGAGTTGGTCATGTCAATCTTGGCCCAGAAGTGCGCATTGGAGCTATCACGAAGGGGCAAAGAGATAGGGGAGGTGAGCCGGACGTAGGGGCTCGAGGCGAGGGACGAGGGACGAGTCGAGAGATGTTCCAAGGACTTCCCGAGAGAGGCGAGGACGAGGGACGAGAGCAAGGATGTGACCTTTTGCGAGATTCGAGTTGCAGAAAAGAGAAAGAGAAACAAGCTATCACACTGGTCACTTTTTATGCACAGGATAGAATGCAAAGGAACACGTGCCCATGAAACGAAGTCATGTGCATCAAGCGAGATGATAAGAGCCAAACGGAGTCATGTGACCGAGCCAGATCACGTGGACCAGGCAAGACCACATGGACCAGGCGAGAACACGTGTACAATAGATGTACCCGAAGCGAGACCATGTGACCAAGTGAGCTGATGATGTAAGCGAAGCGAGATCATGTGATCAAGACGTGATCACGTGCGATACTGAAGTGAGGACCCGTACTGGAAGCGAGCCGAGGTCACGTGGTCCGAGTGAGATCACGTGAGCCAAGGGCACAAGTCGCAAGATCCCGTTTGTGACAGCTGGCTGGTCGGACCTCTCGCTCGAGAAGCTTGCCCTCGACGCTCCGGTGGTCCCTACGAGTCCGGAGGCCGCCGAGGTTTTTAGTGACGCACACACGAACCAACCTCTCGAGTTCGATTACCAAGTCTTTGAGACGATTGGTTGCGAGGAATGGAGCGTCATCGCACAGCGACGCCAAGCCATTGCGACCCAGGTCAGTGCGCTACAACAGCGCCCCACGTACTCGAGACCCGCTGCAGTCTCAGCTGCAACTCAAGTTGCGACAGCTGCTACCGGCCATTCCCGAGCGCGGGTGGCCCCGCCCCGTCGCCCAACTCACCGCCGACGAGCGCGCGTACCTGGACCAGAACCACGGATGCTATCGCTGCCGCACTCTCAACGCCGACCACATCTCGCGCAACTGCCCCCGCTACTTGTCACCTATGGGAGTGTCCGCCACTCCGTCGACGCCAACGTCGACCGCTCCTGCGCCTCGCCCCGGGCCCCGTATGGTGGCGGCCATTCGGACCTTCCAAGAAACTGGCAATTCAACCGTGTTTGCCGGCCTCAGCAGCGACTCGGAGGACGACAATGATCCTTCGTACACACCGCATCCCTTTCCCCCTTACCCGTCTCCCTACTCGGCGCTCATGGTACTCTCCTTGCCTCCGCCCTAGTCAATTCGGGATCGCCTCAAACGTTTCTCAATGAGGAGCTTGTTCAGCGATTGGGTTTGGAAAGGCGCGCCCTGGAACAGCACTCGAAGTACACCCTTGCAATGCAAAACCAAGTCTCCACTGTCTTCACCTGCACGCACTTTGTTCGAGTCCCGCTCGAGCTGGCCAATGGGCTCTGGGCCGCAGGACCCACGTACGCCGAGGTAGCGCCCCTCGGGAAGGACCTTGAGATTATCTTGGGAGGCAACTTCATCTATCGGCACAAGATGGAGCTCGGCCTCTTCCCTCAGCCACACCTCACCTGCAAAGCCAACCACGTACACTCTATAGACCTGCTGCTGCTGTCGTCCCAGCCGTGCGCCGCCGCGCGGGTTGCCGCAATTGCTCCGGTTTTTGACGCCGAGGAGCAGCTCCGCCAGGACCCCTGAAAGCCCGGCCTGAGGCGCGTAGTGCCCGACTGGACAAATTGTGGGCCTCAGATGGGCCAAAATTGCGAAGGCGCGTAGTCGGGGGTGGACAAATCAGGGTGCGCCGGTGCGGGTGGGGTCCTAGGCCCGTAGGTGCCAGTGGACAAATCTGGACCCATTTCAGCCACATTCGGCTTGGTGCGCCAGAGTTTGCCGACCCTCAAGAACATGCGGAGCGCGCGCGAAACACTGGCCTGTACCGAATTCACAACAAGGGCTCTAATGGTTCGATTCTGCAATTAGAAGCCTCTTGGCTGGTTGAACGAGCCGTCTCATCTGAGTGCGCCGTCTCTTGCCTCCCCCGCCGCGTCGCGTTGTCTGTGCCATCATCATCATTATCCTACGTTTTCGCTTCGCCAGCTTCGACGAAATGTATCTAGACAATCCGGATATCGAGCTTCTCGCCTTCCGCTTTGACAGCCCACTGCAGACACCCAGATAACCCAGATACAGCTTTCATGGTCGACAGACGAGCCTCTCGAGTGTGATACTCTTCCTAGGCCGCTCGATGCTTGGACGGACAAGTTCAAGGATTGTGGAGCAATTACTGCGGCGCGTGAGCAAGGTTACCGGTCAATTGCTATTGCTGGGCACCGGCTGCCTTTTGGTGTCGAAGGATCTGGCGGCATATAGATTACGCCGAGCGCATGCGTTCGATCGTTATCAGCAGCCAAAAGTGGATGGAAATTTATGTGGGTGTCGACATCAAAAGTCAGCATCTCATCGTGAAGGCTCTGGAGGTGCTGTCGTCACTGCTCATAGAGGAGCAATATACTCCCTCAAGGATCCTCGGGTGTAGCGCGTCTTTGCACACGCTGCTCAATTTCGTTGGGAAGCAGCCAAATTGTTCGTCTGTTCGATGGCGTGGATTGATTGGGATTATTTTTCGTGCTTTTCCTAGGGACAGCATGGCTTGGAGAAAGGTCTTGTCGTGCTGGACCCAAAAGAGCGGAAGTTGGTTGAAAACGCTGTTCGCTCTTTAGCTGCTCTTGGCCTTAACAATGATGCTGCACCGTAAGTTGAGTGCCATGAGACCTGTACCAATCTTCTCTGAGCTGATCACTCATCTCTTCCAATTCTAGGCTTGCCATTTAGCAGGCCTATGACGAGGCCGATGCTCAAGCAGAGAAACACTTCCTGCTCAACGTCATTGTGAAATGAAAGCTTGCCGGGTCGTGTAGGTTCATCTAAGCAATTGGTTCCGTGTAGCAACACTGAATGGAACCAGCATTCTTTCACAGGCTCAGATTATTCGGCTCCCATCCCTTCTGCGTCACGGATCTCGTCAGCTTGCACTTGATCTGAACAGCTTGATCCAGCACCGTGCAAGGCCTGAGGCCTTTGCCCGAGGTACGATGGAAGGCGATAGAACTTTTGGCTTAGTTGAATAGCTTGCGCGCGCCTAGAACCTCCCTTGGCTTTCGCCAGCTCACTGACCCGAGGTTCTAGGTGGGTGCCCCTTTTCTCATATGTGTAGTATGCTAGCTCACTGACCCGAGGTTCTAGTGAATTACTATTGTTTGATCCTGTCTATCGTTCTGGAGCACCGCTGCACGCGGTGCTTCCAATTTTTTTTTGACAACGATCAAGACACGTCAGCATTCCCGCCGTCACTCGCGCCGCTGCCAAGTTGGCTAGAGCCTTCGCCATACCCGATCCACTGCTGATACCTCTGCCGTTAAGCGACTCGGAGAGCATCCACTCGGGAGCCTCCGACCCCGCCTCCGCCGTTACCGTGACCGACTCCGACTCAGACGACGACCGCCGCCGTCCTGCCGCGCGCAGGATGAGCGAACCGCACGAGGACGCACACCCCTCGCTGGAAATTGCACGCCCCGTCTTACCTTTGCCGCACCGACCGCACCTTATCGGGACTTCGACTCTTCTGGTCTCGCAACAATCGATACTTCAAAAAAGAGAAGATCGAGACAGATGTTGACAAGATCGATATAATCGGCCAGCTGCTCCTCGACCCAGAGCTGAAGGTGTGGTATTCCAGTGATGCCGCGTCACATGTCAACAAGAAGTACGGTGTATTCCAACGCGATTTGACACTTCGCGCGTTGCCGTCCGATTACATGTGGCAACACTATCGACGCCTCGACAACTTGCGACAGACGGGTGATTACCGAGAATTTTCAACGGCCGCTCGCAATCTGCAACTGGAACTGGGCCTCAGTCTTGTCAGCGACACCCAACTGGTCCGCATGCTCCTGCTCCACATGGACGAGGAGCTCTCCAGCGACTCCGACTCTCGGAGGTGATCAAGGGGACGGGATTGTCGCCCGACAAACTCGACGCCTCCATAGTCAAAGCCGACTCGACCACCAGCTCCGCAGTCTTCGATTACCAGACGTTCGACGCAGAAGCTAGGCGACTCTGTCAAGTCATCAGTGCCACCCGCGCCTCAGTGAAGGCGACAGCTCAAGCCTCAGCGAGAACCGTCCGCTCCACGCCTACGCTGCGCACTACCGCCTCGCCGTCTACGCTGCCGCCGTTGTCTTCCAAAACCAGAGCGCCGCCGATGACCGACCGGGAGCGTGCTTCCCTCAGAAGCAATCAGGGCTGCTTCAAATGTCGCAAGATCAATGCTGGGCTGGCCACTTCAAGGACACGTGCACTACCTGGGCGACTTCGGCTTGTAAAGTCCCAGCGGGTTGGCGACAAGGTCCCGTATCCCCAGAACAAGTTGCGTCCCTATCCGACGCCGTAGACGAAATTGACGACAAGGGTGAAGAGCTACACTGCCTGTGCGATGGCGAATACGACAATGGCACGGATGACGAGAGGTGCGAGCCCATTTCCGTTTCTGTGAAGCTCACAACAGAGGATGGACCTGCCTTGCGAGCTCTAGTTGACACGGGTGCTTCCGCTTCCTTCATCGCAGATAGGGAAGTGGAGAAACTACGGTTGACACGGAGGAAGCTTCAGGTACCCACATCTGTTAGTGTTGCAATCCAAAGTCACAGGGTCTCGCATCCCGTCACTGAATTCGTGTGTGTGCCACTTCGTACCCTGAACGGCCGATGGTCTGTCTACCCAGCACGTCGTTCTGAAGATTGCGCCATTGACGTCGTTGAAAGTGGTGTTGGGGCGACCGTTCTTAAAGCGACACGATATCCTGGTCGACTGCAAAAGGCGTTGAGTGCTGGCCCCTATCTAACCCTACCCGGCAAGTGTATCGATCTGATGCACCGGGGGAGAAGGGGAATGGTCGGAGAGTGCGGTTCAGGCGAGCATTCGGGCCTGTCTCGCTCATCTCGAAGAGCAGCAAGCGGAAGAGTCGCAATTGCGAGCACTTGAAGTCGCATTTCGCAAGGAGTTCTCGGACCGATTTCTGGCAGACATCCCGCCGGTCTCACAGTACGTGTCAAAGGTCCGCCATCGTATCGCGTTGAAACCTGGTATGAAGACTCCGCGGCAACCAACCTACGGCACTGACGCGCTGGCGTGCGGCGTGGCGACGCTTACTGGATGAACACCTCGCGGCCGGTCGTCTTCGCCCATCATCGTCGGAATACTCCTCGCCGGCCTTCATCGTTCCCAAGAAGGGTATGGACACCGACCCGTCGATTATGCCGCGTCGGGTCAACGACTAACGGATCCTCAATGCAGCGACGGTACCAGATCGCACACCGCTTCCACTGCCGGACAAGATTTTGGCCGTCGCAGCTCGGGCGCGCTTCTGGTCCAAGATCGATATGACGAACAGCTTTTCCAGACGAAGATGGCCGAGGAGGACATACCAAAGACCGCGGTGGCAACCCCCTGGGGCCTCTTCGAGTGGGTCGTCATGCCGATGGGCCTGTCGAACGCGCCGGCAACGCATCAACGCCGGGTCAACGAGGCCCTGTCTAGTCTCATCGGCAAGAGCTGTTTCGCCTACCTTGACGACATCACTATCTTCTCGGATACCATGGAGGATCATCAAACCCACGTCAAGGAGGTACTCGAGGCGCTGCGGCGGGCCGATCTGTATTGTTCGCCAAAGAAGACCGAACTTTTTCGAACGTCTTGCGACTTTTTGGGGCATGTCATTTCGCGAAACGGGATTGCGGCAGATCAGTCGAAGGTGGAGCGAATCGTGGGGTGGCCGCGTCCGCGGACTGTCACAGAGCTTCGGGGGTTTCTGGGCCTCGTTCAATACTTGCGCAAGTTCATCAATGGTCTGGCCCAACATACCAAACCTCTGGCGGATTTAACGTCGAAGAACGCCAATGTCCGACTCATATGGGGTGCCGAGCAAGAGCGACACTTCAACGCCATAAAGGCCATCATCACCTCGCTGCCATGTCTCAAGCTGATCGACCACACGGATTCCGTTGATCCCCTCTGGGTTATGACGGACGCAAGTAACATTGGGATAGGCGCCATGTTGCTTCAGGGGCAGGATTGGCGCAAGGCACACCCGGTGGCGTATTGGTCTCGTCAGTACATCAGTGCGGAGGTCAACTACCCGACCCATGAACAGGAGCTTTTGGCGGTCGTGGACGCCCTAGGTCAGTGGCGAGTCAACTTGATGGGTGTCCACTTCCATGTCCTTTCTGACCACGAATCACTGAAGTACCTCAAGGCGCAGGAAAATCTATCAAAGCGTCAGGCCCGTGTAATACCCCAGGCCCTTCACAACTAGGTTACACAGTCCAAAAGACTGACAATTTCAATAGATGCATATTGAAATCAGAAGGGTAGTTAAATAGCGTAAGGCAACCAAGCCTTACAGCCTGCTGGGTCGAACGTCTAGCCAACTACGATTTCGACATCACCTACATTCCGGGAGGCGAGAACACCGTGGCAGACGCGATGAGCCAGTACTCTTTCCCGCAGGGGGAGCCTGATTCCGTACAGGCGGTTTCGGAGATGGACGTCGACACACAGCTGCGGGGCCGCCTTGTGGAGGGCTATGACTCCGATCCCTTTTGCCAGCAGGTCAAGCGCAATCTTGACTCGTCGCCAGGGTTCTCTTGTGTGGATGGGGTGCTGTATTTCGAGGGTAGGATGGTTGTACCTGCGGTGCGGTGCCACAGCTTCGGGAGGACATCTTACACAACGCTCACGACGCGCTGGGTCACTTCAGCCCGCGCAAGACCTTCCATCAGGTGTCTCGGACTTTCTTCTGGCCGCGGCTGCAAACATCATGCGACGCCTATGTCTCAACATGTGATGTATGTCAACGTACCAAAGCAACAACCACGGGCGCGTTGGGGTATCGCATGCGTTGGCTGTGCCGGATGGGCTGATGCAGGAGGTGGCTCTCGATTTTGTGGGCCCTCTGCCCAAGAGCCAGGGGTTCGACATGCTCCTCACGATCACCAATCATTTATCGGGCTACACGCGCTTGATACCTAGCCTGGCCGCGGACACCGCCAAGGACATAGCCGAACATTTTCATGAGGGATGGCACCGCTTCTTCGGACCGCCAACGAGGATAGTCTCCGATCGGGATAAGCTATTTACATCGCATTTCTGGCGCGCGTATCACAATCTGATGGGCACTCGACTCGCCATGTCTACATCGTTCCACCCGGAAACCGACGGCCGTAGCAAACGGACCAACAAGACCGCCATTCAAGCCTTGCGAGCCGTGGTCAACAAGCAGCAGAACAATTGGGTCCGACATCTGGTCAACATTGAGTTTGCAATCAACGCAAGCGTCAACGCCTCAACGAACAAATCGCCGTTTGAGGTGGTCCTAGGTCGTTCACCCAGCCTGTTGCCAACGTCTCTCAATCGACCTGACTTGCCCGATGTGCCCTGCGGCAAAGGACCTGATCGCCGAGCGGAAGGCGGTGTTGGCGGAGGTCCGGGATGCATTGGCTGCAGCCAAGGTGCGGCAAGCGGAGCGGGTCAACCAACATCGACGGCCAGAACCGGACATTGCGGTGGGCGATTTTGTCATGGTGGACACCCGTGACCGTCGTCTTTGATTTAAAACGGGACACCGCAAGTCGGCCAAGCTCTTCGATCGCTTTGAGGGACCCTACAAGGTTATTGCCGCAAATGTTGCCACTTCCAACTACACACTGCAGCTTAGCAAAGGCAACCGATCACATGCTACGGTTTCACGTAAGCAAGCTCTGTCCTTACCGAGCCAACGACCCCAACCTCTTTCCGAATCAAGAACCCGCCAGACCCAAACCAGTTATAGTCAATGGACATGAAGAATGGGTTGTGCAAGAGATATTGGAGGAGACAACAAGGGGGGGGGGAGCGCTATTGTGTTTGGTGGAGGGCTATCCGCAGCATGAAGCCACCGTGGAACCGCGTGAAAACTTGGTGGGGACAGAGGCGCTTCGGCGTTGGGAGTTGAAGAAGAGGATGCAGGGGAGGGTTTAGTTCAGGAGGGGGAGGGTGCAAGGCCTGAGGCCTTTGCCCGAGGTACAATGGAAGGCGATAGAACTTTTGGCTTAGTTGAATAGCTTGCGCGCGCCTAGAACCTCCCTTGGCTTTCGCCAGCTCACTGACCCGAGGTTCTAGGTGGGTGCCCCTTTTCTCATATGTGTAGTATGCTAGCTCACTGACCCGAGGTGCTAGTGAATTACTATTGTTTGATCCTGTCTATCGTTCTGGAGCACCGCTGCACGCGGTGCTTCCAGATCTCATCAAGTTTCACCTTTCGCAAGACCCTGTCTCGAACCAAATTGTCAACGACCTCAATCACCATTCCACGCTCCACCCTTACTTCAAGCTTCAAGACAACCTCCTCCTACATCATGACAAAATCTACATTCCAAACGCTGAACCTCTCAAAGTCAAACTGCTCGCCCAAGCCCATGACTCACTCCTCTCGGGTCATCCTGGTCAAGTAAAAACCTTTGAACTTCTCGATCAAAACTATACGTGGCCCGGCATGCGACAATTTGTCAACAACTACGTCAAGACCTGCGACAGTTGTCAACGGAACAAACCAACTCATCATTGCAAGCACGGCCACCTTCAACCTCTACCAATCCCCTCAAAGCCCTGGTCGTCGCTCTCTATGGATCATATTGTCAACCCGCCTCCGTCCTCAGGATTTGACTGTGTCCTAGTCGTTGTCAACCGACTCACCAAAGAAGCGCATTTCATCCCGACTCACAAGACCGACTCATCTCGCGACCTGGCTCGGACGTTCCTCACTCACGTTTTCAAACTCCATGGTCTCCCAACGGACATTGTCTCCGACCGAGGCGCCACATTCACCTCCAACCGGTGGTCTGAATTTCTGGCTATGCTCAAAATCAAACCGAATCTATCAACGGCTTTTCATCCCGAATCCGATGGCCAGACCGAACGAACGAACCAGACTCTCGAACACTTTCTTCGACATTTCTGCGATTATCTGCAGACCAATTGGTCTGAACTCCTTCCTCTCGCCGGATTCGCCTACAACAATTCCTTCCACTCGTCCATTGGCGCCTCCCCGTTTTACGTTACTCGTGGTTATCATCCTCGTCTAGAAGTCTCTCTCCGTGATTCATTTGTGGCCGATGTCCCTAAATACCTTCAGCATCTTCGCTCTGTCCAGGAAACCGCCCACAAACAAATTTTGCAAGCCCAAGAAACTCAAGCTCGTTTTGCCAACCTCAAAAGGAAGCCAAGCCCACCGTTCAAGATCGGTGACCAAGTCCTGCTCAATCGAAAAAATATCCAAACCTCTCGACCCTCATCCAAGCTCGACTCCCACAAATTGGGACCGTTCCAAATTCAACGAATCATCAGCCCAGCGGCTTTCAAGCTTGAACTACCGGCGTCGATGAAGATCCATCCCGTATTCCATGTCTCGCTCCTCGAACCTTACCAAGCCAACAGTCTCGCGTCTCGATGTTCCAACCCTCCACCGCCTCCTGAAATCATCAACGGCAAAGAAGAATACCAAGTCAAACAAATCCTTGACTCAAGGAACAATCATAGTTCAAGACGCCTCGAGTACTTCGTCGATTGGACAGGATACGGCCCTCAGGATCGTCAATGGGTCTCCGCTGCCGACTTCGATGATGACGACTCCCTCGTCATTGAATTCCACACCAGGCATCCTCACAAGCCTGGGTTCGAACGCATCCAGGGACTCAACGGAGCTCGTCCCTAAACCCGAGGGTGATGTCACGAATCAGCAGTCCGAGGTCTGAGCGCAGCGCCACCGCGCAGCTTACTCAGTGCTGGGAACTTTCTAGGAGCTTCCAGTTATCTCTATGATCTTGCGCCTCGATCACTTTCTTTGGCTTCAACTTGCTTCCATGAGTTTCTGTCGCTTTCCCTGGGATTTCCTGCGACTATACATAGGGCTTCTGTGTAGAAATTGCTCTTGTCTTCCTTCTGCAATCTTGATCTCATAGTCAACTCCC
This sequence comes from Microbotryum lychnidis-dioicae p1A1 Lamole, assembly GCA_001244265.2. NCBI lineage: Eukaryota > Fungi > Basidiomycota > Microbotryomycetes > Microbotryales > Microbotryaceae > Microbotryum > Microbotryum lychnidis-dioicae. Next base: position 1,180,722 of record CDLV01000004.1, on the reverse strand, counting down.
CAGTAACCTCCAGTTCCCTCGGCCTCTGTTCTAGTACTCTTACAAAAACAACTACATCAATCCCGCATCTCGTCCCGTCATCCTCGCTTTCGCCTGCTGCCTACGGCTCAGCAACCTCAACCCTGACAGTGCAGGGAAACGAAGAATGGGAAGTGGAACGCATCGTGGATGAAAAAGGGAAAGGGAAAGGAAGAAGTTCTTGGTTAAATGGAAGGGATGGGCAGACAGCGACAACACTTGGGAGCCTAGATTGCATCTGGAAGAGACGGCAGCTTTAGACCGGTGGGAAAACGAGAACTGGGAAGGGGGTAAGGACAGGGAGGAGAGGGTGTAAGGATGGGAGAGGGTTTGGAATAGGTGGTGGAGAGTGTAAGGCCCGTGCGCCTGACCCTTAGGAGAAGAGACGCGCGCCTGGGCACTCTTATACTCTCCTCAGCGACTAACGTAGAGTGTCCAGGTGAGCCCAAGTGTATCAGAAGGCATTGTCATAGTAGCAACTAACGTAGAGTGTCCAGTGTCAATCCTACATACTTTGGTCCTGTGATCTTATCGTTGTCGCTCCGGTGTGCACTCCTACGGGGTGTATTACAGCGGCTTCGTCATCCGGTGCCGGAAGTTCGTCGTTCGGCGGCGGGAGCTGTTCGACAGGCTCGGCGATCAACGGCGTCGCGCGTGGTACGCGGACGCTGAGTCCAAGAGAAGATTCGCAGACTTGTTGAGATTCACGAAGGCGGGCGCAGCGAAGAAGGCCATGTACGCGTTGTCGTCAGTTGCGGCGAGGGCCGGAGCGGAGGGAGGAGAGACGCCCTTAAGCTCCTTCAATGCAGCCTTCAGCTCGAGGTACTTGGTACGCCTGGAGATGTCGGGACACTTCTTGACCCAGTGCTTGCCTTGTTGGCATGCAGGACAGTTACCCGGCGGAGGACCCGACCTATCCCATCAACCCTTTCTATTCTGGCCCGCTTTCGTCGTCGAACTCGGCGTTTGGGCCACTAGAGCTGGAGTAGACTCGTTGCGAAGTGTATGAGCAACCAATTCCATTGACGCGAAGATCTCTTCAACGACTGGAAGCTTGCTTTTGTTTGGCTGAAGCGAGTAGAACGTGCTGCGCCAGCTATTGTAGAGTGGAGGTAAGTCGTCGATCATACGGGCCAATATGACTTGTTCAAGATCGAGTTGGGCCATTCGAGCGTGATTGATCAGAACCATGGCTCGGTTCGTCCACTCGTTGAAGCCGGCCCAGGTCGAAGGAAATTTCGGCATGTTGAAGGAGTCACGGATCAGCGTGGAGTGTGATTGCGCGTCACTGGGAGCGTAGCGTTTCGTGAGGGCGACCCAGCAGGCGTGGGCATTTCCGCCCTTCTGAGCGACGGGGCCTATCGTGCCCTTCGCGACGGTCGTCAGCGAGCTGGCGAGCACACGGGCCGCGTAATCCTCCCATCGCGAGTGCAGTTCGGGCAGCCAGGCTTTGTCGTGGCAACCGATGCGCAAGTATAGGCATACATCGCGAGGCGCGGTAAGAGACATGGTGAGGTCCCAGTCGACGTAGTTATTGTCCGAGAGTTTGGACTCGTCGGGGAATGCCGGAGGGCTCGTGGGCGGCAGCAGGTTCCGCTTGGACACGTCGTCGTCATCGACAGAGCGGCGTTTCTTGACGAGGTCGTCGAATTGCTCGCGTGTGAGTAGAACGTGCATGGGAGGGACGACTATGTTGGGTTGGCTCGACAATGGCGAAGGTGGAGGGGCGGTGTGCCCGTCTCATCGTTGCCGGCCATGCTGTTTTCGTCGTCGCTGTCGGGAAGGGCGATGTTGGCTGGTAGATCGGTGTGGCTCATAACCTTTTAGCACATCTGAGGCCCGAGGCACGAGGTACGTAAGTACGAGAGCCGAAGATGGTAGTAAAGATAGTTGGAAGTATTGCAAGACTAACCTGAGGCACGAGGCACGAGGTACGTAAGTATGAGAGCCGAAGATGGTAGTAAAGATAGTTGGAGAAGAGAGAGAAGAGCTCAGGGCGCGCGCACTTGGAAGGCTAGAGGCGCGCGGCTAATATCAACAACTAGATACTAAACTATTCTAAGTGGGATGAAACAGTAATACCCTTTTGACCGGCGGTGAGGGGGCGCGGTTCTCGTTCAGGTATCGCCAGCTTGAGTCAAGTCCAACAAACCGCAACCAATCGCCTGAATCGTTCCCAACTGTGGCGAAGGACATCAACACGTCGATGGAGTGGAAGGACGCAAGGACGCAGATCAACGGCTGCTTCGTTTTCTCATTAAAAGGTTGAAAGCTGACAAGGGTAAATACCTCCGTCGCTTGTTAGCTCATCAGATCGGCAAGCAGCTTAGATCGTGATCACTCACTAGGCCACTCCACGTGTCTCGGGCTCCGTTGCATTTTGAAGGGTGAACGGTCTCAGCTCAGCCATGCGCGCTAGCGAGTACAAGGAGGATCCATGCTGCGCGTTCTGTCGACCTTTTGCCCTGAACATATTGCGCAGCTGCTTTGCGCCGACTTTCCTGTACTGCGGGAGAATGATCTCGTTCTGTTTCTCCCAGAACGACATCCGCTGGTTCATATCTGTGAAATGATCGAGTCCATCATCATCGAGAAAGGAACTGATGGTCAGTCTTGAAAAGTGAACACTTCTTGTGCAAACTTGGAGCACACACTCACTTTGAAATGCAAGCGTGGGCGTGTTGGCCTGCCGAAAGACTTCCTGATGCGCCAACGCACGAATGAAAGGGGCTGGACGTCGGACGTTTGGCGGTGGTTGGCGTCCTTCGTGGTTGCCGAGGGTGTACACCAGCGCCGATGAAAGATCGTCGGCCTGAACGAGGATCTACACAAGGGACGAAGAAGGTAACAAAGAGTCTTATCAGCCACCCAACCCAAGCTCCTTTGATTTCCTATCCGGGATGATCACCTTGAGTTGAGTAGAGCATGTTTTCCCGGGGTCCTTGTCATTGTCTCGTTTCTTGTACCCAAGTTTGCCATCCTTGACCCGAACTCTTTTACAGGCCCCCGAGCAACGATGTGTAATCCGTAGAACCTCCGCAACAGGTCGACCTTCGCCGGGTTGACTCCAAGCTTCTCGAAGGGTGATAGGCACTTCCGGACGCCATTCGATCCCCACTGCCACCTCCGACGGATGTTGATGATGAGTAGACGAGGGCGCGTCACCGTAAGGTCGCTCGACGACAGCGAGACAGCGTTCATATTTGCGTGGAGCCCAGTCATGCTTCTGTTAATAGATCGCACCAATGAAAGTTAAGTCGTTCACAGGACGAAACAAAACGCAGCGCAGCATGCAGCTTCAACATACCTCTGTAGCCATGAACTTTGGGAGCTCCAGGACAGGAAGTTTGCGTACAAAAGCCCATTCGGACCTCGGCTTGCGACAATTGAGAACAAGCGGCCTGAGGCGGAGCTCGTTGTGCTCTGCAGTCGTGAGGATCATGTTTGAGAAAATTGCCTCGCGCGTCGTGTTCGATAACTCTTTGTCCTGTCGAGAGGGCTCGTACGTGTGCCGGTCAAGGATCTTCTTGTCGTTCCGAGCCAGGAGTAGTGCCGAGAAGATGTTGTCAATTGATTTCTCGTCCGAATTGTCGTCGTCGACTCCGTAGTAACCCTCGTCTGCCGAATCCTCGTCGGAGTCTCTCGAACGGCTCTTTGGAGAGATTAAAAGCCCCGAGACTGCGGAGGGGCTAGATATCGAGGACTTTGAGGGAACCGGGACCAAAGCTGCCAAGACTTGCAGACTGTCCTCATCCTCATCCACTTCCGAGTCAACTTCCGATGCGTACCCCTCTGGGGAGCTTTGTTCCTGCAACGCGATGGGTGGTCGGCCCCCTTTGTTTTGGAGCAGTTGGCTCATTTCTCCTGTCGACATGATGAGTGCGACTGGCGCCATCTACCTTGAAGGTAAACCCTTCACTGGGCGTCGTTTGCTCGAGATGCACAGTATTTCCGCGCGACTAACATAGGGAGGAGTGTTTACGTGAGGACTTTATGTGTAAGAAGAAAGAGAGAGTGGGGGAAAGACCAGTGAGCGTGTGAAGCTCTGAGGAAAGGAGCTGCTTTCAGGGGCATTCGTGAGTTTGCCGGTGTAGCCCGTCAAACGACGAGCGCCTGCGAGTTTTGGCGCGGCCCCAGGGCTTTCGCCGAATGTTTGAATTTTCTCGAATAAGGGCGCTAACGATTGCAGGCCTAAGGAACACTACAGCTCACCCATATAGTGATTATGTCATTACCGCGTATTCTAGTCAGCAAGAAAAAAACGTTTGCTCCCCCCTATGATATTTATTGCAAGCTACGCTTGCTGCCTCGTGACGATCGGCGTAAGGTTTAACCGCTGATACGGGCGCGGAGCGGCACAGCGGGGAAGAACCCCGATGTAGCAACTACTGCATTGTCCGCCTCGTCTCACCCGCCAGAAGTACTATAGACCTGTACATACATCATACTACATTCTCCAGAGTGATACATCACATATTGCAAGAGATACAGGCCTCTACACTATGTGGTACCAAAGTTCCCATGAACGTGGTACAAGAATGACCTCGGATGTGATCCCAAAGTCCGCATCGATGTGATCCCAAAGTCCGCTCCGATGTGATCCCAAAGTCGCCTCCGATGTGGGACCAGAGTGCCTCCGACGTGGGACCAGAGTGCCTCCGACGTGGGCCCAAAAGCCGACCTTATGTGAGCCCAAAGTGACAAGCGAGTAGAGCGGTTATGTGTGCGTGCCTTGGCAAAACGGGGTAAAACTGCCCAAATCGCAGGGAATACCCTCCCGCGCGTGCCTCAAGTGAGGCGCATAACTTACAGAGCCCGAGTGCCCACTGCCCAGCCCTGAGCCTCAGCTCGAACGCTTTCAACAACCACACCACCAACCCACCCAATACACCATAGCAATGTCACTATTTGCAGATACAGAAAGCTCAGCAATCGGAGCAAACACCCTCCTGCCATGAAAATGAGTTCCATACCGCGGAGTAAAGAGGCTAATCTCCTCCGAGTGGTGTCGGTTCCCGCGTATGTCTGTTCAGCTTTAGCGGTAAGAGTTCCGCGCTCAAGAGAGAGCGCGCATCCACCACCCCACTGGTCTCCGCACTTTCCTTCCTAGCCTCTCCCGAGCGCTCAGCGTATTTTCCAGCCTCTCCGGAGCGCTCAGCGTCCTAGCCTCTCCAGAGTGCTCAACGTACTTTCCTAGCCCCTCCGGCCGGGAGCGCTCAGCGCTCAGCGCCTCCAAGCTAGGCTTCGCTCTTCACCAAGGGTTCTCATAGGATCAGATCACCGGAGGATCGGATCAGATCCGATCTTTTTTTCCCCAATCCGCGTTGATCTATCCTGTCTTAATCCTATCCAGAAGGATCCATTTGATCTGAGACATTTTAACTGCCTTATATGGCAACAGATGACTACATCTCGCTAGTTGTCGCTATCGGTGTTGAGCCTATGATTCTCAGCCTTGCTGTTCACTGATCGCGTCGTCTGGATCCTGTTACGATCGTGCTGCTCCTCTCGGTGACCCTCTACAAGTCGAATCTCACCTTGCTCAAGGCTGCACTCGATCTACCTCGCAATTGCCTGCGAGTCGACCTCCCGCACAGCATCACGTGTCTGCCGCGGGAAAAAAGCGACTCGACGATTCCTAGCGCCCACGCACCCTTCCTCGAGCCGGTCTGAATACGCTCGACTAGTTGTTGACGTTCTCAAATCGCTCCCCTACTCGTTCAAGTGGTCTCCGCGATTCACCTCTGTACGACCCTTCGTCTGTCTTTCAGGAGCGTCCAACACTACGGTCCGTTCGGTTTTCTCTCAAGCCCTGCTGCAACTACAAGACATCCTTCGCTCGCTAAACAAATGCACGGCGCAAGCGGTATCAGGAGAGCTGAAGTAGAAAAAGCCGCGAGCGTGTGAGCGTTTCCGGTCGCGCGCGTCTGCGATTCTGCAAGCGTGAGAACTTTTTTGGGAGCGCGTGTAAGCACCTTCCGAGGCGCGCAAACCGTAAAAAGCGGAGAGTGCGGGGTACGGAATTTAGCTATGAAAATTGAGTAAATCAAGATGGTTTTTTTTTTTTTTTTTTTTTTTTTTTTTATATATAAAAAAATGCCAAAAAGCCCGTAGATCGAGTAGATTGCGCGCGCATAAGCGCGCTGCAGCGCGTGTAATGCCCCCTCCGTGCGCGGATACGGTGTCTAACAGCGAGCGAAACGCGCGTGGACCCCCAATAGGGGCCAAAAACCGCTGTTTTTCCTGAAAAGCGCGCAACTCCGACGGATTCAGAGCGCGTGAGAGAACAAAAAGGCGTCCAAGGGATGCAAAGCTGTGAATGACGAGCGTATAAAGGCCCATCGGCGCGCAATTGTACGATTTTCGGCGCGCGTACAAACGAATCGTAGCCCGCAAGTAGCCCGCGCGCGCAGATCCATTTGTTGCCCAAACGGCGGCCCATAGTCGATCACATATACGTTCGTCATCGACAAGACCAGCGGTTGAATTCATTTGGCCAGAATTCGAAACGAACACTTCTCTTCGGTAGCAGGAGTCAACTCTGGAGTTTCTTTCGATAAATATGAATTTCGACAAGAGAATCATTAAGTAGTAATAAGAACCCGCCCCTGCTCCACTCCAAAAATTCAGAGCTGCATCCCCACTTCAAAGTCGACCCTCGCCGCCCTCTTCCTCAATTCCTCCCTCGACCTGACTACCGGCTGATGTACCTTCGGGTTCTTCACGCCGCCTCCTTTAGCCGTATCTGTGGGTCGAGAACGAGGTGTTTTGAGCTCCACAAACACGCCATCAAGGGTGCCGATCGTGTAGCCCGCTGGGTTGACCTGATCAGAGTACGAAAGTGGAGGTGGGGTGGCAAAGAAGGATAGTCAATTCTCGCGAACGGGCTTCGGCAGTGGTGTGCTCCCGACCCGTAACTTCACATCACAAGGTTGGCCCGTCGGAATGCTAAGAAAATCCCAACTCACGATCGGTCTCGTCGTCTTCACAAACGTCGCCGTCCCCCATCTTTCCTGACCGAATACGAGTACTCCCGCCCATCCTGGTTAGATACGGCGGTCGTCACCGTATTCGGAGGGACGCTCGACGTTTCTTTTTCTAACAGTTGTTCTTGGGCGTCTTGCTCGAGGGATCGCTTGAGGCGTTTGGGACCGTTGACGAGGAGTTGGAGGAGCGAGTCGGGGATTGTAGGAGGGTTAGTCGGTGTAGGAGCGGAGTGGTGTTTCGTGTGCGTTGGGGAAGCCGTGTTGGAAGGGTGAGAATGACGCTCAGTGGATGAGGTAGACTCATCGTGCGTCGAGTCGCTTGTCTTTGTCGAGGTCAGAGTCGATATTGAAGTCGGTGCAGAGCTCGAGGTTGCAGCTGGCGCGGCGGAGGTGGTCGTCGAGAATGGCTTGCCGGTGTAGGTGACATAACCCGTCAACGTGCCAATGGTATAACCGCCTGGGTTGACCTGTCGAGAGAACAAGGCCAAGTGAGCATTTCCCTTCGCGCCAGTCGGCTCGGACTCGCTCCGGCTTCGAGATGCAAGCGTGCTTACAATTGGCTTGGTCGTATAGATATACGTCGCTACTGTGCCATTCTTAGTCGAGAACGAATACTCGGACCTTTCAGTCCTCTTGGCCCACCTCCCTCTCCGCACCGCACTCGCACTCGACTCGATAGCTCCATGATGCCGCTGCTGTTCCTCGATGACGCTCTCCCACCTCTTCTCCTGGCCCTTCACCAAGCCCAGCATAACCCCGAGTAATATGAGCAAGACAACAATAACACCTCCCAAAGAGATATACGATCTCTTATTCCTCCTCGCCCTGCGTCGCGCATCAACTTCTTCCTCTGCCGAGAGGTCGATCTCGCGAGGAGTAGAAGAGGAGGAAATTTCCTCTTGGACAACGTCGTGATACGCTTCTTCGTGGCGTTCATCCTCCTTTTCGGGGACGTAAATTTGGGACATGACGTTTTGTCAAGAGTCCCGTGTGGAGGGAAGAACCGCGACAAACCGCGAATGTCTCGACGCGTTCCCGACGTCGGCTTCTCTGTTCTCGGTCTCCGCGCCACGACGCGCTAACGCCGCTAGCGGGGCACGGACCGTTGGTAGCTATAGAAAGGGCGTCGAGGCGGGAGGTGAGTGCCAGTGCGCGACGTCGAAATTTGGGTCATACCTTGTCACGATTTATCTGGATACATTCAATCGAGTTTTCCCTTGTTTCCTGTCATAAATAGGCAACCAACGTGGCGCGACCGTGTCCCGCAGCTAGTACTAGTAGTATAGTAGTACCCGGCCGTCGGATCGCGCTACCTCACCCACCGGCGACACAGGCCGGCGAGTCGGCGACCCCACCACGCGCCACGCGCCACGCGCGAGGCCTGAACGTCTGAACGCCTGAACGCCGAAGACGTCGTTCACTGCTCGGTCTGACATGAGAAGACGACTGTGTGAAAAGCGGCGGCGGTCTTGACTGCCCTCCCTCTCTCCCCGTTGACTTGGGTGTAAGAGCGGCTCAACTCCCGGCGACGTGCCGTCAACGATGTTGACTTCATCCGTTCCAGCTCCCACCGAAGCCGCTCTGGAGTCCGCACCGAAACCGCGGCCCAGCCTGACACGTTTCCCTTCCAGTTGGATCCCGCTCTCGAGCTCGCACCCTCTCGGTTCCTCAACCCTCTCGGACCACCTCGAGCCAAACCAACGTGTGTTTCTCGACCCTCAGAAGAATGTGAAATATCTCTGGAAATCGAGGGGTCATAGGAAGGGTTGTGCGGTGGAGATTCAGTCGGACGACGCGCATGGCAAGGAAGAGGCCGCAGAGCCAGAGAAGGAGCGTGCTTGGAAGGAGGATAGTGTAAACGATTTGAGGTGGTGGGGTTGGGATTATTGGGATATTAGTTGGTGGGTCGCCGGTGAGTTGTACATCAGTTTAGACTTCCGCTACAAGTGGAGATGGAAAGCTGACTTGACCTTTGTCTATTCCGGGAACGGCCGTAGTAATCTTTGCAAGTCAGGCTCAGACCTCGACATGAGGATTAGGACCAAAAAAAGACTGACCCAACGCCTCCCCCCTCACCAGACCCTCGGTTCGATCTGGTGGTGCATCAACGCGCTCTTCTTCTTCTGCTACTTCTCGCGCACCACTCCCTCCTACACCAACACCGAAGCCGCGACCGCTTTTTTGGGTGGCTCCACTTTCCTCGTCGGCTCTTACCTCGGTTGGATCGAGAGCTTGAATCCGGCGAGAGATGCCGAGTTTGGGTGGGAAGTGGATGAGTTGAGGAGGTTAGTTTGAGGTGAGAGCGAGCAGAGGGTGAATGGATGCCTCGGCTGACTGGCAAACTTCGCGCTATGCAGGACCCTTCGAGAACCAGCTCAAAACTCGCACCAATCCCTCGGACGAAAACGCCATCATTTCGGACGACATCTTCCCCATCCACGTCACCACCACCATCATCACTCCGTAAACTCCGACCAATCCGCACACCTGCGTCACCGTCTCGCGAACCCTCATTCCCCTTCCCCTCCCTCTCGGTCCCCCTCCCGATCCTCTACCCTCGTCCCATCCCCAGCCTCCTCCCCAGCCTCCCCCGACCCTCCCCTTCCTTGGCGCTGGTATGGTACGACCCCCACCCTCGCCTACATCGCCAACACGGTCCAGTTATTCGGCTCCGTAACGTTCTTCATATCTGTTCTCTGCGGACTTCCCGGAATCCTCCCCGTCTCGGGTCAAACTGGCGGTCCGGAACAATCCCGCACCAGTGAGGGGTTATGGATCGCGATATATTGGGGTATGCAGATCGTAGGAGCGCCTTGTTTCATGTTCGCGGGAATGGTCTTTGCATTGGAGACGCAGGAAAAGTGGTGGATGCCCAAGATCCGGGATGTGGGGTGGCAGATGTGAGCTTCTTTTTTTGCGGAGCTGTTTTCCGAATGGGACGAGCGATCGGAGACGCTGACCCACATGGCACTCTCTTTTTTCATTTGTCTATTTTGCCAGTAGCTTCTGGAATTTCTGGGGAGGTAAGCCCTAGCATTTCGCAAGAGTCTTTCAAAAAAAAACGGTGTCGAGCCCGCTCACTCACCCCCCCACATCCTCCCCACTCCCGCTCACCCACTATAGGCGTCGGTTTCCTCCTCAGTCCCATATTCGGTATTTATCGCCAAACTTTCATCGGAGACCCTTCCAAATTTCAAGTCCGTTCTCATTTTCCTACATCATTTCGGCCTAAGTGATTTTTTTCACGAGGAGACGGACGACGGACCACTGACATTCCCTCCCATCTTATAACCCGCTTCGCTCGCTCGTTCAAGTATTGGGGTACGGCTTTCTCCACTTTTCTTGGCTCATGGGCTTTTTGATCGGGTCGTGAGTATATCACACCCACCTTCGTACTGACGTAATTCAATATGAAAGACTGATATTATCGTATCGCTTCATCGTGGGGGTGCGGGAAAATGGGATAGGTCTATACAATTATGGGAGGCGTTGAACAAGCGATGAAAAGGGGAAGTGAAAGGAAATGAGAGGTGTATACGCGTGTGGGGAGGGACTGTTGGTTGATCGGACTTTTGTAATTTTTTTCTTGGTTTGAGTACTCCCAACCGTTTTTATGCGTGACCGCGTCGCAACAGGATTTTACACAAGATCCAATCGTCGACGTTGACGTAGACGTATGAGATGGATCGGAACCCGATTTGGGAGTCGCCGAACGAGAGGTGTCCAGAATGGCCGAACGGCCCGAATTGACTTGAGCCATGAAACAGCGGCCTTGCTATCGTCCGTCCCAGTAACTTTGAAAAGACCCCCCTCAACGCAGCGGTCCTTTGAATTGCTCCAAATCGCCGCTCGCCGAACACGCTTCGTAGATGGGGAAGCCTTCGTCGCCTCGATCGATCGGAGGGTGATCGGGCGTGGATCAAAGATCTGAGATAGATCTCCTCCTTTCAAGAAGAAGTCGCTCATAGAATTTTGACCGATCTGCTCGTTCGTGATCTACTCGTTCGTAAAATCACTTATGTTCAGAGAAGGGTAAACTCGTTTACAAAAGTTTCCCCTCCATTTCGAGTCTTTACAAACCTGTCGATCAGATCGATTCGGTCCGAATCAGATCGAAGATCGCAAAAAAAGCTCCTCTTTAACGGCGCTGGGCGCTGGGCGCTGGGCCCAAAACCTCGACCCGGTGCCGCGTGCGCCATCGTTCGGGGCGTTCGCTCAGGTCGGTCGGGTCCGCTCATCGGACAAATCGCATCGTTTGAAATCGAAAACCAAAGTACAAGCTCGGTAAAAGCGACAAAAGAACCCCAAAGCGCTTGGCCCTTGCTCCGTCCGTCCCACGCTCCTCTTCCTTTCTCTCCCTCCTCCCAACCACATCATCACCCACTTCCCACCCAACCACATCATCACCCACTTCCCTCCCAACACCACCACTCCCACCTCACCGAAAAACCCCACTTCAGAACCATGGTCGCTCCCGTCCCCCTAACCCTCAAGAGAAAGGCCAGAAGGGATGGACGATTGATTTCGAACAAAAGGTACGCTCGTTGCTCCGGCTTCTTTCACGCCGGTGTCGTCGGCGTCGTTGTTAGCGATGACGTGGGATGCCCCCCCCCCCCCCCCCCCCCCCCCGCCCACGATCCATTTAGGCGCTGAGCGCTGCCCGTGGCCCCGCTTCGGCGGTGATGGGAGGGCATCGCATCTCTTCCCGCTATTCAATCTTGGGAACTGACCTACACAAGACTGACATCAAGCTGTCCTCGTTCGCTGCTGTAGACGGTCGTCGTCACGGGGGGTAACCGCGGTCTCGGCAAGGGCCTCACCGAAGCGCTCGCACAAGCCAATGCCAATGTTGGTAAGTCCTCTCAAAAGCTACGTGGTTTACGTTGCAAGATCATGCTCTCGTTCTTTCGCTTCGACCTGATTTGGTGCGCGGCGATGGGCATCCATGGGGATGCAGCTTTGGTCCCGCTTCGGTTGGCGAGGCGGAACCTACCCCGAGCGGTCATCGTCATCATCATCGATAGCGCTCCGATGCAAACTCGGGCACTCTTTCTGGCTTGCTGTGATATGGAACTTGATTCCTAACGAACCCCATACCTAGGCGATCCTCCAGATGGGTCACCCGGGTTGAGGCCATAAATCGAACTTGGAGGTCGTGTAGCTCTTACACCTCGGGGCGAGATCGCGCGGAACGGACTTGTCCATCTTCGTGATTGAGCCCGGTCGCTCGGGCCCTCGCTCTAGTGCGGCTTCAGGAGCGTGCCGTTGGTCGACGGGTGGCTTTCCCGGGGTTTTTTTTTTTCTTCTCTCGCTTCCCACCGACGGCCTTCGATAGTCTGTACATACAAAGTTGAGGGTTCCGGCCACTGATCATGGCCGTCTTTCGTACCTGCAGCCATCATTTACAACTCGGCCAAGGATGCCGAGGACGTCGCTGCCGAGCTCTCCAAAAAGTGGTCGGCCAAGATCAAGGCGTATCAATGCAACGTCGGTGACTCCGCTCGCGTCAAGGAGGTCTTTAGCCAAGTCGAGTCCGAGATGGGTCCCATCGTTGGTGTGGTCGCCAACTCGGGTATCTCGGTCGTCAAGCCGATCTTCGACTTGACCCCCGACGACTTTAAGAAGGTCTTTGACGTCAACGTCTTGGGCGTCTTCAACACGATCCAAGCTGCCGGTGCTTTGTGGATCCCGCGAAAGTCCCCCGGTTCGATCGTCATCGTTTCGTCCATGTCGTCGCAGATCGTCAACTCGCCGTAAGCAGTGAGAAACTTGACTGAGGTCTCGAGGATCTTTCATTCTGACTCGCCTTCGTCTTGCGCTCGCAGTTTGACGCAATGCTTCTACAACTCGTCCAAGGGGGCCGTGTCCAACTTGGGTCGCTGCATCGCCGCCGAATGGGCCGAACACAACATCCGCGTCAACATGCTCTCGCCCGGGTTCATCAACACGGATCAAACGGCGCACATGCCCGCCGAATTGAGGGAAGGCCAGGCGAAGCAGGTACCGATGGGTCGCTTCTCACAACCGTTCGAGCAGGCCGCGCAGGCGTTGTTGTTCCTGTCCTCTCACTCGAGTTACCAGACCGGTTCGGAGGCGTTCGTCGACGGTGGCTTCTTGATCTGGTAGACGCTCGAAAGTGTGTTTCGTCTCGGCTTTCTGTTTTCCCAGTAGTGCTCAGTCCTTTTTCCGTGTGAATACAAGGAAATGAACAAGTGATATCTCGTCATTGATGCGAATGAAAGAGGCCGAAGAAGTCGAAATTGTGCCAAGTGATAATAGGTGTCAATTCTCTCGCAAGCTCTCGCATGCCGAACTCTGCGCCAAACGTCCGCCGCGCCGACCGAATCGGGTTTCCCTCTCTCTCTCTGTCGGCCTCTCCGGGCAGCCAAAGTCCGACTCTCGACTGTGCCCGAATACGAGACATACGATATACGGAATTGACATCAAGCCTCCTCGAGCGCCTTCGTTCGTTCGCCTTCGCGCGCCTTCACTCCAGTTCGGTCTTGTTGAAACGCGCGACCCTTCCGCTCAAAACCTCTACACCCTACGCTCTCCACACGACGATCTTCTTCTTCAATGACCCGCTCTTGGTAACCCAAGTCGATCACCGTCTCTATCGGCTCGAAGGGAACTATTCACCTCGTCATAATCGAGCGAAAAGAATGGGTTCCTCCCCACCTCCAATTTATGCAGGCCTACCTCCCTCCAATCCAACCTCTACATCGAGTGATGAGCCCAGTCAGCCAACCTCAACGATCTCTAGCACAATTCAAGCCAACACGCTTCATCCAACTCCACCATCGCCGACCAACTTGATCGCTCCTCGACCGACTTCCCCTCCCACCATCAACCCCCTCAGCCTCAACCTCAACCTCAACATCGTTCCTCCACCGCTTCTCGACAAGGTTCTCCGGCGTCCAATCGAAATTTTGGCCAATCCAGTTCAAGAGGGTCCATAAGAGCCTCTGTGATGCAACCTGAGAAAGTTGATGAGGGGTCGTTGAATTTGGGTCAAGTGAAAGACGGGGGGAGGTGGGGAATGAAGATTTAGATTTGGATGGGGAGGAGCAGAGTTTGGAGAAAAGGAAGAGGCTGGCTTGGGGGAGGGGGTATGTAAGTTGGGTTTTGGGCAAGGTTTTTGTAGAGTGATTTTGATGAGAGTGCGTGAGAGTTTGCTGATTTTTGATTTTGATTGTCGTCCCTTTTCGAACCCCCGCCGACCTCACGACGGAAAAAGCTGCACGAACACGATTCGATCCGTAACGATTATTCGCACCACTACGTATCCACAGGTCAAAGACCACAAAATTACATTCGGGGTGCGAAGGTGGAGGAAAGATTTTCAGAGTAGTTCAAACTCACGTCCGATCAGAGTCTAGGTAATTCGTCGAACTGACACCTATTCTTTTCCGATCAGGTATCCGAAACTTTCCCGCTTGCTCGACCTCAAACATACCCTTCTCTCCTCCCCCTCCAATTCCCTCCCTCCAACCTTCCTAAACTTACCTTCCTCCCAAATCCCACTCCGGAAAACCCTCTTCACCACTCTCGATCCAACCACCAACAAATTTGACGTCATACTACTCACACCTCCCCCTTCCACGACCTTTGACGAATTGAAAGCGTTGGATTTGGGTAAATGGAGTCATAGTCCCGGTTTCGTATGGCTGTGGGTTGGGGATGGCAGGAGTGGAGCGGGGGAGGGGTCGGGTTGGAAAGAGGGAGGGACTTGTTGGGACTTTGGGGGTATAGGTAGGTCCAGAGAGTCGACCATGTGGTTTCTGAGAGGGGAAAGAAGGTACTAATTTGTTTGACCGTAGACGATGCGAGGATATCGTCTGGTTAAAGACGAACACGACCCAACAGGACTCTCAAGACAACAGTTCGGTATGTTCCATTCGAACTTTCTCACACTCGATACCCCCTCATTAAGCTCATGCTTCTCCGCATCGCTCACCCCTTCAGCCGTCCCTCTTCATACCCTCCATCGAACACTGCCTCATGGGGATCCGAGGCACGGTACGCCGTTCGACCGATCCTTGGTTCGTGCATTGCAATGTCGACACGGACGTCATGGTGTGGGAAGGTGACGAGCTCGGTACGTACCTCTCCATCGACATCCCTCACGCGACGAAGACCTCGTCAGCTGAGCTTCGTTTTGTTACCTCAGATCCCTTACTCAAGCCGCCGGAACTACAATCCCTTATCGAAAACTTTTGCCAAGGGACGAGGAGATTACATCTTTATGGATCGCCAAGGTCGTTGAGGAGGGGTTGGTTAACGGTGGGGATCCCTATCACGTCAACGTCTTCGATAACGAGTGATAAGGAGGTTTCCAAGGTCTTCTCTGAAAAATCCTTCGTCCGGCCGATCGAGCGTGAAAGCCAGGAATGGACTCCGACAGCTTTCGATTCCTCAATCTACGCATCTAGCATCCAATCCACTTCCGCCTCCTCAACTCTACTCACCTCCCTCTCGCAACTCAACTTGCAAGACGCCGTCCACGACTCACCACTCCCACCGTATCTCCCCTACCACATCGAACTCGACACCCTCCGACCCAAATCACCTCCAGCTCGCGCAGGCCAAGCATCTTCCGGCGGGCTGGGTCGAGGTCGAGGTGCTGGATTGGGCGTGACGAAAAGTCTAGTTGCGAAAGGGGCGGGAACGAAGCAGCGCGGAGGGGGAATGGAAATGAGAGGTGCGGTATTCCTACCCCCTTCTTCTGCTGCCCCAACTTTGACGACTATGATACGAAGCGATTACGGATCGATACATCCCAATGCAATGCTGGACCCGATCGAGCTTCCGACGACGATGGAGGATGGGAGGATGGGTTGGATTTCTCCGAGGTTCGCAATTGCTCAAGGACAGGGTCAAGGAAGGGGACAGGGCGCTTCGTTCGAGTTGCCTTTGCATCGACACTATCAATACCAGCTGCCATATCCGGTTTTTCAACAGCAACAGCAGCAGCAGCCGCAGCAGTCTCACTACGCAACAAACGTTTTGCACGTCGTCCGACCCCCGATTTCAAGCTTCGCACCGCTCCACCCCCATTTCCTCCCCTCAGCGTCTTCGATTGCTTATTTCACCCCACATGATCAGGCGCATAATTATCATACGCCTCATTATCAGCATCCTCTGCTTCGCGATTCCTCGTATCCGACTCTTGACCCACACCAGCACCAGCATCAGCAGCAACAACATTTGGTTCCTCCGACTGGGTTTTCACAATCGCAATCGCAATCGCAGTATTACGCAGGACTGCATTATCAGCCACAGCAACAACTCCAGCAACAGCAGGCCCATCATCCTCATCATCAGCTACAGCCTCGTCATCCCTCGGTGCCGGCTTCTTCGTCGTTCCCCTCTTCGAGATCAGTAGCATCGGCAGCAAGTGGTGATGGTGACTGGATTTATCCGATCGGAGGACCAGGGCTATGAAACATGATTTTGATGAAGTGAGGTGGGAGTGGTATTTTATTAGGCGTACGACGTTATGGTGTATGTTACGAAATGAAATTTTGCAGATTATCCAAACTGTACCCTTCAACCTGTGCGATCCCGACCCCGATCGACTCCCGCTCTCTCTCTTTCTCTCCTGCCTCATGACCCTCCACACGATGTCCCTCCCCTCCCCCTCCCTCGCTCCCTTGCCCATCCCGAATCTCCCCGCTTCCTCCATTCACATCATCTACGATTTCATTACGCCTTGTGAGGAGGAGTACCTGATCCAGGTACGTCACTTACTCCACTTTGGCGAGCGAATGAGTGACGTGTATATCGTTCCTCCCTTTCCGCTCTCTTCCTACGTGCGAATGAAGCTCACCTTTCCCCCCGCACTTGAAAACAGAGGATCGACGATTTAGGTGGTGACACTTTACACGACCCACCACAACCACCTCAAGTCGAGGATACTCCAATTCAAGGCCAAGTTGAGCCTGAGCGTCGGCCTCGGCCTCCTCGACAAGGAAAAGTTTCAACGGGATGCTCGGAACAAGACTTCGAGCAAGTAACTACGGCGCTTGCCTCAGCCGTTCGGGCCTTTTTTGATGGTGACCGCCCCGAAACTCAAGAAAGGGCCGCCGATTCGGATTAGGGGCCGAGCACGAGGGGTGGCAGTGCTGAAGCAGGGGCATGCAGTGGGGGAGCATGCAGTGGGCAATGGACAGGACGTAGTAGTGGCAGTGGGAAAGTGCTTGTAAAGGTGTAAAGGTGTAATTGAATCTAGTCTGGGTAACGCAATCTCGTCTAAAACACGTACGTCGCAACACGTCTGTAGCCGGGCCTTGACAGAGTTCGGGGTCACGCTGTGAGATAATGAATGAACGATGGAGCTATACCTATCAATAGGAACGAAAAGATCGGGTGCGCATATCAGCACCGTCAATAGACAGAGAGGAGAGCACATCGTAGTGATACCTACCCAGGGAGAAGACCTTGAAGCCCCTGAAAACTCCAAGCCGATTGTTGGTTCACCTCACCCTGGGGTTGATGGTTCAGGGATGACTCAGACGCACGCGTGAGGATCCGGAGCGGGCTCCACGCGGGCACAGGAGAAGCTCGGTGCGCTCTCTGAGATCGGTCTGGGCCTGTCTGAAACTGCAACGCGTGACGAGCGCGCTCTGATTTTAAGCTGAGTTCAGGCAGGGATCCTCGTTTGTGCCTGCAAAGAGTGAATACATTATGATACCCTACAGAATTCAGTCTGAGCCGGTCTGTAATGGTGATTACTCTATGATTAAGCATTAAGCTCAGTCTGAGCGGGCATAAACTGGTGATCACAGCAAGTGTAGCAAAGCACTGTCTGAATTCCGCGGGCCCATGCTCTAAGTCACTCAGGACCGGCGCTCAATCTGAGATCGGTCTGAGATTGGTCTGAGATCGCGCTGAGCGGGTCTGAGGGGGTCTGAGGCCGGGAGCGCTGGGTACCCATTTCTGGCTATATGGGTCGATGAGCCATATCTGGGCCAAAGCTGGACGTTGATTAACGCTAGGAATCAGGGCGGCGAGTCGATGGTCAAAGCAACCAAAAAAGCAAAACATGCGGGGTCATTGAGTGCCTGGTCGAGTCTGGTCAAAGTGGGCAGCCAGCGAGCGAAGTGAACGACAGCGCGTTGCTGTACAACCGGGCATACTCGCGGAACGCTGGAATGCCTTAGCTTCTGAATAGGTGGGTCGCACACTTCAGCATGTGGGTCTACTACAGACGAATGTCGTTGGACGGAGCAACTGACCGCTATCCGAGCCTTCAAGTAGCTATTGATACTCGGGATTGGGCCGGAGAGAGGAGATAGCTGCACCTTACCCTGCAAGCAGCACGTGCTGAAGTGTCCGGTTCGTCCTTTGCACTCCCAGTGTCGAGCCTTGCAGTGGGCACACACGGCCATCTGGGGCCGAGTAAGTCGCGAATGGGAACGTGGGGCTTGAGTGGTTTGAGCTCGATTCGAGGCCTGCGCACTTGCCTCTGCGCAAGAAGAGGTGGTGGTGGGGCGAGCTCAGCGTCGGATCGGCCATCGGGCCCTCGCGGACCACGCTGTTCGTTCTACAAAGCTGTACGGCGGACGCTTATACTGGTCTTAATACCAACATCGGTCGAGTGGTTGTCATCACGCGTGGGGAGCTAATTCTGTTGATCGGAGCGGGACGAAGAGGATAGTCGAGCAGCCGGCTCAGCAGCATGCTAGCAAGGCGCTCAAGCAAGCTCGAGCAGGCCAGTAGCAGGCCCATGGTCTCCGATCGAGTCCCATGGTACGGCGGTACGCTATCGTCGCGCCAGAGACTCGGCGCGGTTGTCACGAAAATTCGATGAGTGGGAGGGAAGGGAAATAATTAGAGAGAGTATAGCCGGACTATCTACAGACCCTGGAAGATCATGTCGTTGTTCAGCCCCTAAAACCGGTGTCGCGTTGTAAACAGTACGTCACGTGATCGACGGCGCATCTGGCAGCGTAAGCCGCGCCCGCAAAGACAGCGGGACCACGCCCGAGCTCTGTAGAAGAAGCGTCATGCAAACCCACGCGCTTGCTATACATTAAATCCCAAACAAACTGATCAATAGTTGGGTACCCTGCCAAAAATCAACAAAAATTGTCCTCGGGCTGTAGCTCGACTTTTATGGTGCAGAAAATGTGGAAAGGGTCGTACATGATTTCTGGTCGTGACGCCAATATCACAGGCAGGTGCGGCAGACACAATACTGTAGTGGTACATTCACTATAGGCGGCCCAGAGGGCCGCAACACAGTCAAAAACAGCGATTTTAGGTACATGGGTCGCGGATCGACCCTTTTTTATATAAAGAGGTAGTAATAGGGTAAAGGCTGTTTTTGTATTTATTTATTTTGTAGGGTGGGTGGGAGGAGACAAAGATAGAACGACTATGCTTGTAAAGCGCAATTCTATTAGTACTCGGAATACTGCAAAGACTCTGAGGACTATGGCATACCTATGCTTGTAAAGCGTGTCGCTTGGAGACAAGAAGACCGCAAAGGAAACAGACCTCGGACGCTGGCACATTGAGGTTGGGTCTGTGTAGCAAGGTAGCCGAGTCAGTCAACGTGTCCAACAAGGACAGTCAAAAGCAGGAGTACCCTAAGGTAGAGCCTGAAGGGGGTGATGTACCTCGGCTCTTTGAGCGAGACGCAGGCGAACAGGAGAGAGGCGCAGCACTGGTAGGTGCAGGCAAAGAGAAAACAGACCTCGGTGTAAGGCGCGCACCTTACTACGGGCCACAGGCACTAGAAATAGAGATCGCGCGCACCTAGCTTCTTCAGTTCCCTCCTCATCGGGCTGACACCAGAAGCTAGGTGAGTACTGGTGTTCCATATCTCAGCACTCTTGCAGATGATCGGGCAGACACCAGAAGCTAGTTGCAATCCATATAACTTGCACCTGTCAGCTTAGGTCGCCAGTGAGGCTTGAGAGCGATCTCGTGCCTTTCACTTTTTTTTTGACAACGTCGAGTTCATTGGTACCCCAACAATACGGCCTACGTTCATCAGGCCCGGCCGTAGTCGAACCATCGAACCCATCGACTAGCCCAGATCGGTCAAGGCAAGCCAATCCCACAACCATAGCACCCACACTCCCAGCCCCAGCACAGCCCAGCACGCCCAGCACACCCAGCACGCCCAGCATGCCCACACACGCACCGCCTTCGCACACCTCACCAGCCGCCCTCGCACAATCCCCGCGCGCCATGTCCACACCCACTGCCCCTAGCCACAGCCCCGCGTACAAGCCCAATGACCCGCCCCAACTCCACAGCACCTCGATGGAGGCCTTGCGCGAATACTTCATGCGCCTGGACTTCTACAACCGTCGCATTGCCCGTACACCCATCACAAGCGACTACAATAAGGTTGAGGGGGCAGGCATGGGGCTGCAGGTCTTTGCTCTCAAGACCTGGTTCACCCAGGGCCTGAGCAAGCACCTTGCAAAGCCATACGCTCAGTTCCAAGTCGGAACTGATTTGCCGGGCTGAGCCAGTGGGCTTCGTCTGGACCCAGCTTGCCAAACTCCACCGCCTGCGCCAAGCCCCCGGTCACGACATTGACGCCTTTCAGGAATTCTCCGATCAGATGCATTCACTGCAAATGGAGATCAACTTCCAGGTTGTCTCCGACCAAGAAGTGGCCAAGCTGGTTCTCCTGGGCACCAATCCGGAACTCTGCCGGATCCTCCGCACCCACATGGTCTCGTCGCTGGCTGGTATCACGAAGGGGCAAAGAGATAGGAGAGGTGAGCCGGACGTAGGGGCTCGAGGCGAGGGACGAGGGACGAGTCGAGAGATGTTCCAAGGACTTCCCAAGAGAGGCAAGGACGAGGGACGAGAGCAAGGATGTGACCTTTTGCAAGATTTGAGTTGCAGAAAAGAGAAAGAGAAACAAGCTATCACACTGGACACTTTTTATGCACAGGATAGAATGCAAAGGAACACGTGCCCATGAAACGAAGTCATGTGCATCAAGCGAGATGATAAGAGCCAAACGGAGTCATGTGACCGAGCCAGATCACGTGGACCAGGCAAGACCACATGGACCAGGCGAGAACACGTGTACAATAGATGTACCCGAAGCGAGACCATGTGACCAAGTGAGCTGATGATGTAAGCGAAGCGAGATCATGTGATCAAGACGTGATCACGTGCGATACTGAAGTGAGGACCCGTACTGGAAGCGAGCCGAGGTCACGTGGTCCGAGTGAGATCACGTGAGCCAAGGGCACAAGTCGCAAGATCCCGTTTGTGACAGCTGGCTGGTCGGACCTCTCGCTCGAGAAGCTTGCCCTCGACGCTCCGGTGGTCCCTACGAGTCCGGAGGCCGCCGAGGTTTTTAGTGACGCACACACGAACCAACCTCTCGAGTTCGATTACCAAGTCTTTGAGACGATTGGTTGCGAGGAATGGAGCGTCATCGCACAGCGACGCCAAGCCATTGCGACCCAGGTCAGTGCGCTACAACAGCGCCCCACGTACTCGAGACCCGCTGCAGTCTCAGCTGCAACTCAAGTTGCCACAGCTGCTACCGGCCATTCCCCGAGCGCGGGTGGCCCCCGCCCCGTCACCCAACTCACCGCCGACGAGCGCGCGTACCTGGACCAGAACCACGGATGCTATCGCTGCCGCACTCTCAACGCCGACCACATCTCGCGCAACTGCCCCGCTACTTGTCACCTATGGGAGTGTCCGCCACTCCGTCGACGCCAACGTCGACCGCTCCTGCGCCTCGCCCCGGGCCCCGTATGGTGGCGGCCATTCGGACCTTCCAAGAAACTGGCAATTCAACCGTGTTTGCCGGCCTCAGCAGCGACTCGGAGGACGTCAATGATCCTTCGTACACACCGCATCCCTTTCCCCCCTTACCCGTCTCCCTACTCGGCGCTCATGGTACTCTCCTTGCCTCCGCCCTAGTCAATTCGGGATCGCCTCAAACGTTTCTCAATGAGGAGCTTGTTCAGCGATTGGGTTTGGAAAGGCGCGCCCTGGAACAGCACTCGAAGTACACCCTTGCAATGCAAAACCAAGTCCCCACTGTCTTCACCTGCACGCACTTTGTTCGAGTCCCGCTCGAGCTGGCCAATGGGCTCTGGGCCGCAGGACCCACGTACGCCGAGGTAGCGCCCCTCGGGAAGGACCTTGAGATTATCTTGGGAGGCAACTTCATCTATCGGCACAAGATGGAGCTCGGCCTTTTCCCTCAGCCACACCTCACCTGCAAAGCCAACCACGTACACTCTATAGACCTGCTGCTGCTGTCGTCCCAGCCATGCGCCGCCGCGCAGGTTGCCGCAATTGCTCCGGTTTTTGACACCGAGGAGCAGCTCCGCCAGGACCCCTGAAAGCCCGGCCTGAGGCGCGTAGTGCCCGACTGGACAAATTGTAGACCTCAGATGGGCCAAAATTGCGAAGGCGCGTAGTCGGGGGTGGACAAATCAGGGTGCGCCGGTGCGGGTGGGGTCCTAGGCCCGTAGGTGCCAGTGGACAAATCTGGACCCATTTCAGCCACATTCGGCTTGGTGCGCCAGAGTTTGCCGACCCTCAAGAACGTGCGGAGCGCGCGCGAAACACTGGCCTGTACCGAATTCACAACAAGGGCTCTAATGGTTCGATTCTGCAATTAGAAGCCTCTTGGCTGGTTGAACGAGCCGTCTCATCTGAGTGCGCCGTCTCTTGCCTCCCCCGCCGCGTCGCGTTGTCTGTGCCATCATCATCATTATCCTACGTTTTCGCTTCGCCAGCTTCGACGAAATGTATCTAGACAATCCGGATATCGAGCTTCTCGCCTTCCGCTTTGACAGCCCACTGCAGACACCCAGATAACCCAGATACAGCTTTCATGGTCGACAGACGAGCCTCTCGAGTGTGATACTCTTCCTAGGCCGCTCGATGCTTGGACGGACAAGTTCAAGGATTGTGGAGCAATTACTGCGGCGCGTGAGCAAGGTTACCGGTCAATTGCTATTGCTGGGCACCGGCTGCCTTTTGGTGTCGAAGGATCTGGCGGCATATAGATTACGCCAAGCGCATGCGTTCGATCGTTATCAGCAGCCAAAAGTGGATGGAAATTTATGTGGGTGTCGACATCAAAAGTCAGCATCTCATCGTGAAGGCTCTGGAGGTGCTGTCGTCACTGCTCATAGAGGAGCAATATACCCCCTCAAGGATCCTCGGGTGTAGCGCGTCTTTGCACACGCTGCTCAATTTCGTTGGGAAGCAGCCAAATTGTTCGTCTGTTCGATGGCGTGGATTGATTGGGATTATTTTTCGTGCTTTTCCTAGGGACAGCATGGCTTGGAGAAAGGTCTTGTCGTGCTGGACCCAAAAGAGCGGAAGTTGGTTGAAAACGCTGTTCGCTCTTTAGCTGCTCTTGGCCTTAACAATGATGCTGCACCGTAAGTTGAGTGCCATGAGACCTGTACCAATCTTCTCTGAGCTGATCACTCATCTCTTCCAATTCTAGGCTTGCCATTTAGCAGGCCTATGACGAGGCCGATGCTCAAGCAGAGAAACACTTCCTGCTCAACGTCATTGTGAAATGAAAGCTTGCCGGGTCGTGTAGGTTCATCTAAGCAATTGGTTTCGTGTAGCAACACTGAATGGAACCAGCATTCTTTCACAGGCTCAGATTTTTTGGCTCCCATCCCTTCTGCATCACGGATCTCGTCAGCTTGATCCAGCACCGTGCAAGGCCTGAGGCCTTTGCCCGAGGTACAATGGAAGGCGATAGAACTTTTGGCTTAGTTGAATAGCTTGCGTGCGCCTAGAACCTCCCTTGGCTTTCGCCAGCTCACTGACCCCAGGTTCTAGGTGGGTGCCCCTTTTCTCATATGTGTAGTATGCTAGCTCACTGACCCAAGGTTCTAGTGAATTACTATTGTTTGATCCTGTCTATCGTTCTGGAGCACCGCTGCACGCGGTGCTTCTAATTTTTTTTGACAACGATCAAGACACGTCAGCATTCCCACCGTCACTTGCGCCGCTGCCAGGTTGGCTAGAGCCTTCGCCATACCCGATCCACTGCTCATACCTCTGCCGTTAAGCGACTCGGAGAGCATCCACGCGGGAGCCTCCGACCCTGCCTCCGCCGTTACCGTGACCGACTCCTACTCAGACGACGACCACCGCCGTCCTGCAGCGCACAGGATGAGCGAACCGCATGAGGACGCACCCCCTTGCTGGAAATTGCACGCCCCGTCTTACCTTTGCCGCACCGACCGCACCTTATCGGTATTCGATCAACTCTACTACGTAAGCAATGTAGTTATAGCCAAGAGTGATGAATCATTTCAACATACCTATTCAATCAACTCTACTATGTAAGCGATGTAGTTATAGCCAAGAGTGATGAATAGGAAGCTAACAGTAAGGGAGTCACGCGCCCGGAGTCCTTAGCCAGGGAGCCTCGGGGCTGAGCCAATGTGCCAGGCTCGCTCCGCGCGCCCAAGTCCTGAGCTGATGCGCCCGGCTCGATCCGCGCGCCTAAGTCCTGACCTGAGCGGAGAGTGGATTCCTCACACCCCCCCCCCACGCGAACGCGAGGTAGGCTTGAACCGTGGGTGCCTCGTCCGGAGGCCTAGAGCATAACAATGTGTACCAAAAATCTTGGGACCCAGCGCTTTGGTGAATAGGTCCGCAACCATGTTCGCTGTGCCAACGTGTGAAAGGGAGATATCGCCTTGATTGACCATGTTGCGGACAAAATGCTCGCGGAGGTGTATGTGTTGAGAGCCGGAGGTGCGAACGGGGTCGTGAGCAACGGCCGCCGCGGCCTTGTTGTCGGTGAAGATGTGAGCTGCATCGATCGGGCGAACGTGGAGTTCGGAGAGGAGTTGCGTAAGGTAAATCGCTTCCTTACCAGCGTGCGACAAGGCGAGGTATTTGGCATCAGTGGTGGAATCTGCCACCCGAGTCTGGCGCTTCGATGACCAAGAGACGGCGGAGCCAGCCAAGTAAAAGACGAAGCCCATTGTGGAGATCAACGTGTCGGCGCAGGCACCCCAGTTCGCATCGGAATAACCAACCACACCCGTAACTTTGGCTGGAACGCGGGCGTAGAGTAGCTCATCGCAGTACGTGGCGTGAAGGTAGCAAAGGACGTGTTTAACGGCAATCCAATGACGACGGCCAGGGTTGTATGAGACGATCACCACTACTGTCAGGAGAGGTTGATTGTCAAACAGAAGTGGTGAGAGGGAAGCTAAGAAACAGAAAGGGGGCCCGCACTGGGATAGGCCCAGCCGCGGGTGAACTTGCTAGGGCGCTGAGGCAGCTGCGCGCGTCTAAGTCGCCACCTCAAGGGGGCGGCCTAGCGGGCGCGCGCCTAAGTCCGCTGGCGCCTGCTTGCTGAGGCAGTCGCGCGCGCCTAAGTCCCCACCGCAAGGGGGCGGGCTAGCGGGTGCGCGCGACGACCGAGGCGCCTCTGTCGAGCTGAGAGTGGACTCTTCACACCCCCCCCCACGCGAATGCGAGGCAGACCCAAGCCGTGGGTGTCGAGTGCGAAGGCCAAGGGCGTAGCAGTGCGTCGAAAATACCTTAGGTCCGAGAGCCTTAGTGAAAATGTCGGCCACCATGTCGCTGGTTCCGACGTGCGAGAGTGAGATGTCGCCCCGATTCACCATGTCCCGAACGAAGTGCTCGCGCAAGCGTATGTGTCGAGTGCCGGTGACGCGGACAGGGTCGCGGGCGACTGCTGCAGCGGCTTCGTTGTCAGTAAATATGTGAGCCGGTGCAACAGGTTGGACATGAAGCTCTTCGAGTAGCTGACTGAGGTAGATCCCCTCCTTGCCAGCATGCGAGAGAGCGAGGTATTTGGCGTTGGTGGTAGAGTCGGCCACTCGAGATTGGCGTTTGGACGACCAGGACACGGCGGATCCGGCGATGTAGAAGACATAACCCATTGTGGAGATCGATGTATCAACGCATGCCCCCCAGTTCGCGTCGGAGTAGCCTACCACACCTGTGATCCGAGCCTCACCGCGAGCATATACCAGTTCATCGCAATACATGGCCCGGAGGTAGCGTAAGATGTGCTTGACGGCAATCCAGTGGCGACGTCCGGGGTTGTTGGCAAAACGGGCCAGGTAGGACACAGCGAAGGCGATGTCGGGGCGGGTACCAAGGGAGCTGTAGAGGAGGGAGCCGATTGCCTGGAGATACCAAGACCTGATCCGTTCGGTGGCTTGACCTGGGATGGCGGTGAGCGAAAGGCCGGGGTCATCGGGACTGTAGTTCCGCGAGTCGTAGTGTCGAAGTGGAACCGAGCAAGCACGTCCATGATGTACCGTTCCTGTGATAGTGCGATTGAACCATCGTCGAGTCGCCGAATCTGGATGCCGAGGATGTACTCCGCCGGGCCGAGTCGCTTGACACCGTAGCGTTGTTTAAGGCCCGAGATGACACGTTCGATTTCGGCGAGGTCCGGGCTGATCATCAGAAGGTCGTCAACGTACAGCGCGATGTAGTGTGGGCGTTGCCGATCGTCGAGCCGAGAGTAGACGCAGTGATCGGTGCCTGTCGCCGTGTAACCGAGGTCGCGAAGCGAAGCGTCGATGTGTCGATTCCAAATTCGGCCAGCCTGTTTGAGCCCGTAGATGGAGCGTCGCAGTCGGAGCACCTTATCGCCAGGAAGATCGAAACCTTGCGGTGCCGTCATCCAGATGTCGTGGTCGAGGTCGCCGTGAAGGTAGGCTTTGTCGATGTCCGCTTGGTGTACATGGAGGCCATTGGTGGCCGCCAGTGCAAGGAGGGAGCGTATCGAAGAGAAGCGTGCGACCGGTGCGAAGGTTTCAGTGAAGTCGATGCCGTCACGTTGGCGATTGCCTTGCGCGACCAGCCGTGCCTTGTGTCCAGTGATCTCGCCGAGTGCGTTCCGTTTTGTTTTCCAGACGAATTTGGACGTTACGATGGTCGCGCCCGCAGGTACTGTAGAACGGTCATCAATGGTGAAGACCTTGAAGTCGTCGCGCATGGAATTGAACTCATCGGCAGCGGCCTTGGCCCATACCTCACGTTTGTCGCCCGACATCGCTTCTCGCCAGGTCTGTGGGTCGCTCGTAATAGATTTGACGGGTTCGATGGCCTCGGTGTCAGAGGTGTGGTCGTCAGTCGCAATGAACGCGCGGTGATGGCGAGTGAGGAAATCGATTTCGTCCGGTGACTCGTTGCGAGAATGGCGTCCAATGAGATCGAGTTCGTCGGGCGACTCCTCAGCCGATGCGGGCTCGCGGTACGTGCTGAAGTCGGGGGGTTGGGTGTCCATTGGGTCGAGGGGAGCCTGGGGCTGTGAGCCGATGAGGTCAAGAGGATCGGCAGAGTACTCAGATTCAGTGGGTAAGGCCGAAGGTGACGACGATGCGGCCAACGACGGTGAGGGCGCGGACGATGGTGCAGCCAACGGGGACGAGGCCGGCTCAGGAGACAGTGACGAGGACGGCGCAGGCGACGGTGACGCGGGCGATTCGGCATCTGTGGAATTAAGTAAGGATCCGCCAGTGTACCCTGGGCCACGTCAACGGCGCTCATGGAAGAATCATCAAGAGGGGATGAGACGTCCATGTGCGCCGACCTTACTAGTGGGGTCCATGACTTGACGGTGGTTTGAGGGTCGGCAAAGGGAGCGCTGGCGAAGTGCGTGTCATCGTCTGGCTCGGCGGAGTTGCCACATAAACCGGGGAATTCAGTGTCGAGGAAGGTGGCATTTCTGCCCAGGGTGACCTTCTTTGTTGTAGTGTCGTAGAAGCGGAAGGCTTTGGAAGCCAAGTCGTAGCCGGTGAACAGAACGCGAACCGCTTTCGGGTCGAGTTTAGAGCGAAGTTCGGGCGCGACCGTGAGCCAAGCCGCACAGCCGAACGGGTGAAGCGCGGAGGCTGTGGTGCGTCCGCCCTGCCAGACCGAGTTCGGTGTTGCCTTGTCGAGAGCCGAGTGTTGAACCAGGTTCTTGCAGTAAACGAAGTAAGCCGCAGCCTCCTCCCAGAATGTCTTGGGTAGATGGGCGTCGGCCAGAAGGGCAAGAATGCCTTCAACAATGGAACAATTGACCCGCTCCGCCCGACCGTGTTGTTGAGGCGTGCGAGGGATAGAGTATTGTCGACGCGTACCTCGCGCCTTGCAGAACTCCGTGAATGCTCTCGAGCAATACTCGCCACCATTGTCAGTTCGGAGGACCTTCAGTGTTGCACCTGTCTTGAGCTCGACCTCGGCAAGCCAAGTCTTGAACACGCTGAAGACTTCGCTTTTATGTCCGATCGCGTAGGCCCATAGTTTGCGCGAGTAGTCGTCGAGGAATGTGACCAGGTATCGTTTGCCAGTCAAGGAACGCTCCGGGAGGGAAAGCACATCACTGTGCACAAGGCCGAGTCTCTCGGAGGAGTGCGAATCCGAATCGGGAAAAGGAAGACGATGGCCCTTGGCACTGAGGCAAGCATTGCAGACAAACTTCTCTACCTCTTCGTCACTATATCCGGCCCTGAGACCCTCCAGCAAACCAGCGGCAACCATCTTCTGTATGGACGACGGTGCGAGATGGCCGAGGCAGCGGTGGAGAGTCAGCAGGGGCACGGAAGACTGTGAACGAGAGAGGAGAGCAAGGTGCTGACATTTGGAATGATCAGCGTCGAGCAAGTAGAGTCCCTCGTCGAGCCTCGTGCCTTCAGCGATGTTGTTGCCGTCTTTGTCAATGTCAATGCCGTATTTCGTGAAGGCGACGCGGACGTTGTCGGTGTCGCAGAGACGTGAGACCGAGAGGAGATTGACGAACAGGCCGGGAGTGTGCAGCACGCCAGTGAGCGTGATCGGATGGCCCGAGGCGGCAACGAAGGCGATGTTTCCCGTTCCGATGGCGTTGATGCCCCCTGCAATGCCTCCAATCTTTGTGCGAGCGATGTGGCGATAGGTCGTGAACAGCGACTTGTCCGAGACCATGTGCGAGGTGGCCCCCGAGTCAACGACGAAAGAGTTGGTGCGAAGCTGGCGGCGACGAGCGAGAAGACCGGTGGCGATACATCCGACATGGTGTTGCGAGTCGGCGGTCGAGTTCGCCGTGTCGGCCTTTTTGCCGTTCTCGAGAGCCTTTTTGCAGTCGAAAGACCAGTGATTCTGCTTGCAGGAGCGACAGGGTCCTGGCGGCGGGTGTTTGGCTCTCACAGGGCACTCCGCCACACGGTGCGAAGGGCTGCGACAGGCGAGACACTTGGGACGGGTAGGACGTGACGACAACGAGGCAAGAAGGGCCGATTGGGTGCTGGGGACGTTGGTGGACCGGAGTTGAACACGCATGCGGTCGGCGAGCGAATCGATGGCAGGGAGAGATCGTTGAGTGCGCTGTTCATCGGTGAACGACGCCTTGAAACTCTCGAGGGACGGGTGAGCGATGGCGAGGAGGAGTGTGGCGAGAACATCGTTGGTAGTCGTCTTTGTATTGATGATTTCTCGCGCAATGGCTTTGAACTCCATGATCCAACCGTCAAATTTGCCCACGGTGCCGGGCATGGGCCGGAAACTCCATAGTCGTGAGAAGAGCTCGAGCGTGCCAGTGGCGTCATCAGGAGCATACCGCAATTTCAGCGTCGAGTACATTTTGGGCGCTGTGAGGTCAGCGGTAGGGATTGCGTCGAGGACTGCCGAGACTTCGGCCGAGTCGATCGAGTTCGCAAGAAGCTCGCGGGCCACGACATCGCGGGCGGAGCGTTGCGAAGGTGTCCAGTCGACGGGCACGATGCCGTCGAGGACGTACGAGCGGATGTCGTCCGCTAGGCACAGGCGAAGTTGGCGTGTCCAATTTGCAAATGTCTTTGGCCCATCCAAGCGTGCGTGCTTGGGAAAGGCGGGGCGGGTGGTGCTAGACGATGTGGTGGTTGTGACAGTGCCGGACGCGGCAGCGGTGAGACCCGACAGCAGCGACGTAAGGGTGGCAAGCTGGTCGGCGGGAAATGTCGGGTGGACACCCGTCGCTAGGGGTGGCGACGTGTCGTCCATGCCAGCGGTAGGTCGATGGGCGAATAACCTATGAGACGATCACCACTACTGTCAGGAGAGGTTGATTGTCAAACAGAAGTGGTGAGAGGGAAGCTAAGAAACAGAAAAGGGGGCCCGCACTGGGATAGGCCCAGCCGCGGGTGAACTTGCTAGGGCGCTGAGGCAGCTGCGCGCGTCTAAGCCGCCACCTCAAGGGGCGGCCTAGCGGGCGCGCGCCCGAGTCCGCTGGCGCCTGCTCGCTGAGGCAGTCGCGCGCACCTAAGTCCCCACCGCAAGGGGGCGGGCTAGCGGGTGTGCGCGACGACCGAGGCGCCTCTGTCGAGCTGAGAGTGGACTCTTTACACAATGATCTCTCCCTGCCATCGATTCGCTCGCCGACCGCATGCGTGTTCAACTCCGGTCCACCAACGTCCCCAGCACCCAATCGGCCCTTCTTGCCTCGTCGTCGTCACGTCCTACCCGTCCCAAGTGTCTCGCCTGTCGCAGCCCTTCGCACCGTGTGGCGGAGTGCCCCGTGAGAGCGAAACACCCGCCGCCAGGACCCTGTCGCTCCTGCAAGCAGAATCACTGGTCTTTCGACTGCAAAAAGGCTCTCGAGAACGGCAAAAAGGCTCTCGAGAACGGCAAAAAGGCCGACACGGCGAACTCGACCGCCAACTCGCAACACCATGTCGGATGTCTCGCTACCGGCCTTCTCGCTCATCGTCGCCAGCTTTGCGCCAACTCCTTCGTCATTGACTCAGGCGCCACTTCGCACATGGTCTCGGACAAGTCACTGTTCACGAACTATCGACACGTCGCTCCTACGAAGATTGGTGGTATTGCAGGGGTATTAACGCCATCGGGACGGGAAACATCGCCTTCGTTGCCGCCTCGGGTCATCTGATCACGCTCACTGGTGTGCTGCACACTCCAGGCCTGCCTGTCAACCTTCTCTCTGTCTCACGTCTCTGCGACACCGACAACGTCCGCGTCGCCTTCACGAAATACGCATACACATTGACAAAGATGGCAACAACATTGCTGAAGGCGCAAGGCTCGACGAAGGGCTCTACTTGCTGGACGCTGATCATTCCAAATGTCAGCAGCTTGCTCTCCTCTCTCGCTCACAGTCTTCTGTGCCCTTGCTGACTCTCCACCGCTGCCTTGGCCATTTCGCACCGTCATCCATACAGAAGATGGTTGCCACTGGTTTGCTGGAGGGTCTCGGGGCCGGATATAGTGACGAAGAGGTAGAGAAGTTTGTCTGCAATGCTTGCCTCAGTGCCAAGGGCCATTGTCTTCCTTTTCCCGATTCGGATTCGCACTCCTCCGAGAGACTCGGCCTTGTGCACAGTGATGTGCTTTCCCTCCCGAGCGGTCCTTGACTGGCAAACAGTACCTTGTCACGTTCCTCGACGATTACTCCCGCAAACTCTGGGCCTACGCAATCGGACACAAAAGCGAAGTGTTCGGCGTGTTCAAGACTTGGCTTGCCGAAGTTGAACTCGAGACGGGTGAAACATTGAAGGTCCTCCGAACTGACCTGACAATGGTGGCGAGTATTGCTCGAGAGCATTCACGGAGTTCTGCAAGGCGCGAGGTACGCGTCGACAATACTCTATCCCTCGCACGCCTCAACAAAACGGTCGGGCGGAGCGGGTCAATCGTTCCATTGTTGAAGGCATTCTTGCCCTTCTGGCGGACGCCCATCTACCCAAGACATTCTGGGAGGAGGCTGCGGCTTACTTCGTTTACTGCAAGAACCTGGTTCAACACTCGGCTCTCGACAAGGCAACACCAAACTCGGTCTGGCAGGGCGGACGCACCACAGCCTCCGCGCTTCACCCGTTCGGCTGCACAGCTTGGCTCACGGTCGCGCCCAAACTTCGCTCGAAACTCGACCCCAAGGCGGTTCGCGTTCTCTTCACCAGCTACGACCTGGCTTCCAAAGCCTTCCGTTTCTACGACACAACGACCAAGAAGATCATTTTGGGCAGAAATGCCAGCTTCCTCGACACTGAATTCCCCGGTTTACTTGGCAACTCCACCGAGGAAGACGCCGACACGCACTTCGCCAGCACTCCCATTGCCGAACCTCAAGACACTGTCAAGACATGGACCCCACTAGTAAGGTCGGCGCACATGGACGTCTCATCCCCTCTTGATGATTCTACCATGAGCGCCGTTGACGTGGCCCCAGGGTACACTGGCGGAACCTTGCTTAATTCCACAGATGCCGAATCACCCGCGTCACCGTCGCCTGCGCCGTCCTCGTCACCGTCTCCTGAGCCGCCCTCGTCGCCGTCGCCTGCGCTCTCGACTGCGCCCTCACCGTCATTCCCTGCGTCACCGTCACCCTCGGCCTTGCCAAACGACTCTGAATACTCCGCCGATCCTCTCGACCTCATCAGCTCACAGCCCCAGGTTCGCCTCGACCCACCGGACGTGCATCGCCCCGACTTCGGCACTTACCGCAAGCCCGCATCGGCTGAGGAGTCGCCCGACGAACTCGACCTCATTGGGCGCCACTCTCGTGACGAATCGCCGGACGAAATCGATTTCCTCACCCGACACCACCGCGCTTTCATCGCGACCGACGACGACACCTCTGACGCTGAGGCCATCCAGCCAGTCAAGTCCATCACAAGCGACCCACAGACCTGGCGCGAGGCAATGTCGAGCGACAAAAGTGAAGTGTGGGCCAGGGCCGCCGATGACGAGTTCAATTCCATGCGCGACGACTTCAAGGTTTTCACCATCGAGGACCGCTCTACGGTACCCACCGGCGCGACCATCGTCACGTCCAAGTTCGTCTGGAAAACGAAACGGAACGCACTCGGCGAAATCACTGGACACAAGGCACGGTTGGTAGCGCAAGGAAATCGGCACCGGGACGGCATTGACTTCAACGAAACCTTCGCCCGGTCGCCCAATTCTCCTCGATACGCTCACTCCTCGCGCTGGCGGCCGCCAACGGCCTGCACGTACACCAAGCGGACATCGACAAAGCCTACCTTCACGGCGACCTCGATCACGACATCTGGATGACGGCACCGCGCGGCTTCGACCTTCCAGCGACAAGGTGCTTCGGCTGCGACGCTCCATCTACGGGCTCAAACAGGCCGGCCGAATCTGGAATCGACACATCGACGCTTCGCTTCGCGACCTCGGTTACAGGGCGACAGGCACCGATCACTGCATATACTCTCGGCTCGATGATCGTCAACGCTCACACTACATCGCGCTGTACGTCGACGACCTCCTCATGATCAGCCCGGACCTGGCCGAAATCGAACGTGTCATCTCGGGCCTCGAACGACGTTACGGAGTCAAGCGCCTTGGCCCGGCAGAATACATCCTCGGCATTCAGATCAGGCGGCTCACAGACGGTTCTATCGCCCTGTCCCAGGAACGGTACATCATGGACGTGCTCGCTCGGTTCCACTTCGACACTACGACTCGCGGAACTACAGTCCCGATGACCCCCGGCCTTTCGCTCACCGCCATCCCGGGTCAGGGCACCGAACAGATCAAGTCATGGTATCTGCAGGCTATCGGCTCGCTTCTCTACATCTCACTTGGCACCCGCCCCGACATCGCCTTCGCCGTCTCCTACCTGGCCCGCTTCGCCAACAACCCCGGCCGTCGTCATTGGATCGCAGTCGAGCATGTCCTCCGCTATCTCCGAGCCACGTATCGCAACGAACTGCTATATGCTTGTGGCGAGACGCGTATCACGGGTTTGGTAGGCTACTCCGACGCAAATTGGGGGGCCTGTGTCGATACATCGGTGTCCACCATGGGCTACGTCTTCTACATCGCCGGCTCCGCCGTGTCCTGGTCATCCAAACGTCAATCTCGAGTTGCCGATTCCACCACCGACGCTGAGTATCTCGCCCTCTCGCATGCTGGCAAGGAAGGGATCTACCTCAGTCAGCTACTCGAAGAGCTTCATGTCCAACCTGTTGCACCGGCTCACATATTTACTGACAACGAAGCCGCTGCAGCAGTCGCCCGCGACCCTGTCCGCGTCACCGGCACTCGGCACATACGCTTGCGCAAGCACTTCGTTCGGGACATGGTGAATCAGGGCGACATCTCACTCTCGCACGTCGGAACCAGTGACATGGTGGCCAACATTTTCACTAAGGCTCTCGGACCTAAGGTATTTTCGACGCACTGCTACGCCCTTGGCCTTCGCACTCGACACCCACGGCTTGGGTCTGCCTCGCATTCGCGTGGGGGGGGGTGTGAAGAGTCCACTCTCAGCTCGACAGAGGCGCCTCGATCGTCGTGCGCACCCGCTAGCCCGCCCCTTGCGGTGGGGACTTAGGCGCGCGCGGCTGCGTCAGCGAGCAGGCGCCAGCGGACTCGGGCGCGCGCCCGCTAGGCCGCCCCTTGAGGTGGCGACTTAGACGCGCGCAGCTGCCTCAGCGCCCTAGCGATTTCACCACGGCTGGGCCTATCCAGCGCGGGCCTCCCCCTTTTGTTTCTTAGCTTCCTTTTCATCACTGCTGTTCGACTCTCAACCTCTCCTGACAGTTGTGGTGATCGTCTTATACCATCTACGGGCTCAAACAGGCTGGCCGAATTTGGAATCGACACATCAACGCTTCGCTTTGCGACCTCGGTTACAGGGCGACAGGCACCGATCACTGCGTCTACTCTCGGCTCGACGATCGGCAACGACCACACTACATCGCGCTGTACGTTGACGACCTTCTGATGATCAGCCCGGACCTCGCCGAAATTGAATGTGTCATCTCGGGCCTTGAACAACGCTACGGTGTCAAGCGACTCGGCCCAGCAGAGTACATCCTTGGCATCCAGATTCGGCGACTCGACGATGGTTCAATCGCACTATCACAGGAATGGTACATCATGGACGTGCTTGCTCGGTTTCACTTTGACACTACGACTCGCGGAACTACAGTCCCAATGACCCCAGCCTTTCGCTCACCGCCATCCCAGGTCAAGCCACCGAACGGATCAGGTCTTGGTATCTCCAGGCAATCGGTTCTCTCCTCTACATCTCCCTTGGTACCCGC
Source organism: Microbotryum lychnidis-dioicae p1A1 Lamole (assembly GCA_001244265.2). Taxonomy (NCBI): domain Eukaryota; kingdom Fungi; phylum Basidiomycota; class Microbotryomycetes; order Microbotryales; family Microbotryaceae; genus Microbotryum; species Microbotryum lychnidis-dioicae. The sequence goes on along the minus strand of CDLV01000004.1, from coordinate 1,145,714 downwards.
CCGACATCGCCTTCGCTGTGTCCTACCTGGCCCGTTTTGCCAACAACCCCGGACGTCGCCACTGGATTGCCGTCAAGCACATCTTACGCTACCTCCGGGCCACGTATTGCGATGAACTGGTATATGCTCGCGGTGAGGCTCGGATCACAGGTGTGGTAGGCTACTCCGACGCGAACTGGGGGCATGCGTTGATACATCGATCTCCACAATGGGTTATGTCTTCTACATCGCCGGATCCGCCGTGTCCTGGTCGTCCAAACGCCAATCTCGAGTGGCCGACTCTACCACCAACGCCAAATACCTCGCTCTCTCGTGTGATGATGTCACGCCTGCTCAAGCAGTGGTAAGTCTCTGATCGAAGGACCAAGGGAGACCAGACCAAGAAGTTGCTTGTTACACACCTGCTAAGGCACTACCATAAGTTACCACATCTAGAGGGGTGAAAGATGATAGGAAGAGTAGTGCTCACCTGCTCAAGCGGTGGTAAGTCTCTGATCGAAGGACCAAGGGAGACCAGACCAAGAAGTTGCTTGAGCAGGAGAGAAACCAGGGAGGGGCCAGCTGGCTGGGTCTAAGTGCCCAGCCAGAGTCAGGCGCACGGACCTGGCCCAGAGTGGGAGAGCTAGAGTGGTGAAAAGTAGGCCAAAAGTGATCAAAATGAAGAGAGGAGGATGTTGAGGTAGATGCAAGATACAAGAAGGACATGAAGGAGATATTTGATCTCACACCCCCCTACTTCGAGTATCAGGGAGCACAGATACCGAGTTGACCGCGGTGCCGAGCAAAGAGGTCGCGTGACAATGCTTTGGTGAAGATGTCCGCTGTCATCTCACCAGTGTTGATGTACTGGACGACAATATCGCCCATGGAAACCATATCCCGGACGAAGTGTTCGCGCAGGCGGATGTGCCGAGTCCGAGCATGAAATACCGGATTCTTGGTGAGAGCATTGGCACCTTGGTTGTCGCCGTAGATGAGGACGGGCTTTGAAGACGAAAGGCCAAGCTCACCAAAGAGCTGACGCAGAAAGATTGCCTCCTTACCAGCGTGTGACAGTGCAAGGTACTCGGCGTCACAAGTGGAGTCAGCAACGCGCGATTGAAGCCAGGAGGACCATGAGACGGCAGCACCTGCATAGACAAAAGTGTAACCCATGGTCGACTTGGAAGAGAGGACGCATGCACCCCAGTTGCAGTCGGAGTAGCCCAAGAGCGGTGCCGGATCCCCACAAGTGTAGCGTAAGCCGTGAGGAAGAGTGCCAGCGATGTAACGGAAGGCGTGCTTGACAGCTCCCCAGGCAGCAGCAGAAGGCGAGTGAGAGAAGCGAGCCAAGTAACCGACGGTGTAAGCCAGGTCGGGTCGAGTACCAGTGGATGCATACATGAGGGAGCCAATGGCTTGCAGGTACCGAGTGCGATCCGGAAAAGGGGTGGGCTGGAGCTCGACTTCAATGCGGAGATCAGACTGCATGGGAGTCGCGACCGGATGGGCGTCGGACATGCCAAATCGAGCAAGGACGTCCTTGAGGTACTGCTCCTGACTCAGGGAGATGGAGCCGTCTGGAGAACGCCGGATCTGAATGCCGAGGACGTATTCCGCCTCACCAAGCCGTTTGACACCATAGCGCTGCTCAAGACCCTGAAGGGTACGCTCAATCTCGGGAGAGAGGGGCTGATCATGAGCAGGTCGTCGACATAGAGCGCAATGTAGTGGCGCACATCGCCCGTTGTCCTGACGTAGACGCAGTGGTCGGATTCGGTGGCAACATAGCCAAGTGCGGACAAGGCAGAGTCAATCTCGTCGTTCCAGATGCGACCGGCCTGGCGCAAGCCGTAGAGGGACCGATGCAGTTGGAGGACCCTGCCTGGCATGTAGATGCCATCGGGTACACGAATGTACAGGGGTGCATCGAGTTTGCCGTGCAGGTAGGCTTTGTCAATGTCGGCCTGGTGGACGTGGTACCCATGAGCAGCAGCAAGAGCCAGGAGTGCGCGGATGGAGGTGAATTTGGCCACGGGTGCGAAGGTCTCGTCGAAGTCGATGCCAGAGCGTTGGGAGTCACCACGAGTAACGAGACGGCCCTTGTAGGACTTGACTTGGCCATGCTGGTCGCGTTTGGTGCGGAAGACAAAGCGGGAGCCCAGGACCTTGGCGTCTGCTGGGACAAGGAACTCGTCAATTGGTGTGAACGCCGAAAAATCTCGCAAGAGTGAGTCAAACTCGCCGCGGGCCGCAAGACGCCATTCATCCGCTTGAGGGGTGGCCGTGGCCGCTCGCCAGTGAGGTGGGTCGCGAGCGGGGCAATCAGTTCCGCAGGGTCGGTGGGTGAGGTCTCAATGAGGGCAGCAGCGCCAGAGGCAAGGTAGGCCACGGCAGAGGGTGAGTGGAGTGCGTCATCCACATTGTCGGGAAACTCCTGCGCCTGGCATAGCAAAGCAACATCGCGTGGGCGTGGCAGGAGATCCATCGGGTCCGGGGAGTCGGACCGAGCGGGTGAGGATGGTGCTGGTAATACACGGGAGGCCACGGGGCGCGGGGAAGGACAAGGCGTGGAGATGGCCGAGTCAGAGCTACCTTGGTCAGAGGCGCTTGATGCAGGTGATTCCGGGTCAGGGAGCTCACGAGCAGGGAGCCTTGGTCAGGGGCAGGGGGTGCGAGCGAGTCCTGGTCAGGGACCTCGCAGGCAGGGGCGGGACGGTGCGGGCCCTGGTCAGGGGCTACCGGCACGGGTCGAGGTGGCTCAGCGCGAGGCGCGAGTGAGCGAGGGGAAGCAACGAGCGAAGGCTCAAGGGGGTCTACCTGGTCAGGGTATGCATCAACAGTGACGGGGAGTGGGATTGGTTCAGCGCGAACGTCGGTGGCTGGCCGGAGTGCAGGGAACTCGATTCACGGAAGACAACATTGCGGCTGAGTTGTATCCTGCGCGTGGACGGCTCAAAGAGTCGGAAAGCCTTGGCATGGTGGTCAAAACCAACGAACAGGAGGGGTACAGCCTTGGGGTCGAGGTCCGTGCGCTTGGCCGAGGGAAGGTGGTGCCAAGCACGGCAGCCAAATGCGCGAAGGGTGGAGATGTCAGGCGCAAAGCCGTGCCAACGAGTGTCGGGGATCTCACCACCAATGCCGGCGTGAGGCATCAGGTTTTTGCAGTGCACATAGTACAAAGCGGCCTCACCCCAGAGGCGTGAATCAGCGCCAGAGGAGTAGAGCAGAGCAAGGATACCCTCCTTGATGGTGCAATTGCTGCGCTCAACATGCCCATTTTGCTGGGGTGTGTAGGGGATGGTGAGTTCCCGACGAATGCCTTTGCTTGCACAGAAGTCAACGAAGTTGCCCAGAGTAAACTCGCCTCCATTGTCAGAGCGGATGGTCTTCACCTTGTTGCCGGTGGCATTCTCGACTTCAAGGATCCAGTCGCAAAGGCGAGGGAAGACGTCACTTTTGAGTGCCAGGAGGATACACCAGTGCTTGCAAGAGAAGTCATCAATGATGTCCAGCATGTACCGATGTCCACCAAATGTAGGGCAAGGCATTTGCGCTACACCAACATGGAGGAGATCCAGGCGGCCAGAGGCAATGGACTTGGACCGGGCAAAGGGGAGGGCATGCGCTTTGAAAGCGAGACAAGCATTGCAGTAAAAATCCTGGAGCTCCTGATCCTTATACACCCAATCCACCCCAGTAACCAAGCCTCTCTGCACAATGTTTTTGATTTGCGCAACGGGCAAGTGCGCAAGGCGACGGTGCAGAGTCAGCAAGGACACTTTGGTAGGGATGGCGAGGAGGGCTTTGGGCGTACAGGGTGTGTCGACGGCGGCAGGTGAAGCGACGGGTTGGGAGGCCTTCTTCTCGGCGGTGTGGCGAGCTCGGTAGGCGGCGGCCCAGACGGTGTCGGGGCATTCCCTGAGCCAGTGCATCTTGCGACAAGACGGATTTGGGCACGGCCTTGAGCAACCGTGGCGGGCCTGCGGCGTGGCGACGGCGGCAACGGGAGTGTCGACGGGGCGGGCTTTGACATCGCGGTAAAGGCGCGTGAAGATCTCGGGGGCAGAGGGCATTGCAGTGGAGTCACCCTGGGCAGCGACAAAGGTGGTGCGCCAGGCGTCGAAGGACGAAGGAAGGCGAGCAAGCAAGTGCGAGGCGAGAAGGGCGTTCACAGTGAACTGCGAGTCCTGCAGCAGCCGGGCATCGTTCTTGAAGCTGTCGCGGAATTGCAGGAACAGGTCGGGAGTGACGGGCACAGGGTCAGAGCTGAAGAGGCGTTGGATGACCGGTAGCAGATCGACAGCAGAGACGGTGCCGTAGCGTTCGCGAAGTGCCTGCCAGACCTTGGTGCTGCGAGCGGTTCGTCGAGGTAAGGTGACAGGCCTGGGAGGACGGTTTGCGAATCGACGGAGGCGCAAATGGAGGAGCAGGCGTAGTGGTCCCAGAGAGGGACATACGAAGCAGGCCAAGACTCGAGTGGTACGCCCGTGTTGAGGTAACGGACGACGCCGGAGGGCAGGCGTGAACGGATGGCGAGGACCCAGTCTCGGTAGCCGGACGAGTTGCGAAGCAGCTCGGTCGTTGCGAAGGCCGCAGAGTGGGTGGGCGGGCGCAAGGGCGGCGCATCGGGCGTGGGCTCGCGGAGCTTGGCTTCAGGCGCGGAGGCGCCGGCGTCGGACATGTTGCGAAGGGTGAAAAAATAGAGCGAAGGGCGGGCACGGAGGTGGCCGCACTGGTAGCTCGGTTGGGCTAATAACCTGTGATGATGTCACGCCTGCTCAAGCGGTGGTAAGTCTCTGATCGAAGGACCAAGGGAGACCAGACCAAGAAGTTGCTTGTTACACACCTGCTCAAGCACTACCGTAAGTTACCACATCTAGAGGGGTGAAAGATAATAGGAAGAGTAGTGCTCACCTGCTCAAGCGGTGGTAAGTCTCTGATCGAAGGACCAAGGGAGACCAGACCAAGAAGTTGCTTGAGCAGGAGAGAAACCAGGGAGGGCCAGCTGGCTGGGTGGGCCTAAGTGCCCAGCCAGAGTCAGGCGCACGGACCTGGCCCAGAGTGGGAGAGCTAGAGTGGTGAAAAGTAGGCCAAAAGTGATCAAAATGAAGAGAGGAGGATGTTGAGGTAGATGCAAGATACAAGAAGGACATGAAGGAGATATTTGATCTCACATGCTGCAGGTTTGCTGGACGGTTTCGGGCCGGGTACAGTGACAAAGACGTAGATGAGTTTGTTTGCAATGCTTGCCTTGGTTCCAAAGGCCACCGTCTTCCTTTTGCCGACTCTGAGTCGCATTCCCCGAGCGACTTGGTCTCGTGCACAGCGACGTCTTGTCCTTCCCCACTCCGTCCTTGACTGGGAAGCGCTACCTTGTCACATTTCTTGACGACCACTCACGTAAACTCTGGGCATACGCGATCGATCACAAAAGCGATGTCTTCCCAACCTTCAAGACTTGGCTCGCCGAGGTAGAATTAGAGACAAACGCGCGCTTGAAGATCCTCTGCTCCGACAATGGTGGAGAGTATCGGTCCAACGCATTCACGGAGTTCTGCGAATCCAAGGGCATTCGTTGTCAATACTCTATCCCTTACACGCCTCAGCAAAACGGTCGCGCCGAGCGTGTCAACCTCTCCATTGTCGAGGGTGTCCTTGCTCTCCTCGCTGACTCCCGTCTGCCCGCTACCTTTTGGGACGAAGCGGCCGCGTACTTTGTTTATTGCAAAAACAGGTGCTCACACTCCGCTTTGGCCAAACAGACTCCGGAATTCGTTTGGAACGGCCAACGCACCACCACCACCGCCCTTCACCCGTTTGGCTGCGCGGCCTGGCTCACGGTCGCCCCGGATCTTCGCAGCAAGCTGGACCCCAAGGCCGCGCGCATGATCTTCACCGGTTACGACCTCGCCTCCAAGGCCTTCCGCTTCTTTGACCATTCCGCCAACAAGATTGTGCTCGGTCGCAACGCCACCTTCCTCGACAACGATTTCCCTGGCCTACCCATCAACACGCCCGTCGATGCGGATGACACCGACCGCCAGTTTATTGTGCCCGCCGACACACCCACCGCCGTCAAGACGAGGACCCCACTAGTAAGGTCGGCGCACATGGACGTCTCATCCTCCCTTGATGATTCTGTCATGAGCGCCGTTGACGTGGCCCCAGGGTACACTGGCGGATCCTTACTTAATTCTACAGATACTAGTCCCTCGCCGTCGCCGTCGCTTGCCCGCTCTTGTCGCCCACCACGTCCTCGACCGGGGACCGTCCCCCGACGACTCGGATGACCCGCTCGACCTCTTCAGCTCCAACACCACGGTCCGTCTCAACCTGATGGACGTGCATCGGTCCGACGACGATACACTGGACGGCCAGGCACCAGCCGTTGACCCTGTTGACCCGCCCTCTGATGACGACTCTCCTGATGAGATCGATTTCCTCTCTCGCCACCACCGCGCATTCATCGCCACAGACGACGACGACCCCACCCTTGAAGCGATTGAACACGTCAAATCGATCACCAGCGACCCCAGACCTGGCGCGAAGCAATGTCCAGCGACGAACACGACATGTGGGCTCAGGCTGCCGCCGCCGAGTTCACCGCCATGCGCGACGACTTCAAGGTCTTCACCATCGAACCTCGCTCAGCCGTACCCCGGGCGCCACTGTCGTCACCTCCAAGTTCGTCTGGAAGACCAAGCGTGATGCACAGGGTAATGTCACCGGCGAAAGGCACGTCTCGTAGCGCAAGGTAACCGCCAGCGCGACGGCATTGACTTCTCGGAGACCTTCGCACCCGTCGCCCGTTTCTCCTCCATCCGCTGCCTCCTCGCCCTCGCCGCTGCCAATGGTTATCACGTTCACCAGGCCGACATCGACAAAGCTTACCTCCACGGCGAGCTCGATCACGACATTTGGATGACGACGCCACGAGGTTTTGACTTCCCGAGCGATAAGGTGCTGCGGTTGCGGCGCTCAATCTACGGTCTCAAGCAGGCCGGTCGCATCTGGAATCGCCACATCGACACATCGCTCAGGAGTCTTGGCTACAAGGCAACGGGCACTGATCACTGCATTTACTCTCGCATTGATGATCAGCAGCGACCTCACTATATCGCCCTGTATGTCGATGACCTCCTCATTGTCAGCCCCGTCCTCGACGAGATCGAACGAGTTATCTCCGGCCTTGAACGGTGATACGGCGTCAAACGACTCGGCCCCGCGGAGTACATCCTCGGCATCCAAATCCGCCGCCTGGATGACGGCTCCATTGCCCTGTCTCAGGAGCGCTACATCATGGACGTACTTACTCGATTTCATTTCGACACCACTACTCGCAGGGCTACGGTGCCAATGACCCCCGGCCTCTCACTCATGGCAATCCCGGGTCAGGGGACAGAGCGCATTTGATCGTGGTACCTACAAGCCATTGGCTCCCTCCTGTACGTTTCCCTTGGCATTCGACCCGATATTGCCTTCGCCGTCTCGTACCTGTCCCGGTTCGCCAACAACCCCGGCCAACGCCATTGGATTGCCGTCAAACATGTCCTTCGCTATCTTCGCGCCACGTACCGGGACGAGCTTCTATATGCCCACGGTCCAACGAAAGTCACAGGTGTGGTTGATTATTCTGATGCGAACTGGGGTGCCTGTGTCGACACATCCATCTCCACAATGGGCTACGTTTTCTACTTGGCTGGCGCCGCCGTCTCTTGGTCGTCCAAGCGTCAGACTCGGGTCGCGGATTCCACCACTGATGCGAGTACCTGGCTTTGTCGCACGCTGGTAAGGAGGCCATTTACCTCACACAACTCCTCTCTGAGCTCCATGTTTGCCCGATCGATGCAGCCCACATCTTCACCGACAACGAGGCCGCGGCCGCCGTCGCTCACGACCCCGTTCGCACCTCCGGCACTCGGCACATCCGTCTCCGCGAGCACTTCGTCCGCGACATGGTCAACCAAGGCGATATATCCCTCTCCCACGTTGGCACAGCGAACATGGTTGCGGACCTATTCACCAAAGCGCTAGGTCCCAAGATTTTTGGTACGCATTGCTATGCTCTGGGCCTCCGGACGCGACACCCACGGCTCAAGTCTACCTCGCGTTTGCGTGGGGGGGGGGGGGTGTGAGGAATCCACTCTCCGCTCGGCTCAGGACTTAGCGCGCGGAGCAAGCCAGGCGCACACAGCCCCAGGACTTAGGCGCGCAGGGCGAGCCTGGGCCATTGGCTCAGCCCCAAGGTTCGCAGCCTGAGGACGTGAGGTGCGCGGCTCTCTTGTTGTTAGCTTCCTATTCATCACTCTTGGCTATAACCGCCCTGTACGTCGACGACCTTCTGATGATCAGCCCGGACCTGGCCGAAATCGAACGCGTCATCTCGAGCCTGGAACAACGTTACGGTGTCAAACGCCTTGGACCGGCCGAGTACATCCTCGGCATCCAGATCAGGCGTCTCAACGACGGCTCTATCGCTTTATGCCAGGAACGGTACATCATGGACGTGCTCGCTCGGTTCCACTTCGACACTACGACTCGCGGCGCTACCATCCCCATGACCCCGGTCTTTCGCTCACCGCCATTCCGGGCCAAGGCACGGAACAGATCAGGTCGTGGTATCTACAGGCAATCGGCTCGCTCCTCTACATCTCGCTTGGCACTCGCCCCGACATCGCCTTCGCCGTATCTTACCTGGCCCGCTTTGCCAACAACCCGGGCCAGCGCCATTGGATTGCCGTCAAGCACGTCCTACGCTACCTCCGAGCCACTTATCGCGACGAGCTTCTCTACACTTGTGGTAAGACGGACATCAAGGGCGTGGTAGGTTACTCCGATGCCAACTGGGGTGCCTGCGTCGACACATCGGTCTCCACCATGGGTTTTGTCTTCTACATTGCCGGCTCCGCTGTGTCCTGGTCCTCCAAGCGTCAATCGCGGGTCGCCGACTCTACCACCGACGCGGAATACCTCGCTCTCTCGCATGCTGGCAAGGAAGGATCTACCTCAGTCAGCTGCTTGAGGAGCTCCATGTCCAGTCCGGTATCCCCACTCACATCTACACTGACAACGAAGCTGCTGCCGCCGTCGCACGGGACCCTGTCCGCGCATCCGGGACTCGACATATCCGTCTGCGTGAGCACTTCGTTCGGGACATGGTGAATCGGGGTGAGATTTCTCTTTCGCACGTGGGGACAAGCAACATGGTGGCCGACATTTTTACCAAGGCACTTGGCCCGAAGATTTTTTCCATGCATTGCTATGCTCTCGGCTTGCGCACTCGACATCCACGGCTTGGGTCTGCCTCGCATTCGCGTGGGGGGGGGTGTGACAAGTCCACTCTCAGCTCGGCAGAGGCGCCTCGGTCGGTGCGCGCACCCGCTAGCCCGCCCCCTGCGCTGGGGACTTAGACGCGCGCGACTGACTCAGCGCGCCAGCGCCGGGTGGGTCCGTGCGCGTGCCCACTAGGCCGCCCCCTTGCGGTGGGGACTTAGCGCGCGCGACTGCGTTAGCGCGCTAGCAACTTCACCCGCGACTGGGCCTATCCAGCGCGGGTCCCCTTTCTATTTCTTAGCTTCCCTCTCACCACTTCTGTTCAACAATCGACCTCTCCTGACAGTAGTGGTGATTGTCTCATAGGTATGCTGAAATAGACCACTTCTGTTCAACAATCGACCTCTCCTGACAGTAGTGGTGATTGTCTCATAGATACATCCGACATGGTGTTGCGAGTCGGCGGTTGAGTTCGCCGTGTCGGCCTTTTTGCTGTTCCCGAGAGCCTTTTTGCAGTCGAAAGACCAGTGATTCTGCTTGCAGGAGCGACAGGGTCCTGGCGGCGGGTGTGTCGCTCTCACAGGGCACTCCGCCACACGGTGCGAAGGGCTGCGACAGGCGAGACACTTGGGACGTGTAGGACGTGACGACGACGAGGCAAGAAGGGCCGATTGGGTGCTGGGGACGTTGGTGGACCGGAGTTGAACACGCATGCGGTCGGCGAGCGAATCGATAGCAGGGAGAGATCGTTGAGTGCGCTGTTCATCGTGAACGACGCCTTGAAACTCTCGAGGGACGGGTGAGCGATGGCGAGGAGGAGTGTGGCGAGAACATCGTTGATCGTGGTCTTCGTATCGATGATTTCTTGCGCAATAGCTTTGAACTCCATGATCCAGCCGTCGAATTCGCCAACGGTGCCAGGCATGGGCCGGAAGCTCCACAGTCGGGAGAAGAGCTCGAGCGTGCAAGTGGCGTCGTCAGGAGCATACCGCGATTTCAGCGTCGAGTACATTTTGGGCGCTGTGAGGTCAGCGGTAGGGATTGCATCGAGGACTGCCGAGACTTCGGCCGAGTCGATCGAGTTCGCAAGAAGCTCACGTGCCACGACATCGCGGGCAGAGCGGTGCGAAGGTGTCCAGTCGGCGGGCACAATCCCGTCGAGGACGTATGAGCGGATGTCGTCCGCGAGGCAGAGGCGAAGCTGGCGTGTCCAGCTCGCAAACGTCTTGGGCCCATCCAAGCGTGCGTGCTTGGGAAAGGCGGGGCGAGAGGTGCCGGACGACGTGGCGGATGTGGCAGTGGTGAGACCCGACAGCAGCGACGTAAGTGCGGCGAGCTGTTCGGCGGGGATTGTTGGGTGGGCACCCGTCATTAGGGGCGACGACGTGTCCATGCCAGCGGTAGGTCGATGGGCGAATAACCTATGAGACAATCACCACTACTGTCAGGAGAGGTTGATTGTTGAACAGAAGTGGTCTATTTCAGCATACCTATGAGACAATCACCACTACTGTCAGGAGAGGTTGATTGTTGAACAGAAGTGGTCTATTTCAGCATACCTATGAGACAATCACCACTACTGTCAGGAGAGGTCGATTGTTGAACAGAAGTGGTGAGAGGGAAGCTAAGAAATAGAAAGGGGACCCGCGCTGGGATAGGCCCAGTCGCGGTGAAGTTGCTAGCGCGCTAACGCAGTCGCGCGCGCCTAAGTCCCCACCGCAAGGGGCGGCCTAGTGGGCACGCGCACGGACCCACCCGGCGCTGGCGCGCTGAGTCAGTCGCGCGCGTCTAAGTCCCCAGCGCAGGGGGGCGGCTAGCGGGTGCGCGCACCGACCGAGGCGCCTCTGCCGAGCTGAGAGTGGACTTGTCACACCCCCCCCACGCGAATGCGAGGCAGACCCAAGCCGTGGATGTCGAGTGCGCAAGCCGAGAGCATAGCAATGCATGGAAAAAATCTTCGGCCAAGTGCCTTGGTAAAAATGTCGGCCACCATGTTGCTTGTCCCCACGTGCGAAAGAGAAATCTCACCCCGATTCACCATGTCCCGAACGAAGTGCTCACGCAGACGGATATGTCGAGTCCCGGATGCGCGGACAGGGTCCCGTGCGACGGCGGCAGCAGCTTCGTTGTCAGTGTAGATGTGAGTGGGGATACCGGACTGGACATGGAGCTCCTCAAGCAGCTGACTGAGGTAGATCCCTTCCTTGCCAGCATGCGAGAGAGCGAGGTATTCCGCGTCGGTGGTAGAGTCGGCGACCCGCGATTGACGCTTGGAGGACCAGGACACAGCGGAGCCGGCAATGTAGAAGACAAAACCCATGGTGGAGACCGATGTGTCGACGCAGGCACCCCAGTTGGCATCGGAGTAACCTACCACGCCCTTGATGTCCGTCTTACCACGAGTGTAGAGAAGCTCGTCGCGATAAGTGGCTCGGAGGTAGCGTAGGACGTGCTTGACGGCAATCCAATGGCGCTGGCCCGGGTTGTTGGCGAAGCGGGCCAGGTAAGATACGGCGAAGGCGATGTCGGGGCGAGTGCCAAGCGAGATGTAGAGGAGCGAGCCGATTGCCTGTAGATACCACGACCTGATCTGTTCCGTGCCTTGGCCGGAATGGCGGTGAGCGAAAGACCGGGGTCATGGGATGGTAGCGCCGCGAGTCGTAGTGTCGAAGTGGAACCGAGCGAGCACGTCCATGATGTACCGTTCCTGGCATAGGGCGATAGAGCCGTCGTTGAGACGCCTGATCTGGATGCGAGGATGTACTCGGCCGGTCCAAGGCGTTTGACACCGTAACGTTGTTCCAGGCCCGAGATGACGCGTTCGATTTCGGCCAGGTCCGGGCTGATCATCAGAAGGTCGTCGACGTACAGGGCGATGTAGTGTGGGCGTTGCCGTGTAACCGAGGTCGCGAAGCGAAGCGTCGATGTGTCGATTCCAGATTCGGCCGGCCTGTTTGAGCCCGTAGATGGAGCGTCGCAGCCGAAGCACCTTGTCGCTGGGAAGGTCGAAGCCGCGCAGGTGCCGTCATCCAGATGTCGTGATCGAGGTCGCCGTGAAGATAGGCTTTGTCGATGTCCGCTTGTGTACATGCAGGCCCGTTGGCAGCCGCGAGCGCGAGGAGTGAGCGTATCGAAGAGAAGCGTGCGACCGGTGCGAAGGTTTCAGTGAAGTCGATGCGTCACGTTGGCGATTGCCTTGCGCGACGCCGTGCCTTGTGTCCAGTGATCTCGCCGAGTGCGTTCCGTTTTGTTTTCCAGACGAATTTGGACGATACGATGGTCGCGCGCGCAGGTACTGTAGAACGGTCATCAATGGTGAAGACCTTGAAGTCGTCGCGCATGGAATTGAACTCATCGGCAGCGGCCTTGCCCATACCTCACGTTTGTCGCCCGACATCGCTTCTCGCCAGGTCTGTGGGTCGCTCGTAATGGATTTGACAGGTTCGATGGCCTCGTGTCAGAGTTGTCGTCGTCAGTCGCAATGAACGCGCGGTGATGGCGAGTGAGGAAATCGATTTCGTCCGGGACTCGTCGCGAGAGTGGCGTCCAATGAGGTCGAGTTCGTCGGCGACTCCTCAGCCGATGCGGGCTCGCGTACGTGCTGAAGTCTGGGAGTGGGGTGTCCATTGGGTCGAGGGGAGCCTGGGGCTGTGATCCGATGAGGTCAAGAGGATCGGCGGAGTATTCAGATTCAGTGGGTAAGGCCGAAGGTGACGACGATGCAGCCAACGACGGTGAGGGCGCGAACGATGGTGCAGCCGAAGGGGACGAGGCCGGCTCAGGAGACAGTGACGAGGACGGCGCAGGCGACGGTGACGCGGGCGATTCGGCATCTGTGGAATTAAGTAAGGATCCGCCAGTGTACCCTGGGGCCACGTCAACGGCGCTCATGGAAGAATCATCAAGAGGGGATGAGACGTCCATGTGCGCCGACCTTACTAGTGGGGTCCATGACTTGACGGTGGTTTAGGGTCGGCGAAGGGAGTGCTGGCGAAGTGCGTGTCATCGTCTGGATCGCAGAGTCGCCACATAACCCGGGGAATTCGGTGTCGAGGAAGGTGGCATTTCTGCCCAGGGTGACCTTCTTTGTTGTAGTGTCGTAGAAGCGGAAGGCTTTGGAAGCCAAGTCGTAGCCGTGAACAGAACGCGAACCGCTTTCGGGTCGAGTTTAGAGCGAAGTTCGGGCGCGACCGTGAGCCAAGCCGCACAGCCGAACGGGTGAAGCGCGGAGGCTGTAGTGCGTCCGCCCTGCCAGACCGAGTTCGGTGTTGCCTTGTCGAGAGCCGAGTGTTGAACCAGGTTCTTGCAGTAAACGAAGTAAGCCGCAGCCTCCTCCCAGAATGTCTTGGGTAGATGGGCGTCCGCCAGAAGGGCAAGAATACCTTCAACAATGGAACGATTGACGCCGCTCCGCCCGACCGTTTTGTTGAGGCGTGCGAGGGATAGAGTATTGTCGACGCGTACCTCGCACCTTGCAGAACTCCGTGAAAGCTCTCGAGCAATACTCGCCACCATTGTCAGTTCGGAGGACCTTCAGTGTTGCACCTGTCTCGAGCTCGACCTCGCAAGCCAAGTCTTGACACACTGAAGACTTCGCTTTTATGTCCGACTTGCGTAGGCCACAGTTTGCGCGAGTAGTCGTCGAGGAACGTGACCAGGTATCGTTTGCCAGTCAAGGAACGCTCCGGGAGGGAAAGCACATCGCTGTGTACCAGGCCGAGTCCCTCTCGATGAGTGCGAATCCGAATCGGGGAAAGGAAGACGATGGCCCTTGGCACTAAGGCAAGCATTGCAGACAAACTTCTCTACCTCTTCGTCACTATATCCGGCCCCGAGACCCCTCAGCAAACCAGCGGCAACCATCTTCTGTATGGACGACGGTGCGAGATGGCCGAGGCAGCGGTGGAGAGTCAGCAGGGGCACGGAAGACTGTGAACGAGAGAGGAGAGCAAGATGCTGACATTTGGAATGATCAGCGTCCAGCAAGTAGAGTCCCTCGTCGAGCCTCGTGCCTTCAGCGATGTTGTTGCCGTCTTTGGTGATGTCAATGCCGTGTTTCGTGAAGGCAACACGGACGTCGTCGGTGTCGCAAAGTCGAGAGACCGAGAGGAGATTACGAACAGGCCGGGAGTGTGCAGCACGCCAGTGAGCGTGATCGGATGGCCCGAGGCGGCAACGAAGGCAATGTTTCCCGTTCCGATGGCGTTGATGCCCCCTGCAATGCCTCCAATCTTTGTGGGAGCGATGTGGCGATAGGTCGTGAACAGCGACTTGTCCGAGACCATGTGCGAGGTGGCCCCGAGTCAACGACGAAAGAGTTGGTGCGAAGCTGGCGGCGACGAGCGAGAAGACCGGTGGCGATACATCCGACATGGTGTTGCGAGTCGGCGGTCGAGTTCGCCGTGTCGGCCTTTTTGCTGTTCCGAGAGCCTTTTTGCAGTCGAAAGACCAGTGATTCTGCTTGCAGGAGCGACAGGGTCCTGGCGGCGGTGTGTCGCTCTCACAGGGCACTCCGCCACACGGTGCGAAGGGCTGCGACAGGCGAGACACTTGGGACGTGTAGGACGTGACGACGACGAGGCAAGAAGGGCCGATTGGGTGCTGGGGACGTTGGTGGACCGGAGTTGAACACGCATGCGGTTCGGCGAGCGAATCGATAGCAGGGAGAGATCGTTGAGTGCGCTGTTCATCGTGAACGACGCCTTGAAACTCTCGAGGGACGGGTGAGCGATGGCGAGGAGGAGTGTGGCGAGAACATCGTTGATCGTGGTCTTCGTATCGATGATTTCTTGCGCAATAGCTTTGAACTCCATGATCCAGCCGTCGAATTCGCCAACGGTGCCAGGCATGGGCCGGAAGCTCCACAGTCGGGAGAAGAGCTCGAGCGTGCGAGTGGCGTCGTCAGGAGCATACCGCGATTTCAGCGTCGAGTACATTTTGGGCGCTGTGAGGTCGGCGGTAGGGATTTGGTCGAGGACTGCCGAGATGTCGGCTGAGTCGATCGAGTTCGCTAGGAGCTCACGTGCCACGACATCGCGGGCAGAGCGGTGCGAAGGTGTCCAGTCGCGGGCACAATCCCGTCGAGGACGTATGAGCGGATGTCGTCCGCGAGGCAGAGGCGAAGCTGGCGTGTCCAGCTCGCAAACGTCTTGGGCGCCATCCAAGCGTGCGTGCTTGGGAAAGGCGGGGCGAGAGGTGCCGGACGACGTGGCGGATGTGGCAGTGGTGAGACCCGACAGCAGCGACGTAAGTGCGGCGAGCTGTTCGGCGGGGATCGTGTGGTGGGCACCCGTCGTTAGGGGCGACGACGTGTCCATGCCAGCGAGTAGGTCGATGGGCGAATAACCTATGAGACAATCACCACTACTGTCAGGAGAGGTCGATTGTTGAACAGAAGTGGTGAGAGGGAAGCTAAGAAATAGAAAGGGGACCCGCGCTGGATAGGCCCAGTCGCGGGTGAAGTTGCTAGCGCGCTAACGCAGTCGCGCGCGCCTAAGTCCCCACCGCAAGGGGGCGGCCTAGTGGGCACGCGCACGGACCCACCCGGCGCTGGCGCGCTGAGTCAGTCGCGCGCGTCTAAGTCCCCAGCGCAGGGGCGCGGGCTAGCGGATGTGCGCGCACCGACCGAGGCGCCTCTGCCGAGCTGAGAGTGGACTTGTCACACAGGGTGATATCACAGGGCGGAAGGCACGCCTTGTTGCACAGGGAAATCGCCAGCGCGACGGCATCGACTTCTCGGAGACGTTCGCACCCGTCGCCCGTTTCTCCTCCATTCGCTGCCTTCTCGCCCTTGCCGCTGCCAATGGCTACCACGTTCATCAGGCCGACATCGACAAGGCTTACCTTCACGGCGAGCTCGATCACGATATCTGGATGACGACGCCACGAGGCTTCGACTTCCCGGGTGACAAGGTTCTCCGGCTGCGACGCTCGATCTACGGTCTTAAGCAGGCCGGTCGCATCTGGAATCGCCACATCGACACATCACTTCGAAGTCTTGGGTACAAGGCAACGGGCACTGATCACTGCATTTACTCTCGCATTGATGATCAGAAGCAGCCCCATTATATCGCATTGTATGTCGACGATCTCCTCATTGTCAGCCCCGCCCTCGACGAGATCGAGCGTGTCATCTCCGGCCTCGAACAACGATACGGCGTCAAACGGCTCGGCCCCGCAGAATACATCCTCGGCATCCAAATTCGACGCCTGGAAGACGGCTCCATTGCTCTATCCCAGGAGCGCTACATCATGGACGTGCTCGCCCGCTTCCACTTCGACACCACAACGCGCGGCGCTACGGTGCCAATGACGCCCGGCCTCTCGCTCACGGCTGTACCGGGTCAGGGAACGGAACGCATTCGGTCGTGGTACCTGCAAGCCATCGGCTCCCTCCTATACATTTCACTTGGCACTCGGCCCGACATTGCCTTCGCCGTCTCGTACCTGTCCCGGTTCGCCAACAACCCCAGCCGCCGCCATTGGATTGCCGTCAAACACGTCCTTCGCTACCTTCGCGCTACGTACCGCGATGAGCTACTCTACGCCTGTGGCCCGCCAAAATTACGGGTGTGGTTGGCTATTCTGATGCGAACTGGGGTGCCTGCGTCGACACGTCCATCTCCACAATGGGCTTCGTCTTTTACTTGGCCGGCTCCGCCGTCTCTTGGTCATCGAAGCGTCAGACTCGGGTAGCAGATTCCACCACTGATGCCGAATACCTCGCCTTGTCGCATGCTGGTAAGGAAGCGATTTACCTTACGCAACTCCTCTCGAGCTCCACGTTCGCCCGGTCGATGCAGCCCACATTTTCACCGACAACGAGGCCGCCGCCGCCGTCGCTCACGACCCCGTTCGCACTTCGGGCACTCGACACATACGCCTCCGCGAGCACTTTGTCCGCGACATGGTCAACCAAGGCGAGATCTCTCTCTCACACGTCGGCACAGCGAACATGGTTGCAGACATATTCACCAAGGCGCTAGGTCCCAAGATTTTCGGTGCACATTGCTATACTCTAGGTCTCCGGACGCGTCACCCACGGCTCAAGTCTACCTCGCGTTCGCGTGGGGGGGGGTGTGAAGAATCCACTCTCGCTCGGCTCAGGACTTAGGCGCGCGGATCGAGCCGGGCGCATCGGCAGAGGACTTAGGCGCGCGGAACGAGCCAGGCGCACCGGCTCAGGTCTTAGGCGCGCGCAGCGAGCCGGGCGCATCGGCAGAGGACTTAGGCGCGCGGAACGAGCCAGGCGCACCGGCTCAGGACTTAGGCGCGCGGGCGCAGGACTTAGGCGCGCGGAGCGAGCCTGGGACTTAGGCGCGCCGGCTCAGGTCTTAGGCGCGCGGAGCGAGCCTGGGACTTAAGCGCAGGGAACGAGCCTGGCCCAAGGGTTAAGCCCAAGGGTCCCAGGCTGAGGACTTGAGGCGCGCGGCTCCCATACTGTTAGCTTCCTATTCATCACTCTTGGCTATAACTACATCGCTGACGTAGTAGAGTTGATCGAATAGGTATGTTGTAATATTGATCACTCTTGGCTATAACTACATCGCTGACGTAGTAGAGTTGATCGAATACGTCCTACCCGTCCCAAGTGTCTCGCCTGTCGCAGCCCTTTGCACCGTGTGGCGGAGTGCCCTGTGAGAGCGAAACACCCGCCGCCCGGACCCTGTCGCTCCTGCAAGCAGAATCACTGGTCTTTCGACTGCAAAAAGGCCGACACGGCGAACTCGACCGCCGACTCTCAACACCATGTCGGATGTATTGCCACCGGTTTTCTCGCTCGTCGCCGCCAGCTCCGCACCAACTCTTTCATTGTTGACTCGGGGGCCACCTCGCACAAGGTCTCGGACAAGTCGCTGTTCACGACCTATCGCCACATCGCTCCCACAAAGATTGGAGGCATTGCAGGGGGCATCAACGCCATCGGAACGGGAAACATCGCCTTCGTTGCCGCCTCGGGCCATCCGATCACGCTCACTGGCGTGCTGCACACTCCCGGCCTGTTCGTCAATCTCCTCTCGGTCTCTCGACTTTGCGACACCGACAACGTCCGTGTTGCCTTCACGAAACATGGCATTGACATCGACAAAGACGGCAACAACATCGCTGAAGGCACGAGGCTCGACGAGGACTCTACTTGCTCGACGCTGATCATTCCAAATGTCAGCACCTTGCTCTCCTCTCTCGTTCACAGTCTTCCGTGCCCCTGCTGACTCTCCACCGCTGCCTCGGCCATCTCGCACCTATGAGACGATCACCACTACTGTCAGGAGAGGTTGATTGTCAAACAGAAGTGGTGAGAGGGAAGCTAAGAAACAGAAAAGGGGGCCCGCACTGGGATAGGCCCAGCCGCGGTGAACTTGCTAGGGCGCTGAGGCAGCTGCGCGCGTCTAAGTCACCACCTCAAGGGGCGGCCTAGCGGCGCGCGCGCCCGAGTCGCTGGCGCCTGCTCGCTGAGGCAGTCGCGCGCGCCTAAGTCCCCACCGCAAGGGGGCGGGCTAGCGGGTGCGCGCGACGACCGAGGCGCCTCTGTCGAGCTGAGAGTGGACTCTTTACACCCCCCCCACGCGAATGCGAGGCAGACCTAAGCCGTGGGTGTCGAGTGCGAAGGCCAAGGGCGTAGCAGTGCGTCGAAAATACCTTGGGTCCAAGAGCCTTAGTGAAAATGTCGGCCACCATGTCGCTGGTTCCGACGTGCGAGAGTGAGATGTCGCCCCGATTCACCATGTCCCGAACGAAGTGCTCGCGCAAGCGTATGTGCCGAGTGCCGGTGACGCGGACAGGGTCGCGGGCGACTGCTGCAGCGGCTTCGTTGTCAGTAAATATGTGAGCCGGTGCAACAGGTTGGACATGAAGCTCGTCGAGTAGCTGACTGAGGTAGATCCCTTCCTTGCCAGCATGCGAGAGAGCGAGGTATTCGGCGTCGGTGGTAGAGTCGGCCACTCGAGATTGGCGTTTGGACGACCAGGACACGGCGGATCCGGCGATGTAGAAGACATAACCCATTGTGGAGATCGACGTATCAACGCATGCCCCCAGTTCGCGTCGGAGTAGCCTACCTCACCTGTGATCCGAGCCTCGCCGCGAGCATATACTAGTTCATCGCAATACGTGGCCCGGAGGTAGCGTAAGATGTGCTTGACGGCAATCCAGTGGCGACGTCCGGGTTGTTGGCAAAACGGGCCAGGTAGGACACAGCGAAGGCGATGTCGGGCGGGTACCAAGGGAGATGTAGAGGAGAGAACCGATTGCCTGGAGATACCAAGACCTGATCCGTTCGGTGGCTTGACCTGGGATGGCGGTGAGCGAAAGGCCGGGGGTCATTGGGACTGTAGTTCCGCGAGTCGTAGTGTCGAAGTGAAACGAGCAAGCACGTCCATGATGTACCGTTCCTGTGATAGTGCGATTGAACCATCGTCGAGTCGCCGAATCTGGATGCCGAGGATGTACTCCGCCGGGCCGAGTCGCTTGACACCGTAGCGTTGTTCAAGGCCCGAGATGACACGTTCGATTTCGGCGAGGTCCGGGCTGATCATCAGAAGGTCGTCAACGTACAGCGCGATGTAGTGTGGGCGTTGCCAATCGTCAAGCCGAGAGTAGACGCAGTGATCGGTGCCTGTCGCCGTAACCGAGGTCGCGAAGCGAAGCGTCGATGTGTCGATTCCAGATTCTGCCAGCCTGTTTGAGCCCGTAGATGGAGCGTCGCAGTCGGAGCACCTTATCGCCAGGAAGATCGAAGCCTCGCGGAGCCGTCATCCAGATGTCGTGGTCGAGGTCGCCGTGAAGGTAGGCTTTGTCAATGTCCGCTTGGTGTACATGGAGGCCATTGGTGGCCGCCAGCGCAAGGAGGGAGCGTATCGAAGAGAAGCGTGCGACCGGTGCGAAGGTTTCAGTGAAGTCGATGCCGTCACGTTGGCGATTGCCTTGCGCGACCAGCCGTGCCTTGTGTCCAGTGATCTCTCCGAGTGCGTTCCGTTTTGTTTTCCAGACGAATTTGGACGTTACGATGGTCGCGCCCGCAGGTACTGTAGAACGGTCATCAATGGTGAAGACCTTGAAGTGGTCGCGCATGGAATTGAACTCATTGGCAGCGGCCTTGGCCCATACCTCACGTTTGTCGCCCGATATCGCTTCTCGCCAGGTCTGTGGGTCCCTAGTAATAGATTTGACGGGTTCGATGGCCTCGGTGTCAGAGGTGTCGTCGTCAGTCGCAATGAACGCGCGGTGATGGCGAGTGAGGACATCGATTTCGTCCGGTGACTTGTCGCGAGAGTGGCGTCCAATGAGATCGAGTTCGTCGGGCGACTCCTCAGCCGATGCGGGCTCGCGGTACGTGCTGAAGTCGGGGGTTGGGTGTCCATGGGGTCGAGGGAGCCTGGGGCTGTGAGCCGATGAGGTCAAGAGGATCGGCAGAGTACTCAGATTCAGTGGGTAAGGCCGAAGGTGACGACGATGCGGCCAACGACGGTGAGGGCGCGGACGATGGTGCAGCCAACGGGGACGAGGCCGGCTCAGGAGACAGTGACGAGGACGGCGCAGGCGACGGTGACGCGGGCGATTCGGCATCTGTGGAATTAAATAAGGATCCGCCAGTGTACCCTGGGGCCACGTCAACGGCGCTCATGGAAGAATCATCAAGAGGGGATGAGACGTCCATGTGCGCCGACCTTACTAGTGGGGTCCATGACTTGACGGTGGTTTGAGGGTCGGCGAAGGGAGCGCTGGCGAAGTGCGTGTCATCGTCTGGCTCGGCGGAGTTGCCACATAAACCGGGGAATTCAGTGTCGAGGAAGGTGGCATTTCTGCCCAGGGTGACCTTCTTTGTTGTAGTGTCGTAGAAGCGGAAGGCTTTGGAAGCCAAGTCGTAGCCGGTGAACAGAACGCGAACCGCTTTCGGTCGAGTTTAGAGCGAAGTTTGGGCACGACCGTGAGCCAAGCCGCACAGCCAAACGTGTCAGGCAAACAGCGGTACACTGACAGCAACACTCGAAGGAAGTCCCTGAGGTAATGTGAAGGTAGAGTTGAGGTCACCAAATGCTTCCCTCCGTTCAAGCATTGTGGGCGCGATGGCGTAGTCGTTGGCGCGGCGCGCGCACTTGATGGTCGCAGGTTCGAAGCGCGCAGAGCGCAATCTTCTCTCGGTTTTTCGTCTTTTTGTTAGCTGAGGCGCGGCCTCAGGGTTTTTACTGGTGCTCCCGCGAGCAACCCTTTTTCCCCCTGAGGCGACCTCTTGGAGTAGCTGAATTGGCTAAGTCCCCTCTGGGCCTGAGTGCCTCCCTTTTGTTTTTGGACCTTCCACTCAGCCTGGTCCGCTACATCTCCCAAGATCCCTTCACCTTCATCCTTCGTTTTCGATCTCGTTGGCAATAAAGTCCGATATACTTGACTTGCTGCGAGCCTCGCAACCGCGTCCCCTCCTCGGTTGTCCCTCGGTCGCCTGCCGCCGCCCAGTCGACCTTCCTTCGCCTGATCCCCTCCTCCGCGTGTAGTCAACGTCTTCTGAAGAGGACGTTGCCTGCCACTTTTTTCAAGTCGGCACCGCCAACCTTCGATCTCGCTTGCCCTTGCTCTATCCTGCATCCTGGACGAGCAATCGTCCACTACCCCTGAGTCGTCAGCTTCCTCCCCGTTGCCGAACTCATCCCCGCTGACGCGTCGTGGTCATTCGCCACCTCATTCACTGAGTCCGACGACGAACGCGTCATCCCTTCGTACCCCTTCTTCCATCCTTCTCGAGCTCGCATCCGTTCTCCCCACAACCGCCAACCGCTAAGCCGCGAACTCGCCATGGCCGAACCCACCGACACGTCGCGAGACACCACCGCCCCCGTCCGCGAAGACCCCTCGCGCGCGAATCCGCCTAAGTCCCCGCCGACGCACTCGCCGCACCCGCTCCAGGCCGCCGCCGTCATCACGTCCCTTGAATCCCGCCTCGCAGAATCGGAAGCCCTGCGCCGCGACTCGGAGACACGCATCCGCAAATTGGAGCAGATGGTGGAACGATTGATGAGAGAATCCACCGCACCTGCTGGGGCGCAGGTCGGGGAGGCTCTGCCGGTGAGACCGTCCCCTGGACGTCCCCCCGCACACATTTTTGGGACGCCCGGGAGCTGCCGCTGACCCCCTTGCTCGTACCCCTGGGGGGAATCTCACAGCGGAATTAGGGACGGCCCTTCCTCGGCGGTGATTAGCTCTCGTTGGAGAGGGACATTGCCGGACCGGGAAGGGTTATGGACGGAGATCATCCGGAAAGGTTGGTGATTTTCACTGCGTTTGGGGAGTCGTATCTTTCTCTCTTGTGCGACATCTCCACCTCCGACCTTTTCGACACGAGCCGAGTGATCCAGCTTGTGGCGACGCTATTTTCTCGTACGACAACCCGACAGCGCCGCCAATCCCCGCTCGATTGGGCCGTCGAGGCGATGAGGGACGCGCTTGGAGAAGGGCGCCCTCATTGTTGGACGTCGCTCATGAAGGCAGTGGGACGTCGTTGGCCCGACCCGGGTTCGCCGATAGAGTGGCTCAAGACTTCCACGGATGTCGCCAGTCGTCGTCTCGGGCTTACGACCATGTCGGGAGTGGCGGGCGCGGTACCGTGCCTTCGTGCACGACAACGATAGTTTCACCCTGTCGCCGCTTCAGCTCGCCACGACCTTCTACCAATCGCTCAGT
Organism: Microbotryum lychnidis-dioicae p1A1 Lamole; assembly: GCA_001244265.2. NCBI lineage: Eukaryota > Fungi > Basidiomycota > Microbotryomycetes > Microbotryales > Microbotryaceae > Microbotryum > Microbotryum lychnidis-dioicae. The sequence continues at coordinate 1,122,788 of CDLV01000004.1, read as the reverse complement.
GACTCCTCCAAGCGGGAAGTGCGGGCGGGAATGTTACGTGAATACCACGACAACGCGCTGGTCACAATTGGGCGATTCGGACTGAAGGTTCCGTCCATCGACGAGATTACCGAGTGGGCCGCTATCGCCGACGACATTTCTCCTCCGCCTTCGTTCCGACCCCACCAAGCCGCACCGCGACCTATGCGCGATCGTCAAAGCTCCCCGAGTGAGCCCACCTGCGACCAACACGCCCACCGTCGACGAGAGGTTCCAGATCCGACGAGCTCGATGGGTCGACCGCGCTACTAAGTGGCAGCAATCGCACTTGTGGAAGGACCACTCCACCTGGTTTTCCCCGGCGCCCAGCGGGTACCCCCCAGCATGGCTTGCTTCAACTGCAGACGAGGCGGTCATTTCTCGCCGCACTGCACCGCGGAGCGTCAATCCCGGTCGCCGTCCAACTCTCAGCGGTCGCTGTGGCCGACTTGGATGACGAAGATTGGTCCTCGGTCGCAGGTGGTGACGAGGATCCCGAGGTGAGAGTCCCCATTTCACTCGAGCGTGTTCAGACTCGACCTTTGAGTTCCGTTTCCGCTTCCATGACGCGCCCTTCTTGCCCTCCGCAGACCCGTTGGCCGAATGAAAGAAGGGGCTTCTTCTTCAGTCGACGTCGAAGTCTCATCAAGTAATCCGCAGCCAACCGCGCCGGCAAGTGATGCAGATCTACGTCGTCTTGCCGATGACTCGACCGACTCTGCGTTTGACGCGGTGGAAGACGTCCCCTCTTATGCTGATGCCGCGTCGCGAATGCGGCGATACTGGGGCCGGAGGTGGTCTCATATGAGACAATCACCACTACTGTCAGGAGAGGTCGATTGTTGAACAGAAGTGGTCTATTTCAGCATACCTATGAGACAATCACCACTACTGTCAGGAGAGGTCGATTGTTGAACAGAAGTGGTGAGAGGGAAGCTAAGAAATAGAAAGTGGACCCGCGCTGGGATAGGCCCAGTCGCGGTGAAATTGCTAGCGCGCTAAGGCAGTCGCGCGCGCCTAAGTCCCCACCGCAAGGGGCGGCCTAGTGGGCACGCGCAAGGATCCACCCGGCGCTGGCGCGCTGAGTCAGTCGGCGCGTCTAAGTCCCCAGCGCAGGGGGCGGGCTAGCGGTGCGCGCACCGACCGAGGCGCCTCTGCCGAGCTGAGAGTGGACTTGTCACAGTCTCGTCGCGCAAAGCGGAGAGGACTGCATCGGTGAGCTCTGTTCGTGTTCCGGTGCCGTTGGGGTTTCTCTCTTGGAGTCCGACACGCCCCTGATCGACGTCGACGACTTCGCCCGACCCGCCGAGCCCGCGATTGTGCGCGCCCGCAATATTATTGCGTGGACGTTGCCGTCTGGGCGAACGCTGCGTTGCCTCGTCGACTCTGGTTCGGAAGTGGACTTGGTGGATCAGGATGTCGTGCGAACAGACCCGAGTTTCACGACGTCCCGCCTTACCGCGCCGCTGCACTTGCGCCTCGGCACTCGCGACAAATCTGACCGCTGCGCCGTGTTTGCCAACGCCCTCTTCACGTCCGGTTCCCTCGACCTCGGCTTGCGGGCGTTTTTCATTTGCCGTGTGACGGCATATGATGCTATCCTGGGTTTGCCGTTTCTGAAGGACACCGGCATGCTGGTAGGCTGGGGCGTCTTCACCGTCGCACGGCCGGCCCTTCGCAGCCGGTCGCCAAGGGCACTCACGAGTGGGATCGCGCAGTCACGGTGGCGCCCATCTGTTCCGGTTCTGCCATTGGCTACGATCACCCAGGGTTGCTTCCTGACGACGAGATCATTGGCCTCGAGCCGCACAACCCTCTGCTGGATGTCGTAGACGACCCGGCGCTCGAGGATTTGTCTGAGTCCGAAGCACGAACACGATTGGCTGCCTTACTCGAGAAATACTCTGATGTGTTCGTAGATTCGCTCCCAATGGACCGACTCCCGCCTTATCGACCCGTCAATCACGAAATCCCTTTGATCGACCCCAACGAGAAGGTCAAGCCGAGGGTCTATCCCCTTGCCGACAAATATCGTAGCCAGTGGCGGAGCATTCAGCTAAGTACACTCGCGGTCGCTTCTGGTTTCTGGTCCGATCGACTCTGCGGCTCCGGTCTTCGCCATTCCGAAAAAGAACTCCCAGACCGCGCGTTTTGTGATCGACCTCCGCGCTCGCAACAGCAACACCGCCAAGCGTTTTTCACCCATCCCCGACATGACCAGTGTTCGCTACGAAGTGGCTCGTTCACGCTACCGGTCCAAATTCGACGTGGCCGCAGCGTTTGAGCAGGTGCGGGTCATACCCGAGCACGTCGATCGCACCGGTTTCGCCACGGTCACGGGCACGTACACGTCGCGGGTGATGCAGTTCGGTGACACCAATGCCCCAACACCCTAAACCTGTTGACGTCAGCAATGTTCCAGCCGTGCCTCTCGTTTGCGAAGATCTTTTTCGACGACGTTCACGTCCATTCCGATACGCGTCGCGCGCACTTGAGACACATCGAGATTTTGCTGATGACACTGCGGCACTACCGGTTCTACTTAGGATCCAACAAATCCGAGTGGTTCTCAAAGTCGTTAGATTCCTTGGGCGCGATCATCTCCGACGACGGCATCGAGGTCGACCCCGCCAAGTGGGAGCGTATCCGACAGTGGCCGACTCCACACAACAAGACCGACGTTCAGCGTTTCCTCGGCACCGTGAATTGGATGCGAGATCACCTGCCCCACCTCTCGATCACCTTGGAGCCCATCACCGCATTATTGGCGCAATCGACGTCGTGGCGTTGGAACGAGCACGAGCAGCAGGCCTTCGACACCGTCAAGTCCCTCGTGCCAGCAACACTGCGACCGATCGACGGCGCTAAGGTCACCTCCGGCGAGCACAAGATTTACTTGTTCACCGATGCCAGTCGTGTTGGCATTGGCGCTTGCCTGGCTTCGGGCCCCACTCGTTCGCAGGCCGTTCCTACGCGATTCTTCTCCGCTAAGTTCAATGGCGCTCAGCTCAATTATCACGTCACTGATAAGGAGTTCCTAGCCGTCGTTTCGGCGTGTCGGGCGTTCGAGCAGCACTTGATCGGTTACCCCTTCGTCATCGTCACCGACCACCAAGCCCTTCGCACGATTAAAACGCAGAAGTTACGCCAAACACCCAGGCACATCCGCATGTGTCTCGAACTCAGCCGTTTCGACTTCGAATTCGAATTCATTGCGGGCAAGAACAACTCCCTTGCCGATTCGTTGTCACGCTTGTGGGAAGTCAAAGAAGGATCGCCGAGGATCAGGTCAAGGAGAATGAGTTGGAGGATATGTTCTTTGATGGAGAACGCCACGGATTCACTACACACGGTGAGAGCCTCCCTGAGGAACGTCCTTACACCTCACCATCTCCCGATCGGTTGCCTCCTGTTGATTTTGCCTTCGGGCCCCAACGCGACGATTGCGAGGCAGGCTCTCCCGGATACTACGCGCTCAAGGACGAATCGCAAGACGAGGACGTGAATGGACGGGATTTAGGGAATTTGTTCTTGAAGGAAGAATGCCACGAGTTCACTACACCTGGCTCTCCCGGTTCCCATCGTCTGGCCGAGAACATTATGGACACCGTCGACTCTTCTACCGGCCCCCTTTCTCCTCCATCGCCGTCAATCGAGTTCAGGCTATCGCCGCGGCCCCCGCCAACGACGCGCCCATTCCAGTCGATGCCGACGCCGATGAACTCGACTTACTGGGAGCCGCCGCCGATGAGGTCAACGACGCCCCTGTAGTCCATCGACCGCCCGACCGCGGCCGCAACCTTTCCTCGACGCCGTCATCCGAGCCTACGCCCACGATTCGCAAGCCCAAGTCATTGTTGACGACCCGCTGTCATGGCCGATGTTTCGGGTGACCGAGGAAGGGAGGATCTTGCGTGTACATCCAGATGAGTCTCTTTCCCTGTTTGTGCCTCGCGGTCTCGCTACCGGTGTCGTCGACTCCGACAAGGTCCCATCGCTGCGCGAACTCGTGCTTTCGGAGATCCATCGGAGTGTCGGGCACGCGGGACATCGCATCACCCTGGCCGCCATACGTCCTTTGTATTGGTGGTCGTCCATGTCTGCCGATTGCGCCAAGTTCTGCCATTCATGCGAAGATTGTGCCCGAGGCAAAGCGTCCACTCAAGTCCCTTATGGCCGACTGCATCCGATGCCGATCCCTTCTGGCCCATGGGAACAAGTGGCCATCGACTTCATGACGGGACTGCCTCCGGTCGAGTTCGAAGGGATGATGGTCGCTCAAATCATGGTGGTCACTGACACTTGGGGCAAGATGGTCCACCTGATTCCCCTCCCAGCCGACGCCGACTCCGAGCTCGTTGCCGACAGGTACTACGCCACCATCTTTCGACTGCATGGGACGCCTTCCGCCATCGTTTCCGACCGTGATCCAAGTTCACCTCGCAGTTTTGGCGAGCATTGCAGGCAAAGGTCGGCACTGTCTTGCGGATGTCAACAGCGGCGCACCCAGAGACCGACGGATCGAGTGAGAACCGAATCAAGATGGTCACCCAAACCCTGCGCATCATGGTGTCGTCAAACCACGAGGCTTGGGCATCTCGTCTTGTTGAAGCTGAGTTCGCTCTTAACTCTTCCGTTGCTGTTTCCACGTCTCTGTCGGCTTTCGAGGCGACTTACGGTTACCTTCCTCGACGCTGGCCCACCGATTCCTGGTCTGTCTCGGATGTCCCGCGTGCGGAAGCGTTTGCCCGGATCCGACAATTGCGGAATCTTGACGTCACGGATGCGATCATTGGTGCACGCCTCGATCAGACTCACCAGGCCAACAAGCATCGACGCCCGGATGACCCCGCCTTTCGGACCGGCAGTTATGTCTATCTTTCGACCAAGAACCTGGCAGTTCCTGAAGGGATGAAGTCAAAGTTGTTGCCGCGCTACATTGGTCCTTTCCGTATCCGAGCGGCCATTCCAGCGACGTCCAGTTACGACCTCGAGCTTCCCCAGCAATGTCGCGAGTGCACAGTCGCTTCCATGCTCGACTGCTTCGCCCCTATGTTGAGAACGATGCTGAGAGGTTCCCTGGGCGTGACCCCGCAGTTCTTTTTGTTGAAGATGTAGCCGACGCGGCCGACAACTCTGCCATCCCGGAACGGATTGTTCGCGATCGTCGGAACGCTCGGGGCATTCGCTCGTTCTTGGTGCGATGGATTGGCCGTAAGGACATCGATGACACTTGGATGTCAGAGCAGTCCCTCCGCTTCGACCATCCATCCCTACTCGACACCTACCTTGCGCAACTCGATCGCTCGAATCGCCGCCTGTCCTCCCGGTAGACTTCCTTCTGGGGGGACAATGTCAGGCAAACAGCGGTACACTGACAGCAACACTCGAAGGAAGTCCCTGAGGTAATGTGAAGGTAGAGTTGAGGTCACCAAATGCTTCCCTCCGTTCAAGCATTGTGGGCGCGATGGCGTAGTCGTTCGGCGCGCGGGCGCGCACTTGATGGTCGCAGGTTCGAAGCGCGCAGAGCGCAATCTTCTCTCGGTTTTTCGTCTTTTTGTTAGCTGAGGCGCGGCCTCAGGGTTTTTACTGGTGCTCCGCGAGCAACCCTTTTTCCCCCTGAGGCGACCTCTTGGAGTAGCTGAATTGGCTAAGTCCCCTCTGGGCCTGAGTGCCTCCCTTTTGTTTTTGGACCTTCCCACTCAGCCTGGTCCGCTACATCTCCCAAGATCCCTTCACCTTCATCCTTCGTTTTCGATCTCGTTGGCAATAAAGTCCGATATACTTGACTTGCTGCGAGCCTCGCAACCGCGTCCCCTCCTCGGTTGTCCCTCGGTCGCCTGCCGCCGCCCAGTCGACCTTCCTTCGGCCTGATCCCCTCCTCCGCGTGTAGTCAACGTCTTCTGAAGAGGACGTTGCCTGCCAAAACGGGTGAAGCGCGGAGGCTGTGGTGCGTCCGCCCTGCCAGACCGAGTTTGGTGTTGCCTTGTCGAGAGCCGAGTGTTGAACCAGGTTCTTGCAGTAAACGAAGTAAGCCGCAGCCTCCTCCCAGAATGTCTTGGGTAGATGGGCGTCCGCCAGAAGGGCAAGGATACCTTCTGTGAGAGTTACAACTCTCTGTACTTCCTTCTCACATCATCTCCCTCTTTCTGTCTTGTCCTCTCTGTGATTTTTGGCCTGTCCTTCACCCTGCTCTATCATCACTGAGCTTGGTCTGTGCACTTGCATCAAGTGCACGGACCTAGTCACTCTCTGCCTGGCTCCCCTTGCCTCTTGGCTGGGTCCGTGCGCTTGGTACTGGGGCACGGACCTGGTTGCGCACTTGCCCCAGCCAACTGGTTCCGCGCTTCTCACTCTCCTGCTCAAGCAACTTCATTGGTCTGGTCTCCCTGGTCCGTCGATCAGAGACTCACCACCGCTTGAGCAGTTGTGTGGTTCACACCTTCGACGATGGAACGATTGTGTGAAGAGTCCACTCTCAGCTCGACAGAGGTGCCTCGGTCGTTGCGCGCACCCGCTAGCCCGCCCCCTTGCGGTGGGGACTTAGGCGCGCGCAACAACCTCAGCAAGCAGGCGCCAGCGGACTCGGGCGCGCGCCGCTAGGCCGCCCCTTGGGGGCGACTTAGACGCGCGCAGTATGAGACAATCACCACTACTGTCAGGAGAGGTCGATTGTTGAACAGAAGTGGTCTATTTCAGCATACCTATGAGACAATCACCACTACTGTCAGGAGAGGTCGATTGTTGAACAGAAGTGGTGAGAGGGAAGCTAAGAAATAGAAAGTGGACCCGCGCTGGGATAGGCCCAGTCGCGGGTGAAGTTGCTAGCGCGCTAAGGCAGTCGCGCGCGCCTAAGTCCCCACCGCAAGGGGGCGGCCTAGTGGGCACGCGCACGGATCCACCCGGCGCTGGCGCGCTGAGTCAGTCGCGCGCGTCTAAGTCCCCAGCGCAGGGGGCGGGCTAGCGGGTGCGCGCACCGACCGAGGCGCCTCTGCCGAGCTGAGAGTGGACTTGTCACACCCCCCCCACGCGAATGCGAGGCAGACCCAAGCCGTGGATGTCGAGTGCGCAAGCCGAGAGCATAGCAATGCATGGAAAAAATCTTCGGGCCAAGTGCCTTGGTAAAGATGTCGGCCACCATGTTGCTTGTCCCCACGTGCGAAAGAGAAATCTCACCCCGATTCACCATGTCCCGAACGAAGTGCTCACGCAGACGGATATGTCGAGTCCCGGATGCGCGGACAGGGTCTCGTGCGACGGCGGCAGCAGCTTCGTTGTCAGTGTAGATGTGAGTGGGGATACCGGACTGGACATGGAGCTCCTCAAGCAGCTGACTGAGGTAGATCCCTTCCTTGCCAGCATGCGAGAGAGCGAGGTATTCCGCGTCGGTGGTAGAGTCGGCGACCCGCGATTGACGCTTGGAGGACCAGGACACAGCGGAGCCGGCAATGTAGAAGACGAAACCCATGGTGGAGACCGATGTGTCGACGCAGGCACCCCAGTTGGCATCGGAGTAACCTACCACGCCCTTGATGTCCGTCTTACCACGAGTGTAGAGAAGCTCGTCGCGATAAGTGGCTCGGAGGTAGCGTAGGACGTGCTTGACGGCAATCCAATGGCGCTGACCCGGGTTGTTGGCGAAGCGGGCCAGGTAAGATACGGCGAAGGCGATGTCGGGCGAGTGCCAAGCGAGATGTAGAGGAGCGAGCCGATTGCCTGTAGATACCACGACCTGATCTGTTCCGTGCCTTGGCCCGGAATGGCGGTGAGCGAAAGACCGGGGGTCATCGGGATGGTAGCGCCGCGAGTCGTAGTGTCGAAGTGGAACCGAGCGAGCACGTCCATGATGTACCGTTCCTGGCATAGGGCGATAGAGCCGTCGTTGAGACGCCTGATCTGGATGCCGAGGATGTACTCTGCCGGGCCGAGTCGCTTGACACCGTAGCGTTGTTCAAGGCCCGAGATGACACGTTCGATTTCGGCGAGGTCCGGGCTGATCATCAGAAGATCGTCAACGTACAGCGCGATGTAGTGTGGGCGTTGTCGATCGTCGAGCCGAGAGTAGACGCAGTGATTGGTGCCTGTCGCCGTGTAACCGAGGTCGCGAAGCGAAGCGTCGATGTGTCGATTCCAGATTCTGCCAGCTTGTTTGAGCCCGTAGATGGAGCGTCGCAGTCGGAGCACCTTATCGCCAGGAAGATCGAATCCTCGCGGTGCCGTCATCCAGATGTCGTGGTCGAGGTCGCCGTGAAGGTAGGCTTTGTCGATGTCCGCTTGGTGTACATGGAGGCCATTGGCGGCCGCCAGCGCAAGGAGGGAGCGTATCGAAGAGAAGCGTGCGACCGGTGCGAAGGTTTCAGTGAAGTCGATGCCGTCACGTTGGCGATTGCCTTGCGCAACCAGCCGTGCCTTGTGTCCAGTGATCTCGCCGAGTGCGTTCCGTTTTGTTTTCCAGACGAATTTGGACGATACGATGGTCGCGCCCGCAGGTACTGTAGAACGGTCATCAATGGTGAAGACCTTGAAGTCGTCGCGCATGGAATTGAACTCATTGGCAGCGGCCTTAGCCCATACCTCGCGTTTGTCGCCCGACATCGCTTCTCGCCAGGTCTGTGGGTCGCTCGTAATGGATTTGACGGGTTTGATGGCCTCGGTGTCAGAGGTGTCGTCGTCAGTTGCAATGAACGCGCGGTGATGGCGAGTGAGGAAATCGATTTCGTCCGGGGACTCGTCGCGAGAGTGGCGTCCAATGAGGTCGAGTTCGTCGGGCGACTCCTCAGCCGATGCGGGCTTGCGGTACGTGCTGAAGTCTGGGAGTGGGGTGTCCATTGGGTCGAGGGGAGCCTGGGGCTGTGATCCGATGAGGTCAAGAGGATCGGCGGAGTACTCAGATTCAGTGGGTAAGGCCAAAGGTGACGACGATGCAGCCAACGACGGTGAGGGCGCGGACGATGGTGCAGCCGAAGGGGACAAGGCCGGCTCAGGAGACAGTGACGAGGACGGCGCAGGCGACGGTGACGTGGGCGATTCGGCATCTGTGGAATTAAGTAAGGATCCGCCAGTGTACCCTGGGGCCACGTCAACGGCGCTCATGGAAGAATCATCAAGAGGGGATGAGACGTCCATGTGCGCCGACCTTACTAGTGGGGTCCATGATTCGACGGTGGTTTGAGGGTCGGCAAAGGGAGCGCTGGCGAAGTGCGTGTCATCGTCTGGATCGGCAGAGTCGCCACATAACCCGGGGAATTCGGTGTCGAGGAAGGTGGCATTTCTGCCCAGGGTGACCTTCTTGGTTGTAGGGTCGTAGAAGCGGAAGGCTTTGGAAGCCAAGTCGTAGCCGGTGAACAGAACGCGAACCGCTTTCGGGTCGAGTTTAGAGCGAAGTTCGGGCGCGACCGTGAGCCAAGCCGCACAGCCGAACGGGTGAAGCGCGGAGGCTGTGGTGCGTCCGCCCTGCCAGACCGAGTTCGGTGTTGCCTTGTCGAGAGCCGAGTGTTGAACCAGGTTCTTGCAGTAAACGAAGTAAGCCGCAGCCTCCTCCCAGAATGGCTTGGGTAGATGGGCGTCCGCCAGAAGGGCAAGAATGCCTTCAACAATGGACCGATTGACCCGCTCCGCCCGACCGTTTTGTTGAGGCGTGCGAGGGATAGAGTATTGTCGACGCGTACCTCGCACCTTGCAGAACTCCGTGAATGCTCTCGAGCAATACTCGCCACCATTGTCAGTTCGGAGGACCTTCAGTGTTGCACCTGTCTCGAGCTCGACCTCGGCAAGCCAAGTCTTGAATACGCTGAAGACTTCGCTTTTATGTCCGATTGCGTAGGCCCATAGTTTGCGCGAGTAGTCGTCGAGGAACGTGACGAGGTATCGTTTGCCAGTCAAGGAACGCTCCGGGAGGGAAAGTACATCGCTGTGTACGAGGCCGAGTCTCTCGGAGGAGTGCGAATCCGAATCGGGAAAAGGAAGACGATGGCCCTTGGCGCTGAGGCAAGCATTGCAGACAAACTTCTCTACCTCTTCGTCACTATATCCGGCCCCGAGACCCTCCAGCAAACCAGCGGCAACCATCTTCTGTATGGACGACGGTGCGAGATGGCCGAGGCAGCGGTGGAGAGTCAGCAGGGGCACGGAAGACTGTGAACGAGAGAGGAGAGCAAGGTGCTGACATTTGGAATGATCAGCGTCGAGCAAATAGAGTCCCTCGTCGAGCCTCGTGCCTTCAGCGATGTTGTTGCCCTCTTTGTCGATGTCAATGCCGTGTTTCGTGAAGGCAACACGGACGTCGTCGGTGTCGCAAAGTCGAGAGACCGAGAGGAGATTTACGAACAGGCCGGGAGTGTGCAGCACGCCAGTGAGCGTGATCGGATGGCCCGAGGCGGCAACAAAGGCGATGTTTCCCGTTCCGATGGCGTTGATGCCCCTGCAATGCCTCCAATCTTTGTGGGAGCGATGTGGCGATAGGTCGTGAACAGCGACTTGTCCGAGACCATGTGCGAGGTGGCCCCGAGTCAACGACGAAAGAGTTGGTGCGGAGCTGGCGGCGACGAGCGAGAAAACCGGTGGCAATACATCCGACATGGTGTTGACAGTCGGCGGTCGAGTTCGCCGTGTCGGCCTTTTTGCCGTTCTCGAGAGCCTTTTTGCAGTCGAAAGACCAGTGATTCTGCTTGCAGGAGCGACAGGGTCCTGGCGGCGGGTGTTGCGCTCTGACAGGGCACTCCGCCACACGGTGCGAAGGGCTGCGACAGGCGAGACACTTGGGACGGGTAGGACGTGACGACGACGAGGCAAGGAGGGCCGATTGAGTGCTGGGGACGTTGGTGGACCGAAGTTGGACACGCATGCGATCGGCAAGCGAATCGATGGCAGGGAGAGATCTTTGGGTGCGCTGTTCATCGGTGAACGACGCCTTGAAGCTCTCGAGGGACGGATGTGCAATGGCGAGGAGGAGTGTGGCGAGAACATCATTGATAGTCGTCTTCGTATCGATGATTTCTTGCGCAATGGCTTTGAACTCCATGATCCAACCGTCGAATTCGTCAACGGTGCCGGGCATGGGCCGGAAACTCCATAGTCGTGAGAAGAGCTCGAGCGTGCGAGTGGCGTCATCCGGAGCATACCGCGATTTCAGCGTCGAATAGATTTTGGGCGCTGTGAGTTCGGCGGTAGGGATTTGGTCGAGGACGGCCGAGACGTCGGCTGAGTCGATCGAGTTCGCTAGGAGCTCACGTGCCACGACATCGCGGGCAGAGCGGTGCGAAGGTGTCCAGTCGGCGGGTACGATCCCGTCGAGGACGTATGAGCGGATGTCGTCCGCGAGGCAGAGGCGAAGCTGGCGTGTCCAGCTCGCAAACGTCTTGGGCCCATCCAAGCGTGCGTGCTTGGGAAAGGCGGGGCGAGAGGTGCCGGACGACGTGGCGGATGTGGCAGTGGTGAGACCCGACAGCAGCGACGTAAGTGCGGCGAGCTGTTCGGCGGGGATTGTTGGGTGGGCACCCGTCGTTAGGGGCGACGACGTGTCCATGCCAGCGGTAGGTCGATGGACGAATAACCTATGAGACAATCACCACTACTGTCAGGAGAGGTTGATTGTTGAACAGAAGTGGTCTATTTCCGCATACCTATGAGACAATCACCACTACTGTCAGGAGAGGTCGATTGTTGAACAGAAGTGGTCTATTTCAGCATACCTATGAGACAATCACCACTACTGTCAGGAGAGGTCGATTGTTGAACAGAAGTGGTGAGAGGGAAGCTAAGAAATAGAAAGTGGACCCGCGCTGGGATAGGCCCAGTCGCGGGTGAAGTTGCTAGCGCGCTAAGGCAGTCGCGCGCGCCTAAGTCCCCATCGCAAGGGGGCGGCCTAGTGGGCACGCGCACGGATCCACCCGGCGCTGGCGCGCTGAGTCAGTCGCGCGCGTCTAAGTCCCCAGCGCAGGGGGCGGGCTAGCGGGTGCGCGCACCGACCGAGGCGCCTCTGCCGAGCTGAGAGTGGACTTGTCACACGCAGCTGCCTCGGCGCCCTAGCAAGTTCACCCGCGGCTGGGCCTATCCCAGTGCGGGCCCCCTTTCTGTTTCTTAGCTTCCCTCTCACCACTTCTGTTCAACAATCAACCTCTCCTGACAGTAGTGGTGATTGTCTCATAGGTATGCGGAAATAGACCACTTCTGTTCAACAATCAACCTCTCCTGACAGTAGTGGTGATTGTCTCATAGGTTATTCGTCCATCGACCTACCGCTGGCATGGACACGTCGTCGCCCCTAACGACGGGTGCCCACCCAACAATCCCCGCCGAACAGCTCGCCGCACTTACGTCGCTGCTGTTGGGTCTCACCACTGCCACATCCGCCACGTCGTCCGGCACCTCTCGCCCCGCCTTTCCCAAGCATGCACGCTTGGATGGGCCCAATGTGATGATGTGACGCCTGCTCAAGCGGTGGTAAGTCTCTGATCGAAGGACCAAGGGAGACCAGACCAAGAAGTTGCTTGAGCAGGAGAGAAACCAGGGAGGGGCCAGCTGGCTGGGCCTAAGTGCCCAGCCAGAGTCAGGCGCACGGACCTGGCCCAGAGTGGGAGAGCTAGAGTGGTGAAAAGTAGGCCAAAAGTGATCAAAATGAAGAGAGGAGGATGTTGAGGTAGATGCAAGATACAAGAAGGACATGAAGGAGATATTTGACCTCACACCCCCCTACTTCGAGTATCAGGGAGCACAGATACCGAGTTGACCGCGGTGCCGAGCAAAGAGGTCGCGTGACAATGCTTTGGTGAAGATGTCCGCTGTCATCTCACCAGTGTTGATGTACTGGACGACAATATCGCCCATGGAAACCATATCCCGGACGAAGTGTTCGCGCAGGCGGATGTGCCGAGTCCGAGCATGAAATACCGGATTCTTGGTGAGAGCATTGGCACCTTGGTTGTCGCCGTAGATGAGGACGGGCTTTGAAGACGAAAGGCCAAGCTCACCAAAGAGCTGACGCAGAAAGATTGCCTCCTTACCAGTGTGTGACAGTGCAAGGTACTCGGCGTCACAAGTGGAGTCAGCAACGCGCGATTGAAGCCAGGAGGACCATGAGACGGCAGCACCTGCATAGACAAAAGTGTAACCCATGGTCGACTTGGAAGAGAGGACGCATGCACCCCAGTTGCAGTCGGAGTAGCCCAAGAGCGGTGCCGGATCCCCACGAGTGTAGCGTAAGCCGTGAGGAAGAGTGCCAGCGATGTAACGGAAGGCGTGCTTGACAGCTCCCCAGGCAGCAGCAGAAGGCGAGTGAGAGAAGCGAGCCAAGTAACCGACGGTGTAAGCCAGGTCGGGTCGAGTACCAGTGGATGCATACATGAGGGAGCCAATGGCTTGCAGGTACCGAGTGCGATCCGGAAAAGGGGTGGGCTGGAGCTCGACTTCAATGCGGAGATCAGACTGCATGGGAGTCGCGACCGGATGGGCGTCGGACATGCCAAATCGAGCAAGGACGTCCTTGAGGTACTGCTCCTGACTCAGGGAGATGGAGCCGTCTGGAGAACGCCGGATCTGAATGCCGAGGACGTATTCCGCCTCACCAAGCCGTTTGACACCATAGCGCTGCTCAAGACCCTGAAGGGTACGCTCAATCTCGGGGAGAGAGGGGCTGATCATGAGCAGGTCGTCGACATAGAGCGCAATGTAGTGGCGCACATCGCCCGTTGTCCTGACGTAGACGCAGTGGTCGGATTCGGTGGCAACATAGCCAAGTGCGGACAAGGCAGAGTCAATCTCGTCGTTCCAGATGCGACCGGCCTGGCGCAAGCCGTAGAGGGACCGATGCAGTTGGAGGACCTTGCCTGGCATGTAGATGCCATCGGGTACACGAATGTACAGGGGTGCATCGAGTTTGCCGTGCAGGTAGGCTTTGTCAATGTCGGCCTGGTGGACGTGGTACCCATGAGCAGCAGCAAGAGCCAGGAGTGCACGGATGGAGGTGAATTTGGCCACGGGTGCGAAGGTCTCGTCAAAGTCGATGCCAGAGCGTTGGGAGTCACCACGAGCAACGAGACGGCCCTTGTAGGACTTGACTTGGCCATGCTGGTCGCGTTTGGTGCGGAAAGTAGAAGTCAATGTGACCGTGCACCAGTCCGCCCGCCATGGCTCCCAATGTGTGGTACAACCACCGCCGGTGTGACTTGGGTGCACCGTCATATTCATCTATTCCTACTGGTTGAGTAGCTCAGCGGTCAGAGCAACTCTGATTAATAGAGTGGACCTGAGTTCAATTTTCAGTTCAGCCAAACTTTCCTTTGTTTTCCAATTTGGTAGCGTCTGTCACTGCCGCAAGGCAAACTAAGATCGGTCACAAGTTGAACAATTGATTAAGTTGGTTGGCTTCAGTTGTTTAATCAATTGAAGGGGACAGTAGAAGTCAATGTGACCGTGCACCAGTCCGCCCGCCATGGCTCCCAATGTGTGGTACAACCACCGCCGGTGTGACTTGGGTGCACCATCATATTCATCTATTCCTACTGGTTGAGTAGCTCAGCGGTCAGAGCAACTCTGATTAATAGAGTGGACCTGAGTTCAATTCTCAGTTCAGCCAAACTTTCCTTTGTTTTCCAATTCGGAAGACGAAGCGGGAGCCCAGGACCTTGGCGTCTGCTGGGACAAGGGACTCGTCAATTGGTGTGAACGCCGAAAAATCTCGCAAGAGTGAGTCAAACTCGTCGCGGGCCGCAAGACGCCATTCATCCGCTTGAGGGGTGGCCATGGCCGCTCGCCAGTGAGGTGGGTTGCGAGCGGGGGCAATCAGTTCCGCAGGGTCGGCGGCGAGGTCTCAATGAGGGCGGCAGCGCCAGAGGCAAGGTAGGCCACGGCAGAGGGTGAGTGGAGTGCGTCATCCACATTGTCAGGAAACTCCTGCGCCTGGCATAGCAAAGCAACATCGCGTGGGCGTGGCAGGAGATCGATCGGGTCTGGGGAGTCGGACCGAGCGGGTGAGGATGGTGCTGGTAATACACGGGAGGCCACGGGGCGTGGGGAAGGACAAGGCGTGGAGATGGCCGAGTCAGAGCTGCCTTGGTCAGAGGCGCTTGATGCAGGAGATTCCGGGTCAGGGAGCTCACGAGCAGGGGAGCCTTGGTCAGGGCAGGGGGTGCGAGCGAGTCCTGGTCAGGGACCTCGCGGGCAGGGAGGGACGGTGCGGGCCCTGGTCAGGGGCTGCCGGCACGGGTCGAGGTGGCTCAGCGCAAGGCGCGAGTGAGCGAGGGAAGCAACGAGCAAAGGCGTAAGGGGGTCTACCTGGTCAGGGTATGCGTCAATGATGACGGGGAGTGGGATTGATTCAGCGCGAACGTCGGTGGCTGGCCGGAGTGCAGGGAACTCAGATTCACGGAAGACGACATTGCGGCTGAGTTGTATCCTGCGTGTGGACGGCTCAAAGAGTCGGAAAGCCTTGGCATGTTGGTCAAAACCAACGAACAGGAGGGTACAGCCTTGGGGTCGAGGTCCGTGCGCTTGGCCGAGGGAAGGTGGTGCCAAGCGCGGCAGCCAAATGTGCGAAGGGTGGAGATGTCAGGCGCAAAGCCATGCCAACGAGTGTCGGGGATCTCACCACCAATGCCGGCGTGAGGCATCAGGTTTTTGCAGTGCACATAGTACAAAGCGGCCTCACCCCAGAGGCGTGAATCAGCGCCAGAGGAGTAGAGCAGAGCAAGGATACCCTCCTTGATGGTGCGATTGCTGCGCTCAACACGCCCATTTTGCTGGGGTGTGTAGGGGATGGTGAGTTCCCGACGAATGCCTTTGCTTGCACAGAAGTCAACAAAGTTGCCCAGAGTAAACTTGCCTCCATTGTCAGAGCGGATGGTCTTCACCTTGTTGCCGGTGGTATTAGGAGCAATATACCACTGCACCAAAAGGAGGCACCTCTTCTTCAGGGAGCGCATATTGTCCTAGAAGTGAGATGGAGGGAGGTTCAACAACCCCCTGTGCGCAAAGCTGAAGAGCTTGTGGCAGTGGGTGCGGCTTTGAAGGCAAGTGCGGGGCGCGCACGAAATTTGCCTGACCCAGGGGGTGCGGCTTTGGAGGCAAGTGCGGGGTGCGCGCAAAATTGCCTGACCCCAGGGGGGCTTGAACCCATGAGCAGCTGGTAGCTCGTTGGGCTCATAACCTGTGATGTTGTCACGCCTGCTCAAGCGGTGGTAAGTCTCTGATCAAAGGACCAAGGGAGACCAGACCAAGAAGTTGCTTGTTACACACCTGCTCAAGCACTACCGTAAGTTACCACATCTAGAGGGATGAAAGATGATAGGAAGAGTAGTGCTCACCTGCTCAAGCGGTGGTAAGTCTCTGATCGAAGGACGAAGGGAGACCAGACCAAGAAGTTGCTTGAGCAGGAGAGAAACCAGAGTGGGGCCATTTGGCTGGGCCCAAGTCAGCCCAGCCAAAGTCAGGCGCACGGACCTGGCCCAGGTGCAGAGACCAGGCCCAGAGTGGGAGAGCTAAGGTGGTGAAAAGTAGGCCAAAAGTGATCAAAACGAAGAGAGGAGGATGTTGAGGTAGGTACAAGATACAAGAAGGACATGAAGGAGATATTTGATCTCACACCCCCCCTACTTCGAGTATCAGGGAGCACAGATACCGAGTCGACCGCGGTGCCGAGCAAAGAGGTCGCGTGACAATGCTTTGGTGAAGATGTCCGCTGTCATCTCACCAGTGTTGATGTACTGGACGACAATGTCGCCCATGGAAACCATATCCCGGACAAAGTGTTCGCGCAGGCGGATGTGCCGAGTCCGAGCATGAAATACCGGATTCTTGGTGAGAGCATTGGCACCTTGGTTGTCGCCGTAGATGAGGACGGGCTTTGAAGACGAAAGGCCAAGCTCACCAAAGAGCTGACGCAGAAAGATTGCCTCCTTACCAGCGTGTGACAGTGCGAGGTACTCGGCGTCACAAGTGGAGTCGGCAACGCGCAATTGAAGCCGGGAGGACCATGAGACGGCAGCACCTGCATAGACGAAAGTGTAACCCATGATCGACTTGGAAGAGAGGACGCATGCACCCCAGTTGCAGTCGGAGTAGCCCAAGAGCGGTGCCGGATTCCACGAGCGTAGCATAAGCCGTGATAAAGAGTGCCAGCGAGGTAACGGAAGGCGTGTTTGACAGCTCCCCAAGCAGCAGCGGAAGGCGAGTGAGAGAAGCGAGCCAAGTAACCGACGGTGTAAGCCAGGTCGGGCCGAGTACCAGTGGACGCGTACATAAGGGAACCAATGGCCTGCAGGTACCGAGTGCGATCCGGGAATGGGGTGGGCTGCAGCTCGACTTCGAGGCAGAGATCGGGCTGCATGGGCGTGGCGACGGGATGGGCATCGGACATTCCAAATCGGGCAAGGACGTCCTTGAAGTATTGTTCCTGACTCAGAGAGATGGAACCGTCTGGAGAGCGCCGGATCTGGATGCCGAGGACGTATTCTGCCTCACCGAGCCGTTTGACACCATAGTATGAGACGATCACCACTAATGTCAGGAGAGGTTGGTTGTCGAACAGAAGTGGTCTATTTCAGCATACCTATGAGACGATCACCACTAATGTCAGGAGAGGTTGGTTGTCGAACAGAAGTGGTGAGAGGGTGTGACAAGTCCACTCTCAGCTTGGCAGAGGCGCCTCGGTCGTTGCGCGCACCCGCTAGCCCGCCCCCCTGCACTGAGGACTTAGACGCGCGCGACTGACTCAGCGCGCCAGTGCCGGGTGGATCCGTGCGCGTGCCCACTAGGCCGCCCCTTGCGGTGGGGACTTAGGCGCGCGCGACTGCCTTAGCGCGCTAGCAACTTCACCCGCGACTGGCCTATCTCAGCGCGGGTCCCCTTTCTGTTTCTTAGCTTCCCTCTCACCACTTCTGTTCAACAATCAACCTCTCCTGACAGTAGTGGTGATCGTCTCATAGGTTATTCGCCCATCGACCTACCGCTGGCATGGACGACACGTCGCCACCCTAGCGACGGGTGTCCACCCGACATTTCCCGCCGACCAGCTTGCCGCCCTTACGTCGCTGCTGTCGGGTCTCACCGCTGCCGCGTCCGGCACTGTCACAACCACCACATCGTCTAGCACCACCCCCCGCCTTTCCCAAGCACGCACGCTTGGATGGGCCAAAGACATTTGCAAATTGGACACGCCAACTTCGCCTGTGCCTAGCGGACGACATCCGCTTGTACGTCCTCGACGGCATCGTGCCCGTCGACTGGACCCCTTCGCAACGCTCCGCCCGCGATGTCGTGGCCCGCGAGCTTCTTGCGGACTCGATCGACTCGGCCGAAGTCTCGGCAGTCCTCGACGCAATCCCTACCGCTGACCTCACAGCGCCCAAAATGTACTCGACGCTGAAATCGCGGTATGCTCCTGACGACGCCACTCGCACGCTCGAGCTCTTCTCCCGACTGTGGAGTTTCCGGCCCATGCCCGGCACCGTTGGCGAATTCGACGGCTGGATCATGGAGTTCAAAGCTATCGCGCAAGAAATCATCGATACGAAGACCACAATCAACGATGTTCTCGCCACACTCCTCCTCGCCATCGCTCACCCGTCCTCGAGAGTTTCAAGGCGTCGTTCACCGATGAACAGCGCACTCAACGAGCTCTCCCTGTCATTGATTCGCTCGCCGACCGCATGCGTGTTCAACTCCGGTCCACCAACGTTCCCAGCACCCAATTGGCCCTTCTTGCCTCGTCGTCGTCACGTCCTACCCGTCACAAGTGTCTCGCCTGTCGCAGCCCTTCGCACCGTGTGGCGGAGTGCCCTGTGAGAGCAAAACACCCGCCGCCAGGACCCTGTCGCTCCTGCAAGCAGAATCACTGGTCTTTTGACTGCAAAAAGGCTCTCGAGAACGGCAAAAAGGCCGACACGGCGAACTCAACCGCGGACTCGCAACACCATGTCGGATGTATCGCCACCGGTCTTCTCGCTCGTCGCCGCCAGCTTCGAACCAACTCTTTCGTCGTTGACTCGGGGGCCACCTCGCACATGGTCTCGGATAAGTTGCTGTTCACGACCTATCGCCACATCGCTCCCACAAAGATTGGAGGCATTGCAGGGGGCATCAACGCCATCGGAACGGGAAACATCGCCTTCGTTGCCGCCTCGGGCCATCCGATCACGCTCACTGGCGTGCTGCACACTCCCGGCCTGTTCGTCAATCTCCTCTCGGTCTCTCGACTTTGCGACACCGACAACGTCCGTGTTGCCTTCACGAAACATGGCATTGACATCGACAAAGACGGCAACAACATCGCTGAAGGCACGAGGCTCGACGAGGGACTCTACTTGCTCGACGCTGATCATTCCAAATGTCAGCACCTTGCTCTCCTCTCTCGTTCACAGTCTTCCGTGCCCCTGCTGACTCTCCACCGCTGCCTCGGCCATCTCGCACCGTCGTCCATACAGAAGATGGTTGCCGCTGGTTTGCTGGAGGGTCTCAGGGCCGGATATAGTGACGAAGAGGTAGAGAAGTTTGTCTGCAATGCTTGCCTCAGTGCCAAGGGCCATCGTCTTCCTTTTCCCGATTCGGATTCGCACTCCTCCGAGAGACTCGGCCTTGTGCACAGTGATGTGCTTTCTGTTGAGGTAGATTACTCTTGCCTTAAATCTGCCTAGCGCGCGTCTCTATTTGTATTAGCCGCGCGGTCCAATCGCGTCTTTCCTTCTTCTTCTCCACTTGATTACGAACTCATTGGCTTGCCACTGCCGCCAACTCGTTCAGGTGTGTGAAGAACTCCTTTATTGCAATCCACTTGATTACGAACTCATTGGCTTGCCACTGCCGCCAACTCGTTCAGCACATCGCTGTTCGACTTCTACAGGTTACGAGCCCAACGTAGCGGCCCAGCCAACTCGAGTCATCAAGTCATCATGCCCGGTGATACGGACACTGTGGTATCAGGGGGAACAACCTCTATCGTCTATGTCAAACCCCGCAATATCGACCCGTCATGCCACCTGCACAACGCGGGAGGCTGGTCGCAATGGATCAACGACGTCCGTGGAGCTCTCGGGGCGACTATTGGAACTGCACGCTTGCGACGCCCATTCAGAAACCCAACGCGCGCACCGACCTGGAGCACGCCAACTTCCAAGCGATCGCGCTCTTGAGGCGCTCGGTCTCCCTCAACATCAAGAAGCAGATCAAAGATGGATTCGATCACACTCCCACCGACGTCTTGAAGATGATCAAGAAAGCGGTCGCAGCAGGCACAGTCACCGACATCTTCATCAAGCTCCAAGCCCTGCTCGATGCGGGTCCGCCTCCCTCCGGTGTCGACGCGTTCGAGAAGTACCAAGCCAACACCATTGAGCTGTTTAACACTCTTTCGGGATACAACCTTACCTTTGACCAGGTCATCTCGATACGCTTGATCCACTTTGGCAAGGACCTCTACAAGGAGTACTATACTCAAGCGCTCCGTCAAGACCTCGACAAGCTCCCTGATCCAATTGAAGCGCTTCAAACGCTTCAGACTCAAGCTGAATCCACGCCGGCACACAAGCCCGTGGCGATGGTAGCTAGCTTGACCGCGACGGACAGATCTTCATCGACTCCGTCAGCTCCGTGCCGACACTGTGGAGGTCCTCACTGGAATCGAAAATGCCCCGTCAAGGACAAGAAGTCCAAGGCCTCCTCCGCGCCGTCCGCATCACTCGCCGCTGCTCCCGACATCTCGACGTTGGTAGACGGCCCGGTCCGCGGATACCTCACCGCAGCGATGTCTACATTGGCCAAACCTTCCCTCATCCTCGACAGCGGCGCGACGCATCACATCGTCAACAATCGCGCTTGTTTCACCAACTTCCGCAAGTGCAAGCCTGCTCCGCTCGAGGGCATCACGGGCGAGGCGGTCAATTCGATCGAAGGTGTCGGTTCCGCTGTCGTTCGCTCCTTTGACGGCAGCATCGGTCAACTCCACCACGCGTTGTTCGTCCCAGCGCGCCGGTCAGCCTCTTCTCCGCCAGTTGCGCCAACGCCGCGGGCTACGACATCAACCTTTCCCGAGGCAAAGCAACGGTCTCAGTCGACGGGTCGATTTGCCACACCGGGGAGATCACGAACGGCTTGTACCACATGCATGCTTCCCTAGTCGACGTCACTACTCTCATCGAGCAACCGGGTGCGTCCCCACGTGCGTTCGCGGCCGTCCCCGTCTCCATCATGCACGGACGTTTCGCTCACCTTCACCCACGCGCTCTACGACAGCTGATCTCAACTGAGGCTGTGCTGGGAGTCAACATGGAGGTAGCATTGAACGCAGACTTGAAATGTGATACATGCCAGGCTGGGAAGATCACACATCACCCTTTCCCCACCGTCGCGTCGAATCGTTCAGCCCAGCCTCTTGATCGAGTCCACATGGACCTTCTTGCGTTCGACGGCGCCGTGTCGTTAGGCGGCGCAAAATACGCCCTCGTCATTGTCGATGATTACACCCAATATCTCTGGGCAATTCCGATGTCGCACAAGTCCGATACCTTTGCGGCCTTCAAGTCGTGGCTTGCAAAGGTCGAGCGCTCCTCGTCGAGAAAACTCCTGGCAGTCCACTCCGACAACGGTGGTGAATTCTTGTCGAACGAGTTCTCGAGCTTCCTGGAAGAACAAGGCATCACTCGTCAGCTTTCGATTCCCGATGCCCCTCAGCAAAACGGGGTTGCCGAACGCGCAAATCGCTCGATCACCGAGGGTGTCCAATCAATGCTCCACCAGTCGGGTCTATCTCACGCTTTGTGGGCCGAGGCATTGGCGACATATGTCTACGTCAAAAATCGCTCACCACACTCGGCAAATTCAGGCGTCACACCACACACGCGTTGGCACGGATCGAAGCCGTCAGCCGGCCATCTCCGCGTATTCGGCTGCAGAGCGTGGAAGGCAGCTACCACCGAAGCGCGCAGCAAACTCAATCCGCGGGGCATTCCACTCGTATTCGTCGGCTACGATCTCGAATCCAAGGGATACCGACTGTTTGACCCCGCTACCAGACAAGTTTTCAAATCGCGCAGCGTCACATTCTTCGAGGACGAGTTCCCAGCCAGGCGGGAGGGCATCACAGCAGCTCACGCGCCCGTCGCAGGCGACGACGACGACGACGACGATGACGAAGTCGTTGTACTCCCTGACCAGCATGCCAATCAGGCACCCCCGACCAAGCGGAGCTTCCGGCTGCTTTACGTTTCAACGCACCGGGGCCCGCGTGGCAGCCACCCGTGGGTTCGCGCCCGCGCAACCCCCCAGCTCGTTACGGCGCCCTAGCATCTTTGCGCTCGACCCCTTCTGCCTTCGCATTCTCTCTAGGCAAGGAGGTAACCGAACTCGTTGCTGATCTCGACGCGGCGGGCATTGACACCTTGACGGCGAATCGACCGCTCTCGGAACCAGAGGACCCGTTCTCGCTCCCGAGCAGTGATCCCACCACGTGGAATGAGGCCATGCGCCATCCTCACGCCGCGGCATGGAAAGCGGGAGCCATTGAGGAATTCCGCTCGATGAAAGACGATCTCAAGGTGTTCAGCGTTGTCGGACTATCCTCCGTGCCCAAAGGAGCTACGATCTTACCAAGTCGTCACGTCTTTCGAACCAAACGCGACAAAGCCGGGAAGATGGTTTCACTGAAGAACCGCATTGTTGCACAGGGCTGCGCACAAGGCCCAAACAGCTTCAACAACACCTTCTCACCCACGGCTAAGTACACCTCCATCCGCACGCTCATTGCGCACTCGGCCTCGAAGGGCCACCACATCATTCAAGCCGACGTTGACAAGGCCTATCTTCACGGTGTGCTGGAGGAGGAGATCTACATGCGGGTTCCAACTGGCATCGAAGGCTACGAAGGCAAATGCCTCCGCCTTCATCGATCGATCTACGGTCTCAAGCAGGCAGGTCGAGTGTGGAACGACACGATCAACGCCACGCTCGCGAGTCTCGGCTATCGTCGCCTCGCCTGCGACGAATGCATCTATCGTCATGAGGACGCTGGGGTGATCACTACATTGCACTCTACGTCGACGATCTACTCTTCTTTGGGCCGGATCTCGGGGAAATCGATCGAGTCCTTGACCAACTCGACACCCTCTACGGAGTCAAACGCCTCGGCCCGGCCGAATGGGTACTCGGGGTTCAGGTCGTACAACACGACGATGGCGGGATCTCCCTTCTCCAGCGTCAATACCTCCTTGACGTCTTGGATCGCTTCAACATGTCCGACTGCAACCCCTGCAAGTCACCCATGGAAGCCAACCTACAGCTTTCGCCGGAACCCGATACAGACTCCGCCGACAATGCCATCTACCGTTCCATGATCGGCTCACTCATGTACGCTGTTGTTGCCACTCGCCCTGATCTAGCCCACTCCGTCGGATATCTGTCACGTTTCGTCGGCAAGGCTGGCGACACTCACCTCGAGGCGGCCAAGCGCGTCCTTTGTTACATCAAAGGATCGCTCGATCTTGGCATACACTACACGCGCACCAGTGCGCCTCTGCTGGGGTACGAGGGGTACTCTGACTCGGACTGGGGATCGGACATACAGACGTCGAGGTCCACTATGGGTTACTTGTTCAAACTGGCGGGTGGGGCCATCTCATGGTCATCTCGTCTCCAACCTCGCGTAGCTTGTTCATCCACGGAAGCGGAGTACCTGGGCCTCTCGCATGCAGCCAAGGAGGCTGTCTTCCTTCGCTCGCTCCTCACCGAACTCGGTCTCAATACGTCGTCCCCTTTACGTCTTCTCGGGGATAACCAGGGAGCTATAGCGCTCACCCAGAATCCGGTCTTCCACGCTCGCACCAAACATTTGCGCATGTTGGAGCATTTCGTTCGGGAGCATGTTCGGAATGGAGAGATCTCGGTCACCTACATCCCAACCCACGATATGGTTGCCGACATTTTCACCAAGCCGCTGCCGCGAGTAGTCTTCCAGCGTCATTGTGACGCCATCGGTCTGCGCCGCATTTCAGGCCAAGAGCAAGGGGGGTGTTGAGGTAGATTACTCTTGCCTTAAATCTGCCTAGCGCGCGTCTCTATTTGTATTAGCCGCGCGGTCCAATCGCGTCTTTCCTTCTTCTTCTCCACTTGATTACGAACTCATTGGCTTGCCACTGCCGCCAACTCGTTCAGGTGTGTGAAGAACTCCTTTATTGCAATCCACTTGATTACGAACTCATTGGCTTGCCACTGCGCCAACTCGTTCAGCACATCGCTGTTCGACTTCTACACTTTCCCTCCCGGAGCGTTCCTTGACTGGCAAACGATACCTGGTCACATTCCTCGACGACTACTTGCGCAAACTATGGGCCTACGCGATCGGACATAAAAGCGAAGTCTTCAGCGTGTTCAAGACTTGGCTTGCCGAGGTCGAGCTCGAGACAGGTGCAACACTGAAGGTCCTCCGAACTGACAATGGTGGCGAGTATTGCTCGAGAGCATTCACGGAGTTCTGCAAGGTGCGAGGTACGCGTCGACAATACTCTATCCCTCGCACGCCTCAACAAAACGGTCGGGCGGAGCGGGTCAATCGTTCCATTGTTGAAGGTATTCTTGCCCTTCTGGCGGACGCCCATCTACCCAAGACATTCTGGGAGGAGGCTGCGGCTTACTTCGTTTACTGCAAGAACCTGGTTCAACACTCGGCTCTCGACAAGGCAACACCGAACTCGGTCTGGCAGGGCGGACGCACTACAGCCTCCGCGCTTCACCCGTTCGGCTGTGCGGCTTGGCTCACGGTCGCGCCCGAACTTCGCTCTAAACTCGACCCGAAAGCGGTTCGCGTTCTGTTCACCGGCTACGACTTGGCTTCCAAAGCCTTCCGCTTCTACGACACTACAACAAAGAAGGTCACCCTGGGCAGAAATGCCACCTTCCTCGACACCGAATTCCCCGGGTTATGTGGCGACTCTGCCGATCCAGACGATGACACGCACTTCGCCAGCGCTCCCTTCGCCGACCCTCAAACCACCGTCAAGTCATGGACCCCACTAGTAAGGTCGGCGCACATGGACGTCTCATCCCCTCTTGATGATTCTTCCATGAGCGCCGTTGACGTGGCCCCAGGGTACACTGGCGGATCCTTACTTAATTCCACAGATGCCGAATCGCCCGCGTCACCGTCGCCTGCGCCGTCCTCGTCACTGTCTCCTGAGCCGGCCTCGTCCCCTTCGGCTGCACCATCGTTCGCGCCCTCACCGTCGTTGGCTGCATCGTCGTCACCTTCGGCCTTACCCACTGAATCTGAATACTCCGCCGATCCTCTTGACCTCATCGGATCACAGCCCCAGGCTCCCCTCGACCCAATGGACACCCCACTCCCAGACTTCAGCACGTACCGCGAGCCCGCATCGGCTGAGGAGTCGCCCGACGAACTCGACCTCATTGGACGCCACTCTCGCGACGAGTCCCCGGACGAAATCGATTTCCTCACTCGCCATCACCGCGCGTTCATTGCGACTGACGACGACAACTCTGACACCGAGGCCATCGAACCTGTCAAATCCATTACGAGCGACCCACAGACCTGGCGAGAAGCGATGTCGGGCGACAAACGTGAGGTATGGGCCAAGGCCGCTGCCGATGAGTTCAATTCCATGCGCGACGACTTCAAGGTCTTCACCATTGATGACCGTTCTACAGTACCTGCGGGCGCGACCATCGTATCGTCCAAATTCGTCTGGAAAACAAAACGGAACGCACTCGGCGAGATCACTGGACACAAGGCACGGCTGGTCGCGCAAGGCAATCGCCAACGTGACGGCATCGACTTCACTGAAACCTTCGCACCGGTCGCACGCTTCTCTTCGATACGCTCACTCCTCGCGCTCGCGGCTGCCAACGGCCTGCATGTACACCAAGCGGACATCGACAAAGCCTATCTTCACGGCGACCTCGATCACGACATCTGGATGACGGCACCGCGCGGCTTCGACCTTCCCAGCGACAAGGTGCTTCGGCTGCGACGCTCCATCTACGGGCTCAAACAGGCCGGCCGAATCTGGAATCGACACATCGACGCTTCGCTTCGCGACCTCGGTTACACGGCAACGCCCACACTACATCGCCCTGTACGTCGACGACCTTCTGATGATCAGCCCGGACCTGGCCGAAATCGAACGCGTCATCTCGGGCCTGGAACAACGTTACGGTGTCAAACGCCTTGGACCGGCCGAGTACATCCTCGGCATCCAGATCAGGCGTCTCAACGACGGCTCTATCGCCCTATGCCAGGAACGGTACATCATGGACGTGCTCGCTCGGTTCCACTTCGACACTACGACTCGCGGCGCTACCATCCCCATGACCCCCGGTCTTTCGCTCACCGCCATTCCGGGCCAAGGCACGGAACAGATCAGGTCGTGGTATCTACAGGCAATCGGCTCGCTCCTCTACATCTCGCTTGGCACTCGCCCCGACATCGCCTTCGCCGTATCTTACCTGGCCCGCTTCGCCAACAACCCGGGCCAGCGCCATTGGATTGCCGTCAAGCACGTCCTACGCTACCTCCGAGCCACTTATCGCGACGAGCTTCTCTACACTCGTGGTAAGACGGACATCAAGGGCGTGGTA
Source organism: Microbotryum lychnidis-dioicae p1A1 Lamole (assembly GCA_001244265.2). Lineage (NCBI taxonomy): Eukaryota > Fungi > Basidiomycota > Microbotryomycetes > Microbotryales > Microbotryaceae > Microbotryum > Microbotryum lychnidis-dioicae. The sequence goes on along the minus strand of CDLV01000004.1, from coordinate 1,096,199 downwards.
GGTTACTCCGATGCCAACTGGGGTGCCTGCGTCGACACATCGGTCTCCACCATGGGTTTTGTCTTCTACATTGCCGGCTCCGCTGTGTCCTGGTCCTCCAAGCGTCAATCGCGGGTCGCCGACTCTACCACCAACGCGGAATACCTCGCTCTCTCGCATGCTGGCAAGGAAGGGATCTACCTCAGTCAGCTGCTTGAGGAGCTCCATGTCCAGTCCGGTATCCCCACTCACATCTACACTGACAACGAAGCTGCTGCCGCCGTCGCACGGGACCCTGTCCGCGCATCCGGGACTCGACATATCCGTCTGCGTGAGCACTTCGTTCGGGACATGGTGAATCGGGGTGAGATTTCTCTTTCGCACGTGGGGACAAGCAACATGGTGGCCGACATTTTTACCAAGGCACTTGGCCCGAAGATTTTTTCCATGCATTGCTATGCTCTCGGCTTGCGCACTCGACATCCACGGCTTGGGTCTGCCTCGCATTCGCGTGGGGGGGGTGTGACAAGTCCACTCTCAGCTCGGCAGAGGCGCCTCGGTCGGTGCGCGCACCCGCTAGCCCGCCCCCCTGCGCTGGGGACTTAGACGCGCGCGACTGACTCAGCGCGCCAGCGCCGGGTGGGTCCGTGCGCGTGCCCACTAGGCCGCCCCTTGCGGTGGGGACTTAGGCGCGCGCGACTGCGTTAGCGCGCTAGCAACTTCACCCGCGACTGGGCCTATCCCAGCGCGGGTCCCCTTTCTATTTCTTAGCTTCCCTCTCACCACTTCTGTTCAACAATCGACCTCTCCTGACAGTAGTGGTGATTGTCTCATAGGTATGCTGAAATAGACCACTTCTGTTCAACAATCGACCTCTCCTGACAGTAGTGGTGATTGTCTCATAGGTATGCTGAAATAGACCACTTCTGTTCAACAATCGACCTCTCCTGACAGTAGTGGTGATTGTCTCATAGGTTATTCGCCCATCGACCTACCGCTGGCATGGACACGTCGTCGCCCCTAACGACGGGTGCCCACCCAACAATCCCCGCCGAACAGCTCGCCGCACTTACGTCGCTGCTGTCGGGTCTCACCACTGCCACATCCGCCACGTCGTCCGGCACCTCTCGCCCCGCCTTTCCCAAGCACGCCCGCTTGGATGGGCCCAAGACGTTTGCGAGCTGGACACGCCAGCTTCGCCTCTGCCTCGCGGACGACATCCGCTCATACGTCCTCGACGGGATCGTACCCGCCGACTGGACACCTTCGCACCGCTCTGCCCGCGATGTCGTGGCACGTGAGCTCCTAGCGAACTCGATCGACTCAGCCGACGTCTCGGCCGTCCTCGACCAAATCCCTACCGCCGAACTCACAGCGCCCAAAATCTATTCGACGCTGAAATCGCGGTATGCTCCGGATGACGCCACTCGCACGCTCGAGCTCTTCTCACGACTATGGAGTTTCCGGCCCATGCCCGGCACCGTTGACGAATTCGACGGTTGGATCATGGAGTTCAAAGCCATTGCGCAAGAAATCATCGATACGAAGACGACTATCAATGATGTTCTCGCCACACTCCTCCTCGCCATTGCACATCCGTCCCTCGAGAGCTTCAAGGCGTCGTTCACCGATGAACAGCGCACCCAAAGATCTCTCCCTGCCATCGATTCGCTTGCCGATCGCATGCGTGTCCAACTTCGGTCCACCAACGTCCCCAGCACTCAATCGGCCCTCCTTGCCTCGTCGTCGTCACGTCCTACCCGTCCCAAGTGTCTCGCCTGTCGCAGCCCTTCGCACCGTGTGGCGGAGTGCCCTGTGAGAGCGCGACACCCGCCGCCAGGACCCTGTCGCTCCTGCAAGCAGAATCACTGGTCTTTCGACTGCAAAAAGGCTCTCGAGAACGGCAAAAAGGCCGACACGGCGAACTCGACCGCCGACTGTCACCACCATGTCGGATGTATTGCCACCGGTTTTCTCGCTCGTCGCCGCCAGCTCCGCACCAACTCTTTCGTCGTTGACTCGGGGCCACCTCGCACATGGTCTCGGACAAGTCGCTGTTCACGACCTATCGCCACATCGCTCCCACAAAGATTGGAGGCATTGCAGGGGCATCAACGCCATCGGAACGGGAAACATCGCCTTTGTTGCCGCCTCGGGCCATCCGATCACGCTCACTGGCGTGCTGCACACTCCCGGCCTGTTCGTAAATCTCCTCTCGGTCTCTCGACTTTGCGACACCGACGACGTCCGTGTTGCCTTCACGAAACACGGCATTGACATCGACAAAGAGGGCAACAACATCGCTGAAGGCACGAGGCTCGACGAGGGACTCTATTTGCTCGACGCTGATCATTCCAAATGTCAGCACCTTGCTCTCCTCTCTCGTTCACAGTCTTCCGTGCCCCTGCTGACTCTCCACCGCTGCCTCGGCCATCTCGCACCGTCGTCCATACAGAAGATGGTTGCCGCTGGTTTGCTGGAGGGTCTCGGGGCCGGATATAGTGACGAAGAGGTAGAGAAGTTTGTCTGCAATGCTTGCCTCAGCGCCAAGGGCCATCGTCTTCCTTTTCCCGATTCGGATTCGCACTCCTCCGAGAGACTCGGCCTCGTACACAGCGATGTACTTTCCCTCCCGGAGCGTTCCTTGACTGGCAAACGATACCTCGTCACGTTCCTCGACGACTACTCGCGCAAACTATGGGCCTACGCAATCGGACATAAAAGCGAAGTCTTCAGCGTATTCAAGACTTGGCTTGCCGAGGTCGAGCTCGAGACAGGTGCAACACTGAAGGTCCTCCGAACTGACAATGGTGGCGAGTATTGCTCGAGAGCATTCACGGAGTTCTGCAAGGTGCGAGGTACGCGTCGACAATACTCTATCCCTCGCACGCCTCAACAAAACGGTCGGGCGGAGCGGGTCAATCGGTCCATTGTTGAAGGCATTCTTGCCCTTCTGGCGGACGCCCATCTACCCAAGCCATTCTGGGAGGAGGCTGCGGCTTACTTCGTTTACTGCAAGAACCTGGTTCAACACTCGGCTCTCGACAAGGCAACACCGAACTCGGTCTGGCAGGGCGGACGCACCACAGCCTCCGCGCTTCACCCGTTCGGCTGTGCGGCTTGGCTCACGGTCGCGCCCGAACTTCGCTCTAAACTCGACCCGAAAGCGGTTCGCGTTCTGTTCACCGGCTACGACTTGGCTTCCAAAGCCTTCCGCTTCTACGACACTACAACAAAGAAGGTCACCCTGGGCAGAAATGCCACCTTCCTCGACACCGAATTCCCTGGGTTATGTGGCGACTCTGCCGATCCAGACGATGACACGCACTTCGCCAGCGCTCCCTTCGCCGACCCTCAAACCACCGTCAAGTCATGGACCCCACTAGTAAGGTTGGCGCACATGGACGTCTCATCCCCTCTTGATGATTCTTCCATGAGCGCCGTTGACGTGGCCCAGGGTACACTGGCGGATCCTTACTTAATTCCACAGATGCCGAATCGCCCGCGTCACCGTCGCCTGCGCCGTCCTCGTCACTGTCTCCTGAGCCGGCCTCGTCCCCTTCGGCTGCACCATCGTCCGCGCCCTCACCGTCGTTGGCTGCATCGTCGTCACCTTCGGCCTTACTCACTGAATCTGAGTACTCCGCCGATCCTCTTGACCTCATCGGATCACAGCCCCAGGCTCCCCTCGACCCAATGGACACCCCACTCCCAGACTTCAGCACGTACCGCGAGCCCGCATCGGCTGAGGAGTCGCCCGACGAACTCGACCTCATTGGACGCCACTCTCGCGACGAGTCCCCGGACGAAATCGATTTCCTCACTCGCCATCACCGCGCGTTCATTGCGACTGACGACGACACCTCTGACACCGAGGCCATCGAACCCGTCAAATCCATTACGAGCGACCCACAGACCTGGCGAGAAGCGATGTCGGGCGACAAACGCGAGGTATGGGCTAAGGCCGCTGCCGATGAGTTCAATTCCATGCGCGACGACTTCAAGGTCTTCACCATTGATGACCGTTCTACAGTACCTGCGGGCGCGACCATCGTATCGTCCAAATTCGTCTGGAAAACAAAACGGAACGCACTCGGCGAGATCACTGGACACAAGGCACGGCTGGTCGCGCAAGGCAATCGCCAACGTGACGGCATCGACTTCACTGAAACCTTCGCACCGGTCGCACGCTTCTCTTCGATACGCTCCCTCCTTGCGCTGGCGGCCGCCAATGGCCTGCATGTACACCAAGCGGACATCGACAAAGCCTACCTTCACGGCGACCTCGACCACGACATCTGGATGACGGCACCGCGAGGATTCGATCTTCCTGGCGATAAGGTGCTCCGACTGCGACGCTCCATCTACGGGCTCAAACAAGCTGGCAGAATCTGGAATTGACACATCGACGCTTCGCTTCGCGACCTCGGTTACACGGCGACAGGCACCGATCACTGCGTCTACTCTCGGCCGGCTGAGGAGTCGCCCGACGAACTCGACCTCATTGGACGCCACTCTCGCGACGAGTCCCCGGACGAAATCGATTTCCTCACTCGCCATCACCGCGCGTTCATTGCGACTGACGACGACACCTCTGACACCGAGGCCATCGAACCCGTCAAATCCATTACGAGCGACCCACAGACCTGGCGAGAAGCGATGTCGGGCGACAAACGCGAGGTATGGGCTAAGGCCGCTGCCGATGAGTTCAATTCCATGCGCGACGACTTCAAGGTCTTCACCATTGATGACCGTTCTACAGTACCTGCGGGCGCGACCATCGTATCGTCCAAATTCGTCTGGAAAACAAAACGGAACGCACTCGGCGAGATCACTGGACACAAGGCACGGCTGGTCGCGCAAGGCAATCGCCAACGTGACGGCATCGACTTCACTGAAACCTTCGCACCGGTCGCACGCTTCTCTTCGATACGCTCCCTCCTTGCGCTGGCGGCCGCCAATGGCCTGCATGTACACCAAGCGGACATCGACAAAGCCTACCTTCACGGCGACCTCGACCACGACATCTGGATGACGGCACCGCGAGGATTCGATCTTCCTGGCGATAAGGTGCTCCGACTGCGACGCTCCATCTACGGGCTCAAACAAGCTGGCAGAATCTGGAATCGACACATCGACGCTTCGCTTCGCGACCTCGGTTACACGGCGACAGGCACCGATCACTGCGTCTACTCTCGGCTCGACGATCGACAACGCCCACACTACATCGCGCTGTACGTTGACGATCTTCTGATGATCAGCCCGGACCTCGCCGAAATCGAACGTGTCATCTCGGGCCTTGAACAACGCTACGGTGTCAAGCGACTCGGCCCGGCGGAGTACATCCTCGGCATCCAGATCAGGCGTCTCAACGACGGCTCTATCGCCCTATGCCAGGAACGGTACATCATGGACGTGCTCGCTCGGTTCCACTTCGACACTACGACTCGCGGCGCTACCATCCCGATGACCCCCAGTCTTTCGCTCACCGCCATTCCGGGCCAAGGCACGGAACAGATCAGGTCGTGGTATCTACAGGCAATCGGCTCGCTCCTCTACATCTCGCTTGGCACTCGCCCCGACATCGCCTTCGCCGTATCTTACCTGGCCCGCTTCGCCAACAACCCGGGTCAGCGCCATTGGATTGCCGTCAAGCACGTCCTACGCTACCTCCAAGCCACGTATCGCGACGAGCTTCTCTACACTCGTGGTAAGACGGACATCAAGGGCGTGGTAGGTTACTCCGATGCCAACTGGGGTGCCTGCGTCGACACATCGGTCTCCACCATGGGTTTCGTCTTCTACATTGCCGGCTCCGCTGTGTCCTGGTCCTCCAAGCGTCAATCGCGGGTCGCCGACTCTACCACCGACGCGGAATACCTCGCTCTCTCGCATGCTGGCAAGGAAGGGATCTACCTCAGTCAGCTGCTTGAGGAGCTCCATGTCCAGTCCGGTATCCCCACTCACATCTACACTGACAACGAAGCTGCTGCCGCCGTCGCACGAGACCCTGTCCGCGCATCCGGGACTCGACATATCCGTCTGCGTGAGCACTTCGTTCGGGACATGGTGAATCGGGGTGAGATTTCTCTTTCGCACGTGGGACAAGCAACATGGTGGCCGACATCTTTACCAAGGCACTTGGCCCGAAGATTTTTTCCATGCATTGCTATGCTCTCGGCTTGCGCACTCGACATCCACGGCTTGGGTCTGCCTCGCATTCGCGTGGGGGGGGGTGTGACAAGTCCACTCTCAGCTCGGCAGAGGCGCCTCGGTCGGTGCGCGCACCCGCTAGCCCGCCCCTGCGCTGGGGACTTAGACGCGCGCGACTGCCTCAGCGAGCAGGCGCCAGCGGACTCGGCGCGCGCCCGCTAGGCCGCCCCTTGAGGTGGCGACTTAGACGCGCGCAGCTGCCTCAGCGCCCTAGCGATTTCACCCGCGACTGGGCCTATCCAGCGCGGGTCCACTTTCTATTTCTTAGCTTCCCTCTCACCACTTCTGTTCAACAATCGACCTCTCCTGACAGTAGTGGTGATTGTCTCATAGGTATGCTGAAATAGACCACTTCTGTTCAACAATCGACCTCTCCTGACAGTAGTGGTGATTGTCTCATAATCGGTGCCTGTCGCCGTGTAACCGAGGTCGCGAAGCGAAGCGTCGATGTGTCGATTCCAGATTCGGCCGGCCTGTTTGAGCCCGTAGATGGAACGGCGCAGTCGAAGCACCTTGTCGCTGGGAAGATCGAAGCCCCGCGGTGCCGTCATCCAGATGTCGTGGTCGAGGTCGCCGTGAAGGTAGGCTTTGTCGATGTCCGCTTGGTGTACATGGAGGCCATTGGCGGCCGCCAGCGCAAGGAGGGAGCGTATCGAAGAGAAGCGTGCGACCGGTGCGAAGGTTTCAGTGAAGTCGATGCCGTCACGTTGGCGATTGCCTTGCGCGACCAGCCGTGCCTTGTGTCCAGTGATCTCGCCGAGTGCGTTCCGTTTTGTTTTCCAGACGAATTTGGACGATACGATGGTCGCGCCCGCAGGTACTGTAGAACGGTCATCAATGGTGAAGACCTTGAAGTCGTCGCGCATGGAATTGAACTCATCGGCAGCGGCCTTGGCCCATACCTCACGTTTGTCGCCCGACATCGCTTCTCGCCAGGTCTGTGGGTCGCTCGTAATGGATTTGACGGGTTCGATGGCCTCGGTGTCAGAGTTGTCGTCGTCAGTCGCAATGAACGCGCGGTGATGGCGAGTGAGGAAATCGATTTCGTCCGGGGACTCGTCGCGAGAGTGGCGTCCAATGAGATCGAGTTCGTCGGGCGACTCTTCAGCCGATGCGGGCTCGCGGTACGTGCTGAAGTCTGGGGGTTGGGTGTCCATTGGGTCGAGGGGAGCCTGGGGCTGTGAGCCGATGAGGTCAAGAGGATCGGCGGAGTACTCAGATTCAGTGGGTAAGGCCGAAGATGACGACAATGCAGCCAACGACGGTGAGGGCGCGGACGATGGTGCAGCCAACGGGGACGAGGCCGGCTCAGGAGACAGTGACGAGGACGGCGCAGGCGACGGTTGTGAGATCAAATATCTCCTTCATGTCCTTCTTGTATCTTGTACCTACCTCAACATCCTCCTCTCTTCGTTTTGATCACTTTTGGCCTACTTTTCACCACCTTAGCTCTCCCACTCTGGGCCTGGTCTCTGCACCTGGGCCAGGTCCGTGCGCCTGACTTTGGCTGGGCTGACTTGGGCCCAGCCAAATGGCCCCACTCTGGTTTCTCTCCTGCTCAAGCAACTTCTTGGTCTGGTCTCCCTTGGTCCTTCGATCAGAGACTTACCACCGCTTGAGCAGGTGTGTAACAAGCAACTTCTTGGTCTGGTCTCCCTTGGTCCTTCGATCAGAGACTTACCACCGCTTGAGCAGGCGTGACAACATCACAGGTTATAAGCCCAACCGAGCTACCAGTGCGGCCACCTCCGTGCCCGCCCTGTGATGTTGTCACACCTGCTCAAGCGGTGGTAAGTCTCTGATCGAAGGACCGAGGGAGACCAGACCAAGAAGTTGCTTGTTACACACCTGCTCAAGCGGTGGTAAGTCTCTGATCGAAGGACCAAGGGAGACCAGACCAAGAAGTTGCTTGTTACACACCTGCTCAAGCACTACAGTAAGTTACCACATCTAGAGGGGTGAAAGATGATAGGAAGAGTAGTGCTCACCTGCTCAAGCGGTGGTAAGTCTCTGATCGAAGGACCGAGGGAGACCAGACCAAGAAGTTGCTTGAGCAGGAGAGAAACCAGAGTGGGGCCATTTGGCTGGGCCCAAGTCAGCCCAGCCAAAGTCAGGCGCACGGACCTGGCCCAGGTGCAGAGACCAGGCCCAGAGTGGGAGAGCTAAGGTGGTGAAAAGTAGGCCAAAAGTGATCAAAACGAAGAGAGGAGGATGTTGAGGTAGGTACAAGATACAAGAAGGACATGAAGGAGATATTTGATCTCACACCCCCCTACTTCGAGTATCAGGGAGCACAGATACCGAGTCGACCGCGGTGCCGAGCAAAGAGGTCGCGTGACAATGCTTTGGTGAAGATGTCCGCTGTCATCTCACCAGTGTTGATGTACTGGACGACAATGTCGCCCATGGAAACCATATCCCGGACAAAGTGTTCGCGCAGGCGGATGTGCCGAGTCCGAGCATGAAATACCGGATTCTTGGTGAGGGCATTGGCGCCTTGGTTGTCGCCGTAGATGAGGACAGGCTTTGAAGACGAAAGGCCAAGCTCACCAAAGAGCTGACGCAGAAAGATTGCCTCCTTACCAGCGTGTGACAGTGCGAGGTACTCGCGTCACAAGTGGAGTCGGCAACGCGCGATTGAAGCCGGGAGGACCATGAGACGGCAGCACCTGCATAGACGAAAGTGTAACCCATGGTCGACTTGGAAGAGAGGACGCATGCACCCCAGTTGCAGTCGGAGTAGCCCAAGAGCGGTGCCGGATTCCCACGAGCGTAGCGTAAGCCGTGAGAAAGAGTGCCAGCGAGGTAACGGAAGGCGTGTTTGACAGCTCCCAAGCAGCAGCGGAAGGTGAGTGAGAGAAGCCAGCCAAGTAACCGACGGTGTAAGCCAGGTCGGGCCGAGTACCAGTGGATGCGTACATAAGGGAACCAATGGCCTGCAGGTACCGAGTGCGATCCGGGAATGGGGTGGGCTGCAGCTCGACTTCGAGGCGGAGATCGGGCTGCATGGGCGTGGCAACGGGATGGGCATCGGACATTCCAAATCGGGCAAGGACATCCTTGAGGTATTGTTCCTGACTCAGAGAGATGGAACCGTCTGGAGAGCGCCGGATCTGGATGCCGAGGACGTATTCGGCCTCACCGAGCCGTTTGACACCATAGCGCTGCTCAAGACCCTGAAGGGTACGCTCAATTTCAGGGAGAGAGGGGCTGATCATGAGCAGGTCGTCGACATAGAGCGCAATGTAGTGGTGCACATCACCCGTTGTCCTGACGTAGACGCAGTGGTCGGATTCGGTGGCGACGTAGCCGAGTGCGGACAAGGCAGAGTCAATCTCGTCGTTCCAGATGCGACCGGCCTGGCGCAAACCATAGAGGGACCGATGCAGTTGGAGGACCTTGCCTGGCATGTAGATGCCATCAGGCACACGAATGTACAGGGGTGCGTCGAGTTTGCCGTGCAGGTAGGCTTTGTCGATGTCGGCCTGGTGGACGTGGTACCATGAGCAGCAGCAAGAGCCAGGAGTGCGCGGATGGAGGTGAATTTGGCCACGGGTGCAAAGGTCTCGTCAAAGTCAATGCCAGAGCGTTGGGAGTCACCACGAGCAACGAGACGGCCCTTGTAGGACTTGACTTGGCCATGCTGGTCGCGTTTGGTGCGGAAGACAAAGCGGGAGCCCAGGACCTTGGCGTCTGCTGGGACAAGGGACTCGTCAATCGGTGTGAACGCCGAAAAATCTCGCAAGAGGGAGTCAAACTCGTCGCGGGCCGCAAGACGCCATTCATCCGCTTGAGGAGTGGCCATGGCCGCTCGCCAGTGAGGTGGGTCGCGAGCGGGGGCAATCAGTTCCGCAGGGTCGGCGGGCGAGGTCTCAAAGAGGGCGGCAGCGCCAGAGGCAAGGTAGGCCACGGCAGAGGGTGAATGGAGTGCGTCATCCACGTTGTCGGGAAACTCCTGCGCCTGGCATAGCGAAGCAACATTGCGTGGGCGTGGCAGTGTGATGTTGTCACACCTGCTCAAGCGGTGGTAAGTCTCTGATCGAAGGACCGAGGGAGACCAGACCAAGAAGTTGCTTGTTACACACCTGCTCAAGCGGTGGTAAGTCTCTGATCGAAGGACCGAGGGAGACCAGACCAAGAAGTTGCTTGTTACACACCTGCTCAAGTACTACAGTAAGTTACCACATCTAGAGGGGTGAAAGATGATAGGAAGAGTAGTGCTCACCTGCTCAAGCGGTGGTAAGTCTCTGATCGAAGGACCGAGGGAGACCAGACCAAGAAGTTGCTTGAGCAGGAGAGAAACCAGAGTGGGGCCATTTGGCTGGGCCCAAGTCAGCCCAGCCAAAGTCAGGCGCACGGACCTGGCCCAGGTGCAGAGACCAGGCCCAGAGTGGGAGAGCTAAGGTGGTGAAAAGTAGGCCAAAAGTGATCAAAACGAAGAGAGGAGGATGTTGAGGTAGGTACAAGATACAAGAAGGACATGAAGGAGATATTTGATCTCACACCCCCCTACTTCGAGTATCAGGGAGCACAGATACCGAGTCGACCGCGGTGCCGAGCAAAGAGGTCGCGTGACAATGCTTTGGTGAAGATGTCCGCTGTCATCTCACCAGTGTTGATGTACTGGACGACAATGTCGCCCATGGAAACCATATCCCGGACAAAGTGTTCGCGCAGGCGGATGTGCCGAGTCCGAGCATGAAATACCGGATTCTTGGTGAGGGCATTGGCGCCTTGGTTGTCGCCGTAGATGAGGACAGGCTTTGAAGACGAAAGGCCAAGCTCACCAAAGAGCTGACGCAGAAAGATTGCCTCCTTACCAGCGTGTGACAGTGCGAGGTACTCGGCGTCACAAGTGGAGTCGGCAACGCGCGATTGAAGCCGGGAGGACCATGAGACGGCAGCACCTGCATAGACGAAAGTGTAACCCATGGTCGACTTGGAAGAGAGGACGCATGCACCCCAGTTGCAGTCGGAGTAGCCCAAGAGCGGTGCCGGATTCCCACGAGCGTAGCGTAAGCCGTGAGAAAGAGTGCCAGCGAGGTAACGGAAGGCGTGTTTGACAGCTCCCAAGCAGCAGCGGAAGGCGAGTGAGAGAAGCGAGCCAAGTAACCGACGGCGTAAGCCGGGTCGGGCCGAGTACCAGTGGACGCGTACATAAGGGATATGAGACAATCACCACTACTGTCAGGAGAGGTCGATTGTTGAACAGAAGTGGTGAGAGGGAAGCTAAGAAATAGAAAGGGGACCCGCGCTGGGATAGGCCCAGTCGCGGGTGAAGTTGCTAGCGCGCTAACGCAGTCGCGCGCGCCTAAGTCCCCACCGCAAGGGGGCGGCCTAGTGGGCACGCGCACGGACCCACCCGGCGCTGGCGCGCTGAGTCAGTCGCGCGCGTCTAAGTCCCCAGCGCAGGGGGCGGGCTAGCGGGTGCGCGCACCGACCGAGGCGCCTCTGCCGAGCTGAGAGTGGACTTGTCACACCCCCCCCACGCGAATGCGAGGCAGACCCAAGCCGTGGATGTCGAGTGCGCAAGCCGAGAGCATAGCAATGCATGGAAAAAATCTTCGGGCCAAGTGCCTTGGTAAAAATGTCGGCCACCATGTTGCTTGTCCCCACGTGCGAAAGAGAAATCTCACCCCGATTCACCATGTCCCGAACGAAGTGCTCACGCAGACGGATATGTCGAGTCCCGGATGCGCGGACAGGGTCCCGTGCGACGGCGGCAGCAGCTTCGTTGTCAGTGTAGATGTGAGTGGGGATACCGGACTGGACATGGAGCTCCTCAAGCAGCTGACTGAGGTAGATCCCTTCCTTGCCAGCATGCGAGAGAGCGAGGTATTCCGCGTCGGTGGTAGAGTCGGCGACCCGCGATTGACGCTTGGAGGACCAGGACACAGCGGAGCCGGCAATGTAGAAGACAAAACCCATGGTGGAGACCGATGTGTCGACGCAGGCACCCCAGTTGGCATCGGAGTAACCTACCACGCCCTTGATGTCCGTCTTACCACGAGTGTAGAGAAGCTCGTCGCGATAAGTGGCTCGGAGGTAGCGTAGGACATGCTTGACGGCAATCCAATGGCGCTGACCCGGGTTGTTGGCGAAGCGGGCCAGGTAAGATACGGCGAAGGCGATGTCGGGGCGAGTGCCAAGCGAGATGTAGAGGAGCGAGCCGATTGCCTGTAGATACCACGACCTGATCTGTTCCGTGCCTTGGCCCGGAATGGCGGTGAGCGAAAGACCGGGGGTCATGGGGATGGTAGCGCCGCGAGTCGTAGTGTCGAAGTGGAACCGAGCGAGCACGTCCATGATGTACCGTTCCTGGCATAGGGCGATAGAGCCGTCGTTGAGACGCCTGATCTGGATGCGAGGATGTACTCGGCCGGTCCAAGGCGTTTGACACCGTAACGTTGTTCCAGGCCCGAGATGACGCGTTCGATTTCGGCCAGGTCCGGGCTGATCATCAGAAGGTCGTCGACGTACAGGGCGATGTAGTGTGGGCGTTGCCAATCGTCGAGCCGAGAGTAGACGCAGTGATCGGTGCCTGTTGCCGTGTAACCGAGGTCGCGAAGCGAAGCGTCGATGTGTCGATTCCAGATTCGGCCGGCCTGTTTGAGCCCGTAGATGGAGCGTCGCAGCCGAAGCACCTTGTCGCTGGGAAGGTCGAAGCCGCGCGGTGCCGTCATCCAGATGTCGTGATCGAGGTCGCCGTGAAGATAGGCTTTGTCGATGTCCGCTTGGTGTACATGCAGGCCGTTGGCAGCCGCGAGCGCGAGGAGTGAGCGTATCGAAGAGAAGCGTGCGACCGGTGCGAAGGTTTCAGTGAAGTCGATGCCGTCACGTTGGCGATTGCCTTGCGCGACCAGCCGTGCCTTGTGTCCAGTGATCTCGCCGAGTGCGTTCCGTTTTGTTTTCCAGACGAATTTGGACGATACGATGGTCGCGCCCGCAGGTACTGTAGAACGGTCATCAATGGTGAAGACCTTGAAGTCGTCGCGCATGGAATTGAACTCATCGGCAGCGGCCTTGGCCCATACCTCACGTTTGTCGCCCGACATCGCTTCTCGCCAGGTCTGTGGGTCGCTCGTAATGGATTTGACAGGTTCGATGGCCTCGGTGTCAGAGTTGTCGTCGTCAGTCGCAATGAACGCGCGGTGATGGCGAGTGAGGAAATCGATTTCGTCCGGGGACTCGTCGCGAGAGTGGCGTCCAATGAGGTCGAGTTCGTCGGGCGACTCCTCAGCCGATGCGGGCTCGCGGTACGTGCTGAAGTCTGGGAGTGGGGTGTCCATTGGGTCGAGGGGAGCCTGGGGCTGTGATCCGATGAGGTCAAGAGGATCGGCGGAGTACTCAGATTCAGTGAGTAAGGCCGAAGGTGACGACGATGCAGCCAACGACGGTGAGGGCGCGGACGATGGTGCAGCCGAAGGGGACGAGGCCGGCTCAGGAGACAGTGACGAGGACGGCGCAGGCGACGGTGACGCGGGCGATTCGGCATCTGTGGAATTAAGTAAGGATCCGCCAGTGTACCCTGGGGCCACGTCAACGGCGCTCATGGAAGAATCATCAAGAGGGGATGAGACGTCCATGTGCGCCGACCTTACTAGTGGGGTCCATGACTTGACGGTGGTTTGAGGGTCGGCGAAGGGAGCGCTGGCGAAGTGCGTGTCATCGTCTGGATCGGCAGAGTCGCCACATAACCCGGGGAATTCGGTGTCGAGGAAGGTGGCATTTCTGCCCAGGGTGACCTTCTTTGTTGTAGTGTCGTAGAAGCGGAAGGCTTTGGAAGCCAAGTCGTAGCCGGTGAACAGAACGCGAACCGCTTTCGGGTCGAGTTTAGAGCGAAGTTCGGGCGCGACCGTGAGCCAAGCCGCACAGCCGAACGGGTGAAGCGCGGAGGCTGTAGTGCGTCCGCCCTGCCAGACCGAGTTCGGTGTTGCCTTGTCGAGAGCCGAGTGTTGAACCAGGTTCTTGCAGTAAACAAAGTAAGCCGCAGCCTCCTCCCAGAATGTCTTGGGTAGATGGGCGTCCGCCAGAAGGGCAAGAATACCTTCAACAATGGACGATTGACCCGCTCCGCCCGACCGTTTTGTTGAGGCGTGCGAGGGATAGAGTATTGTCGACGCGTACCTCGCACCTTGCAGAACTCCGTGAATGCTCTCGAGCAATACTCGCCACCATTGTCAGTTCGGAGGACCTTCAGTGTTGCACCTGTCTCGAGCTCGACCTCGGCAAGCCAAGTCTTGAACACACTGAAGACTTCGCTTTTATGTCCGATTGCGTAGGCCCACAGTTTGCGCGAGTAGTCGTCGAGGAACGTGACCAGGTATCGTTTGCCAGTCAAGGAACGCTCCGGGAGGGAAAGCACATCGCTGTGTACCAGGCCGAGTCTCTCGGATGAGTGCGAATCCGAATCGGGGAAAGGAAGACGATGGCCCTTGGCACTAAGGCAAGCATTGCAGACAAACTTCTCTACCTCTTCGTCACTATATCCGGCCCCGAGACCCTCCAGCAAACCAGCGGCAACCATCTTCTGTATGGACGACGGTGCGAGATGGCCGAGGCAGCGGTGGAGAGTCAGCAGGGGCACGGAAGACTGTGAACGAGAGAGGAGAGCAAGATGCTGACATTTGGAATGATCAGCGTCCAGCAAGTAGAGTCCCTCGTCGAGCCTCGTGCCTTCAGCGATGTTGTTGCCGTCTTTGGTGATGTCAATGCCGTGTTTCGTGAAGGCAACACGGACGTCGTCGGTGTCGCAAAGTCGAGAGACCGAGAGGAGATTGACGAACAGGCCGGGAGTGTGCAGCACGCCAGTGAGCGTGATCGGATGGCCCGAGGCGGCAACGAAGGCAATGTTTCCCGTTCCGATGGCGTTGATGCCCCTGCAATGCCTCCAATCTTTGTGGGAGCGATGTGGCGATAGGTCGTGAACAGCGACTTGTCCGAGACCATGTGCGAGGTGGCCCCGAGTCAACGACGAAAGAGTTGGTGCGAAGCTGGCGGCGACGAGCGAGAAGACCGGTGGCGATACATCCGACATGGTGTTGCGAGTCGGCGGTCGAGTTCGCCGTGTCGGCCTTTTTGCTGTTCCCGAGAGCCTTTTTGCAGTCGAAAGACCAGTGATTCTGCTTGCAGGAGCGACAGGGTCCTGGCGGCGGGTGTGTCGCTCTCACAGGGCACTCCGCCACACGGTGCGAAGGGCTGCGACAGGCGAGACACTTGGGACGTGTAGGACGTGACGACGACGAGGCAAGAAGGGCCGATTGGGTGCTGGGGACGTTGGTGGACCGGAGTTGAACACGCATGCGGTCGGCGAGCGAATCGATAGCAGGGAGAGATCGTTGAGTGCGCTGTTCATCGGTGAACGACGCCTTGAAACTCTCGAGGGACGGGTGAGCGATGGCGAGGAGGAGTGTGGCGAGAACATCGTTGATCGTGGTCTTCGTATCGATGATTTCTTGCGCAATAGCTTTGAACTCCATGATCCAGCCGCCGAATTTGCCAACGGTGCCAGGCATGGGCCGGAAGCTCCACAGTCGGGAGAAGAGCTCGAGCGTGCGAGTGGCGTCGTCAGGAGCATACCGCGATTTCAGCGTCGAGTACATTTTGGGCGCTGTGAGGTCGGCGGTAGGGATTTGGTCGAGGACTGCCGAGACGTCGGCTGAGTCGATCGAGTTCGCTAGGAGCTCACGTGCCACGACATCGCGGGCAGAGCGGTGCGAAGGTGTCCAGTCGGCGGGCACAATCCCGTCGAGGACGTATGAGCGGATGTCGTCCGCGAGGCAGAGGCGAAGCTGGCGTGTCCAGCTCGCAAACGTCTTGGGCCCATCCAAGCGTGCGTGCTTGGGAAAGGCGGGGCGAGAGGTGCCGGACGACGTGGCGGATGTGGCAGTGGTGAGACCCGACAGCAGCGACGTAAGTGCGGCGAGCTGTTCGGCGGGGATTGTTGGGTGGGCACCCGTCGTTAGGGGCGACGACGTGTCCATGCCAGCGGTAGGTCGATGGGCGAATAACCTATGAGACAATCACCACTACTGTCAGGAGAGGTCGATTGTTGAACAGAAGTGGTCTATTTCGGCATACCTATGAGACAATCACCACTACTGTCAGGAGAGGTCGATTGTTGAACAGAAGTGGTGAGAGGGAAGCTAAGAAATAGAAAGGGGACCCGCGCTGGGATAGGCCCAGTCGCGGGTGAAGTTGCTAGCGCGCTAAGGCAGTCGCGCGCGCCTAAGTCCCCACCGCAAGGGGGCGGCCTAGTGGGCACGCGCACGGATCCACCCGGCGCTGGCGCGCTGAGTCAGTCGCGCGCGTCTAAGTCCCCAGCGCAGGGGGCGGGCTAGCGGGTGCGCGCACCGACCGAGGCGCCTCTGCCGAGCTGAGAATGGACTTGTCACAAGGGAACCAATGGCCTGCAGGTACCGAGTGCGATCCGGGAATGGGGTGGGCTGCAGCTCGACTTCGAGGCGGAGATCGGGCTGCATGGGCGTGGCAACGGGATGGGCATCGGACATTCCAAATCGGGCAAGGACGTCCTTGAGGTATTGTTCCTGACTCAGAGAGATGGAACCGTCTGGAGAGCGCCGGATCTGGATGCCGAGGACGTATTCGGCCTCACCGAGCCGTTTGACACCATAGCGCTGCTCAAGACCCTGAAGGGTACGCTCAATTTCAGGGAGAGAGGGGCTGATCATGAGCAGGTCGTCGACATAGAGCGCAATGTAGTGGTGCACATCACCCGTTGTCCTGACGTAGACGCAGTGGTCGGATTCGGTGGCGACGTAGCCGAGTGCGGACAAGGCAGAGTCAATCTCGTCGTTCCAGATGCGACCGGCCTGGCGCAAACCATAGAGGGACCGATGCAGTTGGAGGACCTTGCCTGGCATGTAGATGCCATCAGGCACACGAATGTACAGGGGTGCGTCGAGTTTGCCGTGCAGGTAGGCTTTGTCGATGTCGGCCTGGTGGACGTGGTACCCATGAGCAGCAGCAAGAGCCAGGAGTGCGCGGATGGAGGTGAATTTGGCCACGGGTGCAAAGGTCTCGTCAAAGTCAATGCCAGAGCGTTGGGAGTCACCACGAGCAACGAGACGGCCCTTGTAGGACGTGACTTGGCCATGCTGGTCGCGTTTGGTGCGGAAGACAAAGCGGGAGCCCAGGACCTTGGCGTCTGCTGGGACAAGGGACTCGTCAATCGGTGTGAACGCCGAAAAATCTCGCAAGAGTGAGTCAAACTCGTCGCGGGCCGCAAGACGCCATTCATCCGCTTGAGGAGTGGCCATGGCCGCTCGCCAGTGAGGTGGGTCGCGAGCGGGGGCAATCAGTTCCGCAGGGTCGGCGGGCGAGGTCTCAAAGAGGGCGGCAGCGCCAGAGGCAAGGTAGGCCACGGCAGAGGGTGAATGGAGTGCGTCATCCACGTCGTCGGGAAACTCCTGCGCCTGGCATAGCGAAGCAACATCGCGTGGGCGTGGCAGGAGATCGATTGGGTCCGGGGAGTCGGACGCGAGCGGGTGAGGGTGGCGCTGGCAACGCATGGGAGGCCACGGGGCGCGGGGAAGGACTGTGAGAGTTACAACTCTCTGTACTTCCTTCTCACATCATCTCCCTCTTTCTGTCTTGTCCTCTCTGTGATTTTTGGCCTGTCCTTCACCCTGCTCTATCATCACTGGGCTTGGTCTGTGCACTTGCATCAAGTGCACGGACCTAGTTACTCTCTGCCTGGCTCCCCTTGCCTCTTGGCTGGGTCCGTGCGCTTGGCACTGGGGCACGGACCTGGTTGCGCACTTGCCCCAGCCAACTGGTTCCGCGCTTCTCACTCTCCTGCTCAAGCAACTTCATTGGTCTGGTCTCCCTGGTCCGTCGATCAGAGACTCACCACCGCTTGAGCAGGTGAGCACTACACTTTCTAGTTCCTCTCTCCCTTCCATAGCCATGGTAACTTACTGTAGCACTTGAGCAGGTGTGTAATCCTAAGCAACTTCATTGGTCTGGTCTCCCTGGTCCGTCGATCAGAGACTCACCACCGCTTGAGCAGGTGTGTAATCCTAAGCAACTTCATTGGTCTGGTCTCCCTGGTCCGTCGATCAGAGACTCACCACCGCTTGAGCAGTTGTGCGGTTTCATAGGTTATAAGCCACAACAAGCTACCAGCGCGGTCACCTCCGTGCCCGCCCTCGTCGTCGTTTTTTTTTCGCGCTTCGCACGACTCAGCCTCGCCCTGCACCCTGCACGCCTGGCATGTCCGACGACGCCAAGTCCTTAACGCCTGGCATGTCCGACGACGCCAAGTCCTTAACGCCTGGCATGTCCGACGACGCCAAGTCCTTAACGCTCGCGGTCCCCCACCGCGCCCTCCCACACAGGTCGCAGCCTTCGCTGTTTCCGACCTTCTGCGCGACACCAACGGCTATCAAAACTGGGTCCTGACGCTATGCTCCCGTCTGCCCTCCGACGTTATCGACTACCTTCAGTCTGGCGTCCCTTCGTCGTCCTGGCCGCCATCTTACGTTTCATTATGGGATCACTACGCCCGCGCCTCGATCTGCGCCGCCGTCGACCCTCGGATGGTTCTTCCCGGCCTCTCGCAATACTTCGGCGACCCTCGCAGCGGTCACAAGATTTGGGTAGCTCTGCGCCGGCGCGGGAACCCTTCTTGTGATTTCGCGAAGTCGCTCCGGCGGCAGCCTTGCGGGCGCGGAAGGCGGCGGCCCAGGCGGTGTCGGGACAGTCCCGAAGCCAGTGCATCTTTCGGCAAGAGGGGTTGGGGCAAGGGCTATGGGGAACGCGTTGCTGAGAGGTGGTAGTGGCGGCAACGGGGGAGTCGAACGGACGAGCCTTGATCTCGCGGTAGATACGGTCGAGGATCTCGGTGGCAGGGGCAGTGTACGGGATGTGCCCTGAGAATTGACAAACGTAGTGCGCCAGGCGGAGAGGGAGGAGGGCATCCGGGCGAGCAAGTGTGACGCTAGTAGGGAGTCCGTCGTCACCTTTGAGTCGTCGAGGAGGCGGGAGTCGTTCTCGAATCGGTCACGAAACTGAAGGAACTCGTCGACGGTGTCGGGCATAGGGTCGGGACTGAAGAGTCGAGAGATGACAGGGAGAAGATCGACCGCCGAAACAGCGCCATATCGCATGCGCAGAGCTACCCAAATCTTGTGACCGCTGCGAGGGTCGCCGAAGTATTGCGAGAGGCCGGGAAGAACCATCCGAGGGTCGACGGCGGCGCAGATCGAGGCGCGGGCGTAGTGATCCCATAATGAAACGTAAGATGGCGGCCAGGACGACGAAGGGACGCCAGACTGAAGGTAGTCGATAACGTCGGAGGGCAGACGGGAGCATAGCGTCAGGACCCAGTCTTGATAGCCGTTGGTGTCGCGCAGAAGGTCGGAAACGACAATGGTGGCGAGTTCACTCTTCGGAATTTTGTCGATTTCTGTGTGGCCAAGGGTATACGTCGCGAGCTCACTATTCCGTACACCCCTCAACAAAACGGACGTGTTGAACGCACCAACCGCACCATCAAAGAGGGTATCCTTGCTTTACTCTACTCGGCAGGTGCTGACACGCGCCTCTGGGCTGAGGCCGCCACGTACTTCGTACACTGCAAGAACTTGATGCCGCACGCAGGCATTCGCGGTGATATCCCTGACACTCGTTGGTATGGCATTGCACCGGATGTATCCTCATTACGTGCCTTCGGTTGTCGTGCGTGGCACTACCTTCCCTCGGTTAAGCGCACCGCCCTCGATCCCAAGGCTGTGCCGCTCATGTTCGTAGGGCTCGACGACCACGCGAAGGCGTATCGCCTATTCGACCCGGCTACACGCAAAATCCTCCTCAGTCGCAACGTCGTCTTTCGTGAATCCGAGTTCCCTGCCTTGCAGAGCGTGGTCGACACCCACACTGGCACCACTCCACTTCCTGTGGCCGCCGACATTCACCCCGACCAGGTAGACCACTCTGAGCCATCGCTCGTTGCTTCCCTCACTCTCTTGCGCCTCGTGCCGAGCCCCCAGGACCCGCGCCCGCTGCCTTTGACCAAGGCCCGCGCCGTCCACTCCCCGCCCGCGTCCTCCCTGACCAGGACTCACGCGCGCGCCCTGCCTCTGACCAAGGCTCTCCTGCCTCCGACCAAGGCTCTCTTCCTGCCTCTGACCAAGGCTCCCTCATCAACCGTACGGGTGGCCTCCCTGACCAGGACTCCCCCGACACCCACGCCTCTGACCAGGGCAGCTCCGACTCGGCAATCTCCACGCCTTGTCCATCCCCTCGACCGGTGGTGCCACGTCCGTTGCCCGCGCCGTCCTCGCCGCTCGATCCGAGTCCCCCGACCCTATCGACCTCTTGCCACGCTCGGGCGATATCGCTTCCGTCTGTCTCGCACCTGAATTCCCCGACGACCTGGACGACGCCCTCCACTCGCCTCCACCTGTCGCCCACCTTGCCTCCGGTGTCGTCGCCTTGCTCAACACCGCGCCTACGGACTCGACGGAACTGATCGCGCCCGCCCGGGATCCCCCTCACTGGCGTGCTGCCATGGCAACCCCTCAAGCTGACGAGTGGCGTCTAGCTGCCCAGGCCGAATTCGACTCACTTTCTCGCGATTTCTCCGCTTTCACACCAATTGATGAGTCCCTCGTGCCTGCAGATGCTAGGATCCTCGGCTCTCGATTCGTCTTCCGTACGAAACGCGACCAGCACGGTCAGGTCAAGTCTTACAAAGGCCGACTTGTTGCCCGTGGCGACTCTCAGCGCTCGGGCATCGATTTTGACGAGACCTTCGCACCCGTCGCTAAGTTCACATCCATTCGCGCACTCCTCGCCCTCGCAGCCGTCCATGGTTACCACATTCATCAGGCCGACATTGACAAGGCCTACCTCCACGGTAAATTGGACAAGCCACTCTACATTCGCGTACCCGATGGAGTCTACATGCCGGGCAAGGTTCTCCAGCTGCACCGCTCTCTCTACGGCTTGCGCCAGGCTGGACGTATTTGGAACGACGAGATCGACTCTGCCTTGTCGGCTCTCGGCTACACCGCCACGGAGTCGGACCACTGCGTTTACGTTCGGGCGGCCGGTGATGAGCGTCACTATATTGCGCTCTACGTTGACGACTTGCTCATGATCAGCCCTTCTCTCCAGAGATCGAGCGTACCCTCCATGGTCTCGAGCAGCGTTACGGCGTCAAACGACTTGGTCAGGCAGAATACATCCTCGGCATCCAAATTCGGCGCTCCAACGACGGCTCCATCACTCTCAGTCAGGAGCAGTACCTCAAGGACGTTCTTGCTCGTTTCGGTATGTCCGATGCTCACTCTGTCGCCACACCCATGCAGCCCGATCTCCGCCTCGAAGTCGAACTCCAACCCACCCCATTCCCGGATCGAACTCGGTACCTGCAAGCGATCGGCTCTCTTATGTATGCTTCTACCGGTACACGTCCCGACCTCGCCTACACCGTCGGATATCTGGCTCGCTTCTCTCGTTCACCGTCTGCTGCTGCCTGGGGTGCGATCAAGCACACCTTCCGCTACGTTGCCGGCACCCTATCTCACGGCTTACGCTACACCCGTGGTGATCCGGCTCCCTTGGTCGGCTACTCGGACTGCAATTGGGTGCATGCCTCTTATCCTCCAGATCGACTATGGGCTACAACTTTACCTACGCAGGTGCCGCCGTCTCCTGGTCCTCCCGTCTACAGTCACGCGTCGCCGACTCCACTTGCGACGCCGAGTACCTCGCTCTGTCCCACGCCGGCAAGGAGGCCATTTTCCTACGTCAACTCTTTGGTGAGCTTGGTCTCCCTTCTTCACAGCCCGTCCTCATCTACGGCGACAATCAGGGTGCCAATGCTCTCACCAAAAATCCGGTCTTCCATGCTCGCACTCGACACATTCGGCTTTGCGAACACTTTGTCCGGGATATGGTCTCCATGGGCGACATCGTCGTCCAATACATTGCCACCAGCGAGATGACGGCGGATATCTTCACCAAGGCCTTGTCTCGTGACCTCTTTGCTCGGCACCGCGGCCGACTTGGTGTCTGTGCTCCCTGATGTTCGAAGTAGGGGGGTGTGAGAGTTACAACTCTCTGTACTTCCTTCTCACATCATCTCCCTCTTTCTGTCTTGTCCTCTCTGTGATTTTTGGCCTGTCCTTCACCCTGCTCTATCATCACTGGGCTTGGTCTGTGCACTTGCATCAAGTGCACGGACCTAGTCACTCTCTGCCTGGCTCCCCTTGCCTCTTGGCTGGGTCCGTGCGCTTGGCACTGGGGCACGGACCTGGTTGCGCACTTGCCCCAGCCAACTGGTTCCGCGCTTCTCACTCTCCTGCTCAAGCAACTTCATTGGTCTGGTCTCCCTGGTCCGTCGATCAGAAACTCACCACCGCTTGAGCAGGTGTGTAATCCCAAGCAACTTCATTGGTCTGGTCTCCCTGGTCCGTCGATCAGAGACTCACCACCGCTTGAGCAGTTGTGTGGTTCATACATGCGACGGTGACGAGGGCGGCTCAGGAGACAGTGACGAGGACGGCGCAGGCGACGGTGACGCGGGCGATTCGGCATCTGTGGAATTAAGTAAGGATCCGCCAGTGTACCCTGGGGCCACGTCAACGGCGCTCATGGAAGAATCATCAAGAGGGGATGAGACGTCCATGTGCGCCGACCTTACTAGTGGGGTCCATGATTCGACGGTGGTTTGAGGGTCGGCAAAGGGAGCGCTGGCGAAGTGCGTGTCATCGTCTGGCTCGGCGGAGTCGCCACGTAACCCGGGGAATTTGGTGTCGAGGAAGGTGGCATTTCTGCCAGGGTGACCTTCTTTGTTGTAGGGTCGTAGAAGCGGAAGGCTTTGGAAGCCAAGTCGTAGCCGGTGAACAGAACGCGAACCGCTTTCGGGTCGAGTTTAGAGCGAAGTTCGGGCGCGACCGTGAGCCAAGCCGCACAGCCGAACGGGTGAAGCGCGGAGGCTGTGGTGCGTCCGCCCTGCCAGACCGAGTTCGGTGTTGCCTTGTCGAGAGCCGAGTGTTGAACCAGGTTCTTGCAGTAAACGAAGTAAGCCGCAGCCTCCTCCCAGAATGTCTTGGGTAAATGGGCGTCCGCCAGAAGGGCAAGAATACCTTCAACAATGGAACGATTGACCCGCTCCGCCCGACCGTTTTGTTGAGGCGTGCGAGGGATAGAGTATTGTCGACGCGTACCTCGCACCTTGCAGAACTCCGTGAATGCTCTCGAGCAATACTCGCCACCATTGTCAGTTCGGAGGACCTTCAGTGTTGCACCTGTCTCGAGCTCGACCTCGGCAAGCCAAGTCTTGAACACACTGAAGACTTCGCTTTTATGTCCGATTGCGTAGGCCCACAGTTTGCGCGAGTAGTCGTCGAGGAACGTGACCAGGTATCGTTTGCCAGTCAAGGAACGCTCCGGGAGGGAAAGCACATCGCTGTGTACCAGGCCGAGTCTCTCGGATGAGTGCGAATCCGAATCGGGAAAGGAAGACGATGGCCCTTGGCACTAAGGCAAGCATTGCAGACAAACTTCTCTACCTCTTCGTCACTATATCCGGCCCGAGACCCTCCAGCAAACCAGCGGCAACCATCTTCTGTATGGACGACGGTGCGAGATGGCCGAGGCAGCGGTGGAGAGTCAGCAGGGGCACGGAAGACTGTGAACGAGAGAGGAGAGCAAGATGCTGACATTTGGAATGATCAGCGTCCAGCAAGTAGAGTCCCTCGTCGAGCCTCGTGCCTTCAGCGATGTTGTTGCCGTCTTTGGTGATGTCAATGCCGTGTTTCGTGAAGGCAACACGGACGTCGTCGGTGTCGCAAAGTCGAGAGACCGAGAGGAGATTGACGAACAGGCCGGGAGTGTGCAGCACGCCAGTGAGCGTGATCGGATGGCCCGAGGCGGCAACGAAGGCGATGTTTCCCATTCCGATGGCGTTGATGCCCCCTGCAATGCCTCCAATCTTTGTGGGAGCGATGTGGCGATAGGTCGTGAACAGCGACTTGTCCGAGACCATGTGCGAGGTGGCCCCCGAGTCAACGACGAAAGAGTTGGTGCGAAGCTGGCGGCGACGAGCGAGAAGACCGGTGGCGATACATCCGACATGGTGTTGCGAGTCAGCGATCGAGTTCGCCGTGTCGGCCTTTTTGCCGTTCCGAGAGCCTTTTTGCAGTCGAAAGACCAGTGATTCTGCTTGCAGGAGCGACAGGGTCCTGGCGGCGGGTGTTTTGCTCTCACAGGGCACTCCGCCACACGGTGCGAAGGGCTGCGACAGGCGAGACACTTGGGACGGGTAGGACGTGACGACGACGAGGCAAGAAGGGCGATTGGTGCTGGGGACGTTGGTGGACCGGAGTTGAACACGCATGCGGTCGGCGAGCGAATCGATGGCAGGAAGAGCTCGTTGAGTGCGCTGTTCATCGGTGAATGACGCCTTGAAACTCTCGAGGGATGGGTGAGCGATGGCGAGGAGGAGTGTGGCAAGAACATCGTTGATAGTGGTCTTCGTATCTGTGATTTCTTGCGCAATAGCTTTGAACTCCATGATCCAGCCGTCGAATTCGCCAACGGTGCCAGGCATGGGCCGGAAGCTCCACAGTCGGGAGAAGAGCTCGAGCGTGCGAGTGGCGTCGTCAGGAGCATACCGCGATTTCAGCGTCGAGTACATTTTGGGCGCTGTGAGGTCGGCGGTAGGGATTTGGTCGAGGACTGCGAGACTTCGGCCGAGTCGATCGAGTTCGCAAGAAGCTCGCGGGCCACGACATCGCGGGCGAGCGTTGTGAAGGGGTCCAGTCGACGGGCACGATGCCGTCGAGGACGTACGAGCGGATGTCGTCCGCTAGGCACAGGCGAAGTTGGCGTGTCCAATTTGCAAATGTCTTTGGCCCATCCAAGCGTGCGTGCTTGGGAAAGGCGGGCGGGTGGTACTAGACGACGTGGTGGTTGTGACAGTGCCGGACGCGGCAGCGGTGAGACCCGACAGCAGCGATGTAAGGGCGGCAAGCTGGTCGGCGGGAAATGTCGGGTGGACACCCGTCGCTAGGGGTGGCGACGTGTCGTCCATGCCAGCGGTAGCTCGTTGGGCTTATAACCTATAAGACGGTCACCACAACTGTCAGGAGAGGTTGAGAGTCGAACAGCAGTGATCTATTTCAGCATACCTATAAGACGATCACCACAACTGTCAGGAGAGGTTGAGAGTCGAACAGCAGTGATGAAAAGGAAGCTAAGAAACAAAAGAGGGGCCCGCGCTGGGATAGGCCCAGCCGCGGGTGAAATCGCTAGGGCGCTGAGGCAGCTGCGCGCGTCTAAGTCGCCACCTCAAGGGGGCGCCTAGCGGCGCGCGCCCGAGTCCGCTGGCGCCTGCTCGCTGAGGCAGTCCCGCGCGCCTAAGTCCCCACCGCAAGGGGGCGGGCTAGCGGGTGCGCGCGACGACCGAGGCGCCTCTGTCGAGCTGAGAGTGGACTCTTCACAAGCACAACCCTGTTGGTGGAATGGTCGAAGAACCGGAAAGCCTTGGAGGCGAGGTTGTAACCAGTAAAAATCACGCGCGCGACCTTGGGTCGAGCTTGTTGCGAAGGTCCGGCGCGACCGTGAGCCAGGCCGCGCAGCCAAACGGGTGAAGGGCGGTGGTCGTGGTGCGTTGGCCGTTCCAAACGAATTGTGGAGTCTGTTTGGCCAAAGCTGAGTGTGAGCACCTGTTTTTGCAATAAACGAAGTATGCAGCCGCTTCGTCCCAAAAAGTGGCCGGCAGGTGGGAGTCAGCAAGGAGGGCGAGGACGCCCTCGACGATGGAGAGGTTGACACGTTCGGCACGGCCGTTTTGCTGAGGCGTATATGGAATAGAGTATTGGCGACGAATGCCCTGGACTGGCAGAACTCCGTGAACGCGTTGGATTGGTATTCGCCGCCGTTGTCGGTGCGGAGGATTCGTAGACGTGCGTCCGTTTCTAACTCCACTTCGGCGAGCCAAGTCTGGAAGGTCGGGAAGACGTCGCTTTTGTGATCGATTGCGTATGCCCAAAGTTTGCGAGAGTGGTCGTCAAGGAAGGTGACAAGATAGCGTTTCCCGGTCAAGGACGGAGTGGGAAACGACAGGACATCGCTGTGCACGAGACCAAGTCTCTCGGGGGAATGTGACTCCGAGTCGGGAAAAGGAAGACGATGGCCTTTGGAACCAAGGCAAGCATTGCAAACAAACTCTTCTACGTCTTTGTCACTGTACCGGCCCCAAACCCGTCCAGCAAACCCGCAGCGATCATCTTCTGTATAGAGGATGGAGCAAGGTGGCCGAGGCAGCGGTGGAGGGTAAGTAGGGGCACGGTAGACTCAGAGCGTGAGAGAAAGGCAAGCTGCTGACATTTGGTGTGGTCCGCGTCCAGGAGGTAGAGACCGTCGTTAACCGGTGTACCGTGAGCGATGGCCTGGCCGTCCTTGGTGATGTCGATGCTGTCGCTGGTGAAGGCAAGCCGAACGCGGTCGGTGTCACAAAGGCGAGAGACGGAGAGAAGGTTGACGTGAAGGCCCGGCGCGTGCAGAACGCCGCGCAACATGATCGGGTGTCCGGTGTTGGCAACAAGCGTACATCCCCCATGCCAATGGCCGTGACACCGCCGGCAATGCCGCCAATCTTGGTGTGTGCCGTTGGACGATAAGTCGTGAACAGGGAGCGGTCGGCGACCATGTGAGTCGTGGCGCCCGAGTCGACGACGAAGGCGTCGGTCGGGAGATGGCGGCGAGCGAGCAGGCAGGAGGCGAAATAGCCGACATTCGGTTGTTGAGCCGCCGATGAGGGTGTGTTGTCCTGGTTGTTGTCGCCGGTTCGGTTTTGGTCGCCTCGCGGTTTGCAGTCGAGGGCCCAGTGACCCTTCTTGTGGCAGCGACGGCAGGGGCCGGTGGGGGGTGTTGAGCGCGTGAGGTGCAGTCACGAAGGCGGTGACCGGGGGCGCGGCAGGCGGGGCATGGGGAGGCGGTAGCGAGCATGGCCGAGTGCGAGGTGGAGAGCCCCGCCGAACGAAGTTGGACGCGAATGCGGTCGGTCAGCATCGTCAGCTCGGGAAGGTCGCGTTGGTTGCGTTGCTCGTCCGTGAACGTGAGTCGGAAGCTGTCGAGGCACGACGGGACCATGGCAAGCACGTGAGTGGCGAGTACGTCGTTGAGCGAAGTTTTGGCGTCGCGAATTTCTTGTACGATGGACATGTACTCGCGCAGCCAGGTGTCATATGCCTCGACGGAGGCAGGCATCTTCCTGAAATCCCAAAGGCGGGCGAACAACTCGAGGGTGCGGGTAGCATCGTCCGGTGCAAAACGAGCCTTGAGAGCGGTGAAGATGCGTGGCGCCGACAGGTTGTCGCTTGGGATGGCGTCGAGGGTTGCCGAGACGTCGGCGGAGTCGATGGAGCCGACGATAATTTCCCGCGCGGCGTCGTCACGAGCGGCCAGCTGGTCGGCCGTCCACGTCGGGGGAACGACTCCATCAAAGACGTAACCACGAATCTGATTTGGAAGCGTGAGCCGGAGCTGGCGTAACCAGTTCGTGAACGACTTGGAGCCGTCTAGGCAAGCGTGCTTGGAAAGGCGACTTTTGATGCGGTGGTGGTGGCGGCGGCGGCGGCGGCAGTGGGCTGCGAGGCAGCGGCGGCAGAGGCGGGGGCGGCAGGGGGCTGCGAGGCGGTGGCGGCAGGGGCTGCGAGGCCTGCAGGGCGGCGAGCTGGGCCTGCAGGGTAGCGAGTTGATCGGTGATCGAAGACGCAAGAGGGTATGAGACGATCACCACTACTGTCAGGAGAGGTTGATTGTTGAACAGAAGTGGTGAGAGGGAAGCTAAGAAACAGAAAGGGGACCCGCGCTGAGATAGGCCCAGTCGCGGGTGAAGTTGCTAGCGCGCTAAGGCAGTCGTGCGCGCCTAAGTCCCCACCGCAAGGGGGCGGCCTAGTGGGCACGCGCACGGATCCACCCGGCGCTGGCGCGCTGAGTCAGTCGCGCGCGTCTAAGTCCCCAGCGCAGGGGGCGGGCTAGCGGGTGCGCGCAACGACCGAGGCGCCTCTGCCGAGCTGAGAGTGGACTTGTCACACCCCCCCCCACGCGAATGCGAGGCAGACCCAAGCCGTGGATGTCGAGTGCGCAAGCCGAGAGCATAGCAATGCATGGAAAAAATCTTCGGGCCAAGTGCCTTGGTAAAGATGTCGGCCACCATGTTGCTTGTCCCCACGTGCGAAAGAGAAATCTCACCCCGATTCACCATGTCCCGAACGAAGTGCTCACGCAGACGGATATGTCGAGTCCCGGATGCGCGGACAGGGTCTCGTGCGACGGCGGCAGCAGCTTCGTTGTCAGTGTAGATGTGAGTGGGGATACCGGACTGGACATGGAGCTCCTCAAGCAGCTGACTGAGGTAGATCCCTTCCTTGCCAGCATGCGAGAGAGCGAGGTATTCCGCGTCGGTGGTAGAGTCGGCGACCCGCGATTGACGCTTGGAGGACCAGGACACTATGAACCACACAACTGCTCAAGCGGTGGTGAGTCTCTGATCGACGGACCAGGGAGACCAGACCAATGAAGTTGCTTGGGATTACACACCTGCTCAAGCGGTGGTGAGTCTCTGATCGACGGACCAGGGAGACCAGACCAATGAAGTTGCTTGAGCAGGAGAGTGAGAAGCGCGGAACCAGTTGGCTGGGGCAAGTGCGCAACCAGGTCCGTGCCCCAGTGCCAAGCGCACGGACCCAGCCAAGAGGCAAGGGGAGCCAGGCAGAGAGTGACTAGGTCCGTGCACTTGATGCAAGTGCACAGACCAAGCCCAGTGATGATAGAGCAGGGTGAAGGACAGGCCAAAAATCACAGAGAGGACAAGACAGAAAGAGGGAGATGATGTGAGAAGGAAGTACAGAGAGTTGTAACTCTCACAGACACAGCGGAGCCGGCAATGTAGAAGACAAAACCCATGGTGGAGACCGATGTGTCGACGCAGGCACCCCAGTTGGCATCGGAGTAACCTACCACGCCCTTGATGTCCGTCTTACCACAAGTGTAGAGAAGCTCGTCGCGATAAGTGGCTCGGAGGTAGCGTAGGACGTGCTTGACGGCAATCCAATGGCGCTGACCCGGGTTGTTGGCGAAGCGGGCCAGGTAAGATACGGCGAAGGCGATGTCGGGGCGAGTGCCAAGCGAGATGTAGAGGAGCGAGCCGATTGCCTGTAGATACCACGACCTGATCTGTTCCGTGCCTTGGCCCGGAATGGCGGTGAGCGAAAGACCGGGGTCATCGGGATGGTAGCGCCGCGAGTCGTAGTGTCGAAGTGGAACCGAGCGAGCACGTCCATGATGTACCGTTCCTGGCATAGGGCGATAGAGCCGTCGTTGAGACGCCTGATCTGGATGCCGAGGATGTACTCGGCCGGTCCAAGGCGTTTGACACCGTAACGTTGTTCCAGGCCCGAGATGACGCGTTCGATTTCGGCCAGGTCCGGGCTGATCATCAGAAGGTCGTCGACGTACAGTGCGATGTAGTGTGGGCTTTGACGATTGTCGAGCCGAGAGTAGACGCAGTGATCGGTGCCCGTCGCCGTGTACCCGAGAGCACGAAGCGAAGCATCGATGTGTCGGTTCCAGATGCGGCCGGCCTGTTTGAGCCTGTAGATGGAACAGCGCAGTCGAAGCACCTTGTCGCTGGGAAGGTCGAAGCCGCGTGGTGCCGTCATCCAGATGTCGTGATCGAGGTCGCCGTGAAGATAGGCTTTGTCGATGTCCGCTTGGTGTACATGCAGGTCGTTGGCAGCCGCGAGCGCGAGGAGTGAGCGTATCGAAGAGAAGCGGGCGACGGGTGCGAACGTCTCGTTGAAGTCAATGCCGTCCCGTTGCCGATTGCCCTGCGCTACCAACCGTGCCTTGTGGCCAGTGATTTCGCCGAGTGCGTTCCGTTTCGTTTTCCAGACGAACTTGGACTTGACGATGGTTGCGCCCGTGGGTACCGTAGAGCGGTCCTTGATGGTGAAAACCTTGAAGTCGTCGCGCATGGAATTGAACTCGTCATCGGCGGCCTTGGCCCACACTTCACGTTTGTCGCTCGACATTGCCTCGCGCCAGGTCTGTGGGTCGCTTGTGATGGACTTGACTGGCTGGATGGCCTCAGCGTCAGAGGTGTCGTCGTCGGTCGCGATGAAAGCGCGGTGGTGTCGGGTGAGGAAATCGATTTCGTCCGGCGATTTGTCACGAGAGTGGCGCCCAATGAGGTCGAGTTCCTCGGGCGACTCCTCAGCCAATGCGGGCTCGCGGAACGTGCTGAAGTCGGGGCGGTGCACGTCCGGTGGGTCAAGGCGAACCTGGGGCTGTGAGCTGATGAGGTCGAGAGGATCGGCGGAATATTCAGAGTCGGTTGGCAAGGCCGAAGGTGACGACGATGCGGCCAACGACGGTGAGGGCGCGGACGATGGTGCAGCCGACGGGGACGAGGCCGGCTCAGGAGACAGTGACGAGGACGGCGCAGGCGACGGTGACGCGGGTGATTCGGCATCTGTGGAATTAAGTAAGGATCCGCCAGTGTACCCTGGGGCCACGTCAACGGCGCTCATGGAAGAATCATCAAGAGGGGATGAGACGTCCATGTGCGCCGACCTTACTAGTTATGAACAGCACAACTGCTCAAGCGGTGGTGAGTCTCTGATCGACGGACCAGGGAGACCAGACCAATGAAGTTGCTTGGATTACACACCTGCTCAAGTGCTACAGTAAGTTACCATGGCTATGGAAGGAGAGAGGAACTAGAAAGTGTAGTGCTCACCTGCTCAAGCGGTGGTGAGTCTCTGATCGACGGACCAGGGAGACCAGACCAATGAAGTTGCTTGAGCAGGAGAGTGAGAAGCGCGGAACCAGTTGGCTGGGGCAAGTGCGCAACCAGGTCCGTGCCCCAGTGCCAAGCGCACGGACCCAGCCAAGAGGCAAGGGGAGCCAGGCAGAGAGTAACTAGGTCCGTGCACTTGATGCAAGTGCACAGACCAAGCCCAGTGATGATAGAGCAGGGTGAAGGACAGGCCAAAAATCACAGAGAGGACAAGACAGAAAGAGGGAGATGATGTGAGAAGGAAGTACAGAGAGTTGTAACTCTCACACCCCCCTACTTCGAACATCAGGGAGCACAGACACCAAGTCGGCCGCGGTGCCGAGCAAAGAGTCACGAGACAAGGCCTTGGTGAAGATATCCGCCGTCATCTCGCTGGTGGCAATGTATTGGACGACGATGTCGCCCATGGAGACCATATCCCGGACAAAGTGTTCGCGAAGCCGAATGTGTCGAGTGCGAGCATGGAAGACCGGGTTTTTGGTGAGAGCATTGGCACCCTGATTGTCGCCGTAGATGAGGACGGGCTGTGAAGAAGGGAGACCAAGCTCACCAAAGAGTTGACGTAGGAAAATGGCCTCCTTGCCGGCGTGGGACAGAGCGAGGTACTCGGCGTCGCAAGTGGAGTCGGCGACGCGTGACTGTAGACGAGAGGACCAGGAGACGGCGGCACCTGCGTAGGTAAAGTTGTAGCCCATAGTCGATCTGGAGGATAAGAGGCATGCACCCCAATTGCAGTCCGAGTAGCCGACCAAGGGAGCCGGATCACCACGGGTGTAGCGTAAGCCGTGAGATAGGGTGCCGGCAACGTAGCGGAAGGCGTGCTTGATCGCACCCCAGGCAGCAGCAGACGGTGAACGAGAGAAGCGAGCCAGATATCCGACGGTGTAGGCGAGGTCGGGACGTGTACCGGTAGAAGCATACATAAGAGAGCCGATCGCTTGCAGGTACCGAGTTCGATCCGGGAATGGGGTGGGTTGGAGTTCGACTTCGAGGCGGAGATCGGGCTGCATGGGTGTGGCGACAGAGTGAGCATCGGACATACCGAAGCGAGCAAGAACGTCCTTGAGGTACTGCTCCTGACTGAGAGTGATGGAGCCGTCGTTGGAGCGCCGAATTTGGATGCCGAGGATGTATTCTGCCTGACCAAGTCGTTTGACGCCGTAACGCTGCTCGAGACCATGGAGGGTACGCTCGATCTCTGGGAGAGAAGGGCTGATCATGAGCAAGTCGTCAACGTAGAGCGCAATATAGTGACGCTCATCACCGGCCGCCCGAACGTAAACGCAGTGGTCCGACTCCGTGGCGGTGTAGCCGAGAGCCGACAAGGCAGAGTCGATCTCGTCGTTCCAAATACGTCCAGCCTGGCGCAAGCCGTAGAGAGAGCGGTGCAGCTGGAGAACCTTGCCCGGCATGTAGACTCCATCGGGTACGCGAATGTAGAGTGGCTTGTCCAATTTACCGTGGAGGTAGGCCTTGTCAATGTCGGCCTGATGAATGTGGTAACCATGGACGGCTGCGAGGGCGAGGAGTGCGCGAATGGATGTGAACTTAGCGACGGGTGCGAAGGTCTCGTCAAAATCGATGCCCGAGCGCTGAGAGTCGCCACGGGCAACAAGTCGGCCTTTGTAAGACTTGACCTGACCGTGCTGGTCGCGTTTCGTACGGAAGACGAATCGAGAGCCGAGGATCCTAGCATCTGCAGGCACGAGGGACTCATCAATTGGTGTGAAAGCGGAGAAATCGCGAGAAAGTGAGTCGAATTCGGCCTGGGCAGCTAGACGCCACTCGTCAGCTTGAGGGGTTGCCATGGCAGCACGCCAGTGAGGGGATCCCGGGCGGGCGCGATCAGTTCCGTCGAGTCCGTAGGCGCGGTGTTGAGCAAGGCGACGACACCGGAGGCAAGGTGGGCGACAGGTGGAGGCGAGTGGAGGGCGTCGTCCAGGTCGTCGGGGAATTCAGGTGCGAGACAGACGGAAGCGATATCGCCCGAGCGTGGCAAGAGGTCGATAGGGTCGGGGGACTCGGATCGAGCGGGCGAGGACGGCGCGGGCAACGGACGTGGCACCACCGGTCGAGGGGATGGACAAGGCGTGGAGATTGCCAAGTCGGAGCTGCCCTGGTCAGAGGCGTGGGTGTCGGGGAGTCCTGGTCAGGGAGGCCACCCGTACGGTTGATGAGGGAGCCTTGGTCAGAGGCAGGAAGAGAGCCTTGGTCGGAGGCAGGAGAGCCTTGGTCAGAGGCAGGGCGCGCGCGTGAGTCCTGGTCAGGGAGGACGCGGGCGGGGAGTGGACGGCGCGGGCCTTGGTCAAAGGCAGCGGGCGCGGGTCCTGGGGGCTCGGCACGAGGCGCAAGAGAGTGAGGGGAAGCAACGAGCGACGGCTCAGAGTGGTCTACCTGGTCGGGGTGAATGTCGGCGGCCACAGGAAGTGGGTGGTGCCAGTGTGGGTGTCGACCACGCTCTGCAAGGCAGGGAACTCGGATTCACGAAAGACGACGTTGCGACTGAGGAGGATTTTGCGTGTAGCCGGGTCGAATAGGCGATACGCCTTCGCGTGGTCGTCGAGCCCTACGAACATGAGCGGCACAGCCTTGGGATCGAGGGCGGTGCGCTTAACCGAGGGAAGGTAGTGCCACGCACGACAACCGAAGGCACGTAATGAGGATACATCCGGTGCAATGCCATACCAACGAGTGTCAGGGATATCACCGCAATGCCTGCATGCGACATCAAGTTCTTGCAGTGTACAAAGTACGTGGCGGCCTCAGCCCAGAGGCGCGTGTCAGCACCGCCGAGTAGAGTAAAGCAAGGATACCCTCTTTGATGGTGCGGTTGGTGCGTTCAACACGTCCGTTTTGTTGAGGGGTGTACGGAATAGTGAGCTCGCGACGTATACCCTTGGCCACACAGAAATCGACAAAGTTCCGAAGAGTGAACTCGCCACCATTGTCGGAGCGAATAGTCTTTACCCGGTCACCCGTGACGTTCTCTACCTCAAGAATCCAGGCGCGGAGACGGTGAAAGACGTCACTTTTGTGAGTGAGGAGGATGCACCAATGTTTGCGGGTGTAGTCGTCGACAATCACAAGCATGTAGCGATGACCGCCGAAGCTGGCCCGAGGCATTTGGGCGACGTCGACGTGGACGAGGTCCAGGCGACCGGATGCAATGGACTTGGAACGAGCAAAAGGGAGGGCATGCGCTTTGGAAGCGAGACAAGCATTGCAATTGAAAGACCTAACCTCTTCCTCTGAATATACCCAATCCACCCCAGTGACCAAACCTTTCTGCACGACGCTCTTGAGTTGCGCGACGGGTAAATGCGCGAAGCGACGGTGCATAGTCAGTAAGGAAACTCTGTGAGGGGTGGCTAGGAGGGCATTTGGCATACAGGGTGAGGGTGCGACGGTTAACGCGTATAGGTCATTTGCGATTGCTTGTGCCGTGGCGACGACGGTGCCTGAGGAGTTGCGGATCGTGGCGTGGCCGGAACCGAAGGAGGTGGTGAAACCGAGTCGATCCAGACGGCGGACCGATAATAAGTTGCACGGGAGCGAAGGTACCAAGAGGACGTCGGTCGCTACAACGGGGCCAGCTGACGTCGAGAGGCAGACGGAGCCACAACCGGTGGACGGAAGAGAACCGGCAACTCCAGCAACGTGCGGGCCGGCGAACGGCCGGAGGGTGGAGAAGAGCTGGCTGTCGTTGGCCATGTGGCGATTAGCGCCGGAGTCGAGGAGCCAAGCCGACTTAGGAAAGGAAGACGGGGTGGCGAGGAGGCACGCTGTGAAGGTGGCGGGTTCTGACTTCTCGTCGACGGCAGGGGAGGTGACGGCAGGAGAGGCGACGGCGCGGGAACCCTTCTTGTGATTTCGCGAAGTCGCTCCGGCGGCAGCCTTGCGGGCGCGGAAGGCGGCGGCCCAGGCGGTGTCGGGACAGTCCCGAAGCCAGTGCATCTTTCGGCAAGAGGGGTTGGGGCAAGGGCTATGGGGAACGCGTTGCTGAGAGGTGGTAGTGGCGGCAACGGGGAGTCGACCGGACGAGCCTTGATCTCGCGGTAGATACGGTCGAGGATCTCGGCGGCAGGGGGCAGTGTACGGGATGTGCCCTGAGAATTGACAAACGTAGTGCGCCAGGCGGAGAGGGAGGAGGGCATCCGGGCGAGCAAGTGTGACGCTAGTAGGGAGTCCGTCGTCACCTTTGAGTCGTCGAGGAGGCGGGAGTCGTTCTCGAATCGGTCGCGAAACTGAAGGAACTCGTCGACGGTGTCGGGCATAGGGTCGGGACTGAAGAGTCGAGAGATGACAGGGAGAAGATCGACCGCCGAAACAGCGCCATATCGCATGCGCAGAGCTACCCAAATCTTGTGACCGCTGCGAGGGTCGCCGAAGTATTGCGAGAGGCCGGGAAGAACCATCCGAGGGTCAACGGCGGCGCAGATCGAGGCGCGGGCGTAGTGATCCCATAATGAAACGTAAGATGGCGGCCAGGACGACGAAGGGACGCCAGACTGAAGGTAGTCGATAACGTCGGAGGGTAGACGGGAGCATAGCGTCAGGACCCAGTCTTGATAGCCGTTGGTGTCGCGCAGAAGGTCGGAAACAGCGAAGACTGCGACCTGTGTGGGAGGGCGCGGTGGGGGACCGCGAGCGTTAAGGACTTGGCGTCGTCGGACATGCCAGGCGTTAAGGACTTGGCGTCGTCGGACATGCCAGGCGTTAAGGACTTGGCGTCGTCGGACATGCCAGGCGTGCAGGGTGCAGGGCGAGGCTGAGTCGTGCGAAGCGCGAAAAAAAAAAAACGACGACGAGGGCGGGCACGGAGGTGACCGCGCTGGTAGCTTGTTGTGGCTTATAACCTATGAACAGCACAACTGCTCAAGCGGTGGTGAGTCTCTGATCGACGGACCAGGGAGACCAGACCAATGAAGTTGCTTGGGATTACACACCTGCTCAAGCGGTGGTGAGTCTCTGATCGACGGACCAGGGAGACCAGACCAATGAAGTTGCTTGGGATTACACACCTGCTCAAGTGCTACAGTAAGTTACCATGGCTATGGAAGGGAGAGAGGAACTAGAAAGTGTAGTGCTCACCTGCTCAAGCGGTGGTGAGTCTCTGATCGACGGACCAGGGAGACCAGACCAATGAAGTTGCTTGAGCAGGAGAGTGAGAAGCGCGGAACCAGTTGGCTGGGGCAAGTGCGCAACCAGGTCCGTGCCCCAGTGCCAAGCGCACGGACCCAGCCAAGAGGCAAGGGGAGCCAGGCAGAGAGTAACTAGGTCCGTGCACTTGATGCAAGTGCACAGACCAAGCCCAGTGATGATAGAGCAGGGTGAAGGACAGGCCAAAAATCACAGAGAGGACAAGACAGAAAGAGGGAGATGATGTGAGAAGGAAGTACAGAGAGTTGTAACTCTCACACTAGTGGGGTCCATGATTCGACGGTGGTTTGAGGTCGGCAAAGGGAGCGCTGGCGAAGTGCGTGTCATCGTCTGACTTGGCGGAGTCGCCACGTAACCCGGGGAATTCGGTGTCGAGGAAGGTGGCATTTCTGCCCAGGGTGACCTTCTTTGTTGTAGGGTCGTAGAAGCGGAAGGCTTTGGAAGCCAAGTCGTAGCCGGTGAACAGAACGCGAACCGCTTTCGGGTCGAGTTTAGAGCGAAGTTCGGGCGCGACCGTGAGCCAAGCCGCACAGCCGAACGGGTGAAGCGCGGAGGCTGTGGTGCGTCCGCCCTGCCAGACCGAGTTCGGTGTTGCCTTGTCGAGAGCCGAGTGTTGAACCAGGTTCTTGCAGTAAACGAAGTAAGCCGCAGCCTCCTCCAGAATGTCTTGGGTAGATGGGCGTCCGCCAGAAGGGCAAGAATACCTTCAACAATGGACCGATTGACCCGCTCCGCCCGACCGTTTTGTTGAGGCGTGCGAGGGATAGAGTATTGTCGACGCGTACCTCGCACCTTGCAGAACTCCGTGAATGCTCTCGAGCAATACTCGCCACCATTGTCAGTTCGGAGGACCTTCAGTATTGCACCTGTCTCAAGCTCGACCTCGGCAAGCCAAGTCTTGAACACGCTGAAGACTTCGCTTTTATGTCCGATTGCGTAGGCCCATAGTTTGCGCGAGTAGTCGTCGAGGAACGTGACCAGGTATCGTTTGCCGGTCAAGGAACGCTCCGGGAGGGAAAGTACATCACTGTGTACGAGGCCGAGTCTCTCGGAGGAGTGCGAATCCGAATCGGGAAAAGGAAGACGATGGCCCTTGGCGCTGAGGCAAGCATTGCAGACAAACTTCTCTACCTCTTCGTCACTATATCCGGCCCCGAGACCCTCCAGCAAACCAGCGGCAACCATCTTCTGTATGGACGACGGTGCGAGATGGCCGAGGCAGCCGTGGAGAGTCAGCAGGGGCACGGAAGACTGTGAACGAGAGAGGAGAGCAAGGTGCTGACATTTGGAATGATCAGCGTCGAGCAAGTAGAGTCCCTCGTCGAGCCTCGTGCCTTCAGCGATGTTGTTGCTATTAGGAGCAATATACCACTGCACCAAAAGGAGAGGCACCTCTTCTTCAGGGAGCGCATATTGTCCTAGAAGTGAGATGGAGGGAGGTTCAACAGTTGCCGTCTTTGTCAATATCAATGCCGTGTTTCGTGAAGGCAACACGGACGTCGTCGGTGTCGCAAAGTCGAGAGACCGAGAGGAGATTGACGAACAGGCCGGGAGTATGCAGCACGCCAGTGAGCGTGATCGGATGGCCCGAGGCGGCAACGAAGGCGATGTTGCCCGTTCCGATGGCGTTGATGCCCCCTGCAATGCCTCCGATCTTTGTGGGAGCGATGTGGCGATAGGTCGTGAACAGCGACTTGTCCGAGACCATGTGCGAGGTGGCCCCGAGTCAACGACGAAAGAGTTGGTGCGAAGCTGGCGGCGATGAGCGAGAAGACCGGTGGCAATACATCCGACATGGTGTTGCGGGTCGGCGGTCGAGTTCGCCGTGTCGGCCTTTTTGCTGTTCTCGAGAGCCTTTTTGCAGTCAAAAGACCAGTGATTCTGCCTGCAGGAGCGACAGGGTCCTGGCGGCGGGTGTTTGGCTCTCACAGGGCACTCCGCCACACGGTGCGAAGGGCTGCGACAGGCGAGACACTTGGGACGGGTAGGACGTGACGACGACGAGGCAAGAAGGGCCGATTGGGTGCTGGAGACGTTGGTGGACCGGAGTTGAACACGCATGCGGTCGGCGAGCGAATCGATGGCAGGGAGAGATCGTTGGGTGCGCTGTTCGTCGGTAAACGACGCCTTGAAGCTCTCGAGGGACGGGTGTGCAATGGCGAGGAGGAGTGTGGCGAGAACATCATTGATAGTCGTCTTCGTATCGATGATTTCTTGCGCAATGGCTTTGAACTCCATGATCCAACCGTCGAATTCGCCAACGGTGCCAGGCATGGGCCGGAAGCTCCACAGTCGGGAGAAGAGCTCGAGTGTGCGAGTGGCGTCGTCAGGAGCATACCGCGATTTCAGCGTCGAGTACATTTTGGGCGCTGTGAGGTCGGCGGTAGGGATTTGGTCGAGGACTGCCGAGACGTCGGCTGAGTCGATCGAGTTCGCTAGGAGCTCACGTGCCACGACATCGCGGGCAGAGCGGTGCGAAGGTGTCCAGTCGGCGGGCACAATCCCGTCGAGGACGTATGAGCGAATGTCGTCCGCGAGGCAGAGGCGAAGCTGGCGTGTCCAGCTCGCAAACGTCTTGGGCCCATCCAAGCGTGCGTGCTTGGGAAAGGCGGGGCGAGAGGTGCCGGACGACGTGGCGGATGTGGAAGTGGTGAGACCCGACAGCAGCGACGTAAGTGCGACGAGCTGTTCAGCGGGGATTGTTGGGTGGGCACCCGTCGTTAGGGGCGACGACGTGTCCATGCCAGCGGTAGGTCGATGGGCGAATAACCTATGAGACGATCACCACTACTGTCAGGAGAGGTTGAATGTTGAACAGAAGTGGTTTATTTCAGCATACCTATGAGACGATCACCACTACTGTCAGGAGAGGTTGAATGTTGAACAGAAGTGGTGAGAGGGAAGCTAAGAAACAGAAAGGGGACCCGCGCTGAGATAGGCCCAGTCGCGGGTGAAGTCGCTAGCGCGCTAAGGCAGGCGCGCGGCGCTAAGGCAGTCGCGCGCGCCTAAGTCCCCACCGCAAGGGGCGGCCTAGTGGGCACCCGCACGGATCCACCCGGCGCTGGCGCGCTGAGTCAGTCGCGCGCGTCTAAGTCCCAGCGCAGGGGGGCGGGCTAGCGGTGCGCGCAACGACCGAGGCGCCTCTGCCGAGCTGAGAGTGGACTTGTCACACACCCTGGGCAGAAATGCCACCTTCCTCGACACCGAATTCCCCGGGTTACGTGGCGACTCCGCCGAGCCAGACGATGACACGCACTTCGCCAGCGCTCCCTTTGCCGACCCTCAAACCACCGTCGAATCATGGACCCCACTAGTAAGGTCGGCGCACATGGACGTCTCATCCCCTCTTGATGATTCTTCCATGAGCGCCGTTGACGTGGCCCCAGGGTACACTGGCGGATCCTTACTTAATTCCACAGATGCCAAATCGCCCGCGTCACCGTCGCCTGCGCCGTCCTCGTCACTGTCTCCTGAGCCGGCCTCGTCCCCTTCGGCTGCACCATCGTCCGCGCCCTCACCGTCGTTGGCTGCATCGTCGTCACCTTCGGCCTTACCCACTGAATCTGAGTACTCCGCCGATCCTCTTGACCTCATCGGATCACAGCCCCAGGCTCCCCTCGACCCAATGGACACCCCACTCCCAGACTTCAGCACGTACCGCGAGCCCGCATCGGCTGAGGAGTCGCCCGACGAACTCGACCTCATTGGACGCCACTCTCGCGACGAGTCCCCGACGAAATCGATTTCTTCACTCGCCATCACCGCGCGTTCATTGCGACTGACGACGACACCTCTGACACCGAGGCCATCAAACCCGTCAAATCCATTACGAGCGACCCACAGACCTGGCGAGAAGCGATGTCGGGCGACAAACGCGAGGTATGGGCTAAGGCCGCTGCCAATGAGTTCAATTCCATGCGCGACGACTTCAAGGTCTTCACCATTGATGACCGTTCTACAGTACCTGCGGGCGCGACCATCGTATCGTCCAAATTCGTCTGGAAAACAAAACGGAACGCACTCGGCGAGATCACTGGACACAAGGCACGGCTGGTCGCGCAAGGCAATCGCCAACGTGACGGCATCGACTTCACTGAAACCTTCGCACCGGTCGCACGCTTCTCTTCGATACGCTCCCTCCTTGCGCTGGCGGCCGCCAATGGCCTCCATGTACACCAAGCGGACATCGACAAAGCCTACCTTCACGGCGACCTCGACCACGACATCTGGATGACGGCACGGCGAGGATTCGATCTTCCTGGCGATAAGGTGCTCCGACTGCGACGCTCCATCTACGGGCTCAAACAAGCTGGCAGAATCTGGAATCGACACATCGACGCTTCGCTTTGCGACCTCGGTTACACGGCGACAGGCACCGATCACTGCGTCTACTCTCGGCTCGACGATCGACAACGCCCACACTACATCGCGCTGTACGTTGACGATCTTCTGATGATCAGCCCGGACCTCGCCGAAATCGAACGTGTCATCTCGGGCCTTGAACAACGCTACGGTGTCAAGCGACTCGGCCCGGCGGAGTACATCCTCGGCATCCAGATCAGGCGTCTCAACGACGGCTCTATCGCCCTATGCCAGGAACGGTACATCATGGACGTGCTCGCTCGGTTCCACTTCGACACTACGACTCGCGGCGCTACCATCCCGATGACCCCCGGTCTTTCGCTCACCGCCATTCCGGGCCAAGGCACGGAACAGATCAGGTCGTGGTATCTACAGGCAATCGGCTCGCTCCTCTACATCTCGCTTGGCACTCGCCCCGACATCGCCTTCGCCGTATCTTACCTGGCCCGCTTCGCCAACAACCCGGGTCAGCGCCATTGGATTGCCGTCAAGCACGTCCTACGCTACCTCCGAGCCACTTATCGCGACGAGCTTCTCTACACTTGTGGTAAGACGGACATCAAGGGCGTGGTAGGTTACTCCGATGCCAACTGGGGTGCCTGCGTCGACACATCGGTCTCCACCATGGGTTTCGCCTTCTACATTGCCGGCTCCGCTGTGTCCTGGTCCTCCAAGCGTCAATCGCGGGTCGCCGACTCTACCACCGACGCGGAATACCTCGCTCTCTCGCATGCTGGTAAGGAAGGGATCTACCTCAGTCAGCTGCTTGAGGAGCTCCATGTCCAGTCCGGTATCCCCACTCACATCTACACTGACAACGAAGCTGCTGCCGCCGTCGCACGAGACCCTGTCCGCGCATCCGGGACTCGACATATCCGTCTGCGTGAGCACTTCGTTCGGGACATGGTGAATCGGGGTGAGATTTCTCTTTCGCACGTGGGACGAGCAACATGGTGGCCGACATCTTTACCAAGGCACTTGGCCCGAAGATTTTTTCCATGCATTGCTATGCTCTCGGCTTGCGTACTCGACATCCACGGCTTGGGTCTGCCTCGCATTCGCGTGGGGGGGGTGTGACAAGTCCACTCTCAGCTCGGCAGAGGCGCCTCGGTCGTTGCGCGCACCCGCTAGCCCGCCCCCTGCGCTGGGACTTAGACGCGCGCGACTGACTCAGCGCGCCAGCGCCGGTGGATCCTGTTGAACCTCCCTCCATCTCACTTCTAGGACAATATGCGCTCCCTGAAGTAGAGGTGCCTCTCCTTTTGGTGCAGTGGTATATTGCTCCTATTAGGTTATCAGCCCACGAGCTACCAGCCCGCCACTCGCGTTTTTTTCCTCGAGCCTCAGCCACTCGAGCCGCACACGTCCATCACACATCGCACGAGCTCATAACCTATTAGGAGCAATATACCACTGCACCAAAAGGAGAGGCACCTCTACTTCAGGGAGCGCATATTGTCCTAGAAGTGAGATGGAGGGAGGTTCAACACCCCCTGTGCGCGAAGCTGAAGAGCTTGTGGCAGTGGGTGCGGCTTTGAAGGCAAGTGCGGGGTGCGCGCAAAATTGCCTGACCCCAGGGGGCTTGAACCCATGAGCAGCTGGTAGCTCGTTGGGCTCATAACCTATTCGATCAACTCTACTACGTCAGCAATGTAGTTATAGCCAAGAGTGATGAATCATTTCAACATACCTATTCGATCAACTCTACTACGTCAGCAATGTAGTTATAGCCAAGAGTGATGAATAGGAAGCTAACAGTGAATGAGCCGCGCGCCCCAATTTCTCAGCCAGTGAGCCTCAGGGCTGACCCAATAGGCCAGGCTCGTTCCGCGCGCCTAAGTCCCGAGCCATTTCGCCCGGCTCGCTCCGCGCGCGCTAAGTCCCGACCTGATGCGCCCGGCTCGCTCCGCGCGCCTAAGTCCCGAGCCGAGGCGCCAGGCTCGCTCCGCGCGCATAGGTCCGTGCGCGATGCGCCCGGCTCGCTCCGCGCGCCTCGTTGCCAAGACCGGACATCCGATCACGCTGCGTGGAGTTCTGCACACGCCGGGCCTTCACGTCAACCTCCTCTCCGTCTCTCGCCTCTGCGACACCGACCGCGTTCGACTCGCCTTCACCAGCGACGGTATCGACATCGCCAAGGACGGCCAGGCCATCGCTCATGGTACCAGGGTTAACGACGGGCTCTACCTTTTGGATGCGGATCACTCCAGATGTCAGCAGCTTGCCTTGCTCTCACGTTCCGAGTCCCCCGTGCCCCTGCTTACCCTCCACCG
The DNA here is from genome assembly GCA_001244265.2 of Microbotryum lychnidis-dioicae p1A1 Lamole. Taxonomy (NCBI): domain Eukaryota; kingdom Fungi; phylum Basidiomycota; class Microbotryomycetes; order Microbotryales; family Microbotryaceae; genus Microbotryum; species Microbotryum lychnidis-dioicae. The sequence continues at coordinate 1,053,371 of CDLV01000004.1, read as the reverse complement.
CTGCCTCGGCCATCTTGCCCCATCCTCTATACAGAAGATGATTGCCGCAGGTTTGCTACACGGGTTTGGGGCCGGGTACAGTGACAAAGACGTAGAGGAGTTTGTTTGCAATGCTTGCCTTGGTTCCAAAGGTCACCGTCTCCCTTTTCCCGACTCGGAGTCGCATTCCCCCGAGAGACTTGGCCTTGTGCACAGCGATGTCCTGTCGTTCCCCACTCCGTCCTTGACCGGAAAGCGCTACCTTGTGACATTCCTTGACGATCACTCTCGCAAACTCTGGCATACGCGATCGATCACAAAAGCGACGTCTTCCCGACCTTCCAGACTTGGCTCGCTGAAGTGGAGTTACAGACGGACGCACGTTTAAGGATCCTTCGCACCGACAACGGCGGCGAGTACCGATCCAACGCATTTACGGAGTTCTGCAAGTCCAGGGGCATTCGTCGCCAATACTCTATTCCCTACACACCTCAGCAAAACGGTCGTGCCGAACGTGTCAACCTCTCCATCGTCGAGGGCGTCCTCGCCCTCCTTGCTGACTCTCATCTGCCGGCCACCTTCTGGGATGAAGCGGCTGCGTACTTCGTTTATTGCAAAAACAGGTGCTCACACTCAGCTTTGGCCAAACAGACCCCCGAATTAGCTTGGGACGGCCAACGCACCACGGCCACCGCCCTCCACCCGTTCGGCTGCGCGGCCTGGCTCACGGTCGCGCCGGACCTTCGCAGCAAGCTCGACCCCAAGGCCACGCGCGTGATTTTCACCGGTTACGACCTAGCCTCCAAGGCCTTCCGTTTCTTCGACCATTCCGCCAACAAGATTGTACTTGGCCGAAATGCCACCTTCCTCGACGACGATTTCCCCGGCCTCCCAGCCAACACGCCAGTCGATGCGGACAACACCGAACGCGAGTTCACCATCCCCGCCGACACGTGCGTCCCCACCAGCACGCCGCGCCCCGCCAGCACGCCCGCCCCCGCCAGCACGCCCGCCCCGCCGTCAAGACCAGGACCCCACTAGTAAGGTCGGCGCACATGGACGTCTCATCCTCTATTGATGATTCTACCATGAGCGCCGTTGACGTGGCCCCAGGGTACACTGGCGGATCCTTACTTAATTCTACAGACACCAGTCTTTCGTCGTCTCCGTCGCTCCCCCCGTTTTCGTCTCCCGCCACGTCCTCGGCCGGGGACCGTCCATCGATGACTCGGATGACCCGCTTGACCTTCTCAACTCCAACACCGCGGTTTGCCTCAACCTGATGGACGTACATCGGTCCGACGACGACACCCTGGTGACAACCACACCCGCCGTTGCCTCCGCTGGGCAGCCCTCTGATGACGACTCACCTGACGAGATCGACTTCCTCTCTCGCCATCACCGCGCCTTTATCGCCACAGACGACAACGATCCCGCCCTCGAAGCCATTGAACCCGTAAAATCAATCACTAGCGATCCTCAGACCTGGCGCGAAGCGATGTCCAGCGACGAGCACGACCTCTGGGCTCAAGCTGCTGCCGACGAGTTCACAGCCATGCGCGACGATTTCAAGGTGTTCACCATCGAGCCTCGCTCCTCGGTGCCGCCGGGCGCCACCATTGTCACCTCCAAATTCGTCTGGAAGACCAAGCGAAATGCACGCGGTGATATCACAGGGCGGAAGGCACGCCTTGTAGCACAGGGTAACCGTCAGCGCGATGGCATCGACTTCTCGGAGACTTTCGCACCCGTCGCTCGGTTCTCGTCCATTCGCTGCCTCCTCGCTCTTGCCGCTGCCTATGGCTATCACGTTCATCAGGCCGACATCGACAAGGCTTATCTGCACGGCGAGCTCGATCACGATATCTGGATGACGACGCCACGGGGTTTCGACTTCCCGAGCGACAAGGTTCTCCGGCTGCGGCGCTCGATCTACGGTCTTAAGCAGGCCGATCGCATCTGGAATTGTCACATTGACACATCGCTCAGAAGTCTGGGGTACAGGGCAACGGGCACTGATCACTGCATTTACTCTCGCATTGATGATCAGCAGCAAACCCACTACATCGCCTTGTATGTCGACGATCTCCTCATTGTCAGCCCCGCCCTAGACGAAATCGAACGTGTCATCTCAGGCCTCGAACGGCGATACGGCGTCAAACGACTTGGCCCCGCGGAATACATCCTCGGCATCCAAATCCGCCGCCTGGAAGACGGTTCCATTGCTCTTTCCCAGGAGCGCTACATCATGGACGTGCTCGCCCGGTTTCATTTCGACACCACAACCCGAGGTGCTACGGTGCCAATGACGCCCGGCCTCTCACTCACGGCAGTCCCGGGTCAGGGAACGGAACGCATTCGGTCGTGGTACCTACAAGCCATTGGCTCTCTCCTATACATTTCCCTTGGCACTCGCCCCGACATAGCCTTCGCCGTCTCGTATCTGTCCCGGTTCGCCAACAACCCCGGCCGCCGCCATTGGATTGCCGTCAAACACGTCCTACGCTACCTTCGCGCTACGTACCGCGATGAACTACTCTACGCCAGCGGTTCACCCAAAATTACAGGTGTGGTTGGCTATTCTGATGCAAACTGGGGTGCCTGCGTCGACACATCCATCTCCACGATGGGTTTCGTATTTTACTTGGCCGGCTCCGCCGTCTCTTGGTCATCGAAGCGTCAGACTCGGGTAGCAGACTCCACCACCGATGCCGAATACCTCGCCTTGTCGCACGCTGGTAAGGAAGCGATTTACCTTACACAACTCCTCTCCGAGCTCCATGTTCGTCCAATCGAGGCAGCTCACATTTTCACCGACAACGAGGCCGCGGCCGCCGTCGCTCACGACCCCGTTCGCACTTCTGGCACTCGACACATATGCCTCCGCAAACACTTTGTCCGCGACATGGTAAATCGGGTGATATCTCCCTCTCACACGTTGGCACAGCAAACATGGTTGCAGACGTATTCACCAAAGCGCTTGGCCCCAAGATTTTCGGTACACATTGCTATGCTCTAGGCCTCCGGACGCGACACCCACGGATCAAGTCTACCTCGCATTCGCGTGGGGGGGGGTGTGAGGAATCCACTCTCCGCTCGGTCCAGGACTTAGGCGCGCGGAGCGAGCCGGGCGCATCGCGCACGGACCTATGCACGCGGAGCGAGCCTGGCGCCTCGGCTCGGGACTTAGGCGCGCGGAGCGAGCCGGGCGCATCAGGTCGGGACTTAGGCGCGCGGAGCGAGCCGGGCGCATCAGGTCGGGACTTAGGCGCGCGGAGCGAGCCGGGCGAAATGGCTCGGGACTTAGGCGCGCGGAACGAGCCTGGCCTATTGGGTCAGCCCTGAGGCTCACTGGCTGAGAAATTGGGCGCGCGGCTCATTCACTGTTAGCTTCCTATTCATCACTCTTGGCTATAACTACATTGCTGACGTAGTAGAGTTGATCGAATAGGTATGTTGAAATGATTCATCACTCTTGGCTATAACTACATTGCTGACGTAGTAGAGTTGATCGAATAGATCCGTGCGGGTGCCCACTAGGCCGCCCCCTTGCGGTGGGGACTTAGGCGCGCGCGCCTGCCTTAGCGCGCTAGCAACTTCACCCGCGACTGGGCCTATCTCAGCGCGGGTCCCTTTCTGTTTCTTAGCTTCCCTCTCACCACTTCTGTTCAACATTCAACCTCTCCTGACAGTAGTGGTGATCGTCTCATAGGTATGCTGAAATAGACCACTTCTGTTCAACATTCAACCTCTCCTGACAGTAGTGGTGATCGTCTCATATGAACGACGCCTTGAAACTCTCGAGGACGGGTGAGCGATGGCGAGGAGGAGTGTGGCGAGAACATCGTTGATCGTGGTCTTCGTATCGATGATTTCTTGCGCAATAGCTTTGAACTCCATGATCCAGCCGTCAAATTCGCCAACGGTGCCGGGCATGGGCCGGAAACTCCACAGTCGGGAGAAGAGCTCGAGCGTGCGAGTGGCGTCGTCAGGAGCATACCGCGATTTCAGCGTCGAGTACATTTTGGGCGCTGTGAGGTCAGCGGTAGGGATTGCATCGAGGACTGCCGAGACTTCGGCCGAGTCGATCGAGTTCGCAAGAAGCTCACGTGCCACGACATCGCGGGCAGAGCGGTGCGAAGGTGTCCAGTTGGCGGGCACGATCCCGTCGAGAACGTATGAGCGGATGTCGTCCGCGAGGCAGAGGCGAAGCTGGCGTGTCCAGCTCGCAAACGTCTTGGGCCCATCCAAGCGTGCGTGCTTTGGAAAGGCGGGGCGAGAGGTGCCGGACGACGTGGCGGATGTGGCAGTGGTGAGACCCGACAGCAGCGACGTAAGTGCGGCGAGCTGTTCGGCGGGGATTGTTGGGTGGGCACCCATCGTTAGGGGCGACGACGTGTCCATGCCAGCGGTAGGTCAATGGGCGAATAACCTATGAGACGATCACCACTACTGTCAGGAGAGGTTGATTGTTGAACAGAAGTGGTGAGAGGGAAGCTAAGAAACAGAAAGGGGACCCGCGCTGAGATAGGCCCAGTCGCGGGTGAAGTTGCTAGCGCGCTAAGGCAGTCGCGCGTATGAAGCGCACAACTGCTCAAGCGGTGGTGAGTCTCTGATCAACGGACCAAGGAGACCAGACCAATGAAGTTGCTTTGCACACACCTGCTCAGATGCTACAGTAAGTTACCCTGGCTATCAAAGTGAGAGAGGTACTAGGAAGTGTAGTGCTCACCTGCTCAAGCGGTGGTGAGTCTCTGATCAACGGACCAAGGAGACCAGACCAATGAAGTTGCTTGAGCAGGAGAGAGAGAAGCGCGGAGCCAGTTGGCTGGGTAGTGCGCAACCAGGTCCGTGCCCCAGTGTTAAGCGCACGGACCCAGCCTGAAGATAGAGGGAGCCAGGCAGAGCATGGCTTGGTCCGTGCGCTTGATGCAGGTGCACAGACCCAGCCCAGAGATGGGAGAGCAGGGTGAAGGGAAAGGCCAAAAATCACAGAAAGAATAAGGCAGAGAAAGGGTGAGACGGTGTGAGAAGGAAATACAAAGAGTTGTAACTCTTACACCCCCCTACTTCGAGCATCAGGGAGCACAGACACCAAGTCGGCCACGGTGTCGAGCAAAGAGGTTGCGAGATAAGGCCTTGGTGAAGATATCGGCCGTCATCTCACTGGTGGTGATGTATTGGATGACAATGTCACCCAGGGAGACCATATCCCGAACGAAGTGTTCCCGAAGTCGAATGTGCCGAGTGCGAGCATGGAAGACGGGATTCTTGGTGAGAGCATTGGCACCCTGATTATCACCGTAAATGAGGACAGGCTCTGAAGAGGAGAGCCCAAGCTCACCAAAGAGTTGACGCAGAAAGATGGCCTCCTTGCCGGCATGGGACAGACCTAGGTACTCAGCGTCGCAAGTAGAATCGGCAACCCGTGACTGCAGGCGAGAGGACCAAGAGACGGCGGCGCCTGCATAGATAAAATTGTAACCCATGGTTGATTTGGAGGAGGAGAGGCATGCACCCCAGTTGCAGTCCGAGTAGCCGACCAAGGGAGGCGAGGCGCCATGAGCGAAGCGTAAGCCATGAGAGAGAGTACCGGCGACGTAGCGGAAGGCGTGCTTGATGGCGCCCCAGGCAGCGGTGGATGGTGCCCGAGAGAAGCGAGCCAGATAGCCGACGGTGTAGGCCAGGTCGGGACGTGTGCCGGTAGAAGCGTACATGAGGGAGCCAATCGCCTGCAAGTACCGAGTGCGATCCGGGAAAGGGGTGGGCTGGAGCTCGACTTCGAGGCGGAGATCGGGCTGCATGGGTGTGGCGACAGGGTGGGCATCAGACATACCGAAGCGGGCGAGGACGTCCTTGAGGTACTGCTCCTGGCTGAGGGTGATGGAGCCATCGTCGGAGCGCCAAATTTGGATACCCAGGATGTACTCTGCCTCACCGAGTCGTTTGACACCGTACCGCTGCTCGAGACCCTGGAGAGTACGCTCGATCTCTGGGAGGGAAGGGCTGATCATGAGCAAGTCATCGACGTAAAGTGCGATGTAGTGGCGCTCATCACCGGCCGTCCGAACGTAAACGCAGTGGTCAGACTCGGTGGCAGCATAGCCGAGAGCCGACAGGGCCGAGTCGATCTCGTCGTTCCAAATGCGTCCAGCTTGGCGCAAGCCGTAGAGCGAGCGGTGCAGCTGGAGAACCTTGCCTGGCATATAGATACCATCGGGCACCCGAATGTAGAGTGGTTTGTCCAATTTGCCATGGAGGTAGGCTTTGTCAATGTCTGCCTGATGGACATGGTACCCGTGCGCGGCTGCGAGGGCCAGGAGTGCGCGAATAGACGTGAACTTGGCGACGGGTGCGAAGGTCTCGTCGAAATCGATGCCGAGCGCTGGGAGTCACCACGAGCAACCAGTCGGCCTTTGTAAGACTTGACCTGGCCGTGCTGGTCGCGTTTCGTGCGGAAGACAAATCGCAAGCCGAGGATCTTGGCATCTGCAGGCACGAGGGACTCAACAATTGGTGTGAAGGCAGAGAAATCGCGGGAGAGTGAGTCGAATTCGGCCTGGGCGGCGAGACGCCACTCGTCAGCTTGCGGGGTTGCCATCGCAGCACGCCAGTGAGGGGGATCGCGGGCGGGTGCGATCAGCTCTGTCGAGTCCGGAGGCGCGTTGTTGAGCAGAGCGGCAGCGCCGGAGGCGAGGTAGGCGACGGGTGGAGGGGAGTGGAGAGCGTCATCCAGATCGTCAGGGAATTCGGGTGCGAGACAGAAGGAAGCGAGATCACTCGAGCGCGGCAAGAGGTCGATAGGGTCCGGGGACTCGGATCGAGCGGGCGAGGGTGGCGCTGGCAACGGACGTGGCACCACTGGTCGAGGGATGGACAAGGCGTGGAGATGGCCGAGTCGGAGCTGCCTTGGTCAGAGGCGGTGGAGAGCCTTGGTCAGAGGCAGGAGAAGGGCCTTGGTCAGAGGCAGGGGGCGCGTGCGAGTCCTGGTCAGGGACGGCACGGCCTGGGGAGGGGCGCGCAGGCCTTGGTCAGAGGCAACGGGCGCGGGTCCAGGGGCGCGCGGCGAGGCGCGGGGGAGCGAGGGGAAGCAACGAGCAATGGCTCAGAGTGGTCTACCTGGTCAGGGTAAACCTCGGCGGCCACGGGCAGGGGAGTCGCGCCAGTGGTGGTGTTGGCCGCAGGTTGCAATGCAGGGAACTCGGATTCACGAAAGACAACGTTCCGGCTGAGGAGGATTTTGCGCGTGGCCGGGTCAAAGAGGCGATACGCCTTTGTGTGGTCATCGAGCCCGACAAAGATGAGTGGCACGGCCTTTGGATCGAGATCGGTGCGCTTGACCGAGGGGAGGCAGTGCCAAGCACGGCAACCGAAGGTACGTAACGAGGAGACGTCCGGTGCCATGCCATACCAACGAGTGTCAGGTACTTCGCCGTGGATGCCCGCATGCGGCAACAAGTTCTTGCAGTGCACGAAGTACTTGGCGGCCTCGGCCCAGAGGCGCGTGTCAGCACCGGCCGAATAGAGTAACGCAAGTATACCCTCTTTGATGGTGCGGTTGGTGCGTTCAACACGTCCGTTTTGTTGAGGGGTGTACGGGATCGTGAGCTCGCGACGTATACCCTTAGCCACACAGAAATCGACAAAGGTCCGCAGAGTGAACTCGCCGCCATTGTCAGATCGGATGGTCTTTACCCGGTCACCTGTGGCATTCTCTACCTCGAGGATCCAGTCGCGTAGCCGGTGGAAGACATCACTTTTGTAAGTGAGGAGGAGGCACCACTGTTTACGGCTGTAGTCATCAACGATCACCAGCATGTAGCGATGGCCGCCGAAGCTGGCCCGGGGCATTTGGGCAACATCCACATGAATGAGGGCAAGCCGGCCAGGTGCAATGGACTTGGAACGTGCGAAAGGAAGGGCATGCGCTTTAGAAGCGAGACAAGCATTGCAATGAAAACTCCTGAACTCCTCCTCTGAATATACCCAATCCACCCAGTAACCAAGCCCTTCTGCACGACGTTCTTGAGTTGCGCGACGGGTAGATGCGCGAGACGACGGTGCAGAGTTAGCAAGGAAACTCTGTGAGGGGTGGCAAGCAGAGCATTGGGCATACAGGTTGAGGGTGCGACGTTTAACGCGTACAGATCATTTGCAATGGCTCGTGCCGTGGCAACGACTGTGCCGGAAGAGTTGCGGATCGTGGCGTGACCTGAGCCGAAGGAGACGGTGAAGCCGAGGCGATCCAAGCGACGGACGGACAGGAGGTTGCATGGCAGCGAAGGCACCAAGAGGACGTCGGTCGCGACAACTGGGCCGGCTGAAGTCGAGAGGCGGACGGAGCCGCAACCGGTAGACGGGAGGGAACCGGCGACTCCAGCGACGTGTGGGCCGGTGAACGGCCGGAGGCTGGAGAACAACGTGCTGTCATTTGCCATGTGACGATTGGCGCCAGAGTCGAGTAGCCAAGCCGACTTGGGAAAGGCAGACGGAGTGGCGAGAAGACAAGCAGTGAAAGTAGTGGGCTCCGGCCTCTCGGTGTCGGTAGGGGAGGTGACGGCAGGGGAGGCGATGGTGCGGGAACCCTTTTTGTGAGCACGCGATGTCGTGCCAGAGGCAGCCTTGCGGGCGCGAAAGGCGGCAGCCCAGGTGGTGTCGGGACAGTCCCGGAGCCAGTGCATCTTGCGGCAAGTCGGGTTGGGACAGGGGCTGGGAGGGGTGCGTTGCGGCGAGGTGGCGGTGACGGTGGCGGCAGCGAGCGGGTCAATGGGGCGAGCTTTGATCTCGCGGTAGATGCGGTCGAGAATCTCGGCTGCGTGGGGCAGTGTGCGGGATGTACCCTGAGAATTGACAAAAGTCGTTCGCCAGGCAGACAGGGAGGGAGGCATCCGAGCAAGTAAGTGCGACGCTAGGAGGGAGTCGGTTGTCACGTCGGAGTCGTTGAGAAGTCGGGAGTCGTTCTCGAAACGGTCGCGGAACTGAAGGAATGCGTCGGCGGTATCGGGCATAAGGTCGGGACTGAAGAGTCGAGAGATGACGGGAAGAAGGTCGACAGCCGAGACAGCGCCATATCGCGTGCGCAGAGCTGCCCAAATCTTGTGACCGCTGTGAGGTCGCCAAAGTACTGGGAGAGACCGGGGAGGACCAACCGGGGGTCGACGGCAGCGCAGATTGAGGCTCGAGCGTAATGGTCCCACAAAGGTACATAAGCGGGTGGCCAGGACGTAGGAGGGACGCCGGACTTTAGATAATCGATTACGTCGGATGGCATGCGGGAGCATAGGGTAAGAACCCAGTCCTGATAGCCATCTGCGTCGCGCAGAAGGTCCGAAGCAGCAAAGGCTGTAATTTGTGTAGGCGGGCGCGGTGGGGGAACTGTGAGCGTTGTGGGCTTGGGGACGTCGGAGTCAGACATGCCGGGCGTGCGAAGTGTGGGAGGGGCTGAGCCGTGCGAAGTGCGGGAGGGGGCTGAGCCGTGCGAAGCGCGAAAAAAAATGACGAGGGCGGGCATGGAGGTGACCGCGCTGGTAGCTTGTTGGGGCTTATAACCTATGAAGCGCACAACTGCTCAAGCGGTGGTGAGTCTCTGATCAACGGACCAAGGAGACCAGACCAATGAAGTTGCTTTGCACACACCTGCTCAAGCGGTGGTGAGTCTCTGATCAACGGACCAAGGAGACCAGACCAATGAAGTTGCTTTGCACACACCTGCTCAGATGCTACAGTAAGTTACCCTGGCTATCAAAGTGAGAGAGGTACTAGGAAGTGTAGTGCTCACCTGCTCAAGCGGTGGTGAGTCTCTGATCAACGGACCAAGGAGACCAGACCAATGAAGTTGCTTGAGCAGGAGAGAGAGAAGCGCGGAGCCAGTTGGCTGGGGTAGTGCGCAACCAGGTCCGTGCCCCAGTGTTAAGCGCACGGACCCAGCCTGAAGATAGAGGGAGCCAGGCAGAGCATGGCTTGGTCCGTGCGCTTGATGCAGGTGCACAGACCCAGCCCAGAGATGGGAGAGCAGGGTGAAGGGAAAGGCCAAAAATCACAGAAAGAATAAGGCAGAGAAAGGGTGAGACGGTGTGAGAAGGAAATACAAAGAGTTGTAACTCTTACAGCGCGCGCCTAAGTCCCCACCGCAAGGGGGCGGCCTAGTGGGCACGCGCACGGATCCACCCGGCGCTGGCGCGCTGAGTCAGTCGCGCGCGTCTAAGTCCCCAGCGCAGGGGGCGGGCTAGCGGGTGCGCGCAACGACCGAGGCGCCTCTGCCGAGCTGAGAGTGGACTTGTCACAGAGGGTTGGGGTCCCTGGGGACGAAGGCGTGGTGGGGTCGCTACTGTCCATTGTGCAATGGTGCGATGGACGTGGGCGGCTCGAGTGGCTGGGCTCGAGGAAAATTGCGAGCGAGCGGCGGGCTGGTGGCTCGTTGGGCTTATAACCTATTCGATCAACTCTACTACGTCAGCGATGTAGTTATAGCCAAGAGTGATGAATAGGAAGCTAACAACAAGAGAGCCGCGCGCCTCACGTCCTCAGGCTGCAAACCTTGGGGCTGAGCCAATGGCCCAGGCTCGCCCTGCGCGCCTAAGTCCTGGGGCTGTGTGCGCCTGGCTCGCTCCGCGCGCCTAAGTCCTGAGCCAATGCGCCTTGCTTGTTCCGCGCGCCTAAGTCCTGAGCCGAGCGGAGAGTGGATTCCTCACACCCCCCCCACGCAAACGCGAGGTAGACTTGAGCCGTGGGTGTCGCATCCGGAGGCCCAGAGCATAGCAATGCGTACCAAAAATCTTGGGACCTAGCGCTTTGGTGAATAGGTCCGCAACCATGTTCGCTGTGCCAACGTGGGAGAGGGATATATCGTCCTGGTTGACCATGTCGCGGACGAAGTGCTCGCGGAGACGGATGTGCCGAGTGCCGGAGGTGCGAACGGGGTCGTGAGCGACGGCGGCCGCGGCCTCGTTGTCGGTGAAGATGTGGGCTGCATCGATCGGGCGAACATGGAGCTCGGAGAGGAGTTGTGTGAGGTAAATGGCCTCCTTACCAGCGTGCGACAAGGCGAGGTATTCGGCATCAGTGGTGGAATCTGCTACCCGAGTCTGACGCTTCGATGACCAAGAGACAGCGGAGCCGGCCAAGTAAAAGACGAAGCCCATTGTGGAGATTGACGTGTCAACGCAGGCACCCCAGTTTGCATCGGAATAGCCAACCACCCCTGTAATCTTGGTTGGACCGCAGGCGTAGAGTAGCTCATCACGGTACGTAGCGCGAAGGTAGCGAAGGACGTGTTTGACGGCGACCCAATGGCGGCGGCCGGGGTTGTTGGCGAACCGGGACAGATACGAGACGGCGAAGGCAATGTCGGGGCGAGTGCCAAGTGAAATGTATAGGAGGGAGCCGATGGCTTGCAGGTACCACGACCGAATGCGTTCCGTTCCCTGACCCGGTACTGCCGTGAGCAAGAGGCCGGGCGTCATTGGCACCGTAGCGCCGCGCGTTGTGGTGTCGAAGTGAAAGCGGGCGAGCACGTCCATGATGTAGCGCTCCTGAGATAAAGCAATGGAACCGTCTTCCAGGCGTCGAATCTGGATGCCGAGGATGTATTCTGCAGGGCCGAGTCGTTTGACGCTGTATCGCTGTTCGAGGCCGGAGATGACACGCTCAATCTCGTCAAGGGCGGGGCTGACAATGAGGAGATCGTCGACATATAATGCGATATAATGGGGCTGCTTCTGATCATCAACGCGAGAGTAAATGCAGTGATCAGTGCCCGTTGCCGTGTACCCAAGACTCCTGAGCGATGTGTCAATGTGGCGATTCCAGATGCGACCGGCCTGCTTAAGACCGTAGATCGAGCGCCGCAGCCGGAGAACCTGGTCGCTCGGGAAGTCGAAACCTCGTGGCGTCGTCATCCAGATGTCGTGATCAAGCTTGCCGTGAAGGTAAGCCTTGTCGATGTCAGCCTGATGAACGTGATAGCCGTTGGCAGCAGCAAGGGCGAGGAGGCAGTGAATGGAGGAGAAACGGGCGACGGGTGCGAACGTCTCTGAGAAGTCAATGCCGTCGCGCTGGCGGTTACCCTGCGCGACCAGGCGTGCCTTCCGCCCTGTGATATCACCCTGTGCATTGCGCTTGGTCTTCCAGACGAATTTGGAGGTGACGATGGTGGCGCCCGGTGGTACGAGGAACGAGGCTCGATGGTGAACACCTTGAAATTGTTGCGCATGGCGGTGAACTCGTCGGAGGCGGCTTGAGCCCAGAGGTCGTGCTCGTCGCTGGACATCGCTTCACGCCAGGTCTGAGGGTCGCTAGTGATCGATTTGACCGGCTGAATGGCTTCGAGGGTGGGGTCGGCGTCGTCGGTGGCGATGAAGGCGCGGTGATGACGAGAGAGGAAATCGATCTCATCAGGGGAGTCGTCGTCGGAGGGCTGCCCGGGGCCAACGGCGGCAGTGGGTGTGACCAGGGTGTCGTCGTCGGATCGATGTACGTCCATCAGGCGGAGGCGAACCGCGGTGTCGGAGTGCAGAAGGTCAAGCGGATCATCCAAGTCCTCGATGGACGGTACCCCCCCTGAGGACGGGGCGGGAGACGAAATCGGGGCGAGCGACGGAGACGACGAGGGGCTGGTATCTGTAGAATTAAGTAAGGATCCGCCAGTGTACCCTGGGGCCACGTCAACGGCGCTCATGGCAGAATCATCAAGAGGGGATGAGACGTCCATGTGCGCCGACGTTACTAGTGGGGTCCTCGTCTTGACGGCGGGAGCGGGTGTGGCGGCGGTGGCGTGTGTGTCGGCGGGAATGACAAACTGGCGTTTGGCGTCGTCCGCATCGACGGGCGTGTTGACTGGTAGGCCAGGGAAGTCGTCGTCGAGGAAGGTGGCATTTCGGCCAAGCACAACCCTGTTGGTGGAATGGTCGAAGAACCGGAAAGCCTTGGAGGCGAGGTCGTAACCAGTAAAAATCACGCGCGCGGCCTTGGGGTCGAGCTTGTTGCAAAGGTCCGGCGCGACCGTGAGCCAGGCCGCGCAGCCAAACGGGTGAAGGGCGGTGGTCGTGGTGCGTTGGCCGTTCCAAACGAATTGTGGAGTCTGTTTGGCCAAAGCTGAGTGTGAGCACCTGTTTTTGCAATAAACGAAGTATGCAGCCGCTTCGTCCCAAAAAGTGGCCGGCAGGTGGGAGTCAGCAAGGAGGGCGAGGACGCCCTCGACGATGGAGAGGTTGACACGTTCGGCACGGCCGTTTTGCTGAGGCGTATATGGAATAGAGTATTGGCGACGAATGCCCCTGGACTGGCAGAACTCCGTGAACGCGTTGGATCGGTATTCGCCGCCGTTGTCGGTGCGGAGGATTCGTAGACGCGCGTCCGTTTCTAACTCCACTTCGGCGAGCCAAGTCTGGAAGGTCGGGAAGACGTCGCTTTTGTGATCGATTGCGTATGCCCAAAGTTTGCGAGAGTGGTCGTCAAGGAAGGTGACAAGATAGCGTTTCCCGGTCAAGGACGGAGTGGGAAACGACAGGACATTGCTGTGCACGAGACCAAGTCTCTCGGGGAATGTGACTCCGAGTCGGGAAAAGGAAGACGATGGCCTTTGGAACCAAGGCAAGCATTGCAAACAAACTCTTCTACGTCTTTGTCACTGTACCCGGCCCCAAACCCGTCCAGCAAACCCGCAGCGATCATCTTCTGTATAGAGGATGGAGCAAGGTGGCCGAGGCAGCGGTGGAGGGTAAGTAGGGGCACGGTAGACTCAGAGCGTGAGAGAAAGGCAAGCTGCTGACATTTGGTGTGGTCCGCGTCCAGGAGGTAGAGACCGTCGTTAACCCGTGTACCGTGAGCGATGGCCTGGCCGTCCTTGGTGATGTCGATGCTGTCGCTGGTGAAGGCAAGCCGAACGCGGTCGGTGTCACAAAGGCGAGAGACGGAGAGAAGGTTGACGTGAAGGCCCGGCGCGTGCAGAACGCCGCGCAACATGATCGGGTGTCCGGTGTTGGCAACAAACGGTACATCCCCCATGCCAATGGCCGTGACACCGCCGGCAATGCCGCCAATCTTGGTGTGTGCCGTTGGACGATAAGTCGTGAACAGGGAGCGGTCGGCGACCATGTGAGTCGTGGCGCCCGAGTCGACGATGAAGGCGTCGGTCGGGAGATGGCGGCGAGCGAGCAGGCAGGAGGCGAAATAGCCAACATTCGGTTGTTGAGCCGCCGATGAGGGGGTGTTGTCCTGGTTGTTGTCGCCGGTTCGGTTTTGGTCGCCTCGCGGTTTGCAGTCGAGGGCCCAGTGACCCTTCTTGTGGCAGCGACGGCAGGGGCCGGTGGGGGGTGTTGAGTGTGAGGAATCCACTCTCCGCTCGGCTCAGGACTTAGGCGCGCGGAGCGAGCCGGGCGCCCCGGCCCAGGACTTAGGCGCACAGAGCGAGGCTGGGACTTAGGCGCGCGGAGCGAGCCTGGGCCATTGGCTCACCCCCGAGGCTCGCTGGCTGTGGACTTGGCGCGCGTGGCTCTTTTGTTGTTAGCTTCCTATTCATCACTCTTGGCTATAACTACACCGCTGACGTAGTAGAGTTGATCGAATAGGTATGTTGAAATGGATTCATCACTCTTGGCTATAACTACACCGCTGACGTAGTAGAGTTGATCGAATAGGTTATAAGCCCACGAGCTACCAGCCCCGCCGCTTGCGTTTTTTTTCACTCGAGCCCAGCCACTCGAGCCGCACACGTCCATCGCACCATCACATCATGGACAGCTCTCCCGCCTCGCCTTTGGCCCCCAGGGATCCCAGCTCCCCTGAATCTTCGATCGCGAACAAATCGCCACTCTACAGGCCCAGCTTGCCGCTCTGCAGGCCTCGCAACCCGCCGCCGCCGCCGCCGCCGCCGCCGCCGCCACCCCGGCCGTCACCGCCGTGCCGGGGAACGCCGCCACCGCATCCAAGGTCGTGTTTCCCAAGCACGCTCGTCTGGACGGCCCCAAGTCGTTCACCAACTGGTTGCGTCAACTCCGTCTTGCGCTTCCCAACCAGGTTCGCGGTTACGTTCTCGACGGTGTCATGCCCCGACCTGGACCGCCGACCAGCTTGCCGCCCGTGACGACGCCGCCCGGGACATCATCGTTGGCTCGATCGACTCCGCCGACGTATCGGCCACCCTCGACGCCATCCCCAGCGACGACCTGTCGGCACCGCGCATCTTTGCCGCTCTCAAGGCTCGTTTTGCACCGGACGACGCTACACGCACTCTCGAGTTGTTCGCTCGCCTTTGGGACTTCAGGACGATGCCTGCCTCCGTCGAGGCCTACGACACTTGGCTACGCGAGTACATGTCGATTGCTCAGGAAATACGCGACGCCAAAACATCGCTCAACGACGTGCTCGCCACCCACGTGCTCGCCATGGTCCTGTCTTGCCTCGACAGCTTCCGACTCACGTTCACGGACGAGCAGCGAAACCGACGCGACCTTCCCGAACTCACGACGCTTACGGACCGCATTCGCATCCAGCTTCGTTCGGCAGGACTCTCGACCTCGCATTCGGCCATGCTTGCCACCAGCTCCCCCTGCCCCGCCTGCCGCGCTCCGGTCACCGCCTGCGCGACTGCACTTCACGTGCGAAGCACCCGCCCACCGGCCCCTGCCGCCGATGCCAAAAGAAAGGTCACTGGGCACTTGACTGCAAGAACCGGGGTGAACAGGCACGTCGCAGCGACGACACCCAGGACGACACGTCTTCCTCCGCGGCTTTGCAACCGAACGTCGGCTATTTCGCCTCCTGCCTGTTCGCTCGTCGCCAACTCCCAACTGACGCCTTTGTAGTCGATTCGGGCGCCACGACACACATGGTCGCCGACCGATCTCTGTTCACGACTTATCGTCAGACGGCACACACCAAGATCGGCGGCATCGCGGGTGGCATCACGGCTATCGGCGTGGGGGACGTGGCATTCGTCGCCAAGACTGGACACCCGATCACACTCCGTGGCGTTCTCCACACGCCTGGCCTCCACGTCAACCTCCTCTCTGTCGCTCGCCTCTGCGACACCGACCGGGTTCGCCTCGCCTTCACCAGCGACGGCATCGACATCACCAAGGACGACCAGGCCATCGCTCACGGTACCAGGGTCAACGATGGTCTTTACCTTTTGGACGCGGATCACACCAAGTGTCAGCATCTTGCCTTTCTCTCACGCTCTGAGTCCCCCGTGCCCCTGCTTACCCTACACCGCTGCCTCGGCCATCTTGCCCCATCCTCTATACAGAAGATGATTGCTGCAGGTTTGCTGGACGGGTTTGGGGCCGGGTACAGTGACAAAGACGTGGAAGAGTTTGTTTGCAATGCTTGCCTTGGTTCCAAAGGCCACCGTCTCCCTTTTCCTGACTCTGAGTCGCATTCCCCGAGAGACTTGGCCTCGTGCACAGCGATGTCCTGTCGTTTCCCACTCCGTCCTTGACCGGGAAGCGCTACCTTGTCACATTCCTCGACGACCACTCTCGCAAACTCTGGGCATATGCGATCGATCACAAGAGCGACGTCTTCCCGATCTTCCAGACTTGGCTCGCCGAAGTGGAGTTAGCGACGAACGCACGTTTGAGAATCCTTCGAACCGACAATGGCGGGGAGTATCGATCAAACGCATTTACGGAGTTCTGCAAGTCCAAGGGCATACGTCGCCAATATTCTATCCCTTACACGCCTCAGCAAAACGGTCGCGCCGAACGTGTCAACCTCTCCATCGTCGAGGGCGTCCTCGCTCTCCTTGCGGACGCCCGTCTGCCGGCCACCTTTTGGGATGAAGCGGCTGCGTATTTCGTTTATTGCAAAAACAGATGCTCACACTCAGCTTTGGCCAAACAGACTCCAGAATTTGTTTGGAACGGCCAACGCACCACCACCACCGCCCTCCACCCGTTCGGCTGCACAGCCTGGCTCACGGTCGCCCCGGACCGTCGCAGCAAGCTCGACCCCAAGGCCGCGCGCGTGATCTTCACAGGTTACGACCTCGCCTCCAAAGCTTTCCGTTTCTTTGACCATTCCATCAATAAGATTGTGCTTGGTCGCAATGCCACCTTCCTCGACAACGACTTCCCCGGCCTGCCAGTCACCACGCCCGTTGATGCGGACGACACCGACCGTCAGTTCGTTGTTCCCGCCGACACGCCCGCCCCTGCCGTCAAGACGAGGACCCCACTAGTAAGGTCGGCGCACATGGACGTCTCATCCTCCCTTGATGATTCTGCCATGAGCGCCGTTGACGTGGCCCCAGGGTACACTGGCGGATCCTTACTTAACTCTACAGACACTCGCTCTTCGTCGTCTCCATCGCTTTCCCCATTTTCGTCGCCGGCCACGTCCTCGGCCAGGGATCCGTCCCTCAACGACTCGGATGACCCGCTTGATCTCCTCAGCTCCAACACCGCGGTTCGCCTCAACCTGATGGACGTGCATCGATCCGACGACGACACACCAGAGACGCAGGCACCAGCCGTTGACCCCGTTGGGCAGCCCTCCGATGACGACTCCCCCGATGAGATCGATTTCCTCTCTCGTCACCACCGCGCTTTCATCGCCACAGACGACGACGACCCCACCCTCGACGCCATCGAGCCCGTCAAATCGATCACTAGCGACCCCCAAACCTGGCGCGAAGCAATGTCCAGCGACGAGCACAACATCTGGGCTGAGGCTGCCGCCACCGAGTTCACCGCCATGCGCGACGACTTCAAGGTGTTCACCATCGAGCCTCGCTCATCCGTACCGCCGGGCGCCACCATCGTCACCTCCAAATTCGTCTGGAAGACCAAGCGCAACGCCAGCGGTGAAGTCACGGGGCGGAAGGCACGTCTTGTAGCGCAGGGTAACCGACAGCGCAACGGCATCGACTTCTCAGAAACCTTCGCACCCGTCGCCCGCTTCTCCTCCATTCGCTGCCTCTTGGCTCTTGCCGCTGCCAACGGCTACCACGTTCATCAGGCCGACATCGACAAGGCTTACCTACACGGCGAGCTCGATCATGATATCTGGATGACGACACCACGAGGTTTCGACTTCCCGAGCGATAAGGTTCTCCGGCTGCGACGTTCAATCTACGGTCTCAAGCAGGCCGGTCGCATCTGGAATCGTCACATTGACACATCACTCAGGAATCTCGGGTACAAGGCAACAGGCACTGATCACTGCATTTACTCTCGCATTGACGATCAGCAGCGGCCTCACTATATCGCCTTGTATGTCGACGACCTCCTCATTGTCAGTCCCCACCTCGACGAGATTGAACGTGTCATCTGCGGCCTTGAACAGCGATACGGCGTTAAACGACTCGGCCCGGCGGAGTACATCCTCGGAATCCAAATCCGCCGCCTGGACGACGGCTCCATTGCTCTATCCCAGGAGCGCTACATCATGGACGTGCTAGCCCGTTTCCACTTTGACACCACGACACGCGGCACTACGGTGCCGATGACGCCCGGCCTCTCGCTCACGGCAATTCCGGGTCAGGGAACGGAGCGCATTCGTTCGTGGTACCTACAGGCCATCGGCTCCCTCCTTTACATCTCCCTTGGCACTCGACCCGACATTGCCTTCGCCGTCTCGTACCTGTCCCGGTTCGCCAACAACCCCGGCCGCCGCCATTGGATTGCCGTCAAACACGTCCTTCGCTACCTTCGCGCCACGTACCGCGATGAGCTTCTCTATGCCCGCGGCCCAGCAAAAGTCACGGGTGTGGTTGGTTATTCTGATGCGAACTGGGGCGCCTGCGTCGACACATCCATCTCAACGATGGGCTACGTATTTTACTTGGCAGGCGCCGCCGTCTCTTGGTCGTCGAAGCGTCAGACTCGGGTAGCAGATTCCACCACTGATGCCGAGTACCTGGCCTTGTCGCACGCGGGTAAGGAAGCGATCTACCTTACCCAACTCCTCTCCGAGCTCCACGTTTCACCAATCGCTGCAGCTCACATCTTCACCGACAACGAGGCCGCGGCCGCCGTCGCTCACGACCCCGTTCGCACCTCCGGCACCCGGCACATTCGCCTCCGCGAGCATTTTGTCCGTGACATGGTCAATCGAGGTGATATCTCTCTCTCTCACGTTGGCACAGCAGACATGGTTGCGGACGTTTTCACCAAAGCGCTAGGCCCCAAGATTTTTGGTACACATTGCTTTGCTCTAGGCCTCCGGACGCAACATCCACGGCTCAAGTCTACCTCGCGTTCGCGTGGGGGGGGTGTGAGGAATCCACTCTCCGCTCGGCTCAGGACTTAGGCGCGCGGAGCGAACCGGGCGCGGACTTAGGCGCGCGGAGCGAGCCGGGCGCCCCGGCCCAGGACTTAGGCGCACAGAGCGAGGCTGGGACTTAGGCGCGCGGAGCGAGCCTGGGCCATTGGCTCACCCCCGAGGCTCGCTGGCTGTGGACTTGGCGCGCGTGGCTCTTTTGTTGTTAGCTTCCTATTCATCACTCTTGGCTATAACTACACCGCTGACGTAGTAGAGTTGATCGAATATTGAGCGCGTGAGGTGCAGTCACGAAGGCGGTGACCGGGGGCGCGGCAGGCGGGGCATGGGGAGGCGGTAGCGAGCATGGCCGAGTGCGAGGTGGAGAGCCCCGCCGAACGAAGTTGGACGCGAATGCGGTCGGTCAGCGTCGTCAGCTCGGGAAGGTCGCGTTGGTTGCGTTGCTCGTCCGTGAACGTGAGTCGGAAGCTGTCGAGGCACGACGGGACCATGGCAAGCACGTGAGTGGCGAGTACGTCGTTGAGCGAAGTTTTGGCGTCGCGAATTTCTTGTACGATGGACATGTACTCGCGCAGCCAGGTGTCATATGCCTCGACGGAGGCAGGCATCTTCCTGAAATCCCAAAGGCGGGCGAACAACTCGAGGGTGCGGGTAGCATTGTCCGGTGCAAAACGAGCCTTGAGAGCGGTGAAGATGCGTGGCGCCGACAGGTCGTCGCTTGGGATGGCGTCGAGGGTTGCCGAGACGTCGGCGGAGTCGATGGAGCCGACGATAATTTCCCGCGCGGCGTCGTCACGAGCGGCCAGCTGGTCGGCCGTCCACGTCGGGGAACAACTCCATCAAGGACGTAACCACGAATCTGATTCGGAAGCGTGAGCCGGAGCTGGCGTAACCAGTTTGTGAACGACTTGGAGCCGTCTAGGCGAGCGTGCTTGGGAAAGACGACTTTTGATGCGGTGGTGGCGGCGGCGGCGGCGGCAGTGGGCTGCGAGCAGCGGCGGCAGAGGCGGGGGCGGCAGGGGCAGCGAGGCGGTGGCGGCAGGGGCTGCGAGGCCTGCAGGGCGGCGAGCTGGGCCTGCAGGGTAGCGAGTTGATCGGTGATCGAAGACGCAAGAGGGTTGGGGTCCCTGGGGACGAAGGCGTGGTGGGGTCGCTACTGTCCATTGTGCGATGGTGCGATGGACGTGGGCGGCTCGAGTGGCTGGGCTCGAGGAAAATTGCGAGCGAGCGGCGGGCTGGTAGCTCGTTGGGCTTATAACCTATTCGATCAACTCTACTACGTCAGCGATGTAGTTCTAGCCAAGAGTGATGAATAGGAAGCTAACAGTGTGAGAGCCGCGCGCCCCAAGTTTCCCAGGCTCGCATTCCCCCGCTCCCCCAAGAGACTTGGCCTTGTGCACAGCGATGTCCTGTCGTTTCCCACTCCGTCCTTGACCGGAAAGCGCTACCTTGTCACATTCCTTGACGACCACTCTCGCAAACTCTGGGCATATGCAATCGATCACAAAAGCGATGTCTTCCCGACCTTTCAGACTTGGCTCGCCGACGTGGAGTTAGGAAACGAACGCACGCTTGAAGATTCTCCGCTCCGACAACGGTGGGGAGTATTGCTCCAACGCATTCACGGAGTTCTGCAAGTCCAGGGGTATTCGCCGCCAGTACTCTATACCGTACACACCTCAACAAAATGGTCGCGCCAAACGTGTCAACCTTTCCATCATTGAAGGTGTCCTCGCTCTCCTCGCTGATTCTTGTTTGCCCACCACCTTTTGGGATGAGGCGGCCGCGTACTTTGTTTATTGCAAAAACAGGTGCTCACACTCCGCTTTAGCCAAACAGACTCCAGAATCCGCTTGGAACGGCCAACGCACCACCACCACCGCCCTCCACCCGTTCGGCTGCGCCGCCTGGCTCACGATCGCCCCGGACCTTTGCAACAAGCTCAACCCCAAAGCCAGGCGCATGATCTTCACCGGTTACGACCTCGCCTCCAAGGCTTTCCGTTTCTTCGACCACTCCGTCAACAAGATTGTACTTGGCCAAAATGTCACCTTCTTGGACAACGACTTCCCCGGCCTGCAAGACGACGCACCCGTCAACTTGGCCGACACCAAACACTACGTCGTCGTTCCTGCCGATCCGCCCGCCCCCGCCATCAAGACGAGGACCCCACTAGTAAGGTCGGCGCACATGGACGTCTCATGCCCCCTTGATGATTCTGCCATGAGCGCCGTTGACGTGGCCCCAGGGTACACTGGTGGAACCTTACTTAACCCCACAGATGCCAAACCGTCCTCCTTGCCGTTGTCTGCGCCGTCCTCGTCACCGTCTCCTGAGCCACCCGCGTCGCCATTGCCTGTGCCTTCCACATCGTCGGCTGCGTCATCGTCACCATTGGCTTTACCGACTGACTCTGAATACTCCGCCGATCCTCTCGACCTTATCGGCTCACAGCCCCAGGTTCGCTTCGACCCACCGGCCGTGCACCACCCAGACTTCAGCACGTACCGTGAGCCCGCATCGGCTGAGGAGTCTCCTGACGAACTTGACCTCATTGGGCACCCCTCATGACGAATCGCCGGACGAACTCGCTTTCCTCATCCGACATCACCGCGCATTCATTGCAACCGACGACGACGTGTCTGACGCCGAGGCCATTCAACCAGTTGAGTCCATCACCAGTGACCCACAGACCTGGCGCGAGGCAATGTCCAGCGACAAGCGTGAGGTATGGGCCAAGGCCGCCACCGACGAGTTCAATTCCATGCGAGATGACTTCAAGGTCTTCACCATCGACGATCGCTCTACGGTACCCGCGGGTGCGACCATCGTCACGTCCAAGTTCGTCTGGAAAACCAAACCGAACGCACTCGGCGACGTCACTGGACACAAGGCACGGCTCGTTGCGCAGGGCAATCGCCAACGCAACGGCATCGACTTCAACGAGACGTTCGCACCCGTTGCCCGCTTCTCTTCGATACGCTCACTCCTCGCGCTCGCAGCCGCCAACGGCCTGCATGTACACCAAGCGGACATCGACAAAGCCTATCTTCACGGCGACCTCGATCACGACATCTGGATGATGGCACCGCGCGGCTTTGACCTTCCCAGCGACAAGGTGCTTCGACTGCGCCGTTCCATCTACGGGCTCAAACAGGCCGGCCGCATCTGGAATCGACACATCGACGCTTCGCTTTGTGCTCTCGGGTACACGGCGACGGGCACCGATCACTGCGTCTACTCTCGGCTCGACGATCGGCAAAGTCCACACTACATTGCACTGTACGTCGACGACCTTCTGATGATCAGCCCGGACCTGGCCGAGATCGAATGCGTCATCTCGGGCCTGGAACAACGTTACGGTGTCAAACACCTTGGACCGGCCGAGTACATCCTTGGCATCCATATCAGGCGGCTCAACGACGGCTCTATTGCCCTATGCCAGGAACGGTACATCATGGACGTGCTCACTCGGTTCCACTTCAACACTACAACTCGCGGTGCTACCGTCCCGATGACCCCCGGTCTTTTGCTCACCGCCATTCCGGGTCAAGGCACGGAACAGATCAGGTCATGGTATCTACAGGCAATCGGCTCGCTCTTATACATCTCTCTTGGCACTCGCCCCGACATTGCCTTTGCCGTATCTTACCTGGCCCGCTTCGCCAACAACCCGGGCCAGCGCCATTGGAATGCTGTCAAGCACGTCCTACGCTACCTCCGAGCCACTTATCGCGACGAGCTTCTTTACACTTGTGGTAAGACGGGCATCACAGGCGTGGTAGGTTACTCCGATGCAAACTGGGGTGCCTGCGTCGACACATCGGTCTCCACCATGGGTTTTGTCTTCTACATTGCCGGCTCCGCTGTGTCCTGGTCCTCCAAGCGTCAATCGCGGGTCGCCGACTCTACCACCAACGCGGAATACCTTGCTCTCTCGCATGCTGGCAAGGAAGGGATCTACCTCAGTCAGCTGCTTGAGGAGCTCCATGTCCAGTCTGGTATCCCAGCTCACATCTACACTGACAACAAAGCTGCTGCCGCCGTCGCACGAGACCCTGTCCGCGCATCCGGGACTCGACATATCCGTCTGCGTGAGCACTTCGTTTGGGACATGGTGAATTGGGGTGAGATTTCTCTTTTGCACGTGGGGACAAGCAACATGGTGGCCGACATCTTTACCAAGGCACTTGGCCCAAAGATTTTTTCCATGCATTGCTATGCTCTCGGCTTGCGCACTTGACACCCATGGCTTGGGTCTGCCTCGCATTTGCGTGGGGGGGGGGGGGGGGGGGGTGTGACGAGTCCACTCTCAGCACGGCAGAGGCGCCTCGGTTGTTGCGCGCGCCCGCCAGCCCGCCCCCTGCGCTGGGGACTTTGATGCGCACAACTGACTCAGCGCGCCAGCGCCGGGTGGATCCGTGCGCGTGCCCGCTAGGCTGCCCCCTTGCGGTGGGGACTTAGACGCGCGCAACTGTCTTAGCACACTATCAATTTCACCCGCGACTGGGCCTATCTCAGCGCGGGCCTCCTGTCTGTTCTTAGCTTCCTCCTCATCACTTCTGTTTGACTATCAACCCCTCCTGACAGTAGTGGTGATCATCTTATACCTGGACCGCCGACCAGCTTGCCGCCCGTGATGACGCCGCCCGGGAAATCATTGTTGGCTCTATCGACTCCGCCGACGTATCGGCTACCCTCGACGCCATCCCCAGCGACGACCTGTCAGCACCGCGCATCTTTGCCGCTCTCAAGGCTCGTTTTGCACCGGACGACGCTACACGCACCCTCGAGTTGTTCGCTCGCCTTTGGGACTTCAGGACAATGCCTGCCTCCGTCGAGGCCTACAACACCTGGCTACGCAAGTACATGTTGATTGCTCAGGAAATCCGCGACGCCAAAACATTGCTCAACGACGTGCTTGCCACCCACGTGCTCGCCATGGTCCCATCTTGCCTCGACAGCTTCCGACTCCCTTTCACGGACGAGCAGCAAAACCGACGCGACCTTCCCGAACTCACGACGCTTACGGACCGCATTTGCATCCAGCTTCGCTCAGCAGGACTCTTGACCTTGCATTCGGCCATGCTTGCCACCTCCTCCTCTTGCCCGGCCTGCCGCGCCCCCGGCCACCGCCTGCGCGACTGCACTTCACATGCAAAGCACCCACCCACCGGCCCCTGCCGCCGCTGCCACAAGAAAGGTCACTGGGCACTCGACTGCAAGAACCGGGGTGAACAGACACGTAGCAGCGACGACACCCAAAACGACGCGTCTTCCTCCGCGGCCCCGCAACCAAACTTCAGCTATTTTGCCTCCTCCCTGTTTGCTCATCGCCAACTCCCGACTGACGCCTTTGTAGTCGATTTGGGCGCCACAACACACATGGTCGCTGACCGATCCCTGTTCACGACTTATTGTCAAACGGCACACACCAAGATCGGCGGCATTGCGGGCGGCATCACGGCCATCGGCATGGGGGACGCGGCATTTGTCGCCAAGACTGGACACCCAATCACGCTCCGTGGTGTCCTCCATGTGAGAGTTACAACTCTCTTTACTTCCTTCTCACATCATCTCCCTCTTTCTGTCTTGTCCTCTTTGTGATTTTGGCCTGTCCTTCACCCTGCTCTCTCATCACTGGGCTTGGTCTAGGCACCTGCATCAAGTGCACAGACCTAGTCACTCTCCGCCTAGCTCCCCTTACCTCCAGGCTGGGTCCGTGCACTTGACACTGGGGCACGGACCTGGTTGCGCACTTACCCCAGCCAACTGGCTCCGCGCTTTTCACTCTCCTGCTCAAGCAACTTCATTGGTCTGGTCTCCTTGGTCCGTTGATCAGAGACTCACCACCGCTTGAGCAGTCGTGTGGTTCATAGGTTATAAGCCACAACAAGCTACCAGCGCGGTCACCTCCGTGCCCGCCCGCGTCGTTTTTTTTTTTTTTTCGCGCTTTGCACAACTCAGCCTCGCCCTGCACCCTGCACGCCTGGCATGTCCGATGACGCCCTCAAGTCCTCAACGCTCGCGGTCCCCCCACCGCGCCCCCCCACACAGGCCGCAGCCTTCGCTGCTTCTGACCTTCTGCGCAACACCAACAGCTATCAAGACTGGGTCCTGACGCTATGCTCCCGTCTGCCCTCCAACGTTATTGACTACCTTCAGTCTGGCGTCCCTTTGTTGTCCTGGCCGCCATCTTACGTTTCATTATGGGATCACTACGCTCGCGCCTCGATCTGCGCCACCGTCGATCCTCAGATGGTTCTTCCCGGCCTCTCGCAATACTTCGGCGACCCTCGCAGCGGTCACAATATTTGGGTAGCTCTGCGCATGCGATATGGTGCTGTCTCGGCGGTCGATCTTCTCCCTGTCATCTCTCAACTCTTCAGTCCCGACCCTATGCCCGACACCGCTGACGAGTTCCTTCAGTTTCGCGACCAATTTGAGAACGACTCGCGCCTCCTCGACGACTCAAAGTTGACGACGGATTCTCTACTAGCGTCACACTTGCTCGCCCGGATGCCTTCCTCTCCGCCTGGCGGACAATGTTTGTCAATTCTCAGGGCACATCCCGTACACTGCCCCCTGCCGCCGAGATCCTCGACCATATCTACCACGAGATCAAGGCTCGTCCGGTCGACTCACCCGTTGCCGCCACTACCACCTCTCAGCAACGCGTCCCTCATAGCCCTTGCCCCAACCCCTCTTGTCGAAAGATGCACTGGCTTCGGGACTGTCCCGACACCGCCTGAGCCGCCACCTTCTGCGCCCGGAAGGCTGCCGCCGGAGCGACTTCACGAAATCACAAGAAGGGTTCCTGCGCCGTCGCCTCTCCTGCCGTCACCTCCCCTGCCGTCGACAAGAAGCCAGAACCCGCCACCTTCACAGTGTGCCTCCTCGCCACCCCGTCTGCCTTTCCCAAGTCGGCTTGGCTCCTCGACTCCGGCGCTAATCGCCACATGGCCAACGACAGCCAGCTCTTCTCCACCCTCCGGCCGTTCGCTGGCCTGCACATTGCTGGAGTTGCCGGTTCCCTCCCGTCCACCGGTTGTGGCTCCATCCGTCTCTCGACTTCAGCTGGCCCCGTTGTAGCGACCGACGTACTCTTAGTACCTTCGCTCCCGTGCAACTTATTATCGTTCCGTCGTCTGGATCGACTTGGCTTCACCACCTTCTTTGGTTCCGGCCGCGCCACAATCCGCAACTCCTCCGGCACCGTCGTCGCCATGGCACAAGCAATCGCAAATGACCTATACGCGTTAACTGTCGCACCCTCACCCTGTATGCCCAATGCCCTCCTAGCCACCCCTCACAGAGTTTCCTTGCTGACTATGCACTGTCGCTTTGCGCATTTACCCGTCGCGCAACTTAAGAGCGTCGTGCAGAAAGGTTTGGTCACTGGGGTGGATTGGGTATATTCAGAGGAAGAGGTTAGGTCTTTCAATTGCAATGCTTGTCTCGCTTCCAAAGCGCATGCCCTCCCTTTTGCTCATTCCAAGTCCATTGCGTCCGGCCACCTGGACCTCGTCCACGTCGATGTTGCCCAAATGCCTCGGGCCAGCTTTGGCGGTCATCGCTACATGCTTGTGATTGTCGACGACTACACCCGCAAACATTGGTGCATCCTCCTCACTCACAAAAGTGACGTCTTTCACCGTCTCCGCGCCTGGATTCTTGAGGTAGAGAACGCCACGGGTGATTGGGTAAAGACCATTCGCTCTGACAATGGTGGCGAGTTCACTCTTCGGAACTTTGTCGATTTCTGTGTGGCCAAGGGTATACGTCGCGAGCTCACTATTTCGTACACCCCTCAACAAAACGGACGTGTTGAACGCACCAACCGCACCATCAAAGAGGGTATCCTTGCTTTACTCTACTCGGCCGGTGCTGACACGCGCCTCTGGGCTGAGGCCGCCACGTACTTTGTACACTGCAAGAACTTGATGTCGCATGCAGGCATTTGCGGTGATATCCCTGACACTCGTTGGTATGGCATTCCACCGGATGTATCCTCATTACGTGCTTTCGGTTGTCGTGCGTGGCACTGCCTTCCCTCGGTTAAGCGCACCGCCTTCGATCCCAGGCTGTGCCGCTCATGTTTGTAGGGCTCGATTACCACGCAAAGGCGTATCGCCTATTCGACCCGGCTACATGCAAAATCCTCCTCAGTCGCAACGTCGTCTTTCGTGAATCTGAGTTCCCTGCCTTGCAGAGTGTGGCCAACACCACACTGGCACCACTCCACTTCCTGTGGCCGCCGACATTCACCCCAACCAGGTAGACCACTCTGAGCCGTCGCTCGTTGCTTCCCCTCACTCTCTGGCGCCTCGCGCCGAGCCCCCAGGACCCGCGCCCGCTGCCTCTGACCAAGGCCCGCGTCCTCCCTGACCAGGACTCACGCGCGTGCCCTGCCTCTGACCAAGGCTCTCCTCCTGCCTCCGACCAAGGCTCTCTTCCTGCCTCTAACCAAGGCTCCCTCATCAACCGTACTGGTGGCCTCCCTGAACAGGACTCCCCCGACACCTACGCCTCTGACCAGGGCAGCTCCAACTCGGCAATCTCCACGCCTTGTCCATCCCCTCGACCGGTGGTGCCACGTCCGTTGCCCGCGCCGTCCTCGCCCACTCGATCCGAGTCCCCCGACCCTATCGACCTTTTGCCACACTCGGTTGACATCGCTTCCGTCTGTCTCGCACCCGAATTTCCCGACGACCTGGACGACGCTCTCCACTCGCCTCCACCCGTCGCCCACCTTGCCTCCGGCGCCGTCGCCTTGCTCAACACCGCGCCTACGGACTCGACGGAACTGATCGCGCCCGCCCGGGATCCCCCTCACTGGCGTGCTGCAATGGCAACCCCTCAAGCTGACGAGTGGCGTCTCGCTGCCCAGGCCGAATTCGACTCACTTTCCCGCAATTTCTCCGCTTTCACACCAATTGATGAGTCCCTCGTGCCTGCAGATGCCAGGATTCTCGGCTCTCGATTCGTCTTCCGTACAAAACGCGACCAGCACGGCCAGGTCAAGTCTTACAAAGGCCGACTTGTTGCCCTTGGCGACTCTCAGCGCTGGGGCATCGATTTTGACGAGACCTTCGCACCCGTCGCTAAGTTCACATCCATTCGCGCACTCCTTGCCCTCGCAGCCGTCCATGGTTACCACATCCATCAGGCCGACATTGACAAGGCCTACCTCCACGGTAAATTGGACAAGCCACTCTACATTCGCGTACCCAATGGAGTCTACATGCCGGGCAAGGTTCTCCAGCTGCACCGCTCTCTCTACGGCTTGCGCCAGGCTGGACGTATTTGGAATGACGAGATCGACTCTGCCTTGTCGGCTCTCGGCTACACCGCCACGGAGTCGGACCACTGCGTTTACGTTCGGGCGGCCGGTGATGAGCGTCACTATATTGCGCTCTACGTTGACGACTTGCTCATGATCAGCCCTTCTCTCCCAGAGATCGAGCGTACCCTCCACGGTCTCGAGCAGCGTTACGGCGTCAAACGACTTGGTGAGGCAGAATACATCCTCGGCATCCAAACTCGGGGCTCCAACGACGGCTCCATCACCCTCAGTCAGGAGCAGTACCTCAAGGACGTTCTTGCCCGCTTCGGTATGTCCAATGCTCACTCTGTCGCCACACCCATGCAGCCCGATCTCCACCTCGAAGTCGAACTCCAACCCACCCCATTCCCGGATCGAACTCGGTACCTGCAAGCGATCGGCTCTCTTATGTATGCTTCTACCGGTACGCGTCCCAACCTCGCCTACACCGTCGGATATCTGGCCCGCTTCTCTCGTTCACCGTCTGCTGCTGCCTGGGGTGCGATCAAGCACGCCTTCCGCTACGTTGCCGGCACCCTGTCTCACGGCTTACGCTACACTCGTGGTGATCCGGCTCCCTTGGTCGGCTACTCGGACTGCAACTGGGGTGCATGCCTCTTCTCCTCCAAATCGACTATGGGCTACACCTTTACCTACGCAGGTGCCGCTGTCTCCTGGTCCTCCCGTCTACAGTCACGCGTCGCCGACTCCACTTGCGACACCGAGTACCTTGCTCTGACCCACACCGGCAAGGAGGCCATTTTTCTACGCCAACTCTTTGGTGAGCTTGGTCTCCCTTCTTCACAGCCCGTCCTCATCTACGGCAACAATCAGGGTGCCAATGCTCTCACCAAAAACCCGGTCTTCCATGCTTGCACTCGACACATTTGGCTTCGCAAACACTTTGTCCGGGATATGGTCTCCATGGGCGACATTGTTGTCCAATACATTGCCACCAGCAAGATGACGGCGGATATCTTCACCAAGGCCTTGTCTTGCGACCTCTTTGCTTGGCACCGCGGCCAACTTGGTGTCTGTGCTCCCTGATGCTCGAAGTAGGGGGGGTGTGAGAGTTACAACTCTCTTTACTTCCTTCTCACATCATCTCCCTCTTTCTGTCTTGTCCTCTCTGTGATTTTGGCCTGTCCTTCACCCTGCTCTCTCATCACTGGGCTTGGTCTATGCACCTGCATCAAGTGCACGGACCTAGTCACTCTCCGCCTAGCTCCCCTTGCCTCCAGGCTGGGTCCGTGGGCTTGACACTGGGGCACAGACCTGGTTGCGCACTTACCCCAGCCAACTGGCTCCGCACTTCTCACTCTCCTGCTCAAGCAACTTCATTGGTCTGGTCTCCTTGGTCCGTTGATCAGAGACTCACCACCACTTGAGCAGTCGTGCGGTTCATAATACCATGGAGGATCATCAAACCCACGTCAAGGAGGTACTCGAGGTGCTGCGGCGGGCCAATCTGTATTGTTCGCCAAAGAAGACCGAACTTTTTCGAACGTCTTGCGACTTTTTGGGGCATGTTATTTCGCAAAACGAGATTGCGGCAGATCAGTTGAAGGTGGAGCAAATTGTGGGGTGGCCGCGTCCGCGGACTGTCACAGAGCTTTGGGGGTTTCTGGGCCTCGTTCAATACTTGCGCAAGTTCATCAATGGTCTGGCCCAACATACCAAACCTCTGGCGGATATAACGCCAAAGAACGCCAATGTCCAACTCATATGGGGTGCCGAGCAAGAGCAACACTTCAACGCCATAAAGGCCATTGTCACCTCGCTGCCATGTCTCAAGCTGATCAACCACACGGATTCTGCTGATCCCTTCTGGGTTATGACGGACGCAAGTAACGTTGGGATAGGCGCCATGTTGCTTCAGGGGCAGGATTGGCGCAAGGCACACCCGGTGGCGTATTGGTCTTGTCAGTACATCAGTGCGGAGGTCAACTACCCGACCCATGAACAGGAGCTTTTGGTGGTCGTGGACGCCCTGCGTCAGTGGCGAGTCAACTTGATGGGTGTCCACTTCCATGTCCTTTCTGACCACAAATTGCTGAAGTACCTCAAGACGCAGGAAAATCTATCAAAGCGTCAGGCCCGCTGGGTTGAATGTCTAGCCGACTACGATTTTGACATCACCTACATTCCGGGAGGCGAGAACACCGTGGCAGACGCGATGAGCCAGTACTCTTTTCCGCGGGGGGAGCCTGATTCCGTACAGGCGGTTTCGGAGATGGACGTCGACACACAGCTGCGGGGCCGCCTTGTGGAGGGCTATGACTCCGATCCCTTTTGCCAGCAGGTCAAGCGCAATCTCGACTCGTTGCCAGGGTTCTCTTGTGTGGATGGGGTGCTGTATTTCGAGGGTAGGATGGTTGTACCTGCGGTGCCACAGCTTCGGGAGGACATCTTACATGACGCTCACGACGCGCTGGGTCACTTCAGCCCGCGCAAGACCTTCCATCAGGTGTATCGGACTTTCTTCTGGCCGCGGCTGCGAACATCATGCGACGCCTATGTCTCAACATATGATGTATGTCAACGTACCAAAGCAACAACCACGGGCGCGTTGGGGGTATCACATGCATTGGCTGTGCCGGATGGGCTGATGCATGGCTCTCGATTTTGTGGCCCCCCTGCCCAAGAGCCAGGGGTTCGACATGCTCCTCACAATCACCGATCGTTTATCGGGCTACACGCGCTTGATACCTAGCCTGGCCGCGAACACCGCCAAGGACATAGCCGAACATTTCATGAGGGATGGCACCGCTTCTTCGGACCGCCAACGAGGATAGTCTCCGATCGGGATCAGCTATTTACATCGCATTTCTGGCGCGCGTATCACAATCTGATGGGCACTCAACTTGCCATGTCTACATCGTTCCACCCGGAAACCGACGGCCGTAGCGAACGGACCAACAAGACCGCCATTCAAGCCTTGCGAGCCGTGGTCAACAAGCAGCAGAACAATTGGGTCCGACATCTGGTCAACATTGAGTTTGTGATCAACGCAAGCGTCAATGCCTCAACGAACAAATCGCTGTTTGAGGTGGTCCTAGGTCGTTCACCCAGCCTGTTGCCAACGTCTCTCAATTGACCTGACTTGCCCGATGTGCCTGCGGCAAAGGGCCTGATCGCCGAGCGGAAGGCGGTGTTGGCGGAGGTCCGGGATGCATTGGCTGCAGCCAAGGTGCGGCAAGCGGAGCAGGTCAACCAACATCGACGGCCAGAACCGGACATTGCGGTGGGCGATTTTGTCATGCTGGACACCCGTGACCGTCGTCTTTGATTTAAAACGGGACACCGCAAGTCGGCCAAGCTCTTTGATTGCTTTGAGGGACCCTACAAGGTTATTGCCGCGAATGTTGCCACCTCCAACTACACACTGCAGCTTAGCGAAGGCGACCGATCACATGCTACGTTTCACGTAAGCAAGCTCCGTCCCTACCGAGCCAACGACCCCAACCTCTTTCCGAATCGAGAACCCGCCAGACCCAAACCAGTTATAGTTGATGGACATGAAGAATGGGTTGTGCGAGAGATATTGGAGGAGACAACAAGGGGGGGGGGGGGAAGCGCTATTGTGTTTGGTGGGAGGGCTATCCGCAGCACGAAGCCACCGTGGAACCGCGTGAAAACTTGGTGGGGACAGAGGCGCTTTGGCATTGGGAGTTGAAGAAGAGGATAAAGGGGAGGGTGCAAGGCCTGAGGCCTTTGCCCAAGGTACAATGGAAGGCGATAGAACTTCTGGCTTAGTTGAATAGCTTGCGCGCGCCTAGAACCTCCCTTGGCTTTCGCCAGCTCATTGACCCAAGGTTCTAGTAAATTACTATTGTTTGATCCTGTCTATCGTTCTGGAGCACCGCTGCACGCGGTGCTTCCACCCAAGTCCCGTTGGGCCACCAAGGATCAAGAACAATCTCTTGTGGGTATGCTTCGAGCATCAGGTCCGTCATTGTTGTCCTTCCTTCACTATATATTGGTAAATTCGCATGATCTTCACTGTTGACAAGCTTGTCATCCGTTGAATATGGTTCGGTGTTTGGACATAGATTGCCGGAGATCCTGTCGCTTGGAGATGCTTCACGCTTTTCCTTGACAAGCAAGTCGTGCTTGGAAGCAGAAGGTGCGCCACTTGGAACAGGGGCATCTACCCGGCCTTGAGGTCTTGTAGTGATATTTACGAATGGGAGTTGAGCCTTGATGTGCTTGTAGACCTGTGACATTTTCAATCAAGAGTCAGCTCAGCGACATAGAATCCGTCAACTCATGAAGCTATACGCACTCTCAAGGTAATGGTTGCTTCTGCTGGCAATGAGTCAATGTCGAGTACGAAGCTGGTCAACCCAAGAACCTTGTCCAAAGAGTCGGTTGCAGCAGTAAATGCTGCAAGTTGGTCGTACTGGCAGGAGGCAAGACATGGAGTTGAGTGAGTAGATGTGTTGTTGTAGGAGCATCTCTAGTTACATGGCGTCAATGGATGACCTATTGTGAGATAGTGGGTCGCTAAAGGTCAATTGGCTGTAACAGAGCAACTAGGCGAGATGTGATATTTGAGTGTGTGGTAATGTATTTCAATTAACCTATTGTGAGATAGTGGGTTGCTAAAGTTCAATCGGCTGTAACAGAGCGACTAGGTTAGATGTGATATCAAGTGCATGGTGGAGAAGAGAGAAAAACAGCTAGGCCAAAAAGACGCAATCTCATGTAAACAACCAGCCGCCTCTGCCACCTCTACCGGTCCCCCGCACAACACCCGCGCGCCCGCGCCACTGCTAAGACCATAAGTCCCTCTGGACCGCAGACCCCATTAGTTTCCCACAACACTCCCACTGGTTAAGGCTCCAAGGGACACTATTCCCATACCCTCACAATGAAGTTTGAACAAGTTGCGAGCGAGCGGCTTTGTAAGAATATCCGCAGTCATTGCTCCTGTCTTGCAATACTTGATTTGAATATCACCAGCTGTAACTCGTTCTCGGATATAAAAGTGATGCACACTGTAATGCTTCGTCCTTCCGTGATGAGCCGGGTTGAGAGCGATCACGATCACCGCTTGGTTGTCCTCCCAGATCAGTGTAGCCTTAGGTTGTTCAAGCTCGAGATCTGCCGCCAATCGCCAAAGCCCTATGGCCTCCTTTGCTGCCGCGGAAGCCGCCAAAATCTCAGCCTCCGTAGTCGAAGTTGCAACCATCGACTGCTGTTTGCTTTGCCAAGAGATCGCAGCACCTGCCAAAATCGAGACGAACGCTCCAATCGACTTCCCAGTCGACATGTCGTCTCCCCACGAGGCATCGGAGTAAAGCTTGAATACCGTAGATCCTCCGTGGTTGAACTTCAGTCCCCAGTCAACAGTGCCTTGCAAGTAGCGGATGATACGCTTCACCGCAATCCAGTCGGCCTGGGTAGGAGCTGAAACCTTGGAAGCTGCCGCACGAACCAAAGTGACGATATCGGGTCGAGCTCGATGCGTAGTACTGCAACGCTCCCACTGCTGACTGGTACAGAGCCACGTCGTCGAAAGGATCCGTAGAATGTTCGATGTCCGACCTTGGCTCCATGGGGACTTTCACGGGGTGCTTGGATACTGAACCTCCTCCATACATGGCAACAAGATCCCTGATGTACTTGGACTGATGCACGAAGATGTAATCTGACGTACGCTCGAATTTGAGACCCAAGAAGAGCTTCACTGGACCGAGGCGCTTGAGCTTGTAGACTTTGTTAAATGCTTCAATCTCCGCGTCCAGGAATTCTTGGTCGTTTGAAGCAACCATGCCATCGTCCACGTACAGCGTGATGTAGATAAACTTCTCATCTACTCGCTTGACGTAAAGACAGGAGTCAGCATCAGATCTCTTGTAGCCGCGCTCGACCATCAGGGAGTTCACAGCTGCGTTCCATTCTTGAGGAGCTTGCTTTGTGCCGTACATCGACTTGACAAGACAGAGGGCTTGGCCGGTTTGAGGGCGATCCCAACCCTTGGGATACTTCATGTAGACCATCTCCGTCATTTTTCCATTCAGAAACGCAAAGTCGGAGTCAAACTGCTCGAGAAACAGTCCCTGGGCGGCGGCAGTGCCAACAAGGCTGAGGATGGTCGATGGGCGTGCAACAGGGGCGAACGTTTCGTTGTAGTCAATGCCAGGACGTTGGGCAAACCCTTGCGCAACCAGTCGGGCCTTGTAACGAGTCACCTTCCCTTGAGCATTCTCCTTTCTGGTAAAGACCCACTTCGACCCGAGAGCTCAAGCACCATTTGGAAGGTCCGAATCAATCAGGCCTTGATGGTGAGCCATGGCATTGAGCTCAGCTTTGATAGCTGCGATCCATTTGTCTGCTTCGGGGCTAGCCATTGCTTCCTCGTAGTTGCTGGGTACTGGAGGAAGAGAAACCGACATCGCAGAGCCATACATGACTTGTTGCTCTGCATCCCGACGTTGAATACGAGTACGGTGTGGAATCTCGTTGTTAGCGTCGATCTCCTCATATCTTCCAGGGTTCCTTCCCTTAATGGCGGGATCTCCATACTCCCATCGAGGACGGTTCTGACGGGCAGGTGGCATCTGCTCACGGTCTACCTGATCCTGAAGTTCGTCAATGACTACATCGTCGTTATTGACAGGACCCTTCTCTTCATCTGGCCCCACAGGCAGAGTTGTGACCTCCGGTACACCAACTTGCTCTGATTTGTGTTCCAAGACCAAGATGTCGCGCATCACAATGACTTTGTGGTCCGAGTCGGGATCAACGAGCACACGATAGTTATACTCGCTATCGTATCCAATGAATATCCCCTTGGCTGAAGTCGATTCAAGTTTGGATCGCTTTGAATTTGGAACTTGCGTGTACACGGTTGATCCAAATGGACAAAAGTGCGAGACCTTGGGTGTGGATTAGATTTAGCTAGAGATGACTTAGAAAGGATTTGACCTTGATATTCCGCTTTCGCATCTAATGAATGAATTAAATTAGGCATAAAAGCTATTTTCGTTTGCCGTTTATTTTATATTCTCAACTCGTTCATTCCCTTTTAACTTAGTTTTCAATAATAAAAAAATAATAAAAAAGCAAAAGCTAGTTGTTTTCATCTCTATAACATGTGGTGCTTATGTGTTAGTTGTAGTTGACTACCCATTTTTTGTTTCCGGACACTATTTAACATTCTAAACTTGAAATTTCTTGCCATAGAATACTTCATAGGCGGTCTTACCCTCCAACTTGGCGTGTAGAATTTGGTTGGCAACAAATGTGGCGTACACCAACGCATACAACCAATACTTCCGTGACAGCTTGGAGGCTGCAAGGACCGCACAAACGATCGCCATCAACAAGCCATTGAAGTGTTCTACCGTTCCATTCTGTTGCGGGGTGTATGGTGCAGAGGTCTCATGGAGGATACCTTGACTTTGGAAATCCGCGCCAATGAGCTTGGTTGTGAATTCAGTGCCATTGTCCGTACGCACGCTCTTGATTTTTTGACCAGTCATTTTTTCAACTCCTTGTCGAAATGTGATCCATACTCAAGTGACTTCTTCAGCCGACTTTGTCTTCAACGGAAACATCCACTTTGCAGTCGAGTACTGGTCTACAATAGCCAGATATGCCTTTCGACCTTGGAAATCAACTTGATCTTCTGCAACAGATCCGATGTCCATGAATATGCATTGAAGGACGTCGGTGACCTGGGTAGCCAACTCTGAGAACTTCGATGTGCAAGACTTGGAACTGATGCAGGGCTCGAAGTTGTGGACCTTCTCATCGGTGAGAACTAATCCCGTGACAGCGCCCGACTTGACGAGCTCCATGATTGAGCTCACGGGCACATGCCCGTAGCGATGATGCCACTCCATCAAAGACGCTCCCACTGTCGCATGGGTTGCGACATGAGCTTGGTCCTTGACAATGCGCGTAAAGCCGAGCGCATAACTGGTAGCGCTGAGCGTCTTCGCCAAGATGACTCCTTGATAGGTGATTGTCATGACATTGTTGCCATCTTCCCATCCGCACTTGGCTCCCGATTTGAATAGAGCTCGAGTCGAGATGAGGGTCACGGGCGCACCCGGGAGATGATACATGTTCACAAGTGAGAGCAATGCCTCACTCTTCAACTCGAAATGTACCATCCCATACATGTCGCAGTGTACTACCTGTCCGCTTGCTGTCTGAACCTTCAGGTTTCCACTTTGACGATTGGAGAGCAGACTGGCGTCTCCAACATAGTGCTGGCTAGCACCTGTGTCCAGTATCCAGATCTCACCTTGGTTAACCTGCGACACCCTATTCGCGACATTGTCTTGAAGCAAATGGCTCTCATCGAGAGACTTGACCGTCAACGCAAATTTGGCCAACTCGTTCGAATCCGCAGATTCCTTCGAGTCCTGCTTCTTCTTTTTGTTGCGGTTGCGCGCACGACCATGGTTCTTCTTGGCGTCGTACTTGGGACATTCAGGGTCCATCGCGAAATGACCCTTCCCCTTGCATCCCCTACAGACACAGTTCGGGTCACGACTTGGCTTGCGTGCTTTGAACGGCTAACGCTCCCGCGTTCTTCAAGAGTTTGTCGAACTTGCCCGACAACTTCCGTTCCGTGTACTTGTCTGTAAGGCAATTGATGACATGGTAGACCGATCGATTTTCACCGAGGCGAATTGCTTGCTTCAACATATTGTACTACGGGGGTAATGCTTGGAGGATGTACGCGATCATCGCCTCGTCTCCAAACTTCTGACCGAGATCGTCGAGTTGATCCGCCTTGTTGATCATGCTCTTCAAGAACTCGCCCATATTCTTGTCTTTGTCGTACTTCGCATTCGAGAGCTCCATCAACAACGTTCGAATCTTGAAAGGCTTGGCATTCCCTTCATGATGCTGGCAAAGCTTGTCCCAGATATCCTTGGAGGAGAGCATCTTGCTCTTGACCATCTTGAGATTTGCATTGTTGATACATTGAATGATCAGGGCACGGGCGCTTCTGTCCTTCTTCTGCAAGTTCACGACTACTTATGTGTCGGTGACCGAAGCATCAAGACCGTGCATGGTCCTCCACTCAGCCAGGCTGACGTCGGAGGGCCGCACATGCCCATGCTCGAGGACGCTCGCATAGCCCTTGCTCTCGAGGTACGCCTCGACTCGAATCGACCACAGCTCGTAATTATCCTTGCCAAGCTTGGCTATCTTGATCTCCCCAGACTCCTGAGCAATGGTCTCTGATGGACTCATAACCTGTTATT
The DNA here is from genome assembly GCA_001244265.2 of Microbotryum lychnidis-dioicae p1A1 Lamole. Taxonomy (NCBI): domain Eukaryota; kingdom Fungi; phylum Basidiomycota; class Microbotryomycetes; order Microbotryales; family Microbotryaceae; genus Microbotryum; species Microbotryum lychnidis-dioicae. Next base: position 1,015,613 of record CDLV01000004.1, on the reverse strand, counting down.
GTAGGAGCGTCTCTAGTTACGTGACGTCGATAGATGACCTATTGTGAGATAGTGGGTCGCTAAAGGTCAATCGACTGTAACAGAGCGACTAGGCGAGATGTGATATCGAGTGCGTGGTAATGTATTTCAACTAACCTATTGTGAGATAGTGGGTCGCTAAAGGTCAATCGACTGTAACAGAGTGACTAGGCGAGATGTGATATTGAGTGCGTGGTGGAGAAGAGAGAAAACACAGCTAGGCCAAAAAGACGCAATCTCGTGTAAACAACCAGCCGCCTCTGCCACCTCTACCGGTCCCCCGCACAACACCCGCGCGCCCGCGCCACTGCTAAGACCACTTATGGTCTTTTCTGCTTTTGCTGCAAGAGTTTGACGCCAAGGACTCAAGCGTGCGCAACCTCTACCCTCCTTGCAGTAAGCCGTGCTCGCACGTCTGCCCCTCTTGCAATAAGCCGTGTGCCGCATGCCTGCCTCGAGCCTTGGTCTGTAAGCCGCACTTGCGCAAGAGTTTACCAAGCCAGCTCCTGCCGCACCTTTCAGTTCCCACTGCTTGCCGTTGCCGTACCAGTATCGCTGTGTACCTCTGCCACCTCCTGCCAAGGTCAGTGGCCTTCTTTGAACTCTTCCTGCCGCCAATTGGCTGACAGGTTCCGAGCTCCTCACAGGACCCCCCCCCCCCCCAGCAATACCGTACAGCTTCCGCCTTGCAGTCTTCTGCCTTACCAGTTGACGAAGAACAGCTGTCACTGTGTACGCCTCTCTTTTTCAACACTCCTTTGTTGGATGGTTGACTGACGCTCCATACTTTGTATGCAGCCGTCCGCCCGCACCTGCCAGTGCTGCACCTCTCTCCTGTTCGCCTGCGTCTTGCTCAAAGAGCTGAGGTACATCACCCACCTTCAGGCTCTACCTTAGGGTACTCCTACTCTTGACTGTCCTTGTTGAACACGTTGACTGACTTGGCTACCTTGCTACACAGACCCAACCTCGACGTACCAGCGTCCGAGGTCTGTTTCCTTTGCTGTCTTCTTGTCTCCAAGCGACACGCTTTACAAGCATAGGTATGCCATAGTCCTCAGAGTCTTTGCACACGCTTTACAAGCATAGTCGTTCTATCTTCGTCTATATTAGGTCGTACCTTCGCTGCGCTTTGCCTCGACCCATCATAATCATGTCAGTTGACCCCTTTGCCGATCCTTACGAGCCTCTCGCCTGGGACTCCTCGTATCCGATCCCTACCTCGGGAAACTTCACCAAGAAGGCGCTCATTAAGATTGCGGAGGCATGGGCGGAGGCGGATGGCGGACTCCTGACGGACGCCGATATATTGATCCTCAAAACCGAGCTAGAACGCATGGCGCTCGATCCTGCCGCCCTTAACTTCTGGGAGTTGCAAGTTGAGAAACTTCCTTGAGGTACCCCGATCAGTATCAAATCACTCGAGGAAGCGCAAATGCATCCGGTCATTTCGCACGCTCTGGGTTCCGCTCGCCCTGCCGACTACATTGCTGCATACGGAGCGCGCTATTGGACAAAGGGTCTTCAATCCTACCGCCTCCGGCGTCAGACGTCGACAGGCGGCTCAAGACGGCCAAAGTGACACCAGACGCAACGAGCGGCCCGGACAAGATGGTGATCTAGAACGACGCGTTACGTCAATCCGCGGCCTAGGTGACTTGCCAGTCTTTACGGTCGACGAGCTCGATTTGGATCAGGACGGCCGTCTCATCGTATGCTTCAACCTCTTCATCGAAGGTGAAGTACCCCTCGATGCCTTGCCCGAAGGGGACGATGTGCTATACAAGCATTGCTCCTTACCTCGGTTGGATCATAACGGTGGCTGCTACTCCGGCACCCTCGCGGGCAGCTCATGCGCCACCGGCGCCGGCGGTCTTGGTGCAAGGCAAGCGCCCCGCTCGCAACGCCAATCCATGGGTGACTTCTGACGAGGAAGAAAGCGACAAACCGACTGAGAATCCGGCAAGGACCCACCTCCGTCAGCTCGAGGCGGAGACCCAACTCCGTCAGCTCGAGAGCTCGGCCAATCGCCTAGTTGGCGTGTTGTGAATGAGGATTAGCAGGAAGGCGGCTTTCGGTTATTTGATTAGAAGCGCGCGTTTGTTTAGTGAAGCCTGGCGATGCGCACCAACCGTTGTCTTCTCTCCACGGTTGGATTACACGCTCATCAGGTACGTACATCTAGCACTACGGCTACTATCATATGCAATTAACTGACGGTTGGATTACACGCTCGTCAGTCTCTTATTTGGTAGCGTCTGTATTGCCGCAAGGCACAGATCCGCACGCAGAAAAGACGCAGCGCATATCCAAGATGGCGACTCCCACGGCTGACCACGTCAGTCTGATGGGCGACCTATACGGCAAAGTCGACGCCACCAACTGGGGTGTTGCCAGGGAGCGACTTCAGAACGTCCTGAAAGGCGAGGGCCGCCTCAAGCACATCACCGGTGTTCTAGACGTTGGCCCCGAGCCTTTGCAGTCCGAGTTCACTCACTTGGAGGGCGACAACCGGGTAGACAATGTGGCCACCTATCGCAACCAACTTCGATTGTACCGTCAGGATGTCGACGCTCTCGATCAGGCCCTTGCGCAGGCGCGCAACACGCTAATTGTATGCTTGGGGGAGTCCACCTTCGCCCGTGTCAAAGCCAACGCCACGCTCGACTTGTGGGCCGCGCTCGATAAGGATCTCGGTCGCGCTTCGGACGATTTCATGCGCTCAGCGAAGCTCAACGCCCTCTTCTTGTGTGAGCCATTTGTTGACGGCGAAGCGCTCGACCCATGGCTTGCGAACTTCAACCGGTTGTTTGAGGACCTCGTCGCCGCCCATGTCTCCCGTGACAAAGCCTATCAACGCGCCAGGATCGACGGCACATCGTTTACCCAGAGCGATTTCGACAAGTGGGTACCACCGCCCGCGCTGTCCGAGGGCGTTCGCATGGACCTCTTGAAGGCTAGGATGCCGAGGAACCTCGTGACGGTCATCGACTCCATTGGCACGCTCCCATCGCTCGAGCAAGTTGAGGGCGCGATACATAGGGCCGCACTTTTCTCGAGCCGGCAGATCGAGCCCATCGCGGAGGCATTAGCGGCACGGGTGCAGTCTCGGAGTCAGCCAGCCTCGGGTTGTCCTCGCTCGAAACCCTCGGGCCGTCCTTCCGGTCCCTCGGCGCCCCCTTCCTTCAGGCCTCGAGGGTGCCCGGCCTCAAGGAGAGGTGGCCTCACGGGATCTCGCACGCTGGTCGCCTGAAACTGGGTCGGATGCAGCGCAGAAGGTGCTACGAGCAGGGACATCTTGGCGACGGATGCACGGTGCCGTCGGCAGAGGTCTCTCGCCGCCGCATCGCTGTTCTCGCCAAGCACAACATCACCATTGGCGCGGCCGACGTAATGGCGCTCGTCGCCGTCGACCGTGCACCGAGGCTCAGCTCGAGGACGAGGCCTACGAGGGATACTTTGTCGTCGGCGTACCCATTGGTGACGACGACACGGTGCTGTACCTGAGCGACATCCCGCGCTACTTGCTTGATTCGGGTGCGACCCGCCACATGACAACTCGTCGGGACCTCCTCATCGACTTCAAGCCCTTCACCACGGAGCGCGTCCGGGTCGTCGGCGCCTTCAACTCCAGTGCCATGGCGACCGGTACGGGCACTCTCCGGTTCGGTGTCGACGAAGCGTCCATCGAGCTCCACGACGTCCTCCTCGTCCCCGGTCTGTCCGCTGAACTCGTCTCACTTGCCGGCCTGATGAAGGACGGGTATGAGCTATCCAACGAGTGCGACGCGGCTGGGAAACATACCGGGATCGCGATCTCGAGCGCGACCTCCCGCCTTTCCTTCGCCCTCGATCACAACCACTACGTGCTTCAGGCAAGTTCTCACCCACCTCCTCGGGCGGATCACCTGGCGCTGACTGCCACCACCTTGCCTACAGACGTAGTGCTTTGGCATCAGCGCTTGGGTCATCCTTCTTGGGGTCATTTGGTAGAGCTTGTTAGGTCGGGTCAAATTCCACTCGATGTAGCAGCTGTAACTCCGGATCAGATTCGCCTCCTCGATCAGTGCGATGCTTGTTGCGCCGGCAAAACCGTCTCTTCCCCGAACCGGGAACCCGCGGGCCACCCCGTGGACGCACCTTTCTCCCGTGTCTTTGCCGACGTGTGGGGTCCTTGCCCTGTGCCCGCACTTTCGGGTGCTCGTTACCTCTGCGGCATCACGGACGAGTTTTTGCGCTTCCGCTGGGCTCGCAGCATCCGGCTCAAGAGTGACTTGTCAGCCGTCCTTCAGGATTTTGTTGCGATGTCGAAGACCCAGTATGGGGGCCAGGGCGTCACGACGCTGCGCACGGACAGAGGGGGCGAGTTTGTGAACCACAGGCTCCGGGATTGGCTCGCCGCGCAGGGCATTTTCCACGAGCTCTCCACAGCGTACGAGCACGGCCAGATGGGCGTTCAGGAACGGCTCGGGACTGCCTCCCGCACTTTGGGATGAAGCGGCGCACGCCGCAATCTACGTCATAAATCTGCTCCCCTCGTCGCCGCTCCAGCAGCGCACCCCAGACTCTGTGCTGCACGAACCCTCGGACCCGGTCACGGACACCCGCCGCCCCCGCCTCGACCGTGTCAAGACCTGGGGCTGTGCCGCTCATGTGCCGCTCGCCCCGAGCAACGTCCCAACAAGCTGGCCCCGCGATCCGGCCTCTGCTACTTTGTTGGCTACTCCTCGCGATCCAAGGCCTGGCGCTTCTTCGATCCGGTTTGCAACAAGGTCTTTGAATCGTCTCAGGCCAGGTTCTTTGAGGACCGTTTCCTTCCCGCTACGGTGAGCCCTGCCATGCCTGCCATCCCTGTTGCGGTCGGTTTGTCTTACCCGCCCGCGCCGCTCGGCATTGGTTCCGCCGCTGCGCCCCCTGTCGCCAAAGCGCCGGCCGTGGCTCCCGCTGCCGCCGCTCCGCCACCCGTTCCGCCCGCCCTCGCATTTTCGAACCCTGGCCTGGCAAACGCACCGCCCAATGGTGATCGCTCCACCCGGACCCGCCGTCCGCCTGACTACCTCGGATTTGCTCACGCGGCACAGCATTGGGAGTTTGCCAACCACGCAGCCATCCAGTTCGATGACTTTGACGAAGGTGACCCTGACACGCAGATGTAGTCTCTGCGCTCCTCGCCAAGATTGACAGCAATGACACTCCTTCGGTCCAGGCCGCCCTTGCTGGCCCCTTTCGTGATTACTGGCTGGCCGCCATGTTGGTGGAGGAGGGAGCTCTCGCCGCTAAGAACGCGTTCTCCAAGCCGGTTCGACCCCCGCTCGGGGCCATTGTCATTGGGAGCATGTGGGTGCTCCTCGTCAAGCGCAATGCGGAGGGTCAAATTGTCAAGTACAAAGCTCGACTTGTTGCGCGCGGGGACATGCAAAGATGTCGGGGGTGCATATCAATTCGTTCTCGCCCACAGGTCAAGCCACCTCTCATCGACTGTTACTTGCCCTCGCCGTCGAGAACGAGTGGGAGACCCGCCAGTTTGACGTCTCGTCTGCGTACCTCAACGGCAAACCTCGGCGGGACCGAGATCTACATGCGACTACCCGGAGGCGATATTGTGCGCTTGCAGTGCGCTCTCTATGGCCTCGTTCAGGCGGGCCGCGAGTGGTACAAGGTCTTCACTGAATGGATCCTGTCCATTGGCCACCCGCACCAACAGTGACCATACCGTTTTCGTTCGCAAAGAGGGGGATCGACGGTCTTTCCTCTCCATTCATGTTGACGACGGTCTGCTCACGGGTGACGGGGATCTCGACGGCGTGCTCTGTCAGCTCAAGGCTCGGTTCGAAGCTCGCAGCACCGACGAGGCTTCCTTCTTCCTCGGCCAGAGCATCCGTCGTGAGGGCAAGACGGGTGCTGCGATCGTCAACCAGGGACATTTCGTCGATGCCATCCTCGAGGAACACCACATGGCCAATGCCTCCCCCGCCCCACGCCTCTCGCGGCTCCGTCGACTCTGAGGAATCGCGCTGACTCCGGTTTTGATCCTGCCTCGATCCCCTATCACGCCATTGTAGGCAAGCTCTTATACCTCTCTGGCACCACCCGACCCGACATCGCGTTCGCCGTTTCAAAGGCTGCTCGTTTCTGCAACAACTTCATGGCGGAGCATTGGGAGGCGCTCAAACACATCCTGCGCTACCTTGTCGGTACCCGCAATTTTGGCATCCGCTATCAGAAGTCCTTCCAGCCTATGTTGGCAATCTTGGAGGGATTCGTTGATGCTGATCATGGCGCCGACCCGGTCACTCGCCGGAGCGTCTCGGGCTACGTGTTCATGTGCACTGGTGGAGCTATCTCTTGGATCGCCAAGCGACAGACTCTCGTCACCCTCTCCAGTACCGAGGCCGAGTATGTGGCCATGTCATACGCCGCTCGCAAGGGGATTTGGTTACGTCGTTTGCTTGCGGATCTTGGCTTTGAGCAGACCGCTCCGACTCGTTTGCGGGGTGACAACCAGTCCGCCATCACTCTGGCCAAGCACCCGGCTTTCCATGCTTGTACCAAACATATTAGCATCCACTTTCACTTCATCCGGGACCACATCGCGGAAGGCACGATTGAGATGGTCTGGGTGCCCACGGGCACCATGGCTGCGGACGTCCTCACCAAGGGGCTCAGGACACAGAAGCACTATCAGTTTGTACACGCGATGGGGCTTATATATTCATCGCGTGAAGGGGCGAGTTGGCGTGTTGTGAATGAGGATTAGCAGGAAGGCGGCTATCGGTTATTTGATTAGAAGCGCGCGTTTGTTTAGTGAAGCCTGGCAATGCGCACCAACCGTTGTCTTCTTTCCACGGTTGGACTACACGCTCGTCAGGTACGTACATCTAGCACTACGGCTACTATCATATGCAATTAACTGACGGTTGGATTACACACTCGTCAGTCTCTTATTGAGTGGTGGTCCGTGAGAATTTTGAACCGAACTGTAAGGCCCGTGCGCCTGGGCCTTAGGAAGAGGGGACGCGCGCCTGGGCACTCTTAGTCTCTCTCAAGCGACTGATACGAGTGTCCAGGTGAGCACAAGGTGGATCAGAAGGCATTGTCATACCAGCGACTGATACGAGTGTCCAGTGTCAATTCTACATACTTTGGTCCTGTGCTGCTTGTCAGACAATGAAGATGCATGGCACCGGTTTTGCCGGTCGGATCCACAATTTGAATGTGCCTGACCGGCCAATGCGGGAAGTTGGCCTAGACTTTGTCGGGCCACTTGTACCTAGCAATGGTAATGACGCACTGCTTACGGTAACAGATCGCCTTTCAGGCTACGTTCGCCTCATCCCCTGCCGCACGACGGACGGGGCGACTACCACGGCGGACCGGTTCTTTGAGGGGTGGCATCGACACTTCGGCATGCCACGAGTGCTGGTCTCCGACCGCGACAAGCTCTTCACAAGCGAGTTCTGGCGAGCGTACATGGGCCAGCTGGGAACGAAACTGGCAACATCGACGTCTTTCCACCCACAAACGGATGGCCGAAGCGAGCGAACAAATCGGACCGTGATCCAAGTCCTGCAAACAATAGTCAACCGACGGCAAAATGACTGGTCAAAGCACTTGGCTACGGTGGAGTTTGTGATCAACTCCAGTATGAACAGGTCGACGGGGAAGACGCCATTTGAAGTGGTGCTTGGGTTCACGCCGGAGCTGACACCGATCATCCCAGTGGAGGGCTCAACCACGTCACAGGCAGTCAAATCCATCGTGGAACAACGTGAAGCAGCGGTTGCGGAAGCCCGAGACAATTTGGCAATTGCAAAGATCCGACAGGCAGTTTCTCAACCACCTTATCTGCGATGAAGGAGGAAGAGGCCCCGGAGTCAGCAAGTGCGTGCAACGTCTGTGAACCCTTGCCGTTGTGTAGGGTGATGGGGATAGTCGAGATGAACTGAGGGGCGTACTCGTTTTCTTCGTCCGTTGATGAGTCGTCCTCCGACTGTTCGGCCATTTGGTGGAGCGTATCGTTCTTCGCAGCGCTCGCCTTCCTTTTCTCAAACTCGGTCCAGCCCTCCGGAACATCCGGCGCCTTCTGCCATTCCGCGGTACAGTCCTTTGATCGATGATCCGTGTGTATTCGTTGGCAGCTGAAGCAGCCCTCCTACAGCGAGAGGTAATCCTTCATCGCGTCCGTCAGTTTAGCCGGTAAACGTCGGCCGCCCGTCGACGTGGTCGCAGGGGTCGGTACGAGCTAGTCCTCGTCGCCATCGTCGAGTTGTGCGTTCGGGGAGCTGCTACACCGCGAAGTGCCGTGATCATGTTCCATTTCGATCGTGCCAGTCGCTCAAAGGCCTCGTACAATATCGTCTTGGGCTTGGGGAGTGCGGTCTTCGAAGCAACAATGTTATCCAAGTCGTCTGTGTGCATACCGGTGTTCAGCAAGAGGTCGTTTTGACGTAGGATGACGCTGAGTTGAGGATCCATGTTGAACAGTAGAACCTTGATGAAGCTGGTGTCACTGAACGCGGCCTGCCCGAGCTGGAGCTGTGAGGCCCGAAGTCCCGAAGCCCACAAGGTGTAATCCGTTAGATGTTGTTTGCTGTGTCGAATGGCCTTCTCCGTGGCGTACGCAAAGTCCAAAGGTAGAGCCTTACGTAGGAATGCAACCTTGAACTCGTCCCACGTGCGATCCTCCGTTGCCGACCCGCACCAGTCCTTGAGCCACTCCTGTTCGATATGGTGTGTGATGAACATGACCTTGAAACGCATGCCGGTGACTTTGTTTTGCGTAAAAAGGTTGTCCATGTCATTGAGGTAGGCTCGGACTGAGGCGAGTGTGAGAGTGGTGTCGCTCGCTAGCTTGGGCGCGTTGAGCTTTAGACCCTTCGGCATCATCACGGTTTCCTCTTTGTCATCTGAGGCGCCAGGTTCGTCAGGTTGGAGTGCCGGCGGTGGTTGGGCTGTCGCCTTCTTGGCACGCGCCATGGTTGTCGTCGTTCGTTCGTTCTTGTTCGTTCGTTCGTTCCGCAAAGGTGTCGCTGGCGCACGTGGCAGCGTGCGTCTTTGACCGATGTGAAAAAAAAAGTGTAATACACCCCGTAGGAGTGTACACCAGAGAGCGACGACGAGAGTATCACAGGACCAAAGTATGTGGAATCAACACTGGACACTCGTGTTAGTCGCTGAGGGGAGACTAAGAGTGTCCAGGTGCGCGCTCCCTTCTCATAAGGCCCAGGCGCACGGGCCTTACACCCTCGTACTTCGCACGGCGGGGGCACTCCGGGATCTGGACTACAACTCGCTCCTGTTTCTTGCGATGGTGTCTCTAGGTTTTGCATCGTGTGCACGGAGTGCAGAGCTCACTGTTCCCTCAACAATCCGTTTTTGGGATCCAGCCAAACTCCTGCAACGCAGCACAGTGAAGATGGACTCCAATGGCTTCTCAGTCCATCTTTTGTACCACAAAGCAGACCGCCGTTGGCAAGGGTCATTCCTGTACTTCACACCCTGCACGACGGATCCAGCCTTCCTACGCATCCTGCATCGCTACCTGCAGGCCCGGGATAGTCGGAACAAGTCCTCCGACCTGCTGTTCTTGACAAGGGGAGGTCTCCCACCCACCCGCACCTGGTTCATCGGCCACCTCCGTCGCACCTTCGGATCAGCTTACAGTGGACACTCTCTTTGAGCCGGAGGTGCGACTCACTACGCTCTGCAAGGTCTCTCGGCGGATATCATCAAGCGGCTCGGGCGTTGGCGCTCGTCCGCTTGGGAGGAGTACGTCAGGGTTTCCCCTCAGCTGCAGCAAGCCCTCCTCAACTCAGCATGAACCCACATCTTACATCTGCCGATCATCACCACAATACACAATACCGGATGCCTGGTTCTTATGCTGCAAATCCGACTCCATCCCAGCTATTTCGGTTCGCATTGCGCTCTTACAATGGAGTCGAAGTCCCTCTGGACCGCAGTGAAAGGCACGAGATCGCTCTCGAGCCTCACTGATTCCGAGTTCGAACAGAAAGGATCAAACGGTGTAACCGCAGGCGAAGATAAACTACTAAAAGGACTAAGGTCAAGAGGCGCGCATGGCGCCGCGCGCAAGTAAGGCTTCGGCCGCTGAGGTTGTCGTGAGGCGTAAGCGGAGCGGCGCCTTACACGCAGACCCCACTAATTTCCCACAACAAGATGACGTAGCCGCGTCATCGACCACCCAGTAGTCGAAGCAGGAGTCCTCTGTACAAAGGCACAGATAAGTCGCTGAATTAAACGGTTAGTAACTGGCTGAGTGGCCTGTCAACATTGCTCGGGAACCGATCTAATCTTGTCTTGCATACCTTGGAGAGCTAGGCCAGTTAGCTCAGCAACCTCTTCCAAAATATCTCGTAGATAGACGAAACAATGTCCTGTCTCCGTGAAGTTGATGGACACTAACAGCGTTAACATCAGATGGACACCAACAGCGTAAATATCATCGGCACGTTAGTTGCCAAGAGAGGTTTCAAGGAAACCTCAGAGTTGACCATCAACACTAAGAAAGGCAAACGGACAATATCAGTTTTCAGTGAAGCCGTTTGTTAAGCAGGCTGGGAGAGCGCATGTTGCTGTAAAAGTGCACCACCTATAGAGGTGGCAGCGGTAGGATGATATGCAGCGCAGTGTCAGAACCAATAGTTGAGGAACAAGTGATTGAAGTATTGCAACTAACCTATATAGGTGGCAGCGGTAGGATGATACACAGCGCAGTGTCAGAACCGATAGTCAAGGAACGAGTGATTAAAGAAAAAATAAACAAGGGAGTCTGCTTTGCGAAGGCATAGGCCCACGCACAAGACTATAATCCACTCAGACACCTATCTAATCCACTGCCTTAAAACCAATCGAGCCTCCGGGCGCGCGCCTTGCCTCGTTACCAATGGCCTACCATCTAGACAACACATGTGGCGTACCTTCAAGCTTAAGAGTCGTATGTTGATGCTTGGGAAGAATGGAGCTGTCCTTTGGAATAGCTTTGGGTTGTGAAACGCTTAGACGGGAGAGGTTCGGAGCTAATGCTGGTGAAAGCGAGCCGACTTGGAGGGTAGAAGCGGAATTCACACTCTCAACACTGCTTTGACTGCGCAGCGACGGCCAACCGGGATCGCTGTTCTGGGAGCACAGGAGAGGCATTGTTGACTTCTCTTGCTTGATGGTGTGGTGGAAGGGAGTGTCGTGGGCGAGCCGAGTGGAACAAGGTGAGTCATTGTCACGGTCGTCCTTGTGATCATTGTGCTTATTGTCCACATAATTGTCACAGTTCTCCTCGCAGTCCTCTGCGGACTTGATGCGATTAGGCAAGTCGCTTGTACGATCGGTGATAGGAAATTCTCCTGTTGGAGTCGGGGATTTCGATAGCCGCGGTGCGGACACCGTGCAGGTCAATGCTTCAGCTTGAAGGTCGCCAGAATCGTCCTGAGGATGCGCTGAGTTTGCCGACTCGGGGACCGACTGGCCGTTTCCTTTCCTGATTCGACGATTGGTTCCTACCGTTGATTGGCGTTTGATGCTTGGGACTTTGAATCTCTACTTGGGAGTCCGCCATTGGGGCCGGTCTCCAGCTCCAGAACGAGTCCGAGCCCAGGGCCCGGCGTCACGGTCGGGAAGTTGGCGGTTCCGCAATCTCATTGATGAAAGATTTGAGTCCGTGCCTGCTGGCACAAAGCTGGAGGTCGCAATTGGCTGGTTCGCAAAATTCAAACAGTGCCACGGTGTTGACGTCAATGGGCGGTGTGGGGACAATTAGGTGAACAAATGTGAACAAAGGCTTCGAGCTGAGTGCGCCTCCTGTCGTTCCACATGGCATGTGCGTGCGCGGGCGTATCCTTACATGTGTCGACACATGTAAGGATACAAGGGTGCGGTAAGGACACAGAAATTTTGAATCACTACAAGTCTTGCAATACACATGCTATCATGTAGTCCTTGCAGACACCATTCAGGAATAGTTATATGTTGATGTTACAATATCAAGATGAACAGATTTGGTTGTGTATTGACCTTAACTCATGTGTAAGGATATATCCTTACATGTGTCGTGGCCGGCGCAAGCGCACCCCGGAAAGCTCAGCCCGATGTGCGTCTCGGAGATTTGCACTTTTCGGGCCCATTCATGCCTTGTAAGATGCTACATGACCTAGTTTCTGATGGTAGAGTAAATTTTCAACATAAATCGATAACCTGGTCTTACACACATACCCCTTGAATAGGAATATTCGGTGTACAAATTGGCCTAAAAACGGGGTTTTTCGAGACGCACTTCCGGCTGAGCTTTCCCGGGTCCTATTTGACCCGCATAGGTGCTTTCTGTAGGCGTGCGCCGACCAGTGTCACGCGCTTCACTCCTTCCCCCTCCGGTTTCGACGCATACACTTCGGACTCTGAAACCGCAGGACCACTGGGCGATCGAGACGCTGTTGACGCCATCATCCCTCTCCGTCGAACCATGAGCTCACGCCAATAACACGAGTGGATGATCGACGGGCTCTTCGTCTTGGAGGATAAAGCGTACTCAGCTGCACCACGTTCATCTCCGCCCGCTTCGCCGCTCCCGGACCGTTTCCCTCTCAGGCCTGTTTCCGTCCGGGGCAGTGGCCGAAACCGTCGCCGTGCATCGCACAAGGCGCCCTCTACCTCGGAGACGAACGAGCGGCTGGACCTGTAACTCGAGATCGACCACGCTGGAACAGTCAAGATGATCATCGACGGTATCAAGTTCACGTGCGAGCCCTGCTTGAGGGTCAGTGCCCTCGCCTCCCTCTCTGTCTCCGCTGCCTGCCGTCCGCCGTCCGGGCCGCCGTCCGGGCCGCCGTCCGGGCCGCCTCGTCGTGTTCGCACAACGGGGGCATGATCCGCGCGGCGACCCGCTTTCGTGCGGGCTAGTGGGTTTGGGTCGCATGGGGGGCGGTAACTGACGATCCAGTTCCCGCTGCATCATCTACAGGGGCACCGCAGTGCCAATTGTCCAGAGGCCCACGGCAATCGTCCGCTCACCGAGGTCAAAAGTACGTCAAGCTCTTGGGCTCTCCCGGGTGCGACCTCGCGCCGGCCACGAGGCGCGCAAGCTGACGCTCGCGTATGCTCTTTTCTACATCTTTAGAGAAAGGTCGACCCAAGACGCAATGCTCCAAATGTCAGCGCCATCGCCAGGAGACCAACACTCATATGAAGTGCCACTGTTCTGGCAAGGGCAAGTTCGATGGGGCCCATGAGCATGATTCATATCCCACCGCTTGAACTGATCACGGCACGACGTTCTGCCGAATCTGCATCACAGAACGCCTTCCGCCCATTACTCTACCAAATGGCGCAACAGAACTGCTCAACAACCCTTCCTTCTCGCTATTGAGGCAGAACTCATCCCAAGTCTCGTCAAGCTCTTCCACGCGCTCATCGGCCTCCTCGACGGAGAACCCACACGATACGAGCACCCTTGGGCGCAAGAATAGCGTCTCAGGCAGTCGCAGGAAAGACTCGACCGCCGCGAGCAAGCCCCACAACTTGGCACATGGACATGAAGCCACGACGACTCACGTAGCCCATGCGTACTCGCCGTACCCCGTCGTAGGATGGCACCCACCGCACGGTCACTCTGCCTCAACGCGCGCCTCCTCTTCAGCCTCCTCTGCTTCTTCGCGCAAGCCTTCCCCTTCGACGGGGGCCGAATCAATTTCACCGCAGCGCGCAATCTCACCGCACGACATAAAGCCGTCCTCGAGCGAGCTCTTTCCTCAGCAAAGTCAAGTTTACATTCCCGCGCCTGCGCATATCACCCGCGATGCTCGTATTTCGGAGCCGAAAGCCAAAGAGGACACTTCCGATGCCGCGGTCGAACGGATCCTTGCCTCGCTCGACCCAAGCTTTTGGCATCTGGTAGACAGCCCACAGGTGCCTGTACCGCCCCCGCAGGAGAATGCGATCGCTTACACTCCAACGTCTACGAAACTCCCGAGCCACGCATGGCAGATGCCCCTCAGCGTCGAAGAGCTGCAGAACTGGGATTTGATGGGTGCAGGTACACACGTCACGCCCGACCCGTCGGTGATTGCCAACCCCAACGTTATCAGTAGCGAGAACGGCTCACACCCCCACTCCGCCTTCGGCAGCGTGAACGCGCCCTTTCAGGTGCCCTCGAGTTCGTGGCCCTCGTCATCCTCGTCGTCAGTTGGGGGCAATGGGAGCGTCGTATCTTCTCATTCTCAAGAACGGCCGGTTTGGCCCGCTCTCGAGCTCGTGCCGACGTTTGACACGGAGGCTCAGATCGATCGATGGCGCCAAGTGACTGATTTTGAAGCCAATGACTTTGTGGACCCTCAACAAGGGCTCATCGAGCGTACCATTTCGTTCGAGATCCCATCCAATATGGAAGCCGTGTCAGGTCCGCCTTCTTCAGTCGCCGATGCTTGGACGACGAGTCCACTTACACAAACTTCGGTCACGTTCGCCGATGCACCCGTCCTGTCCACCCGTGCGTCGTTCGAGGAGACGCTTTTGAACCAGGACTTGAGCGGCTTTGACGAATTGAGCTCCTCTCTCCGCATGGACGACCGCTGCGAGACCATCACACCCTTGTTCTACGAAGCTGCGGATCCCTACGGTTTCAACTTTGATGGCTCTGCAGGTGGCGCCGGCTCGATCTACGGTCGCGAACCGCACACTTCAACCTCGAGCGGAGGCTATCGCCACGAGCACGACGAGAACTTTTCCTACCCTTCCAGCGCATCGTCGACTTTCTCCTCCGCCGCGTCCTCCAAAGCCACTTCGTCGGTCGATCCCTCAGACGATTACTCGACGGCTTTCAATGATTTCGAGGCTTCGACCCCCTTCAGCACTGAACATGAAGCACGATCGAATCTCGAGATTGCGTTGAGCGAATTTACGTTTGGGAGAGGAGGGGAGCGAGCGAAGAACCAGCAGTTCGATTATGAGTTCGCGGCGAGGTCGGCGAGTTTGGCGGCGGAGATTGCGGCGAGGCAGAAGGAGATGGAGGCGCTTGATCAGGAGGACGGGTCGGAGGATGAGGAAGATGGAGAGGGGCAAGAAGAGGAAGATGAAGAGGATGAAGACGAAGACGGGGAGAAGGATGAAGAAGAGGACGAAAATGAGGAAGAGGAAATCGAGGAAGATCGACAAGAGAAGGAGGCGGCGCGTCAATGGCGCGCTTATCGCGAAGAAGCCGAGGAAGCGGTGATTATGCTCAACGAAGATGGCGACGAGTTCACTGAGCCACCGCTGGACGATCATTCACTGAAACTTGGTGGGATCGATGTTTCCGTCGACGGGGGGGCTGGAACCGGCGCGATCAAGGATGATGATCGTCTCAGGGGGGGCCATTTAGCATTTGATGTACACCATACCATTTCTCCTCAGAATAGGTGTTGTCGTTCCGAGCCATTACTTGCCAATTGCTTCAGCTGTAATCACTAAGACTCTTTTTGGATCCTTCCTAGCCGAAGTGTGGTGGTTTGCCAGGCGGATGGCGGCGGCACACAGGGGGTCGAATGCAGGGGGTCGAATGCTTCGGTCCTCCGATCAACGCGATCTGTTGAGTGAGCAAATTTGGCTCGCTGACGCGTATTTCGACAACTTGAAACGACCCAATGAGGAACCCTCCCAGTCTTGAAAGGTGGCTCGCCCTATTGTGGGGATGACAACCTTACCTTTTAGTGAGTGGTAGTACCGCGCCGGACCGCCGGTGCCACTGCCGTTGCCGTTCCGGCATTCGGCGACGCGACGCGTCTGACTCGAGCTTGGCTTGTTGCCTCGGCTGAAGCTGCACGATCCACTCTTGACTTCTTTCCCAACGCTCTGCGCCTCGGCTTAGCCTCCCTCTTCCCCATCAGGGCCCTGTTCCATCTATAGCCTATCCGTATCCCTCCACACCATGGTCAATCACGTCCCTGACACGTACTACACGTCCTACACGTCCTACGGTCCACGATCATGGACTCTCGGCGGTGGCGGCGGTGGGCCTTCGGACTCGTTGTCGTCGACGTCAGCGTTTCCGACGTCCCCGACGGCGAGTGGACCTTCGAGCTTTGTAGCCTCGACACCGACGTCGAATGGGCATCTCGGGAGGAGTGCTGGGCCTTCTGGAGGCAAGGGTAAGATGAGGGCTAAAGAGGTCAGTGTCATCCGTGTCGCACTCTCTAGGTCGTCACCGGCCACCGGTCACCGCTGTGCATGAAGCGAGTGGGGGCCGCCAAGTCACCTGCCAGCAACGAGACCGACCTTCGAGATTTGGCTTGGACATGATCGACGCCCTGCATTTGAGAAGGCGACGAACCTTACAACTCTCTCACCGAGATGAGCTTGTAGCTGAAGGGCACTGCAACATGTCTTGCTCCGTGCGTTCGAGCTCCGTGGCGACGTCATACTCGACGAACAGCTTCGAGTCTGCTTCAACAACCAAGATGTCAAGTTGCTGACCCGACTACACCTTTTTCAGATCGGTTCCGATACAAAATCTACCTAACGAACTACTATCCCACGTTTTCGCCCACCTTTCACCGTCATCCCTTAATGCAGCACAACTCGTCTGTCGAAGGTGGAACGAGGTTATTTCGGACAAAGCGAGCTGGAGGGTGGGTAGATACAGCGCAATCCGCGATTCTCTCGAATGCGTTCGTTCTAATCAATCATTTGTTGGAACTCAGAGCGCCTTTGAAATGTAGTATGGGCTCGTCGCGCCGAATGGATCGGTCTTACTGGGTCGCCGGATCGAATCGACGTCATGGAAGGCAGAGTACCGCAGTTGGGTCTTGTTACTGCAGTGAGTTGACATGAGACTAGATCTAGTCCGTTTCTCGGCGACTAAAACACTTCTTAATGGACATCTCACAGTCGATGGAGCAAGTCTCGTACTCCAGCTCTGACCCACAACCCTAAAATCGGGCCCTTATCATCGATGCACATCCATCTGCCCTTCTCGCAGGGGGCAGCCACAGGTTCATCCTCACCTCGCATACCGCACGCAGTTCTGTCGCCAGTATTACTCTCCTTGTCCGAGCAGCTCGGTTCAGCCGCTCATTCGATCCCTTTTACTGGCAAGGTGACCCGAGGAACCATGCACGCCACGCCCATGGACAACCTAGGTCGCCCGTTCGGCTTTGCACCAATCCCGGTCACAAGCTCGGTCATTTCACCCGATGGGACGCGGATAGTCTTTGGTATGGCGGATGGAAAGATCCGAATCGTCAGCTGTGGAGCGACTGGCCGAGGTGTAGGAGCCGGTGTGGGAGAGCGAGGTGAAGTGAGAGCCATCGCCAACGCCCATCGAGAAGGAACGGATGTTGTCGCGCTCGCCTTTGGTCGGCCGGGCCCACGGACTCGAGCCGATGTGTTCGTTTCGGCGGGACAGGATGGGTTAGTCGCCGTCTGGCAAGTGACCTCGAACTCAAATGCGAGGGATCGGATGGCACCCGCGATCAAACTTTGGTCCACTCGCGTCGACGCGGCGATTCGAGCGACCGTTGTCAATGATGCACGACTCGGATCGAAACCTCCCAAGGTAACTGCAGTGACATTCGATCCCGGCTGGAGCGGTAAGCAGTCTCTTCTAGCCGCGATTGCTCTAGGCCTGAGCACTGGCGCCGTGCTGTGCTGGACCCAGATCGACCTTGAGACCCGGCACGTGCAAGAACCGGCCGAGACTGTCGCCTTCCACGAGCTTGCTTCGCGGACTACAGACCCCATCGATGCCCTTCATTTCGATCACTCTCCACTGCATGATTCCCATCGGTTATTGGTCCACGCAACAGGTCACTCCGAGTTCTTGAAGTACTCGTTCGATGCCGCACAATCGCCGCTTGCGCGCGTCGTCTTTGCGCACGCGTTCAAGCACCTCGGAAACTTGACGGCGTTCGCATTCGACTTCGACGAACTGCAAGGCCTGAGGCCTTTGCCCGAGGTACGATGGAAGGCGATAGAACTTTTGGCTTAGTTGAATAGCTTGCGCGCGCCTAGAACCTCCCTTGGCTTTCGCCAGCTCACTGACCCGAGGTTCTAGGTGGGTGCCCCTTTTCTCATATGTGTAGTATGCTAGCTCACTGACCCGAGGTTCTAGTGAATTACTATTGTTTGATCCTGTCTATCGTTCTGGAGCACCGCTGCACGCGGTGCTTCCAATTTTTTTTTGACAACGATCAAGACACGTCAGCATTCCCGCCGTCACTCGCGCCGCTGCCAGGTTGGCTAGAGCCTTCGCCATACCCGATCCACTGCTGATACCTCTGCCGTTAAGCGACTCGGAGAGCATCCACTCGGGAGCCTCCGACCCCGCCTCCGCCGTTACCGTGACCGACTCCGACTCAGACGACGACCGCCGCCGTCCTGCCGCGCGCAGGATGAGCGAACCGCACGAGGACGCACCCCCTCGCTGGAAATTGCACGCCCCGTCTTACCTTTGCCGCACCGACCGCACCTTATCGGGACTTCGACTCTTCTGGGTCTCGCAACGATCGATACTTCAAAGAAGAGAAGATCGAGACAGATGTTGACAAGATCAATATAATTGGCCAGCTGCTCCTCGACCCAGAGCTGAAGGTGTGGTATTCCAGTGATGCCGCGTCACATCTCAACAAGAAGTACGGTGTATTCCAACGTGATTTGACACTTCGCGCATTGCCGTCCGATTACATGTGGCAACACTATCGACGCCTCGACAACTTGCGACAGACGGGTGATTACCGAGAATTTTCAACGGCCGCTCGCAATCTGCAACTGGAAATGGGCCTCAGTCTTGTCAGCGACACCCAACTGGTCCGCATGCTCCTGCTCCACATGGACGAGGAGCTCTCCCAGCGACTCCGACTCTCGGAGGTGATCAAGGGGATGGGATTGTCGCCCGACGAACTCGACGCCTCCATAGTCAAAGCCGACTCGACCACCAGCTCCGCAGTCTTCGATTACCAGACGTTCGACGCAGAAGCTAGGCGACTCTGGCAAGTCATCAGTGCCACCCGCGCCTCAGTGAAGGCGACAGCTCAAGCCTCAGCGAGAACCGTCCGCTCCACGCCTACGCTGCGCACTACCGCCTCGCCGTCTACGCTGCCGCCGTTGTCTTCCAAAACCAGAGCGCCGCCAATGACCGACTGTGAGCGTGCTTTCCTCAGAAGCAATCAGGTCTGCTTCAAATGTCGCAAGATCAATGCTGGCCACTTCAAGGACACGTGCACTACCTGGGCGACTTCGGCTTGTAAAGTCCCAGCGGGTTGGCAACAAGGTCCCGTATCCCCAGAACAAGTTGCGTCCCTATCCGACGCCGTAGACGAAATTGACAACAAGGGTGAAGAGCTACACTGCCTGTGCGATGACGAATACGACAACGGCACGGGTGACGAGAGGTGCGAACCCATTTCCCTTTCTGTGAAGCTCACAACAGAGGATGGACCTGCCTTGCGAGCTCTAGTTGACACGGGTGCTTCCGCTTCCTTCATCGCAGATAGGGAAGTGGAGAAACTACGGTTGACACGGAGGAAGCTTCAGGTACCCACATCTGTTAGTGTTGCAATCCAAAGTCACAGGGTCTCGCATCCCGTCACTGAATTTGTGTGTGTGCCACTTCGTACCCTGAACGGCCGATGGTCTACCCAGCACGTCGTTCTGAAGATTGCGCCATTGACGTCGTTGAAAGTGGTGTTGGGGCGACCGTTCTTAAAGCGACACGATATCCTGGTCGACTGCAAAAGGCGTCGAGTGCTGGCCCCGATCCAACCCTACCCGGCAAGCGTATCGATCTGATGCACCGGGGGGAGAAGGGGGAATGGTCGGAGAGTGCGGTTCAGGCGAGCATTCGGGCCTGTCTTGCTCATCTCGAAGAGCAGCAAGCGGAAGAGTCGCAATTGCGTGCACTTGAAGTCGCATTTCGCAAGGAGTTCTCGGACCGATTTCCGGCAGACATCCCGCCGGTCTCACAATACGAGTCAAAGGTCCGCCATTGTATCGCGCTGAAACCTGGTATGAAGACTCCGCGGCAACCAACCTACGGCACTCTGATGCGCTGGCGTGCGGCGTGGCGACGCTTACTGGATGAACACCTCGCAGCCGGTCGTCTTTGCGCATCATTGTCGGAATACTCCTCGCCAGCCTTCATCATTCCCAAGAAGGGTATGGACACCGACCCGTTGATTATGCCGCGTTGGGTCAACGACTATCGGATCCTCAATGCAGCAACGGTACCAGATTGCACACCGCTTCCCCTGCCGGACAAGATTTTGGCCATTGCAGCTCGGGCGCGCTTCTGGTCCAAGATCGATATGATGAACAGCTTTTTCTAGACAAAGATGGCTGAGGAGGACATACCAAAGACCGCGGTGGCAACCCCCTGGGGGCTCTTCGAGTGGGTCGTCATGCCGATGGGCCTGTCGAACGCGCCGGCGACGCATCGACACCGGGTCAATGAGGCCCTGTCTAGTCTCATCGGCAAGAGCTGCTACGCCTACCTTGACGACATCACTATCTTCTCGGATACCATGGAGGATCATCAAACCCACGTCAAGGAGGTACTCGAGGCGCTGCGGCGGGCCGATCTGTATTGTTCGCCAAAGAAGACCGAACTTTTTCGAACGTCTTGCGACTTTTTGGGGCATGTCATTTCGCGAAACGGGATTGCGGCAGATCAGTCAAAGGTGGAGCGAATCGTGGGGTGGCCGCGTCCGCGGACTGTCACAGAGCTTCGGGGGTTTCTGGGCCTCGTTCAATACTTGCGCAAGTTCATCAATAGTCTGGCCCAACATACCAAACCTCTGGCGGATTTAACGTCGAAGAACGCCAATGTCCGACTCATATGGGGTGCCGAGCAAGAACGACACTTCAACGCCATAAAGGCCATCGTCACCTCGCTGCCATGTCTCAAGCCGATCGACCACACGGATTCCGCTGATCCCCTCTGGGTTATGACGGACGCAAGTAACGTTGGGATAGGCGCCATGTTGCTTCAGGGGCAGGATTGGCGCAAGGCACACCCGGTGGCGTATTGGTCTCGTCAGTACATCAGTACGGAGGTCAACTACCCGACCCATGAACAGGAGCTTTTGGCGGTCGTGGACGCCCTGCGTCAGTGGCGAGTCAACTTGATGGGTGTCCACTTCCATGTCCTTTCTGACCACAAATCGCTGAAGTACCCCAAGACGCAGGAAAATCTATCAAAGCGTCAGGCCCGCTGGGTTGAACGTCTAGCCGACTACGATTTTGACATCACCTACATTCCGGGAGGCGAGAACACCGTGGCAGACGCGATGAGCCGGTACTCTTTTCCGCGGGGGAGCCTGATTCCGTACAGGCGGTTTCGGAGATGGACGTCGACACACAGCTGCGGGGCCGCCTTGTGGAGGGCTATGACTCCGATCCCTTTTGCCAGCAGGTCAAGCGCAATCTCGACTCGTTGCCAGGGTTCTCTTGTGTGGATGGGGTGCTGTATTTCGAGGGTAGGATGGTTGTACCTGCGGTGCCACAGCTTCGGGAGGACATCTTACATGACGCTCACGACGCGCTGGGTCACTTCAGCCCGCGCAAGACCTTCCATCAGGTGTATCGGACTTTCTTCTGGCCGCGGCTGCGAACATCATGCGACGCCTATGTCTCAACATATGATGTATGTCAACGTACCAAAGCAACAACCACGGGCGCGTTGGGGTATCACATGCATTGGCTGTGCCGGATGGGCTGATGCATGGCTCTCGATTTTGTGGCCCCCCTGCCCAAGAGCCAGGGGTTCGACATGCTCCTCACAATCACCGATCGTTTATCGGGCTACACGCGCTTGATACCTAGCCTGGCCGCGGACACCGCCAAGGACATAGCCGAACATTTCATGAGGGATGGCACCGCTTCTTCGGACCGCCAACGAGGATAGTCTCCGATCGGGATCAGCTATTTACATCGCATTTCTGGCGCGCGTATCACAATCTGATGGGCACTCGACTTGCCATGTCTACATCGTTCCACCCGGAAACCGACGGCCGTAGCGAACGGACCAACAAGACCGCCATTCAAGCCTTGCGAGCCGTGGTCAACAAGCAGCAGAACAATTGGGTCCGACATCTGGTCAACATTGAGTTTGTGATCAACGCAAGCGTCAATGCCTCAACGAACAAATCGCTGTTTGAGGTGGTCCTAGGTCGTTCACCCAGCCTGTTGCCAACGTCTCTCAATTGACCTGACTTGCCCGATGTGCCTGCGGCAAAGGGCCTGATCGCCGAGCGGAAGGCGGTGTTGGCGGAGGTCCGGGATGCATTGGCTGCAGCCAAGGTGCGGCAAGCGGAGCAGGTCAACCAACATCAACGGCCAGAACCGGACATTGCGGTGGGCGATTTCGTCATGCTGGACACCCGTGACCGTCGTCTTTGATTTAAAACGGGACACCGCAAGTCGGCCAAGCTCTTCGATTGCTTTGAGGGACCCTACAAGGTTATTGCCGCGAATGTTGCCACCTCCAACTACACACTGCAGCTTAGCGAAGGCGACCGATCACATGCTACGTTTCACGTAAGCAAGCTCCGTCCCTACCGAGCCAACGACCCCAACCTCTTTCCGAATCGAGAACCCGCCAGACCCAAACCAGTTATAGTTGATGGACATGAAGAATGGGTTGTGCGAGAGATATTGGAGGAGACAACAAGGGGGGGGGGGGGGGAAGCGCTATTGTGTTTGGTGGGAGGGCTATCCGCAGCACGAAGCCACCGTGGAACCGCGTGAAAACTTGGTGGGGACAGAGGCGCTTTGGCATTGGGAGTTGAAGAAGAGGATAAAGGGGAGGGTGCAAGGCCTGAGGCCTTTGCCCAAGGTACAATGGAAGGCGATAGAACTTCTGGCTTAGTTGAATAGCTTGCGCGCGCCTAGAACCTCCCTTGGCTTTCGCCAGCTCACTGACCCGAGGTTCTAGTGAATTACTATTGTTTGATCCTGTCTATCGTTCTGGAGCACCGCTGCACGCGGTGCTTCCATCGAGTGACAATTTGAGTCATTACTCTATCAAAGCCACAGACGTATGTCTTCTCTACGGAGGTGTTGCAATTTATGTAAGGCAGTTTTATAGAGCTTCTGTAAGAGCAAAGCTACTTTATGGCTGCCTTAGCCGGTCGTTCTAGTATCCGTATGGACATTGGGTTATCAGGTCCGTAGCACTGAGGGTCGGTTAATTTGACTCCTCCATAGTTCGCGCTGTTTGTGGCGTTTGTTTTAGGATGGAAGAGTTGAGTTGCAGTGGTAAGAGAAAAACCCGTACTCCGTATTTTGGTATTGTTTTTGTTGATGATTTGGCAGATGTAAGATGAGGGTTTTTCAGGAACCTTGGAGCGGGAGGGTGGGTGAAATTTTGTCGCGCATTGTACAGGCAAATGAAGATCCTACTGGCTGATGTACAGATTGAGATCAAGTAGATGAAGAGCTTGCGCTCAGTGGTGTGTGGAGCGCGCCGCAGCGTTGGACGCCAGTACCACTGCTTTAGCGCCGGGGTCGGAGCGGGTTTTCGGACACACTTTCCGGCCATGGATCTGCTCGCGGCAGATGTCGCAGATGTGGCGGAATTTGCATAGCTGGATATTATGGTTGAATCCCTGATTCCACAGGGAACATGTAGGCCGTCCGCGTCTGGATCTGTTGGCACCATCGTGATGGTGTAAAACTGGGCCAGTGTGAGGGCCTGGTTGATCAAATGAGGCTTGAATAAGGGCTCGAGAGGATTTCTTGGTCCACTCAGCCTGACATTCATGCATCACAACATCACCTCAAGAAGCTTGAAGCAGTGAGTGAATCGACGAGGAGTGGTTGGCGAGCGTACGGCGGAACTGATCGTTGTATAGCGCCATGAACTCGTAACCCCATGCAGGCTGGGCCGCCACTTCTTCCAGAAAATCGAGGTAGTCGACCCAATCGCGTCCTTGGTGCGTGAAGAAGGCGGCATTCTCAAGTGCCTCAAGATTCTGGAGGGCTCGGAGATGTCCAATGGGTCCTCCGAGAATGTCCAAATTCGCCTTAGACTTTTTGGAGTGGATCAACGCATTGATGCCTTGATGCTGGCTTCCCTCCGTAGAAAACGTGTAGAAGAGGGAATCTTTGGCTACGTGGGAAGCCTCTGCAGCCAACACGAAATTTCCGCAAAGGACTTTCATTGCCTTGAGCACGTCGAGCTTGATGCCATGGGTACTGAGGATTTTTGCCGTAACGAAATCTAGCCTGTATTTGTTGCCGTTCTTCATGAACCTTGCTCTTTTGTAGAACTCTTGCTTTTGGCGCAGTCCCAGCACATAGTCCGGCAGCGGTTTCTGCCTGTTTGTAGGAGCATTCAGGACACCGTCGAGGAAGTCCTTCAGCGGATCTCGTGGAGGGCCCGGATCATCTGGATCAAGGGGCTGATATGTCGACAGGGTAGCCGGGGGCAAGTCGTTTTAGGAATTCAGTTGTTGTGAGGAAGGACGGAATGCCAAGGGCGGATGGGGAGCAAGCGCGGTCGGTCGCAGTGCTGGAATCGCCTTTGACTTCTTGGCTCGAGGGTCTAGTTGACGTACTTGGGCCATTAGAGCTCCCCTCTGAGCCGCGGCGACTGCATCATTGTTTTCCCCTTCATCGGTGATATCCTCCCAGCCGAAGTCCATTGCGACGGGGCATTTGGATGTGCGCAACACTTGCTCGGATCAATGCAGTGGTCTACCCGAAGGAGTTGCCGCTGAAGGAGGTCTCAAGACCCATCCACGTGGTAGATGGTTGAATTTATAGTCGACCTCGGGTGGGAAAGTAGCAGGGTCGACATCGCCTTCGATGAAGAGGGCGGTATGGACCACAATCTGGCCTGCGCCGTCTTTTTCCAGCTCGTTGAAGGTGTAGGTAGGCAGGTCGCCCACATGTTTGATAGCGGTGATGCGTTTCAACGGCGGGGGTGGCCCGGCGGACGATTGTCGGCGAAGACGATACGAAGCCATATTCTTTGTCCAAAAGTCCGCACCGTATCGGCTGAGATACTCGCTGGGGCGCCCGCATCCCAGAGCGTGGGCGATCACGGGGTGGACATCGGCCTCCAGGAGCGCTTCCATGGATAGGCTCTTACCCAAGGGCAGCTTAGCTAACTGAAGTTCCCAGAAGAGGAGTGTGGACGGGTCAGAGTCCCGCGCGGCGGCCTTGAATCCGTCCTTGAGGTTGGCGAGGGAGGCGACGGAGAGCACGCTATTGTCGGAACCGTCCCACGCGCTCAGAATCTGCAGCAACGCCGCCTCCGTCTGAGGCCCCGACGTAGGGATTGGGCTCGAAGGGTCCCAATCGGGAGGGGCGTAGTTGTCGTCGGAGAAGAGGTCGATCGCCATGAAGACTTTGATGGGGGACGAGTCGTGCGAAGTGAGAGTCGTCCCTGAATAGCTCAAAAAAATGGTCGATTGGCTTTGCTCAAAGAGCGCAGGTCCGATTAGTAACTAAACACTGCAACTGAATTGGGGGATAGGGCATACCTTTGCTCGAAAAGCGCAGGGCGATGGCAGGGGAGGAAGGCGACGCGGTAGGTAGACGCGGCCAAACGAGGTCTGTATACAAGGTAGCCCCATGAGTCAACTTGCCCAACAAGGACAGTCGTGATCCGGAATGCGAACCTTAGCTAGAAACAGCGAGCCGCGATAGTGCGAGTCTCGAAAAGTTCGCCCTTGCTCTAAGCAGTGGGTGCGATACGACCTTGCAAAGCAGCGGGTACGGCGGGCTGATTCGGGCTGACTCACGTTCGGGCTAAGTCGGCCAACTTTTCGCTGACGTGTCGCCTCGGTCCACGCCCTGCAGCCAGAAAGTACCTCGATGCGGATGGCATGTACGTACGAAACGACAAAGGCGATATGAGCTTGTGTGAGTTTACTTGCAAGCACGAGCAAACTGACAACGTCCCTTAAGATCGGCTTCGCGTAGGTCCCGGCAATTTCAACGAGCAGAACCCGACCACCGACTAGCTCTGACTTTCTTGCACCACTCGTAACATTCCTCGACCCAGTAGGTGATGCAGTAGCGGCAGAGATTAGAACACCTGTTCCGGTCCAAGTGTATGGGCCGCTTGCGGAGATCAGCTTGGAATGGTCTCACAGCTAGCAACTGCCCGAAGAACATCATCCCAAGAACGCGCGCAGACTCGTCTGTGCCAGAACAAGCACCTACACTATTGTGGAGGAACATGCTGCTTCGAAGCAATAGGAATCGTCAAGTATGTAAGTAACACGCGCCAGTCCTTACCTTGACTGTGCGCTCGCTTGCGCGCTGACCAATCACTTCTCCCTCGGCCCTTGCAGAATCGACATGTTTACTTGCGGTCACATCGGATGACCGGCTCTAGAGGCCCGGGCCCGTCAAGAACCAAGAAGACCAATCAGAACCTCAACAGAAGCCTACAGATCATCTACAAGAGGAACCTTGGCAACCGTCGAAACGAAGAGGAACAAGACAAGGATCAGGGACAGGACAAAGAAGGCGTCAAGGAGTTGGAACGCTCTTGAAGGACTTGAGGAAGCGGAGCACGCGCGGCAGCTGCGGATGATTTGGACGCCAACAATCCAAACCATCCGGCTACGGGTCAGATATGGTAACGGAGGTAGACACTTGCTAGCACTAATACAAACCACAATATGTACTACAACATCTGGCATGCAATATAAAATGGCTGCATTAACACTAGTAATATGAACGCGAGCATTAGTAATTTGTGATACAGATCCTAATGGGTAAGCTGATGCTAATTGAGCTCGCACTAGCAATTAATGATATAGAAGCTAATGAGCAAGCTGATGTGAATTAAGCTCGATCACGCTCCCGAAGAGAGCCCCTATTGAGACTTTTTGGATGGTATTACCCATTAAAATTGGGAATACCCGAACCGAAGGGAATACCGTCTGCTTGGATATACCATCGTCACGTGGGTAATACCCAACCAGCGGGTATTACCCATTTTGGTGGGTAATACCAGCTGAATGGGTAATACCGCAGCCCGGGGAATACCCATCTGAATGGGTATTCCCCGCCAAAAACGTCGCTCAGTGTAATCAATAGTGAGTCAGTGCCATGAGTCGAGACTGCACCCTCACGCGCAGGGTTCCCCATTAGATGTCTAGATAAATAGACCTGAAGTTCTCCATGGTGGGCAGGCGAAAAGCAAAGCTTCAGCTGCGCAGCAAAGGAAAATCGTAGCCACCGCACGCTATTCCGCCTCTAGCGATCTAGCGGCTCACCAGCCACGAAGGGCGGTACCGGGCAAGCTTTTCCGAACGCTGCTTGGCGCGGGAGAATTAGTACGAAAGATTTCATTTCAAAAGTCGCTACAAAGACACAGAAATGATAACTTTTGGTTCAATCACATTTGAAGGCATATCACAATGATGAATTTGTGGACGGTTCCAGACAGGAGGATTTAGCGAGAGAAGTGGCTGGTTAGGAGCGCCAGCCAGAGCGCCAGAACGCGAGCCACCGAGCACGTAGATGGCGCGGTTTGGCTGATCAGGTGCAATGCAGAAGCAAGCGATACGGGAATAACACAAACAATGCGGCACCATTTCAAAGTTCTTGGTGAGCGACCTTGTTCGCCTGGGAGAGTGCCGAGCTGGCGCTCTTGCTGGCGATTGATGCGGCCGAAGAGATCGACTTGCTGACCGCACTGGCGGTAGACGCAGCGGCCTTAGTGTCAACACCGGCCTTGGTAGCGACCTTGTAGGCAGACGAGCTTGCCACCGATGCAGCGCTCTTGGCCGAGGCCGAAGCGACCGAGTAAACAGACGACATCGTCTTGGACGCGGCGATGGCCGACTTGCTTGCCTGGCTATGGTACGAGCTCAGCGCCGATGAAGCCGAAGAAGCGAGACTTGAAACGGACTTCTCGGCAACCGAACCGGCCGAAGAAGCGGACTTGGAGATGGTGGACGGATCGTAGCCAGCGGCGTGCATGGCCGAGCTGACACTCTTGCTAGCCGACGAAGACGCTGTGTTGGCCGACTTGAAGAGATCAGATGCCTGCGAAGCGTACGAAGCCGAAGCGGCGCTTGCCGCGGAGGAAGCCGCAGTCGCAGCCGAGGACGACCACGACAAGTAACTTGAGGTGGCACTGGCGAGAGCACCCGAAGCGCTCTTCTGCGCTACGCTGCCCGCGGAGCTCGCGCTCTTCGAGATCGAGGACGGGTCAACTCCTTGTCGGGACAGTTCCGAAGAGATCGAGGCAGACGCGACGGACGAAGCCGATTCGGCACTCGCGCTGGCACTTGAGAGAACAGAGGCGAACGACGAAGACGCTCGGACGGCGGCGCTACTAACAGAAGCGGATTGCTCCGAAACGTAGGAGCTCATGGAAGCGGACGCGACGCTGGCGGCCGAGCTGGCCGAAGAAGCGGCGGAAGCGGCGGTCTTGGAGGCCGCCTCGTAGATCTGGGTAGGCTTCAAGCCAGCGGACGAAGCGCTCTTGGACACACTCTTGCTAGCGGCATCGGCGGCCGAGGCAGCGCTCCTGCTGGCATGAGAGTAGGCGGAGTTGAGACTCGAACTGGCTTGGGCAGCGAGCGAAGACGCTGAGGCGGATGTGTCGGCGAGGTACGACGAAATACTGGCGGAAGCACCCGACGCCAAAGACGAGGCGGACGACGCGACCTGGTTGCCGGCCGAGGTGGCGGCGGCGTAAGCTTGAGAGGGGGCCAGACCGGCAGCGTGGGCGCTCGCGGACGCCGACTTGCTCGCGACGGACGATACA
This sequence comes from Microbotryum lychnidis-dioicae p1A1 Lamole, assembly GCA_001244265.2. NCBI lineage: Eukaryota > Fungi > Basidiomycota > Microbotryomycetes > Microbotryales > Microbotryaceae > Microbotryum > Microbotryum lychnidis-dioicae. Next base: position 986,881 of record CDLV01000004.1, on the reverse strand, counting down.
GACAGGGCCGAAGCCGAAGCCACCGAGGCAGCCGAGGAAAGTGATGCACCCGCAACGCTCCATCCACTTGCCAAAGAGATCAAGGTATCGACGTAAGCGTTAGAGGCAATTGCGGTGGCTCGCGACGCCGCAGACGAGATGCTGTCGGTGACTTGTGCGAGGATGGAAGTACCGGAATTGCTAGCAGTGCCGTAGATTTGTTGTGCTTGCGAGTCGGCGTACTTGGCCTTGAGACGGGCCTCCTCGCCGTACGAAGGAGCGACACCGACTACGCCCTTGAGCATGTCAACGACGTTGCCGAGCGCACCCTCGACGGCACCAGCCGCTCCACTGACCCATGAACCGATGCCACCTTGCGATGAGATATCTGAGGTGTGTCGATACAGGTCAGTACGATATTTGTCCGACTGACCATCCCGCGAGAAGTGCTACTCACAATGTTCACCGATTTGCTGCAAAAGCTCTTCGCGCGAGCTGCCCAGCTTGACCGGGACGCCATGCTGTCGGAGCCATCCGCGGAGGCGGTTGTCACTCCACGAGATACAGGCCGCCGACTTGTCTGCGACCTTGGAGTAGTGTTTGATAAAAAGGCTCGTGACCTGATGGTCAGAACGAAACCGTCTTGTCAGCGCGTTCATACACAATGGGATGGGGAAAGATGATGTGCTGCGACATACCTCATCTTTCTGAACTTGAGCATCACTCTTGATGGCACCGTGCTCGACCAACCAGTGCTTCATGTCGCTTTCACTCCACGCAGAGGTGAGGACGTCGCCGGCCTTGTGCCAGTTCTTGGCGATGAGGTCCTCGAGCTCGTGTCGCTTGAGGTTCGCCGCTTCAGGGGCCTTGACGACGTTCTCCTTGACGAGCCAAGCACGTTGTTGAGCGTCGGACCAGAGGGACCAAGCCGCCTCCTCGGTCGAGTAGTACATGTCCTTGACCTGCTTGAGCAATGCAGCGCGTTGGGTAGGGGGCTCGACAACACCATGGTCAACGAGCCATTGCTGCAGGGCCGAGTCGTCCCAAGACTGGTAGGCGCGGTCCCGAAGCGAATAATAGTTGTCCGAGATCAGGTCGCGCAATTCCTCAGCCTTCTTCTGCTCCTGCGGCTTGATTACGCCACGCGATTCGAGCCAGCGTCGCACGGCGTTGTCCGACCATGAAGTGTAGGTTGTGTCGCGAGCATCGTAGTAGTACTTGCCGACCGAGTCAAGTAAGTCTTTGCGAGTCTTCTTGGCAGGCGAGTCAATGACGTTGTGGTTTTGGAGCCATTTTTGCTGTGACGCGGCAACATAAGCTTGTGTTAATTGCAATTCACGGCTTTAGAAAAAGGAAGCAACTCACCAGGTAGCTATCGCTCCACGTGTCGTAAACGTTGGTGGCAGCGTCATGGTACGGTTTGCGAATTATGTCGAGCATCTCGTCACGCCTCGTCTTGGCATCGGACTTAATTAAGTTGTGTTCGACCAACCACGCCTTGAGGTCAAAGTCCGACCAGGTGCTGTAGATGTAGTCAGACGAATCTATGGTTGGGCAGTGAAATTCAGGGGTGAGCTACGGATTTTGTTCTGAAGACGAGTTCAAATCCGAAGCCGATGGGAGAGCAAAACTTACCTTGAAGAGCGGACGCAGCGGTGTCGTAGGCCACCGAAGGAGCGTTGGCCGCGGCCTCGAAGGCCGCTTGGCCAGCTTTGGAAGCAGCGGTGTAGGTCGAGCCAGCGGCACTCGAGATGGAACTGGGGACGTTGTCGGCGCCCTGCTGCGCATCGGCGCCGTACTGCTTAGCGAGGACGAGCAACTCTTCACGCTTGGACTGCGGTGAGACGATGCCCTTCTTAAGCAGAAAAGCACGCAGGTCCGAGTCGGACCAGGTCAAGTACACGGCTCCAGCCGCATTGTTGAAGTGGTGTTGGGAGCCCTTGGCCAAAGCCTTGTAGTGGGTCTGAGCGAGCTCGCGCAATTGCTCGACGTTCAAGTTGGCGACGTTAGGCACATTGTGGTCTTGCAGGTACTTCTTGATGTCGGATTGTCCCCAATCGGGAATGTCCCGTTCTGCAATCCGGAAATGGTAAGAAAAACAAAAACAAAAAGAAGCATGAGTTGACGAAAGTCCGAGGGGGAGCGATCATGGCCGCCAGGGTTTTCTGGGGTGTGACGACATTCTGAGCGCGGAGTGCGAGCGGGAGCTCGAATCGGCTGCTCCGACGGAATCGCCCATCGCAGCAATGGTGCAGCCGCAAAGAGTGACAAGCCCGAAGCCCGTGAAAGCTACAAGCTGATAGAATGGTCGAACGACCACCAGTATTGCAGCCAAATACCGCAGCATCAACTCGGAATCGCTCGTCGCTGCGATCGTCGATTCGTCGTCATGGACGTCGCACCAGCACCACCTCTCGATGGTGGGGCCGAAGTGCAGACTTGAGGAACTTACGGTAAGCAGATGCGGTGGCCGCGGACGCTAGGAGCGCCACGGTCAGTTGGTGTTTCGAAATATACACCATGTTTGTTTTTGATGGGTGAAAATCGGGAAGATGTGGTGGGGTGTGAGAAAGAGAGCGAGACGGAGAACGATGGCGAGGTGTGGAATTGGGAGAGTCGCGAATATTCGCTTCCGAGAGCTCACGCGGTTACGTCACTCTGGGGCGCGATTCGATTTTGATCGCCGACGAGGTTTTTTGGCACTCTTGAATTTATGGCGAGACGCGACCCTAGCATCACATTATCTTGACCGAGCCGCGCCTTTCACGCGCAAGTTGTCTATGATGACACGTCAGCACATTAGACGGGTATTGCTCAATAAACCAGGAGCAACATGATGGTGGCGAAGGGGAGGCCAATCTCGTCGTCGGTGACGCGCGGTGACGCTCGGCACTCGCACGATTTGTCGCCGGCCCCCCGCACTTTCTCAAGTCTCGAACCGGGAGGTCCGTGCGCGCATGCCCCCAGCATACCAAGACCAAAAGCGCCTACATTGACCTCCCATCCGCTCGCATCCGTTCGGCATGCCCCCAACATTCGCTGCCGCACCCAAGTCAATCGCAAGCAGGCCGAGCTATGGTTGATGGTACTTACTGACCGTATTCGTTGGGGTACTGCAGATGCACATATTGTGGCAAATCGGTCTACTTTGCGGAGTCAGTCAACGCCTGACTCGTTCGAGCGCGCCTGCAGTGGAAGTTGTGGATCGCTGATCAGTAACACGCCAATCGGAATATTTTGTACAACAGGCAAACTCTAGGGCCCGCTGGAAATATGATTCACGCTGTCCCTTGTTCCATCAAATCGCTGCAATCCGACAAGCCGCGTTGAATCGGCATTTGGCACGCGTCAACTCGTGTCCATCGACGGTTCTGTCCGCACTGGCCGTTGAGGCTGACTCTCGTCGTCTTATCCTCTTGACCAGATCTATCATAAACCATGTCTCAAGTGCTCCTCGTGTGGCAAGACACTCGAGCCGGGGGCCTTGCTGGACCATGCCATTGACGTGAGTGAATGCCCCGGGCCGTGCCGAGAAGCGCAATTCCCGCCGAAACGGACCACTTCAAGAGGCGCTGAGTGTTGAACATTTCACCCCTATTTTTAGCCGTATTGTAAGGCATGCTATGGCAAGGCCTTCGGGACTCGAGGATACGGCGTCGGTCAGTCCCGTCAAGGCGACGTGGCTCACCTCGGGCCATAGTCTAAGAGTCAACGTCGCTGAGCTCTTACATTCCGTCCTTAGGTGGAGCTTTGGTCGCAGACTACCATGATCCTCGTGCGGTATCGAAAAATCCATCTGGTCACTCGCAAGACGTCGCGGCTGCATCACTATCGGCGTCAACACCAAATTCTCCATTCTCTGCATCCCACGCCGCTCCCGCTCCCGACATGCCGTGCACAGGGCCCAGTAGGATGGCTGAAACGGACTCATACAGGCCAAGCGCTTCGTTGCCCAACATGCCACGGCCGACTGTACCTCCGAAACCATTTTTGGCCGGTCGAGCCTCCGTTTCGACCCCTCCTGGTCGAATCAGTAGCGACCTATGTCCGAGGTGCCAAACAACCGTGTACGCTGCAGAGCACGTCCTTGCAGCTTCAAAGTGAGTCTATGATGGAATGTTGGCTTTTGGATCGATACGCGCTTACTGCGATCGATGGTTATCATAGGTGGCATAAGTAAGACCTCTGCAATCAGGCCGATTGGGACTCGCGTACTGACCATGGTGGTAATTTTGGTCTTCAGACGGTGCCTGCGGTGCGCAGGTTGATCGACTGCGTTGGCTTCGGGTCAGCTCAATGAAAAGGATGGAGAGGTTAGTCATGTTATTTTGTCCGGCCTGTTTAGGGATGTGAGATCCCCCTTCTGACCTGGGAAGAATCTTTACCACTTGTCACCCACCGCAGCCGTGGTGTCGCCACTGCTATGCCAACAAGTTTGGTCATTTGGCGCACGGGTCAGTGAGCATTCATATGGTTCCAGAGGATTCGCTTTGGTGCTGATAGAACCCATCTACCATAATTCCGATCCAGCTGATGTCGGTAAGGCCGCGAGAATTGTTTGCCGATCCAAAACGCCCACTCTGACCAAATCTGCTTGAGTTGAATCGCAGCGACCAGGTTTGTTCTGAGTGTGCACTCGCACTGGCTATTATGTGATAGCTTTCAGTTGGAATTTACTCAGAAGTCTTGCCGCGCTGTGCACCTTAGAGGATGCGGACCTGCGCGGAGGTAGCCGGCGAGCTTTGGTGCGAGGGGAAGTACCCCGATCGCGTCAATCGACTTTCCAGTTGGGAGGGAGCCCGAGCGCAGGAGAGCGCAAAAGAGCTGACGAAAGCGCGGCTGCCACGGCGAACGGCTTCGTTCCACAACGCTTGAGCCATACTTGAAAGCACGATGAGTTCGGCAGCCAACACGACGACGACGAGCACGGGTGCCTCCAAGCGAAGACGTTCTCGCGCTTCCCACCCTTTGGGCGAGGGAGAGTCAAGTGTGAGTGCTACGACGACGGGCAACGGTCGGGGAGGAGCCGGTGGGTCGGGCCGGTTGCTCGCTTGCACGTTTCCGCGGCGGCTCGTCGTCATTTCACGCCGGCAGCGGCGCGGTGGCGACGACTGCCACGCGTCATATGAGGAGCAGCGCAGTGAGCAAACGAAGATGCCGAGTAGAAGAGGATAGGGAACGTTCGAAATGTATTACACTAACCTATGAGGAGCAGCGCAGTGAGCAAACGAAGATGCCGAGTAGAAGAGGATAGGGAACGTTAAGGGAAAAGAGGGAGAGCCGCGCTAGTCGCTGCCTCGGGTAATCTAAGTCAGAATCTAAAGAGGTCCGCGCGCCCGAGTTCCCATCCCCCAATCTCCGTATGCTGGAGTTGAGAGCGCCCCTGCAATGTAGTGTACACGATGACACCCCCCCTCGCTGTCAGGCTCCAGGCATTCGGAGGCCTAGACTTTCGCGGTGCCGTACAAAGAGCTTGGGGTCAAGGGCCTTGGTGAGGATGTCGGAGACCATGTCGGCTGTGGCAATGTATTCAACCTTGATCTCACCCTTTTTGACCATCTCCCGCACAAAGTGCTCCCGGATGCGAACGTGACGAGTGCCTGAAAACGATGTCGGGTTGCGTGTCAATGAATTCGCGCCTTGATTGTCGCCGTAGATCAAGGTGGGTCCCGAGTTCGGAATGCCGAGTTCCTCCAAGAGCTGCTGGAGGTGAATAGCCTCTTTGGAAGACTGGGAGAGGGCAATGTACTCAGCGTCGGTGGTAGAATCAGCGACGCGGGACGACCGTTTCGAGCACCAGGAGATCGTTGCACCAGCCAGAAAATATGCATAGCCCATCGTCGACTTGGATGTCCGAACGCATGCACCCCAATTTGAGTCGGAGTAGCCGTACAGCGGACCGGAAGTAGGCGTGTAACGAAGACTGTACAAGACTGTTCCTTGAATGTAGCGCAGAACGTGTTTGATCGCAGTCCAGTGCGTCGGTCCGGGCTCCTTGGCAAATCGTGCGAGATAGCTGACAGCGTAGGCAAGATCGGGAAGAGTGCCGAGCGCGGCGTACATCAGGGAGCCGATTGCCTGAAGATAGCGAGTTCGCTCCTGGTCAGAAGGTGTGGATTGATCGAGCTCGAGGAGGAGATTCTTCTGCATCGGTGTGCTGGCCGGCTTGGCAAGAGCGAGGTCAAAACGTTCGAGCACGTCCTGTAGGTAGCGCTCCTGAGAGAGGGTAATGGAGCCGTCATTGCTACGTTTGAGTTCAATGCCAAGGACGTATTCCGCGTCGCCAAGTCGCTTGATTCCGTACATGTCCTCGAGTGTGGACAGAACTCGTTCGATCTCGTCGTCTGAGGGGCCAATGAGGAGCAAGTCGTCGACATAGAGCGCGATGTAGTGCCAATCGTTGCCGTGTCGCTTCGTGTAGACGCAGAGATCCGAGACCGTGGGCTTGTAGCCGACAGAACGGAGGGTCGAGTCGATCTCGTCGTTCCAGATGCGTCCAGCCTGCTTGAGCCCGTAGATGGATCGTTCGAGCTTGAGAATCTTACCCGGCAAGTCGATGCCTTGCGGTGGTTGCATGTAGAGGCTGGTCGAGCTTGCCGTGCAGATAGGCCTTGTTGACGTCAGCTTGTTTGATCTTGTAGCCGCGCAAGACGGCGATCGCGACGAGGGCTCGGATCGATGTAAAGCGAACAACGGGGGAATAACGCTCCTGAAAATCGAGGCCCGGGCGTTGTGCTGCCGTCAGCGACGAGACGAACCTTCCGCGATTTGACGTTGCCGAACTGATCACGCTTGGTGCGAAAGACGAAGTGGGAGCGTAGCAGCTTGGCACCGTCGGGCAGGGCGGCTTGGTCGAGAATGACGTAGACCTTGTACTGGTTCAGCAGCGACGTAAACTCGTCGATGGCTTCGGTTTGCCACTCCGCGGCGTGTGGAGATCGCATCGCTTGGTGCCAATGGGCCGGGTCGGCGTCGCGAGAAGGGAGCATGTCGAGTGGGGCTTCGGGTGAGGCGTTGTGGGCGGCGTAGAAGTTGGAGGTGTGACAGGAACGGCTAGTACCGAAGCTGGCGCCAGGACGGGGTGCAGCACGGTCGTAGGGGCGAGTGAGGGCGGTTCGGGCTCGCAGACTTGTCGCGCGGCGGCAGGGAACTCGGTCTCCACGAACGTGACGTTGCGACTGATGCGAAGACGCTGGGTGTCAGGATCGTATAATCGATACGCTTTGGCATGTTGGTCATAACCCACAAAGATCAGTGGGATCCCCTTTGGTTCTAGTTTGGTGCGTTCATGCTGTGGGACGGTGGCCCAGGCGCGGCAGCCGAACGTGCACAGTCGTGAGAGGTCTTGGGGAATGCCGTGCCAGATCGCATCTGGTACACCGCCGTCGATCCCTGCGTGTGGCGTGAGGTTCTTGCAGTCGAGATAGTACTGCGTCGCTTCTTCCCACAGGTGGGCCGGGAGACCGGAGTCGTGGAGCAGAGCCAAGACGCCCTCTACGATCGATCGATTAAGTCGCTCGGCGCGCCCGTTCTGTTCGGGCGTGTACGGCACCGACTTGTCGCGACGAATCCCTTGCTCGGCGCAAAACCTGTTGAAAGCAGTGTACTCGCCACCGTTGTTGGAACGCAGTGTTTTGAACTTGGCCCCGGAGGCGTTCTCGATTTCGGCCTTCCAGCACTGAAAGGCAGCCAGTGCGTCGCTTTTGCGGAGGAGTGGGAAGGCCCAAGCTTTGCGCGAGAAGTCGTCGATGAAGGTGATCAGGTAGCGTCGGCCGCTCACGGAGGGCTCAGGAAACATGAGTAGGTCCGAGTGAACCAGCCCGAGGGGAAGTGCAGCGTGAGACTCGGACATAGGGAAAGGTAGCTTGTGCGCCTTGGAAGCCATGCATGCATCACATTTGAAATTATTCCAATCATCGTCGCTAGAAGTCCACTCAATACCCTTCACCTGATCGCTTTTGGCCAGCTTCCTGAGGGTGGGAAGAGAGCAGTGACCAAGGCGGCGGTGAAGGGTCAGCAGTGAGACCTTGGGGGTACGAGCGGCGATGAGAGCGGTGTGCGTACATAGATGGGCATCCAAGTGGAAGAGTCGGTCGGATTTGGCCGAACCCGTGCAGACGCGCTTACCCCCCCTGTCCAGCGAGACTCGTCCGTCTTCGGTGAATGAAGCCGTGATGCCGTCGTTGATGAGCGCAAATACGGAGATGAGATTCGCGGGACAGTCCGGAACGAAGAAGACGTTGGACAGGCGAATGCGATTGCCTGTTGAAGCGACGAGCTCGATGACACCCGTGCCGTGCGAAGAAAGCCCCCCCCCCCCCCTACGCCGCCAATCTGCACACGAGGAGTGTTGTGCAGCTCGACGAAGGCAGTTGAGTCGTTGACCATGTGGTGACTGGCGGCAGAGTCGAGGAGGAGGCTAGGCGAGTCCGACGTGACCGAGAGGAAAGAAGTAGCCGCGAAGGAGACGCTGGGGGCCGTCTCCGAGATCTCGCCGGGGTCGTCCGAGGCAACAGCGAGGCGAGCTTGAGCGGGCGGCTTGGCGTTCGCGTTTTGCTTGGAGCGATTGGGCCGGGGCCTGGAGAAGAATCGCTTCTTCGCATCCTCATCGGTGCACTCACGGAGCCAGTGCAGGGGGCCAGTCTTGCAAGCGGGGCACGGGCCGGGTGGGGTCCCCGACTTGTCCGAGTTCGAGACATACGCGGAAGGGCGTTTGTCGATAATGTTGTGCGCTGCAACACGCATCAATTTCATGGTCTCCTCGAGGGAAGGAAGCCTGTTCTTTCCCTGGTGCAGTTGAAGGAATGTCTCGCGCCAAGGATCGAGACCGTCGTTGAAGTCGGTACTGAAGAGGCGAGCGGCGACAAGCACTTGTTCAATGTCGAGGTTCCCTTGACGAATCTCTGGCGAGATCGAGATCGTGGTGGAGGTGCTTGTCAAAATCGTCCTTGGAGGAAAGCGGAATCTGGGGCATCGACCAGAATCGCTGGATGAGTTTGGCGTACGCCTGGGCGTCCCGAGGCGAGTAGCGCTCCTTCAGAGTGATGTAGACTTGAGAGGGGGTGTCGTCTTCTTGGTAGACGTCTTGAATGGATGGGTGCAGCGAGTTGAAGAGGACGCTTCGTACGTAGTCCTTCCACTGGTCCTGAGTTGCGATGGACCATTCAGCGGGGAAGTTTCCCGTCTGTAGATACGAGAAGATGGGTGTGGGCACTAACGCTTTTAGTGGCCGATGCCACCGCGAGTAGGTTGCTTCGTCCTTCAGTCGGTTGACCGCCTCGAACGTGATCGACGTGGCAGCGGGGACACGCGGGACGGAGGCGGTCTCGGTGGTGGTGTCAGGGGGTGAGGACGAGGAAGAGCGGGTGTCACGACCATGAACGTCGAGAGCTTGTTGGATAAGAGCCTTGATTTCCTCTGCAGTGGGTGCAGCAGAAGACGACAACATGACGGCGCGGGCCAGCGGGGGTTGGCCGGGTGGGTGAACGCTCGCGGTGGAAGGCGGTGGAAGCTCGTCGAAGCTTGCGTGCTCTGAGCTGGTAGGTCGGTTGGGGCTCATAACCTATGAGGAGCAGCGCAGTGAGCAAACGAAGATGCCGAGTAGAAGAGGATAGGGAACGTTAAGGGAAAAGAGGGAGAGCCGCGCTAGTCGCTGCCTCGGGTAATCTAAGTCAGAATCTAAAGAGGTCCGAGCGCGCCCGAGTTCCCATCCCCCAAGCTCCGTATGCTGGAGTTGAGAGCGCCCCTGCAATGTAGTGTACACGATGACACGTCAAGCGTCACGGCTTGGGGGAATCACCGAGTCGGCGTGCTGACGATCTGTGGCTGGCCCTCGCGATCCTATGCACATACAAAGGGAAGCATCGGCTGAGTCGAACGACGAGACGGGTCAGTCCGGCCTCGAAGAGGACGACAATGCGAGTCTATCCGCGTTCGGAGCTATTACCAAGGCCGCGTCGTCGCTGCCGGCCTCGGCACACACCACTTTCGACGCGCGAGTCGTTTGAGGCGCCAGGGGTTCCCGGCGCGCGGGTCACGCGAAGGACCAACGGCACCCACACCGCATCGCCCCAGCTCAACAACACCTCAAAGACCATGGTTGAGAATCACATCGACAGTGAAGGATCGGCAGGACGTAAGTTCCACGGGACGACTCGGGTTTGAGCCGTTGCTTCTGCGGTCCGGTGTGATTGTCCCCAACGCTTTGAAGGCCGTCTCCTTTCCCATTCGTTGACGGCTGGACGATGTGTGCTGTACGTTGTTGACCAACCCAACTGTCATCGGTTTGAATTGCCTTCTTGTCGCGCAGACGTTGGTGATATTTCGTCCGCACCGACTGCTAACCCCGTGCGAAGCTCGGGACAGCACCACTTCTACCGCGCCCCGATCGTCTCGAAATTGCAGCAGCACACCTCGCATGCGTCGACCTCGACCGACTCAGCTCCTCCTTCACCACCGAATGGCTCACCCCGACCTGTGCAACCCTCGCGTCACCCTGGGCATTCGGGGTCGAACGAGCCACCGACGTGGGCCGCGGCCCCACAAGGATTCCTGAGTAACATGAGCGCTCAAGACATCCAGGTTGGTCCGACGAACGTCTCAATACTGATTATAGCTCTAGGTGATTGATTTGGCTTTCAAACGCAACAGCAACATATCCAAGCTGCGATCGACGGGCAGGACGGTCGCGCCTACTCGATCAATCCACCCCCTCAAGACAGGCCAGTGCGCATCTACGCCGATGGTGTATACGACCTTCTGCATTGTGAGTCAAAATCACAGTCTTCGCCACACTCGATTCGAGTAGCTCATGCTCGCGTTCAATGAATAGACGGGCACATGCTCCAACTGCGGCAGTGCAAGCTCGCTTTTCCTTCGGTCCATTTGCTCGTCGGTGTCTGCTCGGACGAGATGGTGCGCAAGTACAAGGCTTCACCGGTCCTTTCGTCGCAAGAGCGTTACGAGTCGGTACGACATTGCAAGTGGGTTGACGAGGTCGTTGAGGACGCGCCGTGGGTCATCGAAGAGGCGTTCATGAAGAAGCACGAGATCGACTTTGTCGCTCACGACGAGGAGCCCTACGTCTCGGCCCACTTTGATGACGTGTACGCTTTGGCCAAGTCCAAGGGTGCGTGCGGGATACCGATCGATCTTTAAAGACGAGGCGCTTAACTTCATTTTTGCTTTGCTTTCTGATTCGTCACTCTTTTACGTGGATTTCGAGCATACAGGCCAATTCCTCCCCACTCGCCGAACAAACGGTGTCTCGACCTCCGAGTTGCTTCAACGAATCGTCGAGGGTTACAGAGAAGGGTCAGTCATTATGAATTGGACTCTCTATGATGAAACATTTTCCTAACGTTCACATCCGTTCTCACAGTGATTATGATGGGAAGCTGCGCAAGATCGGTCACCCGGAGCTGTGCTCGAGGCAAGGTTCGGAAGCTGGAACGGGCGGGAGTCAAATTGCCGAGCACCACCCTTTAAAGGAGGACGTGACGATGCTGAGCGTGCCTGAGAATGCCGCTTTGGCGGTCTGAATTCGGTCCTTTTGATGGGCTCGTCTGTTCTGTATTCTTTGCCTCGTTCAGCTTGGGAGAGTCGTGGTGGCTTTGACACCACCACTCTCACTCTGCTTGCGTCCGTTCTCTTCTTCTGTCCTTTCTCGTTTGTTTCCCTCTGTAATTGGGCTTCTGTTTCTACACTAGAGATGGGTAGTTGCAAAAAAAAGTGTCCTTTTCTTCGGGAATTGGTCATCGAGCGAAGGGCATCGATATTGCTCAGTCATAACACGGGTCGGGTTCGAGGAGATGGCTCATTTCATTGGAAAACAAGAAGTCCAGGGCTTTGTTGTATGAATGTATACTACATAGGAAAAGGAGATCCTAGGTGAAGCTGATAAGAGTCAAGGGCGGGTCGGTGACTTTTATGACAAACCCTGATCCGCTCAGCGAGAGTAAGGCTGTTTGAGAAGATCGCAAGTTCATCAGTGTCCTGACCACTACGTTACTCCATGCATGACAAATTGATGTTTGGCTCACGTGAAATCCAGCCCCACGACCGGCATTCCTTTGAGGACCGGTGCCATCAGTTGCAGCGCCCGCTGCACCCGCTGGTCCACCTGCAACGCCACCTGCTTGATGTCCTCCACGACCCCCCTAAAGATAGTAAACCCTCCCGAGTCAGTCGTTGTTCTTAGAGGAAGGTGTAAATGGCTCTGAAAACAGACCGAGAACGCTCCCCTTGCCCCGCCTCTCATCCCACTCCTATGACCACCCCCCATCGCACCCCCGCCCCGCATAGGCGCCGCGAAGCTCCCCTCCCCACCCTGTCCAACGGGCGCTACCCCACCCCCCATACCCCCCATGCCCATACCCATTCCCCCCATCGCAGGCATCCCGCCCATCGCAGGCACGCCCATCATCCCTCCCATGCCACCCATTCCTCCCATCCCCATCGTGGGATCAAATCCTGCGCCCATTCCCGGCATCATCATAGGATTCCAGGCGCCCCAACCCATTTGAGCGAAGAATTTGGACATGGCGTTAGGGTCGAAAGGGGCGTTCATATTGGACATACCACCGACGGCCCCGGTGACACCGCCTAGAGCAGGGTTAGCTCCAAAGCCACCACCGGCTCCTGCGAGGCCGCCCATTCCGCCGCCACCGACACCACCTCCCATGAGGTTCATCCCTCCTGCGTGGGCGGCGGGGTTGTGGTGCGCTGCGTTCATGTGGCGCGTGTCGATGCCATAGTCGGGTCGTCGTTGTTCGCCTTTGGTTTGAGCTCGTTTGACCTCCAACTAAGAAAAGAACAGCGCACCAAGATCAAGATCCTTCCTTGAATTCTCGCCCGAAGCAGAACTAACTGACCAAATTGCCATCCATGTAATGCGGTTGACTGTTCAAGACCTTCTCCGTACTTTCGCCCGATTCAAAGTTCACGAAACCGAACCCACGATGACGACCGGTTTCTTTATCCATCATCAAGGTCGCGTCGGTGACGACGCCGAAGGGTTGCCAGTACGTACGGAAGGACTCGGGGGTGCAGGTTTGCGGGAGCAGACGGATGAAGAGTTTGTCGGATTTGGGGTTCGACGAACGCGGGACGGCGCGTTTGGGATCGATCTACGATACGTTTAAGAAAAGAAGAAGAGCGAGGCGTTCAGTGCGAGTTGACCCGGATCGAGCGTGGAAAGGGGAGCGAGCGCGCACCGTCTTTCCGTCCAAATAATGTTCCCCGTGCGCCAAGACTTTGTCCACCGCGGCCGTGGTCTCGTACGTCAAAAAGGCGAACCCACGCGAACGACCGGTCTCTTGATCACGCATGATGTTGGATTGGATGATGGGGCCGAATTGGGAAAAATACGTGCGGAGGGATTCTGAGCACATCGTCGGGTCGGGGTGAGTTGAGGGGGTCATGGATGAGTTGAGGTTGTGGGTGGGTGCAAGGGGCTCACCCTCGTTGGTATCCCAGTTCAAACCACCAATGAACATCTTGCTGTATTGCTCGAAGAAGAGACATGGGACAAAGACGACGAATACATACCGCCGGAGATCAGATGAATACAGCAGAGTGATTCAATGCGTTTGCGTGGGACAAAAGAGGGAAGAAGAACGCGTGAAAATTGATCAGCAACAACAAAGAAAGACAGAGGGCCCTACCCGATAGATATTGTTTATGTATCGAAGACAAGGGAAGCGAGGACCTAGCGAGTTCCGGCTATAGAGTAGAGTAGACGTAGTAGCGGAACAAGTGCTGGTAAGGCAGACAGCTCCCTAAGACGACGATGGATAGGGTAGGGTAGGGTAGGGCAGCGTAGATCGAGAGGTAGACGATACGCCAACAAGGCCTAGGGCCGCTCGCAGCTCGTATAGGATATCTCGGGAGCGACAGAGGACAAGACGGTGCAAGGGTAGGATCCGTATGGGGGCGTCTGACGAACGCGTCAAGGACCGCTCGTCGTTGTCCTTCGCCCGTCTCGGTAAGTTGTGTTAACATCAAGTAGCAATAGAGTGATCACTTACCCTTCTTCAGTCGGATCAGGTCGGTGGTTGTTGTGCTGCGCCTGCTGAGGCTGTCCCATCATGGGGTTGGACACGCCCGCCGGTGCTCGGTTCTGTGCTTGCATAGCCATGCCGATGCCGATCGCTTGGCCATGTTGTTGAAGCGCTTGGATCGGGCCTCCTGAAGAAGCCGATAAAGTAGGTTTCATATCCGCCGACGCGGAGGGTGTAGATGCAGTTACACCACCGGTAGGGGCGGTGTTGGGGGCGGGGCCAGGCGAGGTGGTTGCGGTGGTTGAACCGACAAGGACGACGGGCTTGGAATCTGGTTGCTCGTTGTCACCGTAGAGGTCGTCGTAGAGGTCGTCGTAGCCTGTGGGAAGCGGGCGTGTGTGCATCAGCGTCGGTCGCCCACGAGCGAGCGTCTCGTCTGCCACTAGAGCCACTGCGCCGCGTTGAGAGATGATTGCACAGGGTGCCCAAACGTACCTTCTTGAGCTGCCATGATGTAGGAATGTAGGAGTGGATGGTGAGCGAGAGAGTGGGAGGAGTGGGGCAGGGGTGCAAGCACAAGCGACGGGTCGGCTAATAGTGCGCTAAAATCTCATTTCTTTAGTATTTAGTGGTATTCTGCAATTTAGCTTTTTCTGGTCAGCGGTCAGCCCTAATAATAGTATACTAATCAGCGCCGAGTGTTTTTCGCCGCTTAAGGAAAGACCCACGTTTGTAATGGGTAATGCGCAATTCGAGCGACCCAGCCTTCGCGACCCGGCGCCGGGCAGCTGCAGCAGCGGCTGTCTTGACCCCGTTCTGCCACTTGCCACCTGCCACCCCTGGCCGCCTGAACGATGACGACGATCCCAGCCCGCTTGGCGCGCTTGACGACCTCGTCCACTTCCTGGAACGACGCTCGGTTCAGGGCCAGGAGTCTGTACCGGGCTTGGCATAGGTCCGGTAAGTCATCGTGCGAGCTCGGTGATGGTGGCTGGTCGTGCTGATCGATGAGGGTCATCGCTTTTTCGGCTGCTGTGTTCGTGTTCGCTACGTGTGTTCTCTCCTTCCTCCGCCTGCTCGCTTCGACGATTCCCCTCCTCCTCCTCTTCTAGCTCCCGAGATGTAAGCACCCACCTTTACCCGAAACGCTCCAAAGACCCTCGTTCAACTCACTCGCCACCCGCCCCTCCCACCCCTCCCAGCGTCCAACTGTACGCGGTCAACTTTCCCGCCTCGGCCGTACGCGCCAAAGTGCGCCAACAGTTTGAACGCAACCAACTCGTCGACGACTTGCAGACGTACGATGTCCTGTTGTTGAAGGGTCAGCAGGAGTATCAGGAGGTGGGTTGGGTTTAGGCTCCAATCGATGGCGTTGGCGTTGGCGTTGGGGGCGGCGCAGGGAGCTGATTCTTTCCGGTTTGATCGATTGCAGACCATGAATGGGTGGAAGATGGAGTCGTACGTTTGTATACACTTGCCTCTGGAAGCCATAATCCTAATCATCCTGTCCCCTCTTTTTCCGCTCCCCCCCAGCCAACTCTTGCGCTGGTTCCAAGCCGAAGAAGTAAGTCCCTACCGCGATAAACGATTCCCTGACCTCCCCCGGCCTATCCCTCATCCCACTCCCACTTCGTTGCCCCCATTCTCAGTTACCCGCCCGACCGGACAACTTTCTCGACGCGTTCTATCTCTCCAGGGACGATGGCAAGGTCGTGCAACCGACTTCATAAGATGCCCGAGTTTTGGGGTTGAGCTCAGGAGAGGGAGCGTTCGAAGGCGTGAGGAACAGAGAAGCGTAGTGGATCCTAGATCTGTAATCGATAAGTGTGCTTCTCGGCATGGGTTTCTCCTCACTTGGGGTTAGGTCGGAACGACGAGCGCGATCGAGCTGAATGGTAGGCCCGCGAGAGCAACATCCACTATCGGCGCATAGGCCTGCGCAGCGTTTCAAGAGGCCAGACCAAGAGGTGACAGGATCACGAATTTGCAAGCGACACACAAATGTGAACACTACAAAGTATCGGGGGGGGGCAGGATGCTTTGCCTGTTTGTTCGTCACATCTTTTCTTTCTTTTGGCCTCCATCCTTCCACACGTCCCATCTCATTCCTCGTACTCAACTCGATCTATGCCCTCTCAGTCCTGCTTCTTCTCCACCGGGCTCTTCTTGACCAACTCGTCGTACCTCTTTGACAAGTCCTCGCACTCCTTCCTCAACTGCTCATCCCCGGCGCCGACACTGCCCATCAACCCCCCACCCGCGTTCGCCTTCTTCAACAGAGCCAAATCCTCCTGAGCTTTGATGAGGTCCAGAACGAGCGAATAGGTTCTCGACAGGATCAGAGAAAGGAAGAGGGTGAACCCGTGGAGATAGAAATTGCGTTCGGAGAGGAATTTGCGCGAGCGGTAATCGGATTCGCCGCGTAGATCCGAACGTTGGCCGAGTTGCTTGTTCAGCACACCTTCGCGTTGGGTTTTCTGGACAAAAGTTGACCGATGGGGAACGCGATTAGATGGTGGGAATCACTTGCGGTCGCGGAGCTTTCGACCTAGAGCGCGGGCACGTACGAGCATATGGTTGACCGCATCGGCGAACAAGAGGAAGACAAAGATGAAGGTGATCTTGAGCGCGTACTGGGCCTTTGCGACCAGCTGCGACTCGGCAATGGCCTTGAAGAGCGCTCGGCGCCAACTGGGAGCGAGAAGAATCGAGTCAGATTTTGGAGTAGGGTGCAAGGAGGATAGTGACGGACGTGAAGGGAAGAGGCACGATGAGTACGATAAAGGTCGCAACTGTGGAAAGAATAATGGGAGTCGTGGTGAGCGGCTGACGGGAGGAGGGAGGCGTAGTCGGGAACCCAGCTCGAGCACCCAGGGCAAAGGGGTGATGACGTGTGGGGAGCAGGAGCAGGAAAAGGAAAAGGACGGGTCACCGGGACTGACTCTCGAACAGGAGTAGGCCAAAGACGATTTGGTTGGGGATGGCCATGGCTTCAGGGTGGTTTCTGTAGGGTGGTTGAGGATGCTGCGCATGGACATAGCCGCAAGAGCGGAAAGCGGCGAGATGGGGGATCGATGACCGCCGCGGGGGGGGGGGGGGGGGGGGGGCGATGACGATATGGAGCCGGAGCCGGAGCGACGGCAGGTAGTGGTACGCGGGCGCAGTAGTGTGGCAGGGTGGGAGGGTGGGAGGGTGGGAGGGTGGGAAAGGTGTCAGCTCGAGTAGGTGGTCCTTGCATTAGGATTGACATACGTTGTGGATCTCTGAGGGCTCAAAGAGGTGAGCGTCGTGGTGTGACTCGGTGCTGATGGAGGTCAGGTCCCGAAGAGCGCCCTGAGCCTATGACGCGCATCTCCCTCTCGCCCGCTGTGCGCTTTTCACAGGCTTTCACCATTTCAACAAGCTCGGCCGGTGTAATGCGAATTCAGCTCGGGTAAGTAGTAATAGCTCGGTCAGGGCCCGCCCGCCAACCGCGTCCTACCGCGTCGACTCCTCCATAGTGCGCGCTGTTTGTGGCGTTTGTTTTAGGATGGACCAGTGGGAAATTAACGGGAGGATGAAATTCAAAAAATAGTAGGATAATCGAACAGTCTACATGATATCAGCGCAGAGGTTAAGAAAACACAATACGAAATACAGCAAAGAAACAAAATCCATTCATCTTACATTCATTGCCGAAACAGCCTACATGTCGCTTGTTGCCGGACTTTGCTTCAAACACTCGTGCAATGAGATCCGGACGGTTGCATGCTTTATCGGCCCTAGTGCAGCCTTGATTTCCGGTGAGTCGGGGTCGTACGTCATCGTGATGAGCAGCGGAGGCTTTCCATGTTTGACAACGCACGCCATCGCATCCTGGTATCGCTGCGTGATGTCGCGATTTGGTTCGGGGTCAAGCCGTTGATGCCTTGGGTCGTGGTGAAGCGTAGGTTCTCTTGATGTAACCGGATGTGTTGAGTCAATCGGTCTTGACTTGGGAGTACATCCGTAATTCACGAACTCCAGGAAGGGACGTTGGGTGCAATGCGGGATTGAGAAGTGCTCGTCGCGCGCGTTTGGCAAGTAGTGCGCAAAGAATTGTGAACGCGAGACTCGCCACCTCGACCCCTTTACTTGACCTTCGTCCTAGGTGTTCAAAAGTTCAATGTCAGTCTGTGCTTGCGCCTTCGGCAGAATGGAACATCAGAGAAAGAGCCGAAGACGCGTACGTTCGCCATCACCATCCTCTTCGTCCCCTTCCTCGCCGTCTTCATCCTCATTGTCGCGGTCTTCGTCCTCCTCTTCGTCTTCTTCATCTGGACCAAGGCCGGCAAGTAGCTCGCGCAATTGGACACCATTGTCGATCTGCTCTCGGTTTCTGGCGATGGGCGGCCCAGCTTGGTTGAAACCGCAAAGAGGAATGTTGGGGTGGAAGCCATCTTCCCCTGCAGGAAAGAGTAGTGGGTAACGGAGAGGCATCGCGGACGGATGGAGCGAGCTAACGATTTGGTACTTGGGCCGAGCATCGGGACATCGATCACCGTGCACCTGGAGAATAAGGTCTTGCGGTCCACGATCTCCCGTGTTGGTGCCGGAATCGCAGATAAGCATCGCCATTTCCGTGCTTGACGTAGGAAGGTTGTGGGTGCGTCGGTCTCGGCCAGGTGGTAGACAGAGGCGCAGGACCCACTCATTGGCTGTATCCCAACCCGCGCGGCTTTGGCCGATGCGAACTCCCTCACAAAGCGATTGCCAGTGCGCAACATGGACTCTAGCTTGGTCAGCGTTGAACTTTGTATGCGAGTCTCTGTGCTGTCGGGTCCTTGAAGTCGTGTGTTGGTGGCCTCGGCCGGGTCGATCAGCCATGTCTGGGCAAAGGCTGGGCGTTGATTCACGGCAGGGATCAGGGCACCGAGTCAATGATAGAGGCGGCCGAACACGCGAAACACGGGAGGTCCTAGAGTGCCCACTTGGGTTTGGTCCCAGTGGGTAGCGAGCGAAGTAAAGGATAGTGCGTTGTTGTAAGACCGGGCATTCTCGCGGAATGCTTTAGCGTCTGTGTAGGTGCATCACACAGTTCAGCATGTGGGCCATACTGCAGAGAGATGTTATTGGACGGAGCAACTGACCGCTATCCGAGCCTTCAAGAAGCTGCCGATACTCGAAATTGGGCTGGGGAGGGGGAGATAGCCGCACCTTGCCCTGCGAGCAGCACGCGCTGAAGTGTCTGGTCGACTTGGACCTTTTGCACTCCCAGTGCCGAGCCTTGCAGTGGGTGCACACGGCCGTCTGCGGGCCGAGGTCGTCGCGGATCGAAACGTGGGGCTTGAGGGGTTTGAACGCGATTCGAGCCCGGCGCACTCGCCTTTGCGGAGGTGGTGGTGGGGCGAGCCCAGCGTCGAGTTGGCCATCGCGCTGACCACGCTGTCCGTTCTGCACAGCTGCACGGCCGGCTCGCAATGCCAAGATCGGTTGCATTGTTGTCATGACGCGCCGGGGGGCTGATTCTGTTGATCGGAGCGGGACGAAGAGGAGGGTCGAGCCGCGGGGCGCCCAGCAGCGGGCGCTCGAGCAGGCCCATGGTAGGACCCCCGAAAGCCCAGTCAGAGGCGCATGCGGATAAACGCCCTTTTTTGGCCTTTTTTTCAAAGTTTTTTACCCTATTCTGGCCCCAAAATGTCAAAATTTCGCATGCGCCTCGGAAATATTTGTTGAAGTAAATTACCCTTGCCTTAAATCCGCACTACGCGCGTCTCCACTTTATATTAGTCGCGCGCGCGATTCGCGTCTTTGTCTCCTCTTCTTCACTTGATTACGAACTCATTGGCTCGTCCCTGCCGCCAACTCGTTCAGCACATCGCTGTTCAGTTTCAATAGGTTACGAGCCCAACCGAGCGGCCAGCCAATTCGAGTCATCAAGACATGAGCACTCCTCTCATGGTCACAGGGGGAACAACCCCTATCGTCCTCGTCAAACCACGCGATGTTGACCCATCATGCCATCTGCGAAACGCTGAGGGCTGGTCGCAATGGATCGACGACGTGCGAGGCGCCCTTGGCGGCGACTATTGGAACTGCACCCTCGCGACGCCCGTCCAATCACCCAACACGCGCACGGATCTCGATCACGCCAATTTCCAAGCGGTCGCGCTGCTGATGCGTTCTGTCTCACCGGACATCCGAAAACACATAAAGGATGGTTATGACCACACTCCTGCGGAAGTCTTACAGATGATCAAGAAGGCGGTCGGTACCGGCACGGTGGCTGACATTCTCATCCGTCTCCAAGCGTTGCTCGACGTGGGACCCCCTCCCACCGGCATGGACGCCTTCGCAAAGTACCAAGCGACGATCATTGAGCTTTTTAACACGCTCTCGGGACACGAGCTTACTTTCGAGCAGATTGTGTCGTTCCGCCTTGTCCACTTCGGCAAGGATCTGTACCGTGAATACTACACAAACACTTCGGCAAGGATTGGATAGGCTACCGAGCCCGACGGAGGTCCTCCAGTCGCTCCACACGCAGGCGGATCAGACGCCAGCTCCCAAACCCGTCGCTATGGTGGCAAGCCCGATTGCGACAGCGGACAAGTCTACCGCGACTCCTTTCTCCCCGTGCCACCACTGCGGAGGTCCGCACTGGAATCGCAAATGCCCGGACAACAAGGCTGGGTCCAAGGGGAAGAAGACGAAGGCTCCTTCAGCGCCTTCCGCCTCGCTCGTCACTGCACCTGATATCTCGACGCTGGTTGACAGTCCTGTGCTTGGCTACCTCACAGCCACGATGTCCAGCTTGGCCAGGCCCTCCATCATCCTGGACAGCGGGGCGACGCACCACATTGTCAACAATTGCGCATGTTTCACGTCCTTCCGCAAGTGCAAGCCAGCTCCGCTCGAAGGCATCACTGGTGAAGTTGTCAACTCCATCGAAGGCGTCGGCTCCGCCCTCGTTCGTTCCTTCGACGGCAGCATTGGCCAACTCAACGACGCCTTGTTCGTGCCCACCGCTCCGGTCAACCTGTTCTCCGCCAGTCGTGCCAACATTGGGGTTACGACATCCGTCTGACTCGGGCCAAGGCAACGGTCTTCATCGCCGACACGGTGTGTCACACTGGCGAGCTCAAGAACAGACTTTACCACATGCAGGCCTTGCTCGTCGACGTCGCTGCTCTCGTTCATCAAGCGGGTGCGTTCCCGCGTGTGCTCGTGGCCGTTCCCATGTTGGTCTTGCACGGATGCTTCACTCACCTCCACCCACGCGCCCTCCGACAGTTGATTTCGACTGAAGCCGTGTTGGGAGTCAGCATGGAGGTAGATTCAAACGAGGATTTGAAATGTGACACTTGCCAAGCTGGCAAAATTACGCATCACCCGTTCCCTGCCGTCGCATTGAATCGCTCTGCTCAGCTGCTCGAACGAGTACACATGGACCTCCTTGCGTTCGACGGTGCCGTGTCATTAGGGGGTGTGAGATACGCTCTTGTCATCGTGGACAACCATTCTCGGTATTTGTGGGTGATTCCAATGTCACAAGTCCGACACCTTTGCGGCCTTCAAATCCTGGCTTGCGAAGGTGGAGCACTCCACGTCACGCAAAGTCCTTGCTGTCCGCTCGGATAATGGGGGCAAATTCATGTCGAATGAGTTCTCCAGATTCCTGGAGGAGCAAGGCATTACTCGTCAGCTCTCTATTCCTGACATGCCTCAACAGAATGGAGTTGCCGAACGTGTGAATCGTTTGATCACCAAGGGTGTCCGCTCAATGCTCCACCAGTCGGGCCTACCTCACGCTTTGTGGGCCAAGGCATTGGCAATGTACGTCTACGTCAAAAATCGCTTGCTGCACTCTGCAAACTCGGGCACCACACCTCACACACATTGGTATGGTTCCAAACCTTCAGCTGGCCATCTACGCGTGTTCGGCTGTTGAGCGTGGAAGGCCGCTACCACCAAGCTGCGCAGCAAGCTTGATCCGCGAGGCATCCCACTCGTCTTCGTTGGCTACAACCTCGAGTCCAAGGGGTACAGACTGCTGGACCCCAACACGAGACAGGTCTTCAAGTCCCGCAGCGTCACATTCTTTGAGGACAACTTCCCTGCTCGAGCAACGGGTATCCGAGCACCCCCGCTTCCGGCCGCGGGGGACAACGACAGCGGGGTCATCATTATTCCCCCGAGCACGTTGACCCACCGGCTGCCTTGCATTTCGACACCCCTGGCCCGGCCTGGCAGCCACCCGCAGGCCCACGTGCACGCAATCCGCCGGCTCGGTACGGAGCCCTCGCATCCTTGCGCTCGACGCCTTCTGCCTTTGCATTCTCACTCGGCAACGAGGTTGTTGCGCTGGTTGCCAATCTTGTGGAGGCCGACATTGATGTCTCTAAGGCGGACCGTCCTCTCTCTGAGCCCAAAGATCCTTTCATGCTTCCCACCAGTGATCCCAGTACTTGGAAGGAAGCCATGTGCCACCCTCATGCGGAAGGTTGGAAAGCTGGTGCCATTGAGGAGTTCCGCTTGATGAAGGATGACTTCAAGGTGTTCAGTGTGGTCGACCTTGCCTCCGTTCCCAGGGCAGCCACTATCTTGCCAAGTTGCCACGTGTTTTGAACCAAACGCGATAAGGTGGGCAAAATGGTGTTGTTAAAGAGCCGCATTGTAGCTCAGGGATGCGCACAGCAGGCAGGTGATTTTGACAAGATGTTTGCACCAACGGCGAAGTTCACCTCCATTTGCGCTCTCGTTGCGCACGCAGCCTCCAGGGGCCACCACATCATACAAGCCGACGTGGACAAGGCCTACCTCAACGGCCTCCTGGAGGAAAAGATCTACATGCGCATCCCCACTGGCATTGAAGGCTATGACGGCAAGTGCCTCCGTCTTCACTGTTCCATCTACGGGCTCAAGCAAGCCGGTCAAGTCTGGAACGACACGATCAACGCCACTCTAGCAAATCTCGGCTACCGCCGTCTCGCCTGCAATGAATGCATTTATAGGTGCGCCGACGTTTTGGGTGATCACTACATCGCGCTCTACGTAGATGACCTCCTCTTCTTTGGTCCCGACCTTGGGGAGATTGATCAAGTCCTGGATCAACTCGACACCCTTTATGGCATAAAACGTCTCGGCCCGGCTGACTGGATTCTAGGAGTTCAGGTCATCCGGCATGATGATGGCGGGATCACCCTCCTGCAGTGCCAATACCTTGTTGACGTGTTGGCTCGTTTCGGCATGTCCGATTGCAATCCCTGCAAATCGCCAATGGAGGCCAACCTCCAGTTGTTGCCCAAGATCGACCCCGATGAAGCCAACAACTCGATGTATCATTCTATGATTGGCTCCCTCATGTACGCCGTTGTTGCCACCCGACCCGATCTTGCACACGCTGTGGGGTATCTCTCTTGGTTTGTTGGAAAAGCGGGGGCAGCGCATCTTGAGGCCGTCAAACGCGTCCTTCGGTACATCAAAGGCTCGCTCAATCTGGGCATCCATTACATGGCTAACAACAAACCCTTGCTGGGATACAAGGGGTATTCTGACTCGGACTGGGGATCCGACGTGAACACGTCAAGGTCAACGATGGGCTACTTGTTCAAACTGGCTGGTGGCGCAATATTGTGGTCATCCCGTCTCCAACCCTGAGTGGCGTGTTTGTCTACGGAAGCCAGGTATCTGGTTCTTTTGCACGCTGCCAAGGAGGCAGTCTTCCTTCGCTTGCTCCTCACCGAGCTCGGCCTTGACACATTGTCGCCCCTTTGTCTGCTTGGAGACAATCAAGGCGCTATCGCGCTCACCCAGAACCCGGTCTTCCATGCTCGCACCAAACACCTTCGCATTTTTCGAGCACTTTGTTTGGGAGCACGTTCGAAATGGAGAGATCTCGGTCACCTACATCCCTACCCATGACATGGTGGCCGATATCTTCACCAAGCCGCTGCCTCGAGCAATTTTCCAGCGTCATTGCGACGCTATTGGCCTTCAGCAAGTTTCAGGCCAAGAGCAAGGGGGGGTGTTGAAGTAAATTACTCTTGCCTTAAATCCGCACTACGTGCGTCTGCACTTTATATTAGTTGCGCGCGCGATTCGCGTCTTTGTCTCCTCTTCTTCACTTGATTACAAACTCATTGGCTCGTCCCTGCCGCCAACTCGTTCAGCACATTGCTGTTCAGTTTCAATAATATTATCAAAATGTGTTCTACATGCTCCAAAAATCGCTCAAAAGTCCTCGAAAACGCGTTCCGAGCGTTTGCGGGCGCGCTGCGGCCTATCGAAAGTGGCTTGCGGCGCGCGTCGCTTCGGCTGGTGTTGCGCGTGGCTCCAGGCTTCAAACAAGCCTTCCTTGCTTTGCTGGCTGGCTCGCTGCTTCGTTGTCAGACTTCCTTTTTGCTGAAGTTGAGCTCGTTGTTTCTGCGGTGGGATTTGTGCGACTTGTAGAGGTTCTGCCGGCGGCATCTTGCAGGCCGGGCACGCTCCGAAGGGCGGCAAACCTTTGCTCGGCATGTGCGCTCGTGCTGATTAGGTGCTCGTCCGGGTAACATGAGGCAAGGTCCATGGTTGAACGATATGTAGTCGTTGACGGGCCTAATGACTCGATGACCTGTCGACCATCAATCATGCGGAACGGCATAGTGCCATCAATGAGGTGTGTGGAATAGCATGTTTTCTTGATGAGGCAAAGCTCCTGTACGACGACATTTGAGAGTAGAACCAACGAGGCAAGTGTGTCTTGGTTGCAGTGGTTTGTTGTCACTTTGCTGTAGATGTATCGCACTGTAGGACACAAGACTTGTGTCAAACAAGAACTTCACAGCTCAACTGCCACTCAAAACAATGCACCAATTCCGATAGACAGCGCTTCTTCTCCATAAGCAGTTTGATTGCAGCTGAGTGAATGCATGCCACGCTTGAGGCCAAATCAGATCAGAGATCCAATCTCCAATGGTGTGGCAGCGGTTACAGCTCCGTCAAGCGATCCAAAATGAGGATAGCGTTGTGCTAGCGCTCCATACTGCTTGTCTCTCTCAGGGAGCTTTTCCTAAAAGTATAGGACCGGCAAAACATTAGATCCAGCTGCCTTCGTTCCTAAATTCAGCAACAACTCACTTGAATGCGGCCGTCCTCAATATAGGCGTTCTTCTGAATCTCGTTTGTTGTGAGCGCTCGGGCCACCTGGCCACCTCCAGTCCAGCGAAAGCTCCTTGCGGTGCCCGCAATGTCTTCGAAGCGAGATGGTCCCATGGACTGCACCAACCCTTTCAAGACGCGTGAATGTACTGCACTGCGTCCTTGCTCTGTATTGCTAATCTCTAAGCCTGCCTCTCCGCGACTTGTGTCGCTCAATTCTATTGGCCTCCCTTTGAGTAGAACAGCTCTGAGGTGGCTACACTCATGAGCAGCTCGATGGGCAATCAAGCTGGCCCAGTTCAGCGAGAAAATGGTATCGCCAGCATCAACAAGAGGCGGAAGCTTCAAGTGTGTAGGCTGTATAGTACCGAAGATGCATGAGTTCAGATCGAAATTACGCTAGTTAAGCTTGGTAGACGCACGATTGGACGTAATGAGCTGTTTGCCTTCTCAATGGTCTCGAGCACGTAGCGTTCCTCAGCTTGTCTGTCAGCTTCGTCGTAAGCGATTTGCACGTCAAGTCTGGCCAATGAGAAAGGAGAACAATATGAGGTCCGGATTAAAAGGTAGAAGAACGCTTCAGCGCACGTGGCACAGTGAAGTGTCCACTCACAAGGCTGCCTCAACGTCAAAGTCCAGAGCTGCAAGCGATCGAATTGCACGGTCGACAACTTCCCGCTCGTTTGGGTCCAGTTTCACAACACCTTGGCACGTGCTACGCCGCATGCCATCAAGAGCAAAATCCAGCAATTCGGTGCGGAGCAGACCTTGATCTTCCTTGGTAGGATGATGGTCTTCAAGATCTACTTCAAGTGGGCATGGTATCCCGTGTCAGATACGCATCACTTGTAGACCAAGTCGTTCGGAGCTCCATACCTTGAACTGTTGTGCCATGGGCGAGTACGTCCTCGACGAGTATGTCAGGTTGCGGACCTTGGTTGCGTCTGTTGGACGCGATGCGTTGCACAGGCTCCCACATGCGTAAACCTGAAAGCAGTTCACGCGCAGTATTTGCCGCTGCAAAACTGGTGAGAGAGATGTCGCCATCACTGGGGTACGTTCGCATCGCAACAAGGTCAAGATCGTTGAGGTCGTTGTAGGTATGATGGTAGCCTTGACGTGATCCCGCCGCCTCGGTCTTAAACTTCCTCATGAGCTCCAAGAGTGCAGTGACTTTGCCAGTTGCCTGTCGAATTCTAGTCGGGTTAACTACTGTATAGATTAGATTGATTTATGAAGAACGCACCTGCAAGAACTCTAGAGCATCGAACTCCTTTACAATCTGGCGTATACCCCGAAGAAGTGCTCCACCAATTCTGTGCCATGCCGCCAGGGAATGAACGATTCCTTCGGCCAAAAATCTCGGTAGTTGCGGACGAGAGCAATCGTTGAGTCAACCATCTTCCTGACCCCATCAAGCGTTTCTTTGGCGAGGAACGAGTGAGAGCTAGATCCGGGGCGACTTCGGACAAAGTCTTCCACGCCTCGAACGTATATCTGACAACGAGCAACATCCTGATACGTTCAAGGGGCTGAAGCGACCGGTTCTGGATGGCATCGTGTAACTCGCCACATAAGAAGAGATATACGACCGCATCGGGGTCGAGTTTTTTGTCTTCAGCGAGTTCGGTTACGAGTTCGAGCGTCGCCTTGGAGAATGCCCGATGTGTTGCATTGTCGTCTTGACGATCACGCCCGACCACATCACGACGAGACAGAGAACGACGCGACTCCAGTCCGCCCAGGATGGTGAGCATATCCTGGTAGGCAATGCATCCGAGACCACCGAACAGCAATCTTGCTCCAGAGTCGATAGCGTTCCTCAGATATTTGGCCAGGTGTTTTTCGTCCCGACAGAAGACTATCGGCGTTCCCGCGACGTTGACGGTCGATATAGTGATCTCAGGAAACACTCCGTCCGGATCTGGGGAGGGGAGGGTGTATGATGACGCGTTCCTTGATCCGGTTTGAGCAACAGCGCCACCCTGATCGCGCAAAAGGACGGCAACATTTCGTTGCAGCACACCCTCGCTTGCCGCACCATCTGCGGAGATGGATACCAGAAGGTGTGCGACGCAACGTTTTATTAATTCTTGTATCACTGAATGTAATTGTTCGGTCGCGTCCTCCGCGTTCGTAGTTTCGCCGATCACAAAAGCGGCAAACACCTGTGCTGGGGAGCCAACATCGTTCGGTGCTATCATGTAAGCTCGGATCTGAATGAAGAGGCGACACATGTTAAAGCCTCATGGAAATGAAGTACAAACTTAAAAGAATCATTGCCACTCACTTTGGTTCCAGCAACCGGGGGTCAGGTCCGCTCTGAACATATCAGGGAGTTCACCCGGAGTTTCGTAGATGCGTGGCGGACCAATTGATCCGATCAGCTCGTGGCGGAATATGCCCTTCGTACGTAGTTCGCGCTCTAAACTGAGGTCTTCTGAGTAGTATGGAGTGGTTCGCATCCTGGATCGACACTTCTTGTCGTCTACGTGTAAATTGAACGTTAGGCCGTCTGCTTCGAGTTTCGCGCAGACACGATCCATGTTGGACTTGTCGAGGCCGAGGCGCATCCTGCCTGATGTCGCTCGGTCCATTCTGCAAGCACCTCGATCATTCAGTATGAGGTTGAATTGAAGGAACGAAAGAATGACGGTACTCACTGCAGTTTTCGGCTTGTGGATGCGCCGATTGTAGCCTGCAGCACTCTCAGAGCCATCGGAGACGCCAGCGCCATGGCTTGCTCGAAGTCACGCAGCGCTTCGGACCGCACAAAGCCTCGCATTGATTTGCCCTTGACCATCCGATCGTGCTTGACCGTAGCCGCTTTCACCAATCCCTCCAAGATGTTCGCTCCGTCAAATTCTCCTGAGGCCACACCTTGCGCGAATCGTAGATACACGGTCCCTTGACCGTTGTCATCCAGGATCTCTCCTAGTCCATGATGTCGCCGGTAGATGGCCGAGAGAAGTGTATCGCCCGCAACATATTTCTTGTTGGTGTATTTGCGAGTTGCGCCAGCAGCATATTGACGTCGAAGAGCTGCTCGACAGGATGCATCCTTAGGAAGCCTCGCGCATTCTTCACACGGTAAGCTTGGTCCGTCCTTGTTGATCGAATCTCGAGCGCTATACTTGCGACAATTCACACTGATTATGCGCAGTGCTCGATGATCGTTGCGCCACTTCCATTCATTCGCTTCCAATTTGTCCACCTCCTTCCTCTCGAGCTCCGTCATTGGTCGTTTACCAATTTTGGGATAGAGGCGCAAACAAAGCGTCCGTCGAGGAGGGGCCCCGCCACCCGGCGCCGCAGTTGATGAAAGATACTGTATCGCCGTTTCAGACGTAAGGCCGGGGCACGGTCCTAGCGAGGAGCTGGTAGCAGTTGAGCCAGAGGCGATAGGTCTGAAGAAATTGCTGATGGGTTGGAGGTTGACACACTTCTTATTGCCGAGATGTAACTGAAATCGTGCCTTGCACAGCAAGGCCGCCATTGGAACCAAGACATAACAACGTCCACACCGCACGTACTTTGGATTGTTGACGTCGACATTCGATCCCGGGCAAAGATCTTCGACTTTTTCATCAAACCTCCTGAAAAGAGGCGGATGGTCGCGAGCCCACGTCGTATGCTCCTCGGGGGTGAGCTCTCGAGCTTTCGTCGGCTTCGATGCCTTGGTGAAGGTCGTTTGAAGTCGAGAAGTTGGCGGGTTTTTTGAGGATGATGCGACTCGTTGATTTGTTGGCTTGAATGTCGCTGCCTTGCCGGACTCTGCCGACGTGCTCTTGCTGCTCAGTGTTCCGGCAGCGGATCCCCTCCCAGACTTTGCCTTTGATTTTGCGCCCGTGGCAACGATGGATTCGATCTCTTTGGGATCCTCGACAGCACCAACCAGAGAGGATAAACGACAGAACTGACGGAGCCGTGACATGTGAGCGCGCGCTGCGTTGAATGACCCAATCCCGAGCACCTCCGTCTCCACTGCATTGATCGTAGCCGGCCCGCACGAGTAGCTGTCTTCCTGTTGTTCCGCCTTAGGAGTATGAGGGAACTCGTTTTTGATGTCCAGCTTCAGAAATTTGAATAGCGTAAGGACGGCCGTCCGAGTAGCCGCGGTGATCGGAGTGGCGGAGAGTGAGTTGATCACAGACCATGTCCGCTTGTGCATGTTGATGCGGGCCAGGACCCAATGGCTGTCGGAGCAGAGGGGTAGAAACCAGATTGACTTTGAGAGCGGCGTGTTGCGCATGCAATCGCCTAGCTCGATGAGATTCCGATACTGGTTTGGCGGGCCGAAAAAGCAGGCTTTGAAGATCGAATGAGGATCCGAGTCGGGAGGGCGAGCCATTACCAAGGAGATGACGGTGGAGGGTATAAGTCCATACGATGTTTCGGAATCGGGATTCTGCACTCGTCCAGCTCGAAGGACGCTTTCAATTGACAAGTTCACCGCGGCTTCACCGAGCCAATCATGACCTGGGTAGAGACGCGAATAAGCAAGTTGCCTCAGATACGAGATGAATACGAGTGGCCAGCTGAAGGATTGGTGTACTGACTTAAGAATCTCAGGAGATAAACCAGACTCGTTCCACTTGCAAGAAGAGGCAATGGTAGAAGCCCGTCTTGCTCTTGCCATTGCAATCCGTTCAGTATGCGACGTGCGACAGCGATACAGTTGCGGTCAATTTCGTTGATAACGATAATTTTGTCCATCCATCGTTGAGCTCGCAGCGCCCAGCTTTGAACGTCTTTTGCTCGGTCGTACTCTGACCATAGCCGATCGGCGCCGAGCGGCAAACACGTCGACCCGACGGCCAAAGATCGATATCCTTTCTTGCGTGCATTGATCAGAGGATCGGTAGCGAGAAGCGCGTCTCTGGTCTGAAGAGTCGGGTAGGGTAAGGTCGAATACTGGGTGGGCTCGTCTTTGGACAACTCGATGTGAAGAGACGCGTCGGCGGGAGCGACATCGAAGGCGAGGAGCTCGGCAACCGTCATGTTGGTGAGCGGCGATAATCGATCCAAGTCATCGTCGTGCAAATAGTAGTCCTGATCTTCATCAAGAAACAAGCATGGAATCATTTCGTCGTGCTATGCTCCAGTGTCAGAACGAAGTGAAGCGGAACGGAACCTCAGGGGCCCCGTCATTTTTATCTTACTTGATAGCCACTGAACTAAAGTGATTAGCGAAAATGGCTAGTGACTTGTTCAAGCGCGAGCATCGCGAAGCGCGTTTCGAAGCGAAGGCAAACGGGCCCAAAGCGATGCCGTAGGCTGCTTAGGGTAGGCCAAAATTGGGCCGACTCACGGTAAAATGTCAAAATCTGGGCATGCGCCTCGGGGGCGAAACGTGTGTTTCGTCCCAAAATGTCAAGTTTTTGCAATGCGCCTCGACGATTTTCAGAATTTTGGGTCCTCAAAATGTCAAAAAAAAAAAAAACTGCGCTTCCGGCTGGGCTTTCGGGGGCCCTCCCATGGTACGGCGCTACCCTCGCGCCCAAGACTTGGCGAGGTTGCGATGGCCCTCCCTGGCGACCTTGGGACCGGGGCATTACACAGTAGCGAAGGTTTGTTCTTGAATGAGTGTCAGTAAAATTGAGAGTGGGAGGGAGAAAGGAAAGGTACGAGGGAGTGGCACAGGATTATTTACGTGGTTTGTTTTGTTGTTTAGTCCCTAATGCCGGTGGTCGACTGCCGGACGGGCAATGACACGGCGGGCGCGCCGCATCACGTGACAAATTTTAGCCCTCGCCCGCGCGTCAGCCGCCAGGCGCCAGGCGCCCTACGGGAAATCCGCGCAACCGCGGTTGACCGCGGTTGGACGATTGCGCCGAAGTTAACCGCAGTTCAACCGCGGGCATCGCGGTCGGACCGCAGTGCCCGCGGTTGCGCGGATTACCAACTGCGGTTGCAACTGCACGAGGTCGCCAACTTGGGAATGCTCCATTACGCCCTGCAATTCTCAGTTGGCTCGTAGACTAAGGAGAACAGCCTGACTTTGAGACCTTATCTAGTGCAGTAGACAACTCGTGATATAGTCTCGAGTGGTGCTCTAATTAAATACATCAACCTAAGAATGTGTAACATCTCCAGATTCAGATGTGGTGGTCTTGGAATTGGACAAGGTTTCTAAAGGATTGAAGTTAATGAGCAATTGGAAAAACTGCGCCCCTGTATCTTCAACCGGACGACCGAATGGAGAGCGCTCTGCCTCGTGTCAGTGCCAGGCGTCGACTCGGCGCAGAGGGGTCGCAGTTGAATGTGGAAACACAGATATCGCATATGTGTCGGGAGCTGTTACAGCTGGCCCTGCGCCTTGCGCAAGCTGGGCCGTGGTGGGAGGCGACCGCATCGTATTCGGGATGATGGACACGAGTTGGCGGAGACGCTCCACGCCGATCAGGCTGAGGGTGCGAGGACCATCTACATCGACTCTCTCGTACAGCCCCGGATGTCCATGGCAACTGGGAAGACATCGACCAACGAAAGCAATCGCCTCTCCTTCAGCGTCGTTATACCTAGCTCAACAAAGCACACAACTTCGCCGGCGCGCTGTGAATTGTCGGCCTCCATTGACATCTGTGGATCCCAGATTTGCTGTCAAGAATCTCTCCGCTGACATCAGATGTGATGAGTTGATTTGATGGTACTCATTCGCACAAATCTAGCCGTCTTGCAGTTGACGGTGCCTTGCTTGTTTCGCATCTCGTGACCGGATCCGAGCAACGTGACTACCGATGCACCTGCACTCTCAAGGCGCCGCCATCCTTCGTCAAACGAGCCGCCAAAGTCCATCGCATAGATGGTTCTTGGTGTAGTCGTTTGCATTCGACCCCAGAGAGTTATCGACGTGACACTGCCTCCGTGGAAGACTGCGACCTCTTCGGTCAAGTCGAGAAATTTTGCGAAGGGCGTTGCGCCGTTCTCTTGAGCGTGTGCAGCTTGTAGCCCGGCAGCTGGGCATGCAAGGCATGATTCCTCGGCAAAGTGTCCCGGAGATCGTCCAGTGTAGGTATGTCGTACTTGAGTCGGAGGATCATCATCATGTTCCGCATCTCCGCCGAATTCATGCCAGACTCGACGGATTTTGACTTGCTTCTCATCCCCCCTTGATGTAACCCATCATCGTCTCCGTTCCGCAAGCCGAGTACTCGCGAAGCGGCCCCATTCTCTTCATAACATCGGGAACGTGCATAAGACGATGATTCGTGGCGGGGAACAGATGAAGGAACTCGGGATCTCGATCATAGAGAAGCTTCTCGTGCAGTAGCAGCGTCTGTTCGATGAGAACATAGAGGTAGGTGTACGGGATGGGAACCTCCTCGCCCTTTTCATCGAACTCGTACAGACGAAGTTGTTCGGGCCGGTCGACGTCCGGTAGGCGATCGAAAAAGTCAACGGAGTCGTCGATGAAGACATCGGTCTTCATCGCCGCAAACATTCGGATGGTGAGCGCCGTCAGTCGCTCGAACTCAGGTTCCTTGAATTGCTGGTACGAAAGCGGTCCCAGGTCACGCAAGATGAAAAGTTCCCGTTCGATTCCTTTCCATTTCTTCCTTTCTCGGCTAAGGGCCTGACAATCACACCCTCCACTCTCGCGAGGTACGGCCGAGACAACAGCTGCGCACAAGTCATGCGAACGATCGCGTCGGAGGACAACGTCATGGAGTGCTTGCGTGCCTTCGAGTCCAAGTCACCGACGAGGATATTGATGAAAGTGCTGCCACTGTTGATACCAATCAGATGCATATAATCCAATGGTAGGAACATGGAGTAAGCATCCTTGAACAGGTCAAGCGCCTCGATCGGAGCTTCGCCTGATATCCCCGTACGACGCCGCAGTGATTCGAGCTTGGTCGGGTGTCGTTTCATTGCTTCAACCACCCGACGGTAGTGCTTGTAGTTGCGCTCGTTATCCAGTCGAACGTCCCGTCCACCAGGGATTTGGAATGTCGTGGCGGTGTCGACAAGCCCAGCCCACTCGGGATGGTCGAGCACCGATACGATCACTCCCTCGTCGTTTTCGAACGCTTTCGCATGAGGAACACAGAAAGGCAGATAGCCTTTGGTGTATCCAGGTGCGTAATGAGGTAAGCTGATGATCGAGCAGATCATGTAGAAATCGAACAGCGATGTGCTGAACGAGTTGGCGGCAGTGGCAAGCCAATGAGTTCGTAATCAAGTGGAGAAGAAGAAGGAAAGACGCGATTGGACCGCGCGGCTAATACAAATAGAGACGCGCGCTAGGCAGATTTAAGGCAAGAGTAATCTACCTCAACACCCCCCTTGCTCTTGGCCTGAAATGCGGCGCAGACCGATGGCGTCACAATGACGCTGGAAGACTACTCGCGGCAGCGGCTTGGTGAAAATGTCGGCAACCATATTGTGGGTTGGGATGTAGGTGACCGAGATCTCTCCATTCCGAACATGCTCCCGAACGAAATGCTCCAACATGCGCAAATGTTTGGTGCGAGCGTGGAAGACCGGATTCTGGGTGAGCGCTATAGCTCCCTGGTTATCCCCGAGAAGACGTAAAGGGGACGATGTATCGAGACCGAGTTCGGTGAGGAGCGAGCGAAGGAAGACAGCCTCCTTGGCTGCATGCGAGAGGCCCAGGTACTCCGCTTCCGTGGATGAACAAGCTACGCGAGGTTGGAGACGAGATGACCATGAGATGGCCCCACCCGCCAGTTTGAACAAGTAACCCATAGTGGACCTCGACGTCTGTATGTCCGATCCCCAGTCCGAGTCAGAGTACCCCTCGTACCCCAGCAGAGGCGCACTGGTGCGCGTGTAGTGTATGCCAAGATCGAGCGATCCTTTGATGTAACGAAGGACGCGCTTGGCCGCCTCGAGGTGAGTGTCGCCAGCCTTGCCGACGAAACGTGACAGATATCCGACGGAGTGGGCTAGATCAGGGCGAGTGGCAACAACAGCGTACATGAGTGAGCCGATCATGGAACGGTAGATGGCATTGTCGGCGGAGTCTGTATCGGGTTCCGGCGAAAGCTGTAGGTTGGCTTCCATGGGTGACTTGCAGGGGTTGCAGTCGGACATGTTGAAGCGATCCAAGACGTCAAGGAGGTATTGACGCTGGAGAAGGGAGATCCCGCCATCGTCGTGTCGTACGACCTGAACCCCGAGTACCCATTCGGCCGGGCCGAGGCGTTTGACTCCGTAGAGGGTGTCGAGTTGGTCAAGGACTCGATCGATTTCCCCGAGATCCGGCCCAAAGAAGAGTAGATCGTCGACGTAGAGTGCAATGTAGTGATCACCCCCAGCGTCCTCATGACGATAGATGCATTCGTTGCAGGCGAGGCGACGATAGCCGAGACTCGCGAGCGTGGCGTTGATCGTGTCGTTCCACACTCGACCTGCCTGCTTGAGACCGTAGATCGATCGATGAAGGCGGAGGCATTTGCCTTTGTAGCCTTCGATGCCAGTTGGAACCCGCATGTAGATCTCCTCCTCCAGCACACCGTGAAGATAGGCCTTGTCAACGTCGGCTTGAATGATGTGGTGGCCCTTCGAGGCCGAGTGCGCGATGAGCGTGCGGATGGAGGTGTACTTAGCCGTGGGTGAGAAGGTGTTGTTGAAGCTGTTTGGGCCTTGTGCGCAGCCCTGTGCAACAATGCGGTTCTTCAGTGAAACCATCATCCTGGCTTTGTCGCGTTTGGTTCGAAAGACGTGACGACTTGGTAAGATCGTAGCTCCTTTGGGCACGGAGGATAGTCCGACGACGCTGAACACCTTGAGATCGTCTTTCATCGAGCGGAATTCCTCAATGGCTCCCGCTTTCTATGCCGCGGCGTGAGGATGGCGCATGGCCTCATTCCACGTGGTGGGATCACTGCTCGGGAGCGAGAACGGGTCCTCTGGTTCCGAGAGCGGTCGATTCGCTGTCGAGGTGTCAATGCCCGCCGCTTCGAGATCAGCAACAAGTTCGGTTACCTCCTTGCCTAGAGAGAATGCGAAGGCAGAAGGGGTCGAGCGCAAAGATGCTAGGGCGCCGTAACGAGCTGGGGGGTTGCGCGGGCGCGAACCCACGGGTGGCTGCCACGCGGGCCCCGGTGCGTCGAAACGTAAAGCAGCCGGAAGCTCCGCTTGGTCGGGGGTGCCTGATTGGCATGCTGGTCAGGGAGTACAACGACTTCGTCATCGTCGTCGTTGTCGTCGTCGTCGTTGCCTGCGACGGGCGCGTGAGCTGCTGTGATGCCCTCCCGCCTGGCTGGGAACTCGTCCTCGAAGAATGTGACGCTGCGCGATTTGAAAACTTGTCTGGTAGCGGGGTCAAACAGTCGGTATCCCTTGGATTCGAGATCGTAGCCGACGAATACGAGTGGAATGCCCCGCGGATCGAGTTTGCTGCGCGCTTTGGTGGTAGCTGCCTTCCACGCTCTGCAGCCGAATACGCGGAGATGGCCGGCTGACGGCTTTGATCCGTGCCAACGCGTGTGTGGTGTGACGCCTGAATTTGCCGAGTGTGGTGAGCGATTTTTGACGTAGACATATGTCGCCAATGCCTCGGCCCACAAAGCGTGAGATAGACCCGACTGGTGGAGCATTGATCGGACACCCTCGGTGATCGAGCGATTTGCGCGTTCGGCAACCCCGTTTTGCTGAGGGGCATCGGGAATCGAAAGCTGACGAGTGATGCCTTGTTCTTCCAGGAAGCTCGAGAACTCGTTCGACAAGAATTCACCACCGTTGTCGGAGCGGACTGCCAGGAGTTTTCTTGACGAGGAGCGCTCGACCTTTGCAAGCCACGACTTGAAGGCCGCAAAGGTATCGGACTTGTGCGACATCGGAATTGCTCAGAGATATCGGGTGTAATCATCGACAATGACGAGGGCGTATTTTGCGCCGCCTAACGACACGGCGCCGTCGAACGCAAGAAGGTCCATGTGGACTCGATCAAGAGGCTGGGCTGAACGATTCGACGCGACGGTGGGGAAAGGGTGATGTGTGATCTTCCCAGCCTGGCATGTATCACATTTCAAGTCTGCGTTCAATGCTACCTCCATGTTGACTCCCAGCACAGCCTCAGTTGAGATCAGCTGTCATAGAGCGCGTGGGTGAAGGTGAGCGAAACGTCCGTGCATGATGGAGACGGGGACGGCCGCGAACGCACGTGGGGACGCACCCGGTTGCTCGATGAGAGTAGTGACGTCGACTAGGGAAGCATGCATGTGGTACAAGCCGTTCGTGATCTCCCCGGTGTGGCAAAGCGACCCGTCGACTGAGACCGTTGCTTTGCCTCGGGAAAGGTGGATGTCGTAGCCCGCGGCGTTGGCGCGGCTGGCGGAGAAGAGGCTGACCGGCGCGCTGGGGACGAACAACGCGTGGTGGAGTTGACCGATGCTGCCGTCGAAGGAGCGAACGACAGCGGAACCGACGCCTTCGATCGAATTGACCACCTCGCCCGTGATGCCCTCGAGCGGAGCAGGCTTGCACTTGCGGAAGTTGGTGAAACAAGCGCGATCGTTGACGATGTGATGCGTCGCGCCGCTGTCGAGGATGAGGGAAGGTTTGGCCAATGTGGACATCGCTGCGGTGAGGTATCCGCGGACCGGGCCGTCTACCAACGTCGAGATGTCGGGAGCAGCGGCGAGTGATGCGGACGGCGCGGAGGAGGCCTTGGACTTCTTGTCCTTGACGGGGCATTTTCGATTCCAGTGAGGACCTCCACAGTGTCGGCACGGAGCTGACGGAGTCGATGAAGATCTGTCCGTCGCGGTCAAGCTAGCTACCATCGCCACGGGCTTGTGTGCCGGCGTGGATTCAGCTTGAGTCTGAAGCGTTTGAAGCGCTTCAATCGGATCAGGGAGCTTGTCGAGGTCTTGACGGAGCGCTTGAGTATAGTACTCCTTGTAGAGGTCCTTGCCAAAGTGGATCAAGCGTATCGAGATGACCTGGTCAAAGGTAAGGTTGTATCCCGAAAGAGTGTTAAACAGCTCAATGGTGTTGGCTTGGTACTTCTCGAACGCGTCGACACCGGAGGGAGGCGGACCCGCATCGAGCAGGGCTTGGAGCTTGATGAAGATGTCGGTGACTGTGCCTGCTGCGACCGCTTTCTTGATCATCTTCAAGACGTCGGTGGGAGTGTGATCGAATCCATCTTTGATCTGCTTCTTGATGTTGAGGGAGACCGAGCGCCTCAAGAGCGCGATCGCTTGGAAGTTGGCGTGCTCCAGGTCGGTGCGCGCGTTGGGTTTCTGAATGGGCGTCGCAAGCGTGCAGTTCCAATAGTCGCCCCCGAGAGCTCCACGGACGTCGTTGATCCATTGCGACCAGCCTCCCGCGTTGCGCAGGTGGCATGACGGGTCGATATCGCGGGGTTTGACATAGACGATAGAGGTTGTTCCCCCTGATACCACAGTGTCCGTATCACCGGGCATGATGACTTGATGACTCGAGTTGGCTGGGCCGCTACGTTGGGCTCGTAACCTGTAGAAATCGAACAGCGATGTGCTGAACGAGTTGGCGGCAGTGGCAAGCCAATGAGTTCGTAATCAAGTGAGATTGCAATAAAGGAGTTCTTCACACACCTGAACGAGTTGGCGGCAGTGGCAAGCCAATGAGTTCGTAATCAAGTGGAGAAGAAGAAGGAAAGACGCGATTGGACCGCGCGGCTAATACAAATAGAGACGCGCGCTAGGCAGATTTAAGGCAAGAGTAATCTACCTCAACAGATCAAGCACGAAGCGAGGCCTCTTGCTCCCACAAGGTTCCAAGGGCTGCTTGCTCCAGCGTGTCGGCTATGCAAACCACGATCCTGTCTCTGCAAAGCACGTGCCTGTCCCGAGCGGCTGAAAAGGATGTACGCTCCCCTTCGAAGATGTGAAGCTGTTGACAGAATGTTTCGAGGAATGACTGCTCGTCTTTGGGTTTCTGAGGGCCGTTCACGGAGATGACAAAGTGCGATGATAGCTTCCAACGAAGTTCGAGCGGCAGGGTCATGGGTATCACCCCAGAGATGTGGGCGTTGACCTTGCGATTGGCGTTGGAGTGCGCGAGCACTTCGGTTCCATCGGAGAAGGTTGCAAGAGGGATATCATCCGGCTTGAGATCGCCGTTTGCGTAAAGCGTCCGTGCGTGTAAGCCGTCAACCCATCGCCTCACGACCGGGTAAGAGCCCGAGCCACCTGACGCCTTGTGCAAGTCGACGACCTCGTCGCTCGGCTGGGCATTGGCGAGGGTAAGGCCGATTACTGGTGTGCACGAAGCACTTCAACAAAAGGGGCGGGGTCATAAAACGCTGCGTTGACCGTTCAATCTTCTCGCCATTCTTCCCCAGCGTGAACCGGTTCTCGCGGCACCCGGGCGTTGGACACTCCTCAAGATCTTCGAGCCGTTTGGCGCCATAGGACACGCAACCTTTGGGGCACTTCCCGACCTCCACAGTTCTGAAGCCGGTGAGATGTCGTATCGCTCGGACCATTCTCTACTCGGAAATGTCGCTGAGGTCGGCGTTGTGGAAGGTGTAGATGCGCAGCAATGTGAGGAGGTCAGTCCAAGCGTCCCTCGAAAGCGAATGGTCCCGCTTGAACATGTAGAGTTGTAGCTTTGCAAGGTCATGGGGTGGAAGCGTTCGACTTTGAAGTCCCGTATGAGGTAGTTACTGCATCAGCCCTCGTGTTCGTGTCAAATATGACCACTTGAAGCACAGCAAGACTTTGAGTCACCTTCGGCACCAAGCTCGGCGAGATGAGCCTCAAGCGCGGCAGTCTCACCTTCAGTGGGCTCGGGCTCTTCTGCCTCCCCTTGGACATCCTCTTCCTCTCTCGCGCCTCTCAGAACGTTCTCATCTCTCATCTCTTCGCGCTCCACCCGCATGGGAGTCCGTATCGCTGGTATCTCTGTCACTATCATGTTCCTCCTGCGCTTCCGAGCCCAATTCGAGTTCCAGATCGTCGAGCTCTTTCGGACCGCGCATCTCCTCTTCGTCTACGACCATCTTTTCTCCCTCTTCATCTGCGGTTTCATTGAGGTTTCCTTGGAGATCGTCTTCGTCGCCGTTTTCGTCCGCCTCTCCGACAAATTCTCGATTCATATCATCGGCGTTATCGTCATCGACCGCCATTGGGATCGCGTGACCGACTGCTGCCGGCAAAAGACGTCCCCGAAGGTCAGAATGGAGATTGGCCAAGATGAGTGAAGTCGTTGACGGACCTGGTGTAGCCCCCTTTCGCTTCCAGCACTTGGCTAGTTCTTTTGCACCTGCGCCTGGCGCCGCGCTCGGACCTCTTTGAACTTGGACTTAGAATACCCGAGCTGCGACTGGCGCAGCTTTCTCTCTCTCTCTTTCCTTAACGTTCCCAATCCTTTTCTATTCGGCATCTTTGTTTGCTCACTTCGCTTCTCCTCGTAGGTTAGTGTAATACATCATGAAAGTTCCCAATCCTACTACTCGGCATCTTTGTTCGTTGACTGCGCTGCTCCTCATACGTCCACCTGCTTGCAAAAGTCAGGCAAACTAACCATATTTTGGCCGATTAGATTTCTAATTTCAAATCGACATTCACTGCTTGAAGCGCGCACGAAGCGCGCGCCGCCTCTCTCCCGCCTGCTCCACACATGCCGACATCATGGTCACCGCCAACTTAACTGAAGCGGCCTTGGCATCGCCAACTTGCAGCATTCGACTCACTGACTTGATCGGCACCAAATCAGTGACTGAGTTTAGATGACTTACAATCTCGATGCTACCCGGTCACTCAACATGGCCCGTGCTTTTGGTGTCACGTGTCCGACCCGGCCTCGCTCGATAGTACGTCGCACCGATCACGCTGACGCACTGATCAGCAGCTTGTTCCACCGACTCTGTAATGCTCCCCAGGTTATCTCGCCATCTGGTATCCTTAGCTCGTGTACTAGGCACATCAATCAGTTGTTCTGCACTAGGACCTAGCCTTGTTCGGCTTCCGAGTCAACTGCACTTGTCTCTGTTCAGGAAGCCCACAGGTGGCCATTCTTTGACTTCGAGAGAAGTGTGAGCAAGCTTTGCTCTGTCGTCCGCTCGCTGATGCCAATGTGCTTGCATTAACATCGAGAACAGTGCCACAGGGAACACTGCTTCGCCTTCGAGTCGATGCTATGGACGGAAGCTTCGAGGTGAGCAGTCAGTCGTCAGTCGTCAGTCGACGTCAGTCGACGTCAGTCGACGTCAGTCGACGTCAGTCAACGTCAGTCGGTTATCCAGGCTCGACGAGAAAATGTTTAAGATGTGTACAGGCATATTTCAGGACCTGATGTTGAACTATAGGGTAAGTCTCCAGTTCGCTCCTACACTATGAGCGGGCTGATTCTGATCCGTCGCGCAACAGCAGGCGTGCGTCCGATCGACGCTTCGAGTTTGATCAGTCGAGTGAGTTAGTCACCAGACTGAGTCTGAGGTGATCCACTGAATATAGCCCGACACTCATCATCAGCCTTGTGTGTCACTGACAGGTTTAGTGGCAAGATTCGAGGGTGGAAGGTGAGTCGGCCTTGCTGGGCCCGAGTCTTCGAGCCGATCCGACTTAGCGATTTCACGAGTTGAGGCCGAGTGCCTCATCAGGCCTCAGGCTCAAGGTTCGTCTCTTGGTTCGAGTCGTATGCTTGATATAATGCAATGGCATTGGCAGTGCCACTTTACTATATCTTTACTGTACATGCAAAGGAGAGTGAAGAAAGGGATAGTATAGGCTACTACATTATTACAACCGCGGTCACAAAAGTTCGTAACCGCAATCACTTGATCTACTACAACTGCGGTTGCCGATACGACTGCGGTTGGCAACTGCGGTAAAAGTGCGCCTCTGCAATCCACTTTCTAGGCCCGAAGTTGAACTGCGGTTACTTTTGAATGGCTGGACGGGCGAGGTCTGTTCCACCGACCGCGGTCAACTGCAGTCGACTGCGGTCCAACCGCGGTCAACTGCGGTTGCGCGGATTTCCCGTAGGGTTTTGGGCCCACGTCGGAGGCAACTCTGGTCCCACATCGGAGGCGACTTTGGGATCACATCGGTGCGGACTTTGGGATCACATCCGAGGTCATTCTTGTACCACGTTCAGAGGGGACTTTGGTACCACATATAGTGTGGACGCCTGTATCTCTTGCAATGTGTGATGTATCACTTCGGGAACAGTAGTTTGGTGCATGTACAGGTCTATAGTACTTCTGGCCGGTGAGACAAGGCGGACAATGCAGTAGTTGCTACATCGGGGCTCTACTCTTCCCTGGCCTGCTTGGCCGCTCCGGCGCCCGGCGGTGGTATCGGTGGTGTCAGCGATTCCGGGACCTCACTGCAATCCGGACGACTGTCGGACTGCCAACGTCTGGCAGTGACGAGGCAGCAAGCGTTGCATGCAACACACATCGCAGGGTGGAGTAAACCCTTTTTTCCCTATGCCTTGTCACTGTAACGTCCTTATCACTAACCATTTCAGTGACGCCATCACATAAACCACACGGGTGAGCTCTAGCTCCATAAGGCCTGCAACCGTTAGAACCCTTATTAGAAACCGGCAAACTCACGAATGCCGCTAAAACGTATCCTTTGGGGACACCAGAATCGCGCGCGCGCAGGAAAAAAATCAAAAAATCACACAAGAATGCCCGCGAGAAAAAAAAAATCCTCCAACTCTGGGGTGGTTCAACCCTCGGGAGTCGTCGAGTGGCTAAGAGTTGACGACGGCGCTTTACGTCTGCTTCGGTCCCCCTACAGTTCCCATCGCCCGAGATGGCTACGCTGCTGCCTGTTCTCACCCACCTTCAAGACGGCGATCAGCATGCCCTAGGAACGAAAATCGGCGACGAACTGCTGGACGGGTGGACGAAGAAGCCAAGACAGCGCTATTCGAAGAGATTCGAGTTCAAGGTTTCCAATCTAATGCTCTTGAGGTTGAGGAGGTGCGGCGGAAGTATTTGGTGGCTGTTCGATGGTCGGAAGAGAACCTTGCAATGTGACAGCTTTTCAAATTATACCCTATCGCTCGCTAGCTGGAATTGATGGTCCAAGCTGGGCCTCGTCCGAGTGACAAAGTGACAGCCGCGCAGTGTCGCCGATGCGCCGATCGTCTGTCTCGCACAAGAGTCAAAATTTGGTACATGTTACGAATCGATGTCTATAGTTTCAATCCGAACTCGCTAGTCTACAACGCATGGTTAGTCTCGTGGCCGCGGGGGACGAGAGGTTCGTTCCGAGCGTCGAGGGGAAAAAATCTCCGAAGGCCCGTTCGATAAGGCGGGGTAGCAAGGCGAGTGAGATCTTCTGGAGTTTCGGTCGAAGAGCTAGCGGTAGCAGGTTCTCTTGAGTCGGCAAGTGATTGCATCTGTTGCTCAATCATTGGCTGTCGCTTCGGACCAAAGTTCGGTGGCGGAGGTAACGTTTTCTCCTGATCCCTCTTCGGATCCGAATCTCCTGAATTATTTGCTTCCCCGCAAGGATGTCCTGAACTTGACGCCTCTCCACACTTGATTCCGAAAGTCCCGACGATGGTGAATCATCCTCGCTCGCTTTGTTGTCGTCGTCGTCCCGGCAGATCAACACTTGCGCTCTTTCCCCAGTCTTCCTCTTCTTCTGCTTGCTTCCCACTTACGAATCTTTGCACGCCCTTGCCCTTCCTGCTCTCCTCTTTGCTAATGGGCATCACTTGCATCGCTTCGGCGAGGGAGGGGGAAGGGGCGCGCGAAGCGGATTTCTTGAGCCCCAGCTGAGCGCCACTCGGCCGGCCACGCGCCGAGCGTGCCGCTGGTGTAAAGAGCCTACCCCCATTGGGATCATCCGCATGTACCGGATATGATCGCAACGTCCTTGCGTCGCTCGAGGTTGATCGGCTAAAAGCCGGGCCGGGCAATGGCGCGGCGGGAGCTGGATGACGGGTGGTCGAGGCGCGACTC
This sequence comes from Microbotryum lychnidis-dioicae p1A1 Lamole, assembly GCA_001244265.2. Lineage (NCBI taxonomy): Eukaryota > Fungi > Basidiomycota > Microbotryomycetes > Microbotryales > Microbotryaceae > Microbotryum > Microbotryum lychnidis-dioicae. Next base: position 943,915 of record CDLV01000004.1, on the reverse strand, counting down.
GAAGACTGCAAAAGAGTTGAGCTCGAACCCGAGGGGTAGACGAGGGACGACTTGAGGATGTGGAAAGAGTCGAGCCGGATTTGAAGGGATGACCAGTCGTTAAGGTAAGCCTAAGGCACATTGTCCCGGATCTAGTCTACGAAAGCGAGAGCCGAGAGATCAGCAATGGGACACGGAACAAGGGACGGCAAACGGCCAACGTGAATCGACGAGACTGACCTGTTTCCTCTAGACCCAGGTGGTGAGAGTTGATCAGCTCCAGATTTGCTGCTGGACCTCGTTTGTCAGCCACGACCCTAGCATCCGTCTGCCCGAAAGCCGTCGCGCGTTGTTCAATTGAGCGTAGATCGGCTCAGCTCGCTTCGATTTTGGCAGCCATGGCAGCGAGTTGTTGTTCATCTTGTGGAGCGTTACCATCATGTTCATCATTTCGAGCTGTTGAGCTGGAGTGAGTGGAGCTTGAGGTTGAGGTTGAGGCTGAGCGGGCGGTTGAGCAACGAGAAAAGGAGGGCGCGAGTGGGCCTGGGAAGAGTCAGGCACGAGCCCCGACACGCGGTCGATATGTTGTTGTACCGAAGGAGGTGAATCGCCAGCGGTTGCAGCGCCAAAAGAAGAAGGCGTATCGAATTCAAGGCCAAGCTGAACAAATCGTTGGTCAAGCCAGATGTTAATCCGTTCATGTTCATTAGGAGAGGCGAGGGGAAGACAGTGGCAGGAGGGAAAGTGGCAAATCCAGGCGGAACTCGAGGCGGTTGCCTGTGTCGGGCCGCCGGCGGCCCAGGCTCAGGGTTCAGCACACAGCAGTAACAGCAGCAGGCTCAGCTAGGTGGGTGCAGAAGAGCTGATAGCTACCAATGAGATTCAAGAGACCTCTCTCTGTCCACTGGGTTGGAGGCAAGTCATGCCACGCTATGAGTCATGAGTCAGGACCAAGACCTTGCGCAAGCGGCCTCTTTTTTTTCATTTTTTTTTTCTGTCTCTTGTCTCTTTTTGCTTTTTTTTTTCGCGCGCGAATCTCGTGTCCCTCCCGGCGCCTCCCTCATAAAAACGAGCCAAAAAAAAAAGAAAAAAAAAAAACCCTCATTGAAGCTTCATACGCTCCTCGTCTCTACACCCCACTCGCCCACTCGTACACATACAATCCTCACACAAAGCACTCCTTTCCTTCCTTGTTGAGCGGATACTTCGTCCATTTCGAGCACAACAACGCCTGAATGGGGTACCTTCTAGACGACGCCAAGTACGCTCATGTCAACAACTTAAGCGATGAACCAACTGCAAGTCAAATACAAAGGGGACCGCTCACCCATTGCTTTGCGAAAAAAAAGCTCGCCAGACCATACCTATCAGATGATGAATTGGATTCATATGAGGATGAGGATGATTCGAAACTCTCGGCAGCTTTGGTCGCGGTTTTCCCCCAAGTCCTCAATGTCTCGCACCTCCTCAGGCTCGGGGCTTTCAAACTCTCGCAGGGACTGTTCCAGCGACTCCGAAGAGGATTCGACAAGCGATTCATACTACGGAGTCGAAGAAGACAGATCAGAGGAGGTATTACCTGACAACGTCGTCTCCGCACCACTCCTGGCTCGGAAAGACGAGAAATTTGGACCGGCATACCTGCGAGCTCTCTCGGCGGAACGCAGACCGACGAACTGTCGAACACGAAGCGCGGAGGCATTTTTCTCAAACATCATCTTCACCACTGCAGAGCACAATGAGCTCCGTCTCAGGCCGCTCGTTCCTCGCAAGCAGAAATCCGAATGGAAATTTGTAAGCAACCTCCCTGTCCTGGAGCTCCCAAGGTTCATAGCTACAGAGGTGTGTCGAAGCTGCGTGCTGCGCTGCGGTTTATTTCGTCCTGTGATCGACCTAACTCTTATTTGTGACCTATATCAATAGACGCATGACTGGGCTCCACGCAAATATGAATGCTGTCTCGCTGTCGTCGAGCGACCTTACGGTAACACGCCCTCGTCTACTCATCATCAACAGCCGTCGGATGTGGCAGTGGGGATCTGATGACGTTCAGAACTGCCCATCACTCTTCTAGAAGCTTGGAGTCAACCCGTGAAGGTCGACCTGTCGTGGAGGTTCTGCGGATGGCCGTCGTTGCTCGGGGGCCTGCAAAAGAGATCGGGGCGTTTGAACATCGTTCAACTGCAATGATCATACAAGCAAAAGTCCGCCGATGTCGAAGCGCGACTTATTAGAATCTGTATCTTCGCTCGATCTCTATGAACTGTTCTTCATGGATGAGAGAAGCGAGGGACCGGTGCCAATTCTGGTCTAATCCGAGTCGGCGCAATCACGTTCGGGAGTGTCGGCCTTGGCGGTTCGGGCGCCGGACCGCTGACACCACGGGCGCGGGAGAGGCCAAGCGGGGCAGAACATCGATGTAGCAAATACTGCTTCGTCCGCCTCGTCTCACCGGCCAGAAGTACTATAGACCTGTACATGCATCAAACTACTGTTCCCAGAGTGATACATCACACATTGCAAGAGATACAGGCGTCTACACTATGTGATACCAAAGTCCCCATGAACGTGGTACAAGAATGACCTCGGATGTGATCCCAAAGTCCGCACCGATGTGATCCCAAAGTCGCCTCCGATGTGGGACCAGAGTCGCCTCCGATGTGGGACCAGAGTTGCCATCCTCGGGACCAAAGTGCCCTGCTATTCGCGCGATTAACCTACTTCCGTTTTGTTTAGGAGGTAGTAAAGACATTCCTTATGGTCTTTTCGGGTTTTGCTGCAAGGATTTGACGCGCCGATTCAGGCTCGCGCGCACGGACCCTCTCTTCCCCGTGGATGCTGTAGCTGTGCTTCCCACACACGCGGGCTCACGGGCGGTACTCGCAACGCACGTTCCCTTTTGGGCCTTCACTGCGTTGTCGACGTTTCCTTACCAGCTTCTGTGGCTGCGTTCACCACCTGTAGGGACAGGTGCGTTCCTCACTCCCAAGACTACCTCCCAGCTGACGAGATCGCTGATCGAGAGTTCCATCTTGCCGGACGTTCACAGCTGCTAGCAGCTCGGTATGAAACCCTCAACGTGGCTCGCTTAGAGTATCTCGGGGTAAGTGCTTCGATACACCCAAGCTTGTTGCACGGTGTACTTTGCACTTGGATCCCTGCAAATTCTTTGTGAGGGCATTTTGTTCCGAGCCCTTGTTGGGCAACGAGCTAAATCGCATATTTCTCAGCAGCCTGAGACCCTTTGCCGTCCTTTGCACCAACCGCGCCACAACTGTCTTTATACAGTGTCTTGCCTTTGTCGCAAAAGTATGCTGAGACGATCAGTGGACTTGCTCCATCATCAGTTGCAGCCAACTGACATCCAGAAGCTTGGGTCGCAAAGCTCCCAATTGTCATCCCGCCCACCATCCCTGTGTATCACCAAGAAGTTCAGACTCTCTTCCGTTTAGATCAATCTCTTACGGTTTTCCCCAGAAGGCTGGATTTTCACCGCTTGAGGTATTTGTTTAACAACTCCTACACCAATGTTGTCCTTCGTCTTGCTGCAACTCGAACCACTATTCCGCTACGACTCGCGTGAGTGGTCAGGAGAGTCGAACTCACATTTTTTTTAATAGAGGTAGTAAAGATCTATAAGGAAACCCCCGGGGCCTTATCTATCTATCTAAGATATTTGGCGCCTAGATAAGTTGTCATCTATATCTTAGCGAAATATGCTAAGATAGATATCTAGACATCTAATGAGGAACCCTGATCTTTAAGCGAAGCACAGCCAATGACATCCTGGTCCCCAGGCTTACAACGTTTGATTCGAGGAATGCCAAATGGCGTGCTGCAATCACTGATTCGCGTGGTCCATCGGCGGAGCGACCTAGAGGGCCAGCCCACCTATTACTAGATGTTATTAAAGACGCTGACTCGGGGTACAATTATAGAGGCTGACTTGGGGTACACTTTGTGTGTTCAGTCTCGAGCACAAGCTTGCCTTCGGAAAGGCAGCGGCCGGAGCACTTGCTCGTGACGTCCGAGTCCGAGGCAAAGTTGCGACTCAGGGCATGCCCAAGTTGCGATCCTTCTTTTTCTGAACATGGGGCAACGGCATGGAAATTGGGAAGCAGTGAATGTAAGTCGAATCCGTGCAAAGAAAGACAGAGACCTGACTCCTTCCCCTTTTCTCACCCTCCGAGTCACCGGCCCGGCCACTGCAGCGATCGCATTCAAGACGCCAAACCTACTAACGGCGGCGAAGCCGCAGGTGGTCTTCATCCACCACCAGTTGATCACACCCAGGATGTAGGTAGTGATGTATATGTTTGGCTTTGTGTGCTCCAACGTCTGATGATTGGGCGGACACGGGTGTGTGTGTGTGCAGTCATTGGAAAGATGGAGTCACAGGGGGCGAGCGGGTGCTGGAGGCCGGGGTGATTCCGCCTGTTCCAACTTGGACCCGGCCTGAGAACATTCTCGACCTGCCCCATTACAGTCGATTTTAGGGGGAGGTCCGACAGGGGCTTTTTACCGGTCACAAGTACGCCAAAGGATATCCCACGCAACTCCCCGTTGTTGCAGTAAATTACTCTTGCCTTAAATCCGCACTACGCGCGTCTCCACTTTGTTGTAATACCCCAGGCCCTTCACGACTAGGTTACACGGTCCAAAAGACTGACGATTTCAATAGATGCATATTGAAATCAGAAGGGTAGTTAAATAGCGTAAGGCAACCGAGCCTTACATTTGTATTAGTCGCGTCTTTGTCTCCTCTTCTTCACTTGATTACGAACTCATTGGATCGTCCCTGCCGCCAACTTGTTCAGCACATCGCTGTTTATTTCAATACCCGTGACTGTCAATGAGCACCCTGCGCAACTTGCACAGGGATATCCTTTGCCTGCGAGGTGAAGGTGATCCGTCGGTGTGCGGTTGTCTGCACCGACAAGGCTCGCGCTTGGAGGGACAGGTCCTCCGGCAAACCTTTGGTGCATATCATAGGCCTGATGTGCGGCAGATGACACGCCAGACCACGCCCCCGCCAACCCGCCGACAGTTCGACTCAGTCCCAGGCGGATCGTCGCATCCCTGTCGAGCGTTCGGACGCCGAGCTAAATATTAACTTGTCAAGCACCAATGGTCTTGAGAATGAGTTCAAGCCCGCAATTCCCCACTAAACCTTTTATACCGGCTGACGGGTTTGTTTACTTGGCGTTCAACAGCCACCAACAACAACAAGAATCCGGCTCACGCGCAGGCGAAAGAGGCCGCCAACAAGGATCATGGAGTCTCTTCGGAACGCGCGGCTGGCGCCTACCGCAGGACCGGGAAGGCTCATGCTTGATTGGTCTCAAGCGGATGGTGGAGGAAAGAAAGGGTTCCTGGACCTTGTTTAGACAACGGAAATGAAAACTGTCTGAATGAGGATAGACAGAGAAGGGAATTTCAAAATGAATGTGGGTTTAATAATTTATAGTCTCTAGCCTTGTCTTGCGGTGGTTATTTGCTTGCGGCTAAGTAGGAGGTAGTGCCTATCCTCGGGCCACAGTTGTGTGAGAGTGACTTTATAGAGGGCACTGGAGGTTCAGGGACTCGTCGCCGCCCCGCGGTGCGTTAATACAACAATTGTTGACAATAGTAATCTGCCATTTGAACAAGATTCTACATGACAGACCTACACCTCAGCATCATCATCGAGGTAAATTGTTTCTCTGGTTCCTGTGGTGCGCCTCAGCATTGCCGGGCACATGTAATACACCCCGTAGGAGTGTACACCAGAGAGCGACGACAAGAGTATCACAGGACCAAAGTATGTGGAATTAACACTGGACACTCGTGTTAGTCGCTACAATGACTATGACTTCTGATCCACCATAGGCTCACCTGGACACTCGTGTTAGTCGCTGAGGGGAGACTAAGAGTGTCCAGGCACGCGCTCCCTTCTCATAAGGCCCAGGCGCACGGGCCTTACACTCTCCACCACCTGAACCAAACTCCCTCCCCTCCCCTCTCTACCGCCCTCTCCCTCTCCCACTCCTCCAGCGCTATTGCTTCCTCCAAGTGTGCTCGTGGCTCCCATGTGTTGTCGCTATCCGCCCACCCTTTCCACTTCACTAGATACCTCTTCCTCTTCCCTTTCCCCTTCTCATCCACAATCCTATCTACCTCCCACTCCTCATTCCCCTGCACAACCACCGATGCTGGCTCCGTTGCTTCTCGTCCCGGGAATGCCACTCCGTCATTGTCCGTCCAATGTCGCAGCTTGGATGCGTGGAAAACGTTGTGTGACTTGTCTCCCGCGTTCAGCTTCAGCTTGTAGTTCGACGTCTCTGGGCGAGCTGCAAGGACCTCATAGGGACCATCAAACCTTGGGAAAAACTTGGCTGAGCGTGCTTCCCTGTCGGCTTTGTATCGGAGTCGTCGATCCCGAGAGTCAACCAAGACCCTGTCGCCGACTGCGAACTCCGGCTCCAATTTCCGTACCTTGTTGCTCTGGTCGGCCTGTCGAATCTTCGCAATTGCCAAGGTGTCCCGAGCTTCTGCAACCGCCGTTTCACGCTGTTCCATAATGGATTTGACTGCCTGAGATACGGTTGAGCCATACACTGGGGCAATTGGTGTCAGTTCCGGTGTGAACCCAAGTACCACTTCAAATGGTGTCTTTCCCGTGGACCTGTTCACGCTCGAGTTGATCACAAACTCTACGGTTGCCAGGTGTTTGGACCAGTCATTCTGTCGGCGGTTGACCATCGTGCGTAGGACTTGAATCACCGTTCGGTTCGTTCGCTCGCTTCGTCCATCCGTTTGCGGGTGAAACGCCGTCGACATTGCTAATTTCGTCCCCATCCTGCCTGTGTACGCGCGCCAGAATTCGCTGGTGAAGAGCTTGTCGCGATCTGATACCAATACCCGTGGCATGCCGAAGTATCGGTGCCATCCGTCGAAGAACCGGTCGGCTTTTGTGGTGGCGTCGTCCGTTGTACGGCAGAGAACGATGCGGACGTAGCCGGAGAGGCGATCTGTTACCGTAAGCAGTGCGTCATTACCGTTGCTAGGTATAAGTGGCCCGACAAAGTCTAGGCCAACTTCCCGCATTGGCCGGTCAGGCACATTCAAGTTGTGGATCCGACCGGCAAAACCGGTGCCATGCATCTTCATTGTCTGACAGACAGAGCAGGACTCAACATATTCCTTGCACGATTCCTTCATTCCCGACCAGATAAAGTCCCGTCGTAGTCGCTCGTACGTCTTGTGTAGTCCAAAGTGACCTGTTGCGTCGTGAGCGTCATGTATTGCGTTTTCGCGAAAGTCCCCTGTCTTTGTCTTTGGCAAGAGAATCCGCCCCTCGAACCGCGCAATCCCGTCCTTGTATGAGTAGCCTGGGGTGGAGTCGATGTTCTTGATCGCTTGTTGGCAATGTGTATCGTTCAAGTAGCCGTCCTTGAGTGCTTTGAGGAAGACCGGGTCAAGAGTTGCTTCCGCGAGCATGTTGACGTCGTCGCTTGCACCGCGAGTTGCGCAATCTTCCGGAAAGGAGTAACGACTCAATGCATCAGCCACTGTGTTCTCTGGGCCTCGTACATACACAATCTCAAAATCGTAGTCCGCCAGTCGTTCGGTCCACCGAGCTTGTCGACGCGAAAGGCTCGGCTGCTTCATGAAGCCCGCCAGTGAGTGGTGGTCTGTGAGAATTTTGAACCGAACCCCCAAGAGGTCGGCACGCCAGTGATGAAGCGCTTCCACGATTGCGAGCAGTTCCATTTCGTGTGCCGCGTAGTTGCCTTCCGCCGGGTTGTACTGCCGTGACCAATAGCCCGCCGGCATGGCCGTCTGCCACTCCTTTCCTTGACTCAGCGCTGCCCCGATCTCCCAATTACTCGCGTCCGTCATCAGCCAGAGAGGGTCACCCTGCTCCGAGTGGTCAATGGGATGTAGAGACGGGAGGCTCCCCACAAGAGCCTTGATCGCCTCGAACGCCGTGTTGTGTTCCCCCGTCCAGCCGTTGTCGACATGTGCCCCCTTCCGCGTGAGTGGGACTAAGACCGCCGTCAAGTCCGCCAGCTTGTCGATGAACTTCCTGAGATACTGAACCAGACCCAGAAATCCCCGCAGTTGCCTCACTGTTGTCGGTCGGGGCCACTGTTGGATTCGCTGCACTTTGTCGGGATCCACCTTGATGCCTTCGCGCGTGATCTGGTGGCCGAGGAAGAAGCACTCGGCAGCGAACAGTTCCGTCTTCTTTGGGGACACGTACAGATCGGCTCTTCTCAACGCGTCCAAGACCAATCGTACTCGTCGTTCGTGTTCCTCCAATATGTCGGCGAAAATTGTGCTGTCATCGAGGTACACAAAGCACACGTTCCCGATAAGGTCGCCGAGCGCCTTGTTGACTCGGCGTTGATGCGTTGCCGGTGCGTTGCAGAGGCCCATCGGCATTACTGTCCACTCAAAAAGTCCCCACGGCGTTATCACTGCCGTCTTCGGGATGTCCTCCTCCGCCATTTTGGTTTGGAAGAAGGAGTTCGTCATGTCAATCTTCCCCCAAAACCATGCCTTCGAACAGATCGACAGAATCTCGGTCGCGAACGGTTCCTTCATTGAGCACTCGATAGTCGCAGACCATTCGTGGCTGGATGGACGGGTCCTTGTCCATGCCCTTCTTCGGAATGACAAACGCCGGGGAGGCGCACTCCGATGACGATTTGCGGAGGCGGCCGGCGGTCACGTGCTGGTCGATCAAGCGTTTCCACGGCGCGCGGTAACGGTGTGGTGCCCGGTAACCCTTCAACTTCGGCTTCTTTGCTCCCGGCTTCAGCTCGATGCGATGTCGGACTGGGGACTCGTACATCGATACCGGGGGTATGTCGCCGGGAAATCTGTCCGCAAATTCCACCCTCAGCCTCGCTTCTCGTGCCCTCAACTCCGCCAACTCCGATTCTTTCTGCTGTACTCCGTCGATATAGGCAATCACCGCGCCCCAGTTGATCCGAGCTTTATCACTTCGTTTGGGGCTCCTTGGCACGGCGCGCTGTGGCTGAGGTCCGAAGACCGGCGCGAGGAGGTCAATCATCACGTTGGGCATGCTTGGGTGTGGAACCAGGATCTTGTGTCTTGCAAAGTCGATGTTGAACTTATGCTTCGCAAGAAAGTTGAAACCCAGCACCACCTCCAGGGGTTCCTGCAGCTTGGCCACCTTCAGAATCGTATCCCCCGCTTCCCAAGTTCCGTTCTCGAGCGCGATCGGGATTTTTACGTATGAGGTAACATGAAACGCGCGCTTTTGACCTTTAATTGCAATTTTGACCATTGTAGGGACAGGGAGACGATGCACAGCTAACCCCAGTTTCTCAACCACCTTATCTGCGATGAAGGAGGAAGAGGCCCCGGAGTCAGCAAGTGCGTGCAACGTCTGTGAACCCTTGCCGTTGTGTAGGGTGATGGGGATAGTCGAGATGAACTGAGGGGCGTACTCGTTTTCTTCGTCCGTTGATAAGTCGTCCTCCGACTGTTCGGCCATTTGGTGGAGCGTATCGTTCTTCGCAGCGCTCGCCTTCCTTTTCTCGAACTCGGTCCAGCCCTCCGGAACATCCGGCGCCTTCTGCCATTCCGCGGTACAGTCCTTTGATCGATGATCCGTGTGTATTTGTTGGCAGCTGAAGCAGCCCTCCTTCAGCGAGAGGTAATCCTTCATCGCGTCCGTCAGTTTAGCCGGTAAACGTCGGCCGCCCGTCGACGTGGTCGCAGGGGGTCGGTACGAGCTAGTCCTCGTCGCCATCGTCGAGTTGTGCGTTCGGGGAGCTGCTACACCGCGAAGTGCCGTGATCATGTTCCATTTCGATCGTGCCAGTCGCTCAAAGGCCTCGTACAATATCGTCTTGGGCTTGGGGAGTGCGGTCTTTGAAGCGACAACGTAATCCAAGTCGTCTGTGTGCATACCGGTGTTCAGCAAGAGGTCGTCTTGACGTAGGATGACGCTGAGTTGAGGATCCATGTTGAACAGTAGGACCTTGATGAAGCTGGTGTCACTGAACGCGGCCTGCTCGAGCTGGAGCTGTGAGGCCCGAAGTCCCGAAGCCCACGAGGTGTAATCCGTTAGACGTTGTTTGCTGTGTCGAATGGCCTTCTCCGTGGCGTACGCAAAGTCCAAAGGTAGAGCCTTACGTAGGAATGCAACCTTGAACTCGTCCCACGTGCGATCCTCCGTCGCCGACCCGCACCAGTTCTTGAGCCACTCCTGTTCGATATGGTGTGTGATGAACATGACCTTGAAATGCATGCCCGTGACTTTGTATTGCGTAAAAAGGTTGTCCATGTCATTGAGGTAGGCTCGGACTGAGGCGAGTGTGAGAGTGGTGTCGCTCGCTAGCTTGGGCGCGGTGCGTCTTTGACCGATGTGAAAAAAAAAGTGTAATACACCCCGTAGGAGTGTACACCAGAGAGCGACGACAAGAGTATCACAGGACCAAAGTATGTGGAATTAACACTGGACACTCGTGTTAGTCGCTACAATGACTATGACTTTTGATCCACCATACGCTCACCTGGACACTCGTGTTAGTCGCTGAGGGGAGACTAAGAGTGTCCAGGCGCGCGCTCTCTTCTCATAAGGCCCAGGCGCACGGGCCTTACAGCACAACCTTTGAGGGCTGCGCGCTGTATGACAATCTGACGATAGCTGTAGACATGCCAAATTGTGTATGCAGAGTTGGAGTCAGTGATGAGACCGGAAGGCGGCAGGACAACAAAATAAGCTCACGAGTAAGTATCACCGTAACTCGATGAATCAAGTTCTTACGAGCAGCGTCATCATCAGCAACAGCAACTGCCCAGCTGCCAACGCACATCTTGGCATTCAAGAGGGATCCGGAAGTGGCGTGTTGCAGTTGATTAATGGTACGGTGCCCAGCAGAAAAGGCGCGTTTGCATCGTAGGCAGTAGTAGGCGGTTGAAGGTGTCGTCAAGAAATCAATCGCCGGCCATCTCGGCCAATGCTCCTTGCCCCGGCAGTCCGTGGTGACCCCTATACTTGCCATAGTTGCAAAAGTTAACTATGATATCCTCCAAGCCAGAGCAAACTAGCTATCAACTATGCCTCAATAGTTGGGATAGCTAGTTAACTAACTAAGCTTAAGCGCATAGCAAGAAAGGCCAAAACGAGGTGACCATTTAGACCAGTGCCGTACGGTTCCGCACCACCGCCAAAGTTGGCAACCCCTACACCATGTGGCACCAGGTGCCAAAGTTGGGAACCGGGTATAATTTGAGCCCAAGGTTCCGGAACCGTGTCCGTAGTCCTGAACTTGGAGGCGAAGTTTCAAACTTGGGGCGCGAGGTTCTCAACTTGGGTCTGAGATATTAGAAGTCTGGATCCCAACTCAAGTGGTTGAGTACGAGCACAAGATTGAGGATGGAAGATGGATGAAGAAGGAAGAGAGACGAGTGCCCGCGAGGCGCGCGACTTCAACCCAAGCCAACGTGTCAACCGAGTCTCAATCAGGTGCTGGGATCCGGTGTAGTGGGAATAGGCTAAAGAGGGAGTGCAAAGTAGAAGTTAAATAGTGGCATGAGAAGTAAATAGGATTGGAAGAGAATCAGAGATATGGTTGGGTTCTGACATGAGATTGAGAACTTTGCCTCGAGGTTCGGAACTTTGACTCGAGGTTTGGCACTTGGGGCGAGGTTTTAGGACTTGAAAGATAAAGTCTGGGACTTGGGGCTTGGGCGAGGGACTTGGAGCGAAGGTCTAGAACTTGAGCTCGTAGTGCTAAACTTAAGTTACTAGTTCACGACTTTGCGGCGAAAATTTTCGCTTCGGCTCAGGTTCTCAAACTGCAGCAGTGGGCCTCGCACGGTCTTCTTCAAATCGAGAGAGGTATCAATCGCCTTGCACAGGAACTAGCAAACCCAGCCCACAGTTATACCCCGAGCGATAGTGCCATGAACTTGAGTGGACTCACCGACTTTGATCATCATCAGAAACAGCTGTGCAAGGTCAAATCTTTGACTAGGTCTGGACTGGGTTTGGGACAGGAATGGGTTGGATCATGATAGCGTATCAGTATATTATCGTGAACAAAGGACAGAGATCGAGGAGGGTCAGTCCTTCGGGTGTTTCGAAGCAAGGAGCTCGAGCGTGACGAGAGGGGGTGCGAAGCTCCGACAGCGAGGTCGGTTCTACGAATCGGACTTGAACGTTCCACCATCCCAAGCCAATTCAGTGCTGTGAAGCAAGCCAAATCAGCAGGGCAGTATGCCACCACAAGCTCACTCACACGGTGTCATCGATTGGAGAAGACCGTCACGGTAAGCAGGTGACGGTGCGACGCAATCAAGCACGATCCCAGGGCTCGGAAGGAACGTAAAAGCGCACCGGTATTTTGATGGGATGTACTCACCTTTGTTGGCGATGGCATGGGCGAGAAGGCTTATGACTACATGAGATCAAGGTGATTGTTGATCAAGCTTAGCCAGGCGATGACGTCATGCTTCTGGCTAGGAGCTTGATCGCTCGGCCCTCCACCCTGCACGAATAAAGGCCGGGACTGTCGTAGATGGGCTCGAAACAGAAAGTTCTTCACCTGTAACATCGCTGTTGAGGAACTAAGGCACGAGCGAAAGCGTCAGCGCAAGTGCAGTCCCCCAGAGCCATCACCACAGCGAGTCTCGACGTGGTCGCACAAGCTGGTATCGCCACGATCATACGAGGAGTAGCCAGAGCGGTGAAGCGCTTACAAGGAGGTGATGGTTCGTGCGAAAATATGTTTGTGGGCATGGGAACGTTGGCGTTGGCACCGCAGCACATGGGTGGGAGCAAATCGAGTCATAGCCGCGAGCAGGCTTGAACGAGCGTCCACAGGTGTTCGAATGGCGGGTGAGAATCGGAAGAAGACGACGACTGATTTGCAACGAGTGATCAAAGGCCTTACTGTAGGCTTGAAGCGAATGTACGCAAAACGTGGATCCAAATGCCGACGTAGAGAGCAAGGTGGTGCGACGTAATCGTCGGCGAGATGACAATGACGACAATGACAACGATGATGATGACGGCGACGACGACGACGACGACGACGACAAATCTTAGAGCCTTTAGCCTTGCGAATGGTATGTCACGCGGCTTCCGGTAGGTATGACCTCGTGCGCACAGCCGAGCTGGAACAAGTTGGTGCGACGGAGTAGGCAGCGAGATGGCGGTGGTGACGACGACGCGACGTTCTTCAAAGTGGGACTTGTGTGCTACATGCAGACTTCGGTGACCTGGTGATCAACGAACGTGTGTCGCGCGCAAGTCCGAGTGAGAGGTCCAGCTCGAGCGAGCGGCGAGTGATTGGCCAAAGGAGAAGAGCGGACCGACGACAAGGTGCCTATTTATAGTCCCCTTAAGGCATCCCTATGGCTCCATATGGCCTTGGCATACGGCCTTCCTAATCATTTAGGCGAATAGCCCTATGGTCCATATAGGGCGCAATCGACATCGGTCCGGGTAAATTCAAGTTGGGTTTGCACGTGATCGAGGGCGACGCGACCTGCGAATACCTCACTTCCACTGTCCAGGCCCTCTACAATGAAGCCCTCCTCCAGACGCCCGACGACCCATCAGCAGCTTGGACGTCCACCAAACAACACTTGCTGCCCGAGCTTCAGGCTCTGGCTCGCACACTTGCCCGCTTCCGACGTGGAGGATCGGAGGAGGCGAAGGCAGATCACTCGCGCTACGGCGCGGCGCTGCGGTCCCGCATTGATCCTTCCCTCGCGGGCCCATCTTCCATCTTCATCCGCCTACGCAAAGTGCGCGCATCCGACCTCATCCCTTCCCTCTCGGTCGACAATGTCGTCCACTCCGACCCCGACTCGATGCTTGGAGCCGCTAGCAAGTACTTCGAAGGGGTCTACGAGGATCGCGCTATCGATGACGACGCCTTGGAGAAGATTATCGACGGTCTCGCCTCGACTCGCCTATCCCCTGCCGATTCGGACAAGCTCGAAGGAGCGTACCCCCTAGAGGAGATAACAAAGGCACAAGAGGCGTGTAAGTCGAACTCCTCGCCTGGACCCGACGGTCTCCCGGTCGAGTTTTACCGCGCAACGTGGACAGCCACAGGCCCCATCCTCCGCGACGTCATCAACTCGATCCCCACCGACGACGCCAGTTCTCGAACGTCGGCCCGCCACACTGCCCACATCCACCTCATCCACAAGCGCGGCGAGAGGGATCGGCTGGTGAACAAACGCCCCATATCACTCATCAACGCTGATGAACGCATCATCTCCCAAGCCCACAACCAGCGCCTTGCCCCTCTGCTCGAGACCCTGATCGGCTCGACCCAGCGCGGTTTCATTCCGAACCGCTGGATTGGCACGAACATCGCCGAGGTGCAGTGTCTCATGGATCCTGGGCTCCCGGTTCAGAGCCGGTGTCCGGTCTGCTCGCAGTGATGGACTTCGAGAAGGCTTACGACCGTCTTTCCCACACCTACATCGATGCAGTCCTCAGCGCCGTTGGCCTTGGCCCGAAAGCCTGCCAATGGTACCGAGCGACCTATACAAACCAATCCGCCTCAATCTACCTCAACGGATGGCTCTCGGCCGCGTTCGATATCCTCTCGGGAGTTCGACAAGGCGACCCGCTGGCTCCGTCGCTCTTCGTTCTCGCAATTGAGGGCTTCGCCGTACAGTTGCGGTCACAAGTCAAGGGCATCGCGAGCCCGGGACTCCCAACCATACGAGAACTTCTCTTTGCCGACGATGCCTGCTGTGCTCTCCACGACACCTCGGACCTCGACCACCTCAATCGGGCGATCGAGCTGTACGAGCGGGCAAGTGCCAGCAAGCTCAGCAACGCCAAATCTTTCCTCTACCCCCTCGGTCATTCAGGGACCGTCCGATCCCTTCACACCTCGGGTCCTGGCGTCTCAGCGACTCGCAGTTTCGTTACCTGGGAGTGCAGGTTGGGGTGGACATCGCTGAGGATGCGGGCTGGGAGGAGGTCAAGTCCGCGACCGTCGCCCGGATACGATCCATCCCAATGTACGACCTTCCGTACGCAGCGAAATGTTCGATAATCAATATCTACTGCTACACGAAGATTCTCTACCATAATCGTTTCATCCCAGCTTCCAAGAGCGTCGTCAAGGAGATCGAGGACGCGGTCATGATCGCTATCCACGGTCGAGCCTCGGACGGATCTCAGAAACCCCGAAGGTCTCTCGGCTGCGCCTCTGCACCCCTCTCGACCACGGCGGCTTTGGCTTGATTGACTTACCTCGGCGCCTCGCGGTCGATCACGCCAAGTGGGTCTTTCATCTTCGGGACCCGGACGGCTGCTTCATTCGGCACCTCTTCGACATCCGCACTCGCCTTCAGGCGGCGAACGAACGCACCCCCTTTACCTTGCCCAAATCAGGCCCCAACCCACATCGTCGCTCGTGGGTCTGGATCTGGTGGGCCTACTTTTGCCACCCTCCTCCACAGTGGGAACGCGCAGTGAGGAAGACGAAGGCCCTGCTCCCTCCACGATGGATCCGCTTTTTCGAAGCCTGGGATTTGGTGACAACGCTGAACCCCCCGAACTTTCCAAGAGCCCGAATCTGGAGCGGTGGGCAACACACGTCCTCTACTTCCCAGCAGGCCACGGAATCCGACTCTCGGTGAACCCGACGCTTTTCCGAGGACCCGATGGCGAGGTGATGACTCCGTCTTCGTTTGTGAACGCGTCCAAACGCCACCAAGCCTTCCTCTACCCTCCTATCCTCCCTCTCGGTCATCAGAGGGTTTTCTGTCTCCCCGAGCAACGCTGGAATGCCTGGTGGAAGGCGCTACGCAAGATTCGCAGGGTTCATTCGGACGCCGAAGACACGGCCCACCTCCTCTCCCTAGGTTCACTTCATCCAGGTAGCCAAATCGCTTCTCCGAATAGCCGTTCTCTCCACAATCGATCTACCGCATGTGTCATGTGCCTGTCGGAGGCTCCGGAGACCCTGGCACACCTTGCGGTCGGTTGCCCGTTTGCCCGCCGCCTCTGGTCTGCGCTCACTCCTATCCCACACCCCGACTTTGTTCAGTTCGTGTGCCCGGTCGTTTCTCGCTCGGAACGCCGACCCGTCGAGCTGCGTCTACTCTTCTTCCACGCGATCTGGAAGCTCTCTCGTCGCCGTCGATTTTCGTCGGATCCTCTGGAGCCGATCGCCGAAACGGCATTTGAGGAGCTCCGCGCGTCCATCCAGGAGTCCAAGGGACGACTGGTTTCGCTGTAACCGCCTAAGGGGGTTTTAGTGGGTATGGTTGATTTTGTTCCAAGGTCAACGAGTCCCACACTACTGGCCTCGCCAGTGTGCTTAACTGCATTCCCTCCGTCTTTTCCGAGGATTTTTAGGCATTAATATAGATATGCTGTTAATGAAATCTATTAGATAAAAAAAAAATGGCCAGCCCATAGGGCATGAACACGTGCGAGCCATACGGCAGCCATAGGGCGGCTTGATATAGACTCCCGAAGGAAGCCATAGTGGGACGATAGGGTGGCCCTAATGTAGAAGCATGGACGCAATGTGGTACACGTAGGGCATCAATAAGGAGACCAGGTGGACGCTGTAGTAAATGCTGGACCAGGTGCTGTAGGTACATATTGTCTTCTGGCTCCTTTAGACTTATCACACGAAGCAACACTCATTGCAAATACTAAAAACATGTTGATACAAGTCTAAAAAACCCCGTTATATGTCTCAGAAAGCCCCACCCATGGTCCACCCCGACTCCACCCCAAGTCGCGCCCGAGTCCCCTTGCACACGTCGAATGCTCCAGAGAGCTTGTTCAATTTGCTTAGGGTTGCCCGTCCTCGATGTGCTCCTCATCTTTGGTGGTCTTCCGTCCTCCTTTTTTCACCCATCTCCTGGACTGCGTCCTGTGTTCGATCCGGGGATCGTTCGTCAGTCCAAGTTCGGCATGTGGTGGATTGAGGGCGCCACTCACGGCTACTCGGCTGGAAAAGCTGAGGTTGTTCACCGGATCCTCGATGACTTCAGAGCAGACGGCTTGTAGCGCGTGGTCGCCGAGTGTGTTTTGAGGGGCCGTCCGGATGCCGGAGTGTCGCTTCATCTTCGCCGTGACTGTGTCGAAGAGAAATCTTGTACGCGCCCAAAAAGTCACCAAGTGTCAGAATATTCGATTATGCCATGTATCTCACCATGAAGCATGAAGCTCACGCTTGATGATCGAACCCCCCATTCCTCTTGTAGCGGCCCGCGTGGAGTGCGTTCGCGGCGTCTTCGGCGAGGTTGTCACCATAACGCTTGAGCTTGTTCGCGAAGCTGTTGGCCTTGGAATCGTTAAGGTTCGAAGTGTTCGGCGCCTTCATCGCCTGCCACTGGTATGGTGATTACAAGCGCAGGTCAGGATCGAGGGTGGAGGCGGGCTCTTCATATATACGCACCAGTATACTCCACCAGGTCACGTGCCCTTCCGTGACGGCAACCTGTTGGCCTTTGTACCATTGATTGATGGTACGACCTAGAGTAGCTTTATCTTTTTGGGATTTATGGATCTGGGAAGATTTTCAATTTTGTCAGGACCGCTAGGAGACCACAAGACGCGAGGCGTCTGCTCACATGTCGGAGGGGATCACTACGACCCTGCACCAACAGAGCCGGAATGTTTGAAAGCAGGTTGTGGCGGAACGGGAGGTTCTTGTTGTACGCTTCGGTCGGGACGAGGCCGCTTTTCGTCAAGACCAACTGCGGGTGATGATCGAACTGCTCGACAGGTACCAGGCACCATCGCGAAGGGGACATTTGTGGCCACTTTATGAGTTGACGCCCAGCAGCGGGCAGCTTGACCTCGACCCGAAAGATAGACTTGATGGCTGCAAAGCAAACGAAAGCGTGCACCTTGCTTTCGAAGGACACGAAGCGGCCGACGAACCAGTGCATATCATCAACACCCTTGAGCTTGATGATCTCGTCAACAAAGTAGTCGTCGCCCCTGACGCGGGCCATGGGGCCGAAAATCTGGGAGGAAGGTCAGTGAGCCAGCGGCGAGTGTGATAGGCGGAATCGACTTGAGAAGGCTGAAACTCGGGATAATGCTGCACGAGAGGGGCCAATGAAGGCGTTGCAAAATGCTGTGCAGAATTGTTCGTTCCCGGAAACGGTTCAGTCAAAGGCATTCGACCATTGACACGGAATGGCAGGGACCTACCGCAGCGACATAATCGCGAGGCGACACCACGTGAAGAGAGC
Organism: Microbotryum lychnidis-dioicae p1A1 Lamole; assembly: GCA_001244265.2. Classification (NCBI taxonomy): domain Eukaryota; kingdom Fungi; phylum Basidiomycota; class Microbotryomycetes; order Microbotryales; family Microbotryaceae; genus Microbotryum; species Microbotryum lychnidis-dioicae. Next base: position 925,714 of record CDLV01000004.1, on the reverse strand, counting down.
GTCCGTCCTCCTTCGTATACTGGCGGGGTTTGAAGAGGGGAATCTCTTTTTCCAAGTTGGCCAGAAACTTTTTGACGGAAGACGCCGCAGGAAGACCCTGCACGCCGAAGGCCTTGGCAAATGCAAGCATCATCAGCAACTTTGCCACTCGCGCTTTAGTGCAATTTAGTACCATTTAGCGCATTTTAGTGCCAAAAGCGCACTTTTAGTGACATTTAGCTCGTTTTCTATAATATCCGGTGCGCCAAATTGCACCAAGCGCGAGTGGCAAAGTTGCTGATGTCATGTCGTCCAGCTCTTGCACGCCTTGTGGGATCTGAGAAACACGACGATGATCATCATCTATGTTCGCAAGGGGGTCAGCTCCTGGCCAATCGCGTGATTCCGGAGCAAAGAAAGTAGATCGGCGCACATTCTGACTGGGGAAGGGATACCAGGGATGCGACAAATCAGGTACGCTTGTGTAGTTGCGCACGCCCAGCCGTGTGGGCATCGCGGGGCTGCCTGTCACCACAGCTACAGCCCAGAAGTTGGGCAATACTTGCGTTAGTGGAAAATTTACGAGGGGCATTGCATCATTGCTCGTTCCCACTCACTGGTGGAGCCCGCAGTGGCCCAAGTCTTAACCCAGTCATCCGACTCTTCTTCCTCCGCCCCGCCATCGATCTCGACCTCGCTGTCGGACTTGGAGCCAGTGCCCTGGGAATAGGACGAGCAATTGCCTTCTGGAAGGAAGAGGGCGTGGTCGAGAACGGAATCCTCGTGATCACTTGGCGGGGACGGACTGGAAGCAGGCACGCTTTCAGACGACTTGATGATCTCGCCAGCGACAGCAAGCAGAGAGTGGCCTACTGTTCCGGTCTCTGCCGGATTTTGATTGGAATCGACCAAGTCCGCCTCGTCGCTGCTCGAGAGCGCCTGAGGCGTGGGTTGCAGTAACCGGTTGGTCCAATTGACAGCGGGATCGGCTCGACTGTTGTACGCGTCGAGGTGCTTCTTGGTCGCGGCGTGTCGAACGGCGCGACGATACCACATGCGCTCGCCACCACAGTACCGGCACACATAGCCGGCAGAAGCTCGCTGAGAGGACCATTCCAGAACAAAGTCTGTGGATGATGGCAATGAGGATGATGACACGATGAAAGTGTTCACGTCAACGCGACTGCGAGCCAACGGCCGGGCGTGGGTCCGAGTGCCGCAAAGAGTCGCTACCATCCAGGTTGGCCGGGAACCATGACGTCGTTAGCACCCACCATTCTCCATGACTTGTTCCAAGTCCCTCAACTGAACGGAAATGGTGTTCACTGTCGAGAGGTGTGTTGTGCCCGGGATTGTCAAATGGGCAAACAAAAGAGAGGGTGGGGCTCCGCGAAGGCGCCAGGGCCGCTCCAGCTGGCTCCTCTCGCCTCCTCTCGCCTCCTCTCTCACAACCGGTCGGTCTCAGCCCCCGCCCCCGGGCACGGCCGGAGCCACTCGCAAGCCGCAGACAAGCACCGAGTGACCGAGTGGCCCCTCGGAGGCTGCTCGGAGGCTGCTCGGCCTCGTACGCGATGTTGAGCTTGAGAATGCAAGAAAACACAGTCGTGTGACAAGGGTAGAAACCCACTGTACAATGATCAGCCCTGTAGACCGGAGTACTATCTGCGACTGAACGCGACTCTTGGGCGGACAACCATGGCTTCCGTATGGCAGCAGATTTATTCTACTGTAGTGCGACCTCATCGAGCCCGTACGGCATCCTTGCGTGTGCCATATGGCCCGTCCTTATAGAGCCATAAAACCTTCGGCGTGTGCGCATCGGTTTCTCTCCCGTCCCATTCCGCATCACTCGTCTTCTCGGTACTATGCTCTTCGCTTGTTATCGGTGCAACACCGCGCTTATCTCAGAATGACGCGCAACCGCAAACGCTATGACTCGACGACTCGCCAGGATCGCCGCCGTCGGGCGGATCTATTCGCTCGGTTTCGGCTTCACAAGCTCTCACTATGTCAATACCTCTCGTGGTATTTCAGCCCATCAACAGAACATGATCGTGTTCACAATCATAGGACAAAGCTCTTCAACAGTAACTGGACCCAGCTCAAGCATGTACTTGATCTCATCATACAACTCGCCCGCGACGACGGCCCAGACGCACGAGGTCGAATCAATAATTGGATTGCCAACCAGGTGGGTAACACTCCAGCATGTCAGATCAGTATACAAAAACGCGGCAAGGCCTCTTATAACTCGTTCTCGGAACGAGTCCTTCGATATCAGCTCAGTTCAGCGCTTGTCTCCATTGTGCATCTCTGGAGACTGTCGGGAGTTTCAGTAGCAAGCTATCAGTACGGGGGTTGTGAGCATGCAAAAACCTACGGCGGATTGAATGGACACGTACGATAAAGATGAATGAGACAGTATGGGAGAGATCGCTCAACTGCTGGTACAGCTCTCCGTCACCCCATGTTTCCTTGCATATGACAACCGCTTTCTTTCGCTCTTGATACCTTTACAGGCCGACAATCTCAATCAAGACCGTGGGACTCAGCACCGGCGTCGCCTCAACGGCCAACCAAATAAAACCTACCTGATGTTGGCTCAGTGCAGTCAGAGGACTGACAACTATGGTCACAGCCCGGCGTCCGTAGACCAAATACATGGCTTGAAATATCAAGCTCTTCCCGGAACCCGTTGGAGCAATGACGAACACAGTGTCATACTGATTTCGAGTCTTGAACCGCTCATGCTGAAAAGTCCCGCGAGAGCTTCGATTTGCACCGGCCGGGGACAAAGTCCTCGCCAAAGTTGTCGACCAAGAGGAGTCTGAGCTTCTTGCGTAACTCAATCGGGCCAACTCGATCTTTTTGAGTTAATCGTGATCTCCAGTAAGCAGCCCGAGAGCGACGGGTAGGCAGTTCGGGGGTTGTGTTGGTTGAGTGATGGTCCCTTGATGTCGTTGGCTTTGCCCTCGAAGCTGATCGTAAGGGCGACTCTCTGAACTCAATTGATGGAGACGACGAGGTGTGCCCTTGACAGGTGTTGGCGTTTGTACGGGCATGGTGGATCATGAGGGCGGTAGCGACGTCGTGGACTGGCGTTGTGGACCAAAGGTGAGACCGGTGAGGCGCGACTGGCTGATTCACGTCGGCGCGAAGAACCGTCCCTCTGGATCCGTGCGCGAGCCAGCTCCAAGACGAAAATAACGACTTCTCACCGCTGTAGCTCAATGAATAGGCTTTGTAAGAGTCTTTCCTTGGGTAGACGCTCGAAAGAATAGCATAAGAATGCGCCTAGTGAAACAGATTGTATAGATTGATTTTATTTGCCATGCTACAGCAAGGTGGTAGTTTTCTGGGCCAAATTTCGATAGGCAACTGAGCCAAACGCGCGGATAAGGTACAAGCCCCTCCACAGAGTGGAGGGTTTCGAGCTTAATGAACTACCCCTAGGCTTCACAATCACACTCCCAAGCGAAGTCTCTCTCTTATCAACAGGTGGCATCGAAAAAAAAAAAAAAAAAAAAGCATTGACGAGATTGGAGCAAGGTTGCTGCATCGATTTCATCGAAGTGTCCGTGCCTCCGACAAGGCCGACGGCAGGAAGAGCGCTTTGAAGACTGGAGCAATTTTCATGCGACGTCATTGCAAGTGACCCTAGATCACATGAACACTCCATCAGATTGTCGAAACTTGGTAAGGGACTATGATGTGCAGTCCCAGCTCTGTGTAATCCCTCAGAATCGGTACACCTTGCTCGCTCGAGATGGCATCGAGCCCGATGACTCTCGGTCGCTCCACAGTCCCCGCGTGGAAAGGAGCACTCTAACCTGGCCAAGGTAGCCTAGATTACGCGTTTGACTCTCGTCCATCCAGGTGACGAGGAGCAAGGTGAACTTTCCGTCTCGTCCGACGCTAAATATTGCTTCGACTTGGGCGAATACGACACGGTCCCTTGAATCCGATGGAGCACCAAAAACGACAAAATCGCCGACGCGCACGGTGACCCGTCGAGCTCGGATCCGATCGTCATACCGTACTTTCGAGTGGTACAAGATGCGATTTGTTTTTCTCCAATACCACGCTGGAAATTCGACGTCGGAAGGCTTTCGATGAGCGGCGGACACCTCGGATTCGTTAAGCCACTTGGCAACTTATCGGTCGCCGGGGGCGTGACTTCCAGGCCGAACGCACGGATTTGCTTCCCCGTCGACACGACCCATGGGACGAGCCCTTTCTACACTGTTTTTTGGAGAGGAAAAGGAAGTCGGTCCAATCAATGATAAAGCTCTGGCCATCCCGCGCAATAAATCGTTATCGGGCAGACTGACCGGTCTTTGATCGAGGTCGTCACTGTCGCAGAAACGGTGCGAGCGCGGAAGATAGATTTCCGACAGGAGAGAGTAAACAGCCGCGCGGGAAGGAAGCCCTGCGCGCTCCCTAACTAACTTAAACAGAGCGAACTCCAATATCAAAATGACTAATGACTAAACGCACGGGCAACCGCGCAGATACCACAGGCACATAAATATATCAAATGACACCTCGGCTGGCGCCTTGAGGATGGCGAATCGGCTGCGACTTACTGGGAGACTCGGAGGATGGTCGCGGATGTTCGGACCTAAGGGACGGCTCGATGACCGAGTCATACTTCTCCCGCACGCCGTCGAGCTGCTCTGGCGCAAGGAATGGACTCTGAAGCCGGAGGCCAGGTGGATCGGTCCTGTACACAGATGCTTATCAGTCAAAGACGAACGGACGTCGCTTCTGCCGTGTGCCATACTGCCCACTGTATCTCAGTAGATCTTCGGTTTTACTACTCAGTTTTGCATACCCAGAAATCCTATGCTACAGCCAGTTAAAAAAGATCCAACAGTACAGTGTACTATGAACGTGTCCACCGCATCAAGGAGGTTTCAGGAGTGCAAACTTTTTCGACCGGTCTTCCACCCTTGGTAAACGAAGCGAACCGTGCGCAATCCGACCCCTGGTCTTGAACCATTGGCAACCTCGGCAAGGAGTTGGAGAAGTTGATTCCGAAGTTACCGAACCTACCACCGAGGTTGTAGAACCTGACGCCGAAGTCGGAGAACCTCATTCTGAAATTGGAGAACCTCGGCACAATCCGAAAACCTGAGCACCAAGGTGCCACCTTTGGACCGAGTGAATGCACGGTGACCAACCTCACCTCAAGCGCCCACACCGTTATGGACCTCCTCGAGGTCCCACACCGTGAAAAACTTCGCGCGCGCGCGCCGAACCATGGCGAACCTCCCGGCCAGGTGCGGCACCGGTCTAAACGGTCGTCTTTTTGGCCTTTCTTGCTGCAAGGATAAAGTCGTACACCCCAGAGATGTGTTTCGTTTTTCCAGTGTATTGGATGCGACGGCGGAGGACCGTGCCATAGGCAGCGATCTGCTCATCGAATAGGCGGAGGCCCTCGGGGTCGGAGAAAAAGCCCGTAAGGGTGCATTGTACAACACCTCCTTTAGTAGAGCTGTACAGCTTCTCGACTTTGCACAGAGTCTTGCCAACAGTAAGGCCGTTGGCAACCAGGGTGTCGAGATCGGCGGCCTTTGGAAAGCGGAGGCCGCGCTGACCCTTGATGACGCTGCGCCGGTAAGGCCAGGGTAGTGTTTGTCAAGCGCGAGGAGGACTTGCTCGACCGAGGTTGAGGGTGGGGTGTTGATGATGACACAATTCTCGATGTTGTGCATCAGGGGATGGGCGGCGACGGCAGTCGAGGCGTTGGCGGTGGCGTTGCCGTGCTTCGCAGCGGAGCGGGCGCCGACCGCGGCGGAATATGATTTGGTGATGGTGGCGGGCGCTTGGCCGGGAGGATCGGGAGGGTCAGGGCGAAGAGGTGGTATAGTAGCAGGGCTGGCGTTGTTGGTGTTGTTGTTGTTGTCCATGTTTATTCAAGCACTGGGTGCGTCTAGATCGGACCTGAAACCGTTCTTTAGATATATGGGCACCTTAGAGAAAGGTGCGGCCTTGCCGCCGTTTCGACTGGTATTATACAACACGATGTCGCTGCAATTGCAGTGGACCGAAAACCAAACGTAGACTGCGCAAGAACAATACGGCCGGCAAGATAGATGGGTGGTCTTCTGGGCAGCTATTAGTCCCATGATGCCTGAATACAAGCCTTAAATTCGAGCCATAGATACAAGCGTAGGGAAATGGGGCATACCCAAGTAGATAGAATTGAGGCAAGCAGAAAGCACGCGTACGTGTGCCACACTCGATGGGTATCAGAACCACTTGTCTGCCAAGAACCACCGCGCCTCAGTCCAGCCGGGCTGCAAAGCCGCGCCGACTGGTCTCATCTCCGAAGCAGCGTGGAAAGCGTTTTCGAAAGGCTTGCGCTGTACATACCCTTCTAGCTCGAGCGTCTCAATCGCAGTCATCAATTCGACGAAGGTGAGCAGTTTTATGGACTCGCATTCTGCGGCGAGGTAACTCTACGGTCGTGACAAATTCGGCCAATGTCAGTGAATGCCGCTCCCAAACGGTCACCGGCGCAAGACCGAACAAACTGACGATAGTAGCTCCAGCGTGCCGCGATATCAATCCTCGAACCCATGATGCGATTCGTACCCACATACCCAGTACGGTCTCGCCACGAATATCGATCCAAAGTGCCGGGAAGACGAAAGGCGCCAGCGTCTCGGTGTTCTCGGGATCGCTGGGCTCGTTGGTAACTTGGTTGGGAAGTCGAATGCACCAGCGCGAAAGCTCTTGCGAGGCGATCAGCGTAGGTACCCGGAGACCGGCCCAAAAAGCCAAGGGTGGGACAGTAGAGACCAGCACGCTGGCGGCGCGTTCAAAGCTCGCCAAGTTTGGAAAGATCGAAAGCAAGTCCATGGCCGCAGTCGCGCTAAGACCATCACGACCAGCATTGACGAGTTCGCCATGCAGCTCGAGCGCAGCTTGCTCGTCAGCGTGCAAGGCCCCGTTTAGTAATCCGCGGGCCTTCGCTAGCTTGGTCGCGTCGTCGGTATAGCCAGAGTGGGGGCGGGAAAGTGGGGTCAAGTCGTTGGCAGTAGTGGGCCGTGCAAAGGTCATGCCAGGTCTGACAGTCACATTCACCTGACACTCGATCGCTTCGTCATCCTTGGTGCGTGTCTGGTAGTCATCGGGATCACGTAGCTCTTGCGTTGGAGACGTGTCGATCTCGAGGGTGGCTAGGTCGAGGGCCACAATCCGGACCAGCGTAAGCATCGCTCCGTCCGAGACGTCGAGGGGGAGGATACTCGCATCCTCTTGCACGAGTTCGTGCTCCATGTTCTGTGCGTCGCGTAGGCGGTGAGGGGCAGGCGAATCATCGAGGGCGGCGAGAAAGCGTTCGGAGAAGATGAAGTTGCGTCCTGGCCCTCGACGACTGGAGTCCTTGTTGCGACGGGTGATGACTTGGCCGTGGAGCAGATCGGCGACGGCTTGATCAATGAAAGGCTCGAAAAGGGCCAATAGTTCTTTTGCTGTTTCCTCGGAGTAGACGGACCGCGACGTAGCAAGAACCATCTGTAGGGCAGCGACGTTTCTCGATTTTGCGCATCAGCACTGCGCATCAGTACGAACAGGACAGAGCTCATCTTACCTTCAAGACACCTTGGGCCAGATTGAAGCGATGAAGATCCGGTCCTGCCGCTCCTGGAGGATCAATCGACTTGCATGAAGTCGCGAACGAGACGTTGGCCGCTGCTCGTTCTCGAACCAGATTCGCTGCCTGAGACCGGGACCAAAACTCGACCCAGCGCATCGCCGCCGAGGTCGAGATATTGCTCCTATCGATCTCGAATGATGCGTCGAGCTCTTCCGAGGTTTCGGGCAACTCGACGAGGGCGATCGGCTTGGCGACTGGAGCTCCCAAGCGACTGCGAGCCATGAAAGTACGGAGATGTCTTGGTCAGCAACAAGCAAAGCGCCAACGGGAGCCTGCCGAGCGAGGGATGAAGAACACACAGAGCTCGTTTGTCGACATGTTTCCGCAAGAACCTGACGAATGCGACGAGATCGAAATCGGCCGGATCAGTGGGATTAGGGTCGGGGAGATTCCCACCGTGCTCCATCCAAGTCTGCGACCAGGATGCCTGCAGCCGGTCGAAGTAAGCCGCATCGGCAGGAGAGGTCTCGATGCGACGGCCATAAACTTGGCGGAGCTTGCCGTAAGCAGGGGCCGGGAACACCTTTGCAAGAGGCGTGAAGATCACCTTGCGCCGGAGGTGCGCGGCACGTGCTTTAAGTATGGCTACGCAGTCGAAAAGCAGGTCGATCTGATCTTCACGCATGAAGTTGCGCGGCAGTCGATGTCCAGACGCGATCGAGGGAACCTCGCGAGCTGGGGCATTTAGGAATTCATTCTGTGGATTGTGCGCCGCCGACGTCGACGGGTTTGGCGATGGCGCAAGCGCACCAGCGTTTTCTGTGTTGACGTTGCCGACGGCCTCCATCGCCTGTGCGCTCGCCTTCGGTTTGCGACGCATCGACTTGAAGAATCGAGGTATGGCATACGGATCCTGACTAGACCGACTGGCGGAGAACACCGCATGCGGCACTATTGACTTGTAGCAGGATGGGTCGAGGTGGTCTATGTCGATCGGCGGCAACAAGGCACGAAGCTCGAGCTCAACTTGTCGAAGGTCGATAGCATGACGGCCTGCGGCGCAGAACCGGTTCCTGACGTAGGCGACAACTTCCGGATCGAGCTCGACATTGCTGTGAGTCGACTTGAAGCGTTGAAGCAGTGCGTCGAAGTCGCGCGCACGCTGGGCCGCTGCATCGTTCGCTTTGTTCAAGAGAGCTTGCCGCGCGCCGTACGCTTCCGCCGCTTCATCCAAGTCTTCATTGTCGCTGCGAGAACTTTGCGATCCACCCTCCGCCCTAACGCGCCTTCTCTTGATGCTCCGCTGAGTGCGTTGCACTACTCGGCCACGACCGCGCCCGCGCCCACGAGCGCTACTCTGCCGTCGATGACGCTTGCCCATGGGGCCCTCACCCGCTACCCGCCCTCGGTGGTCAAGCTTGCGCCAGAACGCTTCCACCACCGGAACGGGGGCGAGCAGATCGTCGGCGACTTGCGCGATCCGCACGTTGTCGTTAATCAGATCGTGGTCGTAGCGATGCAGGCGTGTGAGGAAGCGTCGCTGGTCGGGCAGCAACATGTACTGGTCGTACCATTTGGTCGTGGAGCTGATGTACTGCGCCATGCGCTTTGACGCAGGGTTCGTCAGCGCAAATCCTTTCGCCAGGGTCGCGTCTACGATCGCGGCAGGCGAGGGCTTCGATGAAGGAAATGCCAGTCTCCGCAGCCGGGACCAGTAAGAACGCGCGTCATCGCCCGTCGTGAAGCTGCAGGTGTCAACGAGCGGCTTGGTGGAGGTTGCAAACTTGTACAAGGGAACGAGTCGAAGGATGGTCCAGTGGGTGGCAAACTTAATGCGAGCAGGCGTTCGGAGCGAGGCGAGAAGCGAGACCTCGTCCGAGGTTTCCTCGGCTGGAGCCAGGGGTGCAATCAACTCCAGATCCATCAGCTCTTGCAATGTCGCCCAAAGACTGGTCCGCCGCTTCGCTGATCGAGGCGCGAGAACGGCGAGGATGGAAGGGGGTAAGTCCTTCAATCGCGTGGTCAAGCTGAGCGCATCTCGGACAAAATCGTCAAGCTCTTCCGATTCCACGGGGAGTTGCACGACTCGAAGATAGTCGCCCAGAGGCATCTCGGTCTCGAACAGCTCGTGCGCGATGATAGGATCGGGCTCCATGGCGAGCACTAGACCGGATGACGTCTGCTCGACTTCGGAGAGCTCACTGAGGTATCTCCACAGCCACGAGTGTAAATGCCGGGCACGGGCGTAACGGCCATAGTAAACCCCGAAGCGAGCGCCCAAAACGCTTGGTGCTTGTCTGAAGAAGACGCGGATGACCTCTCGCTCAGAGCCGGCGGCGGGCACATCCTTCTTGTCGACCTGCCGGGAAGCGTCGTCGTGGGGCAGTTGACTGTTGATAAGAGCAGTCTCGGTGGCCGAACGCATCACCAACTTGCCACGGGTCGAGCCGGTTCGGGTCGAGAGGTTTGCCAGAAACTCGCGTATTTGCGGTCCATCTACGTCAACTGATGGCAGGTAATAAACCTCAACCCGAGACGCCACACCCCCTGACTGCGCAACAAGGCGCCGAAGCGAGCCCCGGTCGACCAAAGAGCCGAGAAGCCTGGCGAGATGTTTGCGATCCATCATGCCGGTGCGATCATCGCCTGATCGAGACTCGACAAAGTCCTTGATCGCCTGATTGAGCCTGAAGAATAGTTCAGTAATGCCTCCGACGTGTTCGATGTACGACAGGATCTCGCTGCGACGCTTGGAGGTGACGAGGACGGAAGAGCGTCCTTGTTGCTGGGAGGAGCGGGCCGTCGCAGTCGGAGTCGAGTGGCCGGGTGAGACAGTCGGAGTGCCCGACGGCCGGGCAGCGTCGATACTTGATCGCGCGACCACCTGAGAGCCGCGGCGCTCGATTCGCTGCGACGACTCCTGGCATGCGCTCGAGGGCGGAGACGGTTCTTTGATGGCAAAGTCGACGCGCCGCTTCTTTGCGGGACTTCCGTGCGCTTTTGCTGGCTGTGCACCGTTATCCTCCGCTGGAGCGTCAGAACGGCCGACGGGTGCATTCGAGGGCACGGGGGTCGCAGCATGCGTCGATTCCAAGTCGAGGTCGTCTCTCCCGGAGCGTGTGCGCTTATGAACAACGAGGCGCGAAGGGGTAATAGGTTCCGCCAGCGATGATGAAGCTGCCGACGCCCTCGTCGGCCTTCTCGGGGCTCTGTGTCATTTGGGGCCGAATCAGTTCGAGCCACGCGTATTTGTACCTACAATGCCATGAAGACTTACGAAGTTGGCTGCTCCAGGAGTGGGGCATCAGTTGCGGAGGCGGATTGTGATTGCTGCGGCCGTTGGGGGTCGTCCGGCTCGTCGCGCGGAGCAGTAGCTTGCACTTCACCGGCCTTGTTAGCTTTTCGCGGACGGCCTCGTCCACGCTTGGCCACGGGTGAAACTACGGGCTCCTCCACCAGGCTTGACACAACAGAAGATACAACGGTATCAATGCAACGCTCGACCGACACGGGAGACGTCACCGGTTCGTCCACTGGACGAGAACGAGGCCGGCCGCGTCGCCTGACCGTGTTAACCGCGGCCACTGTTTCAGGGATGGGCTCATGCTCGGCTGAGATTTGGTGCGTACAGGCCAGAGTCTCAACGGTACTACGGGGCTTTTTCGCAAGGGATCGAAGGCCGAGCATTATTGCAGCCTCCTCGGCTCCGTCGGACGAGGAATGATCGGGGGACTGATCATCCTCGGCCGGTGGTCCGCCAGAGACGGGCATCGCTTCGTTCGCCATGTCTTTGGCCGATGTTGTGGACGCCGCGTTCTTTCCGGTCCCTTTCAATCTCTTCTCGACTACGGGATGTGGTGAGGGCGTAGGAAGCCCCCTCTGGATCCTGTCGGCCTCCTGTCGCGCTACGAACTCGGCTCGATCTGCCTTGATTTGGTCCCGCTTCCAGCCTTTCTGGCGAGGCAGCATCCCGAGTCGTTGTCGCTCAGCGTCTTCGAGCTTGCGCCTATCGTAGTACGTGAGAACGCCCTCCTCTAGGAGTTGTTTGCGAGGGCGGCCACGAGGGCCTTTGAGTGCCGGCGACGATACGTTTTCACTCGCTGACTGCGTTCCGCCCTCAGCATTGTCATCTGTGGCAGCTGTGAAAGTATGAGCACAGTAAAGGTAAGAAACGGGAGTGTATTTTCGTTCAAGTTGCGGATAAACTCGATAAAACTCGACTAACCTTCACTTCTAGACGCTTTGACCATCTTGGAAGCCTTGACCGGTTTCGGTAACTTGATCGGGGCACGTCGGGGTGCCTGGACCCTCTTTGCAATGCCGGTTCGAGTCCACAACGTTTCCCTCGCTTCCATGGCGTGGAATTTGCCTTTGCCTCGTTTGACGGTGGCCCCGGAACGGAGATCGAGCTCACCGGTCCACTTTCTCTTGCTCTCGAGGGTGTCGTAGCATTGTTCGATGGGTTGCCACGTTCCGACCACGTCCGAGTCGAGCGCATTGGCCCCGTCCCGCACCTCGGCTCCGTCTTGACGGCACCGGGCAACGTAGCCAGCAGCCGTAAAAAACCTCGAACGCTTCTCCCTTCCAAAGGTTTCGGTCATCATCTTGACGCAGTAGTCCTTTGTTTGCGCAGACACCAACGACTCTCTCATCAGCCTCGTCAATGTCTGATCAATCGTCCTCATGTTGATGCCGCCCAGCGCCACCGATAAGTCGGCGCAGGTTGCACCTTCGGCGCCGGCTTCGGCGAGAAGGTCGAGCATCTGTCGGTCCAGCGGAACGAAAGTGTAGGCATGGGGCGAGTCATCGTCCTCGGGTCGTTGCTCCTCGTCAAATTCGAACATGCGTCCAGGTTTTTCGCCGTCGGTATAGGCATCGACGTCGACGAGGCGCACGCATGGAGTCTGCGCATTCGATCGACCCGAAAAATCCGTGACCACGAGCTTCTCGATGACGCCGTCCTTGGCCATCATCGTGATGAGGCTGTTCAGTCGTCGTAAATCCTTGCAGGTATAGTGATACAGACCCTGGTCGATGATGTGAAGGCGCATCCGGCAAGCTTCGTCAGTATTCAGGACATGAAAGTGGTAATAGCCTAGGATCCACTGACGATCGTGGGTGCAATCTGCGAATGGGGCATGAAGTAGCCCTCGCGCTTTTTGAGTGCTCGCACAATCCTTTTGAGTACCATCTCCGAGTTGGTATTGATGTGGCGGTGACTGATCGCACTCATCCTCCTTGCCGCGCCAGCGGCCTCGAGGAGTGCGTTCTCGTCGTCGTCGTCGTGCTCCGCGTCAGCTCCCTTGCCGGCCTTGATCTCTTCCTCGTCCTCGGCCGATTCGTTGAGGTTGTGGATCTTCCATTCCTTGGATCGGTCGAGGTAGCGCACATGCACGACGCGGTTCGTCCAACTACCGTGATCGGTGGTGCGGAACTTTTTGACGACGCCGAGTTGGACCGCGACGCGAACAAAGTGGAACGTGCTCTTCTGGTCATAGCCGATGTGCTTGCCGATGGTCACGACCGTTGCGCCATCACCGCGCCCTCGAGAAACGTATTGCAGGAGCGCGTAGACGGGTGGTGTCAACGCGGTCAGTCGAGTTGAGGAGCCCGTAATGGCGAGCCACGCCGTATCGGCGCCGACGACGATGCGCAGTTCCGAGCCATGGTGCTCCATGAACTCGTCCCTCGAAGGGGTAGTATCGTCGAGGTAGCGCATGGTATGCGTCGGCGTTCCACCTTCGATCTTGGCCTTGCCCTTCTTTTTCGGGCTGCTGCTCGTTGAGGCGGCTTGGGCGACCTCTTCGGCCACTTCGTTCCTCCTTTCAAGCACGCCGACGTGGACGTCTTCTTGTGCGGTGAGGATAGACCAGACATACGACACAAAGGCGTCGTCGATGGTTTGTCTTACCTGCGAGGTTGAGGCTTGTGAGGAGGGGTCGAATGAGATGGTCGTGGTCGAAGCTTCTCGGATAAAGGACGTGAGTCGGGTCATGTCGGTCCCTGTCGAACCAAGACAGATCAGCGAACAGTATCAACGGAGATGACAAAATCGGGAGAAGATGGGGCGACGGGCAGAGTGACGAGGCTGAGTTTCACCGACGACGGCAAGCCAATGAGAGCGAGAAATCACACCGAGTGTCCAGTTCTAAGTGAGGGCGGGCGTGGTCCTTGTAACGCCCGCGACGGGACTGCTCGTTCAATCCACGGGCACGGGGACAGTCTCGCAGCATTATTGGGACAGCCCGATCGATCATGACGTCTAAAAGCCTCCCCGCCGAAGCCAGCCAGCGCACTCAAGAAGCCCACGTCCAAGCCGGGATCCACTCCACGGCGGTTGAGACCCCCACCCCACCTGGGCTACCTGGCTTGGGCTACCTGGGCTGGGGCTACCTGGGCTGGGCTGGGCTGGGCTGGGCTGGGCTGGGCTGGTGTGTTGTGGCCGGTCATCGTCGTCGGGGAGGAGGGAGCTATGCACTGACCTTCATCGCCGTCCATGGCGATTTCCTCCAAGACGTATTGCACCAGCTTGTCGATCATCTCGTTCCGGGTCTTGGTCTGTGCTGACTGAACGGCGCTGGGTCGCTATGGTCGGCGCCGGTGGGCCACGAGTCGACGATCGACCGGATGTCGGGAGCTGTATGGTGCTGTTGTGCGTGGGGCGTGTCGCCGCCGACGGTCCAAGAGGCGGGATCGACTAAAGTCGTACGGAGCACTGACCAGGTGTTGAGCTTGGTAGTGGGTCAAGGTCAAACAGTCGTCGAGCTAATCAGGCGCGATCGACGTGGGCTGCTCGTTCAAACGTTCAAGCACCTCTGGCTATATATATAAGCACGCTAAAAAGTGGCGCGCGCAGCGCGCCCCCGACCCTCGCTTCCGCGCGGCGTAGCCACACATGTCACTGAGCGACGTTTTTGGCGGGGAATACCCATTCAGATGGGTATTCCCTGTTCAGATGGGTATTCCCCTGTCAGATGGGTATTCCCTGGGCTGCGGTATTACCCATTCAGATGGGTATTACCCACGTGAATATGGTATTACCCAAGCAGACGGTATTCCCTTCGGTTCGGGGTATTTCCATTTTTAATGGGTAATACCATCCAAAAAGTCTCAATAGGGGCTCTTTTCGGGAGCGTGATCGAGCTTAATTCACCTTGCTCAATAGGTTCTATATCATTAATTGCTAATGCGAGCTCAATTGGCATTGGTTTACTCATCAGGGCCTGTATCATAAATTACTAATGCTCGCGTTCATATTACTAATGTTTATGCAGCCATTTTATATTGCATGCCAGATGTTGTAGTACATATTGTGGTATGTATTAGTGCTAGCAAGTGTCTACCTTCGTTACCATATCTGACCCGTAGCCGGATGGTTTGGATTGTTGGCGTCCAAATCATCCGCAGCTGCCGCGCGTGCTCCGCTTCCTCAAGTCCTTCAATTGCGTTCCAACTCCTTGACGTCTTCTTTGTCCTGTCCCTGATCCTTGTCTTGTTCCTCTTCGTTTCGACGGTTGCCAAGGTTTCTCTGGTAGATGATCTGTAGGCTTTTGTTGAGGTTCTGATTGGTCTTCTTGGTTCTTGACGGGCCCGGGCCTCTAGAGCCGGTCATCCGATGTGACCGCAAGTAAACATGTCGATTCTGCAAGGGCCGAGGGAGAAGTGATTGGTCAGCGCGCAAGCGAGCGCACAGTCAAGGTAAGGACCGGCGCGTGTTACTTACATACTTGACGATTCCTATTGCTTCGAAGCAGCATGTTCCTCCACAATAGTGTAGGTGCTTGTTCTGGCACAGACGAGTCTGCGCGCGTTCTTGGGATGATGTTCTTCGGGCAGTTGCTAGCTGTGAGACCATTCCAAGCTGATCTCCGCAAGCGGCCCATACACTTGGACCGGAACAGGTGTTCTAATCTCTGCCGCTACTGCATCACCTACTGGGTCGAGGAATGTTACGAGTGGTGCAAGAAAGTCAGAGCTAGTCGGTGGTCGGGTTCTGCTCGTTGAAATTGCCGGGACCTACGCGAAGCCGATCTTAAGGGACGTTGTCAGTTTGCTCGTGCTTGCAAGTAAACTCACACAAGCTCATATCGCCTTTGTCGTTTCGTACGTACATGCCATCCGCATCGAGGTACTTTCTGGCTGCAGGGCGTGGACCGAGGCGACACGTCAGCGAAAAGTTGGCCGACTTAGCCCGAACGTGAGTCAGCCCGAATCAGCCCGAACCTGAGCCGAACGTGGCGAAGCACACCCTTGAGTCAGAACAATTACTCCAAGCTGAGCTCAGCATGCCCTTCCCATTCAGACTTTGAATCTCCTCGTCATTCCCGGATGCAGATCCTCCCATTGTTGAGCTTCCGTGTGGCAGGGGACAGAAAGTTGGGTGGGAGAAGGGCTGAACACGTGAACGGAAAAAGGCAAAGGGGTAGGCGCGCGCGCGGGTTATGCGCAGGCTCACAGAGCTTGATTAGATTTTGAGTTACTGTTATTAATATGCACGACTACTGAGAAAATGTCCGCGACTGCGCCCATTGCTCCACGATTCTCGCTAAGTCTTCTCCCGGACTCTCAAACGTAGTCGGCGCTCAGCTCGCTCAGATCGACGACACGGCGCTGTCAAACGACACACAAGCCTCTGGCAGCGTCTCAAGTATTCGCATATGCGGTCTTACACCTTACACATAGCCAATTTCATCGAATAGCATGGATCTTGATCGCTAAGTTGCCATGGAGCGGGAGCGACTCAACCGTTAAGGGTCACGCGTGTCGAAAGCAAGGCTCGGCAGTACCACAGGACGCAGTGAAAAATCATTGTCAGTCATGTTCTACTCAAGGAGCACAACCTGCTTGCGATGTGAATTATCTGACCTCTTCTCTGTGAGCTGATGCACTTGAGTGTGCGGATGCTGCCTTGCAAATGGCTTGTTCGCGGTTTCCTCGCTTCTCTTATCTCATCAGTGTACCGCACTGAGGAAGTATCCCTAGTGCAAGCAGATGGAGCTCGAGCACATGCACAAGACAACTCCCAGGCGCTCCCTCGTGAACGCGAAGGAGCCGATCGTGTCGAACGTTTTGGTCAACTTTTGGCGATTTACGAGTTCCGATAGGGGGAGCAGGTGCGCTTTTTTTTTTTTTTTTTGAATGGGGCTCATAAATTTCAATCCTTCGGATTGGCTGGGACCGCTACAAAAAGAGCTAAAGGAGGTTATAAAGCAATGACGGCAAGCAGTTGGGTGAAAGTCAAACCCCTGCGCGCAAACAGTGCTGCGCAGATCAAAGCCCGCCGAGCACCTAACACGGACTCCAACGGGCGGTGAGTACTGCTGCCGCTTCACGTCCCAAGGGCGGGAGCGAAGATACTCGAAAACCAGGCAAGAGCGCCTAGAGAAAGAAGGGGGAGAATATACAGAAATTCACGACTGGAAACACGGAAAATCAGGAATACTAAGACAGAGAGGAGGGGAACACACCCGAGGGGCCAAGGGAGGGGGTCGAAGCCGGAGATAGAGGTCCCCAGGGACTAACAGGCCGCAGCCAAGCCCCAGCTACTCGTCACCCGACAGCGCCTGATGTCCTCCCTTGGCTGAATCTCGAGTGCTGGCTGTTGAGCCGTCGGGGCCGAGCGAAAAGCGATCCAATACAACAAAACGAGCCTCGCCTTGACGCGAGGATATTGACCAAAAGACGAGCGACCTTTCGTCCCGAGCCATGCCGTAGATCTTGACCAACGCGAACGAACGAACCATTCGACGGAATCCAACACACGGCTTAGGAGTAAAAGGAGAAGTGGATGAAGCGTAGTCAACGACTGAGCAACAGGAACGAGAAAAGGAAGGGAAGGGAAAAAGGGGGAAAGGAGAGGGGAAAACTTCACAAAGCCTCCAACGCAAAGACGATCGACCCGGCTTGCCGATCCATCCAAGAACGAAAACCGCTACTGCGCAAAGTGTAGAGAGAGAGAGAGAGAGAGGTGCGCAGCCTTCCACTGCGCAACAAGTTTCGAGACAGTCAGCTTCTGAAAGAGAAGTCGACCTCCGAAAAAGAAGGGAGGAAAGGAGGGGAGGAAAATGGGAAGGAAGGACTTAACTCGGTCATCATACCTCCCAATCTCGAGCCCCAGCCACAAAGCCCGCTCGAGAGAAAAAATCTCGCTCGAACGCTCTGAGTGCACTGGGGAGCGAGGGAGGGGCCACGACCTTGTCCAGCTCGAACCGCTGATGAACGCGCCAGCGGAGCAGGTGCAGCCGCTGGAAGCCGATCGCGCAAGCCAGCCGAACCCACATCCATTTCGAGGTCGTTCTCCCACGACCCTGCAAAAGGGGGAGCCCCATAGTCAGCTGCTCCGGAGTGAACGTCGACGGATCGACGTCGGTATCCTCGATGCCGAGCTTGTCGAACAGAATGCGAAGTACCCCGCCCCAGAAGCTGGTCGAGTACGCGCACTCGAAAAAGTAGTGCGACACCGTCTCGATGACCGCTGCATCGTTGCCGCAGAACAGACACGTCGGCGAAGAGGCATGACCCTGAGTATGCTGCCTCTTGCGCGTCGGTGTCACGTCGTACATGAGCCGCCAGTGGGTGTCCTGCTCCACCTTCCCACTCGGCCAAAGTGTCCGGTCTCCAGCGGCGCGGGTCTTGGTCTTGATCCTGTCAAGAACATGGGTCCAAAACAGTTTCGAGTCATCGTGGCGAAAGAAGGCATAGCCGCACCACTTGAAGCTCTCCCCCTCCTGCACCGTTGGCAACGCCTGCGCAGTCTCGTCCCGAAGCCAGTTCGGTCCGAGTGGTAGCACCAGCGTCTTGTCCATGTTGTTCTTCCCGTTGGTTGCCTCGTACCACGTCTGCGACAGCGTTTCCAGTTTCGACAATGCCGCCGGTGACTCCACCACCACCACAGCATCGTCGGCAAACGCCAGATGCGTAAGCTGCGCACGCGGGCCCCTAGCCACACCTTCTGCAGGTCGAGCGCGATCCCGCGCCGAACGAGGGCGTCGAGGAAGGGCTGGAACGTGATGTTCCAAACCGGGCACGAGAGGGGATCCCCCTGACCGAGACCACACAGCAACCGCACTAAGTCCGTGGGGAACCCATTGACAAGGTAGCGCACCCCCAGAGTCTCGGGATCGTAGAGAGCACGCAGCAGCGAGATGAAACGCTCACCGAACCCAAAGGCCTCAAAGACCTCGAAGATCCAGGCGTGATCGACCCGATCGTACGCGCTCTGCTGATCCAAAGACAAGAGGGCGCCCTCGAGGAAAACTTCAGTGCCTAGCGACTTGAGTTTTTCGAGAAGGAGAGTGAGATGACTTCCCGCGTCTGTTGAACGTCTTGATGGCATGAACCCGTGTTGCGCCGGCGGCAAAAGCTCGCCGAGCACCCCATTGAGTCGCGCCACCAAGACCTTGCTGAGGACCTTGTAGGTCGTCTCGCGCAATGTGATCGGTCGGTATGCCCCCAGTGATTTCAGATTGGCCCCCGGTTTATTCTTGGGCAAGAGCCGCACCAGCCCCTCTGCCAAGGATGCTGTCATTTTGCCGCCATCCCAAATCGAGTTGAACAAGTCCAACAGCTTGGGAGCAAAGTAGGCTGGCAGCGCCTTGAAGAGCTCGTACGGAATGCCCGAGGGCCCCGGTGATCGCCCCGAATCCGTCTTCTTCAACGCCGCTTCAACCTCGAGGAGGGTGAAGGGCTCGTCAAGCGCCACTCTCGCTTGACGAGGCAGCCGACGACCGAACGTAGGGTCCGAGCGGTCGTCATCGTAGCATTTCGCTGCGCGAATAGGGTCGAGCAGGGACCGACGTGCGTTCGTCGGGTCGCCACGAGCTGGGTCCGGCGTGAAGAGCGACTGTGCGTGCCGTGAAGCAATACCCAGCGCCTCCTGCATGTCAACGGTCTCGGTGCCATCCACATCCTCCAGCGAGACGATGCTCGTCTGGCGACTCCGGCAGTTGAGGCGCGTGCGAATGCTTGCCGATTGACCTTCCCTCGAGTCGACTGACGGCACATGCGCACGAATGCGCAGCCACTGAGCCTCCTTTACCGCCAACTGGTCCAACTGCGACTTGGCAAGAGCATACGCATCGCGCTCGGCCTCATTCATGTGCTCACCGCGTGCCTCCAAAGCCTCCATGACGGATTGGCTCTCGGCCCGCAGTCAGCGTCCTCGTCCGCAGGCTCGATGCATCACCAATTTGGCCGGAGCTGGCTCCTCGTCCGCAGACTCGATGCATCACCAATTTGGCCGGAGCTGGCTCCTCGTCCGCAGACTCGATGCATCACCAATTTGGCGTTTGCGAAGAGTGATAGTCAGCGCAATGTTGCGTCGACTGAGAGAATCAAGGAAGGGTTGGAATACCACATTTCATGTCAAAAGGGTATTACTGTTTCATCCCACTTAGAATAGTTTAGTATCTAGTTGTTGATATTAGCCGCGCGCGCGCCTCTAGCCTTCCAAGTGCGCGTGCCCTTAGCGCTTCTCTCTCTTCTCCAACTATCTTTACTATCTTCTTCGGCTCTCGTGCTTACGTACATCGTGCCTCGGGCCTCAGGTTAGTCTTGCAATGCTGGAACAATCTTTACTATCTTCTTTGGCTCTTGTGCTTATGTACATTGTGCCTTGGGCCTCAGGTTCCTAAAATTTCAGACAGAAGAAGAAATAGGATCGCCCTGGCCAAGACCGCACAGGAGTCGCACCGTCTTGGTAAGGAAACCGTTGACAATGTACCGCGCTGTGGACGTCTCGCCGTTGTAGAGCATCCGCAAGACGCGCTGAGAGCCTCAAACACCGCAAAGACTCAGTTGTGCTCGACCATGTCGTAAGCCGAGCTCTGATCCAGGGAGAGGAGCGCTGCTGTCGGGAACTCTGCACCACGACCCCTAATCTCGTCGATCAGGAGCCTCAGATGCAAAGCCGCGTCCGCTGGTCTTCGCCCCTTGACGAACCCATGCTGTCCGGCCGGAAGAACATCAGGGAGGAGCCGGTTCAGACGAGCCACGTAGACCTTGGTGAAGATCTTGTAGTCGCATTCCCGCAAGGTGATCGGACGATACGATTTGAGGTTGCACCGCGCTGCACCAGGTTTGTTGTGTTTGAACAAGAGGCGCACATTGGCCTGGCTCTGTTGTGGAGTAAGGGAGCCTCGAGTAATCAGCTTGTTGTAGGCTCGAGTCAAGAGAGGGGCTCAAAGCAAGGGGCAGGCTCGATACATCTCATAGGGGACCCCTGAAGGACCCGGAGATCGACCTTCGTATGTGGTTCGAATCGCTGCGAGCACCTCGGCCTCGCTGATGGGCTCGGCAAGAATGTCGACGTGCGAATTTGAGAAGCGCCGAAGGAAGCGAGCGTCGGAAAGTGGGTCGTCACAAGGTCTTGCTGATCTGATGGGTCCCAAGAGCTCATCCCGCATCATCACGACCTGTTCCGGATCCTTCGCTTCGACAAGGTAGTGCTGCTGGAAATGAGAATGGGTGTGCTCAAGCGCGCGCTCAATGTCAGTGGTGAGCTCGCCATCAGCGAGCCGGATACTCTGAAACTTCACGTCCCGGGACCGAGCAGCCAGTTTGGCATGTACCGGACGACTGAGACGTTCCTCGGATGCAATCTCGGGCACGTGCGCCCTGATCCGGGACTGCCTTGCTCGCTCGTTCACAAGTTTGGTGAGAGCGTTGTGGGTGTTCGTCCAGTCGATGGTGTCAAAGGGGCTCAGCACCTGACGAGACTCAATGTCTTGCAGTCGAGATACCAGCATCATCTCGAGGGCTTTGCGCTCCCGAAACAGACGCTGAGACAGCTCGAGAGTTTGGACCCGAGACTCCGAGAGTACGCGCTGAAGGTCCGCGACCGGATCCCCAGACGGTGCCTGCTCAAGGAGAGGAGTGACGAACTCCTTAAACTCGGCGTGTTTGAAGGTCGACGAGTTGATGCGGGTCAGAAAATGAGCCGCCTGGGGAAGGCAGAGCTCCTCTTCGACCTCGGCACCACTTGCGCGCAGCCTAAATGTGACCGTAACCGGTCGATGATCCGACATGGATCGAGGGATATTGTACAGAGTGGAAGCAGTAAGATCCGTCGCTCGTGTCGCCGCTGCACCAGAACAAAGTCGATGCGCGCGCGCGAAATGAGCTGGCCGTCCTTGCTGAGATGCGGGCGCGTAGTCACCGGCGACAGTGGGTGCACAAGCCGAATGGCATCCGTGTACACCCCGTCGAGCCGCGACATAAGCACAGGCCAGTGGTGGGTGTTCGGGCGGTCCACCCTGTTGCGCTCGATCCATCGCGGGAATAGGGCAGTCGTTGAGATTGCCCGCGATGAACCGAATGTGAGAGGAGACGGTCGCCCGTAAGTGAAGGGAGGTGAAGAAGAGGAGGCGCTCGGCGGGTTGAACCGGAGCGTAGGTATTGTTGAGTTCGACGACGTCTGTCGAACCCCGCACATCGAAGGCGGTCACGAGTAAGCGCCCGCCAAGAGACTGACGTGTGCGACGATGACCACCAAGAAGAGGAGAAGAGCTTGGAATCAAAGTGAGGCAGTGTTCAGAAAAGTAGGCCTTGCCCTGGTGGGACTGGGCATACTTGTGGCGTATGTGAGATTGTCGTGATTTAGGAGCATTATGTTCCTGGAGAAGGATAGCAGAAGGGGGAGGTGTGAGCGAAGTGAGATACGAAAGAAGCAGACGACGTCGTTCAGGGGTATTGAAGCCCCTGTTGACGTTCCAGGTCATGATGATGAACTCAATCATTACGATCGCGCCTTCGTTGCAGCAGCAGCTCCCTTGATGGACAACATAGGTCCGAATGTGGGTGAGGGGAGCGGGTCCGCAGCAGTCGATTTGTTCCAGTCCGATGTGCGCGCGACGCTGGTGAGACGCCGGATACGCTCGGACCGGCGAAGACCCTGGGAACTTCCTTCGTCCACCTCCTGCTTGGGCTCGGGCTCGGGATCGAACACTAGACCTGGAGACGGCGAAGGCATCCAACCGGTCACAGACGGGGTGCGGTCCAACTCGGTGATCTCATCGTACAGACCGGCATCCTGTTTGCACTCGCGATCCGACACACAATTCATCCAGTCGTCGGGAAGGCCATCCATATCAAGCTGATGGTGACTGGCCGATCGGGACCGCGTCAGCTCAGGGGTATGCTCAGGAGTCGTCGAAACAATCTCAGGCACAGACCCCGTCTCGGCCGACTGCGATTGCCCTTCTTCCGCGTCACTCGGCTCCGTGTGTTCCCCATGGTTCCCCTCTGTTGCAACAAGGACTAAGAGGTACCCCACGACTCAGCTCCGAGATACACGAGTGAGATGATGAGAATAGCGTGGAGAAGGAACCCAGAAGGAAAAAAGACGCAAAGACAAAGATAGGCGCGCGCGCAGAATAAAGTATTAACCAAGACTAATAGCAATGAGTTAGGCTCTCAGACCCCACTTCTAACACTCCCACCGGTCAAAGAGACTAACGAGACCATTCCAAGTAGCGCACGAAGTTGATCAAAGCGTTGAAATCCCAAAGGCTTCGTCATAATATCCGCGGCATTGACGTGGGTAGGGCAGTATTCAAGCAACCCGTTCTCGAACGAACAAATGAGCAATGTCAAAGTGCTTGGTTCGCATGTGATCGACCGGATCCTTGGCGATCTGGATGCATGCGGCGTTGTCCTCTTGAATGATAGTAGGCTGTGCTTGTGGAATGCCGACATCACCAGCCAAACGACGGAGCCAGATTGCTTCACGAGTGGCTGAGGATGCAGAGAGGATTTCGGCTTCGGTAGTGGATGTAGCGATCATAGATTGTTGCTTCGACTGCCAGGAGATAACGCCGCCAGCGAGCATTGATGCATAGGCTCCCACCGATCTGCAAGATTCCGGGTCATCCGCAAACGAGGCATCGGAGTAGACCATCAATCGAGTTGTGGAACTGTTTCGATAAAGAATTCCCAAATCGATGGTGCTGTTGAGGTAGCGAAATATACGCTTGACCGCAGCCCAATCGTCAACAGTTGGACAGGAGTTCTTTTGAGCAACGGCACGAACAGCAATCGCGATATCGGGTCGACATCGAGTGGACGCGTACTGCAGGGAACCCACAGCCGATTGGTACAATGACACATCGACAAATGGAGTAGCATCAATTCGAAGCGAGGGGCGATCGTCCATGGGCGTGATTGCATGGCGCTTGGATGGAGAAGCGAAATCGAACTTCTCGAGCATAGTGCGGACATACTTGCTTTGGTGAACGAGGATGTAATCTTTGGTGCGATGAATTTCGAAGCCCAGGAAGTAGGAGACGGGTCCGAGACGCTTGAGCTGGAAGGCCTTGTGAAGCGATCCGAGCTCGGAGTTCAAGAAGGACTGATTGTTGGACGCGATGAGACCGTTGTCAACATAGAGAGTGATGACAGCAAACGAAGTGCCCGAATGTTTGATGTAGAGGCAAGCATTGGCAGTTGCCCTCATGTAGCCTTGAGACACCATGAGATTGTTGACGGCTTGATACCATTCACGGGGCGCCTGTTTGGTGCCATACATGGAACCCACGAGCTTGAGGCACTTGCCAGGGGATTGAGGATGATTCCATCCTTTTGGGTATCGAACATAGACATCCTCGGTCATCTTGCCGTTGAGAAAGGCGCAGTCGAAATCGAACTGTTCGAGATACAGGCCCTGAGCAGCAGCCAGAGCAATCAAGAACAAAATTGTTGAAGAACGAGCGACAGGAGCGTAGGTGTCATGGTAGTTGATGCCTGGGTGTTGAGCAAATACTTGAGCAACGAGACGAGCTTTGAAACAAATGATTTTGCCGTTTGCATCGCGCTTGATACTGTAGACCCAGATCGTGCCGAGTACCCGAATTCCTTCGTGCCACTTGACTTCCTGAAAGACTCCATGATGATCGAATTGTAGAAGTTCTGAGACCATTGCCGCACTCCAATGGTTGCGATAGGGTGACTTCATGGCTTCCTCGAATGTCTTGGGTATCTCGATGTCTTCTTCGGCGAACACGGCAGCACAGTAGGCATCGTAAGAAAGCTTGTCGTGGAACATGGGTGGAGTATCCAAGACATCGACCATGATAGCCGAAATGATGGGAAGTATATTTTCCGGAGGTTGAGGTCGACGACGAGAACCAGCAGGAAGGATGTTGGAAGGATCAACATTCTCGAATTGGCCAGGATTTGGACCAGTGCGAACGATGGCGTAACCTTCACGAGGAGCGAGAGCGACTTCCGCCTCACCGTCGAGTGGTTCTTGAGGAACGACTGCAAGATACCCCCCCTGTTGACCAACTCCAATTGGAACCACCGGAGGAGGCTGTGGATCCGGCAAAGTTGGATCCACAACAGGTGAAGTTGGTGTAGACGGCAACACATCTGGCGGAGGATGAGGAGGATGAGGAGGTTGAGAATGATGAACGGGATCAGAAGCGTCCGCACAATCTTGAGACAAAGTGACGACGGAAAGAGTCTCAAGGAATGTGACGTGACGCGAAACGTAGACCTGTTTCGACGATTGGACCCAGACAGGGTAGTTGTATTCACCGGAGCACCCGATGAAAACTCCCTGAATGGAGCGAGGTGCAAGCTTGGAGCGACGCTCCTTGGGAACGTGGACAAACGCCATAGATCCGAATGGCTGAAGATGAGCAAGACTAGGCTTCTTGCCGAGAAGAACTTCGATTGCCGTTTTTCCTTGAATACGAGGATGTGGTCGACGATTGAGAACAAATGTCGCGACGGCCAGAGCATCTGACCAGAATCGCATGGGAAGACCGGAGTCGAGGAGCATTGATCGAACGAGACCCATGAGAGACCCATTGAGTCGCTCTACTTGACCATTTTGCTCCGGAGTATAGGGGGCCGTGAATTCCACGATGATGCCCTGCTTTTCAAGAAGAGCCCGGAACAATGAGTTGTCGAGTTCACGACCATTGTCCAATCTGACCCTCTTGAATTTTCTGACCCGTTTGACGCTCGGACTCGGCTTGAAATTTCGACCATGCTTCGATAATTGTCTCAGCCCTCTTGTCCTTTAGCACGATCGTCCATTTAGCCGTCGAATACTGATCCACAATAGCGAGATAGATAGTATCGCCATGGTGATTGGGATGTTTGACAAACCCGAGATCAATGAAGACGCGGTAGAGTGTATGAGGCGCTTCGGTACTCTTGTTGGAGAAGGGTGATCGCTTTGACTTGGCCTGGATGCACGAGAAGCAAGGAGTAACCTTTTCGTCCTTCAGAGTGATGCCAGTGATAGCCCCGGATTTGATGGCCAAAACGATCGCCGCAGGAGATTGATGGCCCAACTTCCGATGTGCTTCCATCAACGTACAGGTTCCAGTGAGACGATTAGCTCCGACCATTGAAGGCGGTGAGGATGACATGATAGGCTGAACGGGAGCTGCATCCATGACAAACCCCCGACCAGGAAGCGAGCGCAGAATCGACTTGCCGCGGATGCTGAAAATGAGATTGTTTTGGGGACCAACAGCGTACATCATCGATTCCAACAGACGGTCGATGGAGATAAAACCGCATTGAGCACCGGGCATGTAGTAGACCCTCTTAATGGTGATACGAGCGCCATATGAGGTAAGAAACGTCACTGAGCCATGACCGGGAGATTCGATTTGAGATTGATTGGCGACAGAAATTTTGAGAGGCTCAGAGACAACGTCCGATAGGACCGACTTGTCTCCAACGCAATGGACATTAGCACCCGAGTCAATGATCCATGGAAAACGTGGCATCGTTCACGAATAGGGGAAAGTGTAGGTCATCAATGCAGATTCATCTACACCAATGGCAGCTACGTTCGAATTTGAGTCCGAGGAAGCGGGAGCGCTCGCATCCTTGTTCCTGCTTGGACAGAGACGCCAACCACGCTCGTGTCCCAGTGCTTTGCAGCGCGAACAATACGACTTGGAGTAGTCCTTTTGCGCCGTGGTGGAAATACGGGCGACGAGGCTAGTATTGTCAACTATCCGCGCGGATAACGATTCCTTTTGTTTGTTTCGGGAATCAGCCATTTCGACGTTCATCAGGAGTTTCGGATAGAACGTGTTCCAATCCATGTGGATGTCGATGTCGGAGGCAAGGTTCCCAACGATCGAGTCATACTGGGCTGGGAGCGACCAAACGAGCATGCCTGCAAACAGCCAATGCGGAAGCGGAGCTCCGAGGTTCTGAAAATCGGTCATGGCGATCTTGACCTTGTTGACGAATTCCTTAAAAGGAATATCCCCAGAGTAAGGTTGCGCTAGAGTGTTGAGGAGGTCCATAGTGCGACTCGGGCGACCGTGAGAGTGGAGACCACGGAGGGTGTCCCACATCTCGTACGCCGAGGTAAGATGAATCAAGTGAGACATCCGTTCCTCAGAGATCGAATTGGCGATGTACTTGCATGCCAAATCGTTGCGGCGGATGACCCGTTCGCGATATTCCGCGACCTTGTCCGCAACTTGAACGCTGGTGAGCCTGGGCGAGGCGTCCGAGTGCGCAGAACCAGAGCCCCCCCCCAAGCCCGCTAAAGTCGGAGGAGGCTGGTTCAACTGGCGCGACGGACGCAGTTGCATGTGCGATAACGAGCGTGGACCGATAGTCCGCGACAAGGGAGTCGATGGATTGATTGACGACATCCCATACTTTGTCGGCTCGAAGATTGATAAACGCACGTTGTGACCAGCTCCTGTACCCTTGTGTGTCCTTGAGATACAAGTGATTGCCCGACCCGTTGGGGAAGTCGGATTCGCCCGTTGAGCTCATAACCTGTTGCAACAAGGACTAAGAGGTACTCCACGACTCAGCTCCGAGATACACGAGTGAGATGATGAGAATAGCGTGGAGAAGGAACCCAGAAGGAAAAAAGATGCAAAGACAAAGATAGGCGCGCGCGCAGAATAAAGTATTAACCAAGACTAATAGCAATGAGCTAGGCTCTCAGACCCCACTTCTAACACCCTCCGCTCCGCGGTCCTGCAGATCCGACAGATCCGAAGGCTCCAGCGGCGGCATCTCCTGCTGTTGTTCCAGCTGTGCCTCGACTACGCTCATTGCGTCCTCGAGAGCCTGAGCGGGCTCCTCCTGCGCCTCCTCGGCCACGTCGCCGGCCAGACTTGCGAATGGGTTTGCGGCGACAATGAAACTGCGAGTGGCGGATGCTGTAGGTGAAAAGCTTTGTGAACGAGTAGGGTAGACTCGTGGTGAGTTGTTAGTGTCCCTTGTGTGAGATGCGTTCTTCTTTGAACGTTTGGACGCGACAGGAGACATTGGAGGAGAGGGAGAGGCTACATCACCTCTGCGTTGTTTTCGGGGGGTCGAGGTTTGCTCGATGTTGCTTTGGGGCTTGGCCTGTGGCCTTTGGTTGTTGTTGTTTTTCTGGGCGGCCTGCTGACGCTGGACCGGCTTTTGAACGCAGTTGTCGGAGTGGCCTACAACACCGCATCGGCGGCACGAGGCTTCGGCCTCATAGTCGTGGCGAAGGGGCGTGAGTGTTGCGAGTCGTCCCCGGAGGTCGATCCTCGTCGGTAGAACCTGCCGGAGTTGAGCACCGTTGTTCTTGAACAGGTCGTCGTCGTCGAACTGGACGATGGCCGCGTAGTTTCCTCGAGCGACGAAGTACGAGCCTTGAACGACCGTTAGAGGCTGCTGGAGTTGGAGCAAGTCGCACTTGTGGCCGTCCCCGGTAAGCTTGGCGACAATGCCTTGCAGTTTGTTCCAGAGGTCGTCGTTCGTGTATTCGGCCTTAGGACTGATAATGAAACGCAGTTCGACGACGTTTTTGACGAACGCCAAGCGCTTGCGGACTTGGGCAAAGGAGCGTTTCCACTCGATCTTGGTCGCCGCGTCGTGGACGTGGTCAAGCGCCACTGCGCCAGCGCAGCGCACCACGAACTTGAATCGGGTGTTACCGCTTTGGCTGATCGATTCTGGTGCGACTCCATGGATGATTGGAGCGTATTCTGGGGCTCGGGCGGGAGGATAACTCCTGCGGGCAGGTTAAAACACAACAAGGTGTCGGGCGACAGGGTACGGAGCACCTTCGAGTACACCTCGGACTTCTCGCGTGCGTGTGTTTGAACGTGACTTCCAGAACGGCACCAGACGTGTCGGCGATTGGTTTCGTTGCATTGAGAGCGCTGAAGCGCAGGGAGGTGGCCCGGTCCTTGCCGAAGCCGAGTGCGTCTTTGAGCACAAGGATGCGGGTGCCCTGGTGTGTGTCATCTTCGACACTGATCATCTTCAGGATTCTCGCGACATCATCTTTCCTCTTCTGTTCTTCATCACGCTTTTCCTGGTACAGCGCTAGGCCGGGGTTCGCTGGTCCCTCGGCGGCATCGGCCTCCGCCCCCGCGTCACCACGTGGTTGTCCCGTCGCTGCCGGCTCCGGAGGGCCGCGGCCCGGAACAGGCGGTGCCTGGTCGGGCATCGGGTCGTTAGCTGGTATAGCAGTTGATGTATTCGATGTATTGACGTTTGCAGAGGTAGGGTGGTGCGATTGGGATGAAAGATGAAAGATGCTGAACTTCGCTCCATCTCACTTCTAGGACAATATGCGCTCACTGAAGTGGAGGTGCCACGCCTTTTGGTGCAGTGGTATATTGCTCCTTCATACATTCCCACCTGATTGTGCCAGGTGGACCTACAACCCTGACACGTTCTTATCGTTTCACAGAACTTCCTGCTTGGGAAGGTACGGTCGCTTGGTTTGAGCCACTTGCAACCCGTCTACGACGCGATCGAACAGGCCCCGATTGCCAAGCCGACGCCAAAGCGGCAAAAGCGGAAGGCTGCGTCTCCAGTAGGAGCGCAAAAGCATCAGAACTTGTGTTTCACTTGAGTTCAACATGCTTCAGGAGCGGTCGAGATTGTGGATCTGCGGTGCATCCTGGCCTCAGCTGGTCGCATACATCGGAGGGTTGGTCGAGAGGAGTCTCGGGAGTACATCTTTGACCGGATGGATGATGAAGCTCGGCCCAATTTTTTGAACCTGGAATAATACACTGTCTTCCTTCACTCGTCCGTTTCATCCACTGCCAGAGGCAAAGAGTGTTACAGAGAAGTTCTAGACATCCGTGAGGTGGTATTGTGGTGGCAATAACCCCCGAACCCGGTAATAACTATGCTGCACGTACGGAAACCCGGAGGCCGGGGGAATAGTGATTTTACTGCTTTCTTTCCTTTTTTTTGCCTTGTAAAAAAAAAGGACAGAAGCTTTTGTTGAACGGTTTGGTGATACAAAACCTTTACCATCTCAGAATTTTCTTGAATGGTTAGTAGGTTTTACTGAAGGAGATGGTAGTTTTATTGTTAGCACTCCATCCAAGCAGATATTACCCATGTCAAAGTTAATACCCGGCTGGGGGGTATTACCGCGCGCCTGGGTATTACCCACCCTCGAGGACTTTTGAGCGATTTTTGGAGCATGTAGAACACATTTTGATAACATTTCCGAGGCGCATGCGAAATTTTGACATTTTGAGGCCAAAATAGGGTAAAAAAACTTTGACAAAAAGGCCAAAAAAGGGCGTTTTTCCGCATGCGCCTCTGGCTGGGCTTTCGGGGGTCCTGCCGCAGCGAGGCTGAGCAGGGCTGAACGCGCGCCGCCAGCGAGGCAGCTCGCGTTTCTCCGCACAACCCAACTCCCGCCCTAATCGCACAGTCGCCGCCGCCAGGAACCTCGAACAATCGCAGATCGGAAGCTCAGCGGCAGCGACACCTTGGCGAGAAGTGTGGTACCCGGGATCCCCTCGGAGGCATTTCCGACATAGCGGGCCGGACTCAGGGTGTCTCGGGATTCCGCGGGAGACATTTCCGACATAGCGGGCCCCGTCAGGAGTCATTCCGGTTTTAGCGGGGGTCTGTGGTACTTGGAATTCCGTCGGAAGCAGCGGTTGTAGCGGAATTGTTTCGGTTGAAGCAGGATCGAGTTCCGAAGTCGTATCGGTCGAAGCAGGGTCGAGTTCCGAAGTCGTTTCGAGGGCCAAGTCGGGAGTCGTTTCAATTTCCACTAGTCCGGGCAGGGATCTACCAAACGCCGGTTTTGGCAGATTTCTCAGCGGTTAAGCGGTCCCGGATAAACTCAGTACTTCGGTGACTCGGACTTGGCTGTCAGCGACGAATCATGTGACGGGATTTGAGTGGAAGACCGGGTCGGATGCGCGGACGAAGGGATGAAGGGGAATGAAAGGAGCGCAGCGGTTTGAATGGTCGGAACGTTTGAGGGGAGTTTGCTTCTTGTTCTTAGCCAGACCACTTCTAGGATCCAATACAGCATCTTAACTGGTTCTCACTTTCTGCGTGTTTCAAGTCTCTCGTCTCCAGTCTCCGGTCTCAGCGTTTCGTCTCGTACTCGGTCTCGTTTCTCGGTTGGGACCCCTTTCTCGTCTCTCGTCTCTCGGCCGTTCCGGTCGCTCTCTCTTGCGTGTCTCGTATCTCGTCTCCCTCGTCTTCGGTCTCGGTTCCATCGTTTCCCCTTATCATTCCATTACATATTTGATCGACCGCTTTGCTATACCATACCCTGCCCCTCGAACTTCGTTGGAAGCTATCATCGCACTTTGTCATCTCCGTGAACGGCCCTCAGAAACCCAAAGACGAGCAGTCATTCCTCGAAACATTCTGTCAACAGCTTCACATCTTCGAAGGGGAGCGTACATCCTTTTCAGCCGCTCGGGACAGGCACGTGCTTTGCAGAGACAGGATCGTGGTTTGCATAGCCGACACGCTGGAGCAAGCAGCCCTTGGAACCTTGTGGGAGCAAGAGGCCTCGCTTCGTACTTGATCTGCTCGATCATCAGCTTACCTCATTACGCACCTGGATACACCAAAGGCTATCTGCCTTTCTGTGTTCCTCATGCGAAAGCGTTCGAAAACGACGAGGGAGTGATCGTATCGGTGCTCGACCATCCCGAGTGGGCTGGGCTTGTCGACACCGCCACGACATTCCAAATCCCTGGTGGACGGGACGTTCGACTGGATAACGAGCGCAACTACAAGCACTACCGTCGGGTGGTTGAAGCAATGAAACGACACCCGACCAAGCTCGAATCACTGCGGCGTCGTACGGGGATATCAGGCGAAGCTCCGATCGAGGCGCTTGACCTGTTCAAGGATGCTTACTCCATGTTCCTACCATTGGATTATATGCATCTGATTGGTATCAACAGTGGCAGCACTTTCATCAATATCCTCGTCGGTGACTTGGACTCGAAGGCACGCAAGCACTCCATGACGTTGTCCTCCGACGCGATCGTTCGCATGACTTGTGCGCAGCTGTTGTCTCGGCCGTACTTCGCGAGAGTGGAGGGTGTGATTGTCAGGCCCTTAGCCGAGAAAGGAAGAAATGGAAAGGAATCGAACGGGAACTTTTCATCTTGCGTGACCTGGGACCGCTTTCGTACCAGCAATTCAAGGAACCTGAGTTCGAGCAACTGACGGCGCTCACCATCCGAATGTTTGCGGCGATGAAGACCGATGTCTTCATCGACGACTCCGTTGACTTTTTCGATCGCCTACCGGACGTCGACCGGCCCGAACAACTTCGTATGTACGAGTTCGATGAAAAGGGCGAGGAGGTTCCCATCCCGTACACCTACCTCTATGTTCTCATCGAACAGACGCTGCTACTGCACGAGAAGCTTCTCTATGATCGAGATCCCGAGTTCCTTCATCTGTTCCCCGCCACGAATCATCGTCTTATGCACGTTCCCGATGTTATGAAGAGAATGGGGCCGCTTCGCGAGTACTCGGCTTGCGGAACGGAGACGATGATGGGTTACATCAAGGGGGGATGAGAAGCAAGTCAAAATCCGTCGAGTCTGGCATGAATTCGGCGGAGATGCGGAACATGATGATGATCCTCCGACTCAAGTACGACATACCTACACTGGACGATCTCCGGGACACTTTGCCGAGGAATCATGCCTTGCATGCCCAGCTGCCGGGCTACAAGCTGCACACGCTCAAGAAAACGGCGCAACGCCCTTCGCAAAATTTCTCGACTTGACCGAAGAGGTCGCAGTCTTCCACGGAGGCAGTGTCACGTCGATAACTCTCTGGGGTCGAATGCAAACGACTACACCAAGAACCATCTATGCGATGGACTTTGGCAGCTCGTTCGACGAAGGATGGCGGCGCCTTGAGAGTGCAGGTGCATCGGTAGTCACGTTGCTCGGATCCGGTCACGAGATGCGAAACAAGCAAGGCACCGTCAACTGCAAGACGGCTAGATTTGTGCGAATGAGTACCAAGTTATCACGGTCGCAAAGTCAGGGGGCCTCATCGATCGTCGACGCGTCGAGGCGCGCGAGTTCGCGAATCGACGTTGGCCACCTTCCACATTCTCGCTCCGACATCGAAGTCACCACCGGCTTTCGACAATGGAACATTCTTTCAGAAAGGGGGGCAGTCTCTACGAAAAGAAGGAGCTCACAGATGCGGGCCATCAATGTGCGCTTGATCACCATTTTCAGCTCGACATTCGCAAGTCTGACACGCGTCGTGAGCAAGTGTCCAAGATCCTCCGTGCTCCTTCTCTGCCACTGCTATCTCCAAAAAAAAAAATGCAATGTTTGGACCATCATTGTCTTCAATGAAGCCCACAGTCACCGATCGCTGCTACACACCGGCGACAGCAAGAGCAGACTTACGCGACACCGCTCCAACCTGTTCCATCTCGGGCCGAATGGAAGCTGCATCGTCTTCCTCGTGAGCGTCATGAGGTCGCGGTGAAGTGGACGATGGTGACTCAACTGGCGAAGAAGAGGGTGTCATTATCGTTCCGTCACATCTCTCCAAGCGTACACGACGTCCGATCGAGCGCAGGATCCGGGGTGCGGACGAGAGGTCCAAGCGCGCATGATCTGTGGCCTTTGCAAAAGGCCCGGACACAATCGAGTTACGTGCGATAGATAAGACCATTTGAATATGAGCATCAGGCGTTAAAAGTGTCAATGCTACTACAAGTTGAATGCATGCTGGTCTGTATCATATGGGAATCCACTGCGGTCTATACTCATCGTTCGCTTTCGACTTGGACTCGCTTCAGTCGCGATAGGGCCCTGACTTTGCGACCGTGATAACTGAATTCTCACGGCATCTCTGGGGATTCTGAGTATACGGCGCTGATCACAACGACTACAAGAAGCTACCCTCTTGGATATGAGCTGATATATCAAGTCTTACAGAAGTCGAGAATCCCAGGGCATTTTGGTCCCTTAGAAAAGAAGCGAGGGCATTTTCGTCCTTTCGCTATCTTTCGAGGGCATTTTTGTCCTTTCGCTATCTTTCGAGGGCATTTTTGTCCTTTGCTCAATTTTAAAAACCAGTGGGAACCCGTTAAATTAACGGGAGGATGAAATTCAAAAAATAGCAGGATAATCGAACAGTCTGCATGATATCAGCGCAGAGGTTAAGAAAACACAATACGAAATACAGCAAAGAAACAAAATCCATTCATCTTACATTCATTGCCGAAACAGCCTGCATGTCGCTTGTTGCCGGACTTGGCTTCAAACACTCGTGCAATGAGATCCGGACGGTTGCATGCTTTATCGGCCCCAGTGCAGCCTTGATTTCCGGCGCTTCGGGGTCGTACGTCATCGTGATGAGCAGCGGAGGCTTTCCATGTTTGACAACGCACGCCATCGCATCCTGGTATCGCTGCGTGATGTCGCGATTTGGTTCGGGGTCAAGCCGTTGATGCCTTGGGTCGTGGTGAAGCGTAGGTTCTCTTGATGTAACCGGATGTGTTGAGTCAATCGGTCTTGACTTGGGAGTACATCCGTAATTCACGAACTCCAGGGGGACGTTGGGTGCAATGCGGGATTGAGAAGTGCTCGTCGCGTTTGGCAAGTAGTGCGCAAAGAATTGTGAACGCGAGACTCGCCACCTCGACCCCTTTACTTGACCTTCGTCCTAGGTGTTCAAAAGTTCAATTTCAGTCTGTGCTTGCGCCTTCGGTAGAATGGAACATCAGAGAAAGAGCCGAAGACGCGTACGTTCGCCATCACCATCCTCTTCGTCCCCTTCCTCGCCGTCTTCATCCTCATTGTCGCGGTCTTCGTCCTCCTCTTCGTCTTCTTCATCTGGACCAAGGCCGGCAAGTAGCTCGCGCAATTGGACACCATTGTCGATCTGCTCTCGGTTTCTGGCGATGGGCAGCCCAGCTTGGTTGAAACCGCAAAGAGGAATGTTGGGGTGGAAGCCATCTTCCCCTGCAGGAAAGAGTAGTGGGTAACGGAGAGGCATCGCGGACGGATGGAGCGAGCTAACGATTTGGTACTTGGGCCGACCATCGGGACATCGATCACCGTGCACCTGGAGAATAAGGTCTTGCGGTCCACGATCTCCCGTGTTGGTGCCGGAATCGCAGATAAGCATCGCCATTTCCGTGCTTGACGTAGGAAGGTTGTGGGTGCGTCGGTCTCGGCCAGGTGGTAGACAGAGGCGCAGGACCCACTCATTGGCTGTATCCCAACCCGCGCGGGCTTTGGCCGATGCGAACTCCCTCACAAAGCGATTGCCAGTGCGCAACATGGACTCTAGCTTGGTCAGCGTTGAACTTTGTATGCGAGTCTCTGTGCTGTCGGGTCCTTGAAGTCGTGTGTTGGTGGCCTCGGCCGGGTCGATCAGCCATGTCTGGGCAAAGGCTGGGCGTTGATTCACGGCAGGGATCAGGGCACCGAGTCAATGATAGAGGCGGCCGAACACGCGAAACACGGGAGGTCCTAGAGTGCCCACTTGGGTTTGGTCCCAGTGGGTAGCGAGCGAAGTAAAGGATAGTGCGTTGTTGTAAGACCGGGCATTCTCGCGGAATGCTTTAGCGTCTGTGTAGGTGCATCACACAGTTCAGCATGTGGGCCATACTGCAGAGAGATGTTATTGGACGGAGCAACTGACCGCTATCCGAGCCTTCAAGAAGCTGCCGATACTCGAAATTGGGCTGGGGAGGGGAGATAGCCGCACCTTGCCCTGCGAGCAGCACGCGCTGAAGTGTCTGGTCGACTTGGACCTTTTGCACTCCCAGTGCCGAGCCTTGCAGTGGGTGCACACGGCCGTCTGCGGGCCGAGGTCGTCGCGGATCGAAACGTGGGGCTTGAGGGGTTTGAACGCGATTCGAGCCCGGCGCACTCGCCTTTGCGGAGGTGGTGGTGGGGCGAGCCCAGCGTCGAGTTGGCCATCGCGCTGACCACGCTGTCCGTTCTGCACAGCTGCACGGATCGGCACGCACCTGCCAACACGACGGTCCACACTCCACCGCACCGAGCCGTGGAATAACGGGATGGCATTGCTTCGGATCTTCTGTGATGTTACAGTCCAACCGGTCAGTCAGTCATGCTGCCCTGCGCCTTGCTTTTGAAATATTGGCACATACCTGCCAACACGACGGCCACTACACCGAACCGAGCCGTGGAATAACGGGAAGACATTGCTTCGGATCCCCTGTGCTGTTACAGTCGAACCGGTCATTAGTCATGCTGCCCTGCGTTTTGCTTTTGAAATATTGGCACATACCTGCCAACACGACGGTCACTACACCGAACCGAGCCGTGGAATAACGGGAAGACATTGCTTCGGATCCCCTGTGCTGTTACGGTCGAACCGGTCATTAGTCATGCTGCCCTGCGTTTTGCTTTTGAAATATTGGCACATACCTGCCAACACGACGGTCACTACACCGAACCGAGCCGTGGAATAACGGGAAGACATTGCTTCGGATCCCCTGTGCTGTTACAGTCGAACCGGTCATTAGTCATGCTGCCTGCGTTTTGCTTTTGAAAGTTTCGCACACACCTGCCAACGTGATCGTCACCCCACCGAACCGAGACATTGAGGACCTGCCACGGGATGGTGAGCCGCAAATCACGCAACCAGAGCCTGTTTTCTTGCGTGATTCGCTGCAACTATCAGTATTCTTGCTGTTGTCCATCTGTAGCAATAGCAGTGAAGACTTACGTGGCGTGACATCATCAGCAGCTCTCGGTCCACCGCGTCCCCCGGCCCAGCTAGCTAGCGTGGTTTTAGCAGGGGTCGGCCAGTGACAGCCCGTTTCCTCTACGTTCGCCGAGGTTCCATTTTCCATCAAATCAATGACTCTGGCTCAGACGACCTGTCTTGCGTGTCTACCACATCGTAGCGTAGTTACTTCGAGCATCTACTTCCTGCCACTGTCGAAATGTCATCTGTAAACTTTCACGTACAGAAGACTCTCCACTACGAATCTTCATGGAGAGGACAGGGGCAGCCGAGACGGCGCCAATGTGAGGGAGGTCAGCGCGCCGTCCGCGAGGCTGAGAGGGCCGCCAACGAGGCTGCTTCGCGCTATGTGCAAAGGGGGAGGAAATTATCAGCCCAGACCTCGCGCATGAGGACAGTAAAAACTTGAATGTATGGATGCCCGCCGCCTTCGCGCTCCTCCGCCCAACCCGACTTCCGCTCTAATCACACAGACGCCGCCGCCAACAACCGCTGCAACTGCCGACATGTCATCTGCTAACTTTCATGTGCCGTTTCCTCAACGACAACCTTCACGTAGAGCACAGGGGCAGCAAAGACGTCGGCAACGTGAGCGAGCTGAGCGCGCCGCTCGCGAGGCTGCAGGCGCCCCTCCGCACAACCCGACTCCCGCTCTAATCGCACAGACGCCGCCGCCAGGAACCTCGAACAATCGCCGAAGCTCAGCGGCAACGATGCCTTCGCCAGAAGCAGCAGCGCGAAACCGATCAAGACGACGTCGCGCAAACTGGTTCGTCAAGTCAACTGCACCGGCAGCAGGCAGTCTCAATGTCGCACGGCAAGTACAACGGGCCCGCATTTCTTCACCTCCAAGCTTGAGACTCGTTCGTCCACGCTTTGAAGCAGTTCCAGACCTCGGGTAGCGTCGGCCAGTGCGCCAATGCCGCCGTTAGGGGCCCCGCCAGCGTGTCACGGGCCTTCACTCCACGACGTTCCGCGGCCTTCCACGACATTCTATGAGTCCGGTTCAAACTGAGGCGCAGCCTTCTCCATCTTTCTCCCTCCTGCTCTTCACACCATGCCCATCGCACCTCATCCCATCGCCACCTCGAGCTCGCGACATGCGAAGCGGTCGTCGTGGAAGCTCTGCAACGAATACGGGATCAAGAAATGGCTGCCGCATGCAACATAGCTACGAATTCGAGTAAGTAACTTGATCAACTGTGCTCTTGGTGTGGGATCGTTCAGAAGCTAATGGAAAACTACCAAGCAGCAGTTCCCTTCAACACGTCTTCTTTGAATGTCACCCTCGAGTTGTTTCTTCACTGTCAGCTGGTGACACTGCATGCGTGAGTTATCCCTTGACATGACTGTGCAGTCTTAGATATGACGGAAAAACTGATACGAAAAACAGACATTGAAAGTCAGTGAAACAGCGGAAGGATTGATTTCGTACGGTTGAGAATCCGGGTCATCGGCACACTAAATGTGAGTCTTCACTGCCATTGCTACACTGGACAACAGCAAGAATACCGATAGTCGAATCACGCAAGAAAACAGGCTCTGATTGCGTGACTTGCGGCTCACCATCCCGTGGCAGATCCTCAACGTCTTGGTTCGGTGGGGTGACCATCGCGTTGGCAGGGGTGTGCCAATCTTTCAAAAGCAAAACGCAGGGCAGCATGACTAACTGACCGGTTGGACTGTAACATCACAGGAAATCCGAAGCAATGCCTTCCCGTTATTCCACGGCTCGGTTTGGTGGGGTGACCATCGCGTTGGCAGGTATGTGCCAATCTTTCAAAAGCAAAGCGCAGGGCAGCATGACTAACTAACCGGTTGGACTGTTACATCACACAGGTTCCGTGAATTGCGGCTCACCATCCCGTGGCAGATCCTCAACGGCTCGGTTCGGTGGAGTGACCGTCGTGTTGGCAGGTGTGTGCCAATCTTTCCAAAGAAAAGCGCTGGGCAGCATGATTAACTGACTGGTTGGACTGTAACATCACAGGGGATTCGAAGCAATGCCTTCCCGTTATTCCCAAGTCATCGCCTACACAAATCGTCGACGCTTGCATCATGAATGCTGACTTCTGCGGGGATCTCTCTGTAAGCAGTAGTCCTTGCCTGACCTTTAGACCCTATACTAACAACGGCACGGTGCGAGCGCAAACCAACAATGCGTCTTCTGGCTTGTGGCCGCTGCAGACCGCATGACCGAAACGGAACAGGCAAAGGCACAGCGCTTTGCAGATTTCTTCGGAGTTGGGGACGGCTTGGCAAGCAAAACAGAAGACTTCATCGCGCTCCCACGTGAACTTCTCCTGCCGGCGACCACGAGGAACAGATCCGGGTTAATCAGACACGTTTACCCCATCCCGCGCTCGAACTGGACAATATGTCGATACGCGAAAAAGTCGAATACTTCCGAGAGCGAGCAAAACTGGCGCCCAAAAATTTGCAGGTGGACCACATCAACGACATGGTGCTCGACCTGCTGCCGGGTGACGCTCAAACGTTCTACAGGTCGAAAAAGAAGACGAATCACACTGTTCTTGATCGAGTATCTTCAGAGTCTCAACATCACCGGGATGGCGTTGCTCCACACTCGACGCGGGTCTCGACGACGGTCTTAGCCGATCAGCGGGCTCCCAGTGATGAAACGAGAGGCGCTGATGCAGCCCCGTCGATGTTTCCAGCTGGTCGAAAGGATATTCCAACATGTACGGTTCGGTTCGATTGGCAGCTCGCAAGTCAAGCTTGCGACACCCGTGAAAAGGTCTACGCACTCGACACGGGTCTCGACGACGGTCTGAGCCCATCATCGGCCTCCCGGAGAACGAAAAAGTAGTTCAATGATGAAATGAAGGCTCTGTACATTTGATTGTCATCGCGCGCTTCTCTCCCGACTTCAACCACTACGCTCCCGTGACTCAACAGTACCGCAGCTGTTGCAACCAAGTACATCACATTGCAGGTCAACGGTTACGGTGTGAGGTGGCGCGCGGAGCGCGCTGCCGAACCTAGTATAGAGGTAGTAAAGCTGCCTTAACGCATTGCGCGACCTAGTTTTTTTGGCAGGCTTAATTTGACCCGCATAGGTGTGCCGATCTGGATGGCACACCCGAAAGAACGCGACTGGCGCACCGATCGTTGTTGGCGTCCTTCTCCTCCTGTCCTCGCCCGCGCTGCGCCTGCATCGACGTACGATGGAGTCACAACCCGCGATCAAGCAACTGGCGATCCTCATCTCTCGCTCGCTCAGCACGCTCAACCCGAACGAACTGCTGGCCAAGTCGGTGTTCGAGCTGTCGCAGTCGCACACGCTGACTTCGTTCACCAACGCGATCAGCGCCTTTGGTCGTTTCTCCCCGCACGACGCCCAGCAGATTTACGAGCTCTGTCAGCAGCAGGACACCATCAACGAGGCCTTCCATGCGCCTGGCAGTGGCCTGACCGTCGTGGATGCGGATATTCTGCAGCCTGACGCACCGCCCGCAAGGCCGGGGCCCGTCGGAGGCAGTGGAGACGGTCGTACGGAGGACAAGCACCTCTTTAGGGCACCCTCGGTACCCCGACGCAGCCAATTGGGTCTGGATCGACTCGCACAGGAGAAGCCTCGGCAGAGGGAGGACGCCACCGGTTCCAATCGCGCATCGTCAAGTGGGGGCGAGCACCACCGCGCTCCCGTCAAGCGCCTCAAGTACGACGAGGAGGACGAAGTACCCCACAACAATATCAAGAGTGAGTTCTATACCATGGTGGTAACTTAACCTTGGCGCATCGCTGACTCTTTCTTCTCCCCTAGTCCCGTCTCGAACCGGATCGTCCAACCTGCGCGCCCGACCCGACGACACCCCTTCCCACCCTGGAGGTCTCTCCCAAACGGCCCGACAAAAGCTCGAAGAGCACAGAGCAAAGAAAACGGCCAAGTCACGACCCGAAGGTGTCGTCGACTCGCGCTACGAACGGGACCGCGACGAAGCCGGCAAGAGGGCGATGGAAGGCTTCCGCGATCGACTGAACCGCAACGATGGTCGAGACTATGGCAGTCGGGGAGGGCGCAGGAAGGATTGGGACGAGGAAGGCCGTTCGAGAGATCAGAGGAGGGATGATCGATGGGCTCAACGAGCGCCGCCCTCGCGGGACAATGGCAGGACACCGCGCCGAGACGTCTACGACACGCCCAGTAACGCCGAGATCGCGGCCCATCGCGTCAAGAACCAGTCGTGGGATTCGACACCTTCTTCATCGCGTGGTGGTGGCGGCGGTGGCGGTCAGTCACGTCCTCACCACTCGTGGGACTCGACACCCCGATCCTCGGTCCATGGAAGCACCCAGGGCTCGAGTGCGCGAGAGTGGGACACCCCTCGATCCGTCCGAGCCGGATTCGGCGACGAATCCCCGGGTCCTCTTCCACCCCCTTCGTCGGTCGTCGACGAGCAAGAATGGGCCGAAGAGCAACAGCGCCTCGATCGAGACTGGTACAACTCGGATGAGATGGGTGGCGAGGCCGGGGACAACTCGGCCTTTGGTGGCTACGACGACTATGATAGCCAGAAGGAGGCTGAACTACTGCGTCGAGCGAACGGAGGCGGAGGACCCAAGAAACGCGTGACGGCTCGTCAAGCTGCTTACAACGCTGACAACGAATCGTGGGAGGAGAATCGACTGGCGCTCTCGGGTGTCACGGGTGAACGCCGACAACTCGACTTTGACTCGCTAGACGACGACGAAGAGACCAAAGTCCATCTGCTGGTCCACGATCTCAAGCCGCCATTCCTCGACGGTCGTTTTACGTTCACCAAGCAGCTCGATCCCGTCAACCCGATTCGAGATCCGACTAGTGATTTGGCCGTCTTTGCCAAGAAGGGCAGCTTGCTCGTCGTCGAACGGCGACAGCAGAAGGAGCGAGAAAAGGCAGCGGCCAAGGTTGCGCAGCTGGCGGGGACGGTATTGGGGAGCCTGACCGGTGTCAAGGAGAAGGAGGAGGAGCCGGAAAGTAAGTCGATGAGAGATCACACCTTCGGGTCTACTTCTCGGGTGCTGACTCTGTTCTCTCGGATTTGCAGAACTTCCGACCGCGTCCATCGCCAAGGGCAAGCAGCGCGCGCGACGTGACGAAGACAACGAAGACACGAGCGCCAACTCGGACTCCAAGTTTGCGTCTCATCTCAAAGCCGCAGGTCAGGGCTCGAGTGCATTCTCTCGCAACAAGTCGCTCAAACAGCAGCGACAATACCTGCCAGCCTTCGCTTCTCGCGAGGATCTGCTCAAGGTCGTTCGAGAAAACCAAGGTGAGCCCTTTTTCGGACTCAATTCAGACATTGCGGCTGAGGTGGGTGACATCGTTGGGTCCAGTCGTCATCTGTATCGGCGAAACTGGATCGGGCAAAACGACTCAGTTGACACAGTTTCTGCACGAAGAAGGCTACAGCGACTTTGGGATCATCGGGTGCACGCAACCTCGTCGTGTTGCCGCGATGAGTGTTGCCAAGCGAGTCAGTGAGGAAATGGAGGTCGAGCTCGGGGCAGAGGTCGGCTACGTCATACGCTTCGAAGATTGCACGAGCGACAAAACCGTCATCAAGTGTGAGCCTGTTTCGTCGGCCATATGTCCGAAAGACGAGAGACTGAGCTTTGCGAGTCGGTTGTATTACAGACATGACGGATGGTGTACTTCTTCGAGAGTCCCTCAACGAGGGTGATCTGGAACGGTACAGCGTCATCATCCTCGACGAGGCCCACGAGCGCTCCCTCAACACCGATATCTTGATGGGTTTGCTCAGGAAGAGTGAGCTATTGCACGTGTCTTGGCTCGTTTTATGGTTGCTGATCTCATCGTTGTTTGCAGTACTTTCTCGTCGACGTGATCTCAAGCTCATCGTGACCTCTGCCACCATGAACGCCGAAAAGGTGAGAGCTGTCGTTCGCGGATTCTTCCCGGCCATAGGGACCAGGACTGACGAGTCATTCATCTTGAGCATCTGCAGTTCTCCAAGTTCTACGACGACGCTCCCTGCTTCACGATACCGGGCCGAACCTTCCCGGTCGACATCCTGTTCAGCAAGACACCTTGCGAGGATTATGTCGACAGTGCGGTCAAGCAGGCTCTACAGATCCACATTTCGCACCCACCTGGCGATATCCTCGTCTTCATGACGGGTCAAGAGGACATCGAGGTCACGTGCGGCGTCATCACGGAACGTCTCGCTCAAGTCGAAGATGCGGCCGAGTTGGCCGTTTTGCCCATCTATTCGCAGATGCCGGCAGATCTACAAGCCAAGATCTTCGAGGCGACCGAAGATGGACGCCGCAAGTGCATCGTCGCCACCAACATCGCTGAGACTTCGTTAACCGTCGATGGTATCATGTATGTCGTTGATGCTGGCTACAGTAAGCTCAAGGTCTATAACCCTCGCATGGGTATGGACTCGTTGCAAGTGACGCCGAT
Organism: Microbotryum lychnidis-dioicae p1A1 Lamole; assembly: GCA_001244265.2. Classification (NCBI taxonomy): domain Eukaryota; kingdom Fungi; phylum Basidiomycota; class Microbotryomycetes; order Microbotryales; family Microbotryaceae; genus Microbotryum; species Microbotryum lychnidis-dioicae. Next base: position 882,725 of record CDLV01000004.1, on the reverse strand, counting down.
CAGTCAAGCCAACACGAACCAGCGAGCCGGGCGAGCTGGAAGGACTGGTGCAGGGTGAGCCTTTCTCATTCTTCCTGCACGATGCGCTTTGGCTTGACTCGCTCACGCGCTTCTCGCCGTTTCAGTACTGCCTATCGACTCTTCACCGAGATGGCATACCGCGACGAAATGTTCCCCAACACGATTCCCGAGATTCAACGCACAAACCTCGCCAACACGGTCCTGCTTCTCAAGTCACTCGGGGTCAAGAACCTCCTTGAGTTCGACTTCATGGACCCTCCACCGCAAGAGAACATCCTCAACTCGATGTATCAACTCTGGGTCCTCGGTATGCTCGATAACACGGGTGAACTGACCTCGCTCGGACGCAAGATGGCCAACTTTCCTATGGATCCTGCACTAGCCAAAATGCTCATCGTTTCCGTCGAACGTCATTGTTCGGCTGAGGTTCTGACGATCGTTTCGATGTTGTCGGTTCCGAGCGTGTTCTATCGCCCCAAGGAGAGGATCGAAGAGAGTGATGCGGCGAGGGAGAAGTTCTTCGTGCCGGAGAGTGATCATCTTACGCTCTTGCACGTTTATACCCAGTGGAAGAGCAATGGGCCAGTACTTGTACGATCGAGAATTCTGGCAAAAGGACTCAAAAGCTGACCCAACCTCAACTTCACCATCGCAGCTACCGGGATGACTGGGCGACGAAGCATTTCCTACACCCGAAGACCCTGCGCAAGGCTCGTGAAGTGCGCATGCAACTGCTCGACATCATGAAACACCAAAAGCTCGACATCATTCCGTGCGGTACCGACTGGGACGTCATTCGGTAAGATTCTTGAACCGCATGGTCTTCAGAAAAGGCCAAGCTCTGGGTTCTCATGCCCGTCTTCTCTTTCCCTGTTCGAACAGCAAAACGATCTGCGCCGCCTATTTCCACCAAGCTGCCCGCGTAAAAGGGATCGGAGAATATCAGCATTGTCGCACGGGAGTGCCGATGAACTTGCACCCTACGAGCGCGTTGTACGGTCTCGGCTTCTTACCCGATTATACAGTGTACCATGAGTTGGTGCTCACTTCGAAAGAGTATATGTCCACGGTGACTTCGGTGCAGCCTGAGTGGTTGGCCGAGTTGGGTAACAAGGTGATTAAAGTCGATGGGTGATAGATGAGTTGGTGTCAATGCGGGCTAACCGGATATGTGATGGGTGTTTGTGCAGTTCTACTCGATTCGCGAACAAACGTTCGGGGAAAGTGCTCGACGTGCTCGTGACAAGGGTATGTTCCATTGCTGAGCGTATCAATTACAGGACCCCAAAGCTAACGGTTGCATTTCTATCTCCACAGCGTTTGAATCCGAATCCCAAGCCGAGATGGACCTCAAGCTCCAATTCGCCAAAGACGAAGAAGCGGCCATGGAACGAGCAAAGGCCGCCAAGAGTGTGGCGAGTACACCGAGGATCGCCGGTGTGGGAGCTCCGACGCCCAAGAGGACACCCAGACGCTTTGGGTTCTGAATGGGTATCAAAATTTGCACCTTGCATCATGCGATGAAGTGTCTGAGTAGTTGTTGCTAGATGGGCGGAATTCACGTCGAGGTTGATGGCTTGTTCGAAGCGTGCTCTTGGGCTATCCGCATCACGTCGAGCCAAACCTGCTCGACCAATTCTCCACCGCGTTGTGTACCTTCATCCCAATCGATATTTTGCACCTCATCTCTTCCTAAAGGCTCAAGGACATAGGAGGCGACCTCGGCCTTGTTCTCTGGTCTGCCTATCCCGAGTCGTATCCGATTGAAATCCCGATTGCCCAAAGCGCCTTCGACGGACCTGACTCCATTATGACCTCTTGGTGATCCCCCTCGCTGAATCTCGAACGATCCAGGTTTGAGATCGAGATCGTCTTGAAGGGTCAAGATCTTCCATCCGTCCACTCGGGATTTCGAATGCACCATCGATGCCGATGCCGACGACCCCAAGAAACTCTTCGACGATTCAACGATCACAGGCCCACAAACGTTCATCAACCTTTTAGGAAGACAGAACATCAACTCGAACGGCAGGCAATCCCCCCCTTGGGCGGACGCAGCATTCTGAGAATGAACGGTGACGATCGTAGACCAAACGTGTTTAGAGGAATCGAGTTTGAGGTGGGGAATTCCGGAGGAATGGGGTAGGGAGGCCGCTTTGTGGGCAAGGGCTTTGAGTAGTATTTGTCCTATAGAGTGACGTGTGAGTGGGTAGGGGTAGTTGCCCAGGCCTGGGGGAAGGGATACAGAGGAACGGTGAGTTGAGGCAAGTCACGTGATGGCCGCCGCGGCGAGGAGGAAACGGGGACTGACCTGCGATGACGAAACGACGAGAGGCGGCGACCATGGGAGGGGGAGATCCACCGCTGGGGAGGGAAAGGAAGAGGCTGAGGGAAGTATTAGGATCGATGGTGAAGAGGGAGAGACAGAGAGGGGAGCAAACCGGAAGTGAATAGTGGCCGATGCGGGTGTGGCATTAGTCAGGAAACACCCAGGAAACAGACCCGCGCGCGAGCTTGGGAAAAGGTACAGCGGACGTCATTGGCCTCTCTCTTTGCCTTTAGCATTCACCTCTACCCGCCCGAATCGGACACTCGCAAGATTGAATCCGTTCCGACACAGCTTCCCAAGGGATCGGAGAAGTCGCCGAGAAAGTCGGAACGGTCGCGTGGTCTGATCGGCGTTAGGAGAGCGGGTGGAGGGCGTTAGGAGAGCAAGTGGAGCCTCGCAGCCAGCTCCGCAATCGATCGTCGGAGCTCACCACGGTCGGACACTGTATACCACAAGCCTCTCAACGAGTGCCCCATGTCCAGCTCCAATCAAGAATCCAACGGTCCCTCGACATCGGCTCTCTCCTCTCCCGACTCTCCCTCTGCGTCGGACATGTCATCGTCCGGCATCTCGCTCGGACTGGCTCGCATTCACCGCCTTCTCTCGTGCCTCCACTCGCCCCACCTCTCGACACCGATCATCCACATCTCCGGAACGAATGGTAAAGGATCCGTATCATCGTACCTCTCCTCGGTGCTCACCGTCGCCGGTCTTCGCGTGGGAAGGTTCAATTCCCCCCACTTGGTCGACGAATGGGACTGTCTTACTGTCCCCCACGACCGGACCGTCCCTCGCAAGATCTACGAATCAACCAAAGCTCAGGTTATGCACACGAACAAGCTCGAGCAAATCGGTGCAACCCCATTCGAGATCCTCACCGCGACCGCTTATTCAGTCTTTGCCTCGACCGAACCCAAATTGGATCTCGCGGTCATCGAAGTCGGGATGGGTGGAGCCACAGACGCGACCAATGTCGTTCCGGCGGACAAGACGTTGATGTCCATCATCACTTCGATCGAACTGGATCATCAGAAGTTCCTCGGGAATACGCTCGCTGAGATCGCGGAGGTCAAGGCGGGAATCATCAAGAAGGGGACCGAGGTCGTGTTGGCACAGCAGAGGCATCAGGAAGTACAAGACGTCGTCAAAAGAATAGCAAAACAACAAGAGGCGAATTTGTACATTGCTGGAGAAGCTCTACCTCATCACGCCATCACGAACGCTTCTACGGGAAACTCGTCGTCCCCCACTTCTTCCCTCGTCTCAATCCCTTTGACTCCCATCTCCTTCCACCCTCCTTCCCTCCCCTCAACGCGCTCCACAACCCTTCCCGATTCGATCCGAGCGAACCTCCCTCTCCCAGGTTCCTACCAATACCAAAATAGCGCCGTTGCCCTGCTCGCTGTCGAACTGCTCCGTACCTCCTCTCGTCCTCTTTCCCTTGTCCCGGCTTTGTCGAACGTTTCTCCTCTGGCCTACCAAAAAGGAATCGAAGCGACTCGGTGTGCAGGACGATTGGATTGGGTCAACCTTCCCTCTGAACTTAGTAGGACCAAACACCCCATCTTGATCGACGGAGCGCACAACCCTTCATCAGCCGAACAACTTTACCAGTACCTACACACCCTTGCCGAGGACTCGGCACCGACGACGTTGGTTATTGCTATTTCGGCCCCGAGACCACCGACGGTACTCTTGGAACCCCTTTTAAGACCCCGAGGATCCATCCGCAAGGTCGTGTGTGTAGGTTTTAGTCATCCCGATGGGATGCCTTGGATAGAACCGACGCCCCCCGAAGAGATCAGGGAGCTCCTTCTTCGTGACCCAGCGTTCGAGCACGTGCAAGAGGTGCAGGTCTTTGGGGACGTTGAGCAGGCTTTGAAAAGTTTAGGGGAGGGGGTTCGCGTCGTGGTGGCGGGGAGTTTGTATTTGGCCGCGGATGTGTATCGGTTGATCAGAAGGGGGAGGGAAGGGGCCGCGGAGGCGGAGGCGGATGCATGAGTTTGCGCAGGCGGCTTCCTTTGTGGCTATTATAATGTTGTCATACTCTTCTAACCCCCTCTCGAGATGAAAGTACGAGAATGTTGTGCATTCGTGTATAAGATTACAGGAACAAAATGAACTGCAACTACACACGAAAAAAAATGGCGCACAAGATCCGAAGCTACAAGACCTTCACCTCATTCCCCCGCCTCCTCCTCCTCAACCAGCTGAAAAGGCCACGCCAGGACCTCATCCTTATACTCGGCCTCACTCCTCATCTCCAACAGATAACGACTGAAGAAAACACCCACCAGAGCCGCAAGACCGCCAAAACGGAGTACCCATACGACGTCGTTGGCTCCTCGAAGACCGTCTGTGGGTTCGGAGTCGCTACCTCCTCCGCCTTCGGAAGCGAAGGCGGAGACGAGGAGTTCGAGTCCGCGTCGCAGCACGAGATCAGTCGGTTTCCCATTCCCTTCGTTTACGGAACGCTTCTTTTCCAATAGAGAGAAGATGCAAGCCGCCACGACGGCGACGAAGAACTGTGGCATGCAACACGCTTGGTTGTGGATGCCTAGAATCCTAGAATCGTACCTCCCGCTGTAGAGCTCGAGTTCGATGCGGCTGGATCGGAATGCGCTTCTCGATGGCCTCGCTCTTCGATTCGTCCTTGAGAACCACGTGGCGAACTCCTCGAAACCCCCTCAGGCCTCGATGATAAAAGCGGTGAACATTCCGCCAACCCCTGTCTGACTCTCTCAAGCTGCGAAGAGGAATGCGCAAAAGGTGGCGGGGGAGGCGAGAAGGGTTTCTTCTTCGATCCCCGATCGAAATGCGTACTCCCGTAGTTTGTTCGGGAGGGCGCTTGAGAGGGACTCGTACGTGCGTCTTCCGAGGAGGGAAGAGAGGATGCGGTTGGAGCAGATGCGGGCTCGATTTCGCGGATGGATTCCATGACGAGGGCGAAAGGGACAAAAATTGAAAGCGATACAAATCAGCAAGGTTGCCCCGAAAGAACATCGTCCAGGTACTCACCCAACACTGCACTGCCCAAGAAACGCCACAGAACGCCACAATACTCATCGCCCCTTCGACCGTCTTGACCCAAAACGTCGCGACCATGGCAGAAGCATACAACACGGTCCCCAAAGTCCACTTATTCCTCGGTGTCATGTTCGCCAATAAATGCCTCATCAGCCTACCCTTCTTCGACGTCCTTGATAGTCGCTTGTCGACAATTTTTCTGCGGCCTAGAGTCGTTAACCAGGGTAGCAACGATCCCGACCCGAGGGAGACGAGCGCATAAAGAAGCAGAGCCAATGAACCGGCCCTCGTCGCCGTATCCGTCGAAGGTTCCTCTTGATCAGGCGGCAGACTCGCATAAAGTATTTCGGCGACGTACGACGTCGAATAAAACGAAAAGGGGAACCAAGCGGTCCATTGGAAGAATTGGAGATAACAGACCCTTCGTACGGAGAGGGGGAGTTCGCGAGTCGCTTTGCGGACGTTGATCCAGATGCTGGACCAGCGGATCCCCCGGTTTGCTATCTGGAGCTCGGAGGAGGAAATGCGCTCGACTTGGGTCCAACAGGTGATGGCGACGCAGAGGGTCATGACGACGCAAGCCATGACGGCCAATTTACGGAACTGACCTCCACCAACCCAGGAAAGGGCGGCCCAATGCCCTAGATCGATATAACCCGCGCCGTAGCCGAAGATGTTGGCGAAATGGGTCATGCGACCGTGCCAGGCGTTGGCGACGTTTTGTTGATGCCTTGGGGATTGGTCGAGGATCAGGGCCTAGGGGGTGAGATGCGGTGTCAGGATCAGACCGTGCTGCGTCGTGAGCCTTGGGTAGAACGGATCACCGACTCACGCGCAACGAGGCCTTTAGTCCGTTGAGACTGGAATCGAGAACGTAAAAGCCTAGGACCCCAATCGCGATCGCGCTTGCTCGAACGTGGTCCTGCTTGGGATCCCAATCGCCCAGGCCGGACCACCCACTCAACAAGGAGCCAATCTCGTTGGCATAAGCGACGAAAAGAGTCGAGACGACGACCGAGGCATTCGAGGCGGCGATGAACGCTCTTCGTCTGTACTTTGTTTTCGATGCATCGGACAAGGCTCCGATGCTAGGTTGCATGATCAAGCCTGCCAACGGTCCTGCGAGCCATACGAGGGAAGTGGCGCGTTTGGTCAGACCGAGGGACGAGAGGTAAGGTGTGCCAAACGCCATTTCGACCGTCCACGCGAATTGAGCACCGGCTAGACCAAGGGTCAACTTGACGAGGTCAAAGGTGGTGAGGTCGGGGGTAGAGGAGGAGGTGCCGGTGCCGGTGTGGTCTAGGGGGTGCTTGTCCGGGTGGGTGCGCATGGGATGTGGTTGATGGGACTGTGGTTTGTAGCCCATGATCCCTTGTGCGACCCTGCGACAGCTGGTGTCATCGTCCTCTTCCTCTTCGTCGTCGTCGTCTCCGGCTGCGAGACGTTCGCCCGTTGAGGCGTAGTACTCTTCTTCACGGTGGGGTGGGGTGCCAATCGGGGCGGTACGTGGGGCCTCCACCGCTGGCCCGTGACGTTCAGCAAGTGCGGGCCATTGAGGCACAGATGGATATGAGCGACGGGGCTGAACTCGCAAAGGAGGTGGGGCCTCTCTCCGCACAACTCCTCGAGCAGGACGGTGAGATGAGCAGCTCTTCAGATGAAAGCTACGGCGATGACTTCGCTGGTCAGGAAGACGAATACTTCTCGGACGTTTAGACCAGCTTCTGATGTAAATTGAATTAGTGGAGCAACTTAATGTTGAAACAATGGAAATGGTGTTTGCAAACTATAGTCGTCTCAATTGCGGTGGGTGAGAGTAATAACACCGTCTTCTAGAAAGAAATATTGTCAGACCTAATCTCTGGGCTGCGCCTGCCTTACTAGGCTCCTGCCGGGTGACTTGCCGGGTGACTTGCCGGGTGACTTTTCAATCAAAGCGCATGCAATTGCTCGAGTACCTAGAATGTCTACCACGTGAAAATGGGTGAGTGGGTTCTATCACTATAGAGAATGTATCTCTTACCCTCGGACAGGGTTGAATAGCAAAGTTGGCATGTGCGTGCAAGCCCTTCTTCCGAACAAGATGGCTCGGCGGTTTCCCTTACCAGTGCCGAGGGTCATTTCAGTCAAAACGCATGCAACTGCTCGAGTACCTAGAAGGTCTACCCCGTGAAGATGGTGAGTGGGTTCGATCACTATAGAGAATGTATCTTCTTCCGAACAAGACGGCTGGGCGGTTCACTCTCTCTGAGAATTCCCGCTCGAAGGACTCGACTTTCTGCCATGGCGCGGCCAAAGAACCTTTGCACCAATCCCCATCCCTGCTACTGAGACTTGCGCGTGTTTTAAGAAAAGCTTGGTGTCAACAAGCCTATGCTTGACGGGAAGTCGGAGATCGTTTTTCCTCACCTCCTAGACTGCGCACACCGGTGACGAACAAGACCTTTCATGGCGTCAAATCAATTAGATCCGCGCATACAGCAAACAGAGATGATGATGCAACTATAACCCTTAGTTAGGAGCTTCAGGAGACCCATCCGGGAAGTCAGGTCAACCATTAGTGGACCGCTCGATGCTGGGACACTCTTCGGACGGCTCTCATGGCCGACAATACATCAGAGCCCGGGTAATATCATAGAGTCATAATCTGAGAACATGCCTAACTCGAAGATCGCGATGAGAGCTGAATGGCCTCATACCGCCGAGTCTTTGTACATTCGGATTCACCAGAAATGCCACTGACAATTCATCTTGATGCGGCGAACTTAATGCAAGAATTCTCTCTGCTTTGAGCACTCACCATGTGGTCTGAGGATTGGCGGCCTATCTCATTGACGAGAAGGGATGTTTCTCAAGTAAGAGGTAGGTATGAGCGGCCCATCGAGAACTTTCCAGTTTCAGACGCTTTCAAGTCAGCCGCCAGGTACGGCTGCCGATTTGCCACTGCATCGATCACTGTGTCTCGGAGTCAATTGGGCTTTTTGGTTCAAAAGCCTGTTACAAGCCTAAGCCTTCCATGTTCTCACCGAATATATTATCGAGTACGACCCGCCTCTCATCAAGCACGTACTTCGTCGCTACTTCGCTACTTACGACTGATTTCCTACGTGTTCCGCTCCGCTTCATTTGCGCGTTCAGGCTCAGCTTCTTCTGGGAGCGCGCGCCGCTTGAAGTCAATCGCCGGGGGTCGTCACCGTGGCCCAGCAGTTCTGATTGGCACTTTGGCGAAGACCGAGCCCGGCCAGATGCAACCCTTGCCCGTTCACTTTAGTGCTGATAGATGATAAGAAGATGCTAACATACACTGCAATTTGTGGAATCGCGTTGCGAATTCTGTTTAATCATTCTTTGCTCAAAGAGTCACTTCCGGAAAGCAGACGCTCCGTCTGGACCACGGATCAGGGAGCACTCCATTCTCACAGGGCAATTCAACTCTACATAATACTTCGGAAACAAAACAGAACAAGAAGGATGATGTTTGTGAGCAGGATTGCGTCACTGGCACATCCCACGTCAACAAGGAGAGGTCGGTCTCGAGCGGCCCAGGGGAAGATTAGGCACGAAGGGCCAACGAACAATAACCCTCTCCGCCTTTAGTCACCAAGAGCCGGATGCATATGAAGGAAAACTATGACATAGCGACTGTGGTGGCCTGTGTTGTCCAACGAATTCTGGCCCTTCAGCATGCGCGTCGACGAGTCCGGCTGGCCCTGAGCGCTCGGCCATCGTCACCTCACTCGCTGTCCTCGTCGGAGCTCGTGTTCCGAGTTCGTCGGTCAGCATCGCTGTCACCACCTTCATCGACGTCGGCTATTGCCTGGTCGGCACTTGACCCGATTACCTCTTCCTCCAGCATGAAGCTCAGCTCGCCTGCACGCAGCAATGGGATGATCCGATCCAGGTCGGGTCCCAACAACTTGAGCTTGCCACTCGGGCTTCGAAAATCCGCTTTGCGAAGGAGCGCGCCGCGCTGAACAATGATTCTGGCGTTGTCCCGGAGGGCCTTTACATTATAGACGAACTTGGGCGATTGGATTTTCTCGCCGTCTAGTACGGAGCGTCGGCGCAGCGCGGGCTCTGAAGACAGTGAGCCGGGTCAAGATTAGGCACCGTGTATGGAAGAGTAGGCAGGCTGCACTCATTGTACTCACGGAACAATTCCTTGAGGATGAGGCTGTACCATTGGCGTTTGGTCTCAACGTTCTTGTCGGCCACGGGTGCGTTCCAAGCTGTGAGCAGACATTCGCTGATACATCAATTGACCTCTACTAGCTGTTGCCCTTTCCTGAGATCCGGTAAAATCTCGCCACTCACCGGCGCTGACAATGCCGGCCCGCTTGTCTGCTATAATCGCTGTGCCTGCGACGCAATGCGCAAAGTCCCGGACTAGCGGTCCCTGCCCCTTGTCGGCCCAACCCTGTCGAAGCGCAAACGCCGCCCCGCCTACGGAAGCGACCACAAAGTGCTCCTTGTTGGTCTCGGGTGAATTCGAGGAGGCGATAGCAAACATCTCGATGCCGTAGTTGTCCGAAAGATAATGGCCTTCCGAAAAGGAAACGGTGAAGAATCGATAAGCAAAAGGGCCTCCGATCTGAAGCTTGGACTCAGAAGGACTCTCACCAAGGATGTCAAGGATGCTTGCAGTCCCTGCCTCGCCTTTTTGATCATGGCCAGGTTCGTTCTGCTTCGAGGCTGCGGAGTCGATGCAAGGTGGGCCGCTCGAAGCGGTGGATCCGATGAAAGGTGCGCGGCCGCATCGTCCTCGGCCTGCTCCAATGCAAGAGCCGCGAGACACTCCGCCTTCTCAGCCTCACTGCTGCAGATTCTGTTCCAATACACGCGCGCTAGGTCCTTCCTTTGCATCAATTTGGTTGGAACTGAATGTACTTATAGAATGCATTGCTCAGCGTTGAGTTGGTCAGGATAGACGAGAAGGCCGAAGTTGAAGCGCTGGCTTACCGGTATGCTCGTCGTTGATCAGAAGCGCTGCAAAGAATCGACTTTTCTGAAAGTCGTTCCATGGTTGCTCGCCGATAGCCGGCTAACGGGCGAAGTGACCTGTCTCAAGTCGTCCGGCCGAATCTTATTCTCGATGCAGTATTCGAATTCTTCGTACAACCTCTGCACAGCCCACGCCTTATGTTGTTCTCGTTCCGTCTTGTTGGGGTTGCGCGTATCAGCGGAGTACGCCTGCTCGTATAGCTCCTCCGGCAACAGCCTCTTCGCCGGCGTCCAACTTGCTGTCCTCCGCTCGGTCGTCAAAGCCGGGAGCTTTTTCGGTGCAGCATTGGATGGTATTCCGGTCGGAGCTGGGAAACTTGTGCGGCCCGCGACGTTTGGCGATCGTGAGCGGAAGGCTAAGTAGTATTTGGCAAATCTGCCGCGTCAAAGACAATACCCGTGCTGTCGGAATTGTTTCCTCCTTGTTCGACCATACTTGCGATGCTTGCGAGATTGTTGCTTGTTGGCGGAGCTAGATATGGGCCATCGATGCGTCCAGGATCGGGGAACGTGGGACGGTAAACTGGTTGATTGGACGAAGCAGATCCCGGAGACGATGGATAGTTGTACGACGCAGGATTCGAGATGGCCGTTACGCCAGCGGAAGTGGACGCTGGATCGGGTGCACGACGGTGTAACGTCAGACCAGACCGATGCTATACGCGATCGACGCGACGGCCACCCACGGTCCCGAATAGTCGTTATATGCGGACTGATAGGGAGTCCAAGGCAAGGTGCACGACTCGTACCTAGAGGCAGCTTATGAACCTATGTGTCAGATGTGATCGTGAGCCGGTAGTCCAGGCAAAGCACCCGTGTCGATCGGCGGCAAACATACTGCTGTTCATCGCCGGAGCGCCAAACGTTGGCTGCGATTTGGAAGGTAGTTGATGGGATTGACTCATCATGACAGGAGCAGCAAGACTATGACTGATCCGGTATTTCGAAGTGGGCGTTCGTTTCAGACTGTCGCAAGGTCACGGATGCTCGTTTCTAGTTCGTTACTTCGTATACGTAGTAGGGGGCGATTGAGCAAAGCAAAAGAATGGGCGGTATGCGCGAGCGCGACGCGTCGCGGCCCTCTCCAGCGTCTCCGGAGTCGTGACGCGTCGACGTCCCGGCCAGTCCCGGCCCCAATTGTTCCGCGCGACCCGTGCCGAATCACGTGTTCGAGGTAGCGCTCTTGTTCAGCTTGCAGAGGACAATAGTAACTCTCAAAAAATACGCAAAAATCCGAATGTACTATTACTCGCCGACTGTGCCTTTGTTTCCAGGTTTTCCACCGAGTTATAGTGGGAGTGAACGTCTCGGTAGCTCGACATCGAGGTGGGCATACCTCAACGGGGGGGCCAAGTCGGCGCCCTGGGGTAGCAAGGGTACACTGGGTAGCAAGGGTACACCCCGCTGAGGCAGTGACTTGGAAGGCACGTGAGGGGCGCTGCGCGCGCGCCTGTTTAGGCGTATTTTTTATGTCTGCCCGAGGTGCAGCAAGCGTAGCTTGCAATAAATATCATAGGGTGGAGCAAACGTTTTTTTCTTGCTGACTAGAATACTTATGCGGTAATGACATAATTACTACATGGGTGAGCTGCAGTGTTCCTTAGGCCTGCAATCGTTAGCACCGTTATTCGAGAAAATTCAAATATTCGGCGAAAGCCCTGGGGCCGCGCCAAAACTCGCAGGCGCTCGTCGTTTGACGGGCTACACCGGCAAACTCACGAATGCCCCTGAAAGCAGCTCCTTTCCTCAGAGCTTCACACGCTCACTGGTCTTTCCCCCCACTCTCTTTTTCTTCTTACACATAAAGTCCTCACGTAGACACTCCTCCCTATCTTAGTCGCGCGGAAATACTGTGCATCTCGAGCAAACGACGCCCAGTGAGGGGTTTACCTTCAAGGTAGATGGCGCCAATCGCACTTATCATGTCGACAGGAGAAATGAGCCAACTGCTCCAAAACAAAGGGGGCCGACCACCCATCGCGTTGCAGGAACAAAGCTCCCCAGAGGGGTACGCATCGGAAGTTGACTCGGAAGTGGATGAGGATGAGGACAGTCTGCAAGTCTTGGCAGCTTTGGTCCCGGTTCCCTCAAAGTCCTCGATATCTAGCCCCTCCGCAGTCTCGGGCTTTTAATCTCTCCAAAGAGCCGTTCGAGAGACTCCGACGAGGATTCGGCAGACGAGGGTTACTACGGAGTCGACGACGTCAATTCGGACGAGAAATCAATTGACAACATCTTCTCGGCACTACTCCTGGCTCGGAACGACAAGAAGATCCTTGACCGGCACACGTACGAGCCCTCTCGACAGGACAAAGAGTTATCGAACACGACGCGCGAGGCAATTTTCTCAAACGTGATCCTCACGACTGCAGAGCACAACGAGCTCCGTCTCAGGCCGTTTGTTCTCAATTGTCGCAAGCCGAGGTTCGGATGGGAATTTGTACGCAAACATCCTGTCCTGGAGCTCCCAAAGTTCATGGCTACAGAGGTATGTTGAAGCTGCATGCTGCGCTGCGTTTTGTTTCGTCCTGTGAACGACCTAACCTTCATCGGTGCGATCTATTAACAGAAGCATGACTGGGCTCCACGCAAATATGAACGCTGTCTCGCTGTCGTCGAGCGACCTTACGGTGACGCGCCCTCGTCTACTCATCACCAACATCCGTCGGAAGTGGCAGTGGGGATCGAATGGCGTCCGGAAGTGCCTATTACCCTTCGAGAACCTTGGAGTCAACCCGGCGAAGGTCGACCTGTTGCGGAGGTTCTACGGAATACACATCGTTGCTCGGGGCCTGCAAAAGAGTTCGGGTCAAGGATGGCAAACTTGGGTACAAGAAACGAGACAATGACAAGGACCCGGGAAAACATGCTCTACTCAACTCAAGGTGATCATCCCGGATAGGAAATCAAAGGAGCTTGGGTTGGGTGGCTGATAAGACTCTCTGTTGCCTTCTTCGTCCCTTGTGTAGATCCTCGTTCAGGCCGACGATCTGTTGTTGTAGGAGCGTCTGTAGTTACGTGGCGTCGATAGATGACCTATTGTGAGATAGTGGGTCGCTAAAGGTCAATCGACTGTAACAGAGCGACTAGGCGAGATGTGATATCGAGTGCGTGGTGGAGAAGAGAGAAAAACAGCTAGGCCAAAAAGACGCAATCTCATGTAAACAACCAGCCGGCTCTGCCGGTCCCCCGCACAACACCCGCGCGCCCGCGCCACTGCTAAGACCATAAGTCCCTCTGGACCGCAGACCCCACTAATTTCCCACAACACTCCCACTGGTCAAGGCTCCAAGGGACACCATTCCCATACCCTCACGATGAAGTTCGAACAAGTTGCGAGCGAGCGGCTTTGTAAGAATATCCGCAGTCATCGCTCCTGTCTTGCAATACTTGATTCGAATATCGCCAGCCGTAACTTGTTCTCGGATGTAAAAATGATGCACATTGTAGTGCTTCGTCCTTCCGTGATGAGCCGGGTTGAGAGCGATCGCGATCACCGCTTGGTTGTCCTCCCAGATCAGTGTAGCCTTAGGTTGTTCTAGCTCGAGATCCGCCGCCAATCGCCGAAGCCACATGGCCTCCTTTGCTGCCGCGGAAGCCGCCAAAATCTCAGCCTCCGTAGTCGAAGTTGCAACCATCGACTGCTGTTTGCTTTGCCAAGAGATCGCAGCACCTGCCAAAATCGAGACGAACGCTCCAATCGACTTCCCAGTCGACATGTTGTCTCCCCACGAGGCATCGGAGTAAAGCTCGAATACCGTAGATCCTCCGTGGTTGAACTTCAGTCCCCAGTCAACAGTGCCTTGCAAGTAGCGGATGATACGCTTCACCGCAATCCAGTCGGCCTGGGTAGGAGCCGAAGCCTTGGACGCTGCCGCACGAACCGAAGTGACGATATCGGGTCGAGCTCGATGCGCAGCATACTGCAGCGCTCCCACTGCTGACTGGTACAGAGCCACGTCGTCGCAAGGATCCGTAGAATGTTCGACATCCGACCTTGGCTCCATGGGGACTTTCACCGGGTGCTTGGATACTGAACCTCCTCCATACATGGCAACGAGATCCCTGATGTACTTGGACTGATGCACGAAGATGTAATCTGATGTACGCTCGAATTCGAGACCCAAGAAGAGCTTCACTGGACCGAGGCGCTTGAGCTTGTAGACTTTGTTAAACGCTTCGATCTCCGAATCCAGGAATTCTTGGTCGTTCGAAGCAACCATGCCGTCGTCCACGTACAGCGTGATGTAGATAAACTTCTCATCTACTCGCTTGACGTAAAGGCAGGAGTCAGCATCAGATCTCTTGTAGCCGCGCTCGACCATCAGGGAGTTCACAGCTGCGTTCCATTCTCGAGGAGCTTGCTTTGTGCCGTACATCGACTTTACAAGACGGAGGGCCTGGCCGGTTTGGGGCGATCCCAACCCTTGGGATACTTCATATAGACCATCTCCGTCATCGTTCCATTCAGAAACGCAGAGTCGAAGTCAAACTGCTCGAGAAACAGTCCCTGGGCGGCGGCAGTGCCAACAAGGCTGAGGATGGTCGATGGGCGTGCAACAGGGGCGAACGTTTCGTTGTAGTCAATACCAGGACGTTGGGCAAACCCTTGCGCAACCAGTCTGGCCTTGTAACGAGTCACCTCCCCTTGAGCATTCTCCTTTCTGGTAAAGACCCACTTCGACCCAAGAGCTCGAGCGCCACTTGGAAGATCCGAATCAATTAGGACTTGATGGCGAGCCATTGCATCGAGCTCAGCTTTGATAGCTGCGATCCATTTGTCTGCTTCGGGGCTGGCCATTGCTTCCTCGTAGTTGCTGGGTACTGGAGGAAGAGAGACCGACATTGCAGAGCCATACATGACTTGTTGCTCCGCGTCCCGACGTTGACTACGAGTACGGTGTGGAATCTCGTTGTTAGCGTCGATCTCCTCATATCTTCCAGGGTTCCTTCCCTTAACGGCGGGATCTCCATACTCCCATCGAGGACGGTTCTGACGGGCAGGTGGCATCTGCTCACCGTCTACCGGATCCTGAAGTTCGTCAACAACTATCTCGTCGTTATCGACAGGACCCTTCTCTTCATCTGGCCCCACAGGCAGAGTTGTGACCTCCGGTACACCAACCTGCTCTGATTTGTGTTCCAAGACCGAAATGTCGCGCGTCACAATGACTTTGTGGTCCGAGTCGGGATCAACGAGCACACGATAGTTATACTCGCTATCGTATCCGATGAATATCCCCTTAACCGAAGTCGATTCAAGTTTGGATCGCTTTGACTTCGGAACTTGCGCATACACGGTTGATCCAAATGGACGAAAGTGCGAGACCTTGGGTTTCTTGCCATAGAATACTTCATAGGCGGTTTTACCCTCCAACTTGGCGTGTAGAATTCGGTTGGCAACAAATGTGGCGTACGCCAACGCATACGATCAATACTTCCATGACAGCTTGGAGGCTGCAAGGACCGCACGAATGATCGCCATCAACGAGCCATTGAAGCGTTCTACTGTTCCATTCTGTTGCGGGGTGTATGGTGCAGAGGTCTCATGAAGGATACCTTGACTTTGGAAATCCGCGCCAATGAGCTTGTTTGTGAATTCGGTACCATTGTCCGTACGCACGCGCTTGATTTTCCGACCAGTCATTTTTTCAACTCCTTGTCGAAATGCGATCCATACTCGAGTGACTTCTTCAGCTGACTTCGTCTTCAACGGGAACGTCCACTTCGCAGTCGAGTACTGGTCTACAATAGCCAGATATGCCTTTCGACCTTGGAAATCAACTTGATCTTCTGCGACGAATCCGATGTCCATGAATACGCGTTGAAGAACGTCGGTGACCTGAGTAGCCAACTCTGAGAACTTCGATGCGCGAGACTTGGAACTGATGCAGGGCTCGCAGTCGTGGACCTTCTCATCGGTGAGAACTAATCCCTCGACAGCGCCTGACTTGACGAGCTCCATGATTGAGCTCACGGGCACATGCCCGTAGCGACGATGCCACTCCATCAAAGGCGCTCCCACTGTCGCACGGGTTGCGACATGAGCTTGATCCTCAACAATGCGCGTAAAGTCGAGCGCATAACCGGTACCACTGAGCGTCTTCGCCAAGATGACTCCTTGATAGGTGATCGTCATGACATCCTTGCCATCTTCCCATCCGCACTTGGCTCCCGATTTGAATAGAGCTCGAGTCGAGATGAGGTTCACGGGCGCACCCGGGAGATGATACACGTTCGCAAGTGAGAGCGATGCCCCACTCTTCAACTTGAAACGTACCATCCCATACGTATCGCAGTGTACTACCTGTCCGCTCGCTGTCTGAACCTTCAGGTTTCCACTTTGACGATTGGAGAGCAGACTGGCGTCTCCAACATAGTGCTGGCTAGCACCTGTGTCCAGTGTCCAGATCTCACCCTGGTTAAGCTGCGACACCCTATTCGCGACATTGTCTTGAAGCGAATGGCTCTCATCGAGAGACTTGACCGTCAACGCAAATTTAGCCAACTCGTTCGAATTCGCAGATTCCTTCGAGTCCTGCTTCTTTTTTTTGTTGCGGTTGCGCGCACGACCGTGGTTCTTCTTGGCGTCGTACTTGGGACATTCAGGGTCCATCGCGAAATGACCCTTCCCCTTGCATCCCCTACAGACACAGTTCGGGTCACGACTTGCTTGCGTGCTTTGAACGGCTAACGCTCCCGCGTTCTTCAAGAGTTTGTCGAACTTGCCCGACAACTTCCGTTCCGTGTACTCGTCTGTAAGGCGATTGATGACATGGTCGACCGATCGATTTTCACCGAGGCGAATTGCTTGCTTCAGCATCTCGTACGACGGGGTAATGCTTGGAGGATGTACGCGATCATCGCCTCGTCCCCAAACTTCTGACCGAGATCGTCGAGTTGATCCGCCTTGTCGATCATGCTCTTCAAGAACTCGCCCATATTCTCGTCTTCGTCGTACTTCGCATTCGAGAGCTCCATCAACAACGTTCGAATCTTGAAAGGCTTGGCATTCCCTTCATGATGCTGGCGAAGCTTATCCCAGATATCCTTGGCGGAGAGCGTCTTGCTCTTGACCATCTTGAGATTCGCATCGTCGATACATTGAATGATCAGGGCACGGGCGCTTCTGTCCTTCTTCTGCAAGTTCACGACCACTTGGGTGTCGGTGACCGAGGCATCCAGACCGTGCATGGTCCTCCACTCAGCCAGGCTGACGTCGGAGGGCCGCACATGCCCATGCTCAAGGACGCTCGCATAGCCCTTGCTCTCGAGGTACGCCTCGACTCG
The DNA here is from genome assembly GCA_001244265.2 of Microbotryum lychnidis-dioicae p1A1 Lamole. Taxonomy (NCBI): domain Eukaryota; kingdom Fungi; phylum Basidiomycota; class Microbotryomycetes; order Microbotryales; family Microbotryaceae; genus Microbotryum; species Microbotryum lychnidis-dioicae. Next base: position 865,057 of record CDLV01000004.1, on the reverse strand, counting down.
AATCGACCACAGCTCGTAATTATCCTTGCCGAGCTTGGCTATCTTGATCTCCCCAGACTCCTGAGCAATGGTCTCTGATGGACTCATAACCTGTTATTGTAGGAGTGTCTCTAGTTACGTGACGTCGATAGATGACCTATTGTGAGATAGTGGGTCGCTAAAGGTCAATCGACTGTAACAGAGCGACTAGGCGAGATGTGATATCGAGTGCGTGGTGGAGAAGAGAGAAAAACAGCTAGGCCAAAAAGACGCAATCTCATGTAAACAACCAGCCGCCTCTGCCGGTCCCCCGCACAACACCCGCGCGCCCGCGCCACTGCTAAGACCATAAGTCCCTCTGGACCGCAGACCCCACTAATTTCCCACAACACATGCGCAAGGAGGCAAACGAAAGTCTCGATGTGAGTTCATCCCATGACCATCACAAAGCACTTTCAAAGGCGCTCAAACTCTGCGCAGCTGCTGACGTCAATCGCCCTTTCTGCCTGCCAGTCAATCATCACTTTCTTGGAAACTCGTGCAGAGGGACCGATAGAGCGCATCACTGGAGGCATCGATCGACCGACGGTCCCGTACAGAAATTGGAAGCGATTGATTGTCAAAGCGGCGAAGGCCGGCGATCAGCCTCAACCGGATAGATATCCTCAACAGACTGATGGCAACGCGTGTGGGGCGTTCGTGTGCCGAGTGATGGAAACCCTGGTATGCGCAGCAGTCGCCAAAATGGAACCCGATTGGAGCTGGGGCCCACAGGTTGAGCCGGGAAGATTTTATTCGGAGCTTCGAGACTATATGTTGGATGTCACCCTGCACTCTCGTCTACGATGCGACACGAGCTCGTCTTGGTTTTCGGGCTCGCCGGAGTCTCCAACCGTCTCGTGTGCTACTCGTGATCCAGACAACGCGATGGATAGCAGGAAGCCTCATGGAAATACACAGCCTGGAGATCACGTCGGTGAGTTCGAATAGGATATTGAAGCTCCTGAATGCTCTATTGTCCTATGGAGCTCTGCTCTTCTCCTCCTCATGTCCCTTGTTGTTTCGGAATGACTCACCCCTGATCTCATCACCCGGCCATTGTTTCGTGCGCAGGCTACAGCAGTGACGACGCGGAAGAAGTCTCACAACATCACAGTAAGTTCCAGGACAGAAAAAGCAACTTCTTGGCTTTGCTCGTGCCCTTGATTCCAGATTGTCACTCAATGATCCTTCCTCTCTTCGTGTCTGCGCCGCTCTAGTTTCCACCCCTGTGTCTACGAGATCCGTAACCTTCGAGGGGTCGAGACTTGCAAGGAATGTTTCGTCCTCTGCTGACGCAGTCATTATACAGCACCCACAACCTGGCGGTTTGTCACACGTGGGATCTGTACAAGGAAACAACATGTCGACAGCACGAACTCGTCTTGCATCGGACCAATCCGATTCGCCCCTAAACATTAAATAGTTTTTTTGCTGTTATTAGCTAATGTAAATACTAATGACCGACCAACGCTCGCCTTTCCTTCATTTTCGCCAGTATTCGCCACGCGCGATATCGAACACCTACCAAAAAAATGCAAGCACTCTGCGGTTCCTCAAGAGAGTAGCCCTTCCGCTGTTGTTACTCCCAGCAAACGGCGTCATTCGGAAGCGGAAAGCGTGACCCCGAGCTCCAGTCGGCGGAAAGCTTGCTCGCAATGTCGAGACCGAAAGTTGAAGTGTGATCTAGGTCATCCATGCTCGAAGTAGGTACAGTCTAGTATTTCATCATACCAAGAAAGAGCTGACAAATGGTTTGTTCACTTTGAGCAGCTGCACTAAGAAAAGGAGAGGTAAAGCGAGCCAAGTTTTTACATGTGAATACGTTTAAATATCGTTCAACTGCAATAATCATACAAGCAAAAGTCCGCTGATGTCGAAGCGTGACTTATTAGAATCTGTATCTTCGCTCGATCTCTATAAACTGTTCTTCATGGATGAGAGAAGCGAGGGACCGGTGCCAATTCTGGTCTAATCCGAGTCGGCGCAATCACGTTCGGGAGCGTCGGCCTTGGCGGTTCGGGCGCCGGACCGCTGACACCACGGGCGCGGAGAGGCCCAGCGGGGCAGAACATCGATGTAGTAGCTACTGCTTCGTCCGCCTCGTCTCACCGGCCAGAAGTACTATAGACCTATACATGCATCAAACTACTGTTCCCAGAGTGATACATCACACATTGCAAGAGATACAGGCGTCTACACTATGTGATACCAAAGTCCCCATGAACGTGGTACAAGAATGACCTCGGATGTGATCCCAAAGTCCGCATCGATGTGATCCCAAAGTCCGCTCCGATGTGATCCCAAAGTCGCCTCCGATGCGGGACCAGAGTTGCCATTTTCGGAACCAAAGTGCCCTGCTATTCGCGGGATTAACCTAGTTCCGTATTTTTTATGTCTGCCCGAGGTGCTCGTCACGCGTTGCAGTTTCAGACAGGCTCAGACCGATCTCAGAGAGCGCACCGAGCTTCTCCTGTGCCCGCGTGGAGCCCGCTCCGGATCCTCACGCGTGCGTCTGAGTCATCCCTGAACCATTAACCCCAGGGTGAGGTGAACCAACAATCGGCTTGGAGTTTTCAGGGGCTTCAAGGTCTTCTCCCTGGGTAGGTATCACTACGATGTGCTCTCCTCTCTGCCTATTGACGGTGCTGATATGCGCACCCGATCTTTTCGTTCCTATTGATAGGTATAGCTCCATCGTTCATTCATCATCTCACAGCGTGACCCCGAACTCTGTCAAGGCCCGGCTACAGACGTGTTGCAACGTACGTGTTTTAGACGAGATTGCGCGTTACAGCGAGTACGGTGGTGGCTTCGAACACGACTTCGATCCAGCCCCATACTCTCCGGATCGAACATCCCATTTCCCAACCTCGCCTGATTATAGTGCAATCGCCGAGCGATTATCACTGGCTGACCTGCGCCAAGTCGAAAATTTCGAATCAGCCACACGTCAGTCGAAGCAAGAAACGTACAAGCAATTCGTGTTCAACGACGATCGCCTTAGGCGCTTGGAACGGCCAGCGCTTCTGCGCCAGTACATCGCGTTTTGCGCTGGGGTCAAAGGTCATCTACGGCCCTTGATTGACGTGGACGAGGAGCTGTGCCAGGGTTCGGTCGCTAGCGAAGTGCCGCCGCCTTGTTCATGCAAGAGTCCCCTCACTTTACGGCTTGACGTGTACGACCTCATAAGTTGTATGTGAATCAGGCGAATTGGGTCGCTGTGTCGAACGTTGCGCTGACAAGGTCGAATGGTTGAATCAATGCAGTGGTCGAGGTGCCGATCGCTTTTTGTCCGAGATCCAGCAGCGATAGCCCATGCCTTACGTACGCCGAGCGCCTTGCTCAGATAGGATTAATCGGATCGACCGCAGCTGCTCCTCGCTCTGCATTCACCTTTCGACTTCTCCAATTTTTCGACTCCTGGTGGAGCACCGCGCCGTTTCCTGTCGATGGAGCAGCTCGCGGGCTCGACATTTTCTATGAGCAAACTGGATGAGGTCGGCCGGGCCTGAGTCAGCATAAATTCGTGAGTTCGACCTCCTGTCATAATTGCTATTGAGCATTATCCGATGTTTATCATCGTTTGCGCTCGACAAGGAGTTGCGAAAGCAACTCCAGCGCGCCCTTGACGAATTTCGGGCTCTCACGACATCCGAGCGAGAATTGGGAGACCTCGTCCTCGGTGTCGCGGATTCTCTCTCGGATAAGTGTCCAGCATGCTACGGATCGACGCGTCTAAACCAAGCCCACCATAGAGTCGAAGTGCAGCATCTTGTCGCTCTGGATGGCAACTTCCAACATTCTCGCGACACCTCAGCCAAATACGATCCTCAGGAGTCGACGCCAGCCCTCTTCCTCGGCGAAGATGAGCTCGAATCGATGAAGGAGATCTGTGATGGTGGCGACAGAAAGAAGTCAGAAAAGGTCCGCTGATCCGAGCCGCCCCCTGCGATCCTTTCAACGCGCTGACGCCTTTCCTCTTGCGTCTTGAAGGCTTGTGCTGATTCATGGAAAGCGGCCAACGGCGGTGCGACACAAATCTCGCGGGGCAAGTCCGATACGAGCCTAGTTGCCTGTGTCTGCCGTCACGATATCGCGTTGAAGATGGTCAACTTGTATCAATCAGGTGAAAAGTTCGTCAGCTCAGTTCCTCTCTCACCCGCTTACAGGGCCTGACGCTCGTTTTTGATGAGGCAGGCACTACTACGGCTTATCGCTGCTGCAACATATTTCGAACCAACTCCCGTCCGACGATACACTCGGAGTGCTGTATGATGTTGCGTGTAATTTGGACGGCTACATGCAATCGGTCAGCAAGAGTGGCGGATCCGTCGTTTCTTAGATTTCTGGCCCTGGGGCGCCGCTGACCTGTACTGTACTTCGATCGCCTGCAGAGAGGTATCCTTCCCGATCTGTTTCCGAGATTGAAGTTTGCCACGAGCGTGTTTCATGCTTTTGCTCATCAATGGCCCTGCCAGCTTGAGTACAACCCGCGCCTGATTCAGCACTTCGGGTTGACGGATGGGGAGGGATGCGAACGCGTTTGGAGTCAGCTCCGATCGCTCATCCCGATCAATCGTCCTGCGAGCGCTGCTCACCGGCGCGTCAACATCTCGCGTCGCATCGACCTGATGAACAAGAACGGTGTTGATAGCCTCGGTATGCTCTACCATCCACACTTTCACGCCGTGTTCGTCAATTAATCGTGCGGTCCCTTCATTCATCGTCCATTCTAGGCCGTTGGCTCCGCATTCGACAGAGGCCGTTGGCTCCGCAGACGACTGTCGAATGCTCAAGATCAGCTTGGAAGGGCACAAACTGATCTGAGTGACATTTCGGCAATATGGTCCGAGTCTGACCTTCTCGCGCAATGGGATTTACAACGAGCTGCTCAAGCGGCCACAACGGCGGGTCAACGTCGGGAGAACGAGGACAAGGAGCGATTAGAGCTTTTTAACATTGTACAGAGGCTACACCACGTGGAAGAAAGGCTGTACGTTCGGCGCGTCAAACCCCATTGGAGGACGAGGGCGTAAATTTGACACTGTGTCTTGGCATTGTGTGTTCAGATTCGATCCAATGGCTTCCGATGAAGCGAAGGCTCGCTTGCAGCAACAGCTAAGAGCTTACCAACAAGAATACGATCGCACGAAGGAGCTTGCAGCTTTAGGTGCGGCGCGCGTCCTATCTTTATGAGTATCGCCATCTGATGTTTGATGTCCCATGACATACCTAGATTTCCAGCATTTGTGCAACTGCGTAGTTAAACTTCGCGCATTACACAAAGCGACGGTCCAATTGCAATGCTGTCAAGAACGAATTGACTCAATGGGTGGGGGACGAAGCGGCGCGACAATCGGTCAAGTCGAAGCCAGCAAGCTTGTCAGCGTCTCACAGACGTACAGCAAGAAAGTAAAAGTGGCAATCGATATGTACAATAAAGCGGTCGGGGATTACCGAAGTGCTGCGACCGAGCAATCGGCCCAGATTTTGGACAACTTACCGCTCGCTACCACAATTAAGTCGCTTGTGACTCTGTCGCCAACGGACGCTTTCTGGCAAGACGGTTTTTTCGTACACGACGCTGCGCCTTGGGCGATTGATACCGATGTTCAGAAAGGGATCAAGGCGGTTTTACTCTAAAGCCAGGGCGGAAGAAGAGATTCTCCGAATCGGAGCTGAGGTTCGACAACTACTTGCGTGGCTCGAGGATGAGGACACTCGCTTTGTTAGGGTATCTCAGGCATGGGCAGAGGACCGAGGTGAGATGAACACACCCTTTTTTTGTGTTGGTGCTGTACCTTACGTCGCCCCTTCTATTATTTCCCGAAGAAACGATCGAAGCGGCTAAGAAACTTCTCGGAACTGACGGCGCGGGCGAGGTTGGCACTGCGGTGTGGCATGTGCTTCAACACCGGCCGATTTCGTTCAAAGAGCGTCTGGATCGGCTCGCCGAACGCGATGATCTCTCGGTTGTCTGGTTTAGGACGCGTTCACCCGCAGTTCATGAATCGCGGCCCTCGGCATTTGGTTTGATCGGGGGACTTTTCGCCGGACGGGCGAAACAGGTGTCGCGCCGTTCGCGCGGTAGTCCACGTCATTTCGGTCGCCGCCTTTCGACGCCAAATAACACTCAAATGCAGAGCCCCATCGCTGAGTCGAGCCGCAGCTTATCAGGTACTTCTGCCGTGGACGTGCGCCACACACCCATCGACCTCGACGCATTCCGAAGGGAACTTGGCCTGACCCCCGATCCAGCCGCGGAGCAGGCCCAGCGAGACCGTGATGATGTGTATGAAAGACGAATGGAAGAACTTTTGGGTTTACTATCGGAGCAGGAGGTCGAGGAAAAAGATGATGCTGAGCTCGGGGAGGGCGACGGAGAGTCGGGCTCGACAAGCGTTGAAGACTCGGACGACCTCGAGATTCTCGACGAGCCCATGGGCTAGCTAGGGATGGTTTGGCGCATTTGTTGACTGTAGTTTATTTGTTATTGAAGGACTTTGGTTTTTGTATGCGGCCCATATCGCACATGGTGGAATGTGGACGCCAGTGCACAAAAGTAAAATGGATGTCAGCCTTAATGAGGCGTTGACGCGTTGACGACCATGATCCCACGAGCCGGTCGCTACGGCCACACTCACCGAACCGCAGTACGTGACAAGCTTGAAGGTTCTGCTAAGTTGAAAACTAAAAATTGGTGCGCATCGGTGCTGACATTTGCAGGTTCAGGTTTGGGAACGTTGCCAGAGGGGGCGGGGGGCGGTGAGGATTGGTGTTGCTGTAGTTGTTCTGTTCCAACAGCACCCCGAAGTGGGTCCAGACGCGTCCAACGGCGCTCCGTTGTACAGTGCTTGCGATAATATGTCAGCAAAAATCAATGAAATACGTCACCGCATACCTACTCCGTTGACGTGATAGTTTATGTAGTCGGATATTGGTCCATCGGCCAAGGACATAGTAGGGGCTGTGTACTCCCGGGGGTACACAAGGCGCAAGCGGGAAAGCGCCTGCGTACTCCCGGGGCCCCGCTTGCGCCTTGTGTACCGGGAGTACGCAGGCGCTTTCCCGCTTGCGCCTTGTGTACCCCGGGGGTGCCAAGCCGGTCACCGGTGGCAGATCACTGTATAATAACATGTCCGATTCTCCAACCGCAGGAGGTTAATCCTTTCGGTAACTTCAGACACATCCTGGGCTTTGAGCGGGAGCGTGGAAGTTTGTTGTAGTGCAGTTTCGCTCTGCTCGGTAGTTCGAACGGAGATTCAGTTAGGGAGTGCGTTGGCCTTGCGGGCTTTTCAGAGTGCAAGTTGGATGTAGCAAACAAATCTTTCGTCGGTCTTGTCGCAGGAGGGTATCCGGTTCAGTAACTGCAGACACATCCTGAGCTTCGAACGGGTGCGTGGAAGATTGTTCTAGTACAGTTTCGCTCTGCTCGGTGGTTCGAACGGAGATTCAGCTAGAGAAGTGCGTTGGCCTTGCGGGCTTTTCAGAGTGCAAGTCGGATGTAGCAAACGAATATGTCGTCGGTTTCGTCGCAGGGGGGTGTTACATTCATTAACTGCAGACACATCCTGAGCTCTGAACGGGTGCGTGGAAGTTTGTTGTAGTGCAGTCAGCAAGGACGTCGGCGACGGACCGCGCCTGAGCCGTGGAACCCCGGGAGTACACAGCTGGAGAGGGCACCGGTCATGTGTACCTCCGGGGGTACACACCACCACGCCGGTTGTACAGTGCTTGTTAAGAGTGTCCTAGAATTGATGAAGCATACCGTCGCGGCTTCCTCGTTTCCGAAGGCGCAGGACTCTGTTGTAGTGTATCTACGCCCTGCCCTAAGGTTTAAGATTAAACTAGAATTTCCGCCTTCGGAGTGCGTTGTACCTCGAGGTGAATCATGATTGCAGAGCAGGATCTCCATTAACACAACATACAAGCTAGACAGCTACACACGCTCACGGAAAATTCGGGACGGTCATCGCCTAACCGGTGAATTGACACTCATGGTGCCTCATGTCCCAGTATCCAGGCCGCGCTCCAGCTCGCTCAGGCTGGTCAGCTCGGAGAGGGTGGAGAGGTTGCTTTCGGCCTCCGAACCGGCTGCCGATCCGTGGTCGGAATGTTGGCCGGTCGCCGAACTGTGTTCCGATATCGCGTCCTCCTCTCGTGCCCCGAGGTCGACGCGGCGCCCTCTCCGCCGGACCCCTTCTTGCGCATCCAACAATACGCGTCCCTCTGTTTGCTCGACAGCGCCAACCACATGTGGGCACACTCAACAATCCAGGAGTCCCAGATCTTCTTCCTTTCGGGCTCGAGGTCCGCATCGGTGGGCGGCTTGGGAGGTTTGAGAACGTGGACGAGCACCGTCGTTGCAAATAGTCTGAGCGCTGCTTGCCAGGTGCGATGTTCGCTTTCTAACTGATCCCGGTAATCGTCCGGGACACGTTTCCCGAGAAAAGGGCGGTACGCCTTTCGGATCCATCTTAAAAGGTGGTCACTCTCCTCCTGGTCCTCGTCGGTCCTTACATCGTCCTCAGGGAGGGGGCGTTGGCACTCTTGGTACAGGGGTGAAAGGATTTCACTGAATAGGCGCGATTCCTCATGTTCGGCGGCAATGTCAACGGGGACGGTGAAAATGCGCGCGAGGATATCGTCGAAGTCTTGGATGCGGGTCCTATACTCCTTCAAAACTCTCGCGCTCCCTCCACCTCTCTTTCGCTTCTGGTTATCGTATGCATCGAACAACACGTTCCTCCAATGGATGAGCACGGTCAACAGGCTCCGAGGCAGACGTCCATTCCCTTTGTACCCTGCCCATTCATCCCAAACAGGCCACATGACGTAGTCGATCTCCTCCCGGACCTCATAGTCAAAATTTTTGACGTCCTCGGGATTGGGTCTTGAGTCATGATGTCTTTGGGTTCCATCGCCAGCCGACGCGCCCTTTCCGCCGCCCACTCGTCGTGCCTCGCACGGTCCGCTTTCCCCGGCGCCTCCAACATGTCAAGCTTGGCCTGCAACTGCCGGCGGTATCTTTTCTTCAGGTGGCCAAAACCCTAATCAGATCAAATAAGTACATAAACAAAGGTTTAGCCGAATTCCACATATTTTGTATCTGATCTCCTGGGAAAGCTGTTTAGCACTCACCGCTTGGACCTCACGGTCGGTACCGATCAGCTCAAACGCCGCCTCGTTGCATCTGTACCGACTGTCGACCGTAGACGGATTGAACGTGCGCTTGTGTATACGAATGATATGTTTTTTCAGGTTTCGTTTGGCCTCATGTGCATGTTCCGGTGCTACAGTTGGGGCGTCGAGTGACCTGTACCCCCCAGGCAGCTTGTAGTGTTTGTTGCAAAGTTCACAACGGACACGCCATTGGCCGGAATTGTCACGGATGAGATGCGAGTCGATGTCGAGCCAAGCGCGCTCGCCCTCGGTGGCGCGTGGTGCCATGTTGGACTTGGAGTGGGGTTTAGGGGTGAGAAAGAGAAGTGTCCCACTGTGTACCCCCGGGGGTACACGTCGCGCCTCGCGTCGGCTTGTATACATGTAAGGATATATCCTTACACATGAGTTAAGGTCAATACACAACCAAATCTGTTCATCTTGATATTGCAACATCAACATATAACTATTTCTGAATGGTGTCTGCAAGGACTACATGATAGCATGTGTATTGCAAGACTTGTAGTGATTCAAAATTTCTGTGTCCTTACCGCACCTCCCGTATCCTTACCGCACCTCCCGTATCCTTACCGCACCCTCGTATCCTTACATGTGTCGACATGTGTTCAATTCTTGTGCTCGGGTAAGCACCTATAGCAGTGAGGTTTATAACCGAGCTTAGGTCATTTGCTAGTTGCAAACTTTACATCCACAACCTAATTTGACTTCGCGTCGAATTGAATCTTTCCCATTCCACCGAAAGGAGTCTCACCTTTTTTTCTATCAAATAAATCAAAAAAAAAGGATACGCCCGCGCGCGCACGTGACATGCGTAAGGATACGCCCGCGCGCGCACGTGACATGCGTAAGGATACGCTCGCGCGCAAAGAGCACTGGCTGCTGCTGGTGAATAATCGACTCTTTCCGCACACCAGTGGTTGTCAAAGTATCGCCATGCCCATTTTTGCCCTAAGTTTAGCTATACATACTATTGCTGACCGCTATCATAGCCCCTACTGTACACTACATTAGTGATTGACAAGGCCAAAACTTCACTGGACCACTTGGGCACAACTTTGTGAGTCAAACTTGCCATCAACATGAATGTTCCCCACTGTGATTTCCTCCAGGAGCACTGCACCGCTGGAAAACATTGTAAGAGGAAAGCATCGTCAGCTCTATTGATCTGCTTTTTTGGCGTTCCTGACACTCACTATCTCGCATTCATGAAAAAAAGCCGTCGCATCTTCCATCTTCCAGACACCTTGTCCTTCTTCAAGAGTCCCTTTGGGTGGTAGACTTGACACTTTAATGCCAATATCGGTAGGATCGGAGGGCTCATGGTATAGAATCCACATTTCGTGCCACTGCCGCGTTAGCATTAGGTTGAAGGCTTGCAAGAAGTTCAATGACTCCTGTTCTAGCTCGTAGAAAAGAACGGAAACTAATCCGCCAGCGTTCCTGTCCCCTATCGGCCTAGCGAGAGAGCCTTTGATTGCGTCGAAATGAGAGCATGCGGCCTCTTGCCCGTATCCAACCGTCGCGTTCGTAACAAAATGTGAATTGTTGATGTTGTACACTCCTGACGAAGGCGCCAGACCATCTCTGGCATTTGGTCCGAAACACCGAAGCGTAGCTCAGCTGGGGCCAGTGGATGTTCCGGGTAAATATTGTTGATGTTGATCACAATCACACGGGGGAGCGAGGTGATTGAAACGAATTGCACGTAAGAGCCTCCGGGGCAATTGCGCTTGTGATGCCGACGGCCTGAGTTCTTTGCCTCTGTGTACAATTTCAACGGTTGCCCAACGATTGAGGCGAGGACGTCCGACAACGTTTCCAGCGAATGCGAAGGCAGGTGGAGACTTGAGATGAGAAGGGGCCAGTCAACCACAAATTGTCGTCTTGGGGACACCTCAATCTGAATGCAGTTGCAGGCAGTGCAATACCCGGCTCGTTGAAGATGTAATTCGACGAGAGTTCGGTCGGGATCATTCAACGTGACAGCGCTTGGCAGAACCGGATGATCGACGGTGAACGAGTGAAGTGTCTCGAGCCAGGTCTGCCGAAAAAAGTGATGATTAGCGTCCAGTTTTAATCGTCTTGGGAGGGCGGGGTTCGCTAAGTGATTAACTGACTACTGGGCTACTATAACTCCCCCGCTTAAATGGAGTTGTAAAATGGCTTCGACGATTGGTTCCTACCGTTGATTGGCGTTTGATGCTTGGGAATTTGAATCTCGACTTGGGAGTCCGCCATTGAGGCCGGTCTCCAGCTCCAGAACGAGTCCGAGCCCAGGGCCCGGCGTCACGGTCGGGAAGTTGGCGGTTCCGCAATCTCATTGATGAAAGATTTGAGTCCGTGCCTGCTGGCACAAAGCTGGAGGTCGCAATTGGCTGGTTCGCAAAAGTCAAACAGTGCCACGGTGTTGACGTCGATGGGCGGTGTGGGGACAATTAGGTGAACAAATGTGAACAAAGGCTTCGAGCTGAGTGCGCCTCCTGTCGTTCCACATGGCACGTGCGCGCGCGGGCGTATCCTTACACATGTCGACACATGTAAGGATACGAGGGTGCGGTAAGGATACGGGAGGTGCGGTAAGGACACAGAAATTTTGAATCACTACAAGTCTTGCAATACACATGCTATCATGTAGTCCTTGCAGACACCATTCAGAAATAGTTATATGTTGATGTTACAATATCAAGATGAACAGATTTGGTTGTGTATTGACCTTAACTCATGTGTAAGGATATATCCTTACATGTATACAAGCCGGCTGGGGCAGTGACTTCGAAGGCACGTGAGGGGGCGCTGCGCGCGCGCCTGTTTAGGCGTATTTTTTATGCCTGCCCGAGGTGGACCCAGAGGGACGGTTCTTCGCGCCGACGTGAATCAGCGGTCTCACCTTCGGTCCACAACGCCAGTCCACGACGTCGCTACCGCCCTCATGATCCACCATGCCCGTACAAACGCCGACACCTGTCAAGGGCACACCTCGTCGGTCTCCATCGATTGAGTTCAGAGAGTCGCCCTTACGATCAGCTTTGAGGGCAAGGCCAACGACATCGAGGGACCATCAATCAACCAACACAACCCCCGAACTGCCTACCCCTCGCTCTCGGGCTGCTCACTGGAGATCACAATTGACTCAAGAAGATCGAGTTGACCTGATTGAGTTACGCAAGAAGCTCAGACTCCTCTTGGTCGACAAATTTGGCGAGGACTTGAGTAGAAGGAGTAAGTGTGGCAGATGCGTTCGGTAGTGGGGAACGCCTTCAGCGGCCTGGAGGAAGGGAGACATGCGCTCCCAACCATGGATGAGTCGACCAATGTCTCCTTGCAAAGTGGCGTAATACCCTTCCTCGAAATCGACCAAGTCGCGCAGCCGACGGAGCGAATCATAGAACACGGGAGCCTTTTCCATGTTCACCTTTGCTCGCTGCACAGCGTCAGAGTGCAAGTATCGATCGAAGACCTTCATGTTCGCGACATCGAGTCCAGTGAGGTGGGTTTGTCTGAGCTCGTCAATTGATATGAGGCCAAGTTCTTGTCTGCATGCATAACAGAACGAGCTGTTAGCAGCGCATAAAATTATTTTGCCCTTGGCTTTATGTGCATAGTTTGAGACCATATCACTCACAGAAGACAGCCCAACAGCTCCAGTTGAGCGGTGTCTCGAAGCAGCCTTTCCATTTGGTTGTAGTCCTTAATTTTTCCGAGGTCCAGTCCTTTGCGGCCAAGTAGATTAGCGGTGATGAAAAGCGACCCTCGATATTTCGATCCTTCCAACGGATCCCCAAAGTATCGTCGGTAGATTGCTGCCCCAATGCACCACTGCAAATGAGCCACGCCTGGAACTGTAATTGTAGTCCCTAGTCCATCCTACAGTCGTCGAAACGGAAAGCGGTTCCCACGAAGTGACTCGACAAGCATTGAGGTCCCGCCATCACATTCGAGTATCCGTAGAGAGTCCGCATATTTTTTCTCCGAGAGTCCGATTTGCATCCGCAGACGGTTGATGACTTTTGTTACATCTGCGGTGGATGTATCGGATTCGTCCATCATCTGAAGCAAAGTAATTTCGGGTTTTCGGACATCCAGTTGTTCGATTGGCTCTGGTCTGCACCGAGAATCGTGAAGCGTGAGGCCGAGATGAGGAACCAGTCGAGCAAGCGCTCGATACATCTGGGCGGAGAACCCTGTGGCGAAGGCCTCCTCAGACGCTTCAGCGGGCAAGGGAAGGTTTACATCGACCGGAGGTAACAATGCTTGATGCGCAATGTATGCTTGAAGGTCGTACGCGTTGGCCACGTCTCCATTCTGAACGTGCGCATATCCGAAAGTCCCATGAAGCAGCTCGGAACGTCGATCAAGGTGTTCATCATTGACGTGATGTGCAACGTCGATGTTGTCAAGAGTGACATGGAAGTAGCGGGTTGGCCTGATCTCCTTCAGCAACGCCAGATTGGCCATTGTCAGGCTCAAAGCTGCTCGTCGAGTTGTACGGCGCGAGGTCGTGAGGCCACAGTCGTACAGGAACGTCGTCAACCGATCGTTCGCTCCACAAGCGAGAGCCATGAGACCGTTGCGATGCTGCATAGCATTATTTCTTCGGTTACACGCGAAGGCGATCTGACCCATTATCGAGCGACAAAGCTGCGACAAGTCACTAAACGCCATCATCAATTTGACTTTGACCAAGGGGCTAAGCTCAGGCAATAATTATGCACAAATGATACATGTTGCTCCTTGAAACACCCCCGTTCTGCATCCGACCCAGAGCTATCCTCTTGAGCGTCCTCCATGTCAACGTCCGTAGAATCCGAGCCGAGTTTGTCGCAGTTTGATTCTTCGACTGGTGGTGGGTCTCCGCAGTGAGACAACAGGTTGCGGATGCGTCCACTGATGAAAGAGTTGCTTTCGACTGTTGCGTCGAGGCGTGCGTCAATCTGATCAGATGCCAAGACTTCGGGAGCCATGTCGTGGCTAGAGATGAAGGCGGATTTGGTTCGTTTCATCTCCTTCAGCATATCAGATCAGTATACAAGAACGCGACAAGGCCTCTTAAACACTTGCAACCTACCTGTGCAGTCTGACTTAATCATTGTGGAGTGTTACCCACCTGGTTGGCGATCCAATCTTTGATTCGGCCTCGTGCGTTGGGCCATCTTCGCGGGCGAGTTGTATGATGAGATCAAGTACATGCTAGAGCTGGGTCCAATTACTGTTGAAGAGCTTTGTCCTATGATTGTGAACACGATCATGTTGTGTTGATGGGCTGAAATACCACGAGAGGTATTGACATAGCGAGAGCTTGTGAAGCCGAAACCGAGCGAATAGATCCGCTTGACGGCGGCGATCCTGGCGAGTCGTTGAGTCATAGCGTCTGCGGTTGCACATCATTCTGAGATAAGCACGGTGTTGCACTGATAACAAGCGAAGAGCATAGTACCGAGAAGACGAGTGATGCGGAATGGGACGGGAGAGAAACCGATGCGCACACGCCGAAGTGCGCAAGCCGGCGGCTGCAGCAGCGTGCTGCCGCACGGACCACTCGGGACCAAATTGACCAAGTTTGCACACTTCAGATCATTATAGCTTCGCTTACAGATGGGGTATCCTCTTGTCGTTCGGCACAGGATTTTTTCTAGTAGAAGATAAATAAAATCTCTGCGTTTTGGATAATTGTAAGTACTTGCCACGCTACAGAGAACCACCCCAAAACGGCCCTGAAATTTCGCAGGGCAACTGGGCCAGGCGCGCCGATAAGTCCTAAGCCCCTCCAAGAGGGAGGGCTTATAGTTGAGCTTAGGTCCCAGGTGGAAGCCGCGAGGTGGCCTTGAGAGCGTCCGCAGAGGAGGTGAGGCGAGCGCGCCTCACTGGTCACCCCGCGTGCACCGGCTGGCGCCTGTGAGGCTGAACCTTTGCGACGCGGCTGAGAGCGGGGTCCAAGCTGGGCCTCATGGCCACCACCAGGCGCGCGGCCGCACGTGTACGCTTCGGCGCCTCGGCTTCGATCCATTAGAAGTCTCGACTGTTTCCAGGAGACTTCAAGGTAGATGTAGTGACCAAGTATTAAGCATCTTCCGTTGATTTCTACGGGTCTGAGAGACTTTGGCAGGATACCGGGTCATTGAGGTAGTGTTGCAAATGAGGAACTCATTCTTCCCGAGTACTTTCAAATGTCTCCGGAAATAATCAACATGCGTCTCTCTTGTGTAGCTTAGCTGGAATTTTGATAACCATCTCAGTCTCGGATAATTGTGCCTTGGACCAAATCAAAAGACTGTGCATTAAGCAAGCCAGCTCCGCCGTCAGAAATGAGCGCACAAAGATGTGGCACTCGTCACATCTTGACTGTCACACTGAGATTTATCCGGATGCTGATAAGTCTACTAGCCGAGTCCCACCGCCTTAGCTCGAGAAAACAGCGTAGTCCCCAGACGATCATCCAACAATTCACGAGCGTTGACATGGCTGCCTAAACGCTCGCACAACAGGAACACGCCGCTGAGTTTGCGGTTGAGACTGTATGTCTCTGTTGGGGGAGGCCGCAAGCGATATTTGAGCATTATGGGTATTTGTTCCCGAATAGTTGAAGTGATCGCAGGTCCGAGATCGCCAAATGGGAAAGGTGTTGGCGAGGTGGCGCGGAAGGGCACCCCCAATGCTGAAAGCGAGGCCAAGTGGGCTCTCACCATTTCCTGCTCAAGACATGAAGCGTGCTCAGTGCTCTACCAAATTCCTTCTTAGCACTCCGAGGAATGACAAAACAATTCTACCTTGCTTTCCTCTCCATTCAAGTAACCTAGTTCCCGTGAGACGCTCAAGCACTCCGCTACGTTCTCTTGCACGGCCGCGAGCAGTAAAGCACGGAAGTTTTGCACGAAGTCTTCGGAGTATTCCCTAGTGGCGCCAAAGTCGATCAATTGGATCTAGTTCGTTTCGAAGCAATCGTGGTCAGTCCTGAACCTCTGTACGCCCGACTTGGTGAAGAACAGACCTTGGCGGTGTCTCGATCGTACAAAAAATTGCTCCAATTCGGATCGGTTTGCATGAATTTGAAGTGAAAAAGTTCCATCAGACATAGGTGAAGCAAGCTTTCGCCGACCTGCGATAAAGGCAGCGGGTATGAGCGATTGGGATCTGTTCAACTGGGGAACCGTCGGCTTGCTCGGCGCTGACCTCATTTCGGACAAGTTGAGATTCTGAGGCGACTTCGCCTAAGGGTACGCCCTTTACGAACTCCGTAGTGAGTACCATGGACCCACATAGCTCCTCTACGACCCTTGGAGCTCCGAAGCGAGCACTCATGTCATACTCGGACAAGAGATCTCGCATCCTGGTGCCGCAAAGCGCCTCGCGTTCGTAGTCGCATTCATCGTCGAGTTCGCGCTCCATCACCTTGATCGTATCCTCGAGGTATAGTCCTCGAGGCAGTATTGAGCTCGCCACTAGCAGCCACTTGAGATTGGCGAGGTCATTTTTGATTGAAGCCCGCACCCCCGGAAATTGCACTTTGATTGCCACGCGCATCGAAGGTGGGTATTGGGCCGCAAAGGAGGATCGACTAGACAGCCGTGCGGAGTGGACCTGGCCAATCGATGCGGCGGCAAAGGGAATCATATCGAAGTCATCAAAGTGCGTACGCCAGTCGGTTCCCAAATTACTCGCCAACACTCGCTAAAGGACGACAAGTGGAGGGAAGAGGTCAGCGGGAGACTTCCTTCGGTCTACGGACTTAGCTACAGATTGCGCACCTCGGTCTGATCGAAAGGCATGTAGTTGGCGCTGTTTTGAACTTGCTTCAAAACATTCTCTACTTGCTCGGGTAGCATTTTCGCGTCTGTGGTCCCGGAAGTGTCAGGAACAACTTTTGTTCGCATTTCGTTCGTTCAGTACGTGAGCGGTTGTCACCTTGTATACTCAGGAATTGCCCGAGCTTGAGCGCGGCACCTCGCATCCTCGAGAGCTTGTCAACAAGACGGCGCACGTTGGATTCGCTCATGAACAGGGAGCTTGCGCGTTCGCTTTCCTTTGCACCAAAGGAGACGCGGTTGATCGCCTCGGATGCGGCCCCAAACCCCAGACCAGCAGCGAGACCTTTCACAGGTGGGTGCAGTAAGCCACGACATCAGCTTTCAAATAGCGTAGCGATCCGCCACGCTCATTGGTATGCTTGGGCATTCCACTTACCTCCATAGTGTAGTAGCCGGCCGAGCTGAGAGGCCGGCACTTTGGATGCCTTCATCGTCCGCGGCGCCGAGCCCGGGCGGTCCAACGGACCTGGCGTCATGTGACTCGGTGACGCTTGAATGGCGTGGTTGATGTCGTCAGAGTGTGGGGAACAAGGGAGAGATTCCCCGTGCCGTTGAACAGAAGTTGCCCCATCGTCTGTCGCTTGCTGGTCGAGACGGCAGGGTGACTGTGGCTCGGCCGGCCTTGCCAAGTTTTGGCCCTCGAGCGCGCTGTGAGGCCTCGCGTGCTGTCGCTCGGCGTGGTGACCGGAAGGGATTATGGACTCGATCGGAGGTGAGGGTAGGGTCTGCGACAGCTTGCCGCCAAGTGGCGGTGGCGACGGTGGCCATACCGAGGTTATCGCTGAAGCGGGGTCCATACTTGAATTGAGAATCACGACCTCGCTCTGGGACTGGCAGCGTGGCGCTCGAGTGCGACGAGTGGCGTGCTTGTGGGGGTCCTCAGGAGCGTGACCGGCGAGCTCGTTCGAAAAGCCTGACGCATGATCGCGCACGCCATCGGTTGGCGATGCAGTCGTCCTAGTCGTCGGCGCCTCAGACAGTGGCAGTGGCAGTGGGTTGGGTCGCTGCGCATGACGTCGCTGAGACGGGTGGGGACGAGCCTCGGAAACGGGCTTGCGCACCGCAGCCGAATCGTCTCGCACCAGTGGCACGGGGGTGCTTCGAACGAGCTCAGCAGCCGCTTGTGACTGAAGCAGCGGGATCGCGCGGGTCGAGCGAACCACGGCGGTCGACGCAGCGAGTTGCCAGGCGGTCGTCAGCACCAAGCGCGAGCTTCGTCGAGACTTGAACATAGGATTGAGCCGCGAGAGGATAGAGCGTCGGATGGGGTGGGTATCTTGGGGTTGGGTCGGGTCGGGTCGGCGTTCCGACTTGCACACTCCGGTCGGGCAGGGCTGATTCGGCGGGCTATCCACACGCTCCAGCTTTTTATTGTCCTTGCGCGCGAGTTCTGGACCGATTTCTGCCGCCTAATTCGGCCGCGCGTTTCGGCCTCCCTGTCTCGACGCGCGTCTGTCGGGTGCGTCGCCACAGCCCGTGACCAACGCTGGCGCGGTCCAAGCGCAATGTTTGTTGTTTACTGCGCTCGCGCTCGTAGACGTTGCCCGCGCCCATGAATAGATAGGGCTGTTCAACCCGATTCTCTCTTTCCTTCCTTCCGTGCACTTGCAAGTCCTAAACGGTCTTCACCACTCCAACACCATGTCGTCAAACCCCCTCTTCGACTCATCAATGTCGTACAAGGCCACGCGCCCTCGTTGCGCCGCCTGACGCCGAATCGATTTACCCTATCCTTAAATTCTTAAAACTTATCTAATCTATCTAGTAGGAACACAAAATGTGAGTCTTCACTGCCATTGCTACACTGGACAACAGCAAGAATACCGATAGTCGAATCACGCAAGAAAACAGGCTCTGATTGCGTGACTTGCGGCTCACCATCCCGTGGCAGATCCTCAACGTCTTGGTTCGGTGGGGTGACCATCGCGTTGGCAGGGGTGTGCCAATCTTTCAAAAGCAAAACGCAGGGCAGCGTGACTAATGACCGGTTGGACTGTAACATCACAGGAAATCCGAAGCAATGCCTTCCCGTTATTTCACGGCTCGGTTCGGTGGAGTGACCGTCGTGTTGGCAGGTATGTGCCAACCTTTCAAAAGCAAGGCGCAGGGCAGCATGACTAACTGACCGGTTCGACTGTAACACCACAGGGGATCCGAAGCCATGCCTTCCCGTTGTTCTCAAGTCATCCCGTATTCGTTGCAGAGCTTCCACGAGGACCCCTTCGGGTGTTGCGAGCTCGAGGCCGATTTGTCTCGAGCATAGTTCGGGCCGGTTCGACGTCCGCATGTTTGTCTGCGCTTGCACCGTGCCGCTGTTAGTATATAGGGTCTAAAAGCAGGCAAGGACTGCTACTTACAGAGATGCAGCACCTCAAATTCCCCCCAGAAGTCTGCATTCTATGATGCAAGCGTTGACAATTTGTGCAGGCGATGACTTGGGAATAACGGGAAGGCATTGTTGGGAATAACTCAAAAAATGTGTGCAGCATGCAGTATAGATCCCGTGGCAGATCCTCAACGGCTCGGTTCGGTGTAGTGACCGTCGTGTTGGCAGGTGCGTGCCGATCTTTCAAAAGCAAAGCGCAGGGCAGCGTGACTAATGACCGGTTGGACTGTAACATCACAGGAAATCCGAAGCAATGCCTTCCCGTTATTTCACGGCTCGGTTCGGCGGAGTGACCGTCGTGTTGGCAGGTATGTGCCAACCTTTCAAAAGCAAGGCGCAGGGCAGCATGACTAACTGACCGGTTCGACTGTAACACCACAGGGGATCCGAAGCCATGCCTTCCCGTTGTTCTCAAGTCATCGCCTACACAAATTGTCGACGCTTGCATCATGAAAGCTGACTTCTAGGGGGAAAGTTGAGGTGCCGCATCTCTCTGTAAGTAGTAGTCCTTGCCTGACTTTTAGACCCTATACTAACAGCGGCACGGTGCGAGCGCAGACCAACAATGCGTCTTCTGGCCGCTGCAGACCGCATGACCGAAACGGAACGGGCAAACGTACAGGACTTTGCAGATTGGCTCTTACGCTCAAACGTTCTACAGCGCGGATTCGGACGCCTTCGCGGGCAGCAGCAGCGCGAAATAGATCAACACGACGTCGCGCAAACTGGTTCGTCAAGTCTATCTGCACCGGCAGCAGGCATTCTCACCGCCAACGTGTCAAAGGATTGACTTTGTACGGTTGAGAATCCGGGTCATTGGGACACTAGATGTGCGTCTTTACTGCCATTGCTACAGATGGACAACAGCAAGAATATGAAAGGCACGAGATCGCTCTCGAGCCTCACTGGCGACCTAGCTGACAGGTGCAAGTTATATGGATTGCAACTAGATTCTGGTGTCAGCCCGATATACGAGAGTGCTGAGATATGGAGCACCAGTACTCACCTAACTTCTGGTGTCAGCCCGATGGGGAGGGAACTGAAGAAGCTAGGTGCGCGCGATCTCTATTTCTAATACCTGTGGCCGTAGTGAGGCGCGCGCCTTACAGAATACTGATAGTTGCACGACGTCTCGGAGGTCTGAAGGCCAGCAGCGACGAAGGCTCGAGCGAGAGCACTCCGGTCCGGTCCCACACAGTTCTTCGCAGAACCCTGCCTCTACCGCATCAACATCTACGAATCATTCTACTTCCAGAAGATCTAGTGCACGCCGACGTCCAGCCGCCACACAGTCACCGATGGCACTGCGTCCACTGCCGGAGGTTCAACTTCATCCCTCAAGCCTTTCCCGTTGACGACGTCTTTGCTGACCTTGAGACCTTCGAGAGATCGCAGCGTTCACAGGCGGTGGATCTGTTGGATGAAGTTGATCCTCCGGCAGTGGACGCAGTGCAATCGGTGATTGTGCGGCGACATACACCGGGAAAGAGTGGACGTCGGGCGTTGGCTGGGGTGGAGGTGATTGATTGATAGAATCAATTTGCTGCCTTTCCCTGGGTCTCCGCAATTGTTGTGCCCTAGATCTTCTGGAAGTAGAATGATTCGTCGATGTTGACGCGGTAGAGGCAGGGTTCGGCGAAGAACTATGTGGGACCGGACCGGAACAATCTCGCTCGAGCCTTCGTCGTTGCTGGCCTTCAGACCTCCGAGACGCCGTGCTCACTGGCGGTGGATTCATTTCATAACGTCGATTAGAAGTTTTAAGGATACGATGTGGTAGACACGCAAAACAGGTCGTCTTAGTCTGCTTCGGGAAGCAGAAGGTCACGCGCCAGGCTGCTTTAATGGGAAATAAAACCTCGGCGAACGTAAGCGAATCGGAAACAGCGCTAGCGAGCTGGGGCCTGTGGACCGAGAGCTGCTTATGACGTCACGCCACGTGGTTTGTCTCCCGTTCTCTGCCGTTCTTCGATGTCGACGAGAGCGTTCCGTTCCGGTCCCGCACAGTTTTCCGCCCGACCCTGCCTTTGCCAAATCCACATCGACGACTCAGTCCACCTCCAGGAGATCAGGGCAAAATGATTGCGTTGGACAAACGTCTCCACCCCAGCCAACACCCGATGTCAACTCTATCCCGCAGCGACGACCTCAGTCCGGAACCTCTGGAAGCGCGTTCAGTTCGCGCACGGCGACATCCACCCGCCGCACAGTCACCGATTGCACTGCGTCCACTGCCGGGAGCCTACCCTCGACACGACTTAGGTGCAATGGATCTTCTGTATCGCAAGTGTAGCGCCTTCTACTGGGACTTTGAACGCTTGGGAGGACGGGACACTCCAGTATTCAGGGCATGTTCATAGCAAAAAAGATGGATATTTTGGGGATGGCTTTGGGACGGGGCTGGGACGGCCGTGGGATGGCCGAGGGATGGTTGCCATCCTGGGATGACCGTGGACGATCACGCGATCACGGCGCACTACCAGAGTTGGGCGCCTTAACTCTGCGACCATACCGGGACCGTCCCAGCGACAGGCGCACCAATGCTGGGACCGTCCGGGGACCATCCGGGACCCGCGCCGATCCTGGGATGATCCTGGATGGTCCAGGAATTGACGGCGGTCTGGGCACGGTGCTGGGACGGCGCGCGGGATAGTCCTGGGTCCCAGGATGATCCCGAGATGGTGCCAGGATAGTTGTGGTATCGATTAGTAGACAAATTAATTTTTACTTATGCATACTCGTAATGCTTGATTCATTTGTAATCACTTTTGCGGTCGTTCTCTCGCTGTAATCGGGTGCGGTTTTCACATGCAATACAGTACAAGGCTAAACAAAAAACGCAATATGACATCTGCTACTCAAAACTGCTCTAGACGCGCATACAAGGCACCTACCGGACGTGGTGGCTGCGCCCGATGACGGCCAACGCTTCATTCTGTCTGGGGCCAATAGAGCGTGTCAATGGCCTGCTCTATGTTTGGGACTTTAGTACTAATAGTTAGCAAGTAGCCGAGAGAGAGCGATTGTCCCAGACCGGCTGCTATGGTAAGCTGTCGGGGACATTGTCAGTGAACCGCGAGCGACTCAGCTGAGCCCCTGACTCCAAGGCTCTGATGTCGAAAAGCGACCGAGCGGCTCGAAGATGAACCGGCGGTGACTTACGTTGGGCTGTGAAATGCATCTGTGTGATTGGTGTTCTGTACAAAACTAGTTGATGGTCAGTGTATGGCCTTGAGCCGTCAACAGCCTGGCGGAGGCGTAGGAGGCTCACTATGGTGTCCAAACGAATCTAACTACGACAGAGATGGAGAATTGACGACCCTCAGCACGAACATCAGCTCGGAGGTGATCAAGGGGACGGGATTGTCGCCCGACGAACTCGACGCCTCCATAGTCAAAGCCGACTCGACCACCAGCTCCGCAGTCTTCGATTACCAGACGTTCGACGCAGAAGCTAGGCGACTCTGGCAAGTCATCAGTGCCACCCGCGCCTCCGTGAAGGCGACAGCTCAAGCCTCAGCGAGAACCGTCCGCTCCACGCCTACGCTGCGCACTACCGCCTCGCCGTCTACGCTGCCGCCGTTGTCTTCCAAAACCAGAGCGCCGCCGATGACCAACCGTGAGCGTGCTTTCCTCAGAAGCAATCAGGGCTGCTTCAAATGTTGCAAGATCAATGCTGGCCACTTCAAGGACACGTGCACTACCTCGGCGACTTCGGCTTGTAAAGTCCCAGCGGGTTGGCGACAAGGTCCCGTATCCCCAAAACAAGTTGCGTCCCTATCCGACGCCATAGACGAAATTGACGACAAGGGTGAAGAGCTACACTGCCTGTGCGATGGCGAATACGACAACGGCACGGATGACGAGAGGTGCGAACCCATTTCCCTTTCTGTGAAGCTCACAACAGAGGATGGACCTGCCTTGCGAGCTCTAGTTGACACGGGTGCTTCCGCTTCCTTCATCGCAGATAGGGAAGTGGAGAAACTACGGTTGACACGGAGGAAGCTTCAGGTACCCACATCTGTTAGTGTTGCAATCCAAAGTCACAGGGTCTCGCATCCCGTCACTGAATTCGTGTGTGTGCCACTTCGTACCCTGAACGGCCGATGGTCTACCCAGCACGTCGTTCTGAAGATTGCGCCATTGACGTCGTTGAAAGTGGTGTTGGGGCGACCGTTAAAGCGACACGATATCCTGGTCGACTGCAAAAGGCGTCGAGTGCTGGCCCCGATCCAACCCTACCCGGCAAGCGTATCGATCTGATGCACCGGGGGAGAAGGGGGAATGGTCGGAGAGTGCGGTTCAGGCGAGCATTCGGGCCTGTCTCGCTCATCTCGAAGAGCAGCAAGCGGAAGAGTCGCAATTGCGAGCACTTGAAGTCGCATTTCGCAAGGAGTTCTCGGACCGATTTCCGGCAGATATCCCGCCGGTCTCACAGTACGATTCAAAGGTCCGCCATCGTATCGCGCTGAAACCTGGTATGAAGACTCCGCGGCAACCAACCTACGGCACTCCGATGCGCTGGCGTGCGGCGTGGCGACGCTTACTGGATGAACACCTTGCGGCCGGTCGTCTTCGCCCATCATCGTCGGAATACTCCTCGCCGGCCTTCATCGTTCCCAAGAAGGGTATGGACACCGACCCGTCGATTATGCCGCGTTGGGTCAACGACTAACGGATCCTCAATGCAGCGACGGTACCAGATCGCACACCGCTTCCCCTGCCGGACGAGATTTTGGCCGTCGCAGCTCGGGCGCGCTTCTGGTCCAAGATCGATATGACGAACAGCTTTTTCCAGACGAAGATGGCCGAGGAGGACATACCAAAGACCGCGGTGGCAACCCTCTGGGGGCTCTTCGAGTGGGTCGTCATGCCGATGGGCCTGTCGAACGCGCCGGCGATGCATCAACGCCGGGTCAACGAGGCCCTGTCTAGTCTCATCGGCAAGAGCTGCTACGCCTACCTTGACGACATCACTATCTTCTCGGATACCATGGAGGATCATCAAACCCACGTCAAGGAGGTACTCGAGGCGCTGCGGCGGGCCGATCTGTATTGTTCGCCAAAGAAGGCCGATCTTTTTCGAACGTCTTGCGACTTCTTGGGGCATGTCATTTCGCGAAACGGGATTGCAGCAGATCAGTCGAAGGTGGAGCAAATCGTGGGGTGGCCGCGTCCGCGGACTGTCACAGAGCTTCGGGGGTTTCTGGGCCTCGTTCAATACTTGCGCAAGTTCATCAATGGTCTGGCCCAACATACCAAACCTCTGGCGGATTTAACGTCGAAGAACGCCAATGTCCGACTCATGTGGGGTGCCGAGCAAGAGCGACACTTCAACGCCATAAAGGCCATCGTCACCTCGCTGCCATGTCTCAAGCCGATCGACCACACGGATTCCGCTGATCCCCTCTGGGTTATGACGGACGCAAGTAACGTTGGGATAGGCGCCGTGTTGCTTCAGGGGCAGGATTGGCGCAAGGCACACCCGGTGGCGTATTGGTCTCGTCAGTACATCAGTGCGGAGGTCAACTACCCGACCCATGAACAGGAGCTTTTGGCGGTCGTGGACGCCCTGCGTCAGTGGCGAGTCAACTTGATGGGTGTCCACTTCCATGTCCTTTCTGACCACGAATCGCTGAAGTACCTCAAGACGCAGGAAAATCTATCAAAGCGTCAGGCCCGCTGGGTCGAACGTCTAGCCGACTACGATTTCGACATCACCTACATTCCGGGAGGCGAGAACACCGTGGCAGACGCGATGAGCCGGTACTCTTTTCCGCAGGGGGAGCCTGATTCCGTACAGGCGGTTTCGGAGATGGACGTCGACACACAGCTGCGGGGCCGCCTTGTGGAGGGCTATGACTCCGATCCCTTTTGCCAGCAGGTCAAGCGCAATCTCGACTCGTCGCCAGGGTTCTCTTGTGTGGATGGGGTGCTGTATTTCGAGGGTAGGATGGTTGTACCTGCGGTGCCACAGCTTCGGGAGGACATCTTACACGACGCTCCCGACGCGCTGGGTCACTTCAGCCCGCGCAAGACCTTCCATCAGGTGTCTCGGACTTTCTTGTTGTGGGAAATTAGTAAAGGGTCAGCGGTCCAGAGGGACTTGTGGCATTGGGAAGTTGGCGCGCGCGTGGCGCGGCACCGGATGGAGGCAGATGGCGGTGTGGCGTATTGATTGGACTCAGAGGTGGCTTGCACGCGGATACTATCTAAGGCTCTGGTCTCGTTCACTCTCTGCTTCTTCTTTAACACACACTTGATATCTATCTCGCCCATTCGCCTGCTACAAGTTGATTGACCTTGGCAATACTCTACCTCACAATAGGTTAGTTGTAATACATTTAAACACACACTCGATATCTATCGCGCCCATTCGCCTGCTACAAGTTGATTGACCTTGGCGATACTCTATCTCACAATAGGTCATCTATCAACGCCGTGTAGCTACAGCGAATCTTCATTCATTCATTGGTACTCCAAGTCCAAATCCACAACAAGTTATGAGTTCGACGACTACCACCAATGTATCGAATGAAGGGGACGTCAAGATCACCAAGCTCGGTAAAGATAACTACGAGCTGTGGTCGATCCGAGTCGACGCGTTCCTCAAAGGTCGTGGCTACAGCAGTGTACTTCAACACGGAGCCGACCGACCATCGAGTATGGATGTGCAAGCATGGAAGACTCTCCATGGCATCGACCCAAGTCTAGAGGAGGGCAAGGTCCCGACTCTAATCACCAAGTGGGATCGTAGTGCGCGCGCAATCATCATCTCGTGCCTCAACGATTCGAATCTCAAGATGGTCAAGAGCCAGTCGCTCTCAGCCAAAAACATCTGGGAGAAGTTGAAACAACACCACGAAGGGAACGCCGATCCGTTCAAGATTCGCACGCTACTCTACGAGATTTCGAATGCGTCGTACGATGAGGACACCAACCTCGGCGAGTTTCTCCAGGGCATCACGGACAAGGTCGATCAACTCGAAGATCTCGGCCAAAAGTTCAAGGATGAAGCCATCGTGGCGTTTATGCTTCAAGCTCTACCTCCCTCATACGGGATGCTCAAGCAAGCTATAAAGCTCAGCGATAAGTGCTCGGTTGACTACGCCGTCAATCGACTTACCGACGAGTACAGTGAACGCAAGCTCACTGGCAAGTACGACAAATTACTCAAGAACGCGGGAGCGTTAGCGGTTCGCGAAGGCACGCAAGTCAAGCGTGATCCGAACTGCATTTGTCGTGGTTGCAAGGGAACCGGTCATTACCAAATCGATCCGGAATGTCCCAAGTACGATCCGAACGCCAAACGCGGTCGTAACAAGAACCACAGCAACAAGAAGAAGAAGCAACATAAGCATTCCAAGGGATCTGCGGATTCGGAGGAGTCGGCTTCTTTTGCGTTGGTGGTCAAGTCTCTCGAGGAGAGCCATTCGCTTCACATCAACGTCGCAAATAGGGTGTCACAGAACGACCAGAGTGAGATCTGGATCCTGGACACCGGTGCGAGTCAGCACTACGTCGGCAACGCAAGTCTGCTTACCAACCGTCAACATGGAAGTCTGAACGTTCAAACCGCAAGCGGTCAGGTAGTACATTGCGACGCGTATGGTACGGTACGGTTCAAGTTGAGAAGCGGGGCCTCGCTCTCACTTTCGAACGTCTACCATCTCCCGGGCGCTCCGGTGAACCTCGTCTCGACTCGTGCTTTATACCGATCAGGAGCTAGTTGCGGATGGGAAGATGGCAGGGATGTCATGACGATCAAGATCAAAGGGCTTACCGTAGCAAAGACGCTGAACGGTACCGGTTACACCCTCGACTTTACGCGCATTGTCGAGGACCAAGCTCATGTTGCAACTCGTGCGACAGTGGGAGCGCCTTTGATGGAATGGCATCGTCGCTACGGCCACATCGCCGTGAGCTCGCTCAAGGAGCTTGTCAAGTCAGGCGGTGTAGATGGACTAGTTCTCACCGACGAGAAGGTCCACGACTGCGAGCCCTGCATCAGTTCCAAGTCTCGCGTATCGAAGTTCTCCGAGTCGGTTACTCATGTCACCGACGTCCTTCAACGCGTATTCATGGACATCGGATTCGTCGCAGAAGATCAAGTCGATTTTCAAGGTCGAAAGGCGTACCTGGCTATTGTAGACCAGTACTTGACTGCGAAGTGGACATTTCCGTTGAAGACCAAGTCGGCCGAAGAAGTCACTCGCGTATGGATCGCATTTCGACAAGGTGTCGAGAAGATGACTGGTCGCAAAGTTAAGCGCGTTCGCACGGACAATGGCAACGAGTTCACCAACAAGCTCATCGGTACAGATTTCCAAAGTCAAGGAATTCTACATGAGACCTCAGCACCGTACACCCCACAACAGAATGGAACGGTCGAACGCTTCAATGGCTCGTTGATGGCGATCGTTTGTGCGGTCCTTGCAGCCTCCAAGCTGTCCTGGAAGTACTGGTCTTATGCGATGGAGTACGCCACGTTCGTCGCGAATCGGGTCCTACACTCCAAGTTGGATGGCAAGACGGCTTACGAAGTTTTCTACGGAAAGAAGCCCAAGGTCTCGCACTTTCGTCCGTTTGGATCGACCGTCTTCGCGCAAGTCCCCAAGTCGAAACGCTCTAAGCTCAAGCCGACTTCAGTCAGGGGAACGTTCATCGGGTATGACAACGAGTAAAACTATCGCGTGCTTGTCGACTCCGATTCGGAACACAAGGTGGTCATCACACGCGACATTGCGGTCTTGAACCTACAACCAGAGGAGGTCCGTGCACCAGAGGTCACGACTTTGCTCGAGGGGCCAGATGAAGATGTGGGTCCCATCTTGGAAGGCAACGACGCCGGAGACGAACTTCAGGGTGAGGTTGCTGTAGAGCAGATAGCCCCTGCTCGTCCAAACCGTCCTCGTTGGGAATACAGAGATCCCGCGGTTAGGGGTCGAAACCCAGGCAGGTTTGAGGAGATCGACGCAGGCAACGAGATTCATCAGCGTACTCGTGGCCAAAGACGCATTGCGGAACAACAAGGTCTCTTTGTTACAGATATACGCGAACTCGATCCCGAACCACCCATCATGTCTGGCTATGCAATGATCAGCACGGATCGACCGGCCGTACCCAGCAGCTACAAAGAAGCAATGAATAATGTCGAAGCGGACAAGTGGAAGGAAGCTATTCAGGACGAACTCAATGCGATGGATCGTCATCAAGTCCTTGCAGACTCGGATCTTCCCCACGGTGCTCGCGCTCTCGGTCGAAGTGGGTTTTCGCTCGTAAGGAGAACGCTCAAGGAGAAGTCATTCGTTACAAGGCTCGATTGGTCGCGCAAGGTTTTGCACAGCGATCTGGCATTGACTACAATGAGACTTTCGCTTCTGTTGCTCGCTCTACGACGATTCTCTTTCTCATCGCCATCGCTGCATCCCAAGGACTGTGCCTCGAACAATTCGATTACGACTCAGCGTTTCTGAACGGAACGATGACGGAGATGGTCTACATTAAGTATCCCAAGGGTTGGGATCGTCCTCAGCTTGGCCAAGTCCTTCGTCTTGTCAAATCAATGTATGGAACGAAGCAAGCTCCTCGAGAATGGAACTCGGCAGTCAACAAACTCATGGTCGCTTGTGGTTACTCGCGATCTGACGCCGATTCATGTCTTTACGTCAAGCGTGTTAAGGAGATGTTCATCTACATTACTCTTTACGTCGATGATGGACTCGCTGCCTCGAACGATCAGACGTTTCTGGATTCGGAGATCCAAGCTTTCAACAAGGTGTACCAACTCAAGCGACTTGGTTCTGTGAAGGTGTTTCTCGGTCTCGAATTCCTGCGCTCGTCCAAGTTCATCTTTGTGCACCAGTCCAAGTACATCAGGAGCCTTGTCGCTACGTATGGCGGAGATCACGGATCGAAGCACCCAGCGAAGGTCCCGATGGAGCCCAGGTTGAACATGGAACACTCGGCGGAGCTGTTCGACGACATTGCACTCTACCAGTCAGCAGTGGGAGCTTTGCGGTATGCTGCGCATTGTGCTCGTCCCGACATTGTCACTTCGGTTCGTGCAGCAGCTTCCAAGGTTTCAGCTCCTACCCAGGCCGACTGGATCGCGGTGAAGAGGATCATCCGCTACTTGCAAGGTACCATTGACTGGGGACTCAAGTACAACCTCGAGGGTTCGACTGTGTTCGAACTCTACTCAGATGCCTTGTGGGGAGACAACATGTTGACTGGCAAGTCGATAGGAGCGTTCGTCTCGATCATGGCAGGCGCAGCAATTTCTTGGCAGAGTAAGCAGCAATCAATGGTTGCGACTTCGACTACTGAGGCCGAAATCTTGGCTGCTTCCGCGACAGCAAAGGAGGCCATGTGGCTTCGACGCCTGGCTGCGGATCTCAAGATTCAACAGCCTGGATCTACACTTCTCTGGGAGGACAATCAGGCGGTGATCATGATTGCACAGAACCTGGCTCATCATGGTAGGACAAAGCACTACAGTGTGCATCACTTCTACATTCGCGAGCGAGTTACAACTGGCGACATTCGAAGCAAGTATTGCAAGACAGGAGCCATGACTGCGGATCTTCTCACCAAGCCGCTCGCTCGCAACTTGTTCGAACTTCATTGTGATGGATTGGGGATGGTATCCCTTGGAGCCTTGACCAGTGGGAGTGTTGTGGGAAATTAGTAAAGGGTCAGCGGTCCAGAGGGACTTGTGGCATTGGGAAGTTGGCGCGCGCATGGCGCGGCACCGGATGGAGGCAGATGGCGGTGTGGCGTATTGATTGGACTCAGAGGTGGCTTGCACGCGGATACTATCTAAGGCTCTGGTCTCGTTCACTCTCTCCTTCTTCTTTAACACACACTTGATATCTATCTCGCCCATTCGCCTGCTACAAGTTGATTGATCTTGGCAATACTCTACCTCACAATAGGTTAGTTGTAATACATTTAAACACACACTCGATACTCTATCTCACAATAGGTCATCTATCAACGCCGTGTAGCTACAGCGAATCTTCATTCATTCATTGGTACTCCAAGTCCAAATCCACAACATTTCTTCTGGCCGCGGCTGCGATCATGTGATGCCTATGTCTCAACATGTGATGTATGTCAACGTACTAAAGCAACAACCACGGGCGCGTTGGGGGTATTGCATGCGTTGGCTGTGCCGGATGGGCTGATGCAGGAGGTGGCTCTCGATTTTGTGGGCCCCCTGCCCAAGAGCCAGGGGTTCGACATGCTCCTCACGATCACGATCGTTTATCGGGCTACACGCGCTTGATACCTAGCCTGGCCGCGGACACCGCCAAGGACATAGCCGAACGTTTTTATGAGGGATGACACCGCTTCTTCGGACCGCCAACGAGGATAGTCTCCGATCGGGATAAGCTATTTACATCGCATTTCTGGCGCGCGGCACTCGACTCGCCATGTCTACATCGTTCCACCCGGAAACCGACGGCCGTAGCGAACGGACCAACAAGACCGCCATTCAAGCCTTGCGAGCCGTGGTCAACAAGCAGCAGAACAATTGGGTCCGACATCTGGTCAACATTGAGTTTGTGATCAACGCAAGCGTCAATGCCTCAACAAACAAATTGCCGTTTGAGGTGGTCCTAGGTTGTTCACCCAGCCTGTTGCCAACGTCTCTCAATCGACCTGACTTGCCCGATGTGCCTGCGGCAAAGGGCCTGATCGCCGAGCGGAAGGCGGTGTTGGCGGAGGTCCGGGATGCATTGGCTGCAGCTAAGGTGCGGCAAGCGGAGCAGGTCAACCGACATTAATGGCCAGAACCGGACATTGCGGTGGGCGATTTTGTCATGGTGGACACCCGTGACCGTCGTCTTCGATTTAAAACGGGACACCGCAAGTCGGCCAAGCTCTTCGATTGCTTTGAGGGACCCTACAAGGTTATTGCCGCGAATGTTGCCACCTCCAACTACACACTGCAGCTTAGCGAAGGCGACCGATCACATCCTACGTTTCATGTAAGCAAGCTCCGTCCTTACCGAGCCAACGACCCCAACCTCTTTCCGAATCGAGAACCCGCCAGACCCAAACCAGTTATAGTCGATGGACAGGAAGAATGGGTTGTGCGAGAGATATTGGCGGAGACAACAAGGGGGGGGGGGGGGGGGGGGAAGCGCTATCGTGTTTGGTGGGAGGGCTATTCGCAGCACGAAGCCACCATGGAACCGCGTGAAAACTTGGTGGGGACAGAGGCGCTTCGGCGTTGGGAGTTGAAGAAGAGGATGGAGGGGAGGGTGCAAGGCCTGAGGCCTTTGCCCGAGGTACAATGGAAGGCGATAGAACTTTTGGCTTAGTTGAATAGCTTGCGCGCGCCTAGAACCTCCCTTGGCTTTTGCCAGCTCACTGACCCGAGGTTTTAGGTGGGTGCCCCTTTTCTCATATGTGTAGTATGCTAGCTCACTGACACGAGGTTCTAGTGAATTACTATTGTTTGATCCTGTCTATCGTTCTGGAGCACCGCTGCACGCGGTGCTTCCATACACCTTCACGTTCCGCGAAGAGAAGAACATCGATGTGTTCTGCGAAAAGGTCAGGAACGCCTACAAGGAGGATGTTGTCATGAATGGTGCCGATGTCAGCCCACGCGCCGAGCAACCGGCTAGCGCGTTTTTCGCGTCGCGCCAAGACACCGCCCAGGGACAGGTACCGTCTTGTAATGGGAACTGCGCTTGTGGCAATCAGGATCACGTCTTCGCTGCGATGGGACAAACCGGAAGCCAAGCCGGACCCGCCAGGAACAGCCACCGCTCGATGGGCAACCATCGTAGTAGAGGAGCCGCAAAGAGTCGCGCGGAGCACTACGCAAATGCGGACAAATGGGGCAAGATTGCAGATGGAAAGTTTGTCTGCGCAAACAACCAATGCCTCAACTGTTTCGGGTTTGGCCACCGGAAAGCTGGTTGCACCTCGAAGGACCCGGCCGGCAACAGAATGCGATACCTACAATCACTTCAAATCAACGTCCCGCTCCGAGGACACGCCTTTCACTTCGTGGAAGACCCCATCCCGATGAGCCTTGCCGATAGAATGGGCACCTCGTACCACTTCACAAATTACGCATTGGAAGTCAACGAGGAGATGGTATTCCGCGCCGTCACCTCCAAGGAGAATCCGGAGCTCATTTTTGATACTGGAGCCACTGCGTCTCTTGTCAACGACAAGTCGCTCCTTTATGATTACGAAGACTTGGATTCTCCTACTGTGATGGTTGATGCAACGGGAAACCGCACTCCGGCAATCGGGCGAGGCACGCTCAAGGCCGAGTTCAAGCTCGCCAACGGCACCGTGTCCAACATGTCAATTGCTCGCGTCCTGCACGTTCCTGGATTCGTCGTCAACCTCATCTCAGGACCATCACTTTGCAAGCAAAGTGTACGTATCGAGATGGAACACGATCGCTGCGAGTTCGTTCAAAATGGCAAGACGTTTGCGATCGCCAAGCTCGTCGGTTCAAAATACATTTTTCAGGCTCGTCTCTATACCTGCAACCCAGTTGAAGCCCATACACTGACGGTCTCCGAACGCTCCAACTCCGCAGATCGCGAAATATGGCATCAACAATTCAGTCATTTGAATCTGCCCTGTTGGCTGGAGATGGATCGGAAAGGGACTATCATGGGTTTGAACAAAAAGGGGGGGGGGGGGGGGGGGGGGGGGGGGATTTTGACGTAGCTCAATGTGCGGGTTGCATGCAAGGAAGAGGGTTTCATGCCAACATTCCCAAGGGGCCTGCCTCTCGCGCCGACAAGCCACTCCACACAATTCACACCGACCTATGGGGTCCCGTTTGTCATGAAAGCTTCAGTGGCGAGGTCATGGTCCTTGGCCTAGTTGACGACTACTCGTGTTTTCGATGGAGTGTTCCAATTGCCGAGAAGTCTGACGTGACGACCACAGTCATTGAATTCATCCGAAGAATGGAACAAAGTCGTGACTGCAACGTGTCTGTTTTTCACTCCAACAACGGTGGGGAGTTCATGAACAACGCCCTGAAGGTCTTCTTCAAGGATCGAGGGATTGAGCACAGAACCACAGTACCTTGCGCGCACTACCAGAACGGCCTCGTCGAACGGGGATGGCGCACCATGTTCGAGACGGTGCGGATCTGGCTGCTGGTCTCAGGGTTGCCACTGTCCTTCTGGGCATTCACATCAAACGCATTTACTTATGTGAGCAATCGTAAAACTATTGTCAAAATGTTCTCATGTGGTAACTGATGAAGACCACGACTCAGTCCAATGGAACGGGACGAGAACAGAGTAAGTAGGATTCCAGAGAATGCATACCTGATGAAGACCACGACTCAGTCCAATGGAACGGGACGAGAACAGAGTGGCCAAAGGCTAAGGGACAAACTCCAGAAGGACTAGGAAGGGATGATAAGCGGAGATAATAAAGAGCTAATAGTGACTAAAAAAGGGTAAGACAAATGAGGTGCTGAAGGGCTTCATGAAGTCGCTAGAGGCTCAAGATGAAGTACCATAACAGGTACTATACGTAGACTGAAGGACGATGCAACCATATAATGACACTCCCCCGGTTGGAAGGTCCGAAGATGGAGTAAACGGTACATGGTCGAAGACTTTTGACGAGATCGGGTAAAGCCGAAAGCGACGGGACTTGTTCGGGTAAAAGGGGCCGAAGACGGGTGGCGGTATGACGGACAATGACGCCATAAAACGGGATGGAGAACTGATCTGAAAGGGACCAGTATAACCAAATGCGGGGACGGAAGCCAACAAACCAGAGTACGCTGGTGGACTAGTTGGCACTACTTGGACTTGGAGCGAAGGGCTGGTGTACGAAGCCATCATGTTCGCAGACGGGGACGGTGATTGGCAAGAATACCAATACGACTTGACGGTTGATCGGGCTGATGAAGAGACACCGATACGAAACTTGGACGGGTGATCGGCTTGAAGAAGACCGATACGACGAGGACTTGTGAGGATGAGGACTTGTGACGATTAAAGCGAGTGACAGAAAGCGCTGTTAACAAACATAGCTTTGGCTGCTTCCTCCTTGACTGCTTGCGCTTTCTTGAGGGAAGGGCAACCAGCCCACTTGGAACTATGCCCCATAACGTTGCAACTCTTGCAGTGAACCTTGGAGTGATCGTGACTTTGCGCGGACATAGCCAGCGCAGATTCAATCCCCCGTAAGCGTGGCGCTCGGCTCCATGAGTAGTAGAAGACGAGGCCATTTTGCGATCAACTTGAGCGTAGAGGACAGCAATGAACGAATCAATGTCTGTAGCGAGGGTGAGGTTGGTAGTAAGGCTACTTGCAATACTTTCCCATTCGGGCGGAAGCGAATGGACGAGTAGAGCGGCTTGCGCAAAACCAGGCAGTGGAACACCCATAGTGGAGATTTCCTCAACGGCGTTTAGGAAGTTGGAAACAAACGACTTGAAATTGGACGTGTTGGAACGCGTGAACGTGCTCCGGAAGATGACGGGGATGAGCTGGATGAAGCGAGCTTCAGCGCCTTTGGTGTGGTGAATCCGTAGGGCGGTCCACATCTCATGGGCTGAAACACAATTCTTGATAATCTTCATTTGAGAACCGGTAATTGTGTTGTTGATCAACTCAGCAGCTTTGTCATCCTTGGCTTCAAGATCAAGGGTGTAGATGTTGACAAGTCCTTGCTGAGCAGAGGTGAGCGCGCGAGGCGCGGCGGGTGAAATCTTTGCGCCTGCGGAGGTTGCTTGCGAAGTGGATGGGGTGACAAGGGCGGCCTCATAGATCGCTAGCAGGGCAGGAATGCCCACAGTTGTGACATCCAAACATTTCTTGCGACGAAGATAGTTGCTGATCCAGACGGACCATTCTTTGTACGAGTTCGGATTGTCGCTAAGGTGGATCCTAGAGATGAGGGCGGAAGACGAAGGCTCGAGAGCAGCTTGGTAGCTCGTTGGGCTCATAACCTATTGTCAAAATGTTCTCATGTGGTAACTGATGAAGACCACGACTCAGTCCAATGGAACGGGACGAGAACAGAGTAAGTAGGATTCCAGAGAATGCATACCTGATGAAGACCACGACTCAGTCCAATGGAACGGGACGAGAACAGAGTGGCCAAAGGCTAAGGGACAAACTCCAGAAGGACTAGGAAGGGATGATAAGCGGAGATAATAAAGAGCTAATAGTGACTAAAAAAGGGTAAGACAAATGAGGTGCTGAAGGGCTTCATGAAGTCGCTAGAGGCTCAAGATGAAGTACCATAACAGGTACTATACGTAGACTGAAGGACGATGCAACCATATAATGACAAAAACTACCGCCGCGTTACCAGGCTCGACACCTTTCGAAATGTACCACCTTCGCAAGCCCAATGTTTCGCGCGTTTGCGTATGGGGTTGCGTGGCATACGTCAGGATTGCGCCGGAACGTCGTCC
Organism: Microbotryum lychnidis-dioicae p1A1 Lamole; assembly: GCA_001244265.2. Taxonomy (NCBI): domain Eukaryota; kingdom Fungi; phylum Basidiomycota; class Microbotryomycetes; order Microbotryales; family Microbotryaceae; genus Microbotryum; species Microbotryum lychnidis-dioicae. The sequence continues at coordinate 829,230 of CDLV01000004.1, read as the reverse complement.
CTCGAAGATCGAACCGCCCGGGTCAAGGCTCGCTTCATTGGCTATGCGGACCAGGGATGGATGTTCTGGCGGCCCGACACCAACACGGTGTTTGTATCAGATGACGCGAATTTCGACGAGAGCTCTTTCGAGATTCAACGGGGGGAGTCAGACGAAGCTGCCCTTCGCGAGGATGCGCCGACTACAATCTTCGGCGACGCTCCGGCCGACCCGGGCACCCTCCTCAACCTCAACCTCGATGGCGACAATGCTGTCGACCAAGATTTCGCTCCCGACGGGGCCGGTCGAGCCCATGCTCCTGGTGCCGACGACCAAGCGACGACTCCTGTTGCTGCCCGTCGAGCGTTGGCTGCGGGTGGCGATGGTCGAGATGCAACCCCTCATCCGGTCGGTTGAGCAATGTCTCCTGATTGTGAGCACACTCCCGCTGCGCCTGGTCGCGAGCGCCCTCCAGACAATGGCGGTAGAGTTCAACACAGTAATGGTCAAGAGCTTGCTCCTATTGTCCCCAACGGTCGAGCGCCAGCTCCTGTTGTTCCCAACGGTCAAGCACCAGCTCCTATTGCTGGCGACGGTAGAGCACCGCCTCCCGTCGCCTCCCGTCGCCCGTCTGATGATGCTGACTGTTGCAACAAAGACTAAGAGGTACTCCACGACTCAGCTCCGAGATACACGAGTGAGATGATGAGAATAGTGTGGAGAAGGAACCCAGAAGGAAAAAAGACGCAAAGACAAAGATAGGCGCGCGCGCAAAATAAAGTATTAACCAAGACTAATAGCAATGAGTTAGGCTCTCAGACCCCACTTCTAACACTCCCACCGGTCAAAGAGACTAACGAGACCATTCCAAGTAGCGCACGAAGTTGATCAAAGCGTTGAAATCCCAAAGGCTTCGTCATAATATCCGCGGCATTGACGTGGGTAGGGCAGTATTCAAGTTCGACCTCGCCAGAAGCAACCCGTTCTCAAACGAACAAATGAGAAATGTCGAAGTGCTTGGTTCGCATGTGATCGACCGGATCCTTGGCGATCTGGATGCATGCGGCGTTGTCCTCTTGAATGATAGTAGGCTGTGCTTGTGGAATGCCGACATCACCAGCCAAACGACGGAGCCAGATTGCTTCACGAGTGGCTGAGGATGCAGAGAGGATTTCGGCTTCGGTAGTGGATGTAGCGATCATAGATTGTTGCTTCGACTGCCAGGAGATAACGCCGCCAGCGAGCATTGATGCATAGGCTCCCACCGATCTGCAAGATTCCGGGTCATCCGCAAACGAGGCATCGGAGTAGACCATCAATCGAGTTGTGAAACTGTTTCGATAAAGAATTCCCAAATCGATGGTGCTGTTGAGGTAGCGAAATATACGCTTGACCGCAGCCCAATCATCGACAGTTGGACAGGAGTTCTTTTGAGCAACGGCACGAACAGCAATCGCGATATCGGGTCGACATCGAGTGGACGCGTACTGCAGGGAACCCACAGCCGATTGGTACAATGACACATTGGCAAACGGAGTAGCATTGATTCGAAGCGAGGGGCGATCGTCCATGGGCGTGATTGCACGGCGCTTGGATGGAGAAGCGAAATCGAACTTCTCGAGCATAGTGCGGACATACTTGCTTTGGTGAACGAGGATGTAATCTTTGGTGCGATGAATTTCGAAGCCCAGGAAGTAGGAGACGGGTCCGAGACGCTTGAGCTGGAAGGCCTTGTGAAGCGATCCGAGCTCGGAGTCCAAGAAGGACTGATTGTTGGACGCGATGAGACCGTCGTCAACATAGAGAGTGATGATAGCAAACGAAGTGCCCGAATGTTTGATGTAGAGGCAAGCATCGGCAGTTGCCCTCATGTAGCCTTGAGACACCATGAGATTGTTGACGGCTTGATACCATTCACGGGGCGCCTGTTTGGTGCCATACATGGAACCCACGAGCTTGAGGCACTTGCCAGGGGATTGAGGATGATTCCATCCTTTTGGGTATCGAACATAGACATCCTCGGTCATCTTGCCGTTGAGAAAGGCGCAGTCGAAATCGAACTGTTCGAGATACAGGCCCTGAGCAGCAGCCAGAGCAATCAAGAACAAAATTGTTGAAGAACGAGCGACAGGAGCGTAGGTGTCATGGTAGTTGATGCCTGGGTGTTGAGCAAATACTTGAGCAACGAGACGAGCTTTGAAACAAATGATTTTGCCGTTTGCATCGCGCTTGATACTGTAGACCCAGATCGTGCCGAGTACCCGAATTCCTTCGTGCCACTTGACTTCCTGAAAGACTCCATGATGATCGAATTGTAGAAGTTCTGAGACCATTGCCGCACTCCAATGGTTGCGATAGGGTGACTTCATGGCTTCCTCGAATGTCTTGGGTATCTCGATGTCTTCTTCGGCGAACACGGCAGCACAGTAGGCATCGTAAGAAAGCTTGTCGTGGAACATGGGTGGAGTATCCAAGACATCGACCATGATAGCCGAAATGATGGGAAGTATATTTTCCGGAGGTTGAGGTCGACGACGAGAACCAGCAGGAAGGATGTTGGAAGGATCAACATTCTCGAATTGGCCAGGATTTGGACCAGTGCGAACGATGGCGTAACCTTCACGAGGAGCGAGAGCGACTTCCGCCTCACCGTCGAGTGGTTCTTGAGGAACGACTGCAAGATACCCCCCTGTTGACCAACTCCAATTGGAACCACCGGAGGAGGCTGTGGATCCGGCAAAGTTGGATCCACAACAGGTGAAGTTGGTGTAGACGGCAACACATCTGGCGGAGGATGAGGAGGATGAGGAGGTTGAGAATGATGAACGGGATCAGAAGCGTCCGCACGATCTTGAGACGAAGTGACGACGGAAGGAGTCTCAAGGAATGTGACGTGACGCGAAACGTAGACCTGTTTCGACGATTGGACCCAGACACGGTAGTTGTATTCACCGGAGTACCCGATGAAAACTCCCTGAATGGAGCGAGGTGCAAGCTTGGAGCGACGCTCCTCGGGAACGTGGACAAACGCCGTAGATCCGAATGGCTGAAGATGAGCAAGACTAGGCTTCTTGCCAAGAAGAACTTCGATTGCCGTTTTTCCTTGAATACGAGGATGTGGTCGACGATTGAGAACAAATGTCGCGACGGCCAGAGCATCTGACCAGAATTGCATGGGAAGACCGGAGTCGAGGAGCATTGATCGAACGAGACCCATGAGAGATCCATTGAGTCGCTCTACTTGACCATTTTGCTCCGGAGTATAGGGGGCCGTGAATTCCACGATGATGCCCTGCTTTTCAAGAAGAGCCCGGAACAATGAGTTGTCGAATTCACGACCATTGTCCGATCTGACCCTCTTGAATTTTCTGTTCTGACCCGTTTGACGCTCGGACTCGGCTTGAAATTTCGACCATGCTTCGATAATCGTCTCAGCCCTCTTGTCCTTTAGCACGATCGTCCATTTAGCCGTCGAATATTGATCCACGATAGCGAGATAGATAGTATCGCCATGGTGATTGGGATGTTCGACAAACCCGAGATCGATGAAGACGCGGTAGAGTGCATGAGGCGCTTCGGTACTCTTGTTGGAGAAGGGTGATCGCTTTGACTTGGCCTGGATGCACGAGAAGCAAGGAGTAACCTTTTCGTCCTTCAGAGTGATGCCAGTGATAGCCCCGGATTTGACGGCCAAAACGATCGCCGCAGGAGATTGATGGCCCAACTTCCGATGTGCTTCCATCAACGTACAGGTTCCAGTGAGACGCTTAGCTCCGACCATTGAAGGCGGTGAGGATGACATGATAGGCTGAACGGGAGCTGCATCCATGACAAACCCCGACCAGGAAGCGAGCGCAGAATCGACTTGCCGCGGATGCTGAAAATGAGATTGCTTTGGGGACCAACAGCGTACATCATCGATTCCAACAGACGGTCGATGGAGATAAAACCGCATTGAGCACCGGGCATGTAGTAGACCCTCTTAATGGTGATACGAGCGCCATATGAGGTAAGAAACGTCACTGAGCCATGACCGGGAGATTCGATTTGAGATTGATTGGCGACAGAAATTTTGAGAGGCTCAGAGACAACGTCCGATAGGACCGACTTGTCTCCAACGCAATGGACATTAGCACCCGAGTCAATGATCCATGGAAAACGTGGCATCGTTCACGAATAGGGGAAAGTGTAGGTCATCAATGCAGATTCATCTACACCAATGGCAGCTACGTTCGAATTTGAGTCCGAGGAAGCGGGAGCGCTCGCATCCTTGTTCCTGCTTGGACAGAGACGCCAACCACGCTCGTGTCCCAGTGCTTTGCAGCGCGAACAATACGACTTGGAATAGTCCTTTTGCGCCGTGGTGGAAATACGGGTGACGAGGCTAGTATTGTCAACTATCCGCGCGGATAACGATTCCTTTTGTTTGTTTCGGGAATCAGCCATTTCGACGTTCATCAGGAGTTTCGGATAGAACGTGTTCCAATCCATGTGGATGTCGATGTCGGAGGCAAGGTTCCCAACGATCGAGTCATACTGGGCTGGGAGCGACCAAACGAGCATGCCTGCAAACAGCCAATGCGGAAGCGGAGCTCCGAGGTTCTGAAAATCGGTCATGGCGATCTTGACCTTGTTGACGAATTCCTTAAAAGGAATATCCCCAGAGTAAGGTTGCGCTAGAGTGTTGAGGAGGTCCATAGTGCGACTCGGGCGACCGTGAGAGTGGAGACCACGGAGGGTGTCCCACATCTCGTACGCCGAGGTAAGATGAATCAAGTGAGACATCTGTTCCTCAGAGATCGAATTGGCGATGTACTTGCATGCCAAATCGTTGCGGCGGATGACCCGTTCGCGATATTCCGCGACCTTGTCCGCAACTTGAACGCTGGTGAGCCTGGGCGAGGCGTCCGAGTGCGCAGAACCAGAGCCCCCCCCAAGCCCGCTAAAGTCGGAGGAGGCTGGTTCAACTGGCGCGACGAACGCAGTTGCATGTGCGATAACGAGCGTGGACCGATAGTCCGCGACAAGGGAGTCGATGGATTGATTGACGACATCCCATACTTTGTCGGCTCGAAGATTGATAAACGCACGTTGTGACCAGCTCCTGTACCCTTGTGTGTCCTTGAGATACAAGTGATTGCCCGACCCGTTGGGGAAGTCGGATTCGCCCGTTGAGCTCATAACCTGTTGCAACAAGGACTAAGAGGTACTCCACGACTCAGCTCCGAGATACACGAGTGAGATGATGAGAATAGCGTGGAGAAGGAACCCAGAAGGAAAAAAGATGCAAAGACAAAGATAGGCGCGCGCGCAGAATAAAGTATTAACCAAGACTAATAGCAATGAGTTAGGCTCTCAGACCCCACTTCTAACAGGGAGCAATTGCTTTGGCCGATCACCTGACCTCACACGCGACCACCAAGCACATTGCAGCACACTACCACTTTACTCGAAAACTTGTCTCGAACGGCATCATCAAGCTCCGATGGATCAGGACCAAGGAGATGGTCGCGGACGGATTCACCAAGGGACTCTCGCGCGCACCGCATGAGTCCTTTGTTCGGATGCTTGGAATGGTGGATGCTCCCTCGCCAGGGGGCGTGTTGGAAGGGACTGCGCGAGCAGTAATGGCTAGAAGCGTCTTTGGGGTTTTTGGGTAGTTTAAGCCATTTTTGGCCAGGGAGGCGCGGACTGCGTCAGCGGCTGTGCAGAGTCCTCTTGATTGGTTCCTCACCAATCATTGACTCTGCTATCAACCGTTGACTGAAGTTCGTGTTCTCGTCTCCCTGGACCAAAGATCGCCTCGCATCGAAATTTAACTGTTGCCGCCGCGGCCCCGGCGGCTGCGGCGGCTGGCCCGGCAAGGCCTCGCCTCAACGGCCGCCATTGTAGTTCATGGCAATCCACATCTTTCATCTGTACTGCGCCAGAATAAAGAGCCATTCTTTGGACCCGTGGGGTAGAACTTCTGCACATGCTGTACAAGCCCTACACCATGCCTCTGTCCAGGCGGAGGCCTATGTATTTTGGTACACTGTCAGCACCATCCCGGAATTACCTCCTACTCCCAGTACCATGGGCGATTACACCAGAGTTCCAGAACCATACCCGGACTGGCAACCTAGCGCCGCCGGGACCGTCCCGAGGTCATTCCAGCGTCCGACTTTCAATTCTGAGACCGTCCTGAAATTCCTTCCCGATCCTGGGATGGCCCCAAGAGGGCGAGCGCGTGCCGGGATCGTCTTAGAATTGAGCGCCGAGCGCCGGGATGGTGCTGGGATGGCGCCGGGATCGTCTCGGCAGAGCGCGCACTCCCAAAGCCATACCCGAAATACCCCCGTTTTTTGCTATGTTGCAACGACGGCAAGGTGGAGCTGCCGATGATCAAAGCTCGGAAGTCCAGTCCTGCAAAAACTCCCGAAAACATAGATGAAAGCAGCGTAGAACCGTAGCCATCTGCAACAATGTAACAGAACTGCTGATTTTCAATGTGAGGTGGCGCGCTCCGCGCGCCGCCGAACCTAATTACTACCTTACTACCTCTATATATAATATATATATATATAAAAAGGTCGATCCGCGACCCATGTACCTAAAATCGCTGTTTTGGACTGTGTTGCGGCCCTCTGGGCCGCCTATAGTGAATGTACCAGTACAGTATTGGGTCTACCGCACCTGCCTGTGATATTGGCGTCCCGGCCAGAAGTTATGTACGACCCTTTCCGCATTTTCTGCACCATGAAAGTCGTGCTACAGCCCGAGGACAATTTTTGTTGATTTTTGGCGGGGTGCCCAACTATTGAGCAGTTTGTGTAGGATTTAATGTATAGCAAGCGCGTGGGATTACATGACACTTCTTCTACAGAGCTCAGGCGTGGTCTCGCTGTCGTTGACGCGCGGACGCGGCCGCCGCTACGCTGCATGCGGGATGCCCCGTCGATCACGTGACGTATTTCTGGCATCCCGATACCCCGTGTCCTCTTGGCCACAAGGCGTGACCCAGGAGCACGATGCCATGATCTCCTGGATGAATTTATCTGTTTCTAGAATTGCCAAATGATATAAATAAACGAGTAACCAAAGCGTTACATGGGTACACACTCTGTGCCGATTCCTCCTCCGCCATAACCTTCTTCAACGTCCTCGTCCCGACCTTCCCAATACCTCTCAAGCACAGTGCCACGACCACCGAACCCGCGAACGAAAAAGCCGCACACGTCCAAAAGGCCGCTCTCAGCCCCGCCTCCACAGCAAAAGGTGGCACCGTTGAACTGGTCGACACGATCACAAAGTTCGCAACCTTCTTATCAACGACCTTGGTCTGCACGATCGTCGCAATCGCAAGCCCTATTGCCGTCCCGAGTTGGGTCGAAGGGTTGAACAACCCAGCCGCGAGGGATTGTTGGCCCGGTCCGGCGACTTTGGAGACGTAAAGGATCGAGCGGGCGAAGATGAAGTCCGCGCCGAGGACGCAGAGGATCATGGCGGGGAATTGGAAGGCCCTGTACAAGCACGAAGGGCTTGTCTGAGATTCGCTTTCTCAAACCAGTTACCGCTTCACGTCAAACGTACCAGTAGGTGGCATGAAGCTTTTGTACAGCGTAGAGCAGTGGAGCGATACCGGTCCCAAGTGTGTCAATGCCGATCAACCATTGAGCACCAATTCGACTCGCGAGCACCGCGACGATCATCTGCGAGCGTACCCCGGGACACCATTGTCAGCGTAGGGCTTGGAAAATAAATTATCGATGAACGGCTCCGCCACATGCTCACATTGAGGATCAGCCCTGTGACTGGACTGGGGAGGAATCGCACCGTTGCCTGAAGAGGTGTCAGGCCTTGAAGGTTCTGGAACCACTCGGTGGCGAAGAACCTGATTCAGGGCACAGGCGACGGCATCAGCTTTCTAAAATTTCAGCATAGAAAGGAACGCAGAATTTTGACTCACATGAACGAGCTGAATGCACACCACCCCAGCGCCCCCATGAGTTGCACGCACGCAAACCTCCCTCGAAACCACAAGGCCGTCAACATCAACGGCTGCTTCTCCGTCCTAAACTCGAGATGTCTTTCCCAGAACCAGAACGCAACCAAGGTGAGCAGGCCCAAGACAAACATGATGGGAATATAGGGGGTGTTCCGACCGACTCCTGAGCCGTCGGCAAGGGCGAAGGTGAAGAGCGTCAAACCGATGGTGATGAGAGCGGCGCCGATCCAGGCAACGGTCAATTCCATGTTGCGTGGTGGATCCCGAGGGACGAAATATTGGGCCCCGACGATGACGATGACGCCCAACCCAGCAGATACGTAGAATGCTGTTCTCCAACTCGCATATTGCGTCATGAACCCTCCAAGAACAAATCCAAGGGATCCTCCCAAGGGAGCCCCAGCGGAAAAGATGGCGAAAGCTGTGCTCTTGGCCTGACCAGAGGCGAACGATGCGCCCAGGATACCCAGTGCGGAGGCGGAGGGGACGGCGGCCCCCATGTCTACGCCTTGCATGGCCCTGAAATTCCCCATAGCGACTTGGTTGGTCGCGAGAGCGACGCCGATAGAGAAGGCGGCGAAGAATGCCATGCCGAATTGGAAGATGGTGCAGAGGAGAGGGTCGCGGCTCGATTAGTAGACCGGACTTGGGCAAACGGTCCTGGTGGGCACGACTGACAGCTTAGGACCGTGGATATCAGCCAGTCGACCGAAAAAAAGTAAGACGGCACCGAACGCAAGTGAATAGGCCGAAGTCTGTGAGAATAGATTTTGGCGGAGCGAGATCTCAGTGGCCCGCTCAACTCGGAGAATAGATGTCCCACCGTCGTCGGCTTCACAAGCCATTGATAATTGACGACTTCAATAGTCAGATCCCTCCCTATCGCCTCCAGACTAAGTACAACAGCTTGAACTTGAGTAATCTAGATACAGTCTCCTTTTATCAGTGAGAATCGCTTTTCGCCCCTCGCCGGAGAAACTGAATCTCGACCCCACGCGCGGCGCTTGGACCTACATTAAGCACCATCGTCAGTGTCAAGAAGAAGACGAGCATCACCTGCGCTGTCGTCGTCAAATGAGGGAAATTCCCTTCTGCTTCCTTCCCTTCCAGATCGGCAGGTCCATTAAGCCAGCCAAAAAAACTCGTGCGCGCACGCGCGATAAGGCAGCTTTTCTGTTTTTTGGCCCGGGGGGAGCTTGGTAGAGGGATGGTGTACCATTGCTCCCCCTCCTCGCACACTCTGGCACGGTGCACCTCTGGGCGTCCCACGAGCCGTGAAGCGAAGCTTATTAGCTAATTGGTATTAGAGTTATCCCTATAGATAATACCAATCTTCCTATACCAATGTTCCCAAGAGTCGAATTCGGAACCGAAATGCGATATAGCTGTTGTACCCAATACCGCCTGCTGACGAGATGGAGGATACAACGCTAGGTCCTTCCTTTGCATCAATTTGGTTGGAACTGAATGTACTTATAGAATGCATTGCTCAGCGTTGAGTTGGTCAGGATAGACGAGAAGGCCGAAGTTGAAGCGCTGGCTTACCGGTATGCTCGTCGTTGATCAGAAGCGCTGCAAAGAATCGACTTTTCTGAAAGTCGTTCCATGGGTTGCTCGCCGATAGCCGGCTAACGGGCGAAGTGACCTGTCTCAAGTCGTCCGGCCGAATCTTATTCTCGATGCAGTATTCGAATTCTTCGTACAACCTCTGCACAGCCCACGCCTTATGTTGTTCTCGTTCCGTCTTGTTGGGGTTGCGCGTATCAGCGGAGTACGCCTGCTCGTATAGCTCCTCCGGCAACAGCCTCTTCGCCGGCGTCCAACTTGCTGTCCTCCGCTCGGTCGTCAAAGCCGGGAGCTTTTTCGGTGCAGCATTGGATGGTATTCCGGTCGGAGCTGGGAAACTTGTGCGGCCCGCGACGTTTGGCGATCGTGAGCGGAAGGCTAAGTAGTATTTGGCAAATCTGCCGCGTCAAAGACAATACCCGTGCTGTCGGAATTGTTTCCTCCTTGTTCGACCATACTTGCGATGCTTGCGAGATTGTTGCTTGTTGGCGGAGCTAGATATGGGCCATCGATGCGTCCAGGATCGGGGAACGTGGGACGGTAAACTGGTTGATTGGACGAAGCAGATCCCGGAGACGATGGATAGTTGTACGACGCAGGATTCGAGATGGCCGTTACGCCAGCGGAAGTGGACGCTGGATCGGGTGCACGACGGTGTAACGTCAGAACAGACCGATGCTATACGCGATCGACGCGACGGCCACCCACGGTCCCGAATAGTCGTTATATGCGGACTGATAGGGAGTCCAAGGCAAGGTGCACGACTCGTACCTAGAGGCAGCTTATGAACCTATGTGTCAGATGTGATCGTGAGCCGGTAGTCCAGGCAGAGCACCCGTGTCGATCGGCGGCAAACATACTGCTGTTCATCGCCGGAGCGCCAAACGTTGGCTGCGATTTGGAAGGTAGTTGATGGGATTGACTCATCATGACAGGAGCAGCAAGACTATGACTGATCCGGTATTTCGAAGTGGGCGTTCGTTTCAGACTGTCGCAAGGTCACGGATGCTCGTTTCTAGTTCGTTACTTCGTATACGTAGTAGGGGGCGATTGAGCAAAGCAAAAGAATGGGCGGTATGCGCGAGCGCGACGCGTCGCGGCCCTCTCCAGCGTCTCCGGAGTCGTGACGCGTCGACGTCCCGGCCAGTCCCGGCCCCAATTGTTCCGCGCGACCCGTGCCGAATCACGTGTTCGAGGTAGCGCTCTTGTTCAGCTTGCAGAGGACAATAGTAACTCTCAAAAAATACGCAAAAATCCGAATGTACTATTACTCGCCGACTGTGCCTTTGTTTCCAGGTTTTCCACCGAGTTATAGTGGGAGTGAACGTCTCGGTAGCTCGACATCGAGGTGGGCATACCTCAACGGGGGGGCCAAGTCGGCGCCCTGGGTAGCAAGGGTACACTGGGGTAGCAAGGGTACACCCCGCTGAGGCAGTGACTTGGAAGGCACGTGAGGGGGCGCTGCGCGCGCGCCTGTTTAGGCGTATTTTTTATGTCTGCCCGAGGTGCAGCAAGCGTAGCTTGCAATAAATATCATAGGGTGGAGCAAACGTTTTTTTCTTGCTGACTAGAATACTTATGCGGTAATGACATAATTACTACATGGGTGAGCTGCAGTGTTCCTTAGGCCTGCAATCGTTAGCACCGTTATTCGAGAAAATTCAAATATTCGGCGAAAGCCCTGGGGCCGCGCCAAAACTCGCAGGCGCTCGTCGTTTGACGGGCTACACCGGCAAACTCACGAATGCCCCTGAAAGCAGCTCCTTTCCTCAGAGCTTCACACGCTCACTGGTCTTTCCCCCACTCTCTTTTTCTTCTTACACATAAAGTCCTCACGTAGACACTCCTCCCTATCTTAGTCGCGCGGAAATACTGTGCATCTCGAGCAAACGACGCCCAGTGAGGGGTTTACCTTCAAGGTAGATGGCGCCAATCGCACTTATCATGTCGACAGGAGAAATGAGCCAACTGCTCCAAAACAAAGGGGGCCGACCACCCATCGCGTTGCAGGAACAAAGCTCCCCAGAGGGGTACGCATCGGAAGTTGACTCGGAAGTGGATGAGGATGAGGACAGTCTGCAAGTCTTGGCAGCTTTGGTCCCGGTTCCCTCAAAGTCCTCGATATCTAGCCCCTCCGCAGTCTCGGGGCTTTTAATCTCTCCAAAGAGCCGTTCGAGAGACTCCGACGAGGATTCGGCAGACGAGGGTTACTACGGAGTCGACGACGTCAATTCGGACGAGAAATCAATTGACAACATCTTCTCGGCACTACTCCTGGCTCGGAACGACAAGAAGATCCTTGACCGGCACACGTACGAGCCCTCTCGACAGGACAAAGAGTTATCGAACACGACGCGCGAGGCAATTTTCTCAAACGTGATCCTCACGACTGCAGAGCACAACGAGCTCCGTCTCAGGCCGTTTGTTCTCAATTGTCGCAAGCCGAGGTTCGGATGGGAATTTGTACGCAAACATCCTGTCCTGGAGCTCCCAAAGTTCATGGCTACAGAGGTATGTTGAAGCTGCATGCTGCGCTGCGTTTTGTTTCGTCCTGTGAACGACCTAACCTTCATCGGTGCGATCTATTAACAGAAGCATGACTGGGCTCCACGCAAATATGAACGCTGTCTCGCTGTCGTCGAGCGACCTTACGGTGACGCGCCCTCGTCTACTCATCACCAACATCCGTCGGAAGTGGCAGTGGGGATCGAATGGCGTCCGGAAGTGCCTATTACCCTTCGAGAACCTTGGAGTCAACCCGGCGAAGGTCGACCTGTTGCGGAGGTTCTACGGAATACACATCGTTGCTCGGGGCCTGCAAAAGAGTTCGGGTCAAGGATGGCAAACTTGGGTACAAGAAACGAGACAATGACAAGGACCCCGGGAAAACATGCTCTACTCAACTCAAGGTGATCATCCCGGATAGGAAATCAAAGGAGCTTGGGTTGGGTGGCTGATAAGACTCTCTGTTGCCTTCTTCGTCCCTTGTGTAGATCCTCGTTCAGGCCGACGATCTTTCATCGGCGCTGGTGTACACCCTCGGCCGCCGGAAGGACGCCAACCACCGCCTCACGTCCGACGTCCAGCCCCTTTCATTCGTGCGTTGGCGCATCAGGAAGTCTTTCGGCAGGCCAACACGCCCACGCTTGCATTTCAAAGTGAGTGTGTGCTCCAAGTTTGCACAAGAAGTTTTCACTTCTCAAGACTGACCATCAGTTCCTTTCTGGATGATGGACTCGATCATTTTACAGATATGAACCAGCGGATGTCGTTCTGGGAGAAACAGAACGAGATCATTCTCCCGCAGTACAGGAAAGTCGGCGCAAAGCAGCTGCGCAATATGTTCAGGGCAAAAGGTCGACAGAACGCGCAGTATGGATCCGCCTTGTACTCGCTAGCTCGCACGGCTGAGCTGAGACCGTTCACCCTTCAAAATGCAACGGAGCCCAAGACACGCGGAGTGGCCTAGTGAGTGATCACGATCTAAGCTGCTTGCCGATCTGATGAGCTAACAAGCGGCGGAGGTATTTACCCTTGTCAGCTTTCAACCTTTTAATGAGAAAACGAAGCAGCCGTTGATCTGCGTCCTTGCCTCCCTCCACTCCATCGACGTGTTGATTTCCTTCGCCACAGTTGGGAACGATTCAGGCGATTGGTCGCGGTTTGTTGGACTTGACTCAAGCTGGCGATACCTGAACGAGAACCGCGCCCCCCTCATTGCCCTCGTCGCGACTGGCTTGAAAGACAAACTTGCGCTAGGTGAGAGCCCGGGAAGCACTTGAAAGGAAGGTCCGGACGAGTACAAAGACTCATTTCATCGCTTATGTATTGTCTTCTTCAGGTCCTATGCTTCTCTCCAGTGATGTGAAGGCAGATACTCTCGTCATCTACTTGGACACGGTAAAGAGGCTGGTCGAGGAGCGCGCCGCGATCCTTGTAAGGAGTGCGTTGTAAGATGGGTTGACCAGGGTGTGCTGCGCGTCACGACAGTTTTGAGAGGAGTCGCTCACGCCCTTCTGTACCGTCGACGATTTGCATGCGTACTTCAGAAGCTCGTGAGAATGGGCCCAACCTACCCGGCTCGTCCCCAGGTTGCCAAATCTTCTCCAAAATGCCGAATTCATCTTGGAAAATCAGTGGCAGCCACCGAATTTCATGATCGACAAATGTCGGACTGAGCTCAACGCCTTGACACTTGCTTGCTAGGGCTACTATATGAGATGTGCAGACTGCTCTCACGATTTTGAATTACTGATGATCATTGTCTTCTGCATCTATGTTACTATAGGGAAAGAAAAGCACAACCTCAACTTTCACATACGCCTTTGCCAATTCCACGTGGTTCAGGCCATTATTCGGTGGTCGAGTGACAGGAATGACGGCGAAAGGAGCAACACCGTCAAGCCTTCTCGGATTGCTCGCAAGACGTTGATCAGCATTTTGTACGAATTTCGATCCATCATCCAGCGCTTTCGTTTTATACGCACCGAGCATGAAACAGATGCCGAGGCGACAGCTCGGCGCTCGGCTGAGTTCGAAGAGAAGAAGCGGGCGTTCTCTGAAAAATCGGACGCATGGATCGACAAAGAGTTCCGAAGTCGTCGCAAGCCAGCAGCAAACAAATCAGACGTCACCAAGAAGTCGGAACTGGGTTGCAACAGCCGAGAAGAAGAACAATTACAAGCAAAGAAGGATAACTTTCGGGCGTATTTCAATGTCAACTGGTTCGTACAAGAGTGGATCGGTGAGTCTTACTTATTCCTTCTTTACGTGTTCTCTCACAGTTTTTTGGCTCACGCATTTCCACAATTCTGAAGAAACATACACAGATGATGGTTTACCCCTTGGCGTTTCACGGGAAACCATCAACACCAACAACGTGACTGAACGAGCCTTCAAGACCATCCAGTAAGAGCATCTCCACGGCCGAGCCAACAAGAGGTATTGCGTAGCACCGGACTCAAGGAGCGAATCTCGACGGAAGAGCTGACAATTCTGCTTGCGCTGTGCACCTGCTAGGATCGACAATTTCGTTGTGGTCTTACTCGACAATGCTCTAGTTTATGACATTTGGAAGGACGTATCGGATGCAAAACCGGATCATGTTCTTCGAGATACTCTGGCAAATTCGATGGACATCTGGGAGCTTGGACAGTTCCGCCCTACCGAAAAGGAGGGCCAGTGGGTGCTTAGTTTACGGTGAGGTTTTACGGGTACCAGTGCCTTGGCTACCAAGCCCTTACTGAGGCGAGAATGCTTTGGATTTCAAACTCAGATCCATGGATTCATCAATCACTCTCGATACTCGCGCGCCTTATTGTCCTTGTCGCGCATTCAAGCAAACAGGAAATAAATGCGCTCATCTTTGGGCGTGCGATCTGCTGGTTCACAATGGCGACTACCACACAGCGATGAGTGCGTCCGAAAGCTTTGATCACCCTCGTAGCGGCTTCACAAGCCTACAATCTGACAATTGGTGTGGGATTTCTCTTGCAGACCGCATCATGGCAGCAGCAGCAGCGGCAAAAGCAATGTCGGACATGCGGGACGGAACAAAATCAAGCAAGCTCCACGACGCCTCCGTCGAAGCCTTGGTCGACAAAGTATTGGACTCTGAAATGCCATCGGCTTTGGAGGACGACAACGAGCCAGACGAGCCCTTGTCAGAGGACGAACTCGAAGAACGCGACGAGGTGGATTCGGACGTCGAGGACGAGGACCAACGCGCTGCCGATATAGCCGATGTTGCTGAATTTCAGCCAAACTGCTCAACTGTCAAAGGTGAGCAATGTCTGAACGCCTTGCCGGAACGGAGACTTCCGTTCCAATCTGGTCTTGTTCTGTCACACAGGCAGATCAGCCAGGAATCGGCCATTGCAACCCCATCGTAGCAAGAAGACAGCCAAACCGAAACTCTCAAAATCGAAGTCAAATTCAGGGGTCACGCTCGAGCACTCGGGGAGAGTCGATGGCAAAGCAACGGCAGCAATTCGACGTTTGATACGCGACAAGCTCAATCCTGATCAACTTCGTCCAAAAACTTCCAAACACACCATCTTTGAGAACGGAACCACTCAGTTTGGGAAGACCGTGGACGCCCACGTGAGACGAAATTTTCCAACAGCTTATCCTCGACCAAAGATCACGCGGCTGCCAAGCGAATGGCGGCCATTCCCGAGGTCATAGACATCGAAGAACTGAGCGACGACGAGAGGCCACCATGCCAGCTCTAGATATATGACGAAGAGCGTAACGGCGACAGGAAGGGGTAAGACCAGGACTGCACGTGGTCGATAGCGGCGCGTCAAGCGTGAAGAGGCGTCAAGTCGCTCGTTGTCACTCAGTGTCGCTTGCGTTTGTTAGCGTGGTGAAAGGGCACGAGACTCTATCACGTTCAATAATGCCATTTTATCACTTTAGTAATGATGTTTCCTAATCGAACCTCTCCTCGCTGATAGTTTACCGAAAAAATTGACACTGAGTGTTCCAAATACAAATTACACACTACGATGACTAGAATAACCTGATTTGAGCACACACGTACATGAGATGAAACTGTTGGAGCCCACACAAGCCTCCGTGCCCTTGGCCTCGGGCCCTCGAACAACCCGGGTTGCAGGGGGGGCAACCTGTATGGGTACGCCGCTTAAGAGTGGCGCTGGGAGGGGCGCCGCGCGTGCCACTTTTTGGAGTGCTTAGATATATAGCCAGAGGTGCGCGTGTCAAGGCGCCAAGGCGAAGGCGCGAGGCGAAAGGCGGACAAGCCCGTCAAACGGCGGCCCGAAGTCGAAGTGTTCGAAGGCTTGGCAGAATGCAGTTCAACAAGGGTAGGCCAAAATTGGGCCGACTCACGGGAAAATGTCAAAATCTGGACATGCGCCTCGGGGGCGAAATGTGTGTTTCGTCCCAAAATGTCAATTTTTTGCAATGCGCCTCGACGATTTTCGGGATTTTGGGTCCTCAAAATGTCAAAAAAAAAAAAAATGCGCCTCCGGCTGGGCTTTCGGGGGTCCTATGGTACGGCGCTACCCTCGCGCCCAAGTCTTGGGCGAGGTTGCGATGGCCCTCCCTGGCGACCTTGGACCGGCGCATTACACAGTAGCGAAGGTTTGTTCTTGAATGAGTGTCACTAAAATTGGATGAGAGTAGGAGGGAGAAAGGAAAGGTTCGAGGGAGTGGCACAGGATTATTTACGTGGTTTGTTTTGTTGTTTAGCCCCTAATGCCGGTGGTCGACTGCCGGACGAGCAATGACACGGCGGGCGCGCCGCATCACGTGACAAATGTTAGCCCTCGCCCCGCGCGTCAGCCGCCAGGCGCCAGGCGGAGCTGTGTTGTAGAAGCAATGTCATACAAAGCCACGCGCTTGCCGTCCATTAAATGCAATATAAATGTAAGCATTGTTTGACGTCAACTGAAAAGGAAAGAAAATACTGGGAGCGCTGTAGCTTCGTTGGAACGGCGCGGAAAATACAAAAGTCACCACAGGGCTTGTACATGACTTCTGATCGGAACCCCGACGCCACAGGCAGGTGCGGCAGACACAAAAGTATGCTGGTACATCCACCACAGGCGGCCCTCCGGGCCGCAACCTAGTTAAAAACAGCGATTTTAGGTACATTCCTTAACTCACCTTTTTCGTATATAGAGGTAGTAAAACGAAACTATCATTCGCATCGCAAGGAATCCGTTCAAGCCCTCAAGCGCCTCAGCTCGTTTGCTCGAGCTCCAATGCCTCTAGTCCTTCGGAATCAAATTTGCCCAACGTTCAGCAACGTGTTGCCGGGCTCTCCAGCTCAACCACCATCGCCAACTTGATGTAAGGCCCGTGCGCCTGGGCCTTAGGAAGAGGGACGCGCGCCTGGGCACTCTTAGTCTCTCTCCAGCGACTGATACGAGTGTCCAGGTGAGCACAAGGTGGATCAGAAGGCATTGTCATACCAGCGACTGATATGAGTGTCCAGTGTCAATTCTACATGCTTTGGTCCTGTGATCCTTGTCGTCGTCGCTCAGGTGTACACTCCAACGGGGTGTATTACACTTTTTTTTTCACACCGGTCAAAGACGCACACTGCCACGTGCGCCAGCGACACACCCACGGAACGAACAAACGACAACGAACGGTAACAGACAAACATGGCGCGTGGCAAGAATCCCAAGAACTCCACCGCCCAACCAGCGCCACCATCGGCACCAGAGGAAAGGGAGGACAGCTCGGACGATGAACAGGAGGTTGCAACGATGCCAAGGGGCATGAAGCTCAGCGCGCCCAAGCTTGCGAACGGCACGAAACTCACTCTCTCCTCGATCCGCGCATTCCTCAACGACATGGACAACATGTTCTTCCAGTACCAAGTGAAGAACATGCGACTAAAGATAATGTTCATCGCCAACCACATTGAACACGAGGCGCTCAAGGATTGGCTGGTGACGGCGACGGAGGAACGCACGTGGGACGAGCTTAAGGTCGCCTTCATCCGCAAGGCACTACCCTTGGATTTCGCCTTCACGACAGAGCAGCGTATTCGCCACAGCCACCAAGGCAACCACGACTACACGACGTGGGCTTCGGGACTTCGGGCCTCACAGCTGCAGCTCGGCCAGACCGCCCTCAGCGACATCGAGTTCATCAAGATCCTACTGTTCAACATGGACCCTCAATTGAGCGTTGTTCTACGACAGAACGACCTTCTGTTGGGTATTGGCCTACACCAAGATGATTTAGACTACGTGGCGGCTTCAAAGGCGGCGCTCCCAAGCTCAAGACATTATCTTACGAGGTGTTCGAGCGATTGGCAAGATCCCAATGGAATGTGATCATAGCGGTTCGTCCTGTAGCAACTCCCCGAACGCAAACCTCGACTACGAGCCCAAAGACCAGCTCTGGCCAACCTTTCGTGACCTCGGCGACCACTCGACGCAGGCCGACGAGACTCACGGACCCGATGAAGGATTATCTCTCGGAGAAGGAGGGATGCTTTAGCTGCAGACGCATCAACACGGATCACCGCGCGAGCGACTGTACAGCCAACTGGCAGCAGGCACCGGATGTCCCGGAGGGGTGGGCCGAATTCGAAAAGAAGACGGCGAAAGCGGCTAAGAACGACACCCTCCATCAAATTGCGGAAAACTCAGAAGACAACATCTCAACGGACAAAGAAAACGAGTACGCCCCTCAGTTCATCTCCACCATTCCCATCACTCTGCACAACAACACGAAGTCAAAGACGTTGCAGGCACTTGCTGACTCTGGGGCCTCTTCCTCCTTTATCGCAGATAAGGTGGTTGAGAAACTGGGGTTAGTCATGCATCGTCTCCCTGTTCCTACATTGGTCAAAACTGCAATCAAAGGCCAAGCACGCGTGTTTCATGTTACCTCGTTTGTAAAGATTCCGATCACGCTCGAGAACGGCGCATGGGAAGCGGGACACACGATTCTGAAGGTGGCTAAACTGCAGGAGCCCTTGGAAGTGGTACTGGGGTTCAACTTCCTTGTAAAACACAAGGTTACCATCGACTTTGCGGCACACAAGATCCTGGTGCCACATCCGACCATGCCTGACGTAAAGATCAACCTTCTTGCGCCGGTCTTCGGACCCCACCCCCAGCGAGCCGCGGCGAGGAATGCCAAACGAAGCGATAAAGCTCGGATCAACTGGCGTGCAGTGATTGCCTACATCGACGGGGTCCAGCAAAGGGAAACGGAGTTGACAGAGTTGTGACGGCGGGAGGCAAAGCTACGGGTTGAGTTCGCGGATCGGTTCCCGGGGATATTCCTCCGGTTTCGATGTATGAATCACCGGTCCGACACCGAATCGAGCTGAAGGACGGAGCAACAAAACCGAACTTGAAGGGTTATCGAGCGGCACACCGTTACCGGGAAGCCTGGAAGCGCCTGATTGATCAGCACGTTGCCAATGGCCGCCTTCGAAAGTCGTCATCAGAGTTCGCGTCCCCGGCGTTTGTCATCCCAAAGAAAGGTATGGATAAGGACCCGTCAATCCAACCACGCATGGTCTGTGACTACCGAGTACTCGACGAAGGGACGGTCCGAGATCGCACACCTCTACCACTTCCGGACGAGATTCTGTCGGTCTGCTCAAACGCGCGATTCTGGGGGAAGATCGACATGACAAACTCCTTCTTCCAAACCAAGATGGCCGAGGAAGACATCCGGAAGACGGCGATTGTGACACCGTGGGGATTGTACGAGTGGACGGTAATGCCAATGGGACTCTGCAACGCCCCGGCAACGCATCAGCGCCGAGTCAACGAGGCACTCGGAGACCTTATCGGGAGCGTGTGTTTCGTGTACCTCGATGACATCACAATCTTTGCTGACACCTTGGAGGAACATGAACGACGGGTGCGACTAGTCCTGGAGGCGCTGAGATGGGTGGATCTGTACGTATCGCCGAAGAAGACGGAACTGTTTGCTGCCGAGTGCTTTTTCCTCGGCCACCAGATCACTCGGGAAGGCATCAAGGTCGATCCTGACAAGGTGGAGCGGATCCAACAGTGGCCGCGACCAAGGACGGTGAAGCGATTGCGGGGATTCCTAGGTCTGGTGCAGTATCTGCGGAAGTTCATCGACAAGCTTGCGGATTTGACGGCGGTTTTAGTCCCGCTGACACGGAAAGGGGTGCATGTCGACAAAGGCTGGACGGGAGAGCACGACAAGGCATTTGAGGCAATCAAGTCCTTGGTGGGCAACCTTCCTTCTCTACATCCCATTGACCATTCCGACAAGGGCGACCCATTATGGCTGATGACGGACGCAAGCAATCGGGGAATCGGGCGGCACTCAGTCAAGGAAAGCAATGGCAGACGGCCATGCCGGCAGGCTATTGGTCACGACAGTACAACCCAGCGGAAGGCAACTATGCAGCCCACAAGATGGAATTGCTTGCAATTGTGGACGCCCTTCATCACTGGCGGGCGGACCTTTTGGGTGTTCGATTCAAGATCCTCACAGACCACCACTCCTTGGCGGGCTTCATGAAGCAACCAAGCCTTTCACGACGACAAGCTCGATGGACCGAACGACTGGCCGATTACGACTTCGAGATTGTATATGTACGAGGTTCAGAGAACACAGTGGCTGATGCATTGAGTCGTTACTCTTTCCCGGAGGAACCCACAGCCGGCCACCAGGCGAGCGACAATGTCAACGTGCTGGCGGAGGCAACTCTCGATCCGGCCTTCCTTTGCAAACTCAGGGACGGTTACCGCAAGGACCCGCAATGTCAACAAGCTATCAAGAACATTGACTCAACACCAGGCTACTCAGTCGACAATGGAATCGCACGGTTCGAAGGACGGATCCTCCTGCCAAAGACGGGGAACTTTCGGGAGGACGCGCTACATGACGCGCATGATGCCGCAGGCCATTTTGGACTACACAAGACGTATGAACACCTACGCCGCAACTTTATCTGGTCGGGAATGAAGGATGCATGCAAAGATTACGTTGAGTCCTGTGCTGCTTGTCAGACGATGAAGATGCATGGCACCGGTTTTGCCGGTCGGATCCACAATTTGAATGTGCCTGACCGGCCAATGCGGGAAGTTGGCCTAGACTTTGTCGGGCCACTTGTACCTAGCAATGGTAATGACGCACTGCTTACGGTAACAGATCGCCTTTCAGGCTACGTTCGCCTCATCCCCTGCCGCACGACGGACGACGCGACTACCACGGCGGACCGGTTCTTTGAGGGGTGGCATCGACACTTCGGCATGCCACGAGTGCTGGTCTCCGACCGCGACAAGCTCTTCACAAGCGAGTTCTGGCGAGCGTACATGGGCCAGCTGGGAACGAAACTGGCAACATCGACGTCTTTCCACCCACAAACGGATGGCCGAAGCGAGCGAACAAATCGGACCGTGATCCAAGTCCTGCGAACAATGGTCAACCGACGGCAAAATGACTGGTCAAAGCACTTGGCTACGGTGGAGTTTGTGATCAACTCCAGTATGAACAGGTCGACGGGGAAGACGCCATTTGAAGTGGTACTTGGGTTCACGCCGGAGCTGACACCGATCACCCCAGTGGAGGGCTCAACCACGTCACAGGCAGTCAAATCCATTGTGGAACAACGTGAAGCAGCGGTTGCGGAAGCCCGAGACAATTTGGCAATTGCAAAGATCCGACAGGCCAACCAGAGCAACAAGGCGAGGAAACCGGAGCCCGGGTTTGCAGTTGGCAACATGGTCTTAGTCAACTCGCGGGATCGACGACTGCGGTACAAGGCCGATGGGGAAGCACGGTCAGCCAAACTCTTTCCCCGGTTTGACGGCCCCTACGAAGTCCTAGCAGCACGACCCGAAACCTCAAATTACAAGCTGAAGCTCAAGGCGGGGGACAAGTCGCACAACGTCTTCCACGCCTCCAAGCTCCGACGCTGGGTAAAGAACAATGGGGTGGTGTTCCCAGGACGAGAGGCAACGGAACCAGCGGCCATTATCGTCCAAGGAAACGAGGAGTGGGAGGTAGAACGGATTGTGGACGAAAAGGGGAAGGGGTCAAGGAAGAGGTTCTTGGTGAAATGGAAGGGGGGGCAGACAGCGACAACACATGGGAGCCATGCTCACACCTGGAAGACACCGCAGCGTTGGAAGAGTGGGAGAGTGGGAAGGCGGGGGAGGACAAGGCAAGGAGGGAGGGTGTAAGGAGGGAGGGGAGTTTGGTTTAGGTGGTGGAGAGTGTAAGGCCCGTGCACCTGGGCCTTAGGAAGAGGAGACGCGCGCCTGGGCACTCTTAGTCTCTCTCCAGCGACTGATACGAGTGTCCAGTGTCAATTCTACATACTTTGGTCCTGTGATCCTTGTCGTCGTTGCTCAGGTGTACACTCCAACGGGGTGTATTACACTCGAGCCAGCAATGCCCGCAGTCAACTTGGCCATTGCCAGTAGAGGTAAAAGCCTTCATGCAGGCGTCAGATTTCATCGAGGCTGGCGTACCCCTTTGCAATGAAGGAGGCGGTAAGCTTTACGACGGCGACGAAGATGAAGTCGCCACAGGGGCAACCAAAGGAAGTGAACGTTGGAAGCACCCCGCTTGGCTCCAAACGCAAACGACCCACCACCTCGCGCATATCAGGCATGTTAACAACTATTCCAACAAAGCACACGACCACAAGAGCGGTGATGAGCTCGTTCACGGTTTTCTACCTGTCAAGTCGGCTTGGACTAGGCTCTATGACGGCCGCATCTCCAACGCCAATCTGGACATCTTGTCAAAAGGGTATTACTGTTTCATCCCACTTAGAATAGTTTAATACCTAGTTGTTGATATTAGCCGCGCGCGCGCCTCTAGCCTTCCAAGTGCGCGCGCCCTTAGCGCTTCTCTCTCTTCTCCAACTATCTTTACTATCTTCTTTGGCTCTCGTGCTTACGTACATCGTGCCTCGGGCCTCAGGTTCCTAAAACATCTACGCACCACAGTTCTTCTTTTGGGATCCCCTCCTAATGATTGGCCAGCCAGATGACAAGCGAGCGGGTGTTGGCCTGTGGTGCATGGAGTGCGAGCTCAACGAAGCCGTCCTCAAAAAAGACATGTTGAGGCTGAACGGGTTCTTGGATCGGCCACGCCGAGCGTGTGGTCTCCGCGAGTCCGTCTATCTCATCGGCCGCTCTTACAAGTGCTCCAAAACGTATCGGCCTTGGTCGCCAGAGGTCCTTGGCCAATTGGATCCATCACTGCGCTCGATGTTCCCGTTCTGTTTGTCACATCGCACCGCCGTTACCTCGGAGGTGTTCGATCTAGTGCGATCTTCCTTCCACTACGGTCTGGGAGCCGAGCAAATTTCCGACATGCTTGTCTGCTTTCATCGTGCCGCCCACAACAGGCTGGAGCTCGACTATAGGTCGGCCATGCTCGCGCGCCAAAAGCCGGGACCTTATCAGGACATCAGTGATTGGGATGACCCGGCGGGCAATTTCGGCTATGTGCCAACATCGAAGGTTCTTGCGAATTTTTTCAATGCGAAAATAGAAGAGTAAGGCCGGATTGTAGTATCAAGCATTGCGGATACTTGCTTCTAATCTTCTCTGCTGACCCTCTTTGCTTTGCCCATTCTCAGACACGAGTCGCTCATACGCCACCATGTTTCATTGGCCCCTTGCACAATCATGTCACGCGATCACAGCTACAAGGTGAGAACTTGGAAAAGGGGCAAGCAAACTCTTGATCAATTCGAATTGTGCTAACCCAATGAGTCTCTCTTCATCTCAGGTCCCGAAGCAAATCGCCAAGATCAATGGCATTCCTCCCTTTCATGCGCTCCTGATGGTCGGAAACGAGTACAGCGAAGTTCGACTCACCGTCCTCACCGCAACCAAAGGCCACGCGCCGTTCGAATCACCACTCGAGGACATGTCAAAGCATCTGAAATTGTATGGTCACGAACAACCATCCATCTGCTACACGGATCAGCCCGACCAAGACACTACATTCTTGATACAAACGCTCCCCTCGCTTGCTCCGATTCTCGGCACCAACGCAGGCCCGCGCCAAGGCGACCTCATGCTACCTCCTGAGACAACCCCTATTCTAGTGAACACCGTTTCTGCGTTGACCCAAGTGCTGAGGCAGATAACAGAAAACATCCCCAAAGACGGAAAACTTGTGGTTGGTGTTGACGCCAAATGGGCAAATGCTCCCGCAAACTCGTATCACAACATGGCCATTGCGGCCCCCAAGAAAGCCGTTGACGTCGTCCAATTCGCCTGGGAATCACTGGAGGGAGACTTGTTCATTCATGTGATTCAAGTGAGCTTTTCGTACCCGTGCTCTTCCACTTAAAGTCGAACAAAAAAAATTACCAAATTGTTGTATGTCTACAGCTCTTGCAGATCATACAAAAGTGCGTCAAATGGTGTTTGCCCCGCCCTTTGGGCATTTTCTCGAACGCGCGGATATCTTGAAAGTGGGTGTCGGCGTTGCTGGCGACCTCACTCGCATTGTCAACGCCATCACAAACGCGGAGCGCTGGGAACTTGCGATCGATGAGGAGAATCCGATCAGTCTTACCGAAACCTTCAAGCATTGCGGTGGATTGGACCTGGCGCAGCACGCGAACCTGAACGGCCACATGCTCGGGAGAGGAGTTGGATCTCGAAGCCTCGCGCACTTTTCGAAACGCTTCCTCAAGAAACGGCTGCCGAAAGACGAATCAGTTCGTCGATCAATGGATTGGGCTGAGACGACGCTGCCCCCACGCCACATCATGTACGCTGCACTCAACACCTACGCGTCGCTTCTCGTCTACAAGGCAATCAGTAAAAGTCACACGCGACCATTGTCGCCTCTGGTACTTCCGCGTGTGGGCACTCAAGTCGCTATCATGTATGAACCTGATCGTCCAATCGCGGGGGGTGTCATCCAGACAGTTGATTCCTTGATCAACGAAATGTGCGCGCCTCCACCCGAGTTTCACGGATTCAAATGGGACAAGAGCCGCGCTGTCGTTGCCATCACGCAAATCCTCATTCCTGGAGCGTTCGTTCCCAAATACAACACCAACTGCGATGACTTTCCACAGCGTGATCTTTTGGCCTTACGAGCGTTCTCAATTAAACAGAACACTGACAGCAACGTTCGCTCCCAATGCGGTGACGGATCATTCCCGTTGCTTTTTGCGCTCGATGCTCTCGTGGTCGACTTGGACGATGAGGTCACCATCGAGAGTTCCGTCCACAGCTCAGCTCACACGTTCACGTCCGCTCACAAGCCGTCGCTGTCCTCGGCTCAGATATCTTCGCTTTCAAAAGCACTGGACGTTGGCGCCGTAGCGAATTCCTGCACGAGAGAAACGGAGATGGAAGAGCACACGGAGGACTTCAACGACAGTCTCGATGCGGCGACCGCTGAGTTCGAAGAAGCGCTCTTACTCGAACGTTGCAAGACGACTGCGGTTGAGATCTCGGCCATCTTAGACGCTGCCGACGGAAACAAAGGTTGGTCCCTCCGGTTCCTAGGTTGAGTTTGATTTGAGGCTCATTCGATTTTCATCTCTTTCATCTGGTCAGCCTCGTTGCTCGATGATCCCCAACCCCGAATTCTCATGGATCCTTTCCAATTTTTTCCAGAGGATCTATCTATCGAAAAAGCACGGAGCTACAAGAGCTTTCCTTCGCGCTCTCTCCGATGCCATCTATGTCGTCAACCTAGACGACAAGTACCTAGTGTCGATACGAGTCGCCAAAGCGATGATGACTTTCGACGAAGCCACACGGTCGCCCGCTCACGCCAAATACATCTGGAAGCGTGTCCGACGAACGATTCCTCCTCCAAGCATTCTTGAGCCATTGGTCAGGGAAGTTTTCGAGGCGTTCGGGTCGTTGCTCGATGCTAAAACAAAGCAGCCCCTCTTCAATAAGGCTGCACTCCTCGCCGCGAAAAGATGTCTCGGAATCGTTCGAAAGGGACAGCTTTCTGATCCAGTGGGCATCGAGCTTTACACCGACCTCGGACGTTGTCGTGGACCTGATGGAACAAGCTGATGATGGTGTCCGCTTGTATTCAGGTTGGCGCGGCAAGAACGGCCTCGAAGGTGGCATCCATCGAAATCTCCGCGCGCGCTTCGCTAAGTCAGGCGTCACTCCGCGTCATGCAAACGCTCGCCTGCTGGACTATGTACTAGGACACAATCTTACAGTCAGTCGGCACGTGTATCGGTCGTGTTGACTACATGCAACAAGAAGCTCATTCACGATTCAAACTTGCAGGTTGGCACATACAATCGAACTGGGGTGGCTTTCATCGGTCATTTCGACTTATGGCTCACTCTGGATCTGTATCGACTGCGACAAAAAACCGCACATCTTTTGCCTGTCCGCGAGTCCACAGCCTCCAAGATCATCGATCCGACGCTATACGCGGAGTCCTCGGAGCGCTTAGGTGTGGCACGCGTCGACTTGTTAAAGAGCTCCCAGTCAGGGCTCAACCTCGAGACGTATGTGCCTCTCACCCCTGTCCCACGCTCGGAACCTCTCGAGTGGAAACCACGTAGCTGGCCAACATCGACAACTTTAACAGTACAACGTCTGAAGCCTCGGCATGACTGGCTTGCTGAACGCCAAGGAACTCGATTTGTGATTCTGCACGAGCACTCTCCAAAAGAGCGCGCGCTCTTCAAGTACTTGCTCAGCCGCGTGCCACCAGACTGGAGCGAAGAGAAGCGCGTGAACAAGATAACTCGAGATTGGAATCAGTACGCAGATGGTGATGGTGTCTTCTATAAAGTGGGCGTTCTTTCACTCACACCGACTCGCACGCAAACCGGGCTAACGACGTTCGTGCCATTCAATAGATGCCCGAGCACATCATCACTTGGATGTCAAAAAGTACGACGCTCGCCAATGCTTAAGCAACTTTGGCAATGGCAGGGGATGACATCAAGACGCTCCAAAAAAAAGTGCTTGACCCAGATTGCACTCAAGACGTCGACATGCTGCCGGCAAAACCTTTGATCGGACATGCTCCGCCAACCCTGGGGCGGCGCTCGGAAGCGGAGGTGGTCGCTTCAGAACCTCAAACTGTCGCCATACAGGCTTTCCAAGAAACAAGTGCGGCGACCCTTGCTTTGACCGCTGATAATGGAGTCGAGGGAGCCGGAAAAAGGCGTAAAAAGCACTGTCGTTTTTGCGGACGTGCGGACTGCCGAGCAAAAGGCTCGCAAGGTTCGGGGCGAGACCCGTGCCGTAATCCGTGCGCAGATTGCGGGAGGGAGTTTGGGGAGTCCGATGAGATGATTGCAGGAAATCCGCCCTCTCGACGGTTCTGTCAGGGTGTGGATAGCAAGGCGACGAAAGGCAAGGCTAGAAAGCTGAGGACTGTCTGTGTCCAAACGCGAGTGCTGCTCAGGCTCAGACCTCTGTGCTTAATCAGACTGTATCTGTAACGCCTGTTTAGCCGTAGTATAGACCGTGTGGAATCATTACATTACATGTATACCTATTTTGGCAATGTATGACATCCTCCCTTTTTTCCCTTCTTTTCTTTTTTTTCCTTTTCCGCTTCGCCGGCAACTCCCTGGACATGGGTGGCGGCCTGAAAGTTGGACGCTGGAATGACCTCGGGACGGTCCCGGCGGCGCTAGGTTGCCAGTCCGGGTATGGTTCTGGAGCTCTGGTGTAATCGCCCATGGTACTGGGAGTAGGAGGTAATTCCGGGATGGTGCTGACAGTGTACCAAAATACATAGGCCTCCGCCTGGACAGAGGCATGGTGTAGGGCTTGTACAGCATGTGCAGAAGTTCTACCCCACGGGTCCAAAGAATGGCTCTTTATTCTGGCGCAGTACAGATGAGAGATGTGGATTGCCATGAACTACAATGGCGGCCGTTGAGGCAAGGCCTCGCCGGGCCAGCCGCCGCAGCCGCCGGGGCCGCGGCGGCAACAGTTAAATTTCGATGCGAGGCGATCTTTGGTCCAGGGAGACGAGAACACGAACTTCAGTCAACGGTTGATAGCAGAGTCAATGATTGGTGAGGAACCAATCAAGAGGACTCTGCACAGCCGCTGACGCAGTCCGCGCCTCCCTGGCCAAAAATGGCTTAAACTACCCAAAAACCCCAAAGACGCTTCTAGCCATTACTGCTCGCGCAGTCCCTTCCAACACGCCCCCTGGCGAGGGAGCATCCACCATTCCAAGCATCCGAACAAAGGACTCATGCGGTGCGTGCGAGAGTCCTTGGTGAATCCGTCCGCGACCATCTCCTTGGTCCTGATCCATCGGAGCTCGATGATGCCGTTCGAGACAAGTTCTCGAGTAAAGTGGTAGTGTGCTGCAATGTGCTTGGTGGTCGCGTGTGAGGTCAGGTGATCGGCCAAAGCAATTGCTCCCTGTTAGAAGTGGGGTCTGAGAGCCTAACTCATTGCTATTAGTCTTGGTTAATACTTTATTATGCGCGCGCGCCTATCTTTCCGAAGATTTCTAGGTATTAATATAATTATGCTGTTAATGAAGTCTATCAAATAAAAATAAAAAAATGTCTGCGTCTTTTTTCCTTCTGGGTTCCTTCTCCACGCTATTCTCATCATCTCACTCGTGTATCTTAGAGCTGAGTTGTGGAGTACCTCTTAGGTTAGTTACTGCAAAGCCATGCTATTCTCATCATCTCACTTGTGTATCTCGGAGCTGAGTCGTGGAGTACCTTTTAGTCCTTGTTGCAACACTCCCGTTGAATCCCCATGAATGATGGTGGGTGAAGACGGAGGGAACCCGAGTGAGAACAGCAGAGAGCGAATCCACAGCGTCTCCCAGGCAGCAGCCGAGAGAGCTTGATACTCGGCCTGGACGGAGGAGGTGGCAACCGATACTTGGCGCTTGGACGCCCATGTGATCGCCGCCTCGGCCATGATGACTGTGTAACCCGAAATTGATTGACGCCCCAATTTCTCCGCTGCATGATCCGAGTCGCAGTACAAGGTCACATCGATTCCCAAGTGCCAATTGTACTCGAGTCGGTGATTAATTGTGCCGCGCAGATAGCGAAGAACTCGCCGCATTTGCCTAAAGTGTTCCGGTTTCGGATCGGCGCAGTGTCTTGACAGTTGGGTGACCGCATAGGATATATCGGGCCTTGTGCATCCTGAGACCCAGAGGAGCTCACCAACAACCTGGCGATAGTTGAGCTTTGAGATGAGCAGTACCTCCATCTGAGTGCTGATCGCTGTCGGAGGTTGGGGTTGCCACCGCGGAAGCGTTCACAAACCCGTGATTGTTCAGGATGGTCTCGATCTGGTGGCACTGGTCAATGGTCATGATCCCCGATGCGTCATCGGTGGCGATCTTCATCCCCAGGAATGACTCGACCTCGCCGAGCTTGAGCTTGAATTGTTGATCGAACTCGCTGAGGAACCCTTCGAGATTGTTGTCGCCGGCAAGAAGACCGTCGTCGACGTAGATGGCCAAGAGAGCCGTGCAATCGACGCCCCCGATGTTGCGAACCCTTCGGTAGACCCCAAAGTCCTCCTCCATTCACTTGAAACCGCGATCGACGAGCGCAGCATGCAAGACCTTGTTCCACTCACGACCCGACTGCTTGAGACCATACAGGGATTTGCGCAGTCGATGGGTGGAACCGTCCAGCAGCTTGATCCATAGTGGTTTGGTGATGTGGCTGTGAAGGTATGC
This sequence comes from Microbotryum lychnidis-dioicae p1A1 Lamole, assembly GCA_001244265.2. Taxonomy (NCBI): domain Eukaryota; kingdom Fungi; phylum Basidiomycota; class Microbotryomycetes; order Microbotryales; family Microbotryaceae; genus Microbotryum; species Microbotryum lychnidis-dioicae. Next base: position 799,559 of record CDLV01000004.1, on the reverse strand, counting down.
GCTGTTGACGTCGAACTGAAGCCGCCGATACCCTTTGACGTGAGCTATGACGTTGATCATCCGGATGGAGGCGATTCAAGCTGTCGGTGAGAATGTTTCCCCGTGATGGTTCTGGAGATCCCCCCGTGCGACAATCCTTGCCTTGTACTTGATTATGTCACCTTTGTCATTCCGCTTGCGGGTGAGGACAACCTTCGTTGGGATTGCCCGAACCCCTGGCGGCGGATCGGTGGCCTCCTTGTCCCATGTGTTCATGCCGTTTAGAATCGAGTACTCGGTCATGAGGGAAATGGACCAATCCTCGCGATCCTCGCCGGCCATCGCTTGCTTGTATGTTGGCTCGTCGGGACTTCCGGTCCAGACCTGGTACGCTTCAAGTTCCATAATTCGGCTGATGCCCTCGGTGCATCCTTGAACAATCGACAAAAGGTTGGTCCAATCGTTGCATTCTTTGAGGTTGACGACGACGTTGAGGACTTGTTCCCATTCTGGAAGCTCGTTGAGGGGAATCACATCTCCCAAGATGGTCCCCACGTTGACAAACATTGCTTGCTGCTCCGCCCCCCCCCCCCCCCGACGGTGGGACCCTGCAAGAGCACCCCAGCGTTTGGCTAACTCGGAAGTCCGCTCCGTCGTAGGCACCACCGGCTTGTAGCCATCTCAGGAATCTGATTCGGATCAGGTGGGTTGTTGTCAGTGTTAGAAGTGGGGTCTGAGAGCCTAACTCATTGCTATTAGTCTTGGTTAATACTTTATTCTGCGCGCGCGCCTATCTTTGTCTTTGCATCTTTTTTCCTTCTGGGTTCCTTCTCCACGCTATTCTCATCATCTCACTCGTGTATCTCGGAGCTGAGTTGTGGAGTACCTCTTAGTCCTTGTTGCAACAGGTTATGAGCTCAACGGGCGAATCCGACTTCCCCAACGGGTCGGGCAATCACTTGTATCTCAAGGACACACAAGGGTACAAGAGCTGGTCACAACGTGCGTTTATCAATCTTCGAGCCGACAAAGTATGGGATGTCGTCAATCAATCCATCGACTCCCTTGTCGCGGACTATCGGTCCACGCTCGTTATCGCACATGCAACTGCGTTCGTCGCGCCAGTTGAACCAGCCTCCTCCGACTTTAGCGGGCTTGGGGGGGGCTCTGGTTCTGCGCACTCGGACGCCTCGCCCAGGCTCACCAGCGTTCAAGTTGCGGACAAGGTCGCGGAATATCGCGAACGGGTCATCCGCCGCAACGATTTGGCATGCAAGTACATCGCCAATTCGATCTCTGAGGAACAGATGTCTCACTTGATTCATCTTACCTCGGCGTACGAGATGTGGGACACCCTCCGTGGTCTCCACTCTCACGGTCGCCCGAGTCGCACTATGGACCTCCTCAACACTCTAGCGCAACCTTACTCTGGGGATATTCCTTTTAAGGAATTCGTCAACAAGGTCAAGATCGCCATGACCGATTTTCAGAACCTCGGAGCTCCGCTTCCGCATTGGCTGTTTGCAGGCATGCTCGTTTGGTCGCTCCCAGCCCAGTATGACTCGATCGTTGGGAACCTTGCCTCCGACATCGACATCCACATGGATTGGAACACGTTCTATCCGAAACTCCTGATGAACGTCGAAATGGCTGATTCCCGAAACAAACAAAAGGAATCGTTATCCGCGCGGATAGTTGACAATACTAGCCTCGTCACCCGTATTTCCACCACGGCGCAAAAGGACTACTCCAAGTCGTATTGTTCGCGCTGCAAAGCACTGGGACACGAGCGTGGTTGGCGTCTCTGTCCAAGCAGGAACAAGGATGCGAGCGCTCCCGCTTCCTCGGACTCAAATTCGAACGTAGCTGCCATTGGTGTAGATGAATCTGCATTGATGACCTACACTTTCCCCTATTCGTGAACGATGCCACGTTTTCCATGGATCATTGACTCGGGTGCTAATGTCCATTGCGTTGGAGACAAGTCGGTCCTATCGGACGTTGTCTCTGAGCCTCTCAAAATTTCTGTCGCCAATCAATCTCAAATCGAATCTCCCGGTCATGGCTCAGTGACGTTTCTTACCTCATATGGCGCTCGTATCACCATTAAGAGGGTCTACTACATGCCCGGTGCTCAATGCGGTTTTATCTCCATCGACCGTCTGTTGGAATCGATGATGTACGCTGTTGGTCCCCAAAGCAATCTCATTTTCAGCATCCGCGGCAAGTCGATTCTGCGCTCGCTTCCTGGTCGGGGGTTTGTCATGGATGCAGCTCCCGTTCAGCCTATCATGTCATCCTCACCGCCTTCAATGGTCGGAGCTAAGCGTCTCACTGGAACCTGTACGTTGATGGAAGCACATCGGAAGTTGGGCCATCAATCTCCTGCGGCGATCGTTTTGGCCGTCAAATCCGGGGCTATCACTGGCATCACTCTGAAGGACGAAAAGGTTACTCCTTGCTTCTCGTGCATCCAGGCCAAGTCAAAGCGATCACCCTTCTCCAACAAGAGTACCGAAGCGCCTCATGCACTCTACCGCGTCTTCATCGATCTCGGGTTTGTCGAACATCCCAATCACCATGGCGATACTATCTATCTCGCTATCGTGGATCAATATTCGACGGCTAAATGGACGATCGTGCTAAAGGACAAGAGGGCTGAGACGATTATCGAAGCATGGTCGAAATTTCAAGCCGAGTCCGAGCGTCAAACGGGTCAGAACAGAAAATTCAAGAGGGTCAGATCGGACAATGGTCGTGAATTCGACAACTCATTGTTCCGGGCTCTTCTTGAAAAGCAGGGCATCATCGTGGAATTCACGGCCCCCTATACTCCGGAGCAAAATGGTCAAGTAGAGCGACTCAATGGATCTCTCATGGGTCTCGTTCGATCAATGCTCCTCGACTCCGGTCTTCCCATGCAATTCTGGTCAGATGCTCTGGCCGTCGCGACATTTGTTCTCAATCGTCGACCACATCCTCGTATTCAAGGAAAAACGGCAATCGAAGTTCTTCTTGGCAAGAAGCCTAGTCTTGCTCATCTTCAGCCATTCGGATCTACGGCGTTTGTCCACGTTCCCGAGGAGCGTCGCTCCAAGCTTGCACCTCGCTCCATTCAGGGAGTTTTCATCGGGTACTCCGGTGAATACAACTACCGTGTCTGGGTCCAATCGTCGAAACAGGTCTACGTTTCGCGTCACGTCACATTCCTTGAGACTCCTTCCGTCGTCACTTCGTCTCAAGATCGTGCGGACGCTTCTGATCCCGTTCATCATTCTCAACCTCCTCATCCTCCTCATCCTCCGCCAGATGTGTTGCCGTCTACACCAACTTCACCTGTTGTGGATCCAACTTTGCCGGATCCACAGCCTCCTCCGGTGGTTCCAATTGGAGTTGGTCAACAGGGGGGTATCTTGCAGTCGTTCCTCAAGAACCACTCGACGGTGAGGCGGAAGTCGCTCTCGCTCCTCGTGAAGGTTACGCCATCGTTCGCACTGGTCCAAATCCTGGCCAATTCGAGAATGTTGATCCTTCCAACATCCTTCCTGCTGGTTCTCGTCGTCGACCTCAACCTCCGGAAAATATACTTCCCATCATTTCGGCTATCATGGTCGATGTCTTGGATACTCCACCCATGTTCCACGACAAGCTTTCTTACGATGCCTACTGTGCTGCCGTGTTCGCCGAAGAAGACATCGAGATACCCAAGACATTCGAGGAAGCCATGAAGTCACCTATCGCAACCATTGGAGTGCGGCAATGGTCTCAGAACTTCTACAATTCGATCATCATGGAGTCTTTCAGGAAGTCAAGTGGCACGAAGGAATTCGGGTACTCGGCACGATCTGGGTCTACAGTATCAAGCGCGATGCAAACGGCAAAATCATTTGTTTCAAAGCTCGTCTCGTTGCTCAAGTATTTGCTCAACACCCAGGCATCAACTACCATGACACCTACGCTCCTGTCGCTCGTTCTTCAACAATTTTGTTCTTGATTGCTCTGGCTGCTGCTCAGGGCCTGTATCTCGAACAGTTCGATTTCGACTGCGCCTTTCTCAACGGCAAGATGACCGAGGATGTCTATGTTCGATACCCAAAAGGATGGAATCATCCTCAATCCCCTGGCAAGTGCCTCAAGCTCGTGGGTTCCATGTATGGCACCAAACAGGCGCCCGTGAATGGTATCAAGCCGTCAACAATCTCATGGTGTCTCAAGGCTACATGAGGGCAACTGCCGATGCTTGCCTCTACATCAAACATTCGGGCACTTCGTTTGCTATCATCACTCTCTATGTTGACGACGGTCTCATCGCGTCCAACAATCAGTCCTTCTTGGACTCCGAGCTCGGATCGCTTCACAAGGCCTTCCAGCTCAAGCGTCTCGGACCCGTCTCCTACTTCCTGGGCTTCGAAATTCATCGCACCAAAGATTACATCCTCGTTCACCAAAGCAAGTATGTCCGCACTATGCTCGAGAAGTTCGATTTCGCTTCTCCATCCAAGCGCCGTGCAATCACGCCCATGGACGATCGCCCTCGCTTCGAATCAATGCTACTCCGTTTGCCAATGTGTCATTGTACCAATCGGCTGTGGGTTCCCTGCAGTACGCGTCCACTCGATGTCGACCCGATATCGCGATTGCTGTTCGTGCCGTTGCTCAAAAGAAGTCCTGTCCAACTGTCGATGATTGGGCTGCGGTCAAGCGTATATTTCGCTACCTCAACAGCACCATCGATTTGGGAATTCTTTATCGAAACAGTTTCACAACTCGATTGATGGTCTACTCCGATGCCTCGTTTGCGGATGACCCGGAATCTTGCAGATCGGTGGAGCCTATGCATCAATGCTCGCTGGCGGCGTTATCTCCTGGCAGTCGAAGCAACAATCTATGATCGCTACATCCACTACCGAAGCCGAAATCCTCTCTGCATCCTCAGCCACTCGTGAAGCAATCTGGCTCCGTCGTTTGGCTGGTGATGTCGGCATTCCACAAGCACAGCCTACTATCATTCAAGAGGACAACGCCGCATGCATCCAGATCGCCAAGGATCCGGTCGATCACATGCGAACCAAGCACTTCGACATTTCTCATTTGTTCGTTTGAGAACGGGTTGCTTCTGGCGAGGTCGAACTTGAATACTGCCCTACCCACGTCAATGCCGCGGATATTATGACGAAGCCTTTGGGATTTCAACGCTTTGATCAACTTCGTGCGCTACTTGGAATGGTCTCGTTAGTCTCTTTGACCGGTGGGAGTGTTAGAAGTGGGGTCTGAGAGCCTAACTCATTGCTATTAGTCTTGGTTAATACTTTATTTTGCGCGCGCGCCTATCTTTGTCTTTGCGTCTTTTTTCCTTCTGGGTTCCTTCTCCACACTATTCTCATCATCTCACTCGTGTATCTCGGAGCTGAGTCGTGGAGTACCTCTTAGTCTTTGTTGCAACAGTCAGCATCATCAGACGGGCGACGGAGGCGACGGGAGGCGGTGCTCTACCGTCGCCAGCAATAGGAGCTGGTGCTTGACCGTTGGGAACAACAGGAGCTGGCGCTCGACCGTTGGGGACAATAGGAGCAAGCTCTTGACCATTACTGTGTTGAACTCTACCGCCATTGTCTGGAGGGCGCTCGCGACCAGGCGCAGCGGGAGTGTGCTCACAATCAGGAGACATTGCTCAACCGACCGATGAGGGTTGCATCTCGACCATCGCCACCCGCAGCCAACGCTCGACGGGCAGCAACAGGAGTCGTCGCTTGTCGTCGGCACCAGGAGCATGGGCTCGACCGGCCCCGTCGGAGCGAAATCTTGGTCGACAGCATTGTCGCCATCGAGGTTGAGGTTGAGGAGGGTGCCCGGGTCGGCCGGAGCGTCGCCGAAGATTGTAGTCGGCGCATCCTCGCGAAGGGCAGCTTCGTCTGACTCCCCCCGTTGAATCTCGAAAGAGCTCTCGTCGAAATTCGCGTCATCTGATACAAACACCGTGTTGGTGTCGGGCCGCCAGAACATCCATCCCTGGTCCGCATAGCCAATGAAGCGAGCCTTGACCCGGGGCGGTTCGATCTTCGAGGGACGACGTTCCGGCGCAATCCTGATGTATGCCACGCAACCCCATACGCAAACGCGCGAAACATTGGGCTTGCGAAGGTGGTACATTTCGAAAGGTGTCGAGCCTGGTAACGCGGCGGTAGTTTTACGATTGCTCACATAAGTAAATGCGTTTGATGTGAATGCCCAGAAGGACAGTGGCAACCCTGAGACCAGCAGCCAGATCCGCACCGTCTCGAACATGGTGCGCCATCCCCGTTCGACGAGGCCGTTCTGGTAGTGCGCGCAAGGTACTGTGGTTCTGTGCTCAATCCCTCGATCCTTGAAGAAGACCTTCAGGGCGTTGTTCATGAACTCCCCACCGTTGTTGGAGTGAAAAACAGACACGTTGCAGTCACGACTTTGTTCCATTCTTCGATGAATTCGATGACTGTGGTCGTCACGTCAGACTTCTCGGCAATTGGAACACTCCATCGAAAACACGAGTAGTCGTCAACTAGGCCAAGGACCATGACCTCGCCACTGAAGCTTTCATGACAAACGGGACCCCATAGGTCGGTGTGAATTGTGTGGAGTGGCTTGTCGGCGCGAGAGGCAGGCCCCTTGGGAATGTTGGCATGAAACCCTCTTCCTTGCATGCAACCCGCACATTGAGCTACGTCAAAATCCCCCCCCCCCCCCCCCCCCCCCCTTTTTGTTCAAACCCATGATAGTCCCTTTCCGATCCATCTCCAGCCAACAGGGCAGATTCAAATGACTGAATTGTTGATGCCATATTTCGCGATCTGCGGAGTTGGAGCGTTCGGAGACCGTCAGTGTATGGGCTTCAACTGGGTTGCAGGTATAGAGACGAGCCTGAAAAATGTATTTTGAACCGACGAGCTTGGCGATCGCAAACGTCTTGCCATTTTGAACGAACTCGCAGCGATCGTGTTCCATCTCGATACGTACACTTTGCTTGCAAAGTGATGGTCCTGAGATGAGGTTGACGACGAATCCAGGAACGTGCAGGACGCGAGCAATTGACATGTTGGACACGGTGCCGTTGGCGAGCTTGAACTCGGCCTTGAGCGTGCCTCGCCCGATTGCCGGAGTGCGGTTTCCCGTTGCATCAACCATCACAGTAGGAGAATCCAAGTCTTCGTAATCATAAAGGAGCGACTTGTCGTTGACAAGAGACGCAGTGGCTCCAGTATCAAAAATGAGCTCCGGATTCTCCTTGGAGGTGACGGCGCGGAATACCATCTCCTCGTTGACTTCCAATGCGTAATTTGTGAAGTGGTACGAGGTGCCCATTCTATCGGCAAGGCTCATCGGGATGGGGTCTTCCACGAAGTGAAAGGCGTGTCCTCGGAGCGGGACGTTGATTTGAAGTGATTGTAGGTATCGCATTCTGTTGCCGGCCGGGTCCTTCGAGGTGCAACCAGCTTTCCGGTGGCCAAACCCGAAACAGTTGAGGCATTGGTTGTTTGCGCAGACAAACTTTCCATCTGCAATCTTGCCCCATTTGTCCGCATTTGCGTAGTGCTCCGCGCGACTCTTTGCGGCTCCTCTACTACGATGGTTGCCCATCGAGCGGTGGCTGTTCCTGGCGGGTCCGGCTTGGCTTCCGGTTTGTCCCATCGCAGCGAAGACGTGATCCTGATTGCCACAAGCGCAGTTCCCATTACAAGACGGTACCTGTCCCTGGGCGGTGTCTTGGCGCGACGCGAAAAACGCGCTAGCCGGTTGCTCGGCGCGTGGGCTGACATCGGCACCATTCATGACAACATCCTCCTTGTAGGCGTTCCTGACCTTTTCGCAGAACACATCGATGTTCTTCTCTTCGCGGAACGTGAAGGTGTATGGAAGCACCGCGTGCAGCGGTGCTCCAGAACGATAGACAGGATCAAACAATAGTAATTCACTAGAACCTCGGTCAGTGAGCTAGCATACTACACATATGAGAAAAGGGGCACCCACCTAAAACCTCGGGTCAGTGAGCTGGCAAAAGCCAAGGGAGGTTCTAGGCGTGCGCAAGCTATTCAACTAAGCCAAAAGTTCTATTGCCTTCCATTGTACCTCGGGCAAAGGCCTCAGGCCTTGCACCCTCCCCTCCATCCTCTTCTTCAACTCCCAACGCCGAAGCGCCTCTGTCCCCACCAAGTTTTCACGCGGTTCCATGGTGGCTTCGTGCTGCGAATAGCCCTCCCACCAAACACGATAGCGCTTCCCCCCCCCCCCCCCCCCCCTTGTTGTCTCCGCCAATATCTCTCGCACAACCCATTCTTCCTGTCCATCGACTATAACTGGTTTGGGTCTGGCGGGTTCTCGATTCGGAAAGAGGTTGGGGTCGTTGGCTCGGTAAGGACGGAGCTTGCTTACGTGAAACGTAGGATGTGATCGGTCGCCTTCGCTAAGCTGCAGTGTGTAGTTGGAGGTGGCAACATTCGCGGCAATAACCTTGTAGGGTCCCTCAAAGCGATCGAAGAGCTTGGCCGACTTGCGGTGTCCCGTTTTAAATCGAAGACGACGGTCACGGGTGTCCACCATGACAAAATCGCCCACCGCAATGTCCGGTTCTGGCCATTAATGTCGGTTGACCTGCTCCGCTTGCCGCACCTTAGCTGCAGCCAATGCATCCCGGACCTCCGCCAACACCGCCTTCCGCTCGGCGATCAGGCCCTTTGCCGCAGGCACATTGGGCAAGTCAGGTCGATTGAGAGACGTTGGCAACAGGCTGGGTGAACAACCTAGGACCACCTCAAACGGCAATTTGTTTGTTGAGGCATTGACGCTTGCGTTGATCACAAACTCAATGTTGACCAGATGTCGGACCCAATTGTTCTGCTGCTTGTTGACCACGGCTCGCAAGGCTTGAATGGCGGTCTTGTTGGTCCGTTCGCTACGGCCGTCGGTTTCCGGGTGGAACGATGTAGACATGGCGAGTCGAGTGCCGCGCGCCAGAAATGCGATGTAAATAGCTTATCCCGATCGGAGACTATCCTCGTTGGCGGTCCGAAGAAGCGGTGTCATCCCTCATAAAAACGTTCGGCTATGTCCTTGGCGGTGTCCGCGGCCAGGCTAGGTATCAAGCGCGTGTAGCCCGATAAACGATCCGTGATCGTGAGGAGCATGTCGAACCCCTGGCTCTTGGGCAGGGGGCCCACAAAATCGAGAGCCACCTCCTGCATCAGCCCATCCGGCACAGCCAACGCATGCAATACCCCCAACGCGCCCGTGGTTGTTGCTTTAGTACGTTGACATACATCACATGTTGAGACATAGGCATCACATGATGTTCGCAGCCGCGGCCAGAAGAAATGTTGTGGATTTGGACTTGGAGTACCAATGAATGAATGAAGATTCGCTGTAGCTACACGGCGTTGATAGATGACCTATTGTGAGATAGGTATCGCCAAGGTCAATCAGCTTGTAGCAGGCGAATGGGCGAGATAGATATCGAGTGTGTGTTTAAATGGTATTACAACTAACCTATTGTGAGGTAGAGTATTGCCAAGGTCAATCAACTTGTAGCAGGCGAATGGGCGAGATAGATATCAAGTGTGTGTTAAAGAAGAAGCAGAGAGTGAACGAGACCAGAGCCTTAGATAGTATCCGCGTGCAAGCCACCTCTGAGTCCAATCAATACGCCACACCGCCATCTGCCTCCATCCGGTGCCGCGCCACGCGCGCGCCAACTTCCCAATGCCACAAGTCCCTCTGGACTGCTGACCCTTTACTAATTTCCCACAACACTCCCACTGGTCAAGGCTCCAAGGGATACCATCCCCAATCCATCACAATGAAGTTCGAACAAGTTGCGAGCGAGCGGCTTGGTGAGAAGATCCGCAGTCATGGCTCCTGTCTTGCAATACTTGATTCGAATGTCGCCAGTTGTAACTCGCTCGCGAATGTAGAAGTGATGCACACTGTAGTGCTTTCTCCTACCATGATGAGCCAGGTTCTGTGCAATCATGATCACCGCCTGATTGTCCTCCCAGAGAAGTGTAGATCCAGGCTGTTGAATCTTGAGATCCGCAGCCAGGCGTCGAAGCCACATGGCCTCCTTTGCTGTCGCGGAAGCAGCCAAGATTTCGGCCTCAGTAGTCGAAGTCGCAACCATTGATTGCTGCTTACTCTGCCAAGAAATTGCTGCGCCTGCCATGATCGAGACGAACGCTCCTATCGACTTGCCAGTCAACATGTTGTCTCCCCACAAGGCATCTGAGTAGAGTTCGAACACAGTCGAACCCTCGAGGTTGTACTTGAGTCCCCAGTCAATGGTACCTTGCAAGTAGCGGATGATCCTCTTCACCGCGATCCAGTCGGCCTGGGTAGGAGCTGAAACCTTGGAAGCTGCTGCACGAACCGAAGTGACAATGTCGGGACGAGCACAATGCGCAGCATACCGCAAAGCTCCCACTGCTGACTGGTAGAGTGCAATGTCGTCGAACAGCTCCGCCGAGTGTTCCATGTTCAACCTGGGCTCCATCGGGACCTTCGCTGGGTGCTTCGATCCGTGATCTCCGCCATACGTAGCGACAAGGCTCCTGATGTACTTGGACTGGTGCACAAAGATGAACTTGGACGAGCGCAGGAATTCGAGACCGAGAAACACCTTCACAGAACCAAGTCGCTTGAGTTGGTACACCTTGTTGAAAGCTTGGATCTCCGAATCCAGAAACGTCGATCGTTCGAGGCAGCGAGTCCATCATCGACGTAAAGAGTAATGTAGATGAACATCTCCTTAACACGCTTGACGTAAAGACATGAATCGGCGTCAGATCGCGAGTAACCACAAGCGACCATGAGTTTGTTGACTGCCGAGTTCCATTCTCGAGGAGCTTGCTTCGTTCCATACATTGATTTGACAAGACGAAGGACTTGGCCAAGCTGAGGACGATCCCAACCCTTGGGATACTTAATGTAGACCATCTCCGTCATCGTTCCGTTCAGAAACGCTGAGTCGTAATCGAATTGTTCGAGGCACAGTCCTTGGGATGCAGCGATGGCGATGAGAAAGAGAATCGTCGTAGAGCGAGCAACAGAAGCGAAAGTCTCATTGTAGTCAATGCCAGATCGCTGTGCAAAACCTTGCGCGACCAATCGAGCCTTGTAACGAATGACTTCTCCTTGAGCGTTCTCCTTACGAGCGAAAACCCACTTCGACCCGAGAGCGCGAGCACCGTGGGGAAGATCCGAGTCTGCAAGGACTTGATGACGATCCATCGCATTGAGTTCGTCCTGAATAGCTTCCTTCCACTTGTCCGCTTCGACATTATTCATCGCTTCTTTGTAGCTGCTGGGTACGGCCGGTCGATCCGTGCTGATCATTGCATAGCCAGACATGATGGGTGGTTCGGGATCGAGTTCGCGTATATCTGTAACAAAGAGACCTTGTTGTTCCGCAATGCGTCTTTGGCCACGAGTACGCTGATGAATCTCGTTGCCTGCGTCGATCTCCTCAAACCTGCCTGGGTTTCGACCCCTAACCGCGGGATCTCTGTATTCCCAACGAGGACGGTTTGGCGAGCAGGGGCTATCTGCTCTACAGCAACCTCACCCTGAAGTTCGTCTCCGGCGTCGTTGCCTTCCAAGACGGGACCCACATCTTCATCTGGCCCCTCGAGCAAAGTCGTGACCTCTGGTGCACGGACCTCCTCTGGTTGTAGGTTCAAGACCGCAATGTCGCGTGTGATGACCACCTTGTGTTCCGAATCGGAGTCGACAAGCACGCGATAGTTGTACTCGTTGTCATACCCGATGAACGTTCCCCTGACTGAAGTCGGCTTGAGCTTAGAGCGTTTTGACTTGGGGACTTGCGCGAAGACGGTCGATCCAAACGGACGAAAGTGCGAGACCTTGGGCTTCTTTCCGTAGAAAACTTCGTAAGCCGTCTTGCCATCCAACTTGGAGTGTAGGACCCGATTCGCGACGAACGTGGCGTACTCCATCGCATAAGACCAGTACTTCCAGGACAGCTTGGAGGCTGCAAGGACCGCACAAACGATCGCCATCAACGAGCCATTGAAGCGTTCGACCGTTCCATTCTGTTGTGGGGTGTACGGTGCTGAGGTCTCATGTAGAATTCCTTGACTTTGGAGATCTGTGCCGATGAGCTTGTTGGTGAACTCGTTGCCATTGTCCGTGCGAACGCGCTTAACTTTGCGATCAGTCATCTTCTCGACACCTTGTCGAAATGCGATCCATACGCGAGTGACTTCTTTGGCCGACTTGGTCTTCAACGGAAATGTCCACTTCGCAGTCAAGTACTGGTCTACAATAGCCAGGTACGCCTTTCGACCTTGAAAATCGACTTGATCTTCTGCGACGAATCCGATGTCCATGAATACGCGTTGAAGGACGTTGGTGACATGAGTAACCGACTCGGAGAACTTCGATACGCGAGACTTGGAACTGATGCAGGGCTCGCAGTCGTGGACCTTCTCGTCGGTGAGAACTAGTCCATCTACACCGCCTGACTTGACAAGCTCCTTGAGCGAGCTCACGGCGATGTGGCCGTAGCGACGATGCCATTCCATCAAAGGCGCTCCCACTGTCGCACGAGTTGCAACATGAGCTTGGTCCTCGACAATGCGCGTAAAGTCGAGGGTGTAACCGGTACCGTTCAGCGTCTTTGCTACGGTAAGCCCTTTGATCTTGATCGTCATGACATCCCTGCCATCTTCTCATCCGCAACTAGCTCCTGATCGGTATAAAGCACGAGTCGAGACGAGGTTCACCGGAGCGCCCGGGAGATGGTAGACGTTCGAAAGTGAGAGCGAGGCCCCGCTTCTCAACTTGAACCGTACCGTACCATACGTGTCGCAATGTACTACCTGACCGCTTGCGGTTTGAACGTTCAGACTTCCATGTTGACGGTTGGTAAGCAGACTTGCGTTGCCGACGTAGTGCTGACTCGCACCGGTGTCCAGGATCCAGATCTCACTCTGGTCGTTCTGTGACACCCTATTTGCGACGTTGATGTGAAGCGAATGGCTCTCCTCGAGAGACTTGACCACCAACGCAAAAGAAGCCGACTCCTCCGAATCCGCAGATCCCTTGGAATGCTTATGTTGCTTCTTCTTCTTGTTGCTGTGGTTCTTGTTACGACCGCGTTTGGCGTTCGGATCGTACTTGGGACATTCCGGATCGATTTGGTAATGACCGCTTCCCTTGCAACCACGACAAATGCAGTTCGGATCACGCTTGACTTGCGTGCCTTCGCGAACCGCTAACGCTCCCGCGTTCTTGAGTAATTTGTCGTACTTGCCAGTGAGCTTGCGTTCACTGTACTCGTCGGTAAGTCGATTGACGGCGTAGTCAACCGAGCACTTATCGCTGAGCTTTATAGCTTGCTTGAGCATCCCGTATGAGGGAGGTAGAGCTTGAAGCATAAACGCCACGATGGCTTCATCCTTGAACTTTTGGCCGAGATCTTCGAGTTGATCGACCTTGTCCGTAATGCCCTGGAGAAACTCGCCGAGGTTGGTGTCCTCATCGTACGACGCATTCGAAATCTCGTAGAGTAGCGTGCGAATCTTGAACGGATCGGCGTTCCCTTCGTGGTGTTGTTTCAACTTCTCCCAGATGTTTTTGGCTGAGAGCGACTGGCTCTTGACCATCTTGAGATTCGAATCGTCGAGGCACGAGATGATGATCGCGCGCGCACTACGATCCCACTTGGTGATTAGAGTCGGGACCTTGCCCTCCTCTAGACTTGGGTCGATGCCATGGAGAGTCTTCCATGCTTGCACATCCATACTCGATGGTCGGTCGGCTCCGTGTTGAAGTACACTGCTGTAGCCACGACCTTCGAGGAACGCGTCGACTCGGATCGACCACAGCTCGTAGTTATCTTTACCGAGCTTGGTGATCTTGACGTCCCCTTCATTCGATACATTGGTGGTAGTCGTCGAACTCATAACTTGTTGTGGATTTGGACTTGGAGTACCAATGAATGAATGAAGATTCGCTGTAGCTACACGGCGTTGATAGATGACCTATTGTGAGATAGAGTATCGCCAAGGTCAATCAACTTGTAGCAGGCGAATGGGCGAGATAGATATCGAGTGTGTGTTTAAATGTATTACAACTAACCTATTGTGAGGTAGAGTATTGCCAAGGTCAATCAACTTGTAGCAGGCGAATGGGCGAGATAGATATCAAGTGTGTGTTAAAGAAGAAGCAGAGAGTGAACGAGACCAGAGCCTTAGATAGTATCCGCGTGCAAGCCACCTCTGAGTCCAATCAATACGCCACACCGCCATCTGCCTCCATCCGGTGCCGCGCCACGCGCGCGCCAACTTCCCAATGCCACAAGTCCCTCTGGACCGCTGACCCTTTACTAATTTCCCACAACAAGAAAGTCCGAGACACCTGATGGAAGGTCTTGCGCGGGCTGAAGTGACCCAGCGCGTCGGGAGCGTTGTGTAAGATGTCCTCCCGAAGCTGTGGCACCGCAGGTACAACCATCCTACCCTCGAAATACAGCACCCCATCCACACAAGAGAACCCTGGCGACGAGTCGAGATTGCGCTTGACCTGCTGGCAAAAGGGATCGGAGTCATAGCCCTCCACAAGGCGGCCCCGCAGCTGTGTGTCGACGTCCATCTCCGAAACCGCCTGTACGGAATCAGGCTCCCCCTGCGGAAAAGAGTACCGGCTCATCGCGTCTGCCACGGTGTTCTCGCCTCCCGGAATGTAGGTGATGTCGAAATCGTAGTCGGCTAGACGTTCGACCCAGCGGGCCTGACGCTTTGATAGATTTTCCTGCGTCTTGAGGTACTTCAGCGATTCGTGGTCAGAAAGGACATGGAAGTGGACACCCATCAAGTTGACTCGCCACTGACGCAGGGCGTCCACGACCGCCAAAAGCTCCTGTTCATGGGTCGGGTAGTTGACCTCCGCACTGATGTACTGACGAGACCAATACGCCACCGGGTGTGCCTTGCGCCAATCCTGCCCCTGAAGCAACACGGCGCCTATCCCAACGTTACTTGCGTCCGTCATAACCCAGAGGGGATCAGCGGAATCCGTGTGGTCGATCGGCTTGAGACATGGCAGCGAGGTGACGATGGCCTTTATGGCGTTGAAGTGTCGCTCTTGCTCGGCACCCCACATGAGTCGGACATTGGCGTTCTTCGACGTTAAATCCGCCAGAGGTTTGGTATGTTGGGCCAGACCATTGATGAACTTGCGCAAGTATTGAACGAGGCCCAGAAACCCCCGAAGCTCTGTGACAGTCCGCGGACGCGGCCACCCCACGATTTGCTCCACCTTCGACTGATCTGCTGCAATCCCGTTTCGCGAAATGACATGCCCCAAGAAGTCGCAAGACGTTCGAAAAAGATCGGCCTTCTTTGGCGAACAATACAGATCGGCCCGCCGCAGCGCCTCGAGTACCTCCTTGACGTGGGTTTGATGATCCTCCATGGTATCCGAGAAGATAGTGATGTCGTCAAGGTAGGCGTAGCAGCTCTTGCCGATGAGACTAGACAGGGCCTCGTTGACCTGGCGTTGATGCATCGCCGGCGCGTTCGACAGGCCCATCGGCATGACGACCCACTCGAAGAGCCCCCAGAGGGTTGCCACCGCGGTCTTTGGTATGTCCTCCTCGGCCATCTTCGTCTGGAAAAAGCTGTTCGTCATATCGATCTTGGACCAGAAGCGCGCCCGAGCTGCGACGGCCAAAATCTCGTCCGGCAGGGGAAGCGGTGTGCGATCTGGTACCGTCGCTGCATTGAGGATCCGTTAGTCGTTGACCCAACGCGGCATAATCGACGGGTCGGTGTCCATACCCTTCTTGGGAACGATGAAGGCCGGCGAGGAGTATTCCGACGATGATGGGCGAAGACGACCGGCCGCAAGGTGTTCATCCAGTAAGCGTCGCCACGCCGCACGCCAGCGCATCGGAGTGCCGTAGGTTGGTTGCCGCGGAGTCTTCATACCAGGTTTCAGCGCGATACGATGGCGGACCTTTGAATCGTACTGTGAGACCGGCGGGATATCTGCCGGAAATCGGTCCGAGAACTCCTTGCGAAATGCGACTTCAAGTGCTCGCAATTGCGACTCTTCCGCTTGCTGCTCTTCGAGATGAGCGAGACAGGCCCGAATGCTCGCCTGAACCGCACTCTCCGACCATTCCCCCTTCTCCCCCGGTGCATCAGATCGATACGCTTGCCGGGTAGGGTTGGATCGGGGGCCAGCACTCGACGCCTTTTGCAGTCGACCAGGATATCGTGTCGCTTTAAGAACGGTCGCCCCAACACCACTTTCAACGACGTCAATGGCGCAATCTTCAGAACGACGTGCTGGGTAGACCATCGGCCGTTCAGGGTACGAAGTGGCACACACACAAAGACGGGATGCGAGACCCTGTGACTTTGGATTGCAACACTAACAGATGTGGGTACCTGAAGCTTCCTCCGTGTCAACCGTAGTTTCTCCACTTCCCTATCTGCGATGAAGGAAGCGGAAGCACCCGTGTCAACTAGAGCTCGCAAGGCAGGTCCATCCTCTGTTGTGAGCTTCACAGAAAGGGAAATGGGTTCGCACCTCTCGTCATCCGTGCCGTTGTCGTATTCGCCATCGCACAGGCAGTGTAGCTATTCACCCTTGTTGTCAATTTCGTCTATGGCGTCGGATAGGGACGCAACTTGTTCTGGGGATACGGGACCTTGTCGCCAACCCGCTGGGACTTTACAAGCCGAAGTCGCCGAGGTAGTGCACGTGTCCTTGAAGTGGCCAGCATTGATCTTGCAACATTTGAAGCAGCCCTGATTGCTTCTGAGGAAAGCACGCTCATGGTCGGTCATCGGCGGCGCTCTGGTTTTGGAAGACAACGGCGGCAGCGTAGACGGCGAGGCGGTAGTGCGCAGCGTAGGCGTGGAGCGGACGGTTCTCGCTGAGGCTTGAGCTGTCGCCTTCACGGAGGCGCGGGTGGCACTGATGACTTGCCAGAGTCGCCTAGCTTCTGCGTCGAACGTCTGGTAATCGAAGACTGCGGAGCTGGTGGTCGAGTCGGCTTTGACTATGGAGGCGTCCAGTTCGTTGGGCGACAATCCCGTCCCCTTGATCACCTCCGAGAGTCGGAGTCGCTGGGAGAGCTCCTCGTCCATGTGGAGCAGGAGCATGCGGACCAGTTGGGTGTCGCTGACAAGACTGACGCCCAGTTCCAGTTGCAGATCGCGAGCGGCCGTTGAAAATTCTCGGTAATCACCCGTCTGTCGCAAGTTGTCGAGGCATTGATAGTGTTGCCACATGTAATCGGATGGCAACGCGTGAAGTGTCAAATCGCGTTGGAATACACCGTACTTCTTGTTGACATGTGACACGGCATCACTGAAATACCACACCTTCAGCTCTGGGTCGAGGAGCAGCTGGCCAATCATATCAATCTTGTCAACATCTGTCTCGATCTTCTCTTTTTTGAAGTATCGATCGTTGCGAGACCAGAAGAGTCAAAGTCCCGATAAGGTGCGGTCGGTGCGGCAAAGGTAAGACGGGGCGTGCAGTTTCCAGCGAGGGGGTGCGTCCTCGTGCGGTTCGCTCATCCTGCGCGCGGCAGGACGGCGGCGGTCGTCGTCTGAGTCGGAGTCGGTCACGGTAACGGCGGAGGCGGGGTCGGAGGCTCCCGAGTGGATGCTCTCCGAGTCGCTTAACGGCAGAGGTATGAGCAGTGGATCGGGTATGGCGAAGGCTCTAGCCAACCTGGCAGCGGCGCAAGTGACGGCGGGAATGCTGACGTGTCTTGATCGTTGTCAAAAAAAAATTGGAAGCACCGCATGCAGCGGTGCTCCAGAACGATAGACAGGATCAAACAATAGTAATTCACTAGAACCTCGGGTCAGTGAGCTGGCGAACGCCAAGGGAGGTTCTAGGCGCGCGCAAGCTATTCAACTAAGTCAAAAGTTCTATCGCCTTCCATCGTACCTCGGGCAAAGGCCTCAGGCCTTGCACCCGGGCTCTCACCTAGCGCAAGTTTGTCTTTCAAGCCAGTCGCGACGAGGGCGGTTTTAGAACATCTGAGGCCCGAGGCACGAGGTACGTAAGTATGAGAGCCAAAGATGGTAGTAAAGATAGTTGGAGAAGAGAGAGAAGAGCTAAGGGCGCGCGCACTTGGAAGGCTAGAGGCGCGCGGCTAATTACCCTAACTAGTAAAAAAAAAGTGTGAGTTAAGGAATGTACCTAAAATCGCTGTTTTTAACTAGGTTGCGGCCCTCCGGGCCGCCTGTGGTGGATGTACCAGCATACTGTTGTGTCTGCCGCACCTGCCTGTGGTGTCCATGTTCCGATCAGAAGTCATGTACAAGCCCTGTGGTGACTTTTGTATTTTCCGCGCCGTTCCAACGAAGCTACAGCGCTCCCAGTAGTTTCCTTCTTTTTTTTCGCTCACATAAAACAATGCTTCCACTCATATTGCATTTAATGAACCGCAAGCGCGTGGCTTTGCATGATATTGCTTCTACAGCAGAGCTCTGCTTGACGTGCGAGGCGAGGGCTGGCGTTTGTCACGTGATGCGGTGCGCCGGCGGTGGAGTGTCATTCCGGCAGTCGACCAGCAGCATTAGGGGCTGAACAACCAATTTGCCCGTATGGCATTCAACCAGCGGCATTAGGGGCTGAACAACAAATCAAACCACGTAAATAATCCTGCGCCACTCCCTCGAACATCTTGGCATTGCGACACGTATACGAGCCGGCCGTGCAGCTGTGCAGAACGGACAGCGTGGTCAGCGCGATGGCCAACTCGACGCTGGGCTCGCCCCACCACCACCTCCGCAAAGGCGAGTGCGCCGGGCTCGAATCGCGCTCAAACCCCTCAAGCCCCACGTTTCGATCCGCGACGACCTCGGCCCGCAGACGGCCGTGTGCACCCACTGCAAGGCTCAGCACTGGGAACTAGGCCCCCCGTGTTTCGCGTGTTTGGTCGCCTCTACCATCGACTCGGCGCCCTGATCCCTGCCGTGAATCAATGCCCAACCTTTGCTCAAACATGGCTGATCGACCCGGCCGAGGCCACCGACACTCGACTTGGACCCGACGGCGCAGACAGTCGCATACAAAGTTCAACGCTGACCAAGCTAGAATCCATGTTGCGTACCAAGAATCACTTTGTGAGGGAGTTCGCATCGGCCAAACCTCGCGCAGGTTGGGATACGGCCAAAGAGTGGATCCTGCGCCTCTGCCTTCCGCCAGGCGGGGACCGACGCACCCACAACCCGCCTACGTCGAGCACGGAAATGGCGATGCTTATCTGCGATTCCGACACCAACACGGGAGATCGTGGACTGCAAGACCTTATTCTCCAGGTGCACGGTGATCGATGTCCCGATGGTCGGCCCAAGTACCAAATCGTTAGCTCGCTCCATCCGTCCGCGATGCCTCTCCGTTACCCACTACTTTTTCCTGCAGGGGAAGATGGCTTCCACCCCAACATTCCTCTTTGCGCGGGTTCCACCAAGCCAGGCCGCCAATCGCCAGAAACTGAGAGCAGATCGACAATGGTGTCCAATTGCGCGAGGTACTTGCCGGTCTCGGTCTGGATGACGAAGACGAACAGGAGGACGAAGACCGCGACAATGAGGATGAAGACGGCGAGGAAGGGGACGAAGAGGATGGTGATGGCGAACGTACGCGTCTTCGGCTCTTTCTCTGATGTTCCATTCTACCGAAGGCGCAAGCACAGACTGAAATTGAACTTTTGAACACCTAGGACGAAGGTCAAGTAAAGGGGTCGAGGTGGCGAGTCTCGCGTTCACAATTCTTTGCGCACTACTTGCCAAACGCGACGAGTACTTCTCAATCCCGCATTGCACCCAACGTCCCTTCCTGGAGTTCGTGAATTACGGATGTACTCCCAAGTCAAGACCGATTGACTCAACACATCCGGTTACATCAAGAGAACCTACGCCTCACCACGACCCAAGGCATCAACGGCTTAACCCCGAACCAAATCGCGACATCACGCAGCGATACCAGGATGCGATGGCGTGCGTTGTCAAACATGGAAAGCCTCCGCTGCTCACCACGATGACGTACGACCCCGACTCACCGGACACCAAGGCTGCACTGGGGCCGTTCAAGCATGCAACCGTCCGGATCTCATTGCACGAGTGTTTGAAGCCAAGTCCGGCAACAAGCGACATGCAGGCTGTTTCGGCAATGAATGTAAGATGAATGGATTTTGTTTCTTTGCTGTATTTCGTATTGTGTTTTCTTAACCTCTGCGCTGATATCATGCAGACTGTTCGATTATCCTGCTATTTTTTGAATTTGATCCTCCCGTTAATTTAACGGGTTCCCACTGGTATGTCAATAGGCGAAAGTCAAATACTTCGAGAGCGAGCAAAACTGACGCCCAAAAATTCGCAGGTGGATCACATTAACGACATGGTGCTCGACCTGCTGCCGGGTGACGCTC
Organism: Microbotryum lychnidis-dioicae p1A1 Lamole; assembly: GCA_001244265.2. Classification (NCBI taxonomy): domain Eukaryota; kingdom Fungi; phylum Basidiomycota; class Microbotryomycetes; order Microbotryales; family Microbotryaceae; genus Microbotryum; species Microbotryum lychnidis-dioicae. The sequence goes on along the minus strand of CDLV01000004.1, from coordinate 779,131 downwards.
AAACCTTCTACAGCGCGGATTTGAACGCCTTCGTCGCGGTGGATGTCGCCGCACAGTCACCGAGTGCACTGCGTCCACTGCCCGAGGATCAACTTCGTCCAATGGATCCACCGCCTGTGAACGCTGCGATCTCTCGAAGGTCTCAAGGTCAGCAAAGATTGCGCATAGATGAAAGCAGTGTAGAACCGTAGGCATCTGCAATAAAGTAACAGAACTGCTGATTCTCAATGTGAGGTGGCGCGCTCCGCGTGCCGCCGAACCTAGTAGAGGTAGTAAAAGCGCGTCGGCGGAACGCTTCACGGCCTAAATGCCCGCACGAGTCGCGCCGCACATTCCCCTTCTGTCAAACCCCGAACCCTTTCTGAGCTATTGTCACGCCAACCCCTTGTTCTCCTTGCACGCCCGAGTTCCGACGACTTCTCGGCCGTTCTTCGCTGCACACCGACCCACCGGCACACATCGCAAATTGACTGAATACGCAGACGCCTGCGAGACGACGACTCGACGCGATTCAATTTGGCGAGGTGTCGCGTCAAGGCTCCGCGCGACAATCTCCTGATCACCATCCCAGACATTGTCACGAACCCTGGCACCAGACGCGGAACCCTAGTGCCACCCACTGAGCCTTCCTGGAACATCACCGTCGAGGAGTGGTCAGCCGATTGCAGAACGGCATTGTAGTCTCGCGCAAGAAGAACATCGTTGAGGGGGATGAAGCCTCGGTTACCGGTGCTCGTCACCCCACCGAGTTCGCCTGGGGGGGCGGGGGCAGTTGGCTCGACGGGTTCGCCTCGCCGAGCAATGGCCAAAATGCGCCACGCCTCGATCGCCATCGCCAGGTCCCATTCCAAGTTCGCGTTTTTTCGGATCCTCATTTGCGTCGTTCTCACAGCCGCCTTCGTCGTCTTTGGGCCCTCCGAAAAAATACTCCTGGGCGTACAACATCGCATCGAAGCCGAATTGGCATCGCGAAACGTTCGAGACGAGCGACCGTGGGTGCCAGGCGAAACCGGTACAGCTCAGCCTCCTGGGCACGAGCACAGACACGATGACGAGCACAAGCATCGGCACCACTCGTCGCTTGCACCGGCGAATCAAGGTGCGCATATGACCGACGGGGGCGACGAGCCCTTGGCCCAGTCGTCGTCGCCGTCTTCGAGACTTGACAAGATATACAACGCCGTGGAACGACCAGTCTCCACAAACGAGAAGCCGGCAATATGCAAGCGAACACTTTTGTTCAACATGGCCGGTGCGTTTCGTTTTGCGCTCAAGAATTCTTCGTTCGGGGTCATAATATTTTCTGCATGGCTAGAGAAACTGATCAGACCGCAACTTGTCGTGCTGCATTCAGGTTTACACGGTTTCGGAAGCGAAGTACTCATGCTTACCCGCATGGCGGTTCTTGCCGAGATGTTCAACTACAGCCTCTTGGTCGATTCGTCCCGGTGGAACTATGGCTCGTGGGAGGCGGTCTTCCAAGCCCCCGCGCTGGACTGCAAGCCCCCGCCTTCGACAACCTGGAGGGCGAGGATTAAGTTCGACAGGAAAGCGAGGACGCTTGATAAGGCCGCGGTCCGCAAGTCTTGGGCGACCTTCGACCACGTGACGTGGAGAAGTCGAGACAACGATGGGCTTGATAAAGCGCTGTTGGACACCCTTACTTCCCCTAGTGAGATGGATGTCCTTCACCACCAGGATCTGAAGGAGCTGGTCCACCTAGCTGCGGATCGCGCCAGCTTGACCACGCCTGAGCTCAAGCTTGCATCCCAGCTGGTGCCATCAGCGCTGCAGGTTATATTTACCCGACAGGCTCAGTCGTTGTCGGCCTTGTGGCGTCTTTCGAGGCCTGCAGCTGTGCGCGTGCGAGCCGCTCGGGCAAATCTCAAGTCGTTGACTCGGCAGCTGCGAGCTGCACAGCAATTGAGTGGAGATGCTTCCCCGATCATCATCGGTATGCATGTTCGACTAGGCGACAAATACAAGGAAATCAACTGGATAGGACCTCAGGCATTGATGGATACTTCGGGCGGGCGCTCGACTTTACCGCAAGCCACACCAACGAAGACAAGCCACCTCGATGACCGCGCCATCGAGAAATATCTCGTAGCTGCGATACACCTTGTGGAGCGCGTCCGGCGAACTGGTGTCGTTCTCTCCCTCGACGAGCGACCGGTACTCCTGGTTGCCTCTGACAGCCTCACCGCATCGACGGCGTTTGCCAAGCACAAGTTGGGTAGAGCTTTCAACGTCATCGACATTGCTGATCTAGACCCATCCGAGGTCATTGCTCCTGACGAGTCCATCCATGGAAAGCAACGTATGCGCGTCGCTGAGAATGGTTTTGTGAGTCCACTCCACTATTTCACTGAACTCCGAACACCAAGCCCCAAGGCTCAATGGGTGGACTCTGGTATATGCGCTTTCCACGTTGTTGCAGGACGAGTTGGAGTTCAACATGCTGCCTTTTGAGGCCCGAGAGCGCGTCGCGCAAGGCTTTGTGCGCGACATCACAATGCTCGCTCAAGTGACGCACGGGTTGGTGATGAGCGCCTCGTCGAACGTTGGGCGCATGCTCGCGCTACTTGGCGGAGAAGAGAAGATTGAGCAAGGACTAATCGCAAGCGTGGACACGAGGTAAGGCTTGTTCCGGGCTAGAAGCCCAAGCATGCTGTGATCTGATTGGCTTTCAGGTTTTTATCTCGCAGATGGTTTCCAACAAGTCATTTCTCCTGATCCGCTTTTCTCTAGACTATGGATCAGGCTTTGTGTTGTACTTTGGAAGCAATCAATGTGATAAAAATCGGGTTCAAAGTGTACCCATTGACTCTGCATACTCTCAAACCCAGTTTCTCTGCAGCTGCTTAACGAGCAAAGGTTCTGGTGTCCAAACGCGCCCCAAAATCACCCAAGAAGACCGAAAACCTCTCCCCACGTCACGGCTTTAGCACGTCCTGCTCGCGGTCAAGGATCCGCATTAGATCAGTTCACCGTCAGATCAGATCAGATCAGATCTGGATTTTTCTGATTCTGCCTTGATTGATCTGATCTTGATCTGATCTGATACATGAAACTGCCTAATATGGCACATAAAGACTTCTACATGTCTACATGTTGAAATCCTTATCTTCTTCTTCCACTCATCCTCACCCTCATCCTCATCATCCTCCAAAGTGATCACCTTGCTAAGCCGCCGCTTTTTGGAGGAGCTCCCCGCTTTTATGACTGGATTGGGTCGCATGATCCCTATGAGAAAGTGTTTGCAATGAGTCAGCACCTGACACTGCAACGAAGGCCCATCAGACGGAGGAGGACCATACCCTGTAGTATTTCTGTGGCGCGGGGCCGACACCCAATGCGGCGGCGATGCCAGATGGCAGATGGCGCGCTCCTTTCTCTCTCATGCAGTGATCAGGTGCGCCGCAGTTGGCATTTCAAACATAATGGCACCATCTAGGTACCGCCTACTTTTGGGGTTGTTTTTTCTCTCGAGGCTTGATTGATCTGAACTTGATCTGAACCCGTCAGATCAGATCAGATCAGATCTAATGCGGACCCTTGCTCGCGGTGCAGCATGCAGCTGCCTCCCCTCCCCACTGCAGCCCACTTCCGAGTATCGACAGCTGCTTAAAGACTCGGATAGCGGTCGGTTGCTCCGTCCAGCAACATGCGTCTGCAGTAGACCCACATGCTGAACTGTGCCGGTGCGACCCACCGACACAGAAGCTAAATCATTCCGCGAAAACGCCCGGTCGTACAACAACACGCCGTCTTTCACTTCGCTCGCTGCTCACTTTGACCAGACTCGAATGGTAACTCTAGGAGCCGCGTGTTTCGTGTGTTTGGACGCCTTTACCATCGACTCGGCGCCCTGATCCCTGCCGTTAATCAAAGCCCAGCCTTTGCCCAAACATGGCCCATCAACCCGGCCGAGGCCACTGCAACTCGACTTGGACCCGACGGCGCAGACAGTCGAATTTCTACTTTGGCCAACCGGCGAATCGCTTTTTGAGGCAGTTCGCATCGGCCCCCTCTTCGGAGTGACTTGATTTTTCACTCTTCTCAACACCATGAGCATAAACATGGACAACAACAACAACAACACCAACAACGCTAGCCCTGCTGCTATATCACCTCTTCGCCCTGACCCTCCCGATCCTCCCGGCCAAGCCCCCGCCACCACCACCAAATCATACTCCGCCGCGGTCGGCGCCCGCTCCGCTGCGAAGCACGGCAACGCCACCGCCAACGCCTCGACTGCCGTCGCTGCCCATCCACTGATGCACAACATTGAGAATTGTGACATCATCAACACCCCACCCTCAACCTCGGTCGAGCAAGTCCTCCTCGCGCTTGACAAACACTACCCTGGCCTTACCGGCGCGATGCCATGCGTCATTAAGAGTCAGCGTGGCCTCTGCTTTCCCAAGGCCGCCGATCTCGACACCCTGGTTTCCAACGGCCTCACTGTTGGCAAGACTCTGTGCAAAGTCGAGAAGCTGTACAGCTCTACTAGAGGAGGTGTTGTACAATGCACCCTTACGGGCTTTTTCTCCGACCCCGAGGGCCTCTGCCTATTCGATGAGCAGATCGCTGCCTATGGCACGGTCCTCCGCCGTCACATCCAATACATTGGAAAGACAAAACACATCTCTGGGGTGTACGACTTTATCCTTGCCCTTAAGGGTGTAGATTTTTTGCCCCCTGCCTCACTTTCTATTGCTTGTGACGGTGTCACTGAGCGAATCCCACTAAGGATCACCGGCATGCGCCACTGCGTCTTCTGCCGCTCCGCGGCTCACGTCCGTGAGGATTGCTCCGTCGCCCCGGCATGCAAGTCCTGCGCGAGCACCTCGCACGCTACCCAGCATTGCTCAGGCCGTCACGCGTCCAGCCCCCAGGGTCCCTCCACTGTCACCACCGCCGCCCCCGCCGCCGGGTCCAAGTCGATCCCCGCGGCCTCCGCCCCCAACCGCACGACCAAAAAATGTCAAGTGGAACAGGATCTGGCTGCCCAGACTGAAGATCTGTCCAACAGAGCTCAGCCCAATTCTTTGTCGAGGACTGCTCGCCCCGAGTTCTCTGTCAATTTCCCTTCCAATACTGCCACTCAAGCTGCCCCCCAGCCTGCCTCCAACCAGGGAACTGCCTCTTCCCTCGTTGAAAAATCCTCCGAGTCCCCCAGCTCAGAGACCACCTCTCCATCCCCCAGCCCTCCTCCGGCCACGCCAAAATCGATCATAACTCGATCCAAACCGATTGCTGCGCTCTCCACGCCAGCCACTCGTGAAGCCCCTCCCACTGCGCCTGCCTTCGAAGCCTCCGACTCTCCGAGCCGACCCCAGAGCCCTCTTCGCCCACGCCGTTGCCCTCAGCCGCGCCCAAAGCCCGACCCGATGTCGCCGACGCCGACGACGAGGCCGACGAAGAAGCCGAAGACCAAGAAGCACCTCCCAAGGACGTGGAAGACGCTATGGACCAAGATGATGAGCACAGCTAAGATCCCAAATGTGTCTTTTGTTGCTGCCAACTCTAAGGCACCGCTCCGCTTACGCCTCACGACAACTCAGCCAACCTCAGCGGCCTAAGCTTCACTTGCGCGCGGCGCCACGGGCGCCTCTTGACCTTAGTCCTTTTGGTAGTCTTTCTTCGCCTGCGAATTACACCGTTTGATCTTTCTGTTTGGATTCGGAACCAGTGAGGCTTGAGAGCAATCTCGTGCCTTTCACAGCCTCACGACCAACACCAGGGCCGAGACTGGTTGCAGCAATCCGAGTGTATGAGGACACCGGCGATTCAACCGCCTTTGTAGGCATCTCAAGCGATTCAGAAGACGATGACGTACGATTGTTTGCATCACAAGCCGGAGGAGGGAATTGATTCAAGGAGGGGTGAGTGTGAGGCGCAAGCGGAGCGGCACCTTGCACCAACGTGCAGTCAATCAATGAAGACCGTAAGCGTGCCTCTTTTTTCTCCAATCTCCGCTCCCATAACGCCGACGTCTTTCTCCTGAGCGAAACTGGCCGACCTTTCCCCGAAAGGGTGGCCCAGTGGACTCAGGAGTGCCAAGACTTAAAGCTCTTCGCTCTCTTCACTCCTTTCAACAACACTGCCATACTCTGGAAGAGCGACTCCGTGGTCATTACTATTGATCCTGAGTCGCCTCCCAACACTCTTCGTGCCTCTTTCTCTTTCCCGGACTGAGTCACCGACGCCACCCTTTGTGTGGGTGATTCAGAAGTTCGGGTTGTATCAATATACGCGCCCTTCTCCGACAAGCCAGACAAAAACGCTTCCTCACACCTCAGCACCGCCCTCCGACAAGTCGTAAGTGACGAACCCTCGCCGCCTGCGCTCCTAGTCGAGGGGGGACTGGATTTGTGTAGAGTCCCAGCCCCTCGATTCGGAGAATCAAAACGGAACGAGTTATAGGGGTCAGGAGATGCGCGACCTTGCCACGGCCAACAATCTTTTCGACCCTATTGGCTCCACCATCCCAAAGGACGAGCCACGATGAATCGCTCAGCGCCCGGCACGTGCCGTCGCCTTGACCGCATCTATGTCTCGCCTGATTGGGTCGACCTCTTCCATGACCACAAAATTTGGGCTCCTGTCCTCAAATCGACGCACTCAATGGTTGTGGCACGGTTCCAAGTGCCGGGCGCAATCGACATCGGTCCGGGCAAATTCCAGCTGGGTTTGCACGTGATCGAGGGCGACGCGACCTGCGAGTACCTCACTTCCATTGTCCGCACCCTTTACAGCGAAGCCCTCCTCCAGACGCCCAACGATCCACCAGCAGCTTGGACGTCCACCAAACACCACCTGCTGCCCGAGCTGCAGGCTCTGGCCCGGACGTTCGCTCGGTTCCGACGTGGAAGGTTGGAGCAAGAGAGGGCTAGGACCCCCGAAAGCCAGCCGGAGGCGCATTTTTTTTTTGACATTTTGAGGACCCAAAATCCTGAAAATCGTCGAGGCGCATTGCAAAATATTGAGATTTTGGGACGAGACACACGTTTCGCCCCCGAGGCGCATGTCTAGATTTTGACATTTTCCCGTGAGTTGGCCCAATTTTGGCCTACCCTGAGCAGCCTACGGCATGACTTTGGGCCCGTTCGCCTTCGTTTCGAGACGCGTTTAGCGATGCTCGCGCCTGAACAAGTCGCTTAGTACTAGCCATCTTCGGTAATCACTTGAGTTAAGTGGCTGTGAGGGATTAGGCCGATTCGATATTGAAGGGGCGCAGGTTCCGTTCCGCTTCACTTCGGTCCGAGATTGGAGCATAGCACGACAACATCATCCCATGCAGGTCTACTATTTGAACGATGCCTTCGATTGATTATCGCCGCTCACTAACATGAACATGACGATCGCCGAGCTCCTCGCCTTCGATGTCGCTCCCGCCGACGCGTCTCTTCACATCGAGTTGTCCAAAGACGAGCACACCCAGTACTCGACCTTATCATCTACTCGATGCCGTTGAGAAGGCAAACAGCTTCTCACGACCAATCGTGCGTCTACCAAGCTCAACTATCGAAATTTTGGTCTAAGCTCACGCGTGTTCGGTTCTACACAGCCGACAAACTTGAAAGTTCCGCCTCAAGTTGTCGATGCTCGCGATACACATTTCTCGCTGAACTGGCCAACCCGATTGCCCATCAAGCTGCTCATAAGTGTAGCCACCTGAAGCTGTTCTACTCAAGGGAGGCCGATGGAATCGAGCGACCCAACTCGCGGAGAGGCAGGCGTAGGGGTTAGCAATACAGAGGAAGGACGCAGTGCAGCCAGCACATTCATGCGTCTTGAAAGGGTTGGTACAGTCCATGGGACCATCTTGCTGCGAAGACATGGCGGGCACGACAAAGAGCTTTCGCTGGACTAGAGGTGACCAGATGGACCGAGCGCTCACAACACACGAGGATCCAGAAGAATGTCTATACTGAGGATGGCCGCAACGACCTGTCAAACTCACTGTTGAACGATCTCGTCGCCGTGTTCGCAGCTTGCGCCAAGAGCCAAAAGGTGGCCTCCCTCAATGCGGCGCAGCCGGACAACCACCCCCTGGCTTTTGGTCTAGTATCTTACGCTTAAGCTGCGGTTTTTATCCCTGCGACATTCGACCTAACGTTCGTCTACCGGTCCCATCAATAGGCGCGTTGAAAAGGTGATGCCCCTGATTGCGGAGTTCTCAGGTGAGTCTCAATCACCAGATGTAGCGACATACACGAGTTGTTTCCGCCGGGGGGGGGGGGGGGGTATGCTTCTGTTTTCAGGTGGCGAAGCAGTGGCCGAAGACTCGCTCGAGGCAGGCCTGGCACTTAGGCACAGGGCACAGTTGGTGCCGAATGATACGTAAGAAAAGGACTCAGAATAGATTGTTTGGCTGGCAGTAGCCTAGTGCTTAGCACTGTGATGATGAGTGGAATGCAAGCATGTACCAGTACTACCAGGCATCGAGCGCTCAAGCACGCTTATACACATGATAGCACTGAAATCAGGTTGCTGTTGCAGAAGCACTATAAGTGCACTAAAAGGCACGGGAGCCATTAAATGGTACAAAGTGCACTTAAGTGCCTTTTAAATGTCATTTAGTGACCCACAGGAGATTATAGAAAGTGCACTAAATTTCACTAAAAGTGCGCTTTTGGCACTAAAGTGCGCTAAATTTCACTCAATTTCACTAAAGCGCGAGTGGCAAAGTTGCTGATGGGATCATTGGGACACTAAATGTGAGTCTTCACTGCCATTGCTACAGATGGACAACAGCAAGAATACTGATAGTTGTAACGAATCACGCAAGAAAACAGGCTCTGGTCGTGTGTCAAGAGTGGGTCCAAGCTTTACCACTAGTGATATCCTCTCTGAAGGGAGTGGACAGCTTGGTACTATGTATGGCCAACCCTCTATGAAGCGAGCTAGTTCTACAAAAAAAAAAAAAAAAAAAAAAAAAAAAAAAAGGATTACTGGTTCATGACATCATGTGAATTGCTTCTTACCATTCCGTGGCAGATCCTCAATGGCTCGGTTCGGTAGAGTGACCGTAGAAGGCACGCTGTCTCGGACAGCGGAGCCTCACTGGTGACCGAAGATGACAGGTGCAAGTTATATGGATTACAACTAGCTTCTGGTGTCAGCTCGATGAGATACTATAGTGCTGAGATAGGGAACATCAGTACTCACCTAGCTTCTGGTGTCAGCTCAATGAAGAGAGAGCTGAAGAAGCATCTCTATTTCTAATGCCTGTGGCCCGTTGTTAGGCCTTGCCTTACACTCTCCCCTCCTTGACACAAGGCTCCCCTCTGAAAAAACACTCTCATTCCTCGTTCCGATGTTCCCAGCGGTCCAATGCCTCCGTGTCCTCCAGTGCCTCGGCCGGCTCCCATGAATTGCTATCCGACGGCCATGAAACCACGAGACCAAATATTGAGTCTTCCCCGCTCGGATCCTTTCATCGACGATGTCCTCGATGACCCACTCGGGTTCTCCACCTACGTCCACCGGTCCCGGGTGCGCGGGTTCTTGGCTTGGGAATAATTCTGAATCATTTGAGCGGTAGGCCTTGAGCTTGCCCGTGTGGAAAAACGGAACTGCAGAATTGTCCTTGTTGAGTTGCAAGGTGTCTTTACTGGGTTTCAGCTAGATGTAAAACTACCCAGTGAGAGGAAAGAGAGAAAGAGAGATATGGGGAAGGGCATCCCAATTGAGGGAGGCCGAGGGTCCGTGCGCCAGTGTCAGTCTTGACGTCGGCTACGGGGTCGAAGGCCTGGTCTCAAGGGGGGCGGCCTTACACCCTCCCCTCCGAAGTCCTGTCTGGGCTTCTTTGATGTGTTATCCCTTTCTGGGGAACGGACGGTAGACCCCCAGGTTTCCAAGCGGGCCTGCGTAGTCGCGGATCAGTCCGTTGGCCTCGAGCCAGCGTTGGGTGAGCTCTTGCGTCTCGACTTCGAGTTGTAAGAGCGCGTTGGTCCGACGACTATCGTCAGCCCTTTGTTCAATCGCTCGCGAACGAGCCTGTCGCTCCTTCCGAGTGAGATGGTTTGGGTCGAGACGTTGTTGCTCCGCTTTGGCGCGCTGTCAGCCAAAACTTTGGTGGAATCAGCTCTACTCTTTTGACCAAGTTTTTTGCATGCGCTGGAACCGACCAGCGCATCTCGGAGCTCCAGTTTCGACTCGGCATGATTTTCCATAAACCGGTTCAGGATGTTCCTCGCTCCGTTGTAGTATTCGTCCCAAAGGGGTTTCATTTCCGGCGAGGAAGATTTGACGTATTCCGTTTTGTTCTTGCCTTGCCCTTTGAAGGCCACCCTGAATTCTAGGGGACCTCGGTCGGCAAACGCGTCGTAAATGTGCGTGATCTCGCGCACACGATCGTACGGCTTCGGTGCACGAGGAGGCGGGGGAGGCAGCGCTCGGCCTGCTCCTGGTTCTTCCCTGTTCTCTTCCGCATGCGTTGTAGGTATCACAGGAGGAGCAGCGGTCGAAGTGAGTTGTTTGTCGCCAGCTGTCGTCATCGCGTCTGGGACACTGGTCTCGGTCGGCACGGTGACTTGGGCTTCCTGCTGCTGGTTCGCGTCTCCGCCCGGATTTTGCTCCGGTCTCGGAGTCATAGCACGGTGGCTTGAGGCGGTCGTGAGGCGCTAGTGGAGCCGCGCCTTACACTACGCTTCGGTGTTTCGGACCAAATGCCAGAGATGGTCTGGCGCCTTCGGTCAGGAGTGCACAACATCAACAATTCACATTTCGTTACGAACGCGACGGTTGGATACGGGCAAGAGGCCGCATGCTCTCATTTCGACGCAATCAAAGGCTCTCTCGCTAGGCCGATAGGGGACAGGAACGCTGGCGGATTAGTTTCCGTTCTTTTCTACGAGCTAGAAAAGGAGGCATTGAACTTCTTGCAAGCCTTCAACCTAATGCTAACGCGGCAGTGGCACGAAATGTGGATTCTATACCATGAGCCCTCCGATCCTACCGATATTGGCATTAAAGTGTCAAGTCTACCACCCAAAGGGACTCTTGAAGAAGGACAAGGTGTCTGGAAGATGGAAGATGCGACGGCTTTTTTTCATGAATGCGAGATAGTGAGTGTCAGGAACGCCAAAAAAGCAGATCAATAGAGCTGACGATGCTCTCCTCTTACAATGTTTTCCAGCGGTGCAGTGCTCCTGGAGGAAATCACAGTGGGGAACATTCATGTTGATGGCAAGTTTGACTCACAAAGTTGTGCCCCAGTGGTCCAGTGAAGTTTTGGCCTTGTCAATCACTAATGTAGTGTACAGTAGGGGCTATGATAGCGGTCAGCAATAGTATGTATAACTAAACTTAGTGCAAAAATGGGCATGGCGATACTTTTACAACCACTGGTGTGCGGAAAGAGTCAATTATTCACCAGCAGCAGCCAGTGCTCTTTGCGCGCGAGCGTATTCTTACGCATGTCACGTGCGCGCGCGGGCGTATCCTTACACATGTCAACACATGTAAGGATACAAGGGTGCGGTATTTTAGAACATCTGAGGCCCGAGGCATGAGGTACGTAAGTATGAGAGCCGTAGATGGTAGTAAAGATAGTTGGAGAAGAGAGAGAAGGGCTAAGGGTGCGCGCACTTGGAAGGCTAGAGGCGCGCGGCTGATATCAACAACTAGATACTAAACTATTCTAAGTGGGATGAAACAGTAATACCCTTTTGACACCCCCCCGTGCTGTCATACCACTGTACCCCGTAAACCCAAGTTTTCCCGATGGAAGAGGAACGGTTTGGGACCCAAGGCCTCTGTCGAGTCGCTCCTTCGTGATCATGGTTGGGACAAGTCGGCGACAAGTGCGCGGGCCCTCGATGATGTTACGCGGGTTGACTTCGCCATACTTTCCCGGATCAGGACACACTGTTGCCAGATCGCTGTATTCCCACGCCGGCTTGACTTTGGCAGGCGGTTCAGGGACTTGCTCTGGCGGCGGCAGGACTTCGGCGGCATCGGTCGCGTCGCTGCGGACAGGGGCGGCATCGTCATCCGGTGCCGGGAGTTCGTCATTTGGCGGCGGGAGCTGTTTGACAGGCTCGGCGATCAACGGCATCGCGCGTGGCCCCTCAGGTTGCAGCATAGGCTGAGCGATCGGGCGGTAACCCGGAATAGACGGAGCTGTCGCGCGTTTGGGCATGGAGAGGAAGGGGAAATCGGCCTCCACGAATTTGACGTCACGGCTGAGGCTGACGCACATGGAAGCGGGGTCAAGGAGCCAATACGCTTTGGCATGACGATCGTAGCCGACAAAAACGAGAGGTATGCCCTTCGGATCGAGTTTGTCGCGTCGGTGACCCGGGACGGTAGCCCAGGCGCGGCATCTGAATGCTCGGAGAGCCGTCACCAGCGGAGCGGTACCCGACCAACGATTATTAGGGACTCCCCCCTTGAGGGCCGCGTGAGATGATAGGTTTTTGGTGTGGATATAACACACGGCCGCTTCATCCCAACATGATCGTGGTAAGCCCGAGTGCGACAGGAGGGCAAGAGTGCCTTCGACGATGGATCTGTTGACGCGTTCGGCCCGACCGTTCTGCTCAGGCATGTATGGAATGGTCAATTTGTGACGGATCCCACGGGCTGCACAATATCCGTTGAAAGCACTCGAGATATATTTGCCTCCGTTGTCTGATCGTAGGGTTTTTAAACGGCGACCGGTGGCATTCTTGATTTCCAACAGCCAGTCCTTGAACATTGGCAGCACATTGCTCTTGTGGCTGATTGGGTACACCCAAGTCTTCCTTGAGTAATCATCAACGAACGTGACAATGTAACGGGAGTGATTGATAGATTCCTCTGGGAACAACAGGACATCCGAGTGCACCAAGGCGAGGGGTTCGGCCGCGTGAGACAACGACGAGGGGAAAGGTGACCGATGGGTTTTGGAGGCTAGGCAGGCATTGCATGTGAACTTTACACACTCGGAGTCACTATAGGTCCAATCCAAACCCTTCACCTGACCGGATGCCGCCAGCCTTTTAATGGCCTGGATAGGGGCATGGCCGTAACGGCGATGAAGGGTAAGTAAAGGGGGCCTAGTGGACGCGGTGGTGACATAGGCTGGAGGCGCACCTTTGCTGGAGACCTCGACGGTGGCATTTAGTTTTAGGCAGACCACTTCTAGGATCCAATACAGCATCTTAGCTGGCTCTCACTTTCTGTGTGTTTCAAGTCTCGTCTCTTGTCTCCAGTCTCCAGCCTCCAGTCTGCGTGTTTCGTTCTCGTACTCGGTCTTGTTTCTCGGTTTGAGCCCCTCTCTTGTCTTTCTCGTCTTCGGTCTCGGTTCCATCGTTTTCCCTTATCGTTCCATATCATTTTTGATCGACCGCTTTGCTATACCATACTAGCCGGTCCGTCGGGATCGGGCGTCTACACGTACACGGATGTGGGGAAGCGCGAATGGTGGGGGATTCGACCCCTGAACCAGAGAACGGAGGCCGGCCACGCGATGCCTGAGAGGTAACAACCTCAGAAAGGGCCACAGGAAGCGGTTCAAATCGTAGGGTGCGGACATGAGGCGCAAGTGACGGTACGACACAAGAGTGGGGAAAGGTTGGTGATACAGACGCGCCAACTCGGACATGCGGACCCAACATGGATATAAGCCTCATGCTGGCCTTTACAGGAAGAACATGCGTGTTCACGAACGCAGGATTGGACGCATCTCTTGACCTTAGTCCTTTTAGTAGTCTTTCTTCGCCTGCAAATTACACCGTTTGATCCTTTCAGTTTGGACTCGGAACCAGTGAGGCTCGAGAGCAATCTTGTGCCTTTCACACTACAGGTTTGAGAAGAGGAAGAATTGGCTTCCAATCCTCAGCGTTGCCTCCTCCATGGCTTGAATGCGGCCACGCGCCTCGATGAGATCGTCCACCGGGCGCTCCATTGCCCGGGCCCACGACGACTGGTGCTCGACCGCGAGCTCAGCCCACTTCATGGCAACGTTGAGGGCTGCCGAGACGTGAGCCATGATCGACTGGTCGAAGGGTCCGAAAACCTTTATCTTCGAGACCCTTGACTTGCACTGAGCGACATTTTTGGCGGGGAATATCCATTCAGATGGGTATTCCCCGGGCTACGGTAATACTCGCTGGTTGGGTATTACCCAAGCAGACGGTATTCCCTTCGGTTCGGGTATTTCCAATTTTAGTGGGTAATACCATCCAAAACGTCTCAATAGGGGCTCTTTTCGGGAGCGTGATCGAGCTTAATTCACATCAGCTTGCTCATTAGGTTCTATATCATTAATTGCTAGTGCGAGCTCAATTGGCATTAGCTTACTCATCAGGATCTGTATCATAAATTACTAATGCTCGCGTTCATATTACTAGTGTTGATGCAGCCATTTTATATTGCATGCCAGATGTCGTAGTACATATTGTGGTATGTATTAGTGCTAGCAAGTGTCTACCTTCGTTACCATATCTGACCCGTAGCCGGATGGTTTAGATTGTTGGCGTCCAAATCATCCGCAGCTGCCGCGCGTGCTCCGCTTCCTCAAGTCCTTCAATTGCGTTCCAACTCCTTGACGTCTTCTTTGTCCTGTCCCTGATCCTTGTCTTGTTCCTCTTCGTTTCGACGGTTGCCAAGGTTCCTCTTGTAGATGATCTGTAGGCTTCTGTTGAGGTTCTGATTGGTCTTCTTGGTTCTTGACGGGCCCGGGCCTCTAGAGCCGGTCATCCGATGTGACCGCAAGTAAACATGTCGATTCTGCAAGGGCCGAGGGAGAAGTGATTGCACAGTCAAGGTAAGGACCGGCGCGTGTTACTTACATACTTGACGATTCCTACTGCTTCGAAACAGCATGTTCCTCCACAATAGTGTAGGTGCTTGTTCTGGCACAGACGAGTCTGAGCGCGTCCTTGGGATGATGTTCTTCGAGCAGTTGCTAGCTGTGAGACCATTCCAAGCCGATCTCCGCAAGCGGCCCAAACACTTGGAACGGAACAGGTGTTCTAATCTCTGCCGCTACTGCATCACCTACTGGGTCGAGGAATGTTACGAGTGGTGCAAGAAAGTCAGAGCTAGTCGGTGGTCGGGTTCTGCTCGTTGAAATTGCCGGGACCTACGCGAAGCCGATCTTAAGGGACGTTGTCAGTTTGCTCGTGCTTGCAATTAAACTCACACAAGCTCATATCGCCTTTGTCGTTTCGTACGTACATGCCATCCGCATCGAGGTACTTTCTGGCTGCAGGGCGTGGACCGAGGCGACACGTCAGCGAAAAGTTGGCCGACTTAGCCCGAACGTGAGTCAGCCCGAATCAGCCCGAACCTGAGCCCGAACGTGGCGAAGCACACCCTTGAGTCAGAACAATTACTCCAAGCTGAGCTCACCATGCCCTTCCCATTCAGACTTTGAATCTCCTCGTCATTCCCGGATGCAGATCCTCCCATTGCTGAGCTTCCGTGTGGCAGGGGACAGAAAGTTGGGTGGGAGAAGGGCTGAACACGTGAACGGAAAGAGGCAAAGGGAGAAACGGAGGCGCGCGCGCGGGTTATGCGCAGGCTCACAGAGCTTGATTAGATTTTGAGTTACTGTCATTAATATGCACGACTACTGAGAAAATGTCCGCGACTGCGCCCATTGCTCCACGATTCTCGCTAAGTCTTCTCCCGGACTCTCAAACGTAGTCGGCGCTCAGATCGCTCAGATCGACGACACGGCGCTGTCAAACGACACACAAGCCTCTGGCAGCGTCTCAAGTAGTAACCGCGTTTAGAGTGGAGTAGGCGAGAGAAATGCCTGTTCGCTTCTGCACCTTATTCGTTTCGCTCGAATGGCAGTGCTTATTGCTTCTACACTCGCGAAACTTCTCGACCCTATTGGTACCGGTAATGACGACTGCTTCGACCTCAGCCAACGACTAGGTCCCATCAGCAAAATGGCCACGCGCGCGAACCCGCTTAAGGATTCGCCCGAAATTACGCGCGCTTAACGGTGCATAAGATGTGCATAAGGACGCATACGCACGCGGCTGAATTGGGCGAACCTCATAATCCGCGCATAGCCAGCGCTGCGATGACTCGCCCTGCTTAAGGATCGCTTAACACGCGCTTAACGTTTGACCTCACTTACACTTTGCATACGTAACTGCGAAGCCTGTACTTGCACACAAGCGGGCGGATTGCTTTCTTGACCCCAACAAGTTTCTGTGCTAAAATCCCATCAAAAGGCGCTTCACTTGATTTTATTCAATGAGGCTAAGGAGCATATATTCAGGAAGTAGTTGGTCCATATAACACTGTAATCCTTAAAACTTATAAA
Organism: Microbotryum lychnidis-dioicae p1A1 Lamole; assembly: GCA_001244265.2. NCBI lineage: Eukaryota > Fungi > Basidiomycota > Microbotryomycetes > Microbotryales > Microbotryaceae > Microbotryum > Microbotryum lychnidis-dioicae. The sequence continues at coordinate 762,846 of CDLV01000004.1, read as the reverse complement.
ATAAAAAACGTCCTGAGACAAAGACAAACCACGTGACGTAACGTCATAGGCAGCTCTTGGTCCAGCGTCCCAGCTAGCTAACGCTGTTTCAGACCGTTTCGCCTACGTTTGCCGAGGTTCCATTGAATAGCACGTGACTCTATGTGTTCCAAAGTAGACTGTTTTGCGTGTCTACCACGTCGACGTCAAAGAACGTCAGAGAACGGGAGACAACCCACGTGGCGACAGACCGTTTTGTCCACGTTCGCCGAGGTTCCAACGTTCATCGAGGTTCCATTTCCCATCAAAGCAGCCTGGCACATGACCCTCTGCTTCGGGCTTCACTCCACGACGTTCCGCTGCCTTCCACGACATTCTATGAGTCCGGTTCAAACTGAGGCGCAGGCTTCCCCATCTTTCTCCCTCCTGCTCTTCACACCTTTTCCCTTCAACACGTCTTCTTTGAATGTCACCTCGAGTCGTTTCTTCACCGTCAGCTGGTGACATTGCATGCGTGAGTTATCCCTTGACATGACTGTGCAGTCTTAGATATGACGGAAAAACTGATACGAAAAACAGACATGAAAGTCAGTGAAACAGCGGAAGGATTGATTTCGTATATGGTTGACAATCCGGGTCATTGGCACACCAAATGTGAGTCTTCACTGTCATTGCTACAGATGGACAACAGCAAGAATACTGATAGTTGTAACGAATCACTCAAGAAAACAGGCTCTGGTCGCGTGAATTGCGGCTCATCATCCCGTGGCAGATCCTCAATGTCTTGGTTCGGTGGGGTGACCATCGCGTTGGCAGGTGCGTGCCAATGTTTCAGCAGCACAGCACAGGGCAGCATGACTAACTGACCGGTTGGACTGTAACATCACAGGGGACAAGTTTTCTCAAGATGCCTCCCCGTATTCCAAAGTCATGGCCTGCACAAATCGTTGACGCTTGCATCATGGAATGCTGGCTTCTGGGGGCAAGTTGAGTCCATCTCGTGGCAGATCCTCAACGGCTCGGTTCGGTGGAGTGACCGTCGTGTTGGCAGGTATGTGCCAATTTTTCAAAAGCAAAGCGCAGGGCAGCATGACTAACTGACCGGTAAGGCTGTACCATCACAGGGGATCCGAAGCAATGCCTCTTCGTTATACCCAAGTCGCTTGCTTCATGGAATGCTGACTTCTGGGGGGAAGTTGAGGTGCGGCTTGACTTCGTACTGTACAGAATCCGGGTCATGGGAACACTAAATGCAAGTCTTCACTGCCATTGCTACAGATGGACAACAGAAAAAATACTGATAGCTGCACAACGTCTCGGAGGTCTGAAGGCCAGCAACAACATTGTCAATGGGAAAGGCCTGAGCGAGAGCGTTCCGGTCCGGTCCCACACGGTTCTTCGCCAAACCCTGCCTCTACCATATCAACATCGACGAATCATTCTACTTCCAGAGGATCTAGGGCAAATCAAGTGCGGAGACTCAGGGAAAGGCAGCAAATGATTCTATCAATCAATCGCCTCCACCCCAGCCAACGCCTGACGTCCACTCTGTCCCGGTGGATGTCGTCATCCAATGGATCCACCGCCTGTGAACGCTGCGATCTCTCGAAGGTCTCAATATCAGCAAAGACGTTGTCAACGGGAAAGGCTTGAGCGAGAGCGTTCCGTTCCGGTCCCGCACAGTTTTCCGCCCGACCCTGCCTTTGCCAAATCACAACGAATCAGTCCACCTCCAGGAGATCAGGGAGAAATGATTGCGTTGGACAATCGCCTCCACCGCAGGAACTGAACGCACGGCGACATCCACCCACCGCAGTCACCGATTGCACTGCGTCCACTGCCGGGAGCCTACCCTTGACACGACTTAGGTGCAATGGATCTTCTGTGTCGGAAGTGTAACGCCTTCCACTGGGACTTTGAACGCTTGGGAGGACGGGATCCTCCAGTATTCAGGGCAAGTCGCAACGACGGCAAGGTGGAGCTGCCGATGATCAAAGCTCGGAACTTCTGTCCAGTCCTGCAAGAACTCCCGAAAACATAGATGAAAGCAGCGTAAAACCGTAGCCATCTGCAATGATGTAACAGAACTGCTGATTTTCAGTGTGAGGTGGCGCGCGGAGCGCGCCGCCAAACCTAATTTTATTTTATAAGTTTTAAGGATAGTTTTAAGGATAACTAGGTTTGGCGGCGCGCTCCGCGCGCCACCTCACACCGTAACCGTTGACCTACAATGTGATGTACTTCGCTGCAACAGCTGCGGTACTGTTCAGTAACGGAAAGCTAGATCCGCGCTGTAGAACGTTTGAGCGTCACCCGGCAGCAGGTCGAGCCCCATGTCGTTGATGTGATCCACCTGCGAATTTTTGGACGCCAGTTTTGCTCGCTCTCGGAAGTATTCGACTTTTTCGCCTATCAACATATTGTCCAGTTCGAGCGCGGGGACGGGATGAACGTGTCTGATCAACCAGGATGTTCCTCGTGGTTGCCTGCAGGAGAAGGTCACGTGGGAGCGCGATAGAGTCTTATGTTTTGTTCGCCGAGCCGTCTCCAACTCCTAAGAGCCAATCTGCAGAGCCCTGTGCCTTCGTCTGTTCCGTTGCGGTCATGCGGTCTGCAGGGGCCTGAAGAGGCATGTTTGTCTGCGCTCGCACCGTGCCGTAGTTAACATAGGGTCTAAAGGTCAGGCAAAGACCACTACTTACAGAGAGATCCCTGCAGAAGTCAGCATGTATGATGCAAGCATCAACGATTTGTGCAGGCAATGACTTGGAATAACGGGAAGGCATTGCTTCGGATCCTCTGTGATGTTACAGTCCAACCGGTCAGTCAGTCATGCTGCCCTGCGCCTTGCTTTTGAAAGATTGGCACATACCTGCCAACACGACGGGCACTCCACTCCACCGAACCGAGCCGTTGAGGATGACGGGAACGCATTGCTTCGGATTTCTTGTGATGTTACAGTCCAACCGGTCAGTTAAGCATGCTGCCCTGCGCTTTGCTTTTGAAAGATTGGCACACACCTGCCATCGCGACGGTCACTACACGCAACCGAGCCGTCGAGGATCTGCCACGGGATCTATACTGCATGCTGCACAGTTTCTTGAGAAAACTTGTTCCGTGTTCGTTGCAGAGCTTCCATGACGACCCCTTCGGGTGTCGCAAGCTCGAGGCCGATTTGTCTCGGGCATAGTTCGGGTCGGTTCAATGTCCGCATGTTTGCCTGCGTTTGCACCGTGCCGCTGTTAGTATAGGGTCTCAAAGTCAGGCAAGGACTGCTACTTACAGTTAGATGCAACACCTCGACTTCCCCCTAGAATTCAGCATTCCATGATACAAGCGTCGACGATTTGTGCAGGCGATGACTTGGAAATAACGGGAAGGCATCTTGAGAAAACTTGTCCCCTGTGATGTTATAGCCCAATTGGTCAGTTAGTTATGTTGCCCTGCGCTGTGCTGTTGAAAGATCGGCACACACCTGCCAACACAACCATCATGCCACCGAACTGAGCCGTTGAGGATCTGCCACAAATGGTGAGCCGCAATGCAGGGAACCCCTTCTTTTTTTTGCGTGATTTGTCCTACAGAACTATCAGTATTCTTGCTGTTGTCCATCTGTAGCAATGGCAGTGAAGATTCACATTTAGTGTGCCGATAACCCGGATTCTCAACCGTACAAAATCAATCCTTCCGCTGTTTCACTGACTTTCAATGTCTGTTTTTCGTATTAGTTTTTCCGTCATATCTAAGACTGCACAGTCATGTCAAGGGATAACTCACGCACGCAGTGTCACCAGCTGACGGTGAAGAAACAACTCGAGAGTTGACATTCAAAGAGGACATGTTGAAAGGAATTTCTGCTTGGTAGTTAGCTTCTGAACAATCCCACACCAAGAGCACAGTTCATGAAGTTACTTACTCGAATTCGTAGCTATGTTGCATGCGGCAGCCATTTCTTGATCCCGTATTCGTTGCAGAGCTTCCACGACGACCGCTTCAGATGTCGCGAGCTCAAGTTGGTGTTGGGATGAGGTGCCATGGGTCAGGGGTGAAGAGCAGAAGGGAGAAAGATGGAGAAGCCTGCGCCTCAGTTTAAACCGGGCTCATAGAATGTCCCGGAAGGCCGCGGAATGTCGTGGAGTGAAGCCCAGTGTCGGCAAGCCCGTGACACGCTGGCGGGGCCCCTAACGGCGGAATTGGCGCACTGGCCGACGCTACCCGAGGTCCGGAACTGATTCAAGTACGAACGAATCTCAAGCTTGGAGGTGAAGAACTGCGGGCCCGTTGTACTTGCCGTGCGACATTGAGACTGCCTGCTGCCGGTGCAGTTGACTTGACGAACCAGTTTGCGCGACGTCGTCTTGATCGGTTTCGCGCTGCTGCTTCTGGCGAAGGCATCGTTGCCGCTGAGCTTCGGCGATTGTTCGAGGTTGCTGGCGGCGGCGTCTGTGCGATTAGAGCGGGAGTCGGGAGGAGTCGGAATGTGCAGAGGAGGAACGCGAGCAGCTGCCGACGTCTCTGCTGCCCCGCTGCTCTCCGTGAAGATTGTTGTACAGGAGACGGGACGTGAAAGCTTGCAGATGACTGCTCGGCAGTGGCAGAACTGAATGGTTGAAGGAACTACACTACGATGTGGCAGGCACGCAAAACCGGTCGTCTGGGAAGCAGAGACTCATGTGCCAGACTGCTTTGATGGGAAATGGAACCTCGGCGAACGTGGGCTCTGATTGCGTGAATTGCGGCTCACCATCCCGTGGCAGATCCTCAATGGCTCGGTTCGGCGGAGTGACCGTCGTGTTGGCAGGTATGTGCCAATCTTTTAAAAGCAAGGCACAGGGCAGCATGACTGACTGACCGGTTGGACTGTAACATCACAGAGGATCCGAAGCAATGCCTTCCCCTTATTCCAAGTCATCGCCTGCACAAATCGTCGATGCTCGCATCATGAATGCTGACTTCTGCAGGGATCTCTCTGTAAGTAGTAGTCCTCGCCTGACCTTTAGACCCTATACTAACAATGGCACGGTGCGAGCGCAGACCAACAATGCGTCTTCTGGCTTCTGGCCGCTGCAGACCGCATGACCGAAACGGAACAGGCAAAGGCACAGCGCTTTGCAGATTTCTTCGGAGTTGGGGACGGCTCGGCGAACAGAACAGAAGACTCTATCGCGCTCCCACGTGAGCTTCTGCCGGCGACCACAAGGAACAGCTCCGGGTTGATCAGACACGTCTATCCTGTCCCCGCGCTCGAACTGGACAATATGTCGATAGGCGAAAAAGTCGAATACTTCCGAGAGCGAGCAAAACTGGCGCCCAAAAATTCGCAGGTGGATCACATCAATGGCATGGGGCTCGACCTGCTGCCGGGTGACGCTCAAGCGTTCTACAGCGCGGATTCGATCGAAAACGAAGACGCATCACTGTTCTTAATCGAGTATCTTCAGAGTATCAACTTCACCGAGATGGCGTTGCTCCACACTCGATGCGGGTCTCGACGACGGTCTGAGCCCATCATTGGGCTCCCAGAGAACGAAAAAGGAGTTCAGTGATGGAATGAAGGCTCTGTATATCTGATCGTCGTCGCACGCTTCTCTCCCGACTTCAACCACTACGCTTCCGCTACTCAGCAGTACCGCAGCTGTTGCAACCAAGTACATCACATTGCAGGTCAACGGTTACGGTGTGAGGTGGCGCGCGGAGCGCGCCGCCGAACCTAGTAAAGAGGTAGTAAAACGTCCTGAGACAAAGACAAACCACATCGCGTGACGTCATAGGCAGCTCTCGGTCCAGCGTCCCAGCTAGCTAACGCTGTTTCAGACCGTTTCGCCTACGTTTGCCGAGGTTCCATTGAATAGCACGTGACTCTATGTGTTCCAAAGCAGACTGTTTTGCGTGTCTACCACGTCGACGTCAAAGAACGTCAGAGAACGGGAGACAAACCACGTGGCGACAGACCGTTCCGTCCATGTTCGTCGAGGTTCCATTTCCCATCAAAGCAGCCTGGCACCTGACCCTCTGCTTCGGGCTTCACTCCACGACGTTCTGCGACCTTCCACGACATTCTATTAGTCCGGCTTAAACTGAGGCGCAGGCTTCTCCATCTTTCTCCCTCCTGCTCTTCACACCTTACCCATCGCCACCTCGAGCTCGCAACATCCGAAGTGGTTGTCGTGGAAGCTCTGCAACGAATATGGGAACAACAAATGCCTGCCGCATGCGTCAAGAAAACTCGGTCACCATTGTTGGGGGATCCACAAAGACTGCTCACTCTGGAATCGCAAGCCTTTTGTACCCAACGATACACGAGCGCGACTGGCCGTCCTCAAAGCTACCCACAATGCACCAAGTGCAGGACATCCCGGCATTGAGAAAACACTTGACCTTATCAAGCGGGAATTCTGGTTTCCAAACGCCAAACAATTCGTCACCAACTACATCGCCACATGCGACCTATACCAACGGTCCAAGACTCGTCGCGACCGACCCCACGGTCTCCTTCAACCTCTACCAATCCCCGACGGCCCTTGGCAGTCCATTGCCATGGACTTCAATGTCAAACTACCCAAATCGTTCAAGGCAACAATTCAATTTTCGTCGTCATCGATCGTTTTACCAAGATGGGCTACTTCATTCCTTTCAAGGAAGAAGGTGCTACAGCACCCGTGATAGCCTACCTCTTCTACCGCTTCATTGTCTCCTCTCACGGACTCCCTAAGGACATCATTTCCGACCGAGGTTCGGTCTTCACTTCTGACTTCTGGCAGTGTCTCTGCCAGCTCACTCGCGTCAAGACCAACCTTTCAACTTTGTTTCACCCTCAAACGGACGGACAAACCGAACGGCTCAACCAAATTATCGAGCAATATCTCCGTCTCTACACCAACCATCGGCAGAGCGACTGGGAAGATCTCCTCCCACTTGCGCAATTCGCCTACAATTTGATGAAACACTTGTCCACCAAACAGACCCCATTTTTCGCGAATTACAGATATCACCCTACAGTCAACCTCACCCTTCCGAGCTACAGCAGCAAAACTCAAAACACGTTCACATTGAACCACTACGACACGCTCCGAGACACGCATGCCCTTATGCGGTACGACTTTGCTGCCACGATATCCAAAATGAAAAGGAACTATAACAAGACAAGGAACGAGAACCCCCAATTCAAGAGAGACGACTTTGTGTGGCTAAGTGCCAGGAACATTGAAACCGTGCGCGAATCCAAGAAGCTTGACTTCAAATGGTTGGGACCCTTCAAAATCCTTGGCCCTGTTGGGCGCTCCGCTTTTCGCCTGGAACTACCGCCCTCCCTTCGCGTCCACAACGTCATACACGTTTCGCTTTTGTGGAAATACCACGAATCAACTATCAAAGGACGCATCAGACCACCACCTCCTGTCACTATCATCGACGGCAATGACGAACACGAAATTGAGGCAATACTTGACTCTCGCACTCGAAGTGGTGCCCTCCAATATCTTGTTCAATGGTGTGGACCTCTCTCAGACACTAATCCACAATGGGTTAGAGACTACATTCTTGATCACGCCATCGACCTCGTCGAGCAATTCCACATTCAGCACCCTCGCGCCGCGAAATCGGCCCCGCAGCGAGTCTCAAGCCGCTCAGGAGCGCAGCTCTCAAAGGGTGGGGTAACTCCTGGAACAGCAAAGCGCCGCGGCCGAAACAGGGAACGCTCCGATCAAGCTTCCGCCGGCCCTGCCCCAGGGAACTCTTGCAATTGATCACGCGCTCGTCGAATTGTGACCCACTCCTGGCAGGACTCCGCCTTTGATTCCAAGACTCCACCATCCACAACTTCAATTCCGACTTCCGTTTCTCTTTCTCTCTCCTCTTCATCACTTCCCCGCACTTCCTTTCACTATCCACCTTCCTTCCAGTATCACCATGCTCTTTGACACCACGGTCAACACTGCGCTACAAGTTGGGACTGTTTACGTCTCCGGCGGCCTCCTTTACACCGCCCTTCACATGCCATCAAGACGAATCATACACGTTCCCGCATCAACGGTATTGAATACCGTTTTGATCGCCAACGTCCTGTCGCGTGACCAAGGACCCCAGAAAGCCCAGCCAGAGGCGCATGCGGAAAAACGCCCTTTTTTGGCCTTTACTACCTCTATATATAAAAAAAGGTGAGTTGAGGAATGTACCTAAAATCGCTGTTTTTAACTAGGTTGCGGCCCGGAGGGCCGCCTGTGGTGGATGCACCAGCATACTGTTGTGTCTGCCGCACCTGCCTGTGGCGCCGGGGTTCCGATCAGAAGTCATGTACAAGCCCTGTGGTGACTTTTGTATTTTCCGCGCCGTTCCAACGAAGCTACAGCGCTCCCAGTTTTTTTTTCTTTCCTTTTTCAGTTGACGTCAAACAGTGCTTACACTTATATTGCATTTAATGGACGGCAAGCGCGTGGCTTTGCATGACATTGCTTCTACAGCACAGCTCCGCCTGGTGCCTGGCGGCTGACGCGCGGGGCGAGGGCTAACCATTGTCACGTGATGCGGCGCGCCCGCCGTGTCATTGCCCGTCCGGCAGTCGACCACCGGCATTAGGGGCTAAACAACAAAACAAACCACGTAAATAATCCTGTGCCACTCCTCGAACCTTTCCTTTCTCCCTCCCACTCTCATCTAATTTTAGTGACATTCATTCAAGAACAAACCTTCGCTACTGTGTAATGCCCCGGTCCCAAGGTCGCCAGGGAGGGTCATCGCAACCTCGCCAAGTTCTTGGGCGCGAGGGTGGCAGCGTACCATGGGCCTGCTCGAGCGCCCGCTGCTGGGCGCCCCGCGGCTCGACCCTCCTCTTCGTCCCGCACCGATCAACAGAATCGGCCCCCCGGCGCGTCATGACAACAATTCAACCGATCTTGGCATTGCGACACGTATACGAGCCCGCCGTGCAGCTGTGCAGAACGGACAGCGTGGTTAGCGCGATGGCCAACTCGACGCTGGGCTCGCCCCACCACCACCTCCTCCGCAAAGGCGGGTTCGCCGGGCTCGAATCGCGCTCAAACCCCTCAAGCCCCACGTTTCGATCCGCGACGACCTCGGCCCCCAGACGGCCGTGTGCACCCACTGTAAGGCTCGGCACTGGGAGTGCGAAAGGTCCAAGTCGACCAGACACTTCAGCGCGTGCTGCTCGCAGGGCAAGGTGCGGCTACCTCCCCTCCCCAGCCCAATCTCGAGTATCGGCAGCTTCTTCAAGGCTCGGATAGCGGTCAGTTGCTCCGTCCAACAACATCTCTCTGCAGTATGGCCCACATGCTGAACTGTGCGATGCACCTACACAGACGCTAAAGCATTTCGCGAGAATGCCCGGTCTTACAATAACGCACTATCCTTTACTTCGCTCGCTGCCCACTGGGACCAAACCCAAGTGGGCACTCTAGGACCTCCCGTGTTTCGCGTGTTCGGCCGCCTCTATCATTGACTCGGTGCCCTGATCCCTGCCGTGAATCAACGCCCAGCCTTTGCCCAGACATGGCTGATCGACCCGGCCGAGGCCACCAACACACGACTTCAAGGACCCGACAGCACAGAGACTTCCGCTGGCGCGTTCATCAGCGGTTCGAGCTGGACAAGGTCGTGGCCCCTCCCTCGCTCCCCAGTGCACTCAGAGCGTTCGAGCGAGATTTTTTCTCTCGAGCGGGCTTTGTGGCTGGGGCTCGAGATTGGGAGGTATGATGACCGAGTTAAGTCCTTCCTTCCCATTTTCCTCCCCTCCTTTCCTCCCTTCTTTTTCGGAGGTCGACTTCTCTTTCAGAAGCTGACTGTCTCGAAACTTGTTGCGCAGTGGAAGGCCGCGCACCTCTCTGTCTCTCTCTCTCTCTACTTTGCGCAGTAGCGGTTTTCGTTCTTGGATGGATCGGCAAGCCAGTACGATCGTCTTTGCGTTGGAGGCTTTGTGAAGTTTTTCTCTCTCCTTTCCCCCCTTTTTCCCTTCCCTTCCTCTTCTCGTTCCTGTGGCTCGGTTGTTGACTACGCTTCAGCCACTTCTCCTTTTACTCCTAAGCCGTGTGTTGGATTCCGTCGAATGGTTCGTTCGTTCGCGTTGGCCAAGATCTACGGCATGGCTCGGGAAGGAAGGTCGCTCGTTTCTGGTCAATATCCTCGCGTCAAGGCGAGGCTCGTTTCGGTGTACTGGATCGCTTTTCTCTCGGCCCCGACGGCTCAACAGCCAGCACTCGAGATTCAGCCAAGGGAGGACATCAGGCGCTGTCGGGTGACGAGTAGCTGGGGCTTGGCTGCGGCCTGTTAGTCCCTGGGGACCTTTATCTCCGGCTTCGACCCCCTCCCTTGGCCCCTCGGGTGTGTTCCCCTCCTCTCTGTCTTAGTATTCCTGGTTCTCCGTATCCCCAGTCGTGACTTTCTGTATACTCTCCCCCTTCTTTCTCTAGGCGCTCTTGCCTGATTTTCGAGTATCTTTGGTCCCGCTCTTGGGACGTGAAGCGGCAGCAGTACTCACCGCCCGTTGGAGTCCGCGTTAGGTGCTCGGCGGGTTTTGATCTGCGCAGCGCTCTTTGCGCGCAGGGGTTTGACTTTCACCCAACTGCTTGCCGTCGTTGCTTTATAACCTCCTTTAGCTCTTTTTGTAGCGGTCCCAGCCAACCCGAAGGATAGCAATTTATGAGCCCCAGTCAAAAAAAAAAGAGCACAGCCATGTCAAGGGATAACTCACGTATGCAGTGTCACCAGCTGACGGTGACGAAACAACTCGAGGGTTGACATTCAACATAGAAAAAAAGGTGGATATTCTGAGGATGGCTTTGGGACGGGGCCGGGACGGCCGTGGGATGGCCGAGGGATGGTTGCCATCCTGGGATGACCCTGGGTAGCAAGGGTACACCCCGCTGGGGCAGTGACTTGGAAGGCACGTGAGGGGGCGCTGCGCGCGCGCCTGTTTAGGCGTATTTTTTATGTCTGCCCGAGGTGCACTTCAAAGCCTTTTCAAAGCTCGGACAGCAGTGTACAGAGCAATGAAACAAACAAGCTTTGAACACGTGGATTACATGATATATCCTTTGCTTTACCAGAAATGGCTTCCACAAAAACTGTACGAACATCTCACCGTGTTGGAGTTCCAATGCTTAGAGTAAGGCACCGGTCGATTGAGATCGCTGGTTCGGCGAGGCCAATCCGAACTACCAACGAGTCTCGAATCACCGTTCTTGAGGACCGTTTTGTTGCGCTGGTATCCATTGGAGCACATCCTGAATGGTGGAATAATTCGTAAATTGAAGGTCGATGAAATATCAAGATACCGAGGATGCCCATGTGAGAAGCGCAGGGAAGGATGCCGATCGATACTGATGCCGATAAGGATCAAGCCGAGGTCAGAAGATCTTGTCATATGGTCCGCCGAGCATGAACTCACGCCAGTCCTTCTTCTTGCGAGCTTCATACAAAGGCTGTTGGTAGTGCGAAGTGATGGCACGCTGGATGGCAGGTCGTGGAGCCAATCTGTATCCTCCTTGTGTTCCGATCTTAGTGGTTGCATCGAGTCACGATTTCGTCCCGCCGCAGTTCCAAATCCTCAATCGCCGAGGGAGCACAAGACCCGACATTCTTGCCGTCTGATGCTTGTAAAGTGTGTTCGATTCTTTTTAGTAGTAACTAACTTTGTCCGGTGCTCTGCTCACTTGAGAGACGGCGTCCGTTCGGATCTTCGACCATACGGACCGGGTGGGCTCGGTAGAACTAAAGTCGAAGCGAAGGGTAGCTCAAAGTGACTATAGATGCGTTGAACGAGTCGGACTGGGTATCGGAGTATGAACGGATTTCTTTCTAGTCACTCCTCTGGGAACGGGGAACACAGAAACGCCGACTTCAGTACACGAGATGGAGCGGCAGGGGGAACGGGCTATTGGTCGGGCGACGACTCACGGTACCTCTTCTCGAACGGCTCTACTTCATGGCAGATGTTGTGACGATGGATGTAAGCTTAGCAAAGGATATCACCGAGAAGACCCTTAGTGTTCGAGCTGTTACCATTGACCTGCACTTCTTGCGTAGTCCAACGATAGTGGTCGACCAACGTTGGCTCCGACCTGATCCTTATTGGCGACTCCTGAACTTGGCTTATCTGAAGGTATTGCTCAGCGGGTATTCCAAGTTTTGCTACTTGCTTCTTTATCGGTCTGATCGTCTTCAAGAATGCTTTGGGACGTTGTAGGCGGTTGACGACGATGGAACGCGGTGGACGGCGGACCTCGGGAGCCTGACGTCGGTGCGCTCGTGATGCTAGATTAATGGCGGTCTTGCTCGATCGATGGCTCATGTAGGTTGATGAGCATTGGATTACAGCCCAACTCCGTGTCTTTGTCAACGTAAAGTGTAAAGTGTGCTAGTTCAGTGTCTCGCCCAGGCGTGCTGTTCACGCCAAATCGTTTCGATCGGCTTTGCTGAACGGCATCGGATGAGATCAACAATTGATGGCGAGTCTTGCGGTGACGTGGCAAAGTACGTTGTGTTGGCTCGAAGGCCGAAGAAGTGCGGACGTTGGGCATACATAGATCAGGACAGGTAGGGGGCTGAGAAAGAGCTCGATGCGATTGTCGCGCCGCGGGGGACACGTGACTTCTGCTAACTTCCCGTGGGCCAATGCCAACTTCCCCCGCCTTTCTGCCAACTTCCCCCACGCCTCTGCTAACTTCGCCAACTTCATGCCTAATCGGGCCGCAAGCGGGCCTCAAGCGCGCGCGCGCGCCTGAAGTTGTTGGCGAAGTTAGCACTCCCTGTACACCGCCAGCGCCCCGGAAAGTTTGCTCAAACCCTTCACATTTGTCTTTTGGTTCCTGTACCACTCAGACCACCATGAGAACGGCCTAGGAAAGTTTCGATGCAAGCAATCATAGAATTATATCACGCTCAAGAGCCAGTGAATTATTATGTTCCTCCACGACGAGGAGGTTGTAGAAATTTATAACTCACCGAAGGCGCCAAACCCAACTCGGACATCGTCTTGCCGTACTCGCTCGGCGAGTAAGTTTTGCTACAGCACCACCCAAAGCAAACACATAGGGTAAGCCCAATAAAATTCTTCAACTAACGCATCATGCCATGACTGCAACACTCACCTTGGGAATGCCGAACTCAAACCCGGTTCATCCAGGCCCGTCTGCCCCTGGATCCACTCCACCACCGCCCCCAACGTCTCCGTCGAAGCTACAGCATGAACCAAAGGCGGGCCATCTGGTACCCTAATCTGCAACCTCGTCTGATCATACGTTTTGACGGGCGCACTCGCACTCTTGAGCCCACCCGCACTCGTCCCCGCCGTTATTTCCGCCGCCTCCTCTCCAACATCGACGATCCCACCCTCCCTCAAAGCCTTCTCCTTCTTCGCCTTCTCCAACCTAGCCTTCTTATCCGCCTCGATCTGAGCCTTGATCGTCGCCCTCGCTTGCGCATCCTCCAATTTATCCTTGGCCCTTTGCGCAGCCTCTTGTTGCGCCGCTTTGAGTTGTAGATCGGCCTTGATTTGCGCTTGGTCTTTACCGGTTTTACGATGAATCGCATCATTCTTCAAAGTTTCTTCGCGGTCCTTGGCTTGTTGGAGTTTCTTCTTGGCGAGCATACGTTCTTGTAGCTGTGATTGGGAGTTACGGGGAAAAAGGGGGGGGTCCTTTAGCGAGAGGCAATAGGGAAGTGGAGGGCAAAGTGCTCATTCCCATGGTCGTAAACCCACCTCGGCTAGTTTGGCCTTTCTTTCTTCCTCGGTCAAAGGGGAAGTCTCTTCCGTCGACTGCCGAGTCATCGAACAAATCCAACGACACCAGAACCAAGAAACGAACCAGCGTGGAATTAGTGCGTAAAACTCTCCCGAACGCTCCCCTACTCAACAAGCCGACCCCTCCTCCAATTACGCACCTCTTCAAAGTTCTCATGCCCACTCTTCTCTCCATGATAGCTTGCCAAAGCGTGGTTGCGAAAGCGTTTACCGCAGTCGGTGCACGTCAGACTCTGTGGGGGAGGGGGGGGGGGGAAAGTTTTTCGCCAAAGGGCGAGGAGCAAGGGGATAATTTCGGAGCATAAAACGTAGCGTTAAAATAATAACGCCAAAGAAAAGAAACATAGTCTTTCAACCCCCACCCCCTCTTTCTGGAATTGAAAAACACCTAAAAAAAACGTACCTTCGCTTCCGCCGCCCCACCAGGCGCACCTTCTTCATCCCCTTCCTCATGCTCCCCAACCCCCGTCGTAGTCTTGGCCGGTTTCTCAAACGGTACGTCCCAGAACCCGCTCGGTTCATTCGCGTGTTCATCGATGTAGTCCAACGCTTGGGAAAGACCGGCGTTTTTCGTCGCTGAAAGGGCTTTGATCACCTGTTGGAGGTGGGTTGGACGAGGTGTGGGAAAGTGTTTTGTGGGTGGGGAGGAGGGAACGATGGTTTGATTCGAAATAAGATGATTGATGAGCACGATTACGCGTCGTAGGTCCGATCAGGAACACGACAAAGGGGGTGGGGAGCGCATACGTCAGCACCTCTCTCAAACACGTCGTATAGCTTATTGCTCGACCTTACCTGCGCCTCAAAGAATCCCATCGATAACAAGGTTTCCTTGTCCGACATGATGCGTGATTGGGTGCGTTGGGATGAAGGTGTGGTGGTTGAAAGAAGAAACGGGCGATTCGAGCGGGCCCAAGTTGGGATGATGTCAAGAGCGAAACCCGCGTTCGTTTTAGCCAGTTCGTACACCCGAATCAGTTTGGCGATCGAGTCGGGCAAATTGTCTAAATTCTCGATCCAATTCAGGGAAGTATATGTTGAAAAATCACTAGAACTACAGAAAACAAGGATCTCGCGCGACACCACAAACACCCCACTGTGCTCGGAAAACCCTGCCAAGTACCCCCTCCCCCTCGATCACTGACAAATCCAGCCAAGCCCACCGTGACCCCACCCCTCATCCCCATCGTCCATCGTCCATCCCCAAGCCCCTCACTCAGGCCTTGGATAACCCCCTTCCCTCTCCTTATCGACCTTCAAAGTCTCGTGTCCCTCCCTCTTTGGCGCCTTGCTCGGTCTCTTGAGCAGCTCCAGCGCAAGGCTTGCTCATCGAAGTCCTTCGTTTAACGCCGCCGCCGGGGGTAGAGGAGGAGGGGTTGAAACTTAAAATGAATCGACGCGTTCAATCAGCTCGGTCAAGTTCTCTCCCATAAAACCCTCTTCTTTCCGGTGAATTCTAGTTGGGAGACGAAAAGGGGTACATTGAATCGGTCAAGTTTTCGAAACTCACTGAAGATGCTTCGGTGGCGAACTACTCAAATCGGCATGACGTACTCCACCGACTTTGACTACGTTGATTCCCCCCCCCCCCCCCCCCCCCCCCCAAAAAAATGTGGTGAACCAAGCGCAAAAATGTGTTCTCAGTAAACCTTCTCACCACAACTTAGAGAACCTCATACCCCCTTTCCATCCCTCCGCAATCGAACTACTACTACTAGACGTCGTACCGGCGCCCGGAAGGCGGTAAAACCCCACCCCACCTTCCTTCCTCTCCGCCTCCCCTTCAAGTGCTGCTGCCCACAATCTCTCCACCGTCGTCCCTTGTTCCCATACCTTTACTACAGGGAGCCCCAGAAGTGGTTTAAGGGTACTAACCTGAAGCGGGGTATCCAGCGAGTAGATTGGGTGGGGAAGACATGACTTTTGTTCGCTTTGTCCGAGTCGATGTGAAGTAGGGAGTGCGGTGTAAGAGTGACAGCGGACGGCGGCGGTCGGGTCACGAGGTACGTCGTCGTGAGCGTGCGTCGTCTGACTCGAGCTTGGTCGAGGTCGTGACCTCACTCGTTTTTCGAATTCACCGACCTTGAATTGGGTAAAGCACCTTTTGATGCAACACTGGGAAAAAGTGGAAGACTATACAGCATAAAATAACCACGCCGGCTCTAGATCTCATTTCATCACCCTCAAGCCCTACATGCCCACCGCCGCCCCCTCCCCCTCCCCTCCTCCTCCCTCACCCCCTGCCCAAACCAAACGCCCTGAATCCAAATCGCCAGTCCCAAAACCACCAAAGTCCACACCAACCCCATTTTCCAACCCCTCCCTTCAGTCCCCCTCTTATCCCTCGGCGGTACATGAATGATCCGTACCGAATTATCCGCTGAGCCTGAAACGACGAGGTGTCCGGAAGGGGAGAATTGTAAGGAAGTGACTGGAAAGCCGTGAGCGGAAAGGATGGTAACGATCGGTCGTAATGTTTGAGCGTCTAGGACTCCTACTGATAGGTCCGAAGAACCGTATGCCAACATCGTTCCGTCCGAACTGTCTCACCCACATCATCACATCATCACATCATCATATCAGCTTTTCTAGCCCGATCGATCACTCGTCCATAGCGCTAAAACTAACCTGATATCAAACGCCGTAATCGGCTTCATACTAACCTTCCTCGTCTTCTTCAACTTCCACTCTTTCGCATCCCAAACGCTCACAAAACTCTTTTTATCATTTTTGCCCGGTTTACGACTTCTCACTTTAGGGGTCGAATTAACGATCGTGTAGATATGATCTTTAGTGAGTTTTCGACCGAATTTGGCGGCGCGGAACGTGCACGATGAATGGGGGGCTACGGTGGGGCGTTCGATCACTTGTAGAGCGGAAAGAGGTTCGAATTTATCCTCGGGGACTTGGGTAGGCCAGATGCAGAGTTTATTGGCGCTGGCTCCGAGCACCTGTCGCGATGGGTTCGATAAAGGGCGGGGTTTGATCAGTCTATTCCCGTTCTATCCCCCGAAGGCTCCCCCGAAGGCTCTGGCATTCCCCTGAAACTGACCATCGTAGCATCATCATGAAAATCGACATCAAACATCTCGTCACCATCGTACTCGATCGTCGGTAAAACCTCTTGCAATTCCGGAAAGGTCAACACGGAGAATTGACTATCGGTTGAACCCAAAGCGATCATATGGAGGTAAGGTTTGGTCCTCGCGAAAGCGGTAACTTTTTGATAGTGATCTTCTAAAGTGGAGCGAAGGATTTGTTTTCGTTTCTGGTAAATGATCCTATGGGGGTGACGATTAGGGTCAGCCTTTGGGAGTGGGGGATGGTTCGAGGATACGGAGGGAGGGCCAAGTCACTCTTTGTCGGAGTAGGTGAAAACTCTGAGGTTCTCATTCTTCCCCCTTGCGAGCGTTTGCGCATCCGAATTGATTCCGGCTACCAATGATTTCGTCTGATCATAAACAACGATCAGCTACCATCTGAATCCATCCCCACATTCTCTCTCTGTCCCCGAACGGACCTCGGGTAAAACGACGATCGTCATCGGCGCATCTTCGGTCTTGGACAAGTCGTATTCGGTTTTGAGGTGGAATTGCCGTTTTTCGAGGTCGATCTTGTGCATGCTCTGTTTCCAGGGAATCAGAGAGGGAGTCAGCGCGCGGAGAACTGCAACGTCATCGAACGAGATGAAGGCGCGGGTCGGGGTTACGATTGTAGACGAACTAGATCGGGAGATATGATGCTTTGATACATCTTTTGCGAAATAGGATGAACTCACCAACCTATTCTTGACTCCAGTCCTGGACGAACCCCCACCGCCTCCCAAAACGATCGTCTCATCATCGATGAACGCCATCGCATACACTGTATAGTATTTGTCAACAGTTTCTCTGAGTACATATTCTGGTCTGGTTAGGAACGTACAAGAGTGGAGAGGACTGACCTGGGAAAGCAACGTCTAGACTCCAATGGTGTTTAGGTCCCCCGGTTCGGCAGCGAGTAGCTCGGGAGTGGCGGCGGGTGGCATCGTGGGTGGGTGCGATCCGATTGGGTGTGGATGTGGGGTTGGGGGGTGGTGCGTAGTTGTAGGATGGGCGGGGTGAGTCAACGTGAGAAGGCGGTAAATGGTGTGAGCTGAGCGCTGAGCGCTGAACGTTGACGTCGCGTCCGAACGAGGCGCGTGCAGTTATGGGCTTATTATACGCGTTGGAAATTTGGATTAACGCGCCCCCGGAGGGGGCGCGCGAGCCCGGGACTCCCAACCATACGAGAACTTCTCTTTGCCGACGATGCCTGCTGTGCTCTCCACGACACCTCGGACCTCGACCACCTCAATCGGGCGATCGAGCTGTACGAGCGGGCAAGTGCCAGCAAGCTCAGCAACGCCAAATCTTTCCTCTACCCCTCGGGTCATTCAGGGACCGTCCGATCCCTTCACACCTCGGGTCCTGGCGTCTCAGCGACTCGCAGTTTCGTTACCTGGGAGTGCAGGTTGGGGTGGACATCGCCGAGGATGCGGGCTGGGAGGAGGTCAAGTCCGCGACCGTCGCCCGGATACGATCCATCCCAATGTACGACCTTCCGTACGCAGCGAAATGTTCGATAATCAATATCTACTGCTACACGAAGATTCTCTACCATAATCGTTTCATCCCAGCTTCCAAGAGCGTCGTCAAGGAGATCGAGGACGCGGTCATGATCGCTATCCACGGTCGAGCCTCGGACGGATCTCAGAAACCCCGAAGGTCTCTCGGCTGCGCCTCTGCACCCCTCTCGACCACGGCGGCTTTGGCTTGATTGACTTACCTCGGCGCCTCGCGGTCGATCACGCCAAGTGGGTCTTTCATCTTCGGGACCCGGACGGCTGCTTCATTCGGCACCTCTTCGACATCCGCACTCGCCTTCAGGCGGCGAACGAACGCACCCCCTTTACCTTGCCCAAATCAGGCCCCAACCCACATCGTCGCTCGTGGGTCTGGATCTGGTGGGCCTACTTTTG
Organism: Microbotryum lychnidis-dioicae p1A1 Lamole; assembly: GCA_001244265.2. Lineage (NCBI taxonomy): Eukaryota > Fungi > Basidiomycota > Microbotryomycetes > Microbotryales > Microbotryaceae > Microbotryum > Microbotryum lychnidis-dioicae. The sequence goes on along the minus strand of CDLV01000004.1, from coordinate 744,115 downwards.
CCACCCTCCTCCACAGTGGGAACGCGCAGTGAGGAAGACGAAGGCCCTGCTCCCTCCACGATGGATCCGCTATTTCGAAGCCTGGGATTTGGTGACAACGCTGAACCCCCCGAACTTTCCAAGAGCCCGAATCTGGAGCGGTGGGCAACACACGTCCTCTACTTCCCAGCAGGCCACGGAATCCGACTCTCGGTGAACCCGACGCTTTTCCGAGGACCCGATGGCGAGGTGATGACTCCGTCTTCGTTTGTGAACGCGTCCAAACGCCACCAAGCCTTCCTCTACCCTCCTATCCTCCCTCTCGGTCATCAGAGGGTTTTCTGTCTCCCGAGCAACGCTGGAATGCCTGGTGGAAGGCGCTACGCAAGATTCGCAGGGTTCATTCGGACGCCGAAGACACGGCCCACCTCCTCTCCCTAGGTTCACTTCATCCAGGTAGCCAAATCGCTTCTCCAAATAGCCGTTCTCTCCACAATCGATCTACCGCATGTGTCATGTGCCTGTCGGAGGCTCCGGAGACCCTGGCACACCTTGCGGTCGGTTGCCCGTTTGCCCGCCGCCTCTGGTCTGCGCTCACTCCTATCCCACACCCCGACTTTGTTCAGTTCGTGTGCCCGGTCGTTTCTCGCTCGGAACGCCGACCCGTCGAGCTGCGTCTACTCTTCTTCCACGCGATCTGGAAGCTCTCTCGTCGCCGTCGATTTTCGTCGGATCCTCTGGAGCCGATCGCCGAAACGGCATTTGAGGAGCTCCGCGCGTCCATCCAGGAGTCCAAGGGACGACTGGTTTCGCTGTAACCGCCTAAGGGGGTTTTAGTGGGTATGGTTGATTTTGTTCCAAGGTCAACGAGTCCCACACTACTGGCCTCGCCAGTGTGCTTAACTGCATTCCCTCCGTCTTTTCCGAGGATTTTTAGGCATTAATATAGATATGCTGTTAATGAAATCTATTAGATAAAAAAAAAAAAAGGGGGCGACGGGTCCCTGAACCTCTGACGGAGTACATAACACGGACTGACAGCGTCGACTCTCCTGACCACTCGCGCGAGTTGTAGCGGAATAGTGGTTCGAGTTGAAGCAAGACGAAGGACAACATTGGTGTAGGAGTTGTTAAACAAATACCTCAAGCGGTGAAAACCCAGCCTTCTGGGGAAAACCGCAAGAAATTGATCTAAACGGAGGAGAGTCCGAACTTCTTGGTGATACACAGGGATGGTGGGCGGGATGACAGTTGGGAGCTTTGCGACCCAAGCTTCTGGATGTCAGTCGGCTGCAACTGATGATGGAGCAAGTCCACTGATCGTCTCAGCATACCTTTGCGACAAAGGCAAGACACTGTATAAAAACAGTTGTGGCGCGGTTGGTGCAAAGGACGGCAAAGGGTCTGCTGAGAGATACGCGATTTAGCTCGTTGCCCAACAAGGGCCCGGAGCAAAATGCCCCCACAAAGAATTTGCAGGGATCCAAGTGCAAAGTAGACCGTGCCACAAGCTTGGGTGTATCGAAGCACTTACTCCGAGCTACTCTAAGCGAGCCACGTCGAGGGTTTCATACCGAGCTGCTAGCAGCTGTGAACGTCCGGCAAGATGGAACTCTTGATCAGCGACCTCGTCAGCTGGGAGGTAGTCTTGGGAGTGAGGACCGCACCTGTCCCTACAAATGGTGAACGCAGCCACAGAGGCTGGTAAGGAAACGTCGTCAACGCAGTGAAGGCCCGAAAGGGAACGTGCGTTGCGAGTACCGCCCGTGAGCCCGCGTGTGTGGGAAGCGCGAGCACAGCTATAGCATCCACGGGGGAGAGAGGATCCGTGCGCGCGAGCCTGAATCGGCGCGTCAAATCCTTGCAGCAAAAGCCGAAAAGACCATCAGCTAGTATGACTAAGAACGTGCCATGGATCGGGTATGCAGCATGGCACCGACTCGGAGTTCCCGAGTCAGTTCGGTTCACATGAATGAGGCGTGTAAATGTGCCAAACGTTAATGAACATTGCAGACAACGAGATCGAGCCAGAGCGGGGTGTAATAAATGCATAAGTTGAGATCACTCGACATCGCCCATGTCACAGTGCGCGTCTGGACGAGTTTGTGAGTTGCAGCAAAATCGGGTAGACTGGGTTGTTAACTAACAAGCACAGTCTGTGATTTTTTGTTTTTTTGTTTTTTTTAGGAAAAAAGGAAAAGTGAAAAAAAAGAGAGGATAGGTGAACAAGGGAAGGCGGGCGGGAAGCTCAAAACAGAGGTCTTTGCAAGGGGTAGCAAAGATTGTATTTAGTGACGTGCAACTATGACATGGGCTTTGCGAGGCGTAGCACGAGTGTCAATGAGAATTGAAGCACTTAGTGCAGTCTCGGCGGAGGTAGCCTATAGAATGCTAGGCGTCAGCTTGGATCGTCCAACTAAGGCGTTCCGGTAGGAGGGGCAGTTTCGTACAAAAGCTTGTGCGGAGACTGCTGTGATGCAAGTGAACAATGAGTACGTCGTGCAACTAGCCGAGCGTAATCTGGACACTTACCTCGAGCGCGTGGCAGGGCCTGCGGGCGTCGAGGGTTTTCTGGAGGCAGCGGCTGCTGTAAATCCTGTGCGAGGGGGGCTTCGCATGAGCAACGGATTGCTTGGATGAGGTTCCTAAGGTGGTGGCTAACTGACCCTTGGCAGAGGGTGGCAGTGCTGGAGCAGCGGGCTGGCAACAGAAAGCGTCGACGGTGCGGAACCGAGGAGGAGTAAGCGGCGCGGACGCAAATACGCTTGAGGGGTGGAAAAACTCTGAGGACTCACGGAGAGGCCTAGGGATGCTGAGCGCTCCGGAGAGGCTAGGAAAGTACGCTGAGCCGCTCGCGGGGAGGGCTAGGCTCTGAGCGCTCCGGAGAGGCTAGGAAAGTACGCTGAGTCAGGGACTGGATGCACGGATGCGCGCTTGAACATTGAGCGTGGAACTCTTACCGCTAAGGATCAATAGACATTCGCATGTGGTCGTCAGCGCCGGGAACCCACATCGCGCCCTCACCGAAGTCAGCTGTAAGAAGTGGTTTCAGTCGACGTTGAGAGATCGGGACTTCCGGGAGCGACTTGGGCGCGAGATGGCCTGGCTAGGCGTGGTGGATTTGTTCACCGCTGAAAGACTTGGGAATCAAATGGAATGGAGTGTCAGTATTCCCCCACAGATCCTTCACAGTGGGAAGAGCGTTGGAACCCACGATTAGATGACTTTTTGTCGTTGGCCTAAACGGTATCTGCTTGGTCGAGAAACTTGTCCTTGATGCGCCCAAGGCTGTGAGATACCTCGTCATCGCAACGGTGAGCGTACATCTGCCGGGTTGACGGTGACGAAGAGGGTGTACATACCGAACGCGTTGACGTATCCGCGGATCTCATTCCTCATGTCGAGCATCTGCGCAGTTGTGCCGTGAATTTTGTCTCCGAAACTTTGCAATTCCGCCATAATACGGTTGATATGCTTCTCTGCTTCTGTTGTTGCCTTGTACATTTTTGTGTCCTTGGATTTTTGGATCATTTCCGACACAACATCCATGTCGATTTCGAGCAGTGCTGCTCCGATTTGAGCCACCTTCTCTTTGGGGGTCCGAAAAGCGAGTTGGCGAAACACTTCTCGTCGGCGGAGCATGTTCGAGACGATGAATGGGAAAGACGGGTCGCATCTAAATCGCTGTCGTATAGATTGAGCAAATGGTTTACTTGCTCGTCCAGAGAAGTCTTGAGGTTGCGCTCGACACAGAAACCGACCAGACCAAATGGATCGAGGTGTGGCCTCAGCTTTGAGAGCACGACTCGGGAGCTCGTCCGAGGGTTCACCTGTCGGAATGACATAGGTGGGCTTGTCCTGGTTGAGATAACGGAGAGCTTTCTCAAAGAGCAGCTATGAGTGAATTGGTTCGTCGGTAGGGGGTGGCGGCACATGGACGTGTCGAATACTGGTTCATCAGAGTCGTTATGCGTTGTTGCGTAGCCTTCAAAGAGCGATGATGTTGGTTCCACTGTCTCTGCGGTCACCACATTCGCCAAAACTAGGTCGGGCACGAGAACGTCTCCATCCGCGATCTGTCGATCCGGTACTTGGGGAGCAACCCAGACGGAAGCCGAAGTCGAAGTGGAAGCTGAAACCGCCGTAGAAGCTGGAGAGGTCTGGTCGAGCGCACCGGAACTGCGTCGAACGGGCTGTGCAAGTCTTTCGCCATCAAAGGAGACGGCAGAGTACGCCGGATTCTTGCTTTCGTTGATCAACCATCTGAGCATCTTTTGAATCCGATTTTGCTTCACGATCATGGGTCGACACTTGTCCAACTCCGCAAGGTTGGGGCTTCCTCCGCAGAATAAAACGCAAACACTGTCGACGAGTTCCTCGACTGACATGGGCAGTACATCGGTGAACGGAGCGGTGTTCTGGCTGAAGATGACGGTGTTCCCGCGCGTGAATTTTTGTTGGGCTTTGGGATCTCCGAAACGAGTCAGCTTGTACACGATCTTGTACGCTCTGGCGCGCGCGGTGACGAGGTGCTCAAGCTGACTGGCGTTGGAGAAGCATTCTCGGACATCAGCGGGGACGTGGTCCAGTGCGTGATAGAATCCGTTGCTCAACGACCGAGGGGGTTTAGTCGGTGGCCCTGTGGTAGGGAACAAACTTTTGAAACAGTCTGGACAGAGTGAGCACTGAAGCGCGTTGTTCGTGGACGAGTACACGATCTGATCGTTTAAATCGCTCGGTCGATGAAGACCTCGGGGATCGATGAGTGCGCCCCGCCAAGCTGAAAAATCTTAAGTCGGAGGTCGAAGGTCCGTCCGTAGCGTAGAGTTGGTTAATAATACCTTCCAAATTCCTGATTCTTCACGCTTCATGTCGTCTTCAGGCACCCATCGTACGTTATGCCCGAAGACTCTCGGAACAGACGAGGCAGCAGAAGAGACGGAATCGAGCCTCGGTGAAGTAATCATTCCATTCAGAACGAATCTCAGTCTTCAACTGATCGGATGCTGGCGCATAATGCGATGTCACTCCAGGGGGTCGTTCGTGTTCGGGTTCGGGTTCGGGCAGCAGCGGTGGACGTCTGTGCATCTTTCGTTTGGAGTTGGTCGCTGAGACGTTCCCGCGATTCCTCTGGATTTCCTCGTTTAGTTCAGTTCGAAGCACGTTAACAGGTTTTGATGCGTATGCTCTGTGGTCGGGGGAGCAATGACAACGTGGCAGAGTCACGGGACTCGGCGCTTGTTGCCTATTGAAAACATACCCATTTGAACAAGCATTACAGTGCGGATCGCACTACTAAAGGAGCGCTTGTAGGAATAGCTCTTTGGCAAGCGGATTCCTCCTCGAATACCCTTCCACGTGGTGCGCTCGACAAAGCTCCTTGAGGAGATCCATGCTAAAGTTTACGTTGCTGCGCACAAGCTGTTCAAGACTGCATTTGACAACCACATCATCGAGTGCTGACACTGGACTGTTGCGTAAGAGCGGACCGGAATACACATTCTGCGCTTGATCGGTGCGGCGGGAGAATCGCCGGCTGTCGCTAGTGGTCGACGCGAGGCTTAACACGTTGTGGAGATTCAAGTGTTCTGGGGTGACCTCGATGGTGCGGAGGTGTACAAGATCAGAAAGCAGTGACATGACGGCGATTGTGTGATAACGTGTCTTAGAGATGCGAAGATACTCGGTCCAAGTTTCAGAACAAGCAGTACAGAGAGACGGAAAGGAGAGGCGCGGGCGGTGGCAACTTGCCAGCGGAGGCTGAGCCTGGGCAGCCTGAGTGTGCTCTGGCGCGGGGACTCGGGGAGGCTGACGACGGCCAAGCTGTGTGGTGAGTGTGCGCCGAATTGGCAGGCTAGCCACCGGGCTCGTGGCCACTGGCCATTGAGATGATCGGGGCGCTTAGGCGGGTACTCCTATCCGGCGGAGCATTGTTCAAACCGATCGGCGCTGAAATCGGGCTCCTTATTGCGCTCTGAGGCAGGGTCCTCCTATCCAGGGTAGCATTGTTCGCACCAATCAGCGCTGAAATCGGGCTCTCCTATGGGACTTCAACAGCCATATGCGTGCGGGGTATTTCGGCCATTTCGTCCAATAAAATCTCAGAATAACATCATTTTCGAGGCTGGGACCCCCCCCCCCCATTTTTCGAAACGAAACCTTCAGCTCTAACGAGCTTCAGGGATTAGAAACTCGGAAATCGACCCCTCCTCGATCATCGCTCTCCCTCCTCGATCATCGCTCTCCCTCCCGGATCCCGAATCCCAAATCCCGAATCCCAATCCTCGCCTAACCGCCGATCCCCATCCCATCAACCGATCGCTAGCCCGACCCCCATGTCGTCCTCCTCCAGTTCAGCCTTCCTCCGACCACCCATCCCATCCTCCACCTCGTCCCCGTCGCCGTCTCAAGCACCTCAAGCACACCACCACCGCCCCTCGCATCACTCCGAGGATAATGTCGACGACGACGACAACGATGATGACCGTATGCTCTCTTCGTCGTGGCAGGATGCGAGAACGGCGAGCGCGAGCGCTAGGTCGATCGATCGCGCAAAGAGACAGCAGCAGCAACAGCAACAACAGCAACAGCAGCAGGAGGGAGAACAGGATCATGATCACGATTTGGCCGTAGCAGCTGCTTCTACCAACACCGAGATCACATACGAGCACTCAAGTGATGCACACCTCCCCCCACCACTGCCATCGCCCGCAGCCCACCGCCACCGTCCTCGACCACATCCCCATCGGCGACCTCCCCGTTGGTCGCCGCCTCGTCATCATCCTCGGCACTCTCCACCTCCACTTCCACGGGATCAACCGCCCCAAGCGGTCGCCTTAGAGGTATCGCCGATATGAGGACCAAGACCTGTTGGGTCTGTTACGAGGACTCGTCCGATACACCGGGCAGGGATTTCGTTCATGCGTGCGAGTGTACGCTCGTCGCTCATACCGATGTCAGTACTCTTTTTCATCCCTTACCTCACACTAGAGATCTACACTCTCACCCTTGCGCTTTCTCCTCCAGTGCCTCCTGGCATGGGTTACCACCGATCAACTCAACAAATCGACCCCTGCGAAATGCCCCGTCTGCGCTACACCCTACGTCATCGTCCAAGATCGATCGACCCTTCTCGCTCTCTACAAGCGCCTCCGACGACGATGGCACTCGCTCAGCATCGTCCTCGCTGGATCGGGTCTGGTCGCCGGTTTCGGTTTCGTCTCGGCCGCTTGGGGGGCTTGGGCGATCAAAAAATTTGCGGGAAATCAAGTCGCCCGCGCGTTGTTGTTGAGGCATGAGAGGATGCCGTGGAGGTATTGGCGTACGTGCGCGGCTATTCAGGCTTTTTTCTTTCTTTCTTCGACTCGGGACACCGACACTAACGCCCCCCTCTCTCTTCCCACAGTCAACCTCCCCCTGATACCGCTGACCCTAATCCTCGCTCGCACGCCTTTGATCGACTCGCTCCTCCCCTTCCTCCCTCTCACCCTCGTCCTCTCAAACCATTCCTCGTCTTCCTTCTACTCTCTCCACTCCAGCCAAGACCCTCTAGGATTGGACAACCTCTCCCTCGCCTACCCACCATCCCCTACTCTATTATTATGCGCACTACCCTGGATTCGATTAGTCTACCTCCGTTTGAGGAAAAAGGTCTTTAAAGTCGTTTTGGGTCGTCGTGGACAAGATTTACAAGGTTTCGCTGGGATGTTGATGGACTTGCAAGAAGATGTAGACGAGATTAATGCCCCACAGGGAGCGGAGGCCTTGGCTCATCATCCCGATCATCGTCGTCGAGGATTAGGTGCAGCACGTTTTCAAGTCGTCGCTGAAGTTCAACTCGAACAAATTGTACAACCCCAACCCGAACCCGCGGGAGGTGTCGTCGTACCTCCCCAGCCGGTGTTGGTGGTGGAGGAGCAGCGATAATTCGAAATCGACTACGACTCGGATTCGGTCGACTCACTTCTTTAGTGATCGGTGCTTTGTTATTCCCCGCGATTTGTTCTACAGCCGGAACGGGTTTATTTTGGCTCGCTTCGAAAGGAGGTACCCAACCTAAATCAAGTTGGATTCGTTCCTTACGTCACATTTTAGGTGTACAATTCCTCCTAACCTCACCTTATGGTTCACTTTCAACTCTTTCGAGGAAAACGAATTGGTTCTCAACCATCTTGTTCCCTTCCTTCACTTCAACTTTTACGCCCTCGACTTCTAGCCTTCTAGATCCAATTTGGTTACGTAACGCTTATGGAGGTGGTATCGTACTCCTACTGAGGGACGTTGTGGAATTGGTGATGGGTTGGTTCGAATTAAAGAGGGATCAAAGTCGAAGGATAGTTGGGAGACCTTTTGGGAATGGGTTGGAATTGAATCCGGCGCCGGTCGAGGTCGAGGGCGGGGGCGGGGGGACGCAAGGAGGGGAGAGTACCTTTAGTGGTGGTGGTAGGGATAGGGCGACGGGCAGGGAGGCGAGGGTACATAACTTGTTGTAGAGTGTGTAGTGAGGAGGGGGTTTGGGGATGATTGTAAACTTCTTTTGCGTTTCGGCTTCCTCGATATTCGAGGGGAACTCTCGAGACGAGTGGAGCTGATCATCGGATTGGCGCGAAGAGCTGGTTCAAGTTCGGGAATTTCGGGAGCGGCGTGATTGCCAATACTTATAGTCTCGGATGAAGGGTTGGAAAAAATTGAAGGTGGTAAAAACCGTAGTCGGAAAAGATTGGACATTGGATGCCCATCCTGGTCAAGCTGTGATATGGAAGAGCACCGTCAAAGGCGAGTGATGATAAACGATAGACCCAGTTACGCATGCAAACTGTTCCGGGATTTGCAGGGGGGCTTGTTGCCCACATTCAGTTGGGCGGGAAACCGAGGCGCGTTCCGACGTCTGCGCGTCGGTTGGCGTTCGTGGCATCACCTCCCCTGTTCCCTGTTCCCCTGTTCCCCCCACACGAAGCCTCTTTGAACCGTACTCGTGCTACACATCAAATAATGGCCTCTTCCTCGTCGTCGTCAAGGATCGTCAAAGCGGAGAGGACACCACCATCGTCGTCACTTGCGAAGAGGATCGACACTCCATCAGAGGTCGCTTCCGCTGAAGCTGAGCGCGAAGAGGAGATGAACAACGATGAACAAGAAGAGAGGTTGGATCAGGAAGAAGACGCTCAAGCCGCGATGGAGGAAGAGCGTGTCAGAGTTGCAACACCCTCCGCTCCAGCTCAAGCATCCGAGTCGCCCATCGCCATCGCCATCGCCATCCCGGCCTTGGCTCAAGCACCTCCAGCCCAACCTCTACCCGTTGGACCAGCCCCATCAAGTATCGTCCCCATCACCTTCATAAGCACCAATCCTCACTGGCGCCCTCCCCCACGCGTCGACTGTGCATTGTGCAAAGGCGGTGCCGTGCCTACGCCGGTCGACTCGTGGGATTTTCTCAGGACGAGGTGGCACAAGGTGCGTTTTCACAGATCATCCTCTTCTCGATCAACGTCTCTTCCCCCGAGACTCATCGTTCTTTGGGCGGTGTTTCAGACGTGTTCAAAGCATCACAAACCGAGTAAAGCGGAATACACACCTTTCCAAGATCTTTTGGATCGGTTGGAAACTCAAGTCGAACACAAGACCGATTTGATCGACCTCGAAGCGGCCTTCTTGGTTCCTGAATTGGTGCGTACCACAGCGTTCAACCAAGTCTCCGACATGACTCGGGGATCTCATCTTTGAGCTCAACGCACAGGCCTCGATCCAAAACGTTCACCTCATACCCGATCTGCGCAACCTGCTCAAACCCCTCTCCACAATGTTCATCTCGGACATCTCCCTCTCTTCTCGTTGGCACTTTGTCTTCAAAGACGCTATCCCCACCAGTCACGGTCTCAAATTTCGATACACGTGTTCCCAAACCTCTCGCAACGATCGACCACGCGATGGTAAGAAAGCTCGCAAGACTGATCACAAACGTGAGGGAGGTCGAGTCGAAAAATTCGCTTGTGGTGGAATGGTCAGTTTGATGTTTGATATGACGAATCGCGAGGTCGTCGTTCATCTCGTTCATAAAGTTTGGCATGTGGTTTATGAGAAGATGAGGGTCGTCGAACTTGATGTTTTGGGATGGGTGAGGGAGTTGATGGGGGAGAGTGATACGGATGAATCGATGATGAAAAAAATTGAAGAGAGGGCTTGGGAAGAGGGTATGGAGGGCGGCGTCAAGAGTACAAATTATCAGATTAGGAGGTATATGGGTATTGTGGTGGAGGAGAGAAGGAAAGAGGCCAATGGGAAAGGCAAAAGTGAGTGCAATGTCCCTTGATTTGAGAGAAAAGGTTGAGTCGCTGATGCCGAGATTTCCTGAGATCTCTCGCAGCAAAAGCAACAACTCCCGCATTAGAAGACGAGAACGAGCACGAACCAGGGCCAGGGCCAGGACCATCCACCCGAAAGCGTGGCAGACGTTCCCCTCCCCCCGTCGATCCAGTCCTACTCGCTCTATCGGCCTCTCAAACGCCCGAGCCAGTTGCAACTCCACCTCGACCGCAAAAAAAAGTGAGGACCCGTCGAAAGACCCAGCCTGCACATGCTTCGAATTCGAAATCGAGGGATACTCAAACTTCGACTCCCAATCTCGACCTGAACGTCGAAAAGAACATTCCGACCCTGCCCGTACCACCACTCGATCAAACATTACTGGACGTTGAAGTCCCTTCCAACGAAGCGATTTCACCCCCCACGAATACTACCGCGGATGCCTCCATCAACGCGGCGATGGCCATCATACTGGGAACAAATCATCAATCCCAAGCCACCATGGAGGATATTCAAGTCGTCCCCCATACCCCACAGCCTCTTTCGAATGGCCAGCCTACCCCCTCGACGCACCCTCTAAACAACCCCACCGACCTCCCAGTCTCCACCCCTCCCACTTCCGCGACTGCCTCCACCAACCTAGCGCGTCAAGGATTCCAAGCCGATTGGTCGAACCAACAAGGGGCCTTGGAGGCATTGAGCGCTGAAGATCAGGACATGATGATTCGATTGCATCAGGCGAATGTGGATGCGACGTTGAAGGCCGCGGCGAGGGAGGTTAGGGAGACGAGTGGAGAGTGAAAGGGGCTTGGGGTAACGACTGAATAGGTTGTTGACATGTCAAGTTATTTGCTGCTTTTTTGGTAGACTCCCGTCGGATCACAATTCGAGGAGAGTAGCTTCTCGAATGTAATATCGCTCCGCTCAAAGAGTACGTGCTATGTTGTCGTCAAAGATTCCAGAAGAGGGGAAAGAAAAGAGATGTATTCTACGATAGAACGTGTTATGCAGCGATCGTGAATGAGGGATACCCCCACTCTCTACAACTCGTCCTTCTTGTGTTCCGCTTCCTCCCCACCCGTCTCTGATCCATTCTTCTCCTCACCCTTCGTCTCCTTCTTCTCCTCCTTTTCCTTGGTCTCCTCGGGCTTCTTGACGACCCTCGGCTTCCTCGGTTGCTTCTTCCTCCTCAACCTCGTCAACTCGATCTCAATCTCCCTGACCTTTCTATCCATTTCCGCGCATTTCAACACCGCATCATCCCACTTTTTCAACGCATCCTGCTTCTTCTTAGACCCAGCCAACCACTCCTCCGCATCCTTGGCCATCTTGCTAACGCCTTCCATTTCCTCCTTGGTATATTTGGGTACCTCGGCCTTTGAATCATTCTTCTTAGCCGCGTCGACGAAAGGAGCCACGGACGCCAATGTGCCTTTAAGGGATTCGATCGAAGCAGATCGACACTTGGCCTCGGTGATCCGATTCGAAACGAGCTTGACGAGTTTATCCAATTCGGCCTTCTTGGCTTTGAGGTCCTTGGTAGGTGCCGAATCCCCTTCGTCCCACAACCACTCATTCGTCGATGCGACCTTCTCTTCCAAGGTCTTCCTCTCATGAGGTTGAGAAGCCCCTTCGAACTCGGACGACGTAATGAGTCCCTTGGCCTTGTAGAGGAAAGCCTCAAGGACGTTCCTCGCTTCTTCGCGTTGCAACTTGCGCGTTTCGGCGAGCTTCATCTCCCTCATACGCGTACGGGCGTCCTTCTTCTCCTCCGCGGACATGGGCACGCGTTCGAGCGAAACCGTCGTAGGTGTCAAGTGAATACTCTTGGGGGGTGGCATCGACATCTTGAGCAACTCGTCCAATTTCTCCGCGTCGAGACCTTCCAAAGGATCCTTCTCCTCCCCTTCCTTTTCACCCTCCTCATCCTTCTGTTCCCCCATCCCCTCCCCCTCCCCTGCCCCTTCCTTCTTCTTATCCTTCTTCGAACCAAACTTGGTCAACAACCCCTTGATCTTCTCATTAATCCCCTCCTTATCCTTCTCCTTCTCCTCCCTCTCCTCCCCCAATTTCAACGTCGCCGAATCGATTTTAACCATATTCGAACCATCCAATTCGATCGTCACCAAAACCGAAACGTTCTTCAAAGCCTCCTCCGTCAAACTGACCAGCTTCTCTTCAATCCCCTTCAAACTAATTTCGAACAAATCTTGAGGAACCCATTCCTTCCAAGCTTCATTCGAAGGAGATTGATAAGAAAACTTAAGAGTGAAATCCTTTGTTTTTTTCAAAGTCATCGTTTTCTTGATCGAGGTTTTCGAACCGGAGGGAAATAAATGAGTAGTGATGATCCTAGGAGGTTCTCGTTCGTTCGTTTTAGTATCGACGGGGTAAGTTACGTCGATACCGAAAGGTGTGATATCTTGTACTCGAATATCCTTCGTCCTGAACCCTTTCGTTAAACCTGCACCATACAAAGCCGCTCCTAGAACGGCAGCTTCATCCGCGTTAACGTTCTTGGCGATCTTGTCTTCGCCTACGAAAGCTGCCACCGCGGCTTGAACCATTGGAACGCGGGAAGAACCACCGATTAAAATGACAGATTCGAGTTGGGGAATGGTAATGTTTGCGGAGAGGAGGGCGTGTTGAATAGGTTGGGTGAAACGGGGTAAGAGGTCTTGACTGCGTTGTTCGAATTGATCACGAGTGATGAGCGTGCTGAAATCGATGTCGTCGATCAGGCCTTCGATCTGGGTAGAGTCGGAAAAAGAGGATATGAGCAACCAAAAAAAAGTGGGGATCGGTTCAAAAAGACGCCCTAGAATTGTCTAACTTACCCTAGCCGTACTCTCAGTATTCGCACTCAAAACTTGCTTAACCTTACTCGCCTCTTTCAACAACTTGGCCATAGCCTTCTTATCCATTTTGGAACCTGGACCGTTCTTCTCGAATTCTTCCACCATCAAATCCCTCACGATCTTATCGAAAACGTATCCACCGACGTGGACGTCGAAGCCTACGCCAAGGACGGTGAGGGAAGTGACGTTCTTGAGTTCGGGTTTGAAGGCCAACGAGTAAGGGTCGGGCAGGAGGGACGATTTAAGGGAAACCAAAGTCGTACGTAAGGATCCAGCTCCTAGATCGTACAAGAGGTGATAGGACGATTCGGAAGGGAACGAACGCGTCATGGCATAGTTGACCGCGGCTGGAAACGTAAATCACAAACCGAGAGGAGGGTCAGTCTTTTTTCCTTTTTTTTTTTCCTTCTCGCCGCCGCAACTTTCAAGTGAATTACGAACCAGCCGTTCCATCATTGATCAAACCAATCGATCTCAGCCCAGCCAAGTCGAGCGCATCGATCACAGCTTGTCGTTCGGATTGAGTCCACCAAGCGGGCACGGTTACGACGACGTCCTTGACGAATTCACCGGCTACTTCTTCGGCCAATTCACGCGTATTCGTGAACTGCATCGCCAATAATTCTTCGATCGCAAATGAACCTGAAGAGGATGAAAGAGAAGGCGATCCTCGCGCGGTGGTGGAGATGGGGAGGTCGTAGAGCGCGGAGTGGAGTTGGGATTGAGGGTGCGAGGAAGGGTGGCCGAGTACGAGCTTGAGAGAAGAGAACGTGTCTTGTGGGGAACGCGTAGCCTGTTCGAACCAGAGCGGGAGTTTTAGTTCACATTCATCACGTCTCTGCCACGAGTCGTGTTTGGCAGGGCAAGACGTGAACATCGTCCGTGCGCCTGCCCAAAGTCGGGACCCGAGCTGGGCCACCAGGCGAAACGTACCAAATTGACCGCCTCGCCACCAAAGCTACGCTCCCCCTTCCTGATCGTCATTACCACCGGTGTCTTCCTCCTTCCTTCTTTCGTCAACAGCACATCGAAAGGCACTCCGGGTTTGACGAGCGAAGCCTTGAGCGAGTCCGTACCCAGATCGATCGCGAGCAGGGACGCGGCCGAACATAAAGTCTTTGTCGAGACGCTCAAGAGCGGTAGCAGTGTAGCTAACGACAGCCGCATGGTGCACTCGGTGGATAGTGGTTAGCAACCGACACGAGACGGGGTCTGTGTGTCAAGGCGAGAGAGAGGGAGGCCAAGTGAAAGAAGAAGGGGATCGAAATCGCGCGGCAGGTGCCCGTCCTTTTTTTCGGCTGACGTGTCGTTTGACGTGTTCGCGCTTGTTCGATCCGCTTCGTTTCATGCCGGGCCGGCACCGTTGTACCGCTAGTCACGGTGCAGGGCTCGATGATGGCTCGGCGACGGGTCGTAGATGCTCTCTAATCTTTCAAGGGTAGCTCCTGATTAAACAAAGACTCTAACCAAAATCATGCGATTCACTTTCAAGTACATAATATACGCGCCAATTTGCCACCGGCGGAACTGCACTAGGTTCGGCGGCGCGCGGACACATCAGCAAAATGGCCAAACGCGCGTAAGCGCGCGAAACCTCGTAAAGCAGTCGTTAAGCGGCCTAAAGCTGCTCTTAAGCGCCCTTATAGTCTTTTCGGCCTTTGCTGCAAGATTTTGACACGGACAGCTCAAGCGCGCTGGTCTCGGCCTAACGGGGCCCGCTCGCCCTCCACTCTTCGAACACGCATTCTTTGGACCCTGTGCCAGCACGCACTCTTCCCGGCCCCCTTGGGCCTCCCGTCTTGCTCACCTGCTGGTGCGCACGGGCCCTTCCTCTCCCTCTCCCTCGTCGTCCCGCACGCCTCAGCGTTTCGTGTTGTGGTTCCGGCACCCCCCCTGCCAGTCTCTACTCACTCAAAGTGGGTAACATCCCTCGTAAGCCCTCTGCCCTTGTTGGACAGTTGGACTGATGAGCTAGCCTGCCACTACGTTGTAAGCAGCCGCCGTACCCGCTGCTTTGCAAGGTCGTATCGCACCCACTGCTTAGAGCAAGGGCGAACTTTTCGAGACTCGCACTATCGCGGCTCGCTGTTTCTAGCTAAGGTTCGCATTCCGGATCACGACTGTCCTTGTTGGGCATGTTGCCAAATTCCTTGTCCTTGTTGGGCAAGTTGACTCATGGGGCTACCTTGTATACAGACCTCGTTTGGCCGCGTCTACCTACCGCGTCGCTTCCTCCCCTGCCATCGCCCTGCGCTTTTCGAGCAAAGGTATGCCCTATCCCCCAATTCAGTTGCAGTGTTTAGGTACTAATCGGACCTGCGCTCTTTGAGCAAAGCCGATCGACCATTTATTTATTTATTGAGCTCCTCCCTCCCACCCTACTTGTTCATAACTCCTGTTTACAAAACCCTCCGTTTGTTACGGAGTGCGGGTTTTTCTCTTATCACTGCAACTCGACTCTTCCATCCTAAAACAAACGCCACAAACAGCGCGCACTATGGAGGAGTCGAACCACTCGTTAAGCCGCGCGCGCGTTAAGTGTCGCTTAAGTGTACCCTAGATAAGGGACTCTTACGGCGCACTTACGGCGCGCTTACGGCGCGCATACGGCGCGCTTAAGACTCCTCGCGCGCTTTGTTTGCATACGCAAAGCGGTCCGTAAGCGCTCTTATGCGCGCATGCGTCCTTATGCGCATCTTATCCACCGTTAAGCGCTGCAACACAGCAAGAAAGGCCAAAACGAGGCGACCGTTTAGACCGGTGCCGCACCTGGCCGGGAGGTTTGCCATGGTTCGGCGCGCGCGCGCGAAGTTTTCACGGTGTGGGACCTCGAGGAGCGTCCATGACGGTGTGCAGTGGGCGCTTGAGGTGAGGTTGGTTACCGTGCATTCACTCGGTCCAAAGGTGGCAACTTGGTGCTCAGGTTTTTCGGATTGTGCCGAGGTTCTCCAACTTCAGTATGAGGTTCTCCGACTTCGGCGTCAGGTTCTACAACCTCGGTGGTAGGTTCGGTAACTTCGGAATCAACTTCTCCAACTCCTTGCCGAGGTTGCCAATGGTTCAAGACCAGGGGTCGGATTGCGCATGGTTCGCTTCGTTTACCAAGGGTGGAAGACCGGTCGAAAAAAATTGCACTCCTGAAACCTCCTTGATGCGGTGGACACGTTCATAGTACACTGTACTGTTGGATCTTTTTCAACTGGCTGTAGCATAGGATTTCTGGGTATGCAAAACTGAGTAGTAAAACCGAAGAACTACTGAGATACAGTGGGCAGTATGGCGCACGGCAGAAGCGACGTCCGTTCGTCTTTGACTGATAAGCATCTGTGTACAGGATCGAGTGGCTCTAAGCTCTTCATAGGGTCCACGGCACAGTACAGTGCTGGGGCGGCTGAGATAATGTTTCTTCTGTTGGCGATGGACCGTTCTCGGATGTCAGAAAATCGAGCTGTTTTGCTGCTAGATTCGGAAGAACGTGTGGTGGCACCCTGCATTCAAATGAGCGCGTTCCCTTGGGAGTCAACTGCAGTACGCAAGAGCCAAACCCAGCAGGTGTCGACTCGAAAATTGACATCGCGCCAGCGCTGCGCCCGCGACAGCTCGCGACTGACTGGTTTCGGCAGCATCAAATCCTGGCAATCCTGAGGCGAAGGGAACAGATCTTTGTAAAGCATCTTCTCCGTCCACCTGGTCCACCTGGCCTCCGGCTTCAGAGTCCATTCCTTGCGCCAGAGCAGCTCGACGGCGTGCGGGAGAAGTATGACTCGGTCATCGAGCCGCCCCTTGGGTCCGAACATCGCGACCATCCTCCGAGTCTCCCAGTAAGCCGCAGCCGATTCGCCATCCTCAAGGCGCCAGCTGAGGTGTCATTTGATATATTTTTGTGCCTGTGGTATCTGCACGGTTGCGCGTGCGTTTAGTCATTAGTCATTTTGGTATTGGAGTTTGCTCTGTTTAGTTAGGGAGCGCTCGGGGCTTCCTTCCCGCGCGGCTGTCTACTCTCTCCTGTCGGAAATCTATCTTCCGCGCTCGCACCGTTTCTGCGACAGTGACGACCTCGATCAAAGACCGGTCAGTATGCCCGATAACGATTTATTGCGCAGGACGGCCGGAGCTTTATCATTGATTGGACCAACTTCCCTTTCCTTTCCAAAAAAACAGTGTAAAAGGGTTCGTCTTATGAGTCGTCTCGACAGGAAGCAAAGCCGTGCGTTCAGCCTGGAAGTCACGCTCGCGGCGACCGATAAGTTGCCAAGTGGCCCAACGGATCCGAGGTGTCCGCCGCTCATCGAAAGCCTTCCGGCGTCGAATTTCCAGCGTGGTATTCGAAAAAACGGGATCGCCAACTGTACCACTCGAAAGTACGGTATGACGATCGGATCCGAGCTCGACTGGTCACCGTGCGCGTCGATGATTTTGTCGTTCTTGGTGCTCCACCGGATTCAAGGGACCGTGTCGTATTCGCCCAAGTCGAAGCAATCTTTAGCGTCGGACGAGACGGAAAGTTCACTTTGCTCCTCGTCACCTGGATGGACGAGAGTCAGACGAATAAATTAGACTACCTTGGCCAGGTTAGAGTGCTCAAACCTTTCCGCGCGGGGACTTCAGAGCGACCGAGAGTCATCGGGCTCGATGCCATCTCGAGCGAGCAAGGTGTGCCGATTCTGAGGGATTACACAGAGCTGGGACTGCACATCATAGTACCCTACCAAGTTTCGACAATCTGATGGAGTGCTCATGTGATCTAGGGTCACTTGCAATGACGTCGCATGAAAATTGCTTCAGTCTTCAAAGCGCTCTTCCTGCCGTCGGCCTTGTCGGAGGCACGGACACTTCGATGAAATCGATGCAGCAACCTCGCTCCAATCTCGTCAAGGCTTTTTTTTTTTTTTCGATGCCACCTGTTGATAAGAGAGAGACTTCGCTTGCGAGTGTGATTGTGAAGCTTTGGAGTAGTTCATCTGTCTGCGGAAATTCGATTGCGGGGCGTATAAATAGCCACCGTCAAGCGGATCTACTCGCTCGGTTTCGGCTTCACAAGCTCTCGCTATGTCAATACCTCTCGTGGTATTTCAGCCCATCAACACAACACGAGGGTGTTCACAACCATAGGCCAAAGCTCTTCAACGGTAATTGGACCCAGCTCCAGCATGTACTTGATCTCATCATACAACTCGCCCGCGAAGATGGCCCAACGCACGAGGCCGAATCAATAATTGGATCGCCAACCAGGTGGGTAACACTCCAGCATATCAGATCAGGATACAAGACCGCGGCAAAACCTCTTAAACACTTGCATCCTACCTGTGCAGTCTGACTCAATCATTGTGAAAGAGATGAAACGAACCAAATCCGCCTTCGTCTCCAGTCACGACATGGCTCCTGAAGTCTTGGCATCTGATCAGATTGACGCAAGCCTCGACGCAACAGTCGAAAGCAACTCTTTCATCAGTGGACGCATCCGCAACCTGTTGTCTCACTGCGGAGACCCACCACCAGTCGAAGAATCAAACTGCGACAAACTCGGCTCGGATTCTACGGACGTTGACATGGAGGACGCTCAAGAGGATAGCTCTGGGTCGGATGAAGAACGGGGGTGTTTCAAAGAGCAACATGTATCATTTGTGCATAATTATTGCCTGAGCTCAGCCCCTTGGTCAAAGTCAAATTGATGATGGCGTTTATTGACTTGCCGCAGTTTTGTCGCTCGATAATGGGTCAGATTGCCTTTGCGTGTAACCAAAGAAACAATGCTATGCAGCATCGTAACGGTCTCATGGCTCTCGCATGTGGAGCGAACGATCGGTTGACGACGTTCCTGTACGACTGTGGCCTCACGACCTCTCGCCGTACGACTCGACGAGCAGCTTTGAGCCTGACAATGGCCAATCTGGCGTTGCTGAAGGAGATCAGGTCAACCCGCTACTTCCATGTCACTCTTGACAACATCGACGTTGCACATCACGTCAATGACGAACACCTTGATCGATGTTCCGAGCTGCTTCATGGGACTTTCGGATATGCGCACGTTCAGAATGGAGACGTGGCTAACGCGTACGACCTTCAAGCATACATTGCGCATCAAGCGTTGTTACCTCCGGTCGATGTAAACCTTTTCTTGCCCGCTGAAGCGTCTGAGGAAGCCTTCGCCACAGGGTTTTCCGCCCAGATGTATCGAGCGCTTGCCCGACTGGTTTCTCATCTCGGCCTCACGCTTCACGATCCTCGGTGCACACCAGAGCCAATCGAACAACTGGATGTCCGAAAACCCAACATTACTTTGCTTCAGGTGATGGACGGATCCGATACATCCACCGCAGATGTAGCAAAACTCATCAGCCGTCTGCGGATGCAACTCGGACTCGGAGAAAGAATACACGGACTCTCTACGGATACTCGAATGTGATGGCGGGAGCTCAATGCTTGTCGAGTCACTTCGTAGGAACCAGTTTCCGTTTCGACGACTGTACGATGGACTAGGGACTACAATCACAGTTCCAGGCGTGACTCATTTGCAATGGTGCATTGGGGCAGCAATCTGCTGACGATACTTTGGGGATCCGTTGGGAGGATCGAAATATCGAGGGTCGCTTTTCATCACCGCCAATCTACTTGGCCGCAAAGGACTGGACCTCAAAAAATTAAGGACTACAACCAGATGGAAAGGCTGCTTCGAGACACCACTCAACTGGAGCTGTTGAGCTGTCTTCTGTGAGTGATATGGTCCCAAACTATGCACATAAAGCCAAGGGCAAAATGATGTTATGCGCTGCTAACAGCTCGTTCTGTTATGCATGCAGACAAGAACTTGGCCTCATATCAATTGACGAGCTCAGAAAAACCCACCTCACTGGACTCGATGTCGCGATCATGAAGGTCTTCGATCGATACTTGCACTCTGACGCTGTGCAGCGAGCAAAGGTGAACATGGAAAAGGCTCCCGTGTTCTATGATTCGCTCCGTCGGCTGCGCGACTTGGTCGATTTCGAGGAAGGGTATTACGCCACTTTGCAAGGAGACATTGGTCGACTCATCCATGGTTGGGAGCGCATGTCTCCCTTCCTCCAGGCCGCTGAAGGCGTTTCCCACTACCGAACGCATCTGCCACACTTACTCCTTCTACTCAAGTCCTCGCCAAATTTGTCGACCAAGAGGAGTCTGAGCTTCTTGCGTAACTCAATCAGGTCAACTCGATCTTCTTGAGTCAATTGTGATCTCCAGTGAGCAGCCCGAGAGCGAGGGGTAGGCAGTTCGGGGGTTGTGTTGGTTGATTGATGGTCCCTCGATGTCGTTGGCTTTGCCCTCGAAGCTGATCGTAAGGGCGACTCTCTGAACTCAATCGATGGAGACCGACGAGGTGTGCCCTTGACAGGCGTTGGCTTTTGTACGGGCATGGTGGATCGTGAGGGCGGTTGCGACGTCGTGGACTGGCGTTGTGGACCGAAGGTGAGGCCGGTGAGGCGCGGCTGGCTGATTCACGTCGGCGCGAAGAACCGTCCCTCTGGGTCCGTGCGCGAGCCAGCTCCAAGACGAAAATAACGACTTCTCACCGCTGTAGCTCAATGAATAGGCTTTGTAAGAGTCGTTCCTTGGGTAGACGCTCGAAAGAATAGCATAAGAATGCGCCTAGTGAAACAGATTGTATAGGTTGATTTTATTTGCCATGCTACAGCAAGGTGGTACTTTTCTGGGCCAAATTTCGATAGGCAACTCAGCCAAACGCGCGGATAAGGTACAAGCCCCTCCACAGAGTGGAGGGTTTGGGAGCTTATGCTCAGGGGAAAATGTCAAAATCTGCAAAGGCGTCTCGGGGGCAAAACGTGTGTTTCGTCCCAAAATGTCAAATTTTGCAATGCGCCTCGACGATTTTCGGATCTTGGGTCCTCAATATGTCAATCAATCCAAAAAAAAAAAAGAAGAAAAAAAAAAAGAAAAAAAAAGCGCCTCCGGCTGGGCTTTCTGGGGTCCTACGCACATTGGGCTGAGCTTTCCCGGGTCCTACACGCCCAACCCAGGCGCGCCGCTGAGCTGCGGCCAGATTGGCTTCATCACGAAGTTCCCAGGTGGGTTTCACCTGAGGCCCCGCGAGTTCTCGCGAGGGATCATGAGCTGCTGGGGATCAGACGCTTTGGTCGGGGTGAATGACCCGATCACGAAAAGGACAACCCAGGAGGGATTCGTTGGCTTTGCCCATTATGTGGTCTGCTTCATCTGAGTGTATCACGACATTAAAACAAGCTGGAATGGTTGGCTTCATGACTAGCAATCCGAGGAAAATACGGAGACGGTGCAACATACAGTCCAGCATTTAAAATGTAAGCAAGTCGAATTTTGGCCAGGTACGCGACGCGTCAGCAGACGCAGGACAGTGTGAGCGATTAAGCGCGTGACTTGGAGCGCGTGACTCCGCGTTCAGCGCTTACGCGGAGGGCCATCTTGCATTTGCTCCGGAGAGTCACCGAGACGATTCGCCTTATTGTAGAAAGTCGCGCCCAGCTTTTTGGCCTTGTGCTACCCATTTCAATCGACCCTTACGGCGTACAACTTACTTACGCACTATGCCAGTATCCGAGAGGCTGGATTCGGATCAACGCTTCTTCGATGATCTTGTAGAGAAATCAGGTTGCTCATGATGCCTGTGGTCGCACGCGCCGCGCATCTTCGGCGCACTGACTGTGGCTCAACCTTCGATTCTTTGCTGCCTTCGCTACCACAGAAGCAATCATCAGCATAACGAATTCTTCCAGGAGCATCGGATACCGCTGCGCAGTCTGCCCTCGACATAAGGATCGACGGCTGAGCCTTGCCCGAGCCCGGGCCCATTTCAAGACGAATGTGCACAAAGAACAAGTCCAATTGCAAGGTATCGGTGTTGGGGATCTTACCTGGATATCATCCCCAACAATGACGACCTTTCAATCGAAACCAACAATTCTGTCTCTTCTGTGAGCGAGCGGAGGTCTTCCAGTGTTGAGACTACGCGATCTGATGTGTCTGCATTTGACCTAAAACCAGCTCGGCAGCGATGGGTCACCCTCGTCGGGCGGAACACCCGACTTCGACTACAGTGCGCACAACTATGCTCACAATGGCGACAATAATCGCTTTGACAGCGATAACGGCTTCGAAGATCCATGGGCCGCGTACGAGAGTCTAGACGACTTTGAATCAGATCGTGAGGGTGATGTTAGCGGGTTCGAAGACGGCGACGACATCGACAGAGATTGGCGCCGACCCCGAACACTGGCGCACATGATCAACGGTCAGTTCAGCAGTCATGGGAGGTATTATTTGCCCTATGCTTCTTATACATCATGGGCACATGTTCACATTATAGTGAATGCCGAACTCTTCAAGAGCTCAAGCCACCGCGCATCATCATCGAGCGTTCCGCATCCAAGCGATGAATGGTTTCCTTTCCCGAGCGCGGCTGTGAGTGATCGTGACCCGAGCGCCGAAGCCCTCTCAGCTTAGTAACTAATGCGGACTCTGGTCTGCGAATTCTTGGCCACAGATGTGCGTGGTCTCTCTCTTCTGGCGATCACCCCACCGTCGCATGGGCGCGCAAGAGTTCCAAGAAATACTCGAGTTTGCACAAGTCCTCGGCGTGACCAAGCTGCCTTCGATCAAAACCATCAAAACCTTCCTATGCAACCTACTCAACGAAATCCAGCTGTTCCATCCCCGGCCAGTTGTCATTCCTAACAACCGCACAATCTTCGTCATTCCTCCATTTGGTTTTGTCATTGCAGTGCGTTCCCAGTGGCACTCACTCTTACTCCGCATCCAGCGCCCCCAGCCAGTGCCCCCCGCTGACGCACGCTCTCTTATATCCCCGCAGGCGCTGGCTACCCCCACGCTCGTCGAGCAATTAGATTTCTACCCCTCCTATGACGACAAAGATTTTGTGCAATCGGCCTGTCAAACTGCGCGCTGGAGCCACACATTACCGGTACCCATTCGAACACCGATGGCTTCGCATGACGGCATCGACTATTTCGCCCAGGAAGTCGTACTTCGAATAGGTGGAGGATACCTCTTTATCGACTCGTTCGCCACCCACAACCACGTACTCTGCGCACTGGCGGTTCCTGCGGTCCTCCGCGACGATGGTGGCTTCTGCGTACAACTCCCTCCCGCGGATATGCCGGACTTATCGTCGTCGCCACTTTCAGACCGGGCGTGGTCCCTAATACCGTTGGAGTTGCTCGGGCTTCCGATCGCAAGGGAAGTGGAGATGGAGAGGAGGAGCATCATACGTAAGTGCATGAGACAAGTCGGAACATTTCGACATTCCTGACACGGCCACTTTGCGCACGCAGTACTGTCTGCAGATCAAGAGGTGCTGCTACCCTGTTTGCCGGCGTCGAGTGCCTCGAGAGCCGCTGCCTGAGGCGGCCGACTTCTGACTGTCCCGCTGCGGTTGTTCTTGGATGATTTTGGCGGTGGGGAGTCGAAGCGTTACTACAAGATGTTCGTGGTCAGTGCAGACTCGCTCCCAAACACCCATGTGGGAGATTACACTGTACTGATTCGCCCCGGCGCATGCAACAGTGCTCGATCCAGACTCTGGGTTTGCCGGCTTCGCAGTTAAGCCGCCGATTCTCGCTTCAGCACATCGCTGTGACCGCTTGGGGAGAGGCACTCGATCTAGCGGAGGCTGTGCTTACGGACATTATGTGCGTGTGAAGTGACTGTCGAGCCAGCCGGCGAATTTGGCTGACTCATGCAACAAACTCTACAAACTCTAGTGCCACGCTTTCATCGCCCGTTGAGGCCATTGATGGTCGTACCAGAGCCCCTGTACAGTTTTGGACGCCACTTTTATACACGGTACACGACACATCGATGGCCGCCGTAGTCTCTGCCCGTCCAATTGGGGCCGCAGCGCGCTTTCCCTGCCGCTGCTGTCGATGGGGCGGATCTCCCGCCGACCGACTGGCGTTCGACACCCTAATGACTTACTTTACTGTGAGTCAAGCCTTGACCGCGTTTGCTTCGTGCGTCATGCAAAGGCTGACAATTCGCAGCTGGAATTATGCAGTCACCCATCAAACGTAACGCGGACAGAACGATGTTGGAATCATGGGCGCAGATCGAGACGATGACTCGTGACGGCACCGCTCACGGGGTTCAGGAGTTGCAAAAGAGCACAGGCACGCGCGACAAAGTCACCGCAAAAGTCATTGAAGAAATCCGCCAAGCCTATGCACTCGAGATGACACACAAGGTCCCTCACAGCAAAGATGGCCGGCCTCAGCCAAATGCCGGGTTGGCGAGAGCGTACAACAATGCCGGCGCCAAGGAACGAAAAAAGATTGCCACCGCCAACGGAGTTCGAGCACGGGCAGCCGCTTCGGCTCGGCTGTCCGAACTCAAAGCCTCTGGGTTCGTTCTTGGCCCCTTCTTCCGCATTCCTCGTAAGTCAATGAGTTGACGGTGCTTGCACGGCTTGGCACGCATCTGACAGTTCAAGCTCGGCCCGCAGATTTCGACGTCCACCGTGACACACCTCCTGACATGCTCCACGTCCTTCTGCTAGGTCCTGTCAAATATCTTTGGGTCGACACAATAGCGGGCCTTACACCCACAGCCGTTGACTTCATGCGCGGCGCATTCCGTTCGCTTTCGACAGCTGGGCTCGGTGAACGATTCAAGCCTAATTTCTACGTCGACTACAAGGGAGGCCTCGATGGTCACGATTATAGAATGATCGCGCAGATACTTCCCTTCATCGCTGAGGTCATGTTGAGCAGGTCCATGATCACTCCAGTGACTAATCGCTGCTGGAGTGCCCTTGGAAAGTTGACCCATCATATGTTCGCTCCCTCCGCAACAAGTATTGATCAGTACGCCGTGAGTTGGCATGGTATCCGTCGAATGATGAGGCCAGCTAGCTCGAGACTAAAGGGAACTTTTTCGTGCACAGGACGACTATCGCGAGCTAGCGCGAGCATTTGTCCAGGCTTCGATGACCCGCAATTTGATATTCACCTTGGCTCGCGTCAAGTACCACTACCTTCTCGAGCTTGAAGGGGCCATTCGGCGCTTCGGACCTCCTAAGCTCTTCGATTCATCGGTGGCCGAGTCTGCAAACAAGGTCGTGCGCCAAGTCAATATGCGAACCAACCATCAAGCTCCATCGCGTGACGTGGCGCAGACTCTAGCGGAGACAGCCGCGCTCACCTTTGTTGCGGGTGGGGGTCTTTGGCGTCATGGTGGCCGGGCTGTCTCGCTCGGTCCTGCGGCAGCGAGTCTAATGGACAACGCGGTGATCAGGTCTTGGTTCATGGTCGATGAGGATGCCGAGACGCAGGATCGGAGTGAGTGCATATTCAACAAGTGCAATCCTCGTCGGAGCTCGAACACGATCCTATCTACCGGCACCTCAAGGCGGAAGGATCGGTCTCCGCGTATGACCACTTTCGCGCGGCCAAGGCCGCCACACTTCCGAATGGTGATCGGTGCCTGCTTCGACATTGGTGCTTTGTGCGCACTTCACCCAATGTGAGTCCTGCCGTACGCTCTTTGGCACCATCCTTGGGTAACTAAATGGTACCCCATCTGTTATGCTATCAGTCAGGACTACGTATCGGCCGAGTCATATCCCTGCTAGTGCCGACCACCGTTCGCACGCTTCAAAGCAGCCTGATCGACGAGGGGTTCGCACTTGTAGAATTCGCCCGCCTCGGCGAAGAACTCGGTTCGACTGGCTTCGTCCGACTGTCTCTCGAGCCTCACCCCTCTGTAGTGTCAACGAAGGTGAGTCAACGCCTAGAGGAGGCAAAGCTCTTGCACTATCAGCTCACAAAAATCTTTCTGTCCCCGTCTACAGTGTTTGCTTGGAGTTGCCAGTGTACAGCATGACTGCGCATCAGCGAACTGCGCGCTCTCGGCCTCAAACAAGGCTCGCATTGAGCGCATCGACACAGGCGGACTCGAGAATGCCTTGACCCATGGGGACGATCGTAATTAGCTGCTGAGTACCATCACCCAGCGATCGCACGACTTGGTTGCCCCGCTTGCGCCCCCAATTCCAGCCGCGGAAGATTTGGACAGCTTCGTATAAAAAGTCCGCCTATCGCAACCTCCAGCTCAGACGCGCAATGCGGTGGGCCCCAACGTGGCGCGTCGTGACCGACCCAGGGTAGGGATCGTATGCCTCTACTTGTCTGCTCAGTCAATGGGACTGCTCGCGCTAACATGTACTCATCAATTATCAGCTTCCAAGCGTTGCAGAAACCGACAGCGACAGCGAAGACCAAAGGAGCCAGCCCCAGTGGCAGCCCGATGAATTCGTGAGTCACTTCAAGTTGACTGGCCTCTGTCAACGTCAAGAAACGCGGCGATTTTGCGGAGACTTCTCAGGCTTTAATGCTTTTTTACTTAGGATGGAGAGTCGCAGCAGGAGGAGTCCTCGCGCGAGGAATCGCAGGGTGAGAGGCTCGAACGCGAGCAATCAGCTGGGAACACCGAGTCGGAAAGTGATGCGCAAGATGTGGATTCAGAGTGCGCCCACTCAACGAGTAACCCGGTTTCGGGGAGGATGAGATCGATGATGAGTGCAAATGTACGTACACTCGCTTCTATCTCTTACAGCTCTACAGGCACTGGGTGGGGCAAAGCGCGAGCTCAAGCTGATTCGGAGCCCTCCATCGCGGCCTGGCATTCAGTCTTCGTCGGAAGGCTATGTTTCGGATCCGGAACCTTGCGATTTGAAGGCGAAGCGAAAGCGAAGTAGGAGATGAAGATCTGAAGCGTCTGCAATTACCATTCGCGTTGACTTTCTGCACTCCTTTTGAGCGTACATGGCCGGCGTTCAGCTCGAGAATTTCAAGCTGCCCCCTATTTATGACAGCCCATTTTACAGATTAGCAAAGTATCAGTCGTTGGGTAGAGCCTCTATGGTTCAGTCGCTGCGAAATCTTCAAAAAAAATCAAAGTAGTAGATTAATTCACATTGGCCGCGTCGGTTCGAAATACCCACGTATCGCCCCACTGAAGGTGCCCATGATATGGTCGTCACGTCGGGCTTTGGCCGGCGCGAAGCCAATGCCTTCGGACCAACTGCTCAGGAATGTTGAGATGCGCGATCGGAGGTGATCGGAGTCGCGTAGTTAGGGAGCACCGAGTTTTGCGTTGTTTGCCTTTGCTTTGTTTACCTTGTGCCCATCCATTGACTCCGAGTCAGCAACCCCTCTCCCCCTCTCTCTCTTCCTTCGTCACGCTGTGTTCAACTCCATGTCCGCAACTCCCATACAGCAAGAGTGGGTGAGTTCCATGAATCCGATTATAGAAGTACGGCCGGCGGAGAGCGAGCAGACCTTTACGTGCGGCCAATGACCGGATCCTTCAACTCTGCACTTCGAACCCACAGATGACGGGCGGCGTATTGTCCAGTCCCGCGAATACCCCCTCCCCAGTGTCTCGGCGTCAAGTTCTTTCCTCAATTAGTAACACCGAGTCTACGGTTAGAGTGACCTCCTCGGATGAACCAAACCGACAGGTACGTCCTCTCTCGGCGGAACGGGGCTTTGTTTACAAGGGTCGGGGGTGTTCGTTCAGCTTCAATGATTGACACAGGCTCCTTTGTACACGGGCAGTGGAGTAAAACCCCTCCCCACAACAGAAGACAGATCGGCGGAAGCTCTACCACTGTACCCACTCGCCGTTGTCGAGACTTGACAAACGCGGTTGCAGGAGATGAAGACGCGCCGGAGCACGAGGGGCGCTCGTCTCTCCCGCACAGGGGCTCTTCCGCTGGCTCCGCACCCGGTCGACGTTCGGTGAGCCGAGGAGCCGGCGGAGAGAGGTCCCGTGACACAAGTATAGCACCGACTATTCTTGAAAGTGGAGATGAGGAGGACGAGGTCTCCGACGAGGATAACACCCGAGGGGGTGCCTTTACTACCGCGGTCATTAAAAAAGATCTCCAGTCGCGAGGCCTCCAATGCACGAACTAGATGATCGAGTATGCCCGTGTGAGTACAGCAACACCATGTTAGAGGTACAATTCAACGTCTTACACGTTCTCTGTTGACTACAGCTTGGAAGACAGGGAGGGGTTCCCCTCAAGCGCCGGCTTCAAGGCGAAATGATGATGAACATGCTCATCATGGTCCATGATCAGATGCGCCGACCCGTGGCTGCTATCACTGCCAGAGATTTCAAGGTTCGTTGTAGGGTGTAAAATTCTCGCTCCTCCTGTGGTCGGCGCCAATCCTCATGCGTCGCAGTATCTGACTGGCAATGAAATTTCTCCTTATCACAGTCAAAGTTCAGATCACATGCCAAGACCATGCTGAGTACGCCTCGCCTCACCAACTTCTATAACGGGGCCACGGGGGTTCTCAAAGTGAGTCAGCTTCACAACCATGCTCGGCTTCACAGCCATGAGGTTCGTGTTTTCTTGGTTCTCGGGTCTGAATGTTTGACAAGCAATACCCACAGAAGTACCTGCTTGCCAATCAGATCATCGACAGCGGCAGAGATGAACACGACGATGGTTATCGTAAAGTGGTCTCTGCGGCGATCGCAGAGGTTGTGGCTGATGCGCGAAGGGCATTTGCCGGGCGTGTACGTGGACTCCCGCTCGGCCACCTTCGAGTGCATCTGTTCCGAACTCGCCATTGCATGCTTTGCATCTCGCTTACAATCGTTTTCTGTCCACCTCAGATTCAAGATATAGTATCCCTCAGTAAGGATCCTCTGCTTGTTATGAAGGAATGACCGTCAACCAAAGCATGTTTGACGGGCGATCATGTCATCCATTGGTGTCTGGCCGTGAGTCTCTTTTAGAGTTTCGAATTTCATGTCGACGAGCGCAGGGACCTGGGGAAGTTCGCTAACACAAGTATACACGCCACAGATACAATTTGCTCTTGACTGGGAAAAGGAAGACAAGGTAACCCGCTCTAAATTCTTCCTTGGTCTGCATGAATACCTCGTTAAAGTCGGGAAGAGGCTTGGAGCCAAGTTGGACAAAGAGCCAAATTTTAGCATTCGCACGTATGTACCTATTTTCATTGGAAAGCTGTCTCGTACACCTTTGCATTCCGCCTTCTACCTCCTGAGTGCGACAGAATAACCAATTATGACGAGCATTGACGTACTGACACTGTCCAACTTGCTGCCTTCCTTCAGTTACCTTTGGACCAAGTACGTCGAGCCGACTCGCCGCTCGGCCGCTGCCTCGAAGTTTGGCACCGCCAAAGATTCCAAGGACTGGAAGCAGCCTCTCGCGCGATTGCAAACTACGAAGGACGATGCCCAGTCGCAAATGTTCCTACTTGTTGATAAGAACACTCTCGACATTTATCAAGCTGCAAAGGTCAGTCAAGGCTGGCACTGCCACTGCATTTGGTCCTCAGTGCTCACCTATTCTCAGTTTCGTCACGCTGATCGGACCTTCGCGCGCTTGCCGTGTTCGATGACTTGATTGTTCAGACTATTCAGAAGTCGCAATTGACAGCATCCACAGCGGATTGGCGCGGGAGTGCTCATGATTCGAGATCGTGGACCTGAGGTGAGCCCGGGATAGTTTCGAATTGGTAACACGGCCGGGGAGGCAGCTGGGCTGACCTCACCTAAATGGCACCCTTCCAATCTGATCCCCCAGGTACTTGCTCAGGTGTCCAAGTTAGGTACCAGAAGGCCTACAGGACTGCTTCATTGGGTCCAAAATTGCAGCCTTTTCGGGTTTCATGTTTTCATTCCTAATTCTGATGTGGATAAGGGGGCTTTTTATAGTGTTTTTTAGTAGGGGGTGCTCCCTGCGAGATAGATCCTGTAAGGCTTTCTAATGCTTTCACTGTACGCTCTCCAAAGGGATAAAGTGGTGCTATAAATGTAGTATATGATAACGCGAGAATGGAATCGCAAGCAAAACCTGGTACCTGCACTCCTAAAGGTCTCCACGGGATTCCCAGGTCGTCACCCGGCTGGTTTACAGACGAGGGAGTCTCCCGCCTGAGACACCACTCTGACAAGGTTCTGGATATCCCGTGATCCGCCTACGCTCAAGCAATCTCGCGGGAAAATCGCGCGGAAAGGGCTTGGGCGTGTAGCCTACCTCAGCAGCCTCACGCTTGCCCTCGCACGCGGCGCCACAGCGTCTCTTGACCTTAAGTCCATTTAGTAGTCTTTCTTCGTCTGCGAATTACACCATTTGATCCTTTCAGTTTGGACTCGGAACCAGTAAGGCTCGGGAGCAATCTCGTGCCTTTCACGGATTCCATTGGAAATTGGGAGCTTGAGTCTGATCTAGTCTGAGGGCAGCCAGATGTCGTAGCTCTTTAGCCTCAAGACTTCTCCTGTGCCACGTGCTATGACGACAGAGTACTCGCAGTCATGGGCGTTCATGTCACCGGCATTCTGCATGTTACCGGCATTCTTCATGCGAACTCGTGGATCCTGGCGTAATGCCAGAAACTTCCAGCGGCAGCCAGGGTTGTAACCTCTCACAAGCAAGGCAAACGGACCAGCCTCGCGCGAGATCACCACTGCATGCAATAGGCACCCTTTGCTTGTCTTTGGATTGCGAGTACGGGCGAAAACCGGTCCAGATATAACTGCCCTGCGGCGAAATACATTACGATTCACCCCAAGGCCGATACCTGCAGCGCGTCCTCCTCCCGTCCCCGTATCAGACCCCCAGCGTCTCTGCCAAATATGCCGGAATACCCAGACTCCACCTAATAGAAGGTCGATGGTCGGTTGGCGAGGAACAAACTGCGGCTCTTGACGACTCGGTGGGGCAAGGGGAAGTGAGTGTTCGAAGTGATGAGTTGCTTGATATTGGGGCGGCGAACGTCGCTGTTTTTCTCAATCTCGGCCACGCGAAGAATCTAGAATCGTGGCACAAAAAGGGCACCCAGTGAGCTTCATGCTCGGACTCGAGCCTGCGAGGCCATACGGATCCACTGTGCAGCAGAGAGTGAACTGCCGGAGGGAAGGGGTGAAGGCTGCCGGTGGAAAACACTGCCTGCCACGACGCGATACCGGGACTGAAAAGTACTAACCTGAACCGAACGGAAGCGAGCACGGTGACGTGCAGCCATGTCCTGGTAGCAGGCGTGCACGGCGTCTGCACGGGTCAGCTCACGGTATTCCTTGTACATGTTGTGGGTTCCCGATCGCGAATCGTAGCGGAGCCAGATGCCCAAGTTCTTGACGACAAGGGGCTTCTTCTCGTTGATCTGTAGGGAGAGGCGAAGAGCCTACGATCAGTAAGAGAGCAGACATGCTGGCAACGCGGCGGCGGCGGCGAAGGCGAGGGCGAGCCAGGCTGGATGATGGACCAGGGCCACGTACGACGTTGACGGCAACCACTTCACCAGTCGCCTTCTTGACCTTGCGCAGTTTTCGCAAAAAGTACCAGAAGCGGGACTTGGCGACAACATCGTTGGGCGCAAAGATCCTCATGCGGTAAAGCTTGGGCTGCGGCTCCTTTTCGGACGGCAGCTTGCGGCCGATGACCTGAAATTCCTGGAAACGTCCCATGGCTGTGGGCGGATCGGCGCGGCGCGAAGGGGAGACGAGACGACGTGGCGCGACGGGGCCAGGGTTGGTACAGGCACATAACCAAGGAATGATCAAAAAGAAAGCAAATGTCAGTGCTTCGTTGCACAAGGAGTTCAGACACAGAGCGAGACGGGCAGGGCGGCAGGGCGGGAGCGTTGGAGGCTGAGGAGGGTAGGGGGGCGTAGGGCACGAGTATGTGCGTTGCGGGCGGGCAGAAAGGCCCATCGCAGCGACGTCGGCGTGCAACACGAGGGACGAGAGGCGAGTGCACGGCCAGTACAGAATGAATGCGATGTTGTTCCACGAGTGTCCAATCTACCACGATCTCGGGTCCGACTGGGTCTAGATAGGATCGCTGCGTGGGACTGACCTTGTGTTTTTTGGTGGACACAACAAGAACGGGGGAGGCAGACAGAGATTTTGTCGCGGCCGGGCCAGAGCGACTCGGCGCCCTCCTGCGCCCTCCAGCGCCCTCCAGCGCCCTCCTGCGCCAGCCGCAAGCGGTCCGAGGCTTAGGCAACGCTCGGTCCGCCTCTGTCCGCCTGGCGCTGCCTGGCGAGGCGACTGCGGTGCGAAGCGAGCGACTGACTTCGGTCGACTTTGCGCCGAAACCGAGCGACGAACCACGCTGAGCTGGCATTCTACTGCCCAGCGATGCTCGACTTCAACCCGACCAAATTGCGTCAGTGGCTGCTACAGCAACTCGAACCAATGCAAGTCAATTTCGATGGCTCAAGTCCCAAATCTCACCATTGCTGTGGACATCAACTATCACCGCGGCAGACCGCGGCGCACCGAGTGGTCTTGTACGGCGCGAGAGAGCTGATTGGGCAACTCCTTGACGCGAACAGTTCTGATGCAGATCCCCACGTTCTCGCCGAGTACGTCTTGGCCTTACTCAAGCATGACGCGCCTTTTGCGCAATTGAAGAAGCATTGCGCCATCCAGCTGCAGGAGTTCTTGGGCCCTCGTACGTCCTGTCTTCGGCCTCAGCCGAGTCGGCTCCATTGGGCTGTCTGGTCCCGCCGGCCACTGGCTGACATTCGACAGCACCATTTGGTCTCGCCTGTTGCCGCTTGGGTTGTCCATTGCACAGAGACCTCCGCCTTCATCTCGCGCCTCTTTTACCTCACCAGCGCTTCTACGTCGTCAACAAAGCCAGATGGACCAGTGCCGTTCAATAGCTCGTCCTCGGCGGTAACGGCCTCGGAGACGCAGGCACGAGGGCCGCGAGATACCAAGAGATCACAACTATTTCGAAGCGATGCTAGTCAACTCGAGGTGGCTGCTAACTGGATCCAACCGGAACCCCGAACCGCTGCCGCTGGATAGGCCCCTTCCTTCAATCTGAGCCCCTCCCCGATCACGCCGTGGCCTTCAACCGACCCACGGCCTCTCTTGTGCGAAGCTTACCATCGTAAGCGAGGCACACTACAAATATCGACACCGACTACACCTACGGCGTCCATCTCCTTTGCTTGCGCCGCCTAGAGCCCTTGCGTCTCGTTTGCAGAGGCTCGGGGCAAGCTCTTATTCTTCGACAGCCTGCACGGGCCGATGGCTGGACACCGTCTGTTGCGCTAAAGTCGAGCTGTCTCTCTCGCAGGCTACGGCTTCTGTCCGCGAGGCTTGATGTGCATCTATCTGCACGACGTGCGCGGCGATGTGGGTGCACTGCCCCTGTCGAAGTGTGCACCCCAGGATCCCGCTGCAAGCCCTCATCAGCTTTCGATGCCGGCAAGTGCTGCTGCGTGTCCTTGGCCGATAGGGGTGCCGCCTAGTTGAACAATTGACTGATCCAATGCAGAGCCAAACATCAGAGTTAGTCATTAGACACATTGAGACATGGATATGCGAAGTACACACCTGATCTGATGCAGAGCCAAACTTGAGGAAAAGACCCAGTTTGCCATGCGCGGGGTCAGGCCTATCAAGTTCTATTCAGGCACTCTTGTACTCGCGCGTACGTCACACAGACCTCCTCGACTGCTCGCCGCTCCTTCCAACTCCCCTATTGCGTCAGTCCATACCAAGCGTCAGCAACCCACTGGATCCATTGCGTACGACCGCGCGGTAGAGCCTGGATCTGGTCGAGAGCGGAAGTGGCGGGCCCTCGTACCGCCCCTCTCGACTTGCGCAATCAGGATCAAGAATATACCAAGCAACAAGGTTGATCAGGCTGACATCGTCGAGTATTTCAGTAGATTTGGCGACATTTTTGCTGCTGAGGTGAATGTGGGTTATCGTCGTGCGGTCGTCATCTATCACGCTCCCGCACAAGCCGAGCTGGCGCTCAACAGTCCCAATGCCATTCTAGGCAACCACTTTGTTTTCCGGATGTGGTCATTGCAGTTACAGTCATCAATTTTCCCCAGCAAGTGGGTGGTGCCATTGATCAGAGGTCGGCCCACCCGCCGCATGTTGCTTCGCATCACCGCTCCCTCTGATCTTTGAGGATATTGACAAAACTCTCACCAATGTACCAATGCAGTACATAAAAAGCACTGAAAGAGGTTTTCGGCTTTGCATTGTACAGAAAAAGCATCGAAAGAAAACTGGCCCTCGTGGACCGACTTGAGTGCCGTCCGTTTCAATCACCTTTCATCCAGTGGGAGGCAGAAGACGAAAGGTGATATCAGGTTACAAGTATTGAGTGATTAGTTCTGGCTGTGAGAGTGTAAAAATCTCCAACAGTTTTCGCTCCGCGAGGCCAAGAAGGGTTGGCCGCGCCTGCCTGCGTCGAGCCCGCCCGTACGAGCGCCTAGGGTGCCTCGTGCTAGGTGCCCGCGTCGACGACTCAGGTCGACTCGTCGTCGACGCGTTCGTTCCCGTGCGAAGGTTTTGTTTCTTTGCGCTTTTCCCTCCTGCCCTTCACTGTGCTTTTCGCCACCTTCACGCCAGCGTCCCCTACTCGACGCTCTTCTCGATTCTTGTTATCGCCCATCCACATTCCAACAGGTCACCGTGATCATGCCACCACGCAGGGTGGTGAGGAGGATGCTCAAGTGGAGGTTGCAGTCGCCAATGAGGCGGCACAATTGAGCACCTAGTAAGTCGTTCCTATACCTGTGCCAATAGCCTGCTACTTTTGATAAATGCTCTCAAATAGGCCCGAACGTAAACGCGCTCGCCCCGCCTCGGCTAACTCAGGAGTTCATCTGTTTGTCGAAGAACCGGCGTATCGCAAAGTCGGTTATAGCTACAGCGAGACAGTCTCATTACTTCTCACACTGGCCGGTGGCATTTTGGTCGTGTGACATGTTCTGCAGTTCCGACCTTACCGCCTCGATCGCTACTACTGCCGCCGCCGTCGAGCCTGATCGGGTGGAACCGCTTGCAGCGATTTCAGGAGTCGTATTCACCGGCAGACGGCTTCAACGGGACGACCTGTCCGACGAAGACATCAGAATCGATCCTCCTACTGTCAGACGGAGACGCTGCTGTTCGCGATGACTTCGACGACGGCGACGACGGTGCCCCGAGTTTGGTGCCGAAGGTGAGTGCGCACATCCACAACGAGAATTGATTACAGTCGTGTATCAATATAATGCTAAATGCTAGCCTCTGCTCAATACGTCAATCCAAATTGCGTAGAATTCAAAGAGGACAACACTCGACAGGTTAGATGACCGTACCCCTGAGCTGCTTTGAGCTCACCTGACTGACACGGCGGTTGTTAACAGATGCAGGTCCCCGCCGCGTCCACGCTTGCAAGCACATCCACCATTGCCACCAACCCGGCCCCTTCTTTGGGCGGCGGTAACCGCTTCGCTTCTGGCGGCAAACCTTTCCTCGCTCCGCCCTTGGGTCGTGCGCCACGCAGCCGCCGAACCCGCGCTTTGGACGACACGACGCCCGATGAGGACAGGGTGGCTGGTATATGGTACAAACACCTGTTTGCCCAAAACATCCGCCGCCGATCTGGACTGTGGATCACATCTACTGAAGTCCGTCAACAACTAGAACAAATCGCTGCAAAGCTTCCGATTGCGTCGTTCACCGTCAACGATGTGATCGTCGCCAGGGTAAGTCACAGGTTTGCCCAGAGACTCAGAATTACCTGACTAATAGCGTCTGGATTGCATAGGTTTGCGAGCGCAATCAGAACGTCTTGACAGCCATGTGGAAGGTGGTGTCCGAGTCAACATTCCTGCTCAATCACGGAATCGACCAGAAAGCGAAGGGGCCTCTGGTTCAGACTACAGCACAATGGCTGCTTGGGCCTGCTGGCACGGACAGTACCGGTTTCCTTGAATTGCGCTGTGAGAAGCCATTGGTAAGTGAAGACAATGTGCACTGCAGCTCAATTCGGGTTTTGAGCTGATCGCAGCACTTGACTTGACACAGCCGCTGTCGCGAGGTCAACAACCCGAACAGAGGCAAGACCTCTCCAACCCGGTCATTTACGACATTGTTGCGCAAATTATTTATCGACTGCGCACTACAGCGCTTGCAACTTTGGAATGGCCTGTGTGCTACGAAAACACGAGCGAGCACCACGCGTTGGCATTCGGGCTGATTGCTCATACCTTTGCTGCTGTACGTACCTTTTGACTGCCTGCTGCATTATCCATTCACTCAAGCAAGGGGGAATCTCTGACATTCCATGCAACTTTGAGCTGACTGTAGATGCGGTGCGTGCTGGGCAAGTTGCTTCACAAGGCGAACAAGTTCTCTGCCGAGGTCTACGGACCAGTCGTCTTCAAGATCATGGATCGTTTTTACGATGGTTCTTACACCACAGATCATGGATCGTTTTTACGATGGTTCTTACACCACAATCACAGATGTGTTCTCGCAACGCGTGTGAACTAGCCTCGCGGCTTGGGTTGGGCACAAGAAGCTTCGTCAATTGACGGAGGCCGGGACTGGGACGGCCGAGGCCGCCGCTGAAGCGGCTTTGTTCGGGTTTGATGCAGAAGAACGTAGAGTCTAGAAGGTTTGTCTGTAAATGCAATGAGATCATACCATTGCACATAACCCTACCTGAATATGTCATAATTGGTCTGAAATGGCACTGGAAATGCTCTGGAAGCTCTGGAAGCGCACTGAATGTCTGGATTTCCAGACAAAATCTAGAGCAATCTAGCAGCGCAGGGCTGAATGCGCTTTACGCGCTTTATGCCTAAATTGTTCTAGATCGGCTCTGAATTGCTCTAGATTGTTCTGAAGCGCGCGTGGTAAAGTTGCTGATGAGTCACTTCATGTCAGTAAGTGTGCTCTCCTTCAGATCAGACGTGCACGTACCAAGAAATTCAAGAAGATGATCGAGTGTGATCAGATAACCGTCTTCGAAAAGTGGCATCCCATACGGGCGAAAACAGTGCAAAGCGAACAACTTCGCTTGCGCCAGCTTGATGTACGCGCCGCCGCCGGCGTCGCGTTTGTCATTGACCTCAACATTGCTTAGCCAATCAACGTATCCGAGATGGTTGACTTCAGCTGCTCGACAGAGTCCAGATGTTGCCAGAATGTTTCGGAACCGATTGACATGTGTTCCACTATCGATGTGCAAGGGGATCGAAACCTCGATGGATCGATAGCCCGAGGCGTACAATTCTCGAAGATCGTGAGTTTTATTGAATAATGCGCGCGTGGTGCTATTGGCGTATTTGATCAACCATATAACTATTCATAAGACCTAAAATAGGGTGAGAGGCGTATTTGATGCTGATGAAATGTTGTCTCGAATTCGGATACGGTGAGCGTTGCGGTCAGGTCAGGTCGAGTAAATTTGTACGCGAGAAGCTCGCCCACAGTGAGCTCGGCAACAGGAGTCTACAAGGGTTCTCATAGGATCAGATCCGTTTTTAGTTTTCCCCAATCCGCGTTGATCTATCCTTTCTTGATCCTATCCAGAAGGATCAATTTGATCTGAGACATTCAACTGCCTTATATGGCAACTGATGAATACATCCCACAAGTTGTCGCTATCGGTGTTGAGCGCATCATTCTCACTACTACCACCACTATTGTGCCCATCATAACTATCTTCCTCATCTTTGTTGGAATCACTATCATCATCATCATCCGAAATGATCACCTCACTGATTCACCTTTTTTTATGAGCTCCGATTGCGCGCGTTGCCCTCGCCGGTGTAGATGGGTTTCGCATGACATCTACAAAATGCGAACATAATTTTATAGTCGGTTTAGACTTGTGTAATAAAGGTCATGTCGGATAGTGGTACATACCCTGTAGCGCGCTCTTGTGAATGGCAGGTATCAGTTAGAGGGCTTGTAAGGGCGGGCGGGGGTTTGGAATAGGTGGTGGAGAGTGTAAGGCCCGTGCGCCTGGGCCTTAGAAGGAGGGGGGGGCGCGCGCCTGGGCACTCTTAGTCTCTCCTCAGCGACTAACGTAGAGTGTCCAGGTGAGCCCAAGTGGATCAGGAGGCATTGTTGTATCAGCGACTAACGTAGAGTGTCCAGTGTCAATCCTACATACTTTGGTCCTGTGATCTTGTCGTTGTCGCTCCGGTGTGCACTCCTACGGTGTGTATTACAGGGCTATCTACCAAGTAACGACGCTACATCGCCTCCACCCCACCTTTTTTTTTCTTTTTTCTTTTTTTTCTCTCCGAGGCTAAAGCTTCTCTCCTTCACTCCTAACCCTCTCTACACACCTTCTCTCTTCTCTCATTCCTCACCCTCTGCCCTCAAGTCTTTGCCTACCCTCAAGGACTCCCGATCTATCTTATCGTGATCCTGCCCAGCTAGGATCAGGATCTGATCTGATCTGATCCTGTGAGAACCCTTGACAGGAGACATAGCGGCAAATTGCTCACATGGAATCTCGAGCACGTCGTCTAAGAGCAGTTGAATTCGTGTATCTGGAAGCGCTGTTGTAGATGACATGCTGTCCTCTTAACCCTCAGCAAGGGCACGCAGGGAAGTGCGCAGAACGTAGGATGCTCGCGACGTGGCACAAGTTGAGGGGGCGTCTATTGGCATTTGTTTCACTTCCAGCGCATTTTTTTGCATTACACATGCGCGCGCGAATATTATGGAGGGCATAAGGCAGCTTTTGCCCCCTATGAGGCTGTGTGGCAAGTTTCGGGTTTTTTTTTTTTTTTTTTTTTTTTTTTTTTTTTTTGACTGGGTCTCATAAATTGGCTGCCGTCGACTGGTCCGCCGACGCGTACGCTCTTGACGCGATAGTCCTCGCTTTACTTCATGCATTTCTCCGATTCCGTTCTATCTCGACTATCCGCGTCCCAATAACCGAACCTCAAAGCGACAACCATGATCGTAGCCGATGTCAACGACCTAGTCCTCCGATGTACAACGTTTTCATTCAGTTACATTAGTGACCAAATACTGGACTTCGTTACAGTGACCAAGTATTGGACTTAGTGACATTAGTGACCAAATATTGGACTTAGTGACAGGCGAAAATCTGGTGACATAAGTGACAGTGACAATAATAAGTGACCGAGGGTCCGACTTTTGTCACCTATTAGTGACAGGGCCAAAACAATTAGTGACCCAGCCCTAGTTGGCGGACTGAGTTGGCGGACTGAGTTGGCGGACTGAGTTGGCGCAATCAGGCGCGCCACACGCGGCGATCCCCTTGTCTTCATGCTGCAAGGTGCCATATCCTACGATGCAACTACTGTCACGCTTCTTTCGGAAACGAAGCGCCGATAACACGGAGGACAAAATGTAGCAGTTGGCAAAGCTATCTGGGGCAAGGCTGCAACAAGCAAAGGTCAGTTACGACGGACTTGCCCCAGTCCTGGCGCCGGGGCTGGAGCTGATGTATGTATCTTGAACTATCCCCTTTCACTAGTCCCTTCCTCAGACGATACCGCTGGTAATTGATCTCTGGCATTTCTTTGACCGGATCTATGTGTCCAAAAAACATGGCGCTGCCAAAGCCTTTGCTCGCGCCTTCTCCGATGCGGTTTTCATCCCGAATGCGGATGATCGACTCCTGATGGAGGCTCGCCTAGCAAAACTCGGAATGACGTGAGAAGAAGCCGTCCGTTTGACGGTATGGAATAAGAAGCTTTGGAGACGCGTCCGTCGATAGATCCTCCGCCAGGCATACTCGAGCCTTTGGTCCAGGAGGTCTTTGAGAAGCTCGGTCGACACGAAGTCGAAGCAACCACTTTTCAACAAAGCGGCGCACGAGGCAGCGAAGAGATGTCTTGAGGCGGTTCGGAAAGGCCAAGTATCGGATCCAGTTGGCATCGAGCTGTACACCGACCTTGGGCCTTGCGGAGGGCCAGATGAAAAGGCGGATGACGGTGTCCGTTTATATTCCTGCCAGTGCGACACCAACAGTCTTGAAGGAGGCATCCATCGGAACCTTCGCCAACGGTTCCCAAAGTCTGGTGTTTCTCCGTGCCATGTCATTGCGTGCTTGGCTGACTACGTGCTAGTGCACAATCTCACGGCCAGTCCAACTCCACCATCGCAATTCGAAGAAGCGGCAACCATTCTCACCCATTATCCCTTGTATTCGCAGGTTGGGACGTTCAATCATACCGGAAAACCATTCGTGGGGTACTACGACCTCTGGCTCACTGTGGCATTACATCGTCTGAGGCGCAAGACCTCGGCATTTTTCCCACGGCACTCAACCGCCGTGTCAGATATAGTCAACCCGCTGCTCTACCCCCATCCACCGAAACATTCGGCATCGTACCTGTTGTTCAGTCGCCAACAGCGCAAATGCGCTTTTTGATCGAGCCCTATCAAGTCGAGCGCGGGAATCTGCGTTTGGAGCCCGTCAAGTGGTCGCCACGGAACTTGCTGCAAAATAATACGCCGGCGATACAGCATATGCAAAGCCGGCTGCCAACCGATCGCAAGCTTCGCCACGACTGGCCAACGGAACGTCAGCGTACTCGATTCGCTGTATTGTATGTCCATACACCCAGCGAACGAGCGCTATACAGATATCTCTCAAGCAAGGTACGACTGGGAGCTCCTCAAAAGGGCGGATATTCGAGATTACCGAGCCTTGGAACAAGTATGCCAACGGACTAGACATTTTTTACAAAGTATGTCGCGTCTGTGTCACACTGAATGGTGATGTTGAGCTGAAGCGCAATCCTCACACAGATGCCAGAGCACATCAATACATGGGCACCGAGATGGCCGTCGCTGGCAAATGCTCAAGCCACAATGAACATGGGTGGGAACGACGTCATAGTGATTCAAGCTATGCTTA
The DNA here is from genome assembly GCA_001244265.2 of Microbotryum lychnidis-dioicae p1A1 Lamole. Classification (NCBI taxonomy): domain Eukaryota; kingdom Fungi; phylum Basidiomycota; class Microbotryomycetes; order Microbotryales; family Microbotryaceae; genus Microbotryum; species Microbotryum lychnidis-dioicae. The sequence goes on along the minus strand of CDLV01000004.1, from coordinate 703,276 downwards.
CCGATCCCTCCCGCGGTCGTGATGTTAGCATGCTAGCGGCTAAGCCATTACTCGGTCACAAACCGCCTGTCTTGGGGAGGCTTACAGAGGTAGAAGTCGATTTCTCGGATCCTCCAACGTCATCCATCCTCCCCTTTGTTGCAACTGCCTCGAGCGACGCTGGTTCGAGCGCGGACTTGGGCACGAGCAGCGCTTTGACGCGCGCGGGTACCACAAAAGGGGCAAGGCACTGTCGATTATGTGGGCAAACTACTTGTCGACGCAAGGGTTCAAAACTAAGCGATGACGGATCGGTGACTGAGTGTGACGGGGCGTGCTTGGACTGCGGGAAGCCTTTCGGGCTGACAGACGAGATGGATCCGGACGACCCACAATCACGAAGGTTCTGTAGAGGACTGACAAGGGCTGAGATGAATGGCCGAGCTTGGCATCAAAAAGAAGTGTCACAACTTTGCAGTTGTAGAATACCTGCGTAATATGAAGTATGTTGTCCAAATGACTTGTTCCGTACCACTTCCTCTCTGTCTCCTTATTCACCTCCCCCTCCCTCTTCTTCTTTCTCCAAGTTCTTTCTCTTTCGCTCCTTCTTCTCCTTTTCCCCCCTTTTTTCTCTTTCCCTCTACTTTTTCTTTTTCTTTTTTCTCTTCTTTTTGTTTTCTTTTCCTCTCCTCCCCCCCACCCCCCGACATGGGTACGGGCCCAAAATCAGCGCGCGCGTGGAAATAACACCCTGCGCCGTGGAAATACCCAGGCGCGTGGTAAAACCAGGCGCCATGGAAATACCAGGCTGTCGAGTATTACCCAAGCGCGCTTTTGTAAATACCAGACGAGACCTCGGGTATTCCCCTCTAAGGGTGGAATTCCCCGCTCTCTACGGCCCTCAGTGGGCCCCTCCAATTTTCGGTGAACAAACCTTCAGCTCTAGAGAGCTTCAGGGATTTGTACCTATTTTGAGTCGTACATTGGAAGAGTTCGGAGAACATATGTTAATTGCCCAAAAATCGCTCTCCAATAGCCAGAAATATGAAAAATCGCTCCAACGACCCGGTACTATCGTCGCGTCGACTTTGACTGTAAGGGTATGTATGCGCCTCTGATGTGCATAAAATACAATCTGTCGTTCTTGACCACTGGACTAAAAGCAAGTCGTAACTAGAACTCGGCAGTTCTAGCTACTCAGAGGCTACAGGGCTGTTCTGTAAGGCATCTCCTTACACCCTCCCCTTTTTGACCAAGTGTCACCGGAGATCCCCTTTCGTGAGGATAACCGCAGGCTTGCCCAAGGGTTAGTTCCACCTCGGCTGACCAAGCCGAGGATCCAGGGAACCAGAGCCTTGAGGCCGGCACCGTGGGGGTGCCAATTACGCCCGGTGACCAGTCGGCGCACAACGGGATTCGAACCCACGTCGACCCTTGGGTGAGTTCCAGGTACAGTAAGTTCTAGTTACATAGCTGTGAGGTATGCGCGTTTGATGTGCATAAAATACAATTTGCCGAGTTCTAGTTACGACTTGCTTTTAGTCCAGTGGTCAAGAACGACAGATTATATTTTATGCACATTATGCACATCAGAGTGCGCGTGTGTATAGACTTGGCTGGCGCTGTTGCACTGTTGGCTGAACAGGGCTGAACAGGGCTGAACAGTGGCTGAACCAGGCTGATTTTTTTTTTTATCTAATAGATTTCATTAACAGCATATCTATATTAATGCCTAAAAATCCTCGGAAAAGACGGAGGGAATGCAGTTAAGCACACTGGCGAGGCCAGTAGTGTGGGACTCGTTGACCTTGGAACAAAATCAACCATACCCACTAAAACCCCCTTAGGCGGTTACAGCGAAACCAGTCGTCCCTTGGACTCCTGGATGGACGCGCGGAGCTCCTCAAACCGGGCCAGGCGGAATTACCCTATTACCCTAACTAGTTACTACCTCTATACTAGTGCGGTGGCGCGCTTCGCGCGCCATGACGTCATGCCACGTGGTTTGTCTCGTTCTAGAATGTTCTTTGTCTCGACGGCCTATTTTATTATATAGTTTTTTACCCTAACTAGTAAAAAAAAAGTGTGAGTTAAGGAATGTACCTAAAATCGCTGTTTTTAACTAGGTTGCGGCCCTCCGGGCCGCCTGTGGTGGATGTACCAGCATACTGTTGTGTCTGCCGCACCTGCCTGTGGTGTCGGGGTTCCGATCAGAAGTCATGTACAAGCCCTGTGGTGACTTTTGTATTTTCCGGGCCGTTCCAACGAAGCTACAGCGCTCCAGTATTTTCCTTCTTTTTTTCGCTGACATAAAACAATGCTTCCACTCATATGGTATTTAATGAACCGCAAGCGCGTGGCTTTGCATGATATTGCTTCTACAGCAGAGCTCGGCCTGACGCGCGAGGCGAGGGCTGGCGTTTGTCACGTGATGCAGTGCGCCGGCGGTGTCAGTGTCATTCCGGCAGTCGACCAGCGGCATTAGGGACTGAACAACAAATCCAACCACGTAAATAATCCTGCGCCACTCCCTCAAACCTTTCCTTTCTCCCTCCCACTCTTATTCGATTTTAGTGACACTCATTCAAGAACAGCCATCGCAACCTCGCCAAGTCTTGTGCGCGAGGGTAGCGCCGTTCCATGGGCCAGCAAGGACCCCCGAAAGCCCAGCCATTGGCGGCCCTCTAAAAACGGCCTTTTTCGAGGCAAAATGTCCAATTTTTTTCCAAGTTTTGACTGAAAATGTCCAAATATGAGGGCCGCCTAGTGTTGAATAATTTTTGAAAACTACTCTACAAGCTCTACAATGCTCAAAAATATTTCTGCGCTGCGCGCAGACTGCGTTTTCACCGCGCGCGGGCCGGAAAGGTCGCGCGCGCGCACACCAAGAGCGCCGCCAGCGCTCCGCTCCACACCCGCCCGCCGCGATCCACTGCCGCGCTTGATGGGCCAAACTCTGACAAAGCTTACCGCCATACGAGCATGAGCCAGGCTGACCTTCATTCTTCATTGTTGACGCCCTTCGTCTTCGTCTGAACGGCTTGTGCTGATTCATGGAAAGCGGCCAACGGCGGTGCGACACAAATCTCGCGGGCAAGTCCGATACGAGCCTAGTTGCCTGTGTCTGCCGTCACGATATCGCGTTGAAGATGGTCAACTTGTATCAATCAGGTGAAAAGTTCGTCAGCTCAGTTCCTCTCTCACCGCTTACAGGGCCTGACGCTCGTTTTTGATGAGGCAGGCACTACTACGGCTTATCGCTGCTGCAACATATTTCGAACCAACTCCCGTCCGACGATACACTCGGAGTGCTGTATGATGTTGCGTGTAATTTGGACGGCTACATGCAATCGGTCAGCAAGAGTGGCGGATCCGTCGTTTCTTAGATTTCTGGCCCTGGGGCGCCGCTGACCTGTACTGTACTTCGATCGCCTGCAGAGAAGTATCCTTCCCGATCTGTTTCCGAGATTGAATTTTGCCATGAGCGTGTTTCATGCTTTTGCTCATCAATGGCCCTGCCAGCTTGAGTACAACCCGCGCCTGATTCAGCACTTTGGGTTGACGGATGGGGAGGGATGCGAACGCGTTTGGAGTCAGCTCCGATCGCTCATCCCGATCAATCGTCCTGCGAGCGCTTCTCACCGGCGCGTCAACATCTCGCGTCGCATCGACCTGATGAACAAGAACGGTGTTGACAGCCTCGGTATGCTCTGCCATCCACACTTTCACGCCGTGTTCGTCACTTAATCGTGCGGTCCCTTCATTCATCGTCCATTCTAGGCCGTTGGCTCCGCAGACGACTGTCGAATGCTCAAGATCAGCTTGGAAGGGCACAAACTGATCTGAGTGACATTTCGGCAATATGGTCCGAGTCTGACCTTCTCGCGCAATGGGATTTACAACGAGCTGCTCAAGCGGCCACAACGGCGGGTCAACGTCGGGAGAACGAGGACAAGGAGCGATTAGAGCTTTTTAACATTGTACAGAGGCTACACCACGTGGAAAAAAGGCTGTACGTTCGGCGCGTCAAACCCCATTGGAGGACGAGGGCGTAAAATTGACACTGTGTCTTGGCATTGTGTGTTCAGATTCGATCCAATGGCTTCCGATGAAGCGAAGGCTCGCTTGCAGCAACAGCTAAGAGCTTACCAACAAGAATACGATCGCACGAAGGAGCTTGCAGCTTTAGGTGCGGCGCGCGTCCTATCTTTATGAGTATCGCCATCTGATGTTTGATGTCCCATGACATACCTAGATTTCCAGCATTTGTGCAACTGCGTAGTTAAACTTCGCGCATTACACAAAGCGACGGTCCAATTGCAATGCTGTCAAGAACGAATTGACTCAATGGGTGGGGGACGAAGCGGCGCGACAATCGGTCAAGTCGAAGCCAGCAAGCTTGTCAGCGTCTCACAGACGTACAGCAAGAAAGTAAAAGTGGCAATCGATATGTACAATAAAGCGGTCGGGGATTACCGAAGTGCTGCGACCGAGCAATCGGCCCAGATTTTGGACAACTTACCGCTCGCTACCACAATTAAGTCGCTTGTGACTCTGTCGCCAACGGACGCTTTCTGGCAAGACGGTTTTTTCGTACACGACGCTGCGCCTTGGGCGATTGATACCGATGTTCAGAAAGGGATCAAGGCGGTTTTACTCTAAAGCCAGGGCGGAAGAAGAGATTCTCCGAATCGGAGCTGAGGTTCGACAACTACTTGCGTGGCTCGAGGATGAGGACACTCGCTTTGTTAGGGTATCTCAGGCATGGGCAGAGGACCGAGGTGAGATGAACACACCCTTTTTTTGTGTTGGTGCTGTACCTTACGTCGCCCCTTCTATTATTTCCCGAAGAAACGATCGAAGCGGCTAAGAAACTTCTCGGAACTGACGGCGCGGGCGAGGTTGGCACTGCGGTGTGGCATGTGCTTCAACACCGGCCGATTTCGTTCAAAGAGCGTCTGGATCGGCTCGCCGAACGCGATGATCTCTCGGTTGTCTGGTTTAGGACGCGTTCACCCGCAGTTCATGAATCGCGGCCCTCGGCATTTGGTTTGATCGGGGGACTTTTCGCCGGACGGGCGAAACAGGTGTCGCGCCGTTCGCGCGGTAGTCCACGTCATTTCGGTCGCCGCCTTTCGACGCCAAATAACACTCAAATGCAGAGCCCCATCGCTGAGTCGAGCCGCAGCTTATCAGGTACTTCTGCCGTGGACGTGCGCCACACACCCATCGACCTCGACGCATTCCGAAGGGAACTTGGCCTGACCCCCGATCCAGCCGCGGAGCAGGCCCAGCGAGACCGTGATGATGTGTATGAAAGACGAATGGAAGAACTTTTGGGTTTACTATCGGAGCAGGAGGTCGAGGAAAAAGATGATGCTGAGCTCGGGAGGGCGACGGAGAGTCGGGCTCGACAAGCGTTGAAGACTCGGACGACCTCGAGATTCTCGACGAGCCCATGGGCTAGCTAGGGATGGTTTGGCGCATTTGTTGACTGTAGTTTATTTGTTATTGAAGGACTTTGGTTTTTGTATGCGGCCCATATCGCACATGGTGGAATGTGGACGCCAGTGCACAAAAGTAAAATGGATGTCAGCCTTAATGAGGCGTTGACGCGTTGACGACCATGATCCCACGAGCCGGTCGCTACGGCCACACTCATCGAACTGCAGTACGTGACAAGCTTGAAGGTTCTGCTAAGTTGAAAACTAAAAATTGGTGCGCATCGGTGCTGACATTTGCAGGTTCAGGTTTGGGAACGTTGCCAGAGGGGGGGGGGGCGGTGAGGATTGGTGTTGCTGTAGTTGTTCTGTTCCAACAGCACCCCGAAGTGGGTCCAGACGCGTCCAACGGCGCTCCGTTGTACAGTGCTTGCGATAATATGTCAGCAAAAATCAATGAAATACGTCGCCGCATACCTACTCCGTTGACGTGATAGTTTATGTAGTCGAGTGAGCAGGGATATTGGTCCATCGGCCAAGGACCTTGTAGGGGCTGTGTACTCCCGGGGGTACACATACACAGAGTCGGCGCGCGACAAGAGTGTAACCCCGGGGGACCCGGCCTGTGCCGTCGACAAAGCTGTGTACTCCCGGGATACACAGTCATTCGGCGCGCAGGGTGTGATCACTCCCGGGGTACACAAGGCGCAAGCGGGGTCCCCCGGGAGTACACAGGCGCTTTCCCGCTTGCGCCTTGTGTACCCCGGGGGTGCCAAGCCGGTCACCGGTGGCAGATCACTGTATAATAACATGTCCGATTCTCCAACCGCAGGAGGTTAATCCTTTCGGTAACTTCAGACACATCCTGGGCTTTGAGCGGGAGCGTGGAAGTTTGTTGTAGTGCAGTTTCGCTCTGCTCGGTAGTTCGAACGGAGATTCAGTTAGGGAGTGCGTTGGCCTTGCGGGCTTTTCAGAGTGCAAGTTGGATGTAGCAAACAAATCTTTCGTCGGTCTTGTCGCAGGAGGGTATCCCGTTCAGTAACTGCAGACACATCCTGAGCTTCGAACGGGTGCGTGGAAGATTGTTCTAGTACAGTTTCGCTCTGCTCGGTGGTTCGAACGGAGATTCAGCTAGAGAAGTGCATTGGCCTTGCGGGCTTTTCAGAGTGCAAGTCGGATGTAGCAAACGAATATTTCGTCGGTTTCGTCGCAGGGGGGTGTTACATTCATTAACTCCAGACACATCCTGAGCTCTGAACGGGTGCGTGGAAGTTTGTTGTAGTGCAGTCAGCAAGGACGTCGGCGACGGACCGCGCCTGAGCCGTGGAACCCCGGGAGTACACAGCTGGAGAGGGCACCGGTCATGTGTACCTCCGGGGGGTACACACCACCACGCCGGTTGTACAGTGCTTGTTAAGAGTGTCCTAGAATTGATGAAGCATTTCGTCGCCGCTTCCTCGTTTCCGAAGGCGCAGGACTCTGTTGTAGTGTATCTACGCCCTGCCCTAAGGTTTAAGATTAAACTAGAATTTCCGCCTTCGGAGTGCGTTGTACCTCGAGGTGAATCATGATTGCAGAGCAGGATCTCCATTAACACAACATACAAGCTAGACAGCTACACACGCTCACGGAAAACTCGGGACGGTCATCGCCTAACCGGTGAATTGACACTCATGGTGCCTCATGTCCCAGTATCCAGGCCGCGCTCCAGCTCGCTCAGGCTGGTCAGCTCGGAGAGGGTGGAGAGGTTGCTTTCGGCCTCCGAACCGGCTGCCGATCCGTGGTCGGAATGTTGGCCGGTCGCCGAACTGTGTTCCGATATCGCGTCCTCCTCTCGTGCCCCGAGGTCGACGCGGCGCCCTCTCCGCCGGACCCCTTCTTGCGCATCCAACAATACGCGTCCCTCTGTTTGCTCGACAGCGCCAACCACATGTGGGCACACTCAACAATCCAGGAGTCCCAGATCTTCTTCCTTTCGGGCTCGAGGTCCGCATCGGTGGGCGGCTTGGGAGGTTTGAGAACGTGGACGAGCACCGTCGTTGCAAATAGTCTGAGCGCTGCTTGCCAGGTGCGATGTTCGCTTTCTAACTGATCCCGGTAATCGTCCGGGACACGTTTCCCGAGAAAAGGGCGGTACGCCTTTCGGATCCATCTTAAAAGGTGGTCACTCTCCTCCTGGTCCTCGTCGGTCCTTACATCGTCCTCAGGGAGGGGGCGTTGGCACTCTTGGTACAGGGGTGAAAGGATTTCACTGAATAGGCGCGATTCCTCATGTTCGGCGGCAATGTCAACGGGGACGGTGAAAATGCGCGCGAGGATATCGTCGAAGTCTTGGATGCGGGTCCTATACTCCTTCAAAACTCTCGCGCTCCCTCCACCTCTCTTTCGCTTCTGGTTATCGTATGCATCGAACAACACGTTCCTCCAATGGATGAGCACGGTCAACAGGCTCCGAGGCAGACGTCCATTCCCTTTGTACCCTGCCCATTCATCCCAAACAGGCCACATGACGTAGTCGATCTCCTCCCGGACCTCATAGTCAAAATTTTTGACGTCCTCGGGGATTGGGTCTTGAGTCATGATGTCTTTGGGTTCCATCGCCAGCCGACGCGCCCTTTCCGCCGCCCACTCGTCGTGCCTCGCACGGTCCGCTTTCCCCGGCGCCTCCAACATGTCAAGCTTGGCCTGCAACTGCCGGCGGTATCTTTTCTTCAGGTGGCCAAAACCCTAATCAGATCAAATAAGTACATAAACAAAGGTTTAGCCGAATTCCACATATTTTGTATCTGATCTCCTGGGAAAGCTGTTTAGCACTCACCGCTTGGACCTCACGGTCGGTACCGATCAGCTCAAACGCCGCCTCGTTGCATCTGTACCGACTGTCGACCGTAGACGGATTGAACGTGCGCTTGTGTATACGAATGATATGTTTTTTCAGGTTTCGTTTGGCCTCATGTGCATGTTCCGGTGCTACAGTTGGGGCGTCGAGTGACCTGTACCCCCCAGGCAGCTTGTAGTGTTTGTTGCAAAGTTCACAACGGACACGCCATTGGCCGGAATTGTCACGGATGAGATGCGAGTCGATGTCGAGCCAAGCGCGCTCGCCCTCGGTGGCGCGTGGTGCCATGTTGGACTTGGAGTGGGGTTTAGGGGTGAGAAAGAGAAGTGTCCCACTGTGTACCCCGGGGGTACACGTCGCGCCTCGCGTCGGCTTGTATACATGTAAGGATATATCCTTACACATGAGTTAAGGTCAATACACAACCAAATCTGTTCATCTTGATATTGCAACATCAACATATAACTATTTCTGAATGGTGTCTGCAAGGACTACATGATAGCATGTGTATTGCAAGACTTGTAGTGATTCAAAATTTCTGTGTCCTTACCGCACCTCCCGTATCCTTACCGCACCTCCCGTATCCTTACCGCACCCTCGTATCCTTACATGTGTCGACATGTGTTCAATTCTTGTGCTCGGGTAAGCACCTATAGCAGTGAGGTTTATAACCGAGCTTAGGTCATTTGCTAGTTGCAAACTTTACATCCACAACCTAATTTGACTTCGCGTCGAATTGAATCTTTCCCATTCCACCGAAAGGAGTCTCACCTTTTTTTCTATCAAATAAATCAAAAAAAAAGGATACGCCCGCGCGCGCACGTGACATGCGTAAGGATACGCCCGCGCGCGCACGTGACATGCGTAAGGATACGCTCGCGCGCAAAGAGCACTGGCTGCTGCTGGTGAATAATCGACTCTTTCCGCACACCAGTGGTTGTCAAAGTATCGCCATGCCCATTTTTTCCCTAAGTTTAGCTATACATACTATTGCTGACCGCTATCATAGCCCCTACTGTACACTACATTAGTGATTGACAAGGCCAAAACTTCACTGGACCACTTGGGCACAACTTTGTGAGTCAAACTTGCCATCAACATGAATGTTCCCCACTGTGATTTCCTCCAGGAGCACTGCACCGCTGGAAAACATTGTAAGAGGAAAGCATCGTCAGCTCTATTGATCTGCTTTTTTGGCGTTCCTGACACTCACTATCTCGCATTCATGAAAAAAAGCCGTCGCATCTTCCATCTTCCAGACACCTTGTCCTTCTTCAAGAGTCCCTTTGGGTGGTAGACTTGACACTTTAATGCCAATATCGGTAGGATCGGAGGGCTCATGGTATAGAATCCACATTTCGTGCCACTGCCGCGTTAGCATTAGGTTGAAGGCTTGCAAGAAGTTCAATGACTCCTTTTCTAGCTCGTAGAAAAGAACGGAAACTAATCCGCCAGCGTTCCTGTCCCCTATCGGCCTAGCGAGAGAGCCTTTGATTGCGTCGAAATGAGAGCATGGCCTCTTGCCCGTATCCAACCGTCGCGTTCGTAACGAAATGTGAATTGTTGATGTTGTACACTCCTGACCGAAGGCGCCAGACCATCTCTGGCATTTGGTCCGAAACACCGAAGCGTAGCTCAGCTGGGGCCAGTGGATGTTCCGGGTAAATATTGTTGATGTTGATCACAATCACACGGGGGAGCGAGGTGATTGAAACGAATTGCACGTAAGAGCCTCCGGGGCAATTGCGCTTGTGATGCCGACGGCCTGAGTTCTTTGCCTCTGTGTACAATTTCAACGGTTGCCCAACGATTGAGGCGAGGACGTCCGACAACGTTTCCAGCGAATGCGAAGGCAGGTGGAGACTTGAGATGAGAAGGGGCCAGTCAACCACAAATTGTCGTCTTGGGGACACCTCAATCTGAATGCAGTTGCAGGCAGTGCAATACCCGGCTCGTTGAAGATGTAATTCGACGAGAGTTCGGTCGGGATCATTCAACGTGACAGCGCTTGGCAGAACCGGATGATCGACGGTGAACGAGTGAAGTGTCTCGAGCCAGGTCTGCCGAAAAAAGTGATGATTAGCGTCCAGTTTTAATCGTCTTGGGAGGGCGGGGTTCGCTAAGTGATTGACTGACTACTGGGCTACTATAACTCCCCCGCTTAAATGGAGTTGTAAAATGGCTTCCGCGCTCTTTCGACATCCCAACCACAGTGGAAATCATCCGTTCTCGTGTTTTGTGTGTATGCTTCAATGGCGTTCGCCGCCGGTTTCATATCAAACTTTCGAGCCAATGCTGTGTATTCGCGAATCGCATCCCATAGCTCGAGTGCCAAATATCGAGGGCGGAGCCTCAACACCATCTCATCGCCAAGTGGAGGATATTGAAACTGAACAGCGATGTGCTGAACGAGTTGGCGGCAGGGACAAGACAATGAGTTCGTAATCAAGTGAAGATTGCAATAAAGGAGTTCTTCACATACCTGAATGAGTTGGCAGCAGGGACGAGCCAATGAGTTCGTAATCAAGTGAAGAAGAGGAGACAAAGACGCAAATCGCGCGCGCGACTAATATAAAGTGGAGACGCGCGTAGTGCGGATTTAAGGCAAGAGTAATTTACTTCAACAACCCCCCTTGCTCTTGGCCTGAAATTTGCCGAAGGCCAATAGCGTCGCAATGACGCTGGAAAATCGCTCGAGACAGCGGCTTGGTGAAGATATCGGCCACCATGTCATGGGTAGGGATGTAGGTGACCGAGATCTCTCCATTTCGAACGTGCTCCCGAACAAAGTGCTTGAACATGCGAAGGTGTTTGGTGCGAGCATGGAAGACCGGGTTCTGGGTGAGCGCGATAGCGTCTTGATTGTCTCCAAGCAGACAAAGGGGCGACGATGTGTCAAGGCCAAGCTCGGTGAGGAGCGAGCAAAGGAAGACTGCCTCCTTGGCAGCGTGCGAAAGACCCAGATACTCGGCTTCCGTAGACGAACACGCCACTCGGGGTTGGAGACGGGATGACCACGATATCGCGCCACCAGCCAGTTTGAACAAGTAGCCCATCGTTGACCTCGACGTGTTCACGTCGGACCCCCAGTCCGAGTCAGAATACCCCTCGTATCCCAGCAAGGGTTCGTTGTTAACCATGTAATGGATGCCCAGATCGAGCGAGCCTTTGATGTACCGAAGGACGCGTTTGACGGGCTCGAGATGCGCTGCCCCCGCTTTTCCAACAAACCGAGAGAGATACCCCACAGCGTGTGCAAGATCGGGTCGGGTGGCAACAACGGCGTACATGAGGGAGCCGATCATAGAACGATACATCGAGTTGTCGGCTTCATCGGGGTCGATCTTGGGTGACAACTGGAGGTTGGCCTCCATTGGCAATTTGCAGGGATTGCAATCGGACATGCCGAAACGAGCCAGCACGTCGACAAGGTATTGGCGCTGCAGGAGGGTGATCCCGCCATCATCATGCCGGACGACCTGAACCCCTAGAATCCAGTCAGCCGGGCCGAGACGCTTTACGCCATAAAGGGTGTCGAGTTGATCCAGGACTCGATCAATCTCCCCAAGGTCGGGACCAAAGAAGAGGAGGTCGTCTACGTAGAGCGCGATGTAGTGATCACCCAAAACGTCGGCGCGCCTATAAATGCATTCATCGCAGGCGAGACGGCGGTAGCCGAGATTCGCTAGAGTGGCGTTGATCGTGTCGTTCCAGACTCGACCGGCTTGCTTGAGCCCGTAGATGGAACGGTGAAGACGGAGGCACTTGCCGTCATAGCCTTTGATGCCAGTGGGGACGCGCATGTAGATCTCTTCCTCCAGGACGCCGTGGAGGTAGGCCTTGTCCACGTTGGCTTGTATGATGTGGTGGCCCCTGGAGGCTGCGTGCGCGACGAGAGTGCGAATGGAGGTGAACTTCGCCGTTGGTGCAAACGTCTCGTCAAAATCACCTGCCCGCTGTGCGCATCCCTGAGCTACGATGCGGCTCTATAACGACACCATTTTGCCCGCCTTATCGCGTTTGGTCCGAAACACGTGGCGACTCGGCAAGATAGTGGCTGCCCTGGGAACGGAGGCAAGGTCGACCACGCTGAACACCTTGAAGTCGTCCTTCATCGAGCGGAACTCCTCGATGGCACCAGCTTTCCAACCTTCCGCATGAGGGTGGCGCATAGCTTCCTTCCAAGTACTGGGATTGCTGGTGGGAAGCGTGAAAGGATCTTTGGGCTCAGAGAGAGGACGGTCCGCCTTAGAGACATCAATGTCGGCCTCCACAAGATTGGCAACCAGCGCAACAACCTCGTTGCCGAGTGAGAATGCAAAGGCAGAAGGCGTCGAGCGCAAGGATGCGAGGGCTCCGTACCGAGCCGGCGGATTGCGCGCACGTGGGCCTGCGGGTGGCTGCCAGGCCGGGCCAGGGGTGTCGAAATGCAAGGCAGCCGGTGGGTCAACGTGCTCGGGGGAATAATGATGACCCCGCTGTCGTTGTCCCCGCGGCCGGAAGCGGGGGTGCTCGGATACCCGTTGCTCGAGCAGGGAAGTTGTCCTCAAAGAATGTGACGCTGCGGGACTTGAAGACCTGTCTCGTGTTGGGGTCCAGCAGTCTGTACCCCTTGGACTCGAGGTTGTAGCCAACGAAGACGAGTGGGATGCCTCGCGGATCAAGCTTGCTGCGCAGCTTGGTGGTAGCGGCCTTCCACGCTCAACAGCCGAACACGCGTAGATGGCCAGCTGAAGGTTTGGAACCATACCAATGTGTGTGAGGTGTGGTGCCCGAGTTTGCAGAGTGCAGCAAGCGATTTTTGACGTAGACGTACATTGCCAATGCCTTGGCCCACAAAGCGTGAGGTAGGCCCGACTGGTGGAGCATTGAGCGGACACCCTTGGTGATCAAACGATTCACACGTTCGGCAACTCCATTCTGTTGAGGCATGTCAGGAATAGAGAGCTGACGAGTAATGCCTTGCTCCTCCAGGAATCTGGAGAATTCGTTCAACATGAATTCGCCCCCATTATCCGAGCGGACAGCAAGGACTTTGCGTGACGTGGAGCGCTCCACCTTCGCGAGCCAGGATTTGAAGGCCGCAAAGGTGTCGGACTTGTGTGACATCGGAATCGCCCACAAATACCGAGAATGGTCGTCCGCGATGACGAGAGCGTATCTCGCACCCCCTAATGACACGGCACCGTCGAACGCGAGGAGGTCCATGTGGACTCGTTCGAGCGGCTGAGCAGAGCGATTCGATGCGACGGCAGGGAACGGGTGATGCGTAATTTTGCCAGCTTGGCAAGTGTCACATTTCAAATCCTCGTTTGAATCTACCTCCATGCTGACTCCCGACACGGCTTCAGTCGAAATCAACTGTCGGAGGGCGCGTGGGTGGAGGTGAGCGAAGCGTCCGTGCAAGACCGACATGGGAACGGCCACGAGCGCACGCGGGAACGCACCCGCTTGATGAACGAGAGAAGCGACGTCGACGAGCGAGGCCTGCATGTGGTAAAGTCCGTTCTTGAGCTCGCCAGTGTGACACACCGTGTTGGCGATGGAGACCGTTGCCTTGGCCCGAGTCAGACGGATGTCGTAACCCCGATGTCGGCACAACTGGCGGAAAACAGGTTGACCGGAGCGGTGGGCACGAACAAGGCGTCGTTGAGTTGGCCGATGCTGCCGTCGAAGGAACGAACGATTGCGGAGCCGACGCCTTCGATGGAGTTGACAACTTCACCAGTGATGCTTTCGAGCGGAGCTGGCTTGCACTTGCGGAAGGACGTGAAACATGCGCGATTGTTGACGATGTGGTGCGTTGCCCCGCTGTCCAGGATGATGGAGGGCCTGGCCAAGGTGGACATCGTGGCTGTGAGGTAGCCAAGCACAGGACCGTCAACCAGCGTCGAGATATCAGGCGCAGTGACGAGCGAGGCGGAAGGCGCTGAAGGAGCCTTCGTCTTCTTCCCCTTGGACCCAGCCTTGTTGTCCGGGCACTTGCGATTCCAGTGCGGACCTCCGCAGTGGTGGCACGGGGAGAAAGGAGGCGCGGTAGACTTGTCCGCTGTCGCAATCGGGCTTGCCACCATGGCGACGGGTTTGGGAGCTGGCGTCTGATCCGCCTGCGTGTGGAGCGACTGGAGGACCTCCGTCGGGCTCGGTAGCCTATCCAATCCTTGCCGAAGTGTTTGTGTGTAGTATTCACGGTACAGATCCTTGCCGAAGTGGACAAGGCGGAACGACACAATCTGCTCGAAAGTAAGCTCGTGTCCCGAGAGCGTGTTAAATAGCTCAATGGTCATCGCTTGGTACTTTGCGAAGGCGTCCATGCCGGTGGGAGGGGTTCCCACGTCGAGCAACGCTTGGAGACGGATGAGAATGTCAGCCACCGTGCCGGTACCGACCGCCTTCTTGATCATCTGTAAGACTTCCGCAGGAGTGTGGTCGTAACCATCCTTTATGTGTTTTCGGATGTCCGGTGAGACAGAACGCATCAGCAGCGCGACCGCTTGGAAATTGGCGTGATCGAGATCCGTGCGCGTGTTGGGTGATTGGAGGGGCGTCGCGAGGGTGCAGTTCCAATAGTCCAGCGTTTCGCAGATGGCATGATGGGTCAACATCGCGTGGTTTGACGAGGACGATAGGGGTTGTTCCCCTGTGACCATGAGAGGAGTGCTCATGTCTTGATGACTCGAATTGGCTGGCCGCTCGGTTGGGCTCGTAACCTATTGAAACTGAACAGCGATGTGCTGAACGAGTTGGCGGCAGGGACGAGCCAATGAGTTCGTAATCAAGTGAAGAAGAGGAGACAAAGACGCGAATCACGCGCGCGACTAATATAAAGTGGAGACGCGCGTAGTGCGGATTTAAGGCAAGAGTAATTTACTTCAACAGAGGAATCACGTAGGCCGTATGGGTGTTAAGGATATCCAGACACTGCAGCCATGGTTCCAATCCGTTGGCGACCGAGAGCAATGCGATAAGCGTTGAGTCAATCCAGCAAGAATTATCGCTCCACGGGCCTTGGATAATGACGACTGGCCCGTCTTCACCTGATCGAAGCCAGAAGTCTGCGTGGAGCTGCACAATCGTGCTACCGAGCGATGTCGACGTCGATGTCTTGGGCGGAGCGAATTTTACCCTTGGTGCAGCTCCAGAGTCCTCTGGGAGTTTGTCACTGGTGCGCTCGAGTGACGTCGACGTCGAAGCAGGTTTTGGCGTGGCGATTTCTACCTTTCTTGCAGATTTCGATGGCGCCAACTCCGACTTGGATGCAACCAGGGACAGGGGAATGTTGAATACGGACGTACATGTCCTCTTTGCCTCCGATTGTGATTCAGGTTCCGACAAGAGGAAGGCCAATCGTTTTCGAGGTATCCGGTATTTTCGACCACTGGGGGCTTCCAAATTTCGTGCATTGTGCTGCGCAAGAACTGTGAGACGGAGGATAAATCAGAGCAGGATTTCCGTCAGCCAGGCCTCAGCGCCTCTGCACTCAGTCAACAGTCTGGGGCGGAGGCGTACGTATTTGGGACAACTCCGTTTCTTCATTGAGCGCCCTCACAGCCATAGGGACAACGGGGACTCGTCGCGATGGGCCGCTGAAATCTGAGCGGGGAGGACTACCTTTCGATTTGGAATTGGACGTTTGATGGAGCTTGATGGAGCGATCCGTCGGGGAATGGCCTCGGATGAATTGCAATGAATTGAGGGCGTCAATCCAACGTCGTCTGATGATTCGTTCGAACTATGCTCGTCAGACGGCGGGTCAGGAATCTTGCGCTTGTGGGGGTAATCAACACGTGTTGAGCCCTTTTTGGAGGCCATCGACTGCGCAGTGGGCCCACTGCCCTGCCTTGACCGGTTCTTTGGTTGCTGCCGGGAACGATTTGACGTGGAAGGAGGTAATTTGGTTGATTCGTTCAGTGGTGGTGTTGCAGGACCCTTTGACAGGTCTGAAGGTCCTTGTGGTGACTCAGAAAACCCGATGCCAGCTAGACGAGCAGGTGCAGCGAACGAGATCGAAGGCTCAGGCATGTTGGCGTCACTGACGTAGGATGAAGGTACCCAATTGCGTGACTTGATCTCTTTGATATGAGCGCGGACGTTGCCTTGCTCGTGATAAGTGGAACTCCTGACATAGCCGTCTGTTTTCAAAGCAAAGGCGAGAATGGTTTTAGATGAGGATAATGGGTTGGTGGTAACGCTATGCCAGGGCCTTACCGGTCGCATGACTTTCAATTCGGTCTGTCGTTTTCGCGAAGTCGATAAGTCGCATCACCCCTTCCACCGGTCCAAAGCGTTCGCCACCCCATGAATGGATTAGGAGCCAGTGGGAAGATTCCACCGCATTTGTTGTGGTAGCCACGCATCTTTCTGCGGATCCATTGAGTTCCTTGAATACCACATTTCGAATCGCCGGTCGTGTCCATCATTTGATCCAATTCTCTGACACAGGAAACTCGTCGATTGTGCACTTTGCCATGGACTCAATCGATGCATGGGACTTCGTGTTGCGCATGGTGTTGACCAGCATTGCAAATCGTTCGCGCTCCGTTTGCGTACTGAGATGTCGGACCCCGAACCTCCTGACCTGCTCAATGAAGTGAAAGGCGCACCCGCTTGCCGCCTTCTCGCCAATCTGAATAGCCTCTGCAGTCCACTGTGACACCTGATTGGGTGTGACGTTCAAGCGTCCCACATCTGCGGTCTTGCGTGCCACGTACCAATCCGAAATGGCTTGGCGAAGACCCGAAATCTGCGCGCTTGAATAATCGACAACAAATGTGACTCCGTTGACGATGTCCTCCACGCTATAATTGGCATCGTCAAAAATCTGGAATAGGTGCGCAAAATGTTGGCGGTAGAAGCCCGATCGCTCGTGGTTGCCGACGGAGTACAGGATCGGAAACCAGCGACGAGCGCTTGGCGAATAGCAGACCGTGGCGAGCAACATCCAATTGTCGCGAAAGTAGGTGTTGTGAGCGTCGGTAGGCCATCCCAAATTGCCTTCGACTAGCCGGTCGTCAATCGTTTCCGAGAGCCACGCTTTCATCTGAGGAGTCTGGATGCCAAATGACGTCTCAGAGTCGGTTAGCGAATTGGAGGTGATCTTCGACTTTGACCGCGACCCATCGTTCCGGGTTGCTTCCGAGGGTCAGGATCGTGTATTTGCTCAGCAAGTGGCTGCCCTTGGCGCTGTCCCGGTATTTCGATGTACGCAAGGCAACCGGCATTGGCAACAGCTTCAATAGCTGACATCAACGTGTCGGGCAGGGCTCCATTACGCTTACTGTGGCTCACTCTTGGTGCGTATCTCGAGATTGATCGAGTGCTGTCAAATACAGGGCAAATCTCAGAGGCGGACGGCCGATGACGAGGGTCCTGCGGAAATGCGGTCATTTGTCCCATGCGCAGCTCGGCGGCCGATGCTTGTGGAGCGGCTTTACGCAATTGTCGCAGCTCTTCCAGATGTTGCGGGGACGGACGCGACACCAGAGGCGGAGGATGCAAATGGTACCCTGAATGCCAGATATATATTTCCCCCGGGCATTCCTCACGCTGCCCTCGGGCAATCGTAGCGGAGCACAGGATGTGCCTCATCGGTCCGTTACAGCTTGTGATTGGACACGGCGGTAACTCGTCTGAAGGCCTCTCAATGTTTGGAGCGAGGTGCTTGCGGGTTGCAGCCTTCTTGGGGCGTGTTATTGTAGGAGCGTCTCTAGTTACGTGACGTCGATAGATGACCTATTGTGAGATAATGGGTCGCTAAAGGTCAATCGACTGTAACAGAGCGACTAGGCGAGATGTGATATCGAGTGCGTGGTGGAGAAGAGAGAAAAACAGCTAGGCCAAAAAGACGCAATCTCATGTAAACAACCAGCCGCCTCTGCCGGTCCCCCGCACAACACCCGCGCGCCCGCGCCACTGCTAAGACCATAAGTCCCTCTGGACCGCAGACCCCACTAATTTCCCACAACACTCCCACTGGTCAAGGCTCCAAGGGACACCATTCCCATACCCTCACGATGAAGTTTGAACAAGTTGCGAGCGAGCGGCTTTGTAAGAATATCCGCAGTCATCGCTCCTGTCTTGCAATACTTGATTCGAATATCGCCAGCCGTAACTCGTTCTCGGATGTAAAAGTGATGCACATTGTAGTGCTTCGTCCTTCCGTGATGAGCCGGGTTGAGAGCGATCACGATCACCGCTTGGTTGTCCTCCCAGATCAGTGTAGCCTTAGGTTGTTCTAGCTCGAGATCCGCCGCCAATTGCCGAAGCCACATGGCCTCCTTTGCTGCCGCGGAAGCCGCCAAAATCTCAGCCTCCGTAGTCGAAGTTGCAACCATCGACTGCTGTTTGCTTTGCCAAGAGATCGCAGCACCTGCCAAAATCGAGACGAACGCTCCAATCGACTTCCCAGTCGACATGTCGTCTCCCCACGAGGCATCGGAGTAAAGCTCGAATACCGTAGATCCTCCGTGGTTGAACTTCAGTCCCCAGTCAACAGTGCCTTGCAAGTAGCGGATGATACGCTTCACCGCAATCCAGTCGGCCTGGGTAGGAGCCGAAGCCTTGGACGCTGCCGCACGAACCGAAGTGACGATATCGGGTCGAGCTCGATGCGCAGCATACTGCAGCGCTCCCACTGCTGACTGGTACAGAGCCACGTCGTCGAAAGGATCCGTAGAATGTTCGACGTCCGACCTGGGCTCCATGGGGACTTTCACCGGGTGCTTGGATACTGAACCTCCTCCGTACATGGCAACGAGATCCCTGATGTACTTGGACTGATGCACGAAGATGTAATCTGATGTACGCTCGAATTCGAGACCCAAGAAGAGCTTCACTGGACCGAGGCGCTTGAGCTTGTAGACTTTGTTAAACGCTTCAATCTCCGAATCCAGGAATTCTTGGTCGTTCGAAGCAACCATGCCGTCGTCCACGTACAGCGTGATGTAGATAAACTTCTCATCTACTCGCTTGACGTAAAGGCAGGAGTCAGCATCAGATCTCTTGTAGCCGCGCTCGACCATCAGGGAGTTCACAGCTGCGTTCCATTCTCGAGGAGCTTGCTTTGTGCCGTACATCGACTTGACAAGACGGAGGGCTTGGCCGGTTTGAGGGCAATCCCAACCCTTGGGATACTTCATGTAGACCATCTCCGTCATCGTTCCATTCAGAAACGCAGAGTCGAAGTCAAACTGCTCAAGAAACAGTCCCTGGGCGACGGCAGTGCCAACAAGGCTGAGGATGATCGATGGGCGTGCAACAGGGGCGAACGTTTCGTTGTAGTCAATGCCAGGACGTTGGGCAAACCCTTGCGCAACCAGTCTGGCCTTGTAACGAGTCACCTCCCCTTGAGCATTCTCTTTTCTGGTAAAGACCCACTTCGACCCAAGAGCTCGAGCGCCACTTGGAAGATCCGAATCAATTAGGACTTGATGGCGAGCCATTGCATCGAGCTCAGCTTTGATAGCTGCGATCCATTTGTCTGCTTCGGGGCTGGCCATTGCTTCCTCGTAGTTGCTGGGTACTGGAGGAAGAGAGACCGACATCGCAGAGCCATACATGACTTGTTGCTCCGCGTCCCGACGTTGACTACGAGTACGGTGTGGAATCTCGTTGTTAGCGTCGATCTCCTCATATCTTCCAGGGTTCCTTCCCTTAACGGCGGGATCTCCATACTCCCATCGAGGACGGTTCTGACGGGCAGGTGGCATCTGCTCACCGTCTACCTGATCCTGAAGTTCGTCAACGACTATCTCGTCGTTATCGACAGGACCCTTCTCTTCATCTGGCCCCACAGGCAGAGTTGTGACCTCCGGTACACCAACCTGCTCTGAATTGTGTTCCAAGACCGAAATGTTGCGCGTCACAATGACTTTGTGGTCCGAGTCGGGATCAACGAGCACACGATAGTTATACTCGCTATCGTATCCGATGAATATCCCCTTAACCGAAGTCAATTCAAGTTTGGATCGCTTTGACTTCGGAACTTGCGCATACACGGTTGATCCAAATGGACGAAAGTGCGAGACCTTGGGTTTCTTGCCATAGAATACTTCATAGGCGGTTTTACCCTCCAACTTGGCGTGTAGAATTCGGTTGGCAACAAATGTGGCGTACGCCAACGCATACGACCAATACTTCCATGACAGCTTGGAGGCTGCAAGGACCGCACGAACGATCGCCATCAACGAGCCATTGAAGCGTTCTACTGTTCCATTCTGTTGCGGGGTGTATGGTGCAGAGGTCTCATGAAGGATACCTTGACTTTGGAAATCCGCGCCAATGAGCTTGTTTGTGAATTCGGTACCATTGTCCGTACGCACGCGCTTGATTTTCTGACCAGTCATTTTTTCAACTCCTTGTCGAAATGCGATCCATACTCGAGTGACTTCTTCAGCCGACTTCGTCTTCAACGGGAACGTCCACTTCGCAGTCGAGTACTGGTCTACAATAGCCAGATATGCCTTTCGACCTTGGAAATCAACTTGATCTTCTGCAACAAATCCGATGTCCATGAATACGCGTTGAAGAACGTCGGTGACCTGAGTAGCCAACTCTGAGAACTTCGATGCGCGAGACTTGGAACTGATGCAGGGCTCGCAGTCGTGGACCTTCTCATCGGTGAGAACTAATCCCTTGACAGCGCCTGACTTGACGAGCTCCATGATTGAGCTCACGGGCACATGCCCGTAGCGACGATGCCACTCCATCAAAGGCGCTCCCACTGTCGCACGGGTTGCGACATGAGCTTGATCCTCGACAATGCGCGTAAAGTCGAGCGCATAACCGGTACCACTGAGCGTCTTCGCCAAGATGACTCCTTGATAGGTGATCGTCATGACATCCTTGCCATCTTCCCATCCGCACTTGGCTCCCGATTTGAATAGAGCTCGAGTCGAAATGAGGTTCACGGGCGCACCCGGGAGATGATACACGTTCGCAAGTGAGAGCGATGCCCCACTCTTCAACTTGAAACGTACCATCCCATACGTATCGCAGTGTACTACCTGTCCGCTCGCTGTCTGAACCTTCAGGTTTCCACTTTGACGATTGGAGAGCAGACTGGCGTCTCCAACATAGTGCTGGCTAGCACCTGTGTCCAGTGTCCAGATCTCACCCTGGTTAAGCTGCGACACCCTATTCGCGACATTGTCTTGAAGCGAATGGCTCTCATCGAGAGACTTGACCGTCAACGCAAATTTAGCCAACTCGTTCGAATCCGCAGATTCCTTCGAGTCCTGCTTCTTTTTTTTGTTGCGGTTGCGCGCACGACCGTGGTTCTTCTTGGCGTCGTACTTGGGACATTCAGGGTCCATCGCGAAATGACCCTTCCCCTTGCATCCCCTACAGACACAGTTCGGGTCACGACTTGCTTGCGTGCTTTGAACGGCTAACGCTCCCGCGTTCTTCAAGAGTTTGTCGAACTTGCCCGACAACTTCCGTTCCGTGTACTCGTCTGTAAGGCGATTGATGACATGGTCGACCGATCGATTTTCACCGAGGCGAATTGCTTGCTTCAGCATCTCGTACGACGGGGGTAATGCTTGGAGGATGTACGCGATCATCGCCTCGTCCCCAAACTTCTGACCGAGATCGTCGAGTTGATCCGCCTTGTCGATCATGCTCTTCAAGAACTCGCCCATATTCTCGTCTTCGTCGTACTTCGCATTCGAGAGTTCCATCAACAACGTTCGAATCTTGAAAGGCTTGGCATTCCCTTCATGATGCTGGCGAAGCTTATCCCAGATATCCTTGGCGGAGAGCGTCTTGCTCTTGACCATCTTGAGATTCGCATCGTCGATACATTGAATGATCAGGGCACGGGCGCTTCTGTCCTTCTTCTGCAAGTTCACGACCACTTGGGTGTCGGTGACTGAGGCATCCAGACCGTGCATGGTCCTCCACTCAGCCAGGCTGACGTCGGAGGGCCGCACATGCCCATGCTAGAGGACGCTCGCATAGCCCTTGCTCTCGAGGTACGCCTCGACTCGAATCGACCACAGCTCGTAATTATCCTTGCCGAGCTTGGCTATCTTGATCTCCCCAGACTCCTGAGCAATGGTCTCTGATGGACTCATAACCTGTTGTTGTAGGAGCGTCTCTAGTTACGTGGCGTCGATAGATGACCTATTGTGAGATAGTGGGTCGCTAAAGGTCAATCGACTGTAACAGAGCGACTAGGCGAGATGTGATATCGAGTGCGTGGTGGAGAAGAGAGAAAAACAGCTAGGCCAAAAAGACGCAATCTCATGTAAACAACCAGCCGCCTCTGCCGGTCCCCTGCACAACACCCGCGCGCCGCGCCACTGCTAAGACCATAAGTCCCTCTGGACCGCAGACCCCACTAATTTCCCACAACAAAAGAGTCAATTATTCACCAGCAGCAGCCAGTGCTCTTTGCGCGCGAGCGTATCCTTACGCATGTGACGTGCGCGCGCGGGCGTATCCTTACACATGTCGACACATGTAAGGATACGAGGGTGCGGTAAGGATACGGGAGGTGCGGTAAGGACACAGAAATTTTGAATCACTACAAGTCTTGCAATACACATGCTATCATGTAGTCCTTGCAGACACCATTCAGAAATAGTTATATGTTGATGTTACAATATCAAGATGAACAGATTTGGTTGTGTATTGACCTTAACTCATGTGTAAGGATATATCCTTACATGTATACAAGCCGTCGCGATCGAAGCGAAGGCAAACGGGCCCAAAGTCATGCCGTAGGCTGCTCAGGGTAGGCCAAAATTGGGCCAACTCACGGGACAATGTCAAAATCTAGACATACGCCTCGGGGCGAAACGTGTTTCGTCCCAAAATGTCAATTTTTTGCAATGCGCCTCGATGATTTTCAGGATTTTGGGTCCTCAAAATGTCAAAAAAAAAAAAAAAAAAAAAAAAGCGCCTCCGGCTGGGCTTTCGGGGGTCCTGGTACCCTGGTACCGCCCCCTGATTGCTTTCGGGGGTCCTTAGGCGAGTGCGGTGTGAATCACTTCCTCTTGCTAGACCCAATTTCCTCCCTCACAAATTCCCCTGTTGCTGGCTCGGAACGTAGGAAGTTTTGCTTTCGCAGTAGGTACCTGTCCAGGCCGGTGTGACGCGTGGCACGCAGCGAGCCTGTCGCGGACACACACTTGCTCACACCACACAAGTAGCTCGCGTTTCACACCCTCTTCGCCTCGTCAGGCCCGCCACCGCTTGTCAGTCGCAAACTGTGGACCCACTGCTTTGCGCCGAGTCTGCGCGGTGCGAGGTACTGGACAGGGTGGCATCGTCAACGCAGCTCCGTGCTGCACTGCGACGCAGCCGCCGCGAGGCTCATTCACGAGCTTGCCTGATGGTGCGACCGACATCTCCAACCTCGATCGAGCGTACCGAGCCACCGCCTACACGCAAGGCATCTCTGAGTAATCAAGTTTCGGCTGGGGTCGATGCTCATTTGGCGACCGCACTCGCGGCTCATCTCGATCCGTCTCATGCCTCCCATGATCATGCCGTCCGCCATCCTTCTCCTATCCTTGCCCTCTCGCCCCCACTTTCGCCCCCCTCAGTTCCCTCCCATTCGAAGCCGTATCCGCGCCCGCTACTGGCCAATGTCGCTCCGTGTGGTGTTTCAGCCTCCACGTCATCGCATGCTGCCCGTCACTCTGACTTGTCGCGGCCAGCGTGGTCAAGCAATGCACCGGCCACCCTCGCCCCGTCGCTACCGACGACGACCAACAGCTCCGGTTCACAGCCCAGCCCCAGTGCTTCGGTTGAGTCGCTGCGATCGCTCCTGATACGCTCCGACAGCGACCTTAAACGCCGGGCTTCGCAGTTGCTGGTCCGACCGCCGTGGTATGGCCCTACATCACGCGCCTCGTCCGAGCCCAGTACGACCCTCGCCCCTTTGCCCGACACCGAGCACACGCCTTTGATTACGAGATCTTCGCAGTCCGTTCCGACTCGTCAGGAGCAGGACCAGCAGCAGCAGCAATCGGACGACGCGAAAGGGGATATGAATGCTCTCCGGTGGGGTCACTGGTGGTGGCCATTCACAGTCGTCGGGCCCAGCGCTTCAACCCCGATCACGTCAACAG
The DNA here is from genome assembly GCA_001244265.2 of Microbotryum lychnidis-dioicae p1A1 Lamole. Lineage (NCBI taxonomy): Eukaryota > Fungi > Basidiomycota > Microbotryomycetes > Microbotryales > Microbotryaceae > Microbotryum > Microbotryum lychnidis-dioicae. Next base: position 678,938 of record CDLV01000004.1, on the reverse strand, counting down.
CAACTCTCAAACCCGATCTCGAGTCGGAGGAGCAGCGGCAACAACAGCAAACTCGAAGTTTCCTGTCGTACTTCGCTGGAAGACCAGCCGTCGACGAAATAGCGCAGCAGCACCTGTCACAGAAGCGTGCTGATGACCTTGAACGTGACATGCTAGACCTTGCGCCCGACGAGCTCGCCACAGTGGCGAGGTCGGTTGGGATCAGCGGTCGAGCGCGCAGGATCTACCGGGAAGCAGACGAAGACTCACCAAAGGGGGGCACAACCCCAGCTTCCCAGGGACCCGATCGACCACGTAGCTTTATTTCGAATGCTTTGGACGGCCATGCCTCGCTACTGTCGTCGTTCTCAATCTCGAACCCCTTTGGCCCGAGGGCAACTAGGACGTTCTCGACCTCGTCCTTCGCCTCCGATGCGCAAACTCGTCGCAAGATGCGCCATGATGAGGATGAGGACAACATCGAGCCAATGCTCAATCAAGAGGATCAAGAGGCTGTTGACGACTCGCACATGGACATCTATACGGTGCTCAAGGAGTCGTATCGATGCCCGAAGCACCCGATCGTCTTTTGTCACGGTTTGTTCGGATTCGACATGCTCGGACCGATTTCGATCAAGCCGCTGCGATTTTCGTACTGGGTAGGCGTGAAAGAGGCCCTTGAAGGCTTGGGGGTCGAAGTAATGATCGCTAAAGTTCCAGCGTCTGACTCGATCGAAGAGCGGGCCAAGGTGCTTTGCTTGTGTATCGAGGAGCGCTTTCCGGGGAAGCAAGTAAACCTGATTGGACACTCAATGGTCGGTCGAGCCAAAGTCTATGGTGACGCAAATTGAAGCTCAAGCTGACGCACAATCTGTCGTTAGGGTGGCCTTGATGGTCGATTTTTGATCACCCACCTTCGGCCGACCAGTTTCTCTGTCAGATCGTTAACGACCATCTCGAGCCCACACCGAGGTTCCTCGTTCGCCGATTTCATGCTCGAGGACGTGATCGGGCAGCAACACCTTCCCAAGCTCCTGAGTTTGGTTGAAACCGTTGGGATACCCGGTGGTGGTCGAGCATTCGAGGACCTAACTGTAAGCAAGATGGCGAGGTTCAACGAGCAAACGCCCGATCGGGAGGACGTCGCCTACTATAGCTATGGAGCCGAGTTTGTGCCCACCTGGACGAACGTCTTTCGCGTCCCATATGGGATCCTTTTGGAAAAGGAAGGACCAAACGACGGATTGGTGTCGGTACGGAGTGCCAAGTGGGGCAATTATCAGGCAACGCTCAACAACGTGAATCACCTGTGAGTCCGAAGTGAGTCCCGGGACAACAAACGCCGAGGCTTGCGATTTAGTAACACGCGCGTGCACGCCCTTGTCCGGTCTCGGCCCCTTGATCCGACTTTACAGTGATCTAATTGGATGGGTAGGAAAAGTCAGATATGGGTGGGCGGAGTGGCTTGGTCGCCCGATCAAGTTCAAGCCCGTCTCATTCTTCTGTGCGGTTGCCGAAATGCTGGCCGAAGAAGGACATTGAGGGAGCAGAGTGAGGCTCCTACGTAAGATCGCAATTGAGGTTTGCACCACATGGTTTTTGCACTTTCCTTTTTATCTCGATTCTCCGTGAACGGTGCTTGAAGCTGTTTAAGCGATCCAGGAACACAGCGAGAGAGAGAGAGGGAAAGAGAAAGCGAAATAATTATATGAGTCTTCAAGTTTTGACGCGAACACTGAGTTCTCCGAAGAGGAGACGCGCCCATCCGCACCCTGAACGCCGGGCCAAAACTCGGCTTGTCGTAGCTTTTTCTCTCACCCCACTTTGGCGGCATACCCGAGGCCGCAAGCTCCGTTTCACTTTGCTAAGTGAACGCGTGCTCGTCGCCCACCGCCCGTGTTGGACTTCCATCCCGCCCCTCTTGGACTCATGTCGACCCGAGCCTCGTCCGAAGTTGCCTCTGCGCCAGGTGCGCTTGATGGGACCGGCATGCTGGTCGAGGGCGACGACGAGACAGCAGGCGTCGGAGGCACACCGCCGGCTTCGCACGATACAGATGCACCGTCGTCGCCTGGTTCCTCGTCGGCGTTCGGCGGAGATAGAAAACCGAATAAGGATGCGAAGGCCAAAGGTCGCTTCACCTGCGATGCATGTACGTCGCGAGGCTGGTGGTGGTGGTGGTGCACGTTAATGCCGCTGCTGCGAGATACTAAGCGATGACCGAGCTCAGCCATGGATCGGCGTCGGCACTGACGTCGGCTTGCGATCTTGTTGCACAGGCAAGCTGAGGAAAGTAAGGTGCATCCAAGAAGGACAGAGCTGCGTGCAGTGCTCTCGGCATGGCATCCGTACGTCTCTGTAGCGCAAACTCCGGCGAGCGAGTGCGATCTTGTCGATGCCGCGGAACTCGAAATCCGAGCTTGAATCGAGATCGAGCTACTCTCGCTGACTCCGGAACTGCGCTTCGGTATCGCACTATGCATCATTTCATTTCCTCAACAGCATGTACATTCACACCACATGTGCGCAAGAAAATGGAGCCCCGTGCTGGCAAACGGATCGTGCTGGCCAAGTCAGTCCCGGCTACGGCACAAGTAGAAGGGCAAGGGCCTGAGGCCGATGACGAATACTGACGCTTACTGTGGGTCTTTTCTCGGACGTACGCGTAGAACGGGGGGCACACTCGTCGACTCGGCTGCTGCTCGCGAGCACGGCACGGCGTTGTTGAAAACATCCGCTAGTTCGAACCCGGTGTCGCTTTCTCAGCTCGGCAAGGACGGACAGCCGCTTTCACTCGTCGCTCGTCGACTCCAGAACGCAGTAGCAGCTCGTGTCGCCACATCCATGTCCAAGGATACCGGAATAAGCGCTGAGAACGAGGAAGTGCCTTACCGACAGCCCGCCGCGGTCCCTTTTTCAAGCGTGGTGGCGGCGCAGCGTGCTGAAGCCATCGCCAGGGAAGCGGCGAGAGAGGCTAGGGAAGCCATTAGGCTATATAACGAAAGTCCTCTGGTTCGCTACTCTGGCGACACGCTCGCCGATCAGCAACTCAGCACAGCTCTTATCACCCACCTCATCGAACGTGAGTAGGCCGCCATCTGCAGCGTGCGGCGGAATTTTCTGACGGGTGTGGATGTGCCTTCCTTTTGCCTGCGAATAGTGTTCAAAGCGACGCCTCAATACTGGCTGGGCTTGTTCTCTCTTCCAGTTCTCTCCAGCCAAGTGCAAGCCGTCAACGGCCGTTTATACGACTTGCCTGCTTCGACCCAGGTGCTCGCGCGCTCGGTCATCGCCCTCACCGCATGCATCTCGTCCCACCCTCTACTCTTCACGACCACAGAATCAACGCCGTCTTACTATACCCACTCTTCTCGGATTCCCTCTTTCAAGAGCATCAATCGGAATATACCAAGCCTCTTTGGTGAATCCGATCTGCGTGAATTTGGCAAGCGAAGGGCCCACGCGTGCGACAAGTTGAGGGAGCAAGCGATTGGGCTGGCTTGGGAGTATGGAGCGCTGGTACACGGCGGGAGAGAAAACGTTGCGAGTTGTCATTTGTTGGGGACACTGATCGGAGGTGAGCCCATCGCGACCGGAGCCATTTCCCCGCATACAGGCGAGCCAAGCTGACTGCGGTTTGGGCCTGATTTCTGAGACCATGCAGTCACCTCACCAATGGCAGGGAAACCGTACAGTGTCGCGCACGCCACGCACTTGCGTGAGTTGTGTGTCGAAGGGATCCCGGATCCCGAAATGGAGTGGACTTTCCTAATTGTAAGCAGTAACCGCCCTTCGTCAGCACTTCCACAAGCCTACGCTCAATCGATGCGCATTTTTCCGCAGCTCCTCGAAGCTTTGAACTCGCTCAGCTCGTCAACGATCTCGATTTTTGAAGAGGCGGACGAGTTACTGCTCGCGGGATTGGCTCCCGAACCCCTCGAAAGTAGCGCATCGGCAGACGCGACTTTGGAATCGGCCGAAGTTTTTGATCGATGCCTTTACCCCTTCCTTTACCACGCCACGCATCTGGCACGAAGATGTGTTCGCCAAATTTCGGGGACTTTCGCCCGATCTCATTGGCTCGACGAAGCTGTCGTTGCCTCTTATCTCTCCGATCTCGAATTACTAGGCGCACTGCGCTCAAAACTCGACACAACCGCGGAAAGCTTGCTCGGCGACAAGTCCTCAATGCCTGCTCACGATGGTGACTCTCAAGTAGAAGTGCTTTCCGCCATTCGCTTCATGGTGACGGTAGCTTGGTCCTCTCTCGTTCTACCCCTCTTGCTCAATCTCCAGGCTCGCATCGACAGCTTCGAAACGTCAAATGGATCAGGCAAGCATGCAACCTCGGACACGACCAAACGTAGGGCCGTTGCAGTGGATCTGTTGGCGGAAGTCTATCGACGGGTAGGGATTCGTGCTGGTGCCATGCTGGCGGAACGAGTGCGTGACGTCCCGTCATTAGCGTGGCTGACACCCGGGTTGATGCCGCTACGCCTCGCCGAGTGGACCAAGTTGCTGATTCGCCTTCCGGCGGCGCCTGGCGAGGCTCTCGAAGGAGCGCTCGCTGGGGGATCCTTGTCGGTTGGGGAGAAAGCCGAAAGGCTCGAGTGGCTATTGAACGGCATGCGACTCGCCGGATGGGCGACTGTGAGCTCCGACACCGATGAGGCTGTCACCGAGGTAGAGAACTTCTTGATCGGCCCGCCTAGCGATGAGCTCCGAGAGGACACCTTGGGCGTTGAAGCGAGCTCGCCCAATGAAGGGGAAGCAAGCGACGTAATTTACGAGGCAGAGGGGTCCGATGGACAAGGGGATACGAGGTTTCTCATTACCGACCACGATTCAAAACAAGACCCTGAGGCAGTAGACGACGAAGGAATGCATGATGCGTAGGGGCTGTAGCACCAGTCCGGAAAGGTGGTGTCGTGCGACTGTGGTTTTTGGTTGTCTTGTGCTTGTAATCACATCTATGTTATGACAAACTAGGACGCCAAGTCCCGTCAAAGTCTTCTCTTTCGCCATTTAGGGTTCAGAGTAAGTGTGAGTTGAACTCGATGGGCTCCGCTTCTTGGAAACTTGCTATCACCGGCCCGACACAAGCCACGTGCACGGCGGGCCAGATTCCCGCGCAATCGCACCCAGGGTTCCCCATTAGATAAGATTAACGCGCCCCCGGAGGGGGCGACGGGTCCCTGAACCTCTGACGGAGTACATAACACCGACTGAGAGCGTCAGCTAGTATTACTAAGAACGTGCCATGGATCGGGTATGCAGCACGGCACCGACTCAGAGTTCCCGAGTCAGTTCGGTTCACATGAATGAGGCGTGTAAATGTGCCAAACGCTGATGAACATTGCAGGCAACGAGATCGAGCCAGAGCGGGGGTGTAAATGCATAAGTTAAGATCACTCGACATCGCCCATGTCACAGTGCGCGTCTGGACGAGTTTGTGTTCGCATGTGGTCGTCAGCGCCGGGGACCCACATCGCGCGTTCACCGAATTCAGCTGTAAGAAGTGGTTTCAGTTGACGTTGAGAGATCGGGACTTCCGGGAGCGACTTGGGCGCGAGACGGCCTGGCTAGGCGTGGTGAATGTGTCCACCGCTGAGAGACATGGGAATCAAATGGTATGGAGTGTCAGTATTCCCCCACAGATCTTTCACAGTGGGAAGAGCGTTGCAACCCATGATTAGATGACTTTTTGTCGTTGGCCTAAACGGTATCTGCTTGGTGGAGAAACTTGTCCTTGATGCGCCCAAGGCTGTGAGATACCTCGTCATCGCAACGGTGAGCGTACATCTGCCGGGTTTGACGGTGACGAAGAGGGTGTACATACCGAACGCGTTGACGTATCCGCGGATCTCATTCCTCATGTCGAGCATCTGCGCAGTTGTGCCGTGAAATTTGTCTCCGACACTTTGCAATTCCGCCATAATACGGTTGATATACTTTTCTGCTTCTGTTGTTGCCTTGTACCTTTTCGTGTCCTTGATTTTTCGATCATTTCGGACACAACATCCATGTCGATTTCGAGCAGTGCTGCTCCGATTCGAGCCACCCTCTCTTTGGGAACCCGAAAAGCGAGTTGGCGAAACACTTCTCGTCGGCGGAGCATGTTTGAGACGATGAATGGGCAAGACGGGTCGCATCGAAAAATGCTATCGTATAGATTGAGCCAATGCTTGACTTGCTCGTCCAGAGAAATTTTGACGTCGCGCTCGACACAGAAACCAACGAGACCAAATGGATCGAGGTGTGGCCACAGCTTCGAGAGCAGGAGCTCATCCGAAGATTCCCACAAAGGGGCGTCGCCTGTCGGAATGACATAGGTAGGCTTGTCATGGTTAAAATAACGGAGAGCTTTCTCAAAGAACTGCCATGAGTAAATTGGTTCGTCGGTAGGGGGTGGCGGCACATGGACGTGTCGAATACTGGTTCATCAGAGTCGTTATGCGTTGTTGCGTAGCCTTCAAAGAGCGATGATGTTGGTTCCACTGTCTCTGCGGTCACCACATTCGCCAAAACTAGGTCGGGCACGAGAACGTCTTCATCCGCGATCTGTCGATCCGGTACTTGGGGAGCAACCCAGACGGAAGCCGAAGTCGAAGTGGAAGCTGAAACCGCCGTAGAAGCTGGAGAGGTCTGGTCGAGCGCACCGGAACTGCGTCGAACGGGCTGTGCAAGTCTTTCGCCATCAAAGGAGACGGCAGAGTACGCCGGATTCTTGCTTTCGTTGATCAACCATCTGAGCATCTTTTGAATCCGATTTTGCTTCACGATCATGGGTCGACACTTGTCCAACTCCGCAAGGTTGGGGCTTCCTCCGCAGAATAAAACGCAAACACTGTCGACGAGTTCCTCGACTGACATGGGCAGTACATCGGTGAACGGAGCGGTGTTCTGGCTGAAGATGACGGTGTTCCCGCGCGTGAATTTTTGTTGGGCTTTGGGATCTCCGAAACGAGTCAGCTTGTACACGATCTTGTACGCTCTGGCGCGCGCGGTGACGAGGTGCTCAAGCTGACTGGCGTTGGAGAAGCATTCTCGGACATCAGCGGGGACGTGGTCCAGTGCGTGATAGAATCCGTTGCTCAACGACCGAGGGGGTTTAGTCGGTGGCCCTGTGGTAGGGAACAAACTTTTGAAACAGTCTGGACAGAGTGAGCACTGAAGCGCGTTGTTCGTGGACGAGTACACGATCTGATCGTTTAAATCGCTCGGTCGATGAAGACCTCGGGGATCGATGAGTGCGCCCCGCCAAGCTGAAAAATCTTAAGTCGGAGGTCGAAGGTCCGTCCGTAGCGTAGAGTTGGTTAATAATACCTTCCAAATTCCTGATTCTTCACGCTTCATGTCGTCTTCAGGCACCCATCGTACGTTATGCCCGAAGACTCTCTCGGAACAGACGAGGCAGCAGAAGAGACGGAATCGAGCCTCGGTGAAGTAATCATTCCATTCAGAACGAATCTCAGTCTTCAACTGATCGGATGCTGGCGCATAATGCGATGTCACTCCAGGGGGTCGTTCGTGTTCGGGTTCGGGTTCGGGCAGCAGCGGTGGACGTCTGTGCATCTTTCGTTTGGAGTTATACGGTGAGACCTTCTCCCGATTCTTCTGGATTTCCTCGTTCAGTTCGGCTTGAAGCACGTTGAAAGGTTTTGATACGTATGCTCTGTACTCGGGGAAGCAATGACGTCGTGGTGGAGTCACAGGACTCGCGACTTGTTGTCTTCTGAAGACATACCCATTTGAGCAAGCATTACAATTTGGATCGCACGAGCAGACGAGTACTTGTAGGAATAGCTCTTTCGCAAGCGGATTCCTCCTGGAGTTACCTTCCACGTGGTGAGCCCGGCGAAAAAGCTCCTTCAGGAGATCCAGGCTGAAGTTGATGCTGCTGCACACGAGCTGCCCAAGACTGCATTTGACAGCCACATCGTCGAGCACTGACACTGGACGGTTGCGTACGAGCGGACCGGAGTAGATATACTGTGCTTGATCGGTGCGGCGAGAGGAACGGCTGTCGCTAGTGGTGGACGCGAGGCTTATCACGTTGTCGATATTCGAGAGTTGTGCACTGCAGTGGGCTGACCTCGATGGTGCGGAGGTGTACAAGATCAGAAAGCAGTGACATGACGGCAATTGTGTGATTTTGATAGCCTGTCCTAGAGATGCGAGGAAACTTGGTCCAAGTTAGAACAAGGCAGTACAGAGAGACGGAAAGGAGAGGGCCGGGCGGTGGCAACTTGCCAGCGGAGGCCAGCCTGAGTGCGCTAGCTTGCGCTTGTCTGCGCTAGTGGTGCGCTCTGGCGCGGGGACTCGGGGAGGCTGATGACGCCCAAGCTGTGCGCTGAGTGGGCCGACTCGGCAGGTAGCAACCGGGCTCGTGGCCACTCGCCATTGAGAATTAATGATGATCGACGCGCTTAGCCGGGGTCCTCCTAAGCTCGACGCCCCTCCCTTTGGGTTGGGTTTTGGGAGGGGCTTGTGAGTTATCGGCGCGCTTGGCCCAGTTACCCTCCGGAATTTTGGCCCTGAAAAGTGCAGTGCCCCCTTGCTGTAGCATGGCATATATTGGCGCTATCTGAAAACTGGAGAGATAAGTCTTTACTTCATCATTATTGATGAGGCTTCACAGAAGCTTAAGTCTAGGAACGCTTGATCATCTTGCTACAGCAGCTTGAATCAACTGATTCGGAACGAGACGCAGGTCGGCGCACGGACCAGTCGTAGTCCGGTCCGCCTCGAAGGCTGCATAGGTCCAGGTCACTTAAGCCCGGCCGCGCCTCACGCATCCTCTCTCTCCTCCACTCAACATCGCATCTCCCCTCATGATGAGCCATGTCGGTACAAGCACCCAGGCCGATTAGGAGACCGCCCTGTCGACATCCATCCAGGGCGCCTCCCTTGCGATCAGCTTCAAGGGCCAGTCCTACGACCCCAACACCGAATCATTCAACCAATCCGACAACCGACCTTCCGGCCGGCCGGCCCGTTCTTGGTTCCTGGGGGCCACGTTTGACTCACCAGGACCGACGAGATTCCAGCGAATGACGCAAGAAGGTCAAAGTTATTATGAGCGAAAGTCTTGACGACTCGGACTCTCGGAGGACGTACCCCCGGCCCGTGCAGATCGAGGCCATTGCTGTACTTTTCAAACTCGACCAATTTGGGAACCGGGATCGATATGACGCTGTGTTTGTCACAGCGCCAACAAGCTCAGGCAAAAGTGTTATTTTCGAAGCAATGTATCTCATTTATGGACGCCGGGCCGTCAGCATTGTTGTTAGTCCACTAAATGCACTGAGCAATCATCCGGAGAGTTTTTCTGTTGACTGGGCTTGCTGGACCGACATCCGTGCTGATTTCCGCAATCACATGCTTTATTCAGGCCGGCAATCTCAATCGAACGGGAAAGAAAGCGGTTGTGGTATCTGAGGAGACCTGAAGAGACGGCGAGCTGTACAGGCAGTTGGACGACCCCAATCACACGATCTCCTTCATTCTGATCGTATGTGCCGGTTGACCTCCTGTTTGAGTGAAGTACACATGTGTTGATTTGCCTTCCTGTTTGCTGCGTGTCAAGTCTCCTGAAATGCATATCAACAATGCAGATTGGGCAAAGTTGATCTTTAAGGAGTCCTTTCGAGAGCGCCTCAAGTTGCCCGTCTATGACGAGGACAGGGGGTGGTGTGCATCGAGGACCGCGAAGACTGAGGCCAAGATGAGGAACCAGTCGAGCAAGCGCTCGACATATCTGAACTTTGATCCCGGTTGTAAATGACGAGTCGGATTGGGGAGTTGGGAGGAGATGCTCGAGATTACTCGCGGTAAAGATGCTTGATGTGCAGAGTAGGCTCGAAGGTTGTAAGCGCCGGCAATATCTCCGTTCTGTCCGGATGTGGGCGTAACCAAAAGTTCCATGAAGCAGCTCGGTTCGTCGATCCAATTGCTGATCGTTGACGTGATATGTGACGTCAACGTTGTTAACGGTCACATGGAAGTACTTGTTGTCATTATATGGTTGCATCGTCCTTCAGTTTACGTATAGTACCTGTTATGGTACTTCGTCTTGAGCCTCTAGCGACTTCATGAATCCCTTCAGCACCTCATTTGTCTTACCCTTTTAGTCCCTATTAGCTCTTTATTATCTCCGCTTATCATCCCTTTCTAGTCCTTCTGGAGTTCGTCCCTTAGCCTCTGGCCACTCTGTTCTCGTCCCGTTCCATTGGACTGAGTCGTGGTCTTCATCAGTTACCACATGAGAAAATTCTGCGACACTTGTTCGAGCCAATCTCCTTCAATTCGCCTTCGTCAAGCTCGCAGCTGCCTGGAGCGTGGCCCAGCGAGATGTCAGTCGTCAAGCCGCAATCGTACAGAACTGTTGTCAATCGGTCGTTCGCTCCACATGCGAGAGTCATGAGACCGTTGCGATGCTGCATGGCGTTGTTCCTTCGGTTGCAAGCGAATGCGATCTGACCCATGACACTGCGGTAAAGCTGCGGTAAAGCTGCGGCCAGCGTGTTGATTTTTGGTGTCAGTTCGCTGCGATACCCAGCCGAGCTAGGGTCAGAAACGCTCACGCTTCATCTCGTTAATATGATTGAGTCGGCCTGCAGGCGAATAAGGGAAGTATTCAGTAGCTTTATTGAATCCGGAGAATCAATCCGAGAAGTACGAAGTGTTGTCCACCTGCTCGGCGATCCAGTCATGATTCAGTCGGCTTCAAGTTCTTGACTCTGCGCCATCCTCGCGTGCAAGTCGTAGAATGAGATCAAGCACACGCGTGAGGCTGGACCAGATGCTGTTGAACAGCTTTGGTCGGTGTGTTTGAACGCCTTCAAATCGTGTGGATGGGCTGAAGTACCACGACAGGTATTGACATAGCGAGAGATCGCGGCTACAAATTTCAGCGAATACGGATCGGCCTCGCGGCGGTTGTTCTGGCAAGTTGATGAGGTATGGTGTCTGCTTGTTCGCGTCATTTTTGGTTTCAGATGTTGTCGCGCTTGACGTGGCCGACGATCCTCCTGAAAAGAGGAGAACAGCGAAGCGTACGCAAGGGGATCAAGCCGAACGGAGCAGGCTCGCCAATGATGAGCGCGCCAATTACACGATGCGCTCGGACCATCTGGGGCCCGATCGACCGAAATCGCTATGTGAAATCTAACGGAATTGGGTTAATCGCGTGAATAGCAGGGCACTTTGGTCCCGAGGATGGCAACTCTGGTCCCACATCGAAGGCGACTTTGGGATCACATCGGTGCGGACTTTGGGATCACATCCGAGGTCATTCTTGTACCACGTTCATGGGGACTTTGGTACCACATAGTGTAGACGTCTGTATCTCTTGCAATGTGTGATGTATCTCTCTGGGAACAGTATTTTGATGCGTTGCTACATCGATGTTCTGCCCCGCTTGGCCTCTCCGAACGTGATTGCGCCGACTCGGATTAGACCAGAATTGGCACCGGTCCCTCGCTTCTCTCATCCATGAAGAACAGTTCATAGAGATCGAGCGAAGATACAGATTCTAATAAGTCACGCTTCGGAATCGGCGGACATTTGCTTGTATGGTCATTGCAGTTGAACGATGTTCAAACGTCCCCGATCTCTTTTGCAGGCCCCCGAGCAACGACGGCCATCCGCAGAACCTCCACAACAGGTCGACCTTCGCAGGTTGACTCCAAGCTTCTAGAAGAGTGATGGGCAGTTCTGGACGTCATCAGATCCCCACTGCCACGTCCGACGGCTGTTGTTGATGAGTAGACGAGGGCGCCTTATTGTAAGGTCGCTCGACGACAGCGAGACAGCATTCATATTGCGTGGAGCCCAGTCATGCGTCTTTTGATATATCTCACCAATAAGAGTTAGTTCGATCACAGGACGAAACAAAATGCAGGGCAGCACGCAGCTTCGACACACCTCTGTAGCTATGAACCTTGGGAGCTCCAGGACAGGGAGGTTGCTTACAAATTTCCATTCGGATTTCTGCTTGCCAGGAACGAGCGGTCTGAGACGGAGCTCGTTGTGCTCTGCAGTGGTGAAGATGATGTTTGAGAGAAATGCCTCCGCGCTTCGTGTTCGACAGTTCGTCGGTCTGCGTTCCGCCGAGAGAGCACGCAGGTATGCCGGTCCAAATCTTCTTGTCTTTCCGAGCCAGGAGTGGTGCGGAGACGACATTGTCAGGTAATGCCTCCTCTGATCTGTCTTCTTCGACTCCGTAGTATGCATCGCTTGTCGAATCCTCTTCGGAGTCTCTGGAACAGTTCTTGCGAGAGTTCGAAAGCCCCGAGGCTGAGGAGGTGCGAGACATCGAGGACTTGGGGGGAACCGCGACCAAAGCTGCCGAGAGTTTCGAATCATCCTCATCCTCATATGAATCCGATTCATCATCCGATAGGTATGGCTCTGGCGAGCTTTGTTATCGCTGCGCAATGGGTGAGGTCCACTTTGTATTTGACTTGCAGTTGGTTCATCGCTTAAGTTGTTGACATGAGCGTGCTTGGCGTCGTCTAGAAGGTACCCCATCCAGGCGTTGTTGTGCTCGAAATGGACGAACTATCCGCTCAACAAGGAAGGAAAGGAGTGCTTTATGTGAGGATTGTATGTGTACGAGTGGGCGAGTGGGATGTAAAGACGAGGAGTGTACGAAGCTTCAATGAAGGTTTATTTATTTTTTACTAGGTTCGGCGGCGCGCTCCGCGCGTCACCTCACACTGAAAATCAGCACTTCTGTTGCACGGAACGCTATCGCTCAAGCCGTTCCCGTTGAAGACGTCTTTGCTGACCTTGAGACCTCCAAGAGATCGCAGCGTTCATAGGCGGTGGATGCATTGGATGAAGTTGATCCTCCGGCAGTGGACGCGGTGCCAGTGCCATCGGTGACTGTGGCGGCTGGACGTCGGCGTGCCTTAGATCTTCTGAAAGTAGACTGGTTCGTCAATGTTGATGCGGTAGACGCAGGGTTCGGAAGAACGGTGGGACTGGACCGGAACGCTCTCGCTCGAGCCTTTCCCGTTGACGACGTCTTTGCTGACCTTGAGGCCTTCGAGAGATCGCAGCGTTCACAGGCGGTGGAACCATTGGATGACGACATCCACCGGGACAGAGTGGACGTCGGGCGTTGGCTGGGGTGGAGGCGATTGATTGATAGAATCATTTGCTGCCTTTCCCTGAGTCTCCGCAATTGATTTGCCCTAGATCCTCTGGAAGTAGAATGATTCGTCGATGTTGATGTGGTAGAGGCAGGGTTCGGCGAAGAACTGTGTGGGACCGGACCGGACCGGACCGGAACGCTCTCGCTCAGGCCTTTCCCATTGACAATGTTGTTGCTGGTCTTCAGACCTCCGAGATGTCGTGCAGCTATCAGTATTCTTGCGGTTGTCCATCTGTAGCAATGGCAGTGAAGACTCGCATTTAGTGTTCCCATGACCCGGATTCTGCACCGTACGAAGTCAAGCCGCACCTCAACTTTCCCCCAGAAGTCAGCATTCCATGAAGCAAGCGACTTCGGAATAACGGGAAGACATCGCTTCGGATCCCCTGTGATGTTACAGTCGAACCGGTTAGTTGGTCATCTGCCCTGCGTTTTGCTTTTGAAAGATCGGCACGCACCTGCCAACACGACGGTCACTCCACCAAACCGAGCCGTGGAATAACGGGACGGCATTGCTTCGGATTTCCTGTGATGTTACAGTCCAACCGGTCATAAGTCATGCTGCCCTGCGTTTTGCTTTTGAAAGATTGGCACACACCTGCCAACACGACGGTCACTCCAACGAACGGAGCCGTTGAGAATCTGCCACGGATGGTGAGCCGCAATTCACGGAACCATTTTTTTTTGCGTGATTCCTCCTTTAGAACTATCAGTATTCTTGCTGTTGTTCATTTGTAGCAATAGCAGTGAAGACTCACATTTAGTGTCCCAATGACCCGGCAGATCCTCAACCGTACGAAGTCAATCACTGACGTGCAATGTCTGTTTCTCGTATCAGTTTTCCGTCATATCTAAGACTGCACAGCCATGTCAAGGGATGACTCACGTATGCAATGTCACCAGCGGACGGTGAAGAAACAACTCGAGGGTTGACACTCGAAAAGGACGTGTTGAAGGGAATTTCTGCTTGGTAGTAACCCATTAGCTTCTGAACAATCCCATACTAAGAGCTCAGTTCATGAAGCTACTTACTCGAATTCGTAGCTATGTTGCATGCGGCAGCCATTTCTTGATCCCGTATTCGTTGCAGAGCTTCCACGACGACCGCTTCAGATGTCGCGAGCTCAAGTTGGCGTTGGGATGAGGTGCCATGGGTCAGGGGTGAAGAGCAGGAGGAAGAAAGATGGAAAAGCCTGCGCCTCAGTTTAAACCGGGCTCATAGAATGTCGCGGAAGACCGCGGAATGTCGTGGAGTGAAGCCCAGTGTTCGCAAGCCCGTGACACGCTGGCGGGGCCCCTAACGGCGGAATTGGCGCACTGGCCGACGCTACCCGAGGTCCGGAACTGGTTCAAGTACGAACGAATCTCAAGCTTGGAGGTGAAGAACTGCGGGCCCGTTGTACTTGCCGTGCGACATTGAGACTGCCTGCTGCCGGTGCAGTTGACTTGACGAACCAGTTTGCGCGACGTCGTCTTGATCGGTTTCGCGCTGCTGCTTCTGGCGAAGGCATCGTTGTCGCTGAGCTTCGGCGATTGTTCGAGGTTGCTGGCGGCGACGTCTGCGATTAGAGCGGGAGGGGAAGAAAAGGATTGTGCGGAGGAACGCGAGCAGCTGCCGACGTCTCTGCTGCCCCGCTGCTCTCCGTGAAGATTGTTGTACAGGAGACGGGACGTGAAAGCTTGCAGATGACTGCGCGGCAGTGGCAGAACTGGATGGTTGAAGGGACTACGCTCCGATGTGGCAGGCACGCGAAACCGGTCGTCTGGGAAGCAGAGAGTCATGTGCCAGGCTGCTTTGATGGGAAATGGAACCTCGACGAAGGTAGGCGAGGACCCCGAAAGCCCAGCCGGAGGCGCATTTTTTTTTTTTTTTTTGACATTTTGAGGACCCAAAATCCTGAAAATCGTCGAGGCGCATCGCAAAAAATTGACATTTTGGGACGAAACACACGTTTCGCCCCCGAGGCGCATGCCCAGATTTTGAGATTTTCCCGTGAGTCGGCCCAATTTTGGCCTACCCTGAGCAGCCTACGGCATCGCTTTGGGCCCGTTTGCCTTCGCTTCGAAACGCGCTTCGCGATGCTCGCGCTTGAACAAGTCACTAGCCATTTTCGCTAATCACTTTAGTTCAGTGGCTGTTAGAGAATATTAGGGATTAGATACCCCTATCGAGTAAGATAAAAATGACGGGGCCCCTGAGGTTCCGTTCCGCTTCACTTCGTTCTAACACTGGAGCATAGCACGACGAAATGATTCCATGCTTGTTTCTTGACGAAGATCAGGACTACTATTTGCACGACGATGACTTTGATCGATTATCGCCGCTCACCAACATGACGGTTGCCGAGCTCCTCGCCTTCGATGTCGCTCCCGTCGACGCGTCTCTTCACATCGAGTTGTCCAAAGACGAGCCCACCCAGTATTCGACCTTACCCTACCCGACTCTTCAGACCAGAGACGCGCTTCTCGCTACCGATCCTCTGATCAATGCACGCAAGAAAGGATATCGATCTTTGGCCGTCGGGTCGACGTGTTTGCCGCTCGGCGCCGATCGGCTATGGTCAGAGTACGACCGAGCAAAAGACGTTCAAAGCTGGGCGCTGCGAGCTCAACGATGGATGGACAAAATTATCGTTATCAACGAAATTGACCGCAACTGTATCGCTGTCGCACGTCGCATACTGAACGGATTGCAATGGCAAGAGCAAGACGGGCTTCTACCATTGCCTCTTCTTGCAAGTGGAACGAGTCTGGTTTATCTCCTGAGATTCTTAAGTCAGTACACCAATCCTTCAGCTGGCCACTCGTATTCATCTCGTATCTGAGGCAACTTGCTTATTCGCGTCTCTACCCAGGTCATGATTGGCTCGGTGAAGCCGCGGTGAACTTATCAATTGAAAGCGTCCTTCGAGCTGGACGAGTGCAGAATCCCGATTTCGAAACATCGTATGGACTTATACCCTCCGCCGTCATCTCCTTGGTAATGGCTCGCCCTCCCGACTCGGATCCTCATTCGGTCTTCAAAGCCTGCTCTTTCGGCCCGCCAAACCAGTATCGGAATCTCATCGAGCTAGGCGATTGCATGCGCAACACGCCGACGTCAAAGTCAATCTGGTTTCTACCCCTCTGCTCCGACAGCCATTGGGTCCTGGCCCGCATCAACATGCACAAGCGGACATGGTCTGTGATCAACTCACTAGGCTCTCCGCCACTCCGATCACCGCGGCTACTCGGACGGCCGTCCTTACGCTATTCAAATTTCTGAAGCTGGACATCAAAAACGAGTTCCCTCATACTCCTAAGGCGGAACAACAGGAAGACAGCTACTCGTGCGGGCCGGCTACGATCAATGCAGTGGAGACGGAGGTGTTCGGGATTGGGTCATTCAACGCAGCGCGCGCTCACATGTCACGGCTCCGTCAATTCTGTCGTTTATCGTCTCTGGTTGGTGCTGTCGAGGATCCCAAAGAGATCGAATCCATCGTTGCCACGGGCGCAAAATCAAAGGCAAAGTCTGGGAGGAAATCCGCAAACGACCTTCACCAAGGCATCGAAGCCGACGAAAGCTCGAGAGCTCACCCCGAGGAGCATACGACGTGGGCTCGCGACCATCCTGTTGTGGGAAATTAGTAAAGGGTCAGCGGTCCAGAGGGACTTGTGGCATTGGGAAGATGGCGCGCGCGTGGCGCGGCGCCGGATGGAGGCAGATGGCGGTGTGGCGTATTGATTGGACTCAGAGGTGGCTTGCACACGGATACTATCTAAGGCTCTGGTCTCGTTCACTCTCTCCTTCTTTAACACACACTCGATATCTATCTCGCCCATTCGCCTGCTACAAGTTGATTGTCCTTGGCGATACTCTATCTCACAATAGGTTAGTTGTAATACATTTAAACACACTCGATATCTATCTCGCCCATTCGCCTGCTACAAGTTGATTGACCTTGGCGATACTCTATCTCACAATAGGTCATCTATCAACGCCGTGTAGCTACAGCAAATCTTCATTCATTCATTGGTACTCCAAGTCCAAATCCACAACACATCCGCCTCTTTTCAGGAGGTTTGCTGAAAAAGTCGAAGATCTTTGCCCGGGATCGAATGTCGACGTCAACAATCCAAAGTACGTGTGGTGTGGACGTTGTTATGTCTTGGTTCCAATGGCGGCCTTGCTGTGCAAGGCACGATTTCAATTACATCTCGGCAATAAGAAGTGTGTCAACCTCCAACCCATCAGCAATTTCTTCAGACCTATCGCCTCTGGCTCAACTGCTACCAGCCCCTCGCTAGGACCGTGCCCCGGCCTTACGTCTGAAACGGCTATGCATTATCTTTCATCAACTGCGGCGCAGGGTGGCGGGGCCCCTCCTCGACGGACGCTTTGTTTGCGCCTCTATCCCAAAATTGGTAAACGACCAATGACGGAGCTCGAGAGTAAGGAGGTGGTCAAATTGGAAGCGAATGAATGGAAGTGGCGCAACGATCATCGAGCACCGCGCATCATCAGTGTGAATTGTCGCAAGTATAGCGCTCGAGATTCGATCAACAAGGACGGACCAAGCTTACCGTGTGAAGAATACGCGAGGCTTCCTAAGGATTCATCCTGTCGAACAGCCCTTCGACGTCAATATGCTGCTGGCGCAACTCGCAAATACACCAACAAAAAATCTGTCGCGGGCGATACACTTCTCTCGGCCATCTACCGGCGACATCATGGACTAGAAGAGATCCTGGATGACAACGGTCAAGGGACCGTGTATCTACGATTCGCGCAAGGTGTGGCCTCAGGAGAATTTGACGGAGCGAACATCTTGGAGGGAAGCGGCTACGGTCAAGCACGATCGGATGGTCAAGGGCAAATCAATGCGAGGCTTTGTGCGGTCCGAAGCGCTGCGTGACTTCGAGCAAGCCATGGCGCTGGCGTCTCCGATGGCTCTGAGAGTGCTGCAGGCTACAATCGGCGCATCCACAAGCCGAAAACTGCAGTGAGTACCGTCATTCTTTCGTTCCTTCAATTCAACCTCATACTGAATGATCGAGGTGCTTGCAGAATGGACCGAGCGACATCAGGCAGGATGCGCCTCGACCTCGACAAGTCCAACATGGATCGTATCTGCGCGAAACTCGAAGCAGACGGCCTAACATTCAATTTGCACGTAGACAACACGAAGTGTCGATCCAGGATGCGAACCACTCCATACTACTCAGAAGACCTCAGTTTAGAGCGCGAACTACGTACGAAGGGCATATTCCGCCACGAGCTGATCGGATCAATTGGTCCGCCACGCATCTACGAAACTCCGGGTGAACTCCCTGATATGTTCAGCGGACCTGACCCCCGGTTGCTGGAACCAAAGTGAGTGGCAATGATTCTTTTAAGTTTGTACTTCATTTCCATGAGACTTTAACATGTGTCGCCTCTTCATTCAGATCCGAGCTTACATGATAGCACCGAACGATGTTGGCTCCCCAGCACAGGTGTTTGCCGCTTTTGTGATCGGCAAAACTACGAACGCGGAGGACGCGACCGAACAGTTACATTCAGTGATACAAGAATTAATAAAAAGTTGCGTCGCACACCTTCTGGTATCCATCTCCGCAGATGGTGCGGCAAGCGAGGGTGTGCTGCAACGTAATGTTGCCGTCCTTCTGCGCGATCAGGGTGGCGCTGTTGCTCAAACCGGATCAAGGAACGCGTCATCATACACCCTCCCCTCCCCAGATCCGGACGGAGTGTTTCCTGAGATCACTATATCGACCGTCAACGTCGCGGGAACGCCGATAGTCTTCTGTCGGGACGAAAAACACCTGGCCAAATGTCTGAGGAACGCTATCGACTCTGGAGCAAGATTGCTGTTCGGTGGTCTCGGATGCATTGCCTACCAGGATATGCTCACCATCCTGGGCGGACTGGAGTCGCGTCGTACTCTGTCTCGTCGTGATGTGGTCGGGCGTGATCGTCAAGACGACAATGCAACACATCGGGCATTCTCCAAGGCGACGCTCGAACTCGTAACCGAACTCGCTGAAGACAAAAAACTCGACCCCGATGCGGTCGTATATCTGTTCTTATGTGGCGAGTTACACGATGCCATCCAGAACCGGTCGCTTCAGCCCCTTGAACGTATCAGGATGTTGCTCGTTGTCAGATATACGTTCGAGGCGTGGTATGACTTTGTCCGAAGTCGCCCCGGATCTAGCTCTCACTCGTTCCTCGCCAAAGAAACGCTTGATGGGGTCAGGAAGATGGTTGACTCAACGATTGCTCTCGTCCGCAACTACCGAGATTTTTGGCCGAAGGAATCGTTCATTCCCTGGCGGCATGGCACAGAATTGGTGGAGCACTTCTTTGGGGGTATACGCCAGATTGTAAAGGAGTCCGATGCTCTAGAGTTCTTGC
Organism: Microbotryum lychnidis-dioicae p1A1 Lamole; assembly: GCA_001244265.2. NCBI lineage: Eukaryota > Fungi > Basidiomycota > Microbotryomycetes > Microbotryales > Microbotryaceae > Microbotryum > Microbotryum lychnidis-dioicae. The sequence continues at coordinate 659,397 of CDLV01000004.1, read as the reverse complement.
AGGTGCGTTCTTCATAAATCAATCTAATCTATACAGTAGTTAACCCGGCTAGAATCCGACAGGCAACTGGCAAAGTCACTGCACTCTTGGAGCTCATGAGGAAGTTTCAAGACCGAGGCGGCGGGATCACGTCAAGGCTACCATCATACCTACAACGACCTCGACGATCTTGACCTTGTTGCGATGCGAACGTACCCCAGTGATGGCGACATCTCTCTCACCAGTTTTGCAGCGGCAAATACTGCGCGTGAACTGCTTTCAGGTTTACACATGTGGAAGCCTGTGCAACGCATCGCGTCCAACAGACGCAACCAAGGTCCGCAACCTGACATACTCGTCGAGGACGTACTCGCCCATGGCACAACAGTTCAAGGTAGTTCCGAACGACTTGGTCTACAAGTGATGCGTATCTGACACGGGATACCATGCCCACTTGAAGTAGATCTTGAAGACCATCATCCTACCAAGGAAGATCAAGGTCTGCTCCGCACCGAATTGCTGGATTCTGCTCTTGATGGCATGCGGCGTAGCACGTGCCAGGGTGTTGTGAAACTGGACCCAAACGAGCGGGAAGCTGTCGACCGTGCAATTCGATCGCTTGCAGCTCTGGACTTTGACGTTGAAGCAGCCTTATGAGTGGACACTTCACTGTGCCACGTGCGCTGAAGCGTTCTTCTACCTTTTAATCCGGACCTCATATTGTTCTCCTTTCTCATTGGCCAGACTCGACGTGCAAATCGCTTACGACGAAGCTGACAGACAAGCTGAGGAACGCTACGTACTCGAGACCATTGAGAAGGCAAACAGCTCATTACGTCCAATCGTGCGTCTACCAAGCTTAACTAGCGTAATTTCGATCTGAACTCATGCATCTTCGGTACTATACAGCCTACACACTTGAAACTTCCGCCTCTTGTTGATGCTCGCGATACCAGTTTCTCGCTGAACTGGGCCAGCTTGATTGCCCATCGAGCTGCTCATGAGTGTAGCCACCTCAGAGCTGTTCTACTCAAAGGGAGGCCAATGGAATTGAGCGACACAAGTCGCGGAGAGGCAGGCTTAGAGATTAGCAATACAGAGCAAGGACGCAGTGCAGTACATTCACGCGTCTTGAAAGGGTTGGTGCAGTCCATGGGACCATCTCGCTTCGAAGACATTGCGGGCACCGCAAGGAGCTTTCGCTGGACTGGAGGTGGCCAGGTGGCCCGAGCGCTCAGAACAAACGAGATTCAGAAGAACGCCTATATTGAGGACGGCCACATTCAAGTGAGTTGTTGCTGAATTTAGGAACGAAGGCAGCTGGATCTAATGTTTTGCCGGTCCTATACTTTTAGGAAAAGCTCCCTGAGAGAGACAAGCAGTATGGAGCGCTAGCACAACGCTAACCTCATTTTGGATCGCTTGACGGAGCTGTAACCGCTGCCACACCATTGGAGATTGGATCTCTGATCTGCTTTGGCCTCAAGCGTGGCATGCATTCACTCAGCTGCGATCAAACTGCTTATGGAGAAGAAGCGCTGTCTATCGGAATTGGTGCATTGTTTTGAGTGGCAGTTGAGCTGTGAAGTTCTTGTTTGACACAAGTCTTGTGTCCTACAGTGCGATACATCTACAGCAAAGTGACAACAAACCACTGCAACCAAGACACGCTCGCCTCGTTGGTTCTACTGTCAAATGTCGTCGTACAGGAGCTTCGCCTCATCAAGAAAACATGCTATTCCACACACCTCATTGATGGCACTATGCCGTTCCGCATGATTGATAGTCGACAGGTCATCGAGTCATTAGGCCCGTCAACGACTACATATCGTTCAACCACGGACCTTACCTCATGTTACCCGGACGAGCGCCTAATCAGCACGAGCGCACATGCCGAGCAAAGGTTTGCCGCCCTTCGGAGCGTGCCCGGCCTGCGAGATGCCGCCGGCAGAACCTCTACAAGTCGCACAAATGCCACCGCGGAAACAAGGAGCTCAACTTCAGCAAAAAGGAAGTCTGACAACGAAGCAGCGAGCCAGCCAGCACAGCAAGGAAGGCTTGTTTGAAGCCTGGAGCCACGCGCAACACCAGCCGAAGCGACGCGCGCCGCAAGCCACTTTCGATAGGCCGCGGCGCGCCCGCAAACGCTCGGAACGCGTTTTCGAGGACTTTTGAGCGATTTTTGGAGCATGTAGAACACGCTTTGATAATATTTCCGAGGCGCATGCGAAATTTTGACATTTTGGGGCCAAAATAGGGTAAAAAACTTTGACAAAAAGGCCAAAAAAGGGCGTTTTTCCGCATGCGCCTCTGGCTGGGCTTTCGGGGATCCTGGTAGGCGAAGCGGTCTCGCCGATGCTGAAACAGCGCTAGCTAACTGGGACGCGCTGGACCGAGAGCTGCCGATGACGTCAAACCACGTGGTTTGTCTTTCGTTCTCTGACGTTCTTTGACGTTCTTTAGCCACACAGATTCATTTTATTTTACTACCTCTACTAAGTTCGGCGGCGCGCTCCGCGCGCCACCTCACATTGAGAATCAGCAGTTGCAGATGGCTACGGTTCTACGCTGCTTTCATCTATCTTCTGATCTCCTGGAGGTGGACTGATTCGTCGTGATTTGGCAAAGCGGAGGGTCGGGCAGAGAACTGTGCGGGACCGGAACGGAACGCTCTCGCTCAAGACTTTCCTGTTGACGACGTCTTTGCTGATCTTGAGACCTTCGAGAGATCGCAACGTTCACAGGTGGTGGATCCATTGGATGAAGTTGATTTTCCGGCAGTGGAAGCAGTGCAATTGGTGACTGTGCGGCGCCATCCACCGGGACAGAGTGGACGTTGGGCGTTGGCTGAGGTGCAGGCGATTGATTGATAGAATCAAATTTGCTGCCTTTCCCGGAGTCTCCGCAATTGTTGTGCCCTAAATCTTCTGGAAATAAAATGATCCGTCGATGTTGATGCGGTAGAGGCAGGGTTCGGCGAAAAACTGTGTGGGACCGGACCGGAACGCTCTCGCTCGAGCCTTCGTCGTTGCTGGCCTTCAGACCTCCGAGACGTTGTGCAACTATCATTATTCTTGCTGTTGTCCATCTCTAGCAAGGGCAGTAAAGACTCACATTTAGTGTGCCAATGACCCGGATTCTCAACCGTACGAAGTCAAGCAGCACCCCAACTTCCCCCAGAAGTCAGCATTCCATGAAGCAAGCGTCGACGATTTATGCAGGCGATGACTTGAGAATAACGGGAAGGCATTGCTTCGGAACCCCTGTGATGTTACAGTCGAACCGGTCAGTTGGTCATGCTGCCCTGCCTTTTGCTTTTGAAAGATTGGCACACACTTGCCAACGTGATGGTCACCCCACCGAACCGAGACATTGAGGACCTGCCACGGGATGGTGAGCCGCCAGTCACGCGACCAGAGCCTGTTTTCTTGCGTGATTCGTTGCAACTATCAGTATTCTTGCTGTTGTCCATCTGTAGCAATAGCAGTGAAGACTCACATTTGGTGTGCCGATGACCCGGATTCTCAGTCGTACGAAATCAATCCTTCCGCTGTTTCACTGACTTTCAATGTCTGTTTTTCGTATCAGTTTTTCCGTCATATCTAAGACTGCACAGCCATGTCAAGGGATGACTCACGTATGCGTGTCACCAGCTGGCGGTGAAGAAATGCGATGGGTAAGGTGTGAAGAGCAGGAGGGAGAAAGATCGAGAAGCCTGCGCCTCAGTTTAAACCGGACTCATAGAATGTCGCGGAAGGCTGCGGAACATTGTGGAGTGAAGCCCGAAGCAGAGGGTCACGTGCCCAGCTGCTTTGATGGGAAATGGAACCTCGACGAACGTTGGAACCTCGGCGAACGTGGACGGAACGGTCTGTCGCCACGTGGTTTGTCTCCCGTTCTCTGACGTTCTTTGACGTTGACGTGGTAGACACGCAAAACAGTCTGCTTCGAGACACAGAGGGTCACGTGCTATACAATGGAAGCTCGACGAACGTAGGCGAACGTCGGCGAAACGGTCTGAAACAGCGCTAGCTAGCTGGGACGCTGGACCGAGAGCTGCTATGACGTCATGCAACGTGGTTTGTGCCACGTGGTTTGTCTATGTCTCAGGAAGGATTAAGGATAAGTTTTAAGGATAAGGATAAAAAAAGGTGAGTTAAGGAATGTACCTAAAATCGCTGTTTTTAACTAGGTTGCGCCGCCTGTGGTGGATGTACCAGCATACTGCTGTGTCTGCCGCACCTGCCTGTGGCGTCGGGGTTCCGATCAGAAGTCATGTACAAGCCCTGTGGTGACTTTTGTATTTTCCGCGCCGTTCCAACGAAGCTACAGCGCTCCCAGCATTTTCTTTCCTTTTTCAGTTGACGTCAAACAATGCTTACACTTATATTGCATTTAATGGACGGCAAGCGCGTGGCTTTACATGGCATTGGTTCTACAGCACAGCTCCGCCTGGCGCCTGGCGACTGACGCGCGGGGCCAGGCCGGCGAGGGCTAACATTTGTCACGTGATGCGGCGCGCCCGCCGTGTCATTGCCCGTCCGGCAGTCGACCACCGGCATTAGGGGCTAAACAACAAAACAAACCACGTAAATAATCCTGTGCCACTCCTCGAACCTTTCCTTTCTCCCTCCCACTCTCATCCAATTTTAGTGACACTCATTCAAGAACAAACCTTCGCTTCTGTGTAATGCCCCGGTCCCAAGGTCGCCAGGGAGGGCCATCGCAACCTCGCCAAGTCTTGGGCGCGAGGGTAGCGCCGTACCATGGGCCTGCTCGAGCGCCCGCTGCTGGGCGCCCCGCGGCTCGACCTTCCTCTTCGTCCCGCGCCGATCAACAGAATCAGCCCCCCGCGCGTCATGACAACAATTCAACCGATCTTGGCATTGCGACACGTATACGAGCCCGCCGTGCAGCTGTGCAGAACGGACAGCGTGGTCAGCGCGATGGCCAACTCGACGCTGGGCTCGCCCCACCACCACCTCCGCAAAGGCGAGTGCGCCGGGCTCGAATCGCGCTCAAACCCCTCAAGCCCCACGTTTCGATCCGCGACGACCTCGGCCCCCAGACGGCCGTGTGCACCCACTGCAAGGCTCGGAACTGGGAACTAGGACCCCCCGTGTTTCGCGTGTTTGGTCGCCTCTACCATTGACTCGGCGCCCTGATCCCTGCCGTGAATCAACGCCCAGCCTTTGCTCAAACATGGGTCATCGACCCGGCCGAGGCCACCGACACTCGACTTGGACCCGACGGCGCAGACAGTCGCATGCAACGATCTACTTTGACCAAGCTCCCGTCCATCCTGCGCACCGGCAATCGCTTTGTGAGGGAGTTCGCATAGGCCAAAGCTCGCGCAGGTTGGGATACGGCCAAAGAGTGGATCCTGCGCCTCTGCCTCCCGCCAGGCCGGGACCGACGCACCCACAACCTTCCTACGTCAAGCACGGAAATGACGATGCTTATCTGCGATTCCGACACCAACACGGGAGATCGTGGACCTCAAGACCTTATTCTCCAGGTGCACGGTGATCGATGTCCCGAGGGTTGGCCCAAGTACCAAGTCGTTAGCTCGCTCCATTCGTCCGCGATGCCTCTCCGGTAGCCACTACTATTTCCTGCAGGGGAAGATGGCTTCCACCCCAACATTCCTCTTTGCGGGTTCCACCAAGCCAGGCCGCCAATCGCCAGAAACTGAGAGCAGATCGACAATGGTGTCCAATTGCGCGAGGTACTTGCCGGTCTCGGTCTGGATGACGAAGACCGCGACAATGAGGATGAAGACGGCGAGGAAGGGGACGAAGAGGATGGTGATGGCGAACGTACGCGTCTTCGGCTCTTTCTCTGATGTTCCATTCTGCCGAAGGCGCAAGCACAGACTGACATTGAACCTTTGAACACCTAGGACGAAGGTCAAGTAAAGGGGTCGAGGTGGCGAGTCTCGCGTTCACAATTCTTTGCGCACTACTTGCCAAACGCGACGAGTACTTCTCAATCCCGCATTGCACCCAACGTCCCTTCCTGGAGTTCGTGAATTACGGATGTACTCCCAAGTCAAGACCGATTGACTCAACACATCCGGTTACATCAAGAGAACCTACGCCTCACCACGACCCAAGGCATCAACGGCTTGACCCCGAATCAAATTGGACGTTCGATGACCTTGGGCTCGACGTTCAAGAATAGACCGCGCGACATCACGTGGCAGCGATACCAGGATGCGATGGCGTGCGTTGTCAAACATGGAAAGCCTCCGCTGCTCATCACGATGACGTACGGCCCCGACTCACCGGAACACAAGGCTGCACTGGGGCCAATAAAGCATGCAACCGCCCGGATCTCATTGCACGAGTGTTTGAAGCCAAGTCCGGCAACAAGCGACATGCAGGCTGTTTCGGCAATGAATGTAATATGAATGGATTTTGTTTCTTTGCTGTATTTCGTATTGTGTTTTCTTAACCTCTGCGCTGATATCATGTAGACTGTCCGATTATCCTGCTATTTTTTGAATTTCATCCTCCCGTTAATTTAACGGGTTCCCACTGGTTCCAGATAATTATTTGTCGGGGTGGGCCGACAAATCCTGCGCCGGTGCTCCCGGCCAGGACTCTTGGTATGCAGCAGCAGAATCGTATATCGAACATCGAACATCGGCACTGGAAGAATCTCTGCATCTGCTCCAGCCTGCACTAGGAGGGCTCAAAGAGCTCCCAGCTTGCAACGTACCTGCACCCTTGGCGGCCAACTCCCTCTCCCAAGTCGGAATGATACCATCTACTTTTCTCATGATAGCAGTTGAAGGCTGTTGAGTGAAACAGAGTCGTTATGAAAGCGGGGAATAACTGGACAAGGTTGACGTGGGGGCGGTGTGTGTGTGTGGAAGAAGGCGGCCGCGCGAGTCCGCGCGAGTGTCGCGCGTGCGCGTGAGCGCGTGAGATCGCGTGTGTCGCGCATGAACGAGGCTAGACGAGTCGCGGGCGCGCAGAAGCGTTCGGCGGGGCGCGCATATCCATATTTCTGGGCGCGCGGAGGCCCCGGGCGCGCAAATCCATTTGTTGCCCAAACGGCGGCCCATTCAGATGCCCCCCTTCGCACACCCACCTGGCGAACGATTCACTGGCCTCGCTCGCTCCAGCCTTCCATCGGAGATTTGGCCCTGAAAACGCACGCCACTCCACCCACGACTGCCCACTGCCCACTATGTCGAGCTCTCTGGCCGTGCAACTCGCACAGAGGACCACACTCGACTCCGTACGATTGCAGTCCGCAAAGTCGCTCAAGAACCCACCTTCGTTCATCTTCTCGCCGCGCCATGCGGCGTCCATCTCGACCGCGGATCTCCATGCACTCGCTTCCAATGCCTGGGACCAGCTCTCGAACCTCGACCCTTTCTTTGAACGCTACCATGCTCGCATCTTGGGGGAGGAAGCCAAGACGATCGATCGAAGCGCCTTGACCAAGGAGGACAACGATCGGCTCGGCCAAGTGCTCGACAAGGTGCTCCGGGCCCTGGGGAAGCACATGCTGCTCAAACCAGCTGGAGTCGTACTTGAATGGCTCTTACGCAGATTCAGGTCAGTTCTGCTGTTCTGCTGGGCTCTGTCCGCTCATGAAAGTCGTAGACGCGAAGTCTAACCCGACTTCTCACCTACGACGACCGCCGCTGACGACCGCCGTCGATGTGTGGCGCATTCACTTCTCATAGGGTCAATGATCTCAACACCGCGTCTTTGATCGCCTTGTTCATGCCATACCACACCACCGCTCATTTCCCGTCCGCTTTGAACCTCATCGCCGAGCCGACCCTGCGGAAGACCGCGCCGTTCTCGCTCTTGCTCGACGCCCGAGCCTCCTTGGCGCCCCTCGCCTTGCCCGACCTCATCTCCCTCCTTTCTCCGTTCAACCCTCTTTCGACAGCGCGAGGCCTTCTCGACTTCTTGCTCCGACTGCCGCTCTCCTACCTCGAGGCCGACGAGAAAGTCGACCGAGCGTTGATCGGCTTCTGGCTGCAATTCGTAGCCGCTTACGTCGACCGCGCCGGCACGAAACTTCCCGAGGGAGAACGTGCTGCCGTCCTGTCTACGATTCTCGAGGTGCTGCGGTCGTCGAGGGATCAGCCCGATCTGTTGATTGCGACCTACATCTTGCTCGCCCGCTACGCGCTCCATCTACCCTTCGAAGGCGAGACCCTGCGAGTGGTCGTCAAAACGATCGTCAGCAACAAAACAAGGCGAGATACCGGCGACGAAGAAACCGACGCGGCTTTCATCACAACCCTCATCGTTGTCACCCACCTTGGTCAGGGTGTGGTCGATGTCGGCGAGGGCAAGAAGTTCCTCGGCGGTAGTGGCTGGAAGAGCTTGATGAAGGTCGAACGTCTTTGCGATCTGCTCATTCAACTATGCAATCAGTACGATGCACAAAAGTTTATGACGCCCTTCCTCAATACCTTGGCGGCGCAGGCGTAAGTCTTAATAGCTCTAAGCGCTTCCCCTGGGGGCTTGACTGATCTAAAAACATAATGGACACAGTGTCGAATCGGAGGCCGAAGCTGCTATCCTGTCCAAGCTTTTGTTGCCAACTGGTGAATCCGAGCACATTTCGCCCACGGTACTCCCCGACACCATCGTGACGCTTTTGGCACGATCCGTTGTTTCCGCTGCACTGTGCGCGTCGTCAAGCCAATCAACCCAACCTTTGGTGCGCGCACTTTCGCAAGTTCATCAACGATGGCCGTCGATCTGGTCGAAGGAGCTCAGCGTGCGCACGAGCACTCTCCCGGCGAACGACAAGCCAAAGCTGTGGTCCCTGGTCAACGCCGTGCTCTCGGGCGGACGCACTGTTGCGAACGATACGGAGTCATCAAGCGTGTTCTTGGCCGCTTCCGATCCCGATGCAGCAGTGCGAGTCAAAGCTCTCAATTATTTGCTGCTGTCAGCGGATAATATAGCCGCCTCGAATCCCTCCTTTGTTCACGACACTTTGGTCGCACGGCTTTCGGAGTCGGATGCTTCCGTCGTCTCCGCGGTCTTGGCTCCTTCCGCCCTCTCGATCCTTAACAATTACGTGGGTGGCGTCGATCAATTGCAAGCACTAAAAATGAGCCTCGGTGCAACTGCACCCATCGCTTCTGTGAAGCTCGTCCTGGCCTACCTCGCCGATCATTTCGTCGTTCAGTTTCCCGAGCTCGCCGACCGCGTGGTTTGGGACGTGTTTTGGAGCCGCCTCCTTAGCGCCAAAGCAGATCACGGCCAGCGAGTCGTGGCATGGGTTGCACTTAAAGGCTCTAAACTCGAGACGACTTCGGCTTGGTTGAACGGCGTAGGATCCTCGTTTGACCTCAAGCTCGATCCCAGCAATAACGGGTTTGCCGCGGGTGCTACTCGTGCCAACGAAGCCGTGGTCGAAACCTTAGCGCGCAATATTGCTGGCTTGGCTCGAGAGCACTACGAGGTTGCGCAAGACTACCTTCTGTCGAGTGTCACTCCTATCGCGCAAGCCGGGGAGACATCTCTGCCAGAGGCCAGCTCTCACTTGCTGTCCAGTCTCGTGTCCGCTCGCATTGCGGGCATGATTGAGCCAAAGCTGCGTAGTCGCTTCGCTCTCCACGTCTTCGGTCGCATCACCGAGACTGCCTTCGGAATCGACTCATTCGAGAACGGTCAGGTCGAGCTTGTAGCCGACCTTGCCAACGGCCTGCCAGCGGCGGCGGTAGCGGATGTTGTCGTGTTTCGCCCTAACCAGCACCACACTTTGCGATGGGTACGGACAGCGCTCCTTTTGATTGTAGTGGAAACAGTACAGAGTGATGAGAGGATACGGTGGAATTGGCTCGCTCCCCAAGACGGCGACCACGACTCGGATCTGCAGGACTTCGTTCTGGCGGTCTACCAATTCGCCCACGCTCGATCAGCGACGAAGTCCGCTCCTTCGTCACTTGCAAGCTCCCTGCTCCGATCGCTATTTAGGCACATGGTGGTCGTTGACGTCCTTGCGTTCCTAGCATCGATCTTCACCTCAAGCACTGTGCCTCTCGAGCTGCGTGTCATCGCCTTGCGGGATGCGGCTGTGTATGTACAGGCCCAAGCCTCACCCGATCTGCGCAAACCTGTCGATTGGCAAGTCGTCGTTCCTGCTATCGTCTTGGCACTTACCTCGCCTGATCGTCGCGTCCGAGTTGAAGCCATGGGTCTGGTCTCGGCCGTGCTGCAGGCCATGCCCAAGTCGACAGGTCATATTTACGGCCGCGAGAAGTTTTACGGACCTTTCTCAAGCTCGGTCTTGCAATACCTCGACGTCGCCGATACCACCGACTATCTGACGAAGATCGCGGCTGCGAAGACTGAGATTTTGATGGACGGATCCTACCTTATCTCGATTCACGAGTCCTTACTGGATGCCTCGTCGAGCAAATCATCGGCTAGTCATCCTAGCCCGTCCAAGAAGACAACGCTGAAAGTCAAAGTCGCGACGTTTCTGCTGTCCCATGCGTTGGCGTGGAGGAGTGATTTGGAGACTCGCTTCACGTTCTTGCGCATATTGTCGCGGGTCCGAGACTCGTTCAAAGCCAATTTGGTCTTGCCTATCTTGCGTCAAGTCATAACCGAGTACACAGCCGAGGAACGGTTCAACCTTTCCAAGGACGTGGATTCGAACGTTGTCGCCCAACTCAGCCGCGAACTGCTGCAACCTTTCGACGGCGCGAGCAAGAAGTGGATCGAATCGAGCGCGGACAACCAGGCCTTCGAGACCTTGGTCAAGTTGATGAGCCTCGAGGAACTCTTCGGGATCGGCGGCGCTCTGCGCGAGCAGGCATTCACGATCCTTGGCGCATCTCTCTTCTCCGTAGTCCGGGGCGAGGACAGGCTCGACGTGTTCAAACAGCTCATTCGTCTTGGTGTTCATCAGGATGCGCGGCTCGCGGCGGCCCCATTGGCGGCGGTGCGCGCCATTAAAGTTGATGCTGGAACGGTCACTTTGGTCCTCAACGAGCTCAAGTTGTCCTTGGCGTCCCCGGTCAGCAAAGGTGCAAAACGAGGACGCACCTCGTTGGGCAACTCGTCTGTCACCTCAGGCAGCAGAACCGACCGCGTCCCGGAGCTGGTGGTTATACTCGAGTCGGTGGACTTCGCGAAATTGGAACCCATCCCCAACCTTCTGTTGGCGCTGTTCGATCTCCTTTCCAGCATGATTGAGGTCCCCGCCCCCGCTCAGGTCGATGTGCAATACTCGGGCCAACTTGTGCTCTCAAGCCTGTCTGCCCTGGTGTCGCATGTCGATCCCAATGCGAACACGATCATCACCGACTCGATTCGGATGTCACCTGTGCTCGACCTCATGCGCACTTCGACGAACCCGCAGACGTGTCACCAAGCATTGCTCTTGCTCGCCCAGCTCGGCCCGCTCGTACCAGATTTACTCGTTCACCACGTCATGCCCATCTTTACGTTTGTCGGCGCGAACGTGATTCAGCGGGACGACGCTTGTAGCTTGCGCGTCGTTGATCAAACGCTAGAGAGCATTATCCCGGCCCTAGTCAAGTCGACGAAGCGCAAGTCTGGGGACCGCGAGGCGCTTGTGGCGAACCTCAAAGATCTCTTGCAAGTGTTTGCGGATGCTGCCGAGCACATGCCTCGGCATCGACGCATCAAGTGAGTACCACTTCTTGGCTCAGCTCTCCATTTCATTCTCAGTGTTAACCACAAGCATATGCCTTGCCTTCTTTAAGGCTAATCGTGCGACTCGTCGAGACGCTTGGCTCCCGAGATTTCCTGTCGGCCATGACCATGTTGCTCGCCGAGCGCGATATCAAGACCGCCGACGGCAGCCCGTTGTCTTCGCTGGTGCTCGAGCACTTCTCGATCGAGGTCCAACTAGCGGCTTTCCATCAGATCGTGGCCGAAGTTGGACATTTGCTCGAAGGCGAGCCATCTTTTTTGGATGCGCGCGCAGCGTAAGTTCCTGTGTTCCTGTGACGCTGGAACGACGGTCTACGACCAGGAAGCTTACTCGTGATTTTTGGGATCTGCTTCACAGCACCATGGAAATGGAGAGTGAGGCCAACAACGCTATGACACTGCAAGTTGATCGGCAACTGTCGCTTCTCGCATCCACGCTCGAATCACGACAGCTACTTGGCAAGGTCGATGCGGCTCATGCTGCCGGTTTGGAAGATGTCGACTCCAGCTTGACCAGTCTCATCCGGACCCTGTTGAGTTTGGTGCCACCGCCGACTTCAACCTTGCCGCAGACTGCGAAGTCCGAGTTTGTGGCTGTGACGAACTCGTGCATCCAGTCGACGATCCACCTCATGTCGACGAGCTCATTCTCGGAGGCGATTCTTTGGCTGCTCGATCAGTCCGACGCAACGATCCAGCCCCGCGCATTCGGTCTCTTGCGCACCCGCTTGCCCAAGATCAAGCCCGCCAGGCGGGCCGATATCTCACCGGCGGTGGTGTGTGTCGTAGACCGGGCGCACACTCTGCTGTCCGAAACGACCGAGAACCGCGACGGGGCGCTCGAGACGTTGCTCGTCATTACATCATCGGTTTATCCCGACGAAGACACCGCCTTGGCCAAAGTTGTTCCGTACCTCATCGCAGTGGCGTCGGCAGATAATGATGTCGCTACTCGGGTGCTGGCAATTAACATTGTCACGAAACTCACGAGCCGTCTCGGTCCTCGTCTCATCCCTCTTGTCGCCAAGATCGTGCCTTTCGCCATCGACACGCTCCGCTCGGTCGCCAAGCAGCCCACCGGCTTGTCGGCCATTGCGGCTCCGATTTTCGAGACACTTGAGGGCCTCTTCTCCTCCATCCCCAACTTCATCGGCGCGCATACCGACAAGGTGTTGCAGCTCGCTCTCTCGCCAGACGTGCTCGTGCTCGCCGGAAGCAAGGGGACGGCGGTCAGCAAAGCCCGCGCAGCACTCCTTTCCACCGCCGCAAAGAGGCTTCCTGCCAAGGTCCTGTATCCCTCTATCATTCGTATGCATGCCTCGCTAGGATCGAGTCCCACTGCTTCAGGCGTCCTCGGTCTGCTTGACGTTCTCAATCGCGCTTTGCGATATGGCAAGGTTCCAGACATTGCCGAGGCCTACCGGTCCATTTTCAAGCTCTTCCTTGCCATCTTTGATCTTCGTCGACTCCAGCCTTCGTCGCTCCTCATCGAAGACCTTGATCGCATCGAAGACACCGGACTGGGCGCTTTCGTGCAATTCATCCTCAAACTCAACGAGCAGACGTTCCGACCCCTGTTCCTGCGCACCTACGATTGGGTTGTGATCGATCTCGTGGAACAAGGCGAGGTTGCGCTCATTCCGCGTCGCTTCGTGCTTTATAAGTTGATGGATCGACTTTTGACGCAGCTGCGCAGCATCGTCGTGCCTTACTTCTCGTTCATGCTCGACCAAACCACCGAGCTGCTTGTGGCGTTCGCCCGAGGCGACAATCAAGATGTCGCACTTTGGACTGCTGTGACGTCGGCTCTGACCAAATCGATCGACTACGACGAAGGCAGTAAGTTCGGCTTTGTTGAATCATGTACCGTAGATCAGGTGGAAAGACGGCTGACCTCGATTGACTCCTCTCTACTTGCTTTCTCGCAGACTTTTGGACGCCCCTGCGGTTGGGCAAACTATCGACTCCTGTTGCGGACCAGGTGCTCGTTTCTCGCCAAGTGCTGCCACCTGGCCTCGTCAAGTCGCATTACGAGCCTCTGCTGTCGCAATACTCGCTGCGACTCGTGGCCCACGAGCGCTTGCTCAAGCAATTCAACATGTCGTTACTTATGCATACCCGCTCTGATGATCTGCGTGTGAAGCGAGCGGCCGTCGAAGCTCTCGAACAGGTCTGGGTCGCGCTTGGGGACGGCATGCTCGGTTTTGTCCCCGAAACTACACCATTCTTGAGCGAGACGCTCGAGGAAAGCGAAGACGGGGTCGCAAGGGCGACACGATCGTTGATCACGAGGATCGAAGAACACTTGGGCGAATCACTTGATAGCTTTTTGGACGCGTAAGAATCATGACGATTTCCATACACATGAATGCATTTCAAGGCTACGAGGTAGAAACAGCTCGACGCTCTGTAAGGTCACGAAAGCCATCTTACTCGAGCGACAGTATGTGCTGATCCGATCTCGGTCCGAGGGTCCTTCTCGGTCGCGGCAGGCGGTCCGTGCGCGCTTATTCAGTCCCTTTCCAGCGGTCTCCAGCGGTCCTGTTTCAGCGCTGCGCAAAGCATCTGGCTGGTCGCTGAGCCCAAGCTGCCCTCTGACCCCATCCTGCACTTGTCCTCTTGCCACTTGCGCTCGGGTCGCCCCACAGCATTGACTTTGACCACAAGATCAAACCTGGTTTCGGGAGGTTCCCTGCCGCCTGCACCGCTCCCGGACAGTTCTGCATACACGCCTCGGACTCGAGCGGGGTCCACCCTCTCCGAAGGCTGATTGATCCGACCTTGCCGCCGTCGGCCAAGTCGGTGATTTCGCGTACTTTACCGCCATGCCACAGAACGAGCCCGACCTGCACAAAGCCCGGCTTGCACCACCTACTACACCTTCGCGGCCCAGTCCGTCTCTCCTCCTGCCTTTGGACCGGCTGACCAGCTCTCCCGCCTCAAAGCGCTCTGTGAGGAGCGCGTCGCCACCCATCCCCGGCCTTGCGAGCGGCAGCGACAGCGACAACGACGACGACGACGATGATGATGGCGCTTCTTCGAATGCGAGCACGACGTTGTGGGGCAGGATCGATTCAGGTAAAGACCTCGATCCCATGCTGACGGACCACTCCGACTTCGGCGACGAGGATGAGCAGTGCGCGCCAAGTGGTGCGGGTGGCTTGGCTCTCCGCGGCGGTGCAACCGGGTCCAGCACGGGGGCGTCGACTGCGAATGTGCTCGCGGCCACAGCTACGACTACGGCGAGGTCCACGACTGCGCGGACAATCAATCATGGCAATGGTATTTTTGACAGGCCCAAGTCAGACAGCTGTCCCTCCGTGCCACCGTCGACAGGGACAGGCATCTCGGCCAGAATCCCGATCCCCACCCGGCACAGTAACTCCCTGCCGCTCACTTCGCGACCCCTCGATTCTGTCGATCACCCCAAGTCGTCGGGGGCGTCAGCTACAGCGCCATCGAGCCTGGATACTACGGTGAGGACCACGGCCTCACTGGCTACACCATCGCTTGCGACACCGGTGCTGGGCCGATTGTTCGCGCCGTCGACCAGAAGTAAGTTTCCGACCCGTCCGATCCGAACTTGCACTCACATACTCTCTTGGTCGCGCTGCCGCCGCTTCTTAGTCACCTCACCCGCACAATCTGCCTACCCGTTGTCGTCCCGTGACCGAGACAATTCGTCAAGCGTCTTCTTGTTTCCACCTCGCGCCTCGACATCGCCGACCGAAACCAGCAGCGGAGACGCTTTCCCTTTGCCGCCCGGCCCAACCTCGGAATCGCCCACTCAGGCTGATGTCCACATCACTGCGCACGAGCTATCCAAGAAACTCGAGCGCGATCGCGAAAGCACGACAACGTCGCTTGTTATTGACGTGAGGCCGGTGCAAGACTTTTTGGGACCCAGTGGAAGGATCAAGGGCTCGGTGTAAGTTTGCAGAGCCTGATTTAACCGCTCCGTCTCGCGATCTTCTCTTGTTTACCTCCGTTCTCACTCCCACGGATTTCACACCACACAGAAACATGGCCTTCCCAGCTCTGCTGATGCGGCGTCTGAGCAAGCCGGGAGAGAGCTCGAAACAGACTTGCTCTTTTGATCTGCACCAATTTGTCACCACCGACGAGGGCAAACTCATTGTCAACTCGATCAGAGGCTCGTATGGCGTCATCGTAGTCGGCGACGTCGATGAAGACGACCATGACCCCCATAGTAGTGAAAGGGACGCTGTCGAAGTTTTACTCAAAATATTGCGCCAAAAGCCAGAGGTAGAGGAAGCCAGTGTCTTGAAGGGATCGCTCGCGAACGCTTGGTCGGAGAACGGCCTGAGCGCTGAATGGCGCTGCATCGGGAGGGAAGATTCGGCACCGGTCAGATCTAAGCCGACGCCTACCTTTGCTCTACCTTCGCCACCCCGCAGTCGGTCGATCACGGTCAACGCCGTGATGGGCTCTGGAGATACGCCACCCGAACAGCCAACGACGCCGACGTTCCTGAGCTTGGCACCCGCGCACATGTCCATCTCGCCTCGTAGCGCGGCTCCTCGGGCTCGACCATTGCGCTTGGACACGTCCGAATCCTCGTTGGGATGGAACACGAGCAAAGGTGCTCCGACGGCGCCGCCCAACATGATGCCTGGCGCGCGATCGCTCCAGTCTTTATGTCGCATACAAGCCTCGGAACGCCTCTCGGGACGTCCGGCGATCCCACGCGCCGTGTCGTCGGCCAATGTTCCCTCCAAAGCCTTTTCAAAGCAACGCTCCGACGAGTCGAATTTCGACCCTTCGACGATCCTCCCCTCGTTCCTCTACCTCGGCCCTGAGCCAGCGACCATGACCGATGTGGAACAGCTCCAATCGATGGGTGTGGAGACAATATTGAACCTCGCCATCGAGTGCAAGGACTCCCTGGTGCGGTCGGTGTACTCCCGTGCGAACCAATACCACCATCTCCCCTTACGCGACGTCGTCGAAGAGACGGGCATTCAAGCCGTCCTGAGTCGTTCGTGTCAGCTCATCGACGCGTGCCAGCTTCGGAACGAACCCGTCTATGTGCACTGCCGCGCAGGGAAAAGTCGCAGCGTAATGATCGTCGTCGCCTACTTGGTCCAATCGCACAAGATGTCGTTGGATCAGGCCTATTCGTTCGTGGGCAAGCGGAGGAAAGGCGTCAGTCCCAACATTGGGTTCATGGCCGAACTGATGAAGTGGGAGGAAAAGGTTCAGGAAACCAGCCATCGTCATCAGGAGCATCGTTTACCGAAACCTGAGATACCTGTCGAAGTGGTACGGTAACATCACTTGTGTCGCTCCGCACCGTTTTCGCTGTTGTGTTCTTGCCTCCTACTTATCTGGTGTTAGCCGCGGCCCTCACCGTTATTCGCCTTTCCGCATCCTCCCCATGTAACGCATTTGGAGCTCTCTCGGTGTTGGTGAAATACGACCAGTGTATCTGACTGTACTCCGTCAACTGTGAGCCACTTTCTAGATTGACACGTCGATAACACTACAACAATGGACAGATGGAGAGAAAAATCGAAACAGTGGGCGATCCTTGAAGCAAGACAAGGTAATCTGGCCCCAAGTAGCACAAGAGAACACGGATGGGTCTGTGCCGACTTAAGGATCATCAAACGAACTGCTGTGCCAAGAGCATATCGGATCCCAAGGAGTTACAACTGTGGCGAAAGAGCGCTCAAGCGGATCAGTCTTCTCGTCATCTTCGCTTCTTCAAACGAAGGACCTACAAGACGTTCCCAAACCGATCCGAATCCCTCTTCCTCCCTTCTGCACTTTCCTTGACCATCCCTCCATTTTGCGCCTCCCCATAACTCTCAACCTGTCTCTCCCCTCTCCCAACCTCTTTCAGCATCGCATAACCCGACTTGCCCATCCCTCCCTTCGCTCGCGGACACGCCCATCCCACCAAAGGAGGACATTTCGCTCCTACGAGTTCGCACACCGATTCCAAGCAGGGTAAGACCTCGGCGTAAGGAAACGGACTCGCTCGTTCGGGTGTGAAAGAGGTATTAAAAACGAGGGAAGGGAAAGAGGTCGCTAACTTATCGGACGAGAGTGAAGAGGTTCGCGAAGCTGTCGGATTGTCTCGCACGATAGTCGAAGTCCATTCGGTCTTACCATCATTAGAGAATAGAGATGTAGAAGAACTCCCATTCGTTCCCGTAGCAGTGGTTGAAGGTAACGTCCACAAATCAGACCAAATCGCCTTCTCCAATACCGTACTCCCCTCCGGCGCATCCGTACATCTCACGAACGTGACGGCGCAAAGCCAACTCGTATAAGCGTCCAAACAATCCTGACACGTCGAGACAGGGGAAAAATCACCCGTCGAGTCGTTGCAGGGAAAGGTGGATAGGGTGCGGTTGAAGGCTGAGAGGTAGGTGGAGAAGTTCGTAGAGTAGAAGGAAATGAGGGCTTCGGGCGTTACGCTGAGTGGTGAAGGTACGGCGTAGGCCACGAGAGGGCACAAAGGGACGTCGTAGATCAATTGACATGAGGTTGCTATCGATGAATCGTTCTTGTGTCAGGTGACAGCAATCAATAGGTCCCAAATCGTGGTCGAGCAGTTCAAGTAAAGCGAACTTACAAGTCTGAGTAGCGAAATAATTCGGCGAATACAACTTTCGCGACCCATCCGCCGCAGTCTCGACCAACCAAGCCGTGTAATTGACTCCATTCTTCAATCCTTCAACCAAGTACTGCGTCTTGACGTACCCCTGCGCCGTAAGCCTCGTCGTTGTCGTCTGATTGATGCTCCGACTCGAAACGACGTCCTCCAATCCATTCTGAAGGAAGCACAACGATGAAGCAAGCGTGGTGGATAGGATCGACGTTCGTGCGATCATACCCGCAAAGGCGGGAGTGGTCGAATTGGTGGGGTAAGGCCTGGTGGTCAGGAGTGCGGAGGAAAAGTCCGTTCCTTCGACGCGAAATCCGGCGGTACGTTCGAGGATGATCGAATCCGATCCTTGAGTGGACGAAGTGACGGAGAGTAAATACGCCCATTCATCCGACACAGTCGAGTTGGGTGCGAAAACCCCGATAAATACTCCGCCACCCGATTTCGTCGAAGTAAAGGAAGCATTGGTGAAGCCATCGACGAAAGCTTGGATCGCATAATTCTTCCTCTGCGCTTTGGTGAGAGCCAATTCGGTGACACCATCATTCGGTCCGGGACTGGAAGTAAGGGACGAGTCGTTCGAGATGAACAAGGTCGGGGTGCTCGCCAAGAAAGCAAAGGCAGTATTTGAATCGGCGTTCTGGAGCGAAAGCGGTACTTGGCAAACGCTAAGCATGATCTGCACCGCCGTTGTCGAACTCGAAGTCGTCGTCGTTTCCGAGGGAGCAGCCATCGCGAACGAAGCCATCGTTCCAGCGGGGAGGCTGAACACACTTGTAGACGGATCATCGAGCAGGATCGTCGTCGTTGTGGAGCTGCTGATGTTCAAAAGAGCCGTTGCTGCATAGACCCCCATGCCGGCACCAGCACCGGCACCAGCATCAGCATTAATACCAGCGAACGGTGGGGCCGTGCCTGCGAACAACGAGGCGATGCCCCACGCCAGCAGGAGCGAGGGCAGAGAGAGTCCTCGAAGCCATGATGGTACAGGTCCACGTGTTCGCGCTGTCTTGATCGTCTTGCACCCCGCCATTGCGGTTGCTCCTACGGCGGCACGAAGGGACCGCAGTTGAAACAATCGACGAGACGAGTCGGGCAACGATCAACGTCGAACCAGCGATGCGGTCATAGCTCAGATTGGCCAACGGCACAGTCGTCGGGCTTTGATCATTCGCATCAATCTTGACTTGTATAGGAAAGGCAGCAGCAAAGCAACGCTTTGTCTGTGTTCGAGACGTGTCGTGTACCTGCACCGCAACGATTCTCGAATTGATGCGAGATCTGGGGACGAATCATGTGACATTCCATTCAGATTTCATTTATTTTGTATTGACTATAAACGGGGCATTGTAAGGCTTTTCTTTGATCTTTTCACGGAGGTTCGAGAGGTTTTCCCAAGCAGAAATTGCTCAGAAACGGTTCGGTGAGAAGAACTCTGTTCGTCAGATTCAAAGCTTGGCGCCGGAAGCGGTCAAGCGAGCCTCGACGGTCTTCCAGTTAATCACCTTCCAGATCGCCTCGAGGTAAGCGGCCTTGACGTTCTTGTAGTCGAGGTAGAAGGCGTGCTCCCACAGGTCGATGCCGAGCAAGGCCGTGTAGCCCAACAAGGGGTCCTGGTTAGCGGTCGCGACCGCCTCGAGCGACTTGGTCGACGCGTTGTATCCCAACCAGGCCCAGCCGGAGCCTTGGATGCCCAAAGCGGCGGCGTTGACCTCCTTCTTGAGATTGTCGAGCGAGCCGAACGATGCCTTGACGGCATCGGCGAGGGGGCCTGACTCGGGGAACTGCGACTCCTTCACGGGCGCAAGGTTCTCCCAGAACAAGGTCTGTGGTGGGTATCACGACTCGGGGTTAGGTACAGGGCTCGTGTGCTTAGGACGTGCATGTCTCTATACTAACGTGGTTGATGTGACCTGCAAGATCGTGATGGGAAGTTCCGTGGTCAGTGGAAAACAGGGGTGTCGGTGAGCCCAAAAGACCTAAAAGGTACTCACCACCACCGTTGAACTTGATGGCCGACTGGAGCTGGATCTGTTTCTTGATGTCCTTGGACGAGACGGCGGAAGCGTAGTCCTCAACGGCCTGGTCGGTGAGAGTGGGAGGGGAAAGTTTCCGGTTTACGTAATCGCCATCGGGGACGCAAGCGGGGATATGATCCGTCAGCACCGGTTCGATGGGCGCGGATCGGGGGGTGTGATTGAGTGGACTGACCTTGTTGAGGTTGGTCACGTAAGTTTGACTGGTTGGTCAAGTTCGGAGTGGGGCGGTGGGGCGGTGGAGCGGCAGTAGACAGACGGATGCGATGGCGTCAGTGGGAGCGCACGCCATGAGACGCGATGCCAGATCGCCCTCTGTAGGCCGACGTGGGGGCCAGAGACGCGTGTTCAGGGCCGAGGCACACTTACTGGTGCTGTGGGATTGAATTGAACCAACTGGGTCAGCAGCTGTGCACACTCTCAAAGCCATGCAGAGGCCGAGGTGCGGCCGGGCCGCGGGAGTGGTGAAGTGGTGTGGTGAGGTGGGGAGGTGGGAGGAGCACGCATCGATCATGGATCGCACAGGACAGGTGCAGCCCCACTAGGGAGTCAAGCGGGGGGAGGGAGCGCTTACCTTGGAGTGGTGCAACTCCATGATCGCCTTGGAGATGCTGTGCGGTCAAGATCGTGTGTTCATTCAGTCTGCTGCTTCATACGCTTCATGCACGCATTCGGGCCTTGCGCGTGGCTCACTGAGGCTCCAACGCATCGGAGGGGTAGGGCAAGGCGGGCAACATAGCCGGCGACTGGGACAGGATCAACTGCACGTTGTAGTTGGACATCTTGGTGGTGGAGGTGCTCAAGGCGCGACGGGTCGTCTGGGCAAAGAGTGAAGAGCGGGCGATAAAGAACATGAAACTGTCGATGAGCGGAGAAGCAAGTCAAAGCAGGACCCCCGAAAGCCCAGCCAGAGGCGCATGCGGAAAAACGCCCTTTTTTGGCCTTTTTGTCAAAGTTTTTTACCCTATTTTGGCCCCAAAATGTCAAAATTTCGCATGCGCCTCGGAAATATTATCAAAGCGTGTTCTACATGCTCCAAAAATCGCTCAAAAGTCCTCGAAAACGCGTTCCGAGCGTTTGCGGGCGCGCCGCGGCCTATCGAAAGTGGCTTGCGGCGCGCGTCGCTTCGGCTGGTGTTGCGCGTGGCTCCAGGCTTCAAACAAGCCTTCCTTGCTGTGCTGGCTGGCTCGCTGCTTCGTTGTCAGACTTCCTTTTTGCTGAAGTTGAGCTCCTTGTTTCCGCGGTGGCATTTGTGCGACTTGTAGAGGTTCTGCCGGCGGCATCTCGCAGGCCGGGCACGCTCCGAAGGGCGGCAAACCTTTGCTCGGCATGTGCGCTCGTGCTGATTAGGCGCTCGTCCGGGTAACATGAGGTAAGGTCCGTGGTTGAACGATATGTAGTCGTTGACGGGCCTAATGACTCGATGACCTGTCGACTATCAATCATGCGGAACGGCATAGTGCCATCAATGAGGTGTGTGGAATAGCATGTTTTCTTGATGAGGCGAAGCTCCTGTACGACGACATTTGACAGTAGAACCAACGAGGCGAGCGTGTCTTGGTTGCAGTGGTTTGTTGTCACTTTGCTGTAGATGTATCGCACTGTAGGACACAAGACTTGTGTCAAACAAGAACTTCACAGCTCAACTGCCACTCAAAACAATGCACCAATTCCGATAGACAGCGCTTCTTCTCCATAAGCAGTTTGATCGCAGCTGAGTGAATGCATGCCACGCTTGAGGCCAAAGCAGATCAGAGATCCAATCTCCAATGGTGTGGCAGCGGTTACAGCTCCGTCAAGCGATCCAAAATGAGGTTAGCGTTGTGCTAGCGCTCCATACTGCTTGTCTCTCTCAGGAGCTTTTCCTAAAAGTATAGGACCGGCAAAACATTAGATCCAGCTGCCTTCGTTCCTAAATTCAGCAACAACTCACTTGAATGTGGCCGTCCTCAATATAGGCGTTCTTCTGAATCTCGTTTGTTCTGAGCGCTCGGGCCACCTGGCCACCTCCAGTCCAGCGAAAGCTCCTTGCGGTGCCCGCAATGTCTTCGAAGCGAGATGGTCCCATGGACTGCACCAACCCTTTCAAGACGCGTGAATGTACTGCACTGCGTCCTTGCTCTGTATTGCTAATCTCTAAGCCTGCCTCTCCGCGACTTGTGTCGCTCAATTCCATTGGCCTCCCTTTGAGTAGAACAGCTCTGAGGTGGCTACACTTATGAGCAGCTTGATGGGCAATCAGGTTGGCCAGTTCAGCGATAAATTGGTATCGCGAGCATCGACAACTTGAGGCGGAAGTTTCAATTGTGTGGGCTGTGTAGAACCAAACACGCGTTAGCTTAGACCAAAATTTCGATAGTTGAGCTTGGTGGACGCACGATTGGTCGTCGTGAGAAGCTGTTTGCCTTCTCAACGGCCTCGAGTAGATGATAAGGTCGAGTAGTGGGTGAGCTAGTCTTTGGACAACTCGATGTGAAGAGACGCGTCGGCGGGAGCGACATCGAAGGCGAGGAGCTCGGCGATCGTCATGTTCATGTTGGTGAGTGGCAATGATCAATCGAAGGCATCGTTCAAGGTCTGCATGGGATGATGTTGTCGTGCTATGCTCCAATCTCGGACCGAAGTGAAGCGGAACGGAACCTGCGCCCTTTCAATATCTAATCGGCCTAATCCCTCACAGCCACTTAACTCAAGTGACTACCGAAGATGGCTAGTACTAAGTGACTTGTTCAAGCGCGAGCATCGCAAAACGCGTCTCGAAGCGAAGGCAAACGGGCCCAAAGTCATGCCGTAGGCTGCTCAGGGTAGGCCAAAATTGGGCCAACTCACGGGAAAATGTCAAAATCTAGACATGCGCCTCGGGGGCGAAACGTGTGTTTCGTCCCAAAATCTCAATATTTTGCAATGCGCCTCGACGAATTTCAGGATTTTGAGTCCTCAAAATGTCAAAAAAAAAAATGCGCCTCCGGCTGGCTTTCGGGGGTCCTAGTCAAGCGGAATTCAACCGTGAAGCGGGGGTAATACGGCCGTCGAGCGCGCAATGCTGCCATCTATGCGGGTCAAATTAAGCCTGCCAAAAAAACCAGGTCGCGCGCAACGCGTTAAGGCAGCTTTTTTGAAATTTGGCCCAGGAAAACGATGATACAGGCATGGTATACCACCCCCCCCCCCCACGGCCCGCGCTCGGAGGCAGAATAGCGGCTAAGTAGTGCACTTGCTAACTCGCCTACGCTAATCGGCCATTTGCCTCAACACATGGCACTGGCACCCCCCACCTTCAAGCTTTAACCCTCCCCCACTGTGAGGCCCGAGCGGCCTCGCACGCGCATGACCAACGACTGAATCTGGCCGAAACCCGGCTAACCGAATATTGGACCATTATTGGCCGGTTTCCCCCTTTTGTGTAGTTCAGTCTCGGTCCTCTCTCTCCCTCTTAGAGGAACACATTCATTCGAACCGACCCCCTGAAACCAGAATACAGTCTACAATACCTCTTCAAGGACAACGAATACGACGAGTCGATCGGCCCAGTACTCGCGATCCTTCTGTAAGGCCACCGGCCTTACATCGAACTGCCGAGTTCTAGTTACGACTTGCTTTTAGTCTAGTGGTCAAGAATGACAGATTGTATTTTATGCACATCAGAGGCGCATACCTTGCACTCATCGGCATCGCTTCAAGCATGGGCTCCCTGCGACACACATCGACACTACCACAAGCAAATCCAGCGTCCCTAGTAGAGAAAGACAAGGAAAAAGACACCAAGACCAAGCGTAAGAAATTCACGAGGCGGAGGAAGAAGAAGGCGGCTGACGCGATCATCGAGAGCGGGGCGACCACGGGGCCAGAGGGATGGGCCGAAGAAGAAAAAGAAAAAGAACAAGATGCCATGAGGTCATGGCCCGTGCGAGAACGAGAAAAGGAGCCAGTCTTGTCCCCGAAGAGCGAGGCGTCTGTAAAATCCTCCGGCTACGCTGCTCGCATTATGGTATAGCGATCAAAGATGATATGATAATAAAAGGCTAAGGTATGATTAATAGCTTTAAGACGCCAAGGCGAGAGACATGAGAGACTGCAGTGGGGGTAGAATCGAGAAGCGAGACCGAGTTCGAGAACGAAACGCTGAGGTCGGAGGCTGGAGACGATGCCAAACGAGACTTGAAACACGCAAAAAAGTGAGAGACAAGAAAAATTTGTATTGGATCCTCGAAGTTTTCCTGAAAACAAGAAGAAAACTCCCCTCAAACGTCCCGGCAGTTCAAACCGCTGCTTTCTGTTCATTCCCCTTCACCGCTTCCTCCGCATATCGGGCTCGGTCTTCCTTCCAAACGCTGCCTTACTGATCCCACCAATGCTCGTCATTTTCCGAGTCTTTGCGGCGCAAAAGTGAAGGCCCGTTCGAAATCACATCCTCTTCCTCTCCCTCCTCTCGTGGCCGCCGGGAATGACTCGTCGTCGAGACGCCCGAGTCCAGAACTTACTGCCGCTTCGACTTCTATTAGCTTTGAGAAATTTGAATGGGGAATGCGACCGGATCCCGAGTACCACAGTATTCACGGCAACCCAACGAGGCCGCGTCCGACACGTCGACCGACTCGGAGCCCCCTCCATCGGAGCCATCGATCCCGAGCCTTGATTACTACCTGTGGCAGTGCACCCATGACACGGGCGAACAACAGATGGAGGGGTGCGTGGCGCTTCGGCTTTGGTGTACCGACGACGCTGAGCAAACGACAGCGGATGGCCTGCCGGATTTGGCTTCGTTTGCCCGCAGCCCTGGTGACACGATTGATGAGACGGACGACAACACGAACGAAGGAGTTGACTTTGACATGAGTGATCATTCGAGCGACGATTTGAGTCATTACTCTATCGACGCCACAGACAACGGTGCATTTGTGCTTGAGGAGTGGGAGTTCAATGCGGAAGATGATGGCAGTGATGACGAAACTTGTGAAATTTTTAATGGCTGTCTGGAATCGAAGGCTCTTGTTCCAAAAGCCTCAATCCAAACAGATGATGCGAGCGCTCGCGTGCTTTTGCCTTTTCATTGACTAGTGTCTCTTCATGTCATACAATATTTCCCTTCCCTCGGAAGTGCAGGGAATGCAAAGTAGCAACTATACGACCGAGCAACCAACGCTGACAGGGGTTGGCTACCGCTTAAATGCGCTCTAGCCCGCTTGAAAAGGTTACTGCCCAGCAGTAGTGCCGACAGCGGGAGGTCTAACAGGTCAGCTAGAGATCCAGAAGGAAAGCTCTCTGCTACTGGCGATAAGATAAGCGGGCACTCTTCTTGGCTGCGCTTAGTTAGTGCGCTTTCAAATTTCCGCCATTGCATTTGGTGTTTATAGCGTGCGCAGTCAGGCCAGTCAGATGCCCGAAGTCCGTGCCAGGTCTTTGTTGATACTTCCTGAGATCTCAGCAGAGATCACATTGCTAATTATCAGACTCCATTTACCCCCACACTCTAATGTGTACTCGAACGAAGGCTAATCTGGTCCCATACTCGATCTGTTTTTCGGTGCTTTTCAATGCTGTTGTCTTGGCCACTTTAAGCCACACAGCCACTAAGACAGTTGTACGTTTGCGTCGACATTATCGGACTCTCGACATTTCAGATACATGACGACGCACTTAATCCCCCTGACAGGATGTTCGTGTATGATTGAACTCATTCTAGTTTGATAACGAGGAATGAGTTTGACAATACACCAATGATATCTGTCCCGGTGCTGAGAAACAGGTGACTTTGATGCCAATCACACCTGCGCCTTTCATGTGCTCTCTGCCGTGTGACCCGATCTGTTGCGTGCTCTCACCGGTACATGTACTACTGTTACATCGTAAAGGCGGAAGCTCAGAGTTCGCTATGGACAGAAAAGTGGGGTGTATACACCTGAACGAACATCCTTGAGTCAGGATCACGATGTTGTTCTTCGTACTCTACCATTCCTCCTCGCATCAGAGTGCACAAGTGGCCTGCGAGCTATTGCTGGCCTCCGACGGTTTCTACTGTCGACCAACGCAGCCTTTGCAGATGACAGTTCTGGTGGTATCTCAATCGGTCTCCTCGGTTCTGTTTGCTTGAAATCTTCTTTGTAAGAACGAGGGTCATCACCAGATCGTACTGTAGTGGCACTGAAAGTGACTAGGTTTTTGAGTCAGGGTACCCGGCGCGGGGAAAATCCACCGGTGGTCAACATTGCCATCGAAATTGTCTTGAATACTCGGGTTTTCACATAGCAGATAGAACCTGAGATCTACCAGTCGCCCTCTGTATTGCACTTTCCATCAATTTGCCCACAGCCTTCTACTGCACTGTCCGATGCTGCGTTGGGTGCGCAGCTGAGGGTCAAGCGGCGAGAAGTCCCTGGTCATGCATGCATTGTGAAAAGTGCGATTTGTCAGAAGTCAAGTCGCACTTCCACTTGAGGCACGCGCGGGCACCTCAGGCAGGTTAAAAAGTAACCAGTCTTAGTAGCGCCGCCGCGCGGCCAGAAAAACCTATGCAAATAGGCGACCTGGGCCCGGTGGCACACCGCTACCGACGGGAGCAACTCGGCGCCGGGACAGGCCCGTCTACCTCTTCCAAGTCCGTTTAGACCACTACCTTGATCATATGACGACATGAGTAGTTCCAGCAGATAACAAGAAGCAAAGATTGGTTTCGAGTTGAATCAGTAACCGCACGTAAATTTCTAAATGTTTAGACTCTAAGCGCCTGAGGCCGGGGCTCATGCTCATGGGCGGGTGTCCAGTCACGTACTTGACGCGTTGTGAGATGAGGAACACGTCAAAGTGGCACGTAAGAAATCTGTCGCGCGTGCATGCAGGCGGCCGCTGCTTCCTGCAGACGTACTACCTCGATCGTCGCAAACTTGTCCCACCCGGAGCTGGTTTCTGCTGAGCTACTACACTTGTGTTCTCGTATTCATTCCGCTCAGTCACCATGGGCCGCCCCTCGCGACTCAAACCACGCTTTCCGCGGATCAAGCCTTCGGACTACCTCGACCATCCCGATTGCCCGAATCAATACGCCACGATGCCGCTGTGCCTTGTCACTTTCGGAGGTACGATCGTCGATAAAGGAAAACGTAAGAGGCCGAGGAAGGCCAAGACAGATATGGATGCCACTCCCACCACATCTGCAACGTCAAACGTCGAAACGAGCACGAACCAACGCGTCCCTGTCGCCTCGAGCTCAGTCTTCGCCAATGACCTGAACTTCTCACACGATGATTTTAGCGAGGATTATCTCAGAGACTTCCCTCTTGCGCAGCAGGCCGAGTACGAAGACCTAGGGGGAATGGATCTTTCCATGGAGCGCTGGGACCCACCCGACCCCGACTTACAACGCTCAACTCACCAGGAACTCGCACGGGAGGTTTTACCAACTCCCCGCGTCTCCGATCCGCCGGTTGCCGCTAAGCAAGAAGGTTACTTCAAGTTTATCACACTCGAGCACGAGCAGCGCGAGAGTCAGCGCGCTGCCCTTTTGGGTCTCTATCTTGATTTACGCATAAGCACCAATGGGCAGTATCTGCCGCTCGTTTCGAACAGCGACAAGGACGACTTGAACGTTCCTTCACCATGCCACTGTCAGCACGTGTATGCTCGCGAGGTGGTCCTGTACGACGGACTGACCGGTATGTGTCGTGCCAGCTCCGTTCACCGATTTGCGCGATGCGTCGTTTCTTGCCGTTGTCCTGGTATCACTGACACGTGAAACCCCCTCTGCGCCTTGCCGTTCAGTCTATTCCAAGCAAGTTACGTTCTGCGCTTCCAATCCGCCCAGTGTTGCGGAAGCTGTACGCCTGGCTCAACTTGGGTTTATAGCATCGACCGCTGTCAACCCAGGATCAGCGTTCTCCTTCCGCATGATCCGCCTAGAAAACTCGCGTTGGCGTAATGCCCCTTACGCCCTCACTGGCCACGCTGCAGGCTTCGAAGACTATTTCGGGGACAACGGGTGGTCGAAACCAGAGCATTATCGTGGACACCCACATGTGAGCATTTGTTATCGGCTTTTTGCCATGGATTCTACCCGGACTCATTTGCTGCCCGGTTGTAGAGCTCAGGATAAAGAGCTGAGGAAGCAATGGCAGCGGGCGATCGACGAGTTTCGCGCCATCGAAGCATCTGAGCGCGACGTTGGCGACTTTCTCTTGGGCACCGCCGACGCGCTGCCCAACAAATGCCCAGCGTGCTTCGGGCCGAAACGGCTCAACCGACCCCATCACACCCTCCAACTGGATTATATGATCGCGCTCGACGGCAACTTCCAGCAAACCCGAGAAAATAATGCGACATACGACGTCCAGGGAATAGTGCCGAGCTTGTTTCTGTCTGATAAAGCCCTCCTGGACATGAAAGCACTCGTCGAGAATGCAGCGCGGCCAACGAAGAAGGTGAGGAGCGTGATGTATTTGCGTTCCGCCTTGAATACTGAGTAATATCGCTCCGGCCCCGTCGGAAGGCGTGCACAGAGTCGTGGAAGGCTGCTGACGGGGGCGCTGGTCGAGTCTCGTCGCGCAAGATCGATACAGGACTTGTAGCCGGCGTGTGCCGCCATGATATCGCCCTAAAAATGGTGAATCTTGAGAAGACCGGCGAAAAGTGAGTGTATTGAGCTTATGTTCCTCTACTCCAACTTGCATTTTTACTTTCACTGCTCATGCTCATGCCTGCCTGCGCTCCAATCACCAAGGCTGTACTTCGCTTTAGCCATTGTCAAGCACATCTCGGACCATCTTCCCCCAGATGCTAGGATTGGAGTTTTGTACGACATCGCTTGTAATTTCAAGCACCACATTGAGAAGGTTTGCATTGACCACCTCGGCTCGGGCCCCTCCGATATGTCGTTGCTGATCATATGGGCTTTGTGTTTCAACCTTTTCAGAGGCATCTTCTGCCTGAGCTGTTTGAGCGACTCGAGTTTGCCCCAAGTGTCTTCCATGCATACGCCCATACCTGGGGTTGCCAGGTTGACTACAACCCCCGTCTTATCCCGAACTTTGGGTTCACTGATGGAGAAGGTTGTGAGCGACTATGGAGCGTGCTGCGCTCCCTCATCCCCATCAATCGCCCATCAAATAAGTCCCACCGCCTCGTCAATTTGGCGGTCGCACGCAGGCAGTGAATGACGCGAACGTCTCAAGGCTTGGTCAGTGCTCCGCAGTCGCCGCTTCGTCTTTCGCCGTATTGACTCTTTGCAACAACTAGGGTCCTGGTTCACCCGCCGACTTCGCTCAGCCAAGGCTCGGAGCACTGCTGCTCGAAAGGAACTTGAAGCCGTTATCGCCCACGATGCCACCTGGTCGGAGGAGGCGCTCCGCGTCGCTTGGCAAGACCAGCGACGAGCGCAAGCGTCGAAAACGGCTGCGCAGGAAGCTGAGGAAGATCGTTTGAGGGAAAGCGAGCTTTATAAACTTGCTGAGGAACTTTACAGGATTGACTGCATCATGTACGTGCTTGGTGCTAACTACTGGAGCTTGAGCTTGTCCTTCGTTCTCACTGACTCATCATCTTGCTGAGCAGTGACGAGTCTGAACCAGAAGCGCTTGTGGGGCTGAATTCGAAGCACGATCGTCTTGCAAAGGAGCTCGATCAAGCAGCAATTGTCCAACTGCAAAGAAGTGGGCCGGCATCTCGTCCACAGGTTGGCCTTAAATCTCTTACTTAATTTCCCTGTTCCTGATTGCGATGACGTGCCTGTTTGCTTCACAGAGCTTCGTCACTTGTGCCAGTGTTCTGTTGCGCTGCGCAAGCTTCATCGAGAAGTGATTGCCTACAAAACTAGCCGTGAAAAATTGCTGTCGACGCGTCGCGGCAGGGGCGGGTCAACATTTGGCCAGAGAGAGGCCAACAAAGCTCGCAAAACGGAAGTCAAGACTCACTCTGGCGCTGAAAAGGCACGTAAGGCATACAACAAGGCTGTCAACGCGTTTCGAACGGCAGGCGGATCATCACCATCGCATGTCCTCAACAATCTTCCATCAGTCGGTAGCCTAGCATCGATTCTTGATCTTGAAGACACAGATCTCTTCTGGCAAGACGGGGTTTTCCCGCATGTTGAAGCTGCTTGGGCCACCGATCCGTGGGTTAAACGGGGCATCGTTGCTGTGCGTGACCTGGATCGAGCTGCGGAGGAGTTCACTCGGATTGGCGCCGAGGTGCGACAAACCCTTGCTTGGCTCGAAGACGAGCACGACCTCATCTCTAGTCGCCAAGCACTTTGGCTAAGCGCGACAGGTCAGTTGTCAGTCGAAAGTTACTCCACTGGTCTAGATGCTGATACCTTTTTTGATAACATAAATAGATTCCGCTCCAACGATTTATGACCATGATCGTGTTGAACGCGCATTTGGCAGTACCGCCTACGCAACGATCCGGGACCGTGCCCTCGTCATTCTGGACGCTCGGATGAGGTCTCTTCAAAAGCGCGAACGAGACTGGTTCCGCGATAGCACTTTCTTACTGCTGTGGTACACGACCAGAGGACCAGCGGATACGCACGAACCAGTCCCTCGAGCTCTGAAGCGTCTCACCCCGCAACTGCTGTTGAACCCGGGCAACGTCTCCAAGACGACAACAGCTACTGGAGCTGGCGCGCGTAGTGTTGCGCCTCGGGAGGACGCATCGGGCGCCTATGCAGCGCCGTCCGAGTCGTTCCGGACCACCGATGACGATCGTCTGCTCGCGCGGCGCATCACGGAGCAGCTGGATACTGACATGAATGTAGAAGGCGCAAAGTCTTTGCATGATCTGACGGTCCAGATGCTGGAGTCGCAAGAGGGCATGCTATACGATTCGGACAGCTCTGATAATCTGGTTCCCGACGAGGAGCGTTCTTTGTCGAACTCTGACTCGGAAGAATGAAATGTGAATAACACTGGCTGCAGTAATTTTACCATGAGTTCGAATGATTAATGGTGTGGCGATGATTACTGCATCTGCAATAATGAACCATGACATGTCAGGCAGGGTTCAGCCCACTGTTCGGATGGTCGGAAGTAACGGGGGGTGCGAACGCGCCTCTGCAGAGCGTCCTCTTATCAAGGGGAACATGGCTCGGAGGTTCCTCTTGCCCGAGTCGAGTGACATTTTCACTCGAAGCGCCAGTTGTTACTCGAGTAACTGAAGCACGAACCTTGTCAAAATGAGTGAGCAGGTCCCTTCGGTATGACCAACATATCTCCTGTCGTCAGGTGGGGTTCAATCGCAATACTCGGATGTACGCACGAGCGTCCTCCTACGGGAACAAGGGTCGGAGGTTCCCCTTGCCTGAGCCATGTTCCCGTGAGCACTGCACCTGAAGGCGCCTGTTGCCACCCCTTCCTCAGAAGTGAGTACGATTTTGCTAGAAGCATAGCTGCTTGTGGGCACTGTCGCATGTTCTATGCGTCTCGACTTGTGCTGACATCATCCGGGAGGTTGAAGCTGAAATTTCAAGACTCAGCTCAAGTTGCCGCCTTGGAGAGGCCACTGTGGGATCACTCCGATTGAGTCCGAAGTGATACACTCCGGGGAAATCCTTGCAATTCGAACTGGTTTCTCACTGGTCATGGGTATCGAAGAGCCCATGCGTCATCAGTGAGTAAATTCACTGCCTGCTATTGGGCCGGCCGGCGCATTGCGTCGGTGACTTCGAGCCTCATTACGCGCTCTCAGCAGCGGACAGGACGTTGAGAGGAGCTGAAGGAGCGAAATGTGTGCAATTTCTACTCTTACAAAGCAGACAAAGCAGAATAAGGCCGCCAAGCTAATACCTGTGGCCGTTAGCCAGTGTGCTGAAAGCATTCCTCCGACTTTTTCGGTTTCTTGGTACTAAAATAATTGTGCTGTTAATGAGATCTATTCAATAAAAAGTAGTATCCTGGCGTCGCTTAAGGTCTCGTGGCGCCGGCCGCCGGCAGTAACTTCGGATGTTTCCAATCCGTTGTGAGCATCTAAATTTTCGTTTTCAACACACCGAAATCGCTTTGCGACAAAATCTGAACCCTTCCATCGACTTTCAACCGGAGTTTGAGTCGCTTTTGAGGAGCTGCAATTTTTGTGGCGTCGCCGCAGTCCCACACCAGCCGGGATCCGCCAAGTTACTCCTTGACAATGCTCATAAAGTAATGTGAATGCGACAAACCAATTCTCTTTTGGCATGGACAGGCATCCACATGTCAGCCTGCAAGGACGAAGGAGCGGCGACTGTGAGTTACCCGTCGGAGTCCCGGGCCCACTCACTGGAGTCCCAGCAAGGTGGGGTGTAATATTTGTAATAGGCGGCCAATACGAGACGTGCGATTTGCTACATACTGAGCGTGAGCAGCGCCACTTGGATCGGATGCTACTAGGAACGGCGAGGTTCCCTGACAGTGTTCCTCTCACACTTCAAACCCTAGTAATGATGATTTCAACTTTAGCACGAAAGGTCGCCTGGTACTTTGGAGTTGAGAAGACCGGCTCGCCTTCCAGACTGAGTTGATTGGACAGATCAGATGGAGCGAAACGTAGGGACCCCCGTGGCAATTGCCTGATGCCCACACCGCGTGAAACACTTTCGGACGAGGCACGACATGCTGGCGGGTTCAACTCGGGGCAAGCACTTGAGCATAGACCGTCATACTCGGTCGCTAGTCGTAATGAGAGATCGGATAAGATTTTTTTGGCCGTGCGCCAGTGTAAAATGATCTCGAAACACCTCGAACACCTCGAATACTCAGTGCGGAAATCCGGAACTGCGTATGTCAGAGCGCACTTAGAGAATTGCGGATCCAGAGCGATCTATTTCGGAGGACGCAGAGCACGCTACAATCCGAAATTTTCAAAAAACGGAGCATTTCAGTATTTTTGTTCTGCGGAAGCAGCAGAGGTATCATTACGGCGAAGATCATGCAGGATACGCTCGCGGCTTTGGTGCACTACAGGCACGATCCTTAGCGCACTAAGTCTAGTAGTCATCTTGCTTCGTCCAGCGGCATCCGCTCATTGTATCTTCCAACTCAGCCCTACACTTCATGTCCGTCCCAGCGCGCTGGCTCATTTCGGCATCGAGACCTGCTGCCCGAAGCTCTAAGAGTGCTCGTCGGAATCGGGGCGGCTCACCGCGCTGCCATCTTGGCCGTTGGCAGGGATAGCTGCACCATCTTCATCTTCTGCATCCGCTAGTACCTCTTCCGTTAGCCTGAATCTCAACTCTCCTGCACGCAGCAGGGGAATGATACGATCCAAGTCGGCCCCCGACATTTTTGGCTTGTCCATGGGGCTGGCGAAGTCCGTCTCCAAGTTGAGGCTCGGGCCGCATTCAACTACGATACTGGCCTGTTGCATGAGCGCAGTTGGGTCGTACACCAACCTGGGAGGTTTGTT
Organism: Microbotryum lychnidis-dioicae p1A1 Lamole; assembly: GCA_001244265.2. NCBI lineage: Eukaryota > Fungi > Basidiomycota > Microbotryomycetes > Microbotryales > Microbotryaceae > Microbotryum > Microbotryum lychnidis-dioicae. Next base: position 625,705 of record CDLV01000004.1, on the reverse strand, counting down.
CTTGTTTTCGTGCCCTTGGTTCTTGGTACGTCGCTTCACGGCATCATCTGCACCGAGAAGAAGACTCATCGTTAGTAGTCAACAAGTGAGAAGCAACTGAAATCTCGATTAGAACGTAGTCCACACAGAAAAGTTTTTTCATGATCGTGCTGTACCACGAGGCTTTTGTTGCAAGATTCGCTTCCGTCAGTGGCGCCTCCCAAACTGCGTGACAGCGTAATGGACATCAATCAGCAAGTGACAATAGTCTGTCGGCGCGTGCATCTACTGACCAGCTGCTTCCAATTCGGCCTTTTTCTCCTCCAAGAACGCTCTACCGGTAACGCAATCCGCGAAGTCAGAGAGCAGCTGTCTTGAACCCAAATTATCGCCCCAGTCTTGTCGATAGGCAAAGGCCAAACCACCGGGGCTCGCGACCATGCAACGCTCCTTATTAAGTTCAGGAAGATCAGAAGAGACCACAGCAAACAATTGGAGTCCATATTTTTGCGCATATGAAGTGCTCTGGGTTGGTTTTGAGGGTGTTATGATTCTTTCAGTTAGTTTACTGTGAGCAGTATCAAATTGAGCTTGGACTCACCATGGTTTCCAACGCGGCCTGCATGCATCGGCGCGCTTTCTTAATGGCTTCGTGACTCATCGGTTTGTTTCGGGCGATCTTGATGGAGGATGAACTTTCCGTCGCTTGCGTTACTTGCGTCGCTTCCTCACGCTCCAAGGCAAGCGCCGCGTCAAACCTCGTCATCAACTCTGCGTCATCCTTCATGTCGTTCCAATATGGCTTTGCGAGCTTAACCCTCTTCACCAAATTGGTCGGCACTAAAGCGGACCAACCCAGCCCGTTAGTTCAACAACAGCGTAGTGCAATGCTATGCTAGAATTTTATTACTCGCTGGACGAAATCGTATTGGAAGAGAACATCGTACAGGCAGAGCCTGGAAGGCGAACAGGGAAAGGTCAGAATGACACGGTGCTGCATTAAACCAATCAAACCGCGCGTCGACGACCGCGCAGCCGCACTTCCACCACGCACCCAGAGACTTGTTTGTGAATGGTTGTCCAGGAGGGAAGGAGCCCGCAATGTTCCGAGGCCACGCGATGAATGCATAGTTAAGACGTGGATGTCAGCAGGCCCTCAGAAGCTCGTTCTCTGGTAAAGCCCGGACGACAATCGCCGGACATACACGTGGGGCTTGTCGAGCGCCGAAGCGTGAAAACTTGGTATGAGTTGGCGATGTGAAAGGATCACAAGATCAATGGAGATCAACGAGAGACGTAACGTGTATGCGGTTCGGCGATTGAGGACGAGGATATTCGCGGCGAGACCAATGGGTCTCGTGTTGAATGTACGGGCGAGATGGGGCCTAAAAACAAGAGCTGTCAACGTATCAACAACGCACGACACGCGTCGATTCCGTCAGGTTCGGACGGCGCGCAACCTCGCGCAACCCGCGTCAGATCACGTGTTGCACTGGGCCAGACATACCACGGCTTCAGCAGTGCTGAGGCGTTAATGGATATACCTGGACTTCAACAAGCTTTCTATAAGCTCTACAAGCTTCCCCCGTCAATGACTTACGTCATAGGGCCAAGCCAGAAAATCAAGCCGGAAAATCATTTCCGGATCAACTGTAATGACTCTAAACCTTTGCGAGCTTGTTCCCGCGTGCTTCTTGTCTAAACATTTAGAGAATTACGTGCGGTTACTGATTCAACGCGAAACCAATCTTTGCTTCTTGTTATCTGCTGGAACTACTCATGTCGTCATATGATCAAGGTCACAGTGGTCTAAACGGACTTGGAAATGAAGTCTATCAAATAAAAACAATAAAAAGGGTTAAGGAATGTGCCTAAAATCGCTGTTTTTAACTAGGTTGCGGCCCTCCGGGCCGCCTGTGGTGGATGTGCCAGCATACTGTTGCGTCTGCCGCACCTGCCTGTGGTGTCCATGTTCCGATCAGAAGTCATGTACAAGCGCTGTGGTGACTTTTGTATTTTCCGCGCCGTTCCAACGAAGCTACAGCGCTCCCAGTATTTTCCTTCTTTTTTTCGCTCACATAAAACAATGCTTCCACTCATATTGCATTTAATGAACCGCAAGCGCGTGGCTTTGCATGATATTGCTTCTACAGCAGAGCTCTGCTTGACGTGCGAGGCGAGGGCTGGCGTTTGTCACGTGATGCGGTGCGCCGGCGGTGGAGTGTCATTCCGGCAGTCGACCAGCGGCATTAGGGGCTGAACAACAAAGCAAACCACGTAAATAATCCTGCGCCACTCCCTCAAACCTTTGCTTTCTCCCTCCTACTCTCATCCAATTTTAGTGACACTCATTCAAGAACAAACCCTCGCTACTATGCTCCGGTCCCAAGGTCGCCAGGGAGGGCCATCGCAACCTCGCCAAGTCTTGGGCGCGAGGGTAGCGCCGTACCATGGGCCTGCTCGAGCGCCCGCTGCTGGGCGCCCCGCGGCTCGACCCTCCTCTTCGTCCCGCTCCGATCAACAGAATCAGCCCCCGGCGCGTCATGACAACAATTCAACCGATCTTGGCATTGCGACACGTATACGAGCCCGCCGTGCAGCTGTGCAGAACGGACAGCGTGGTCAGCGCGATGGCCAACTCGACGCTGGGCTCGCCCCACCACCACCTCCTCCGCAAAGGCGGGTGCGCCGGGCTCATATCGCGCTCAAACCCCTCAAGCCCCACGTTTTCGCAGGGCAAGGTGCAGCTACCTCCCCCTCCCCAGCCCAATCTCGAGTATCGGCAGCTTCTTCAAGGCTCGGATAGCGGTCAGTTGCTCCGTCCAACAACATCTCTCTGCAGTATGGCCCACATGCTGAACTGTGCGATGCACCTACACAGACTCTAAAGCATTCCGCGAGAATGCCCGGTCTTACAATAACGCACTATCCTTTACTTCGCTCGCTGCCCACTGGGACTAAACCCAAGTGTGCACTCTAGGACCTCCCGTGTTTCGCGTGTTCGGCCGCCTCTATCATTGACTCGGTGCCCTGATCCCTGCCGTGAATCAACGCCCAGCCTTTGCCCAGACATGGCTGATCGACCCGGCCGAGGCCACCGACACACGACTTCAAGGACCCGACAGCGCAGAGACTCGCATACAAAGATCAACGCTGACCAAGCTCGAGTCCATGTTGCGCACCGGCAATTGTTTTGTGAGGGAGTTCGCTTCGGCCAAAGGCCGTGCGGGTTGGGATACGGCCAAAGAGTGGGTCTTGCGCCTCTGCCTACCACCAGGCCGAAACCGACGCACCCACAACCTTCCTACGTCAAGCACGGAAATGACGATGCTTATCTGCGATTCCGACACCAACACCGGAGATCGTGGACCGCAAGACCTTATTCTCCAGGTGCACGGTGATCGATGTCCCGATGGTCGGCCCAAGTACCAAACCGTTAGCTCGCTCCATCCGTCTGCGATGCCTCTCCGGTACCCACTACTCTTCCCCGCGGGGGAAGATGGCTTCCACCCCAACATTCCTCTTTGCGGTTCGATCGAGTTGGGCCACTCTTCGCCAAAAGACAGCAACAAAGAAGGTGAGGACGAGGAGGAAGGGGACAAAAAGAACGGTGATGATGAACATAAGCATCTTTGGCTCCTCCTCGGGTGTTCCCATTCTGTTAAGGCGCGAGCACAGACTGATATTGAATGTTTGAACACCTACGACGAAGGTCAAGTAAAGGGGTCAAGGTGGTGAGTCTCGCGTTCACAAATCCTTTGCGTTCTACTTGCACAAACGCGACAAGCCCGCATAGCACTCGACGTCCCTTCCCGGCGTTCGTGATCGAAAGATACTCCCAGGCTGAGACCGATCGACTCAACATATCCGGTTGCATCAAGAAGAGAACCTACGCCTCACCACGACCCAAGGCATCAACGGCTTGACCCCGAATCAAATTGGAAGTTCGATGACCTTGGGCTCGACGTTCAAGAATAGACCGCGCGACATCACGTGGCAGCGATACCAGGATGCGATGGCGTGCGTTGTCAAACATGGAAAGCCTCCGCTGCTCATCACGATGACGTACGACCCCGAAGCACCGGAAATCAAGGCTGCACTGGGGCCGAATGACAAAGCATGCAACCGTCCGGATCTCATTGCACGAGTGTTTGAAGCCAAGTCCAGCAACAAGCGACATGCAGGCTGTTTCGGCGAAGAATGTAGGATGAATGGATTTTGTTTCTTCTTCGTATTGGGGTTTTTGAACTGAAATCGCGTAGACTGTACAATTATCCTGCTATTTGAATTTCATCCTCCCGTTAATTTAACGGGTTCCCACTGGTATCTAGGGTACACTTAAGCGACACTTAACGCGCGCGCAGCTTAACGAGTGGTTAAGGGCGCTTAAGAGCAGCTCTAGGCCGCTTAACGACTGCTTTACGAGGTTTCGCGCGCTTACGCGCGTTTGGCCATTTTGCTGATGCCATGAGCTCATGCCCATTGACCCCTAAACAATCCCAGACGGTCTGAGCCTCAGGAAAGGACTGATTCAGTGAACAGGAGCTGAGGGCGAAATCCTGCAAAATTTACCCTGCCAAGGTGATAGCCTTCTTCTTTGGCCGCCTTTGTCTGCGCTGTGATTGTCCTGAGCTGCCAGCTTGCTGCCTTTCTGACTTCATAGGCATCGGCACTCGTACGAGGGGCGGCAGGGCCTTCTTGAAACTTGAGTGGCCCTTGTACACAGCTAGCAGCGCAAACCGAGTGAGCCCATGTAAGTCAACTCTGCAGGCGATCAAACGCTAGCTGTCGTCCACCTACCAAGGAACGTAGCCCTGAACAACTTCAGTCCGGTCCGAGCCTCGCAAGTGCTCCATGGTATGATCACCCGTTAACTGGTGAGTACATTCATGAACAGGATTTTATGGATTATAGTTACAGTAGACCTCCATCTTCCTCAATTTCTACGGCGGTATCCTGTCAGAATTAGCATCGATCTCGGGATGCAGTGACCGCGACCCGTCACTTCCAGATGCGAATCATCCCGCGTGTCATGCAGCGAATCCACCACTCGATTTCGGTCACGGGCTACTTGAAGTTGATGATTTCAGGAGTAATCAGCTTCGGACGGCAGTCCTTGGCTTGCGTGCGGCCGGGAATGTTCACCGTGAAGCGAGGTGTCAGGTGCACAGGGGCTTCGTCTTCGGTGCCGAAGCATCACTAATACCAATGCAACCGTCGAATATTGAGACCGCGACATTTGGTACCAAAGCATGACACGCTATTCGGTGTGTCCATTTTGGTGTTGTTTTTAAGTTTGTAACATGTGCTTCGCGTGGAATGTGGCCCCGAACCGTTGGATGCAGTGGGTAGCGGGCCGATGCCCTCGGTAGCCGGCGGTCGGTGCGGCCCGAATACGTCATGCACCCGCATACACATCGCATCAGTAAGATGCAACTGAGCTCTGGAGCTTCCTTCTCGTCTACCACCTCCCAGAAAACATCGGACGTATTGTATTGACGCCTAATTTTCCTCCCCTTGTTCGCTGCGGGTTCCGGCGTCGCACTGGTAGTCTTTCTCGGGCAAGTCACGGCGGCCCCCTTACTCCCGTTTGGCAGCCTACCCTTCAGCTATTGACCCCTCATACGTTCAGACCCGAGAGGCGCGATTTCCTGGTCGCCCAAGACTCCTCTCGACAGCCCTGCATGCCGGTAGGTCTTCCTCACCACATCCCAAATTGTTGTCGTCTGGAGTTGGCCCTAATTCGGCATTCTGATCCCTGGTAGCGGCTGTATGACCTGCTGTCCACCCGGGTCTGTTGGAATCAGCGATGATCCCGAAATGATCAACAAAAGAAGAAGAACGGCTGGACCAGGAGTCGAACCTGGGTCGCTTCCATTCATTGGAAAAGCTTTGACCAACTAAGCTATCCGGCCCCTGATATCAGTGCAAGGTCTACTAACACCTTCAACAGGGTCCTGGCCACAGGTCGCTGTAGAAAAATCCACTTTCACTTTCACTTTCACTTTCACTTTCGATATCGCGCCACCCGCCACCTTTAAAGCTACAAGTGATACATCAGCCTACATTAGCATGGAGACCGGCGACACCGGCCCACCACCAGGGGCTCCACCCCCACCATCGGCGTCCGCGGCGACGAGCGTCCCGATTGGGACAAAGGAGACGCAAGTCCCTATCGCCGCCGCGACCTACGCCACCGCTGCGATTCAAAAGACCAAGCAAACACCCGAGCAGCAGACCCCACAACAACACCGTGCCAAGGCTTTGACCCAAATGTTCGAAGTCATGGGTGCTGTACCGGGCAATCGCACCGACCGGTGGTTGCAAGCCACCTTCGCCACGGACGAGTACCCTGTCGCTACCGCTACATCGCTCAAGTATTCGGCTCTCAACGCCAATCGATCCATTCGAAACATCTTCGACTTTGCTCTCGACGTCACTTTGACCGTCCAAGGCGCCTCGAAGGCCTCTCCCGCGGACAAGGCCGATCTGCTCGGTTGCGTCACGAGATTGCTCTCCCCGCAATCGCCCCTGTGCTTCGACGCCGAGGTCACCCTTTCCGAGCACCTTGCGGCGTTTGCGCCCCAGATTAGGGGTATCCAACACTCGTCTTTCGTCAGGGCCGGTGTGGTCAACCACCGTATCTCCGTGGGATTCGTTTCGGCGAAGGCACGTGACTCGGCGCTTACGGCCCCACTGGCGCTTACTTGGCACTCTGCAAAGGCTCACTTCGCAAAGGCCCACCACTTCTACCACAACATGGTCGGCTGCGTATCAACGTCGGTGTCGCAGCGGTCCCATCCAGGGATGCCATTGTTGACTCTTTTAAATCAATTGTCACCAAAATCACAGCCAAGGGACACCGTTGCGAGCTGGTACAAGCCTTGCGCGTGATCCACGTCGATAACGACTCGGCCTATGCGCACTTGGCCGGCGAGTTTTCGGCCTTTATCCGCTTCGACGACGACGCCCTTTTCAAAGCCCCTAACAACACGCTGAAGGAGCTCCTACCGTCGAAGGTCTCTCTAGCCACAAGAGGCAACATGCATACGGCGGTTCGTCACGACTACGAACGAGAAGCGGCCTGTGCTCGGTGCCACTTTGTGGGGCATGTGGAGACCTGCGCGCTGGAACAGGAGAGGAGGCAGAAGGAAGCGAACAACAACACCGGAAGGCACAACAAGCACCACAACAACCCAACCAACACAAATACCAACAACAACGACACCACCAACACCAACAACACCGACAACGACGTTTCCGAGGTTGTGCCCCCTAGCCGCGCCCTCGGAACCGACCAACTCGAATCGCGGAACCGATTTGCGGGGCTCGAGGTCGAAGGAGGACAGGAGGATGACATCGAGGAGGAGGATGCAGGAAAGCCGGGCGAGGAAAAGGAGCAGGTCGAAGAAGGAGACGAGGATACGGGCGCCAAGGCGGACGACGAGGATTCGGACTCGGATGGGAACGCCGGAGCGGGCATCGACAAGGCGGGAGGCGACGGCAAGGACGACGACAAGGACGACGACGAGGACGACGACAAGGACGAACAGGACGACAGCTCGGAGGGAAGCGAACGAAGGGGGGATGACGTGATGAAAGATGGAGCAGAGGAGGAGGACGAAGGGATGGAGACGGAGGTGGAAGAAGAGGTCGAACAGGAACAGGGAGTACAGGATGACAGCATCATGATCATCGACGACGGCCAAACGACGATCACCACGGTTTCCCGCGAGTCGACTCCTCGGAGTCCCTCGTGGCCTCCACTATCTCCGGAGACGTTGGCAAAGTCGCTGCGCGAGGGTGCGGAGTGGGACCGAGCTAACGCCGAAGCTGCTGCACGTGTCCAAGCAGAAAAGGAGGCGATCATCAGCGCCCAACTCGACGCGGAGGAACCGCTCGTTCGCCACCAATTTGCAGAGTGGGGTCAGGAAGATGGACAACTGCGATTCATCAACATTCGTGGCACCGGTTCCCGGTCGAACAAGAAGATGAAGAGGTCGCAAACGGTGGCCGATCTCAGCGATCCGAGCGACGACCCGGTCGATGTCAAGCGCGTTCTGAACAGGGTCAAAGGTCGAGCAGGAAAGGAGGTAGCGGGTCAGGGGAAGAGGGTGACGAGGTCGATGTCGGCGGCGGCGGCGATGCAGGTCGAGGGGGCCAAGGCGAAAGCGGAGAAGGGTAAAGGGGTGGAGGAGGAGAAGCGCTGGTCCGACCACGAGCCCGAGGATGACATTCTCCCCGAATTCCCACTCTTTGAGGACGACACTACCGCCAAGAGCACGTCTACATCGTCTACCCAATCATGATCAAGCACCTCATCACCAGCTGGAACGTGAGGAGGTGCATGGGGATCCCGGAAAAGCGACGCGTCATTTACACCTATTTATCAACATTCAAAGCATCCGCCATTCTACTACAAGAACACTTCATCAAACCGGAACTCTGGCAATGTATCAAGGACGAGTACGAGGGCAAGGCCTTCATCAGCAAACACTGTCTGACTTTGATCCCCGCCGACTCGCCCCTGATCGACGCCGAGATTTTGCGCACCCACTCGGCACTCGACGGACGAATCTTGGTCACCTCCTTTCGACTTCGAGGCGACATCCGGATACTCGAGATCAACAACCTTTAAGCACCAGTCGATACAAAACAACGACTCACATTCTTTGACAAACTACATTTCCACAGGACGCAGAGCACCCACCTTCGACTCCTCGGCGGCGATCTCAATGACTGCCCGCTGCCGGCGATCGATCGGCGGAACCAAGGTCGGCACGGCCATCACTGGCCGATCCTGATCGGCAAGCTCGACTCGCCCTACACCGACTGCATACGATTCAAACACCCGCTCACACCATCTTTCACCAGACCCAACATCGTCCGCAAGCGACCAAAGTCCTTTTCACGACTTGACTACTTCCTTCTGCAGCGCACCCACCAAAAGCGACTCGTCCAAGCCTCGACGATCTACGACCACCCCAAGGACCTTTCGGATCACCGACCGGTCTCGATCGTCCTGGTGCTCTCGGACGAGCGAGGAGACGCGGCTCAACCCAACAACAGTTTACCAACGACATCAAACCAATTACATCGTATCAATGCGGCGACCTTCAAGACGGCGGCGTTCCAGGGGATGTTGGAAGGATGGTTGGAAGGAGCAAGTGGGGAGGAACCGATGGGGGAGCTCGAGGTGGTGCTGGGGAACTGCGAGAAGGAGGGTCGGGAGCTGGCGAGGAGGGAGCATCGGGAGCGGGTGGAGCGGATGGCGGTCTTGGTGGGAAGGGTGCAGGATCTGGAGGCGTTGCCGGTGATGGGGGACGAGGAGACGGCCGAATGGACGCGGACGACGGAGGAACTTAGGCGAGCGGTCAACGAGCGCGCGCGCCAACTTCGGATCCGAGCCCACGTACCCGAAATCGCTACCGAGGAACGACTGTCGCGGCCGGTCCACGCCAAGCTCGCGGCACGGAGTTCGGATTCCAAGATCACAGCACTGCGATTGCCCAACGGGGAGCTGACACATGACATTGACGTCGCGCTTGACCACACACAGGCGCACTTTCAGCGCCTTTACAATCTCGAGCCGCGCGATCGGGACCACGTCGAGCGACTTAGGGACGATTTCTTGGCGCCGATCAGGGCGGCGCGCACTTGCGACGACCCGAGCTCGGACCCGCTCTTTCTGCGACGACTCTCGGAAGCGCACATCGAGCTGCTGCAGCAACCCATCACCGAGGACGAGGTCGTAGCCGCAATCGCAACAACGCACCCCGGTCGATCGCCGGGTCCATCTGGCGTGCCCTACGAGCTCTATCACACAGCGCCGCGGGCGTGGGCCAAGGCGCTGAGCAGGGCCTTCAACGCGATGACCGAGCGCGGCTCGCTTTCACCGAAGCAGGGGCAAGGACTCGTTCGCCTGCTCTTCAAGCACCACAAGATCGGGGCCGATCGCGCCGAGCTCTCGTCGTACCGGCCCATCACCTTGCGCGAGTGCGACTACAAGCTCTTCACCAAGGTCTACGTTGCGCGACTCAACCACGTGCTGCCGGACCTGCTCCCACCGCAACAGCACGGCTTCGTCAAGGGCCGCCGATCGGCGGACGCGTCATTCCACCTGCGACTCTTGATCGAGGAGCTGGGCGCGCGCGGCACCGAGTTCCCTGACGCGGCGCTCTTGTCTCTAGACCAATCGTCGGCTTACGACCTCGTCGAGCACGAATGGATCTTCGCCATCTTCGACGCTCTCGGCGCTCCTGCCGCCTGCCAACGCGTTCTGAGGATGCTCTACTCGGGTGACTCGACCACGGCGCGATATATCATCAACGGCTTCTTGACTCCGCCGGTGCGGCTGACGTGTGGGCTCGGCCAAGGGGACCCGGCGTCGTCGTCGGTCTGGGATGTCGTGTTCCAGCCGTTCCTGGATGCTCTGCACCGTCGAGGCATCGCGCTGAACCTCTCGCTTCCTACCATTCACCCCTACCCACAGAGCCGCGCCATTACATCTCTTGCGTTTGCCGATGACGTCGTCGCCGTCGCGGGCTCGGAGTCACTCACCTTGCTCGACGATCTGGCGCTCGACTGGAGGCTCGCAAGCAATGGCCGGCTCAACACCGACAAGACCGTCGTACTACCCATCGGGTGTCGCTGGGAGGCTGGCGATCGTCCGCTCGTCGTCAAGGCCGAGGGCGAGTCACTCGAGTGGATCGGCCTATCTTTCGACCCCACCGGCAACACCGAACTCGCCAACGTGAATCTCGTCGCACGGCTCGAAGCGGTGCTTGATTCGGCACGGGACCGGGGGCTCACACACCACACCCGAGCGTTCTACGTCAACTGATACGCCATTCCCAAGATTCTGCACATCCTCTCCGCCGACATCCCACCGCTCGAGGTCGTCAAGGAGCTTGATCGCATTCTCGTCGACTTTGTCCGCGGCGGCAAGAGGAGGTCGTGCTATAGCAAGGACGTCGTCTTCACACCGAGGTTCAAGGGGGTCTTGGGGTCATGCGGATGCAGGACGTCGTCGACTCGGTTGCGGCACGCGTCTGGGATGTGCTTCTTGGCGGTTCGGATGCGATCTGGCAGGGACTTGCGCGCGCGGCAATTGTACGAGCCCATCCCGCCCCCGACTTTGACTTGGCAACTGATGCGTGGCCTTGCGACTACACTCCGATCCGAACCGATCTACACCCAAGATGGCAGGCCGTGCTGAAGGTACCATCGACGCACAATGCGCAAGTCAAGCCGAGGACGTTGACGCTCGCGAATCTTCTCGCCCTTCCGATCAAGTTGCACACCCTTCACTACCTACCGGGAGCACCAGCTGTGTCGCGATCAGCCTACGACGCCGACTATGCTGCGTTTGCCATTTACGCCAAGGTAGCGGACCTGTTTCGACGCGAGCTGTACCCGGGCGGGGCCTTTCATCTCTGGACGCCGCCGACGGATGTGGTCGTCAGCAACAGCGAATACGATCAACGGGGCCGCCCACAACGAGAGCACATTGTGGCATGGTACCGACATGCGATCAATCGATTAAGGTTCACACCAATAGCTCAACCGGTGGCGGCAGTACGAATCAACGGGCCTCCCCGAGTCCGCCCCAGATCCGAGGTCCGCCCCACAACGCCGCTCGAGTCGATCCTGCCCCATCCGATCGACCCGCCGCAGCGCCTTCCGGGACCGGCTCTCCCAGATCAATCAATACAATACAACTTGCTGAGCATGGATCGGCCATACACCATCCGTCGCGTCCGCCGAGTCTTGAATGCAAAGGCCTTCACTGACACGATCGGTTTCAGGGACTCGCTGCAGCCCGACGATATCAAGGGATTCTGGAAGGGGGTCAACTCGAAGGCATTGACGGCGAGGGAACGCGAGGTGTGGTTCAAGCTCGTCAGAAACTTCACCCCGACTCGGAGTCTGCAGTTTCATCAAAAGCACGACGACTCGCCCGCGTGCCTCGTCTGTGGAGCGCCCAAGGACGATCGGGAGCACTACTTCTTCGACTGCGTTGACTCTGGGAACGTTTGGATCGCGGCAAGGAGCGTGCTCTGCGACGCACTGGGGCTCGACACGATCGACAACACGCATTACACGGCTGTTCAACGCATGTTCGGACTTCCGAAGCTCAAGGCCAGTCTGCGCGATCAAGAAGGAGCGGGGAGGACGATCGAAATATTCACCGGGCTGGTCTTGGAGATGATCAGCAGCGGGAGGTGGGGGATGCAGAAGTGGGGGACGAGGATGGAGGGTGTTGGGAGGAGGAGGATCATCTTGGAGGAGAGGTTGAAGCTGAGGGCGGGAGGAGCTTGGGGGAGGAGAGGGCAGTAGAGGCTGGGTTCGACTTTCCCCCCCACCACCACACACACACACCAAATTCTCGTGACATCATTTTCTCCTACTGTACACTAAATAGATCGCTTTCATCTTTCATTTGTTACAGGTTCACCGTTGCGGATCATGGACCATCTCGCGATTTGGCGTCGACTCGGTGTGGCTCGCGCTCTTCGGCTTCGGGGTTCTGAGTCAAGGGAGGGATCAGCGGACACAGGCAGAAAGTCGGCTTTGAGGGTCCAGGGACTGCCGATGGGGGGGGGGGGGGGGGGTTGAGGGACCTTCACCGCGTCTTGTTGTGACTGAGCAGAGACTTGGAGCGTCGAGGGTCGTGGTGGTTGCGCAGTCGTGCTCTTGTCTTCGTCTCGACCGAGTGGGAAGTGGCTGTGGGGTGGGCCTTCTGTCGTTAGTACATTTATTTTCTTTCTTTTTTTCTCTTCATCTCTCTTTCTCTCTCATTAGTCTCCTGGGGGGGAGCAACCGCTTGGCTAGGGCATTTGAATCCGAATCTCGGATTGGTGGACTTGGCTCGTTTCTCGCACTTTTGCGGGCGGTTTGTGTTATCATCGTAGTCTTCCATCTAGTTTTTCCGTAGGCCAAAACAGGGGGAACAGGAACTGGGGGCAATATGATGAACGTTTTCTACAAAAAAAAAAAAAAGGTCCTTTCCTATCGTCCAATCCTTTGTTCGAGGTTGCTTCTTGCGTCTGGCACCGCCGCGGCCCATCGCGAAACATTTTGCGCGACGTCCCACCGAAACACGACATGACCCACGAATGCAATCAACCCGGGTAGGCTTATAGTGATGCCCGCCCATCTGAATTATGGGAAGTCAAGGTGCGTGACCACTTACGGGTACGAAACCCTGAGATCGTTTGGGGCCCAGGGAATTGAAAGCACCTTCGGACTGTTCCCATCGGTGGGTGTCAGTCAGGGGTTAGAGCCGGTCGAAATGGCGAATTGCTCTCGCCCGACACATGTTCTGCAGTAAGCTGGCCATGAACTTCATTCTCTTTCCCAATGGAAGCATCTTTCGAAGCCCACACCGCGCGTTGTGCTCAGTTGCTGCCAACGGACCGCCCTGCGAGTAGTAGCTAGGTGGACTGAGCTGGCAAATTACACTTGGTCACTCGAGTCAGGAATAAACATACGCCACGGAGTGACCCAAGCTCTTCGGTTTCTCCATCAAACTTCGAGATGAATTGGTCCGGTTATTCCCTACGGTGAAATGACCGCGCCTGCGGCCACTTGCGTGGTTGAAGCGCACGTGATTTCATTCATACATACCTGGCTCCAGTCCGACGGCGCAGAGTGAGCGGGGCGGCGGGGCCGCAGATTTATGGACACGTAGATTCCGTTCCAGACGAATGACATAAATATTGTAATACCAACGTGATGTTACAAATTTTGGCTTTGACTCCGTTTGGCGGCCGGAGACTGCAGTGCTGATTTTATACTAGGGGCACACGCCGGCGGTCACGCTTTGAATTGCTCAAATTGGAGAATCGCTCAACACGCGCGGGGGCGCTCGCGTCCGGGTCTCCTCCCCACTCCTCAACCTGGCACGAACAGACACAACGCCTACTTGACGGAATTTTCGTCGACGAAAATCCAACGCCCTGCTACTGTGAGTACATTTGACATCCTCTCTGCATCCATATCTCCCATATGTACCTGATGCCACTCGATTCCTGACCCTTGTCAACACCCGCCCACGCTCCCCGAATACAGTCGTCCCCTCCTGCGCCTCTGCGTAGAGCGCCGTCGTCACCATGGCTTCGACCGCGGCGTTGATGGCCGGGATGCAGTCCTTTGACTCTTCCGATGCTGGTGGACCGTCTCGATACGAAGGCATCACCCATGGCGGGATCACCTTTGGCTCGGTTACGCCGTCGTTCCACTCGGAGGACTACGATGAGCCACCACTGATCGGCTCGGGCGCCCCCGCTGCCACGGCTCAACCCAACGACAACCACGAGGTTTCCCCAGAAAGACACCAAGACGAGAGCAGTTTGATAGATGAGCAGGAAATGAGACCCGATCCCGTTGAATCCGAACGTCTGGCGAGTCGCAAGGTCAAGACGACGACCAAGGCGACCGCCACCATTCTCTCTTCCCACAGCGGTCGATGCCAACCCACGTCTTCTACGTCCAGGGCCTCGACGATAGCCGCTTCCTCATCGAGGAATCTATCGGCTTCTACGATAGCGACGACCGAGCCTTCGCCGAAACACGCCTCCCGATACGTCTCGACCGGCGCCTTGCACGCATTGGACGATTCGAAGGGCGAAGGCAACGACGAGTCCAAAGTTGTCGGAGACAGGACGGGTCTGTTGAACGAGATGGACCTCGATGATGAATCCGCAAGATGGACCGGAAACAAAGGCAAGAAGGCGGGCAAGGCCAAAGCGACGAACGGGGGATTGGGCCAGAACATGACGCTTCGTGAGCAGGAGAAGGTGAGGGATCAGGTCCAAGCTGAGCATGTTGAGACTAAAGTAATATGAATGTATTCATGAACTGGTGTCACTTGCGGCCAGGTCATTGACGAGTTCAAGAAGGAGAACTTTGATCTCAAGCTCAAGATCCATTTCTACGAGCAACGGCTCGAGCGACTCGCCCCCGAGCAGATCGACCAAGCCCTGAGGGAGAACGTGCATCTCAAGGTCGAGTTCCAGACACTACGCACCGAGCTCAAACGGTACAAGAAACTTTTGATCGAAGGGAATCGCGCCATCGAGACGCTCAAGATCGAGCGCGATTCGGCGACCCAGAGTGGAAGCGGGGCCAGCGAGCACGAGCGGAGACTGGAGAAGGAGTTGGCAAGGTGGAAGGATGCGAGTAAGCGGGAACGTCGAAACAACGAAATTCTAGAAGCTCGATTGGAGAAGCAGACGCGTGAAATGAGGGACATTCGGAACCGGTCGGCCGATCCCGGTAGAGAAGATGCGCGCGTGAGTTCCCTCCCTTCGCACAAATCCATCACAGTGGGCTGACTACTCTTCCCAATCACAGACTGAGATTGGTGGCCTGCGGAATGAGCTTGACCTCGAGCGAGAAGCAAGGGAGGAAGACCTTGGCGAAAAGGATGATCTGCACTACAGGATACGCGAGCTGGAGCGGCAACTCGACGAGATGGTCGAGCAGAACATCAGGCTTCGAGATGAAGGGCGCGAGGACCAAAGTTCCGCGCGAGGCGATGATGGCAGTAGCGTCGGCAGGGGGGGTGGCCGTTCTCAAGATCTCCTTCAGGTGAGCAAAATCATACATAACGATGTTGACATGAGCTCTTGCGTTGAGATCCGAATACATTACTTCAGGAGCTCGCAACGCTACGGGCCGAATCAGCTGCACAACGGAAGATGCTGGCTGCACGGGCCGACGAGCTCACCACCCTTCAGGACCAACTCGAGGATGCCAAGCACGACATCCACGACCTCGAATTGGAGCTCCAACAGCAAGAGCGTATACGTGCTCGGAGTGAACGCAGTATGTCCAGTGCCGACGTGGGCAAAACGATCGCACAGCTCGAACAGGAGAACGACGAGCACCGTGATCGCGCCGCTGGGCATGCACTCGAGGTCGAGCAATTGCAGATCGAACTGGCCCAGAAGGAACGCGAAATTGAAGCACTGCTCGAAGAGCATGACAACCGAAGCCAGGACCAGGATCTGCAAATTAAGCAGATCGACGAGGAGTGGCGAGAGGCTGTCGACGAAGCGGAAACGCGCAAGATCGAGGCTCTGGATGTGAGTCTACCCTTCTGTGGTGAGAGGGGCGACGGTCGGTGCTAATGAGCCTTCCTCCGCGTTTCAAGATGCTGGAGGAGCGGGAAGCGGATGTCCAGGATCTATCCGAGAAGTGCAAGCAATTGGTCCAGGATATTGAGGAACTCGAAGTTGAACGTGAAGAGAATGCCCACGAACGGCAGGCACTCACCAGTGACCTCGAGAAAGTGAGTACTGGCTGTCGGAAAGCGGCTGTGCGCCTTGGCACTAATGTCTTCCTTTCATGACAACACAGCTCGCTGGTCAGATTCGGGAGCTGGAAGCTGAACTCGACGAGAAGGGCATCAAGGTCGAAGAGCTCACCGACGCTCTTAATACGGTCGAACGCGATGCCCATGAAAAGCAGATAACCCACGACCAAATGCTCGCCGCGATGCAGGAGCAACTCGCCACTCACAGAGCTCGCGTCAGTGAACTGACGATGCAGCACGACTCGAAGGACCTCGAGAACAGAGTTTTGCGCGAGAAGTCTGAAACTCTCGCTGCCCAGCTCGCTGCTTTGGAGGCGCAACTGCGAGCTGCAAAGGAGAACATTCGCAAGCTCGAAGATGAAGCGGTCGCGATCATGCGTGCGCTGCGGAAGGAAGAAGAGGAGCACGAGGCGGACCAGAAGGATTCGGCACGACGGAGACGCGAACTAGAAGTCGTGTGGCAATCTCGGTTCGATGAGCAACATAGAGTAAGCCAATGAGTTTTTGTTCGGAAGACCTTAAGGCTCCAGCTTCACATACTGATTGAGGAGCCGACTTGTCTTACTCTGCAGAAGCTGGGGCAAGCCCGTGACGACCTGCAGCACTACAAGACCGTCCTTGACGCGAGAGAAGTCGATATCCAGAAACTGCAAGACGCTCTGAACGGTCTCGAAAGTTCGACCCGCCGACTGGGTGAATCACACGTCAATGATCGCTTTGCTCTCGATATCGAATGCGACCGCCTCAAGCGCGATCTTGCTCGTTGCGAGCAAGAACTGCAGCTCGCCAAGGAAGACCTCGAGGATAGGACAGCCTCTATACGCGCCAAGGACATGACTCTGGCTACATTGCAGTCGGAGAATAAGGACCTGACAAAGGACCTGGCAGAACAGAGGCAAGCACGTCTTGCCTTGACCGACAAGCACGACGCTGCGGCCAAGACGTTGCGCGACACACAGCTCGAGCTCTCGGCTGCCCGCGATCGACTACGTGTTATTGAGGATCAACTCAGCACCGACCATCGCCAGCTCAGCCGCACTGAGAACCAGTACCGCGATCAATTGACCGAACGCAACACTCTGCTACTGACCGTACATCAGTACATGGACAAGATTGTCGGAGGTAGCCAGGTGAGTTTCCAAAAAGCGACCCCAGCTGCGATTGTGCTCAAGACAGAGCTGAACGGACCCACAGTTCACACTCGCCCAGCGCAAATCTGCCCAGGCTGAGCCCAAGCCCTTCACCAACTTTGTCATTTTCCACGACAGTTTGATCAGCCGACTCAAAAGCGTAAATCAACTACAAGTATCGTTCGATCGACGGACACGGGAGATCGAGACCAAGTTCTCTGACCAATTCGCCGCCCTGAAGCGACAACACGATTCAAGGCTGAAGCAATTGGATCGGTTCGAGGCCGCGATCAAGACTGCTACTGAGACGCAGAGAAAATGGCGGCACCGCGTGCATACCAAACAAGCCGAAGTAGACGCGGCCCGTACCGAGGTACAGAATCTTCAGACGCAATTGTCGGCGCTTCGATCGTCGGCCTCCAGCTCGCCCAGCAGTCCGGACATGTCTCATGAATTGAGTACCCTCACAAGGCGTGCTACGACCGCGGAAAGGCGATTGGCAGCTACGCAAACCCAGCTGCGCAACGCGGAGGACAAGCTTGGAGATGCGCGGGAGAAAGTCGCCGTTGCCGAGGGCAAGTGGGAGGCGAGGTTGCGGGAGATGGAGGCTCGGCTTAGGGCCGCGGAGGAGAAGGTCAAGCGAGAACGACAAGGCGCGAAGGAGCGCGTCGCTGAGCTCACAAGGACGATTCAGGAGTTGCAAACCCAAGTCGCACGCGCCGGGCAACGCGCCCAACTGCTGGACGGTGTTCTTGACGAGACCGAGAAGAACAAACTGCGCGTCGCGGCGGAGTTGTGAGGACGGGCCGTGGCAGGCAAGATGGAGCTTCGTTTGCGTAGGTATCTCGGTGAGATGACGATCGTCGCGTATAGGGGTTTTTTTTTCTTCGTTTTTTTGTATCACGAGTACCGGCCTTATCGTGTCGGTCGCACCCCGGGCCTGCTCGAGAACATTAACGAGGGCAACACTCTACCGGTTCGCACGCGTGCTCAGCGTCGCGTCGCCGCCCTCAGTATTGTGTCCACAACCAGAGCTCATCGCTTTGGTTTCCACTCGTCATCCACCGCTTCCCAAGACCTTCAAGGATGCGCTGGCTTCGCCCGAGGCCGAGTCCTGGTACGCTGCGACGGTTAAGGAACTTAACTCCATGGGCTTGCAGAAGGTGTTCAAGCTTTCGAGTCCACCTACTGGGGCTCGTGTCCTGGGCTATCGTTGGGTGTTTACTCGAAAGGAAGACGTCGAGCCCAACATCATCAGCTACAAGGCTTAGCTAGTCGTCCAAGGCTTTGCTCCACGACTGGGGATCGACTACAACAAGACGCTTGCTCTTGTCTCGTCGATCACGACGATCTTGTTCGTCGTCCGCCTTTGTGCCGCTCGTGGACTGGTCCTGACTTCTCGGCGTCGCTGCCTCTCTTTTATCAGAAGTCTATCTTCCGCGCTCGCATGTTTTCTGCGATAGTTGTCAGTGACTGTAAAGCGCAAGAAACCGAAACCGGCAGTAGTGAGTCGGTACAAAAGGTGTTGCGATTTGCGGGCTTGAACTCACTACCATGACCTTCGGTGCTCGATAATTCAATATTCAGCTCGGCGTCCATTGCCGAGCGCTTGACAGGGGAGGCGATGAACCGCTTGGACTGAGTTGGACGGTCGGCGGGGGCGTGGTTTGGCATGTCATCTGCCGCACATCAGGCACATGCAATATGCACAAAATATGTATTCAAGAAGTACTCACGTCGTTCTGGCGGTGCACGCGAATCCTGAGGGGCACGAAGTTTAGGCGCCCGTGCCACTGCATTTGCCGGAGGACCTGTCCCTCCAAGCGCGAGCCTCGACGGTGCAGACAAGCGCACACAGATCACCTTCACGGAGGATGGTGTGTGCAAATCGCCCGGGGTGCCCATGGACAGTCACGGGGAGTGGCGTCGGAGATCCTGAGGCGCACTTGCGACCGGTAAAAAGCCCCTCTCGGACATCCGCATAAAATCGACTGTAATCGGGCAGGTCAAGAAGGTTCTCCCAAGCGGTTCGCCCCCTGTGCATTTTCGGCCACGACACATGTAAGGATATATCCTTACACATGAGTTAAGGTCAATACACAACCAAATCTGTTTATCTTGATATTGTAACATCAACATATAACTATTTCTGAATGGTGTCTGCAAGGACTACATGATAGCATGCGTATTGCAAGACTTGTAGTGATTCAAAATTTCTGTGTCCTTACCGCACCTCCCGTATCCTTACCGACAGGATCTCCGGCAATCTACGTCCGAACACCGAACCATATTCAACGGATGACAAGCTCGTCAACAGTGAAGATCATGCGAATTTACCAACATATAGTGAAGAAAGGACAACGATGACGGACTTGATGCTCGAAGCATACCCACAAGAGATTGTTCTTGATCCTTGGCGGCCCAACGGGACTTGGGCGACGTCCTCATTGTTCGTATGGATCCAGGCTCGAGCCGTGGCTCGTCACACATGTGGGCTTTCTCGGCGTCATCATCTCGAACCGATTCAAAAGGGCGATGGAAAGGCCCACGTTTGGATGCAAACGTCGAGTACAGCAAGTACAGCAAAAGACGTTGCATGGGCGTGTTCGTCGGTTAGGATCAATCATGCCCTGGCAAGCGTCGACCTCACACATCGCTGTCGACAGCGAGTAGGTCAAAGTTGTTTCAGGAGGAGACTCCACAGCTCGTCACAGGACGCCCCAAGAAGGCTGCCACCCGCAAGCACCTCGCTCCAAACGTTGAGAGGCCTTCAGACGAGTTACCGCCGTGTCCAATCACAAGCTGTAACGGACCGATGAGGCACATCCTGTGCTCCGCTACGATTGCCCGAGGGCAGCGTGAGGAATTCCCGGGGAAATATATATATCTGGCGTTCAGGGTACCATTTGCATCCTCCGCCTCCGGTGTCGCGTCCGTCCCCGCAACATCTGGAAGAGCTGCGACAATTGCGTAAAGCCGCTCCACAAGCATCGGCCGCCGAGCCGCACATGGGATAAATGACCGCATTTTCGCAGGACCCTCGTCATCGGCCGTCCGCCTCTGAGATTTGCCCTGTATTCGACAGCACTCGATCAATCTCGAGGTACGCACCAAGAGTGGGCCACAGTAAGCGGAATGGAGCCCTGCCCGACACGTTGATGTCAGCTATTGAAGCTGTTGCCAATGTGTTGTGGGAAATTAGTGGGGTCTGCGGTCCAGAGGGACTTATGGTCTTAGCAGTGGCGCGGCGCGCGCGGTGTTGTGCGGGGGACCATCAGAGGCGGCTGGTTGTTTACATGAGATTGCGTCTTTTTGGCCTAGCTGTTTTTCTCTCTTCTCCACCACGCACTCGATATCACATCTCGCCTAGTCGCTCTGTTACAGTCGATTGACCTTTAGCGACCCATTATCTCACAATAGGTCATCTATCGGCGTCACGTAACTAGAGACGCTCCTACAATAACAGGTTATGAGTCCAACGAGCTACCAGCTGCTCAGGAGTCTGGGGAGATCAAGATAGCCAAGCTCGGCAAGGATAATTACGAGCTGTGGTCGATTCGAGTCGAGGCGTACCTCGAGAGCAAGGGCTATGCGAGCGTCCTCGAGCATGGGCATGTGCGGCCCTCCGACGTCAGCCTGGCTGAGTGGAGGACCATGCACGGTCTGGATGCCTCGGTCACCGACACCCAAGTGGTCGTGAACTTGCAGAAGAAGGACAGAAGCGCCCGTGCCCTGATCATTCAATGTATCGACGATGCGAATCTCAAGATGGTCAAGAGCAAGACGCTCTCCGCCAAGGATATCTGGGATAAGCTTCGCCAGCATCATGAAGGGAATGCCAAGCCTTTCAAGATTCGAACGTTGTTGATGGAACTCTCGAATGCGAAGTACGACGAAGACGAGAATATGGGCGAGTTCTTGAAGAGCATGATCGACAAGGCGGATCAACTCGACGATCTCGGTCAGAAGTTTGGGGACGAGGCGATGATCGCGTACATCCTCCAAGCATTACCCCCGTCGTACGAGATGCTGAAGCAAGCAATTCGCCTCGGTGAAAATCGATCGGTCGACCATGTCATCAATCGCCTTACAGACGAGTACACGGAACGGAAGTTGTCGGGCAAGTTCGACAAACTCTTGAAGAACGCGGGAGCGTTAGCCGTTCAAAGCACGCAAGCAAGTCGTGACCCGAACTGTGTCTGTAGGGGATGCAAGGGGAAGGGTCATTTCGCGATGGACCCTGAATGTCCCAAGTACGACGCCAAGAAGAACCACGGTCGTGCGCGCAACCGCAACAAAAAGAAGAAACAGGACTCGAAGGAATCTGCGGATTCGAACGAGTTGGCTGAATTTGTGTTGACGGTCAAGTCTCTCGATGAGAGCCATTCGCTTCAAGACAATGTCGCGAATAGGGTGTCGCAGGTTAACCAGGGTGAGATCTGGATACTGGACACAGGTGCTAGCCAGCACTATGTTGGAGACGCCAGTTTGCTCTCCAATCGTCAAAGTGGAAACCTGAAGGTTCAGACAGCGAGCGGACAGGTAGTACACTGCGACACGTATGGGATGGTACGTTTCAAGTTGAAGAGTGGGGCATCGCTCTCACTTGCGAACGTGTATCATCTCCCGGGTGCGCCCGTGAACCTCATCTCGACTCGAGCTCTATTCAAATCGGGAGCCAAGTGCGGATGGGAAGATGGCAAGGATGTCATGACGATCACCTATCAAGGAGTCATCTTGGCGAAGACGCTCAGTGGTACCGGTTATGCGCTCGACTTTACGGTCGAGGATCAAGCTCATGTCGCAACCCGTGCGACAGTGGGAGCGCCTTTGATGGAGTGGCATCGTCGCTACGGGCATGTGCCCGTGAGCTCAATCATGGAGCTCGTCAAGTCAGGCGCTGTCGAGGGATTAGTTCTCACCGATGAGAAGGTCCACGACTGCGAGCCCTGCATCAGTTCCAAGTCTCGCGCATCGAAGTTCTCAGAGTTGGCTACTCAGGTCACCGACGTTCTTCAACGCGTATTCATGGACATCGGATTCGTCGCAGAAGATCAAGTTGATTTCCAAGGTCGAAAGGCATATCTGGCTATTGTAGACCAGTACTCGACTGCGAAGTGGACGTTCCCGTTGAAGACGAAGTCGGCTGAAGAAGTCACTCGAGTATGGATCGCATTTCGACAAGGAGTTGAAAAAATGACTGGTCGGAAAATCAAGCGCGTGCGTACGGACAATGGTACCGAATTCACAAACAAGCTCATTGGCGCGGATTTCCAAAGTCAAGGTATCCTTCATGAGACCTCTGCACCATACACCCCGCAACAGAATGGAACAGTAGAACGCTTCAATGGCTCGTTGATGGCGATCGTTCGTGCGGTCCTTGCAGCCTCCAAGCTGTCATGGAAGTATTGGTCGTATGCGTTGGCGTACACCACATTTGTTGCCAACCGAATTCTACACGCCAAGTTGGAGGGTAAAACCGCCTATGAAGTATTCTATGGCAAGAAACCCAAGGTCTCGCACTTTCGTCCATTTGGATCAACCGTGTATGCGCAAGTTCCGAAGTCAAAGCGATCCAAACTTGAATCGACTTCGGTTAAGGGGATATTCATCGGATACGATAGCGAGTATAACTATCGTGTGCTCGTTGATCCCGACTCGGACCACAAAGTCATTGTGACGCGCGACATTTCGGTCTTGGAACACAAATCAGAGCAGGTTGGTGTACCGGAGGTCACAACTCTGCCTGTGGGGCCAGATGAAGAGAAGGGTCCTGTCGATAACGACGAGATAGTCGTTGACGAACTTCAGGATCAGGTAGACGGTGAGCAGATGCCACCTGCCCGTCAGAACCGTCCTCGATGGGAGTATGGAGATCCCGCCGTTAAGGGAAGGAACCCTGGAAGATATGAGGAGATCGACGCTAACAACGAGATTCCACACCGTACTCGTAGTCAACGTCGGGACGCGGAGCAACAAGTCATGTATGGCTCTGCGATGTCGGTCTCTCTTCCTCCAGTACCCAGCAACTACGAGGAAGCAATGGCCAGCCCCGAAGCAGACAAATGGATCGCAGCTATCAAAGCTGAGCTCGATGCCATGGCTCGCCATCAAGTCCTAATTGATTCGGATCTTCCAAGTGGCGCTCGAGCTCTCGGGTCGAAGTGGGTCTTTACCAGAAAGGAGAATGCTCAAGGGGAGGTGACTCGTTACAAGGCCCGACTGGTTGCGCAAGGGTTTGCCCAACGTCCTGGCATTGACTACAACGAAACGTTCGCCCCTGTTGCACGCCCATCGACCATCCTCAGCCTTGTTGGCACTGCCGCCGCCCAGGGACTGTTTCTCGAGCAGTTTGACTTCGACTCTGCGTTTCTGAATGGAAGGATGACGGAGATGGTCTATATGAAGTATCCCAAGGGTTGGGATCGCCCTCAAACCGGCCAAGCCCTCCGTCTTGTCAAGTCGATGTACGGCACAAAGCAAGCTCCTCGAGAATGGAACGCAGCTGTGAACTCCCTGATGGTCGAGCGCGGCTACAAGAGATCTGCTGCTGACTCCTGCCTTTACGTCAAGCGAGTAGATGAGAAGTTTATCTACATCACGCTGTACGTGGACGACGGCATGGTTGCTTCGAACGACCAAGAATTCCTGGATTCGGAGATCGAAGCGTTTAACAAAGTCTACAAGCTCAAGCGCCTCGGTCCAGTGAAGCTCTTCTTGGGTCTCGAATTCGAGCGTACATCAGATTACATCTTCGTGCATCAGTCCAAGTACATCAGGGATCTCGTTGCCATGTATGGAGGAGGTTCAGTATCCAAGCACCCGGTGAAAGTCCCCATGGAGCCAAGGTCGGACGTCGAACATTCTACGGATCCTTTCGACGACGTGGCTCTGTACCAGTCAGCAGTGGGAGCGCTGCAGTATGCTGCGCATCGAGCTCGACCCGATATCGTCACTTCGGTTTGTGCGGCAGCGTCCAAGGTTTCGGCTCCTACCCAGGCCGACTGGATCGCGGTGAAGCGTATCATCCGCTACTTGCAAGGCACTGTTGACTGGGGACTGAAGTTCAACCACGGAGGATCTACGGTATTCGAGCTTTACTCCGATGCCTTGTGGGGAGACGACATGTCGACTGGGAAGTCGATTGGAGCGTTCGTCTCGATTTTGGCAGGTGCTGCGATCTCTTGGCAAAGCAAACAGCAGTCGATGGTTGCAACTTCGACTACGGAGGCTGAGATTTTGGCGGCTTCCGCGGCAGCAAAGGAGGCCATGTGGCTTCGGCGATTGGCGGCGGATCTCGAGCTAGAACAACCTAAGGCTACACTGATCTGGGAGGACAACCAAGTGGTGATCGCGATCGCTCTCAACCCGGCTCATCACGGAAGGACGAAGCACTACAATGTGCATCATTTTTACATCCGAGAACGAGTTACGGCTGGCGATATTCGAATCAAGTATTGCAAGACAGGAGCGATGACTGCGGATATTCTTACAAAGCCGCTCGCTCGCAACTTGTTCGAACTTCATTGTGAGGGTATGGGAATGGTGTCCCTTGGAGCCTTGACCAGTGGGAGTGTTGTGGGAAATTAGTGGGGTCTGCGGTCCAGAGGGACTTATGGTCTTAGCAGTGGCGCGGGCGCGCGGGTGTTGTGCGGGGACCATCAGAGGCGGCTGGTTGTTTACATGAGATTGCGTCTTTTTGGCCTAGCTGTTTTTCTCTCTTCTCCACCACGCACTCGATATCACATCTCGCCTAGTCGCTCTGTTACAGACGATTGACCTTTAGCGACCCATTATCTCACAATAGGTCATCTATCGGCGTCACGTAACTAGAGACGCTCCTACAATAACACAATGCCGGTTGCTTCGCGTACATTGAAATACCGGACAGCGCCAAGGGCAGCCACTTGCCGAGCAAATACACGATCCTGACCCTCGGAAGCAACCCAGGAACGATGGGTCGCGGTCGAAGTCGAAGATCACCTCCAATTCGCTAACCGACTCTGAGACGTCATTTGGCATCCAGACTCCTCAAATGAAAGCGAGGCTCTCGGAAACGATTGACGACCGGCTAGTCGAAGGCAATTTGGGATGGCCTACCGACGCTCACAACACCTACTTTCGCGACAATTGGGTGTTGCTCGCCACGGTCTGCTATTCGCCAAGCGCTCGTCGCTGGTTTCCGATCCTGTACTCCGTCGGCAACCACGAGCGATCGGGCTTCTACCGCCGACATTTTGCGCACCTATTCCAGATTTTTGACGATGCCAATTATAGCGTGGAGGACATCGTCAACGGAGTCACATTTGTTGTCGATTATTCAAGCGCGCAGATTTCGGGTCTTCGCCAAGCCATTTCGGATTGGTACATGGCACGCAAGACCGCAGATGTGGGACGCTTGAACGTCACACCCAATCCAATCAGGTGTCACAGTGGACTGCAGAGGCTATTCAGATTGGCGAGAAGGCGGCAAGCGGGTGCGCCTTTTACTTCATTGAGCAGGTCAGGAGGTTCGGGGTCCGACATCTCAGTACGCAAACGGAGCGCGAACGATTTGCAATGCTGGTCAACACCATGCGCAACGTGAAGTCCCATGCATCGATTGAGTCCATGGCAAAGCGCACAATCGACGGGTTTCCTGTGTCAGAGAATTGGATTAAATGATGGACACGACCGGCGATTCGAAATGTGGTATTCAAGGAACTCAATGGATCCGCAGAAAGATGCGTGGCTACCACAACAAATGCGGTGGAATCTTCCCACTGGCTCCTAATCCATTCATGGGGTGGCGAACGCTTTGGACCGGTGGAAGGGGTGATGCGACTTATCGACTTCGCGAAAACGACAGACCGAATTGAAAGTCATGCGACCGGTAAGGCCCTGGCATAGCGTTACCACCAACCCATTATCCTCATCTAAAACCATTCTCGCCTTTGCTTTGAAAACAGACGGCTATGTCAGGAGTTCCACTTATCACGAGCAAGGCAACGTCCGCGCTCATATCAAAGAGATCAAGTCACGCAATCGGGTACCTTCATCCTACGTCAGTGACGCCAACATGCCTGAGCCTTCGATCTCGTTCGCTGCACCTGCTCGTCTAGCTGGCATCGGGTTTTCTGAGTCACCACAAGGACCTTCAGACCTGTCAAAGGGTCCTGCAACACCACCACTGAGCGAATCAACCAAATTACCTCCTTCCACGTCAAATCGTTCCCGGCAGCAACCAAAGAACCGGTCAAGGCAGGGCAGTGGGCCCACTGCGCAGTCGATGGCCTCCAAAAAGGGCTCAACACGTGTTGATTACCCCCACAAGCGCAAGATTCCTGACCCGCCGTCTGACGAGCATAGTTCGAACGAATCATCAGACGACGTTGGATTGACGCCCTCAATTCATTGCAATTCATCCGAGGCCATTCCCCGACGGATCGCTCCATCAAGCTCCATCAAACGTCCAATTCCAAATCGAAAGGTAGTCCTCCCCGCTCAGATTTCAGCGGCCCATCGCGACGAGTCCCCGTTGTCCCTATGGCTGTGAGGGCGCTCAATGAAGAAACGGAGTTGTCCCAAATACGTACGCCTCCGCCCTAGACTGTTGACTGAGTGCAGAGGCGCTGAGGCCTGGCTGACGGAATCCCTGCTCTGATTTATCCTCCGTCTCACAGTTCTTGCGCAGCACAATGCACGAAATTTGGAAGCCCCCAGTGGTCGAAAATACCGGATACCTCGAAAACGATTGGCCTTCCCCGCATCCAAGTCGGAGTTGGCGCCATCGAAATCTGCAAGAAAGGTAGAAATCGCCACGCCAAAACCTGCTTCGACGTCGACGTCACTCGAGCGCACCAGTGACAAACTCCCAGAGGACTCTGGAGCTGCACCAAGGGTAAAATTCGCTCCGCCCAAGACATCGACGTCGACATCGCTCGGTAGCACGATTGTGCAGCTCCACGCAGACTTCTGGCTTCGATCAGGTGAAGACGGGCCAGTCGTCATTATCCAAGGCCCGTGGAGCGATAATTCTTGCTGGATTGACTCAACGCTTATCGCATTGCTCTCGGTCGCCAACAGATTGGAACCATGGCTGCAGTGTCTGGATATCCTTAACACCCATACGGCCTACGTGATTCCTCCACTTGGCGATGAGATGGTGTTGAGGCTCCGCCCTCGATATTTGGCACTCGAGCTATGGGATGCGATTCGCGAATACACAGCATTGGCTCGAAAGTTTGATATGAAACCGGCGGCGAACGCCATTGAAGCATACACACAAAACACGAGAACGGATGATTTCCACTGTGGTTGGGATGTCGAAAGAGCGCGGAAGCCATTTTACAACTCCATTTAAGCGGGGGAGTTATAGTAGCCCAGTAGTCAGTCAATCACTTAGCGAACCCCGCCCTCCCAAGACGATTAAAACTGGACGCTAATCATCACTTTTTTTGGCAGACCTGGCTCGAGACACTTCACTCGTTCACCGTCGATCATCCGGTTCTGCCAAGCGCTGTCACGTTGAATGATCCCGACCGAACTCTCGTCGAATTACATCTTCAACGAGCCGGGTATTGCACTGCCTGCAACTGCATTCAGATTGAGGTGTCCCCAAGACAACAATTTATGGTTGACTGGCCCCTTCTCATCTCAAGTCTCCACCTGCCTTCGCATTCGCTGGAAACGTTGTCGGACGTCCTCGCCTCAATCGCTGGGCAACCGTTGAAATTGTACAGAGGCAAAGAACTCAGGCCGTCGGCATCACAAGCGCAATTGCCCCGGAGGCTCTTACGTGCAATTCGTTTCAATCACCTCGCGTCCCCGTGTGATTGTGATCAACATCAACAATATTTACCCGGAACATCCACTGGCCCCAGCTGAGCTACGCTTCGGTGTTTCGGACCAAATGCCAGAGATGGTCTGGCGCCTTCGGTCAGGAGTGTACAACATCAACAATTCACATTTCGTTACGAACGCGACGGTTGGATACGGGCAAGAGGCCGCATGCTATCATTTCGACGCAATGAAAGGCTCTCTCGCTAGGCCGATAGGGGACAGGAACGCTGGCGGATTAGTTTCCGTTCTTTTCTACGAGTTAGAAGAGAAGTCATTGAACTTCTTGCAAGCCTTCAACCTAATGCTAACGCGGCAGTGGAACGAAATGTGGAGTCTATACCATGAGCCCTCCGATCCTACCGATATCGGCATTAAAGTGTCAAGTCTACCACCCAAAGGGACTCTTGAAGAAGGACAAGGTGTCCGGAAGATGGAAGATGCGTCGGCTTTTTTTCATGAATGCGAGATAGTGAGTGTCGGGAACGCCAAAAAAGCAGATCAATAGAGCTGACGATGCTCTCCTCTTACAATGTTTTCCAGCGGTGCAGTGCTCCTGGAGGAAATCACAGTGAGGAACATTCATGTTGATGGCAAGTTTGACTCACAAAGTTGTGCCCCAGTGGTCCAGTGAAGTTTTGGCCTTGTCAATCACTAATGTAGTGTACAGTAGGGGCTATGATAGGGGTCAGCAATAGTATGTATAACTAAACTTAGTGCAAAAATGGGCATGGCGATACTTTGACAACCACTGGTGTGCGGAAAGAGTCAATTATTCACCAGCAGCAGCCAGTGCTCTTTGCGCGCGAGCGTATCCTTACGCATGTCACGTGCGCGCGCGGGCGTATCCTTACACATGTCGACACATGTAAGGATACGAGGGTGCGGTAAGGATACGGGAGGTGCGGTAAGGACACAGGAATTTTGAATCACTACAAGTCTTGCAATAAACATGCTTTCATGTAGTCCTTGCAGACACCATTCAGAAATAGTTATATGTTGATGTTACAATATCAAGATGAACAGATTTGGTTGTGTATTGACCTTAACTCATGTGTAAGGATATATCCTTACATGTATACAAGCCGCTGTGGAAGGGAAGCCTGGTCCAAGCCCAACGCCAAGGAAGGGGGCGGACCAGGGCCATTAACCTTTTTTCTTTTTTCTTTTTCTTTTTCTTTTTCTTTGGCAGTCCAAAGGTTCAGATTACAATGCCCAGCGCAGAAATTCGACCTGCACCCCACTCTAACACGACTGCCTCGACTCGCAGCTGACTTGCATCCGACTTGCGTCCGACTCTGTCGACTCGAATCCGACTCGCCGTCACCCAGTTGAACAGACTCGGGCACGACTCGCGGTCGACTGGGGTCGACTCGTCCCCGACTCCCTTCCGACTCGCAAGTCGGACTTTCAAACATTTTCGACTCGCGCCCGACTAAGCACCGACTCGCGCTCGACTAAGCGCCGACTCGCACCCGACTCGCGCCCGACTACCTCGACTCGCGCCCGACTAACCGCTCCTTAGAGCATGCAACGTTGAATCCTCACCGGGGCCGCAAAGGCCGTTTTTACGCTAGCTGTGTACGGCACGCGTAGGGTCACCGCAAACCGGCGCCCCTACGGACTTGATAACCCAATGTCCATACGGATACTAGAACGACCGCCTAAGGCAGCCGTAAAATAGCTTTGCTCTTACAGGAGCTCTATAAAACCGCCTTACATAAATTCCAACACCTCCGTAGAGAAGACATACCGCGGGTCCTGCGAAATCCATAAAGTTCGCGCGCGCATGTGTAAGCAGGAGGCCGGTACCAGCCTACCAACCTTTTTGTTTTTTTTGTTTATGTTTTCGATATCTTTGAATAATAACAGTATATTATATTAATACCTAGAAACCTTCGGAAAAGTCAACCTACGCTATTCGCCACTTAATTGACAGTTTGGGATGAAGGAATGTCCCATAATCCATTGGTTTGACATCGAAGGCACGTAAAGCTCGGCAGCAACACGCCTGGCTGGATTGTGCCACGAACTTTACCTTCACGCATTGTCGACACCTACTTATGCAGGTGATCAGAAGAGTTGTGACTGGCTACATACATAGGTAGCAACTATGAGGTAAAACTCGAGATAGGTGAACAACGAGGGTAACTTAAGTTAAGTACAAAGCACCCATTCGAGTGCGCCGCGCCCGGGAGTATGAGAATGAGAGAATTCGACATCTGGTCGGGGTTCCCAGCGCGTCTGCGCATACATCTACAAGCTCCCAACTCCCGACCTTGTCCTTCTGGCGTTAACAGAGGCCCCTCACCCACTTCCGCTCACCACATCACTCGCCGAAGGCTTGTTTTGAAAATCCCCAACCTATGGCGACCGTAACCGCCTCACCTGTACCGACCTGTGAGCACGCGTTCGGCGCCGAGTCCGAGTCGGCGGTGAAAGCGACCTTCACCTCGGCGTTTGGAGCACTCGCCAACGCAAAGACGCTGAGCCCACGATCGCACTGGCCGACACCGCTGCAGCTCGTACAGACGGCACCCTTGACCACGATTGACATCAAAAGTTCCCGGTCCGTATCATTGCCCCGTTCGAATCCAGCATCGCCAACCGCGCCGACCAGCCACAGTGATGTACCGTCGTGGGCTGCTCCACTTTTACCGCTGCGGGAAGACGCGTCCATGTCGGAAGATGATCTTCCCCGCGCCGCGCCTGCTGCCGCCGCCGAATCGAGTCCGCGCTCGATCGATCTGAATGCAACTTCGCCCCGGACCTACATGTTTATGCAGAGTGCGGCGACACAGGCTAAGACGCAAAAACGTGTCGATCCCGTACATCAAGACATGAAACCGGGTTTTGACGCCGAAGATGCCGTTGCAGTTGCAGCAGATGCAGCCGCCGACGTCGGTCTCCGTGTCAGCGCGGACCGGGACACGGGCGCCTCGACCGATTCGCAGCCACGGGATTTCACCGAACTAGCGCCCACGACCCGCGCAAGCAGCAGCGGCAGCAACCCCTTGCGAGCCGCGCCGCGTCTTGCCCAGCTTGCGAGCGCCAGCTCTGCTACCCCAAACAGCGGCCCCGACGTCGATCCAGCGCTAGCTCTCTTCTCACCGAACTCTGCAACAAGCTCGAACCGGATACCGCTTGTATCGCCAGCGTCTTCGTTGTGTTCACCGTCGCCGTCGCCGTCGCCGTCGTCATCCTCGCAAGCGCCGCCGTCGCGAAGCGCGCATCCGTCCTCGTCCCGCAGCGCTAGCAACGTAGTCTCGAGCAATCGACCCAGGGCGACCATCTTGTATCGCAGTCACCCTGCAAGTTCCGTCGAATCCCCGTCCTTCTCGAGCACGCTCTCACCTGCGCGATCTCGCTCGCGATCCGGCTTCAGTGACCCTCGAGGAGCGATCTTCTCGAGCTCTGCATCCACAACAGGCAAGTCAAAACACATCAATGACCCCCTCAAAACTTCAATCTCGCTCCATTGAAACGAATAGGAACCCCGATTTAGTCAAGATGTACAACGGATGGCGAGCTGACTAGTCCCTGTTCCTGCTCGCTCAACCAGGCGCTTCGACCGCGGGTGCTTCGGTCTCGCCGCCTGCGAAGAGGCTTCTGCTGCGATCCAGCATGATCGGTCAGCATGCAACGACCGGCGCCATGGCATCGACTTCGAGCTCGACCGGTCCACCGTATCTTCTGATCGTCATTCCGCCGGACCATATCCCCCACGACCCACCGCACCCGAGGACATCGCAACACTGCTCTGGCTACGGCCCTCCGCAGCATTTCAAGTGAGTCTAGACAGACGATAACCGAGACCTGAAACGGACGGGATTTGCTGAGACGGCCGCCATTGGTCTTTTTTCTGCTACTTTCATTATCTTGTGTTGTCTCCTCGATTCCTTGTAACTCTGCCAGGCGAGGGACACTCATTCCGCTGTACCCGACGCTCTCATCCCAGCTGGCCGCGATCGCGCGCGAGTACGGGCTACCCTCGACAGGAGGCATCGTCATCTACCTCTTGTCGACGATAGACCCATTCTCAGTGACCGCCACTCCACTGCCCCGAAGTGCAGGTCTCGCAGGGGCCGACGGACCTCGTATTGGCGAAGAAGCATGGTCTTTGCTGTGGAGTCGCTTGTTCGAAGAAGATGGCGCGGGCCTTTCGACTGGGCCGGGAGATACCGACGACGAATACGACGACGACTACGCCCCTCCTGTACCTCCGATTCCGCTCAGCCATCGAGGCTACCACCATCACCAGTCGAATTTCACCGGAACCGATGCCTTGTCGCCGCCACAGATGCAACGACATACCGGGCCGGCTTCGGATGAGGACAACGTGGGTGGCAGCGATGGGCCTGACGGCGATCTGGAAAGGGCCAGCTTCTCGAGTGACACCGGGGATCACGAGAGCTTGACGCATTCGAGTACGGCTGCGGGAGCCGGAGATCGATCGGCGTCGGTCGGTACGAGCCAGATTGGCAGTGCCACGACGGCAGGAACTTCGACCCGTCCGTCGAGTGTCGCTACTCGGTCACCATCGAGCGCGAGCCACAGCATTGGTCGCGGCCACCCGTCAAACAATCCTCCTTTCTCCTCGGCTGCATCGTCGCGTGGTGAAAACGGTATCGCTCCCCAGCTCAGCTCGTTCGCTTCCCAGCCCAATATGCGACACCCATCACGCCAGTCTGTTCGATCCATCAGTTCACGGATGTACCAAACATCAGGACGAGCGGCTTCGCTCAGAAGCTTTTCGACGAGCTCCTCCGGGGTTGGACCAGCAGTTGTGGTCGGCAAGGTCGAGTTCGACATCGACCGCAGGCAAGGCGGTCGCAGTAAATGGTACGAGAACTGGATAGCCGGGGCCTCGCTATCCCCATCAGTACCGGCGATGACAACGACCACGGATCCAAAACCCTCGACCCACGAGCTCGGCCGTTGTGCACCTGATACCTCGCGGAGCGGAGACGAGTCGTTGCGGAGCAGTCCCGCAGTGCATGCTTTTGCAGCGGGCTCTTTGCCCGGTCATCCGCCCGCTGTCTCGAGATTCACTTCCGCATCTTCCTCCACCGTACCTGAGTGGCGATTCCCTGTTGAGCACACCAAGGAGCCAATCCTGGATCTCAAGCCAGAGCTGCCTGTAGATGGGTCCGAGACACTTTCTGCCCCCGTATCAGCCACAGCTCGCGGCAGTGGACTGAAGCCGCTGGAACTCGGGGCCTTGGGAATAAGGGCGGCTTCCGCAGCGACGCAGATCGCCAGGACCTCGTCTACTCAACATCATCCGACGGAGGCATCCAGCGCGAAACCCATCGCAGCTTTCGACAGCTTGCCCGGCCATCTTGGCTCGCGGTCCTCCCTGCTTTCACCTTCGGCCGCATCAGCGTACTCCCTCGCAGCGATGGCCGGTCACAGTGACGAAGACCTTGCTACCGACAGAGCGTGCGAACTTGTCACTTCGAGCCAGGAGCCGACTTTGCAGCCAACTGCTCCGACAAGCGAGGGCCAGGTAAATGAACTCGAACACGCTCCACTGGACGACAGTCGTGACTCAATGCGATCGTCTTATGCTTCCTCTTTGCAAAGTTCGTCTTCGAGTGAGCGGGGCGGAGAGCAGCACGGATACGCAAATCTGGGGGATGAAAATGACGACGACGATTTGGCTTCCGATCAAGGACTCACTCAATCGTATAGACCGCTCGATGACGACGACAACAATGTCATTACCGGAAAGCCATCGAGTGCATCGACTTTGCAACAACGAGATTTACAACGAGAATCTGTCGAGTATAAAAATTCGTCGGATCCCGTTCCGGACGAGGCCGATACTTCCTTCGCATCTCCAATGGATCCACCCGACGCGTTCCATCGCCAAACGATGGACTCTGAAATGTCGCACTACGCGGGCTCAGAAGGAGTCATCGAACGTGTTCCGACACCCAACTTCGATGTCGGCCCCGACCCTTTGAGCGACATTTTCGGATCTGATGAACGGACATGGAGAGAAATTGCCGATGATGGCACCCATCCTGAGCCAGCGCCGAGCCAGGAGGCGAGCGAGATTACCAGTTCAGGTCTTCAACATACGCGCGTTGCTTCCCTGGCTTCAACCGCTCCCGAGGGCGTCCTCGAAGAACGCATTGAGACTGAAGAGGACCATGAGACTATGCCAGCGCAGGATGTCATTGCCGACGTCCAAAACTTGCTCAAAGTTAGTTTCGAGAGTGCGTGCCATGTAGCAACGAGAACCCATCCCAAACTGATGCATCTTCCTTTGGCGCACGCCAATTTAGGTCGACTCTACGCTTCGGCCCGTCAACCGGAGTCTAGCGTCGCCCATCCGTCTAGACTCGGCAGCCACCTCTGCAGAATCAACAAGAGTGTTTGCAGCGACAACCACCTCTGACAACGAGGATCTGTCGCCACCAGCGGGAAAGCGACACTCGCCCGATGTGCTCGCCGCATTCCCTTCTCCGCAGGGCTCGCCGTGGCCCCGGCTTGCGGACGACGAGCCACCTACCATCGAGACAGACGCCCCTTCCACAGTCGAGTCTTTCCCCAGTTCCGTCCCTGTGCGCAAGCAACGACAAGGCTGGACGAACATTCCGCCGGTTGTGGACAAGTCGCTGTCGGCCTCATCTTCCATGGCCTCAATCGCCAATGTCGAAATTGACGAGCCAGAGCGGGACTCAACCGTTGGTCTGATGGAAAACTTGGATGATCTGGAGCGCGCGTTGGCCGACCTGTCCCCGACCACATCTCGCCGTCGTGTACCGACTTCACCCCTGCTCTCGGCCCGAGACGATGCCACTCCGATCGGTTCTCCCATTCACGCTCCCGCTCTCGTTCCTTTGCCCCAACAAGAAGCGCCTAGCAATGCGTGTTCGGCCGTGGTTTCCTCTCTCCATGCGGTTCCCGAGACTACTCCTGTGTCTGCGGCAAATGCCGAACCGAGCTCCCTCTCCATCGATTTTGAGCCGCCCAAATTCTCCACTGTACATCCACTGCCGTCTCCCACGCTATCTAGCCGACCTCTGTTCCGTTACGGTAACGCTTCGCCTTTGGTCCCGTCGGTCTCGTCAGACGTGGAGGAGCCCGCAGCCCGTGTGATCGTCCCCCCTCGCAAAGCCAGTTTAGCGACAGAGTTCAGTCAACACACTCGGACGGTGACGGAGGCAGAAGCTCCGCTTCTGCCTCCACCGCGCTTGTTTGACACCGAAGGAAGCGCATCATCGTCTAGACCCTCGCTCGAAGAGGCGCCGTCTTCCACTCGATCTGGTGGTTTCTATTCCGATCTACCTGAAACGACACGAACGCCGCGATCTACGAGCTTAAGCAGGCGAGCCGATTCGAGCCCTCGACAGATCCCTTTGCCACCCTCACCGATGCCGCAGCACTTCGATCGCTTCGTACACCCGATCGCGTTCATGGCCGATGCTCAGGTTCCCGTCGCTTCGGATGCCGAAATTCTAAGCGGCGTGCCGCCACCGCCACCCGTACCGGTGGTTGGTGATGGATCGGCCCCAACAGCTGCCAACTTGAAAGCCGAGACCGATAGCTTGCCCTCGCGGTCATCCCGGTCTTCGGCCAAGTCAGCTCGCAACAGTAAGCCCAGTAAGGCAGCATGGCAAGAAAACACCGATGTTGTTGACCAGACTACCAAGAGTCCGGCATTCTTCGGCAAGTCGACATTCAGCAAGTTGAATGGATTGTTCAGCAAGAGTCCCAAGACGACAACCGGAAGTGAGTAGCTTTTGACTTGCTCGCTCTTAGTCCCCAGAACTAATTGACTAACCCAAACATCCTCTACGCACCATCAGATGTCGCGAGTCCACCCGCCTCGCCACTTCTCCCGTCCGAAGCCGCTTTCACTGTGCCGCCATCTCAAAATGGCGAGACCCGTGCCTTCCAGCCGTCAGATGCTGCTCCACTGGCGGTCGTGGCCCCCGCACAAACCATCGAAGAGATTCGAGCCGAATTATTCTTCAGGAGCACGACCTCCGCGCACGACGCCAACTCGCCGAGGATCGTCCAGCACCCGCCTTCCTTGTACGAACAATCATCATCACCCGCGGGAGATATCGAATCGTCCGCCTTGTCACCCCGATCGGTCGCGGATGTTGACTCGCTGCGACCGTCTTTGCCCGTCTTCGGTCTCGCCTCGTCCCTTAGGCCCGCACGTACGTTCGAGCCGCTACTTCCCTCATCCCCGACGCCCAACTCGGAGACCTTCATGGGCTCGGCTTTCTCACTGGAAACTGGACCATTCGATTCCAATTTGGCGATCCGGTCGCCTATCTCGGACTATAATCCCGTCACACCCGGCCGCATCCCATCTTCCCCCGGAGTTCACCCAATCTTTGCTCCAGTCACCCCTTCGGCCTTGAGGGACGAACAGGGCTACACTCGACCCAACAACGCAGCACCTTTTAGTCGAATGCGACCTCGCCATCGGCTCAGCGCCGATATCGACCAACTGATGTCCCAGATGAACGAAATCGACTTTGGTGACGAAGAATCGATGATGAACGGTGCCGGCTCGGAGGACGAGACACAATCCGTCGCTTCGACGAGCAAGTCACACTTGCCTTCCCACGACCATTTTGCGGGCACTGCGCCGTTGTCCCCTTCCCTTCCCCCGGTCGAGGAGTTGGACATCGAAGAGCGGGTCGCACCCACCACTCCGAGCCAAGATTGGCCTCCTCTTCCCGCCCTTCCCGAGCATTACAGCACGTTGGCACCTCGTAGTCGGGAAACGGCGGCTTTGTCGCATTTGGGCGATTTGATGACCATGTGAGCCTCGCCGCAGCCATTTCCATGATTCGAGTTACCTGGCTGACCGTTCCCTCCTTCCACTGTCCTGAAGGGGTTCTCCTTGAGCTGAGGATGCTATCGCGTTGTTCCTTCCCTATTTCATAATCGGTCGTGCTTCTGTAGGAACTCTCCATGTCTTTGTATCTTGGGTCCCTCCATTGCTTATGCTCGCTCTAGATTTCGAGACGACACGGCTCGATCCATTTCTGTACCCTTATCACTGCGTGGGTCTCTGTTCCAATTATTTTCAAATCGACGGTGTCAAATCAATTCCCCATCAGATGATCGCTTGGCCTGTTGAACAGACTGCGTACGCCATTGCGCCATTGCGTGTGGTGTGAATACCATTACAAGCGAGTGGATATAACAAAAAAACTCTGTCCAAGCTCTCTGCTGCTGCCCCGCAAGTCACCAACCCAGCGTTTCATTACTGAAGGAAGAACCTCTCCATCAAATCTGCTTCCAATCCATCCTCTTGCCCTCATGCAGACCCGGCGTGTTGACGCTCATCAAACTCGCGCCATCATCCTCCGTCGGATCGGCGAACGGGTCATCCTCCTCCGGTTCATCCAACAATCCCTTTCCCTTGCCGGCCTTCCTATCTTTAGCTTGAATGAACTGCGCATAACTCTTGGCACTCCCTCCTGAAGCGACGGCGCTCGCGTTCGCGTGTTGGCCCGCTGCCGAGGTTGAAGCGGAGGCCGAAGTCGGTGGTGCGCCTGCTCCATGGTACGGTTCGCCATCTGAAGAGAGATAATCGTCCTCCGAATCCGAGTAGTCCGAAAGCGACCCATGTCGATAAGTATCCTCGCGTGACCTCGGCACAATGGGAGGAGGCAAGTGCGCTCCTGCAGCGGACGAGGACCCAAACGCCAGATCCTGCAGATCAGGATGCAGCGTCGCCATCTGGCGATTCGAGACGGCCCTCTGTACGCGTTGCCTCTGACGGATCTGCAACTTGTCAACTTCGCGATCCTGCATCTCAAATGCCGAGAGGCGAGATCGGATCGAGGTCGTATCGTCATCATCCGCACCACCCCGTCCACCACTGCTAGGAACGGTCAACCCCGATCGTTCCGACTCCATCTTGGCCTGAGTGATCTCCTCATCGTCGGAATCCAAATCGATCGGTTTGGACATACGATCGTACAGTGCCAACGCCACGAGGACTTGTTCGTTCGTCGCGATCAAGGCGCCGATGTAGTCGCCTTCGGCGTCGCTGTCGACGAGTTGGATGTAGCGCACGACGACTTTGCGATCGGCTTTGGCCTTGGCGAGGCATTCCTGGACACGGGCGGTGGTCGTGACGGATTCCTTTTCTCGTTTCACAAGTTGGAGGGCGTTAATGAGGCTGCAGTAATCATAAAGAAAGGGAGTCAAGGTGAGCGGGGTCCGGAAGTGAGGAATTGCCCGCCGTGCTAGTTCGCACTCACGCTTGTGCGGCTTGGGTTCCCGATCCTACGGCACTCATGATCTTGGGTTTCTCCTGTCGGCTCCATCAACAAGAAAAATCAGCTCGCAACGTACGCCACCTACCTCCGGCAGACCATTCGCATCTGTCCCCGATACCCACAGCTTGAAAATCAAACTTGGGTCTCCTCGTTTTGGGCGCATAGCCCTTCTTGGCCTTGTTCTTGGCCTCTTCCCTCGCTTTACGTTCCGTCTCCATCCGTTCCAACTTGGCCCTCTGTTCGGCGGCTTTCCGCTCCGTCCTTGAGGCGGCCTCTTCCTCGTAGCGCCTGCGTTCTCGTTCATACGCCTCGGTCGCGCCCGTTCGTGTGGTGGCCTGTACGAGACAAACGCTTCTTCCTTCAACATGGATCGTCCTTGCACAGACAAGACTTGACGAGTTTCTTTCGCACGTTCTTCCCACCACCGCAACTCGCATACAATCCCGCAACGAGCTGCATCCTCGGGTCGCCTTTAAACTGGCGGTACCAACTGGCGAGGGTGGCCATGATCTTCTTCTTGACGCGTTCGTCGGTGTGCGGGTCCCCGGCCATGAGTTTGATGCGTTCAACGAGACGCTCGTTGGCGAAAGTGGCTGTATTCGGGGAAGAGAGGGATAGGATTGAGGAATGGAGCGGGTTTGATCAGTCTAGAGAAGGTGGGGACACTGGCGGAGGAGGCCATTGTAGAAGGTGAGACCTACATTGAAATTTGGCGCCACAATTCTCAACCAGTGCTTTGAGGATCTGTGTGTATAAACGTCATCACCGCTCTTCAGCCTCCACCCTGCAACACGCGGTCTCGGTGGCATGCTGAGCACTGACCGTCAAGGCCCTCAACTGTCCGTGCACGTTGCTATACTGCACACCCAAGTACGACTCTCCCACAGATCAGCATGCCTCTAGGTCTTCATCAATCCTTGTACCCAAGAGTCATACCTTGAGTTTCTTTCTAATCGCCCTCGAGGCCTCCGCTGGTCCCGTCGCCTGCAGATTGGTGACCTCGACCAACTCGGGGATGCCCTCATAATCATCCTCGTCGTACTTGTCCAAGGTGAGGATGTCGATCAAGGCCGATATCGAAGAGTGCGGTTTCTCGTTTTGAAGACGGGAGAGGCCGAACTGCGCGGCTGAGTGAGGGAGGAGACGGACAGGAGTTATGAGCAGACAGATCTCTCCGCACGGTGACGTGATGACGATGCGATCGAAGCCGGCGAAGCGGCCGGAGGTGGGGTGGGGGAACATCTGCAGAAGCGGCGCAGATCGTACGACCTCGTGAGGGGACCTACCCTTCATAGCAGCCATCCTGGGCGAATCGAGAAATGAGATGCCCTGTGGATTCGGGGCGCACGCTGATGTAGGTGGGAGTAAGGGGAAGCAAGCCGAAAGGAAAGGAGTGGCCAGGCTTCGGCCGCAGGAGCCGCCCGCCTCCGCCCGCCTCCGCCCGCGCATTCGATCGATCACATCGATTTCAATGAGCTGACTCATCTGTCATGTATGTCATGCACATTTGTCAATCGCGAATAAAAACTCTCGCATAAATCACATACCCTCTCCCATCCTTACTGAGCACGTACAACAGTCGAGTTTACAAGAAGAAAAAGGCCTTCAGTTGCTTCGGCCCAGCCAGACCTATCCGAGATCCCTCGCAATCCCCCCTGTCTAAAATATAGTCCTCACTATATATAGTCTAAAACCTTCCCTGTCCGCGAGGACCGTCATAAGCACGTTGCGACTAGCCTGTCAACGTGTCAACCGCGGCCTTTGCTCTACTGTGCTCGCTTCTCGGCTGTTTCGGGGCATTTCGGACTGTTCCAGCAGGCTGGCAGGCGGCTCGTCAACAAAAACGACGAAGGAGAGGCCAATTCCTGATCAATCGCTCATTTCGGGCTCTCTCTTATCTTATAATTTGACCTGTAAACCCATAAACTATAAGGTATAAGATTGGACAGGTTCTGTCAGCCAAAAAAGTCGGATTTTGACAGGTATAAATTTTCTCAGGTCTGACTGTATCAGAATATTCAGCCGCCGCGCGGAAAATCGTCGCGCAAGGTGCTAAGACAATAGATGAGCCGAGTAGTTACGGCCTAGCGAGTTGCCTGAGTCTACCACAGGTCGTGATGATCGAGGAAACACCTGTGTTAGGGGTCTGCTGCACGTCCACAACTCCGCCAAGGTCGAAAAGTGAGACTCTTTGAGTAGAGCCTTTCATCAACGAGCGCCGCCCGTTTTTAGCGGCACGGCCGCACGCGCGGACAAGCGCGGGCAGCTTCCGGCAGTAAGCGAAGTGCAACCGCCTCACGAGACCTCGACGGGGACCCCTTTTCCGGCACTTGGCTTCGTACCTCCCACTTTTTCAATAAACCCATATACCCCGTGTCGCTCGTTTTCTCGGACAGAGGTCTACCACGGTGAGTGCCTGCACCTGCTCATGCCTCCAAGTCTACGACCCTTTCCCCAGTCCGCTCGCTCGGACTTGTACTTCGGAGACTGACACCGCGTGCACTGGTTGACTCCCCACGCGGCGTACGACGCACAGACTGCCTGCCGCCCCAGATGGCTTGGTACAGGGCGTCGTCGAGTATTGACCGACGACGATATGCCACCTCGGTCCGTATGCACGACGACGGTGTAGCCAAGGCGACGGACAAGGGCAAAGGCAAGGCCAACATGATGTCCGCGATTGTCGTGCCCGCCCTCGAGGACGCCACCCATCAGCGACCGCCGACGATGACCAAGCCTCGCAAGCGCTCCTACGTCCTGCACCGCGCCTCGACGGCCTCTTCCAGCGACTCCTCCAAAGCTTCGACTTCGACTCTGTCCTCGTCATCACCGTGTACTTGCTGGTTGCGCCAAGTCACATCCCCGACCCGTGATGGCGGTAGCGCTGCCGCCCCGCCGCCCAAGTCCGGGGCAGCGAATCGATTTCCCCGCGAAGGCGCTTATCGGTGCTCCGCTGATCAACACGACGCTGATCCTGACAAAGAGGAGCGAGTTGACGGCGATGGCGACGACGACGACGACGACGCCGACGACGAATCTGATGACAACGAGCCGGCCTTGACATCGACCACAACCCCATCGAGACCCACAACTGGACCTACTACACGACGCATCAGGAGTGGCTACGACACGCGACTCGGCCACTATGACCCGTTCGGCGTGGGCCGCTCCCTCGACGGTGTGACCCCGGCTGATTTGTCGGCGGCGTCGTCGACCTCTCCTCTCCCGTCCTTGTCGCCGTCACGCCCACCCCTCTTCGATGACTCGGACGAAGACGACGACGAGGACGAAACGAGTCGCATTTACTACCTCTCCAACACCGATGACGAGGACAATGATGTGCTGTGTACTCCAACCTCGGCGGGTAGCGGCCCCGTGCGCCGTGTATCGCTCGGCCTTCTCCGCGAACCGGTCAAGACGATGGCCGTCAACGACCCGCTCCTGTCGCCTCCACCACCGCCGATGCCGATTCTGACGTTTGGTAGACAAGGGCTTAAATCGGCTTGGCTGCCCGCGTCCCCTCTCACGACGTCCTCGGTGTCCCCCACGACCACCCCTCCGACCATCATGCCCGCGACTTCGCCTTCGTTCCCCGCCTTTCTTTCGACGAGTTCCCCCTCGATGACGTCGTCGATTTTGACTGCTGAACGCGTTCGTTCTACCTCAGGGGCGTGGGACGCTACTGTATCTGGTGGTACCACGTCCAAGCCGCTTTCTCCCGTGTCGCTGCCGCCGCCGACGACATCGACGACAGTGCCCAAAGTGTCGCTGCTGACCAAGTCGCTTCGCTCCCTCGCGATCTCGCTGCCAAACCTGCAACTCCCCGGTCTGCGCCCACCTCTTCTCTCGCTTGATCTTGAAGGTCTAGACGCCGGTGAGCGTGCACCCTGGAAAAGGCTTCGCCGTGCATCGTTCGGCGCTGTTGATTCCTCGCTCGCGATCGCGGGTGCGACTCCGAGCGTCGAGTCGTGGGCAGAGAATGCGGACGAGGTGTTGACGATGTTCCAACTGCAAACGTTTTCGACCCTACCTTTGGCGAGCTCCGCCAACTCGCGCCAAGATCCTGCTTCGACCTCGACCTCGGCCGACGGCTCGGCGAAAAAGTCGGCGGTGCCGGTCTCGTCGGTGCCGATTGCGCCCGCTCCGACGGTGATGATGCCTCGCTATGTCTCGAACCAACGTCACTTGCTGATGCTTTCGCTCGAGTTGGAGATGATGCGTCGCCACAAGATCAGCGCGCCGTTGAGGGCAGGGCCGTCGTCGTTCGTGCGGCGACGCCACCGAGGGGTTCGAGTCCGATGTCGAGCGGTGGGAGTGGGTTGAGGTGGGAGTGGGTTGAGGTGGGAGGTGATGCCTGCTGTTTGAGGAGACGGTCTGTGGGGCTTGTTTAGACCTGTTTTTATATCTCTCTTTGTTCTAGATGTACCCTTGTTGTCTTTCATACGCACACTTACGATGATCCTCGGATCTTTGGCCGCTCCTTAAGGCCAAGGATAGGGGGGTGGATGAGTTGAGGTGAGGTGCCGAGATGATACTGGGTGAGGATTTAAGAGGAAAGGTTTTAGGCGG
Organism: Microbotryum lychnidis-dioicae p1A1 Lamole; assembly: GCA_001244265.2. Taxonomy (NCBI): domain Eukaryota; kingdom Fungi; phylum Basidiomycota; class Microbotryomycetes; order Microbotryales; family Microbotryaceae; genus Microbotryum; species Microbotryum lychnidis-dioicae. The sequence continues at coordinate 582,623 of CDLV01000004.1, read as the reverse complement.
GGAGATTGAGAGTGAGAATGAGAGTGAGAGTGTGGATGAGAGAGTTGTTGCTTGCAGGAAGGAAAGAAGCAACTTCAGAGAGGACCACTGTTTGTCAATTTCTGGAAAGGCTAAAGGAAGCCTTTACCCTAACTAGTCAAAAAAAAGTGTGAGTTAAGGAATTTACCTAAAATCGCTGTTTTTAACTAGGTTGCGGCCCGGAAGGCCGCCTGTGGTGGATGTACCAGCATACTGTTGTGTCTGCCGCACCTGCCTGTGGTGTCCATGTTCCGATCAGAAGTCATGTACAAGCGCTGTGGTGACTTTTGTATTTTCCGCGCCGTTCCAACGAAGCTACAGCGCTCCCAGTATTTTCCTTCTTTTTTTCGCTCACATAAAACAATGCTTCCACTCATATTGCATTTAATGAACCGCAAGCGCGTGGCTTTGCATGATATTGCTTCTACAGCAGAGCTCTGCTTGACGTGCGAGGCGAGGGCTGGCGTTTGTCACGTGATGCGGTGCGCCGGCGGTGGAGTGTCATTCCGGCAGTCGACCAGCGGCATTAGGGGCTGAACAACAAAACAAACCACGTAAATAATCCTGTGCCACTCCCTCGAACCTTTCCTTTCTCCCTCCCACTCTCATCCAATTTTAGTGACACTCATTCAAGAACAAACCTTCGCTACTGTGTAATGCCCCGGTCCCAAGGTCGCCAGGGAGGGCCATCGCAACCTCGCCCAAGACTTGGGCGCGAGGGTAGCGCCGTACCATGGGCCTGCTCGAGCGCCCGCTGCTGGGCGCCCGCGGCTCGACCCTCCTCTTCGTCCCGCTCCGATCAACAGAATCAGCCCCCGGCGCGTCATGACAACAATTCAACCGATCTTGGCATTGCGACACGTATACGAGCCCGCCGTGCAGCTGTGCAGAACGGACAGCGTGGTCAGCGCGATGGCCAACTCGACGCTGGGCTCGCCCACCACCACCTCCTCCGCAAAGGCGGGTGCGCCGGGCTCATATCGCGCTCAAACCCCTCAAGCCCACGTTTCGATCCGCGACGACCTCGGCCCGCAGACGGCCGTGTGCACCCACTGCAAGGCTCGGCACTGGGAGTGCGAAAGGTCCAAGTCGACCAGACACTTCAGCGCGTGCTGCTCGCAGGGCAAGGTGCGGCTACCTCCCCCTCCCCAGCCCAATCTCGAGTATCGGCAGCTTCTTCAAGGCTCGGATAGCGGTCAGTTGCTCCGTCCAACAACATCTCTCTGCAGTATGGCCCACATGCTGAACTGTGCGATGCACCTACACAGACGCTAAAGCATTTCGCGAGAATGCCCGGTCTTACAATAACGCACTATCCTTTACTTCGCTCGCTGCCCACTGGGACTAAACCCAAGTGTGCACTCTAGGACCTCCCGTGTTTCGCGTGTTCGGCCGCCTCTATCATTGACTCGGTGCCCTGATCCCTGCCGTGAATCAACGCCCAGCCTTTGCCCAGACATGGCTGATCGACCCGGCCGAGGCCACCGACACACGACTTCAAGGACCCGACAGCGCAGAGACTCGCATACAAAGATCAACGCTGACCAAGCTCGAGTCCATGTTGCGCACCGGCAATTGTTTTGTGAGGGAGTTCGCTTCGGCCAAAGGCCGTGCGGGTTGGGATACGGCCAAAGAGTGGGTCTTGCGCCTCTGCCTACCACCAGGCCGAAACCGACGCACCCACAACCTTCCTACGTCAAGCACGGAAATGACGATGCTTATCTGCGATTCCGACACCAACACCGGAGATCGTGGACCGCAAGACCTTATTCTCCAGGTGCACGGTGATCGATGTCCGATGGTCGGCCCAAGTACCAAACCGTTAGCTCGCTCCATCCGTCTGCGATGCCTCTCCGGTACCCACTACTCTTCCCCGCGGGGAAGATGGCTTCCACCCCAACATTCCTCTTTGCGGTTCCACCAAGCCGGGCCGCCAGTCGCCAGAAACCGAGAGCAGATCGACAATGGTGTCCAATTGCGCGAGGTAGTTGCCGGTCTTGGTCTGGATGACGAAGACGAACAGGAGGACGAAGACCGCGACAATGAGGATGAAGACGGCGAGGAAGGGGACAAAGAGGATGGTGATGGCGAACGTACGCGTCGTCGGCTCTTTCTCTGAGGTTCCATTCTGTCTAAGGCGCAAGCACAGACTGACATTGAACTTTTGAACACCTAGGACGAAGCTCAAGTAAAGGGGTCGAGGTGGTGAGTCTCGCGTTCACAATTCTTTCACACTACTTGCCAAACGCGACGAGTACTTCTCAATCCCGCATTGCAACCAACGTCCCTTCCTGGACTTTGTGATTTACGGATGTACTCCCAAGTCAAGACCGACTGACTCAGGCTTGACCCCGAACCAAATTGCGACATCACGTAGCGATATCAGGATGCGATGGCGTGCGTTATCAAACATGGAAAGCCTCCGCTGCTCATCACGATGACGTACGACCCCGACTCACCGGAAATCAAGGCTGCACTGGGGCCGATAAAGCATGCAACCGTCCGGATCTCATTGCACGAGTGTTTGAAGCCAAGTCCGGCAACAAGCGACATGCAGGCTGTTTCGGCGATGAATGTAAGATGAATGTATTTTGTTTCTTTGCTGTATTTCGTGTTTTCTTAACCTCTGCGCTGATATCATGTAGATTGTTCGATTATTCTGCTATTTTTTGAATTTCATCCTCCCGTTAATTTAATGGGTTCCCACTGGTCCCTTAAAATATCTACTAATCTACTAAACTACTAAAAAGAACTGTGTGGCTAAAGAACTTCAAAGAACGTCAGAAAACGGGAGACAAAGAACGTCAAAGAACGGGAACCATGTGGCGTGACGTCATAACGGTTTCGGTAGTGTAAGGTATGCGCCTCTGACGTGCATAAAATACAATATGTCGTTCTTGACCACTAGACTAGTCGTAATTAGAACTCGGCAGTTCTAGCTACTCAGAGGCTACTTATAGGGCTGTTCTGTAAGGCATGCCCTTCACTCACCGGCGGCATTGTCGAAGCTGGAAACGCTGTCGCAGACGTGGTACGAGGCAACCAACGGGAAGACCAACACGGACAAGACGCTGGTGCTACCACTCGGACCGAACTGGCTTCGGGACGAGACTGCGCAGGCGTTGCCAACGGTGCAGGAGGGGGAGAGCTTCAAGTGGTGCGGCTATGCCTTCTTTCGCCACGGTGACTCGAAACTGTTTTGGACCCATGTTCTTGACAGGATCAAGGCCAAGACCCGCGCCGCTGGAGACCGGACACTTTCGCCGAGTGGGAAGGTCTTCTATGCCAACGCTCACATCATCTCGAGGGTCCTCCACGTGCTGTCCTTCGACATACCGCCTCAATGGTTCATTAAGGCGGCGGAGACAGCACTTACGGATTTTGTTTGGGGAGGAGCAGGGCGAAATACCGTCGCTCGCGATTTCGTGTTCCAGGCTCGGGAGGACGGTGGCTTGGGCTTGATTTCAATCGGCGACATCGTTCATTCGGTGGCGCTTCGATTTTGGGATGCTGTGGCGGGCTCGAACGAGGCGATCTGGGCGCCCCTAGCTCGCGAGAGCTGGAGGTCCCTCGTCGCTGCGACCCGCGATTTCAGTCCGTGGGGGTTCTTCAGCAGCACGGCTCGGGTCGAGAAGCTGTATCGCGACTCGACGCGCTGGGGGCAGTCGTTGCAGCTGCCAGGGTCACAGTTCCAACCATCAAGTCCGAACTCCTTACGCTCCCGAATTGCTCTCGCTTCCGCCTCGCCTCCCTTCACTCTATGCTGAAGGTGCCAAGCACGCATATGACGATGCGGACGCAGTGGCGAAGTTTGCGCAGATCGCGGACCTGTACTGGAGGGACGAAGGGAAGGGCTGGGCTCTGGTTGGTCATCGACGCGGGTTCTGGCAGCACTCTAAGGAACCCGCCCTACAGCACGAGCACGTGTGGTCGCGCGTGGGTCAGTTGCTCAAGGCGAAAGCCTTGCTGCCCAAGACCGCGTTGCGACCCGCTAGGATACCTCTCAAGGAGGCTCCCCGTCCTCGGTGCTTCAACTTCTTTGGGCTCACTCGACCGTTCACGATTCGCAAGCTTCGTCGGCTTGTGAAAGTGGTTCGGTTCCCAGGGAGGGAGGATCGTGTCAAGCGTTTCCGTGATGGGACTTCTCAGAGCGATAGGAAGCGCTTCTGGAGATGGCTTCATGACCGATTTGCGTCTGCTGTGGAGCAGGACACCCACTGGCGGCTCATGTACGACGTGACGCCGACGCGCAAGAGGCAGCATACTCAGGGTCATGCCTCTTCGCCGACGTGTCTGTTCTGCGGCAACGATGCAGCGGTCATCGAGACGGTGTCGCACTACTTCTTCGAGTGCGCGTACTCGACCAGCTTCTGGGGTGGGGTGCTTCGCATTCTGTTCGACAAGCTGGGCATCGAGGATACCGACGTCGATCCGTCGACGTTCACTCCGGAGCAGCTGACTATGGGGCTCCCCTTTTGCGGGGTCGTGGGAGAACGACCTCGAGATGGATGTGGGTTCGGCTGGCCTGCGCGATCGGCTTCCAGCGGCTGCACCTGCTCCGCTGGCGCGTTCATCAGCGGTTCGAGCTGGACAAGGTCGTGGCCCCTCCCTCGCTCCCCAGTGCACTCAGAGCGTTCGAGCGAGATTTTCTCTCTCGAGCGGGTTTTGTGCCTGGGGCTCGAGATTGGGAGGTGTGATGACCGAGTTAAGTCCTTCCTTCCCATTTTCCTCCCCTCCTTTCCTCCCTTCTTTTTCGGAGGTCGACTCCTCTTTTAGAAGCTGACTGTCTTGGAAATTGTTGCGCAGTGGAAGGCTGCGCACCTCTCCCTCTCTCTCTCTACTTTGCGCAGTAGCGGTTTTTTTGTTCTTGGATGGATCGGCAAGCCAGGTCGATTGTCTTTGCGTTGGAGGCTTTGTGAAGTTTTTCCCTCTCCTTTCCCCCTTTTTTCCCTTCCCTTCCTCTTCTCGTTCCTGTTGCTCGGTTGTTGACTACGCTTCAGTCACTTCTCCTTTTACTCCTAAGCCGTGTGTTGGATTCCGTTGAATGGTTCGTTCGTTCGCGTTGGTCAAGATCTACGGCATGGCTCGGGAAGGAAGGTCGCTCGTTTCTGGTCAATATCCTCGCGTCAAGGCGAGGCTCGTTTCGTTGTACTGGATCGCTTTTCTCTCGGCCCCGACGGCTCAACAGCCAGCACTCGAGATTCAGCCAAGGGAGGACATCAGGCGCTGTCGGGGTGACGAGTAGCTGGGGCTTGGCTGCGGCCTGTTAGTCCCTGGGGACCTCTACCTCCGGCTTCGACCCCTCCCTTGGCCCCTCGGTGTTCCCCTCCTCTCTGTCTTAGTATTCCTGGTTCTCCGTATCCCCAGTCGTGACTTTCTGTATACTCTCCCCCTTCTTTCTCTAGGCGCTCTTGCCTGGTTTTCGAGTATCTTTGCTCCCGCTCTTGGGACGTGAAGCGGCAGCAGTACTCACCGCCCGTTGGAGTCCGCGTTAGGTGCTCGGCGGGTTTTGATCTGCGCAGCGCTCTTTGCGCGCAGGGGTTTGACTTTCACCCAACTGCTTGCCGTCGTTGCTTTATAACCTCCTTTAGCTCTTTTTGTAGCGGTCCCAGCCAACCCGAAGGATTTCAATTTATGAGCCCCAGTCAAAAAAAATAAATAAAAAAAATCACTTCTACTTCACTTCACCTCACCTCACCTCACTTCACTTCACTTCACTTCGAAATCGCCCTACCGCAGTCTTCGGTACTCGAGTTAACAAGTGATACACCGACAAGATGTCTACAGGAGACCCTGGGTCCCCACCGCCGGCACCGCCACCACCGGTGTCCGCCACCAGCGTCCAGCCACCCCGCGACCAGATCCCAATAAGCTCGAAGAAGACGCAAGTCACGGGCCCCGCCACCGCCGCACCCAACTATGCCGCCGCTGCGAGTCAGGCGACTCAGTCACCTGAACAACAGCAACAACAACAACAGCGTGCCAAGCCTCTGGGCAGCCTCCTACAAGCCATGGGTGCTGTACCCGGAAACCGCATGGATCGTTGGGTCCAGGCCATCTACTTCGCCGAACTCTACCCCGTCGCCACCGCCACATCGCTGAAATTCTCGGCCTTAAACGCGAACCGGTCTGTCGAAAACATCTTTGATTACGCCCTTGAAGTGACTCTGTCTCACCAGAGCGCCTCGCGAGCGTCTCATGCCGGCAAGACCGATCTCGTGGCCTGCGTCACGAGGCTGTTATCGCCGATCTCTCCTATCTGCTTTGAGCCTGGAGTTCCTCTGCTGGACCACCTTGCAGCCTATCGACCACAGATCCTAGGCGTACAACATTCATCAATCCTGCGTAATGGGGCGGCTCACCATCGCGTTACGGTTGGGTTCGTCACCGGCGAGGCACGTGACGCTGCGCTTACGACGCCCCCTGCTCTCACTTGGCGATCGGCGAAGGCCCGCTTCGCGAAATCTCACAGGTTCCACCATAACATGGTCGAGCTTCGAATCAACATCGGTGTTCAAGGAGTGCCTTCCATGGACGCCATCATCAAATCGTTCCAATTACTAGTGCAGGACTTGTCAGGCAAGGGACATTCGTGCCAACTTGTGCAGGTTCTGCGCATTATCAGCGTGGACAACGCCTCGGCCTTTGCCCACGTTGCCGGAGACTACTCAGCTTTCCTACACTTTGATGACGACTCCCTGTTCAAATGCCCTAACACGACCTTGAAAGAGATCCTACCTTCGAGAATCGGCCTTCCCACTCGAGGCATCCCGGTCACCGCCCTTCGCTATGACTATGAGAAGGAGGCGGCTTGCGGTAGGTGCCACTTCGTTGGTCACGTGGGAACTGCGGACTGGATCAGGAGAGCAAGCGAAAGGAGGCTCACAATGGCAACGGCAACGGCAACACCAACGCCAACAAGAACACCATCACCAATGACACCAACATCGTGGAGGCCAAGGCCCCCATTCCTGTGCCGGTTGTTAACAGGATTGCATCATAGAATCGCTTCGCCGGGCTCGAGGTTGAGGAGGGACAGGAGGAAGCGGTAACTGGCCAGAGCGGACAGGGGCCAGAGGAATCGGGGGAGGAGGACGCTGGTGATAAGGCGGATGACGAGGACTCGGAGGACTCGGAGATGGAATCAGAGGCGACCGCAAAAACGGAGGTCATCAAACTTGAGAGCGAGGACGAGTTGGTTTTAGAGGACTGCGGAGGATCCGATGGAGAGGTTATTGATGAGGATGAGGTGATGGCGGATGGAAGGGGCGAAACAGAAGGCAAGGTGGCGACGGAGATGGAGGAAAGGGAGGTGGCGACGGAGATGGAGGAAGAGGAGGCGGCGACGGAGGTGGACAATGTGGACGAGGCAGGGGGAGCGACGAAAGCGGAGAACGCGGAAGCGACGGACTTAGGGGAGACGAACAGGCTGGACCATGACAACGACAGCGACGCAACAGCAACTGCCGCCACCGCTTCCCGCAAATCGACACCCCACGAACCAACCCCACCTTTGTCACCCTAAACTCTTGCCAAGTCGCTTCGCGAGGGGGAGGAGTGGGACAGGATCAGAGCTAACTGGGTTGAGCAGGCACGACTCGAGCGGGACCAAAGCATCGAGAGGAGGCTCGACGCTGAATCCCCCTTTGGTGCGTCACAACTTTTCCACGTGGGATGAGGACGGTGAGATACGTTCCATCAATATCAGGGGGACCGCTGCAAAGTTCAAAAAGCCGGTAATGAAGAGGTCGCAGACTGCGGCGGACCTCAGTGAAACCAACCGACGCCAAGCGAGTGATCATCAAAGGGAAGAGCCGCGTTGTTGTCAAGGATGGAACAGAGGGGCGGAGGGTGACGAGGTCGATGTCAGCGGCGGCGGCAATGCCGGTTGGCGTGACGAAAGTGGACCGAGGGAAAGCAAAGGGGTAGCCAAGGAGAAAAGATGGTCCGACCACGAGCCCGAGGACGATGTCCTGCCCGCCCTCCCCTCTTTGAGGACGTCACCACCGCCAAGAGCGCTTCGACCTCAACTACCCATTAATGATTAAGTACACCATCATCACCTGGAACGTGAGGAGGGGCATGGAGGTCCCGGAGAAACGACATGACATTTACAACTACCTATCCCTTTTCAAAGCATCAGCCATTCTCATACAAGAGCACATCATCAGACCGCACCTCTGGCAACTCATCAAGGACAAGTACAAGGGCAAGTTCTTCATCAACCAACATTGTCTGACTCTAATTCCGGCTGACTCCCCCCTGATCGACGCCAAGCTCTTGCACATCCACTCGGCACTCGACGGCCGGCTCCTCGTCACATCCTTTCGTCTGCGGGGCAACATCAAAATTCTAGAAATCAACAACATTTATGCGCCCGTTGACCCAAAGCAACGAGCGAAATTCTTTGACAAACTCTTATTTCACAAAACACAGAAATCCCACCTCCGACTCCTTGGCGGTGATCTCAATGACTGCCCGCTCCCAGAAGTCGATCGGCGGAACCAAAGTCGGCGCGGCCACCACTGGCCAATCCTGATCGGCAAGCTCGACTCGGCCTACACGGACTGCATCCGCTACAAACACCCCATCACCCCATCCTTCACTCGACCTAATCCCAATCGCAAGCGAACCAACTCCTTCTCCCGGCTTGACTACTTTCTCCTGCAACGGACACACCAAAAAAGACTCGACCAGGCCTCGACGATCTACGACTATCCCAAGGAGCTTTCCAATCACCGACCGGTCTTGATTGTGCTGGCTCTTTCAGATGATCCTGATGCGACCCTCCCACAGCTCAGCCTACCTACCACATCAAACCAACTACATTGAATCAACACCACAACCTTTAAGACGGTGGAATTCCAGCGGATGATGGAAGGATGGCTGGAAGGGGCAAGCGGGAGGAACCGGTGGGGGAGCTCGAGGTCATTCTGAAGGCGTGCAGGGATAGGGGTGGGGAGATGGCGAGGAGGTTGCATTGGGAGCGGACGGAACGGATGGAGTATTTGGTGGGAGGGTGCAGGATCTGGAGGCGATACCGGAATGGGGGGAGGCAGAAACGGCAGAATGGACAAGGACATCCGAAGAACTCAAGCGGGCGGTCGAGGAGCGCGCGCGCCTACTCCGGATCCGAGCCCACGTCCCCGAGATCGCCTCCGAGGAACGACTGTCGCGGCCGGTCCACGCCAAGCTTGCGGCGCGGAACTCGGACTCCAAGATCACAGCACTGCGCTTGAGCAACAGAGAGCTAAAGCATGACATTGATGTCGCTCTTGACCACACGCAGGCGCATTTCCAGCGCCTCTACCACATCAAGCCTCGTGACCCGGACCGCGTCGACCGACTTCGGGACGAATTCCTCGCGCCGATCAGGGCGGCGCGGACTTGCGACAACCCGCGCTCGGATCCTCTCTTTCTGCGCCGACTCTCGGAATTGCAGATCGACTTACTCCAGCAACCAATCACCGAGGACGAGGTCGTGGCCGCGATCGGGACGACACACCCGGGGCGATCGCCGGGACCATCGGGCGTGCCCTACGAACTCTACCAGACCGCACCCAAGGCGTGGGCCAAGGTGCTGACCAAGGCCTACGACGCGATGATAGAGCGAGGCTCACTCTCTCCCAAGCAGGGCCAAGAACTCGTGCGCCTCATCTTCAAGCGACACAAGAAGAATGCCGATTGCGCCGAACTTTCGTCGTACCGGCCAATCACCCTGCGCGAGTGCGATTACAAGAGCTTTACCAAGGTCTATGTCGCCCGTTTGAACCAAATTCTACCCGATCTCCTCCGGCCGCAGCAGCACGGATTCATCAAGGACCGCCGATTGGCTGACGCTGCACTACACCTTTGTCTCCTGATCGAGGAAGTTGGCGCGCGCAGGATCGAGTTCCCTGCGGCCGTGCTCTTGTCTCTTGACCAATCATCTGCCTACGACCTCGTTGAGCATGACTGGATCTTTGCCATCTTCGACGCTCTGGGCGCTCCTGCCACCTTTTTTCGCGTGCTGAGGATGCTCTACTCGGGTGACTCAACCTTGGCCCGCTACATCATCAATGGGTTCCTAACGGCGCCGGTGCAACTGACGTGTGGGCTTGGCCAAGGGGACCCGGCGTCGTCGTCGGTCTGGGACATCATGTTTCAGCCGTTTCTGGATGCTCTACACTGTCGAAACATCGCGCTGAATCTGTCCATACCTGCACTTCATCCGTACCCACAGAGCCGCACCATTACATCACTTGCTTTTGCCAATGACGTTGTCGTCGCCGTCGCGGGCTTGGAGTCACTCAACTTGCTCAATGACCTGGCGCTCGACTGGAGGCATGCAACGAATGGCCAGCTCAACACGGACAAGACAGTTGTCCTACCGATCGGATGCCGCTGGGACCCGGGGCAATGCCCGCTCGTCGTCAAGGCCGCAGGCAAGTTGCTCGAGTGGATCGGCCTCCCCTTCGACCCGAGCGGCAACACCAAACTCGCCTACGCAAATCTCATCGAACGCCTCGAGGCGACGCTGGAAGGGGTTCAGCATCGCTGGCTCACACACCACACCCGTGCCTTTTACGTCAATTGGTACACCATCCCCAAGATCCTGCACTTCCTTGCAGCCAACATCCCGCCGCCCAAAGTCGTCAAGAAGCTCGATGACATGCTCGTCGATTTCGTCCGTGGGGCAAGGGCAGGACCAGCTACGGCAGAGATATCGTGTTCACAGCCAAGCTCAAGTGGGGACTCGGGTGATCAGGATGCAGGACGTTGTGGACGCGGTTGCGGCACGGATCTGGGACGTTCTTCTTGGCGGTTTGGGCGCGATCTGGCAAGGACTTGTGCGCGCGGCACTCCAGCAAGCTCAGTCGGACCTTGACCTGGCCACCAATCTCTGGCCACATCCATCCACTCCCATCCCCAGCGACCTCCATCCCTGATGGCGAGCAGCATTGGGGTTCCGAAACAGCAAGACGCGCAGGTCAACCGAGGACCTTGACCACCGCGAACCTGCTCGCGCTTCCCACCTTGCTCGGCAGCCTCCACACCCCCATCAGAGGGAGACAGACCATCGACGCGGTTCATATACTTGACTACCTTCGTCTCCAAGGCTACCCGAAGGTGGCGGATCTCTACCGGCGCAAGTTGTATGCGGGTGGGGGTTTCACCTTTGGACGCCGCCGGCGGATGTGCTCGGCGACAACAGCGAGTACAATCGATGCGGGCTCCTGCATCGACTGGCAATCGCGGCCTGGCACCGGTTCACTGTCGATCGACACAAGAACACGCCCTTGGCGGTGGCGGTGGCGGCGGGACGGCTCAACGTGCCCCCCGGATCGGCACCAGCGCACCGCTCGAGGCAATTCTCCCCAAGCCCGTGGCCCGCTTCGCAATGGAGCAGCGCCTTCCGGACCCGGTGCTTCCACAGCAGGCGAGCCAGTACAAGCTGCTGAACATGGCTTGACCGTACACCATCCGTCGCATGCGCCTGGTCCTGCACGCGAAGGCCTTTACCAACACACTCGGGCTCAAGGGACCACCGCAGCCGGACGACCTCAGGAGCTTTTGGAAGGCGGTCAACTCGAAGGCACTGACGGCGAGGGAGAGGGAAGTTTGTTTCAAGCTGATTCTCCGCTTCACCCCGATGCACAAGCTGCAACATCAACAAAAGCACGACACTTCTCCCGCGTGCCTCGTCTGTGAAGCGCCGGTGGACAACACCGACCGCTACTTTTTTGGCTGCGTTGACTTGCGGAACATCTGGATCGCAGCAAGGAGCGTGCTCTGCGACGCACTCGGGTGCGACACGATCGAGGACGCCCAGTACACGACACTGCAACGTCTCTTTGGCCTCCCCAAGCTCAAGGCCAAGCTCAGCAAACAGGAAGGGGTGGGCTGGACGATCGAGATCTTCACGGGGATGGTTTTGGAGATGATCAGCAGTGGGAGATGGAGGATGCAGAAGCACGGGACGAGGATGGAAAGCGTGGAGAGGAGGAGGGTGGTACTGGAGGAGAGGATGAAGTTGAGGGCGGGAGGAGCAAGGGGCGGGCAAGGGCAGTAGAGGCTGGGTTCGATTTCCCCCCACCACACCCCACACACACACACCATCACGCTTCATCTTCCAACAAAACACTGTATACTAAATATCTTGCTTTCATCTTTCATCTATTACAGGTCTGCCTTCGTTGCTCATGGACCGGCTCGCGATTTGAGATTGACTCGACGGTGACTCGCGCTCTTTGGCTTCGGGGTTCTGAGTCAAGGGAGGGATCAGCGGACACAGGCAGAAAGTCGGCTTTGAGGGCCAGGGACTGCTGAGGTGGAGGTTTTGAGGGGCCTCCACCGCATCTTGTTGTGACCGAGCATAGACTTAGGACTTTGCAGGTCAGGGTAGTTGCGCAGTCGATCTCCTGTCTTTGTCTTGACAAGTTGGGAAGTGACGGCGGGGTGGGCCTCTTGTCGCTTAGTAAATTGTTTTATTACTCCTTTCTCTTTCTCTCTCTTATTCGTCTCCTGGGAGGGAGCAACCGCTTGGCTGGGGCACTTGAATCCCAAGTATCAGATTGGTGAACACCGGCCCGTTTCTCGCATCTTGCGGGCGGTTTGTGTTATCATCGTCGACTTCCATCTGGTTTTTCCGTAGGCCAATCAGGGGGAACAGGAATTGGGGGCAATATGATGAACAAGTTCTACAAAAAAAAATAAAAAATTACATGTAGACTGCAATGGCTCTTGGGCCACTGCGTCCCAATTAGCTAGCGCTGTTTCAGAATGGGTCCGCCCAGCCACGGGCCGTTTCGCCCACATTCGCCGAGGTTCCATTGTCAATCAAAGCAGCCTGGCGCATGTACATGACTCCCTGCTTCCCAAAGCAGACTGAGATGACCTGTTTTTGCATTTCTACCACATCGTAGCATATAGTTTCTTCAATCATCCAGTTCCTGCCACTGCCGAAAAGTCAACTGCAAGATTTTACCAGAGGCGTTGGCAACGTGAGCGAGCTGAGCGCGCCGCAGCGAGGCTGAGCAGGGCTGAACGCGCCGCCAGTGATGCTGCTTGTGTCCTCCTCCACCCAACCCCTCCCACTTTAATGACGCCGTCGCCAACAACACCTGCCACTGCCGAAATGACATCATCGTCTCCTGTACGACAACCTTCACTGAGAGCAGAGGCGCATCTACACTGGGAGTTCAAAAAATTACCGACCCAGGCCCAGGCGGCGCCACACCGTTCAAAATCTGTTGCGCGGATGGCAAAGTTCGATTGCCCGGGATCGAAAAGCCCCGCCCGAGCTGCTCGAGCTCCTGACTGGCGATGGCCCAGGTTAGTGTCATTATATGGTTGCATCGTCCTTCAGTCTACGTATAGTACCTGTTATGGTACTTCATCTTGAGCCTCTAGCGACTTCATGAAGCCCTTCAGCACCTCATTTGTCTTACCCTTTTTTAGTCACTATTAGCTCTTTATTATCTCCGCTTATCATCCCTTCCTAGTCCTTCTGGAGTTTGTCCCTTAGCCTTTGGCCACTCTGTTAGTTGGCGTGTTGTGAATGAGGATTAGCAGGAAGGCGGCTTTCGGTTATTTGATTAGAAGCGCGCGTTTGTTTAGTGAAGCCTGGCGATGCGCACCAACCGTTGTCTTCTCTCCACGGTTGGATTACACGCTCGTCAGGTACGTACATCTAGCACTACGGTACTATCATATGCAATTAACTGAGGGTTGGATTACACGCTCGTCAGTCTTTTATTTGGTAGCGTCTGTATTGCCGCAAGGCACAGATCCGCACGCAGAAAAGACGCAGCGCATATCCAAGATGGCGACTCCCACGGCTGACCACGTCAGTCTGATGGGCGACCTATACGACAAAGTCGACGCCACCAACTGGGGTGTTGCCAGGGAGCGACTTCAGAACGTCCTGAAAGGCGAGGGCCGCCTCAAGCACGTCACCGGTGTTCTAGACGTCGGCCCCGAGCCTTTGCAGTCCGAGTTCACTCGCTTGGAGGGCGACAACCGGGTAGACGATGTGGCCACCTATCGCAACCAACTTCGATTGTACCGTCAGGATGTCGACGCTCTCGATCAGGCCCTTGCGCAGGCGCGCAACACGCTAATCGTATGTTTGGGGGAGTCCACCTTCGCCCGCGTCAAAGCCAACGCCACGCACGACTTGTGGGCCGCGCTCGATAAGGATCTCGGTCGCGCTTCGGACGATTTCATGCGCTCAGCGAAGCTCGACGCCCTCTTCTTGTGTGAGCCATTTGTCGACGGCGAAGCGCTAGACCCATGGCTTGCGAACTTCAACCGGTTGTTTGAGGACCTCGTCGCCGCCCACGTCTCCCGTGACAAAGCCTATCAACGCGCCAGGATCGACGGCACATCGTTTACCCAGAGCGATTTCGACAAGTGGGTACCAGCGCCAGCGCTGTCCGAGGGCGTTCGCATGGACCTCTTGAAGGCTAGGATGCCGAGGAACCTCGTGACGGTCATCGACTCCATCGGCACGCTCCCATCGCTCGAGCAAGTTGAGGGCGCGATACGTAGGGCCGCACTTTCCTCGAGCCGGCAGATCGAGCCCATCGCGGAGGCATTAGCGGCACGGGTGCAGTCTCGGAGTCAGCCAGCCTCGGGTCGTCCTCGCTCGAAACCCTCGGGCCGTCCTTCCGGTCCCTCGGCGCCCCCTTCCTTCAGGCCTCGAGGGTGCCCGGCCTCAAGGAGAGGTGGCCTCACGGGATCTCGCACGCTGGTCGCCTGAAACTGGGTCGGATGCAGTGCAGAAGGTGCTACGAGCAGGGACATCTTGGCGACGAATGCACGGTGCCGTCGGCAGAGGTCTCTCGCCGCCGCATCGCTGTTCTCGCCAAGCACAACATCACCATTGGCGCGGCCGACGTAATGGCGCTCGTCGCCGTCGACCGTGCACCCGAGGCTCAGCTCGAGGACGAGGCCTACGAGGGATACTTGGTCGTCGGCGTACCCATTGGTGACGACGACACGGCGCTGTACCTGAGCGACATCCCGCGCTACTTGCTTGATTCGGGTGCGACCCGCCACATGACGACTCGCCGGGACCTCCTCATCGACTTCAAGCCCTTCACCACGGAGCGCGTCCGGGTCGTCGGCGCCTTCAACTCCAGTGCCATGGCGACCGGTACGGGCACTCTCCGGTTCGGTGTCGACGAAGCGTCCATCGAGCTCCATGACGTCCTCCTCGTCCCCGGTCTGTCCGCTGAACTCGTCTCACTCGCCGGCCTGATGAAGGACGGGTATGAGCTATCCAACGAGTGCGACGCGGCTGGGAAACACACCGGGATCGCGATCTCGAGCGCGACCTCCCGCCTTTCCTTCGCCCTCGATCGCAACCACTACGTGCTTCAGGCAAGTTCTCACCCACCTCCTCGGGCGGATCACCTGGCGCTGACTGCCACCACCTTGCCTACAGACGTAGTGCTTTGGCATCAGCGCTTGGGTCATCCTTCTTGGGGTCGTTTGGTAGAGCTTGTTAGGTCGGGTCAAATTCCACTCGATGTAGCAGCTGTAACTCCGGATCAGATTCGCCTCCTCGATCAGTGCGATGCTTGTTGCGCCGGCAAAACCGTCTCTTCCCCGAACCGGGAACCCGCGAGCCACCCCGCGGACGCACCTTTCTCCCGTGTCTTTGCCGACGTGTGGGGTCCTTCCCCTGTGCCCGCACTTTCGGGTGCTCGTTACCTCTGCGGCATCACGGACGAGTTTTCGCGCTTCCGCTGGGCTAGCAGCATCCGGCTCAAGAGTGACTCGTCAGCCGTCCTTCAGGATTTTGTTGCGATGTCGAAGACCCAGTATGGGGGCCAGGGCGTCACGACGCTGCGCACGGACAGAGGGGGCGAGTTTGTGAACCACAGGCTCCGGGATTGGCTCGCCGCGCGGGGCATTTTCCACGAGCTCTCCACAGCGTACGAGCACGGCCAGATGGGCGTTCAGGAACGCAGCTGGCGAACGATCTTCAACTCCGTTCGCGCCTGGCTCCATCGCTCGGGACTGCCTCCCGCACTTTGGGATGAAGCGGCGCACGCCGCAATCTACGTCATAAATCTGCTCCCCTCGTCGCCGCTCCAGCAGCGCACCCCAGACTCTGTGCTGCACGAACCCTCGGACCCGGTCACGGACACCCGCCGCCCCCGCCTCGACCGTGTCAAGACCTGGGGCTGTGCCGCTCACGTGCCGCTCGCCCCGAGCAACGTCCCAACAAGCTGGCCCGCGATCCCGCCTCTGCTACTTTGTTGGCTACTCCTCGCGATCCAAGGCCTGGCGCTTCTTCGATCCGGTTCGCAACAAGGTCTTTGAGTCGTCTCAGGCCAGGTTCTTTGAGGACCGTTTCTTCCCCCTGCGGTGAGCCCTGCCATGCCTGCCATCCCTGTTGCGGTCGGTTTGTCTTACCCGCCCGCGCCGCTCGGCATCGGTTCCGCCGCTGCGCCCCTGTCGCCGAAGCGCCGGCCGTGGCTCCCGCTGCCGCCGCTCCGCCACCCGTTCCGCCCGCCCTCGCATTTTCGAACCCTGGCCCGGCAAACGCACCGCCCGATGGTGATCGCTCCACCCGGACCCGCCGTCCGCCTGACTACCTCGGATTTGCTCACGCGGCACAGCATTGGGAGTTTGTCGACCACGCAGCCATCCAGTTCGATGACTTCGACGAAGGTGACCCTGACACGCAGATGTACTCGTTTGAGGAAGTCTCTGCGCTCCTCGCCAAGATCGACAGCGATGACACTCCTTCGGTCCAGGCCGCCCTCGCTGGCCCCTTTCGTGATTACTGGCTGGCCGCCATGTCGGTGGAGGAGGGAGCTCTCGCCGCTAAGAACGCGTTCTCCAAGCCGGTTCGACCCCCGCCGGGGCCATTGTCATCGGGAGCATGTGGGTGCTCCTCGTCAAGCGCAATGCGGAGGGTCAAATTGTCAAGTACAAAGCTCGACTTGTTGCGCGCGGGACATGCAAAGACGTCGGGGGGTGCACATCAATTCGTTCTCGCCCACAGGTCGAGCCGCCTCTCATCGACTGTTACTCGCCCTCGCCGTCGAGAACGAGTGGGAGACCCGCCAGTTCGACGTCTCGTCTGCGTACCTCAACGGTAACCTCGGCGGGACCGAGATCTACATGCGACTACCCGGAGGCGATATCGTGCGCTTGCAGCGCGCTCTCTACGGCCTCGTTCAGGCGGGCCGCGAGTGGTACAAGGTCTTCACTGAATGGATCCTGTCCATTGGCTTCACCCGCACCGACAGTGACCATGCCGTTTTCGTTCGCAAAGAGGGGGATCGACGGTCTTTCCTCTCCATTCATGTCGACGACGGTCTGCTCACGGGTGACGGGGATCTCGACGGCGTGCTCTGTCAGCTCAAGGCTCGGTTCGAAGCTCGCAGCACCGACGAGGCTTCCTTCTTCCTCGGCCAGAGCATCCGTCGTGAGGGCAAGACGGGTGCTGCGATTGTCAACCAGGGCCATTTCGTCGATGCCATCCTCGAGGAACACCACATGGCCAATGCCTCCCCCGCCCCACGCCTCTCGCGGCTCCGTCGACTCTGAGGAATCGCGCTGACTCCGGTTTTGATCCTGCCTCGATCCCCTATCGCGCCATTGTAGGCAAGCTCTTATACCTCTCTGGCACCACCCGACCCGACATCGCGTTCGCCGTTTCAAAGGCTGCTCGTTTCTGCAACGACTTCACGGCGGAGCATTGGAGGCGCTCAAACACATCCTGCGCTACCTTGTCGGTACCCGCAATTTTGGCATCCGCTATCAGAAGTCCTTCCAGCCTATGTCGGCAATCTTGGAGGGATTCGTCGATGCTGATCATGGCGCCGACCCGGTCACTCGCCGGAGCGTCTCGGGCTACGTGTTCATGTGCGCTGGTGGGGCTATCTCTTGGGTCGCCAAGCGACAGACTCTCGTCACCCTCTCCAGTACCGAGGCCGAGTATGTGGCCATGTCATACGCCGCTCGCGAGGGGATTTGGTTACGTCGTTTGCTTGCGGATCTTGGCTTCGAGCAGACCGCTCCGACTCGTTTGCGGGGTGACAACCAGTCCGCCATCACTCTGGCCAAGCACCCGGCTTTCCATGCTCGTACCAAACATATTGGCATCCACTTTCACTTCATCCGGGACCACATCGCGGAAGGCACGATCGAGATGGTCTGGGTGCCCACGGGCACCATGGCTGCGGACGTCCTCACCAAGGGGCTCGGGACACAGAAGCACTATCAGTTTGTACACGCGATGGGGCTTATAGATTCATCGCGTGAAGGGGCGAGTTGGCGTGTTGTGAATGAGGATTAGCAGGAAGGCGGCTTTCGGTTATTTGATTAGAAGCGCGCGTTTGTTTAGTGAAGCCTGGCGATGCGCACCAACCGTTGTCTTCTCTCCACGGTTGGATTACACGCTCGTCAGGTACGTACATCTAGCACTACGGTACTATCATATGCAATTAACTGAGGGTTGGATTACACGCTCGTCAGTCTTTTATTCTGTTCTCGTCCCGTTCCATTGGACTGAGTCGTGGTCTTCATCAGGTATGCATTCTCTGGAATCCTACTTACTCTGTTCTCGTCCCGTTCCATTGGACTGAGTCGTGGTCTTCATCAGTTACCACATGAGAACATTTTGACAATAGGTTATGAGCCCAACGAGCTACCAAGCTGCTCTCGAGCCTTCGTCTTCCGCCCTCATCTCTAGGATCCACCTTAGCGACAATCCGAACTCGTACGAAGAATGGTCCGTCTGGATCAGCAACTATCTTCGTCGCAAGAAATGTTTGGATGTCACAACTGTGGGCATTCCTGCCCTGCTAGCGATCTATGAGGCCGCCCTTGTCACCCCGTCCACTTCGCAAGCAACCTCCGCAGGCGCAAAGATTTCACCCGCCGCGCCTCGCGCGCTCACCTCTGCTCAGCAAGGACTTGTCGACATCTACACCCTTGATCTTGAAGCCAAGGATGACAAAGCTGCTGAGTTGATCAACAACACAATTACCGGTTCTCAAATGAAGATTATCAAGAATTGTGTTTCAGCCCATGAGATGTGGACCGCCCTACGGATTCACCACACCAAAGGCGCTGAAGCTCGCTTCATCCAGCTCATCCCCGTCATCTTCCGGAGCACGTTCACGCGTTCCAACACGTCCAATTTCAAGTCGTTTGTTTCCAACTTCCTAAACGCCGTTGAGGAAATCTCCACTATGGGTGTTCCACTGCCTGGTTTTGCGCAAGCCGCTCTACTCGTCCATTCGCTTCCGCCCGAATGGGAAAGTATTGCAAGTAGCCTTACTACCAACCTCACCCTCGCTACAGACATTGATTCGTTCATTGCTGTCCTCTACGCTCAAGTTGATCGCAAAATGGCCTCGTCTTCTACTACTCATGGAGCCGAGCGCCACGCTTACGGGGGATTGAATCTGCGCTGGCTATGTCCGCGCAAAGTCACGATCACTCCAAGGTTCACTGCAAGAGTTGCAACGTTATGGGGCATAGTTCCAAGTGGGCTGGTTGCCCTTCCCTCAAGAAAGCGCAAGCAGTCAAGGAGGAAGCAGCCAAAGCTATGTTTGTTAACAGCGCTTTCTGTCACTCGCTTTAATCGTCACAAGTCCTCATCCTCACAAGTCCTCGTCGTATCGGTCTTCTTCAAGCCGATCACCCATCCAAGTTTCGTATCGGTGTCTCTTCATCAGCCCGATCAACCGTCAAGTCGTATTGGTATTCTTGCCAATCACCGTCCCCGTCTGCGAACATGATGGCTTCGTACACCAGCCCTTCGCTCCAAGTCCAAGTAGTGCCAACTAGTCCACCAGCGTACTCTGGTTTGTTGGCTTCCGTCCCCGCATTTGGTTATACTGGTCCCTTTCAGATCAGTTCTCCATCCCGTTTTATGGCGTCATTGTCCGTCATACCGCCACCCGTCTTCGGCCCCTTTTACCCGAACAAGTCCCGTCGCTTTCGGCTTTACCCGATCTCGTCAAAAGTCTTCGACCATGTACCGTTTACTCCATCTTCGGACCTTCCAACCGGGGGAGTGTCATTATATGGTTGCATCGTCCTTCAGTCTACGTATAGTACCTGTTATGGTACTTCATCTTGAGCCTCTAGCGACTTCATGAAGCCCTTCAGCACCTCATTTGTCTTACCCTTTTTTAGTCACTATTAGCTCTTTATTATCTCCGCTTATCATCCCTTCCTAGTCCTTCTGGAGTTTGTCCCTTAGCCTTTGGCCACTCTGTTCTCGTCCCGTTCCATTGGACTGAGTCGTGGTCTTCATCAGGTATGCATTCTCTGGAATCCTACTTACTCTGTTCTCGTCCCGTTCCATTGGACTGAGTCGTGGTCTTCATCAGTTACCACATGAGAACATTTTGACAATAGTTAGTACATGTCGATTCGTTCAACTTGCTAGAACGAGTACAGCGGACTAACGGCCTTGCTGATTATCTGTGAAACAGTTGAGAAGATCTTTCGGGACCGCATTCTTGCATTCAACGAAAGCTTTGCTATGGCATCATTCGGCACGAGCAAGGGCCATGGCATCATCAGCGGCTCCGACTGAACGCATCGAAGCCCGACATAGATTCAACGGACCGCCTGAAGAAGTTCGACGTCTGGACTCGGCGTATCAGCAAATTGTTCCTGTATTCGACGGCATGCTGCGACTCCACAACAGGCGCGTCAAACTGTTCCTAACGGCAAAATAATTCATGGACAGTGAAGCGTCTCACATGTACCAGCTGCGCTTACTTGCCCCGCGCAATCGAGACCCGAGAACGTACAACTTGCCGACGCAAGAGGAGGTGGCCGTCATACTACCCGGAGACGACACCGAGTACCGATCTTCAAGAAGAGAGATCGTCGTTTGGTTACGTCACCCGCCAAACAATGACAGCAGCGGGATTCAGCTCATTCATGATGGTCACCCTGCACTCATGGCACTCACATACCCACTATTGTTACCGTATGGCAAAGACTGGTACCACAACAGAATTCCCCTCAGCAAAAACGCTATTGCAACAGCGGCAGTTCGTCGCATGCGAGACGAAAACGGCGTATTGCAACGCACAACGGATAACGCCAACGCCAACCCACAAACCGGACAGGGCGGATCCAAACGTGTGACGCAGAGCCAATTCAACGCGTACTACTTCCACATTTGTCCTTCGAATATCAGTTACCCGACGTTGTTCCTTGGGGGCCGTTTGTTCCAGAAATTTGTCGCGGACGCCTGGGCAGTAACTCAACAAGAACGGCTATACTGGATGAGAAGAAATCAGAAAAAGCTCAGAGCCGAAGAGTATTTGTCCCTTCAAGCAAGCCTGGCTGAAGGACTTGCTCCCGCGCAGATTGGCAAAAGAGTCATCCTACCGTCGTCACACACCGGATCGCCACGCCAAATGGTCCAACTTTACCAAGATGCTATGGCCATCGTTCGTGTTTTTGGTGCTCCGGACATATTCATCACAATGACATGCAACCCTGCCTGGTCGGAAATTGTCAACGCTTTGCTTCCTGGCCAAGCCGCATCCGACCGTCCCGACATAGTAGCACGGGTCTTTCACGGTAAATTGATGTCTGTTGAGCTTTAGCGGTAAGAGTTCCACGCTCAATGTTCAAGCGCGCATCCGTGCATCCAGTCCCTGACTCAGCATCAGCTTTCCTAGCCTCCCCGGAGTGCTCAGAGCCTAGCCCTCCCCGCGAGCGGCTCAGCGTACTTTCCGAGCCTCTCCGGAGTGCTCAGCATCCCTAGGCCTCTCCGTGAGTCCTCATAGTTTTTTGTGAGGAATCCACTCTCCGCTCGGCACCTCAGGACTTAGGCGCGCGGGGCAAGCCTGGCCCACCGGCTCAGGCCTGAGGCTTGCCGGCTGAGAACTTAGGCGCGCGGGAGTTCTCCCCTTGCGCGGCTCGTTTACTGTTAGCTTTCTATTCATCACTCTTGGCTATAACTACATCGCTGACGTAGTAGAGTTGATCGAATATTTTTCCACCCCTCAAGCGTATTTGCGTCCGCGCCGCTTACTCCTCCTCGGTTCCGCACCGTCGACACTTTCTGTTGCCAGCCCGCTGCTCCAGCACTGCCACCCTCTGCCAAGGGTCAGTTAGCCACCACCTTAGGATCCTCATCCAAGCAATCCGTTGCTCACGCGAAGCCCCCCTCACACAGGATTTACAGCAGCCGCTGCCTCCAGAAAACCCTCGACGCCCGCAGGCCCTGCCACGCACTCGAGGTAAGTGTCCAGATTACGCTCGGCTAGTTGCACGACGTACTCATTGTTCACTTGCATCACAGCAGTCTCCGCACAAGCTTTTGTACGAAACTGCCCTTCCTACCGGAACACCCTAGTTGGACAATCCAAGCTGACACCTAGCATTCTATAGGCTACCTCCGCCAAGACCGCACTAATTGCTTCAATTCTCATTGACACTCGTGCTACGCCTCGTAAAGGTACGCTATCACGCTACGCAAAGCCCATGTCATAGTTGCACCTCACTAAATACAATCTTTGCTACGCCTCGCAAAGACCTCTGTTTTGAGCTTCCAAAGCGCAACGTTCCGCCGCGCCACCATGTCTGCCCCGCTTTACGACAAGAATAACCCCATTCCCGGGACTCTTCCGCAAGCAACGCAGACTGTCAAATTGGTCTTCGACGCGCTCGACGACGGCTGCTTAACGCAGGAGGCCCAAACCGACCTGATCTCGAAACTGAGCGATGATGCCGGGCCGCCTAGAAGGAACTCGTCCGCGGAGGCCGAACTCGCTTTTTGGTTCGCCCAAGTTCGTGCCATCCCCCTCGGCGTCAAACGTTCGCTTGAGACAACTAGCGACCTTCACCCGGTGGTAGCCTCAGCCCTCGTTTCCGAAGACCCAGCCGCTTCGCGGCCAGCAGCTTGCGCTACTGGACCAATGACGGGCTATACCGAAGGGGAGCTCCCTCAGCGCCGGCTCAGACCCTCACGGACAGCAACACACCCGGTACCGACCCCACCCCTGGGGCGCGCCCTGCGCCACCTGGCACGACGACGCGACCGCAGACCGTGCCCATCGAAGGCATGGGCGATGTCCCGGCATACCGCGTGAACAACCTTCCGAGAGGCACCGACGACAAAATTCTCGTTATTGACCGCTTGTTTGTCGACTCCACCCAGCTTGACATGGCGGATTTCCCTGCTGGTTGCGTGTTCCAGATGATTCCCTTGCTGAAGGGTACTCTCGTCTCAACCCAAGCCGCAATCAACAAAGACCAGTGGGTGGATGAGGAAAGTCAGCAAATGGATCAGCTCATACAACTCGCCGGCTCCGCCCCCACTCGACCTCCGACCTTGTGTGCGCAAACGGCGCCGTCGCAGGTTCTTAGCTCGCATTTCCCGACAGTGCAACAACAGCTCGGCGTAGCGCCGCCCCTGCCGGCTGGCTCTCAGACCCCTCTTGTTGGTGCCCTCGAGGTCGAGGATGAGTCTCGTCGCTACCGCCTAGGCCGCCTCACCGCCGCTCGATTCACGCCGGCCTATTCCTCTGACCCCAAGGTGATCGAACAGCTTTGGCAAGAGGAGGCCTGGGACCAAGCATGCCACCTCCCCCGCAATGACCCAACTTGGCTCAAGACGGCCGCGGGAGTGTTCCGTACCCAGCTGCAACGCCAGGGAGTCGTCAAGATGGACGTCATTGAAGTGATGAAAATCATGTCGGGCGGCTTTGTCAACATCAGTGATGTCGTGCACCGCCAAGAAGCCGAGCTCTTTGACTCGTACACCAACAACAACGGTATTGAGTTCAAGGGGATCCAGGCCCGGGCTCAAAAGAAAGCGTCAAGGGCCAAGCCTCCTGTCACTGACTTCTCCGAGTTCATCCGAGCACTCAAGGAGATCAAAGCGGTGGAAAACGCAGCCTTCGGCACATACGACGGCGCCAACTGGACACACTACCTGAAGTTCCTTGACGAGATGCACGCCGGCGCTCAAAACGGCTTCAAGGGCGCCAAACTTCCCATCGCTTTTGACGATTGCTTTCGCCGCATGTGCGCCAAACCAAACAACAGAGTCACCTCCCTCCTCGAAGCGAGCGAGTCCCACGCGGCGTACGTTAACACTATCCTCTTGGTCGCAGCCCTCCCAAACAATCCCGAGCTCGAGGAGCATACATTTTGGCGGGTTCAAGGCTCATCCCAGGAGACAAACACCCGCACCAAGAAAAGCAAATTGTCCAATGGCAAGGATTGGATCTGTATCCGCTACAACAGACGACAGCCGCATCCGCTTGCGTTGTGCGGTCGCGAGCATGTTTGCCTCGATTGCGAGGCAAAGGACCACCAATCTGGTGATAGCGGTTGCCCAAATCTCGAGACCGGGATTGGACGCAAACTTGCAAAGATGGCGGCCAAATCTTCTGCTCATTCTGCCGCTCGGCAATAGATTCCTAGAAGACGGCGACAGCTCGGAAGACCAGGTCCCCCTGTCACCCCACCATGATTCACCCGACGACTCATGGTCGCCTCCTGTTCACCCTCCCCCCTCCCTCCTTGCTGGCATCGGGCCGGCACCCCGCATTCAGCGTCGATTCCATTTCGGTCCCCCTCTTCGGACCCACCCACCACACCCCTTCTCTCCTCCACCGCGTCCGGCCTGGCAGGGCCGCTTGCGCGCGCAACCTACACCCCAGCGCAACTTCATCTCATCCAGTGGGCACACCGCATGTACCCGTCCCAATTCAGTTTCGTCTGCACAATTGACAACACGAAATTTGAAACTCTTCTCCTACAACATTCCGATCGCGCCCTCGTCCAATTGTTCATTCACGGTTTCTGGTCAGAAGGGTTTGAACCAGAGCACGATGGCAGCGTGGCCTCTGGGGACGACCCCACGACACTCACCTTCCCGCGTTCGGAAGATCATCACAGCTTCATCCAGACAACAATCGACGACAAAGTTGTGAAAGGCTGGCTTTCTCCGGGCACTGCGTTCCCCATCCCCGGCGCTACCTATAGCCCGGTCTTTGTGGTCGAGTGTCAGGGTTGAGGTTGCTGAGCCGTAGGCAGCAGGCGATAGCGAGGATGACGGGACAAGATGCGGGATTGATGTAGTTGTTCTTGTAAGAGTACTAGAACAGAGGCCGAGGGAGCTGGAGGTTACTGGGGGAGTTGACTATGAGATCAAGATTGCAGAAGGAAGACAAGAGCGATTTCTACACAGAAGCCCTATTTATAGTCGAAGGAAAGCCCAGGGAAAGCGACAGAAACTCATGGAAGCAAGTTGAAGCCAAAGGAAGTGATCGAGGCGCAAGATCATAGAGATAACTGGAAGCTCCTAGAAAGTTCCCAGCGCTGAGTAAGCTGCGCGGTGGCACTGCGCTCAGACCTCGGACTGCTGATTCGTGACATCACCCCCGGGTTTAGGGACGGCTCCGTTGAGTCCCTGGATGCGTTCGAACCCAGGCTTGTGAGGATGCCTGGTGTGGAATTCAATGACGAGGGAGTCGTCATCATCGAAGTCGGCAGCGGAGACCCATTGATGATCCTGAGGGCCGTATCCTGTCCAATCGACGAAGTACTCGAGGCGTCTTGAACGACGATTGTTCCTTGAGTCAAGGATTTGTTCGACTTGGTATTCTTCTTCGCCGTTGATGATTTCAGGAGGCGGTGGAGGGTTGGAACATCGAGACGCGAGACTGTTGGCTTGGTAAGGTTCGAGGAGCGAGACATGGAATACGGGATGGATCTTCATCGACGCCGGTAGTTCAAGCTTGAAAGCCGCTGGGCTGATGATTCGTTGAATTCGGAACGGTCCCAATTTGTGGGAGTCGAGCTTGGATGAGGGTCGAGAGGTCTGGATATTTTTTCGATTGAGCAGGACTTGGTCGCCGATCTTGAACGGTGGGCTTGGCTTCCTTTTGAGGTTGGCAAAACGAGCTTGAGTTTCTTGGGCTTGCAAAATTTGTTTGCGGGCGGTTTCCTGGACAGAGCGAAGATGCTGAAGATATTTAGGGACATCGGTCACAAATGAATCACGGAGAGAGACTTCTAGACGAGGATGATAACCACGAGTAACGTAAAACGGGGAGGCGCCAATGGACGAGTGGAAGGAATTGTTGTAGGTGAATTCGGCGAGAGGAAGGAGTTCAGACCAATTGGTCTGCAGATAATCGCAGAAATGTCGAAGATAGTGTTCGAGAGTCTGGTTCGTTCGTTCGGTCTGGCCATCGGATTCGGGATGAAAAGCCGTTGATAGATTCGGTTTGATTTTGAGCATAGCCAGAAATTCAGACCACCAGTTGGAGGTGAATGTGGCGCCTCGGTCGGAGACAATGTCCGTTGGGAGACCATGGAGTTTGAAAACGTGAGTGAGGAACGTCCGAGCCAGGTCGCGAGATGAGTCGGTCTTGTGAGTCGGGATGAAATGCGCTTCTTTGGTGAGTCGGTCGACAACGACTAGGACACAGTCAAATCCTGAGGACGGAGGCAGGTCGACAATATGATCCATAGAGAGCGACGACCAGGGCTTTGAGGGGATTGGTAGAGGTAGAAGGTGGCGGTGCTTGCGATGATGAGTTGGTTTGTTTCGTTGACAACCGTCGCAGGTCTTGACGTAGTTGTTGACGAATTGTCGCATGCCGGGCCACGTATAGTTTCGATCGAGAAGTTCAAAGGTTTTTACTTGACCAGGATGACCCGAGAGGAGTGAGTCATGGGCTTGCGCGAGCAGTTTGACTTTGAGAGGTTCAGCGTTTGGAATGTAGATTTTGTCATGATGTAGGAGGAGGTTGTCTTGAAGCTTGAAGTAAGGGTGGAGCGTGGAATCGTGATTGAGGCCGTTGACGATTTGGTTCGAGACAGGGTCTTGCGAAAGGTGAAACTTGATGAGATCAGCGATATCAGAGAGTGGTGAGAATTTGACAAGGCTTGCGGCGAGAGTGTGAGGGCGAAGGAGAATTTGCCCCGGCTGTTCAGAGGCCTTTCCCCCTTCCGAGAAATCAGGACGACGAGAGAGCGTGTCCGCCTTGTTGTTCTTGGAGCCAGAGCGGTATTCGATGGTGTATTTATGGTGATTGACGGTCTCTGACCAGCGAGCTTGCCGACGCGTGAGTACCCTCTTGGTCTGGAAATATTGCAGGGCGGCATGGTCGGTGTGGATTTTGAACGGGTGTTGGGAGCCTTCGAGGTAGTGCCGCCAGATTTTGATTCATTCGACGATTGCCAGAAGTTCCTTGTCGTGAATTTCGTAATTCTGTTCGGCGGGTAACATCTTGCGCGACATGAAGGCAACAGGACGTAGGTGGCCGTCAGTGACTTGAGAGAGAATACCAGAAATTGCGAAGTCGGATGCATCTGTTTCGATGATGCTGGGGAGCAAGGGGTTGAAGTGGCACAAAATCGCGCCAGATGTGAAGATTTGCTTGAGTCGATCGAGAGAAGAGAGCGCGGCCGAGTCAAGAAGAAAAGGAGTGTTCTTTTTGAGGAGTCGCGTGAGAGGAGCGATGACCCTTGAGTAGCCTTCGATGAACCGTCGATAGAAGTTGCAGAAGCCAAGAAATTGTTGAAGTTCCTTGAGAGAGGTTGGAATGGGCCATGAGGTGATTGCTTTGACTTTGTCTTGAGACATTGAGACTCCAGAAGGCGAGATTATGAAACCGAGATACTCCGTTGAAGCCCGGTTGAATTCGCATTTCTTGGGATTACAGTAGAGTTTGTTATTAATGAGGCGTTGGAGGACTTCCTGAACGTGCCGAGTATGTTGACATTCGTTGCCAGAGAAGATCAGGATGTCGTCGAGATAAACGAGCACGGAGACGTCGAGAAGATCGCGGAAGATAGAGTTCATGAGGTGTTGGAAGGCGGCAGGCGCGTTGGTGAGACCGAAGGGCATGACGAGGCACTCGAAGTGTCCATAGCGCGTTCGAAATGCGGTCTTCCATTCGTCCCCTTCTTTGATGCGCACCAGATTGCAGCCAGAGCGAAGGTCCAGTTTGGTGTAGATTTTGGCGCCGCGTATTCGGTCAAGGGCTTCAGGTATGAGTGGGAGGGGGTAACGATTTTTGCGAGTGATCTTATTGAGGCCACGGTAGTCCACACACAGACGAAGCGATCCATCCTTCTTGCGCACAAACAAGACGGGGGCACCTGCGGGCGACGTGGAGGCACGGATGAAATTCTTGGACAGGTTTTCTTTGAGCCATGAAGAAAGGCTTTGGAGTTCAGCTTCAGAGAGAGGGTAGAGGGGACCAAAGGGAGGCGTTGTGTTATCTTCGAGGTCGATACTGAGGTTGAATTTGCGATGGGGTGGCAATTGGTCGGCTTTGACTTTGGAGAACGCGGCAAGGAGGTGGTGATATTCTGGGGGCACAAGATTTTTCAATGATTTGAGATATTCTAGAGAGTCTTGGTTATCGTCTGATAATGATTGAGAGGGGGCGGGGATTGATGACGAGAGCTGGTGGGATGCCGGGTCGTAGAACAGTAGTCCATGATGGTTATCGCTGTTGTTGACGAGGCGTTCAAAGGCGAAGCTTGAAGCGAAAGAGATGTCGAGATGTTTGTGGTCCAAGGGGACAAGAGGAGCTCCTTCAATCGAGACATTGATGGGCTGAGTATGACCCAGAGCACAGGATTGGCAAGAGTATACGAGAGTGTTCCGTTTCCAATTGATGATGGGATTGTGGAGGCGGAGCCATGGCATTTCGAGGACGAGAGGGTAAGTTCCGAGTTGGTCACATCAGCACGAAGGCTCTGAGTGTGCGCCCATTGAATTGGACTTCGAGATGGACAAAGTGGGTGATGTTGCCGGATTGGATTGGTCGTCCGTCAATCACGTAGAGAGGAATGGGCGTGGGATGCGCGATGAGTTGAAGATGGTTGTCGTGCACAAATGACTCAGAAACAAAGATAGAGGTTGCGCCAGAATCACAGAGACAGTGGCCAGATCGGGATGAGGACTCGAGATTGAATACGAGGGACAGAACAAGGTGGTCTTCGGGAAGCGGGTCGAATTTTGTTGCGAATATCGAGGACTTGGAGGCGACGAGACTTGTGGGAACAGTGTGCCGGTGCAGGACATCCTCGGACTGGCACGGAGACTGAGGATGCCTTAGTTTCCCGAGTCAGGGGCAGAGTTGGCCAAAGGATCGGTGATTGTGAACCAGGCATTGAGAGCGGTGTGTCTTGGGATCATTGGTGGCGCGGTGGGGCATTGGGCGCGAAGGTGTTGATCACTAGCGCACCACATGCAGAGGCGGTTTGTGCGGCGGCGGAGTTTTTCCTCCTCGGATAAGGGTCCTCGACGACTGCGCGTTGCATCAAGATCCATAGGAGCTGGGCCTGAGGTGTTTGCCGTTGAGGGGTTCGCTTGTAGTTGAGAAACGGGGCTAGTGCGTAACGGACTGTTGACGCTGTGACTGTACTGCCAATTGGTTTGACGAAATTGTGTCGAGGCGTTCGTTCTGTGGCGCGCGAGGTGCAACTTGTTATCGACCTTGATTGCCAGTTCAATGAGACTTTGGAGATCTTGAGGGTCGTCGTGAAGCGCCAATTGAGCTTGAAGATCGAGCTTGAGACCCTTGTGGAAGCGCGCAATGAGTGCGGCCTGATTCCAGTCCAACTGTGACGATATCTGAGTAAACTTGGATGTGTAAACCGAGGCTGGGCCGGACTGAACAAGGGACATGAGTTGACAAGTAAGGTTGTTCCTGTAGTCAGGATCACCTAGGACAAGTTCGGCTTGATCGAGGAATTTCTGGTAGTTGGTGAGCCACTCAGGCTTGGAGTCGTCTTTGGCATTGATAGCATGTTCGAAGTGTTGGAACGCGTCGCCAGTTAGATGCGAGATGATGAACGCGATCTTTGATTCGTCCGTGGGGAAGGAGGATGGATTTCCGAAGATGTAAAATTTGATCTGGGTGATAAACGTCTTGAATTTGACCTTCTCCTTTCCATCGTACTTGTCAGGCTTGGCGAGTTGCGACTTGACAGGAGTAATTGTAGTGTCGGCTGGAGCAGTGACGTTGAGGTTGGCCAGGCCGGACTTAATGACATCAATGGACTCCTTCTGCTGGTCGACAACGACCTTGGCAAAGTCAGAGAGGGTTTGTTGCTGATTAGCAAGCGCGGTGACGGTGATCTGGTAGTTCTCCTTGTCAGAGAGGTGTGAACGGCATTCGGCTTCAAGGGCTTGGTTTCGAGCTTGAAGGGTGCGGAGCTGGTCAATGAGGCTGTCGAGCGATGCCTGAGTGAGGTCCTCCATGGTGGCAGAAGGCGAGCGGTCCATGGTGGCAAACAACTAGATCAATGGGGAATCTTGATCTACTGTCAGGGTTGAGGTTGCTGAGCCGTAGGCAGCAGGCGATAGCGAGGATGACGGGACGAGATGCGGGATTGATGTAGTTGTTCTTGTAAGAGTACTAGAACAGAGGCCGAGGGAGCTGGAGGTTACTGGGGGAGTTGACTATGAGATCAAGATTGCAGAAGGAAGACAAGAGCGATTTCTACACAGAAGCCCTATTTATAGTCGAAGGAAAGCCCAGGGAAAGCGACAGAAACTCATGGAAGCAAGTTGAAGCCAAAGGAAGTGATCGAGGCGCAAGATCATAGAGATAACTGGAAGCTCCTAGAAAGTTCCCAGCGCTGAGTAAGCTGCGCGGTGGCACTGCGCTCAGACCTCGGACTGCTGATTTGTGACATTGAGTCAGCCAACCACAGAATGCAAGTCGTCACCGATCACACAAGGTCTGGCCTCAATGGCGGCATATCTTGTGCGGCTTGCCTGACGGTTTACGATTCTATCGTTGACTTCATTTGTCTGCTCCGGTGGCACCGCTTTGCCACCAGCTTGCTCTCGGCTAACTAGGTCCTCGCACGATGCCCTTCCTCTGGACATGCTTCATGTCACTCGTCGTTTGGATAGCTCATCACTCCTACGGCATTGAGCACCCCCTTACCTACATGGAGGACACCTTTGGGGTCGATATCGAGGGCCGTCTAGTTCCTTTCGGTGAGACCCACATCATTCCCTCGCAGCAAGCGCGGATGGCAACTCTCTGGAGCTCGCTCGGGCTCCCGTTCAAGCTCACACCTAACAAAGCCCCCTTTGGCCGATGCGTGACAATCACGGGTATATACTGCGACCTCAACAACTTCTCGATCTCCCTCACACCAAAAGCAGTCAACGACCTTGCTACGGCCATCCAGGCTTTCCTGGACTTCCCCGGTAGGTGCCCACCTCTGCGGCAATGGCGCCAAATGACAGGCTGGCTCAGCTGGGCTCTGAACATCGCCCCTCAAGCCCGCCCACACATTACTCTGCTGTACAACAAGATCGGCACAAAAACGCGGCCCAACGCTAGCGTCCCAATCAACCTGAAAGTCCGCGAGGCGCTCACCTCCATTGCCCACCTGTTGGTGGCCACCCCGAAGCTCGACCTCAATGCGACCAGCCTCACCGCTACCGCTTGGTGACCGCCGTCCACCAAACTGCAAGGCCTGAGGCCTTTGCCCGAGGTACAATGGAAGGCGATAGAACTTTTGGCTTAGTTGAATAGCTTGCGTGCACCTAGAACCTCCCTTGGCTTTCGCCAGCTCACTGACCCAAGGTTCTAGGTGGGTGCCCCTTTTCTCATATGTGTAGTATGCTAGCTCACTGACCTGAGGTTCTAGTGAATTACTATTGTTTGATCCTGTCTATCGTTCTGGAGCACCGCTGCACGCGGTGCTTCCAATTTTTTTTTGACAACAATCAAGACACGTCAGCATTCCCGCCGTCACTCGCGCCGCTGCCAGGTTGGCTAGAGCCTTTGCCATACCCAATCCACTGCTCATACCTCTGCCGTTAAGCGACTCGGAGAGCATCCACTCGGGAGCCTCCGACCCCGCCTCCGCCGTTACCGTGACCGACTCCGACTCAGACAACGACCGCCGCCGTCCTGCCGCACGCAGGATGAGCGAACCGCACAAGGACGCACCCCTTTGCTGGAAATTGCACGCCCCGTCTTACCTTTGCCGCACCGACCGCACCTTATCGGGACTTTGACTCTTCTGGTCTCGCAACGATCGATACTTCAAAAAAGAGAAGATCAAGACAGATGTTGACAAGATCGATATAATCGGCCAGCTGCTCCTCGACCCAGAGCTGAAGGTGTGGTATTCCAGTGATGCCGCGTCACATGTCAACAAGAAGTACGGTGTATTCCAACGCGATTTGAAACTTCGCGCGTTGCTGTCCAATTACATGTGGCAACACTATCGACACCTTGACAACTTGCGACAGACAGGTGATTACCGAGAATTTTCAACGGCCGCTTGCAATCTGCAACTGGAACTGGGCGTCAGTCTTGTCAGCGACACCCAACTGGTCCGCATGCTCCTGCTCCACATGGATGAGGAGCTCTCCCAGTGACTCCAACTCTCGGAGGTGATCAAGGGGACGGGATTGTCGCCCGACGAACTCGACGCCTCCATAGTCAAAGCCGACTCGACCACCAGCTCCGCAGTCTTCGATTACCAGACGTTTGACGCAGAAGCTAGGCGACTCTTGCAAGTCATCAGTGCCACCCGTGCCTCCATGAAGGCAAGAGCTCAAGCCTCAGCGAGAACCGTCCGCTCCACACCTAGGCTGCGCACTACCGCCTCGCCATCTACGCTGCCGCCGTTGTCTTCCAAAACCAGAGCGCCGCCAGTGACCGACCATGAGCGTGCTTTCCTCAGAAGCAATCAGGGCTGCTTCAAATGTTGCAAGATCAATGCTGGCCACTTCAAGGACACGTGCACTACCTCAGCGACTTCGGCTTGTAAAGTCCCAGCGGGTTGGCGACAAGGTCCCGTATCCCCAGAACAAGTTGCACCCCTATCCGACGCCGTAGACGAAATTGACGACAAGGGTGAAGAGCTACACTGCCTGTGCAATGACGAATACGACAACGGCACGGATGACAAGATGTGCGAACCCATTTCCCTTTCTGTGAAGCTCACAACAGAGGATGGACCTGCCTTGCGAGCCCTAGTTGACACGGGTGCTTCCGCTTCCTTCATCACAGATAGGTGTAATACCCCAGGCCCTTCACGACTAGGTTACACAGTCCAAAAGACTGACAATTTTCATAGATGCATATTGAAATCAGAAGGGTAGTTAAATAGCGTAAGGCAACCGAGCCTTACACCCGCCACCACCAGACTTAGACATACTCTAAGCCTGATTAGACGAATCTCTAATGGCCCCACCGTTCATTCATTCATTCGTCACGGCCATTAGAGATCAAATAACTAGGTCGGCCCAAGGGCTAAACCTTGCGCCGGTCCTGCTCGGGCTTTTCTCCGCGGCGGGCGAAAATAGCATCCTTCAAAAATGCCCCACCGGGATCCGAACTGCCGACCTTTATTTTATCTATTGAAATAGTGTAATCCAGGCCCTTCACGACTAGGTTACACGGTTGACACGGAGGAAGCTTCAGGTACCCACATCTGTTAGTGTTGCAATCCAAAGTCTCATACAAAAAAAAAAAAAAAAAATCAGGGTCTCGCATCCCATCACTGAATTTGTGTGTGTGCCACTTCATACCCTGAATGGCCGATGGTCTACTGTTGTGGATATGGACTTGGAGTACCAATGAATGAATGAAGATTTGCTGTAGCTACACGGCGTTGATAGATGACCTATTGTGAGATAGAGTATTGCCAAGGTCAATCAACTTGTAGCAGGCAAATGGGCGAGATAGATATTGAGTGTGTGTTTAAATGTATTACAACTAACCTATTGTGAGATAGAGTATCACCAAGGTCAATCAACTTGTAGCAGGCAAATGGGCAAGATAGATATCAAGTGTGTGTTAAAGAAGAAGGAGAGAGTGAACGAGACCAGAGCCTTAGATAGTATCCGTGTGCAAGCCACCTCTGAGTCCAATCAATACGCCACACCGCCATCTGCCTCCATCCGGCGCCGCACCACGCGCGCGCCAACTTCCCAATGCCACAAGTCCCTCTGGACCGCTGACCCTTTACTAATTTCCCACAACACTCCCACTGGTCAAGGCTCCAAGGGATACCATCCCCAATCCATCACAATGAAGTTCGAACAAGTTGCGAGCGAGCGGCTTGGTGAGACAATCCGCAGTCATGGCTCCTGTCTTGCAATACTTGATTCGAATGTCGCCAGTCGTAACTCGCTCGCGAATGTAGAAGTGATGCACACTGTAGTGCTTCGTCTTACCATGATGAGCCGGGTTCTGTGCGATTGCAATCACCGCCTGATTGTCCTCCCAGAGAAGTGTAGATCCAGGCTGTTGAATCTTGAGATCCGCAGCCAGGCGTTGAAGCCACATGGCCTCCTTTGCTGTTGCGGAAACAGCCAAGATCTTGGCCTCAGTAGTCGAAGTCGCAACCATCGATTGCTGCTTACTCTGCCAAGAAATTGCTGCGCCTGCCATGATCAAGATGAACGCTCCTATCAACTTGCCAGTCAACATGTCGTCTCACCACAAGGCATCTGAGTAGAGTTCGAACACAGTCAAACCCTCGAGGTTGTACTTGAGTCCCCAGTCAATGGTACCTTGCAAGTAGCGGATGATCCTCTTCACCGCGATCCAGTCGGTCTGGGTAGGAGCTGAAACCTTGGAAGCTGCTGCACGAACCGAAGTGACAATGTCGGGACAAGCACGATGCGCAGTATACTGCAAAGCTCCCACTGCTGACTGGTAGAGTGCAATGTCATCGAACAGCTCCACCGAGTGTTCCATGTTCAACCTGGGCTCCATCGGGACCTTCGCTGGGTGCTTCGATCCGTGATATCCGCCATACGTAGCGACAAGGCTCCTGATGAACTTGGACTGGTGCACGAAGATGAACTTGGACAAGCGCAAGAATTCGAGACCGAGAAACACCTTCACAGGACCAAGTCGCTTGAGTTGGTACACCTTGTTGAAAGCTTGGATCTCCGAATCCAGAAACGTCTGATTGTTCGAGGCAGCGAGTCCATCATTGATGTAAAGAGTAATGTAGATGAACATCTCCTCAACACGCTTGATGTAAAGACATGAATCGGCGTCAGATCGCGAGTAACCACAAGCAACCATGAGTTTGTTGACTGCCGAGTTCCATTCTCGAGGAGCTTGCTTCGTTCCATACACTGATTTGACAAGACGAAGGACTTGGCCAAGCTGAGGACGATCCCAACCCTTGGGATACTTCATGTAGACCATCTCCTTCATCGTTCCGTTCAGAAACGCTGAGTCGTAATTGAATTGTTCGAGGCACAGTCCTTGGGATGCAGCAATGGTGATGAGAAAGAGAATCGTTGTAGAGCGAGCAACAAGAGCGAAAGTCTCATTGTAGTCAATGCCAGATTGCTGTGCAAAACCTTGCGTGACCAATCGAGCCTTGTAACAAATGACTTCTCCTTGAGCGTTCTCCTTACGAGCAAGAACCCACTTTGACCGAGAGCGCAAGCACCGTGGGGACGATCCGAGTCTGCAAGGACTTGATGACGATCCATCGCATTGAGTTCGTCCTGGATAGCTTCCTTCCACTTGTCCGCTTTGACATTATTCATTGCTTCTTCGTAGCTGCTGGGTACGGCCGGTCGATCCGTGCTGATCATTGCATAGCCAGACATGATGGGTGGTTCGGGATCAAGTTCGGGTATATCTGTGACAAAGAGACCTTGTTGTTCCGCGATGCGTCTTTGGCCACGAGTACGCTGATGAATCTTGTTGCCTGCGTCGATCTCCTCAAACCTGCCTGGGTTTCGACCCCTAACCGCGGGATATCTGTATTCCCAACGAGGACGGTTCGGACGAGCAGGGGCTATCTGCTCTACAGCAACCTCACCCTGAAGTTCGTCTCCGGCGTCATTGCCTTCCAAGACAGGACCCACATCTTCATCTGGCCCCTTGAGCAAAGTCGTGACCTCTGGTGCACGGACCTCCTCTGGTTGCAGGTTCAAGACCGCAATGTCGCGTGTGATGACCACCTTGTGTTCCAAATCGGAGTCGACAAGCACGCGATAGTTGTACTCTTTGTCATACCCGATGAACGTTCCCCTGACTGAAGTTGGCTTGAGCTTAGAGCGTTTCGACTTGGGGACTTGCGCAAAGTGTAATACTCTGTAGTTACTCAAAGGCCCGATGCGCGTCTGGCCTTAGGCATTGCCGGAAAGTAGGGCCTCTCTTCCTTTCCGACCAGTTTATTCTTTGGAATACATACTCGTATCCTGTCACCTGCAAGGCCCGACGCTGGGGCCTTACATTTTTTTTTTGACATCCGATACAAGAATTCGCCAAGAACACTCCGTCACCGCTTCAAACCGGCTCGACGTACACACGACGCAGGTCGTTCGCCGCACACCCCGCACGACACTTGTCGTTTGTCATACAGAGCCGTCTCTGTTCGCCGTCCACATCACACGTCGCAAGACGTTCGCCGCACCCCCACACGACTCGCGTCGTTTGTCATACAGAGCCGTCTCTGTTCGCCGTCCACATCATACGTCGCAAGACGTTCGCCGCATTGCTTACACGACTTGGTCGTTCGCCGTCACACACAACTGCTGAGGTTGTTCGCCGTTTACGCGACCGTCGTCGCTCGTCCGCCCTTTTTCTTTTCACTTCGCACGCGACCGCCACCGTCGCTCGCCGAACGCGCCCCTCCGTCGCTCGCCCGCACGGTTTCGTTTCTTTTTTGCTTCGCACGCAATCGCCGCCACCCGCCCGCGCCCATCCGTCGCCGACGCCCCGCTTTCCAATCTGGCCCCACAAACCAGAAACAGCAAGGATCAGGGACCCCCACCGAACAAGGACGCTCCGCCGCATCTCGTACCAAAGTCGATGCCGAAGATGTCGGACCGAGCGCCCACACAACTCCACATGCCAGAGCTCAAGGCACCGTTTACGGCGGAGGACGTCATCCTCTGGCTAGGCGACTGCGAGGACGCAATCGAGGCATTCGGGGATCTCAAGCGTTCCGATGAGACGTTGACGGTCGTTCGACAAATCAGGGAAGCTGGCATGAAAATGCAGGGCGAAGGGAAAATTTGGTGGAATCAGCACAGGGATGAACTGAAGGCATTGACGACATGGGATGCCTTTGCGGCTGAGGTGAGGGAACGGTTCCTGGACTCGGGCTTTGTGCTCACCGCCGAGCACGACTTCTACCGTACGCGACAAGGGTCGGATTCTTTCACTACGTACGCTGCGAAGCTAGCGAGTCGGCGCGCAACCTTGGGTATTGGCAAGGACGGGGGAAAGTTCATCAATGACGACCAATTCAAACGACACTTGCTACATCACGCCAACGACCTACTGTATGCGCGTACCACCTCAACTGCCGGCTTTACACTCTCAACATTCACAGTGAACTCGCTCATTGGACACATGACGGCGGTCGCTTCCTTGCTGGGACTCGAGTGGAAAGGTCAAGTGTCCGTCACCAACTCCCGTATCACTCGCTCGCCACGGGATCTCAAATCAAACATGGCAAGGCGCACACCATTGACAGCTGAGGCCCGACAACAGTGCATTGATGAGGGTCGCTGCTTCAACTGCCGGGAAATGGGGCATAGTATTCGCGAGTGCCCAAAGACGACAGGCGGGACAATTGGGGACCACCTGGATCAACTCAACTTCATGGGCGACCAGGCATACCGTCAACCGTGGGGTTCCGACTCAAGTGACTCGGAATTGGACGAGGCGTTTGAGAATGAATGGCTGGGAGGATCTGAGAAAGAAGAGGAGGATGAAGAAGAGAAGAAGTAGATAAGGGAGGCAGGGTTTGGTTCAGGTGGTGGAGAGTGTAATACTCTGTAGTTACTCAAAGGCCCGATGCGCGTCTGGCCTTAGGCATTGCCGGAAAGTAGGGCCTCTCTTCCTTTCCGACCAGTTTATTCTTTGGAATACATACTCGTATCCTGTCACCTGCAAGGCCCAACGCTGGGCCTTACACGAAGACGGTCAATCCAAACGGACGAAAGTGCGAGACCTTGGGCTTCTTTCCGTAGAAAACTTCGTAAGCCATCTTGCCATCCAACTTGGAGTGTAGGACCCGATTCGCGACGAACGTGGCGTACTCCATCGCATAAGACCAGTACTTCCAGGACAGCTTGGAGGCTGCAAGGACCGCACAAACGATCGCCATCAACGGCCATTGAAGCGTTCAACCGTTCCATTCTGTTGTGGGGTGTACGGTGCTGAGGTCTCATGTAGAATTCCTTGACTTTGGAAATCTGTGCCAAAGAGCTTGTTGGTGAACTCGTTGCCATTGTCCGTGCAAACGCACTTGATTTTGCGACCAGTCATCTTCTCGACACCATGTCGAAATGCAATCCATACGCAAGTGACTTCTTTGGCCGACTTGGTCTTCAACGGAAATGTCCACTTCGCAGTCGAGTACTGGTCTACAATAGCCAGGTACGCCTTTCGACCTTGAAAATCGACTTGATCTTCTGTGACAAATCCGATGTCCATGAATACGCGTTGAAGGACGTTGTTGACATGAGTAACCAACTCGGAGAACTTCGATACGCGAGACTTGGAACTGATGCAGGGCTCGCAGTTGTGGACCTTCTCGTCAGTGAGAACTAGTCCATCTACAGCGCCTGACTTGACGAGCTCCTTGAGCGAGCTCACGGCGATGTGGCCGTAGCGACGATGCCATTCCATCAAAGGCGCTCCCACTGTCGCACGAGTTGCAACATGAGCTTGGTCCTCGACAATGCGCGTAAAGTCGAGGGTGTAACCGGTACCGTTCAGCGTCTTTGCTACGGTCAGCCCTTTGATCTTGATCGTCATGACATCCCTGCCATCTTCCTATCCGCAACTAGCTCCTGATCGGTATAGAGCACGAGTCGAGACGAGGTTCACCGGAGCGCCCGGGAGATGGTAGACGTTCAAAAGTGAGAGCGAGGCCCCGCTTCTCAACTTGAACCGTACCGTACCATACGTGTCGCAATGTACTACCTGACCGCTTGCGGTTTGAACGTTCAGACTTCCATGTTGACGGTTGGTAAGCAGACTTGCGTTGCCAATGTAGTGCTGACTTGCACCGGTGTCCAGGATCCAGATCTCACTCTGGTCGTTCTGTGACACCCTATTTGCGACGTTGATGTGAAGCGAATGGCTCCTCGAGAGACTTGACCACCAACGCAAAAGAAGCCGACTCCTCCGAATCCGCAGATCCCTTGGAATGCTTATGTTGCTTCTTCTTCTTGTTGCTGTGGTTCTTGTTACGACCGCGTTTGGCGTTCGGATCGTACTTGGGACATTCCGGATCGATTTGGTAATGGCCGGTTCCCTTGCAACCACGACAAATGCAGTTCGGATCACGCTTGACTTGCGTGCCTTCGCGAACCGCTAACGCTCCCGCGTTCTTGAGTAATTTGTCGTACTTGCCAGTGAGCTTGCGTTCACTGTACTCGTCGGTAAGTCGATTGACGGCGTAGTCAACCGAGCACTTATCGCTGAGCTTTATAGCTTGCTTGAGCATCTCGTATGAGGGAGGTAGAGCTTGAAGCATAAACGCGACGATGGCTTCATCCTTGAACTTTTGGCCGAGATCTTCGAGTTGATCGACCTTGTCCGTGATGCCCTGGAGAAACTCGCCGAGGTTGGTGTCCTCATCGTACGACGCATTCGAAATCTCGTAGAGTAGCGTGCAAATCTTGAACGGATCAGCGTTCCCTTCGTGGTGTTGTTTCAACTTTTCCCAGATGTTTTTGGCTGAGAGCGACTTGCTCTTGACCATCTTGAGATTCGAATCATCGAGGCACGAGATGATGATTGCGCGCGCACTACGATCCCACTTGGTGATTAGAGTCGGGATCTTGCCCTCCTCTAGACTTGGGTCGATGCCATGGAGAGTCTTCCATGCTTGCACATCCATACTCGATGGTCGGTCAGCTCCGTGTTGAAGTACACTGCTGTAGCCACAACCTTCGAGGAATGCGTTGACTCGGATCGACCACAGCTCGTAGTTATCTTTACCGAGCTTGGTGATCTTGACGTCCCCTTCATTCGATACATTGGTGGTAGTCGTCGAACTCATAACCTGTTGTGGATTTGGACTTGGAGTACCAGTGAATGAATGAAGATTTGCTGTAGCTACACGGCGTTCATAGATGACCTATTGTGAGATAGAGTATTGCCAAGGTCAATCAACTTGTAGCAGGCGAATGGGCGAGATAGATATCGAGTGTGTGTTAAAGAAGAAGGAGAGAGTGAACGAGACCAGAGCCTTAGATAGTATCCGTGTGCAAGCCACCTCTGAGTCCAATCAATACGCCACACCGCCATCTGCCTCCATCCGGCGCCACACTACGCGCGCGCCAACTTCCCAATGCCACAAGTCCCTCTGGACCGCTGACCCTTTACTAATTTCCCACAACATCTACCCAGCACGTCGTTCTGAAGATTGCGCCATTGACGTTGTTGAAAGTGGTGTTGGGGCGACCGTTCTTAAAGCGACACAATATCCTGGTCGACTGCAAAAGGCGTCGAGTGCTGGCCCCCGATCCAACCCTACCCGGCAAGCGTATCGATCTGATGCACCGGGGGGAGAAGGGGGAATGGTCGGAGAGTGCGGTTCAGGCGAGCATTCGGGCCTGTCTCGCTCATCTCGAAGAGCAGCAAGCGGAAGAGTCGCAATTGCGAGCACTTGAAGTCGCATTTCGCAAGGAGTTCTCTGACCGATTTCCGGCAGACATCCCGCCGGTCTTACAGTACGAGTAAAAGGTCCGCCATCGTATCGCGCTGAAACCTGGTATGAAGACTCCGCGGCAACCAACCTACGGCACTCCGATGCGCTGGCGTGCGGTGTGGCAACGCTTACTGGATGAACACCTCGCGGCCGGTCGTCTTCGCCCATCATCGTCGGAATACTCCTTGCCGGCCTTCATCATTCCCAAGAAGGGTATGGACACCGACCCGTCAATTATGCCGCGTTGGGTCAACGACTATCAGATCCTCAATGCAGCAACGGTACCAGATCGCACACCGCTTCCCCTGCCGGACGAGATTTTGGCCGTTGCAGCTCGGGCGCCCTTCTGGTCCAAGATCGATATGACGAACAGCTTTTTCCAGACGAAGATAGCCGAGGAGGACATACCAAAGACCGCGGTGGCAACCCCCTGGGGGCTCTTCGAGTGGGTTGTCATGCCGATGGGCCGGTCGAACGCGCCGGCAACGCATCAACGCCGGGTCAATGAGGCTCTGTCTAGTCTCATTGGCAAGAGCTGCTTCGCCTACCTTGACGACATCACTATCTTCTCGGATACCATGGAGGATCATCAAACCCACGTCAAGGAGGTACTCGAGGCGCTGCGGCGGGCCAATCTGTATTGTTTGCCAAAGAAGACCGAACTTTTTCGAACGTCTTGCGACTTTTTGGGGCATGTCATTTCGCGAAACGGGATTGCAGCAGATCAGTCGAAGGTGGAGCAAATCGTGGGGTGGCCGCGTCCGCGGACTGTCACAGAGCTTCGGGGGTTTCTGGGCCTCGTTCAATACTTGCGCAAGTTCATCAATGGTCTGGCCCAACATACCAAACCTCTGGCGGATTTAACGTCGAAGAACGCCAATGTCCGACCCATGTGGGGTGCCGAGCAAGAGCGACACTTCAACGCCATAAAGGCCATTGTCACCTCGCTGCTATGTCTCAAGCCAATCGACCGCACGGATTCCGCTGATCCCCTCTGGGTTATGACGGATGCAAGTAACGTTAGGATAGGCGCCATGTTGCTTCAGGGGCGGGATTGGCGCAAGGCACACCCGGTGGCGTATTGGTCTCGTCAGTACATCAGTGCACAGGTCAACTACCCGACCCATGAACAGGAGCTTTTGGCGGTCGTGGACGCCCTGCGTCAGTGGCGAGTCAACTTGATGGGTGTCCACTTCCATGTCCTTTCTGACCATGAATCACTGAAGTACCTCAAGACGCAGGAAAATCTATCAAAGCGTCAGGCCCGCTGGGTCGAACGTCTAGCCGACTACGATTTCTACATCACCTACATTCCGGGAGGCGAGAACACCGTGGCAGACGCGATGAGCCGGTACTCTTTCCCGCAGGGGGAGCCTGATTCCGTACAGGCGGTTTCAGAGATGGACATCGACACACAGCTGCGGGGCCGCCTTGTGGAGGGCTATGACTCCGATCCCTTTTGCCAGCAGGTCAAGCGCAATCTCGATTCGTCGCCAGGGTTCTCTTGTGTGGATGGAGTGCTGTATTTCGAGGGTAGGATGGTTGTACCTGCGGTGCCACAGCTTCGGGAGGACATCTTACACATCGCTCACAATGCGCTGGGTCACTTCAGCCCGCGCAAGACCTTCCATCAGGTGTCTCGGACTTTCTTCTGGCCGCGGCTGCGAACATCATGCGACGCCTATGTCTCAACATGTGATGTATGTCAACGTACCAAAGCAACAACCACGGGCGCGTTGGGGGTATCGCATGCGTTGGCTGTGCCGGATGGGCTGATGCAGGAGGTGGCTCTCAATTTTGTGGGCCCCCTGCCCAAGAGCCAGGGGTTCGACATGCTCCTCACGATCACCAATCGTTTATCGGGCTACACGCGCTTGATACCTAGCCTGGCCGCGGACACCGCCAAGGACATAGCCAAACGTTTTCATGAGGGATGGCACCGCTTCTTTGGACCGCCAACAAGGATAGTCTCCGATCGGGATAAGCTATTTACATCGCATTTCTAGCGCGCGTATCACAATCTGATGGGCACTTGACTCGCCATGTCTACATTGTTCCACCCGGAAACCAACGGCCGTAGCGAACGGACCAACAAGACCGCCATTCAAGCCTTGCGAGCCGTGGTCAACAAGCAGCAGAACAATTGGGTCCGATATCTGGTCAACATTGAGTTTGCAATCAATGCAAGCGTCAACGCCTCAACAAACAAATCGCCGTTTGAGGTGGTCCTAGGTCGTTCACCCAGCCTGTTGCCAACGTCTCTCAATTGACCTGACTTGCCAGATGTGCCTGCGGCAAAGGACCTGATCGCCGAGCGGAAGGCGGTGTTGGCGGAGGTCCGGGATGCATTGGCTGCAGCCAAGGTGCGGCAAGCGGAGCAGGTCAACCGACATTGATGGCCAGAACCGGACATTGCGGTGGGCGATTTCGTCATGGTGGACACCCGTGACCGTCGTCTTTGATTTAAAACGGGACACCGCAAGTCGGCCAAGCTCTTCGATCGCTTTGAGGGACCCTACAAGGTTATTGCCGCGAATGTTGCCACCTCCAACTACACACTGCAGCTTAGCGAAGGCGACCGATCACATCCTACGTTTCACATAAGCAAGCTCCGTCCTTACCGAGCCAACAACCCCAACCTCTTTCCGAATCAAGAACCCGCCAGACCCAAACCAGTTATAGTCGATGGACATGAAGAATGGGTTGTGCGAGAGATATTGGAGGAGACAACAAGGGGGGGGGAAGCGCTATTGTGTTTGGTGGGAGGGCTATCCGCAGCACGAAGCCACCATGGAACCGCGTGAAAACTTGGTGGGGACGGGGACAGAGGCGCTTTGGCGTTGGGAGTTGAAGAAGAGGATGGAGGGGAGGGTGCAAGGCCTGAGGCCTTTGCCCGAGGTACAATGGAAGGCAATAGAACTTTTGGCTTAGTTGAATAGCTTGCGCGCGCCTAGAACCTCCCTTGGCTTTTGCCAGCTCACTGACTCGAGGTTCTAGGTGGGTACCCCTTTTCTCATATGTGTAGTATGCTAGCGCACTGACCCAAGGTTCTAGTGAATTACTATTGTTTGATCCTGTCTATCGTTCTGGAGCACCACTGCACGCGGTGCTTCCACAAACACTCTCCGGTCTTGCGCATTGGTTCGGCCCGCTCATGGGCTCGGAGTGGGAAGAAGTGCGCTCTAATTGCCTGGTCCGGGCTGCAATCATTGGCGGTCAAAAGCTCTGGTGGCACGCACCTGTCCGGGCAAAACTGCTCCCGTTCGACGTGCTCAGTACCACGCTCCGGCGCGCTTGCTCCAACCCATTGCTTGACTATGACCGTTTGTGCTTCCTCGCAATGCTCGCCTTGGGCTTCGGTGCTTGTGCAAGGAGTGGCGAGCTTACCCTGCCCAACTCTATTCGCTTCCAAGACGCCAACAAGCTGCCCAGCCGCGACTCCGTCGTTGTCTTGAAGACAGGTTTCCGGGTCCGCCTTCCCTACCATAAAGTCGACCAACAATGGTGAGGCTCATTTCTGCAGGTGGTCACCAAGGCAACCGGCCCCCACTTTATCGACGTGCTCTCTCTGTTCCTTGCCGCTTGTGACTTCCGGTTCCGGACCATGGGAGTTGGCGCAAAACTCTTTCTGATGTTGTCCGGGTGCCGCCAACACAAAATTGGTTCATCACTCGGTTGCATGCGGAGTTTGGTCGCAAATACTCTGGTCACTTGCTTCGCTCAGGTGGTGCTACTCACTACGCGATATTGGTTTCCTCCCGGCCAAAATCCAGCAAATTGGATGTTGGAAGTCAGCGGCTTGGGAGGGATATGTCCGCATCTCCCCCAACCTCAACATGGCCCTCCTAGCTCGGCGGTAATCTTCATCTTCCGATCATCAATTGGGTTACCCTTATACCGGTTTTGCTGCAACTCTGACCCAACTTTGCCTAAAAATAGCTCACGTGTGCAAGCGTCTTTTAGGAGAGTTGATGTCTGTTGAGCTTTAGCGGTAAGAGTTCCACACTCAATGTTCAAGCGCGCATCCGTGCATCCAGTCCCTGACTCAGCGTCAGCTTTCCTAGCCTCCCCGGAGTGCTCAGAGCCTAGCCCTCCCCGCAAGC
Organism: Microbotryum lychnidis-dioicae p1A1 Lamole; assembly: GCA_001244265.2. Taxonomy (NCBI): domain Eukaryota; kingdom Fungi; phylum Basidiomycota; class Microbotryomycetes; order Microbotryales; family Microbotryaceae; genus Microbotryum; species Microbotryum lychnidis-dioicae. The sequence goes on along the minus strand of CDLV01000004.1, from coordinate 537,849 downwards.
GGCTCAGCGTACTTTCCTAGCCTCTCCAGAGTGCTCAGCATCCCTAGGCCTCTCCGTGAGTCCCCAGAGTTTTTCCACCCCTCAAGTGTATTTGTGTCCGTGCCGCTTACTCCTCCTTGGTTCCGCACCGTTGACGCTTTCTGTTGCCAGCCCGCTGCTCCAGCACTGCCACCCTCTGCCAAGGGTCAGTTAGCCACCACCTTAGGATCCTCATCCAAGCAATCTGTTGCTCACGCAAAGCCCCCCTCGCACAGGATTTACAGCAACCGCTGCCTCCAGAAAACTCTCGATGCCCGCAGGCCCTGCCTGTAAGGCTCGGTTGCCTTACACTATTTAACTACCCTTCTGATTTCAATATGCATCTATTGAAATCGTCAGTCTTTTGGACCGTGTAACCTAGTTGTGAAGGGCCTGGGGTATTACATTATTGTCATACAAGCAACTGATATGAGTGTCCAGTGTCAATTCTACATACTTTGGTCCTGTGATCCTTGTTGTTGCCGCTCAGGTGTACACTCCAACGGGGTGTATTACACTTTTTTTTTTTTTTACACCGGTCAAAGACGCACACTGCCACGTGCGCCAGCAACACACCCACGGGACGAACGAACGACAACAAACGGTAACGGACAAACATGGCGCGTGGCAAGAAATCCACCGCCCAACCAGCGCCATCATCAGTGCCAGAGGAAAAGGAGGACAGCTTGGACGATGAGCAGGAGGGTTGCTTTAGCTGCAGACGCATCAACACGGATCACTGCGCAAGCGACTGTACAGCCAACTGGCAGCAGGCACCGGATGTCCCGGAGGGTGGGCCGAGTTCGAAAAGAAGAAGGCGAAAGCGGCCAAGAACGACACCCTCCATCAAATTGCGGAAAACTCAGAAGACGACATCTCAACGGACGAAGAAAACGAGTACGCCCCTCAGTTCATCTCCACCATTCCCATCACTCTGCACAACAACACGAAGTCAAAGACGTTGCAGGCACTTGCTGACTCTGGGGCCTCTTCCTCCTTTATCGCAGATAAGGTGGTTGAGAAACTGGGGTTAGTCATGCATCGTCTCCCTGTTCCTACATTGGTCAAAACTGCAATCAAAGGCCAAGCATGCGCGTTTCATGTTACCTCGTTTGTAAAGATTCCGATCACGCTCGAGAATGGCGCATGGGAAGCGGGACACACGATTCTGAAGGTGGCTAAACTGCAGGAGCCCTTGGAAGTGGTACTGGGGTTCAACTTCCTTGTAAAACACAAGGTTACCATCGACTTCGCGGCACACAAGATCCTGGTGCCACATCCGACCATGCCTGACGTAAAGATCGACCTTCTTGCGCCGGTCTTCGGACCCCACCCCCAGCGAGCCGCGGCGAGGAATGCCAAACGAAGCGATAAAGCTCGGATCAACTGGCGTGCAGTGATTGCCTACATCGACGGGGTCCAGCAAAGGGAAACGGAGTTGACGGAGTTGCGACGGCGGGAGGCAAAGCTACGGGTCGAGTTCGCGGATCGGTTCCCGGGGGATATTCCTCCGGTTTCGACGTATGAATCACCGGTCCGACACCGAATCGAGCTGAAGGACGGAGCAAAAAAACCGAACTTGAAGGGTTATCGAGCGGCACACCGTTACCGGGAAGCCTGGAAGCGCCTGATTGATCAGCACGTTGCCAATGGCCGCCTTCGAAAGTCGTCATCAGAGTTCGCGTCCCCGGCGTTTGTCATCCCAAAGAAAGGTATGGATAAGGACCCGTCAATCCAACCACGCATGGTCTGTGACTACCGAGTACTCAACGAAGGGACGGTCCGAGATCGCACACCTCTACCACTTCCGGACGAGATTCTGTCGGTCTGCTCAAACGCGCGATTCTGGGGGAAGATCGACTGACAAACTCCTTCTTCCAAACCAAGATGGCCGAGGAAGACATCCGGAAGACGGCGATTGTGACACCGTGGGGATTGTACGATTGGACGGTAATGCCAATGGGACTCTGCAATGCCCCGGCAACGCATCAGCGCCGAGTCAACGAGGCACTCGGAGACCTTATCGGGAGCGTGTGTTTCGTGTACCTCGATGACATCACAATCTTTGCCGACACCTTGGAGGAACATGAACGACGGGTGCGACTAGTCCTGGAGGCGCTGAGACGGGCGGATCTGTACGTATCGCCGAAGAAGACGGAACTGTTTGCTGCCGAGTGCTTTTTCCTCGGCCACCAGATCACTCGGGAAGGCATCAAGGTCGATCCTGACAAGGTGGAGCGGATTCAACAGTGGCCGCGACCAAGGACGGTGAAGCAATTGCGGGGATTCCTAGGTCTGGTGCAGTATCTGCGGAAGTTCATCGACAAGCTTGCGGATTTGACGGCGGTTTTAGTCCCGCTGACACGGAAAGGGGTGCATGTCGACGAAGGCTGGACGGGAGAGCACGACAAGGCGTTTGAGGCAATCAAGTCCTTGGTGGGCAACCTTCCTTCTCTACATCCCATTGACCATTCCGACAAGGGCGACCCATTATGGCTGATGACGGACGCGAGCAATCGGGGAATCGGGGCGGCACTCAGTCAAGGAAAGCAATGGCAGACGGCCATGCCGGCAGGCTATTGGTCACGACAGTACAACCCAGCGGAAGGCAACTATGCAGCCCACGAGATGGAATTGCTTGCAATTGTGGACGCCCTTCATCACTGGCGGGCGGACCTTTTGGGTGTTCGATTCAAGATCCTCACAGACCACCACTCCTTGGCGGGCTTCATGAAGCAACCAAGCCTTTCACGACGACAAGCTCGATGGACCGAACGACTGGCCGATTACGACTTCGAGATTGTATATGTACGAGGTCCAGAGAACACAGTGGCTGATGCATTGAGTCGTTACTCTTTCCCGGAGGAACCCACAGCCGGCCGCCAGGCGAGCGACAATGTCAACGTGCTGGCGGAGGCAACTCTCAATCCGGCCTTCCTTTGCAAACTCAGGGACGGTTACCGCAAGGACCCGCAATGTCAACAAGCTATCAAGAACATTGACTCAACACCAGGCTACTCAGTCGACAATGGAATCGCACGGTTCAAAGGACGGATCCTCCTGCCAAAGACAGGGAACTTTCGGGAGGACGCGCTACATGACGCGCATGATGCCGCAGGCCATTTTGGACTACACAAGACGTATGAACACCTACGCCGCAACTTTATCTGGTCGGGAATGAAGGATGCATGCAAAGATTACGTTGAGTCCTGTGCTGCTTGTCAGACAATGAAGATGCATGGCACCGGTTTTGCCGGTCGGGTCCACAATTTGAATGTGCCTGACCGGCCAATGCGGGAAGTTGGCCTAGACTTTGTCGGGCCACTTGTACCTAGCAATGGTAATGACGCACTGCTTACGGTAACAGATCGCCTTTCAGGCTACGTTCGCCTCATCCCCTGCCGCACGACGGACGACGCAACTACCACGGCGGACCGGTTCTTTGAGGGGTGGCATCGACACTTCGGCATGCCACGAGTGCTGGTCTCCGACCGCGACAAGCTCTTCACAAGCGAGAAATGGAGAGATCTCGGTCACCTACATCCCTACCCATGACATGGTGGCCGATATCTTCACCAAGCCGCTGTCTCGAGCGATTTTCCAGCGTCATTGCGACGCTATTGGCCTTCGGCAAATTTCAGGCCAAGAGCAAGGGGGGGTGTTGAAGTAAATTACTCTTGCCTTAAATCCGCACTACGCGCGTCTCCACTTTATATTAGTTGCGCGCGCAATTCGCGTCTTTGTCTCCTCTTCTTCACTTGATTACAAACTCATTGGCTTGTCCCTGCTGCCAACTTGCTCAGCACATCGCTGTTCAGTTTCAATATATTAGGCGTTGGTCTTGCACCGGGAGTCTTTGGAAAGGCATGTCAATTGGCGCCGTCAATTCTTAAAATATAAAATGAATAGAATGCTCACGAGTCTCAATTCTTTACACAGGTCATCGCATATGTCTATGTTGTCAAATTTCAAAAGCGCGGACTGCCTCACGCCCACATCCTTTTGACCATGGGCCCTGAAGACAAACCAAAAACAAACGACGACTACAACAATATAGTCACCACAGAAATACCGGACCGCAACAAATTTCCCGCATTGTTTGAGACCATCACAAACTCCATGCTACACCGTCAATGTGATCATCCCGGCAAGCATACCTGCCATGACGACCATGGAAAATGTACCAAACGGTTTCCCAAACGACTCCAACCGTGCACAACCAGCGAAGACGGTGGCTATCCACACTACCGGTGTTGCAGCATACACCAGTATGTCAAATTCCTGGGCACAGCGCAAGAAGAAGTTTATATGGATGCAAACATTGTTCCAACAAATCTATTCCTTGCGTCCAAGTACAACTGTCATGTCAACGTAGAAATTGCAAGCGGCGTTGTTGCGATCAAGTACCTGTACAAGTGCGTTTACAAGGGCCACGACTGTACTTCATTCACAATCAACAAACCCAAAACTCAAGACAAAATCAACAACTTCCTTGACGTTCAATATGTTTGCACCCCCAAAGTCATTCACCAGATATTTCAATTCGGGATGCATGAACGGGATCCCGCAGTGGCCAGACTTACGCTGCACCTCCTGAATGAGCAACAAGTTTGGTTTGACCCAGATCATGGAGCACCAGATTTATCAGCACCACTGGAAAAGACGTTAACCACCTTATCAAATTGTGCGCCAAGACACTGCCCAATCACAACGCACAAGATTTGCTTTACGTCAACGTGCCAACCCGATTTATGAGACGATCACCACTACTGTCAGGAAAGGTTGAGCGTCAAACAGAAGTGATGAGAAGGAAGCTAAGAAACAGGAAAGGGGGGCCGCGCTGGGATAGGCCCAGGCGCGGGTGAAATCACTGGTGCGCTGAGGCAGTCGCGCGCGTCTGTCCTCACCGCAGGGGGGCGGGCTAGCGGGTGCGCGCAACAACCGAGGCGCCCCTGTCGAGCTGAGAGTGGATTCGTCTTCACACAATTCACATGGAACAACGAAGATTGTGCTTGGGTTCCACAAAAAGTTGACAACCGGACAATCGGAAGAATCTACTTTTGTGGTCCTGAAGGCGGAGAGCGATACAATTTGCGACTACTTCTTCTCAAGGTGCCTTCTCCGACATCGTTTGCGGATCTGAAGACTTTCGATGGTGTTGAGTTTCGAACATTCCGGGAAGCCTGTGGCAAATGGGGGCTCCTACGCAACGACGCTGAAGCAGTTGAAAATGCTGTTTGCTCTTTAGCTGCTCTTGGCCTTAATAAACTTTGCACAGTAAAAAGGAAAAGATGATGCTGCACCGTAAGTTGAGTGCCATGAGACCTGTACCAGCCTCCTCTGAGCTGATAGCTCATCTCTTCCAATTCTAGGCTTGCCATTCAGTAGGCCTATGACGAGGCTGATGCTCAAGCAGAGGAACGCTTCCTGCTCAACGCCATTGTGACAGCAAACAAAAGCTTGCCAGGTCGTGTAGGTTCATTTGAGCAATTGGCTTCGTGTAGCAACACTAAATGGAACCAGCATTCTTTCACAGGCTCAGGTTATTCGGCTCCCATCCCTTCTGCGTCTCGAATCCAGCTTGCACTTGATCCAGCACTGTTGGGCATATCAATGCTTCCATCTCAGAGCTATCCTACTCAAGGGAAGGCATGGTGCCACCACCTTGACTTCCCAAGTTTCCGATCCCACATCAAAAGCAAAATTGTCCAAGCACGGTGAAATGCACTCCAGTGTCCTCCAAGGTTTAGTGCATTCAATGGTTGCAGGCCGTCTCAAAGCCGTGTCAGGAGTTGCAAGGTCCATTTGCTGGACAGGACAAGGAACCTTCAGTCGCTTTTCAACCGCAAACAAGACAGAAAACAGAGGATACATCGAAGACAGATATAAAAAAGTGAGCTGCAATTGTGTGCTCTGCACGTATGGCCCAGAGAGTGCTCATCAATAATGTTCATTCTTGCCCAGGTACGGATGCAATTGCAAGCAAGGCAATACATGGCATTTGCCTAGATCCCACTGTTTGGGTCAATCAACAGAAATGTCACGTCAGCTACGCCTTTGAAAATCGGCTCTCTTGTCTGCTTTGTATTGAAACGAGGCATGATACCTGTCAGTTGTGACGCCAGCAACATAGGAGAAGAACAATTGTCCATTGGACTTGGTTCGTGCATCTCACTGTAGCCGGCTTACTGCCTTGCAGAGTGACTGGCATCGATTTTACCGCTTGTAGTACGTTACATGTATGCCAAGGTCACATCAAATCATAGTCAAAGAGGTAGGCAATAAGTGCAGGTGAGGAGCCCTTGGCAAAGCAGAACTGAAACTGCTGACGCGCACGCGAGCTCCGGCGATTCGGTCCGGGCGAAAAACGTCCGGACAGCGTTTTCGCGATTTTTGAAAATGTTTCAGAGCTATCTTTGGACGCGCATAGATGGACTGGACATTTTGGAGACCTTTGTGGCCAAAAAGTCCAAAAATTGGTGGACAAATGAGGTCCAAAATCAGGGATTTTGGCGGATTTTACCTACGCGCCTCAGGCTGGGCTTTTGGGGGTCCTGACTGTGAGATTCTCAAAGTACTTTAATTCTCTCCTATTTCCTTCTAGCATCATGGCCCCTGTGCCTCTACCTTTATTCTCCTTTAGACCCGGCCTTTGCCGTCTATCTTCCGCCTTCTGGCCAGACACGCGCACTTGCCCCCAACTAGCTGGTCCCGCGCGCCTCTCTCTCTCCTGCTCAAGCAACTTCTTGGTCTGGTCTCCCTTGGTCCGTTAATCAGAGACTTACCACTGCTTGAGCAGGTCTGTGCGTTGCTTCAACATCACACTGACAAGCCCGTCAAACGGCGGCCCAAAGTCGAAGTTTTGAAGGCTTGGCAGAATGCAATTCAACATCTTGAGGACCCAAAATCCTGAAAATCATCGAGGCGCATTGCAAAAAATTGACATTTTGGGACGAAACACATGTTTTGCCCCCGAGGTGCCTTTGCAGATTTTGACATTTTTCCCGTGGGTCGACGCAATTTTGGCCTACCCTGAGCAGCCTACGGCATGACTCTGGGCCCGTTTGCCTTCGCTTCGAGACGCGTTTTGCGATGCTTGCGCTCATCAGCAAAATGGCCAAACGCGCGCAAGCGCACGAAACCTCGTAAAGCAGTCGTTAAGCAGCCTAGAGCTGCTTTTAAGCGCTCTTAACCACTCATTAAGCCACACGCGCATTAAGTGTCGCTTAAGTGTACCCTAGATAAGGGACTCTTACGGCGCACTTACGGCGCGCTTTGTTTGCATACACAAAGCGGTCAACTCTTTTGTAGAAGCGTGGCTAGGTAGCGGGGTATAAGTTGAGGTGCAGTATTAGGCATGAAACCCGGCATCCCGTAACAAACGGAATGGGTTGAAAGAAAGTACCCACAAGACAAGAGACCCAGAGATCAGAAGAGAGATAATAAAAGAAAGAAAAGATACCAACAAGGATTTTTTTATGTTATTTTGAGGGCGGGTGGGAGGAGCTCAAACATAGGACACTTTGCTTGGAAAGTGTGGATCCTATTAGTACTCAGAAATACTGCAAAGACTGGGAGGCTTGGCATACTTTTGCTTGGAAAATGTGACACACTTGAAAGAAGGAAACCGACCCTGAACGCTGGCACGTTGGGTGGCAAGTGTAGTCTGTAGCGCAAGGTAGCCAAGTAAGCCAACATGCCCAACAAGGACAGTTGTGAGCAGGAGTACCAAAAGGTAGAGCCTGATGCGGGGGAATGATGTACCTTAGCTCCGGGAGTGTGACTCGGTACTCAGCAGAAGAAGGTGCGGCTACACTGGCTGGTGTAGGGCAGAACGGCTGCATACAGGGTATGAACAGTCAGTCAACAATCCAACAAGGAAGGTTGAGAAGAAGAGGCATATGCTGTGGGCAGCTGTCCGTTGTAGTCTGGCAGGGCAGAAGACTGGGAGGCAGTTGGGTGTTTGTATTGCTGGGGAGGTCCTGTGAGTTGCTCAAAAGCTGTCAGCCAGAGGGCGTGAGGGCAGGAAGAGATCTAGGACGGCAACCAACCTTGGCAGGAGGTGGCAAAGGTACGCAGCAAATACTGGTACAGCAACAGCAGGCAGTGCGGAACTGACCCAGTGCGGCGGGAGCATGCTTGGGGAAATTCCTGCGCGGGTGCGGCTTACGGGCCAAGGCTTATGCTCGAGGCAGGCGTGCGAGCACGGCTTACTGCGGGAGGCCTGCATGCGGGCACGGGTTACGGCTGGGGGTGTTGAAGTGGCGCGCGCTAAAGTCCTCAGCGTCAAACTCTTGCAGCAAAAGCCGAAAAGTGATCCATAAGCCCTCTTATGCGGTGTAAAGCGGTCCTAAAGCGACTTTATCCGAACCATAGACCGTGTTTTAAGCGGCTGTTTAGGCAGTCTTATCTTCACAGCCCCTGATCTGTTGCCATTATAAACCTATGTTACACTCATATACTACAGTCAAGTGAAGAGAGAATCTTCAAAGTTGCAAGCCCAATGGGCTGTGATCCTCATCTTGTCACTGGTTCCCCACCTAGAAACCCCGGGCCCTCGATACTCTTCGAGGAGCGCTACTTCCATGTTGTTCTGTACTCGATTGGTGACTCGTACCTGCATAGCATCTGAGTAAAAAGGCCCAGAGCCTTCTCTACGACGCCTACGCAGTATGGCCATGACGGGACCTTGATAGTGAGTGGCCAAGAACTTGTGCCAGAGTGCTACAGTTTGCTTCGCCACATTCACATTTCTGCCATTGTTGGACAATTTGGGGAGCGATGGGGGCGACGTAAGGACCTGCATGGCATACCGAACCTGATCCGTCATAGCAAGAATGTAGCAATATGATTGGTAGTTTGAAATGGACATTGCTGAACAGCTGAGGGACATATGCTGGCATATGCATGAGTCCAAAGAGCGAATGCAAGCTTGCGATGATCATTGTTGTTCGGGTTGAGACCTTCCTTTGGCCATTGGAAAGCAGCAGATTTTTCTTTCCTTATGCCGGCGACGATCTGAACAAAAAATCTCGGATAGAAGGTCGTTCTGAAAATCATCCTTGGCCTCGAAGGAGCAATTGTTCATGTCTATTAGAAGTCTGGATTCCGACTCAAGGGGTTGAGTACAAGCACAAGATTGAGAATGGAAGATGGATGAAGAAGGAAGAGAGACAAGTGCCCGCAAGGCGCGCGACTTCAACCCAAGCCAACGTGTCAACCGAGTCTCAATCAGGCGCTGGGATCCGGCGTAGTGGGAATAGGCTAAAGAAGGAGTGCAAAGTAGGAGTGAAATAGTGGCACAAGAAGTAAATAGGATTGGAAGAGAATCAGATATGATTGGGTTCTGATAATGTCGACCCCACCCTGAGGGAGAAAGATGTTGTAAGCAGCTTGGTGCCAAAACATATGGCCACAACGCTGAATTGCACTCGAAGGAGCTGGTAGCGGGGCTTTGGAAAAGCTTACCGTTCCCGCACCGCAACATAACTTTTTGGCCGCCCATTTAGTAGGTTGGAGATAGAGTACGGCCTTGGTGGTCGATGCCTCACGTTGCCTGTCCGGGTCCAATTTGTATGCTTTGTAGGTGTATTTCAGCGCCGTCCTTTTGATCAAATTCAAGACTCCCAGATTCTTCGAAACGATCTGCTTGAAGGAAACACACGTGTTGTCAGCGCTGGCAAGGTATCACCGTAGGCGGGGAAGAATGCCGCACAAGGTCGGTGATCTTCGATGACCACTCAATAGGCCTCTCAGCGTTTTCGTTGTAGACCTCCGCTACGAGCTGAGACTGGGCGTAAAGTGATCTCTTTGTTCGCCACAGGCCTTGGCCATCGAGAATATTCTGCATGAAGATAGTTTGGAACCAGGCGCTAGCAACTATCTTCTGCTCTAGAGTCAAGTTGGATGCTTGTCGGCGGTTGGGCTTTGAATCCAAAGTCTCTTGATCTATTGGCTTGCGGTTGTGCGCCCTGTCGTAGGGGGCATTGATATCGAGGTTCCCTTTGACCAGGGGCGACGATCTCGCAAACGACAAAGACGAGCCTGGTGTACGACTGGCAACCCCACCTTGCGGTGGATTGCGTCTTGAAGCTTGTCCGGCGATCGAGGACTGTAGAGCCTGAGCCTTGGGCTGGGGCGTCTGCAAGTGTTGATACAACCCATTGAATGCCTGCACGCAAGTACCTAAACCTGCTTGAATGCTACTCACTACGCCTGGAATGACGCTTTCGTCATCATCGTCCATGATGCTGGTCGCTACCTTGCCCCATCGGCGCCATCCACAACCGTGGGTCCGACTAAGTCTTTGCCCTCATCCGAGTCTGCCTCATCCTGACCGTTGTCCGAAAAGTCACAGGGGTCCTCGGCTTGTCCACCCAACACAAGGTCCTTTATAGCAGGATCGATATAGGAGTCCTCGTCGCCGCTGTCTTCGTCGCTGAATGGCTCAACAGAAGTCTGCTGTGCACGGAAAAGCTGACATGTGGTATCTGCATGAACGGTGTGAAGAGAAGAGGTGCGTGTCACCGCAAGCCTGGACGCGTGTGCAGAGGCTGCTGGGGGTGCACTGGAAACAAGGACGGGCAAGGCCTCAGTTCACCTACATTCAAGAAAAGATACAGTAGAGTTAAGAGATCACACTTGCACGTACTTCTCCTTCTGCTCCTTTGCGGCTTTGTGGCGTTGCCAAGCGTCTTGCTTCTTCGCTGCGTTGATTGGGCTCACACCGACAGCGATGTCGAGTCGCCGCCGCTTGTTGTTGGCCGCCTTCGTGTTCGCCGCCTTTCGTTTTTGCTGGGCTTGCGCCCTCTCCCGTCGGTTCGCCGGCGTGTCGCGGTCCCGCATTGTAGCAAGGCGCACAGAGGCGGTGGCACTCGCTCAAGAAGGTCGAGAAGACATTTGAACAGATTGCTGGACAGGCCCTGGGTGGAAGGGCTACAACCGAGACAAGACGAGAGGCGAGGAAGGGAAGGTGAGTGAGTGAGGAGGAAGAGGGAGGGAGTCAAAAGGTGGTAAACAGAACGAGCACGCATGACACATCACATTTGTTGTTCGGTGTTTTTTCAGGGCGCGGTTTAGCGTGCGCCAACATATGCAGTGGCCCCTATGCTGCCACGTCGCGCCGCAACGCGCTAGCTGCGCGGCGTGGTTTTGGACAACTTAGCGCAATTCGAGAAAATACGCCTGCATTCAGGCTGTGTTTACGCGCGTCCCTTGCCTTCCTCCAGCTTCAGTCCACTCTCGCTGACAGTAGACTCGTAGTACAGGCCTTCGGGATGTCGCTTGAACATGAAGGCTCTCGTTCGCAAATGAGTCAATTCCATGCAACATTGCTGGTTGTCAGAGATCATCCCACCATGTGCGCAATCTCGAAGCACATTTGCACGTTCACGGAAGGCCCCGACCGCTCAACCGCGCACTACCCACGTCATTGGCTGCTGAACGAAGTCACCTCCAAGTTCTTAGACAACAGCGCTCTCGCCAAGAGTTCTTTCGCTGACGCCGCAGATGACAGAAGAACCCCAGAAACGGTTGGCCCGACTGCGACGTCGATGGCTTCAACTCGAGCTGTAGCAACTACGATGATGACTCCTCAAGCGACAGTTCATCAGACTCTGAGCATAATCCTACCCTCGATGACCAGCCCGAGTGGGACGCTCGCCAAAAGAGCAAGTTTCGAGTAGAACAACCTCCCCTCGCAGGCTGGGCTCGCCGAGCCGACGGACGACTTTGTGACAAACACACTCCGCCTCCAACGGTTCCGCATGCCCATTTGTTCGACCCGAACAACGTCTTTTATCCGTGTCAGGACAAACAGGATTATCAGTATGCACTGTTGACTCGCTCAATGTCCGAGTCTCTATTCAATGCGATGATCACTTTCAACAACTCGTTTCTTCAGGTATGTTCGGCCGAAGTTGTGGACGCTCGAACGGGGTCTTATCCGCCATCTAAGTCCCGAGATATCACTCCGCAGGCGGACCACTGCATGCCTTCAGCAACAGGCTTCAACTCAGATCTACAATTGAAAAAATACCCTATGGTGAGCTTTGTACAAGTGTTTTGAGCTCTCCAATCTTCCACCTAACTCTAAATCGTGCTCCTCCATTACTTAGCTCATCACACTGAATGGCGCGAAGAAAAATTCATCGTAACTGCGGAGGACTTAGGGTGGTCGAATAGTGATGCTGAACTTCCATTTTTGCAGCTGGTAAGCGCTGCCAGTCCAGGACAGGGACACAAGCAGGTTCGAGCCGATTAGTAACCCTCTATTCACAGGAACATACGTTCGATGTCAGGACGCGCATCATGTGCTCCAACATCTTCTCTCCAATCCCGTATTCTGCGGTCACCAGCATCTGCGGCCCATGAAGGTGTTCGAGGTCAAATCAAACGGCCAGGAGCAACGGGTATATGGAGCGCCCCATATCGCAGACAAAGCGTGGGAGATGCAAGTAAGCGCTGGGTGGATGTTGAAATCGCCCGGCGCAAAGTCCATCAAGAGAACTGACTAGTAACCGCCCGCAGGACACTCTCGACGACCCGACCGATGTGGCCGTTCGCATTGACACCAGCTCGGATTCAACTGTCTTGTCGATCGGAACTGGGACTGCCTCGGCCCATCCTGTGTATATGTCTCTAGGGGTCAACGCCGGATTCCTCAAACGTGAAAACCATGGCGGTTTGGTCGTTATAGCTTTCCTTCCTAAAGTGGAAAGTGAGTATCGCCTGGGGCTTCTATTTTGCCAACGGTGGGCTGGCTGTTGCTAATGCTGTGGCATCCGCCTCCCACTCAAGTCCAAGGGGCGGACAAAGGCAATGACGAGATGTTCCGTATATACAAACGCAGGGTGCTCCATCAAGCTCTAGAGTAAGCTGTCTTGGCTCGGTCGACGTAGCGGAGAGCTCTGATAGAATAGCTCGAATCCTACAGGATATTGTGGGCTCCGATCAGACACCTTCTTTCAGGCCGACACCTCTTCCAATTTGCGGATGGCCACTATCGATACATCAGGGTGTACTTTGGACCGGTATCTGTTGACTATCCGGAGGCGTGTTGGCTTACATCCCTTCGGAGTGGAAGAGTCCGACTCGGTCTTTTGTCTGTTCAGCTTTAGCGGTAAGAGTTCCACGCTCATTGTTCAAGCGCGCATCCGTGCATTCTAGTCCTGACTCAGCGTCAGCCGATCCTAGCCTCTCAGGAGCGCTCAGCGTATTTTCCTAGCCTCTCCGGAGCGCTCAGCGTCCTAGGTCTCTCCGTCAGTTCCTCAGAGCCCTCAGCCTCTCTGCGAGTGCCTCGCGTCCGCGCCGCTTACCCTCTCCACGGTTCCGCACCGTCGACACGTTCTGGGATCAGCTTGCTGCTCCAGCACTGCCACCCTCTGCCAAGGGTCAGTTGGTCCTCCAACATTGGATCCTCATCCAAGCGATCCGTCGCTCACTCAGCAGTCTCCTTCATCAGGACCTTACAGCAGCCCGCTGCTCTCCAGAAACCCTCGACGCACGCACGCCTGCCACGCGCTCGAGGTAAGTGTTCAGAATACGCTCGGCTAGTTGCACGACGTACTCATAGCTCACTTGCCCTGCAGTAGTTCTCTGCGACCTCTCTGTACGATCTCCACCCTTTCCTGGATCGCCCTAGTTGGGCGCACCAAGCTAACGCATAGCATCCCATAGGCTACCTCCCGCGGAGTCTTCCCGGACGCTCGTTCAATTGTGTTGAACGCCTGCGCTACGCCTCGCAAAGGTATGCTACGCCGTGCTTTTGTCATAGTTGCCCTGTTACTTATCATCCCCGATCGCTACGCCTCGCAAAGCGATCTCTCGGTCCTTTAAGCTTCCCGCCCACCTTCCCTATTTACACTTTAATGTCTCTTTCTTACTTTGATACATTTCAATAGTGACCGAGTTGTTAGTTACGACACGGTCCCTTTCGGTTTCTCAAGCCCCGCTGCAACATGACATCACCTCTCTCGCTAAAAATCACAGTGCAAGCGGCTTTGGAGAGTTGAGCACGTAAGCCCGAGTGGTCGCAAGCACAGACTTTTAGCGCGACCCATCGCTGTGCTCGGAGCGATATCAGCACCTTATCCAGTTGGGGTAACCTCAACCGCCAACAAGTTTTTAGGCCTGCGGCAGTGACGACCGATTCGAAAACATTGTCACCCGCAAGTCGCAGTGCTTGATAGTACCCGGCGCTTTTCACCACTGCACTTTGCACGATTCCAAGCCGCAGCGAAGTGGAACCCTATCATGTACACAAGTTCTGGGATGGGGCCGACTTTCTGTCGTATAAAGGATAGATAGCGTTGAATGGTACTCGGCCGCTGCTTTTGATCCATGCGAGCATAGGGTGACCCGGTCGCCACCGGCTGCAGTGCCAGAACTACGATTGTCTCCGAGCCGTGGGTCCGAGCGTTACCGCGGGCCCGCCGAAACTCGATTCGCAGCGGCTTCAGTGATTTTGAGCTCCTCCCCATTTTCCACAACCACCACACAGGATGCGCCCCACCACCACCGTCTTGACAGTAATGAAGCGCTTGTTTCGTTCTGTAGCATCTTGCTCTAGCCACCAGGTCGGGTTGAATGTCCAGCGCCCTCTGCGTCGCCATGCCTCGACCTTGATCGCCACCACCACCTCGTCCACTCGACCACGATCACGATTCGCGCCCGTACTCAATGCTGCATCGCTCCGATCGTCATCCGCCCCTTCAAATACCCGCGGATATGCCTCGGACTCTTACGAAGGTCCCTCGGATTCGACGCGGACAAGAGCTGCAGTAGGGGTCAGTTCCTCCACCATTTCGATCTCATTCCTGCGCTCCTCACCACGCTTCCTTTGCTCCCTCTTCGATGCCCTTCCAGCCCTTCACCCTCCGAGCAGGGGCCATCTTTGCGGTCACCGGCTTGGGTCTCTATTTCTACTTTCAAAAGGAAAAGGCCAAGATTCAGGCGCACAAGGAGCAGGAGCATGCGACGGCCAATATCGGACGACCCAATATCGGTGGACCGTTCGGGCTGACCGATCAGGATGGGAAGAGTTTCAGTGATCAGGATATGGTTGGCAAATGGAGCTTGGTATATGTAAGCTGCTTTGAGCGAGTGACTCATCCGAATTAATTGGCCCACTCGAGCGGTCCGGAGCAGCTGACGCTTCTCTTCTCTGATGCTCTCCAAGTTCGGCTTCACCAACTGCCCCGACATCTGCCCGAGGAACTGGACAAGATGGGACTGGTAGTCAAAGCCATCTGTGAGTCGAACATCCTCAACGCGTTAGGAAACCCTCCCTTCGCTCCGGCCGAAGATCCTGACCTGTTCTGCCCCACAGCCAAATCGCACAAGATCGACATCCTTCCCATCTTCATCACATGCGACCCCGCACGAGACAACGTGCAAGCTGTCAAGGCCTATGTTCAGGGTGAGAGAGACAGAGAGCAAGAGCAAGGCCGGCTCGGTTGTGTTTGGGTCCTGTTCGGGGTCGGCGGCTGACCTTAACGCCCCCACTTTCATTCCGATAACAGACTTTATTCCTTCGTTGGTCGGCTTGACGGGCACGTACGAGGACATAAAAAAGTGTTGCAAAGCCTAGTGAGTCGTTCCCTGGGGTTGATGACATTATCCCGTGAGTGATCACTCAAGATCCTTCTCCCTTCCTCGATTGGTTTCGTCACAGCCGCGTGTATTTCTCGACCCCACCCGATGCGAAACCCACGGATGACTATTTAGTTGACCACTCCATCTTCTTCTACCTCATGGACCCGAACGGCAAGTTCGTCGACGCGTTTGGGCGGTCGATGGGCCCCGTCGAGGTGGAGAACAAGATTGGCAAGTATTTGAGCTTGTGGAATCAGACCGATGGGAAAGAGGGCTGGAGTGATATGAAGTAGTTTATGCTTTGTAGGGTGAAAAAAGAAAGAATATTTTCCGACTCTTGCTTGTTGCATCCGAGTCCTCTCTTGTTGGACTCTTGAGCTCGTCTCTCCACACCTCTCTAGGCCTTGTCGATAGAAACTCCCCCCCCCCCCCCCCCCTTAAGATTACACACGCTCTACTCCGCAGCGAGTCCCTAGTCCTCGACTGAAGGCGATATCTATTCCTCCTCCTCTCTTCGCTTCCTCTCGGCCTTTTCGAGTTGCTTCATACGGTTCATGTAGCTGAGCACGGGGTGAGAACACGAGGGGGGGGAGGACGGATGTGACGTCAGCGGAATGGAGGGGGTGTACGTGACATTCACCGAGATGCTGACTCGTCGTATTGGCACCTATGGGCGAAAGAGCACAAGAGGGAAAGGGTCAGTTCGGCGTCGACGTGCCGCCGGCGCTCCCTCGACGGCGTTTGGGAACTTACTTTTCGTAGACGTGTCTGTGGGACGAAGCCAACGAATGGAGAAGGTGGGGTAGAGTAAACACGTTACACGTTACACGTTGCACGTTGCACGTTAGTGATCAGGTTATGTCGATGGCCAGTGGGTCTCGGAGTGGGTCGTACTTCTCGTGGTCGCATTCTGATGGAGGAGGGGAGCAGTCAGTCAGTGCGTGCGCTCGCTACGGTCCACTTTGGTTAGACGTGTACTCACTCCAGGTCATGTAGAGGTTCTCGTGTCGGCACACGTTCAACGGGATCAGCAGTCTGTGCGAGGGAGCGACAAGTGGGAGGCTCAGCTGGACCGGGCTGGGCTGGGTGTTCCTGCGCGGGTCGGTGGCAGAGGGGCGACTGACTTTCCGCACTGGTCACGCCATCTATTGAGTGCGAGATGGAAGGATTAGCTCTACTCGTGTCGGATGGGGTCGTGCGACGGAGTGACTGACCCGATCGGCAGACGGGCTCGGTTCGCGAGTTCGGGAGCGGCCGGTTGCGGCTCGAACAGTCCAGTGGCGTGTGCTCCCATAGTGTGTGAGCGTGTGCAGAAGCTTGAGTCGGCGGGTGAGGAGGGAGGAGGGTGGGTGCTCGTGCTGTAGGAACGTGGGAGGTGGGAGGTGGGAGCGGCAGAGCGAGGAAAGTGATCAAAGTGAACGGCGTGCAAGTGGTCGGCGGCGCGCTTGGACCAGCTTTTAGGGTAGCACTGTCACAAGTCAGAGCTGGTCAGGACTAATAGTTGATAGGCAGGACCGGGTGAGGTATTATTAGGGTAGATTAGGGTGAGGTTGATTAGGGTTGATTTGGCTCTGAGAGGCTCTGAGCGCGCTCGACTGCCACTGCACTCGCTTCTCGCTTCTCGCTTCTCGCTTCACCTCCTGCCCCATCCCCATCCTCATCCCCCTGCATCCCCCTGCGCCCGCCCATCCACCCCACACACCATGGTGAGTCCTGCCCCGAGTCAGTGTGTTCTTGGTACACCCCTGACACGTGCCACCATCGCACGCAGGTCGAATTGCGACACACGGCGAATACGCAGATCGCGCAACTGCACGCCCGCTATGTCGGTCAGTAGTAGTAGCATCATCCATTTCTAACAACGCAAGCAGCTCACATGACCTGATCGGACTCGGACCTGCCTTCCACCAGGCACGGGACACGCCGACATGACCAAGTTGTACGCTCACTCCCCTTCTCCCGCTTCAGCTCGTCCACTTTGCCGTGCAGGGGACTGACCCGTTCTACTCTCCACACACAAATTGCTCACCACATTCGACCTCATCTGAACCAACCTCGTCGATCGCACAGCGAATGGTTCTCGCACCAACACCGCGACACGTACGCCTCCGTCGTTGGCCACCCTCCCTTGCTCAACTACATGGCCATCGCAGACGGGGAAGCCCCTGCCAGGGTCAAATTTGAATTAACAGAGGTGAGTAAGCGCAGTCGGATGGATTTCGCATCGGTGCAAAGTGCTCTCTTTGGTCGGCCAGCATCGGACGAGATCCCACCGAATTCGACCCAACGGCGCGATCGACCGACCAAGGACAAACAAGCCTTTCGAGCTGACCTATCTCCTTCGTGCAATAGAGGATGCTACAACCTTGTGGACCACCTCCCCCAAAAGAAGACGACTAGGATCGATGCGTGCTTCGGGATGAGTACGCACGGCTTTCGTGTCGGCCAATCGCTGACGTTCGCACATGATTTGGTCGTGGCATGCGAATCTAGCCGAGGCGAGGCCGGGTATCAGTGGTTGGGAGCTTCTTCGGGTACTATGTTGTAATCCTATACCAAACAGACTACTCCGTTCACAATCGGTTGCGACCTGCTCTCGATGCGAAGGAGCCGGCGCGCCGCCAGTAGAGACAAACGCCCCGGGCTAATGGCGCATCGTGCTTTGAGCTCCGTTTGCACTGATTTGTGACACACATGATAGTATTCTTCGAGCAATTATTTGGCGTATCACCATGAAAGCACTTTGCAATGTTTCGTTATGTCTAACGTAATAAGTGCCTAGACTGAAAGGGGTTCGTGCTACCTAACCTAGGTGAAATGACACCGAGTTGAGATCAACCACCCCTATGATAGACAGAAGGTGGGAAGCGCGCGCGTGATGGTCGGATGCCAGCGCGGCGATGAGCAAATAAGTGTGTTTCCTGGACACTACGCACCCAGTCGATTCCAATGTTGCGGAACATGATTCCAGCGAAGAGGGGTGCCGCAGCGCCTAACAATGATCGAACGATACCATTGGAGGCCAATGCCGAGGCGACGTGACGCGGGTAGGCGTCTGAAAGATAGTTCAGCGCGCTCATGAACATGCAAGTTGTCCCGATACCGAAGAAGGCGGCGGCGATGACGGGTGCCACCCATGAAGTCCTGTTGGCCGACCATCCGAACCAGAAAAGGCAGATCGGGTAACAGAACGCTCCAACGAAAGCGGGGTACTGCAGGGAAACCGATGAACGACATCGTTAACATGTTCGGACTTTACAAGGCACTTGGATTCGCAGCCCGGCCCGAAGGGCGGATGACTAACCAGTCGTTCCTCAGGAGGTACTTTCGCATGAAGTTTGCTATACAGTGGCCTGTAGTAGTTTTGATTCCAGTACGTGATGCCCGCGAAACCGAGGATGGAGCCCACGAGCAGCGAGAGAAATGGCAACTGGGCGACTCCAAGACCCCAGCCTGCATAGGCCAATTCGCGACCGGGATCAGCCACGGTAGTTCATGCTGCAGAACGCTTTGAGAGGTGCCTGAGACCACGCTTACCGTATCCCTCGAGGAACACAATGGGAAATGACTCAAACCAGCAGTACAGGACAGCGTACCTGTGATACCTGAAATGCAAAGCACGAGCGTGCGTTTACTATACTATCAGTCTTCGACCACGTTCACGCCGGTACAAGCAGATAGTAAGGAAAAAGGGAAAAGTTGAGCTTACACAAATGCAATATAAGCGTTCAGCGCAATGACGATTGGCTCTGTCAAAGTCATTTTCTAGGGCCGGATGATGGTCATTTGCACAATATCCATGGGTTTCATATTGGCTTGCTCGATCTCGCCTCGACTTTTGAGTTCTTTCTTCCCAATAAGTTTGCGGAGTCGGCGCGCCCGGCGAACGAGGATGTTGGTCGCAGAAGTCTCAGTCAAGGTGAAAGTCAGGAAGACGAGTGCAAATCCTGAGAGCCACAGCAAAATCCACATCGACCAATGCCATCCCCGGGCGGCGATCGCAAAACCCGAAATGACAGGTCCGAGAGCTGGGCCACCGGCGGCGGAGAGACCGTAGACACCCATCGCGAACGTTCGGGTGTCCGGAGCGAACATGTCGGAGATGCGAGCGCCGCCGGTAGCGAGTGGGGGCGATCCAAAGAATCCCGCGAGGAAGCGCAGCACGAAAAAGAAGTGGTGAGAGCGCTTGGCACTTGAAGAAGGACGAAGATCGTGAGGGCGATGATGTATGGGAACGTGCGCCCGATCGCGGGGATCTCAGTCATAGGACTCAAGAACATGGGACCAAGCTGTGCCATCATAAACAACACAGAGTCGAGTCAGTCTCCCGAGAGCAGGAGGTCTTCCAGCTGTGCGTGTGCATCCATGCTACCGTCACCACTCGTCCGCAAACGTACCGCGTAACCGATGACGAACAAGGACAGACCGAGGGTAGCAGGAACTTGTCCCACTCTCCAGGTCTGCATCGTCTCTTGCACTCCGCGAGTAAAAATACTCGATCCCGAGCTGGAAGGTGCCAACCGAATACATTAGACGAGCACCAGCGCCTCGATAACTCACCCACGAAGCCAACGAAGATCAAACAAGGTACTCACTAGACGCTGGTTGTGATGAGAGAGATACAGAAGGTCACAAAGGTCTTGCGAGGTACAGACCAATTGAGAGGATTTTCGGCATCGTCTTCAGAGTACCTGCAGATCGAGGTCGTTGATCGTACGGATTTGAAAGAGCAAGGTCAACATCACTAGGCGTTTACTTCCTGCAGCGATCAGCCTACCAGTCGACTAGATTGCGATCTTGGCCTTCCTCCTCGCTTCCATCAACTTGGTTGCGCGACGAGTCTCTGTCTTCGATGATCGTTTCCTCGCTGTCGGAGTGGGCGGTCGACGGGTGCTGACTACAATTGGAGGCGGACAGCTGGTCGCGCTTCACCATGTCCGATCTTCGCTGTTGGTCTTTGTCTTGTAGAAAGTTCTCGGGCACCTCGAAATCAGGCTCATCCTCGGGTGTCGCAGAAACCTGTGGCCTGATAGGTAGTACGTGATTTGTCGAGCGCAAGTGTCTCGGAACAAGGTGCGCAAGGGTGCCATTGTTGACCGAGGGTTGCGATAATCGGCGCGGGGAGTGAAAGCTCGTTTGGGCAAGGACCCCCGAAAGCCCAGCCAGAGGCGCATGCGAAAAAACGCCCTTTTTTGGCCTTTTTGTCAAAGTTTTTTACCCTATTTTGGCCCCAAAATGTCAAAATTTCGCATGCGCCTCGGAAATATTATCAAAATGTGTTCTACATGCTCCAAAAATCGCTCAAAAGTCCTCGAAAACGCGTTCCGAGCGTTTGCGGGCGCGCCGCGGCCTATCGAAAGTGGCTTGCGGCGCGCGTCGCTTCGGCTGGTGTTGCGCGTGGCTCCAGGCTTCAAACAAGCCTTCCTTGCTTTGCTGGCTGGCTCGCTGCTTCGTTGTCAGACTTCCTTTTTGCTGAAGTTGAGCTCCTTGTTTCCGCGGTGGCATTTGTGCGACTTGTAGAGGTTCTGCCGGCGGCATCTCGCAGGCCGGGCACGCTCGAAGGGCGGCAAACCTTTGCTCGGCATGTGCGCTCGTGCTGATTAGGCGCTCGTCCGGGTAACATGAGGTAAGGTCCGTGGTTGAACGATATGTAGTCGTTGACGGGCCTAATGACTCGACGGCCTGTCGACCATCAATCATGCGGAACGGCATAGTGCCATCAATGAGGTATGTGGAATAGCATGTTTTCTTGATGAGGCGAAGCTCCTGTATGACGACATTTGAGAGCAGAACCAACGAGGCGAGCGTGTCTTGGTTGCAGTGGTTTGTTGTCACTTTGCTGTAGATGTATCGCACTGTAGGACACAAGACTTGTGTCAAACGAGAACTTCACAGCTCAACTGCCACTCAAAACAATGTACCAATTCCGATAGACAGCGCTTCTTCTCCATAAGCAGTTTGATCGCAGCTGAGTGAATGCATGCCACGCTTGAGGCCAAAGCAGATCAGAGATCCAATCTCCAATGGTGTGGCAGCGGTTACAGCTCCGTCAAGCGATCCAAAATGAGGATAGCGTTGTGCTAGCGCTCCGTACTGCTTGTCTCTCTCAGGGAGCTTTTCCTAAAAGTATAGGACCGGCAAAACATTAGATCCAGCTGCCTTCGTTCCTAAATTCAGCAACAACTCACTTGAATGCGGCCGTCCTCAATATAGGCGTTCTCCTGAATCTCGTTTGTTGTGAGCGCTCGGGCCATCTGGCCACCTCCAGTCCAGCGAAAGCTCCTTGCGGTGCCCGCAATGTCTTCGAAGCGAGATGGTCCCATGGACTGCACCAACCCTTTCAAGACGCGTGAATGTACTGCACTGCGTCCTTGCTCTGTATTGCTAATCTCTAAGCCTGCCTCTCCGCGACTTGTGTCGCTCAATTCCATTGGCCTCCCTTTGAGTAGAACAGCTCTGAGGTGGCTACACTCATGAGCAGCTCGATGGGCAATCAAGCTGGCCCAGTTCAGCGAGAAACTGGTATCGCGAGCATCAACAAGAGGCGGAAGTTTCAAGTGTGTAGGCTGTATAGTACCGAAGATGCATGAGTTCAGATCGAAATTACGCTAGTTAAGCTTGGTAGACGCACGATTGGACGTAATGAGCTGTTTGCCTTCTCAATGGTCTCGAGTACGTAGCGTTCCTCAGCTTGTCTGTCAGCTTCGTCGTAAGCGATTTGCACGTCGAGTCTGGCCAATGAGAAAGGAGAACAATATGAGGTCCGGATTAAAAGGTAGAAGAACGCTTCAGCGCACGTGGCACAGTGAAGTGTCCACTCATAAGGCTGCTTCAACGTCAAAGTCCAGAGCTGCAAGCGATCGAATTGCACGGTCGACAGCTTCCCGCTCGTTTGGGTCCAGTTTCACAACACCCTGGCACGTGCTACGCCGCATGCCATCAAGAGCAGAATCCAGCAATTCGGTGCGGAGCAGACCTTGATCTTCCTTGGTAGGATGATGGTCTTCAAGATCTACTTCAAGTGGGCATGGTATCCCGTGTCAGATACGCATCACTTGTAGACCAAGTCGTTCGGAACTACCTTGAACTGTTGTGCCATGGGCGAGTACGTCCTCGACGAGTATGTCAGGTTGCGGACCTTGGTTGCGTCTGTTGGACGCGATGCGTTGCACAGGCTTCCACATGTGTAAACCTGAAAGCAGTTCACGCGCAGTATTTGCCGCTGCAAAACTGGTGAGAGAGATGTCGCCATCACTGGGGTACGTTCGCATCGCAACAAGGTCAAGATCGTCGAGGTCGTTGTAGGTATGATGGTAGCCTTGACGTGATCCCGCCGCCTCGGTCTTGAAACTTCCTCATGAGCTCCAAGAGTGCAGTGACTTTGCCAGTTGCCTGTCGGATTCTAGCCGGGTTAACTACTGTATAGATTAGATTGATTTATGAAGAACGCACCTGCAAGAACTCTAGAGCATCGAACTCCTTTACAATCTGGCGTATACCCCCGAAGAAGTGCTCCATCAATTCTGTGCCATGCCGCCAGGGAATGAACGATTCCTTTGGCCAAAAATCTCGGTAGTTGCGGACGAGCGGGCGTGGGCCAAGGCGCTGAGCAGGGCTTTCAACGCGATGACCGAGCGCGGCTCGCTTTCACCGAAGCAGGGGCAAGGACTCGTTCGCCTGCTCTTCAAGCACCACAAGATCGGGGCCGATCGCGCCGAGCTCTCGTCGTACCGGCCCATCACCTTGCGCGAGTGCGACTACAAGCTCTTCACCACGGTCTACGTTGCGCGACTCAACCACGTGCTGCCGGACCTGCTCCCACCGCAACAGCACGGCTTCGTCAAGGGCCGCCGATCGGCGGACGCGTCATTCCACCTGCGACTCTTGATCGAGGAGCTGGGCGCGCGCGGCACCGAGTTCCCTGACGCGGCGCTCTTGTCTCTAGACCAATCGTCGGCTTACGACCTCGTCGAGCACGAATGGATCTTCGCCATCTTCGACGCTCTCGGCGCTCCTGCCGCCTGCCAACGCGTTCTGAGGATGCTCTACTCGGGTGACTCGACCGCGGCGCGATATATCATCAACGGCTTCTTGACTCCGCCGGTGCGGCTGACGTGTGGGCTCGGCCAAGGGGACCCGGCGTCGTCGTCGGTCTGGGATGTCGTGTTCCAGCCGTTCCTGGATGCTCTGCACCGTCGAGGCATCGCGCTGAACCTCTCGCTTCCTACCATTCACCCCTACCCACAGAGCCGCGCCATTACATCTCTTGCGTTTGCCGATGACGTCGTCGTCGCCGTCGCGGGCTCGGAGTCACTCACCTTGCTCGACGATCTGGCGCTCGACTGGAGGCTCGCAAGCAATGGCCGGCTCAACACCGACAAGACCGTCGTACTACCCATCGGGTGTCGCTGGGAGGCTGGCGATCGTCCGCTCGTCGTCAAGGCCGAGGGCGAGTCACTCGAGTGGATCGGCCTATCTTTCGACCCCACCGGCAACACCGAACTCGCCAACGTGAATCTCGACGCACGACTCGAAGCGGTGCTCGATTCGGCACGGGACCGGGGGCTCACACACCACACCCGAGCGTTCTACGTCAACTGATACGCCATTCCCAAGATTCTGCACATCCTCTCCGCCGACATCCCACCGCTCGAGGTCGTCAAGGAGCTTGATCGCATTCTCGTCGACTTTGTCCGCGGCGGCAAGAGGAGGTCGTGCTATAGCAAGGACGTCGTCTTCACACCGAGGTTCAAGGGGGTCTTGGGGTCATGCAGATGCAGGACGTCGTCGACTCGGTTGCGGCACGCGTCTGGGATGTGCTTCTTGGCGGTTCGGATGCGATCTGGCAGGGACTTGCGCGCGCGGCAATTGTACGAGCCCATCCCGCCCCCGACTTTGACTTGGCAACTGATGCGTGGCCTTGCGACTACACTCCGATCCGAACCGATCTACACCCAAGATGGCAGGCCGTGCTGAAGGTACCATCGACGCACAATGCGCAAGTCAGGCCGAGGACGTTGACGCTCGCGAATCTTCTCGCCCTTCCGATCAAGTTGCACACCCTTCACTACCTACCGGGAGCACCAGCTGTGTCGCGATCAGCCTACGACGCCGACTATGCTGCGTTTTCCATTTACGCCAAGGTAGCGGACCTGTTTCGACGCAAGCTGTACCCGGGCGGGGCCTTTCATCTCTGGACGCCGCCGACGGATGTGGTCGTCAGCAACAGCGAATACGATCAACGGGGCCGCCCACAACGAGAGCACATTGTGGCATGGTACCGACATGCGATCAATCGATTAAGGTTCACACCAATAGCTCAACCGGTGTCGGCAGTACGAATCAACGGGCCTCCCCGAGTCCGCCCCAGATCCGAGGTCCGCCCCACAACGCCGCTCGAGTCGATCCTGCCCCATCCGATCGACCCGCCGCAGCGCCTTCCGGGACCGGCTCTCCCAGATCAATCAATACAATACAACTTGCTGAGCATGGATCGGCCATACACCATCCGTCGCGTCCGCCGAGTCTTGAATGCAAAGGCCTTCACTGACACGATCGGTTTCAGGGACTCGCTGCAGCCCGACGATATCAAGGGATTCTGGAAGGGGTCAACTCGAAGGCATTGACGGCGAGGGGACGCGAGGTGTGGTTCAAGCTCATCAGAAACTTCACCCCGACTCGGAGTCTGCAGTTTCATCAAAAGCACGACGACTCGCCCGCGTGCCTCGTCTGTGGAGCGCCCAAGGACGATCGGGAGCACTACTTCTTCGACTGCGTTGACTCTGGGAACGTTTGGATCGCGGCAAGGAGCGTGCTCTGCGACGCACTGGGGCTCGACACGATCGACAACACGCATTACACGGCTGTTCAACGCATGTTCGGACTTCCGAAGCTCAAGGCCAGTCTGCGCGATCAAGAAGGAGCGGGGAGGACGATCGAAATATTCACCGGGCTGGTCTTGGAGATGATCAGCAGCGGGAGGTGGGGGATGCAAAAGTGGGGGACGAGGATGGAGGGTGTTGGGAGGAGGAGGATCATCTTGGAGGAGAGGTTGAAGCTGAGGGCGGGAGGAGCTTGGGGGAGGAGAGGGCAGTAGAGGCTGGGTTCGACTTTCCCCCCACCACCACCACACACACACACCAAATTCTCGTGACATCATTTTCTCCTACTGTACACTAAATAGATCGCTTTCATCTTTCATTTGTTACGGGTTCACCGTTGCGGATCATGGACCATCTCGCGATTTGGCGTCGACTCGGTGTGGCTCGCGCTCTTCGGCTTCGGGGTTCTGAGTCAAGGGAGGGATCAGCGGACACAGGCAGAAAGTCGGCTTTGAGGGGCCAGGGACTGCCGATGGGGGAGGTTTTGAGGGACCTTCACCGCGTCTTGTTGTGACTGAGCAGAGACTTGGAGCGTCGAGGGTCGTGGTGGTTGCGCAGTCGTGCTCTTGTCTTCGTCTCGACCGAGTGGGAAGTGGCTGTGGGGTGGGCCTTCTGTCGTTAGTACATTTCTTTTCTTTCTTTTTTTCTCTTCATCTCTCTTTCTCTCTCTCATTAGTCTCTTGGGGGGAGCAACCGCTTGGCTAGGGCATTTGAATCCGAATCTCGGATTGGTGGACTTGGCTCGTTTTTCGCACTTTTGCGGGCGGTTTGTGTTATCATCGTAGTCTTCCATCTAGTTTTTCCGTAGGCCAAAACAGGGGGAACAGGAACTGGGGGCAATATGATGAATGTTTTCTACAAAAAAAAAAGGAGAGCTAACGCATGACATTGATGTCGCTCTTGACCACACGCAGGCGCATTTCCAGCGCCTCTACCACATCAAGCCTCGTGACCCGGACCGCGTCGACCGACTTCGGGACGAATTCCTCGCGCCGATCAGGGCGGCGCGGACTTGCGACAACCCGCGCTCGGATCCTCTCTTTCTGCGCCGACTCTCGGAATTGCAGATCGACTTACTCCAGCAACCAATCACCGAGGACGAGGTCGTGGCCGCGATCGGGACGACGCACCCGGGGCGATCGCCGGGACCGTCGGGCGTGCCCTACGAACTCTACCAGACCGCACCCAAGGCGTGGGCCAAGGTGCTGACCAAGGCCTACGACGCGATGATAGAGCGAGGCTCACTCTCTCCCAAGCAGGGCCAAGAACTCGTGCGCCTCATCTTCAAGCGACACAAGAAGAATGCCGATTGCGCCGAACTTTCGTCGTACCGGCCAATCACCCTGCGCGAGTGCGATTACAAGAGCTTTACCAAGGTCTATGTCGCCCGTTTGAACCAAATTCTACCCGATCTCCTCCGGCCGCAGCAGCACGGATTCATCAAGGACCGCCGATTGGCTGACGCTGCACTACACCTTCGTCTCCTGATCGAGGAAGTTGGCGCGCGCAGGATCGAGTTCCCCGTGGCCACGCTCTTGTCTCTTGACCAATCATCCGCCTACGACCTTGTCGAGCATGACTGGATCTTTGCCATCTTCGACGCTCTGGGCGCTCCTGCCACCTTTCTTCGCGTGCTGAGGATGCTCTACTCGGGTGACTCGACCTCGGCCCGCTACATCATCAATGGGTTCCTAACGGCGCCGGTGCGACTGACGTGTGGGCTCGGCCAAGGGGACCCGGCGTCGTCGTCGGTCTGGGACATCGTGTTTCAGCCGTTTCTGGATGCTCTACACCGTCGAAACATCGCGCTGAATCTGTCCATACCTGCACTTCATCCGTACCCACAGAGCCGCGCCATTACATCACTTGCTTTCGCCGATGACATTGTTGTCGCTGTCGCGGGCTTGGAGTCACTCAATCTGCTCAATGACCTGGCGCTCGACTGGAGGTATGCAACGAATGGCCGGCTCAACACGGACAAGACGGTCGTCCTACCGATAGGATGCCGCTGGGACCCGGGGCAACACCCGCTCGTCGTCAAGGCCGCAGGCGAGTCGCTCGAGTGGATCGGCCTCCCCTTCGACCCGAGCGGCGACACCAAACTCGCCTACGCGAATCTCATCGAACGCCTCGAGGCGGCGCTGGAAGGGGTTCAGCATCGCTGGCTCACACACCACACCCGTGCCTTTTACGTCAATCGGTACGCCATCCCCAAGATCCTGCACTTCCTTGCAGCCAACATCCCGCCGCCCGAAGTTGTCAAGAAGCTCGATGACATGCTCGTCGATTTCGTCCGTGGGGGCAAGGGCAGGACCAGCTACGGCAGAGATATTGTGTTCACAGCCAAGCTCAAGAGGGGACTCGGGGTGATCAGGATGCAGGACGTCGTGGACGCGGTTGCGGCACGGATCTGGGACGGTTCGGGCGCGATCTGGCAAGGACTTGCGCGCACGGCACTCCAGCGAGCTCAGTCGGACCTTGACCTGGCCACCGATCTCTGGCCACATCCATCCACTCCCATCCCCAGCGACCTCCATCCCGATGGCGAGCAGCATTGGGGGTTCCGAAACAGCAAGACGCGCAGGTCAACCCGAGGACCTTGACCACCGCAAACCTGCTCGCGCTTCCCACCTTGCTCGGCAGCCTCCACACCCCCATCAGAGGGAGACAGGCCATCAACGCGGTTCATATACCTGACTACCTTCGTCTCCAAGGCTACCCGAAGGTGGCGGATCTCTACCGGCGCGAGTTGTATGCGGGTGGGGGGTTTCACCTTTGGACGCCGACGGCGGATGTGCTCGGCAACAACAGCGAGTACGATTGACGCGGGCTCCCGCATCGACTGGCAATCGCGGCCTGGTACCGGTTCACTGTCGATCGACACAAGAACACGCCCTTGGCGGTGGCGGTGGCGGCGGGACGGCTCAACGTTGCCTCCGGATTGGCACCAGCGCACCGCTCGAGGCGATTCTCCCCAAGCCCATGGCCCGCTTCACAATGAAGCAGCGCCTTCTGGACCCGGTGCTTCCACAGCAGGCGAGCCAGTACAAGCTGCTGAACATGGCTTGACCGTACACCATCCGTCACATCCGCCGGGTCCTGAACGTGAAGGCCTTTACCAACACGCTCGGGCTCAAGGGACCACCGCAGCCGGACGACCTCAGGAGCTTTTGGAAGGTGGTCAACTCGAAGGCACTGACGGCGAGGGAGAGGGAAGTTTGTTTCAAGCTGATTCTCCGCTTCACCTCAACGCGCAAGCTGCAACATCAACAAAATCACAACACTTCTCCCGCGTGCCTCGTCTGCGAAGCGCCGGTGGACAACACCGACCACTACTTTTTTGGCTGCGTTGACTCGCGGAACGTCTGGATCGCGGCAAGGGACGTGCTCTGCGACGCACTCGGGTGCGACACGATCGAGGACGCCCAGTACACGACACTGCAACAGCTCTTTGGCCTCCCAAGCTCAAGGCCAAGCTCAGCGAACAGGAAGGGGCGGGCTGGATGATCAAGATCTTCACGGGGATGGTTTTGGAGATGATCAGCAGTGGGAGATGGAGGATGCAGAAGCACGGGACGATGATTGAAAGCGTGGAGAGGAGGAGGGTGGTGCTGGAGGAGAGGATGAAGTTGAGGGCGGGAGGAGCAAGGGGCGGGCAAGGGCAGTAGAGGCTGCGTTCAATTTCCCCCCCACCACACCCCACACACACACACCATCACGCTTCATCTTCCAACAAAACATTGTATACTAAATATCTCGCTTTCATCTTTCATCTATTACAGGTCTGCCTTCGTTGCTCATGGACCGGCTCGCGATTTGAGATTGACTCGACGGTGACTCGCGCTCTTTGGCTTCGGGGTTCTGAGTCAAGGGAGGGATCAGCGGACACAGGCAGAAAGTCGGCTTTGAGGGGCCAGGGACTGCTGAGGTGGAGGTTTTGAGGGGCCTCCACCGCATCTTGTTGTGACCGAGCATAGACTTAGGACTTTGCAGGTCAGGGTAGTTGCGCAGTCGATCTCCTGTCTTTGTCTCGACCGAGTTGGGGAGTGACGGCGGGTGGGCCTCTTGTCGTTAGTCAATTGTTTTATTACTCTTTCTCTTTCTCTCTCTCTCATTCGTCTCCTGGGGGAGCAACCGCTTGGCTCGGGCACTTGAATCCCAAGTATCGGATTGGTGGACACCGGCCCGTTTCTCGCATCTTGCGGGCGGTTTGTGTTATCATCGTCGACTTCCATCTAGTTTTTCCGTAGGCCAATCAGGGGGAACAGGAATTGGGGGCAATATAATGAATAAGTTCTACAAAAAAAAAAAAAGACTTAACCACTCGTTAAGCCGCCTCGATCCCCAGTGCACTTAGAGCGTTCAAGCGAGATTTTCTCTCTCGGGCGGGTTTTGTTCCTGGGGCTCGAGATTGGGAGGTGTGATGACCGAGTTAAGTCTTTCCTTCCTTCCCTCCCTCTTTTCTCTCTCTCTTTCTTCCTTTTCCAAGGTCGACTTTCATTTTGAAAGCTGACTATCTCGAAACTTGTTGGCCAGTGGAAGGCTGCGCACCTCTCTTCCTTTCTTTTGCCCAGTGGCAATCTTTGTTTTTGGATGTTGGATCGGCAAGCAGGGTCAATTGTTTTTGGAG
The DNA here is from genome assembly GCA_001244265.2 of Microbotryum lychnidis-dioicae p1A1 Lamole. Lineage (NCBI taxonomy): Eukaryota > Fungi > Basidiomycota > Microbotryomycetes > Microbotryales > Microbotryaceae > Microbotryum > Microbotryum lychnidis-dioicae. The sequence continues at coordinate 507,726 of CDLV01000004.1, read as the reverse complement.
GCTATGTGAAGTGCCCCTGTTTTTTTTTTATCTCCTCTCTCTCCCCTTTTCCATTCTCTTTTCCCATGTGTCTCGCTCGGATGTTGACTATGCTTCAGCCGCCTTCCCCTTTTCCCTCCAAGCCGCTTGATGGATCTCGTCGAATGGAATGGTCGTTACGGCATGGATCGGGAAGAAGGCTCGTTCGTTTTATTGGATCGTTTTTTTGCCCGACTTCCAATGGCTCAACAGCCAGCACTCGAGACTCAGCCAAGGAGGGCCATCGGGCGTTGTCGGGGTGACGAGTAGCTGGGGCTTGGCTGTGGCCTGTTAGTCTTTGGGGACCTCTATCCCTGGCTTCGACCCCTTTCTTGGTCCCTCGGGTGTGTCCCCCCTCCTCCCCTCCTTTGCCCTTGTTTTAGTATTTTCCTTTCTCGGTGTTCCCGTTTGTGACTTTTTGTATATTGTCCCTTTCTTTTCCTAGGCGCTCTTGCCTGGTTTTCGAGTATCTTCGCTCCCGATCTTGGGTTATGAAGCGGCAGCAGTACTCACCGCTCGTTGGAGTCCGCGTTGTTAGAAGTGGGGTCTGAGAGCCTAACTCATTGCTATTAGTCTTGATTAATACTTTATTCTGCGCGCGCGCCTAGGCATCTTTGTCTTTGCGTCTTTTTTTTCCTTCTGGGTTCCTTCTCCACGCTATTCTCATCATCTCACTCGTGTATCTCGGAGCTAAGTCGTGGAGTACCTCTTAGTCGTTGTTGCAACAGGTTATGAGCTCAACGGGCGAATCCGACTTCCCCAACGGGTCGGACAATCGCTTGTATCTCAAGGACACACAAGGGTACAAGAGCTGGTCACAACGTGCGTTTATCAATCTTCGAGCTGACAAAGTATGGGATGTCGTCAATCAATCCATCAACTCCCTTGTCGCGGACTATCGGTCCACGCTCGTTATCGCACATGCAACTGCGTCCGTCGCGCCAGTTGAACCAGCCTCCTCCGGCTTTAGCGGGCTTGGGCGGGGGGGGGGGGGCTCTGGTTCTGCGCACTCGGACGCCTCGCCCAGGCTCACCAGCGTTCAAGTTGCGGACAAGGTCGCGGAATATCGCGAACAGGCCATCCGCCGCAACGATTTGGCATGCAAGTACATCGCCAATTCGATCTCTGAGGAACAGATGTCTCACTTGATTCATCTTACCTCGGCGTACGAGATGTGGGACACCCTCCGTGGTCTCCACTCTCACGGTCGCCCGAGTCGCACTATGGACCTCCTCAACACTCTAGCGCAACCTTACTCTGGGGATATTCCTTTTAAGGAATTCGTCAACAAGGTCAAGATCGCCATGTCCGATTTTCAGAACCTCGGAGCTCCGCTTCCGCATTGGCTGTTTGCAGGCATGCTCGTTTGGTCGCTCCCAGCCCAGTATTACTCAATCATTGGGAACCTTGCCTCCGACATCGACATCCACATGGATTGGAACACGTTCTATCCGAAACTCCTGATGAACGTCGAAATGGCTGATTCCCGAAACAAACATTTTTCGCGCTGCAAAGCACTGGGACACGAGCATGGTTGGCGTCTCTGTCCAAGCAGGAACAAGGATGCGAGCGCTCCCGCTTCCTCGGACTCAAATTCGAACGTAGCTGCCATTGGTGTAGATGAATCTGCATTGATGACCTACACTTTCTCCTATTTGCGAACGATGCCACGTTTTCCATGGATCATTGACTCGGGTGCTAAGGTCCATTGCGTTGGAGACAAGTCGGTCCTATCGGACGTTGTCTCTGAGCCTCTCAAAATTTCTGTCGCCGATCAATCTCAAATCGAATCTCCCGGTCATGGCTCAGTGACGTTTCTTACCTCATATGGCGCTTGTATCACCATTAAGAGGGTCTACTACATGCCCGGTGCTCAATTCGGTTTTATCGCCATCGACCGTCTGTTGGAATCGATGACGTACGCTGTTGGTCCCCAAAGCAATCTCATTTTCAGCATCCGCGGCAAGTCGATTCTGCGCTCGCTTCCTGGTCGGGGGTTTGTCATGGATGCAGCTCCCGTTCAGCCTATCATGTCATCCTCACCGCCTTCAATGGTCGGAGCCAATTGTCTCACTGGAACCTGTACGTTGATGGAAGCACATCGGAAGTTGGGCCATCAATCTCCTGCGGCAATCGTTTTGGCCGTCAAATCCGGAGCTATCACTGGCATCACTCTGAAGGACGAAAAGGTTACTCCTTGCTTTTCGTGCATCCAGGCCAAGTCAAAGCGATCACCCTTCTCCAACAAGAGTACCGAAGCGCCTCATGCACTCTACCGCGTCTTCATTGATCTCGGGTTTGTCGAACATCCCAATCACCATGGCGATACTATCTATCTTGCTATCGTGGATCAGTATTCGACGGCTAAATGGACAATCGTGCTAAAGGACAAGAGGGCTGAGACGATTATCGAAGCATGGTCGAAATTTCAAGCCGAGTCCGAGCGTCAAACGGGTCAGAAAATCAAGAGGGTCAGATCGGACAATGGCCGTGAATTTGACAACTCATTGTTCCGGGCTCTTCTTGAAAAGCAGGGCATCATTGTGGAATTCACGGCCCCCTATACTCCGGAGCAAAATGGTCAAGTAGAGCGACTCAATGGATCTCTCATGGGTCTCGTTTGATCAATGCTCCTCAACTCCGGTCTTCCCATGCGATTCTGGTCAGATGCTCTGGCCATCGCGACATTTGTTCTCAATCGTCGACCACATCCTCGTATTCAAGGAAAAACGGCAATCGAAGTTCTTCTCGGCAAGAAGCCTAGTCTTGCTCATCTTCAGCCATTCGGATCTACGGCGTTTGTCCACGTTCCCAAGGAGCATCGCTCCAAGCTTGCACCTCGCTCCATTCAGGAAGTTTTCATCGGGTACTCCGGTGAATACAACTACCGTGTCTGGGTCCAATCGTCGAAACAGGTCTACGTTTCGCGTCACGTCACATTCCTTGAGACTCCTTCCGTCGTCACTTCGTCTCAAGATCGTGCGGACGCTTCTGATCCCGTTCATCATTCTCAACCTCCTCATCCTCCGCCAGATATGTTGCCGTCTACACCAACTTCACCTGTTGTGGATCCAACTTTGCCGGATCCACAGCCTCCTCCGGTGGTTCCAATTGGAGTTGGTCAACAGGGGGGTATCTTGCAGTCGTTCCTTGTAAGGATGACAACAATGACAACAATGATGGACTCGACGATGGACCTGATAACTATCATGATGCAGAAGAACCACTCGACGGTGAGGCGGAAGTCGCTCTCGCTCCTCGTGAAGGTTACGCCATCGTTTGCACTGGTCCAAATCCTGGCCAATTCGAGAATGTTGATCCTTCCAACATCCTTCCTGCTGGTTCTCGTCGTCGACCTCAACTTCCGCAAAAATATACTTCCCATCATTTCGGCTATCATGGTGGATGTCTTGGATACTCCACCCGTGTTCCACGACAAGCTTTCCTACAATGCCTACTGTGCTGCCGTGTTCGCCAAAGAAGACATCGAGATACCCAAGACATTCGAGGAAGCCATAAAGTCACCCTATCGCAACCATTGGAGTGCGGCAATGGTCTCAGAACTTCTACAATTTGATCATCATGGAGTCTTTCAGGAAGTCAAGTGGCACAAAGGAATTCGGGTACTCGGCATGATCTGGGCCTACAGTATCAAGCGCGATGCAAACGGCAAAATCATTCGTTTCAAAGCTCGTCTTGTTGCTCAAGGATTTGCTCAACACCCAGGCATCGACTACCATGACACCTACGCTCCTGTCACTCGTTCTTTGACAATTTTGTTCTTGATTGCTCTGACTGCTGCTCAGGGCCTGTATCTCGAACAGTTCAATTTCGACTGCGCCTTTCTCAACGGCAAGATGACCGAGGATGTCTATGTTCGATACCCAAAAGGATGGAATCATCCTCAATCCCCTGGCAAGTGCCTCAAGCTTGTGGGTTCCATGTATGGAACCAAACAGGCGCCCCGTGAATGGTATCGAGCCGTCAATGATCTCATGGTGTCTCGAGGCTACATGAGGGCAACTGCCGATGCTTGCCTCTATATCAAACATTCGGGCACTTCGTTTGCTATCATCACTCTCTATGTTGACGACGGTCTCATTGCGTCCAACAATCAGTCCTTCTTGGACTCCGAGCTCGGATCGCTTCACAAGGCCTTCCAGCTCAAGCGTCTCGGACCCGTCTCCTACTTCCTGGGCTTCGAAATTCATCGCACCAAAGATTACATCCTCGTTCACCAAGGCAAGTATGTCCGCACTATGCTCGAGAAGTTCGATTTCGCTTCTCCATCCAAGCGCCGTGCAGTCACGCCCATGGACAATCACCCTCGCTTCGAACGATGCTACTCCATTTGCCAATGTGTCATTGTACCAATCGGCTGTGGGTTCCCTGCAGTACGCGTCCACTCAATGTTGACCCAATATTGCGATTGCTGTTTGTGCCGTTGCTCAAAAGAACTCCTGTCCAACTGTCGACAATTGGGCTGCGGTCAAGCGTATATTTCGCTACCTCAACAGCACCATCGATTTGGGAATTCTTTATCAAAACAGTTCCACAACTCGATTGATGGTCTACTCCGATGCCTCGTTTGCGGATGACCCGGAATCTCGCAGATCGGTGGGAGCCTATGCATCAATGCTCGCTGGCGGCGTTATCTCCTGGCAGTCGAAGCAACAATCTATGATCGCTACATCCATTACCGAAGCCGAAATCCTCTCTGCATCCTCAGCCACTCGTGAAGCAATCTGGCTCCGTTGTTTGGCTGGTGATGTCGGCATTCCACAAGCACAGCCTACTATCATTCAAGAAGACAACGCCGCATGCATCCAGATCGCCAAGGATCCGGTCGATCACATGCGAACCAAGCACTTTGACATTGCTCATTTGTTTGTTCGAGAATGGGTTGCTTCTGGCGAGGTCAAACTTGAATACTGCCCTACCCACGTCAATGCCGCGGATATTATGACAAAGCCTTTGGGATTTCAACGCTTTGATCAACTTCGTGCGCTACTTGGAATGGTCTCGTTAGTCTCTTTGACCGGTGGGAGTGTTAGAAGTGGGGTCTGAGAGCCTAACTCATTGCTATTAGTCTTGGTTAATACTTTATTCTGCGCGCGCGCCTATCTTTGTCTTTGCGTCTTTTTTCCTTCTGGGTTCCTTCTCCACGCTATTCTCATCATCTCACTCGTGTATCTCGGAGCTGAGTCGTGGAGTACCTCTTAGGTTAGTTACTGCAAAGCCACGCTATTCTCATCATCTCACTCGTGTATCTCGGAGCTGAGCCGTGGAGTACCTCTTAGTCCTTGTTGCAACATGCGTTAGGTGCTCGGCGGGTTTTGATCTGCGCAGCACTCGTTGCGCGCAGGGGTTTGATTTTCACCCAGCTGCTTGTCGTCGTTGCTTTATTACCTCTTTTAGCTCTTTCTGTAGTGATTCTAGCCAACCCAAAGGATGGTAATTTATGAGCCTAATTAAACAAAAAAAAAAGCGCGCGCGTTGAGTGTCGCTTAAGTGTACCCTAGATAAGGGACTCTTACGGCGCACTTATGGCGCGGTGTGATGACCGAGTTAAATCCTTCCTTCCCATTTTCCTCCCTTCTTTTTCGGAGGTTGACTTCTCTTTCATTTTAGAAGCTGACTGTCTTGAAACTTGTTGCGCAGTGGAAGGCTGCGCACCTCTCTCTCTCTCTCTCTCTACTTTGCGCAGTAGCGGTTTTCGTTCTTGGATCGATCGGCAAGCCAGTACGATTGTCTTTGCGTTGGAGGCTTTGTGAAGTTTTTCTCTCTCCTTCCCCCCTTATTTTCCTTCCCTTTCTCTTCTCATTCCTGTTGCTCGGTTGTTGACTACGCTTCAGCCACTTCTCCTTTTACTCCTAAGCCGTGTGTTGGATTCCGTCGAATGGTTCGTTTGTTTGCGTTGGTCAAGATCTACGGCATGGCTTAGGAAGGAAGGTCGCTGGTTTCTGGTCAATATCCTCGCGTCAAGGCGAGGCTCGTTTCGTTGTACTGGATCGCTTTTCTCTTGGCCCCGACGGCTCAACAGCCAGCACTCGAGATTCAGCCAAGGGAGGACATCAGGCGCTGTCGGGGTGACGAGTCGCTTGGCCACGACACATGTAAGGATATATCCTTACACATGAGTTAAGGTCAATACACAACCAAATCTGTTCATCTTGATATTGTAACATCAACATATAACTATTTCTGAATGGTGTCTGCAAGGACTACATGATAGCATGTGTATTGCAAGACTTGTAGTGATTCAAAATTTCTGTGTTCTAACCGCACCTCCTGTATCCTTACCGCACCCTCGTATCCTTACATGTGTTGACATGTGTAAGGATACGCCCGCGCGCGCACGTGACATGCGTAAGGATACGCTCGCGCGCAAAGAGCACTGGCTGCTGCTGGTGAATAATTGACTCTTTCCGCACACCAGTGGTTGTCAAAGTATCGCCATGCCCATTTTTGCACTAAGTTTAGCTATACATACTATTGCTGACCGCTATCATAGCCCCTACTGTACACTACATTAGTGATTGACAAGGCCAAAACTTCACTGGACCACTTGGGCACAACTTTGTGAGTCAAACTTGCCATCAACATGAATGTTCCCCACTGTGATTTCCTCCAGGAGCACTGCACCGCTGGAAAACATTGTAAGAGGAGAGCATCGTCAGCTCTATTGATCTGCTTTTTTGGCGTTCCTGACACTCACTATCTCGCATTCATGAAAAAAAGCCGTCGCATCTTCCATCTTCCAGACACCTTGTCCTTCTTCAAGAGTCCCTTTGGGTGGTAGACTTGACACTTTAATGCCGATATCGGTAGGATCGGAGGGCTCATGGTATAGACTCCACATTTCGTGCCACTGCCGCGTTAGCATTAGGTTGAAGGCTTGCAAAAAGTTCAATGACTCCTCTTCTAGCTCGTAGAAAAGAACGGAAACTAATCCGCCAGCGTTCCTGTCCCCTATCGGCCTAGCGAGAGGGCCTTTGATTGCGTCGAAATGATAGCATGCGGCCTCTTGCCCGTATCCAACCGTCGCGTTCGTAACGAAATGGGAATTGTTGAGGTTGTACACTCCTGACCGAAGGCGCCAGACCATCTCAGTTGGCATTTGGTCCGAAACACCGAAGCGTAGCTCAGCTGGGGCCAGTGGATGTTCCGGGTAAATATTGTTGATGTTGATCACAATCACACGGGACGCGAGGTGATTGAAACGAATTGCACGTAAGAGCCTCCGGGGCAATTGCGCTTGTGATGCCGACGGCCTGAGTTCTTTGCCTCTGTGTACAATTTCAACGGTTGCCCAACGATTGAGGCGAGGACGTCCGACAACGTTTCCAGCGAATGCGAAGGCAGGTGGAGACTTGAGATGAGAAGGGGCCAGTCAACCACAAACTGTCGTCTTGGGGACACCTCAATCTGAATGCAGTTGCAGGCAGTGCAATACCCGGCTCATTGAAGATGTAATTCCACGAGAGTTCGGTCGGGATCATTCAACGTGACGGCGCTTGGCAGAACCGGATGATCGACGGTGAACGAGTGAAGTGTCTCGAGCCAGGTCTGCCGAAAAAAGTGATGATTAGCGTCCAGTTTCAATCGTCTTGGGAGGGCGGGGTTCGCTAAGTAATTGACTGACTACTGGGCTACTATAACTCCCTCGCTCAAATGGAGGTGTAAAATGGCTTCCGCACTCTTTCGACATCCCAACCACAGCGGAAATCATCCGTTCTCGTAATTGTGTATATGCTTCAATGGCGTTCGCCGCCGGTTTCATATCAAACTTTCGAGCCAATGCTGTGTATTCACGAATCGCATCCCATAGCTCGAGTGCCAAATATCGAGGGCGGACCCTCAACACCATCTCATCGCCAAGTGGAGGAATCACATAGGCCGTATGGGTGTTAGGGATATCCAGACACTGCAGCCATTGTTGTATGAGTGATGCAGGCGGAAGCTAGGCGCGCGGGTGCTTAGGCTGGAGTGTGGGCGCACAGCTGAGGGTTGGCTGAGGCCAGGTGGATGGCTGGATTAGGAAGGAGGTTCGCTTAGCGATAGAGGCTTTTCTTAGTTGCATCTTGGGCTACTCTCTTGTTCTTCTTCTCATCACTTGATCTTACAACTTCGTGGTCCTGACTTTGGCGTGTTATCACAACGCATCTCTGCGCCGCTTAGGAGCGCAAGACTATCAAATTCACAACAGCCATGGTTCCAATCCGTTGGCGACCGAGAGCAATGCGATAAGCGTTGAGTCAATCCAGCAAGAATTATCGCTCCACGGGCCTTGGATAATGACGACTGGCCCGTCTTCACCTGATCGAAGCCAGAAGTCTGCGTGGAGCTGCACAATAGTGCTACCGAGCGATGTCGACGTCGATGTCTTGGGCGGAGCGAATTTTACCCTTGGTGCAGCTCTAGAGTCCTCTGGGAGTTTGTCACTGGTGCGCTCGAGTGACGTCGACGTCGAAGCAGGTTTTGGCGTGGCAATTTCTACCTTTCTTGCAGATTTTGATGGCGCCAACTCCGACTTGGATGCAACCATGGACAGGGGAATGTCGAATACGAACGTACATGTCCTCTTTGCCTCCGATTGTGATTCAGGTTCCGACAAGAGGAAGGCCAATCGTTTTCGAGGTATCCGGTATTTTCGACCACTGGGGGCTTCCAAATTTCGTGCATTGTGCTGCGCAAGAACTGTGAGACGGAGGATAAATCAGAGCAGGGATTCCGTCAGCCAGGCCTCAGCGCCTCTGCACTCAGTCAACAGTCTAGGGCGGAGGCGTACGTATTTGGGACAACTCCGTTTCTTCATTGAGCGCCCTCACAGACATAGGGACAACGGGGACTCGTCGCGATGGGCCGCTGAAATCTGAGCGGGGAGGACTACCTTTCGATTTGGAATTGGACGTTTGATGGAGCTTGATGGAGCGATCCGTCGGGGGAATGGCCTCGGATGAATTGCAATGAATTGAGGGCGTCAATCCAACGTCGTCTGATGATTCGTTCGAAATATGCTCGTCAGACGGCGGGTCAGGGTCCTTGCGCTTGTGGGGGTAATCAACACGTGTTGAGCCCTTTTTGGAGGCCATCGACTGCGCAGTGGGCCCATTGCCCTGCCTTGACCGGTTCTTTGGTTGCTGCCGGGAACGATTTGACGTGGAAGGAGGTAATTTGTTTGATTCCCTCAGTGGTGGTGTTGCAGGACCCTTTGACAGGTCTGAAGGTCCTTGTGGTGACTCAGAAAACCCGATGCCAGCTAGAAGAGCAGGTGCAGCGAACGAGATCGAAGGCTCAGGCATGTTGGCGTTACTGACGTAGGATGAAGGTACCCGATTGCGTGACTTGATCTTTTTGATATGAGCGCGGACGTTGCCTTGCTCGTGATAAGTGGAACTCCTGACATAGCCGTCTGTTTTCAAAGCAAAGGCGAGAATGGTTTTAGATGAGGATAATGGGTTGGTGGTAACGCTATGCCAGGCCCTTACCGGTCGCATGACTTTCAATTCGGTCTGTCATTCTCGCGAAGTCGATAAGTCGCATCACCCCTTCCACCGGTCCAAAGCGTTCGCCACCACATGAATGGATTAGGAGCCAGTGGGAAAATTCCACCGCATTTGTTGTGGTAGCCACACATCTTTCTGCGGATCCATTGAGTTCCTTGAATACCACATTTCGAATCGCCGGTCGTGTCCACCATTTGATCCAATTCTCTGACACAGGAAACTCATCGATTGTGCGCTTTGCCATGGACTCAATCGATGCATGGGACTTCGCGTTGCGCATGGTGTTGACCAGCATTGCAAATCGTTTGCGCTCCGTTTGCGTACTGAGATGTCGCCCCGAACCTCCTGACCTGCTCAATGAAGTGAAAGGCGCACCCGCTTGCCGCCTTCTCGCCAATCTGAATAGCCTCTGCAGTCCACTGTGACACCTGATTGGGTGTGACGTTCAAGCGTCCCACATCTGCGGTCTTGCGTGCCACGTACCAATCCGAAATGGCTTGGCGAAGACCCGAAATCTGCGCGTTTGAATAATCGACAACAAATGTGACTCCGTTGACGATGTCCTCCACGCTATAATTGGCATCGTCAAGAATCTGGAATAGGTGCGCAAAATGTCGGCGGTAGAAGCCCGATCACTCGTGGTTGCCGACGGAGTACAGGATCGGAAACCAGTGACGAGCGCTTGGCGAATAGCAGACCGTGGCGAGCAACACCCGATTGTCGCGAAAGTAGGTGTTGTGAGCGTCGGTAGGCCATCCCAAATTGCCTTCGACTAGCCGGTCATCAATCGTTTCCGAGAGCCTCGCTTTCATCTGAGGAGTCTGGATGCCAAATGACGTCTCAGAGTCGGTTAGCGAATTGGAGGTGATCTTCGACTTCGACCGCGACCCATCGTTCCTGGGTTGCTTCCGAGGGTCTGGATCGTGTATTTTCTCGGCAAGTGGCTGCCCTTGGCGCTGTCTCGGTATTTCGATGTACGCGAGGCAACCGGCATTGGCAACAGCTTCAATAGTTGACATCAACGTGTTGGGCAGGGCTCCATTACGCTTAATGTTGTCAGAGTGTATATTGCTGTTTCATCCCACTTCTATTACCGATCATGATTAGTTACTAGTTGTTGATATTAGTTGCCTCGCGCGCTCCTACTCTGCGCTTGTCTTCTTTCTCCAACTGTCTTTACTATCATCCTCGGCTCTCGTACTAAACTTATCTCGTGCCTCGGCTTTAGGTTCTAATAGGAGGAACATGATAGTGACAGAGATACCAGCGATACGGACTCCCATGCGGGTGGAGCGCAAAGCGATGAGAACTTCCTGAGAGGCGCAAGAGAGGAAGAGGATGTCCAAGGGGGCAGAAGAGCCCGAGCCCACTGAAGATGAGATTGCCGCGCTTGAGGCTCATCTCGCCGAGCTTGGTGCCGAAGGTGACTCAAAGTTTTGCTGTGCTTCAAGTGGTCGTATTTGACACGAACACGAGGGCTGATGCTGTAACTACCTCATACAGGACTTCAAAGTCGAACGCTTCCACCCCATGACCTTGCAAAGCTACAACTTTACATGTTCAAGCGGGACCATTCGCTTTCGAGAGACGCTTGGACTGACCTCCTCACATTGCTGCGCACCTACACTTTCCACAACGCCGACCTCAGCGACATGTCCGAGTACAAAATGGTCCGAACGATACGATATCTCACCGGCTTCAGAACTGTGGAGGTCGGGAAGTGCCCCAAAGGTTGCGTCGTTTTTGTCGTTTTTGTCTGAGACAAAAAGAAAATAAAAAGGCGCTAGTAGATAAAGGTATTTTATACCATGGTTATCTGCTTTAGACGAAACCTTTTAATGAGTAATGTCGTTATTAATAGGGCTACTAAAAATCGGGAGAATTGCTAGGGAACTCTCATGGCACATGCGAACAAATGAGACAATCTGCAGCCTAGACTATATAGACCATTCAAGGCCCTCTTTTTTTTAAGCTTTTTGTCCTGATTATCGTAAAAGGGATCAGGACAAAAACTCAAAAAAAAAACAGGTGTCCTATGGCGCCAAACGGCTCGAAGATCTTGAGGAGTGTCCAACGCCCGGGTGCCGCGAGAACCGTTTCACGCTGGGGAAGAATGGCGAGAAGATTGCACGGTCAACGCAGCGTTTTTATGACCCCGCCCCTTTTGTTGAAGCGCTTCGTGCACACCCAGTAATTGGCCCGACCCTCGCCAATGCCAAGCCGAGCAACGACGTCGTCGACTTGCACAAGGTGTCAGGTGGCTCTGTTGTGGATTTGGACTTGGAGTACCAATGAATGAATGAAGATTCGATGTAGCTACACGGGGTTGATAGATGACCTATTGTGAGATAGAGTATCGCCAAGGTCAATCAACTTGTAGCAGGCGAATGGGCGAGATAGATATCGAGTGTGTGTTTAAATGTATTACAACTAACCTATTGTGAGATAGAGTATTGCCAAGGTCAACCAACTTGTAGCAGGCGAATGGGCGGGATAGATATTGAGTGTGTGTTAAAGAAGAAGGAGAGAGTGAACGAGACCAGAGCCTTAGATAGTATCCGCGTGCAAGCCACCTTTGAGTCCAATCAATACGCCACACCGCCATCTGCCTCCATCCGGCCGGCGCCGCGCCACGCGCGCGCCAACTTCCCAATGCCACAAGTCCCTCTGGACCGCTGACCCTTTACTAATTTCCCACAACAGGCTCGGGCTCTTACCCGTTCGTGAGGCAATGGGTTGACGGCTTACACGCACGGACGCTTTACGCAAACGGCGATCTCAAGCCGGATGACATCCCTCTTGCAACCTTCTCCGATGGAACCGAAGTGCTCACGCACTCCAACGCCAATCGCAAGGTCAACGCCCACATCTCCAGGGTGATACCCATGACCCTGCCCCCCGAACTTTGTTGGAAGCTATCATCGCACTTTGTCATCTCTGTGAACGGCCCTCAGAAACCCAAAGACGAGCAGTCATTCCTCAAAACATTCTGTCAACGGCTTCACATCTTCGAAGGGGAGCGCACATCCTTTTCAGCCGCTCGGGACAGGCACGTGCTTTGCAGAGACAGGATTATGGCTTGCATAGCCGACACGCTGGAGCAAGCAGCCCTTGGAAACCTTGTGGGAGCAAGAGGCCTCGCTTCGTGCTTGATCTGCTCGATCATCAGCATACCTCATTACGCACCTGGAAACACTAAAGGCTATCTGCCGTTCTGTGTTCCTCATGTGAAAATGTTCGAAAACGACGAGGGAGTGATCATATTGGTGCTCGACCATCCCGAGTGGGCTGGGCTTGTCGACACCGCCACAACATTCCTGTTGTGGGAAATTAGTGGGGTCTGCGGTCCAGAGGGACTTATGGTCTTAGCAGTGGCGCGGGCGCGCGGGTGTTGTGCGGGGACCGGCAGAGGCGGCTGGTTGTTTACATGAGATTGCGTCTTTTTGGCCTAGCTGTTTTTCTCTCTTCTCCACCACGCACTCGATATCACATCTCGCCTAGTCGCTCTGTTACAGTCGATTGACCTTTAGCGACCCATTATCTCACAATAGGTTAGTTGAAATACACCACCACGCACTCGATATCACATCTCGCCTAGTCGCTCTGTTACAGTCGATTGACCTTTAGCGACCCACTATCTCACAATAGGTCATCTATCGACGCCACGTAACTAGAGACGCTCCTACAACAACAGGTTATGAGTCCATCAGAGACCATTGCTCAGGAGTCTGGGGAGATCAAGATAGCCAAGCTCGGCAAGGATAATTACGAGCTGTGGTCGATTCGAGTCGAGGCGTACCTCGAGAGCAAGGGCTATGCGAGCGTCCTCGAGCATGGGCATGTGCGGCCCTCCGACGTCAGCCTGGCTGAGTGGAGGACCATGCACGGTCTGGATGCCTCGGTCACCGACACCCAAGTGGTCGTGAACTTGCAGAAGAAGGACAGAAGCGCCCGTGCCCTGATCATTCAATGTATCGACGATGCGAATCTCAAGATGGTCAAGAGCAAGACGCTCTCCGCCAAGGATATCTGGGATAAGCTTCGCCAGCATCATGAAGGGAATGCCAAGCCTTTCAAGATTCGAACGTTGTTGATGGAACTCTCGAATGCGAAGTACGACGAAGACGAGAATATGGGCGAGTTCTTGAAGAGCATGATCGACAAGGCGGATCAACTCGACAATCTCGGTCAGAAGTTTGGGGACAAGGCGATGATCGCGTACATCCTCCAAGCATTACCCCCGTCGTACGAGATGCTGAAGCAAGCAATTCGCCTCGGTGAAAATCGATCGGTCGACCATGTCATCAATCGCCTTACAGACGAGTACACGGAACGGAAGTTGTCGGGCAAGTTCGACAAACTCTTGAAGAACGCGGGAGCGTTAGCCGTTCAAAGCACGCAAGCAAGTCGTGACCCGAACTGTGTCTGTAGGGGATGCAAGGGGAAGGGTCATTTCGCGATGGACCCTGAATGTCCCAAGTACGACGCCAAGAAGAACCACGGTCGTGCGCGCAACCGCAACAAAAAAAAGAAGCAGGACTCGAAGGAATCTGCGGATTCGAACGAGTTGGCTAAATTTGCGTTGACGGTCAAGTCTCTCGATGAGAGCCATTCGCTTCAAGACAATGTCGCGAATAGGGTGTCGCAGCTTAACCAGGGTGAGATCTGGACACTGGACACAGGTGCTAGCCAGCACTATGTTGGAGACGCCAGTCTGCTCTCCAATCGTCAAAAGTGGAAACCTGAAGGTTCAGACAGCGAGCGGACAGGTAGTACACTGCGATACGTATGGGATGGTACGTTTCAAGTTGAAGAGTGGGGCATCGCTCTCACTTGCGAACGTGTATCATCTCCCGGGTGCGCCCGTGAACCTCATCTCGACTCGAGCTCTATTCAAATCGGGAGCCAAGTGCGGATGGGAAGATGGCAAGGATGTCATGACGATCACCTATCAAGGAGTCATCTTGGCGAAGACGCTCAGTGGTACCGGTTATGCGCTCGACTTTACGCGCATTGTCGAGGATCAAGCTCATGTCGCAACCCGTGCGACAGTGGGAGCGCCTTTGATGGAGTGGCATCGTAGCTACGGGCATGTGCCCGTGAGCTCAATCATGGAGCTCGTCAAGTCAGGCGCTGTCGAGGGATTAGTTCTCACCGATGAGAAGGTCCACAACTGCGAGCCCTGCATCAGTTCCAAGTCTCGCGCATCGAAGTTCTCAGAGTTGGCTACTCAGGTCACCGACGTTCTTCAACGCGTATTCATGGACATCGGATTCGTCGCAGAAGATCAAGTTGATTTCCAAGGTCGAAAGGCATATCTGGCTATTGTAGACCAGTACTCGACTGCGAAGTGGACGTTCCCGTTGAAGACGAAGTCGGCTGAAGAAGTCACTCGAGCATGGATCGCATTTCGACAAGGAGTTGAAAAAATGACTGGTCGGAAAATCAAGCGCGTGCGTACGGACAATGGTACCGAATTCACAAACAAGCTCATTGGCGCGGATTTCCAAAGTCAAGGTATCCTTCATGAGACCTCTGCACCATACACCCCGCAACAGAATGGAACAGTAGAACGCTTCAATGGCTCGTTGATGGCGATCGTTCATGCGGTCCTTGCAGCCTCCAAGCTGTCATGGAAGTATTGGTCGTATGCGTTGGCGTACGCCACATTTGTTGCCAACCGAATTCTACACGCCAAGTTGGAGGGTAAAACCGCCTATGAAGTATTCTATGGCAAGAAACCCAAGGTCTCGCACTTTCGTCCATTTGGATCAACCGTGTATGCGCAAGTTCCGAAGTCAAAGCAATCCAAACTTGAATCGACTTCGATTAAGGGGATATTCATCGGATACGATAGCGAGTATAACTATTGTGTGCTCGTTGATCCCGACTCGGACCACAAAGTCATTGTGACGCGCGACATTTCGGTCTTGGAACACAAATCAGAGCAGGTTGGTGTACCGGAGGTCACAACTCTGCCTGTGGGGCCAGATGAAGAGAAGGGTCCTGTCAATAACGACGAGATAGTTGTTGACGAACTTTGGGATCAGGTAGACGGTGAGCAGATGCCACCTGCCCGTCAGAACCGTCCTCGATGGGAGTATGGAGATCCCGCCGTTAAGGGAAGGAACCCTGGAAGATATGAGGAGATCAACGCTAACAACGAGATTCCACACCGTACTCGTAGTCAACGTCGGGACACGGAGCAACAAGTCATGTATGGCTCTGCGATGTTGGTCTCTCTTCCTCCAGTACCCAGCAACTACGAGGAAGCAATGGCCAGCCCCGAAGCAGACAAATGGATCGCAGCTATCAAAGCTGAGCTCGATGCCATGGCTCGCCATCAAGTCCTAATTGATTTGGATCTTCCAAGTGGCGCTCGAGCTCTTGGGTCGAAGTGGGTCTTTACCAGAAAGGAGAATGCTCAAGGGAAGGTGACTTGTTACAAGGCCCGACTGGTTGCGCAAGGGTTTGCCCAACGTCCTGGCATTGACTACAACGAAACGTTCGCCTCTGTTGCACGCCCATCAACCATCCTCAGCCTTGTTGGCACTGCCGCCGCCCAGGGACTGTTTCTCGAGCAGTTCGACTTCGACTCTGCGTTCCTGAATGGAACGATGACGGAGATGGTCTACATGAAGTATCCCAAGGGTTGGGATCGCCCTCAAACCGGCCAAGCCCTCCGTCTTGTCAAGTCAATGTACGGCACAAAGCAAGCTCCTCAAGAATGGAACGCAGCTGTGAACTCCCTGATGGTCGAGTGCGGCTACAAGAGATCTGATGCTGACTCCTGCCTTTACGTCAAGCGAGTAGATGAGAAGTTTATCTACATCACGCTGTACGTGGACGATGGCATGGTTGCTTTGAATGACCAAGAATTCCTGGATTCGGAGATCGAAGCGTTTAACAAAGTCTACAAGCTCAAGCGCCTCGGTCCAGTGAAGCTCTTCTTGGGTCTCGAATTCGAGCGTACATCAGATTACATCTTCGTGCATCAGTCCAAGTACATCAGGGATCTCGTTGCCATGTATGGAGGAGGTTCAGTATCCAAGCACCCGGTGAAAGTCCCCATGGAGCCAAGGTCGGATGTCGAACATTCTACGGATCCCTGCGACGACGTGGCTCTGTACCAGTCAGCAGTGGGAGCGCTGCAGTATGCTGCGCATCGAGCTCGACCCGATATCGTCACTTCGGTTCGTGCGGCAGCGTCCAAGGCTTCGGCTCCTACCCAGGCCGACTGGATTGCGGTGAAGCGTATCATCCGCTACTTGCAAGGCACTGTTGACTGGGGACTGAAGTTCAACCACGGAGGATCTACGGTATTCGAGCTTTACTCCGATGCCTCGTGGGGAGACGACATGTCGACTGGGAAGTCAATTGGAGCGTTCGTCTCGATTTTGGCAGGTGCTGCAATCTCTTGGCAAAGCAAACAGCAGTCGATGGTTGCAACTTCGACTACGGAGGCTGAGATTTTGGCGGCTTCCGCGGCAGCAAAGGAGGCCATGTGGCTTCGGCAATTGGCGGCGGATCTCGAGCTAGAACAACCTAAGGCTACACTGATCTGGGAGGACAACCAAGTGGTGATCGCGATCGCTCTCAACCCGGCTCATCACGGAAGGACGAAGCACTACAATGTGCATCACTTTTACATCCGAGAACGAGTTACGGCTGGCGATATTCGAATCAAGTATTGCAAGACAGGAGCGATGACTGCGGATATTCTTACAAAGCCGCTCGCTCGCAACTTGTTCGAACTTCATCGTGAGGGTATGGGAATGGTGTCCCTTGGAGCCTTGACCAGTGGGAGTGTTGTGGGAAATTAGTGGGGTCTGCGGTCCAGAGGGACTTATGGTCTTAGCAGTGGCGCGGGCGCGCGGGTGTTGTGCGGGGGACCGGCAGAGGCGGCTGGTTGTTTACATGAGATTGCGTCTTTTTGGCCTAGCTGTTTTTCTCTCTTCTCCACCACGCACTCGATATCACATCTCGCCTAGTCGCTCTGTTACAGTCGATTGACCTTTAGCGACCCATTATCTCACAATAGGTCATCTATCGGCGTCACGTAACTAGAGACGCTCCTACAATAACAATTCCAAACCCCCGGTGGACGGGACGTTCGATTGGATAACGAGCGCAACTACAAGCACTCCCGTCGGGTGGTCAAATCAATGAAACGACACCCGACCAAGCTTGAATCGCTGCGGCGTTGTACGGGGATATCAGGCGAAGCTCCGATCGAGGCGCTTGACTTGTTCAAGGATGCTTACTCCATGTTCCTACCATTGGATTATATGCATCTGATTGGTATCAACAGTGGCAGCACTTTCATCAATATCCTCGTTGGCAACTTGGACTCGAAGGCACGCAGGCACTCCATGATGTTGTCCTCCGACGTGATCACTTGCATGACTCGTGCGCAGCTGTTGTCTTGGCCGTACCTCGCAAGAGTGGAGGGTGTGATTGTCAGGCCCTTAGCCAAGAAAAGGAAAAAATGGAAAGCAATCGAACGGGAACTGTTCATCTTGCGTGACCTGGGACCGCTTTCGTACTAGCAATTCAAGGAACCCAAGTTCGAGCAACTGACGGCGCTCACCATCCGGATGTTTGTGGCAATGAAGACCGATGTCTTCATCGACAACTCCGTTGACTTTTTAGATCGCCTACCGGACGTCGACCGGCTCGAACAACTTAGTCTATACGAGCTCAATGAAAAGGGCGAGGTTCCCATCATGTACACCTACCTCTATGTTCTCATCAAACAGACGCTGCTACTGCGCAAGAAGCTTCTCTATGATC
This sequence comes from Microbotryum lychnidis-dioicae p1A1 Lamole, assembly GCA_001244265.2. Taxonomy (NCBI): domain Eukaryota; kingdom Fungi; phylum Basidiomycota; class Microbotryomycetes; order Microbotryales; family Microbotryaceae; genus Microbotryum; species Microbotryum lychnidis-dioicae. The sequence goes on along the minus strand of CDLV01000004.1, from coordinate 489,406 downwards.
GAGATTCCGAGTTCCTTCATCTGTTCCCCCGCCACGAATCATCGTCTTATGCACGTTCCCGATGTTATGAAGATAATGGGGCCGCTTCGCGAGTACTCGGCTTGCAGAACGGAGACGATGATGGGTTACATCAAAGGGGGGATGAGAAGCAAGTCAAAACTTGTTGAGTCTGGCATGAATTCGGCGGAGATGCGGAACATGATGATGATCCTCCGACTCAAGTACGACATACCTACAATGGACGATCTCCGGGACACTTTGCGAGGGGTCATGCCTTGCATGCCCAGCTGCCGGGCTACAAGCTGCACACGCTCAAGAAAACGGCGCGACGCCCTTCGCAAGATTTTGTCGACTTGACCAAAGAGGTCGCAGTCTTCCACGGAGGCAGTGTCACGTCGATAACTCTCTGGTGTCGAATGCAAACGACTACACCAAGAACCCTCTATGCGATGGACTTTGGCAGCTCGCTTGACAAAGGATGGCGGCGCCTTGAGGGTGCAGGTGCATTGGCAGTCACGTTGCTCGGATCCGGTAACAAGATGCGAAACACGCAAGGCACCATCAACTGCAAGACGGCTAGATTTGTGCGAGTGAGTGCCACCAAAACAACTCATCACATCTGATGTCAGCAGAGAGACTTTTTACAGCAAATCTGGGATCCACAGATGTCAATGGAGGCCGACAATTCACAGCGCGCCGGCGAAGTTGTGTGCTTTGTTGAGCTAGGTATAACGACGCTGAAGGAGAAGCGATTGCTTTCGTTGGTCGATGTCTTCCAGTTGCCATGGACATCCAGCGGTTGTACGAGAGATTCGATGTAGATGGTCCTCGCACCCTCAGCCTGATTGGTGTCGAACGTCTCCGCCAACTCGTGTCCATCATCCCAAATACAATGCGGTCGCCTCCCGCCGCAGCCGAGCTTGCGCAAGGCGCAGGGCCAGCTGTAACAGCTCCCAACACATATGCGATATCTGTGTTTCCACATTCAACTGCGACCCCTCTGCGCCGAGTCGACGCCTGGCACTGACACGAGGCAGAGCGCTCTCCATTTGGTCGTCCGGTTGAAGATACAGGGGCGCAGTTTTTCCAATTGCTCATTAACTTCAATCCTTTAGAAACCTTGTCCAATTCCAAGACCACCACATCTTCGAATCTGGAGATGTTACACATTTTTAGGTTGATGTGGTTGATGTATGTAATTAGAGCACCACTCGAGACTATATCACGAGTTGTTTGCTGCACTAGATAAGGTCTCAAAGTCAGGCTGTTCTCCTTAGTCTACAAGCCAACTGAGAATTGCAGGGCGTAATGGAGCATTCCCAAGTTGGCGACCTCCTGCAGTTGCAACCGCAGTTGGTAATCCGCGCAACCACGGGCACCGCGGTTGGACCGCAGTTGACCGTGGTTGAACTGCGGTTAACTTTGGCGCAATTGTCCAACCGCGGTCAACTGCGGTTGCGCGGATTTCCCGTAGGGTCCAGTGGCGGATGCATAGATTTTACTGGAAAGTTATTTTTGTAGAAATCACGGTGTTATATGGACCAACTACTTCCTGAATATATGCTCCTTAGCCTCATCAAATAAAATCAAGTGAAGCGCCTTTTGATGGGATTTTAGCACAGAAACTTGTTGGGGTCAAGAAAGCAATCCGCCCGCTTGTGTGCAAGTACAGGCTTTGCAGTTACGTATGCGAAATGTAAGCAAGGTCAAACGTTAAGCGCGCGTTAAGCGATCCTTAAGCAGGGCGAGTCATTGCAGCGCTGGCTATGCGTGGATTATGAGGTTTGCCCAATTCAGCCACGCGCGTATGCGTCCTTATGCACATCTTATGCACCGTTAAGCGCGCGTAATCTTGGGCGAATCCTTAAGCGGGTTTGCGTGCGTGGCCATTTTGCTGATGTATTGCTCATTAGGCTCATAACCTGTTGTTGTAGGAGCATCTCTAATTACGTGACGTTGATGGATGATCTATTGTGAGATAGTGGGTTGCTAAAGGTCAATTGACTGTAACAGAGCAACTAGGTGAGATGTGATAAAATTGAGTGCGTGGTGGAGAAGAGAGAAAACAGCTAGGCCAAAAGACGCAATCTCAGGTAAACAACCAGCCGCCTCTGCCACCTCTACCGGTCCCCCGCACAACACCCGCGCGCCCGCGCCACTGCTAAGACCATAAGTCCCTCTGGACCCAGACCCCACTAATTTCCCACAACACTCCCACTGGTCGAGGCTCCAAGGGACACCATTCCCATACCCTCACGATGAAGTTCAAACAAGTTGCGAGCAAGCAGCTTTGTAAGAATATCCGCAGTCATTGCTCCTGTCTTGCAATACTTGATTCGAATATCGCCAGCCGTAACTCGTTCTCGGATGTAAAAGTGATGCACATTGTAGTGCTTCGTCCTTCCGTGATGAGCCGGGTTGAGAGCGATCGCGATCACCGCTTGGTTGTCCTCCCAGATCAGTGTAGCCTTAGGTTGTTCTAGCTCAAGATCCGCCGCCAATCGCCGAAGCCACATGGCCTCCTTTGCTGCCGCGGAAGCCGCGAAAATCTCAGCCTCCGTAGTCGAAGTTGCAACCATCGACTGCTGTTTGCTTTGCCAAAAAAACGCAGCACCTGCCAAAATCGAGACGAACGCTCCAATCGACTTCCCAGTCGACATGTCGTCTCCCCACAAGGCATTGGAGTAAAGCTCGAATACCGTAGATCCTCCGTGGTTGAACTTCAGTCCCCAGTCAACAGTGCCTTGCAAGTAGCGGATGATACGCTTCACCGCGATCCAGTCGGCCTGGGTAGGAGCCGAAGCCTTGGACGCTGCCGCACGAACCGAAGTGACAATATCGGGTCGAGCTTGATGCGCAGCATACTGCAGCGCTCCCACTGCTGACTGGTACAGAGCCACGTCGTCGCAGGGATCCGTAGAATGTTCGACATCCGACCTTGGCTCCATGGGGACTTTCACCGGGTGCTTGGATACTGAACCTCCTCCATACATGGCAACGAGATCCCTGATGTACTTGGACTGATGCACGAAGATGTAATCTGATGTACGCTTGAATTCGAGACCCAAGAAGAGCTTCACTGGACCGAGGCGCTTGAGCTTGTAGACTTTGTTAAATGCTTCGATCTCCGCGTCCAGGAATTCTTGGTCATTCAAAGCAACCATGCCATCGTCCACGTACAGCGTGATGTAGATAAACTTCTCATCTACTCGCTTGACGTAAAGGCAGGAGTCAGCATCAGATCTCTTGTAGCCGCACTCGACCATCAGGGAGTTCACAGCTGCGTTCCATTCTTGAGGAGCTTGCTTTGTGCCGTACATTGACTTGACAAGACGGAGGGCTTGGCCGGTTTGAGGGCGATCCCAACCCTTGGGATACTTCATGTAGACCATCTCCGTCATCGTTCCATTCAGGAACGCAGAGTCGAAGTCGAACTGCTCGAGAAACAGTCCCTGGGCGGCGGCAGTGCCAACAAGGCTGAGGATGGTTGATGGGCGTGCAACAGAGGCGAACGTTTCGTTGTAGTCAATGCCAGGACGTTGGGCAAACCCTTGCGCAACCAGTCGGGCCTTGTAACAAGTCACCTTCCCTTGAGCATTCTCCTTTCTGGTAAAGACCCACTTCGACCCAAGAGCTCGAGCGCCACTTGGAAGATCCAAATCAATTAGGACTTGATGGCGAGCCATGGCATCGAGCTCAGCTTTGATAGCTGCGATCCATTTGTCTGCTTCGGGCTGGCCATTGCTTCCTCGTAGTTGCTGGGTACTGGAGGAAGAGAGACCAACATCGCAGAGCCATACATGACTTGTTGCTCCGTGTCCCGACGTTGACTACGAGTACGGTGTGGAATCTCGTTGTTAGCGTTGATCTCCTCATATCTTCCAGGGTTCCTTCCCTTAACGGCGGGATCTCCATACTCCCATCGAGGACGGTTCTGACGGGCAGGTGGCATCTGCTCACCGTCTACCTGATCCCAAAGTTCGTCAACAACTATCTCGTCGTTATTGACAGGACCCTTCTCTTCATCTGGCCCCACAGGCAGAGTTGTGACCTCCGGTACACCAACCTGCTCTGATTTGTGTTCCAAGACCGAAATGTCGCGCGTCACAATGACTTTGTGGTCCGAGTCGGGATCAACGAGCACACAATAGTTATACTCGCTATCGTATCCGATGAATATCCCCTTAATCGAAGTCGATTCAAGTTTGGATTGCTTTGACTTCGGAACTTGCGCATACACGGTTGATCCAAATGGACGAAAGTGCGAGACCTTGGGTTTCTTGCCATAGAATACTTCATAGGCGGTTTTACCCTCCAACTTGGCGTGTAGAATTCGGTTGGCAACAAATGTGGCGTACGCCAACGCATACGACCAATACTTCCATGACAGCTTGGAGGCTGCAAGGACCGCATGAACGATCGCCATCAACGAGCCATTGAAGCGTTCTACTGTTCCATTCTGTTGCGGGGTGTATGGTGCAGAGGTCTCATGAAGGATACCTTGACTTTGGAAATCCGCGCCAATGAGCTTGTTTGTGAATTCGGTACCATTGTCCGTACGCACGCGCTTGATTTTCCGACCAGTCATTTTTTCAACTCCTTGTCGAAATGCGATCCATGCTCGAGTGACTTCTTCAGCCGACTTCGTCTTCAACGGGAACGTCCACTTCGCAGTCGAGTACTGGTCTACAATAGCCAGATATGCCTTTCGACCTTGGAAATCAACTTGATCTTCTGCGACGAATCCGATGTCCATGAATACGCGTTGAAGAACGTCGGTGACCTGAGTAGCCAACTCTGAGAACTTCGATGCGCGAGACTTGGAACTGATGCAGGGCTCGCAGTTGTGGACCTTCTCATCGGTGAGAACTAATCCCTCGACAGCGCCTGACTTGACGAGCTCCATGATTGAGCTCACGGGCACATGCCCGTAGCTACGATGCCACTCCATCAAAGGCGCTCCCACTGTCGCACGGGTTGCGACATGAGCTTGATCCTCGACAATGCGCGTAAAGTCGAGCGCATAACCGGTACCACTGAGCGTCTTCGCCAAGATGACTCCTTGATAGGTGATCGTCATGACATCCTTGCCATCTTCCCATCCGCACTTGGCTCCCGATTTGAATAGAGCTCGAGTCGAGATGAGGTTCACGGGCGCACCCGGGAGATGATACACGTTCGCAAGTGAGAGCGATGCCCCACTCTTCAACTTGAAACGTACCATCCCATACGTATCGCAGTGTACTACCTGTCCGCTCGCTGTCTGAACCTTCAGGTTTCCACTTTTGACGATTGGAGAGCAGACTGGCGTCTCCAACATAGTGCTGGCTAGCACCTGTGTCCAGTGTCCAGATCTCACCCTGGTTAAGCTGCGACACCCTATTCGCGACATTGTCTTGAAGCGAATGGCTCTCATCGAGAGACTTGACCGTCAACGCAAATTTAGCCAACTCGTTCGAATCCGCAGATTCCTTCGAGTCCTGCTTCTTTTTTTTGTTGCGGTTGCGCGCACGACCGTGGTTCTTCTTGGCGTCGTACTTGGGACATTCAGGGTCCATCGCGAAATGACCCTTCCCCTTGCATCCCCTACAGACACAGTTCGGGTCACGACTTGCTTGCGTGCTTTGAACGGCTAACGCTCCCGCGTTCTTCAAGAGTTTGTCGAACTTGCCCGACAACTTCCGTTCCGTGTACTCGTCTGTAAGGCGATTGATGACATGGTCGACCGATCGATTTTCACCGAGGCGAATTGCTTGCTTCAGCATCTCGTACGACGGGGGTAATGCTTGGAGGATGTACGCGATCATCGCCTTGTCCCCAAACTTCTGACCGAGATTGTCGAGTTGATCCGCCTTGTCGATCATGCTCTTCAAGAACTCGCCCATATTCTCGTCTTCGTCGTACTTCGCATTCGAGAGTTCCATCAACAACGTTCGAATCTTGAAAGGCTTGGCATTCCCTTCATGATGCTGGCGAAGCTTATCCCAGATATCCTTGGCGGAGAGCGTCTTGCTCTTGACCATCTTGAGATTCGCATCGTCGATACATTGAATGATCAGGGCACGGGCGCTTCTGTCCTTCTTCTGCAAGTTCACGACCACTTGGGTGTCGGTGACCGAGGCATCCAGACCGTGCATGGTCCTCCACTCAGCCAGGCTGACGTCGGAGGGCCGCACATGCCCATGCTCGAGGACGCTCGCATAGCCCTTGCTCTCGAGGTACGCCTCGACTCGAATCGACCACAGCTCGTAATTATCCTTGCCGAGCTTGGCTATCTTGATCTCCCCAGACTCCTGAGCAATGGTCTCTGATGGACTCATAACCTGTTGTTGTAGGAGCGTCTCTAGTTACGTGGCGTCGATAGATGACCTATTGTGAGATAGTGGGTCGCTAAAGGTCAATCGACTGTAACAGAGCGACTAGGCGAGATGTGATATCGAGTGCGTGGTGATGTATTTCAACTAACCTATTGTGAGATAGTGGGTCGCTAAAGGTCAATCGACTGTAACAGAGCGACTAGGCGAGATGTGATATCGAGTGCGTGGTGATGTATTTCAACTAACCTATTGTGAGATAGTGGGTCGCTAAAGGTCAATCGACTGTAACAGAGCGACTAGGCGAGATGTGATATCGAGTGCGTGGTGGAGAAGAGAGAAAAACAGCTAGGCCAAAAAGACGCAATCTCATGTAAACAACCAGCCGCCTCTGCCGGTCCCCCGCACAACACCCGCGCGCCCGCGCCACTGCTAAGACCATAAGTCCCTCTGGACCGCAGACCCCACTAATTTCCCACAACATTACCGTGTATTCTGCGACGTGAGGAACGCGACACGATTTTGAGCGCGCTTCTTTCGGTGACTGCGCTTGACATTGACCAGGAAGCTCTGATGTACGTAGCTTGGTGTTTGAGAGCAACAAACGATCACCAACAACCGTATATTGAACCCTCAGCGATGCTGTTGATGCTGGCTTCGATCAAGCCGATGCAGAAGAAGAAGATCGAGAGTTTCAAACGATCCTGGCCGAAGCATGCCATGAGCATGAGCAATCCGTGAGTGAGCGCAATTATCGGTTGATCGATGCATTTACCGATACAGACCCGTGTTCCCAACCAGTGGGAAGCGCCCCGTACCCGCGTGATCTTCTAGAGAAGGGGGCCCTCTACTCTGTCCCCACACTCGACTTGGACAGCTTGCTCGCTCGACGACGTGCACACCAATGCCGACACCTCGAGGAGATCAAGTTTAAAGGTGGCGCGCAGAACGTAACGTCAGATCAACCCTTTGCCCAAGACCGAACCGAGCACCGCGGCAACGTGCATTCTGCCGCACTTCGACGGATAGTCGAGACGATGGGAATGGACAGGTATCGACAGTTTGTGGGAACGAGAGGAACCTTCGCTTCAGCAATTCAGGGGCAAATATCCGAGAGAAGACGTTGCACGAGCAAGCGACAACTGCGATCATCACCGAGGGACGATCTCACGTTAGTCGCTGATTCGTGATGTATCATGACCCAAGCTGGGGCGTGCCTTTTCCTGCGCTGACGTTTGACTCCGACGCCACAGGACAAAATGAAAGGACGACAAGAGGTCTATGGTCAGATCATGTCGAACCACGTACTCGTCCGAGCTGTTGATGGTGATGTGTCTGCACTCCGTCCTCTCAAGGTGGACACAATGGTCGTGTATGGAATCCCAGAAGAACCTATGGGTTTGCCTTTGGGTGAACAATGCGGGGAACGACTGGCAATCGGGATAGGTATGCCAAACTACTACTTGTGTGGGAAAACTTCACATGACTGACTAGCACTGCGCATTTTACTTGTCACCTTCCCTGCAGTGAAGAACATTTACAAGAAGTCAAGCACAACTTACGAAAGTGTTGAAAGTGTTGACTCTCTTGCTCTTGTCGCAAATGCCGTGTTACAAGAGCTACGTGTCATCGCTCCGGGAGTTTACTCCAACCTGTCTTATCGGGGCAACGCGCGCATTCGTCAAGTCGATGGGCGCTGTATCATAAATTCGCTCGAACCGGACTTGTCAAGCATCAACTACGAGGTCAAGGACTCCACACGATCTAACTGGCGTGATGAACGGGAAATTCACATCACCGTCAATCAAGAAAAACGGTACAGGCTTTTGCAGAACATCAAAGGAATTCGAGCAGCATCCCTTGCTTGTCTTGCACCAGGAGGCCGTTCAGAGACGAAGACGAAGGGCGTTAACAATGATGAAGAATGAAGGTCAGCCTGGCTCATGCTCGTATGGCGGTAAGCTTTGTCAGAGCTTGGCCCATCAAGCGCGGCGGTGGATCGCGGCGGTGGATCGCGGCGGGGCGGGTGTGGAGCGGAGCGCTGGCGGCGCTCTTGGTGTGCGCGCGCGCGACCTTTCCGGCCCGCGCGCGGTGAAAACGCAGTGCGCAGAAAAATTTCTGAGCATTGTAGAGCTTGTAGAGTAGTTTTCAAAAATTATTCAACACTAGGCGGCCCTCATATTTGGACATTTTCAGTCAAAATCTGGAAAAAATTTAGACACTTTGCCTCGAAAAAGGCCGTTTTTAGAGGGCTGCCTATGGCTGGGCTTTCGGGGGTCCTCCCAAAGGCGCCTCATACCCCAACCCCCCCGGGGGGTGGTGGCGGCCCGGCTTTCGGGCTCACGTCGGAGGCGACTCTGGTCCCACATTGGATGCATCTTTGGGATCACATTGGAGCGGACTTTGGGATCACATCCGAAAGCCATTCTGATACCACGTAGTGTAGACGCCTGTATCTCTTGCGATATGTGATGTATCACTCTGGGGACGGCAGTATAATATATGTACAGGTCGATAGTACTTCTGGCCGGTGAGGTAAGGCGGACAATGCAGTAGTCTGGTGATGCGCACGGCTGGAGAGTCGCTCCGATGTCGAAAAAGTACGAGTAGGGTCAGCCGCATGTGTTACATGTTCAGGTCCCACTGGCGGATCAATCCCCATTGGCACATCTATTAGACTCACACATCGGCTGCTCGCTACCGTGACAAGCCCTGCTTAATGCAGTTCCGAAGGGCCACATTTTCAGGCAGGCGTCCCCCTTCAGGCGATGATGCAGAACTCCCCACCAAGGACATTATCCTTGGGATTGCGCTCCTCGTCGACAAGATTGCCAGTGTTGTCCTTCTCAGAGTGAAAGTAGGTGCGAGTGACGTTGACTGGAGACCCGCGCTCTTCGAGGCGGCTCGGGGCAGGCTGGGACTTGGCTGAGACGGCGAAAGGGGTGGACAATGCGATGGGGGCCATGGTAGCGAATTTGAGCGTTTGGATAGATTCGGTGTTGTGAGGAAAGAGTGAACTTATGTAGCGAGCGAGTGGTGAAGATGAGAAAAGAGCACTGCCCCGATCTCCTGATTTTGGCAGCGCACGCTAGCATTTTTATTCTTTCATTTGTTATATTCATTTACGCAGGGAGGTGGACGCGGAGCGCCCCCACGAGCCCTAGTTTGTTACATTGCAATAACAGTATAGTGATACCAATACCTAGAAAACTTTAGAAAAGTCGGAGGGAATGCAGTTAAGCACACTGGCTAGGCCAGTAGTGTAGGACTCATTGATACACTAATGAGAATGAGAGCTTTTCAGCTAGTCTACACAGCCAGCCTCACTTGTTATCTACATCCACAAACAAAGAGGACAAGGTAGGCGGCCCAAAGATGGGGCGCTGGCGGTGTCGAGGCCCAACTCTTGCCAATTCCAATTACAAGCGCGGGCACGCGCCTGAGGTACGTGCGCTTGCGGCCCGCTTAGGCAATAGCTGAAGTTCGCGAAGTTAACCCTCTTCCAAGGCACAGCCCTGGCGGGTTGCAGCCTTGCTACCCCAGGTAGCAGATAAGGCCCAGGTCAGGTGTGCCCTCTTCGATGTCGAGTTGCCGACACTGAGGGCCTTTTTGGCCTGGTAATTCCAGGCGCGCGGCTGGAAATACCAGGGGCTTGGGTAATACCCTCGTGAGGTGGTTTTTATTTTTATTTGATAGACGTCATTAACAGCATAATTATATTAATACCTAGAAATCTTCGGAAAAGTCGGAGGGAATGCTGTTACACACACTGGCAGAAGCCAGTAGTGTAGGACTCATTGACCCTGAACCAGGATCAACCATACCCACTAAAACCCCCTTTGGTGCCTTACAGAGACACTAGGCGACCCTTGGACTCCTGGATAGAGGCTCGAAGCCCCTCGAACTCCGTTTCGGTGATCGGTTCCAAAAGATCCGACGAGAATCGACGACGGCGACAGAGCTTCCAGATCGAGTGAAAGAAGAGGACTCGTAGTTCGACAAGTCGACGTTTCGAGCGAGACACGACCGGGCATACAAAGTCCACAAAGACTGGGTGGGGGGTCGGGGACAGAGCAGACCAGAGGCGCCGGGCAAATGGGCAGCCGACCGCGAGGTGAACCAGGCACTCGGGTGCTTCCGAGAGGCACATCACACAGGAGGTAGATCGATTGTTGGGATGTGGGCTGGTTGGGGAGGCGACTTGGCTTCCCGGATGGAGGGACCCCAGGGAGAGAAGGTGGCCGGTATCCTCGGCGTCCGAGTGAACCCGGCGAACCTTGCGCAAAGCCTTCCACCAAGCGTTCCAGCGTTGCTCAGGCAGATCGAATACCTTCTGGTGTCCCTTGGGGAAGATAAGGGGGAAGATGAAGACTTGGTGGCGTTTGGACGCGTTCACAAACGAAGACGGGGTCATCACCTCGCCATCGGCCCTCGAAAAAGCGTCGGGTTTACCGAGAGTTGTATTCCGTGGCCCGCTGGGAAATAGAGTACGTGCGTCGCCCATTGCTCGAGGTTCTGGCTCTTGGAGAGTTCCGGGGGATTGAGCGTGGTCACCAACGCCCATGCTTCGAAGTATCGGACCCAACGAGCAGGAAGAAGTTTTGTCGTTTTTCTCACCGCATGGTCCCACTTTGGGGGAGGATGGCAAAAGTAAGCCTACCAGATCCAAATCCAAGGGCAACGATGCTGGTTGGGGGCCGGTCTGGACAAGGTGAAAGGGGTTGGTTCGTTTGGTGCCTGGAGGCGGATGCGGATGTCGAAGAGGTGGCGTGTGAAGCAGCCGTCCGGGGCCTGGAGCTGGAAGACCCACTTCGCGTGATCAATTGCTAGACGCCGAGGCAGATCAATCAAACAAACCGAAGCCGCCGTGATCAAGAGGGGTGCAGAGGCGTGACCGGGAGACCTTCGGACGTCGCTGAGTACCATCCGAAGCTCGACCGTGAATGGCGAGCATGGCGGCCTCCTCGATCTCCTTGACAACGCTCTTGGGGCGGGAAGGAATCGACTGTAGTACAAGATCTTTGTGTAGCAGTAGATGTTGATGATCGAACACTTGGCTGCATATGGGAGATCGTACATCGGAATCGAGCGTATCCGAGCGATGGTCAAGGCCTTGACATCTTCCCAGCCCGCATCCTCGGCGATCTCCACCCCGACCTGAATACCAAGGTAGCGAAACTGCGAATCGCTGAGACGCCAGGTCCCGATCTGGGGCGATCGACCGATCCCGAAAAGCTCCAAGGGGGTAGAGGAAAGATTTGACGTTGCTGAGCTTGCTGGCACTTGCCCGTTCGTAAAGCTCGATCGCCCGATTGAGGTGGTCGAGGTCCGAGAGGTTGTGGAGTGCGCAGCAAGCGTCGTCGGCAAAAAGGAGTTCGCGAACGTTTTGGAGGCCCGCAATATCGATGCCCTTGACTCTGAATCGAATCTGACAGGCAAAACCTTCGATCGCCAGGACGAAGAGAGACGGAGCCAAAGGATCACCTTGCCGAATGCCCGACAGGATGTCGAAAGTGGAAGAGAGCCAACCGTTGAGGAAGATCGAAGCGGATTGGTTGGTGTAGGTCGCTCGGTACCATTGGCGGGCTTTGGGGCCGAGGCCAACGGCGCAGAGGAATGCATCAAGGTACGGGTGGGAAAGACGATCGTAAGCCTTTTCAAAGTCCATCACCGCTAGCATGCCAGACACGGGTGTTGAGCCTGGAAGTCCAGGGTCCATGAAACATTGGACCTCAGCAATGTTCGTGCCGATCCAACGGTTCGGAGCAAAGCCACGTTGGGTTGGGCCAATCAGGGACTCGAGCAGGGGAGCGAGGCGCTGGTTGTGGGCTTGCGAGATGATGCGCTTGTCTGCATTGATAAGCGATATGGGGTGTTTGTTCGAGAGCTGATCCCTCTCGCCGCATTTGTGGATGAGATGGATGTGGGCGGTGTTGCGGGGAAGAGGTCCAGGCTGACGGGCCTCGGTGGGGATCGAGTTGATGACGTCTCGAAGAATTGGGCCAGTGGCCGGCCACGTAGCGCGATAGAACTCAACCGGGAGGCTGTCAGGCTCTGGCAAACAGTTCGACTTACACGCCTCTTTGAGCCTTTGTCATCTCCTCCAACGGGTACGCTTCCTCGAGCTTGAATGAGTCCGCGGGAAGAGGCGAGTTGGAGCGAGGCCGTCAGGGCCGCGTCATCGATGGGGCGGTCCTCATAGACCCGCTCGAAGTAGTCGCTGGCCGCTCCAAGCATCGAATCAGGGTCGGAATGAACAACATCGTTGACCGTGAGCGAAGGGATCAGGTCGGATGCTCGCACTTTGCGCAGGCGGATGAAGATGGAAGAGGGACCCGCCAGAGATGGGTCGAGGCGGGACCGCAGGGCCGCGCCGTAGCGCGAGTGGTCAGCCCTCTCTTGCTCCGACCCGCCACGACGGAACCGAGCGAAAGTCCGGGCCAGAGCCTGCAGCTCGGGCAGCAGGCGGTGTTTGGTGGACGTTCAAGCTGCTGGTGGATCGTTGGGCGTCTGGAGGAGGGCTTTGTTGTAAAGGGTGCGGACAATGGAGGTGAGGTACTCGCAGGTCGCGTCGCCCTCGATCACGTGCAAACCCAGCTTGAATTTGCCCGGACCGATGTCAATTGCGCCCGGCACTTGGAACCGTGCCACAACCATTGAGTGCGTCGGTTTGAGGACAGGAGCCCAAATTTTGTGATCATGGAAGAGGTCGACCCAATCAGGCGAGACATAGATGCGGTCAAGGCGACGGCACGTGCCGGGCGCTGAGCGATTCGTCGTGGCTCGTCCTTTGGGATGATGGAGCCGATAGGCGTCGAAAAGATTGTTGGCCGTGGCAAAGTCGCGCATCTCCTGACCCCCATAATTCGTTCTGTTTTGGTTCTCCGAATCGAGGGGCTGGGACTCAACACAATTCCAGTCCCCCCGACTAGGAGCGCAGGCGGCGAGGGTTCGTCACGTACAACTTGTCGGGGCGGTGCTGAGGTGTGAGAGGAAGCGTTTTTTGTCTGGCTTGTCGGAGGAAGGCGCGTATATTGATACAACCCGGACTTTTGAATCACCCACACAAAAGGTGGCGTCGGTGACTCGGTCCGGGAAAGAGAAAGAGGCACGAAGAGTGTTTGGAGGCGACTCGGGATCCAAAGTCATGACCACGGAGTCGCTCTTCCAAAGTATGGCAGTGTTGTTGAAAGGAGTGAAAAGAGCGGAGAGCTTTAAGTCTTGGCACTCCTGAGTCCACTGGGCCACCCTTTCGGGGAAGGTCGGCCAGTTTCGCTCAGGAGAAAGACGTCGGCGTTATGGGAGCGGAGATTGGAGAAAAGAGAGGCACGCTTACGGTCTTCATTGATTGACTGCACGTTGGCAGCAACAAAAGACACGTTTGGGATTTTAGTTGTGCTCATCATCTTGGTCCATAGCGTCTTCCACGTCCTTAGGAGGTGCTTCTTGGTCTTCGGCTTCTTCGTCGGCCTCGTCGTCGGTGTCGGCGTCATCGGGTCGGGCTTTGGGCGCGGCTGAGGGCAACGGCGTGGGCGAAGACGGCTCGGGGCTCGGCTCGGAGGCTTCGAGGGCAGACGCAGTGGGAGGAGCTTCACGAGTGGCTGGCTTGGAGAGGGCGGCAATCGACTTGGATCGAGTTATGATCGACTTTGGCGTGGCCGGAGGAGGGCTTGGGGATGGAGAGGTGGTCTCTGAGCTGGGGGACTCGGAGGATTTTTCAACGAGGGAGTAGGCAATTCCCTGATTGGAGGCAGGCTGGGGGCAGGAGGAGTGGCAGTTTTGCAAGGGAAATTGAAGGAGAACTCGGGCGGGCATTCTTCGACAGAGAATCGGGCTGAGCTCTGTTGGACAGATCTTCAGTCTGGGCAGCCAGATCCTGTTCCACTCGACGTTTTTTGGTCGTGCGGTCGTGGGCAGAGGCCGGGGAGATCGACTTGGACACGGCGGCGGGGGCGGCGGTGGTAACGGTGGAGGCTTGCGGGGCACGTGACGTGGGGGTCCCTGGGGGCTCGACGCATGACGGGCCGGGCAGTGCTGGGTGGCGTGCGAGGTGCTCGCGCAGGACTTGCACGCCGGGGCGACGGGGCAATCCTTACGGACGTGAGCCGCGGAACGGCAGAAGACGCAGTGGCGCATGCCACCGGTGATCCTCAATGGGATTCGCTCAGTGACACCGTCACGAGCAATAGAAAGTGAGGCAGGGGGCAAAATATCTACATCCTTAAGGGCAAGGATAAAGTCGTACACCCCAGAGATGTGTTTCGTCTTTCCAATGTACTGGATGCGACGACGGAGGACCGTGCCATAGGCAGCGATCTGCTCATCGAATAGGCAGAGGCCCTCGGGTCGGAGAAAAAGCCCGTAAGGGTGCATTGTACAACACCTCCTCTAGTAGAGCTGTACAGCTTCTCGACTTTGCACAGAGTCTTGCCAACAGTGCCGCCGTTGGCCACCAGGGTGTCGAGATCGGCGGCCTTGGGAAAGCGGAGGCCGCGCTGACCCTTGATGACGCATGGCATTGCGCCGGTAAGGCCAGGGTAGTATTTGTCAAGCGCGAGGAGGACTTGCTCGACCGAGGTTGAGGGTGGGGTGTTGATGATGACACAATTCTCGATGCTGTGCATCAGTGGATGGGCGGCGACGGCAGTCGAGGCGTTGGCGGTGGCGTTTCCGTGTTGCGGAGCGGGCGCCGACCGCGGCGGAGTATGATTTGATGGTGGTGGCGGGGGCCTGGCCGGAGGATCGGGAGGGTCAGGGCGAAGAGGTGGTATAGCAGCATGGCTGGCGTTGTTGGTGTTGTTGTTGTTGTCCATCCAATAGGAGTTTCCTTTTTCAAGTCGGCGACGACCAAAAATACCCGACCCACTGGTATTTCCAGCCGCGCGGGTATTACCACCTCACGAGGGGTATTACCCAAGCCGCTGGCATTTCTGTCGATTGGGTCTTAACTTTCTCAGCTGGTATTTCCACCCGAAAAATCTCAATAGGGGCTCTTGTGCGGAGCACGACGGAGCGCAATTAACATTAGGTTTTTTGTAATGGGTGTTACCTTTGTAGTACTAATGCTCATATCCGAATTGTAGTTTTTCAATGCAGGGTTTTCTACTGTATTATGATATAGGTACACTACAAAGCAACAAACTGAGTGTCCACGTCCGTCACAGGCTCCTCCCATTTGTCTGGATTGTCGGATTGATCAAGATCTAAACCGCCCGAAGCTCCGGCTGCCGCTCCTCTTGCCCGTTTCTTATTCCCTTTAGTCGGCTCTAATTATTCCTCTTCCTCTTCCTCCTCCTCTTCCTCTACCCGAGACTGCTCTTCCTCGCTTTCTTCTCTGCGACGGACCCACCTGGTGATCGTCTTCTGGCTAATGCGAGAAGATTGTTTAGCGTTCGCCTCCTTCGCCGATTTTGACTGACCCGGGCCTCTTGTTCAATCGAGAGTAGCGACTAACCTTCAGAGCAGATCCTACGCCTAGCTCGTTGAGCAATCTTGTGATGCCCGCCCTGAAAAGCCGTCCCATGATTCCCGCCAACCGACAGGCCTCACGGTCGTACTGCAGTCTATACGCGGCTCAGGACATTCGCCAACGCATCAATAACAAGTTCTTCATAGAGCCAGTCGCCCGATATGACCCTTAAGAAAGCCGTGCGCTCACGAATCTGAAAGAGGATGACGAGTGAGTGCCCGAGCAAGCGCACGCTCCGTACAAGACTGGCAGGTTCCACGCAACTCACATATTTGACGATATCTCGTTGTTTTGCAGGTCCAAAACGTCCCACACAGTAGTGTTGCTTTGCGTTTTGGCTTGAATGAGCCTGAACGCGTCCTTGAGGTTGAACCCCTTAGGCGTGTGGTAGTCTGGAGTCCACATGCCAACCATAAAGGTTGATGGGGTCAGGTGTGGTGATTCCTGCCTTTACTAGTGCATCCCGTACAACCGACTGGTCGAAGGACATCACACAGATGGTGAGCACTGAGGAGTCAGATCGACGAGATGGCGTCGCGCCCCGATCGTTGAGCCGCCGGTACTCACGCAAACCCAAGTATAGTATACTCGCGCAGGCTCATAGAACCCTTGTCTTTTCAACGTATTTTCTGGCTGGAAGAAACAAGAAGACAGGTAGCCGCAGTGGGCCGATGGTGAAGGACGGCGGCGGGGTTGAAAAAGAACACGTCAGCAAGTTCCCTCAACTGTGGCGGTGCAGACGCAGACCGCGAAGATTTCAGCTCTCTGTACACACGTGGGCGCCAATCATGCGGTGGTTAGTTCTCCTTGTCCATCCTTGTTGTACGTCTTGCCGTGGTCGACGATGTTCGTGTCATGGTAGGAAGACGTAGGCGGGGACGGTTGAGCTTCGACGTGGGCACAAGTGGATCGAAGGCGAAAGAAGGAAAGAAGCGCGCGGACGCATGGCGCCATTCTTCAGCGCACATAATCAAATCTGCCTAATCGCTGCTCGTATTGCTCATTACTGTAGCCCTAATGTCCCGGATGGCCTGCCGGACTTAGCGTCGTTCGTTGCTCTTCAGTCTCACGTCTCACGGTAATTAACCAATCGATTGCGCCACCATGACACGCAACCAGTCTTCTCGCCTATGCCATTGTTCGTTGTGCAATGATGCAATGGTATCAAGAGCGACACTAGTTCTACCGCCACAAACGCCTACAACCTGTTGACTCTGCCAGAGCCGACGCAACTGCTATCCTCGAGTTCTCGCGGTAGCCATCGGAACCTCCAACGTTGCTTGCTCCTGAGGCCCAATCGTTCCAGGCCCCTTTACCAACTCCTGGTTGGTTTGCAAGTCGCTCGCCACCACAATCAGCCACAAACGAAGCGCAATATGGAGTGCCCACCAGTCCCAAAGGTCCCTACTCTTCTCAAGGAGATTACGAGTCCGAGCGAGCTTCTTCGGTCGGGGATCAATGGGGTCAAGTGAGGACCAAGCGCTAGGATTGGACGAAGAAGATTTTCGCGACACAACAGTTTGACGCGGCATTTGATTGGGGAATGGTGTCTCCTGACCTGGAATACGAGGACCGCTCCAGCTCTAGTAGCTCGCTCCCATTCGACGACGACGACGACGGCGACGACTCACGTACAAACACTAATTTGTGCCTCTCACTCCACAAACTTTCCTGGTAGGGAAGATCAGGTCTCTTAATCTAAGTCGATTGGAAGCCGTCGACGCTATCGAGCGGACTCCGGTGGCCAAGCCAGCGCAAAGGCGGCAAAAAAGAAAGGCTGCATTTGTTGTCAGTGCGCAGAGGCACCAAAACTTGTTTTTCACTCGAGGTCAAGGAACTCTGGGAGCGATCGAGATTATAGATCTGCGCTGCATCTTAGGCTCATCTGGTCGCATCTATCGGAGGGTGGGTCGAGACTCGAGAGGAGCCTCGCGAGTATATTTTTGACCGATTGGAGGACGAAGCTCGGCCCAATTTCTTGAACTTGTAATCCATTCCCAGCTGTTTTCCATCTGCTAGGCTAGAAGTCATTTGGCTCATGCTGAGACAGCTGAGAGTAGCGGTATGACTAGGATCTAGATCCAATATATAAGTGGACAATACCATACCTGGCTGGGAAAACCACCGGGCGAGGGTAATAATGGTGCCGGCTGGTATTACCACGGGCAGAATCTCCTTCGGCCAGGGCGATATCACCTCGCGACCTGGAAATACCCAGGCGTCTGGGTAATACCCGACGGCCTGGTATTCCCAAGTGACGGCTGGAATTACCACGCCCTTGGGTAAAATCAGCGCGTGCGTGGAAATAACACCCTGCGCCCTGGAAATACCCAGGCGCGTGGTAGAACCAGGACCGCGCGCCTATCTTTGTCTTTGCGTCTTTTTTTCCTTCTGGGTTCCTTCTCCACGCTATTCTCATCATCTCACTCGTGTATCTCGGAGCTGAGTCGTGGAGTACCTCTTAGTCCTTGTTGCAACAGATGTCCCGATGGTCGGCCCAAGTACCAAGTCATCAGCTCACTCCATCCGTCTGCCTTGCCTCTCCGGTAGCCACTACTATTTCCTGCAGGGGAAGATGGGTCCCACCCCAACATTTCTCTTTGCGGGCTTTGCTAAGCTGGGCTGCCAATCACCAGAAACCGAGAGCAGATCGGCAAAGGTGTCCAATCGCGGGAGGTACTTGCCGGTCTCGGTCTTGCTGACGAAGGCGAAGAGGAGGACGAAGACTGTGACGATGAGGATGAAGACGGCGGGGGACGAAGAGAATGGTGATGGTGAACGTATGCGTCTTCGGCTCTTTCTCTGATGTTCCATTCTGTTTAAGGCGCAAGCACAGACTGACATTGAACTTTTGAACACCTAGGACAAAGGTCCAGTAAAGGGGTCGAGGTGGCGAGTCTCGCGTTCACAATTCTTTGCGCACTACTTGCCAAAGGCGACGAGTACTTCTCAATCCCGCATTGCACCCACGGTCCCTTCCTGGAGTCTGTGATTTATGAATATACTGCAAGTCGAGACCGATCGACTCTACACATCCGGTTGCATCAAGAGAACCTATACCTCACCACGACCCAAGGCATCAACGGCTTGGCCCCGAACCCAATTGGACGTTTGATGACTTTGGGCTCGACGTTCGAGAATAGACCGCGCGACATCACGCAGCGATACCAGGATGCGATGGCGTGCGTTGTCAAACATGGAAAGCCTCCGCTGCTCATCACGATGACGTACGACACTTCAGCGCGTGCTGCTCGCAGGGCAAGGTGCGGCTGGCTACCTCCCCCTCCCCAGCCCAATCTCGAGTATCGGCAGCTTCTTCAAGGCTCGGATAGCGGTCAGTTGCTCCGTCCAACAACGTTCGTCTGCAGTAGACCCACATGCTGAACTGTTCTACCCACCCACACAGAAGCGGTTGCATTCCGCGAGAATGCCCGGTCGTACAACAACGCGTTGTCGTTCACTTCGCTCGCTGCCCTCTGGGACCAAACTCAAGTGGGCACGCTAGGACCCCCCGTGTTTCGCGTGTTTGGTCGCCTCTACCATCGACTCGGCGCCCTGATCCCTGCCGTGAATCAACGCCCAGCCTTTGCCCAGACATGGCTGATCGACCCGGCCGAGGCCACCGACACTCGACTTGGACCCGACGGCGCAGACAGTCGCATGCGACGATCTACTTTGACCAAGCTCGAGTCCATCCTGCGCACCGGCAATCGCTTTGTGAGGGAGTTCGCATCGGCCAAACCTCGCGCAGGTTGAGATACGGCCAAAGAGTGGATGATCCTGCGCCTCTGCCTACCACCAGGCCGAGACCGACGCACCCACAACCTTCCTACGTCAAGCACGGAAATGGCGATGCTTATCTGCGATTCCGACACCAACACGGGGATCGTGGACCGCAAGACCTTATTCTCCAGGTGCACGGTGATCGATGTCCCGATGGTCGGCCCAAGTACCAAATCGTTAGCTCGCTCCATCCGTCTGCGATGCCTCTCCGGTACCCCACTAATCTTCCCCGCGGGGGAAGATGGCTTCCACCCCAACATTCCTCTTTGCGGTTTCAACCAAGCTGGGCCGCCCATCGCCAGAAACTGAGAGCAGATCGACAATGGTGTCCAATTGCGCGAGCTACTTGACGGCCTTGGTCCAGATGAAGAAGACAAAGAGGAGGACGATGAGGATGAAGGCGACGAGGAGGACGAAGAGAATGGTGATGGTGAACGTAAGTTAAGCGTCTTCGGCTCATTCTCATATACCTCTCTGTTGAGACGCACCCTCAGACTGACATAAATTATTCGAAAATCTAGGACGAAGATCAAACAAGAGGGGTCGAGGTGGATCAACCCGAGTTTCGCGTTCCCAATACTTTGCATATCACTTGCACGAACGCGACGACTACTTCTCCATTCCGCATGCCACCCAGCGTCTCTTCCTCGAGTTCGTGATTGACGGATACTCCCAAGTCGAGACCGATCGACTCAACTACATCCGGTTGCATCAAGAAAGTCTGCGCCTCACCACGGCCCAAGGCATCACCGACGCTGTTGCCAACGGCCTGACCCCGGATCAAATTGGACGTTCGGTGATTTTGGGCTCGACGTTCAAGAATAGCCCGCGCGAGATCACGCAGCGTTACCAAGATGCGATGGCTTGCGTCGTCAAATATGGAAAGCCTTCGCTGTTCATCACGGTGACGTGCAACCCCGAATGGCCGGAAATCAAGGCTGCACTGGGGCCGAACGACAAAGCATGCAACCGTCCGGATCTCATTGCACGAGTGTTTGAGGCCAAGCTGAACCGACTCTGCGACGACGTTTTTGGCAACAAGCAACGTGCAGGCTGTTTTGGCGTGGTTCTGACGCATACACATGTGATTGAGTATCAGAAGCGGGGCCTGCCACATGCCCATATCCTCATCACCCTCGCGCCGGACGATCATCCTTCGTCGACGGAAGCGATCGACAAGATGATCTCGACCGAGATACCCGATCCTTCGCGCTATCCTGATCTCCACGAGACCGTTACAAAGCACATGCTGCATGGCAAGTGTGGCGGAAACTCGACTCAGCCCTGCATGGAGAAGGACAAGTACGGTAATCCGAGGTGCAAGCGCCGTTTTCCTCGCGAACAGAACCCCCACACCCGCATGCACCCTGAAGGCTACCCGTTGTATCGCCGACGCTTTCGCCACGCCGTTGTCAATGGGGGTGTTATCTACAACGATGGTGACTGCGTGCCGTACTCGCCTTATCTCTGCGCCAAGTACAATGCGCATATCAATGTGGAGGCTGTGACAACGATCGGCGCGATCAAGTACCTCTTCAAGTATGTGTACAAAGGTCCGGATCGAGCTGTGGCGCGTGTTGAGCGTGCAGCGAACGGTGAAGGGGCTCGCGAGGACGAACCGGTTCGAGATGAGATCAACGAGTTCGTCGAAGGTCGCTACATCAGTGCTCCAGAAGCGGTCCACCGCCTATTCGGATTCTCGGTCGGTAGAGTGTGGCCACCCGTCAATCGACTACCGGTCCATCTGGAGAATCAACAATCTGTGCAGATCAATCCCAATGAACCGCTGCCCCTCGACACTCCGCCCACTCGCTCCAAACTGACCGGCTTCTTCGACCTGTGCGCTGCAGCTCCCGACGGCGAGCTCACTACCACGTTGCTCTACACGAATGTGCCGCGCTACTACTCCTGGAATAAGGAGAAGTTGCGCTGGAAACGCCGAGTCCATGATCGCAATGTCATTGGACGAATCTACACCGTCCCACTGCGTAGTGGGGAGCGCTTTTACCTCAGACTGCTCCTCGAGGTCGTCATGGGCCCGACATCGTTTGCGGACCTGCTCATGTTCGAAGACGTCGTGTATCCTTCCTATCGCGCCGCTTGCGCCGCTCGCGGACTTCTCGCCGACGATGGCGAGCATCACATTTGTCTCAGGGAAGCTGCACAGATTGAAACCGGTGACCAACTACGCCAGTTATTCGTGTTCATGCTCATCCATGCGACGGTTGCCAACCCACCAGCTTTGCTGGATCGTCACTTTGCTTCTCTTAGCGACGATGCCCGTTATCACATCGAACGCTATGAAGACGTGCCCGTCAACGATCAAACCATCCGCCTGTGGATCCTCAACAAGATTCGTCTCCTCCTTGCGGCAAACGATCGAACTTTGGCCTTCTTTGATCTTCCCGAGCCGACCGAGGACGAAGTGCGGCTGTTTGATCGTCTCGAGGAACGGCTTCCCCGTTTTGATCGCCAGCAATGCGCGCAAGATGCCGAAGCGGCGCATGCCCGTCTGAACCACGACCAACGAATTGCATTTGACGAGTGTCTTCGCGCGGTCGAGCTCGATGTCGTCGATCAGATGCGCGACAACAACCTTGGGCCGCAGCATGTGTTTTTCCTGCTAGCACCTGGGGGTACAGGCAAGACTTTTGTGGAAAATGCCCTTCTCGATACTGTGCGAGCTCGAGGCGACCAAGCGATTGCGGTGGCGTCGTCCGGAGTAGCGGCGTTGCTTCTCAAGGGAGGACACACGGCGC
The DNA here is from genome assembly GCA_001244265.2 of Microbotryum lychnidis-dioicae p1A1 Lamole. NCBI lineage: Eukaryota > Fungi > Basidiomycota > Microbotryomycetes > Microbotryales > Microbotryaceae > Microbotryum > Microbotryum lychnidis-dioicae. Next base: position 467,081 of record CDLV01000004.1, on the reverse strand, counting down.
ATTCAACTTTTCGAATCCCACTCGACACCTTGCCAACCTCGACGTGTCCAGTCGACAGGGAGAGTGATCTCGCGCTGATGCTGCGTACCACCAAGCTCATCATTTGGGATGAAGCCCCAATGGCGCATCGATTCGCGGTGGAAGCTGTCGACCGTTTACTGCGTGATCTCCGAGGGACCGAGGAGCACTTCGGCGGGGTGACAATGATCTTTGCGGGTCAGTTGGGCTCTTCCGCCTCCGCTCTGAACAGCGGCATGCTAACGAGGTTTCCAATTTGTAGGGGACTTTCGCCAGTGTCTTCCTGTCGTTCCCAAAGGAACTCCCGGTCAAATCGTCGATGCATCCCTCATCAAGGCAGACTTCTGGCGCGACGTTCGTGTCTTGCGACTTACCGAGAACATGCGTCTCAGCTCGAACGCTGATGCGATGGACGAGGCTCAATTGGCTCGAACGCGCGACTTTGCGGAATGGCTACTCACCGTGGGAGATGGAACTGCCAACATGCACCCATACGACAAAATTGCAGTACGTTTGGCTCCCCTCTTTTACCCAACCAACCGACACTAAGACCCCTTCTATCCGTTTCGCAGTTGCCTGATTACCTGCTGCTTCCGGACGGTCAAAGAACGGCCGAAGGGTTGATCAACTTTGTCTACCCCGGTTTAAGGACCGTGAACAAGGAGTCCCTCGAAGACCTGATTCAGCTGTTCTCACGTCAGGCAATCCTAGCTCCGCATAATGCAACGGTCGATCACATCAATGCCAAGCTGCTGGAAGAGTTCAATGGCGACTACATCGAGTATCGCAGCGCAGATGAGGTCGTTGAGGCAGGCGAAACTGGGGTGGAATGGCGCCGGAACTGATTTCGCCAGAGTATCAACATTCAATCAACCCATCCAACTTCCCGCGCATCACTTGCGTCTTAAGGAAGGGATCCCCGTCGTTCTTCTTCGCAATTTGGACCCAGACGCGGGCCTCTGCAACGGTACCCGCCTGATCGTGTCGCACGCAAGATCGAGAGTCATTCAAGCCATCATCTTGACCGGAGATCGAGCGGGCACCACGGTCTTCATCCCTCGCGTGCGACTTGAGACAAATGCGACTGGCAGTCGCCAACTTGGTTTCACTATGCGCCGGCTCCAATTCCCGCTTCGCGTTGCCTTGGCCATGACGATCAACAAAGCCCAAGGTCAATCACTCGATCGTGTTGGCGTCGATCTCTCCCTACATCCCGTCTTCACTCATGGGCAGCTGTATGTGGCATTGTCTCGAGCCATGAGTGTTGATCGAATCAAGGTGCTACTGCCCTCTCGCGACCCCGCCGATGATGACGACGACCTACACAGCCGTTGATCGAGCGGCAGCGGCAGCCACCGCGACCCCAAACCCAGTCTTCCGCTCTGTTCTCAGAGCAATGAATGGGGAATAGTTTTGAAGCTGTCCTTTGTATTGTGTGTTTCACCTTCAACTGAGATCACGATTCTGCTATTTAATTTTCATCCTCCCGTTAATTTAACGGGTTCCCACTGGTTACCCTTTACCCTAACTAGTTACCCTAACTAGTAAAAAAAAAGTGAGTTAAGGAATGTACCTAAATCGCTGTTTTTAACTAGGTTGCGGCCCTCCGGGCCGCCTGTGGTGGATGTACCAGCATACTGCTGTGTCTGCCGCACCTGCCTGTGGTGTCCATGTTCCGATCAGAAGTCATGTACCAGCCCTGTGGTGACTTTTGTATTTTCCGCGCCGTTCCAACGAAGCTACAGCGCTCCCAGTATTTTCTTTCGTTTTTCAGTTGACGTCAAACAATGCTTACACTTATATTGCATTTAATGGACGGCAGGCGCCTGGCTTTGCATGACATTGCCTCTACAGCACAGCTCCGCCTGGCGCCTGGCGGCTGACGCGCGGGCGAGGGCTAACATTTGTCACGTGATGCGGCGTGCCCGCCGTGTCATTGCCCGGCCGGCAGTCAACCACCGGCATTAGGGGCTAAACAACAAAACAAACCACGTAAATAATCCTGTGCCACTCCCTCGAACCTTTCCTTTCTCCCTCCCACTCTCATCCAATTTTAGTGACACTCATTCAAGAACAAACCTTCGCTTCTGTGTAATGCCCCGGTCCCAAGGTCGCCAGGGAGGGCCATCGCAACCTCGCCAAGTCTTGGGCGCGAGGGTAGCGCCGTACCATGGGCCTGCTCGAGCGCCCGCTGCTGGGCGCCCCGCGGCTCGACCCTCCTCTTCGTCCCGCTCCGATCAACAGAATCAGCCCCCCGCGCGTCATGACAACAATGCAACCGATCTTGGCATTGCGACACGTATACGAGCCCGCCGTGCAGCTGTGCAGAACGGACAGCGTGGTCAGCGCGATGGCCAACTCGACGCTGGGCTCGCCCCACCACCACCTCCTCCGCGAAGGCGAGTGCGCCGGGCTCGAAACGCGCTCAAACCCTTCAAGCCCACGTTTCGATCCGCGACGACCTCGGCCCCCAGACGGCCGTGTGCACCCACTGCAAGGCTCGGCACTGGGAGTGCGAAAGGTCGAAGTCGACCAGACACTTCAGCGCGTGCTGCTCGCAGGGCAAGGTGCGGCTGGCTACCTCCCCCTCCCCAGCCCAATCTCGAGTATCGGCAGCTTCTTCAAGGCTCGGATAGCGGTCAGTTGCTCCGTCCAACAACATCTCTCTGCAGTATGGCCCACATGCTGAACTGTGCGATGCACCTACACAGACGCTAAAGCATTTCGCGAGGATGCCCGGTCTTACAATAACGCACTGTCCTTTACTTCGCTCGCTGCCCACTGGGACCAAACTCAAGTGGACACTCTAGGACCTCCCGTGTTTCGCGTGTTCGGTCGTCTTTACCATCGACTCGGCGCCCTGATCCCTGCCGTGAATCAACGCCCAGCCTTTGCTCAAACATGGCTGATCGACCCGGCCGAGGCCACCGACACTCGACTTGGACCCGACGGCGCAGACAGTCGCATGCGACGATCTACTTTGACCAAGCTCGAGTCCATCCTGCGCACCGGCAATCGCTTTGTGAGGGAGTTCGCATCGGCCAAACCTCGCGCAGGTTGAGATACGGCCAAAGAGTGGATGATCCTGCGCCTCTGCCTACCACCAGGCCGAGACCGACGCACCCACAACCTTCCTACGTCAAGCACGGAAATGGCGATGCTTATCTGCGATTCCGACACCAACACGGGGATCGTGGACCGCAAGACCTTATTCTCCAGGTGCACGGTGATCGATGTCCCGATGGTCGGCCCAAGTACCAAATCGTTAGCTCGCTCCATCCGTCTGCGATGCCTCTCCGGTACCCACTACTCTTCCCGCGGGGAAGATGGCTTCCACCCCAACATTCCTCTTTGCGGTTTCAACCAAGCTGGGCCGCCCATCGCCAGAAACCGAGAGCAGATCGACAATGGTGTCCAATTGCGCGAGCTACTTGACGGCCTTGGTCCAGATGAAGAAGACGAACAGGAGGACGAAGACCGCGACGATGAGGATGAAGACGGCGAGGAGGGGACGAAGAGAATGGTGATGGTGAACGTAAGCGTCTTCCGCTCTTTCTCATATGTTCCTTTCTGTTGAGATGTAAGCACAGACTCACATAGAATGCTCGAACATCTAGGACGATCATCAAGGAGACGACGAATATCTTGCATACTACTTGCACGAACGCGGCGACTACTTCTCAATCCCACATGCCACCCAGCGTCTCCTCCTCGACTTTGTCACTTACGGATACTCCCAAGTCGAGACCGATCGACTTAACTATATCCGCTTTCATCAAGAGAACCTGCGCCTAACCACGGCGCAGGGCATCACCGACGCCGTTGCCAAAGGTTTGACCCCGGATCAGATTGGACGTTCGGTGATATTGGGGTCGACGTTCAAGAATAGCCCGCGGGAGGTCACGCAGCGTTACCAAGATGCGATGGCGTGTGTCGTCAAATACGGGAAGCCTTCGCTGTTCATCACGGTGACGTGCAACCCCGAATGGCCGGAAATCAAGGCTGCACTGGGGCCGAACGACAAAGCATACAACCGTCCGGACCTCATTGCACGAGGGCTCAAAGCCAAGTCCGGCAACAAGCAACGGCCAGGCTGTTTCGGTGATGAATGGATTTTGTTTCTTTGCTGTACAACCCATGTTTTCTTAACCTCTGCGCTGAAATCATGTAGACTGTTCGATTATCCTGCTATTTTTTGAATATCATCCTCCCGTTAATTTAACGGGTTCCCACTAGGTTATGTTGGTCTATTTCTTTCCTTTACTTTCTTATCTATGGTCTCTTGTGGGTAGATTTTCAACCCATCCCATTTGTTACGGGATGCCTGGTTCTTATGCTGCAAATCCGACTCCATCCCAGCTATTTCGGTTCGCATTGCGCTCTTACGATGGAGTCGAAAGTCCCTCTGGACCGCAGACCCCACTAATTTCCCACAACAAATATGCGATCGGATTCATGCTGCGTGGCGACCGTACATCATGACTGCTTGCGGCCTGTTCTTCACCAACTTCAAGACGGTCACCGAAAAACACGGAGAGTTGTCGAACTTTTTGGGCCGTCGTATCAAGCACAGTGATCGTCTTAACGGCGGCCTCGCCACCACTGCACAACCTCGCTCGACGATTGCCACGGCCCGTTCACGCTCTGCCACCATCTGAGGCCCGATCGACCGAAACCGCAGACTTCAGATCGCTGTAGCTCCACCCACAGCTCATGAGAGCTCCCGCCACTTGGGTTATGTCAGTTTTAGAGCATAAAGAAAAATAGTATCCCTCACTTTTGCAGGAATGCGCCTAGTTGCCAAGATACAGAGAACCACCCCAAAATGGCCCTGAAATTTCGGAGGGCAACTGGGCCAAGCGCGCCGATAACTCGTAAGCCCCTCCCAGAGGGAGGGCTTAGTTGAGCTTAGGCTCCCTGCGACACACATCGCCACTACCACAAGCAAATCCAGCGTCCCTAGTGGGGAAAGAAAAGGAAAAAGACACCAAGACCAAGCGTAAGAAATTCACGAGGCGGAGGAAGAAGAAGAAGGCTGACGCGATCATCGAGAGCGGGGCGACCACGGGGCCAGAGGATGGGGCGAAGAAGAAAAAGAAAAAGAACAAGATGCCATGAGGTCATGGCCCGTGCGAGAGCAAGAAAAGGAGCCAGTCGTGTCCCCGAAGAGCGAGGCGTTTGTAGAATCCTCCGGCCACGCTGCTGGCATTATGGTATAGCGATCAAAGCTGATATGATAATAAAAGCTAAGGTATGACTAAGAGCTTTTAAGACACCAAGGCGAGAGACACGAGAGACTGCAGTGGGGTAGAATCGAGAAGCGAGGCCGAGTTCGAGAACGAAACGCTGAGGACGGAGGCTGGAGACGATGCCAAACGAGACTTGAAACACGCAAAAAGTGAGAGACAAGAAAAATATCGTATTGGATCCTGGAAAGTTTTCCTGAAAACAAGAAGAAAACTCCCCTCAAAAGTCCCGGCAGTTCAAACGGCTGCTTTCTGTTCATTCCCCTTCACTGTAACCTCCGCATATCGGGCTCGGTCTTCCTTCCAAATGCTGCCTTACCGATCCCACCATTGCTCGTCATTTTCCGAGTCTTTGCGGCGCAAAAGTGAAGGCCCCCTCGAAATCACATCCTCTTCCTCTCCCTCCCGTAAGCCGGCTTTAGCCTCCCTCCTCTCGTGGCCGCCGGGAATGACTCGTCGTCGAGACGCCCGAGTCCAGAACTTACTGCCGCTACGACTTCTATTAGCCTCGAGAAATCGAAATAGCGGATGCGACCGGATCCCGAGTAGCACAGTATTCACGGCAACCCAACGAGGCCGCGTCCGACACGTCGGCCGACTCGGAGCCCTCCTTCATCGGAGCCATCGATCCCGAGCCTTGATTACTACCTGTGGCAGTGCACCCAAGGCACGGGCGAACAACCGATGGAGGGGTGCGTGGCGCTTCGGCTTTGGTGTACCGACGACGCTGAACTTTTTCAGCAAACGACAGCGGATGGCCTAACTTCGTTTGCCCGCAGCCCTGGTGACACGATTGATGAGACGGACGACAACACGAACGAAGGAGTTGACTTTGACATGAGTGATCAATTGAGCGACGATTTGAGTCATTACTCTATCGACGCCACAGACAACGGTGCATTTGTGCTTGAGGAGTGGGAGTTCAATGCGGAAGATGATGGCAGTGATGACGAAACTTGGGAAATGTTTAATGGCTGTCTGGAATCGAAGGCTCTTGTTCCAAAAGCCTCAATCCAAACAGATGATGCGAGCGCTCGCGTGCTTTTGCCTTTTCATTGACTAGTGTCTCTTCATGTCTTACAATATTGCCCTTCCCTCGGAAGTGCAGGGAATGCAAAGTAGCAACCATAGGACCGAGAAGCAACCAACGCTGACAGGGGTTGGCTACCGCTTAAATGCGCTCTAGCCCGCTTGAAAAGGTTACTGCCCAGCAGTAGTGCCGACAGCGGGAGGTCCAACAGGTCAGCTAGAGATCCAGAAGGAAAGCTCTCTGCTGCTGGCGATAAGATAAGCGGGCATTCTTCTTGGCTGCGCTTAGTTAGTGCGCTTTCAAATTTCCGCCATTGCGTTTGGTGTTTATAGCGTGCGCAGTCAGGCCAGTCAGATGCCCGAAGTCCGTGCCAGGTCTTTGTTGATACTTCCTGAGATCTCAGCAGAGATCACATTGCTACTTATCAGACTCCATTTACCCCAACACTCTAATGTGTTCTCGAACGAAGGCTAATCTGGTCCCATACTCGATCTGTTTTTCGGTGCTTTTCAATGCTGTTGTCTTGGCCACTTTAAGCCACACAGCCACTTAGACAGTTGTACGTTTGCGTCGACATTATCGACTCTCGACATTTCAGATACATGACGACGCACTTAATACCCCTGACGGGATGTTCGTGTACAATTGAACTCATTCTAGTTTGATAACGAGGAATGAGTTTGACAATATATCAATGATATCTGTCCCGGTGCTGAGAAAAAGGTGACTTTGATGCCAATCACACCTGCGCCTTTCATGTGCTCTCTGCCGTGTGACCCGATCTGTTGCGTGCTCTCACCGGTACATGTACTACTGTTACATCGTAAAGGCGGAAGCTCAGAGTTAGCTATGGACATAAAAGTGGGGTGTATACACCTGAACGAACATCACTGAGTCAGGATCACAATGTTGTTCTTCGTACCCTACCATTCCTCCTCGCATCAGAGTGCACGAGTGGCCTGCGAGCTATTGCTGGCCTCCGACTGTTTCTACTGTCGACCAACGCAGCCTTTACAGATGACAGTTCTGGTGGTATCTCAATCGGTCTCCTCGGTTTTTTTTTTGCTTGAAATCATCTTTTTAAGAACGAGGGTCATCACCAGATCGTACTGTAATGGCACTGAAAGTGACTAGGTTTTTGAGTCAGGGTACCCGGCGCGGGGAAAATCCACCGGTGGTCAACATTGCGATCGAAATCGTCTTGAATACTCGGGTTTCCACATGGCAGATAGAACCTGAGATTTATCAGTCGCCCTCTGTATTGCACTTCCCATCAATTTGCCCATAGCCTTCTACTGCACTGTCCGATGCTGCGTTGGGTGCGCAGCTGAGGGTCAAGCGAGAAGTCCCTGGTCATGCATGCATTGTGAAAAGTGCGATTTGTCAGAAGTCAAGTCGCACTTCAGAGAATAGGACACAATCAGGTGATGAGAGAATGATGAGCTACACACCCAAATTCTGAGACGTCCTACCGGAAATATCACCGGTGTGGTCCCCTTGTGTGCTTTGTGTCAACTATCGAGATGCGGAACAATCACAAAATGATCATTGGTTAAGATGCGAGGCGCGAGAGACAGCGATGAGGTCGTGTTTGGACAAGGTGTAAGATCGCCCCCACTCAATCATTGCAAAAGAACAAGAACAGGAACATGAAAAAAGAAGTGGGACCAATCATGAACCTGGTCCGACTCAATTTGAGGAGCATTTAGTCACCCAGTGTGCGTCGACGCGTCGATGTGCACGTGCTTGGGCCAAGGTCAAAGCTTCAAAGTGCGGGAGCGAACCGTGAGCCACATTTTATATATATCTAATACACTTCACAGCAAGTGACCAGTCAGCTTTTGGTCCCACCATTAATACCCTTAAGACCCAGTAGGGCCCAAGATGACTTGGCAAAAGGAAACTCCAGTTGGCGTGTTGTGAATGAGGATTAGCAGGAAGGCGGCTTTCGGTTATTTGATTAGAAGCGCGCGTTTGTTTAGTGAAGCCTGGCGATGCGCACCAACCGTTGTCTTCTCTCCACGGTTGGATTACACGCTCGTCAGGTACGTACATCTAGCACTACGGCTACTATCATATGCAATTAACTGACGGTTGGATTACACGCTCGTCAGTCTGTTATTTGGTAGCGTCTGTATTGCCGCAAGGCACAGATCCGCACGCAGAAAAGACGCAGCGCATATCCAAGATGGCGACTCCCACGGCTGACCACGTCAGTCTGATGGGCGACCTATACGGCAAAGTCGACGCCACCAACTGGGGTGTTGCCAGGGAGCGACTTCAGAACGTCCTGAAAGGCGAGGGCCGCCTCAAGCACGTCACCGGTGTTCTAGACGTCGGCCCCGAGCCTTTGCAGTCCGAGTTCACTCGCTTGGAGGGCGACAACCGGGTAGACGATGTGGCCACCTATCGCAACCAACTTCGATTGTACCGTCAGGATGTCGACGCTCTCGATCAGGCCCTTGCGCAGGCGCGCAACACGCTAATCGTATGCTTGGGGGAGTCCACCTTCGCCCGCGTCAAAGCCAACGCCACGCACGACTTGTGGGCCGCGCTCGATAAGGATCTCGGTCGCGCTTCGGACGATTTCATGCGCTCAGCGAAGCTCGACGCCCTCTTCTTGTGTGAGCCATTTGTCGACGGCGAAGCGCTCGACCCATGGCTTGCGAACTTCAACCGGTTGTTTGAGGACCTCGTCGCCGCCCACGTCTCCCGTGACAAAGCCTATCAACGCGCCAGGATCGACGGCACATCGTTTACCCAGAGCGATTTCGACAAGTGGGTACCAGCGCCCGCGCTGTCCGAGGGCGTTCGCATGGACCTCTTGAAGGCTAGGATGCCGAGGAACCTCGTGACGGTCATCGACTCCATCGGCACGCTCCCATCGCTCGAGCAAGTTGAGGGCGCGATACGTAGGGCCGCACTTTCCTCGAGCCGGCAGATCGAGCCCATCGCGGAGGCATTAGCGGCACGGGTGCAGTCTCGGAGTCAGCCAGCCTCGGGTCGTCCTCGCTCGAAACCCTCGGGCCGTCCTTCCGGTCCCTCGGCGCCCCCCTTCCTTCAGGCCTCGAGGGTGCCCGGCCTCAAGGAGAGGTGGCCTCACGGGATCTCGCACGCTGGTCGCCTGAAACTGGGTCGGATGCAGTGCAGAAGGTGCTACGAGCAGGGACATCTTGGCGACGAATGCACGGTGCCATCGGCAGAGGTCTCTCGCCGCCGCATCGCTGTTCTCGCCAAGCACAACATCACCATTGGCGTGGCCGACGTAATGGCGCTCGTCGCCGTCGACCGTGCACCCGAGGCTCAGCTCAAGGACGAGGCCTACGAGGGATACTTGGTCGTCGGCGTACCCATTGGTGACGACGACACGGCGCTGTACCTGAGCGACATCCCGCGCTACTTGCTTGATTCGGGTGTGACCCGCCACATGACGACTCGCCGGGACCTCCTCATCGACTTCAAGCCCTTCACCACGGAGCGCGTCCGGGTCGTCGGCGCCTTCAACTCCAGTGCCATGGCGACCGGTACGGGCACTCTCCGGTTCGGTGTCGACGAAGCGTCCATCGAGCTCCATGACGTCCTCCTCGTCCCCGGTCTGTCCGCTGAACTCGTCTCACTCGCCGGCCTGATGAAGGACGGGTATGAGCTATCCAACGAGTGCGACGCGGCTGGGAAACATACCGGGACCGCGATCTCGAGCGCGACCTCCCGCCTTTCCTTCGCCCTCAATCGCAACCACTACGTGCTTCAGGCAAGTTCTCACCCACCTCCTCGGGCGGATCACCTGGCGCTGACTGCCACCACCTTGCCTACAGACGTAGTGCTTTGGCATCAGCGCTTGGGTCATCCTTCTTGGGGTCGTTTGGTAGAGCTTGTTAGGTCGGGTCAAATTCCACTCGATGTAGCAGCTGTAACTCCGGATCAGATTCGCCTCCTCGATCAGTGCGATGCTTGTTGCGCCGGCAAAACCGTCTCTTCCCCGAACCGGGAACCCGCGAGCCACCCCGCGGACGCACCTTTCTCCCGTGTCTTTGCCGACATGTGGGGTCCTTCCCCTGTGCCCGCACTTTCGGGTGCTCGTTACCTCTGCGGCATCACGGACGAGTCTTCGCGCTTCCGCTGGGCTCGCAGCATCCGGCTCAAGAGTGACTTGTCAGCCGTCCTTCAGGATTTTGTTGCGATGTTGAAGACCCAGTATGGGGGCCAGGGCGTCACGACGCTGCGCACGGACAGAGGGGGCAAGTTTGTGAACCACAGGCTCCGGGATTGGCTCGCCGTGCGGGGCATTTTCCACGAGCTCTCCACAGCGTACGAGCACGGCCAGATGGGCGTTCAGGAACGCAGCTGGCGAACGATCTTCAACTCCGTTCGCGCCTGGCTCCATCGCTCGGACTGCCTCCCGCACTTTGGGATGAAGCGGCGCACGCCGCGATCTACGTCATAAATCTGCTCCCCTCGTCGCCGCTCCAGCAGCGCACCCCAGACTCTGTGCTGCACGAACCCTCGGACCCGGTCACGGACACCCGCCGCCCCCGCCTCGACCGTGTCAAGACCTGGGGCTGTGCCGCTCACGTGCCGCTCGCCCCCGAGCAACGTCCCAACAAGCTGGCCCCGTGATCCCGCCTTTGCTACTTTGTTGGCTACTCCTCGCGATCCAAGGCCTGGCGCTTCTTCGATCCGGTTCGCAACAAGGTCTTTGAGTCGTCTCAGGCCGGGTTCTTTGAGGACCGTTTCTTCCCCCTGCGGTGAGCCCTGCCATGCCTGCCATCCCTGTTGCGGTCGGTTTGTCTTACCCGCCCGCGCCGCTCGGCATCGGTTCCGCCGCTGCGCCCCCTGTCGCCGAAGCGCCGGCCGTGGCTCCCGCTGCCGCCGCTCCGCCACCCGTTCCGCCCGCCCTCGCATTTTCGAACCCTGGTCCGGCAAACGCACCGCCCGATGGTGATCGCTCCACCCGGACCCGCCGTCCGCCTGACTACCTCGGATTTGCTCACGCGGCACAGCATTGGGAGTTTGCCGACCACGCAGCCATCCAGTTCGATGACTTCGATGAAGGTGACCCTGACACGCAGATGTACTTGTTTGAGGAAGTCTCTGCGCTCCTCGCCAAGATCGACAGCGATGACACTCCTTCGGTCCAGGCCGCCCTCGCTGGCCCCTTTCGTGATTACTGGCTGGCCGCCATGTCGGTGGAGGAGGGAGCTCTCGCCGCTAAGAACGCGTTCTCCAAGCCGGTTCGACCCCCGCCCGGGGCCATTGTCATCGGGAGCATGTGGGTGCTCCTCGTCAAGCGCAATGCGGAGGGTCAAATTGTCAAGTACAAAGCTCGACTTGTTGCGCGCGGGGACATGCAAAGACGTCGGGGGTGCACATCAATTCGTTCTCGCCCACAGGTCGAGCCGCCTCTCATCGACTGTTACTCGCCCTCGCCGTCGAGAACGAGTGGGAGACCCGCCAGTTCGACGTCTCGTCTGCGTACCTCAACGGTAACCTCGGCGGGACCGAGATCTACATGCGACTACCCGGAGGCGATATCGTGCGCTTGCAGCGCGCTCTCTACGGCCTCGTTCAGGCGGGCCGCGAGTGGTACAAGGTCTTCACTGAATGGATCCTGTCCATTGGCTTCACCTGCACCAACAGTGACCATGCCGTTTTCGTTCGCAAAGAGGGGGATCGACGGTCTTTCCTCTCCATTCATGTCGACGACGGTCTGCTCACGGGTGACGGGGATCTCGACGGCGTGCTCTGTCAGCTCAAGGCTCGGTTCGAAGCTCGCAGCACCGACGAGGCTTCCTTCTTCCTCGGCCAGAGCATCCGTCGTGAGGGCAAGACGGGTGCTGCGATTGTCAACCAGGGACATTTCGTCGATGCCATCCTCGAGGAACACCACATGGCCAATGCCTCCCCCGCCCCACGCCTCTCGCGGCTCCGTCGACTCTGAGGAATCGCGCTGACTCCGGTTTTGATACTGCCTCGATCCCCTATCGCGCCATTGTAGGCAAGCTCTTATACCTCTCTGGCACCACCCGACCCGACATCGCGTTCGCCGTTTCAAAGGCTGCTCGTTTCTGCAACGACTTCACGGCGGAGCATTGGGAGGCGCTCAAACACATCCTGCGCTACCTTGTCGGTACCCGCAATTTTGGCATCCGCTATCAGAAGTCCTTCCAGCCTATGTCGGCAATCTTGGAGGGATTCGTCGATGCTGATCATGGCGCCGACCCGGTCACTCGCCGGAGCGTCTCGGGCTACGTGTTCATGTGCGCTGGTGGGGCTATCTCTTGGGTTGCCAAGCGACAGACTCTCGTCACCCTCTCCAGTACCGAGGCCGAGTATGTGGCCATGTCATACGCCGCTCGCGAGGGGATTTGGTTACGTCGTTTGCTTGCGGATCTTGGCTTCGAGCAGACCGCTCCGACTCGTTTGCGGGGTGACAACCAGTCCGCCATCACTCTGGCCAAGCACCCGGCTTTCCATGCTCGTACCAAACATATTGGCATCCACTTTCACTTCATCCGGGACCACATCGCGGAAGGCACGATCGAGATGGTCTGGGTGCCCACGGGCACCATGGCTGCGGACGTCCTCACCAAGGGGCTCGGGACACAGAAGCACTATCAGTTTGTACACGCGATGGGGCTTATAGATTCATCGCGTGAAGGGGCGAGTTGGCGTGTTGTGAATGAGGATTAGCAGGAAGGCGGCTTTCGGTTATTTGATTAGAAGCGCGCGTTTGTTTAGTGAAGCCTGGCGATGCGCACCAACCGTTGTCTTCTCTCCACGGTTGGATTACACGCTCGTCAGGTACGTACATCTAGCACTACGGCTACTATCATATGCAATTAACTGACGGTTGGATTACACGCTCGTCAGTCTGTTATTACTCCCATCTTCGAGATCCGAAGCTCCGAAGCTGGCCTACTAGTCAGTGTGCTCAACTGCATTCGCTCCGACTTTCCCCAGGTTTTTAGGTATTGCTATGGTTGTACTGCTGTTGAATTAAAGAAAAAAACAGGGGTAGTAAGTAGTGAGTGAAGAGAAACAGAAAATTAGGAGGGAGGGGGGGCAGAAGGTCAATACAGTAGCTGTCTTACCTGTGCATTGGTTGTATCCTCCATCTTGTCAGCAGGCGGTATTGGGTACAACAGCTATATCGCATTTCGGTTCCGAATTCGACTCTTGGGAACATTGGTATAGGAAGATTGGCATCGTCTATAAGAATAACTCTAACCACGATTAGCTAAGCTTCACGGCTCGTGGGACACCCAGAGAGGTGCACCGTGCCAGAGTGTGCGAGGAGGGGGAGCAATGGTACACCATCCCTCTACCAAGCTCAGATTTACTGACGCCTAACGTTTTAGACTTTACTCCGGACATTCAATTCAGGCATTTAATGGATGTCCAAATAAAGCACTCACGCATCCTACCTAATGTCAAACTGCAGTTAAGCTCGCCCCAGAGCTTGGGGGTGACAACAGCAAAGCACCCAAATTTCTCCGACTACCCCTTCGGACCCCCGAGACGCCGGCGAAGTGAGAGCAGAACCTTCAAGCTGTCGAGAATGTCCGTAATAACACGCTTCGCGTTGGGTTCTCCAAACGGTGTGCCCGCGGTGAGAATGAAAGCCGAGATTATTCGTTGACGCTGGAACAATAGATATAAAACAGAAGCAGGGAACAAAGTAGTTCAGCAGTTCTGACCTGCAGACGCAAGATCGCAAGGTGTCCGAGCTGGCTAGCTGACCATATGTGCCAGGGAAATACGACGCTGCATTACGCGTAATCAATGCCTTTTCTGCTGAATTGTCAATGGAAGGGCGCGTAAACTCGGCATCGATATAGTGGCAGCTTGGTGCTGAGGCGTCAATGACTTCGTAGTAGCAAAGCTCGTTGTTGGCCGAGTCGCTTGCATACACTGCAAGCTTCCATATAGGTCCGACGCGCTCGGTGTCGGTGATGCTGTGGTGACGTGAGGTGACGCGAGGCGCGACGTGTACCCCCGGGGGTACACATTGGGACACTGCTCTTTCCCTCTCACCGATCTCACCCCTCACCCCCACTCCAAGTTCCAACATGGCACCACGCGCCACCGAGGGCGAGCGCGCCTGGCTCGACATCGACTCGCATCTCATCCGTGACGAGTCCGGCCAATGGCGTGTCCGTTGTGAACTTTGCAACAAACACTACAAGCTGCTTGGAGGGTACAGGTCACTCGACGGACCAACTGTAGCACCGGAACATGCACATGAGGCCAAACGAAACCTAAAAAAAAAAATCATTCGTATACACAAGCGCGAGTTCAATCCGTCTACGGTCGACAGTCGGTACAGATGCAACGAGGCGGCGTTTGAGCTGATCGGTACCGACCGTGAGGTCCAAGCGGTGAGTGCTAAACAGCTTTCCCAGGAGATCAGATACAAAATATGTGGAATTCGGCTAAACCTTTGTTGATGTACCTATCTGATCTGATTAGGGTTTTGGCCACCTGAAGAAAAGATACCGCCGGCAGTTGCAGGCCAAGCTTGACATGTTGGAGGCGCCGGGGAAAGCGGACCGTGCGAGGCACGACGAGTGGGCGGCGGAAAGGGCGCGTCGGCTGGTGATGGAACCCAAAGACATCATGACTCAAGACCCAATCCCGAGGACGTCGAAAATTTTGACTATGAGGTCCGGGAGGAGATCTACTACGTCATGTGGCCTGTTTGGGATGAATGGGCAGGGTACAAAGGGAATGGACGTCTGCCTCGGAGCCTGTTGACCGTGCTCATCCATTGGAGGAACGTGTTGTTCGATGCATACGATAACCAGAAGCGAAAGAGAGGTGGAGGGAGTGCGAGAGTTTTGAAGGAGTATAGGACCCGCATCCAAGACTTCGACGATATCCTCGCGCGCATCTTCACCGTCCCCGTCGACATTGCCGCCGAACATGAGGAATCGCGCCTATTCAGTGAAATCCTTTCACCCCTGTACCAAGAGTGCCAACGCCCCCTCCCTGAGGACGATGTAAGGACCGACGAGGACCAGGAGGGGGAGTGACCGCCTTTTAAGATGGATCTGAAAGGTGTACCGCCCTTTTCTCGGGAAACGTGTCCCGGACGATTACCGGGATCAGTTAGAAAGCGAACATCGCACCTGGCAAGCAGCGCTCAGACCATTTGCAACGACGGTGCTCGTCCACGTTCCCGAACCTCCCAAGCCGCCCACCGATGCGGACCTCGAGCCCGAAAGGAAGAAGATCTGGGACTCCTGGATTGTTGAGTGTGCCCACATGTGGTTGGCGCTGTCGAGCAAACAGAGGGACGCGTATTGTTGGATGCGCAAGAAGGGGTCCGGCGGAGAGGGCGCCGCGTCGACCTCGGGGCACGAGAGGAGGACGCGATATCGGAACAGAGTTCGGCGACCGGCCAACATTCCGACCACGGATCGGCAGCCGGTTCGGAGGCCGAAAGCAACCTCTCCACCCTCTCCGAGCTGACCAGTCTGAGCGAGCTGGAGCGCGGCCTGGATACTGGGACATGAGGCACCATGAGTGTCAATTCACCGGTTAGGCGATGACCATCCCGAATTTTCCGTGAGCGTGTGTAGCTGTCTAGCTTGTATGTTGTGTTAATGGAGATCCTGCTCTGCAATCATGATTCACTCCGAGGTACAATGCACTCCGAAGGGGGAAATTCTAGTTCAATCTTAAACCTTAGGGCAGGGCGTAGATACACTAGAACAGAGTCCTGCGCCTTCGGAAACGAGGAAGCGGTATGCGACGACATGCTTCATCAATTCTAGGACACTCTTAACAAGCACTGTACAACCGGCGTGGCGGTGTGTACCCCCGGAGGTACACATGACCGGTGCCCTCTCCAGCTGTGTACTCCCGGGGTTCCACGGCTCAGGCGCGGTCCGTCGCCGACGTCCTTGCTGACTGCACTACAACAAACTTCCACGCATCCGTTCAGAGTTCAGGATGTGTCTGCAGTTACTGACTGGAACACCCGCCTGCGACGAAACCGACGAAATATTCGTTTGCTACATCCGACTTGCACTCTGAAAAGCCCGCAAGGCCAATGCACTTCTCTAGCTGAATCTCCGTTCGAACCACCGAGCAGAGCGAAACTGTACTAGAACAATCTTCCACGCACCCGTTCGAAGCTGAGGATGTGTCTTCAGTTACTGAACGGGATACCCTCCTGCGACAAGACCGACGAAAGATTTGTTTGCTACATCCGACTTGCACTCTGAAAAGCCCGCAAGGCCAACGCACTCCCTAACTGAATCTCCGTTCGAACTACCGAGCAGAGCGAAACTGCACTACAACAAACTTCCACGCTCCCGCTAAAAGCCCAGGAAGTGTCTGAACTTACCGAAAGGATTAACCTCCTGCCGTTGTAGAATCGGACATGTTATTATACAGTGATCTGCCACCGGTGACCGGCTTGGCACCCCGGGAGTACACAGCTTTGTCGGCGGCACAGGCCGGGTCCCCCGGGGTTACACTCTTGTCGCGCGCCGACTCTGTGTATGTGTACCCCGGGAGTACACAGCCCCTACAATGTCCTTGGCCGATGGACCAATATCCGACTACATAAACTATCACGTCAACGGAGTAGGTATGCGGTGACGTATTTCATTGATTTTTGCTGACATATTATCGCAAGCACTGTACAACGGAGCGCCGTTGGACGCGTCTGGACCCACTTCGGGGTGCTGTTGGAACAGAACAACTACAGCAACACCAATCCTCACCGCCCCCCGCCCCCTCTGGCAACGTTCCCAAACCTGAACCTGCAAATGTCAGCACCGATGCGCACCAATTTTTAGTTTTCAACTTAGCAGAACCTTCAAGCTTGTCACGTACTGCAGTTCGGTGAGTGTGGCCGTGGCGACCGGCTCGTGGGATCGTGGTCGTCAACGCGTCAACGCCTCATTAAGGCTGACATCCATTTTACTTTTGTGCACTGGCGTCCACATTCTACCATGTGTGATATGGGCCGCATACAAAAAGCAAAGTTCTTCAATAACAAATAATCTACAGTCAACAAATGCGCTAAACCATCCCTAGCTAGCCCATGGGCTCGTCGAGAATCTCGAGGTCGTCCGAGTCTTCACCCCTTGTCGAGCCTGACTCTCCGCCGCCCTCCCCGAGCTCAGCATCATCTTCTTCCTCGACCTCCTGCTCCGATAGTGAACCCAAAAGTTCTTCCATTCGTCTTTCATACACGTCATCACGGTCTCGCTCGGCCTGCTCCGCGGCTGAATCGGGGGTCAGGCCAAGTTCCCTTCGGAATGCGTCGAGGTCGATGGGTGTGTGGCGCACGTCCACGGCAGAGGGACCTGATAAGCTGCGGCTCGACTCAGCGATGGGGCTCTGCATTTGAGTATTATTTAGCGTCGAAAGGCGGCGACCGAAATGACGTGGACTACCGCGCGAACGGCGCGACACCTGTTTCGCCCGTCCGGCGAAAAGTCCCCCGATCAAACCAAATGCCGAGGGCTGCGATTCATGAACTGCGGGTGAACGCGTCCTAAACCAGACAACCGAGAGATCATCGCGTTCGGCGAGCCGATCCAGACGCTCTTTGAACGAAATCTGCCGGCGTTGAGCACATGCCACACCGCAGTGCCAACCTCGCCCGCGCCGTCAGTTCCGAGAAGTTTCTTAGCCGCTTCGATCGTTTCTCGGGAACTAATAGAAGGGGCGACGTAAGGTATAGCACCAACACAAAGAAAGGGTGTGTCCATCTCACCTCGGTCCCCTGCCCATGCCTGAGATACCCTAACAAAGCGAGTGTCCTCATCTTCGAGCCACGCAAGTAGTTGTCGAACCTCAGCTCCGATCCGGAGAATCTCTTCTTCCGCCCTGGCTTTGAGTAAAACCGCCTTGATCCCTTTCTGAACATCGGTATCAATGCCCAAGGCGCAGTGTCGTGTACGAAAAAACCGTCTGGCCAGAAAGCGTCCGTTGGCGACAGAGTCACAAGCGACTTAATTGTGGTAGCGAGCGGTAAGTTGTCCAGAATCTGGGCCGATTGCTCGGTCGCAGCATTTCGGTAATCCCGACCGCTTTATTGTACATATTGATTGCCACTTTTACTTTCTTGCTGTGCGTCTGTGAGACGCTGACAAGCTTGCTGGCTTCGACTTGACCGATTGTCGCGCCGCTTCGTCCCCGACCCATTGAGTCAATTCGTTCTTGACAGCATTGCAATTGGACCGTCGCTTTGTGTAATGCGCGAAGTTTGACTACGCAGTTGCACAAATGCTGGAAATCTAGGTATGTCATGGGACATCAAACATCAGGTGGCGATACTCATAAAGATAGGACGCGCGCCGCACCTGAAGCTGCAAGCTCCTTCGTGCGATCGTATTCTTGTTGGTAAGCTCTTAGCTGTTGCTGCAAGCGAGCTTTCGCTTCATCGGAAGCCATTGGATCGAATCTGAACACACACTGCCAAGACTCAGTGTCAATTTTACGCCCTCGTCCTCCAATGGGGTTTGACGCGCCGAACGTACAGCCTTTCTTCCATGTGGTGTAGCCTCTGTACAATGTTAAACAGCTCTAATCGCTCCTTGTCCTCGTTCTCCCGACGTTGACCCGCCGTTGTGGCCGTTTGAGCAGCTCGTTGTAAATCCCATTGCGCGAGAAGGTCAGACTCGGACCATATTGCCGAAACGTCACTCAGATCAGTTTGTGCCCTTCCAAGCTGATCTTGAGCATTCGAAGGGACCGCACAATTAAGTAACGAACACGGCGTGAAAGTGTGGATGGCAGAGCATACCGAGGCTGTCAACACCGTTCTTGTTCATCAGGTCGATGCGACGCGAGATGTTGACGCGCCGGTGAGAAGCGCTCGCAGGACGATTGATCGGGATGAGCGATCGGAGCTGACTCCAAACGCGTTCGCATCCCTCCCCATCCGTCAACCCAAAGTGCTGAATCAGGCGCGGGTTGTACTCAGGCTGGCAGGGCCATTGATGAGCAAAAGCATGAAACACGCTCGTGGCAAACTTCAATCTCGGAAACAGATCGGGAAGGATACTTCTCTGCAGGCGATCGAAGTACAGTACAGGTCAGCGGCGCCCCAGGGCCAGAAATCTAAGGAACGACGGATCCGCCACTCTTGCTGACCGATTGCATGTAGCCGTCCAAATTACACGCAACATCATACAGCACTCCGAGTGTATCGTTGGAAGGGAGTTGGTTCGAAATATGTTGCAGCAGCGATAAGCCGTAGTAGCGCCTGCCTCATCAAAAACGAGCGTCAGGCCTTGTAAGCGGTTGAAAGAGGAGCTGAGCTGACGAGCTTTTCGCCTGATTGATACAAGTTGACCATCTTCAACGCGATATCGTGACGGCAAACACAGGCAACTAGGCCCGTATCGGACTTGCCCCGCGAGATTGTGTCGCACCGCCGTTGGCCGCTTTCCACGAATCGGCACAGGCCTTCAAGACGCGAGAGGAAGGGCGTCAGCGCGTTGAAAGGATCGCAGGGGGCGGCTCGGATCAGCGGACCTTTTCTGACTTCTTGCTGTCGCCACCATCAGCCCTCTCCTTCATCGATTCGAGCTCGCCTTCGCCGATGAAGAGGGCTGGCGTCGACTCCTGAGAATCGTATTTGGCTGAGGTGTCGCGAGAATGTTGGAAGTTGCCATCCAGAGCGACAAGATGCTGCACTTCGACTCTATGGTGGGCTTGATTTAGACGCGTCAATCCGTAGCATGCTGGACACTTATCCGAGGGAGAATCCGCGACACCGAGGACGAGGTCGCCCAATTCTCGCTCGGATGTCGTGAGAGCCCGAAATTCGTCAAGGGCGCGCTGGAGTTGCTTTCGCAGCTCCTTGTCCTGCGCGAACGATGATAAATATCAGATAATGATCAATAGCAACCATGACAGGGGGTCGAGCTCACGAATTTATGCTGACTCAGGCCCGACCGATCCCATCCAGTTTGCTCATAGAAAATGTCGAGCCCGCGAGCTGCTCCATCAACAGGAAACGGCGCGGTGCTCCACCAGAAGTCGAGGAATTGTACAAGTCGAAAGGTGAAGGCAGAGCGAGGAGCAGCTGCGGTCGATCCGATCAATCCGATCTGAGCAAGGCGCTCGGCGTACGTAAGGCATGGGCTATCGCTGCTGGATCTCGGACAAAAAGCGATCGGTACCTCGACCACTGCATCGATTCGACCTTGTCAGCGCGTTATTCGACACAGTGACCCAACTTGCCTTATTCACATACAGCTTATGACGTCGTACACGTCAAGCAGTAATGTGAGGGGGCTCTCGCATGAACAAGGCGGCGGCACTTCGCTAGCGACCGAACCCTGGCACAGCTCCTCGTCCACGTCAATCAAGGGCCGTAGATGACCTTTGAACCCAGCGCAAACGCGATATACTGGCGCAGAAGCGCTGGCCGTTCCAAGCGCCTAAGACGAGAGTCGTTGAACACGAACTGCTTGTACGTTTCTTGCTTCGACTGACCACGTGTGGCTGGTTCGAAACTTTCGACTTGGCGCAGATCAGCCAGTGATAATCGCTCGGCGTTTGCACTATAGTCAGGCGCGATTGGTATATGGGATGTTCGATCCGGAAAGTATGGGGCCGGACTAAAGTCGCGTTCATAGCCACCACCGTACTCGCTGTGGCGTTCATCATCCCAATCCATCCCACTCGGGTTGGCGGCTTCGTCGAAATCGGCCTGAATCGGAGGGCCATTGGAGGCCGAGGAGACGGCGAGCTAGCTTCGCCACGAGCATGTTCATCGAAGGTTCTTTGCTGAATTTGGCGCGCAGTGTACGTAACCATGTGCCGCGTTCCAGGGATGTTGGTGCGGATTCGAGCGTCCGAACGAAGGCCTCGGGGCTTATAGTCAGGATGTCCCTCGAAGTAGCCTGTCAGGTCAGAACTTGAAGCGATTCCATTTATGCCTGTCCATTGTCTGATACATATGCCGTAGATTGATTCGAGAATGTATTACTGTGTGTTACAATAGTTGGTGCTCGTCTTAGAACTGAGGCGGGTCTGATTTGGCGCTGAGCGGGGGGAGGCTGGAAGAGACAGCTCTGCGGGCGACTGCACAAGTACTCCCTAATAATAGGTCAATCTCATTAGCAAGTTGCCCTAGTCCTCGGCCATCCAGCAACCCGGGTTGCAGGGGGGCAACATGTTTGGCTACGTCGCGCGGAAGCGAGGGTCGGAGGCGCGCGGCGCGCGCCACTTTTTAGCGTGCTTATATATATAGCCAGAGGTGGGATCTGTTTCCTTTGGAACGCCTGCTCAGAATCTAATGATTGGCTTTGACACTGGTTCGGGGGAGTAAGTCATCGTAAAATCGCCGGTCCCGATTTCAGCCTCTCAAATAACCTAGCCTTCTACACCGTCCAGTACTTGGGTCCTAGGAGCCGACGCCACCTTTCTGCCAACTTCCCCCACGCCTCTGCTAACTTCGCCAACTTCATTGCCTAAGCGGGCCCGCAAGCGGGCCTCAAGCGCGCGCGCGCGCCTGAAGTTAGCGAAGTTAGCACTCCCTGGACACCGCCAGCGCCCCCAAAGTCCGCTCCGATGTGATCCCAAAGTCGCCTCCGATGTGGGACCAGAGTCGCCTCCGATGTGGGACCAGAGTTGCCTCCGACGCGTGGCCCAAAAGCCGACCTTATGTGAGCCCAGAGTGACGAGCGATTAGAGCGGTTATGTGTGCGTGCATTAAAAAATGCCAAGTAAAGGTTGCAAAAGGAGAAGGGAGATGGAAACAGAGCGTCCGCGAAGATACTCCAAAGAGGGGGACAACATACATAAATGAGAAGGGAGTAACAGACACTGGCCCCAAAGGTCTGGCGAGGAGTAAAGAAGAAGATGCTGATAGAGAAAAAAGCGGTCCAGCTTTCCGCCTACATATTATTAATTAACAGGGGGTGCATTTGTGGGGTTTGCGGGTTTTTCCAAAGGTGCGAGCTTCGGGATCCAGTACTGGTATTCGTCCGTCCGTGTCAATACAGATCGATCCAAGAAGCACTCGAGGTCCGATCAAGCCAATAACCGCAAAGCGACAACGAGCATAGCGCCCAAACCACTCGAAATGAGTCTGCCCGCCCCGGACTTGGCAGTCGCCG
Organism: Microbotryum lychnidis-dioicae p1A1 Lamole; assembly: GCA_001244265.2. NCBI lineage: Eukaryota > Fungi > Basidiomycota > Microbotryomycetes > Microbotryales > Microbotryaceae > Microbotryum > Microbotryum lychnidis-dioicae. The sequence goes on along the minus strand of CDLV01000004.1, from coordinate 444,693 downwards.
ACGCCGGCGCAGCGGATCCCGTCACCGTCGCCATCGCCGTCGCGCTGCCGGCAAAAGATTTACCGGTAAGGGAAGTGACGGTCACAGCGGATACGAATGCAGCGGTGGTGTAGACGGCTCGGGATGCGGAACTGGCCAAGGTCGTCGTTGCACGGGGGACGGCGGATGTCGATTGACCAACGGAGACGGTGCCGGTCACGGTCGCGAGGCCGTCCTTAACGCAGAGATCGACGAAGGCTAGTTTTTGGGCGGGCGCGCATCGACTCTCTCATGTTAGCACACCGATCCGCATCGCTTGGTGTTCTCGATAGGAACTCACAGTTGTAGTTGCTAACAGCACTCGACTTGGCCGTCGTGTTCCCGATGTTGGCGATGCAATTCGCGCATGTACCTAATTTAGCCAAATGCGCGCGAGGGCTATTGCAGTCAGTACAAATTGGGTAACGCTGGCATGGCCCACGTCCCGAAGAAATGACTGACGAAGATCACCAAGGGATTGGGCAGAGCATGCACACATGGCGACGCTCGATTGACTGGTTTGATTGGCGCATTGCTATTATGTGTGTTGTGCAAGGCGTTAACGGAAAGAGGAGAGGCAAGAAAATGCACCGGAGGCTCGTCAGCGAAATGAAGGAACCGAATTGGATTCCCAAGGCGCCGTAGCGATCTGCCGATCTGACGCGAGATTGGGAGATCCCAGCGCGGCGCAGACTACAGCAGCAAAGCCAACCAGCGTCTCCTGAGTATCCGGAGCACGTACAGTGTAATCTGCGTTAGCGGTGTTGCACGAGTCGGCGCAAGCGCTCGAGGCCATGCCGAGGATGTTGGCCAAGTAGGACAAGCTCGTCTCGGACGTGTCCGCGCGGCGGAATAAAGCCATGTGCGACGCGACGATGAGCTCTTGCGATGCCGCCACGGCGAGGACTACGAAGCAGAAGAAGAGACAAATCTAATTGTCAGTTGACTGTACTGCTGGCTCATCATACGCTGTCCTGCATTGGCACATGGCCGAGCCGTTCTCCTGATCGGGGTCCGGTGATCGCTCCGCCCGCAAGCTGCATGCATGCATGCACTCGCGCTCGGGCCGAAGTGTTCGCGCGCACACGTCCAGAGGAGGACACAACAACTTGGCGCTCGCTGCCTTGCGATTGCATGCGAACGGACGGCGAGAGTTAGCGGACACGAGCAATTCACCTGAGGAGGAAAGGGCCATGGTGGCCGTCAAGGAAGCGAACAACATGATTGCAGATTTGTGAAGTTGGAACGAGCGTCGAAGAAAGAGGCGAGGGAGTTGTGGATCGTACGGAGGAAGGGAAAAGGGGAGAGGGGAGAGGGGAGAGGGGAGAGGGGGGGAAGGGGGCCAAAGCACTTCGCGAGACCTTGGCCGAAAGCGTGGACCCGGCTGTGCGATTGGCGCTGCCGGCGGTGCCGCGACCCGGCCCAGCATTAAGGACCCTCTACTATTTCATGGCACCTCTTGCGTGCTAAAGGCCTTTTGCGGCCCTAGGTGCAAACCTTTATGATAAAAACTTTGTGTTCGAGGGTTCCGACGACGTTCGCAATTCCTCAGCGTGGGAGTGGGTGTCTCTGATGAATCTCCGAGCTTTCCGGGCCGCCACCCATGTCCAGGGAGTTGCCGGCGAAGCGGAAAAAGAAAAAAAGAGAAAAAGAAAAAAGAGAAAGAGGGGAAGGAAAAAAGAAAAGAAAAGAGAAAGAAAAAGGAAGGAAATAAAGAAACGAAGGGAAGAAGGGGGAATAAGGAAAGTTGAACACATGATGTACATATAGTACTCTCTTAACTTGCCCGAATTCGGTATCTTTACACCAACACCAAGTACACGCAAAGATGGTATGCCTAAGCTTGAGAAACACGTTTATAGTCCCGCTCGCAGCCGCCTCACTTCAAAGCCTTTTCAAAGCTCGGACAGCAGTGTAAAGAGCAATGAAACAAACAAGCTTTGAACCCGTGGATTACAAGATATATCCTTTGCTTTACCAGAGATGGCTTCCACAAAAACTATGCGAACATCTCACCTTGTTGGAGTTCCAATGCTTAGAGTAAGGCACCGGTCGATTGAGATCGCGGGTTCGGCGAGGCCAATCCAAGCTACCAGCGAGTCTCGAATCACCGTTCTTGAGGACCGTTTTGTTGCGCTGGTATCCGTTGGAGCACATCCTGAATGGTGGAATAATTCGTAAATTGAAGGCCGATGAAATATCAGGATACCGAGGATGCCCATGAGAGAAGCGCAGGGAAGGATGCCGATCGATACCGATGCCGATAAGGATCAAGCCGAGTTCAGAAAATCTTGTCATATGGTCCGCCGAGCATGAACTCACGCCAGTCCTTCTTCTTGCGAGCTTCATACAAAGTCTGTTGGTAGCGCGAAGTGATGGCACGCTGGATGGCAGGTCGTGGAGCCAATCTGTATCCTCCTTGTGTTCCGATCTTAGTGGTTGCATAGCGTCACGATTTCGTCCCGCCGCAGTTCCAAATCCTCAATCGCCGAGGGAGCACAAGACCCGACACTCTTGCCGTCTGATGCTTGTAAAGTGTGTTTGATTTTTCTTAGTAGTAACTGACTTTGTCCGTTGCTCTGCTCACTTGAGAGACGGCGTCCGTTCGGATCTTTGACCATACGGACCGGGTGGGCTCGGTAGAACTAAAGTCGAAGCGAAGGGTAGCTCAAAGTGACTATAGATGCGTTGAACGAGTCGGACTGGGTATCGGAACATGAACGGATTTCTTTCTATTCACTCCTCTGGGAACGGGGAACACAGAAACGCCGACTTCAGTACACGAGATGGAGTGGCAGGGGGAACGGGCTAATGGTCGGGCGATGACTCACGGTACCTTTTCTCGAACGGCTCTATTTCATGGCAGATGTTGTGACAATGGATGTCAGCTTAGCAACGGATATCCCCGAGACGATCCTTAGTATTCGAGCTGTTACCATTGACCTGCACTTCTTGCGTAGTCCAATGATCGTGGTCGACCAACGTTGGCTCCGACCTGATCCTTATCGAGTCGGCGACTCCTGAACTTGGCTCATCTGAAGGTATTGCTCAGCGGGTATTCCAAGTTTTGCTACTTGCTTCTTTATCGGTCTGATCGTCTTCAAGAATGCTTTGGGACGTTGTAGGCGGTTGACGACGATGGAAAGCGGTGGACGGCGGACCTCGGGAGCCTGACGTCGGTGCGCTCGTGATGCTAGATTAATGGCGGTCTTGCTCGATCGATGGCTCATGTAGGTTGATGAGCATTGGATTACAGCCCAACTCCGTGTCTTTGTCGACGTAAAGTGTAAAGTGTGCTAGTTCAGTGTCTCGCCCACGCGTGATTTTCACGCCAAATCGTTTCGATCGGCGTTGCTGAACGGCATCGGATGGATTCAAGAATTGATGGCGAGTTTTGCGGTGACGTGGCAAAATACGTTGTGTTGGCTCGAAGGCCGAAGAAGTGCGGACGTTGGGCATAGATCAGGACAGGTAGGGGGCTGAGAAAGAGCTCGATGCGATTGTCTCGCCCGCGCGATGCGATTGTCGCGCCGCGGGCGACACGTGACTTCTGCTAACTTCGTGGGCCAATGCCAACTTCCCCCACCCTTCTGCTAACTTCCCCCGCGCCTCTGCTAACTTCGCGAACTTCATGCCTAATCGGGCCGTAAGCGGGCCTCAAGCGCGCGCGCGGTTGGCGAAGTTAGCACTCCCTGGACACCGCCAGCGCCCCAGCTTTGGGCGCTTTCCCCCTCTAGCAAAGCGCGCAGGCGCGCAGGCGCCGGCGAGTCTTTCGGGTCTGGTCGGGAGGAGCAGTCTACTAGGCAATCGGACGAGCGCCGGCGCGCGCGCAAGCGACGAGACCCGTTCGGTACTCGTGAAGACAGGTCCTGCAGATTCAGATTCGCTGGGGACAATCTGTGACTTAGAATCAGAATGGAAAGAGTAACCTATAATGGCACATGTTTTTCTGTTTCTGCTCAGTGAAGTACAATTCAGATCGAGCTCGTCAAAAGAAAGAATGACCGATCGGCGATCAGGACGAATACCTTCTCTCATCTCAAAAGCTCACCCGAGCTCGAGACACAGAGTCGAACAACTTCATAAAGAGCACACTACGCACAGGAAAGCAAACCAAAATCGTCCACCAAGCCGCGCCAGCCCCATTCCGCCGAATTGATCCCTAGCCCTTACCCCCCTTCGAAAGACCCTTTCCTCCCCTTCCCTTTCCCATTCCCAACCTTCAGGCCCCCAGCCCGTCCCCCCAGTCCGTCCTTCGCCACAACCCACAACGCCGTCACACTTACAACATCTTTCAAGTCCTCCTCACTGATCCCCGCCCCATTCCCCAATCTCACATCCGAAAGTGTCGGCGAGAAAGAAAGGTTCGCTACGAGGCGAGGGTGGTAGGGTGCTGGGATGAGGTGCGCGAGAGGAAGGGACCAGGGTTCGGAAGGGGATTTAGAGGGAGATTGTGGTGCGTTGGCTTGGGTGATGTAGAGCGTGCAAGACCAGGGTCGATCAGAATCCTCGAGGTCGGAATCTTCTTCTTCCTCCATGTCCTCGCCATCGCCTTGCTCCGCCAGAGCTTCGTCCGCCGAGCCCTCGGACGAAAGTCGAGTCCCCTCAAGACCCATTACGGCTCGATCCAGTTCCCCCGACGCCCTCTCGGACCCAATCGAAACGTCCGATCCCGAACCCTCCTCCACCGAGGGCATTCTACTGCCCCTCCCCTCAAGCGGCAAATCCAATCTCCCCTCCTCATCCGTCCCCACCGTCCTGTCCGAACCCGCCTTCCTTGGACTCTTGAAACGACTTTGATTTCGGAATCCTGTTGACCGCTTCTTCTCCACGCGCTTCCATTCGAAGCGCACAGTCATCCCTATCAAGTCTCTGGCTTCGACGAGATCGTTCCTCAGGAATTTGGTGAGGGTGAATGCATGCCCTCTTGGTAATTTTCGAGGAGACACGACAGTGACGTTTTGGTCGGGTATGGCGAGACTAGGACGTGGTTCGTTGATGGAAAGTCGTTTTGACGATGTGGAGGCTGTCATTCCTCCGGTACTTCCTCCTCCATTCCCTTTCATCGCCGCTTTCCCCATCCCTAGTTTTTTGAGTTTTGATAACAGACCTCCCGTCAGAGATTGCCCGCCATTCGTCAACTCCTCCGCGACTCTTGATCGCATCAATGCCAAAGGAGATGTAACCGTCGACAACGAAGTTGACGGCGTTGAGATGGTTGGAGGTGCTCTTAGGTCGAGTGGCTCGAGGAGTGCGAAATCCATCATCTCGATCGTGCCCTTTTTCGAAAACTTGGCAATCTTCTCGTCCGTTCCTATTTACACCAGGTCGCGTCAGCTCGTCCGAGTCACCGATTTCGAACGAACAAAAGCCCCGTCATTCGCCAACTCACCCGCATCCGTGACAACAGTCTGCAACAACGAATGAAAACCCAAATTGTACAACGGCATAACCCGTCTCTTACTACCTCTGCCTCTTCTATCCCTCCCACTGCCACCCCCACCCCCACTGCCCTTGGTCCCTACACTCGACCCACCAATTGAGTACCCCGTCCCCGTCGAGCCAATGGAAGAAGACAGCGAACTCTTTGAGATCGCACTGGAAGAGGATTTATCGGATTGCCAAGACGTAGTTCGAATCATCTCTGTTGAACCTGGATGACTGGGTCTTTGAGCTGTACAAGGTGTCATGAGGTGCGGACTAGAAGGATCGATCTCGTTCGGCCCCGATCCGATGGGTCCGTCGTGGGAATCGATCGTCGCTCCCGCTACGGCATCGAACGACTTGGCTCCCAATGTCGAAGTAGACGCTGTACCGCTCGTTATCCAAGGTCCTGGATGTGCTGAGGACCCACTCCCCTGACCACACCCTTCGGATCCGACGCCTTCATCCGGTCCGAAGTGACTTTCCGTCTCTTTGCCAAGAGCATGTGGGGGTGGGGTCGGCGCACCTGCTTTCGCCTGACTCGGATGCGCAGGGTTAGTTCGTGTGGTATTGACGAGTTGGATCTGCAGGTTTCTCAGATCTACACCTTTGGAAGGGGGTGGGCGAACGATGATGAAGACTTGTTGGGGTGGCATGGGCGGTTGGGTATGGGGACTGGTTATCGGGTAGTCGGGCGGAGTCGGATGATGATCAGTCACCGACGCATACGCCATCCTCTTGCACGTACACCGCTCTCATCACTTACTTCATCGCCTTCTCTTGACCTCTGTATTGACCTACAAGACGTAGAGTGTCCGTTCTTTCCCTCGGCTTCCTTCGTCAGTCAAAACTCCGCGTAGCCTTTAAGCGCGTCAGCCTGTCCCGAAAGCGCCCATGCGCCCGTGCGACCGTACGCCAGAGCTCGGCGATCCTGCCCAAGAGAACAACCGACGACGTCTGGGAGCCCCAAGCTTGAAGGCCGAACCTCTCGTTCTGGACGATAGAGATGTGAGATGCAGGTGGAGGACGATCTCAAGTCTAGCTTAGTAAGTTGGCGTGGTGATTCTCGTCCAACCCTGTCGTAGTCCAACTCGGTGACAGTTGAAGGAAGAGCTAAGAACGCTCAGGAGAAGGATGAGGGTCCGAAGGCTTCGGCAGGACGGAAGCCAAGCCCAAAACCCCGCCTGCGCGCGTCGGGGCTGTGCGCTCAATCTCCACGAGTCATGTCACTCGCCAGCAACCCCGTGCGGGTTCGGCCTTCTTGCGCGTGATAGAATCAAGCAAGGGTCCCCATTAGATCAAGACACCGAAAGGTCTGATCTGATTTGCTTCTGCCTTGATTGATCTGATCTTTCTAATGCGGGCCCTTGCCGGATCAGGCCTACACGTCACGCACTCATGACGGGTTCGGATGTGAAGCGGACTAGAGGTATGGACTCGGAGCGTCTGATGGGTGTAGTTTCACGGCCCACTTTTGAGCCTGTGCCCGGTTGCAAGCGTTGTAGCCACTTGTCGCTAAGGCGGCGACTTAAACCAGTCTCCTCTCTCACTCACTTGCGAATTCCCGGCTCCGAGACGCCACGACCCGCTTCATGTGGCATTTAGGACACAAATGACATCACAAAATTTCAATTTCCGTGTATCAAGCACACACAGGTACACATACAAGCTAAAAGGTTCTTAGCTATGTGATTGATCCAATTTCCTTCCTTTTCCACAAGCACAATTTTCCGAACACAAATCGACTAGAGCTTGCTCGTGCTCTCACTCATCTTTGGTATCGTACGACGAATCAATAGGACCGAGCAACAACTTGACGAGCCTGCGTGAGGCGCGCGTAAGATTCCCAAGGCTGAAAATCAGTTCCACTTCTTTACAGAGCCTCATTGAAGCCGGCCGAAAAGACTCACCACAACGAAGGCGTCAACTCGACACCGGCGTTGTTGCGCGCGAAATGGTCGGCTTCGTTCTCGTAGTTGCTGGTCGTATCGATCAAAACACCAATCTCGGGATGCTGTTTCGCAAATGAGAGTAGCAAACCCTTCTCAGTCAGCGACTCCGGAAGTTCATCATGCCTAGTCGCGACTGACCTTATCCAATTCCTCCAAGAACGCCCTGGCCCTCTGATCATTCCCAACCTGAGCGAACTGATACGAGATCGCATCCGATCCATATCTTGTCCTCGCCAACTCCCTATTCGCATTGATGATGACCCTCGTAATATTATCCATTGGCTCCGAAGGGATTCCATCCGTAACGGCGATGACGACGACGGGTTTCTGGAGACGACCTGCTCGCGCGGGTCCTAGTACGAGGGGTTGCAAGATTTTTTCGTCCAAAGCTTGGCCGAGGGGAGTGAGGCCGCTGAACTTAACGTTTTCGATCAGCTGCATCGCCCCGGATTCCGAGTTGATGCCATTGCCTTCGACGCGTGAACTGTCAGGTGTGTTCGAGGTGTGGATAAGTATCAATCAAAAACCGATGCTACCGATCATGCCACGAACGCAGGACTGACTTCATGAAGCGGACTTGGATGCCATCGAAATCGAACAAGCTCGTCGCGTAAGCGCAACGCGAGATGACGACCTTGAGATCGTCAATCCTCGTTCCACCTTCTTCGAATGCCATCGATCCCGAATCATCACAGTACAGAACCGTGTCGAAGAGCGCCAACTTGGCCGTATCGATCGCGACTTCCATGGGAATGTTCCATTCGCCAGCGAGACGGGGCAGGGCACCGGATTGGGCGATCTTGGCAGCGATGGGCTCGAGCGAGCCGGGAGGGTAGAAGGCCGTGATCTTTTGGTCGACGACGCATTGACTCAAGGTGGCAAGGATAGCGTTGGCGTCCGGCCCGCCACCAGCGGCTGCACCCCCATGGTGAGGCTGCTGCTGCTGCTGCTGCTGCTGCTGCTGAGGTTGGCCGTACTGTGGTTGCTGACCGTACCCTGTTTCGGCTCGGAGTCAGATTAGCTTGATCGTTTCAAAAGTCGAAACTCGTTTGATAAGAAATTCACCTTGATGAGGTTGACCGTACTGAGGCTGTTGTCCATACCCTGCCCGAACCAAAATAAAGGGCGAATCAGTACCCAGACAATAATTACCAAACGACAAACTCTCGGCAATCGCGGGCTAACCTTGCTGAGGGTGACCATATTGCTGCTGCTGGCCATATTGACCCGGTTGAGGTTGGCCGTACTGTCCTTGCTGGGGCTGACCGTATTGTCCGTGTGGAGGAGCAGCGCCGTAACTGGTAGCTGTATTCAATCCCTCGCTTCATTAGCTCTTTCTGATCCCTACCGTAGTATCCATTTCTCCCGTCGACTCACGTCGATTCTTACTTGGAGGTGGCGGACCCGGAGGAGGAGCATACGTATTACCCGCCGGCTTCTGCTGTGATCCATAAGCCGGCGCTCCACTTCCCGGAGATGCACCATACGCGGGAGCCTGTTGTTGCTGAGGCGCACCGTATTGTTGTTGTTGTTGGGGCGGAGCACCGTACTGTTGTTGGCGTGCACCATATTGGGCTAAGGGAGGGGCAGCTCCTCCGGTTGTGCCTGATCCCGAGGCGGCGACTTTGGCGGCGAGTCCCTGATGGTGGTTAATGAGCGATGTGGGGCCGAGGAATCACCGTGGCAGGGAAAGAGAGTGGGTGTGTACGTCAGTTGGGGTGTAATAGAGGTGGATGTCCACCATGCTGGAAGACGCCAGATGCCCTGTCGGTCCTGATCATAGGCGCAAACGTCAAGGATGGCGGTCTTCCCGAGGAGACCAGCTCCAGCCTGGCACAGCTCCTCGTCCACGTCAATCAAGGGCCGTAGATGACCTTTGAACCCAGCGCAAAACGCGATATACTGGCGCAGAAGCGCTGGCCGTTCCAAGCGCCTAAGACGAGAGTCGTTGAACACGAACTGCTTGTACGTTTCTTGCTTCGACTGACCACGTGTGGCTGGTTCGAAACTTTCGACTTGGCGCAGATCAGCCAGTGATAATCGCTCGGCGTTTGCACTATAGTCAGGCGCGATTGGTATATGGGATGTTCGATCCGGAAAGTATGGGGCCGGACTAAAGTCGCGTTCATAGCCACCACCGTACTCGCTGTGGCGTTCATCATCCCAATCCATCCCACTCGGGTTGGCGGCTTCGTCGAAATCGGCCTGAATCGGAGGGCCATTGGAGGCCGAGGAGACGGCGAGCTAGCTTCGCCACGAGCATGTTCATTGAAGGTTCTTTGCTGAATTTGGCGCGCAGTGTACGTAACCATGTGCCGGGTTCCGGGGATGTTGGTGCGGAGTTGAGGGTCCGAACGAAGGCGTCGGGGCTTATAGTCAGGATGTCCCTCGAAGTAGTCAGGTCGGAACTTGAAGCGATTCCATTTATGCCTGCCCATTGTCTGATGCAAATTCGAGAATGTATTACTGTGTGTTACAATAGTTGGTGCTCGTCTTAGAACTGAGGCGGGTCTGATTTGGCGCTGAGCGGGGGGAGGCTGGAAGAGACAGCTCTGCGGGCGACTGCACAAGTACTCCCTAATAATAGGTCAATCTCATTAGCAAGTTGCCCTAGTCCTCGGGCCATCCAGCAACCCGGGTTGCAGGGGGGCAACATGTTTGGCTACGTCGCGCGGAAGCGAGGGTCGGAGGCGCGCGGCGCGCGCCACTTTTTAGCGTGCTTATATATGTAGCCAGAGGTGCTGGCTTAATGGACCTGCCGATCTGAAAGGCCGACAGAGGCCGACGCCGTCCCCCACCCGCGATTGGGCGCGTCTTCTCTCCCTCTTGGCGCCACATTCCTGCCTCGCTATAACCCATCCAATCTCACTCTTGACACAACATGGTCAGTCTTTCATTATGGCTGCATCTGCGGATGCCCTGACTCGTCTTGGTACTACACCGTCACCGTTCCGCAGCCCCCGTTCCCCTCATGTGTCTGTGCTGCGCCTGGCTGGGGGCGACGTCATCGCACCTCAGGGTTCGGTCGCTAGCGAAGTGCCGCCGCCTTGTTCATGCGAGAGCCCCCTCACATTACTGCTTGACGTGTACGACGTCATAAGCTGTATGTGAATAAGGCAAGTTGGGTCACTGTGTCGATAACGCGCTGACAAGGTCGAATCGATGCAGTGGTCGAGGTACCGATCGCTTTTTGTCCGAGATCCAGCAGCGATAGCCCATGCCTTACGTACGCCGAGCGCCTTGCTCAGATCGGATTGATCGGATCGACCGCAGCTGCTCCTCGCTCTGCCTTCCCCTTTCGACTTGTACAATTCCTCGACTTCTGGTGGAGCACCGCGCCGTTTCCTGTTGATGGAGCAGCTCGCGGGCTCGACATTTTCTATGAGCAAACTGGATGGGATCGGTCGGGCCTGAGTCAGCATAAATTCGTGAGCTCGACCCCCTGTCATGGTTGCTATTGATCATTATCTGATATTTATCATCGTTCGCGCAGGACAAGGAGCTGCGAAAGCAACTCCAGCGCGCCCTTGACGAATTTCGGGCTCTCACGACATCCGAGCGAGAATTGGGCGACCTCGTCCTCGTGTCGCGGATTCTCCCTCGGATAAGTGTCCAGCATGCTACGGATTGACGCGTCTAAATCAAGCCCACCATAGAGTCGAAGTGCAGCATCTTGTCGCTCTGGATGGCAACTTCCAACATTCTCGCGACACCTCAGCCAAATACGATTCTCAGGAGTCGACGCCAGCCCTCTTCATCGGCGAAGGCGAGCTCGAATCGATGAAGGAGAGGGCTGATGGTGGCGACAGCAAGAAGTCAGAAAAGGTCCGCTGATCCGAGCCGCCCCTGCGATCCTTTCAACGCGCTGACGCCCTTCCTCTCGCGTCTTGAAGGCCTGTGCCGATTCGTGGAAAGCGGCCAACGGCGGTGCGACACAATCTCGCGGGGCAAGTCCGATACGGGCCTAGTTGCCTGTGTTTGCCGTCACGATATCGCGTTGAAGATGGTCAACTTGTATCAATCAGGCGAAAAGCTCGTCAGCTCAGCTCCTCTTTCAACCGCTTACAAGGCCTGACGCTCGTTTTTGATGAGGCAGGCGCTACTACGGCTTATCGCTGCTGCAACATATTTCGAACCAACTCCCTTCCAACGATACACTCGGAGTGCTGTATGATGTTGCGTGTAATTTGGACGGCTACATGCAATCGGTCAGCAAGAGTGGCGGATCCGTCGTTCCTTAGATTTCTGGCCCTGGGGCGCCGCTGACCTGTACTGTACTTCGATCGCCTGCAGAGAAGTATCCTTCCCGATCTGTTTCCGAGATTGAAGTTTGCCACGAGCGTGTTTCATGCTTTTGCTCATCAATGGCCCTGCCAGCCTGAGTACAACCCGCGCCTGATTCAGCACTTTGGGTTGACGGATGGGGAGGGATGCGAACGCGTTTGGAGTCAGCTCCGATCGCTCATCCCGATCAATCGTCCTGCGAGCGCTTCTCACCGGCGCGTCAACATCTCGCGTCGCATCGACCTGATGAACAAGAACGGTGTTGACAGCCTCGGTATGCTCTGCCATCCACACTTTCACGCCGTGTTCGTTACTTAATTGTGCGGTCCCTTCGAATGCTCAAGATCAGCTTGGAAGGGCACAAACTGATCTGAGTGACGTTTCGGCAATATGGTCCGAGTCTGACCTTCTCGCGCAATGGGATTTACAACGAGCTGCTCAAACGGCCACAACGGCGGGTCAACGTCGGGAGAACGAGGACAAGGAGCGATTAGAGCTGTTTAACATTGTACAGAGGCTACACCACATGGAAGAAAGGCTGTACGTTCGGCGCGTCAAACCCCATTGGAGGACGAGGGCGTAAAATTGACACTGAGTCTTGGCAGTGTGTGTTCAGATTCGATCCAATGGCTTCCGATGAAGCGAAAGCTCGCTTGCAGCAACAGCTAAGAGCTTACCAACAAGAATACGATCGCACGAAGGAGCTTGCAGCTTCAGGTGCGGCGCGCGTCCTATCTTTATGAGTATCGCCACCTGATGTTTGATGTCCCATGACATACCTAGATTTCCAGCATTTGTGCAACTGCGTAGTCAAACTTCGCGCATTACACAAAGCGACGGTCCAATTGCAATGCTGTCAAGAACGAATTGACTCAATGGGTCGGGGACGAAGCGGCGCGACAATCGGTCAAGTCGAAGCCAGCAAGCTTGTCAGCGTCTCACAGACGCACAGCAAGAAAGTAAAAGTGGCAATCAATATGTACAATAAAGCGGTCGGGGATTACCGAAATGCTGCGACCGAGCAATCGGCCCAGATTCTGGACAACTTACCGCTCGCTACCACAATTAAGTCGCTTGTGACTCTGTCGCCAACGGACGCTTTCTGGCCAGACGGTTTTTTCGTACACGACACTGCGCCTTGGGCATTGATACCGATGTTCAGAAAGGGATCAAGGCGGTTTTACTCAAAGCCAGGGCGGAAGAAGAGATTCTCCGGATCGGAGCTGAGGTTCGACAACTACTTGCGTGGCTCGAAGATGAGGACACTCGCTTTGTTAGGGTATCTCAGGCATGGGCAGGGGACCGAGGTGAGATGGACACACCCTTTCTTTGTGTTGGTGCTATACCTTACGTCGCCCCTTCTATTAGTTCCCGAGAAACGATCGAAGCGGCTAAGAAACTTCTCGGAACTGACGGCGCGGGCGAGGTTGGCACTGCGGTGTGGCATGTGCTCAACGCCGGCAGATTTCGTTCAAAGAGCGTCTGGATCGGCTCGCCGAACGCGATGATCTCTCGGTTGTCTGGTTTAGGACGCGTTCACCCGCAGTTCATGAATCGCAGCCCTCGGCATTTGGTTTGATCGGGGGACTTTTCGCCGGACGGGCGAAACAGGTGTCGCGCCGTTCGCGCGGTAGTCCACGTCATTTCGGTCGCCGCCTTTCGACGCTAAATAATACTCAAATGCAGAGCCCCATCGCTGAGTCGAGCCGCAGCTTATCAGGTCCCTCTGCCGTGGACGTGCGCCACACACCCATCGACCTCGACGCATTCCGAAGGGAACTTGGCCTGACCCCCGATTCAGCCGCGGAGCAGGCCGAGCGAGACCGTGATGACGTGTATGAAAGACGAATGGAAGAACTTTTGGGTTCACTATCGGAGCAGGAGGTCGAGGAAGAAGATGATGCTGAGCTCGGGGAGGGCGGCGGAGAGTCAGGCTCGACAAGGGGTGAAGACTCGGACGACCTCGAGATTCTCGACGAGCCCATGGGCTAGCTAGGGATGGTTTGGCGCATTTGTTGACTGTAGATTATTTGTTATTGAAGAACTTTGCTTTTTGTATGCGGCCCATATCACACATGGTAGAATGTGGACGCCAGTGCACAAAAGTAAAATGGATGTCAGCCTTAATGAGGCGTTGACGCGTTGACGACCACGATCCCACGAGCCGGTCGCCACGGCCACACTCACCGAACTGCAGTACGTGACAAGCTTGAAGGTTCTGCTAAGTTGAAAACTAAAAATTGGTGCGCATCGGTGCTGACATTTGCAGGTTCAGGTTTGGGAACGTTGCCAGAGGGGGGCGGGGGCGGTGAGGATTGGTGTTGCTGTAGTTGTTCTGTTCCAACAGCACCCCGAAGTGGGTCCAGACGCGTCCAACGGCGCTCCGTTGTACAGTGCTTGCGATAATATGTCAGCAAAAATCAATGAAATACGTCACCGCATACCTACTCCGTTGACGTGATAGTTTATGTAGTCGGATATTGGTCCATCGGCCAAGGACATTGTAGGGGCTGTGTACTCCCGGGGTACACATACACAGAGTCGGCGCGCGACAAGAGTGTAACCCCGGGGACCCGGCCTGTGCCGCCGACAAAGCTGTGTACTCCCGGGGTGCCAAGCCGGTCACCGGTGGCAGATCACTGTATAATAACATGTCCGATTCTACAACGGCAGGAGGTTAATCCTTTCGGTAAGTTCAGACACTTCCTGGGCTTTTAGCGGGAGCGTGGAAGTTTGTTGTAGTGCAGTTTCGCTCTGCTCGGTAGTTCGAACGGAGATTCAGTTAGGGAGTGCGTTGGCCTTGCGGGCTTTTCAGAGTGCAAGTCGGATGTAGCAAACAAATCTTTCGTCGGTCTTGTCGCAGGAGGGTATCCCGTTCAGTAACTGAAGACACATCCTCAGCTTCGAACGGGTGCGTGGAAGATTGTTCTAGTACAGTTTCGCTCTGCTCGGTGGTTCGAACGGAGATTCAGCTAGAGAAGTGCATTGGCCTTGCGGGCTTTTCAGAGTGCAAGTCGGATGTAGCAAACGAATATTTCGTCGGTTTCGTCGCAGGCGGGTGTTCCAGTCAGTAACTGCAGACACATCCTGAACTCTGAACGGATGCGTGGAAGTTTGTTGTAGTGCAGTCAGCAAGGACGTCGGCGACGGACCGCGCCTGAGCCGTGGAACCCCGGGAGTACACAGCTGGAGAGGGCACCGGTCATGTGTACCTCCGGGGGTACACACCGCCACGCCGGTTGTACAGTGCTTGTTAAGAGTGTCCTAGAATTGATGAAGCATGTCGTCGCATACCGCTTCCTCGTTTCCGAAGGCGCAGGACTCTGTTCTAGTGTATCTACGCCCTGCCCTAAGGTTTAAGATTGAACTAGAATTTCCCCCTTCGGAGTGCATTGTACCTCGGAGTGAATCATGATTGCAGAGCAGGATCTCCATTAACACAACATACAAGCTAGACAGCTACACACGCTCACGGAAAATTCGGGATGGTCATCGCCTAACCGGTGAATTGACACTCATGGTGCCTCATGTCCCAGTATCCAGGCCGCGCTCCAGCTCGCTCAGACTGGTCAGCTCGGAGAGGGTGGAGAGGTTGCTTTCGGCCTCCGAACCGGCTGCCGATCCGTGGTCGGAATGTTGGCCGGTCGCCGAACTCTGTTCCGATATCGCGTCCTCCTCTCGTGCCCCGAGGTCGACGCGGCGCCCTCTCCGCCGGACCCCTTCTTGCGCATCCAACAATACGCGTCCCTCTGTTTGCTCGACAGCGCCAACCACATGTGGGCACACTCAACAATCCAGGAGTCCCAGATCTTCTTCCTTTCGGGCTCGAGGTCCGCATCGGTGGGCGGCTTGGGAGGTTCGGGAACGTGGACGAGCACCGTCGTTGCAAATGGTCTGAGCGCTGCTTGCCAGGTGCGATGTTCGCTTTCTAACTGATCCCGGTAATCGTCCGGGACACGTTTCCCGAGAAAAGGGCGGTACACCTTTCAGATCCATCTTAAAAGGCGGTCACTCCCCCTCCTGGTCCTCGTCGGTCCTTACATCGTCCTCAGGGAGGGGGCGTTGGCACTCTTGGTACAGGGGTGAAAGGATTTCACTGAATAGGCGCGATTCCTCATGTTCGGCGGCAATGTCGACGGGGACGGTGAAGATGCGCGCGAGGATATCGTCGAAGTCTTGGATGCGGGTCCTATACTCCTTCAAAACTCTCGCACTCCCTCCACCTCTCTTTCGCTTCTGGTTATCGTATGCATCGAACAACACGTTCCTCCAATGGATGAGCACGGTCAACAGGCTCCGAGGCAGACGTCCATTCCCTTTGTACCCTGCCCATTCATCCCAAACAGGCCACATGACGTAGTAGATCTCCTCCCGGACCTCATAGTCAAAATTTTCGACGTCCTCGGGATTGGGTCTTGAGTCATGATGTCTTTGGGTTCCATCACCAGCCGACGCGCCCTTTCCGCCGCCCACTCGTCGTGCCTCGCACGGTCCGCTTTCCCCGGCGCCTCCAACATGTCAAGCTTGGCCTGCAACTGCCGGCGGTATCTTTTCTTCAGGTGGCCAAAACCCTAATCAGATCAGATAGGTACATCAACAAAGGTTTAGCCGAATTCCACATATTTTGTATCTGATCTCCTGGGAAAGCTGTTTAGCACTCACCGCTTGGACCTCACGGTCGGTACCGATCAGCTCAAACGCCGCCTCGTTGCATCTGTACCGACTGTCGACCGTAGACGGATTGAACTCGCGCTTGTGTATACGAATGATTTTTTTTTTTAGGTTTCGTTTGGCCTCATGTGCATGTTCCGGTGCTACAGTTGGTCCGTCGAGTGACCTGTACCCTCCAAGCAGCTTGTAGTGTTTGTTGCAAAGTTCACAACGGACACGCCATTGGCCGGACTCGTCACGGATGAGATGCGAGTCGATGTCGAGCCAGGCGCGCTCGCCCTCGGTGGCGCGTGGTGCCATGTTGGACTTGGAGTGGGGGTTAGGGGTGAGAAAGAGAAGTGTCCCACTGTGTACCCCCGGGGGTACACGTCGCGCCTCGCGTCACCTCACGTCATCGAGCGCGCGCGCTCTCCTCTCACAGCATCACCGACACCGTCGCGTCACAGCCGATCCGATGCCCTCAGCGACTCGGTTCACACCAAGTTACAACCAGCGATTCTGTCTGCGGGACACAAAGATCAAGATCATCGAGTATTTGCACGAGACGAGATATAGTGGCCACCTGGCACATTGCCTGTCCCAGGCGTGAAGCAATACGTAGTCGGCACCGAGCGCGACCTATGAACGCTAGCGCTTGTAGCTTGTATGCAAGCGACTCGGCCAACAACGAGAATTGCTACTACGAAGTCATTGACGCCTCAGTACCAAGCTGCCACTATATCGATGCCGACTTTACGCCCCCTTCCATTGACAATTCAGCAGAAAAGGCATTGATTACGCGTAATGCAGCGTCGTATTTCCCTGGCCCTCAGCTAGAACCACCTCGGGCAGACATAAAAAATACGCCTAAACAGGCGCGCGCGCAGCGCCCCATCACGTGCCTTCCAAGTCACTGCCCAGCGGGTGTACCCTTGCTACCCCAGGGCGCCGACTTGGCCCCGTTGAGGTATGCCCACCTCGATGTCGAGCTACCGAGACGTTCACTCCCACTATAACTCGGTGGAAAACCTGGAAACAAAGGCACAGTCGGCGAGTAATAGTGCATTCGGATTTTTGCATATTTTTTGAGAGTTACTATTGTCCTCTGCAAGCTGAACAAGAGCGCTACCTCAAACACGTGATTCGGCACGGGTCGCGCGGAACAATTGGGGCCGGGACTGGCCGGGACGTCGACGCGTCACGACTCCGGAGACGCTGGAGAGGGCCGCGACGCGTCGCGCTCGCGCATACCGCCCATTCTTTTGCTTTGCTCAATCGCCCCCTACTACGTATACGAAGTAACGAACTAGAAACGAGCATCCGTGACTTTGCGACAGTCTGAAACGAACGCCCACTTCGAAATACCGGATCAGTCATAGTCTTGCTGCTCCTGTCATGATGAGTCAATCCCATCAACCACCTTCCAAATCGCAGCCAACGTTTGGCGCTCCGGCGATGAACAGCAGTATGTTTGCCGCCGATCGACACGGGTGCTCTGCCTGGACTACCGGCTCACGATCACATCTGACACATAGGTTCATAAGCTGCCTCTAGGTACGAGTCGTGCACCTTGCCTTGGACTCCCTATCAGTCCGCATATATCGACTATTCGGGTCCGTGGGTGGCCGTCGCGTCGATCGCGTATAGCATCGGTCTGGTCTGACGTTACACCGTCGTGCACCCGATCCAGCGTCCACTTCCGCTGGCGTAACGGCCATCTCGAACCCTGCGTCGTACAACTATCCATCGTCTCCGGGATCTGCTTCGTCCAATCAACCAGTTTACCGTCCCACGTTCCCCGATCCTGGACGCATCGATGGCCCATATCTAGCTCCGCCAACAAGCAACAATCTCGCAAGCATCGCAAGTATGGTCGAACAAGGAGGAAACAGTTCCGACAGCACGGGTATTGTCTTTGACGCGGCAGGTTTGCCAAATACTACTTAGCCTTCCGCTCACGATCGCCAAACGTCGCGGGCCGCACAAGTTTCCCAAAACGAGGAGGCAGGCCGCGCATCGCTGAACCACCCGCGAGCGTCCCCGCAGTCAGTGTCTGCAGAGGACGGTGCCGGCGGTTCGATGGTCCATCAGTCGTTCCTTTCCACAGCACCTTACCAGTTCGCTCCGACCGGAATACCATCCAATGCTGCACTGAAAAAGCTCCTGGCTTCGACGACCGAGCGGAGGACAGCAAGTTGGACGCCGGCGAAGAGGCTGTTGCCGGAGGAGCTATACGAGCAGGCGTACTCCGCTGATACGCGCAACCCCAACAAGACGGAACGAGAACAACATAAGGCGTGAGCTGTGCAGAGGTTGTACGAAGAATTCGAATACTGCATCGAGAATAAAATTCGGCCGGACGACTTGAGACAGGTCACTTCGCCCGTTAGCCGGCTGTCGGCGAGCAACCCATGGAACGACTTTCAGAAAAGTCGATTCTTTGCAGCGCTTCTGATCAACGACGGGCATACCGGTAAGCCAGCGCTTCAACTTCGGCCTTCTCGTCTATCCTGACCAACTCAACGCTGAGCAATGCATTCTATAAGTACATTCAGTTCCAACCAAATTGATGCAAAGGAAGGACCTAGCGCGCGTGTATTGGAACAGAATCTGCAGCAGTGAGGCTGAGAAGGTGGAGTGTCTCGCGGCTCTTGCATTGGAGCAGGCCGAGGACGATGCGGCCGCGCACCTTTCATCGGATCCACCGCTTCGAGCGGCCCACCTTGCATCGGCTCCGCAGCCTCGAAGCAGAACGAACCTGGCCATGATCAAAAAGGCGAGGCAGGGACTGCAAGCATCCTTGACATCCTTGGTGAGAGTCCTTCTGAGTCCAAGCTTCAGATCGGAGGCCCTTTTGCTTATCGATTCTTCACCGTTCCCTTTTCGGAAGGCCAATATCTTTTCGGACAACTACGGCATCGAGATGTTTGCTATCGCCTCCTCGAATTTACCCGAGACCAACAAGGAGCACTTTGTGGTCGCTTCCGTGGGCGGGGCGGCGTTTGCGCTTCGACAGGGTTGGGCCGACAAGGGGCAGGGACCGCTGGTCCGCGACTTTGCGCATTGCGTCGCAGGCACAGCGATTATAGCAGACAAGCGGGCCAGCATTGTCAGCGCCGGTGAGTGGCGAGATTTTACCGGATCTCAGGAAAGGGCAATAGCTAGTAGAGGTCAATTGATGTATCAGCGAATGTCTGCTCACAGCTTGGAACGCACCCGTGGCCGACAAGAACGTTGAGACCAAACGCCAATGGTACAGCCTCATCCTCAAGGAATTGTTCCGTGAGTACAATGAGTGCAGCCTGCCTACTCTTCCATACACGGTGCCTAATCTTGACCCGGCTCACTGTCTTCAGAGTCCGCGCTGCGCCGACGCTCCGTACTAGACGGCGAGAAAATCCAATCGCCCAAGTTCGTTTATAACGTAAAGGCCCTCCGGGACAACGCCAGAATCATTGTTCAGCGCGGCGCGCTCCTTCGCAAAGCGGATTTTCGAAGCCCGAGTGGCAAGCTCAAGTTGTTGGGACCCGACCTGGATCGGATCATCCCATTGCTGCGTGCAGGCGAGCTGAGCTTCGTGCTGGAGGAAGAGGTAATCGGGTCAAGTGCCGACCAGGCAATGGCCGACGGCGGTGAAGGTGGCGACAGCGATGCTGACCGACGAACTCGGAACACGAGCTCCGACGAGGACAGCGAGTGAGGTGACGATGGCCGAGCGCTCAGGGCCAGCCGGACTCGTCGACGCGCATGCTGAAGGGCCAGAATTCGTTGGACAACACAGGCCACCACAGTCGCTATGTCATAGTTTCCTTCATATGCATCCGGCTCTTGGTGCCTAAAGGCGGAGAGAATTATTGTTCGTTGGCCCTTCGTGCCTAATCTTCCCCAGGGCCGCTCGAGACCGACCTCTCCTTGTTGACGTGGGATGTGCCAGTGACGTAATCCTGCTCACAAACATCATCCTTCTTGTTCTGTTTTGTTTCCGAAGTGTTATGTAGAGTCGAATTGCCCTGTGAGAATGGAGTGCTCCCTGATCCGTGGTCCAGACGGAGCGTCTGCTTTCCGGAAGTGATTCTTTGAGCAAAGAATGAATGAACAGAAGTCGCAACGCGATTCCACAAATTGCAGTGTATGTTAGCATCTTCTTATCATCTATCAACACTAAAGTGAACGGGCAAGGGTTGCATCTGGCCGGGCTCGGTCTTCGCCAAAGTGCCAATCAGAACTGCTGGGCCACGCCGGCCGATTGACTTCAAGCGGCGCGCGCTCCTAGAAGCTGAGCCTGAACGCGCAAATGAAGCGGAGCGGAACACGTAGGAAATCAGTCGTAAGTAGCGAAGTAGCGACGAAGTACGTGCTTGATGAGAGGCGGGTCGTACTCGATAATATATTCGGTGAGAACATGGCAGGCTTAAGCTTGTAACAGGCTTTTGAACCAAAAAGCCCAATTGACTCCGAGACACAGTAATCGATGCAGTGGCAAATCGGCAGCCGTACCTGGCGGCTGACTTGAAAGCGTCTGAAACTGGAAAGTTCTCGATGGGCCGCTCATACCTACCTCTTACTTGAGAAACATCCCTTCTCGTCAATGAGATATGCCGCCAATCCTCAGACCACATGGTGAGTGCTCAAAGCAGAGAGAATTCTTGCATTAAGTTCGCCGCACTAAGATGAATTGTCAGTGGCATTTCTGGTGAATCCGAATGTACAAAGACTCGGCGGTATGAGGCCATTCAGCGCTCATCGCGATCTTCGAGTTAGGCATGTTCTCAGATTATGACTCTATGATATTACTCGGGCTCTGATGTATTGTCGGCCATGAGAGCCGTCCGAAGAGTGTCGCAGCATCGAGCGGTCCACTAATGGTTGACCTGACTTCCCGGATGGGTCTCCTGAAGCTCCTAGCTAAGGGTTATAGTTGCATCATCATCTCTGTTTGCTGTACGCGCGGATCTAATTGATTTGACGCCATGAAAGGTCTTGTTCGTCACCGGTGTGCGCAGTCTAGGAGGTGAGGAAAAACGATCTCCGATTTCCCGTCAAGCATAGACTTGTTGACACCAAGCTTTTCTTAAAACACGCGCAAGTCTCGGTAGCAGGGATGGGGATTAGTGCAAAGGTTCTTTGGCCGCGCCATGGCAGAAAGTCGAGTCCTTCGAGCGGGAATTCTCAGAGAGAGTGAACCGCCCAGCCGTCTTGTTCGGAAGAAGATACATTCTCTGTAGTGATCGAACCCACTCACCCATCTTCACGGGGTAGACCTTCTAGGTACTCGAGCAGTTGCATGCGCTTTGATTGGACAGTCACCCGGCACTGGTAAGGGAAACCGCCGAGCCATCTTGTTCGGAAGAAGGGCTTGCACGCACATGCCAACTTTGCTATTCAACCCTGTCCGAGGGTAAGAGATACATTCTCTATAGTGATCGAACCCACTCACCCATTTTCACGTGGTAGACATTCTAGGTACTCGAGCAATTGCATGCGCTTTGATTGAAAAGTCACCCGGCAGGTCACCCGGCAAGTCACCCGGCAGGAGTCTAATAAGGCAGGCGCAGCCCAGAGATTAGGTCTGACAATATTTCTTTCTAGAAGACGGTGTTATTACTCTCACCCACCGCAATTGAGACGACTATAGTTTGCAAACACCATTTCCATTGTTTCAACATTAAGTTGCTCCACTAATTCAATTTACATCAGAAGCTAGTCTAAACGTCCGAGAAGTATTCGTCTTCCTGACCAGCGAAGTCATCGCCGTAGCTTTCATCTGAAGAGCTGCCCATCTCACCGTCCTGCTCGAGGAGTTGTGCGGAGAGAGGCCCCACCTCCTTTGCGAGTTCAGCCCCGTCGCTCATATCCATCTGTGCCTCAATGGCCCGCACTTGCTGAACGTCACGGGCCGGCGGTGGAGGCCCCGCCGAGTCGTCGAGGCCAGATCTCTCCATAGTACCGCGTGTTCCGGATCGATTATGTGCAGGTCGCTCGTGATGTTTTGCCTTCTTGACAGCTCTTCCCGTTGCGTTCAATCGTTGATGTAAACCACGAAGTTCTGACAATGCAGGAGGCATGGGCTCGGAATGGCCCTCTGACTGCCCGCGAGTCTCGAGCCAAACATCGAAGAAATAGTTGTTCTGGGACCAAGAACATTCGCGCAACTGCAGAAGCTCCATCCGGCGATCTAGTATGATGAGCGCGCGGCCTCGGATCTCTTCAACATCTTCAGTGCCGAATATGGACTTGGCATCAGCTGGGTCGATGGATTCAGGAAGGGTATCTGTTGAGATGGTTTGAAAGATGTTAGGGCGACCTAAGAGGTGATATGGAGCACGCCGTGTCGAAAACTTACCCGACACGTTAGTCCAAAGTGTCTGGCAACTAGTGAGACGAGCTTTTTCATCTTCGAGCCAAGCCAAAGCTTGCCGCACCTCGGCGCCGATCCGCGCTTTCTCCTCACCGACTCGATCCTTGGCGCGCACAGCTGTTGCTCCTCGCTTGACCCAAGGATTGACAGCCCAAGCAGCTTCAACACGCGTGAAAAAGCCGTCCTGCCAGAACGGGTCCGTCTCATCGAGGTCGATCGCAGAAGCTGTCGGAAATCCGGAGATTGTTGAGTAGGCTCGAAGGTGTTGATCCCATCGCGAGACGGAAGGCCTCAACGGCCTTGTTGTACGTCTTGCGAGCCTTTTCCGCGCCAGAATAAATCTTGCCGTCTGTAGCACGAGCTTTGCTGACCGCTCGTTGACCTAGCTTTGCACCTCCCTTGCCACGACCCGTCGAAAGTAGCTTCTCCCGACTGGTTTTGTAGGCAATCACCTCGAGATGAATTTTGCGCAACGCCACAGAGCACTGGAACAGATGTCGAAGTTCTGCACAGCACCTAAGCTATCAGTGCAAGCTACAGCAATCATGTGAGCAACACACATTAACTGACCTCTGGACGAGAGGCCCGTGACATAACGAGCCTGTGCCATTGCCGCTCGATCGATGTCCATCCCGAGGCTGCGGCGTTTGGCGCTTAGCGATTCCAAGACGTCTGAATCGGGCTCTTCGGTATCCCTTTGCAAAAGCCCAGCAAGTCAGAATCATAGACAGTGAGCGACGGCCTGGCCAGATGATCTACGTATATTCGCGACTCAATCTTGTAGAGGCTCTCCATAAGTCCATAGAGGTCGCTCTCCCTCAGGCGATCCGCCTCCGATTGCTGCGCAGCTGTCTTTGGCACTTGCGCCAGTCGCTGTTCTTCCCACTCGCGGCGGAGCGCATCTTCGTTCAACCTCGAATCGTAGGCAATGATGCTATTAAGCTCTTCCTCAGCAGCGACACCCTTGTCGTTTGCCTCATGGTAGCGACGATAGAACCAGGCCCCTAAATAAAACATATCGAGTGTCAGCATTGTGATTGAGATAATTGCGATCTAGGTGCGGCTTACCCAGCTTGTTGACGGTCGCGTCATTCAGTGCTTGGATACGGACCGCCAGGTTGACGAAGCGATGGGACTTGTTCGAGGGGCGGTTGATGGGAATGAGCGACCGTAGCCCGCTCCACAATCGCTCACAGCCCTCTCCATCAGTCAGCCCGAAGTTCGGAATGAGGCGCGGGTTGAACTCGACTTGGCAGGACCAGATATGGGCGTATGCATGGAAGACGCTCGTGGCGAACTCCAGTCGCTTGAAAAGCTTTGGCAGGAGCTGCCTCTGGTGACAAATGATAAAGTAGGCGCATTTGGTCAGTGCCAACGAAATTGAGGAGGAAGGGACCCGTCGTAATCGATGCGAACCTTTTCAATGTGGTGCTTGAAGTTACAAGCAATGTCGTATAAGACTCCGATCTTGGCGTGTTCAGGAAGGCGCTCTGAAATGTGCTTGAGGATGGCAAGCGCATAGTACAATCTGAGTGGTCGGAGGGGAATCTGCGCATTAGTACTGGGATTCGAGAGGAAAGCGGAAGCGACTAAGTCTCGCCAGACAGCTCCGCGCTTACTTTTCACCAGACCTCTCAAGATTGACCATTTTCAGGTTCACGTCATGACGGCATACGCAGGCAACGAGTCCGGTGTCGACTACTCATGACGAGGTTGAGCCAGCTCCGTCGTCGGCAGCCTTCCACGACTCTGTGCACGCCTATGACGGTGGGTGGGTGTAGAGGCAAGCGATCCCATTAAGGCAAATGCAAAGAGCGGCATTACTCACTTTTTTGGTCGGTCGCACCGAAGCTTTAACCTCGGCCTCCATCGCCTGAACCTCTTCCTCAGCCAAGAAAATGTCCGGAACGATTCCTTGGACGTCATGCTTCGAGTTTTTCTCACGCGTTTGCTGAAAGTTACCGTCGTATGCAAGCACGCAATCCAATGTGACGTCGTGACAAGGTTGATTAAGTCACGTTGGCCCGAAGCACGCGGGACACTTGTTGGAACGAATCGACGGTGCCTGCGAGAAGGTCCCCGCTGTCCTCCTCGCATGTTTCGAGAGCGCGGTACTCGTCGATCGCGTTGCTTCCGAAGGTCTTTGTCCTGTATGCGCAGAAGGCAGGCTTTAAGCAAGTGCCCATGAGGCGATGGCGGCGTCCAAACTCACCCAAGGATGTCCCGTATAGTGACCCCGACCCCACCCACAACGGGAGTAATACTCTTTGAGGCCGTCCGCATAGCCGGTGATAGCGCGGGGGCTGACCTTCCAGCTTGCTTGGGCCTGCTCGACCAGTCGAAATGAGAAGGCGGTCATCGGCATTGAAGCAGTCGAAGAGATGAACCCTAGTTGGGCCAAGCGTTCGACGTCCGTAGCACACCGCGACTCGGAAGCACAGAAGGTGACCTGCAATTTGTAGACCGACGGTTTGGACTTGTATCTTCTCTTCGGCGGCATGGCGATGCCGAGTCAAGTGCATGAGCAAGAGGACTAATGCGAGCCGTGGGGCCTGTACAGTCGATGGCGACGCTACAAGGAGCTGTAGCGAAAGCAACGAGGTGAGGCGGCATGTCAAGTGGAAGGTCCCTCGCGTGTTGCGCTAGGCCAGGACCCCCGAAAGCCCAGCCGGAGGCGCATGTTTTTTTTTGACATTTTGGGGACCCAAAATCCTGGAAATCGTCGAGGCGCATTGCAAAAAATTGACATTCTGGGACGAAACACACGTTTCGCCCCCGAGGCGCATGTCCAGATTTTGACATTTTCCCGTGAGTCGGCCCAATTTTGGCCTACCCTGAGCAGCCTACGGCATCGCTTTGGGCCCGTTTGCCTTCGCTTCGAAACGCGCTTCGCGATGCTCGCGCTTGAACAAGTCACTAGCCATTTTCGCTAATCACTTTAGTTCAGTGGCTGTTAGAGAATATTAGGGATTAGATACCCCTATCGAGTAAGATAAAAATGACGGGGCCCCTGAGGTTCCGTTCCGCTTCACTTCGTTCTGACACTGGAGCATAGCACGACGAAATGATTCCGTGCTTGTTTCTTGACGAAAATCAGGACTACTATTTGCACGACGATGACTTTGATCGATTATCGCCGCTCACCAACATGACGGTTGCCGAGCTCCTCGCCTTCGATGTCGCTCCCGGCGACGCGTCTCTTCACATCGAGTTGTCCAAAGACGAGTCCACCCAGTATTCGAACTTACCCTACCCGACTCTTCACACCAGAGACGCGTTTCTCGCTACCGATGCTCTGATTAATGCACGCAAGAAAGGATATCGATCCTTGGCCGTCGGGTCGACGTGTTTGCCGCTCGGCGCCGATCGGCTATGGTCAGAGTACGAGCGAGCAAAAGACGTTCAAAGCTGGGCGCTGCGAGCTCAACGATGGATGGACAAAATTATCGTTATCAACGAAATTGACCGCAACCGTATCGCTGTCGCACGTCGCATACTGAACGGATTGCAATGGCAAGAGCAAGACGGGCTTCTACCATTGCCTCTTCTTGCAAGTGGAACGAGTTTGGTTTATCTCCTGAGATTCTTAAGTCAGTACACCAATCCTTCAGCTGACCACTCGTATTCATCTCGTATCTGAGGCAACTTGCTTATTCGCGTCTCTACCCAGGTCATGATTGGCTCGGTGAAGCCGCGGTGAACTTGTCAATTGAAAGCGTCCTTCGAGCTGGACGAGTGCAGAATCCCGATTTCGAAACATCGTATGGACTTATACCCTCCGCCGTCATCTCCTTGGTAATGGCTCGCCCTCCCGACTCGGATCCTCATTCGGTCTTCAAAGCCTGCTTTTTCGGCCCGCCAAACCAGTATCGGAATCTCATCGAGCTAGGCGATTGCATGCGCAACACGCCGACGTCAAAGTCAATCTGGTTTCTACCCCTCTGCTCCGACAGCCATTGGGTCCTGGCCCGCATCAACATGCACAAGCGGACATGGTCTGTGATCAACTCACTCTCCGCCACTCCGATCACCGCGGCTACTCGGACGGCCGTCCTTACGCTATTCAAATTTCTGAAGCTGGACATCAAAAACGAGTTCCCTCATACTCCTAAGGCGGAACAACAGGAAGACAGCTACTCGTGCGGGCCGGCTACGATCAATGCAGTGGAACGGAGGTGCTCGGGATTGGGTCATTCAACGCAGCGAGCGCTCACATGTCACGGCTCCGTCAATTCTGTCGTTTATCCTCTCTGGTTGGTGCTGTCGAGGATCCCAAAGAGATCGAATCCATCGTTGCCACGGGCGCAAAATCAAAGGCAAAGTATGGGAGGGGATCCGCTGCCGGAACACTGAGCAGCAAGAGCACGTCGGCAGAGTCCGGCAAGGCAGCGACAATCAAGCCAACAAATCAACGAGTCGCATCATCCTCAAAAAACCCGCCAACTTCTCGACTTCAAACGACCTTCACCAAGGTATCGAAGCCGACGAAAGCTCGAGAGCTCACCCCCGAGGAGCATACGACGTGGGCTCGCGACCATCCGCCTCTTTTCAGGAGGTTTGCTGAAAAAGTCAAAGATCTTTGCCCGGGATCGAATGTCGACGTCAACAATCCAAAGTACGTGCGGTGTGGACGTTGTTATGTCTTGGTTCCAATGGCGGCCTTGCTGTGCAAGGCACGATTTCAATTACATCTCGGCAATAAGAAGTGTGTCAACCTCCAACCCATCAGCAATTTCTTCAGACCTATCGCCTCTGGCTCAACTGCTACCAGCCCCTCGCTAGGACCGTGCCCCGGCCTTACGTCTGAAACGGCGATGCAATATCTTTCATCAACTGCGGCGCAAGGTGGCGGGGCCCCTCCTCGACGGACGCTTCGTTTGCGCCTCTATCCCAAAATTGGTAAACGACCAATGACGGAGCTCGAGAGGAAGGAGGTGGACAAATTGGAAGCGAATGAATGGAAGTGGCGCAACGATCATCGAACACCGCGCATCATCAGTGTGAATCGTCGCAAGTATAGCGCTCGAGATTCGATCAACAAGGACGGACCAAGCTTACCGTGTGAAGAATGCGCGAGGCTTCCTAAGGATTCATCCTGTCGAGCAGCTCTTCGACGTCAATATGCTGCTGGCGCAACTCGCAAATACACCAACAAGAAATATGTCGCGGGCGATACACTTCTCTCGGCCATCTACCGGCGACATCATGGACTAGAAGAGATCCTGGATGACAACGGTCAAGGGACCGTGTATCTACGATTCGCGCAAGGTGTGGCCTCAGGAGAATTTGACGGAGCGAACATCTTGGAGGGATTGGTGAAAGCGGCTACGGTCAAGCACGATCGGATGGTCAAGGGCAAATCAATGCGAGGCTTTGTGCGGTCCGAAGCGCTGCGTGACTTCGAGCAAGCCATGGCGCTGGCGTCTCCGATGGCTCTGAGAGTGCTGCAGGCTACAATCGGCGCATCCACAAGCCGAAAACTGCAGTGAGTACCGTCATTCTTTCGTTCCTTCAATTCAACCTCATACTGAATGATCGAGGTGCTTGCGGAATGGACCGAGCGACATCAGGCAGGATGCGCCTCGGCCTCGACAAGTCCAACATGGATCGTGTTTGCGCGAAACTTGAAGCAGACGGCCTAACGTTCAATTTGCACGTAGACGACACGAAGTGTCGATCCAGGATGCGAACCACTCCATACTACTCAGACGACCTCAGTTTAGAGCGCGAACTACGTACGAAGGGCATATTCCGCCACGAGCTGATCGGATCAATTGGTCCGCCACGCATCTACGAAACTCCGGGTGAACTCCCTGATATGTTCGGCGGACCTGACCCCCGGTTGCTGGAACCAAAGTGAGTGGCAATGATTCTTTTAAGTTTGTACTTCATTTCCATGAGGCTTTAACTTGTGTCGCCTCTTCATTCAGATCCGAGCTTACATGATAGCACCGAACGATGTTGGCTCCCCAGCACAGGTGTTTGCCGCTTTTGTGATCGGCGAAACTACGAACGCGGAGGACGCGACCGAACAGTTACATTCAGTGATACAAGAATTAATAAAACGTTGCGTCGCACACCTTCTGGTATCCATCTCCGCAGATGGTGCGGCAAGCGAGGGTGTGCTGCAACGTAATGTTGCCGTCCTTCTGCGCGATCAGGGTGGCGCTGTTGCTCAAACCGGATCAAGGAACGCGTCATCATACACCCTCCCCTCCCCAGATCCGGACGGAGTGTTTCCTGAGATCACTATATCGACCGTCAACGTCGCGGGAACGCCGATAGTCTTCTGTCGGGACGAAAAACACCTGGCCCAATGTCTGAGGAACGCTATCGACTCTGGAGCAAGATTGCTGTTCGGTGGTCTCGGATGCATTGCCTACCAGGATATGCTCACCATCCTGGGCGGACTGGAGTCGCGTCGTACTCTGTCTCGTCGTGATGCGGTCGGGCGTGATCGTCAAGACGACAATGCAACACATCGGGCATTCTCCAAGGCGACGCTCGAACTCGTAACCGAACTCGCTGAAGACAAAAAACTCGACCCCGATGCGGTCGTATATCTCTTCTTATGTGGCGAGTTACACGATGCCATCCAGAACCGGTCGCTTCAGCCCCTTGAACGTATCAGGATGTTGCTCGTTGTCAGATATACGTTCGAGGCGTGGTATGACTTTGTCCGAAGTCGCCCCGGATCTAGCTCTCACTCGTTCCTCGCCAAAGAAACGCTTGATGGGGTCAGGAAGATGGTTGACTCAACGATTGCTCTCGTCCGCAACTACCGAGATTTTTGGCCGAAGGAATCGTTCATTCCCTGGCGGCATGGCACAGAAATGGTGGAGCACTTCTTCGGGGTATACGCCAGATTGTAAAGGAGTTCGATGCTCTAGAGTTCTTGCAGGTGCGTTCTTCATAAATCAATCTAATCTATACAGTAGTTAACCCGGCTAGAATCCGACAGGCAACTGGCAAAGTCACTGCACTCTTGGAGCTCATGAGGAAGTTTAAGACCGAGGCGGCGGGATCACGTCAAGGCTACCATCATACCTACAACGACCTCGACGATCTTGACCTTGTTGCGATGTGAATGTACCCCAGTGATGGCGACATCTCTCTCACCAGTTTTGCAGCGGCAAATACTGCGCGTGAACTGCTTTCAGGTTTACACATGTGGGAGCCTGTGCAACGCATCGCGTCCAACAGACGCAACCAAGGTCCGCAACCTGACATACTCGTCGAGGACGTACTCGCCCATGGCACAACAGTTCAAGGTAGTTCCGAACGACTTGGTCTACAAGTGATGCGTATTTGACACGGGATACCATGCCCACTTGAAGTAGATCTTGAAGACCATCATCCTACCAAGGAAGATCAAGGTCTGCTCCGCACCGAATTGCTGGATTCTGCTCTTGATGGCATGCGGCGTAGCACGTGCCAAGGTGTTGTGAAACTGGACCCAAACGAGCGGGAAGCTGTCGACCGTGCGATTCGATCGCTTGCATCTCTGGACTTTGACGTTGAGGCAGCCTTGTGAGTGGACACTTCACTGTGCCACGTGCGCTGAAGCGTTCTTCTACCTTTTAATCCGGACCTCATAATGTTCTCCTTTCTCATTGGCCAGACTCAACGTGCAAATCGCTTACGACGAAGCTGACGGACAAGCTGAGGAACGCTACGTACTAGAGACCATTGAGAAGGCAAACAGCTCATTACGTCCAATCGTGCGTCTACCAAGCTTAACTAGCGTAATTTAGATCTGAACTCATGCATCTTCGGTACTATACAGCCTACACACTTGAAACTTCCGCCTCTTGTTGATGCTCGCGATACCAGTTTCTCGCTGAACTGGGCCAGCTTGATTGCCCATCGAGCTGCTCATGAGTGTAGCCACCTCAGGGCTGTTCTACTCAAAGGGAGGCCAATGGAGTTGAGCGACACAAGTCGCGGAGAGGCAGGCTTAGAGATTAGCAATACAGAGCAAGGACGCAGTGCAGTACATTCACGCGTCTTGAAAGGGTTGGTGCAGTCCATGGGACCATCTCGCTTCGAAGACATTGCGGGCACCGCAAGGAGCTCTCGCTGGACTGGAGGTGGCCAGGTGGCCCGAGCGCTCACAACAAACGAGATTCAGAAGAACGCCTATATTGAGGACGGCCGCATTCAAGTGAGTTGTTGCTGAATTTGGGAACGAAGGCAGCTGGATCTAATGTTTTGCCGGTCCTATACTTTTAGGAAAAGCTCCCTGAGAGAGACAAGCAGTACGGAGCGCTAGCACAACGCAATCCTCATTTTGGATCGCTTGACGGAGCTGTAACCGCTGCCACACCATTGGCGATTGGATCTCTGATCTGCTTTGGCCTCAAGTGTGGCATGCATTCACTCAGCTGTGATCAAACTGTTTATGGAGAAGAAGCGCTGTCTATCGGAATTGGTACATTGTTTTGAGTGGCAGTTGAGCTGTGAAGTTCTCGTTTGGCACAAGTCTTGTGTCCTACAGTGCGATGCATCTACAGCAAAGTGACAACAAATCACTGCAACCAAGACACGCTCGCCTCGTTGGTTCTGCTCTCAAATGTCGTCGTACAGGAGCTTCGCCTCATCAAGAAAACATGCTATTCCACACACCTCATTGATGGCCCTATGCCGTTCCGCATGATTGATGGTCGACAGGTCATTGAGTCATTAGGCCCGTCAACGACTACATATCGTTCAACCACGGACCTTACCACATGTTACCCGGACGACCGCCTAATGAGCACGAGCGCACATGCCGAGCAAAGGTTTGCCGCCCTTCGGAGCGTGCCCGGCCTGCGAGATGCCGCCGGCAGAACCTCTACAAATCGCACAAATGCCACCGCGGAAACAAGGAGCTCAACTTCAGCAAAAAGGAAGTCTGACAACGAAGCAGCGAGCCAGCCAGCAAAGCAAGGAAGGCTTATTTGAAGCCTGGAGCCACGCGCAACACCAGCCGAAGCGACGCGCGCCGCCGCGGCGCGCCCGCAAACGCTCGGCACGCGTTTTCGAGGACTTTTGAGCGATTTTTGGAGCATGTAGAACACGTTTTGATAATATTTCCGAGGCGCATGCGAAATTTTGACATTTTGGGTCCAAAATAGGCCAAAAAACTTTGACAAAAAGGCCAAAAAAGGGCGTTTTTCCGCATGCGCCTCTGGCTGGGCTTTCGGGGGTCCTGCTAGGCCTCGGCGCGCGTGGCCGACTGCCGACTGCCGCCAACGCGTGTGCTCGGACCCTTCGATCTCGGGACCGAAATCCCGCGCGACCGCTTCGGACACGTGACATTGACAACATCCGAAAGATGCGTGAAAAATATGAAGGAAGGAATGCATCTACTACCCACTTTCCTAATCAATCTAGCAGCTGTGAGAGTGTTGTGTGTACACAGAATCGACTCGAAGCAGAGAGTTGGGGTAACCTCGGCCAAGTCGGCGCCCTGGTGTAGCAAGGGTACACCCCGCTGGGGCAGTGACTTGGAAGGCACGAGGGGGCGCTGCGCGCGCGCCTGTTTAGGCGTATTTTTTATGTCTGCCCGAGGTGAATACCCGCGCGGCTGGAAATACCAGTGGGTCGGGTATTACCACCTCACTCGACTCTCCTGACCACTCGCGCGAGTTGTAGTGGAATAGTGGTTCGAGTCGCAGCAAGACGAAGGACAACATTGGTGTGGGAGTTGTTAAACAAATACCTCAAGCGGTGAAAACCCAGCCTTCTGGGGAAAACCGCAAGAAATTGATCTAAACGGAGGAGAGTCCGAACTTCTTGGTGATACACAGGGATGGTGGGCGGGATGACAATTGGGAGCTTTGCGACCCAAGCTTCTGGATGTCAGTCGGCTGCAACTGATGATGGAGCAAGTCCACTGATCGTCTCAGCATACCTTTGCGACAAAGGCAAGACACTGTATAAAGACAGTTGTGGCGCGGTTGGTGCAAAGGACGGCAAAGGGTCTGCTGAGAGGTATGCGATTTAGCTCGTTGCCCAACAAGGACTCGGAGCAAAATGCCCCCAAAGAATTTGCAGGGATCCAAGTGCAAAGTACACCGTGCAACAAGCTTGGGTGTATCGAAGCACTTACCCCGAGCTACTCTAAGCGAGCCACGTCGAGGGTTTCATACCGAGCTGCTAGCAGCTGTGAACGTCCGGCAAGATGGAACTCTCGATCAGCGACCTCGTCAGCTGGGATGTAGTCTTGGGAGTGAGGAACGCACCTGTCCCTACAGGTGGTGAACGCAGCCATAGAAGCTGATAAGGAAACGTCGACAACGCAGTGAAGGCCCAAAAGGGAACGTGCGTTGCGAGTACCGCCCGTGAGCCCGCGTGTGTGGGAAGCACAGCTATAGCATCCACGGGGAGAGAGGGTCCGTGCGCGCGAGCCTGAATCGGCGCGTCAAATCCTTGCAGCAAAAGCCGAAAAGACCAGAGGGTATTATATTACCCAAGCCCCTGGAATTACCAGGCCAAAAAGGCCCTCAGTGTGCTTTTATTCTTTCACGTGTCGGTGTTTGTCAGCTTATCCTTATCACTGCCATGAGTGCAATATTTCGGCGGTTTAATTCGGAAAATTCTTACTGGAGAAGAGTTTGTTGGAATCAACAAAGAGTCCAAAATGATCAACAAAGAAGAACGGCTGGACCAGGAGTCGCACCTGGGTCGCTTCCATTCATTGAAAAAGCTTTGACCAACTACACATGCGCGCGCGAAACTCATGGAGCCCATATGGAAGAACGCCGTATGTCTGCAAAGACCAAAGTTACCTTGCACCGTGAATGGCTCCCTTCTGATTTCAATCAGCATCGATTGGAAGTGTTATTATTTTGTCAGCCCCTTCACAACTAACTACACGCAAAGTTACCTTGCGCCTTAAATGGCTCTCTTCTGATTCCGCATCGCTTGAAATTGCTGGCTTTTTTGGCTGTGTAGTCCAGTTGTGAAGGGGCTGGCAAAAGAAATAACAATTTAAATCGATGCTGATTGAAATCAGAAGGGAGCCGTTCACGGTGCAAGGTAACTTTGGTCTTTGCAGACATACGGCGTTTTTCCATATGGGCTCCATGAGTTTCGCGCGAGCATGTGTAAGCTATCCGGCCCCTGATATCAGTGCAGGGTCTACTAACACCTTCATCAGAGTTGCTTTAGTAATCCGCATAGTTCTTCGGCTTGCGCGGGAGAAAAAAACTGTATACTAAATCTCTTGCTTTCATCTTTAATCTATTACAGGTCTGCTTCCGTAGCTCATGGACCGGCTCGCGGTTTAACTTTGACTCGACGGTGGCTCGCGCTCTTCGGCTTCGGGGTTCTGAGTCAAGGGAGGGATCAGCATACACAGACAGAAAGTCGGATTTGAGGGGCCAGGGAATGCTGAAGTGGATCTTTTGAGGGGCCTCCACCG
Organism: Microbotryum lychnidis-dioicae p1A1 Lamole; assembly: GCA_001244265.2. NCBI lineage: Eukaryota > Fungi > Basidiomycota > Microbotryomycetes > Microbotryales > Microbotryaceae > Microbotryum > Microbotryum lychnidis-dioicae. The sequence goes on along the minus strand of CDLV01000004.1, from coordinate 410,600 downwards.
CGTCTTGTTGTGACCGAGCATAGACTTGGGGCTTCGCGGGTTAGGGTGGCTGCGCAGTCGCTCTCCTGTTTTTGGCTCGACCGAGTTGGGAAGTGGGTGCGGGGTGGGCCTCTTGTCGTTAGTACGCCAGGTCTTTTTCTTTTTCTCTCTCTCTCTCTCCTTCTCTCTCTCATTCGTCTCCTGAGGGGGAGCAACCGCTTGGCTGGGGCACTTCGGATTCAAGTATCGTATTGGTGGGCACCGGCCCGTTTCTTGCATCTTGCGGGCGGTTTGTGTTATCATCGTCGACTTCCATCTAGTTTTTCCGTAGGCCAAATAGGCGGAACATGAACCGGGCGCAATATGATGAACAATTTCTACATAAAAAAAGGGGGAAGAAGGGTGTGATTTGAAGACCGTCTCAAAGTTGCCTTGAGCTCGGCTCTGTATTTACAACGCTCGTTGAAACCTCTCAACGCTTCTAAGAATACGCCGACAGGTTGATGGCAAAAGCGGCATGGCTTGGCATTGTCTGACGGGTTGGCGACACCTCAGAAAAACAGAGGGGATGAAGAAGAATAGGGCCCAGACATCGTTTACACATGGCTGACGCATGCGGAATCGCTCGCGGCCTTGACATGACACTGGCCCCGTAAAGGCGAGTCCGTGCGAACCTCGGTTTGCCCCACGAATTCATTCCGCGACTTCTACCAGGATCTCCACTGCTGTGCTGCACGATCACGGATCCTCGCTGGTTCGGTCAAATCAAACTTGTAGACCACCTGACCTTGTGTAGTCAAGTTCGAGAGATGAACAACTTGCGATTGTTGAAGCATCTCTATATGACCTGCCTCGCCCCGACAGTTTTTAACTTGGTATTTATGTCACGAACTTGACCGCTCGGGCGCATGCGAGATGTGCGTCATCATTACACACAGTTACGATATACAAGAGGGCTTGATGTCACTTCACTCGTATTTGGCCGTCCCGCCTTTATCGCTCGCACCTGCCGGCCCGCTACTCACACCCATGAGAGAGGCACCTCCTCTCCTCCCCAGGCATTGTCGCAGGAACCACCATCCGGCCAACCACGATGAGATGATGAAGAAAACGAGGGCGAAAGGATGGGAGGAGAAGTACGACTTGAATGACGAGTCGGTAAGAAGCGCGAGGCGCTAATCGAAATGAATCAGTCGCCGGGGCAGGAGGGGAACGTTTGGACTCGACAGAGTTCAGGCTCACATGTGCTAGTCGATCAAAGAACGATCTCGAGCTCAGAGGCTTCAACCGGTTGGTTAGAATCCCTTGCTCGACCGTTTCGTACACGGTGTCCGACGTGATGGGCACGGACGAGAGATCGTGGTTCCAATAGGCCAGTTCCTGTGTGAGAAGGGGCAGCACGATGCCCATCAATAACTCGACACGAAAATCCAAAAAAAGGTTGGACAACCTACTTTTGGGTCCGAGACGACGATTCCCGGTCGCTTCCCCCAATTCACCGAGTACATCCCCTTCAGCCACCCCATCCGCCGGTCCGCATCGACCCATGCCCAGATCACCTCCCTCGCCAACTTGTCCCCTTTACCCCTTCGCTCTGCCCACCCCTTGGCCAAGGCTTCGAACGCGGTCTTTTGATCCTCATAATCCTTGCCCATTTGTGATTTTGAAAACAGACCCAAGACAACAAGAGGGACCTCGTCACCCGTCGCGGGCAGGACATCGTGGATCGTCGCTGAGTTCAGTTCGACCAGAGCGGGCATCTTGGCCCATCGCATCCAGTTCGAGATGTTCTCAATCCTCGCTTCGCGGGTGGCCAGCCCTGATGTAGATGCAGAGGGGAAGGTATGTCTCGAGCTCGGTTGAAGGTGCAGGCCCTTCAAGACGAGGAAGACGGCGTCCTGTTGGACCGAGTACAGGGAGAAGAGGTCCGGCGACGTCGAGGTGTAGAATGAGGGTTCGCCTTGCAGGTTCCTGGCTGCGGTCTTAGCGATCTTGAGATCGTCCTTGGAGAGCGAAGGCGAATACAAGAACAGCATGACCACGGGTTCGGCGGCGACGACGCGCTTGAGTTCGTACTCATTGGCCAAAGGCTTGACCTGGCTCGAATCGACGACGCGAGTGACGAAGCGACGCATTGTTTCAACATCACGAGGCCCGTTGTATTCGACCTTTTGCCCCTGATGGTAGAGCATCAATGTAGGGTACGATTGGACCTTCTCCACCGCGCAGGTCTTGCTGGTCGATTTCTGGTCGCAGTCCATCTCGTACACATCGACTCTGCCCTTGAGTTGCGCGGCCAGGTCGACCCAGCGCGGTTGAAGCGCTTTGCAATGCCCACACCACGGCGCATAGAACTTGACAAACGAGGGGGGTGCATCGTCAGCGTTGAGAGCGTCGATCTGCGTCGGCTCGAGGATGTGGACCCGACCAACGGGCAAGGGTTGGTTGTTGCGCTTCTCGTCGATTTGCTGATGTGGCTGGGCGACGAACAAGGGCGGCGAGTCGGAATCGGCGGAGCCTTTGCCCAGTCGAGCAATGCCGCCTTTGGGCGCTCGACCGTCGGCGGTCTTGTCGGACTCAGAATCCACGGCGGCGTCCAGCAACTCCTTGCTTATCTTGTCCACTTTCAACAACGGCGGTGAAACGACGACGGGTGCAGCCTTCTTGGCCCCTTCAAGGATGACTTCAAGCGCCGATGGAGAGGCCTTCTCCTCTTGTGCATCTTCGTTATTCAGATGCAACTTGGCCTCCCGCGTCGGTCCTTTGTGTTTCGCAGCGCTCGTGTCTGATTCCCCCGCCTTACCCTTGATCGCCGCCGCCAGCCTGTCTGTCTTGACCTGACCCTGAGGCCCATTGTCGAGCGCATCTGATTGCATGCCGTTCTCTTCAGCATTTTCCTCGTCCTCTTCTTCCTCGTCCTCGGCTTGATCCATCTTTGCTTTGGCCTGCTTATTCTTAAGCATTTGCCTGTCGATGTACTGATCGAGGTCAAAGACGGCACGCTTGCCGGAATACTCTTCGACAAATACGCCGTGGTGGTAGAGGAATATGGAGGGGTAGTATTTGACATTGTTGAGGTGGCAGAGGTCGCCGTTGGCGGCGCAGTCGACTTGGGCAAAGTAGAAGTTTTGCGAAGTCGTGGGCACACGCTTGAGGTCGTACACTGTGTATGGGGCGTCGTGGGCCGGTTGGGATGGTAGAGGAGGTTTGGACGGTGAGCTACCGGTTTCTTCAGGTGGGGGGGTTGATTGATGAGGCGCGTCAAGGTCGACTTACGTTCTTTCCACTTGGGAGCAAATGACCGGCAGTGGTGGCAATATGGTCTGTCACGCCGAATAGCAAATGTCAGTGCCCCTCTTGCACGTCGTCTCTTACCCGAAAGGATCATGACGTACGAATAGTGCTCGACCAGCCTGTGCGATAAGGACGAACAGAGGGCAGTCAGTCCCATGTTCCACCTGCACTTTGATGTCCTTGATCCTGCGCATGCCTCTATACTTACCAGGTGCCGTTGTTGACGGTGTTCCACGTCTCGGCAGTCAAAGACTCGCCGGCCATTTCCATGGGCGTGATGGGTGCGGCCCCAGAGAGCAGGACCAACGCCGTCATCACCAGCTGCGACAAAGGCAAGCCCATCCGTGTCATGTTGATTTCGGTTATGACGATAGACAAGGGAAAAGGAACGGGTGGTCGCTGTTCGGCTGATTGGCGGCGCTGAGACGGCGCAGACCCCCGAAAGCCCAGCCAGAGGCGCATGCGGAAAAACGCCCTTTTTTGGCCTTTACTACCTCTTTATTAAAAAAAAGGTCGATCCGCGACCCATGCACCTAAAATCGCTGTTTTTGACTGTGTTGCGGACCTCTGGGCCGCCTATAGTGAATGTACCAGTACAGTATTGCGTCTGCCGCGCCTGCCTGTGATTTTGGCGTCCCGACCAGAAGTCATGTACGACCCTTTTCGCATTTTCTGCACCATAAAAGTCGAGCTACAGCCCGAGGACAATTTTGTTGATTTTTGGCAGGGTACCCAACCATTGATCAGTTTGTTTGGGATTTAGTGTATAGCAAGCGCGTGGGTTTGCATGACACTTCTTCTACAGAGCTCGGGCGTGGTCCCGCTGTCTGTGCGGGCGCGGCTTACGCTGCCCGATGCGCCGTCGATCACGTGACGTACTGTTTACAACGCGACACCGGTTTTAGGGGCTGAACAACAACATGATTTTCCAGGGGTTGTAAATAGTCCCGCGATACTCTCTCTAATTCTTTCCTTTCCCTCCTACTCATCGAATTTTCGTGACAACCGCGCCGAGTCTCTGGCGCGAGGATAGCGTACCGCCGTACCATGGGAGACCATGGGCCTGCTCGAACTTGCTTGAGCGCCTGCCGCTGAGCCGGCTGCTCTCCTCTCCTCTTTGTCCCGCTCCGATAAACAGAATCAGCTCCCCGCGCGTGATGACAACCACTCGACCAATCTTGGTATTACGACCCGTATAGCGTCCGCCGTACAGCTTTGTAGAACGAACAGCGTGGTCAGCGCGAGGGCCCGATGGCCGATCCGACGCTGAGCTCGCCCCACCACCACCTCTTCCTGCGCAGAGGCAAGTGCGCAGGCCTCGAATCGCGCTCAAACCCCTCAAGCCCCACGTTTCGATCCGCGATGGCCTCGGCCCGCAGACGGCCGTGTGCACCCACTGCAAGGCTTGGCACTGGGAGTGCGAAAGGTCGAAGTCGACCGGACACTTCAGCACGTGCTGCTCGCAGGGCAAGGTGCAGCTGCCTCCCCCTCCCCAGCCCAATCTCGAGTATCGGCAGCTTCTTGAAGGCTCGGATAGCGGTCAGTTGCTCCGTCCAACGACGTTCGTCTGTAGTAGGCCCACATGCTGAACTGTTCGACCCACCTACACAGAAGCGGTTGCATTCCGCGAGAATGCCCGGTCGTACAACAACTTGAACGTGCTGTCTTCACTTCGCTCGCTGCCCACTTTGACCAGACTCGACTAGGCACTCAAGGACCCCGCATGTTTCGGATATTTCGACGCCTTTACCATCGACTCGGCGCCTCTCGGCGTCCTGATTCCTGCCGTCAATCAGCGCCCAACCTTTGCCAAAACATGGCTCATCTGCCCAGCCGAGGTCACCGACACTCAACTTGGACCCGACGGCGCAGGCAGTCGCATACAAAGATCTACTTTGACCAAGCTCAATTCTACGTTGCGTACCGGCAATCGCTTGGTGAGGGAACTTGCAACGGCCAAAGCTCGCGCAGGTTAGGCCAAAGAGTGGGTCCTGCGCCTCTGCCTACCACCTGGCGGAGACCGACGCACACACAACCTTCCTACGTCGAGCACCGAAATGGCGATGCTTATCTGCGATTCCGACACCAACACGGGAGATCGTGGACCGCAAGACCTTATTCTCCAGGTGCACGGTGATCGATGTCCCGATGGTCGGCTCAAGTACCAAATCGTTAGCTCGCTCCATCCGTCCGCGATGCCTCTCCGTTACCCACTACTTTTTCCCTGCAGGAGAAGATGGCTTCCTCCCCAACATTCCTCTGTGCAGTTCCAACCAAGCTGGGTCACCCTTCGCCGACGAAGAGGATGAAGACGAGGAGGAAGGGGACGAAGAGAATGGTGATGGTGAAGCGCCTTCGGTTCTTTCTCGGATGTTCCATTCTGTTAAGGCGCACGCACAGACTGCACAGACTGACATTGAACGTGTGAACATCTAGGACGAAGCTCAAATAAAGGGGATCGAGGTGGCGAGTCTCGCGTTCACAATCATTTGCGTACTACTTGCACAAACGCGACGAGTACTTCTCAATTCCGCATTGTACCCAACGTGCCTTCTGGCGCTCGTAATGACGGATACTCCCAGGTCGAGACCGATCGAATCAACTTACCTCTAGTTGGATCAAGAAAACCTCCGCCTCACCACGGGCCAAGGCATCATCAGCTTGACCCCGGATCAAGTTGGATGTTCGGTAATTTTGGGCTCAACGTTCAAGAATAGACCGCGCGAGAACACGCAGCGTTACCAAGATGCGATGGCGTGCGTCGTAAAATATGGGATGCCTTCGCTGTTCATCACGGTGACGTGCAACCCCGAATGGCTTAAAATCAAGGCTGCACTAGGACCGAACGACCAAGCATGCAACCGACCGGAACTCATTGCATGAGCGTTTGAAGCCAAGTTGAACCGACTCTGCGACGACGACCGTTTTGGCAACAAGCAACGGGCAGGCTGTTTGTGAATGAAGAACTGTTTCCTTGCTGTACTTAGTAATGGGTTTATTTAACCTCTGTTGATTCATGTAGACTGTTCGATTCTCCTGCTATTTGAATTTCATCCTCCCGTTAATTTAACGGGTTCCCACTGGTTTTGTCAAAGTTTTTTGGCCTATTTTGGACCCAAAATGTCAAAATTTCGCATGCGCCTCGGAAATATTATCAAAACGTGTTCTACATGCTCCAAAAATCGCTCAAAAGTCCTCGAAAACGCGTGCCGAGCGTTTGCGGGCGCGCCGCGGCGGCGCGCGTCGCTTCGGCTGGTGTTGCGCGTGGCTCCAGGCTTCAAATAAGCCTTCCTTGCTTTGCTGGCTGGCTCGCTGCTTCGTTGTCAGACTTCCTTTTTGCTGAAGTTGAGCTCCTTGTTTCCGCGGTGGCATTTGTGCGATTTGTAGAGGTTCTGCCGGCGGCATCTCGCAGGCCGGGCACGCTCCGAAGGGCGGCAAACCTTTGCTCGGCATGTGCGCTCGTGCTCATTAGGCGGTCGTCCGGGTAACATGTGGTAAGGTCCGTGGTTGAACGATATGTAGTCGTTGACGGGCCTAATGACTCAATGACCTGTCGACCATCAATCATGCGGAACGGCATAGGGCCATCAATGAGGTGTGTGGAATAGCATGTTTTCTTGATGAGGCGAAGCTCCTGTACGACGACATTTGAGAGCAGAACCAACGAGGCGAGCGTGTCTTGGTTGCAGTGATTTGTTGTCACTTTGCTGTAGATGCATCGCACTGTAGGACACAAGACTTGTGCCAAACGAGAACTTCACAGCTCAACTGCCACTCAAAACAATGTACCAATTCCGATAGACAGCGCTTCTTCTCCATAAACAGTTTGATCACAGCTGAGTGAATGCATGCCACACTTGAGGCCAAAGCAGATCAGAGATCCAATCGCCAATGGTGTGGCAGCGGTTACAGCTCCGTCAAGCGATCCAAAATGAGGATTGCGTTGTGCTAGCGCTCCGTACTGCTTGTCTCTCTCAGGGAGCTTTTCCTAAAAGTATAGGACCGGCAAAACATTAGATCCAGCTGCCTTCGTTCCCAAATTCAGCAACAACTCACTTGAATGCGGCCGTCCTCAATGTAGGCGTTCTTCTGAATCTCGTTCAAGCTCCTCGTCGTGCCCGCCATGTCTTCGCAGCGAGATGGTCCCATGGACTGTACCAACCCTTTAAAGACGCATGAATGTGTTGTACTGCATCCTTCCTCTGTATTGCTAACCCCTACGCCTGCCTCTCCGCGAGTTGGGTCGCTCGATTCCATCGGCCTCCCTTGAGTAGAACAGCTTGAGGTGGCTACACTTATTAGCAGCTTGATGGGCAATCAGGTTGGCCAGTTCAGCGAGAAATTGGTATCGCGAGCATCGACAACTTGAGGCGGAAGTTTCAAGTGTGTGGGCTGTGTAGAACCAAACACGCGTGAGCTTAGACCAAAATTTCGATAGTTGAGCTTGGTAGACGCACGATTGGTGGTGAGAAGCTGTTTGCCTTCTCAACGGCTTCGAGTAGATGATAAGGTCGAGTAGTGGGTGAGCTCGTCTTTGGACAACTCGATGTGAAGAGACGCGTCGGCGGGAGCGACATCGAAGGCGAGGAGCTCGGCGATCGTCAAGTTCATGTTGGTGAGCGGCAATAATCAATCGAAGGCATCGTTCAACATGGGATGATGTTGTCGTGCTATGCTCCAATCTCGGACCGAAGTGAAGCGGAACGGAACTTGCGCCCTTTCAATATCTAATCGGCCTAATCCCTCACAGCCACTCAACTCAAGTGATTACCGAAGATGGCTAGTACTAAGTGACTTGTTCAAGCGCGAGCATCGCGTCTCGAAGCGAAGGCAAACGGGCCCAAAGTCATGCCGTAGGCTGCTCAGGGTAGGCCAAACACTGAGGGCCGTAGAGAGCGGGGAATTCCACCCTTAGAGGGGAATTGTAAGGGGATGCCTTACAGAACAGCCCTATAAGTAGCCTCTGAGTAGCTAGAACTGCCGAGTTCTAGTTACGACTTGCTTTTAGTCTAGTGGTCAAGAATGACAGATCGTATTTTATGCACATCAGAGGCGCATACCTTACAGGAATACCCGAGGTCTCGTCTGGTATTTACAAAAGCGAGCTTGGGTAATACCCGACAGCCTGGTATCTCCAGGGCGCCTGGTTTTACCACGCGCCTGGGTATTTCCAGGGTGTTATGTCCACGCGCGCGCTGATTTTACCCAAGCGCGTGGTAATTCCAGCCGTCACTTGGAAATACAGTCAAACCTGAGAAAATTTATATTTTCGGTGGACGGATTTTCCCATAAATTAAGACAGGTATAAGCTTGGAGAGTTCGGCTTCAGATCAGTACATTATGACCTGAAACTCCGTTTTTGAGCTTCCTACATCAAATCAAGAATTTTCGTGCATTGTTTGAGTCGATACATTGACTTTTGAGGGGGAGGAAATTCAGAGGGCCCGAAATGCTGACTTGCAGCCAATGTACGGTCTCTACCGAGGCATGATGACATCTAACAAGTTATGAAAGCTCCAAGCAAAAATATCTTGACCTACTGAACGCTGGAAATACGAAGTCATTGTCGTCTGAATCCTCGCGGCATCCTGCTCGGCAACAAGAGTCCTGCGAATCCTCCTAGCCTCGTCCTCGAGAGAAATCAAATCCGTTGGACCTGAGTACCCATTCATAGCAAACCTAAAGAAAACATCAAGCGCTGAGATTGCCTCCTTCAGCGTCGTTCGCTCCGCCGGTCGGAGCTCTATCTCCGCTTCCTCCTCTCCTCCTTCAAGTTCTCCCTCGCAATTCTCCTCCAACTCTTCGGCAATGACCAGGTCCACAATATCCTGATCGGTTATTTCAGCCCCACCAGCAAGGTTCTCCTCCTCCACATCGACGAGAAAGTGGATACTCATCTTCTCGTTGCTCGTAACTATCCCCTTTTCGACCAGCTCATCGTTCGCCGTCTTCAGATCGAGCGTTCATCGCGTTGATGATGCCGCGATCGCCATCGAGAGGCCCGCGACCATTGGGAAGAGGTGTATGGTCGGTCGATCCTTTGTTCTTGCGATCAGACAAGAATGGAGCGTGGCGCCAGCAGTTGAATTCCGGAAAGGGAATGAGACCATGATGATATGAAGAGGAATTTCTGATGAGGGCTTCTCGAATTGGGAAGATGATCATTTCGGTGTCGTTGTCGGGGAAGAGGAGAGAGAAGCACGTCGCGACTAATAGCCTGTCAACGGTCAACCGCCGCCTTTGCTCTACTGTGCTCGCTTTCGGACTGTTCCAGCAGGCGGCTCGTCAACAAGAACGCCGAAGGAGAGGCCAATTCCTGATCAATCGCTCATTTCCGGCTCTCTCTTATCTTATAATTTGACCTGTAAACCCATAAATTATAAGGTATACGATTGGACAGGTTCTGTCAGCCAAAAAAGTCGGGAGATTGAAAAGTCCATAAATTTTGCCAGGTATAAGATTGAGCGATATAAATTTGCTCAGGTTTGACTGTACCAGGCCGTCGGGTATTACCCAGACGCCTGGGTATTTCCAGGTCGCGAGGTGATATCGCCCTGGCCGAAGGAGATTCTGCCCGTGGTAATACCAGCCGGCACCATTATTACCCTCGCCCGGTGGTTTTCCCAGCCAGGTATGGTATTGTCCACTTATATATTGGATCTAGATCCTAGTCATACCGCTACTCTCAGCTGTCTCAGCATGAGCCAAATGACTTCTAGCCTAGCAGATGGAAAACAGCTGGGAATGGATTACAAGTTCAAGAAATTGGGCCGAGCTTCGTCCTCCAATCGGTCAAAAATATACTCGCGAGGCTCCTCTCGAGTCTCGACCCACCCTCCGATAGATGCGACCAGATGAGCCTAAGATGCAGCGCAGATCTATAATCTCGATCGCTCCCAGAGTTCCTTGACCTCGAGTGAAAAACAAGTTTTGGTGCCTCTGCGCACTGACAACAAATGCAGCCTTTCTTTTTTGCCGCCTTTGCGCTGGCTTGGCCACCGGAGTCCGCTCGATAGCGTCGACGGCTTCCAATCGACTTAGATTAAGAGACCTGATCTTCCCTACCAGGAAAGTTTGTGGAGTGAGAGGCACAAATTAGTGTTTGTACGTGAGTCGTCGCCGTCGTCGTCGTCGTCGAATGGGAGCGAGCTACTAGAGCTGGAGCGGTCCTCGTATTCCAGGTCAGGAGACACCATTCCCCAATCAAATGCCGCGTCAAACTGTTGTGTCGCGAAAATCTTCTTCGTCCAATCCTAGCGCTTGGTCCTCACTTGACCCCATTGATCCCCCGACCGAAGAAGCTCGCTCGGACTCGTAATCTCCTTGAGAAGAGTAGGGACCTTTGGGACTGGTGGGCACTCCATATTGCGCTTCGTTTGTGGCTGATTGTGGTGGCGAGCGACTTGCAAACCAACCAGGAGTTGGTAAAGGGGCCTGGAACGATTGGGCCTCAGGAGCAAGCAACGTTGGAGGTTCCGATGGCTACCGCGAGAACTCGAGGATAGCAGTTGCGTCGGCTCTGGCAGAGTCAACAGGTTGTAGGCGTTTGTGGCGGTAGAACTAGTGTCGCTCTTGATACCATTGCATCATTGCACAACGAACAATGGCATAGGCGAGAAGACTGGTTGCGTGTCATGGTGGCGCAATCGATTGGTTAATTACCGTGAGACGTGAGACTGAAGAGCAACGAACGACGCTAAGTCCGGCAGGCCATCCGGGACATTAGGGCTACAGTAATGAGCAATACGAGCAGCGATTAGGCAGATTTGATTATGTGCGCTGAAGAATGGCGCCATGCGTCCGCGCGCTTCTTTCCTTCTTTCGCCTTCGATCCACTTGTGCCCACGTCGAAGCTCAACCGTCCCCGCCTACGTCTTCCTACCATGACACGAACATCGTCGACCACGGCAAGACGTACAACAAGGATGGACAAGGAGAACTAACCACCGCATGATTGGCGCCCACGTGTGTACAGAGAGCTGAAATCTTCGCGGTCTGCGTCTGCACCGCCACAGTTGAGGGAACTTGCTGACGTGTTCTTTTTCAACCCCGCCGCCGTCCTTTACCATCGGCCCACTGCGGCTACCTGTCTTCTTGTTTCTTCCAGCCAGAAAATACGTTGAAAAGACAAGGGTTCTATGAGCCTGCGCGAGTATACTATACTTGGGTTTGCGTGAGTACCGGCGGCTCAACGATCGGGGCGCGACGCCATCTCGTCGATCTGACTCCTCAGTGCTCACTATCTGTGTGATGTCCTTCGACCAGTCGGTTATACGGGATGCACTAGTAAAGGCAGGAATCACCACACCTGACCCCATCAACCTTTATGGTTGGCATGTGGACTCCAGACTACCACATGCCTAAGGAGTTCAACCTCAAGGACGCGTTCAGGCTCATTCAAGCCAAAACGCAAAGCAACACTACTGTGTGGGGACGTTTTGGACCTGCAAAACAACGAGATATCGTCAAATATGTGAGTTGCGTGGAACCTGCCAGTCTTGTACGGAGCGTGCGCTTGCTCGGGCACTCACTCGTCATCCTCTTTCAGATTCGTGAGCGCACGGCTTTCTTAAGTGTCATATCGGGCGACTGGCTCTATGAAGAACTTGTTATTGATGCGTTGGCGAATGTCCTGAGCCGCGTATAGACTGCAGTACGACCGTGAGGCCTGTCGGTTGGCGGGAATCATGGACGGCTTTTCAGGGCGGGCATCACAAGATTGCTCAACGAGCTAGGCGCAGGATCTGCTCTGAAGGTTAGTCGCTACTCTCGATTGAACAAGAGGCCCGGGTCAGTCAAAATCGGCGAAGGAGGCGAACGCTAAACAATCTTCTCGCATTAGCCAGAAGACGATCACTAGGCGGGTCCGTCGCAGAGAAGAAAGCGAGGAAGAGCAGTCTCGGGTAGAGGAAGAGGAAGAGGAAGAGGAAGAGGAATAATTAGAGCCGACTAAAGGGAATAAGAAACGGGCAAGAGGAGCGGCAGCCGGAGCTTCGGGCGGTTTAGATCTTGATCAATCCGACAATCCAGACAAATGGGAGGAGCCTGTGACGGACGTGGACACTCAGTTTGCTGCTTTGTAGTGTACCTATATCATAATACAGTAGAAAACCCTGCATTGAAAAACTACAATTCGGATATGAGCATTAGTAAATTCGAATACAAGTATCAGTAAATTCGAGTGTAAGCATTAGTAAATTCGAATATGAGCATTAGTACTGCGAAGGTGACACCCATCACAAAAAACCTAATGCTAATTGCGCTCGGTCGTGCTCCGCACAAGAGCCCCTACTGAGACTTTTCGGGTGGAAATACCAGCTGAGAAGGTTAATACCCAACCGACAGAAATACCAGCGGCTTGGGTAATACCCCTCGTGAAGTGGTAATACCCGCGCGGCTGGAAATACCAGTGGGTCGGGTATTACCACCTCACGAGTGTATTACCCAAGCCCCTGGAATTTCCAGCCGCGCGCCTGGACCCTCAGTGAAAATTGGGCGACTCATGGGAAAATGTCAAAATGTAGACATGCGCCTCGGGGGCGAAACGTGTGTTTCGTCCCAAAATGTCAATTTTTTGCAATGCGCCTCGACGATTTTCAGGATTTTGGGTCTTCAAAATGTCAAAAAAAAAAAAAAAAAAAAAAAAAGATAAAAGGACCAAAATGCCCTCGAAAGATAGCGAAAGGACGTAAAGCCCCGCTACCGCTCTCTGGCGTTTCAGTTACCGCCGGCAGGACCCCGAAAGCCCAGCCGGAGGCGCAATTTTTTTGAGAAAAGGACGAAAATGCCCTCGCTTCTTTTCATGAGGACAGAAATGCCCTTCTCTAAAGGACCAAAATGCCCTCGGATTCTCGACTTCTGTAACACTTGATATATCAGCTCATAACCAAGAGGGTAGCTTCCTGTAGTCGTTGTGATCATCGCCGTATACTCAGAATCCCCAGAGATGCCGTGAGAATTCAGTTATCACGGTCGCAAAGTCAGGGGGCCTCGTCGATCCTCGACGCGTCGAGGCGCGCGAGTTCGCGAATCGACGTTGGCCACCTTCCGCATTCTCGACCCAACATCGAAGTCACCACCGACTTTCGACAATGGAACATTTTTTCAGGGAGGGGGAAAGTCTCTACGAAAAGAAGGAGCTCACAGATGCGGCCATCAATATGCGCTTGATCACCAGTTTCAGCTCGACATTCGCAAGTCTGACACGCGTCGTGAGCAAGTGTCCAAGATCCTCCGTGCTCCTTCTCTGCCACTGCTATCCCCAAAGAAGAATTCAGTGTTTGGACCATCATTTTCTTCAATGAAGCCCACAGTCACCGATCGCTGCTGCACACCGGCGACAGCAAGAGCAGACTTACGCGACACCGCTCCAACCTGTTCCATCTCGGGCCGAATGGAAGCTGCATCGTGTTCCTCGTGAGCGGCATGAGGTCATGGTGAAGTGGACGATAGTGACTCAACTGGCGAAGAAGAGGGTGTCATTATCATTCCGTCACATCTCTCCAAGCGTACACGACGTCCGATCAAACGCAGGATCCGGGGTGCGGACGACAGGTCCAAGCGCGAAACGATCTGTGGTCTCTGCAAAGGCCCCGGACACAACCGAGTTACATGCGATAGATAGATAAACCATTTGAATCTGAGCATAAGGTGTCAAGACTGTCAATGCTACTACTGCTGACCTGTTTCATATGGAATCCACTCGGTCTATACTCATCGCTCGCTTTCGACTTGGACTCGCTTCAGTCGCGATAGGGCCCTGACGTTGACTTTGCGACCGTGATAACTGAATTCTCACGGCATCTCTGGGGATTCTGAGTATACGGCGATGATCACAACGACTACAAGAAGCTACCCTCTTGGTTATGAGCTGATATATCAAGTGTTACAGAAGTCGAGAATCCGAGGGCATTTTGGTCCTTTAGAGAAGGGCATTTCTGTCCTCATGAAAAGAAGCGAGGGCATTTTCGTCCTGTTCTCAAAAAAAAATTGCGCCTCCGGCTGGGCTTTCGGGGGTCCTGCTGGCGGCAACTGAAACCCCAGAGAGCGGTAGCGGGGGCCTCGGGCGTGCGTTGGTTGGCTCGAAAAAGGCCGAAAGAACGACTCACCCGCTCCGTAGACTTTCAAGCTTCCAAAGGATGAGGTGCTGACCGTCACGCGTCCCCGGCTCGTAGCGAGAATGAGCTCTCGAGTCTGAGGCAGGGGCTCACGTCGAACCACTGTCGCGAGCTGTCGCGCGCCGCGCTTGAGAGCGCTTGAGAGTAAGCTCAACTAAGCCCTCCCTCTGGGAGGGGCTTACGAGTTATCGGCGCGCTTGGCCCAGTTGCCCTCCGAAATTTCAGGGCCATTTTGGGGTGGTTCTCTGTATCTTGGCAACTAGGCGCATTCCTGCAAAAGTGAGGGACACTATTTTTCTTTATGCTCTAAAACTGACATAACCCAAGTGGCGGGAGCTCTCATGAGCTGTGGGTGGAGCTACAGCGATCTGAAGTCTGCTCTTTCGGTCGATCGGGCCTCAGATGGTCCGAGCGCATCGTGTAATTGGCGCTCTCATCATCGGTGAGCCTGCTCCGTTCGGCTTGATCCCCTTGCGTACGCTTCACTGTTCTCCTCTTTTCACGATCACCGTCGTCCACGTCAAGCGCGACAATATTTAAACCCAAAAATGACCCGAACAAGCAGACACCATACCTCGTCAACTCGCCAGAACACCCGCCGCGAGGCGGATCTATTCGCTGAATTTCGTAGCCGCGATCTTTCGCTGTGTCAATACCTGTTGTCGTACTTCAGCCCTTCCACACGCTTTGAAGGCGTTCAAACACACCGACCAAAGCTGTTCAACAGCAACTGGTCCAGCCTCAAGCGTGTGCTTGATCTGATTCTACGACTTGCACGTGAGGATGGCGCAGAGTCAAGCAGCCGAATCAATGACTGGATCGCCGAGCAGGTGGGCAGCACTTCGTACTTCTCGGATTGATTCTCCGGATTCGAAAAAGCTACTGAATACTTGCCTTATCCGCGTGCAGGCCGACTCGATCATCATTAAAGAGATGAAGCGAACCAAGTCGGCCTTCGTCGCTAGTCATGACTTGACTCCCGAAGTCCTCGCATCCGATTACATCGACGCCCGGCTCGATGCAATCGCCGAAGACAACCCTTTTTATCAGCGGACGGATTCGTAACTTGCTATCACAATGCGGAGACCCACCACCGGCTGAGCCAATCAATTGCGACAAGGACCCAACAGCCTCCACTGATGTCGAGATGAAAGAAGCCACCCCGGAGAATGGTTCCGATCCAGAGCAAGAGCAAGAGCCTGGTCACGAAAAAAGGCGTATCGAGTTTGTGAGTGTTTCTGACCCTAGCTCGGCTGGGTATCGCAGCGAACTGACACCAAAGATCAACACGCTGGCCGCAGCTTTACCGCAGTATCATGGGTCAGATCGAATTCGCTTGCAACCGAGGGAACAACACCATGCAGCATCGCAACCGTCTCATGACTCTCGCATGTGGAGCGAACGACCGATTGACAACATTTCTGTACGATTGCGGCTTGACGACATCTCGCTGGGCGACTCTCCAGGCAGCTGCGAGCTTGACGAAGGCGAATTCGACGAAACTGAAGGAGGTTGGCTCGAACAAGTACTTCCATGTGACCGTCAACAACATTGACGTCACACATCACGTCAACGATCAGTAATTAGATCGACGAACCGAGCTGCTTCATGGAACTTTGGTTACGCCCACATTCAGAACGGAGATATTGCCGGCGCTTACAACCTTTGAGCCTACTCTGCACATCAAGCGTCTTTACCGCGAGTCAATCTCCAGCATCTCCTCCCAACTTCCCAATCCGACTCTGTTGCAACACGGACTAAGAGGTACTCCACGACTCAGCTCCGAGGTACACGAGTGAGATGATGAGAATAGCGTGGAGAAGGAACCCAGAAGGAAAAAAGACGCAAAGACAAAGATAGGCGCGCGCGCAGAATAAAGTATTAACCAAGACTAATAGCAATGAGTTAGGCTCTCAGACCCCACTTCTAACACTCCCACCGGTCAAAGAGACTAACGAGACCATTCCAAGTAGCGCACGAAGTTGATCAAAGCGTTGAAATCCCAAAGGCTTCGTCATAATATCCGCGGCATTGACGTGGGTAGGGCAGTATTCAAGTTCGACCTCGCCAGAAGCAACCCGTTCTCGAACGAACAAATGAGCAATGTCGAAGTGCTTGGTTCGCATGTGATCGACCGGATCCTTGGCGATCTGGATGCATGCGGCGTTGTCCTCTTGAATGATAGTAGGCTGTGCTTGTGGAATGCCGACATCACCAGCCAAACGACGGAGCCAGATTGCTTCACGAGTGGCTGAGGATGCAGAGAGGATTTCGGCTTCGGTAGTGGATGTAGCGATCGTAGATTGTTGCTTTGACTGCCAGGAGATAACGCCGCCAGCGAGCATTGATGCATAGGCTCCCACCGATCTGTGAGATTCCGGGTCATCCGCAAACGAGGCATCGGAGTAGACCATCAATCGAGTTGTGGAACTGTTTCGATAAAGAATTCCCAAATCGATGGTGCTGTTGAGGTAGCGAAATATACGCTTGACCGCAGCCCAATCGTCGACAGTTGGACAGGAGTTCTTTTGAGCAACGGCACGAACAGCAATCGCGATATTGGGTCGACATCGAGTGGACGCGTGCTGCAGGGAACCCACAGCCGATTGGTACAATGACACATCGGCAAACGGAGTAGCATCGATTCGAAGCGAGGGGCGATCGTCCATGGGCGTGACTGCACGGCGCTTGGATGGAGAAGCGAAATCGAACTTCTCGAGCATAGTGCGGACATACTTGCTTTGGTGAACGAGGATGTAATATTTGGTGCGATGAATTTCGAAGCCCAGGAAGTAGGAGACGGGTCCGAGACGCTTGAGCTGGAAGGCCTTGTGAAGCGATCCGAGCTCGGAGTCCAAGAAGGACTGATTGTTGGACGCGATGAGACCGTCGTCAACATAGAGAGTGATGATAGCAAACGAAGTGCCCGAATGTTTGATGTAGAGGCAAGCATCGGCAGTTGCCCTCATGTAGCCTCGAGACACCATGAGATCGTTGACGGCTCGATACCATTCACGGGGCGCCTGTTTGGTGCCATACATGGAACCCACGAGCTTGAGGCACTTGCCAGGGGATTGAGGACGATTCCATCCTTTTGGGTATTGAACATAGACATCCTCGGTCATCTTGCCGTTGAGAAAGGCGCAGTCAAAATCGAACTGTTCGAGATACAGGCCCTGAGCAGCAGCCAGAGCAATCAAGAACAAAATCGTCGAAGAACGAGCGACAGGAGCGTAGGTGTCATGGTAGTTGATGCCTGGGCGTTGAGCAAATCCTTGAGCAACGAGACGAGCTTTGAAACGAATGATTTTGCCGTTTGCATCGCGCTTGATACTGTAGACCCAGATCGTGCCGAGTACCCGAATTCCTTCGTGCCACATGACTTCCTGAAAGACTCCATGATGATCGAATTGTAGAAGTTCTGAGACCATTGCCGCACTCCAATGATTGCGATAGGATGACTTCATGGCTTCCTCGAATGTCTTGGGTATCTCGATGTCTTCTTCGGCGAACACGGCAGCACAGTAGGCATCGTAGGAAAGCTTGTCGTGGAACATGGGTGGAGTATCCAAGACATCGACCATGATAGCCGAAATGATGGGAAGTATATTTTCCGGAGGTTGAGGTCGACGACGAGAACCAGCAGGAAGGATGTTGGAAGGATCAACATTCTTGAATTGGCCAGGATTTGGACCAGTGCGAACGATGGCGTAACCTTCACGAGGAGCGAGAGCGACTTCCGCCTCACCGTCGAGTGGTTCTTCTGCGTCATGATAGTTATCAGGTCCATCGTCGAGTCCATCGTTGTCGTCATTGTCGTCATCCTTACGAGGAACGACTGCAAGATACCCCCCTGTTGATCAACTCCAATTGGAACCACCGGAGGAGGCTGTGGATTCGGCAAAGTTGGATCCACAACAGGTGAAGTTGGTGTAGACGGCAACATCTGCCGGATCCACAGCCTCCTCCGGTGGTTCCAATTGGAGTTGGTCAACAGGGGGGTATCTTGCAGTCGTTCCTCGTAAGGATGACGACAATGACGACAACGATGGACTCGACGATGGACCTGATAACTATCATGACGCAGAAGAACCACTCGACGGTGAGGCGGAAGTCGCTCTCGCTCCTCGTGAAGGTTACGCCATCGTTCGCACTGGTCCAAATCCTGGCCAATTCAAGAATGTTGATCCTTCCAACATCCTTCCTGCTGGTTCTCGTCGTCGACCTCAACCTCCGGAAAATATACTTCCCATCATTTCGGCTATCATGGTCGATGTCTTGGATACTCCACCCATGTTCCACGACAAGCTTTCCTACGATGCCTACTGTGCTGCCGTGTTCGCCGAAGAAGACATCGAGATACCCAAGACATTCGAGGAAGCCATGAAGTCATCCTATCGCAATCATTGGAGTGCGGCAATGGTCTCAGAACTTCTACAATTCGATCATCATGGAGTCTTTCAGGAAGTCATGTGGCACGAAGGAATTCGGGTACTCGGCACGATCTGGGTCTACAGTATCAAGCGCGATGCAAACGGCAAAATCATTCGTTTCAAAGCTCGTCTCGTTGCTCAAGGATTTGCTCAACGCCCAGGCATCAACTACCATGACACCTACGCTCCTGTCGCTCGTTCTTCGACGATTTTGTTCTTGATTGCTCTGGCTGCTGCTCAGGGCCTGTATCTCGAACAGTTCGATTTTGACTGCGCCTTTCTCAACGGCAAGATGACCGAGGATGTCTATGTTCAATACCCAAAAGGATGGAATCGTCCTCAATCCCCTGGCAAGTGCCTCAAGCTCGTGGGTTCCATGTATGGCACCAAACAGGCGCCCCGTGAATGGTATCGAGCCGTCAACGATCTCATGGTGTCTCGAGGCTACATGAGGGCAACTGCCGATGCTTGCCTCTACATCAAACATTCGGGCACTTCGTTTGCTATCATCACTCTCTATGTTGACGACGGTCTCATCGCGTCCAACAATCAGTCCTTCTTGGACTCCGAGCTCGGATCGCTTCACAAGGCCTTCCAGCTCAAGCGTCTCGGACCCGTCTCCTACTTCCTGGGCTTCGAAATTCATCGCACCAAATATTACATCCTCGTTCACCAAAGCAAGTATGTCCGCACTATGCTCGAGAAGTTCGATTTCGCTTCTCCATCCAAGCGCCGTGCAGTCACGCCCATGGACGATCGCCCCTCGCTTCGAATCGATGCTACTCCGTTTGCCGATGTGTCATTGTACCAATCGGCTGTGGGTTCCCTGCAGCACGCGTCCACTCGATGTCGACCCAATATCGCGATTGCTGTTCGTGCCGTTGCTCAAAAGAACTCCTGTCCAACTGTCGACGATTGGGCTGCGGTCAAGCGTATATTTCGCTACCTCAACAGCACCATCGATTTGGGAATTCTTTATCGAAACAGTTCCACAACTCGATTGATGGTCTACTCCGATGCCTCGTTTGCGGATGACCCGGAATCTCACAGATCGGTGGGAGCCTATGCATCAATGCTCGCTGGCGGCGTTATCTCCTGGCAGTCAAAGCAACAATCTACGATCGCTACATCCACTACCGAAGCCGAAATCCTCTCTGCATCCTCAGCCACTCGTGAAGCAATCTGGCTCCGTCGTTTGGCTGGTGATGTCGGCATTCCACAAGCACAGCCTACTATCATTCAAGAGGACAACGCCGCATGCATCCAGATCGCCAAGGATCCGGTCGATCACATGCGAACCAAGCACTTCGACATTGCTCATTTGTTCGTTCGAGAACGGGTTGCTTCTGGCGAGGTCGAACTTGAATACTGCCCTACCCACGTCAATGCCGCGGATATTATGACGAAGCCTTTGGGATTTCAACGCTTTGATCAACTTCGTGCGCTACTTGGAATGGTCTCGTTAGTCTCTTTGACCGGTGGGAGTGTTAGAAGTGGGGTCTGAGAGCCTAACTCATTGCTATTAGTCTTGGTTAATACTTTATTCTGCGCGCGCGCCTATCTTTGTCTTTGCGTCTTTTTTCCTTCTGGGTTCCTTCTCCACGCTATTCTCATCATCTCACTCGTGTATCTCGGAGCTGAGTCGTGGAGTACCTCTTAGGTTAGTTACTGCAAAGCCACGCTATTCTCATCATCTCACTCGTGTATCTCGGAGCTGAGTCGTGGAGTACCTCTTAGTCCTTGTTGCAACAATACGAACTCTGTATCGTCGACCCGCACAGCTCCCTCTGTGTGTACGGTATCGACAATATTCGGCAATCGAAGCTTTTCTCAGGCTCTGGACACCGCGTTCGGCGCTTCATGGAGAAGGCGCTGCGGGGCGAGAATGTGACGATCGGAGTCATAGGTGCCAGTGTGACGGCTGGACATGGTCTTAGCAAGGGACCTAGCTGGCATGAGAGGATGACAGAGCAGTTGAAAGTCGATTTTCCCAATATCGAGGTGCATGTCGGAGCGAAGGCGGGAATGAATAGTGAGTGGCAAGTTTTCATTAGGCGCACATCTGGAGTCTAGGCAGCAGCTGATTTGACGAAGGTTTGATCTCCTTCCGTTAGGTAAATTCTTTGCATTTTGCTTCGACTCCGTCCTTCCGAGGGACCTGGACCTGTACATGATTGAGCTCGATATCAACAATGACCCGTAAGATGGCTGCTCTGTAACCTGACACGTCATCATCTAGACTGACCTCAATACACGTCATACTGCTTCCGGGTGCCCGGAAGATTAATTGCCGATGATCAACTCTACCGTGGCCTCCTTGGACTCGCACAAGAACCCGTGGTGATCCGAGTGTCCGTCTTTGCGCTGTGGTTCAACGAATTGCTGCGCGGTTTCGGCTCAATGTCGGCACCTCGGCTTTCTTCGACGTCCCCGTCATCGGCATCCGCGTTCCGTCGTGTCGCTTTAACAGTATCTCGAGACTCCTGATCTGTCCGAGACGATTTGGCCAAAAGAGGATAGCCTGGGCCACATTCCCCGACTGCACCTATGGGAACCCGTAAGATCGATCGGAATAAAGCATCTACTGATATCAGTAGCTAACGCTATTCGTTCATGCTCATAGTTCTCGGCTGATAAGGTCGCCGATCCAATCCTACCCACATGCAAGTTCGTCGCCTCGGAAGCAGATCCTCTGGTGCCCACCGACCACGCCGGGTTCGAGAAGTGGCGCAAAGAAGAATGGAATGGACAACAAGCCCGGACCTCTTCCGAAGTCGGCGCCATCCTCTCCTTCAAATTCACCGGTGCTCGAGTAGGCCTCTTCGTCTGGGCGACGAATAGCGCTGGAAATGCTGTCACACCTGGTCAGGCGAGGTGTTGGGTCGACGATAAGGTGCAGAGCGGGGTGATTGTCGATGCGCACAAGTCTGGGGAAGCGGCGGGAAGCTCTTGGACTACTGTGGTGGATCCGATCGAGTTTGGAGAACATCTGTTGACGTGCGAAATCCTGCCATCGTCCTCAACGGGTGGGCACGACTTCCGCATCATCGGAGTCGCCAACAACTGAGTAACCGCTCTTGAATACAAGACAGATGCAAAAATATACCCTTGGCCTCCTTTTAAGGGGATTTCCTCCCTCCATCATTTCATGTCCTGCAATCGTTACGATTCAACCATTATGCACCCTTTCCCTCGTTTAAGTCTCATCTGGACATTCCACGCTCTACTTGGCTCTATCCATAACCTCAGCATTGCATCTATACTGCCCCCGCTCATCCTGCACCAAAGCCCACAGCTTTTCCCTCTTCAGAAGCTCCGTCTTCGTCTTTCCCGTCGCATAATTCGCATGAACGACGCAAGGCCTCTCCCCACTTGCCAGACCACCATCAAAGTATCGCATCCCTGGCGGGAAAATGTCGTAAGGCAAGACCTCGGTCTTGATACCCCGATGGAAGGCCCTCCCATTCTGAGCAGGAATCGTCAACGAGGTTCTATCCATCTCTGGTATGGGATTTGGACAGGTCGTCCGTTTGGATTTGCTGATCGCCAAACCTTCACACATCTTCCGACGATCCCGAGCGTTGTTGGCGTAAGCTTCCGGGTCATTGATGAGGTCCCTCAAAGCGCCTCCCAGTCCAGCTTCCTTGAGTAAGCCAATAAGTTTGGACTCGTCGAACGATCCAAGGGTTTCCATCCACTCCTCATGCGTAAGGACGGGTAATACCGGATCCTCATCTTCAGCCAAGAACATCGCCGGACCCAACGAGGTCCCTTGAAAAGAAGGGGCGATCGCTCGACGTAGAGTTGATAACCTCGCTTTACCTTCGACGTCCAATTCCGCATTATCCGCTCCAATAAGTTGTGCGAGACCGTCTTCGATAGATCGAAGAATCATCGCGATATGACAGATCGCTGTGAATCGCCAACCTGTTGCTGCTCCAGTTGAAGGGCTGTAATATTCCTTTGCTTCGGAGAGGGGATTCGGAGAAGCCGAAGGGGCTTCGGCATCGCTGGTTCGAGAGTAGATGAAACATGCGCAAGGGGTGTAGGATAGACCGTATTGGCTGAGATGGGGTGAGTAGGGATCGGTGTCGGATGCGACGACAAAAGAGGGGTGCGAGCCCTGGGGTCGGTAGTGATGGGCGAAGAATGAGGCTGGATTGGCGAGCCTGGGAATAGAAGATCGAGGGAGTCAGCACTGCTGTATCATCAAGCGAGAGAGCGACTTTATATATGCACTCACCAGACTGCATCATTATCAGCTAGCAAAACACCTTTGACACCCACAAAGGGCTCTTCGATCAACGGCGGCTCGTTATCCCAGTCATGATACTCCCACTTGTCCTTCCACTCCCGCTCTTGCTGCACCCTCCACCTCGTGTCAACTTGTTGCGCCTCCACCAATGCTCCAACCAGTGTCGACATGACGAGTGTCCGTTCGAGCATCAAAGACTGGTAATGCAATGACCCCCATTCCAACATCTTGGCGCCGAAACCCTTCACACTCGGTCGAATCTGTCTTATCGCCGACCGTGAATTGGACTCACTCCTCGTCGGCGGCAACAAGAGATCCATCATCCTCACAGTAGCGAACGGATCATCCCTTATAATTCTTTCAAACTCCTTCCTGAGCTTCTCATCCTCCAACGTCTCATCGATGTACTCCTGCGCCTCCGTTGAATCCCAATCAATCGCATCCAAATACCAAACGACGATGCCAAATTCGCTCAATTCCTCCGCGAGCGCTTGATCCGAAGTGACGATGAGGATTTTCTGCGTATCCTCGTAGAGTTGTTTGCGTCGTATGAAGGACCATCGGTCGTTGGAATCGGTCTCGTTTCCGCTGGATTGCTCGTGCGTTGGCGAGGTCGTCCCCCACTTGGCTCTGAAGCGGAGGAAACAGAGGTAGTTGTACAGCAAGGGTTTGAAAGCTGAGGTCGCCAAGGTCACCAGAAGCGTATGTGTTGGTGGAGGTGCGAGGATGGGGAGGATCGGAAGCAGTGTCGATAGGGCGGTGTGATATGTCTTTAGTCGAGGATTCGGGGCAACGAACAACGGTGGATGGGTCGCGTTCGACGTGTCAGTTGACGACGAACATGAAGCTCCGATGCAGAGGTGCAGGAGAGCGATGAGTGAGACCGGTAAAGTGTGAAGCCGCATCTTTGGAGAGTTTCAGAGAGTCAAGTCGCCGTTAGGGGCCTGGATCGGACTCCGAGACGCGAAAGGAGGTGAAAGTTCGCGAGCCACGCTGTTGAGACCATCGTGCTCCGGCCCGGGAGCTCCGCAATCCAACTCTGCCGCCAGTTCTGTCCTCGATTTATCCCTCTCTCTTCCCTAATCCCTCTTCCATGGTCTTCAGCCCTAGCCCTCTAAGACAGCTCCGGTTTACCTTTTCTGCTCTCCGTAAACGCACCATGACCACCACCCCCACCTCTCAATGGTCCCGTCTCGTTCGATTCATTCCCTCCGAGTCCCTGTTGAGTTAGACACTTGAGGAGTACAGATCGGCAGGTCCATTAAGCCAGCCAAATGAACTCGTGCGCGCACGCGCGATAAGGCAGCTTTTTTTTTTTTGACCGGGAAGAGCACCTCTGGCTATATTTTTAAGCACACCAAAAAGTGGCGCGCGCGGCGCCCCTCCCAGCGCCACTCTTAAGCGGCGTACCCATACAGGTTGCCCCCCCTTCAACCCGGGTTGGCCGCTGGCGCCAGGCCAAGATCAACTTGCTAATGAGATTGAGCATTTAGTGACTAGTATGCCCGCAGACCTGTCTCTTTTAGCTTCCGCTCAGCGCCAAGTGAGACCCGCCTCTGTTCTAACCAGAGCATCAACTATCGAGACACCCTTCCTAAATCTCGAAGCTACGCAATTCACATAGACGATGGGCAGGCATCGATGGAGACCTTTCAAGGTCCGTCTGGACTACTTTGAGGAGCATCCTTCCTATAGGCCTCAAGGCCTCCGATCGGACGCCCGACTCCGCACCAACATCCCCGGAACCTGACACCGTGTTACTTACACTGCCCGCCAAATCCAGCAAGGAACCTTCGGTGATTTTGGCGAAGCTAGCTCGCCGTCTCCTCAGCGTCCAATGGCCCCTCCGATTCAGGCCGATTTCGACGAAGCCGCCAACCCGAGTGGGATGGATTGGGATGATGAGCGTTACAGCGAGTACGGTGGTGGCTTCGAACTCGATCCAGCCCCATACTCTCCGGATCGAACATCCCATTTCCCAACCTCGCCTGACTATAGTGCAATCGCCGAGCGATTATCACTGGCTGATCTGCGCCAAGTCGAAAGTTTCGAATCAGCCACACGTGGTCAGTCGAAGCAAGAAACGTACAAGCAATTCGTGTTCAACGACGCTCGCCTTAGGCGCTTGGAACGGCCAGCGCTTCTGCGCCAGTACATCGCGTTTTGCGCTGGGGTCAAAGGTCATCTACGGCCCTTGATTGACGTGGACGAGGAGCTGTGCCAGGGTTCGGTCGCTAGCGAAGTGCCGCCGCCTTGTTCATGCAAGAGTCCCCTCACTTTACGGCTTGACGTGTACGACCTCATAAGCTGTATGTGAATCAGGCGAATTGGGTCGCTGTGTCGAACGTTGCGCTGACGAGGTCGAATGGTTGAATCAATGCAGTGGTCGAGGTGCCGATCGCTTTTTGTCCGAGATCCAGCAGCGATAGCCCATGCCTTACGTACGCCGAGCGCCTTGCTCAGATAGGATTAATCGGATCGACCGCAGCTGCTCCTCGCTCTGCATTCACCTTTCGACTTCTCCAATTCCTCGACTTCTGGTGGAGCACCGCGCCGTTTCCTGTTGATGGAGCAGCTCGCGGGCTCGACATTTTCTATGAGCAAACTGGATGGGGTCGGCCGGGCCTGATTCAGCATAAATTCGTGAGTTCGACCTCCTGTCATGATTGCTATTGAGCATTATCCGATGTTTATCATCGTTTGCGCAGGACATGGAGCTGCTTTCGCAACTCCAGCGCGCCCTTGACGAATTTCGGGCTCTCACGACATCCGAGCAAGAATTGGGCGACCTCGTCCTCGGTGTCGCGGATTCTCTCTCGGATAAGTGTCCAGCATGCTACGGATCGACGCGTCTAAACCAAGCCCACCATAGAGTCGAAGTGCAGCATCTTGTCGCTCTGGATGGCAACTTCCAACATTCTCGCGACACCTCAGCCAAATACGATTTTCAGGAGTCGACGCCAGCCCTCTTCATCGGCGAAGGCGAGCTCGAATCGATGAAGGAGAGGGCTGATGGTGGCGACAGCAAGAAGTCAGAAAAGGTCCGCTGATGCGAGCCGCCCCCTGCGATCCTTTCAACGCGCTGACGCCCTTCCTCTCGCGTCTTGAAGGCCTGTGCCGATTCGTGGAAAGCGGCCAACGGCGGTGCGACACAATCTCGCGGGGCAAGTCCGATACGGGCCTAGTTGCCTGTGTTTGCCGTCACGATATCGCGTTGAAGATGGTCAACTTGTATCAATCAGGCGAAAAGCTCGTCAGCTCAGCTCCTCTTTCAACCGCTTACAAGGCCTGACGCTCGTTTTTGATGAGGCAGGCGCTACTACGGCTTATCGCTGCTGCAACATATTTCGAACCAACTCCCTTCCAACGATACACTCGGAGTGCTGTATGATGTTGCGTGTAATTTGGACGGCTACATGCAATCGGTCAGCAAGAGTGGCGGATCCGTCGTTCCTTAGATTTCTGGCCCTGGGGCGCCGCTGACCTGTACTGTACTTCGATCGCCTGCAGAGAAGTATCCTTCCCGATCTGTTTCCGAGATTGAAGTTTGCCACGAGCGTGTTTCATGCTTTTGCTCATCAATGGCCCTGCCAGCCTGAGTACAACCCGCGCCTGATTCAGCACTTTGGGTTGACGGATGGGGAGGGATGCGAACGCGTTTGGAGTCAGCTCCGATCGCTCATCCCGATCAATCGTCCTGCGAGCGCTTCTCACCGGCGCGTCAACATCTCGCGTCGCATCGACCTGATGAACAAGAACGGTGTTGACAGCCTCGGTATGCTCTGCCATCCACACTTTCACGCCGTGTTCGTTACTTAATTGTGCGGTCCCTTCGAATGCTCAAGATCAGCTTGGAAGGGCACAAACTGATCTGAGTGACGTTTCGGCAATATGGTCCGAGTCTGACCTTCTCGCGCAATGGGATTTACAACGAGCTGCTCAAGCGGCCACAACGGCGGGTCAACGTCGGGAGAACGAGGACAAGGAGCGATTAGAGCTGTTTAACATTGTACAGAGGCTACACCACATGGAAGAAAGGCTGTACGTTCGGCGCGTCAAACCCCATTGGAGGACGAGGGCGTAAAATTGACACTGAGTCTTGGCAGTGTGTGTTCAGATTCGATCCAATGGCTTCCGATGAAGCGAAAGCTCGCTTGCAGCAACAGCTAAGAGCTTACCAACAAGAATACGATCGCACGAAGGAGCTTGCAGCTTCAGGTGCGGCGCGCGTCCTATCTTTATGAGTATCGCCACCTGATGTTTGATGTCCCATGACATACCTAGATTTCCAGCATTTGTGCAACTGCGTAGTCAAACTTCGCGCATTACACAAAGCGACGGTCCAATTGCAATGCTGTCAAGAACGAATTGACTCAATGGGTCGGGGACGAAGCGGCGCGACAATCGGTCAAGTCGAAGCCAGCAAGCTTGTCAGCGTCTCACAGACGCACAGCAAGAAAGTAAAAGTGGCAATCAATATGTACAATAAAGCGGTCGGGGATTACCGAAATGCTGCGACCGAGCAATCGGCCCAGATTCTGGACAACTTACCGCTCGCTACCACAATTAAGTCGCTTGTGACTCTGTCGCCAACGGACGCTTTCTGGCCAGACGGTTTTTTCGTACACGACACTGCGCCTTGGGCATTGATACCGATGTTCAGAAAGGGATCAAGGCGGTTTTACTCAAAGCCAGGGCGGAAGAAGAGATTCTCCGGATCGGAGCTGAGGTTCGACAACTACTTGCGTGGCTCGAAGATGAGGACACTCGCTTTGTTAGGGTATCTCAGGCATGGGCAGGGGACCGAGGTGAGATGGACACACCCTTTCTTTGTGTTGGTGCTATACCTTACGTCGCCCCTTCTATTAGTTCCCGAGAAACGATCGAAGCGGCTAAGAAACTTCTCGGAACTGACGGCGCGGGCGAGGTTGGCACTGCGGTGTGGCATGTGCTCAACGCCGGCAGATTTCGTTCAAAGAGCGTCTGGATCGGCTCGCCGAACGCGATGATCTCTCGGTTGTCTGGTTTAGGACGCGTTCACCCGCAGTTCATGAATCGCGGCCCTCGGCATTTGGTTTGATCGGGGACTTTTCGCCGGACGGGCGAAACAGGTGTCGCGCCGTTCGCGCGGTAGTCCACGTCATTTCGGTCGCCGCCTTTCGACGCTAAATAATACTCAAATGCAGAGCCCCATCGCTGAGTCGAGCCGCAGCTTATCAGGTCCCTCTGCCGTGGACGTGCGCCACACACCCATCGACCTCGACGCATTCCGAAGGGAACTTGGCCTGACCCCCGATTCAGCCGCGGAGCAGGCCGAGCGAGACCGTGATGACGTGTATGAAAGACGAATGGAAGAACTTTTGGGTTCACTATCGGAGCAGGAGGTCGAGGAAGAAGATGATGCTGAGCTCGGGGAGGGCGGCGGAGAGTCAGGCTCGACAAGGGGTGAAGACTCGGACGACCTCGAGATTCTCGACGAGCCTATGGGCTAGCTAGGGATGGTTTGGCGCATTTGTTGACTGTAGATTATTTGTTATTGAAGAACTTTGCTTTTTGTATGCGGCCCATATCACACATGGTAGAATGTGGACGCCAGTGCACAAAAGTAAAATGGATGTCAGCCTTAATGAGGCGTTGACGCGTTGACGACCACGATCCCACGAGCCGGTCGCCACGGCCACACTCACCGAACTGCAGTACGTGACAAGCTTGAAGGTTCTGCTAAGTTGAAAACTAAAAATTGGTGCGCATCGGTGCTGACATTTGCAGGTTCAGGTTTGGGAACGTTGCCAGAGGGGGCGGGGGGCGGTGAGGATTGGTGTTGCTGTAGTTGTTCTGTTCCAACAGCACCCCGAAGTGGGTCCAGACGCGTCCAACGGCGCTCCGTTGTACAGTGCTTGCGATAATATGTCAGCAAAAATCAATGAAATACGTCACCGCATACCTACTCCGTTGACGTGATAGTTTATGTAGTCGGATATTGGTCCATCGGCCAAGGACATTGTAGGGGCTGTGTACTCCCGGGGTACACATACACAGAGTCGGCGCGCGACAAGAGTGTAACCCCGGGGGACCCGGCCTGTGCCGCCGACAAAGCTGTGTACTCCCGGGGGTGCCAAGCCGGTCACCGGTGGCAGATCACTGTATAATAACATGTCCGATTCTACAACGGCAGGAGGTTAATCCTTTCGGTAAGTTCAGACACTTCCTGGGCTTTGAGCGGGAGCGTGGAAGTTTGTTGTAGTGCAGTTTCGCTCTGCTCGGTAGTTCGAACGGAGATTCAGTTAGGGAGTGCGTTGGCCTTGCGGGCTGTTGTGGGAAATTAGTGGGGTCTGCGGTCCAGAGGACTTATGGCGCGGGCGCGCGCGGGTGTTGTGCGGGGGACCATCAGAGGCGGCTGGTTGTTTACATGAGATTGCGTCTTTTTGGCCTAGCTGTTTTTCTCTCTTCTCCACCACGCACTCGATATCACATCTCGCCTAGTCGCTCTGTTACAGTCGATTGACCTTTAGCGACCCACTATCTCACAATAGGTTAGTTGAAATACTCCACCACGCACTCGATATCACATCTCGCCTAGTCGCTCTGTTACAGTCGATTGACCTTTAGCGACCCATTATCTCACAATAGGTTAGTTGAAATACATTACCACGCACTCGATATCACATCTCGCCTAGTCGCTCTGTTACAGTCGATTGACCTTTAGCGACCCATTATCTCACAATAGGTCATCTATCGGCGTCACGTAACTAGAGACGCTCCTACAATAACAGGTTATGAGTCCATCAGAGACCATTGCTCAGGAGTCTGGGAGACCAAGATAGCCAAGCTCGGCAAGGATAATTACGAGCTATGGTCGATTCGAGTCGAGGCGTACCTCGAGAGCAAGGGCTATGCGAGCGTCCTCGAGCATGGGCATGTGCGGCCCTCCGACGTCAGCCTGGCTGAGTGGAGGACCATGCACGGTCTGGATGCCTCGGTCACCGACACCCAAGTGGTCGTGAACTTGCAGAAGAAGGACAGAAGCGCCCGTGCCCTGATCATTCAATGTATCGACGATGCGAATCTCAAGATGGTCAAGAGCAAGACGCTCTCCGCCAAGGATATCTGGGATAAGCTTC
Source organism: Microbotryum lychnidis-dioicae p1A1 Lamole (assembly GCA_001244265.2). Taxonomy (NCBI): domain Eukaryota; kingdom Fungi; phylum Basidiomycota; class Microbotryomycetes; order Microbotryales; family Microbotryaceae; genus Microbotryum; species Microbotryum lychnidis-dioicae. Next base: position 380,401 of record CDLV01000004.1, on the reverse strand, counting down.
GCCAGCATCATGAAGGGAATGTCAAGCCTTTCAAGATTCGAACGTTGTTGATGGAACTCTCGAATGCGAAGTACGACGAAGACGAGAATATGGGCGAGTTCTTGAAGAGCATGATCGACAAGGCGGATCAACTCGACGATCTCGGTCAGAAGTTTGGGGACGAGGCGATGATCGCGTACATCCTCCAAGCATTACCCCCGTCGTACGAGATGCTGAAGCAAGCAATTCGCCTCGGTGAAAATCGATCGGTCGACCATGTCATCAATCGCCTTACAGACGAGTACACGGAACGGAAGTTGTCGGGCAAGTTCGACAAACTCTTGAAGAACGCGGGAGCGTTAGCCGTTCAAAGCACGCAAGCAAGTCGTGACCCGAACTGTGTCTGTAGGGGATGCAAGGGGAAGGGTCATTTCGCGATGGACCCTGAATGTCCCAAGTACGACGCCAAGAAGAACCACGGTCGTGCGCGCAACCGCAACAAAAAAAAGAAGCAGGACTCGAAGGAATCTGCGGATTCGAACGAGTTGGCTAAATTTGCGTTGACGGTCAAGTCTCTCGATGAGAGCCATTCGCTTCAAGACAATGTCGCGAATAGGGTGTCGCAGCTCAACCAGGGTGAGATCTGGATACTGGACACAGGTGCTAGCCAGCACTATGTTGGAGACGCCAGTCTGCTCTCCAATCGTCAAAGTGGAAACCTGAAGGTTCAGACAGCGAGCGGACAGGTAGTACACTGCGATACGTATGGGATGGTACGTTTCAAGTTGAAGAGTGGGGCATCGCTCTCACTTGCGAACGTGTATCATCTCCCGGGTGCGCCCGTGAACCTCATCTCGACTCGAGCTCTATTCAAATCGGGAGCCAAGTGCGGATGGGAAGATGGCAAGGATGTCATGACGATCACCTATCAAGGAGTCATCTTGGCGAAGACGCTCAGTGGTACCGGTTATGCGCTCGACTTTACGCGCATTGTTGAGGATCAAGCTCATGTCGCAACCCGTGCGACAGTGGGAGCGCCTTTGATGGAGTGGCATCGTCGCTACGGGCATGTGCCCGTGAGCTCAATCATGGAGCTCGTCAAGTCAGGCGCTGTCAAGGGATTAGTTCTCACCGATGAGAAGGTCCACGGCTGCGAGCCCTGCATCAGTTCCAAGTCTCGCGCATCGAAGTTCTCAGAGTTGGCTACTCAGGTCACCGACGTTCTTCAACGCGTATTCATGGACATCGGATTTGTTGCAGAAGATCAAGTTGATTTCCAAGGTCAAAAGGCATATCTGGCTATTGTAGACCAGTACTCGACTGCGAAGTGGACGTTCCCGTTGAAGACGAAGTCGGCTGAAGAAGTCACTCGAGTATGGATCGCATTTCGACAAGGAGTTGAAAAAATGACTGGTCGGAAAATCAAGCGCGTGCGTACGGACAATGGTACCGAATTCACAAACAAGCTCATTGGCGCGGATTTCCAAAGTCAAGGTATCCTTCATGAGACCTCTGCACCATACACCCCGCAACAGAATGGAACAGTAGAACGCTTCAATGGCTCGTTGATGGCGATCGTTCGTGCGGTCCTTGCAGCCTCCAAGCTGTCATGGAAGTATTGGTCGTATGCGTTGGCGTACGCCACATTTGTTGCCAACCGAATTCTACACGCCAAGTTGGAGGGTAAAACCGCCTATGAAGTATTCTATGGCAAGAAACCCAAGGTCTCGCACTTTCGTCCATTTGGATCAACCGTGTATGCGCAAGTTCCGAAGTCAAAGCGATCCAAACTTGAATCGACTTCGGTTAAGGGGATATTCATCGGATACGATAGCGAGTATAACTATTGTGTGCTCGTTGATCCCGACTCGGACCACAAAGTCATTGTGACGCGCGACATTTCGGTCTTGGAACACAAATCAGAGCAGGTTGGTGTACCGGAGGTCACAACTCTGCCTGTGGGGCCAGATGAAGAGAAGGGTCCTGTCGATAACGACGAGATAGTCGTTGACGAACTTCAGGATCAGGTAGACGGTGAGCAGATGCCACCTGCCCGTCAGAACCGTCCTCGATGGGAGTATGGAGATCCCGCCGTTAAGGGAAGGAACCCTGGAAGATATGAGGAGATTGACGCTAACAACGAGATTCCACACCGTACTCGTAGTCAACGTCGGGACGCGGAGCAACAAGTCATGTATGGCTCTGCGATGTCGGTCTCTCTTCCTCCAGTACCCAGCAACTACGAGGAAGCAATGGCCAGCCCCGAAGCAGACAAATGGATCGCAGCTATCAAAGCTGAGCTCGATGCAATGGCTCGCCATCAAGTCCTAATTGATTCGGATCTTCCAAGTGGCGCTCGAGCTCTCGGGTCGAAGTGGGTCTTTACCAGAAAGGAGAATGCTCAAGGGGAGGTGACTCGTTACAAGGCCAGACTGGTTGCGCAAGGGTTTGCCCAACGTCCTGGCATTGACTACAACGAAACGTTCGCCCCTGTTGCACACCCATCGACCATCCTCAGCCTTGTTGGCACTGCCGCCGCCCAGGCACTGTTTCTCGAGCAGTTTGACTTCGACTCTGCGTTTCTGAATGGAACAATGACGGAGATGGTCTACATGAAGTATCCCAAGGGTTGGGATCGCCCTCAAACCGGCCAAGCCCTCCGTCTTGTCAAGTCGATGTACGGCACAAAGCAAGCTCCTCGAGAATGGAACGCAGCTGTGAACTCCCTGATGGTCGAGCGCGGCTACAAGAGATCTGATGCTGACTCCTGCCTTTACGTCAAGCGAGTAGATGAGAAGTTTATCTACATCACGCTGTACGTGGACGACGGCATGGTTGCTTCGAACGACCAAGAATTCCTGGATTCGGAGATCGAAGCGTTCAACAAAGTCTACAAGCTCAAGCGCCTCGGTCCAGTGAAGCTCTTCTTGGGTCTCGAATTCGAGCGTACATCAGATTACATCTTCGTGCATCAGTCCAAGTACATCAGGGATCTCGTTGCCATGTATGGAGGAGGTTCAGTATCCAAGCACCCGGTGAAAGTCCCCATGGAGCCAAGGTCGGACGTCGAACATTCTACGGATCCTTTCGACGACGTGGCTCTGTACCAGTCAGCAGTGGGAGCGCTGCAGTATGCTGCGCATCGAGCTCGACCCGATATTGTCACTTCGGTTCGTGCGGCAGCGTCCAAGGTTTCGGCTCCTACCCAGGCCGACTGGATCGCGGTGAAGCGTATCATCCGCTACTTGCAAGGCACTGTTGACTGGGGACTGAAGTTCAACCACGGAGGATCTACGGTATTCGAGCTTTACTCCGATGCCTCGTGGGGAGACGACATGTCGACTGGGAAGTCGATTGGAGCGTTCGTCTCGATTTTGGCAGGTGCTGCGATCTCTTGGCAAAGCAAACAGCAGTCGATGGTTGCAACTTCGACTACGGAGGCTGAGATTTTGGCGGCTTCCGCGGCAGCAAAGGAGGCCATGTAACTTTGGCGATTGGCGGCGGATCTCGAGCTAGAACAACCTAAGGCTACACTGATCTGGGAGGACAACCAAGCGGTGATCGCGATCGCTCTCAACCCGGCTCATCACGGAAGGACGAAGCACTACAATGTGCATCATTTTTACATCCGAGAACGAGTTACGGCTGGCGATATTCGAATCAAGTATTGCAAGACAGGAGCGATGACTGCGGATATTCTTACAAAGCCGCTCGCTCGCAACTTGTTCGAACTTCATTGTGAGGGTATGGGAATGGTGTCCCTTGGAGCCTTGACCAGTGGGAGTGTTGTGGGAAATTAGTGGGGTCTGCGGTCCAGAGGGACTTATGGTCTTAGCAGTGGCGCGGGCGCGCGGGTGTTGTGCGGGGGACCGGCAGAGGCGGCTGGTTGTTTACATGAGATTGCGTCTTTTTGGCCTAGCTGTTTTTCTCTCTTCTCCACCACGCACTCGATATCACATCTCGCCTAGTCGCTCTGTTACAGTCAATTGACCTTTAGCGACCCATTATCTCACAATAGGTCATCTATCGGCGTCACGTAACTAGAGACGCTCCTACAATAACACGGGCTTTTCAGAGTGCAAGTCGGATGTAGCAAACAAATCTTTCGTCGGTCTTGTCGCAGGAGGGTATCCCGTTCAGTAACTGCAGACACATCCTCAGCTTCAAACGGGTGCGTGGAAGATTGTTCTAGTACAGTTTCGCTCTGCTTGGTGGTTCGAACGGAGATTCAGCTAGAGAAGTGCATTGGCCTTGCGGGCTTTTCAGAGTGCAAGTCGGATGTAGCAAACGAATATTTCGTCGGTTTCGTCGCAGGCGGGTGTTCCAGTCAGTAACTGCAGACACATCCTGAACTCTGAACGGATGCGTGGAAGTTTGTTGTAGTGCAGTCAGCAAGGACGTCGGCGACGGACCGCACCTGAGCCGTGGAACCCCGGGAGTACACAGCTGGAGAGGGCACCGGTCATGTGTACCTCCGGGGGGTACACACCGCCACGCCGGTTGTACAGTGCTTGTTAAGAGTGTCCTAGAATTGATGAAGCATGTCGTCGCATACCGCTTCCTCGTTTCCGAAGGCGCAGGACTCTGTTCTAGTGTATCTACGCCCTGCCCTAAGGTTTAAGATTGAACTAGAATTTCCCCCTTCGGAGTGCATTGTACCTCGGAGTGAATCATGATTGCAGAGCAGGATCTCCATTAACACAACATACAAGCTAGACAGCTACACACGCTCACGGAAAATTCGGGATGGTCATCGCCTAACCGGTGAATTGACACTCATGGTGCCTCATGTCCCAGTATCCAGGCCGCGCTCCAGCTCGCTCAGACTGGTCAGCTCGGAGAGGGTGGAGAGGTTGCTTTCGGCCTCCGAACCGGCTGCCGATCCGTGGTCGGAATGTTGGCCGGTCGCCGAACTCTGTTCCGATATCGCGTCCTCCTCTCGTGCCCCCGAGGTCGACGCGGCGCCCTCTCCGCCGGACCCCTTCTTGCGCATCCAACAATACGCGTCCCTCTGTTTGCTCGACAGCGCCAACCACATGTGGGCACACTCAACAATCCAGGAGTCCCAGATCTTCTTCCTTTCGGGCTCGAGGTCCGCATCGGTGGGCGGCTTGGGAGGTTCGGGAACGTGGACGAGCACCGTCGTTGCAAATGGTCTGAGCGCTGCTTGCCAGGTGCGATGTTCGCTTTCTAACTGATCCCGGTAATCGTCCGGGACACGTTTCCCGAGAAAAGGGCGGTACACCTTTCAGATCCATCTTAAAAGGCGGTCACTCCCCCTCCTGGTCCTCGTCGGTCCTTACATCGTCCTCAGGGAGGGGGCGTTGGCACTCTTGGTACAGGGGTGAAAGGATTTCACTGAATAGGCGCGATTCCTCATGTTCGGCGGCAATGTCGACGGGGACGGTGAAGATGCGCGCGAGGATATCGTCGAAGTCTTGGATGCGGGTCCTATACTCCTTCAAAACTCTCGCACTCCCTCCACCTCTCTTTCGCTTCTGGTTATCGTATGCATCGAACAACACGTTCCTCCAATGGATGAGCACGGTCAACAGGCTCCGAGGCAGACGTCCATTCCCTTTGTACCCTGCCCATTCATCCCAAACAGGCCACATGACGTAGTAGATCTCCTCCCGGACCTCATAGTCAAAATTTTCGACGTCCTCGGGGATTGGGTCTTGAGTCATGATGTCTTTGGGTTCCATCACCAGCCGACGCGCCCTTTCCGCCGCCCACTCGTCGTGCCTCGCACGGTCCGCTTTCCCCGGCGCCTCCAACATGTCAAGCTTGGCCTGCAACTGCCGGCGGTATCTTTTCTTCAGGTGGCCAAAACCCTAATCAGATCAGATAGGTACATCAACAAAGGTTTAGCCGAATTCCACATATTTTGTATCTGATCTCCTGGGAAAGCTGTTTAGCACTCACCGCTTGGACCTCACGGTCGGTACCGATCAGCTCAAACGCCGCCTCGTTGCATCTGTACCGACTGTCGACCGTAGACGGATTGAACTCGCGCTTGTGTATACGAATGATTTTTTTTTTTAGGTTTCGTTTGGCCTCATGTGCATGTTCCGGTGCTACAGTTGGTCCGTCGAGTGACCTGTACCCTCCAAGCAGCTTGTAGTGTTTGTTGCAAAGTTCACAACGGACACGCCATTGGCCGGACTCGTCACGGATGAGATGCGAGTCGATGTCGAGCCAGGCGCGCTCGCCCTCGGTGGCGCGTGGTGCCATGTTGGACTTGGAGTGGGGGTTAGGGGTGAGAAAGAGAAGTGTCCCACTGTGTACCCCCGGGGTACACGTCGCGCCTCGCGTCACCTCACGTCATCGAGCGCGCGCGCTCTCCTCTCACAGCATCACCGACACCGTCGCGTCACAGCCGATCCGATGCCCTCAGCGACTCGGTTCACACCAAGTTACAACCAGCGATTCTGTCTGCGGGACACAAAGATCAAGATCATCGAGTATTTGCACGAGACGAGATATAGTGGCCACCTGGCACATTGCCTGTCCCAGGCGTGAAGCAATACGTAGTCGGCACCGAGCGCGACCTATGAACGCTAGCGCTTGTAGCTTGTATGCAAGCGACTCGGCCAACAACGAGAATTGCTACTACGAAGTCATTGACGCCTCAGCACCAAGCTGCCACTATCTCGATGCCGACTTTACGCCCCCTTCCATTGACAATTCAGCAGAAAAGGCATTGATTACGCGTAATGCAGCGTCGTATTTCCCTGGCCCTCAGCTAGAACACCGTGGTCAGCTAGCAAGCTCGGACACCTTGCGATCTTGCGTCTGCAGGTCAGAAGTGGTGAACTACCTTGTTCCCTGCTTCTGTTTTATGTCTATTGTTCCAGCGCCAACGAATAATCTCGGCTCTCCTTCTCACCGTGGGCACGCTGTTTGAAGAACCCTACGCGAAGCGTGTTATTAAGGACATTCTCGACAAGGTTCTGCTGTCACTTCACCGGCGTCTCGGGGGGTCCGAAGGGGTAGTGGAAGAAATCTGGGTGCTTTGCTGTTGGTCACCCCCAAGCTCTGGGACGAGCTTAACTGCAGTTTGACAGTAGGTAGGATGAGTGAGTGCTTTATTTGAACATCCATTATCTGCCTGAATCTATGGAGTAAAATCTGAAACGTTTAGCGCGGGTAAATCTATTTGCTTTGCGATTTGCTTTGCGATCAAAAATGCGTCGCATAATTGATCAACGGACGGACAGTCAAGCTAGTCAAGATGCGTGGAAACTTGTTGAATACCTCTTGCCACACACAAGTCGATATCACCTCAACGACTACAAAAAGTTTGGCAATCTACCTCAACGCGCGATAGGCGCACCAACAATATACTGAACGATAGAAATGGAGTCGGATTCGGAATCAAAATGTTGCAGCTCCCAAATCAGAATCAGAACCAGAATCAGAACCAGTGTCTTGGTCTTCTGGCTCCGTTTCCGACTGCTCGCTCATCAAAGTACTCTCGGCAGGAGTGCGGTCAAAAGAGACCTGGCCGATATCCTCTTTGAGCGAAAACGTAAGCCCACCCTGTCGCATCAATGGAACAATTCTTCTCAAATTGTCAACGGTCGGCTTCTTGCCATTGGTAGGACTGCGGAAATCACGCTCGTGAAGACCGTTTTCGAGCTCGACAACAAGAGCGGTTGGATCCTTCGCAAGAGTTTCCTGGTTGTAGCTCGTAAGCTTGGAAGGCACGTAGGGCTGAATAGACTTGTTTCTGTTGTGGCGACGACGGAGCGCTTGATCTGCACGGCCACAAAACTTCAGTCATGGGCTGCCAAATGTGGGCGCAGAGCGGTGGAATGATTGCTTGCTATAGTAATCATCAATGATAATGCGATACCATGTGCAGAGCACTCGGTGAGACGCCTTGTCAACATCACCATGATGAGCTGCTCATCAGTTCTTGGAATCAGCACCAATCTATCGCCGAGCACAAGGTCCGTTCTGAAGCTTGTCTGACAGACCTTCCATCTTGAATTGCTCGTCTCGCTCCTGATTGAACCGGGTGCCATTTATGCATTCCGTGAAGTTAACGAGCACATCGTTCTTTTGAGAACCCCAGTTTGGCGCCGCATGAAAGCTGCGCCGCCAAGCGTCGAAACGATGAAACGATCATTTTTATTCTCGAGCTTGTTCGAGCCGACGATGACTAACGCGTCGAATCCGTAGGTGTCAGCATGCTGATTAACCTGATTCAGTGCCAAGCTATCTAAGTCAGCGGGAGGATCATGAGAATTGAGGAGAGCCCAACGAGAAGAGCTGAATTGTCACGGACCAGTTCGTGAACCCCCTTTTCGTACTTGTGACTCAGTTTGGTGATGGCAGCAGGATCGATTCGCCATCGCTTGAAGGGACGAGTGGTCTGCTCATGTTCACGCGCTTCGGCTTCACTTGCCCACGCTTCCTTCCATTGTTCATAAAGATCTGGCGAGTCTTTGACTTTTTCCCAGTAGCGCGATCCAATTGTGTTTAGCGTAGAAAAACCTTGCGAGACTTTGTAGGGGTACATAGTGATCACTTTGTGAGTCAAAGAAGCGTAAAGGAGCGTCTTGCAATGCCAAAATGAACGATCTCGGGATGAGCTAGAAAGGCAGACGCCGCGCCCACCTTCGAGTCCGTCCTTCTCGACGAGCGGGTGGAAAAAGCGGCTCGTCTTGAAAGCTTTCCAGTCGTTTGTGACATTCCTTCAGATCGCACGAGGCATGTACGAGTCGAGGTCGTCGTCCCAAACGCCGTGATGCAGACAATACTTCATTGTCTCGAGGCGACATTGCAAGCCATAGAGCACATGGGGCTGCTTCTGCGACGACGACATTCGCGAAGTTGAAGGCAACGCACGAACGGCATCATGGAGAGCTCGAATCTCTTCCTGAATCTGTTTGATTTGTTGATCAATTGAGTTGGACGAGGTCGGCCTTGAGGCGAGCGGTGTGCTTCGTCCACATTCGGGAGTCGCGCCGCTGGGCGCAGGAAGGTAGTTCTGTTGGGTCTGAACCGTAATTGGAGACAGTACGGACCCCATGTCTGCGCTGTTGGGAAGCAGCTGTGCAGAAACAGCGAGGAACGGTGGTGAGCAGAAGGACCACCCATATCACAAACACGAGGACGCGTCTCACGGGTGGGAGCGGCAAAGTCTGACGCGTTGCTGGGAGCAGACAGGCTGGACATATCGGATCGTCGGATGGCGTCAAGTATAGATATATGACGAAGAGCGTAACGGCGACAGGAAGGGGTAAGACCAGGACTGCACGTGGTCGATAGCGGCGCGTCAAGCGTGAAAAGGCGTCAAGTCGCTCGTTGTCACTCAGTGTCGCTTGCGTTTGTTAGCGTGGTGAAAGGGCACGAGACTCTATCACGTTCAATAATGCCATTTTATCACTTTAGTAATGATGTTTCCTAATCGAACCTCTCCTCGCTGATAATTTACCGAAAAAATTGACGCTGAGTGTTCCAAATACGAATTACACACTACGATGACTAGAATAACCTGATTTGAGCACACACGTACATGAGATGAAACTGTTGGAGCCCACACAAGCCTCCGTGTGCCCTTGGCCTCGGGCCCTCGAACAACCCGGGTTGCAGGGGGGGGGCAACCTGTATGGGTACGCCGCTTAAGAGTGGCGCTGGAAGGGGCGCCGCGCGCGCCACTTTTTGGTGTGCTTAGATATATAGCCAGAGGTGCGCGTGTCAAGGCGCCAAGGCGAAGGCGCGAGGCGAAAGGCGGACAAGCCCGTCAAACGGCGGCCCGAAGTCGAATTGTTCGAAGGCTTGGCAGAATGCAGTTCAACAAGGGTAGGCCAAAATCACGGGAAGATGTCAAAATTCTGGACATGCGCCTCGGGGGCGAAACGTGTGTTTCGTCCCAAATGTCAATTTTTTGCAATGCGCCTCGACGATTTTCAGGATTTTGGGTCCTCAAAATGTCAAAAAAAAAAAAAAAATGCGCCTCCGGCTGGGCTTTCGGGGGTCCTATGGTACGGCGCTACCCTCACGCCCAAGACTTGGCGAGGTTGCGATGGCCCTCCCTGGCGACCGTGGGACCGGGGCATTACACAGTAGCGAAGGTTTGTTCTTGAATGAGTGTCACTAAAATTGGATGAGAGTGGGAGGGAGAAAGGAAAGATTCGAGGGAGTGGCACAGTATTATTTACGTGGTTTGTTTTGTTGTTTAGCCCCTAATGCCGGTGGTCGACTGCCGGACGGGCCATGACACGGCGGGCGCGCCGCATCACGTGACAAATGTTAGCCCTCGCCCGCGCGTCAGCCGCCAGGCGCCAATGTCACGCAAAGCCACGCGCTTGCCGTCCATTAAATGCAATATAAGTGTAAGCATTGTTTGACTTCAACTGAAAAAGGAAAGAAAATACTGGGAGCGCTGTAGCTTCGTTGGAACGGCGCGGGTAATACAAAAGTCACCACAGGGCTTTTACATGACTTCTGATCGGAACCCCGACGCCACAGGCAGGTGCGGCAGACACAAAAGTGGCTGGTACATCCACCACAGGCGGCCCTCCGGGCCGCAACCTAGTCAAAAACAGCGATTTTAGGTACATACCTTAACTCACCTTTTTCGTATATAGAGGTAGTAAAACGAAACTATCGTTCGCATCGCAAGGAATCCGTTCAAGCCCTCAAGCGCCTCAGCTCGTTTGCTCGAGCTCCAATGCCTCTAGTCCTTCGGAATCAAATTCGCCCAACGTTCAGCAACGTGTCGCGGGGCTCTCCAGCTCAACCACCATCGCCAACTCGAGCCAGCAACGCCCGCAGTCAACTCGGCCATTGCCAGTAGAGGTAAAAGCCTTCACGCAGGCGTCAGATTTCATCGAGGCTGGCGTACCCCTTTGCAATGGAGGAGGCGGCGAGCTTTACGACGGCGACGAAGATGAAGTCGCCACAGGGGCGACCAAAGGAAGTGAACGTTGGAAGCACCCCGCTTGGCTCCAAACGCAAACGACCCACCACCTCGCGCATATCAGGCGTGTTAACAACTATTCCAACAAAGCACGCCACCACAAGAGCGGTGATGAGCTAGTTCACGGTTTTCTACCTGTCAAGTCGGCTTGGACTAGGCTCTATGACGGCCGCATCTCCAACGCCAATCTGGACATCTACGCACCACAGTTCTTCTATTGGGATCCCCTCCTAATGATCGGCTAGCCAGATGACAAGCGAGCGGGTGTCGGCCTGCGGTGCATGGAGTGCGAGCTCAACGAAGCCGTCCTCAAAAAAGGCATGTTGAGGCTGAACGGGTTCTTGGATCGGCCGCGCCGAGCGTGTGGTCTCCGCAAGTCCGTCTATCTCATCGGCCGCTCTTACAAGTGCTCCAAAACGTATCGGTCTTGGTCGCCAGAGGTCCTTGTCCAATTGGATCCATCACTGCGCTCGATGTTCCCGTTCTGTTTGTCACATCGCACCGCCATTACCTCGGAGGTGTTCGATCTAGTGCGATCTTCCTTCCACTACGGTCTGGGAGCCGAGCAAATTTCCGACATGCTTGTCTGCTTTCATCGTGCCGCCCACAACAGGCTAGAGCTCGACTATAGGTCGGCCATGCTCGCGCGCCAAAAGCCGGGACCTTATCAGGACATCAGTGATTGGGATGACCCGGCGGGCAATTGCGGCTATGTGCCAACATCGAAGGTCCTTGCGAATTTTTTCAATGCGAAAATAGAAGAGTAAGGCCGGATTGTAGTATCGAGCATTGCGGATACTTGCTTCTAATCTTCTCTGCTGACCCTCTTTGCTTTGCCCATTCTCAGACACGAGTCGCTCATACGCCACCATGTTTCATTTGGCCCTTGCACAATCATGTCACTCGATCACAGCTACAAGGTGAGAACTTGGAAAAGGGGCAAGCAAACCCTTGATCAATTCGAATTGTGCTAACCCAATGAGTCTCTCTTCATCTCAGGTCCCGAAGCAAATCGCCAAGATCAATGGCGTTCCTCCCTTTCATGCGCTCCTGATGGTCGGAAACGAGTACGGCGAAGTTCGACTCACCGTCCTCACCGCGACCAAAGGCCACGCGCCGTTCGAATCACCACTCGAGGACATGTCGAAGCATCTGAAATTGTATGGTCACGAACAACCATCCATCTGCTACACGGATCAGCCCGACCAAGACACTACATTCTTGATACAAACGCTCCCTCGCTTGCTCCGACTCTCGGCACCAACGCAGGCCCGCGCCAAGGCGACCTCATGCTACCTCCTGAGACGACCCCTATTCTAGTGAACACCGTTTCCGCGTTGACCCAAGTGCTGAGGCAGATAACAGAAAACATCCCCAAAGACGGAAAACTTGTGGTTGGTGTTGACGCCAAATGGGCAACCGCTCCCGCAAACTCGTATCGCAACATGGCCATTGCGGCCCCCAAGAAAGCCGTTGACGTCGTCCAATTCGCCTGGGAATCACTGGAGGGAGACTTGTTCATTCATGTGATTCAAGTGAGCTTTTCGTACCCGTGCTCTTCCACTTAAAGTCGAACAAAAAAACTTACCAAATTGTTGCATGTCTACAGCTCTCGCAGATCATACAAAAGTGCTTCAAATGGTGTTTGCCCCCGCCCTTTCGGCATTTTCTCGAACGCGCGGATATCTTGAAGGTGGGCGTCGGCGTTGCTGGCGACCTCACTCGCATCGTCAACGCCATCACGAACGCGGAGCGCTGGGAACTTGCGATCGATGAGGAGAATCCGATCAGTCTTACCGAAACCTTCAAGCATCGCGGTGGATTGGATCTGGCGCAGCACGCGAACCTGAGCGGCCACATGCTCGGGAGAGGAGTTGGATCTCGAAGCCTCGCGCACTTTTCGAAACGCTTCCTCAAGAAACGGCTGCCGAAAGACGAATCAATTCGTCGATCAATGGATTGGGCTGAGACGACGCTGCCCCCACGCCACATCATGTACGCTGCACTCGACGCCTACGCGTCGCTTCTCGTCTACAAGGCGATCAGTAAAGTCACACGCGACCATTGTCGCCTCTGGTACTTCCGTGTGTGGGCACTCAAGTCGCTATCATGTATGAACCTGATCGTCCAATCGCGCGGGTGTCATCCAGACAGTTGATTCCTCGATCGACGAAACGTGCGCGCCTCCACCCGAGTTTCACGGATTCAAATGGGGCAAGAGCCGCGCTGTCGTTGCCATCACGCAAATCCTCATTCCTGGAGCGCTCGTTCCCAAATACAACACCAACTGCGATGACTTTTCACAGCGCGATCTTTTGGCCTTACGAGCGTTCTCAATTCAACAGAACACTGACAGCAACGTTCGCTCCCAATGCGGTGACGGATCATTCCCGTTCCTTTTTGCGCTCGATGCTCTCGTGGTCGACTTGGACGATGAGGTCACCATCGAGAGTTCCGTCCACAGCTCAGCTCACACGTTCACGTCCGCTCACAAGCCGTCGCTGTCCTCGGCTCAGATATCTTCGCTTTCAAAAGCACTGGACGTTGGCGCCGTAGCGAATTCCTGCACGAGAGAAACGGAGATGGAAGAGCACACGGAGGACTTCGACGACAGTCTCGATGCGGCGACCGCTGAGTTCGAAGAAGCGCTCTTACTCGAACGTTGCGAGACGACTGCGGTTGAGATCTCGGCCATCTTAGACGCTGCCGACGGAAACAAAGGTTGGTCACTCCGGTTCCTCGGTTGAGTTTGATTTAAGGCTCATTTGATTTTCATCTCTTTCATCTGGTCAGCCTCGTCGCTCGATGATCCCAAACCCCGAATTCTCATGGATACCTTCCATTTTTTCCAGAGGATCTATCTATCGAAAAAGCACGGAGCTACAAGAGCTTTCCTTCGCGCTCTCTCCGATGCCATCTATGTCGTCAACCTAGACGACAAGCACCTAGTGTCGATACGAGTCGCCAAAGCGATGATGACTTTCGACGAAGCCACACGGTCGCCCGCTCACGCCAAATACATCTGGAAGCGTGTCCGACGAACGATTCCTCCTCCAAGCATTCTTGAGCCATTGGTCAGGGAAGTTTTCGAGGCGTTCGGGTCGTTGCTCGATGCTAAAACAAAGCAGCCCCTCTTCAATAAGGCTGCACTCCTCGCCGCGAAAAGGTGTCTCGAACTCGTTCGAAAGGGACAGCTTTCTGATCCAGTGGGCATCGAGCTTTACACCGACCTCGGACGTTGTCGTGGACCTGATGGAACAGCTGATGATGGTGTCCGCTTGTATTCATGTCGGCGCGGCACGAACGGCCTCGAAGGTGGCATCCATCGAAATCTCCGCGCGCGCTTCGCTAAGTCAGGCGTCACTCCGCGTCATGCAAACGCTCGCCTGCTGGACTATGTACTAGGACACAATCTTACAGTCAGTCGGCACGTTTATCGGTCGTGTTGACTACAAGCAACAAGAAGCTCATTCACGATTCAAACTTGCAGGTTGGCACATACAATCGCACTGGGGTGGCTTTCACCGGTCATTTCGACTTATGGCTCACTCTGGATCTGTATCGACTGCGACAAAAAACCGCACATCTTTTGCCTGTCCGCGAGTCCACAGCCTCCAAGATCATCGATCCGACGCTATACGCGGAGTCCTCGGAGCGCTTAGGTGTGGCACGCGTCGACTTGTTAAAGAGCTCCCAGTCAGGGCTCAACCTCGAGACGTATGTGCCTCTCACCCCTGTCCCACGCTCGGAACCTCTCGAGTGGAAACCACGTAGCTGGCCAACATCGACAACTTTAACAGTACAACGTCTGAAGCCTCGGCATGACTGGCTTGCTGAACGCCAAGGAACTCGATTTGTGATTCTGCACGAGCACTCTCCAAAAGAGCGCGCGCTCTTCAAGTACTTGCTCAGCCGCGTGCCACCAGACTGGAGCGAAGAGAAGCGCGTGAACAAGATAACTCGAGATTGGAATCATTACGCAGATGGTGATGGTGTCTTCTATAAGGTGGGCGTTCTTTCACTCACACCGACTCGCACGCGAACCGGGCTAACGACGTTCGTGCCATTCAATAGATGCCCGAGCACATCATCACTTGGATGTCAAAAAGTACGACGCTCGCCAATGCTCAAGCAACTTTGGCAATGGCAGGGGATGACATCAAGACGCTCCAAAAAAAGTGCTTGACCCAGATCGCGCTCAAGACGTCGACATGCTGCCGACAAAACCTTTGATCGGACATGCTCCGCCAACCCTGGGGCGGCGCTCGGAAGCGGAGGTGGTCGCTTCAGAACCTCAAACTGTCGCCATACAGGCTTTCCAAGAAACAAGTGCGGCGACCCTTGCTTTGACCGCTGATGATGGAGTCGAGGGAGCCGGAAAAAGGCGTAAAAAGCACTGTCGTTTTTGCGGACGTGCGAACTGCCGAGCAAAAGGCTCGCAAGGTTCGGGGCGAGACCCGTGCCGTAATCCGTGCGCAGATTGCGGGAGGGAGTTTGGGGAGTCCGATGAGATGATTGCAGGAAACCCGCCCTCTCGACGGTTCGATTATATAGTCATTCCACTGAGCCGTGGGCCTACGAAGATGATGTTAGTGTCGGCATTCCAGCAGTATTGTCTCGCGCAAGATGCCAGCAAGAAATCAAGCGACTTGCATGGGAAGTGCGTCGCATTGGACGGTGGCTGATAAGCCGTCGCAAGAGGTTTCAGCAAGTTCGCCAGCAATCAATCCAACGAGATGAGCAGGATGACTCTGCGATGATGATGCTCGAGCAAGAAGAAGAGCGTCTTAGAAATATTGCGCGCCGATGGTTTTCGAAGGGCGGCCTAGATCACCTGTGGGAATGCACCCGGCAAACCGGCGAACCGCAAGTGGAGGAGTGGGTCGAGCTTCGAATGTGGTGCACCGACGACGTTGATGTTTTTCAACGAATCTCAGCGGGTGGCTTGCCGGATCACACATGGCCAGACTGCATCAATGATGGGATGGTCGGAGAGTCAGACGACATCACCACGGATCATGACACCCTTCTTGACATCATTGATCATTCGGGCGATGATCTGAGTCATCATTCCGTCGACACTACCGATTACGGCGCCTTCAGTGACGAGATCAACGAGGACTTTGATGAAGACGATGGCGATGTTTTTTGGGGGATTTGA
Organism: Microbotryum lychnidis-dioicae p1A1 Lamole; assembly: GCA_001244265.2. Lineage (NCBI taxonomy): Eukaryota > Fungi > Basidiomycota > Microbotryomycetes > Microbotryales > Microbotryaceae > Microbotryum > Microbotryum lychnidis-dioicae. The sequence goes on along the minus strand of CDLV01000004.1, from coordinate 364,328 downwards.
TATTGATCATATATAGTTGCAGTCTTTTGCCCAGTTGCTACTTGCACTAGTAAAGAGATCAATGATGCGTTCATTTCGCTAGTAATTCTACCCGTTATACGACGCTTCGCCCGGAAGTGCAACAAGAGCGATCAGACATCCAAGACCCGGCATCGCTAAATCGCTCGATCTTGCGGTGGCTCGCCTAATGTCGCTCGAGTAAAGCTGGCAGCCGGAGCCCAACACGACCGGTAAGATTTAGAGGAAGAGCGCGCTACACTGAGGGAGTGAACACAAGCGTCCATTGCATCTTTGTTGCACTGACTGCACTGAGATCTCCTACATGTAGACCGCGCTCCCTGCCAGTCAGTCACATGCGCAGTCCGCGTCGTGCCTTGGGTGACACTTCCCAAACAGTCAGCAGGGATTGCAAAAGTACTTATTATATTCCAACACTGCCGACTACATTTTGATGTATACTTGAACGAAGTCCTGATCCAGCGTACTGCTTTGTCGCAATTCCTTCCTGCGTAGTTCACACGCTCACTGTAATCTCGATGCGAAGTACGTCATCACGGGCGCTTGCGTTTCAACAGTCGAACTGCAGCAAGTCATAGTCACCCATACCCGAAGTATTGTGCTGTATTTTACTGAACAAAGCCACGAGCGAGTCAGACTCACCTTGATACACCCCTTGCTCTGTCGTTGCTCTACGTTTTCTCATCGCATTAGGCGGCTTGAGAGTTCTGCACGCTGTTGTGGCCTAGGCCTCCTTCTAATATCGACCGACCGACTGCCCTGCCGTGGTTTTCGGCGATGGCAGGTCATATAGTCTTTTGACACCAATCAGGGCTCAAACCCAAGGTGGACAACACGTCGTGTTGGAGTCAGACTGAAAGTACCCAAACCGGGAGGGTGTTTTCAGAGTTCTTTTCGACGGGACATACCTGTTGTGGGAAATTAGTGGGGTCTGCGGTCCAGAGGGACTTATGGTCTTAGCAGTGGCGCGGCGCGCGGGTGTTGTGCGGGGGACCGGCAGAGGCGGCTGGTTGTTTACATGAGATTGCGTCTTTTTGGCCTAGCTGTTTTTCTCTCTTCTCCACCACGCACTCGATATCACATCTCGCCTAGTCGCTCTGTTACAGTCGATTGACCTTTAGCGACCCACTATCTCACAATAGGTCATCTATCGGCGTCACGTAACTAGAGACGCTCCTACAATAACAGGTTATGAGTCCATCAGAGACCATTGCTCAGGAGTCTGGGGAGACCAAGATAGCCAAGCTCGGCAAGGATAATTACGAGCTATGGTCGATTCGAGTCGAGGCGTACCTCGAGAGCAAGGGCTATGCGAGCGTCCTCGAGCATGGGCATGTGCGGCCCTCCGACGTCAGCCTGGCTGAGTGGAGGACCATGCACGGTCTGGATGCCTCGGTCACCGACACCCAAGTGGTCGTGAACTTGCAGAAGAAGGACAGAAGCGCCCGTGCCCTGATCATTCAATGTATCGACGATGCGAATCTCAAGATGGTCAAGAGCAAGACGCTCTCCGCCAAGGATATCTGGGATAAGCTTCGCCAGCATCATGAAGGGAATGTCAAGCCTTTCAAGATTCGAACGTTGTTGATGGAACTCTCGAATGCGAAGTACGACGAAGACGAGAATATGGGCGAGTTCTTGAAGAGCATGATCGACAAGGCGGATCAACTCGACGATCTCGGTCAGAAGTTTGGGGACGAGGCGATGATCGCGTACATCCTCCAAGCATTACCCCCGTCGTACGAGATGCTGAAGCAAGCAATTCGCCTCGGTGAAAATCGATCGGTCGACCATGTCATCAATCGCCTTACAGACGAGTACACGGAACGGAAGTTGTCGGGCAAGTTCGACAAACTCTTGAAGAACGCGGGAGCGTTAGCCGTTCAAAGCACGCAAGCAAGTCGTGACCCGAACTGTGTCTGTAGGGGATGCAAGGGGAAGGGTCATTTCGCGATGGACCCTGAATGTCCCAAGTACGACGCCAAGAAGAACCACGGTCGTGCGCGCAACCGCAACAAAAAAAAGAAGCAGGACTCGAAGGAATCTGCGGATTCGAACGAGTTGGCTAAATTTGCGTTGACGGTCAAGTCTCTCGATGAGAGCCATTCGCTTCAAGACAATGTCGCGAATAGGGTGTCGCAGCTCAACCAGGGTGAGATCTGGATACTGGACACAGGTGCTAGCCAGCACTATGTTGGAGACGCCAGTCTGCTCTCCAATCGTCAAAGTGGAAACCTGAAGGTTCAGACAGCGAGCGGACAGGTAGTACACTGCGATACGTATGGGATGGTACGTTTCAAGTTGAAGAGTGGGGCATCGCTCTCACTTGCGAACGTGTATCATCTCCCGGGTGCGCCCGTGAACCTCATCTCGACTCGAGCTCTATTCAAATCGGGAGCCAAGTGCGGATGGGAAGATGGCAAGGATGTCATGACGATCACCTATCAAGGAGTCATCTTGGCGAAGACGCTCAGTGGTACCGGTTATGCGCTCGACTTTACGCGCATTGTTGAGGATCAAGCTCATGTCGCAACCCGTGCGACAGTGGGAGCGCCTTTGATGGAGTGGCATCGTCGCTACGGGCATGTGCCCGTGAGCTCAATCATGGAGCTCGTCAAGTCAGGCGCTGTCAAGGGATTAGTTCTCACCGATGAGAAGGTCCACGGCTGCGAGCCCTGCATCAGTTCCAAGTCTCGCGCATCGAAGTTCTCAGAGTTGGCTACTCAGGTCACCGACGTTCTTCAACGCGTATTCATGGACATCGGATTTGTTGCAGAAGATCAAGTTGATTTCCAAGGTCAAAAGGCATATCTGGCTATTGTAGACCAGTACTCGACTGCGAAGTGGACGTTCCCGTTGAAGACGAAGTCGGCTGAAGAAGTCACTCGAGTATGGATCGCATTTCGACAAGGAGTTGAAAAAATGACTGGTCGGAAAATCAAGCGCGTGCGTACGGACAATGGTACCGAATTCACAAACAAGCTCATTGGCGCGGATTTCCAAAGTCAAGGTATCCTTCATGAGACCTCTGCACCATACACCCCGCAACAGAATGGAACAGTAGAACGCTTCAATGGCTCGTTGATGGCGATCGTTCATGCGGTCCTTGCAGCCTCCAAGCTGTCATGGAAGTATTGGTCGTATGCGTTGGCGTACGCCACATTTGTTGCCAACCGAATTCTACACGCCAAGTTGGAGGGTAAAACCGCCTATGAAGTATTCTATGGCAAGAAACCCAAGGTCTCGCACTTTCGTCCATTTGGATCAACCGTGTATGCGCAAGTTCCGAAGTCAAAGCGATCCAAACTTGAATCGACTTCGGTTAAGGGGATATTCATCGGATACGATAGCGAGTATAACTATTGTGTGCTCGTTGATCCCGACTCGGACCACAAAGTCATTGTGACGCGCGACATTTCGGTCTTGGAACACAAATCAGAGCAGGTTGGTGTACCGGAGGTCACAACTCTGCCTGTGGGGCCAGATGAAGAGAAGGGTCCTGTCAATAACGACGAGATAGTCGTTGACGAACTTCAGGATCAGGTAGACGGTGAGCAGATGCCACCTGCCCGTCAGAACCGTCCTCGATGGGAGTATGGAGATCCCGCCGTTAAGGGAAGGAACCCTGGAAGATATGAGGAGATTGACGCTAACAACGAGATTCCACACCGTACTCGTAGTCAACGTCGGGACGCGGAGCAACAAGTCATGTATGGCTCTGCGATGTCGGTCTCTCTTCCTCCAGTACCCAGCAACTACGAGGAAGCAATGGCCAGCCCCGAAGCAGACAAATGGATCGCAGCTATCAAAGCTGAGCTCGATGCAATGGCTCGCCATCAAGTCCTAATTGATTCGGATCTTCCAAGTGGCGCTCGAGCTCTCGGGTCGAAGTGGGTCTTTACCAGAAAGGAGAATGCTCAAGGGAGGTGACTCGTTACAAGGCCAGACTGGTTGCGCAAGGGTTTGCCCAACGTCCTGGCATTGACTACAACGAAACGTTCGCCCCTGTTGCACGCCCATCGACCATCCTCAGCCTTGTTGGCACTGCCGCCGCCCAGGGACTGTTTCTCGAGCAGTTTGACTTCGACTCTGCGTTTCTGAATGGAACAATGACGGAGATGGTCTACATGAAGTATCCCAAGGGTTGGGATCGCCCTCAAACCGGCCAAGCCCTCCGTCTTGTCAAGTCGATGTACGGCACAAAGCAAGCTCCTCGAGAATGGAACGCAGCTGTGAACTCCCTGATGGTCGAGCGCGGCTACAAGAGATCTGATGCTGACTCCTGCCTTTACGTCAAGCGAGTAGATGAGAAGTTTATCTACATCACGCTGTACGTGGACGACGGCATGGTTGCTTCGAACGACCAAGAATTCCTGGATTCGGAGATCGAAGCGTTCAACAAAGTCTACAAGCTCAAGCGCCTCGGTCCAGTGAAGCTCTTCTTGGGTCTCGAATTCGAGCGTACATCAGATTACATCTTCGTGCATCAGTCCAAGTACATCAGGGATCTCGTTGCCATGTATGGAGGAGGTTCAGTATCCAAGCACCCGGTGAAAGTCCCCATGGAGCCAAGGTCGGACGTCGAACATTCTACGGATCCTTTCGACGACGTGGCTCTGTACCAGTCAGCAGTGGGAGCGCTGCAGTATGCTGCGCATCGAGCTCGACCCGATATCGTCACTTCGGTTCGTGCGGCAGCGTCCAAGGCTTCGGCTCCTACCCAGGCCGACTGGATTGCGGTGAAGCGTATCATCCGCTACTTGCAAGGCACTGTTGACTGGGGACTGAAGTTCAACCACGGAGGATCTACGGTATTCGAGCTTTACTCCGATGCCTCGTGGGGAGACGACATGTCGACTGGGAAGTCGATTGGAGCGTTCGTCTCGATTTTGGCAGGTGCTGCGATCTCTTGGCAAAGCAAACAGCAGTCGATGGTTGCAACTTCGACTACGGAGGCTGAGATTTTGGCGGCTTCCGCGGCAGCAAAGGAGGCCATGTGGCTTCGGCGATTGGCGGCGGATCTCGAGCTAGAACAACCTAAGGCTACACTGATCTGGGAGGACAACCAAGCGGTGATCGCGATCGCTCTCAACCCGGCTCATCACGGAAGGACGAAGCACTACAATGTGCATCACTTTTACATCCGAGAACGAGTTACGGCTGGCGATATTCGAATCAAGTATTGCAAGACAGGAGCGATGACTGCGGATATTCTTACAAAGCCGCTCGCTCGCAACTTGTTCGAACTTCATTGTGAGGGTATGGGAATGGTGTCCCTTGGAGCCTTGACCAGTGGGAGTGTTGTGGGAAATTAGTGGGGTCTGCGGTCCAGAGGGACTTATGGTCTTAGCAGTGGCGCGGGCGCGCGGGTGTTGTGCGGGGGACCGGCAGAGGCGGCTGGTTGTTTACATGAGATTGCGTCTTTTTGGCCTAGCTGTTTTTCTCTCTTCTCCACCACGCACTCGATATCACATCTCGCCTAGTCGCTCTGTTACAGTCGATTGACCTTTAGCGACCCACTATCTCACAATAGGTCATCTATCGATGTCACGTAACTAGAGACGCTCCTACAATAACAATACCGTCTTGTCATCATTGTGATGGTCAACTTCTTGGTCTTCAGTTGGGTCTTATAGTTGCGACGATGGGTGAATTCAGGATGGGACATGAAAGGAGAGGTCGAGCTGTCGTCTGACCCCTGTATTGCATTCCCACCGAATGCCCTCACAGTTGTCCACCGTCCGGTTTTGCGGCGCGCAGGCAGTTAAGGGTTATGCAGTGGCAACCGGTCCGACACGAAGGTGAAGTCAGATTGTATCTAAGGGAAGAAGATAACGGTAGGCCAAAAGGTCAAACAGACTTGTGCAACGAGACCCGGTCAATGGTACGGTGCCTTCGGACGAAGCATGGATACATGGATATGATAATGATTAGGAGGGATCGGTTCCCAAGTGTGTTTGAAACGGGAGGCGCAAGAAACGGCGATGAGGTCGAAGTTGGAAAAGGTGTATGGCCATTTGCTTGTACATCACAAGTTCAGAAGAAGAAGAAGAAGAAGAAAGAGGAGATGCGTCGGCCGAGTGCTATTCTAATTTCGTTGACCCAAAGGTAAATAGATGCGCAGAGATGTCGCCTTGCCTGGATGCGAGCGCCACACCGTTGTGCTGCGGCCCATGCGGTGCGCCCCGAGTCCTTGTAGGACAAAGGTGCGGAACGATTGGTTGTGAAGAAAGACTCCAGCGTAATCTCTGGAAGGGGGGCCGTGGATGAACGGGATGCCGGCGCCCGGAGCACACAGGGGCCCCGGGCCTTGACGTAGGAAACAGTCCGCTGGGGGGGGGGGGGGTTTCGAGTATGCCCAGTGATCTTGGCGGAGCCTGACAGAATGAGCGTTCTGATCGTATTGATTTACAATCCTGTTAAGATTAATTGCCACAATCAAGATGGCAGCTGAGACGCTGTATGCGTGCATGACAATCATCTGAAACTAAATTCAAGGATCTACACTGAAAGACGCGTCACAAACCACAGAGACATAACAAATATCGGTCATCTTGCAGACCGACTCAGAGCATAGTATGCCCAAAGAAAGACATCAGAACGGTCTCACATCGACGATGTTTTGCTTCATTCATCCTCCGGTCTCCTCCGCCACCCTTCTCCGCTTTTTTCTCCGCCGAGTACCTCTCCGCCTTCGTCCCCGGCTCCACCAAATCTTGGGCTCAGGGGTCCTTCTCCGCCAAGTCATTGTCGCTTGCTTCTGCCTCCGTGTTGTCGTTCGGGTCCGCCGAGGGTACGATAGCGAGGCGGCCGTGACGGAGGTCGTCAATGATAGCCTTGAGCTGAGCAACGGTTTGCTTGGGCGATGTCTCTGCACTATGATGCAGAGCCATTTCGTATCTACTCTTCGTCCCGGGCTTGATCCGCATTTGGCACCCAGTGCCTTCAAGCCCTGGGTAGACCATATCATCTTCTTCTGAGGTGTGAAAGCGCCTGTCGATGATCCCGTGTCGGAACGGCGATGTATAGTCTCGAGGGCAGAGTCTGTAAAGACGGAAATGATTAGCACGGAGTCGAGCCCGATCAGATGCAGACTACTTACTGAGTTGGGCGCGGAACAGAGTGCCGTGTCATTTGCCAAGAACGCCACGAGTAGCACTGTCCATCGAGCGAGTTCTTGCTGATAGATGAGACGAAAACATATGTCACATAATTGGTAACGGTAACTTGGTCTCATGCGCGTATAACTTGCGATGAAAGGCTCACCCTCTTTCAGATCTGCCGCTTCATTGGCCTTGAGTGTCTCATCCCAGCTCATCTTGGAAGCAAAATTAGACAACAAGGAATTGCCGGATGGATCCTTGAAGTCGTTGCAGTGAGCTGCAAATCTGAGCCCACCTATCGAATGCACGGTCGCCTTCGTCGCTGGCGACACGTCGTCTTGATAACGAGGGACAATAAAGGCCAGGGTTTCCACTCCGTACAGCTTGGACATGCGTTACGCCAGGTCTCGCAACTCTGCAATGTACTTTTTGCATTGCTCCATCCGAGTTGGGGAAGGAATGTTGGATGGCGACCGTGTGATGATGGTGGGTGGTACTATCGAAGTGAAAGTCGTATTACCTCCGGCCTCTGCCGCTGCAAAAGCCGCGCGAACAAGCTCTTCGTCGTCCTCGCCAAGTTGGGCAGATGCGAGGTCCCCCTGGTCTCTCAGGAAGTTCCAGAGGTGAGCGGCAAGTTTGGTGATGGATTGCGATTTCGACTGATCCGATTCTGAGCACGTTTGACACACCCAGGGTATGTAAGAACAGACATTGCGGACGCAGCGGTAAGCATAAGCGAGAGCGTAGGAGAGTGGAGTGGGCATGACCGGAAGCGCCCGGAGGACCACTCACCCTTGCTTGCTCGCTAGTGTAAAACCTTGATTACAGGGTCCGAGAGAAATTTAGACCACGCATTGCCCTTCGAAGCGAGCCTGTCGAACTTTTTGGCGGCCTGAACGAGCCTTGCATGAGATATGCCGAGTTTCGCGGCCATCTTGAGCTCCGAGTAATATCTTCGAGCGGCCCAGCGCTTCAGCGAGGTCCACTTTCTTTGACTCATACAACCGGTCGCGTTCCGATGCGAGCCATGTATGGCCGTCCAGAGCCTGACAGCTCTTCGATGGTCGATCGCGACATCTTCAAACTCGCTCTCACTGTGACTGTGACTGTCACTTTCACTGTCACTGTCGTCAGCCGAGGATTGACTGGAATCGCCCAAATTGGGCTCGTCAGAGTCGGAGTCGGACGAAGGGGTTTGGGGCACGGGCATGCGCCGCTTTCTCTTCCGAGTCGGGCGTCGAGACGGTTCATCCAGAATTGTACTGGCTTGTGAGGAGGCTCGACGGCTTTGATCGTCCCTCCGACCTGCAAGAGGTGTGAGAGAACAGAGACTTCTTCAGCTGTCCGTCAGGATTGAGTAGATAGAAGGATGAGGTTGATGACTGGCACTCTGCTCTCAGCCCTGCTACAAGGGATCTCAGTTGGAACACCAGACAAGAGCACTCACTCGGATGAGCGCCAAAGGAAATAGACTCTGCCGGAGAACCTTCCCTAGATCCCACGCGTATGTCTGACGGTCGCGTCATGGTGGAGCAACACAGTTAGGCCCATGAGGAGGGAGATGTGAGGCGGGGAAACGCGTCCACATACCTCCAGACGGCAATAGCATCGATGTTTGTTCAACAGGCGCGGGGAGGTTTCAACGTATTGAGATGCGGGGCGTGGCGTGGGTCAAGAATGCGCGTTGTCGCGTTGACGTGAGTGTGCAGAGGTCAAAGTGTTAACGCAGAGCGCTCGCCAATCTGAGCTCCGCGTGCGGCCGCACAGCCCCGCCTCAATTTTGCCTCTTCAATTACTCTCTAGGAATTGATGCAGGACTGATTGGCGCTGGACCCAAGTCGACGGTCCGAAGAGGTTTCACTAGATATTCATTTTCTATGCTCAGTGCACACCGTTCAGAATACGCGTTTGTCTGCCCGAGGACCGATCCAGGATTTCAGGGACCACGACCGATCCCTCCCTCGGGCCCAATAGACGCGGTGTGTACTCCCTCCGTCGTATCCAAATTAACGAATATGAGAAAAGGTCTACACAGGATCTGTCGTACACATATCAGTTGATGGTATACGGAACTACACGAATTGAATGGACTGAGTACGACAAGCTGTATGACATTTATGACATAATTCGAACTTACGACGGAGTCTTCGGAAAGTGTTATTCGTGATGATGGTGAGTCTTACACGAACTAGTGGCCCCTTATTACTTATGACCCTTTGAGGTGCACTGCGCCGGGTGGGATGGGGTGGGGAGGGCATTGGTGCACCCGACCTGTACCAACCTCCAACCGGGCCAAAAAACAAAAAAGCTGCCTTAACTCGCCCGCGGGGGAGCTCATTTGGCTGGGTTAACGGACCTGCCGATCTGGGCCTTTGCGCGAGTTTGCGCCTGTTTGCGCTGTGTTCCGGCTGGGTTGCTTACGAAACCGAAAGGCTCACGAGCTCATCGCTCAGGAGCTCATTTCAGGCCGAACCGGTGACTGTCAGTGATACATATTGAGACCGGCTCTTGACAATGTGGAAAAGTCACGATGCTGCATTATGAAAGCTTTTCGGATTAAGAGGCTACTTGTAGCACAAGCATTGCAGTGGTGATCCGTGACCGTATTGAGACGGGCCGGAACATGGCAAGAGGAAGATAGCTTTGTCGGTCACAAAGATGGGAATGCGCCGTGATTGACAACAAGCTGTTAAAGTGCAATGCTCCTGTTCGAGAAGTCCGCTGCAGCGCGAAATCTGCAAGGCCCGCCTGCTCGGCAAGGTCTGCCAACCCGGTGACTCGTCAAAAGGCCACGAGTGCGTCTCTAGAGACGACGACAGCCTCGTTTGAAAAGAGGTGAGCAAGTAGTACGTGGGCTGGAGCCAGCGTCTTCACACGGCCACGCATGCGACCCTGCCAGGCTCAACCAGATGCATGATCTCAAGGACCTGGCTCCTCGATGCGGAGAGTAGAAGAATCAATTTGGATTGTGGATTGTCAAATATAAGGGAAGACATAGGATACAACATGAAGTCGGAATCGAGCGCGGGTCGAGCAATGATGATGGCGCAGAGGAAAAGCTTCGCAACCACGGCCCAACCACCGCAATCGATCACTTGCAACCTGGACTGAACAAAGCCAACGTATACAGTGTCAGCATCATGCGTCAAAGTTAACGATTCAAATCGTATGAGTTCCCTTTCTCCTTCATCAGTAAAGAACGGGGGGTGACGATGAGCTCAGTTTAAACTAGCTGATCGAACGTTTCTCAACAGGCCACCTTCCCCCCCAAAAGGAGGAAGGTGTTCGTGATGTCCCTATCAAGGCATGATTGTCGTCATAGCTCGGCGTATAACTGGGTTTGGATGAGTGACTTACCGTGTGGGATGTGGGTGGATGGGAGGAGAGAGGGGTGGGACCGCGCGGCGGTCGCTTTCGTTTCTTCGTCGAGCCAGCCGTCGATTTTACTGGTCGGAACGGATCTGCGAGAGAAATCCGTGATGGGGACGTTTGGCTATGTCCTGACTTTTGGGGTAGGAATCATTTGCTTCAAAATTCTCGTGGTGCTTATTGAAGCCGGAAATTACGGAAACGAAATTCCAACACGCCGCACGCCGGCTGCGGGCTGCGGGAGCTGGAGGAACTGCGAGATTAGCTTAATGGTTAAAACACCTACTTCACGTAGGGGCTAGTAGCCCTCTCATGGAAATATGCTAGCTCAGCGTGCTGTCCTCCGGGACTTCTGATTCGGAACCGCTTGGCCTCTGTGCACATAGTTGAGAGCGTTATAGGTTGTCGATTGGGCCCCCTTGACCCCACAGTAGAGCCTGGCCGGCGGTCGCCACCGAGAGGACAAGGGGTCGACCTAACAGCGCAAGCCGTGACCTGAACCTGATTGTGATTTACTTGCGTATGGCAGGTATAAATACAGGGTCTCTCCAATCGTGTTCGAGGTCGTGTTGTAGATCTATTGGGGTTACTTCAAAACCCTTCCGGAGCCGTATCCGACTCGGTCTTAATCAAGCCCACTTCAAGAAGAGGTTCGACTTCGAAATGCCGGTGGGCCGCCCGGGCCCATGCGATGGCTTCACTCAAGGTCGTTCAGTTGAGTCACCAACGCGCTTACGGCCGCCATGCCTTATAGGCCTGTCCAAATTCTGTGCGCCTTGAGTTGGCAATCCTTGACGTAGAACAATTCGATTGGTCACCCCGAAGAGTTGGCACCGATGAGTACCGGGCGCCGCCGGGAGAACTATGACTTCGGATTTAAGCCAGCGGATCGGGCCAATTCTCCTAGGAGATTGACCTGACCTGGGCCCGGTTAGGTCCTTAAAGGCCGTCCTTTGCAGAGTGCTTACTCCTGAGCCATACGCGAAGAGGTAGGAATTGGAACAGCATTGGAACAAAGCTGCTGTTGCCAGATTTACAGAGATACGAGGCGAGCCTTGGACGCCCCCTCGAAAGCCGTTCAGTTTTGGGTGCAAGGTAACTTTGGTCTTGGCAGACATACGGCGTTTTTCCATATGGGCTCCATGAGTTTCGCGCGCGCATGTGTACTAATGGTTCCGATGAGAGCCAGCGGAGGGTTCCGCGTGTAATCGATTGTTTCCTAATCGGTCCTAATTGATATCCTCTGGGCGTAGATCGCCCAATAAGGAGCGCGCGCAATTGTCGAAAGCACGACCGTCCGTAAGCTCAACTAAGCCCTCCCTCTGGGAGGGGCTTAGGACTTACCGGCGCGCCTGGCCCAGTTGCCCTCCGAAATTTCCAGGCCATTTTGGGGTGGTTCTTTGTAGCGTGGCATCTACCGACAATTATCCAAAACGCAGAGCTATTGATGATCTTCTACTAGAAAAAATGGCCGGTGCCGAACGGCAAGAGGATACCCCATCTGTAGACGAAGCTATAATGATCTGAAGTGTGTAAATTTGGTCAATTTGGTCCCAACTGGTCCGAGCGGCAGCACGCTGCTGCAGCCGCCGGCTTGCGCACTTCGGCGTGTGCGCATCGGTTTCTTTCCCGTCGCAGCGTGTGCGCATCGGTTTCTCTCCCGTCGCATTCCGCATCACTCGTCTTCCCGGTACTATGCTCTTCGCTTGTTCTCGATGCAACACCGCGCTTATCTCCGAATGACGCGGAACCGCAGACGCTATGACTCGACGACTCGCCAGGATCGCCGCCGTCAGGCGGATCTATTCGCTCGGTTTCGGCTTCACAAGCTCTCGCTATGTCAATACCTCTCGTGGTATTTCAGCCCATCAACGCAACACGATGGTGCACAATCATAGGCCAAAGCTCTTCAACAGTAATTGGACCCGGCTCAAGCATGTACTTGATCTCATTATACAACTCCAACTCGCCTGCGAACATGGCCCAGACGTACGAGGCCGAACCAATGATTGGATCGCCAACCAGGTGGGTAACACTCCAGCATATCAGATCAGTATACAAGACCGCGGCAGAGCCTCTTAAACACTTGCATCCTACCTGTGCAGTCTGACTCAATCATTGTGAAAGAGATGAAACGAACCAAATCCGCCTTCGTCTCCAGCCACGACATGGCTCCTGAAGTCTTGGCATCTGATCAGATTGACGCACGCCTCGACGCAACAGTCGAAAGCAACTCTTTCATCAGTGGACACATCCGTAACCTCTTGTCTCACTGCGGAGACCCACCACCAGTCGAAGAATCAAACTGCGACAAACTCAGCTCAGATTCTACGGACGTTGACATGGAGGACGCTCAAGAGGATAGCTCTGGGTCGGATGCAGAACGGGGGTGTTTATCATTACCAAGGAGCAACATGTATCATGTAAGGTCGCTCGACGACAGCGAGACAGCGTTCATATTTGCGTGGAGCCCAGTCATGCTTCTGTTAATAGATCGCACCAATGAAAGTTAGGTCGTTCACAGGACGAAACAAAACGCAGCGCAGCATGCAGCTTCAACATACCTCTGTAGCCATGAACTTTGGGAGCTCCAGGACAGGAAGTTTGCGTACAAATTCCCATCCGGACCTCGGCTTGCGACAATTGAGAACAAGCGGCCTGAGACGGAGCTCGTTGTGCTCTGCAGTCGTGAGGATCATGTTTGAGAAAATTGCCTCGCGCGTCGTGTTTGATAACTCTTTGTCCTGTCGAGAGGGCTCGTACGTGTGCCGGTCAAGGATCTTCTTGTCGTTCCGAGCCAGGAGTAGTGCCGAGAAGATGTTGTCAATTGATTTCTCGTCCGAATTGTCGTCGTCGACTCCGTAGTAACCCTCGTCTGCCGAATCCTCGTCGGAGTCTCTCGAACGGCTCTTTGGAGAGATTAAAAGCCCCGAGACTGCGGAGGGGCTAGATATCGAGGACTTTGAGGGAACCGGGACCAAAGCTGCCAAGACTTGCAGACTGTCCTCATCCTCATCCACTTCCGAGTCAACTTCCGATGCGTATCCCTCTGGGGAGCTTTGTTCCTGCAACGCGATGGGTGGTCGGCCCCTTTGTTTTGGAGCAGTTGGCTCATTTCTCCTGTCGACATGATGAGTGCGACTGGCGCCATCTACCTTGAAGGTAAACCCCTCACTGGGCGTCGTTTGCTCGAGATGCACAGTATTTCCGCGCGACTAAGATAGGGAGGAGTGTTTACGTGAGGACTTTATGTGTAAGAAGAAGAGAGAGTGGGGGAAACACCAGTGAGCGTGTGAAGCTCTGAGGAAAGGAGCTGCTTTCAGGGGCATTCGTGAGTTTGCCGGTGTAGCCCGTCAAACGACGAGCGCCTGCGAGTTTTGGCGCGGCCCAGGGCTTTCGCCGAATATTTGAATTTTCTCGAATAAGGGTGCTAACGATTGCAGGCCTAAGGAACACTACAGCTCACCCATGTAGTGATTATATCATTACCGCATAAGTATTCTAGTCAGCAAGAAAAAACCGTTTGCTCCACCCTATGATATTTATTGCAAGCTACGCTTGCTGCCTCGTGACGATCGGCGTAAGGTTTAACCGCTGACACGGGCGCGGAGCGGCACAGCGGGGAAGAACCCCGATGTAGCAACTACTGCATTGTCCGCCTCGTCTCACCCGCCAGAAGTACTATAGACCTGTACATACATCATACTACATTCCCCAGAGTGATACATTACATATTGCAAGAGATACAGGCCTCTACACTATGTGGTACCAAAGTTCCCATGAACGTGGTACAAGAATGACCTCGGATGTGATCCCAAAGTCCGCATCGATGTGATCCCAAAGTCCGCTCCGATGTGATCCCAAAGTCGCCTCCGATGTGGGACCAGATTCGCCTCCGATGTGGGCCCAAAAGCCGACCTTATGTGAGCCCAAAGTGACAAGCGAGTAGAGCGGTTATGTGTGCGTGCTAAAAAATACGCCTAAACAGGCGCGCGCGCAGCGCCCCCTCACGTGCCTTCCAAGTCACTGCCCCAGCGGGGTGTACCCTTGCTACCCCAGGGCGCCGACTTGGCCCAGGTTACACCCAACTCTCTGCTTCGAGTCGATTCTGTGTACACACAACACTCTCACAGCTGCTAGATTGATTAGGAAAGTGGGTAGTAGATGCATTCCTTCCTTCATATTTTTCACGCATCTTTCGGATGTTGTCAATGTCACGTGTCCGAAGCGGTCGCGCGGGATTTCGGTCCCGAGATCGAAGGGTCCGAGCACACGCGTTGGCGGCAGTCGGCAGTCGGCCACGCGCGCCGAGGCCTAGCGCAACACGCGAGGGACCTTCCACTTGACATGCCGCCTCACCTCGTTGCTTTCGCTACAGCTCCTTGTAGCGTCGCCATCGACTGTACAGGCCCCACGGCTCGCATTAGTCCTCTTGCTCATGCACTTGACTCGGCATCGCCATGCCGCCGAAGAGAAGATACAAGTCCAAACCGTCGGTCTACAAATTGCAGGTCACCTTCTGTGCTTCCGAGTCGCGGTGTGCTACGGACGTCGAACGCTTGGCCCAACTAGGGTTCATCTCTTCGACTGCTTCAATGCCGATGACCGCCTTCTCATTTCGACTGGTCGAGCAGGCCCAAGCAAGCTGGAAGGTCAGCCCCCGCGCTATCACTGGCTATGCGGACGGCCTCAAAGAGTATTACTCCCGTTGTGGGTGGGGTCGGGGTCACTATACGGGACATCCTTGGGTGAGTTTGGACGCCGCCATCGCCTCATGGGCACTTGCTTAAAGCCTGCCTTCTGCGCATACAGGACAAAGACCTTCGGAAGCAACGCGATCGACGAGTACCGCGCTCTCGAAACATGCGAGGAGGACAGCGGGGACCTTCTCGCAGGCACCGTCGATTCGTTCCAACAAGTGTCCCGCGTGCTTCGGGCCAACGTGACTTAATCAACCTTGTCACGACGTCACATTGGATTGCGTGCTTGCATACGACGGTAACTTTCAGCAAACGCGTGAGAAAAACTCGAAGCATGACGTCCAAGGAATCGTTCCGGACATTTTCTTGGCTGAGGAAGAGGTTCAGGCGATGGAGGCCGAGGTTAAAGCTTCGGTGCGACCGACCAAAAAAGTGAGTAATGCCGCTCTTTGCATTTGCCTTAATGGGATCGCTTGCCTCTACACCCACCCACCGTCATAGGCGTGCACAGAGTCGTGGAAGGCTGCCGACGACGGAGCTGGCTCAACCTCGTCACGAGTAGTCGACACCGGACTCGTTGCCTGCGTATGCCGTCATGACGTGAACCTGAAAATGGTCAATCTTGAGAGGTCTGGTGAAAAGTAAGCGCGGAGCTGTCTGGCGAGACTTAGTCGCTTCCGCTTTCCTCTCGAATCCCAGTACTAATGCGCAGATTCCCCTCCGACCACTCAGATTGTACTATGCGCTTGCCATCCTCAAGCACATTTCAGAGCGCCTTCCTGAACACGCCAAGATCGGAGTCTTATACGACATTGCTTGTAACTTCAAGCACCACATTGAAAAGGTTCGCATCGATTACGACGGGTCCCTTCCTCCTCAATTTCGTTGGCACTGACCAAATGCGCCTACTTTATCATTTGTCACCAGAGGCAGCTCCTGCCAAAGCTTTTCAAGCGACTGGAGTTCGCCACGAGCGTCTTCCATGCATACGCCCATATCTGGTCCTGCCAAGTCGAGTTCAACCCGCGCCTCATTCCGAACTTCGGGCTGACTGATGGAGAGGGCTGTGAGCGATTGTGGAGCGGGCTACGGTCGCTCATTCCCATCAACCGCCCCTCGAACAAGTCCCATCGCTTCGTCAACCTGGCGGTCCGTATCCAAGCACTGAATGACGCGACCGTCAACAAGCTGGGTAAGCCGCACCTAGATCGCAATTATCTCAATCACAATGCTGACACTCGATATGTTTTATTTAGGGGCCTGGTTCTATCGTCGCTACCATGAGGCAAACGACAAGGGTGTCGCTGCTGAGGAAGAGCTTAATAGCATCATTGCCTACGATTCGAGGTTGAACGAAGATGCGCTCCGCCGCGAGTGGGAAGAACAGCGACTGGCGCAAGTGCCAAAGACAGCTGCGCAGCAATCGGAGGCGGATCGCCTGAGGGAGAGCGACCTCTATGGACTTATGGAGAGCCTCTACAAGATTGAGTCGCGAATATACGTAGATCATCTGGCCAGGCCGTCGCTCACTGTCTATGATTCTGACTTGCTGGGCTTTTGCAAAGGGATACCGAAGAGCCCGATTCAGACGTCTTGGAATCGCTAAGCGCCAAACGCCGCAGCCTCGGGATGGACATCGATCGAGCGGCAATGGCACAGGCTCGTTATGTCACGGGCCTCTCGTCCAGAGGTCAGTTAATGTGTGTTGCTCACATGATTGCTGTAGCTTGCACTGATAGCTTAGGTGCTGTGCAGAACTTCGACATCTGTTCCAGTGCTCTGTGGCGTTGCGCAAAATTCATCTCGAGGTGATTGCCTACAAAACCAGTCGGGAGAAGCTACTTTCGACGGGTCGTGGCAAGGGAGGTGCAAAGCTAGGTCAACGAGCGGTCAGCAAAGCTCGTGCTACAGACGGCAAGATTTATTCTGGCGCGGAAAAGGCTCGCAAGACGTACAACAAGGCCGTTGAGGCCTTCCGTCTCGCGATGGGATCAACACCTTCGAGCCTACTCAACAATCTCCGGATTTCCGACAGCTTCTGCGATCGACCTCGATGAGACGGACCCGTTCTGGCAGGACGGCTTTTTCACGCGTGTTGAAGCTGCTTGGGCTGTCAATCCTTGGGTCAAGCGAGGAGTAACAGCTGTGCGCGCCAAGGATCGAGTCGGTGAGGAGAAAGCGCGGATCGGCGCCGAGGTGCGGCAAGCTTTGGCTTGGCTCGAAGATGAAAAAGCTCGTCTCACTAGTTGCCAGACACTTTGGACTAACGTGTCGGGTAAGTTTTCGACACGGCGTGCTCCATATCACCTCTTAGGTCGCCCTAACATCTTTCAAACCATCTCAACAGATACCCTTCCTGAATCCATCGACCCAGCTGATGCCAAGTCCATATTCGGCACTGAAGATGTTGAAGAGATCCGAGGCCGCGCGCTCATCATACTAGATCGCCGGATGGAGCTTCTGCAGTTGCGCGAATGTTCTTGGTCCCAGAACAACTATTTCTTCGATGTTTGGCTCGAGACTCGCGGGCAGTCAGAGGGCCATTCCGAGCCCATGCCTCCTGCATTGTCAGAACTTCGTGGTTTACATCAACGATTGAACGCAACGGGAAGAGCTGTCAAGAAGACAAAACATCACGAGCGACCTGCACATAATCGATCCGGAACACGCGGTACTATGGAGAGATCTGGCCTCGACGACTCCGCGGGGCCTCCACCGCCGGCCCGTGACGTTCAGCAAGTGCGGGCCATTGAGGCACAGATGGATATGAGCGACGGGGCTGAACTCGCAAAGGAGGTGGGGCCTCTCTCCGCACAACTCCTCGAGCAGGACGGTGAGATGGGCAGCTCTTCAGATGAAAGCTACGGCGATGACTTCGCTGGTCAGGAAGACGAATACTTCTCGGACGTTTAGACTAGCTTCTGATGTAAATTGAATTAGTGGAGCAACTTAATGTTGAAACAATGGAAATGGTGTTTGCAAACTATAGTCGTCTCAATTGCGGTGGGTGAGAGTAATAACACCGTCTTCTAGAAAGAAATATTGTCAGACCTAATCTCTGGGCTGCGCCTGCCTTATTAGACTCCTGCCGGGTGACTTGCCGGGTGACTTGCCGGGTGACTTTTCAATCAAAGCGCATGCAATTGCTCGAGTACCTAGAATGTCTACCACGTGAAAATGGGTGAGTGGGTTCGATCACTATAGAGAATGTATCTCTTACCCTCGGACAGGGTTGAATAGCAAAGTTGGCATGTGCGTGCAAGCCCTTCTTCCGAACAAGATGGCTCGGCGGTTTCCCTTACCAGTGCCGGGTGACTGTCCAATCAAAGCGCATGCAACTGCTCGAGTACCTAGAATGCCTTCCACGTGAAAATGGGTGAGGGGGTTTGATCAATATAGAGAATGTATCTCCTACCTTCGGACAGAGTTGAATAGCAAAGTTGGCATGTGCGTGCAAGCCCTTCTTCCGAACAAGATGGCTCGGCGGTTTCCCTTACCAGTGCCGAGGGTCATTTCAGTCAAAACGCATGCAACTGCTCGAGTACCTAGAAGGTCTACCCCGTGAAGATGGGTGAGTGGGTTCGATCACTATATAGAATGTATCTCTTACCCTCGGACAGGGTTGAATAGCAAAGTTGGCATGTGCGTGCAAGCCCTTCTTCCGAACAAGATGGCTCGGCGGTTTCCCTTACCAGTGCCGGGTGACTGTCCAATCAAAGCGCATGCAACTGCTCGAGTACCTAGAATGCCTTCCACGTGAAAATGGGTGAGGGGGTTTGATCAATATAGAGAATGTATCTCCTACCTTCGGACAGAGTTGAATAGCAAAGTTGGCATGTGCGTGCAAGCCCTTCTTCCGAACAAGATGGCTCGGCGGTTTCCCTTACCAGTGCCGAGGGTCATTTCAGTCAAAACGCATGCAACTGCTCGAGTACCTAGAAGGTCTACCCCGTGAAGATGGGTGAGTGGGTTCGATCACTACAGAGAATGTATCTTCTTCCGAACAAGACGGCTGGGCGGTTCACTCTCTCTGAGAATTCCCGCTCGAAGGACTCGACTTTCTGCCATGGCGCGGCCAAAGAACCTTTGCACTGATCCCCATCCCTGCTACCGAGACTTGCGCGTGTTTTAAGAAAAGCTTGGTGTCAACAAGTCTATGCTTGACGGGAAATCGGAGATCGTTTTTCCTCACCTCCTAGACTGCGCACACCGGTGACGAACAAGACCTTTCATGGCGTCAAATCAATTAGATCCGCGCATACAGCAAACAGAGATGATGATGCAACTATAACCCTTAGATAGGAGCTTCAGGAGACCCATCCGGGAAGTCAGGTCAACCATTAGTGGACCGCTCGATGCTGCGACACTCTTCGGACGGCTCTCATGGCCGACAATACATCAGAGCCCGAGTAATATCATAGAGTCATAATCTGAGAACATGCCTAACTCGAAGATCGCGATGAGAGCTGAATGGCTTCATACCGCCGAGTCTTTGTACATTCGGATTCACCAGAAATGCCACTGACAATTCATCTTAGTGCGGCGAACTTAATGCAAGAATTCTCTCTGCTTTGAGCACTCACCATGTGGTCTGAGGATTGGCGGCATATCTCATTGACGAGAAGGGATGTTTCTCAAGTAAGAGGTAGGTATGAGCGGCCCATCGAGAACTTTCCAGTTTCAGACGCTTTCAAGTCAGCCGCCAGGTACGGCTGCCGATTTGCCACTGCATCGATTACTGTGTCTCGGAGTCAATTGGGCTTTTTGGTTCAAAAGCCTGTTACAAGCTTAAGCCTTCCATGTTCTCACCGAATATATTATCGAGTACGACCCGCCTCTCATCAAGCACGTACTTCGTCGCTACTTCGCTACTTACGACTGATTTCCTACGTGTTCCGCTCCGCTTCATTTGCGCGTTCAGGCTCAGCTTCTAGGAGCGCGCGCCGCTTGAAGTCAATCGGCCGGCGTGGCCCAGCAGTTCTGATTGGCACTTTGGCGAAGACCGAGCCCGGCCAGATGCAACCCTTGCCCGTTCACTTTAGTGTTGAGAGATGATAAGAAGATGCTAACATACACTGCAATTTGTGGAATCGCGTTGCGACTTCTGTTCATTCATTCTTTGCTCAAAGAATCACTTCCGGAAAGCAGACGCTCCGTCTGGACCACGGATCAGGGAGCACTCCATTCTCACAGGGCAATTCAACTCTACATAACACTTCGGAAACAAAACAGAACAAGAAGGATGATGTTTGTGAGCAGGATTACGTCACTGGCACATCCCACGTCAACAAGGAGAGGTCGGTCTCGAGCGGCCCTGGGGAAGATTAGGCACGAAGGGCCAACGAACAATAACCCTCTCCGCCTTTAGGCACCAAGAGCCGGATGCATATGAAGCAAAACTATAAAAGAAGGATCGTGGTGGCCTGTGTTGTCCAACGAATTCTGGCCCTTCAGCATGCGCGTCGACGAGTCCGGCTGGCCCTGAGCGCTCGGCCATCGTCACCTCACTCGCTGTCCTCGTCGGAGCTCGTGTTCCGAGTTCGTCGGTCAGCATCGCTGTCGCCACCTTCACCGCCGTCGGCCATTGCCTGGTCGGCACTTGACCCGATTACTTCTTCCTCCAGCATGAAGCTCAGCTCGCCTGCACGCAGCAATGGGATGATCCGATCTAGGTCGGGTCCCAACAACTTGAGCTTGCCACTCGGGCTTCGAAAATCCGCTTTGCGAAGGAGCGCGCCGCGCTGAACAATGATTCTGGCGTTGTCCCGGAGGGCCTTTACGTTATAAACGAACTTGGGCGATTGGATTTTCTCGCCGTCTAGTACGGAGCGTCGGCGCAGCGCGGACTCTGAAGACAGTGAGCCGGGTCAAGATTAGGCACCGTGTATGGAAGAGTAGGCAGGCTGCACTCATTGTACTCACGGAACAATTCCTTGAGGATGAGGCTGTACCATTGGCGTTTGGTCTCAACGTTCTTGTCGGCCACGGGTGCGTTCCAAGCTGTGAGCAGACATTCGCTGATACATCAATTGACCTCTACTAGCTATTGCCCTTTCCTGAGATCCGGTAAAATCTCGCCACTCACCGGCGCTGACAATGCTGGCCCGCTTGTCTGCTATAATCGCTGTGCCTGCGACGCAATGCGCAAAGTCGCGGACCAGCGGTCCCTGCCCCTTGTCGGCCCAACCCTGTCGAAGCGCAAACGCCGCCCCGCCCACGGAAGCGACCACAAAGTGCTCCTTGTTGGTCTCGGGTAAATTCGAGGAGGCGATAGCAAACATCTCGATGCCGTAGTTGTCCGAAAAGATATTGGCCTTCCGAAAAGGGAACGGTGAAGAATCGATAAGCAAAAGGGCCTCCGATCTGAAGCTTGGACTCAGAAGGACTCTCACCAAGGATGTCAAGGATGCTTGCAGTCCCTGCCTCGCCTTTTTGATCATGGCCAGGTTCGTTCTGCTTCGAGGCTGCGGAGCCGATGCAAGGTGGGCCGCTCGAAGCGGTGGATCCGATGAAAGGTGCGCGGCCGCATCGTCCTCGGCCTGCTCCAATGCAAGAGCCGCGAGACACTCCACCTTCTCAGCCTCACTGCTGCAGATTCTGTTCCAATACACGCGCGCTAGGTCCTTCCTTTGCATCAATTTGGTTGGAACTGAATGTACTTATAGAATGCATTGCTCAGCGTTGAGTTGGTCAGGATAGACGAGAAGGCCGAAGTTGAAGCGCTGGCTTACCGGTATGCCCGTCGTTGATCAGAAGCGCTGCAAAGAATCGACTTTTCTGAAAGTCGTTCCATGGGTTGCTCGCCGACAGCCGGCTAACGGGCGAAGTGACCTGTCTCAAGTCGTCCGGCCGAATTTTATTCTCGATGCAGTATTCGAATTCTTCGTACAACCTCTGCACAGCCCACGCCTTATGTTGTTCTCGTTCCGTCTTGTTGGGGTTGCGCGTATCAGCGGAGTACGCCTGCTCGTATAGCTCCTCCGGCAACAGCCTCTTCGCCGGCGTCCAACTTGCTGTCCTCCGCTCGGTCGTCGAAGCCAGGAGCTTTTTCAGTGCAGCATTGGATGGTATTCCGGTCGGAGCGAACTGGTAAGGTGCTGTGGAAAGGAACGACTGATGGACCATCGAACCGCCGGCACCGTCCTCTGCAGACACTGACTGCGGGACGCTCGCGGGTGGTTCAGCGATGCGCGGCCTGCCTCCTCGTTTTGGGAAACTTGTGCGGCCCGCGACGTTTGGCGATCGTGAGCGGAAGGCTAAGTAGTATTTGGCAAACCTGCCGCGTCAAAGACAATACCCGTGCTGTCGGAACTGTTTCCTCCTTGTTCGACCATACTTGCGATGCTTGCGAGATTGTTGCTTGTTGGCGGAGCTAGATATGGGCCATCGATGCGTCCAGGATCGGGGAACGTGGGACGGTAAACTGGTTGATTGGACGAAGCAGATCCCGGAGACGATGGATAGTTGTACGACGCAGGGTTCGAGATGGCCGTTACGCCAGCGGAAGTGGACGCTGGATCGGGTGCACGACGGTGTAACGTCAGACCAGACCGATGCTATACGCGATCGACGCGACGGCCACCCACGGACCCGAATAGTCGATATATGCGGACTGATAGGGAGTCCAAGGCAAGGTGCACGACTCGTACCTAGAGGCAGCTTATGAACCTATGTGTCAGATGTGATCGTGAGCCGGTAGTCCAGGCAGAGCACCCGTGTCGATCGGCGGCAAACATACTGCTGTTCATCGCCGGAGCGCCAAACGTTGGCTGCGATTTGGAAGGTGGTTGATGGGATTGACTCATCATGACAGGAGCAGCAAGACTATGACTGATCCGGTATTTCGAAGTGGGCGTTCGTTTCAGACTGTCGCAAAGTCACGGATGCTCGTTTCTAGTTCGTTACTTCGTATACGTAGTAGGGGGCGATTGAGCAAAGCAAAAGAATGGGCGGTATGCGCGAGCGCGACGCGTCGCGGCCCTCTCCAGCGTCTCCGGAGTCGTGACGCGTCGACGTCCCGGCCAGTCCCGGCCCCAATTGTTCCGCGCGACCCGTGCCGAATCACGTGTTTGAGGTAGCGCTCTTGTTCAGCTTGCAGAGGACAATAGTAACTCTCAAAAAATATGCAAAAATCCGAATGCACTATTACTCGCCGACTGTGCCTTTGTTTCCAGGTTTTCCACCGAGTTATAGTGGGAGTGAACGTCTCGGTAGCTCGACATCGAGGTGGGCATACCTCAACGGGGCCAAGTCGGCGCCCTGGGGTAGCAAGGGTACACCCCGCTGGGGCAGTGACTTGGAAGGCACGTGATGGGGCGCTGCGCGCGCGCCTGTTTAGGCGTATTTTTTATGTCTGCCCGAGGTGCGGGTATTACCACTTCACGAGGGGTATTACCCAAGCCGCTGGTATTTCTGTCGGTTGGGTATTAACCTTCTCAGCTGGTATTTCCACCCGAAAAGTCTCAGTAGGGGCTCTTGTGCGGAGCACGACCGAGCGCAATTAGCATTAGGTTTTTTGTGATGGGTGTCACCTTCGCAGTACTAATGCTCATATTCGAATTTACTAATGCTTACACTCGAATTTACTGATACTTGTATTCGAATTTACTAATGCTCATATCCGAATTGTAGTTTTTCAATGCAGGGTTTTCTACTGTATTATGATATAGGTACACTACAAAGCAGCAAACTGAGTGTCCACGTCCGTCACAGGCTCCTCCCATTTGTCTGGATTGTCGGATTGATCAAGATCTAAACCGCCCGAAGCTCCGGCTGCCGCTCCTCTTGCCCGTTTCTTATTCCCTTTAGTCGGCTCTAATTATTCCTCTTCCTCTTCCTCTTCCTCTTCCTCTACCCGAGACTGCTCTTCCTCGCTTTCTTCTCTGCGACGGACCCGCCTAGTGATCGTCTTCTGGCTAATGCGAGAAGATTGTTTAGCGTTCGCCTCCTTCGCCGATTTTGACTGACCCGGGCCTCTTGTTCAATCGAGAGTAGCGACTAACCTTCAGAGCAGATCCTGCGCCTAGCTCGTTGAGCAATCTTGTGATGCCCGCCCTGAAAAGCCGTCCCATGATTCCCGCCAACCGACAGGCCTCACGGTCGTACTGCAGTCTATACGCGGCTCAGGACATTCGCCAACGCATCAATAACAAGTTCTTCATAGAGCCAGTCGCCCGATATGACCCTTAAGAAAGCCGTGCGCTCACGAATCTGAAAGAGGATGACGAGTGAGTGCCCGAGCAAGCGCACGCTCCGTACAAGACTGGCAGGTTCCACGCAACTCACATATTTGACGATATCTCGTTGTTTTGCAGGTCCAAAACGTCCCCACACAGTAGTGTTGCTTTGCGTTTTGGCTTGAATGAGCCTGAACGCGTCCTTGAGGTTGAACCCCTTAGGCGTGTGGTAGTCTGGAGTCCACATGCCAACCATAAAGGTTGATGGGGTCAGGTGTGGTGATTCCTGCCTTTACTAGTGCATCCCGTATAACCGACTGGTCGAAGGACATCACACAGATAGTGAGCACTGAGGAGTCAGATCGACGAGATGGCGTCGCGCCCGATCGTTGAGCCGCCGGTACTCACGCAAACCCAAGTATAGTATACTCGCGCAGGCTCATAGAACCCTTGTCTTTTCAACGTATTTTCTGGCTGGAAGAAACAAGAAGACAGGTAGCCGCAGTGGGCCGATGGTAAAGGACGGCGGCGGGGTTGAAAAAGAACACGTCAGCAAGTTCCCTCAACTGTGGCGGTGCAGACGCAGACCGCGAAGATTTCAGCTCTCTGTACACACGTGGGCGCCAATCATGCGGTGGTTAGTTCTCCTTGTCCATCCTTGTTGTACGTCTTGCCGTGGTCGACGATGTTCGTGTCATGGTAGGAAGACGTAGGCGGGGACGGTTGAGCTTCGACGTGGGCACAAGTGGATCGAAGGCGAAAGAAGGAAAGAAGCGCGCGGACGCATGGCGCCATTCTTCAGCGCACATAATCAAATCTGCCTAATCGCTGCTCGTATTGCTCATTACTGTAGCCCTAATGTCCCGGATGGCCTGCCGGACTTAGCGTCGTTCGTTGCTCTTCAGTCTCACGTCTCACGGTAATTAACCAATCGATTGCGCCACCATGACACGCAACCAGTCTTCTCGCCTATGCCATTGTTCGTTGTGCAATGATGCAATGGTATCAAGAGCGACACTAGTTCTACCGCCACAAACGCCTACAACCTGTTGACTCTGCCAGAGCCGACGCAACTGCTATCCTCGAGTTCTCGCGGTAGCCATCGGAACCTCCAACGTTGCTTGCTCCTGAGGCCCAATCGTTCCAGGCCCCTTTACCAACTCCTGGTTGGTTTGCAAGTCGCTCGCCACCACAATCAGCCACAAACGAAGCGCAATATGGAGTGCCCACCAGTCCCAAAGGTCCCTACTCTTCTCAAGGAGATTACGAGTCCGAGCGAGCTTCTTCGGTCGGGGGATCAATGGGGTCAAGTGAGGACCAAGCGCTAGGATTGGACGAAGAAGATTTTCGCGACACAACAGTTTGACGCGGCATTTGATTGGGGAATGGTGTCTCCTGACCTGGAATACGAGGACCGCTCCAGCTCTAGTAGCTCGCTCCCATTCGACGACGACGACGACGGCGACGACTCACGTACAAACACTAATTTGTGCCTCTCACTCCACAAACTTTCCTGGTAGGGAAGATCAGGTCTCTTAATCTAAGTCGATTGGAAGCCGTCGACGCTATCGAGCGGACTCCGGTGGCCAAGCCAGCGCAAAGGCGGCAAAAAAGAAAGGCTGCTTTTGTTGTCAGTGTGCAGAGGCACCAAAACTTGTTTTTCACTCGAGGTCAAGGAACTCTGGGAGCGATCGAGATTATAGATCTGCGCTGCATCTTAGGCTCAGCTGGTCGCATCTATCGGAGGGTGGGTCGAGACTCGAGAAGAGCCTCGCGAGTATATTTTTGACCGATTGGAGGACGAAGCTCGGCCCAATATCTTGGACTTGTAATCCATTCCCAGCTGTTTTCCATCTGCTAGGCTAGAAGTCATTTGGCTCATGCTGAGACAGCTGAGAGTAGCGGTATGACTAGGATCTAGATCCAATATATAAGTGGACAATACCATACCTGGCTGGGAAAACCACCGGGCGAGGGTAGTAATGGTGCCGGCTGGTATTACCACGCGCCTGGGCAGACTCTCCTTCGGCCTGGGCGATATCACCTCGCGACCTGGAAATACCCAGGCGTCTGGGTAATACCCGACGGCCTGGTATTTACAAGTGACGGCTAGAATTACCACGCGCTTGGGTAAAATCAGCGCGCGCGTGGAAATACACATGCGCGCGCGAAAATTTAGGAGGGCATAAGGCAGCTTTTGCCTTATGAGGCCCGTAGGGCAAGTTTCGGGATTCCATAAGGCATTTTGTAATGCCTCGATAAGAATAAAATCCTTAAGGCCTCCGTAGGGCTTCCCTAGGGCCTCCCTACGGCGGGGCCATAAGGATTTCCCCCTAGCGCGCGCATACGGTCACCGTAGTGCCTTCATACGGCGGCCATCGGGAAAATCCTTCAGGCATCGGGGTTGGGGAGCCCTATGGCGGCCCTCGTGCAGCCATATGGGAGCAATAGGGATCGTTGGAAGCCATGGTTGTCAGCCCAAGAGTCGCGTTCGGTCGCAGATAGTACTCCGGTCTACAGGGCTGATCATTGTACAGTGGGTTTCCACCCTTGTCATACGACTATGTTTTCTTGCATTCTCAAGCTCAACATCGTGTGCGAGGCCGAGCAGCCTCCCAGGAGCGACTCGGTCCCTCGGAGCTTGTCTGCGGCTTGCGGGTGGCTCCGGCCGTGCCCGGGGCGGGGGCTGAGACCGACCGGTTGTGAGAGAGGAGGCGAGAGGAGCCAGCTGGAGCGGCCCTCGCGCCTTCGCGGAGCCCCACCCTCTCTTTCGTTTGCCCATTTGACAGTCCCGGGCACAACACACCCTCGACAGCCAACACGATGTCCGTTCAGTTGAGGGACTTGGAACAAGTCATGGAGAATGGTGGGTGCTAACGACGTCATGGTTCCCGGCCGACCTGGGTGGTAGCGACTCCTTGCGACACTCGGACCCACGCCCGGCCGCCGGCTCGCAGTCGCGTTGACGCGAACACTTTCATCATGTCATCATCCTCATCGCCATCATCCACAGACTTTGTTTTGGAATGGTCCTCTCAGCGAGCTTCTGCCGGCTATGTGTGCCGATACTGTGGTGGCGAGCGCATGTGGTATCGTCGCGCCGTCCGACACGCCACGACCAAGAAGCACCTCGACGCGTACAACAGTCGAGCCGATCCCGCTGTCAATTGGACCAACCGGTTACTGCAACCCACGCCTCAGGCGCTCTCGAGCAGCGACGAGGCGGAATTGGTCGATTCTGTTGCAACAAGGACTAAGAGGTACTCCACGACTCAGCTCCGAGATACACGAGTGAGATGATGAGAATAGCGTGGCTTTGCAGTAACTAACCTAAGAGGTACTCCACGACTCAGCTCCGAGATACACGAGTGAGATGATGAGAATAGCGTGGAGAAGGAACCCAGAAGGAAAGAAAGACGCAAAGACAAAGATAGGCGCGCGCGCAGAATAAAGTATTAACCAAGACTAATAGCAATGAGTTAGGCTCTCAGACCCCACTTCTAACACTCCCACCGGTCAAAGAGACTAACGAGACCATTCCAAGTAGCGCACGAAGTTGATCAAAGCGTTGAAATCCCAAAGGCTTCGTCATAATATCCGCGGCATTGACGTGGGTAGGGCAGTATTCAAGTTCGACCTCGCCAGAAGCAACCCGTTCTCGAACGAACAAATGAGCAATGTCGAAGTGCTTGGTTCGCATGTGATCGACCGGATCCTTGGCGATCTGGATGCATGCGGCGTTGTCCTCTTGAATGATAGTAGGCTGTGCTTGTGGAATGCCGACATCACCAGCCAAACGACGGAGCCAGATTGCTTCACGAGTGGCTGAGGATGCAGAGAGGATTTCGGCTTCGGTAGTGGATGTAGCGATCGTAGATTGTTGCTTTGACTGCCAGGAGATAACGCCGCCAGCGAGCATTGATGCATAGGCTCCCACCGATCTGTGAGATTCCGGGTCATCCGCAAACGAGGCATCGGAGTAGACCATCAATCGAGTTGTGGAACTGTTTCGATAAAGAATTCCCAAATCGATGGTGCTGTTGAGGTAGCGAAATATACGCTTGACCGCAGCCCAATCGTCGACAGTTGGACAGGAGTTCTTTTGAGCAACGGCACGAACAGCAATCGCGATATTGGGTCGACATCGAGTGGACGCGTGCTGCAGGGAACCCACAGCCGATTGGTACAATGACACATCGGCAAACGGAGTAGCATCGATTCGAAGCGAGGGGCGATCGTCCATGGGCGTGACTGCACGGCGCTTGGATGGAGAAGCGAAATCGAACTTCTCGAGCATAGTGCGGACATACTTGCTTTGGTGAACGAGGATGTAATATTTGGTGCGATGAATTTCGAAGCCCAGGAAGTAGGAGACGGGTCCGAGACGCTTGAGCTGGAAGGCCTTGTGAAGCGATCCGAGCTCGGAGTCCAAGAAGGACTGATTGTTGGACGCGATGAGACCGTCGTCAACATAGAGAGTGATGATAGCAAACGAAGTGCCCGAATGTTTGATGTAGAGGCAAGCATCGGCAGTTGCCCTCATGTAGCCTCGAGACACCATGAGATCGTTGACGGCTCGATACCATTCACGGGGCGCCTGTTTGGTGCCATACATGGAACCCACGAGCTTGAGGCACTTGCCAGGGGATTGAGGACGATTCCATCCTTTTGGGTATTGAACATAGACATCCTCGGTCATCTTGCCGTTGAGAAAGGCGCAGTCAAAATCGAACTGTTCGAGATACAGGCCCTGAGCAGCAGCCAGAGCAATCAAGAACAAAATCGTCGAAGAACGAGCGACAGGAGCGTAGGTGTCATGGTAGTTGATGCCTGGGCGTTGAGCAAATCCTTGAGCAACGAGACGAGCTTTGAAACGAATGATTTTGCCGTTTGCATCGCGCTTGATACTGTAGACCCAGATCGTGCCGAGTACCCGAATTCCTTCGTGCCACATGACTTCCTGAAAGACTCCATGATGATCGAATTGTAGAAGTTCTGAGACCATTGCCGCACTCCAATGATTGCGATAGGATGACTTCATGGCTTCCTCGAATGTCTTGGGTATCTCGATGTCTTCTTCGGCGAACACGGCAGCACAGTAGGCATCGTAGGAAAGCTTGTCGTGGAACATGGGTGGAGTATCCAAGACATCGACCATGATAGCCGAAATGATGGGAAGTATATTTTCCGGAGGTTGAGGTCGACGACGAGAACCAGCAGGAAGGATGTTGGAAGGATCAACATTCTTGAATTGGCCAGGATTTGGACCAGTGCGAACGATGGCGTAACCTTCACGAGGAGCGAGAGCGACTTCCGCCTCACCGTCGAGTGGTTCTTCTGCGTCATGATAGTTATCAGGTCCATCGTCGAGTCCATCGTTGTCGTCATTGTCGTCATCCTTACGAGGAACGACTGCAAGATACCCCCCTGTTGACCAACTCCAATTGGAACCACCGGAGGAGGCTGTGGATCCGGCAAAGTTGGATCCACAACAGGTGAAGTTGGTGTAGACGGCAACACATCTGGCGGAGGATGAGGAGGATGAGGAGGTTGAGAATGATGAACGGGATCAGAAGCGTCCGCACGATCTTGAGACGAAGTGACGACGGAAGGAGTCTCAAGGAATGTGACGTGACGCGAAACGTAGACCTGTTTCGACGATTGGACCCAGACACGGTAGTTGTATTCACCGGAGTACCCGATGAAAACTCCCTGAATGGAGCGAGGTGCAAGCTTGGAGCGACGCTCCTTGGGAACGTGGACAAACGCCGTAGATCCGAATGGCTGAAGATGAGCAAGACTAGGCTTCTTGCCGAGAAGAACTTCGATTGCCGTTTTTCCTTGAATACGAGGATGTGGTCGACGATTGAGAACAAATGTCGCGACGGCCAGAGCATCTGACCAGAATCGCATGGGAAGACCGGAGTCGAGGAGCATTGATTGAACGAGACCCATGAAAGATCCATTGAGTCGCTCTACTTGACCATTTTGCTCCGGAGTATAGGGGGCCGTGAATTCCACGATGATGCCCTGCTTTTCAAGAAGAGGCCGGAACAATGAGTTGTCGAATTCACGACCATTGTCCGATCTGACCCTCTTGATTTTCTGACCCGTTTGACGCTCGGACCCGGCTTGAAATTTCGACCATGCTTCAATAATCGTCTCAGCCCTCTTGTCCTTTAGCACGATCGTCCATTTAGCCGTCGAATACTGATCCACGATAGCGAGATAGATAGTATCGCCATGGTGATTGGGATGTTCGACAAACCCAAGATCGATGAAGACGCGGTAGAGTGCATGAGGCGCTTTGGTACTCTTGTTGGAGAAGGGTGATCGCTTTGACTTGGCCTGGATGCACGAGAAGCAAGGAGTAACCTTTTCGTCCTTCAGAGTGATGCCAGTGATAGCCCCGATTTGACGGCCAAAACGATCGCCGCAGGAGAATGATGGCCCAACTTCCGATGTGCTTCCATCAACGTACAGGTTCCAGTGAGACGATTGGCTCCGACCATTGAAGGCGGTGAGGATGACATGATAGGCTGAACGGGAGCTGCATCCATGACAAACCCCCGACCAGGAAGCGAGCGCAGAATCGACTTGCCGCGGATGCTGAAAATGAGATTGCTTTGGGGACCAACAGCGTACGTCATCGATTCCAACAGACGGTCAATGGAGATAAAACCGCATTGAGCACCGGGCATGTAGTAGACCCTCTTAATGGTGATACGAGCGCCATATGAGGTAAGAAACGTCACTGAGCCATGACCGGGAGATTCGATTTGAGATTGATCGGCGACAGAAATTTTGAGAGGCTGAGAGACAACGTCCGATAGGACCGACTTGTCTCCAACGCAATGGACCTTAGCACCATGATCCATGGAAAACGTGGCATCGTTCGCGAATAGGAGAAAGTGTAGGTCATCAATGCAGATTCATCTACACCAATGGCAGCTACTGCAAGGCCTGAGGCCTTTGCCCGAAATACGATGGAAGGCGATAGAACTTTTGGCTTAGTTGAATAGCTTGCGCGCGCCTAGAACCTCCCTTGGCTTTCGCTAGCTCACTAACCCGAGGTTCTAGGTGGGTGCCCCTTTTCTCATATGTGTAGTATGCCAGCTCACTAACCCGAGGTTCTAGTGAATTACTATTGTTTGATCCTGTCTATCGTTCTGGAGCACCGCTGCACGCGGTGCTTCCAATTTTTTTTGACAACGATCAAGACACGTCAGCATTCCCGCCGTCACTCGCGCCGCTGCCAGGTTGGCTAGAGCCTTCGCCATACCCGATCCACTGCTCATACCTCTGCCGTTAAGCGACTCGGAGAGCATCCACTCGGGAGCCTCCGACCCCGCCTCCGCCGTTACCGTGACCGACTCCGACTCAGACGACGACCGCCGCCGTCCTGCCGCGCGCAGGATGAGCGAACCGCACGAGGACGCACCCCCTTGCTGGAAATTGCACGCCCCGTCTTACCTTTGCCGCACCGACCGCACCTTATCGGGACTTTGACTCTTCTGGTCTCGCAACGATCGATACTTCAAAAAAGAGAAGATCGAGACAGATGTTGACAAGATCGATATGATTGGCCAGCTGCTCCTCGACCCAGAGCTGAAGGTGTGGTATTCCAGTGGTGCCGCGTCACATGTCAACAAGAAGTACGGTGTATTCCAACGCGATTTGACACTTCGCGCGTTGCCGTCCGATTACATGTGGCAACACTATCGACGCCTCGACAACTTGCGACAGACGGGTGATTACCGAGAATTTTCAACGGCCGCTCGCGATCTGCAACTGGAACTGGGCGTCAGTCTTGTCAGCGACACCCAACTGATCCGCATGCTCCTGCTCCACATGGACGAGGAGCTCTCTCAGCGACTCCGACTCTCGGAGGTGATCAAGGGGACGGGATTGTTGCCCGACGAACTCGACGCCTCCATAGTCAAAGCCGACTCGACCACCAGCTCCGCAGTCTTCGATTACCAGATGTTCGACGCAGAACCTAGGCGACTCTGGCAAGTCATCAGTGCCACCCGCGCCTCCGTGAAGGCGACAGCTCAAGCCTCAGCGAGAACCGTCCGCTCCACGCCTACGCTGCGCACTACCGCCTCGCCGTCTACGCTGCCGCCGTTGTCTTCCAAAACCCGAGCGCCGCCGATGACCGACCGTGAGCGTGCTTTCCTCAGGAGCAATCAGGGCTGCTTCAAATGTCGCAAGATCAATGCTGGCCACTTCAAGGACACGTGCACTACCTGGGCGACTTCGGCTTGTAAAGTCCCAGCGGATTGGCGACAAGGTCCCGTATCCCCAGAACAAGTTGCGTCCTTATCCGACGCCGTAGACGAAATTGACGACATGGGTGAAGAGCTACACTGCATGTGCGATGACGAATACGACAACGGCACGGATGACGAGAGGTGCGAACCCATTTCCCTTTCTGTGAAGCTCACAAGAGAGGATGGACCTGCCTTGCAAGCTCTAGTTGACACGGGTGCTTCCGCTTCCTTCATCGCAGATAGGGAAGTGGAGAAACTACGGTTGACACGGAGGAAGCTTCAGGTACCCACATCTGTTAGTGTTGCAATCCAAAGTCACAGGGTCTCGCATCCCGTCACTGAATTCGTGTGTGTGCCACTTCGTACCCTGAACGGCCGATGGTCTACCCAGCACGTCGTTCTGAAGATTGCGCCATTGACGTCGTTGAAAGTGGTGTTGGGGCGACCGTTCTTAAAGCGACACGATATCCTGGTCGACTGCAAAAGGCGTCGAGTGCTGGCCCCCGATCCAACCCTACCCGGCAAGCGTATCGATCTGATGCACCGGGGGAGAAGGGGGAATGGTCGGAGAGTGCGGTTCAGGCGAGCATTCGGGCCTGTTTCGCTCATCTCGAAGAGCATCAAGCGGAAGAGTCGCAATTGCGAGCACTTGAAGTCGCATTTCGCAAGGACTTCTCGGACCGATTTCCGGCAGACATCCGCCGGTCTCACAGTACAAGTCAAAGGTCCGCCATCGTATCGCGCTGAAACCTGGTATGAAGACTCCGCGGCAACCAACCTACGGCACTCCGATGCGCTGGCGTGCGGCGTGGCGACGCTTACTGGATGAACACCTCGCGGCCGGCCGTCTTCGCCCATCATCGTCGGAATACTCCTCGCCGGCCTTCATCATTCCCAAGAAGGGTATGGACACCGACCCGTCGATTATGCCGCGTTGGGTCAACGACTATCGGATCCTCAATGCAGCGACGGTACCAGATCGCACACCGCTTCCCCTGCCGGACGAGATTTTGGCCGTCGCAGCTCGGGCGCGCTTCTGGTCCAAGATCGATATGACGAACAGCTTTTTCCAGACGAAGATGGCCGAAGAGGACATACCAAAGACCGCGGTGGCAACCCCCTGGGGGCTCTTCGAGTGGGTCGTCATGCCGATGGGCCTGTCAAACGCGCCGGCGACGCATCAATGCCGGGTCAACAAGGCCCTGTCTAGTCTCATCGGCAAGAGCTGCTTCGCCTACCTTGACGAGATCACTATCTTCTCGGATACCATGGAGGATCATCAAACCCACGTCAAGGAGGTACTCGAGGCGCTGCGGCGGGCCGATCTGTATTGTTCGCCAAAGAAGACCGAACTTTTTCGAACGTCTTGCGACTTTTTGGGGCATGTCATTTCACGGGATTGCAGCAGATCAGTCGAAGGTGAAGCGAATCGTGGAGTGGCCGCGTCCGCGGACTGTCACAGAGCTGCGGGGGTTCCTGGGCCTCGTTCAATACTTGCGCAAGTTCATCAATGGTCTGGCCCAACATACCAAACCTCTGGCGGATTTAACGTCGAAGGACGCCAATGTACGACTCATGTGGGGTACCGAGCAAGAGCGACACTTCAACGCCATAAAGGCCATCGTCACCTCGCTGCCATGTCTCAAGCCGATCGACCACACGGATTCCGCTGATCCCCTCTGGGTTATGACGGACGCAAGTAACGTTGGGATAGGCGCCGTGTTGCTTCAAGGGCAGGATTGGCGCAAGGCACACCCGGTGGCGTATTGGTCTCGTCAGTACATCAGTGCGGAGGTCAACTACCCGACCCAAGAACAGGAGCTTTTGGCGGTCGTGGACGCCCTGCGTCAGTGGCGAGTCAACTTGATGGGTGTCCACTTCCATGTCCTTTCTGACCACGAATCGCTGAAGTACCTCAAGGTGCAGGAAAATCTATTAGTGCGTCAGGCCCGCTGGGTCGAACATCTAGCCGACTACGATTTCGACATCACCTACATTCCGGGAGGCGAGAACACCGTGGCAGACGCGATGAGCCGGTACTCTTTCCCGCAGGGGGAGCCTGATTCCGTACAGGCGGTTTTGGAGATGGACGTCGACACACAGCTGCGGGGCCGCCTTGTGGAGGGCTATGACTCCGATCCCTTTTGCCAGCAGGTTAAGCGCAATCTCGACTCGTCGCCAGGGTTCTCTTGTGTGGATGGGGTGCTGTATTTCGAGGGTAGGATGGTTGTACTTGCGGTGCCACAGCTTCGGGAGGACATCTTACACGACGCTCACGACGCGCTGGGTCACTTCAGCCCGGGCAAGACCTTCCATCAGGTGTCTCGGACTTTCTTCTGGCCGCGGCTGCAAACATCATGCGAGGCCTATGTCTCAACATGTGATGTATGTCAACGTACCAAAGCAACAACCACGGGCGCGTTGGGGCTATCGCATGCGTTGGCTGTGCCGGATGGGCTGATGCAGGAGGTGGCTCTCAATTTTGTGGGCCCCCTGCCCAAGAGCCAGGGGTTCGACATGCTCCTCACGATCACCGATCGTTTATCGGGCTACACGCGCTTGATACCTAGCCTGGCCGCGGACACCGCCAAGGACATAGCCGAACGTTTTCATGAGGGATGGCACCGCTTCTTCGGACCGCCAACGAGGATAGTTTCCGATCGGGATAAGCTATTTACATCACATTTCTGGCGCGCGTATCACAATCTGATGGGCACTCGACTCGCCATGTCTACATTGTTCCACCCGGGAACCGACGGCCGTAGCGAACGGACCAACAAGACCGCCGCCATTCAAGCCTTGCGAGCCGTGGTCAACAAGCAGCAGAACAATTGGGTCCGACATCTGGTCAACATTGAGTTTGCAATCAACGCAAGCGTCAACACCTCAACAAACAAATCGCCGTTTGAGGTGGTCCTAGGTCGTTCACCCAGCCTGTTGCCAACGTCTCTCAGTCGACCTGACTTGCCCGATGTGCCTGCGGCAAAGGACCTGATCGCCGAGCGGAAGGCGGTGTTGGCGGAGGTCCGGGATGCATTGGCTGCAGCCAAGGTGCGGCAAGCGGAGCAGGTCAACCAACATCGACGGCCAGAACCGGACATTGCGGTGGGCAATTTCGTCATGGTGGACACCCGTGACCGTCGTCTTCGATTTAAAACGGGACACCGCAAGTCGGCCAAGCTCTTCGATCGCTTTGAGGGACCCTACAAGGTTATTGCCGCGAATGTTGCCACCTCCAACTACACACTGCAGCTTAGCGAAGGCGACCGATCACATCCTACGTTTCATGTAAGCAAGCTCCGTCCTTACCGAGCCAACGACCCCAACCTCTTTCCGAATCGACAACCCGCCAGACCCAAACCAGTTATAGTCGATGGACATGAAGAATGGGTTGTGCGAGAGATATTGGAGGAGACAACAAGGGGGGGAAGCGCTATCGTGTTTGGTGGGAGGGCTATCCGCAGCACGAAGCCACCATGGAACCGCGTGAAAACTTGGTGGGGACAGAGGCGCTTCGGCGTTGGGAGTTGAAGAAGAGGATGGAGGGGAGGGTGCAAGGCCTGAGGCCTGTGCCCGAGGTACAATGGAAGGCGATAGAATTTTTGGCTTAGTTGAATAGCTTGCGCGCGCCTAGAACCTCCCTTGGCTTTCGCCAGCTCACTGACCCGAGGTTCTAGGTGGGTGCCCCTTTTCTCATATGTGTAGTATGCTAGCTCACTGACCCGAGGTTCTAGTGAATTACTATTGTTTGATCCTGTCTATCATTCTGGAGCACCGCTGCACGCGGTGCTTCCAGCTACGTTCGAATTTGAGTCCGAGGAAGCGGGAGCGCTCGCATCCTTGTTCCTGCTTGGACAGAGACGCCAACCACGCTCGTGTCCCAGTGCTTTGCAGCGCGAACAATACGACTTGGAGTAGTCCTTCTGCGCCGTGGTGGAAATACGGGCGACGAGGCTAGTATCGTCAACGATCCGAGCGGATAACGATTCCTTTTGTTTGTTTCGGGAATCAGCCATTTCGACGTTCATCAGGAGTTTCGGATAGAACGTGTTCCAATCCATGTGGATGTCGATGTTGGAGGCAAGGTTCCCAACGATCGAGTCATACTGGGCTGGGAGCGACCGAACGAGCATGCCTGCAAACAGCCAATGCGGAAGCGGAGCTCCGAGGTTCTGAAAATCGGTCATGGCGATCTTGACCTTGTTGACGAATTCCTTAAAAGGAATATCCCCAGAGTAAGGTTGCGCTAGAGTGTTGAGGAGGTCCATAGTGCGACTCGGGCGACCGTGAGAGTGGAGACCACGGAGGGTGTCCCACATCTCGTACGCCGAGGTAAGATGAATCAAGTGAGACATCTGTTCCTCAGAGATCGAATTGGCGATGTACTTGCATGCCAAATCGTTGCGGCGGATGGCCCGTTCGCGATATTCCGCGACCTTGTCCGCAACTTGAACGCTGGTGAGCCTGGGCGAGGCGTCCGAGTGCGCAGAACCAGACCCCCCCCCAAGCCCGCTAAAGCCGGAGGAGGCTGGTTCAACTGGCGCGACGGACGCAGTTGCATGTGCGATAACGAGCGTGGACCGATAGTCCGCGACAAGGGAGTCGATGGATTGATTGACGACATCCCATACTTTGTCGGCTCGAAGATTGATAAACGCACGTTGTGACCAGCTCTTGTACCCTTGTGTGTCCTTGAGATACAAGCGATTGCCCGACCCGTTGGGGAAGTCGGATTCGCCCGTTGAGCTCATAACCTGTTGCAACAAGGACTAAGAGGTACTCCACGACTCAGCTCCGAGATACACGAGTAAGATGATGAGAATAGCGTGGAGAAGGAACCCAGAAGGAAAAAAGACGCAAAGACAAAGATAGGCGCGCGCGCAGAATAAAGTATTAACCAAGACTAATAGCAATGAGTTAGGCTCTCAGACCCCACTTCTAACACGTATGACAGAGTCGCTCGATTGACCCCGGAAAATGCCCGAGTCAAAGACGTGAGGAAAGCATCGGTCGAGCCGATGATCGAAGTGACTCGGGCCCAGGCGTGTTTCGGAGATGTCTTTTAAGAGCGACGCCCACGCTTGAGCTAGGAGTTCACGTTGCCTTGCAACATCTTGTCGTTCGATGAAAGCGAGCTCGTCGCAAGCGTTGATGTCGAGTTGCTCAAATATTCATTCATACCGTTCATTCCCGGATCGTCGACGCCTCTTTTCTGGAAGTGTGAAGTCAAGACGAGCATGCTGAAGACGATGACCGGCACCAGGAAAAGGAACACTCAACGTTGAGCGCCAAGGCTTGCGGCCCTCGTCATTTGATATGTGTCTGCCTGTGGTATCTGCGCGGATGCGCGTGCGTTTAGTCATTAGTCACTTTGGTATTGGAGTTTGATCTGTTTAAGTTAGGGAGCGCGCGGGGCTTTCTTCCCGCGCGGCTGTTTACTCTTGATAGCTTTCTCATCACTCGCTCTACATTGTGGTCCTGACTACTCGGCGTCGTGCACCCTCACCTATCGAAAGGCTTTACTTCCGCGCTCGCATCTTTTCTGCGATAGCCCTCCTTGTCCGAGCGATTCGAGGCGAAGAATGCCCCAAAAGTGGTGTCCGAATGCCGCAGTCATTCCCATCATCCTCAAATGGACGTATCCTTCCTCTAGAGCTCGTTGTAATCCCGACAGATCTTGTCACTGCTGCTGGTAGGCGGGCCAAAGTCGAAAAAAGACGAGACTTGGCGGTAGAGTTGGTCGCAGAGGAGGTTCGACAATGATGCTGGAGTTCGCTCGTCTTTTCGTTCGCTGCGAGCGTATTTCCAGGGGTTGATGCTGGCGAAAGAACCATGGGTACGGAAAGCGTGCGATTCTTCCAGAAATTAATGCTGAGCCAACTGCTTCACAATTTACTGTATGTTCGAGGTTCCGGAGTTCGGGCGGTTAGCGAGTCTGGGTTTGCCGCGAAAAGTCGACCCTGCAGGACCGTCGGAGATGCTGTCGAGGATTCTGTACCAGCTGGGGTGGTTGAGTTGGAATGTGCTTAGTCCTTTGGCTAGACGTGAGAACAGTGCAAGGCGAGGAACAAGCTACCACGAACTGGCCATCCGAATTGGAAGTGATGGAGGAGTGTGAGGAGGGCTCCACTACTTCGGGAGGAGTCAAGTGGGGGAAATGACCAGCCCGCGTCCGACTCACGAAGCTGAGCCCGTGCAGCCCCGCAATTGGGTGAAGCCCAGTCGAGGCTATTACAAGCGTCCCTAGAGTTTCGCAACTTTACTTTTAATAAGCGCGCGACGGCGAGTAGATTTTAAGCCCGAGGTTTCAGATGGTGGGGACTGCCGAATCCGGAAGTTTCTGAGCGCGATTATGAGGCGCCGGAGCTAACACGAGTTCCGCGCGAAAAAAAAAAAAAAAAAAAAAAAAAGACGAGAGAAGAAAAAAATAAAATAAAAAAATGACAGCACAGCACAGTCATGCCGCAAGGTCGTCCGTCATGACCCATGGCATGGCATGACTTTCCTCCAACCCAGTGGACAGAGAGAGGTCTCTTGAATCTCATTCGTAGCCATCAGCTCTTCTGCACCCACCTAGCTGAACCTGCTGCTGTTACTGCTGCAGCGCTGCTTGACCCTGAGGCCTGAGGCCCGCACCCTCCCGCACGCAGCGCCCAGGCAACCGCCTCGAGTTCGGCCTGGATTTGCCTCTTTCCCTCCTGCCACTCTCTTCCCCTCGCCTCTCCTAATGAACATGAACGGATCAACATCTGGCTCGACCGACGATTTGTTCAGCTTGGCCTTGAATTTCAATACGGCTTCTTCTTTTGGCGCTGCAACCGCTGGCGATGCACCTCCTTCGGTACAACAACATACCGAGCGCGTAGTGGGGCTCGCGCCCGACTCTTCTTAGAAACCTCAACCTCAAGCTCCACTCACTCCAGTTCAACAGCTCGAAATGATGAACATGATGATAACGCTCCGATGGTAACGCTCCAGAAAATGAACAACAATTCGCTGCCATGGCTGCCAAAATCGAAGCTCGCCGAGCCGATCTACGCTCAAATGAACAACGCGCGATGGCTTTCGGCAAGACGGAAGCTAGGGTCGCGGCTGACAAACGAGGTCCAGCAGCATATCTGGAGCTGATCAACTCTCACAACCTGGGTCGAGAGGAAACAGGTCAGTCTCGTCGATTCACGTTTGCCGTTTGCCGTCCCTTGTTCCGTGTCCCATTGCTGATCTCTCGGCTCTCGCTTTCGTAGACTAGATCCGGGAGAATGTGCCTTAGGCTTACGTTAACGACTGGTCATCCCTTCAGATCCGGCTCGACTTTTTCCACATCCTCAAGTCGTCCCTCGTCTATCCCTCGGGTTCGAGCTCAACTCTTTTGCAGTCGTCGAGTCGCGCCTCGACCACCCGTCATCCAGCTCCCGCCGCGCCATTGCCCGACCCGGCTTTTAGCCGATCGACCTCGAGCGACGCAAGGACGTCGCGATCATCTCCGGTACATGCGAATAATTGCAATGGGGGTGGGCTCTTGACACCAGCGGCACGCTCGGCGCGTGGCTGGCTGAGTGGCGCTCAGCTGGGGCTCAAGAAATTCGCTTCGCGCGCCCCTTCCCCCTCCCCCGCCGAAGCGATGCACTTGATGCCCGCTAGTAAGGAGGAGAGCAGGAAGGGCAAGGGCGTGCAAACATTCGCAAGTGGAGAGCAAGCAGAAGAAGAGGAAGACTGGGGGAAGAGCGCAAGCGTTGATCTGCCGGGACGACGACGACAACAAAGCGAGCGAGGATGATTCACCATCGTCGGGGCTTTCAGAATCAAGTGCGGAGAGGCGTCAAGTTCAGGACATCCTTGCGGGGAAGCAAAGAATTCAGGAGATTCGGATCCGTTACCTCCACCACCGAACTTTGGTCCGAAGCGACAGCCAAGGCAGGTGATTGAGCAACAGATGCAATCACTTGCCGACTGAAGGGAACCTGCTACCGCTAGCTCTTCGACCGAAACTCCAGAAGATCTCACTCGCCTTGCTACCCCGCCTTGTCGAACGCGCCTTCGGAGATTTTTTCCCCTCGACGCTCGGAACGAACCTCTCGTCCCCCGCGGCCACGAGACTAACCATGCGTTGTAGACTAGCGAGTTCGGATTGAAACTATAGATAAAATTTGTAGCATGTACCAAATCTTGACTCTTGTGCGAGACAGAGATGATCGGCGCATCGGCGACACTGCGCGGCTGTCACTTTGTCACTCGGATGAGGCCCAGCTCGGACCATCAATTCCAGCTAGCGAGCGATAGGGTATGATTTGAAAAGCTGTCACATTGCAAGGTTCTCTTCCGACCATTGAACAGCGACCAATATTTCCGCCGCGCCTCCTCAATCTCAAGAGCATCAGATTGGAAACCTTGAACTCGGATCTCTTCGAATAGCGCTGTCTTGGCTTCTTCGTCCAGCACTTCGTCGCCGACTTTCGTCCCTAGGGCATGCTGATCGCCGTCTTGAAGGTGGGTGAGAACAGGCGGCAACGTAGCCATCTCGGGGCGTTGGGCACTCGAGGGGACCGAAGCAGACGAGGACTCGTCACCTCAGCCACTCGGCGACTCAAAGCTTCAGAGCTCCCGACTGCTCCCGACTGCTCCTCCCGACTGCTCCCGAGGGGCAACGTCTGAGTCGAGGACCTTTTTTTTTTTTTTTTTTTTTTTCTCGCGCGGCGCATTTATTTTTTATTTTTTTCTGCGGCGCTCGTGTTAGCAACGGCGCCTCATACGCAATCGCCTACCAGCCTCCCGCGTGAGAGTTGACTCCTGGGCCGCCGCGAACTCGGAAGATTTTCGAGTGGCAGCCATGAATTAGGTACTTGGAACTGAACTACTGAAAAACGCGAAGTTTAAAGTCTAACATCTCATACGTCTGAATCGGTAACGTTAGACGCGGCAGATTTCTGTTTCGCAGCTTGTCAGTGGCCTCGGCGAGTCGGCGACAGGAGCCGATTAAAGTTTGGGCAAGTCCGCCGGCAAGTGCCTCTGCTCAGGACGCGAAGCAAGGAGGCGATGCTATAGACCACAGAGACCTAAATCGTGGGCAATACTGTTTACAAACTGACTCAACTCTCTCAAGTTGAGCGGTAGCCCTTTTCCGTTCTTTCTCAAATCCTGCTCAGTCGAGTCGGGTGTGACCGACTCTCGTCAGGTGGCGCCGGACAGGCTTCTCCGAACTTCGGCGAGAGCAATATCTGCGCGATCACTCGACGTCGCCGCTAGGTATTTATGTAGCGAAACTCTTATTGCATGTGTGTGGCTTCACAACTCCAACAGAGCAGGATAAGTCAGCTACAGCTTGCAGACACCCCAAGAGCAAGTAGCCTGTATGTTCAACAAGAAGTTACCGACTCCTACACCCCGACACCCCCAAGAAGGTCTACGCATTCGACAAATTGTGTGTATTCGTCTTAACTGAATTCAACTTACGTTCAAGATAGATACTTCTATGTTCAGTCATGTTCACTGGACGGCTGTGCAGATCCCAAGATCACAATGGACTGCAAGCTCAACTCTCGTCATGTCTCGCTGCATTCTTCAGCTAGTAGGCAAGCTAGGGGTTGTGATTTCGACAGCATGTACATGAGGGGTCTGCACACATCAGGTATAGTGGACAGGCGAATGGGGAAATAAAAAAGGAACAAGTGACAACAGAGACCAACTTTCGAATGTGTGTTGTGTTAAGATGTACGACCTTGAATGGGCGAAATAGATCAAGGTGTCATTTTGGACAGGTTCGAAGTCGGGCGTTGATTGGGGCTGTTGAGCGAACTGTTCGAATGACTCGCGAGATGACCCAAGACGTATCCCGCACTCCTAGGTGAGGCCTTATCATTCGGAGAATCAAAACCCGTCGGCATGGCTCCTGTCACAGGCGTTGAAGAACTAGGGGTCCCATCCAAACCCAGACTAGGCGAAGCGGCTCCCGTTCCTCCAGGAGTTGAGGAACTCGACTTGGATCGACCGCTGCCGTTGAGGTTTCGGGCGCGTTTGCGTTCGATCAGTTTCTTGATCCAGTCCTTGGTGAAAGCTTTGACTTTGCTCATTTTTTCGGGGGTGAGCGAGTCGTACGGTTCTTTGTTGTACGAAGGGTGCTTCTTTTCCTTTTCACAAAGGAGGATGGTGACCTGATAGAAAGCAAATGTCAGGTCAGTGAGCCGAGACGACGTGCCGAGAGGGCACAGCTAGCACGATACTTACCTCCTTGGCGCGCTTCTTGAATTGATCCGGATCCAAAGCCCCCTTGTACTTGCTCATCACCTGAACAACCACACCCGAGAACAACGCCATCACCTTCTTATCCTTGGCACTGTCCGAGCCATGCCCATACCCATGTCCATTGACGTTCGAAGAAGACGTCGATCTCGAAAGGGAAGACGAAGACCGCATTTTGAGTTGTTCCAATTCGGCTTGTTTGAGTTCGAGTTCGCGTTTGAGGCGTTCTTTCTCCTCTCGTACTGCGACGGCTTCGGCTTCCCTTTGGACTTGGGCAATAATTTCGTTCACATCAGTCGCTTTCATCTTGGTCGTGATGGGGGTGTGGACCGTCTCGGCCGAGGGACGATAAAAGGTCGAGGAGGATGATGGAGCGGGGTCGATGAGATGTTTCGTCGGTAAAGTCCACTGCACCTCCCTCGTCAAAGTATTCTCGTAATACGGATCCCCAGAGTTCTTGTCAATATGCTTTTTCCACCCTCTTGGAAGCGTCGAAGAAGAAGTAGGAGGCGTCGGAGCGACCATCACGGTAGCGGAAGGTTTGACCCATGCCGGTCTTCGAGGTGTGTCGAGATCGTAGGCTTTGGCTTCCTCTTCCGCTCGTGCTCGTTTGGCGATTTGGTCAATCGAGTACTCCCCACCTAGACACCGCTTCCTTTCGTTCAAAGCCGTCGAATTACCCCCATCCCCTTGCGCACCATTCGGAATCGATGGATCCGCCTCCGCACCGCCATTGACACTCGTCGTCAATTCAGTTCGTACAGCCCTCGGTATTCGGTAACCCATCTCCAACGAGTCCCAGTAATCGAGAAGGTTTTGCGCGAGGGTTTGAATGTTCTTATTTTCGACCAAAAGGCACGCCTTGACGCACGGTTCAATCTTGGACGACTCGACCTTATTCCTCGTCTTCAACTCCCACTTGGTCAAAATCTCCAAATCCAACGTGAGCACTCTCTCGTCCGTAGGGTACTCTTTCAAGATGTGCGTCATCAGGTTGAAGCCGTGAAGGCGGAGAAGGTCGGAAAGGACTTCGGGGTCGTTGGTCATCTGAATTCGGGTCAAGATCTTTTCGAGGATACGCCGCGTTTGGATCGATTGACGAACCGCGGCCGATACTTTGGGCACTTCATCAATGTCGATGGGGCGGAGAAGAGGCAGGAAATCTTCATCGAGTTCCTTGCCCTTCTTTTTCTTGGTTCCTCTTAATCCGAGCGCTTCGACTTCTTCGGCGATACCGAGAGCTGAACGGGCCAAGAGTGTTGACCGTCAGCTCTGGAACCGACCCATCGAGATGACCAGACAATATCCCAGTACTGACCATCAAGGTACAAATCATCCATCCCGCCAATATCCGTCTGCGTCT
The DNA here is from genome assembly GCA_001244265.2 of Microbotryum lychnidis-dioicae p1A1 Lamole. Classification (NCBI taxonomy): domain Eukaryota; kingdom Fungi; phylum Basidiomycota; class Microbotryomycetes; order Microbotryales; family Microbotryaceae; genus Microbotryum; species Microbotryum lychnidis-dioicae. Next base: position 320,090 of record CDLV01000004.1, on the reverse strand, counting down.
TTCCGCCAATGAAGCCGACACAATTCGGTTCGCCACAATAACATTCCTGCGCGACATGACCATACCGATCGACGTTATAATTGAACGTCAATTCTTCGTTGGCCTTGATGGAACGTTTGGTAAATATTCCCATGCGCATCTTTTTGCCGATGGTCCATTTCGCGACGAAGCAGTTGGGGTTGCACGAGTGATTCAGGAAGCGCCCTTTGCCGCCTTTTTTGGTCGCGTCGATGAACTGAAAATCGGGCACGTCCAAGTCAGTATTGGCAAAGTGCACTTCCAAAAAAATATGTCCAGTGACTTACGATGTCCTTGTCAAGAGCCATAAAGTAAAAATGTTTCACCCCCTCATTCGCATAGTCCTTCATCCTCTTGGCGAACACCGTTGGCCCAATGACCTCGCCTACATACTCGTACACGAACGTATCACTTTTATGATGAAAAGAGACGCGTTTCAGCTTCCATCGCGTCGTGGGCCAATTCATAATTCATTTCTCATCACTCACGTCGTCATGTCCTGCGTTGCACGAACGCCGAAACCTTTCCTCTCCGTTTTGACGATCTCGATTTTGGCGTATTCCTTCTTTTGGAATCTAGTGCCTCACGCCAAAACAAAGATTGGCAAATCAATACCCCGACGAAAGCTGAACTGCCTCTTTTTGAAGACGCACCTTTGGTTCTGACAGCGTTGACCGCATCGACAATCGCCCGCGACGCATTCGATCTGCATCAACCGATTGACGCATTGAGATTCCTCACCGCACGCTTGCTCGAGAACGGGGAAGCCTGCCCCGAGCAATTCAAAAAGTGAGTCTAGAACATCAGCATTCATGGACTTTGAGTATGGTAAAGAGGGATATGCTGCATGGACTGACCAGCCGTGTAGGAGCATTCGCACCGGGTCAAATCTTCGTCAAAGTAGGCGAGATTACCCAGAGACTTGTTGGCGTACGTGCAATCGGTAATTTCGGTATAGGATCTTCCGGCCTAAGACGAGAACCAGTGGGGGTGGGATGGTCAGTTCTTGAGCCGCCAGGGAGACCGGACCGCGGCGTTCGGACCATACATGAGCGTGCGTAGGGTTCGTAAACGTACCTGATCTTCCGCGCGGGGTAAATCCTTTATCAATTGAGGTTCGGACACGACCTGCACCTTTTTCGTCTTTTTGGCCGGCCTTCGCATCGGCTTGACCTCTTCTTCTTCTTCTTCAGTGTCCTCCTCCTCCTTTTCGTTTACCTGATCCAGTTCTACTTTAACAATAGGTTTGTTCTCCCCACCCCCATCCTCGTCACTCGTTTCGTTCCCTTGGTCCATATCGACTGAGCCATTTCCGTCTCCTTCTTTGGGGTCGGAAGAGGAAGCGAGGGATGCGGATCCGGATCGGGATCTCGGTCGAGTGTTGATGCGTGGCGGCGCACGTTCGAGCGGTGTATTGGCCAACGCGGAAGTGGAAGCTACAGGTGTGATCGACATGGACTCGTCGACTACGGGGTTGGACAGGGAGCTGGAGGATGTCGCTGGTAGGTCGTAGGAGGCCAGGGTCGGCTGAGCGAGCGAGGTGGAAGTTGTCGAGGGAGAAGAATGAGGACGCGCGCTCGTCGAACTGGGAGCAGCCTGAGCGTCTGCCATCGGGCGATCGGTCGAGGCGACGGCCGCTCGTTCACCCCGATGAAAATATGGCAAAGGCGTACTTGGAACGAGATGTAGGCAGCGACACGGTCGGCCGTGCAACAGCTCGGGACTAGCGAGAGTCGCGTCGGACCTCTGTCAGACCAGGAACCGGGCCCCGAACCCAACGCACATCACAGACACAGTCGATCGATCGGATAGAAAAACGGTCAGTAACTCATCTACTACATGTCGCTGCGAGTCATGCCCGGTGCATCGCGTGCTGCAGCCAGGGCAGCTGCTGAAGATAGCCTCCACTTGGTCCGCCAGCTTTGCCTTCCCGCAGCCTCGACTCACCTGGTACAGTCCCCGCTTGATAGCTGCCTACCTGACTCGGTAGGATCCACCCGATCTGTCTGCCGAGCCGGGTCGGGATACGAAGGGGGGCGGTTACGGTGAGACCGGGGTCAGACAGACGATGTTGAGTTGGTCGAAAGGTGGCCGTACAAGAGGCGATCACCCGAGACTGGAACAATACAGTGTCGTATCGCACACCTTTCTCCTTGAACGTCTTTTGAACCGGTGTAGTATGTCCGCTTAGAGCTAGAGAGACCGGACAGTCCAAATGTGGATCAGGGTCAGCGCTCGCTTCCGAGCGGCGCATACCGTGTACATACCTCTGTCACGTAAGAGCTCGGGAAGGTCACACCCTCTTGATTTGGTCTTTTGAATTGCGAATAGGGCCCGGTACACGCCAGAAGAGGAGCGGTCGCTGGCGTTTCTCGTCTCGCGATCGGGCGCAGGCCAAAGTGTGGTTCAGGGCGAAGAATCACAAATACGCCGCCTAACGCTCACCTATGCGGGTCAAAATAAGCCTAACAAATATACTACCCCGCGCGCGGCGAGTTTAGGGAGCTTTTCGAAGATTTGGCCCAGGAAAACGTTGGTGCGGGCTAGGTGCACCATTGCCCTGCCAACCCCCAGCCCCGGAGGCAAAAGTGGTCACTAATCCGGGCACTTGCTACTTATCCCCGCTCATGGTCCATCTGCCTCAGCACCACGAGTTCCCCCCCACTTCCCTCCAACCAAGGCCTTGCAGGCTCGCACCCATCGCTTCAAGCATGGACATCCTACCACACACACCACCACCTCTACAACCTCGCTCAGCATCGCCAGTCGGAACAGAGAAGGGAAAACGCCTGACAAGACCAAGCGCAAGAAGAGCACGACCGTGAGGAGGAGGAGGAGGAAGAAGGTGACCAGCAGCAACAAGGACACGTTCGAGAATGGGGCCACGACGTCGGTCGGAACGGAGGAGGAGGCAAAGACGAAGAAGATGAAGAGGAGGAGATTATGGACCAAGCGAGTACGGAAAAGGGAGCCATCGTTGTCCCCGGATAGCGAGCTGTTCGAGAAGACGTTCGGCTTCAATTTCGGTATTTTCCGCTCTCCAACGAAGAGGCGTCCGAAACGTCAGCCGAGCCCTCCCACATCACCATCGGTCCAGAGGTCAACGCGTCGTCGGAAGGAGCATTCGGAGAAATCCATTGCCGGCCTCCACAAATCATCGTCCGAGCCTTGGACTGACATTGCCGATGGCGCAACGGCGTGGCCTCTAGACACCGAGACCGGCGGCTTCGAGCACAACTTCAAGCCTAACAGCGCGCCTGACTTTGAGCCCGACTACGACTTTGGTCACTATTTCGGCGGTGGATACTCATCTGGACCGGAGCATTCGCCATTCCACCCAGACGGTGCTTCTCAAGACCAAGCGCCCTCTTCCCTTAAGCGATCACAGATCAAGAGGAACGCCAAGAAGCAGCGCAATCTTCGCCGGAATGCGAGGGCCGAAGCTGAACTTCTCCAGGCGTACCTATTGATGAAGAAAAAGGCCAAAGAAGTGCTTCGACAGAGCGGGTTTGTCCCTTCCCGGACGACGAGGGGTGGTGCGACGCATGTCATGAACGCCGAGTCACCAGAAAGGTCCGGGTTGTCGACCTGTTCTTTGCAGGTGGTTGTCGACCTGTTCTTTGCAGGTAGGTGCTTCTGCTGCACATCTTTTGTCAATCACCCCTACGCTATCGTCTTGGACTGATTTGATATCCCCCAACCATGAGCAGGCATACGAGAACTACGATACTGCCCATGCTATCCGAGATCCAAACCCTGGCAGCTCACGGTCTTCTCCCGACGTCGTCATCTTCAATCCGAAAAAGAGAAGGCATCACCGCATTCACCTTTCGCACGATCGAATATCTCGACACCTACTGGGGGTAGATCCTTTTGGTATCTATGACATGTCCGAAGCGCTCATTCTCTTTTGGTCCTCTGAATTATTCTCGGAGGATCCTTTTAACAAGGTGGGCTCTGGGACAGGGACAGGCCGGAAACATTCACTGTTTCTTACAGAAAATATTGGAAGCTTCCCAGGGTCCAACCGTGCGTCAGCATCTTCATGCCGCAATGGATGAATATCGATTTATGCAACAGCTGCAGGCAACTTTGACCGCCGAATTTATCGGCCTCTCCCCGCGCGAGCGTCTGGCCGACGTTTGTCCGGCATGTTTTGGGCCTCGGATCGATGAAGCCGGCAAGAGCGAGAATGACCTCGATGTCATCATTGCTGTCGACGGCAATTTTCAGCATCGACGATTCGCGCGGGCAACTGCTGATCCTCTCAAGTCACGTCCAGCGTTATTCCTGTCACCAGACAAGATTCGAAACGAGCAAGCTTTGATCGACGGATCGACTGAAGCGGGCGAGCAGGTACCTTGGTGCTGCTGGTGTCGGGTCACCCGAACCCAATAATGCGTTGACCCGACTGTCTGTGATTGCTAAACGGGCTATTCTATCATATAGGACGAATGCACAGCGAACTGGAAGGCCGCAGATGGTGGTGTGACCTCCGCTTCGTCAAATGTAGTAGCCGACACAGGCCTCGTTGCTGCAGTGTGCCGTCATGATCATTGCCTGCGACTTTGCAACCTTCATCAATCAGGTGAAAAGTATGTGTGGACCGGCCATCTGTGACTCCAGGCAAGGACACTAATAAGCGAGTTTGGTCTACCGCAGGTTAGTATATCCCGTGTCGCTGTTGAAATGGATTCTCGAAGAAGTTGAAGTCGGAGAAACGGATTGTACTACGGGACCTGCGCGTACCAGTGACGCTACAAACGTCGGATCCAGCTCGGGATCGGGCTCCCACCAAAGTTCGAGGCAGGATCGAAGTCGCGTTGGAGTCGCGTATGATATCGCCTGCAACTTATCGTCGCACTTATGCCGTGTGAGTTTGTTCGTGACACTAAGCCTGAGCATTGGCTTAGTCCGTAGCTGAACAGCTCATCTCTCCCCGGTATGCGCAGCGCAATCTTCTGGCAGACCACTTACCGCGTCTAGAATTTGCTCTCTCGTCGATGCATGCCTATGCGCACAAGTGGTCCTGCCAGGTTGACTTTGATCCGCGCTTTCTACCCAGTTTTGGTCTGACTGATGCCGAGGGAGCCGAGCGCTTGTGGTCGCAGCTTCGAGGCATGATACCCATGAATCGATCATCCAGTGCCTCCCATCGGCTGGAGAACATCAATCGTCGAGCGTCTGCTTATAACAAGCAGCATCTGGCCGAACTTGGTTCGCCTAAGCGTCCAGTCTTTCATGCACTACCTTACCATGTCGCTGATCTTTGGCGTATCGATCATGCCCAGTGACCAAACTTAATTCTCGACTCAAAAACGCAATCAAGCTCAAGGCCGAAGCCGACAGAGTCATTGCTGAGGTCGTTAATCGCTCCGCCGAATGGACGGTCGCTACCCTCCTTGAACAATGACACGCGCAACGTGCAGCGTCCAAGCAGATCCCTCTGAAAGAGCAGCGCAAAGAGGTAGCCGAGATGCGCAACGTCATGTTCAAGCTTGAGCTGATTAACAGAGACATCGCAGCATGCCGGTGGGTCTGAGCTATCGTCGTCGTTTGGGAGTGAGACACGAACCGGTAACCTAACTTCGGTATTCATTTTTCGATTGCTACAGGGAAGACCTAGCCTGCGTGAACACCATAGATACGAACAAGCTTATAGAACAGTCGACTAAACTTCAACAGCTGGCCAAACAACGGCAGGTTCTTGATGATCGACTGAACTCCTTACGCACGTCGGACATAAACATCAGTGTCCTGGACCCTGGTACGTCACTCCCTTCTTCCATTCTGACCCTCTGATGTGATCCCCGTTGTCTTCGCTTAAATATTTCAATACCTTTGATTGGCACGGACTATGAATTTGCCTGCACATTGATTATCGCATCTCGCTCGCTGTGGGACTTGGTCGTACAATATCGACAGGGAGCTGAGAAGCTACGGCCCCGCGCCTAGGCGGTAAAGCCCTCGGTAGGAAATCCATGAGTCTTCTGCGCCGGCAGAAGGAACGCTGATGTGTAGCAATGCCAGCTCATAGGTACGAAAGCGCCTGGTCTCCTGGTCAAGAATCTTAATTCTTTGCGTCCAAGACTCATGAAGGCAGTGGCGATGTATAACGACGAGGTGAAAAAGTATGCTGCCATCCTCGTCAATTCTCAGGATTCCCATCCGATCTTGAGAACCCGAAGGGTACCGCCATCAGCCCCAGAGGATCTCAACGAACTGCTCAAACTCGACATCTTAGCGCCGCTCTGGAACAACATATTATATAGTCATCCCACTGAGCCGTGGGCCTACGATGATGATGTTCGTGTCGGCATTCCAGCAGTATTGTCTCGCGCAAGATGCCAGCAAGAAATCAAGCGACTTGCATGGGAAGTGCGTCGCATTGGACGGTGGCTGATAAGCCGTCGCAAGAGGTTTCAGCAAGTTCGCCAGCAATCAATCCAACGAGATGAGCAGGATGACTCTGCGATGATGATGCTCGAGCAAGAAGAAGAGCGTCTTAGAAATATTGCGCGCCGATGGTTTTCGAAGGGCGGCCTAGATCACCTGTGGGAATGCACCCGGCAAACCGGCGAACCGCAAGTGGAGGAGTGGGTCGAGCTTCGAATGTGGTGCACCGACGACGTTGATGTTTTTCAACGAATCTCAGCGGGTGGCTTGCCGGATCACACATGGCCAGACTGCATCAATGATGGGATGGTCGGAGAGTCAGACGACATCACCACGGATCATGACACCCTTCTTGACATCATTGATCATTCGGGCGATGATCTGAGTCATCATTCCGTCGACACTACCGATTACGGCGCCTTCAGTGACGAGATCAACGAGGACTTTGATGAAGACGATGGCGATGTTTTTTGGGGGATTTGATATTGATCATATATAGTTGCAGTCTTTTGCCCAGTTGCTACTTGCACTAGTAAAGAGATCAATGATGCGTTCATTTCGCTAGTAATTCTACCCGTTATACGACGCTTCGCCCGGAAGTGCAACAAGAGCGATCAGACATCCAAGACCCGGCATCGCTAAATCGCTCGATCTTGCGGTGGCTCGCCTAATGTCGCTCGAGTAAAGCTGGCAGCCGGAGCCCAACACGACCGGTAAGATTTAGAGGAAGAGCGCGCTACACTGAGGGAGTGAACACAAGCGTCCATTGCATCTTTGTTGCACTGACTGCACTGAGATCTCCTACATGTAGACCGCGCTCCCTGCCAGTCAGTCACATGCGCAGTCCGCGTCGTGCCTTGGGTGACACTTCCCAAACAGTCAGCAGGGATTGCAAAAGTACTTATTATATTCCAACACTGCCGACTACATTTTGATGTATACTTGAACGAAGTCCTGATCCAGCGTACTGCTTTGTCGCAATTCCTTCCTGCGTAGTTCACACGCTCACTGTAATCTCGATGCGAAGTACGTCATCACGGGCGCTTGCGTTTCAACAGTCGAACTGCAGCAAGTCATAGTCACCCATACCCGAAGTATTGTGCTGTATTTTACTGAACAAAGCCACGAGCGAGTCAGACTCACCTTGATACACCCCTTGCTCTGTCGTTGCTCTACGTTTTCTCATCGCATTAGGCGGCTTGAGAGTTCTGCACGCTGTTGTGGCCTAGGCCTCCTTCTAATATCGACCGACCGACTGCCCTGCCGTGGTTTTCGGCGATGGCAGGTCATATAGTATTTTGTGACACCAATCAGGGCTCAAACCCAAGGTGGACAACACGTCGTGTTGGAGTCAGACTGAAAGTACCCAAACCGGGAGGGTGTTTTCAGAGTTCTTTTCGACGGGACATACCGTCTTGTCATCATTGTGATGGTCATCTTCTTGGTCTTCAGTTGGGTCTTATAGTTGCGACGATGGGTGAATTCAGGATGGGACATGAAAGGAGAGGTCGAGCTGTCGTCTGACCCCTGTATTGCAGTCCCACCGAATGCCCTCACAGTTGTCCACCGTCCGGTTTTGCGGCGCGCAGGCAGTTAAGGGTTATGCAGTGGCAACCGGTCCGACCTGAAGGTGAAGTCAGATTGTATCTAAGGGAAGAAGACAACGGTAGGCCAAAAGGTCAAACAGACTTGTGCAACGAGACCCGGTCAATGGTACGGTGCCTTCGGACGAAGCATGGATACATGGATATGATAATGATTAGGAGGGATCGGTTCCCAAGTGTGTTTGAAACGGGAGGCGCAAGAAACGGCGATGAGGTCGAAGTTGGAAAAGGTGTATGGCCATTTGCTTGTACATCACAAGTTCAGAAGAAGAAGAAGAAGAAGAAAGAGGAGATGCGTCGGCCGAGTGCTATTCTAATTTCGTTGACCCAAAGGTAAATAGATGCGCAGAGATGTCGCCTTGCCTGGATGCGAGCGCCACACCGTTGTGCTGCGGCCCATGCGGTGCGCCCCGAGTCCTTGTAGGACAAAGGTGCGGAACGATTGGTTGTGAAGAAAGACTCCAGCGTAATCTCTGGAAGGGGGCCGTGGATGAACGGGATGCCGGCGCCCGGAGCACACAGGGGCCCCGGGCCTTGACGTAGGAAACAGTCCGCTGGGGGGGGGGGGGGTTTCGAGTATGCCCAGTGATCTTGGCGGAGCCTGACAGAATGAGCGTTCTGATCGTATTGATTTACAATCCTGTTAAGATTAATTGCCACAATCAAGATGGCAGCTGAGACGCTGTATGCGTGCATGACAATCATCTGAAACTAAATTCAAGGATCTACACTGAAAGACGCGTCACAAACCACAGAGACATAACAAATATCGGTCATCTTGCAGACCGACTCAGAGCATAGTATGCCCAAAGAAAGACATCAGAACGGTCTCACATCGACGATGTTTTGCTTCATTCATCCTCCGGTCTCCTCCGCCACCCTTCTCCGCTTTTTTCTCCGCCGAGTACCTCTCCGCCTTCGTCCCCGGCTCCACCAAATCTTGGGCTCAGGGGTCCTTCTCCGCCAAGTCATTGTCGCTTGCTTCTGCCTCCGTGTTGTCGTTCGGGTCCGCCGAGGGTACGATAGCGAGGCGGCCGTGACGGAGGTCGTCAATGATAGCCTTGAGCTGAGCAACGGTTTGCTTGGGCGATGTCTCTGCACTATGATGCAGAGCCATTTCGTATCTACTCTTCGTCCCGGGCTTGATCCGCATTTGGCACCCAGTGCCTTCAAGCCCTAGGTAGACCATATCATCTTCTTCTGAGGTGTGAAAGCGCCTGTCGATGATCCCGTGTCGGAACGGCGATGTATAGTCTCGAGGGCAGAGTCTGTAAAGACGGAAATGATTAGCACGGAGTCGAGCCCGATCAGATGCAGACTACTTACTGAGTTGGGCGCGGAACAGAGTGCCGTGTCATTTGCCAAGAACGCCACGAGTAGCACTGTCCATCGAGCGAGTTCTTGCTGATAGATGAGACGAAAACATATGTCACATAATTGGTAACGGTAACTTGGTCTCATGCGCGTATAACTTGCGATGAAAGGCTCACCCTCTTTCAGATCTGCCGCTTCATTGGCCTTGAGTGTCTCATCCCAGCTCATCTTGGAAGCAAAATTAGACAACAAGGAATTGCCGGATGGATCCTTGAAGTCGTTGCAGTGAGCTGCAAATCTGAGCCCACCTATCGAATGCACGGTCGCCTTCGTCGCTGGCGACACGTCGTCTTGATAACGAGGGACAATAAAGGCCAGGGTTTCCACTCCGTACAGCTTGGACATGCGTTGCGCCAGGTCTCGCAACTCTGCAATGTACTGTTTGCATTGCTCCATCTGAGTTGGGGAAGGAATGTTGGATGGCGACCGTGTGATGATGGTGGGTGGTACTATCGAAGCGAAAGTCGTATTACCTCCGGCCTCTGCCGCTGCAAAAGCCGCGCGAACAAGCTCTTCGTCGTCCTCGCCAAGTTGGGCAGATGCGAGGTCCCCCTGGTCTCTCAGGAAGTTCCAGAGGTGAGCGGCAAGTTTGGTGATGGATTGCGATTTCGACTGATCCGATTCTGAGCACGTTTGACACACCCAGGGTATGTAAGAACAGACATTGCGGACGCAGCGGTAAGCATAAGCGAGAGCGTAGGAGAGTGGAGTGGGCATGACCGGAAGCGCCCGGAGGACCACTCACCCTTGCTTGCTCGCTAGTGTAAAACCTTGATTACAGGGTCCGAGAGAAATTTAGACCACGCATTGCCCTTCGAAGCGAGCCTGTCGAACTTTTTGGCGGCCTGAACGAGCCTTGCATGAGATATGCCGAGTTTCGCGGCCATCTTGAGCTCCGAGTAATATCTTCGAGCGGCCCAGCGCTTCAGCGAGGTCCACTTTCTTTGACTCATACAACCGGTCGCGTTCCGATGCGAGCCATGTATGGCCGTCCAGAGCCTGACAGCTCTTCGATGGTCGATCGCGACATCTTCAAACTCGCTCTCACTGTGACTGTGACTGTCACTTTCACTGTCACTGTCGTCAGCCGAGGATTGACTGGAATCGCCCAAATTGGGCTCGTCAGAGTCGGAGTCGGACGAAGGGGTTTGGGGCACGGGCATGCGCCGCTTTCTCTTCCGAGTCGGGCGTCGAGACGGTTCATCCAGAATTGTACTGGCTTGTGAGGAGGCTCGACGGCTTTGATCGTCCCTCCGACCTGCAAGAGGTGTGAGAGAACAGAGACTTCTTCAGCTGTCCGTCAGGATTGAGTAGATAGAAGGATGAGGTTGATGACTGGCACTCTGCTCTCAGCCCTGCTACAAGGGATCTCAGTTGGAACACCAGACAAGAGCACTCACTCGGATGAGCGCCAAAGGAAATAGACTCTGCCGGAGAACCTTCCCTAGATCCCACGCGTATGTCTGACGGTCGCGTCATGGTGGAGCAACACAGTTAGGCCCATGAGGAGGGAGATGTGAGGCGGGGAAACGCGTCCACATACCTCCAGACGGCAATAGCATCGATGTTTGTTCAACAGGCGCGGGGAGGTTTCAACGTATTGAGATGCGGGGCGTGGCGTGGGTCAAGAATGCGCGTTGTCGCGTTGACGTGAGTGTGCAGAGGTCAAAGTGTTAACGCAGAGCGCTCGCCAATCTGAGCTCCGCGTGCGGCCGCACAGCCCCGCCTCAATTTTGCCTCTTCAATTACTCTCTAGGAATTGATGCAGGACTGATTGGCGCTGGACCCAAGTCGACGGTCCGAAGAGGTTTCACTAGATATTCATTTTCTATGCTCAGTGCACACCGTTCAGAATACGCGTTTGTCTGCCCGAGGACCGATCCAGGATTTCAGGGACCACGACCGATCCCTCCCTCGGGCCCAATAGACGCGGTGTGTACTCCCTCCGTCGTATCCAAATAACGAATATGAGAAAAGGTCTACACAGGATCTGTCGTACACATATCAGTTGATGGTATAACGAGACTCGCCACCTCGATCCCCTTTATTTGAGCTTCGTCCTAGATGTTCACACGTTCAATGTCAGTCTGTGCAGTCTGTGCGTGCGCCTTAACAGAATGGAACATCCGAGAAAGAACCGAAGGCGCTTCACCATCACCATTCTCTTCGTCCCCTTCCTCCTCGTCTTCATCCTCTTCGTCGGCGAAGGGTGACCCAGCTTGGTTGGAACTGCACAGAGGAATGTTGGGGAAGAAGCCATCTTCTCCTGCAGGGAAAAAGTAGTGGGTAACGGAGAGGCATCGCGGACGGATGGAGCGAGCTAACGATTTCGTACTTGAGCCGACCATCGGACATCGATCACCGTGCACCTGGAGAATAAGGTCTTGACGTCCACGATCTCCCGTGTTGGTGTCGGAATGGTAGATAAGCATCGCCATTTCCGTGCTCGACGTAGGAGGGTTGTGGGTGCGTCGGTCCCGGCCTGGCGGGAGGCAGAGGCGCAGGATCCACTCTTTGGCCGTATCCCAACCCGCGCGGGCTTTGGCCGATGCGAACTCCCTCACAAAGCGATTGCCGGTGCGCAGAATGGACTCGAGCTTGGTCAAAGTAGATCTTTGTATGCGACTGTCTGCGCCGTCGAGTCCCAGTCGAGTGTCAGTGGCCTCGGCTGGGTCGATGAGCCATATCTGGGCCAAGGCTGGACGTTGATTGACGGTAGGAATCAGGGCGCCGAGTCGATGGTAGAGGCGACCAAACACGCGAAACACGGGGGTCCTAGCGTGCCCATTTGAGTTTGGTCCCAGAGGGCAGCGAGCGAAGTGAACGACAACGCGTTGTTGTACGACCGGGTATTCTCGCGGAATGCTTTAGCGTCTGTGTAGGTGCATCGCGTAATTCAGCATGTGGGTCTACTGCAGACGAATGTTGTTGGACGGAGCAACTGACCGCTATCCGAGCCTTGAAGAAGCTGCCGATACTCGAGATTGGGCTGGGGAGGGGGAGGTAGCTGCACCTTGCCCTGCGAAAACGTGGGCTTGAGGGGTTTGAGCGCGATATGAGCCCGGCGCACCCGCCTTTGCGGAGGAGGTGGTGGTGGGGCGAGCCCAGCGTCGAGTTGGCCATCGCGCTGACCACGCTGTCCGTTCTGCACAGCTGCACGGCGGGCTCGTATACGTGTCGCAATGCCAAGATCGGTTGAATTGTTGTCATGACGCGCCGGGGGCTGATTCTGTTGATCGGAGCGGGACGAAGAGGAGGGTCGAGCCGCGGGGCGCCCAGCAGCGGGCGCTCGAGCAGGCCCATGGTAGCCCATGGTACGGCGCTACCCTCGCGCCCAAGACTTGGCGAGGTTGCGATGGCCCTCCCTGAGTCCCTGGCGACCTTGGGACCGGGACATAGCAGCGAGGGTTTGTTCTTGAATGAGTGTCACTAAAATTGGATGAGAGTGAGAGGGAGAAAGGAAAGGTTCGAGGGAGTGGCGCAGGAGTATTTACGTGGTTTGATTTGTTGTTCAACCCCTAATGCCGCTGGTCGACTGTCGGAATGACACTGACACCGCCGGCGCACCGCATCACGTGACAAACGCCAGCCCTCGCCTCGCGCGTCAGGCAGAGCTCTGCTGTAGAAGTAATATCATGCAAAGCCACGCGCTTGCGGTTCATTAAATGCAATATGAGTGGAAGCATTGGTTTATGTCAGCGAAGAAAAGAAAGAAAATACTGGGAGCGCTGTAGCTTCGTTGGAACGGCGTGGAAAATACAAAAGTCACCACAGGGCTTGTACATGACTTCTGATCGGAACCCCGACACCACAGGCAGGTGCGGCAGACACAACAGTATGCTGGTACATCCACCACAGGTGGCCCTCCGGGCCACAACCTAGTTAAAAACAGCGATTATAGGTACATTCCTTAACTCACACTTTTTTTTACTAGTTAGGGTAGTTTGAGGTGCACTGCGCCGGGGTGGGATGGGGTGGGGAGGGCATTGGTGCACCCGACCTGTACCAACCTCCAACTGGGCCAAAAAAACAGAAAAGCTGCCTTAACTCGCCCGCGCGAGGGAGCTCATTTGGCCGGGTTAACGGACCTGCCGATCTGCTAAGCGGGGCGTCGCCCTCGAGGCCAGAAAGTAATCTTTGGGGTTCAAGCCGAGGACAGGCCCTCTTTTGAGAATTTTACGTTTATAGTCATTACAACAACAGAATCTTATCCTTCCTAGTCTTAGACTCCCAACTTTTACGCCTCAACAAGTTCCCAAGGCATCTTTTGTCGCCTCCTCTGCATACGCTTCACAATCATGGACAAATCCCCGAATGAGCGAGCACGTGCACTTGGTATGATGGTGCATCTGTATCCGACAATTGTTTCTTGATGGACCCAAATGGGATTGAGGTGATTAGAGCATGCGCCGAGCTGGTGAAAGAGGCCAAGTTTTCGACCCGAGATGAGGGGGAGGTCAGCAAAAAGCTCGCTCCTCTTTGCCGTATTACTTCTAGTGGGAGCTACTGACCAAGTATCAACCCTCACTATCCCAAGTCGGACATTTCCCTCCACTTTTTCTGGTCCTGCTTCGGTCGAGGCCCTCAGATCGAGTACGTCGAATTTGGTGGTCGAACCTCCTACGCTACCGTACCATTCGCTCATTGTCTTGAGCATCATCTGGTGCAACGTTACCGCGTCCGCTGGGGCTGAAGAAGACGAGGTGCTTGAAGACCTTGGAATTCTGGAGCAACAGGGGAGGCCGGGTCAATGACCCCGTGAGCGCGCTCGAAGCGACGGAAGCTGAAGGGACTCACATCTCCAACAGAACGTAATGCCATGGACCAGAGCGGATATCGATCGGGATTCGGGACTGGAGGAAAGTATCCGGTTTGGGGGTTGATCGAGGTGTTCGCGCCATTGATGCGTCGGCCATGGCGGATAACGGCGAACGGCGAGGAAGACGAAAAGAAAGCGAGTCAGCTTACGCGGTCACGTGCGACGAAACGGCGAGCGCTTTGGCGCACGGACCTCTTACTCAAACTCGACTCGGGGGGTTCGCTGTTGAAGCTTCCTCCTTCCCGTCCCCACAGCGCCTCGGTAATACTTCACTCCCTTCCCGAGCCTCACTAGAAGCCGAAGGAGCCATGTATGGTTCATACCTCAATAAGGAGCATGTCAAGATGATCCAACAGATCTATTCGACCGCCGAACAAGGTACGACTCGTACTGACTACACACGCCTGCTTCAGAGCTTCTCAAGCCAAATCCTCACTCCCTTCTCTCCCGGCCCTGACTAACAATTCTCGTTCACACATGTACAGACCTCCGCCCCTGCGGTCCCGCAGTGCTTCAACTCTTCAACTCCATCAAGCCTCTCTACATCGGTCATCCCCCTCAAGTTCCTCAAGATCAACATCTCGAGCTTGAGCAGATCACCTCTTCCCTCATCCGTCTAGCAGATGAAAGGATCCTTTCCTACCACTACAAGGACGTGCCGACCTGTTGGAGACAACTTCATACGGATGCGAGTCTACTCCAAGCTATTCTGACCGTTGTATCTTATATGACCGACTTGACACCGGAGGAGCAAAATTCGAGATTCCTCAAGACGATTCGTCAGTTGGATTTGGTCATCATTGTCGCTGGGACTCCTGGGCAAGGGAGGTATGAACTCGTACTCGATCTCATTAAACGTATTCAAGAAAGGTATACCAAAGTCAGGGACGACAATCAACCGAGGCAGTCCCCTGCGAAGAGGCGAAAACTTTCCGAGGACAACCGAAAAGAACAAGCCAAAGCTCGACCAAGGATCCCTTCTTCACCTATGGTCGACCACCCAATCATAAGCCTCCGTAGTTTCCCCTCCTTCGAATCCTATCTCGAGCTTTACCACAAGGAACCTTTCATCGTCTCGGGAGGAAGCCTCGATTGGCCTGCAAACGAACTCTGGTGCGATCAAAAGTATCTACAAGAGAAAGCCGGCGTCGGTCGGTGTGTCCCTGTCGAGGCCGGCAAGGAGTATACGGATCGGGAGTGGCGGCAAGAGATCTTACCTTTTGAACAAGTCTTGAATTCAGTGTTTGAGGTGTCCGAATATCGACCAATGACCCGAGTCATACACAGTGACGGCCAAGTAACGTCGAGGTACAACTTGCCAAAGCCCGTCCATTACCTCGCCCAACATGACCTCTTTCGACAAATTCCCGATTTGAGGAACGATCTCCTCATCCCCGATATTGTGTATAGCGCGCCGCCTGAACGTTCAAAGGAGTGTCCAGAGTATGTCGCCAAAAAATGAGGATGGGTATGTGCTGAACGCGTGGCTTGGACCGAAGGGGACGCTCAGTCCGGCGCATATGGATCCTTATTACAATTGCTATGGTGAGTTGGACGGGCAGAGCAGCATTCCTGCTGAAGTGTATGCCACTGATCAAAGGGAAGCATCTACAGCTCAAGTCGTAGGTTCGAAGTGGATTTGGGTCGCACCCCCTTCCTGTTCCCCAGCCATGTCAGCCCTCTCGTAGACGTTGCCCGCGCCCACGAATAAATAGGGCTGTTCAACCCGATTCTCTCTTTCCTTCCTTCCATGCACTTGCAAGTCCTAAACGGTCTTCACCACTCCAACACCATGTCGTCAAAACCCCCTCTTCGACTCATCAATGTCGTACAAGGCCACGCGCCCTCGTTGCGCCGCCTGACGCCGAATCGATTTACTCTATCCTTAAATCCTTAAAACTTATCTAGTCTATCTAGTAGGAACACTAAATGTGAGTCTTCACTGCCATTGCTACAGATGGACAACAGCAATAATATTAATAGCTGTAACGATTCACGCAAGAAAACAGGCTCTGATTGCGTGAAATGCGGCTCACCATCCCGTGGCAGATCCTCAACGTCTTGGTTCGGTGGGGTGACCGTCGTGTTGGCAGGTATGTGCCAATATTTCAAAAGCAAAGCGCAGGGCAGCATGACTAACTAACCGGTTGGACTGTAACATCACAGGAATTCCGAAGCAATGCCTTCCTGTTATTCCACGGCTCGGTTTAGTGGGGTGACCATCGCGCTGGCAGGTATGTGCCAATCTTTCAAAAGCAAAGCGCAGGGCAGCATGACTAACTAACCGGTTCGACTGTAGCATCACAGGAAATCCGAAGCAATGCCTTCCTGTTATTCCACGGCTCGGTTCGGTGGAGTGACCGTCGTGTTGGCAGGTATGTGCCAATCTTTCAAAAGCAAAGCGCAGGGCAGCATGACTAACTAACCGGTTCGACTGTAACATCACAGGAAATCCGAAGCAATGCCTTCCCGTTATTCCCAAGTCATCCCGTATTCGTTGCAGAGCTTCCACGAGGACCCCTTCAGGTGTTGCGAGCTCGAGGCCGATTTGTCTCGAGCATAGTTCGGGTCGGTTCCACGTCCGCATGTTTGTCTGCGCTTGCACCGTGCCGCTGTTAGTATAGGGTCTAAAAGCAGGCAAGGACTGCTACTTACAGAGATGCAGCACCTCAACTTCCCCCCAGAAGTCAGCATTCTATGATGCAAGCGTCGACGATTTGTGCAGGCGAAGACTTGGGAATGACGGGAAGGCATTGCATAGCAAAAAACGGGGGTATTTCGGGTATGGCTTTGGGAGTGCGCGCTCTGCCGAGACGATCCCGGCGCCATCCCAGCACCATCCCGGCACGCGCTCGCCCTCTTGGGACCATCCCAGGATCGTCCTAGAATTGAGCGCCGAGCGCCGGGATGGTGCTGGGATGGCGCCGGGATCGTCTCGGCAGAGCGCGCACTCCCAAAGCCATACCCGAAATACCCCCGTTTTTGCTATGTGTTGGGAATAATTCAAAAAATGTGTGCAGCATGCAGTATAGATCCCGTGGCAGATCTTCAACGGCTCGGTTCGGTGTAGTGACCGTGGTTGGCAGGTGTGTGCCAATCTTTCAAGAGCAAAGCGCAGGGCAGCATGATTAACTGACCGGTTCGACTGTAACATCACAGGGGAACCGAAGCAATGCCTTCCCGTTATTCCCAGGTCGCTTGCTTCATGGAATGCTGACTTCTGGGGGAAGTTGAGGTGCTGCTCGACTTTGTACGGTTGAGAATCCTTGTCATTGGCACACTAAATGTGAGTCTTTACTGCCATTGCTACAGATGGACAACAGCAAGAATACTGATAGTTACACGACATCTCGGAGGTCTGAAGGCCAGCAACGACGAAGGCTCGAGCGAGAGCGTTCCGGTCCGGTCCCGCACAGTTTTCCGCCCAACCATGCCTTTGCCAAATCACGAAGAATCAGTCCACCTCCAGGAGATCCCAAAATGATTGCGTTGGACAATCCCCTCCACCCCGGCCAACGCCCGATGCCAACGCTATCCCGCAGCGACGACCTACAGTCCGGAACCTCCGGGAGCGCGTTCAGCTCGCGCACGGCGACATCTACCCGCCGCACAGTCACCGATTGCACTGCTTCCACTGCCGGGAGCCTACCCTCGACATGACTTAGGTGCAATGGATCTTCTGTGTCGGAAGCTCGGAACTTTTGTTCAGTCCTGCAAGAATTCCCGAAAACATAGATAAAGCAGCGTAGAACCGTAGCCATCTGCAATAATGTAACAGAAGTGCTGATTCTCAATGTGAGGTCGAACCTAGTCTTCTATCCTTAAAATCCTTAAAACTATCTTCTATCTATCTTCTATCCTTAAAATTTATCTTCTATCTATACAAATGAATCTGTGTGGCTAAAGAACGTCAAAGAACGTCAGAGAACGAAAGACAAACCACGTGGTTTGACGTCATCGGCAGCTCTCGGTCCAGCGCGTCTCAGTTAGTTAGCGCTGTTTCAGCATCGGCGAGACCGCTTCGCCTACCTTCGTCGAGGTTCCATTTCCCATCAAAGTGTTGAAGTAAATTACTCTTGCCTTAAATCCGCACTACGCGCGTCTCCACTTTATATTAGTCGCGCGCGCGATTCGCTTCTTTGTCTCCTCTTCTTCACTTGATTACGAACTCATTGGGTCGTCCCTGCCACCAACTCGTTCAGCACATCGCTGTTCAGTTTCAATAGGTTACGAGCCCAACCGAGCGGCCAGCCAATTCGAGTCATCAAGACATGAGCACTCCTCTCATGGTCACAGGGGGAACAACCCCTATCGTCCTTGTCAAACCACGCGATGTTGACCCATCATGCGATCTGCGAAACGCTGGGGCTGGTCGCAATGGATCGACGACGTGCGAGGCGCCCTTGGCGGCGACTATTGGAACTGCACCCTCGCGACGCCCGTCCAATCACCCAACACACGCACGGATCTCGATCACGCCAATTTCCAAGCGGTCGCGCTGCTGATGCGTTCCGTCTCACCGGACATCCAAAAACACATAAAGGATGGTTACAACCACACTCCTGCGGAAGTCTTACAGATGATCCAGAAGGCGGTCGGTACCGGCACGGTGGCTGACATTCTCATCCGTCTCCAAGCGTTGTTCGATGTGGGACCCCTTCCCACCGGCATGGACGCCTTCGCAAAGTACCAAGCGACAACCATTGAGCTATTTAACACGCTCTTGGGACACGAGCTTACTTTCGAGCAGATTGTGTTGTTCCGCCTTGTCCACTTTGGCAAGGATCTGTACCGTGAATACTACACGCAAACACTTCGGCAAGGATTGGATAGGCTACCGAGCCCGACGGAGGTCCTCCAGTCGCTCCACACGCAGGCGGATCAGACGCCAGCTCCCAAACCCGTCGCCATGGTGGCAAGCCCAATTGCAACAGCGGACAAGTCTACCGGGCCTTCTTTCTCCCCATGCCACCACTGCGGAGGTCCGCACTGGAATCGCAAGTGCCCGGACAACAAGGCTGGGTCCAAGGGGAAGAAGACGAAGGCTCCTTCAGCGCCTTCCGCCTCGCTCGTTACTGCGCCTGATATCTCGACGCTGGTTGACGGTCCTGAGCTTGGCTACCTCACAGCCACGATGTCCACCTTGGCCAGGCCCTCCATCATCCTGGACAGCGGGGCGACGCACCACATTGTCAACAATTGCGCATGTTTCACGTCCTTCCGCAAGTGCAAGCCAGCTCCGCTCGAAGGCATCACTGGTGAAGTTGTCAACTCCATCAAAGGCGTCGGCTCCGCAATCGTTCGTTCCTTCAACGGCAGCATTGGCCAACTCAACGACGCCTTGTTTGTGCCCACCACTCCAGTCAACTTGTTCTCCGCCAGTCGTGCCGACATTGGGGTTACAACATCCGTCTGACTCGGGCCAAGGCAACGGTCTCCATCGCCAACACGGTGTGTCACACTGGCGAGCTCAAGAACGGACTTTACCACATGCAGGCCTCGCTCGTCGACGTCGCGGCTCTTGTTCATCAAGCGGGTGCGTTCCCGCGTGCGCTCGTGGCCGTTCCCATGTCGGTCTTGCACGGACACTTCCCTCACCTCCACCCACGCACCCTCTGACAGTTGATTTTGACTGAAGCCATGTCGGGAGTCAGCATGGAGGTAGATTCAAACAAGGATTTGAAATGTGACACTTGCTAAGCTGGCAAAATTACGCATCACCCGTTCCCTGCCGTCGCATCGGATCGCTCTGCTCAGCCGCTTGAACGAGTCCACATGGACCTCCTTGCGTTCAACGGTGCCGTGTCATTAGGGGGTGCGAGATACGCTCTCGTCATCGTGAACAACCATTCTCGGTATTTGTGGGCAATTCCGATGTCACACATGTCCGACACCTTTGCGGCCTTCAAATCCTGGCTCGCAAAGGTGGAGCGCTCCACGTCACGCAAAGTCCTTGCTGTCCGCTCGGATAATGGGGGCGAATTCATGTCGAACAAGTTCTCCAGATTCCTGGAGGAGCAAGGCATTACTCGTCAGCTCTCTATCCCTGACACGGCTCAACAGAATGGAGTTGCCGAATGTGCGAATTGTTTGATCACCGAGGGTGTCCGCTCAATGCTCCAACAGTCGGGCCTACCTCACGCTTTGTGGGCTGAGGCATTGGCAACATACGTCTACGTCAAAATTCGCTTGCCGCACTCTGCAAACTCAGGCACCACGCCTCACACACATTGGTACAGTTCCAAACCTTCAGCTGGCCATCTACGTGTGTTCAGCTGTCGACCGTGGAAGGCCGCTACCACCGAGCCACGCAGCAAGCTTGATCCGCAAGGCATCCCACTCGTCTTTGTCGGCTACAACCTCGAGTCCAAGGGGTACAAACTGCTGGACCCCAACACAAGACAGGTCTTCAAGTCCTGCAGTGTCACATTCTTTGAGGACGATTTCCCTG
The DNA here is from genome assembly GCA_001244265.2 of Microbotryum lychnidis-dioicae p1A1 Lamole. Lineage (NCBI taxonomy): Eukaryota > Fungi > Basidiomycota > Microbotryomycetes > Microbotryales > Microbotryaceae > Microbotryum > Microbotryum lychnidis-dioicae. The sequence continues at coordinate 299,428 of CDLV01000004.1, read as the reverse complement.
CTCAAGCAACGGGTATCTGAGTGCCCCCGCTTCTGGCCACAAGGGACAATGACAGCGGGGTTGTCATTATCCCCCCGAGTATGTTGACCCACCGGCTGCTTTGCGTTTTGACGCCCCTGGCCCGGCCTGGCAGCCACCCGCAGGCCCACGTGCGCGCAATCCGCTGGCTCGGTACGGAGCCCTCGCATCCTTGCGCTCAACACCTTCTGCCTTTGCATTCTCACTCGGTGATGAGGTTGTTGCGCTGGTTGCCAATCTCGCGGAGGCCGGCATTGATGTCTCAAAGGTGGACCATCCTCTCTCCGAGCCCAAAGATCCTTTCACGCTTCCCACCAGCAATCCCAGTACTTGGAAGGAAGCCATGCGCCACCCTCATGCGGAAGGTTGGAAAGCTGGTGCCATCGAGGAGTTCCGCTCGATGAAGGACGACTTCAAGGTGTTCAGTGTGGTCAACCTTGCCTCCGTTCCCAGGGAAGCCACTATCTTGCCGAGTCGCCACGTGTTTCGGACCAAACGCGATAAGGCGGGCAAAATGGTGTCGTTAAAGAGCCGCATCATAGCTCAGGGATGCGCACAGCGGGCAGGTGATTTTGACGTGACATTTGCACCAACGGCAAAGTTCACCTCCATTTGCGCTCTCATTGCGCTCTCATTGCGCACGCAGCCTCCAGGAGCCACCACATCATACAAGCCGACGTGGACAAGGCCTACCTCCACAGCGTCCTGGAGGAAGAGATCTACATGCGTGTCCCCACTGGCATCGAAGGCTATGATGGCAAGTGCCTCCGTCTTCACCATTCCATCTACGGGCTCAAGCAAGCCGGTTGAGTCTGGAACGACACAATCAACACCACTCTAGCAAATCTCGGCTACTGCCGTCTTGCCTGCGATGAATGCATTTATAGGTGCGCCAACATTTTGGGTGATCACTACATCGCGCTCTACGAAGACGACTTCCTCTTCTTTGGTCCCGACCTTGGGGAGATCGATCAAGTCCTGGATCAACTCGACACCCTTTATGGCGTAAAATGTCTCGGCCCGGCTGACTGGATTCTAGGGGTTCAGGTTGTCCGGCATGATGATGGCGGGATCACCCTCCTGCAGCGCCAATACCTTGTTGACGTGTTGGCTTGTTTTGGCATGTCTGATTGCAATCCCTGCAAATTGCCAATGGAGGCCAACCTCCAGTTGTTGCCCAAGATCAACCCCAATGAAGCCGACAACTCGATGTATTGTTCTATGATCAGCTCCCTCATGTACGCCGTTGTTGCCACCCGACCCAATCTTGCACACGCTGTGGGGTATCTTTCTCGGTTTGTTGGCAAAGCGGGGGCAGCGCATCTCGAGGCCGTCAAACGCGTCCTTTGGTACATCAAAGGCTTGCTTGATCTGGGCATCCATTACATGGCTAACAACAAACCCCTGCTGGGATATGAGGGGTATTCTGACTCGGACTGGGGATCTGACGTGAACACATCGAGGTTAACAATGGGCTACTTGTTCAAACTGGCTGGTGGCGCAATATTGTGGTCATCCCGTCTCCAACCCCGAGTGGCATGTTTTTCTACAGAAGCTGAGTATCTGGGTCTTTTGCACGCTGCCAAGGAGGCAGTCTTCCTTTGCGCGCTCCTCACCAAGCTTGGCCTTGACACATTGTTGCCCCTTTGTCTGCTTGGAGACAATCAAGGCGCTATCATGCTCACCCAGAACCCGGTCTTCCATGCTTGCACCAAACACCTTCGCATGTTGGAGCACTTTGTTTGGGAGCACGTTCGAAATGGAGAGATCTTGGTCACCTACATCCCTACCCATGACATGGTGGCCAATATCTTCACCAAGCCGCTGCCTCAAGCGATTTTCCAGCGTCATTGCGACGCTATTGGCCTTTGGCAAATTTAGGCCAAGAGCAAGGGGGGGTGTTGAAGTAAATTACTCTTGCCTTAAATCCGTACTACGCGCGTCTCCACTTTATATTAGTTGCACGCGCACTTCACATCTTTGTCTCCTTTTCTTCACTTGATTACAAACTCATTGGCTTGTCCCTGCCGCCAACTCGTTCAGGTATGTGAAGAACTCCTTTATTGCAATCTTCACTTGAGTACAAACTCATTGGCTCGTCCCTGCCGCCAACTTGTTCAGCACATTGCTGTTCAGTTTCAATACAAAGCAGCCTGGCACATGACTCTCTGCTTCCCAGACGACCGGTTTTGCTTGCCTGCCACATCAGAGCGTAGTCCCTTCAACCATCCAGTTCTGCCACTGCCGAGCAGTCATCTGCAAGCTTTTACGTCCCGTCTCCTGTACAACAATCTTCACGGAGAGCAGAGGGGCAGCAGAGACGTTGGCAGCTGCTCGCTTTCCTCCTCCGCACAGTCCGACTCCTCCCAACTCCCGCTCTAATCGCACAGACCCCACCGCCAGCAACCTTGAACAATTGCCGAAGCTCAGCGGCAACAATGCCTTCGCCAGAAGCAGCAGCGCGAAACCAATCAAGACGACGTTGCGCAAACTGGTTCATCAAGTCAACTGCACCGGCAGCAGGCAGTCTCAATGTTGCACGGTAAGTACAACGGGCCCGCACTTCTTCACCTCGAAGCTTGAGATTCGTTCCTCCACGCTTTGAAGCAGTTCCAGACCTCGGGTAGCGTCGGCCAGTGCGCCAATGCCGCCGTTAGGGGCCCCGCCAGCATGTCACGGGCCTTCACTCCACAACATTCCGCGGCCTTCCACAACATACTATGAGTCCGGTTCAAACTGAGGCGCAGGCTTCTCCCTCTTTCTCCCTCCTGCTCTTCACACCTTGCCCATCGCACCTCATCCCATTGCCACCTTGAGCTCACGACATCCGAAGCGGTCATTGTGGAAGCTCTGCAACGAATACGGGATCAAGAAATGCCTGCCGCATGCAACATAGCTACGAATTCGAGTAAGTAACTTCTTGAACTGTGCTCTTGGTGTGGGATTGTTCAGGAGCTAATGGAAGATTACCAAACAGCAATTCCCTTCAACACGTCCTCTTTGAATGTCAATTTTACCATCAGTGCATGCGTGAGTTATCCCTTGACATTGCTGTGCCGTCTTAGATATACCGGAAAAACTGATACGAAAAACAGAAATTGGACGTCAGTGATACAGCGGAAGGATTGACTTCGTACAATTGAGGCTCCGGGTCATTGGGACACTAAATGTGAGTCTTCACTGCCATTGCTACAGATGGACAACAGCAACAATACTGATAGTTGTAAAGGACGAATCACGCAAAAAAAAAACAGGTCCGTTAATTGCGGCTCACCATCCCGTGGCAGATCCTCAACGGCTCGGTTTGGTGGAGTGACCGTCGCAATGGCAGGTGTGTGCCAATCTTTCAAAAGCAAAGCGCAGGGCAGCATGACTAAGTAAATGACCAGTTGGACTCTAACATCACAGGGGATCCGAAACAATGCCTTCCCGTTATTTCCAAGTCATCGCCTACACAAATTGTTGACACTTGCATCATGAATGCTGACATCTGCGGGGATCTCTCTGTAAGTGGTAGTCCTTGCCTGTCAGGGTTGAGGTTGCTGAGCCGTAGGCAGCAGGCAATAGCGAGGATGACGGGACAAGATGCGGGATTGATGTAGTTGTTCTTGTAAGAGTACTAGAACAGAGGCCGAGGGAGCTGGAGGTTACTGGGGGAGTTGACTATGAGATCAAGATTGCAGAAGGAAGACAAGAGCAATTTCTACACAGAAGCCCTATTTGTAGTCGCAGGAAAGCCCAGGGAAAGCGACAGAAACTCATGGAAGCAAGTTGAAGCCAAAGGAAGTGATCAAGGCGCAAGATCATAGAGATAACTGGAAGCTCCTAGAAAGTTCCCAGCGCTGAGTAAGCTGCGCGGTGGCGCTGTGCTCAGACCTCGGACTGCTGATTCGTGACATCACCCCCGGGTTTAGGGACGAGCTCGGTTGAGTCCCTGGATGCGTTTGAACCCAGGCTTGTGAGGATGCCTGGTGTGGAATTCAATGACGAGGGAGTCGGCAGCGGAGACCCATTGACGATCCTGAGGGCCGTATTCTGTCCAATCGACGAAGTACTCGAGGCGTCTTGAACGATGATTGTTCCTTGAGTCAAGGGTTTGTTCGACTTGGTATTCTTCTTTGCCGTTGATGATTTCAGGAGGCGGTGGAGGGTTGGAACATCGAGACGCGAGACTGTTGGCTTGGTAAGGTTCAAGGAGCGAGACATGGAATACGGGATGTATCTTCATCGACGCCGGTAGTTCAAGCTTGAAAGCCGCTGGGCTGATGATTCGTTGAATTCGGAACGGTCCCAATTTGTGGGAGTCGAGCTTGGATGAGGGTCGAGAGGTCTGGATATTTTTTCGATTGAGCAAGACTTGGTCGCCGATCTTGAACGGCGGGCTTGGCTTCCTTTTGAGGTTGGCAAAACAAGCTTGAGTTTCTTGGGCTTGCAAAATTTGTTTGCGGGCGGTTTCCTGGACAGAGCGAAGATACTGAAAATATTTAGGGACATTGGTCACAAATGAATCACGGAGAGAGACTTCTAGACAAGGATGACAACCACGAATAATGTAAAACGGGGAGGCGCCAATGGACGAGTGGAAGGAATTGTTGTAGGTGAATTTGGCGAGAGGAAGGAGTTCAGACCAATTGGTCTGCAAATAATCGCAGAAATGTCGAAGATAATGTTCGAGAGTCTGGTTCGTTTGTTTGGTCTGGCCATCGGATTTGGGATGAAAAGCTGTTGATAGATTCGGTTTGATTTTGAGCATAGCCAGAAATTCAGACCACCAGTTGGAGGTGAATGTGGCGCCTTGGTCGGAGACAATGTCCGTTGGGAGACCATGGAGTTTGAAAACGTGAGTGAGGAACGTCCGAGCCAGGTCGCGAGATGAGTCGGTCTTGTGAGTCGGGATGAAATGCGCTTCTTTGGTGAGTCGGTCGACAACGACTAGGACACAGTCAAATCCTGAGGACGGAGGCAGGTCGACAATATGATCCATAGAGAGCGACGACCAGGGCTTTGAGGGGATTGGTAGAGGTAGAAGGTGGCGGTGCTTGCGATGATGAGTTGGTTTGTTTCGTTGACAACTGTCGCAGGTCTTGACGTAGTTGTTGACGAATTGTCGCATGCCGGGCCACGTATAGTTTCGATCGAGAAGTTCAAAGGTTTTTACTTGACCAGGATGACCCGAGAGGAGTGAGTCATGGGCTTGGGCAAGCAGTTTGACTTTGAGAGGTTCAGCGTTTGGAATGTAGATTTTGTCATGATGTAGGAGGAGGTTGTCTTGAAGCTTGAAGTAAGGGTGGAGCGTGGAATCGTAATTGAGGTCGTTGACGATTTGGTTTGAGACAGGGTCTTGCGAAAGGTGAAACTTGATGAGATCAGCGATATCAGAGGGTGGTGAGAATTTGACAAGGCTTGCGGCGAGAGTGTGAGGGCAAAGGAGAATCTGCCCCGGCTGTTCAGAGGCCTTTCCCCCTTCCGAGAAATCAGGACAACGAGAGAGCGTGTCCGCCTTGTTGTTCTTGGAGCCAGAGCGGTATTCGATGTTGTATTTATGGTGATTGACGGTCTCTGACCAGCGAGCTTGCTGACGCGTGAGTACCCTCTTGGTCTGGAAATATTGCAGGGCGGCATGGTCGGTGTAGATTTTGAACGGGTGTTGGGAGCCTTCGAGGTAGTGCCGCCAGATTTTGATGCATTCGACGATTGCCAGAAGTTCCTTGTCGTGAATTTCGTAATTCTGTTCGGTGGGTAACATCTTGCGCAACATGAAGGCAACAGGATGTAGGTGGCCGTCAGTGACTTGAGAGAGAATCCCAGAAATTGCGAAGTCGGATGCATCTGTTTCAATGATGCTGGGGAGCAAGGGGTTGAAGTGGCACAAAATTGCGCCAGATGTGAAGAGTTGCTTGAGTCGATCAAGAGAAGAGAGCGCGGCCGAGTCAAAAAGAAAAGGAGTGTTCTTTTTGAGGAGTCGCGTGAGAGGAGCAATGAACCGTCGATAGAAGTTGCAGAAGCCAAGAAATTGTTGAAGTTCCTTGAGAGAGGTTGGAGTGGGCCATGAGGTGATTGCTTTGACTTTGTCTTGAGACATTGAGACTCCAGAAGGCGAGATTATGAAACCGAGATACTCCGTTGAAGCCCGGTTGAATTCACATTTCTTGGGGTTACAGTAGAGTTTGTTATTGATGAGGCGTTGGAGGACTTCCTGAATATGCCGAGTATGTTGAGATTCGTTGCCAGAGAAGATCAGGATGTCGTCGAGATAAACGAGCACGGAGACGTCAAGAAGATCGCGGAAGATAGAGTTCATGAGGTGTTGGAAGGCGGCAGGCGCGTTGGTAAGACCGAAGGGCATGACGAGGCACTCGAAGTGTCCATAGCGCGTTCGAAATGTGGTCTTCCATTTGTCCCCTTCTTTGATGCGCACCAGATTGTAGCCAGAGCGAAGGTCCAGTTTGGTGTAGATTTTGGCGCCGCATATTTGGTCGAGGGCTTCAGGGATGAGTGGGAGGGGGTAACGATTTTTGCAAGTGATCTTATTGAGGCCACGGTAGTCCACACACAGACGAAGCAATCCATCCTTCTTGCGCACAAACAAGACAGGGGCACCTGCGGGTGATGTGGAGGCACGGATGAAATTCTTGGACAGGTTTTCCTTGAGCCATGAAGAAAGGGTTTGGAGTTCAGTTTTAGAGAGAGGGTAGAGGGGACCAAAGGGAGGTGTTGTGTTATCTTCGAGGTCAATACTGAGGTCGAATTTGCGATGGGGTGGCAATTGGTTGGCTTTGACTTTGGAGAACGCGGCAAGGAGGTGGTGATATTCTGGGGGCACAAGATTTTTCAATGATTTGAGATATTCTAGAGAGTCTTGGTTATCGTCTGATAATGATTGAGAGGGGGCGGGGCTTGATGACAAGAGCTGGTGGGATGCCGGGTCGTAGAGCAGTAGTCCATGACGGTTATCGCTGTTGTTGACAAGGCGTTCAAAGGCGAAGCTTGAAGCAAAAGAGATGTCGAGATGTTTGTGGTCCAAGGGGACAAGAGGAGCTCCTTCAATCAAGACATTGATGGGCTGAGTATGACCCAGAGCACAGGATTGGCAAGAGTATACGAGAGTGTTCCGTTTCCAATTGATGATGGGATTGTGGAGGCGGAGCCATGGCATTTCGAGGACGAGAGGGTAAGTTCCGAGTTGAGTCACATCAGCACGAAGGCTCTGAGTGTGCCCATTGAATTGGACTTCGAGATGGACAAAGTGGGTGATGTTGCCGGATTGGATTGGTCGTCCGTCAATCACGTAGAGAGGAATGGGCGTGGGATGCGCGATGAGTTGAAGATGGTTGTTGGTCACAAATGACTCAGAAACAAAGATAGAGGTTGCGCCAGAGTCACAGAGACAGTGGCCAGATCGGGATGAGAACTCGAGATTGAATACGAGGGGCAGAACAAGGTGGTCTTCGGGAAGTGGGTCGATTTTTGTTGCGAATATCGAGGACTTGGAGGCGACGAGACTTGTGGGAACAGTGTGCCGGTGCAGGACATCCTCGGACTGGCACGGAGACTGAGGATGCCTTAGTTTCCCGAGTCAGGGGCAGAGTTGGCCGAAGGATCGGTGATTGTGAACGAGGCATTGAGAGCGGTGTGTCTTGGGATCATTGGTGGCGCGGTGGGGCATTGGGCGCGAAGGTGTTGATCACTAGCGCACCACATGCAGAGGCGGTTTGTGCGGCGGCGGAGTTTATCCTCGGATAAGGGTCCTCGACGACTGCGCGTTGCATCAAGATCCATGGGAGCTGGGCCTGAGGTGTTTGCCGTTGAGGGGTTCGCTTGTAGTTGAGAAACGGGGCTAGTGCGTAACGGACTGTTGACGCTGTGACTGTACTGCCAATTGGTTTGACGAAATTGTGTCGAGGCGTTCGTTCTGTGGCGCGCGAGGTGCAACTTGTTATCGACCTTGATTGCCAGTTCAATGAGACTTTGGAGATCTTGAGGGTCGTCGTGAAGCGCCAATTGAGCTTGAAGATCGAGCTTGAGACCCTTGTGGAAGCGCGCAATGAGTGCGGCCTGATTCCAGTCCAACTGTGACGATATCTGAGTAAACTTGGATGCGTAAACCGAGGCTGGGCCGGACTGAACAAGGGACATGAGTTGACAAGTAAGGTTGTTCCTGTAGTCAGGATCACCTAGGACAAGTTCGGCTTGATCGAGGAATTTCTGGTAGTTGGTGAGCCACTCAGGCTTGGAGTCGTCTTTGGCATTGATAGCATGTTCGAAGTGTTGGAACGCGTCGCCAGTTAGATGCGAGATGATGAACGCGATCTTTGATTCGTCCGTGGGGAAGGAGGATGGATTTCCGAAGATGTAAAATTTGATCTGGGTGATAAACGTCTTGAATTTGACCTTCTCCTTTCCATCGTACTTGTCAGGCTTGGCGAGTTGCGACTTGACAGGAGTAATTGTAGTGTCGGCTGGAGCAGTGACGTTGAGGTTGGCCAGGCCGGACTTAATGACATCAATGGACTCCTTCTGCTGGTCGACAACGACCTTGGCAAAGTCAGAGAGGGTTTGTTGCTGATTAGCAAGCGCGGTGACGGTGATCTGGTAGTTCTCCTTGTCAGAGAGGTGTGAACGGCATTCGGCTTCAAGGGCTTGGTTTCGAGCTTGAAGGGTGCGGAGCTGGTCAATGAGGCTGTCGAGCGATGCCTGAGTGAGGTCCTCCATGGTGGCAGAAGGCGGGCGGTCCATGGTGGCAAACGACTAGATCAGTGGGAAATCTTGATCTACTGTCAAGGTTGAGGTTGCTGAGCCGTAGGCAGCAGGCAATAGCGAGGATGACAGGACGAGATGCGGGATTGATGTAGTTGTTCTTGTAAGCCTACTGGAACAGAGGCCGAGGGGGCTGGAGGTTACTGGGGGAGTATCACGAAGGGCAAAGATAGGAGGAACGAGCCGGACGAAGGTGCAAGGCCTGAGGCCTTTGCCCGAGGTACGATGGAAGGCGATAGAACTTTTGGCTTAGTTGAATAGCTTGCGCGCGCCTAGAACCTCCCTTGGCTTTCGCCAGCTCACTGACCCGAGGTTCTAGGTGGGTGCCCCTTTTCTCATATGTGTAGTATGCTAGCTCACTGACCCAAGGTTCTAGTGAATTACTATTGTTTGATCCTGTCTATCGTTCTGGAGCACCGCTGCACGCGGTGCTTCCAATTTTTTTTTTGACAACGATCAAGACACGTCAGCATTCCCGCTGTCACTCGCGCCGCTGCCAGGTTGGCTAGAGCCTTCGCCATACCCGATCCACTGCTCATACCTCTGCCGTTAAGCGACTCGGAGAGCATCCACTCGGGAGCCTCCGACCCCGCCTCCGCCGTTACCGTGACCGACTCCGACTCAGACGACGACCGCCGCCGTCCTGCCGCGCGCAGGATGAGCGAACCGCACGAGGACGCACCCCCTTGCTGGAAATTGCACGCCCCGTCTTACCTTTGCCGCACCGACCGCACCTTATCGGGACTTTGACTCTTCTGGTCTCGCAACGATCGATACTTCAAAAAGAGAAGATCGAGACAGATGTTGACAAGATCGATATGATTGGCCAGCTGCTCCTCGACCCAGAGCTGAAGGTGTGGTATTCCAGTGGTGCCGCGTCACATGTCAACAAGAAGTACGGTGTATTCCAACGCGATTTGACACTTCGCGCGTTGCCGTCCGATTACATGTGGCAACACTATCGACGCCTCGACAACTTGCGACAGACGGGTGATTACCGAGAATTTTCAACGGCCGCTCGCGATCTGCAACTGGAACTGGGCGTCAGTCTTGTCAGCGACACCCAACTGATCCGCATGCTCCTGCTCCACATGGACGAGGAGCTCTCTCAGCGACTCCGACTCTCGGAGGTGATCAAGGGGACGGGATTGTTGCCCGACGAACTCGACGCCTCCATAGTCAAAGCCGACTCGACCACCAGCTCCGCAGTCTTCGATTACCAGATGTTCGACGCAGAACCTAGGCGACTCTGGCAAGTCATCAGTGCCACCCGCGCCTCCGTGAAGGCGACAGCTCAAGCCTCAGCGAGAACCGTCCGCTCCACGCCTACGCTGCGCACTACCGCCTCGCCGTCTACGCTGCCGCCGTTGTCTTCCAAAACCCGAGCGCCGCCGATGACCGACCGTGAGCGTGCTTTCCTCAGGAGCAATCAGGGCTGCTTCAAATGTCGCAAGATCAATGCTGGCCACTTCAAGGACACGTGCACTACCTGGGCGACTTCGGCTTGTAAAGTCCCAGCGGGTTGGCGACAAGGTCCCGTATCCCCAGAACAAGTTGCGTCCTTATCCGACGCCGTAGACGAAATTGACGACATGGGTGAAGAGCTACACTGCATGTGCGATGACGAATACGACAACGGCACGGATGACGAGAGGTGCGAACCCATTTCCCTTTCTGTGAAGCTCACAAGAGAGGATGGACCTGCCTTGCAAGCTCTAGTTGACACGGGTGCTTCCGCTTCCTTCATCGCAGATAGGGAAGTGGAGAAACTACGGTTGACACGGAGGAAGCTTCAGGTACCCACATCTGTTAGTGTTGCAATCCAAAGTCACAGGGTCTCGCATCCCGTCACTGAATTCGTGTGTGTGCCACTTCGTACCCTGAACGGCCGATGGTCTACCCAGCACGTCGTTCTGAAGATTGCGCCATTGACGTCGTTGAAAGTGGTGTTGGGGCGACCGTTCTTAAAGCGACACGATATCCTGGTCGACTGCAAAAGGCGTCGAGTGCTGGCCCCCGATCCAACCCTACCCGGCAAGCGTATCGATCTGATGCACCGGGGGAGAAGGGGGAATGGTCGGAGAGTGCGGTTCAGGCGAGCATTCGGGCCTGTTTCGCTCATCTCGAAGAGCATCAAGCGGAAGAGTCGCAATTGCGAGCACTTGAAGTCGCATTTCGCAAGGACTTCTCGGACCGATTTCCGGCAGACATCCCGCCGGTCTCACAGTACAAGTCAAAGGTCCGCCATCGTATCGCGCTGAAACCTGGTATGAAGACTCCGCGGCAACCAACCTACGGCACTCCGATGCGCTGGCGTGCGGCGTGGCGACGCTTACTGGATGAACACCTCGCGGCCGGCCGTCTTCGCCCATCATCGTCGGAATACTCCTCGCCGGCCTTCATCATTCCCAAGAAGGGTATGGACACCGACCCGTCGATTATGCCGCGTTGGGTCAACGACTATCGGATCCTCAATGCAGCGACGGTACCAGATCGCACACCGCTTCCCCTGCCGGACGAGATTTTGGCCGTCGCAGCTCGGGCGCGCTTCTGGTCCAAGATCGATATGACGAACAGCTTTTTCCAGACGAAGATGGCCGAAGAGGACATACCAAAGACCGCGGTGGCAACCCCCTGGGGGCTCTTCGAGTGGGTCGTCATGCCGATGGGCCTGTCAAACGCGCCGGCGACGCATCAATGCCGGGTCAACAAGGCCCTGTCTAGTCTCATCGGCAAGAGCTGCTTCGCCTACCTTGACGAGATCACTATCTTCTCGGATACCATGGAGGATCATCAAACCCACGTCAAGGAGGTACTCGAGGCGCTGCGGCGGGCCGATCTGTATTGTTCGCCAAAGAAGACCGAACTTTTTCGAACGTCTTGCGACTTTTTGGGGCATGTCATTTCACGGGATTGCAGCAGATCAGTCGAAGGTGAAGCGAATCGTGGAGTGGCCGCGTCCGCGGACTGTCACAGAGCTGCGGGGGTTCCTGGGCCTCGTTCAATACTTGCGCAAGTTCATCAATGGTCTGGCCCAACATACCAAACCTCTGGCGGATTTAACGTCGAAGGACGCCAATGTACGACTCATGTGGGGTACCGAGCAAGAGCGACACTTCAACGCCATAAAGGCCATCGTCACCTCGCTGCCATGTCTCAAGCCGATCGACCACACGGATTCCGCTGATCCCCTCTGGGTTATGACGGACGCAAGTAACGTTGGGATAGGCGCCGTGTTGCTTCAAGGGCAGGATTGGCGCAAGGCACACCCGGTGGCGTATTGGTCTCGTCAGTACATCAGTGCGGAGGTCAACTACCCGACCCAAGAACAGGAGCTTTTGGCGGTCGTGGACGCCCTGCGTCAGTGGCGAGTCAACTTGATGGGTGTCCACTTCCATGTCCTTTCTGACCACGAATCGCTGAAGTACCTCAAGGTGCAGGAAAATCTATTAGTGCGTCAGGCCCGCTGGGTCGAACATCTAGCCGACTACGATTTCGACATCACCTACATTCCGGGAGGCGAGAACACCGTGGCAGACGCGATGAGCCGGTACTCTTTCCCGCAGGGGGAGCCTGATTCCGTACAGGCGGTTTTGAAGATGGACGTCGACACACAGCTGCGGGGCCGCCTTGTGGAGGGCTATGACTCCGATCCCTTTTGCCAGCAGGTTAAGCGCAATCTCGACTCGTCGCCAGGGTTCTCTTGTGTGGATGGGGTGCTGTATTTCGAGGGTAGGATGGTTGTACTTGCGGTGCTACAGCTTCGGGAGGACATCTTACACGACGCTCACGACGCGCTGGGTCACTTCAGCCCGGGCAAGACCTTCCATCAGGTGTCTCGGACTTTCTTCTGGCCGCGGCTGCAAACATCATGCGAGGCCTATGTCTCAACATGTGATGTATGTCAACGTACCAAAGCAACAACCACGGGCGCGTTGGGGCTATCGCATGCGTTGGCTGTGCCGGATGGGCTGATGCAGGAGGTGGCTCTCAATTTTGTGGGCCCCCTGCCCAAGAGCCAGGGGTTCGACATGCTCCTCACGATCACCGATCGTTTATCGGGCTACACGCGCTTGATACCTAGCCTGGCCGCGGACACCGCCAAGGACATAGCCGAACGTTTTCATGAGGGATGGCACCGCTTCTTCGGACCGCCAACGAGGATAGTTTCCGATCGGGATAAGCTATTTACATCACATTTCTGGCGCGCGTATCACAATCTGATGGGCACTCGACTCGCCATGTCTACATTGTTCCACCCGGGAACCGACGGCCGTAGCGAACGGACCAACAAGACCGCCGCCATTCAAGCCTTGCGAGCCGTGGTCAACAAGCAGCAGAACAATTGGGTCCGACATCTGGTCAACATTGAGTTTGCAATCAACGCAAGCGTCAACACCTCAACAAACAAATCGCCGTTTGAGGTGGTCCTAGGTCGTTCACCCAGCCTGTTGCCAACGTCTCTCAGTCGACCTGACTTGCCCGATGTGCCTGCGGCAAAGGACCTGATCGCCGAGCGGAAGGCGGTGTTGGCGGAGGTCCGGGATGCATTGGCTGCAGCCAAGGTGCGGCAAGCGGAGCAGGTCAACCAACATCGACGGCCAGAACCGGACATTGCGGTGGGCAATTTCGTCATGGTGGACACCCGTGACCGTCGTCTTCGATTTAAAACGGGACACCGCAAGTCGGCCAAGCTCTTCGATCGCTTTGAGGGACCCTACAAGGTTATTGCCGCGAATGTTGCCACCTCCAACTACACACTGCAGCTTAGCGAAGGCGACCGATCACATCCTACGTTTCATGTAAGCAAGCTCCGTCCTTACCGAGCCAACGACCCCAACCTCTTTCCGAATCGACAACCCGCCAGACCCAAACCAGTTATAGTCGATGGACATGAAGAATGGGTTGTGCGAGAGATATTGGAGGAGACAACAAGGGGGGGAAGCGCTATCGTGTTTGGTGGGAGGGCTATCCGCAGCACGAAGCCACCATGGAACCGCGTGAAAACTTGGTGGGGACAGAGGCGCTTCGGCGTTGGGAGTTGAAGAAGAGGATGGAGGGGAGGGTTTAGTTCAGGAGGGGAGGGTGCAAGGCCTGAGGCCTTTGCCCGAGGTACAATGGAAGGCGATAGAACTTTTGGCTTAGTTGAATAGCTTGCGCGCGCCTAGAACCTCTCTTGGCTTTCGCCAGCTCACTGACCCGAGGTTCTAGGTGGGTGCCCCTTTTCTCATATGTGTAGTATGCCAGCTCACTAACCCGAGGTTCTAGTGAATTACTGTTGTTTGATCCTGTCTATCGTTCTGGAGCACCGCTGCACGCGGTGCTTCCAGAAGGGGCTCGAGACGAGGGGCGAGGGACGAGGGACAAGTCGAGAGAGGTTCTAGGGAGTTCTCAAAAGAGACGAGGACGAGGGACGAGTGCAAGGATGTGACCTTTGACGAGATTCGAGCTGCAGAAGGGAAAGAGAGAAGTAAGCTACGGAAAGGGGGAACTAGACCAGAGGAGTCGGGGACGAGGTGACGAGCTTGAGGAGGCGAGGCACGAGGATCACGTAATAGTGTTGAGGCTGAGGATCACGTAATAGATCTTGGTTGATGATCACGTAAGAGTCGGGGGCGAGAGGGTTGTGAGTGTGTAGTTGGAGGAGAAGAAAGCAGTGCAGGTGCCGAAGCGGGGAGAGGAGGTCCGAGGCGCGGGAAGGCCGAGGTCACGCGGATGACGAGAGTGCTGAGAGGCCGAACTCGGAGTGGCGAGCTTCCATTTGTGACAGTACCCCCGGGTTAAGCGTCGAGCTCCGCGAGATGTTGGATACGGTCGGCGCCAGGCTTGCGAGGTTTCGAGCGATGAAAGTCGAGAAGATGCTGAACATGGCGCCGACCCGGTCACTCGCCGGAGCGTCTCGGGCTACGTGTTCATGTGCGCTGGTGGGGCTATCTCTTGGATCGCCAAGCGACAGACTCTCGTCACCCTCTCCAGTACCGAGGCCGAGTATGTGGCCATGTCATACGCCGCTCGCGAGGGGATTTGGTTACGTCGTTTGCTTGCGGATCTTGGCTTCGAGCAGACCGCTCCGACTCGTTTGCGGGGTGACAACCAGTCCGCCATCACTCTGGCCAAGCACCCGGCTTTCCATGCTTGTACCAAACATATTGGCATTCACTTTCACTTCATCCGGGACCACATCGAGGAAGGCACAATCGAGATGGTCTGGGTGCCCACGGGCACCATAGCTGCGGACGTCCTCACCAAGGGGCTCGGGACACAGAAGCACTATCAGTTTGTACACGCGATGGGGCTTATAGATTCATTGCGTGAAGGGGCGGGTTGATGTGTTGTGAATGAGGATTAGCAGGAAGGCGGCTATCGGTTATTTGATTAGAAGCGCGCGTTTGTTTAGTGAAGCTGTAATACCACAGGCCCTTCACGACTAGGTTACACAGTCCAAAAGACTGACGATTTCAATAGAAGCATATTGAAATCAGAAGGGTAGTCAAATAGCGTAAGGCAACCGAGCCTTACACCCGCCACCACAAGACTTAGAGATGCTCTAAGCATGATTAGACGAATCTCTAATGGCCCCACCGTTCATTCATTCATTTGTCACGGCCATTAGAGATCAAATAACTAGGTCGGCCCAAGGGCTACACCTTGCGCCGGTCCTGCTCGGGCTTTTGAAGGATGCTATTTTGCCAGCCGCGGAGAAAAGCCCGAGCAGGACCGGCGCAAGGTGTAGCCCTTGGGCCGACCTAGTTATTTGATCTCTAATGGCCGTGACAAATGAATGAATGAACGGTGGGGCCATTAGAGATTCGTCTAATCATGCTTAGAGCATCTCTAAGTCTTGTGGTGGCGGGTGTAAGGCTCGGTTGCCTTACGCTATTTGACTACCCTTCTGATTTCAATATGCTTCTATTGAAATCGTCAGTCTTTTGGACTGTGTAACCTAGTCGTGAAGGGCCTGGGGTATTACAGAAGCCTGGTGATGCGCACCAACCGTTGTCTTCTCTCCACAGTTGGATTACACGCTCGTCAGTCTCTTATTCAGAGCCCGATTTTTTTTAGATAGATATCTAATATCTGCAAGATCATCTTATCTAATGGGGAACCCTGAATGTAGATGCCCACCCCTGCCTAGCGTGGCGCTCCGCAATGCCTGGCTTGTAGAGCATGAAACTGCCTCAGTACCAGAACAGACAGATCCATCACTGTGACCCTGAGAAGTATGGTGACTAAACTAGTACCTGCCACCGACTGACGTTGCGACCGCAACTTGAACAATTTTACTGCCAGTCCCTTTCGGGCCGCGAGGAGCGTGTCCGTCCGGAAGGCCCTACTCCTGCGTGAACAGCGCGGCAAGATGGGTTACATATACCTGCAGCATATTAGAATATGATGTTTCCGGAGAAATGAAGGAATGCGAGCTGCTGCATAGCCTGGAACTTGTTTACAATCAATAAACAGGGAAATACGCGGAAGACTGAAGAGAGAGGGGAGATCCGACCGAATTTAAAACAGACGTGAATATTATCATGTGCAGGAAACGAGCAGAGAAGAAAAAAAGTAACATTATATATCGTACGTGAATTTTAAGAGGGAGAAGAAGATGGGGCGATGCACATTGATGGGACTGCAGATCATGCAGCACGACCCGACGCGCCTTCCTCGTCGATTGTTAGACCTTCGACCGCGTTTGCTACGACTTCGACTCCTGTCACAGAACGAACAAGACAGATAGATCATCAGTAAAGTGACCCAGGTGAGATGATGAGGGCATGACTGACCCGCTTTCATATACCGGGGCGATGAGGGTCCTCCGCTTGTTTCCATCGCCCTTCTCATCACCTCTGGACTGCTCCTCCCCCCGCGGTTGGGACTATTTAACGACGGGTCGTGGGTATCCGGTCCATCAGAACTGGCACGGGGCGCCCCCGTCCCCGACGGGGTTGTTCTCCCGCCACTCGAATCGCCGTTACCCCACCTCGAAGGCGAGCCTATCATCCCACCGGCGGGCATGGGAATCGTCGAAGATGGTGGCAGTGACTGCCCATCTGAGCGAATGAAGGATGAACTCCGACCCCGTGAGCCGAAGCCGGTACCATTGCCGATATTGGTAGGAGGTGGGGGTACCGGTGGTCCGCCTGCGCCGAGCGCAAATCCACTTCCGCTACCCATCGACGAGCCTTTCCTCGAGTGGCCACCGTTCGCAGACCCGGCGTTACTTCTGGACCGAGGTCGATTCGCGACGGCTGCCAGGATCGAGTTGGCTTCTGGACCCGAGTAAGGCGTGAGCGACGGGGTGTGTTCTTTGGTTGGTTGAAGGGCAGCAGGGGGGTTGCCCAGGAGGGTGAGGTAAGCTCGTTTGGCTGTAGGATCACATAAAGATATAAGGTTCTTCGGTTTAGCTTCGTTGGAGTATATGAAGGTCGTGATGGAACAGGAGACCAGGTGGAGCGAGAGGAGAGTGAGGAAGGACGTGCGCCTGACGTGCGCCTGACCGTCGGCAGCAGTGTGGCAAGCGGTCCGCTTCGTCGTCAAGCAAGATGGAGGGTAGGAAAATATTTACTCCAAATCGGTCGACTCACCTGTGACGGGATCTGTGAAGACGATCCAGCACGTCACGTCATCAGCCCACTTGATCCTAAACCCACCCCTCTCATCCTCCCACTCGGCGAAGAAGTGGTGGATGTCTCTCGTCTTGAGGGAGGGGTCAAAGTTGCTGAGCTTGAGGATGCGCGTCGTGTTGGGTTGGTTCGTCAAAGACGGTGTGGAGGATTGCAACAAAGCGAGCATCGACGGCGTGAGCGAGGACGAGCCTGATCGCGAGTGCGAGTGCGAATTCGACTGCGAGTGCGAATGACGTGACGATGAAGGCGGGGGTGGTGGTGGTGCATGGAACGACGACGACTGCGATGAGCCTCGCATGTGCGTGTGCGTGGTCTGGGTCGGTGAAGACATGTCGTGCGACGGTGCTTGTGCGACGGTGGTGTTTGTGTAATAAAGGAGCGTACTGCGCGTCCAAAAGTGGGGCCGCACAGTCGCAGTCGCAGGCGCGCGTGGGGGTGATCGACAAAGGACCACCAAGTAGTGATCGAGAGGCGGAAGGGGAACGGACGAAAGGGAACGAGCATGGGTTAGTCACCGTGTTGGGTCACACTGCGTCCTCCATGTGACTCACACGGGTGCGATGCAGTAGAGAGTCTGAGTCAGGTAGAGTCAGGTCGGCTCCTGTCCGCAATACGCGGATGGTCTTTTCGGCGCAAGGATTTGACGCGCCGATTCAGGCTCGCGCGCACGGACCCTCTCTCCCGGGGCTGAGAGCGGCCTTTTGGACGTGTGCGGCTTTTTCGTTCGCGGGTTCGGTGGTCGTGGCACTGTGCTTGAGAGGTAGTGGGAAGGTCGGGACGAGGACGTTGAAGAAGGTTATGGCGGAGGAGGAATCGGCACAGAATGTGTACACATGTAGCGCTTTGGTTACTCGTTTATTTATATCATTTGGCAATTCTAGAAACAGATAAATTCATCCAGGAGATCATGGCATCGTGCTCCTGGGTCACGCCTTGTGGCCAAGAGGACACGGGGTATCGGGGTGCCAGAAATACGTCACGTGATCGGCGGGGCATCCCGCATGCAGCGTAGCGGCGGCCGCGTCCGCGCGTCAACGACAGCGAGACCACGCCTGAGCTCTGTAGAAGAAGTGTCATGTAATCCCACGCGCTTGCTATACATTAAATCCTACACAAACTGCTCAATAGCTGGGCTCCCCGCCAAAAATCAACGAAAATTGTCCTCGAGCTGTAGCACGACTTTCATGGTGCAGAAAATGCGGAAAGGGTCGTACATGACTTCTGGTCGGGACGCCAATATCACAGGCAGGTGCGGCAGACCCAATACTGTACTGGTACATTCACTATAGGCGGCCCAGAGGGCCGCAACACAGTCCAAAACAGCGATTTTAGGTACATGGGTCGCGGATCGACCTTTTTTATACATATAGAGGTAGTAAGGTAGTAATTAGGTTCGGCGGCGCGCTCCGCGCGCCACCTCACATTGAAAATCAGCAGTTCTGTTACATTGTTGCAGATGGCTACGGTTCTACGCTGCTTTCATCTATGTTTTCGGGAGTTTTTGCAGGACTGGACAGAAGTTCCGAGCTTTGATCATCGGCAGCTCCACCTTGCCGTCGTTGCAACATAGCAAAGTACGGGGGTATTTCGGGTATGGCTTTGGTAATGCGCGCTCTGCCGAGACGATCCCGGCGCCATCCCAGCACCATCCCGGCGCTCGGCGCTCAATTCTAGGACGATCCCGGCACGCGCTCGCCCTCTTGGGACCATCCCAGGATCGGGAAGGAATTTCAGGACGGTCTCAGAATTGAAAGTCGGACGCTGGAATGATCTCGGGACGGTCCCGGCGGCGCTAGGTTGCCAGTCCGGGTATAGTTCTGGAACTCTGGTGTAATCGCCCATGGTACTGGGAGTAGGAGGTAATTCCGGGATGGTGCTGACTGTGTACCAGAATACATAGGCTTCCGGCTAGTTAGAGGCATGATGTAGGGCTTGTGTAGCATGTGCAGAAATTCTACCCCTTGGGTCCAAAGGACGGCTCGGTATGCATGCGCAGTGTTGCAAAACCATCCTGGTCGCCTTAACCAGTACACCAAAAGTGAAGGCACCTTCAAGAGATGCATGCGCCGAATCCTCTTTCAACACGCAGTACAGATGAAAGATATGGATTGCAATTGCCGTGAATTACGACGGCCGCAGTTGAGGCGGGGTTGGGTCCAGCATGAGCAGGGGCGAGCCGAGAAAGGAGGAGAAAGGCCGAGACACGACAAGACAGCCGACGCGAGTCGGTCTTAACAGTCCTTGCCTCTGCTCCACTCACGCGCTCGCTCACCCAGTCGCAAGAGGGTCCCCAGTCATCATCGGCGAGGCGACGTCCGCTGACCCTTACTCACCAGTTAGCCTCGACTCATATTGAAGGACTATTATTGCCTTCGTACTCTCTTGCCATGGGCATGTTTGGTACGGGCGATTTGATGGTGCGACCGACGGGCCACGTTCATGGTCGACCTGACTCGACTTGACCTCGTCTGCATGCTGCTACTACCCTCACTTGGTTTCCACCACTCGTCAAACCCACCGGCACGGGTTGAACAACCGAGTCATCAGGTGAGTAGCAAACGACAAGGTCCTTACGGGCTCCCCGACCCACCGTCCGGAGCGTCGTCACCCTTGTTGTGCACGGTTCTCCTGTCTCAACGTGCGGGACTTCTCCTGTCTACGCACTCCCGCCCGTTGCCATTCCACTCTTGACTGTACAGTGTGTGATATGCTTCACTCTCCGCTTATCGAATCTTCTATCCAATACTTTGCCTAGCTGACTTGCTCTCTGGTGGGCTTTACGTTCCTTCCCCAAATGGGCTGACTGGCTAGCCCCTGTGCCGATTCGGGTTAGTCTCTCCCTCTCGTCCCACACCTCCGACCTCGTTTGAAGCTCTTCTTCCCTCCTTTGTCGCTTCCAGCTTTGCTGATGTTCGTGCTGAGGTTTGTCAATTCCCCATCTCTGTCGTAGTTAGATTCGTTTGGACACCATTGTGAGCCTCCTACGCCTCCGCCAGGCTGTTGACGGCTCAAGGCCATACACTGACCATCAACTAGTTTCGTACAGAACACCAATCATACAAATGCATTTCATGGCCCAACGTGAGTCGCCGCCGTTTCATCTTCGAGCCGCTCGGTCGCTTTTCGACATCAGAGCCTTGGAGTCAGGGGCTCAGCTGACTCGCTCGCGGTTCACTGACAATGTCCCCGACAGCTTACCATAGCAGCCGGTCTGGGACAATCGCTCTCTCTCGGCTACTTGCTAACTATTAGTACTAAAGTCCCAAACATAGAGCAGGCCATTGACACGCTCTATTGGCCCCAGACAGAATGAAGCGTTGGCCGTCATCGGGCGCAGCCACCACGTCCGGTAGGTGCCTTGTATGCGCGTCTAGAGCAGGTTTGAGTAGCAGATGTCATATTGCGTTTTTTGTTTAGCCTTGTACTGTATTGCATGTGAAAACCGCACCCGATTACAGCGAAAGGACGACCGCAAAAGTGATTACAAATGAATCAAGCATTACGAGTATTAAAAATTAAATTGTCTACTAATCGATACCACAACTATCCTGGCACCATCTCGGGATCATCCTGGGACCCCTGGGACCCAGGACTATCCCCGCGCCGTCCCAGCACCGTGCCCAGACCGCCGTCAATTCCTGGACCATCCAGGATCGGCGCGGGTCCCGGGATGGTCCCCGGACGGTCCCAGCATTGGTGCGCCTGTCGCTGGGACGGTCCCGGGATGGTCGCAGAGTTAAGGCGTCCAACTCTGGTATTGCGCCGTGATCGCGTGATCGTCCACGGTCATCCCAGGATGGCAACCATCCCTTGGCCATCCCACGGCCGTCCCGGCCGTCCCGGCCCCGTCCCGGCCCCGTCCCAAAGCCATCCTCAAAATATCCACCTTTTTTGCTATGAACATGCCCTGAATACTGGAGTGTCCCGTCCTCCCAAGCGTTCAAAGTCCCAGTAGAAGGCGCTACACTTCCGATACAGAAGATCCATTGCACCCAAGTCGTGTCGAGGGTAGGCTCCCGGCAGTGGACGCAGTGCAATCGGTGACTGTGCGGCGGGTGGATGTCGCCGTGCGCGAACTGAACGCGCTTCCGGAGGTTCCGGACTGTGAGGTCGCCGCTGCGGGATAGAGTTGACATCGGGTGTTGGCTGGGGTGGAGACGTTTGTCCAACGCAATCATTTTGCCCTGATCTCCTGGAGGTGGACTGAGTCGTCGATGTGGATTTGGCAAAGGCAGGGTCGGGCGGAAAACTGTGCGGAACCGGAACGGAACGCTCTCGTCAACATTGAAGAACGTCAGAGAACGGGAGACAAACCACGTGGTGTGATGTCATAAGCAGCTCTCGGTCCACAGGCCCCAGCTCGCTAGCGCTGTTTCCGATTCGCTTACGTTTGCCGTTTGCCGAGTGTAAGGCCCGTGCGCCTGGGCCTTATGAGAAGGGAGCGCGCGCCTGGACACTCTTAGTCTCCCTCAGCGACTAACACGAGTGTCCAGTGTTAATTACACATACTTTGGTCCTGTGATACTCTTGTCGTCGCTCTCTGGTGTACACTCCTACGGGGTGTATTACACTTTTTTTTTCACATCGGTCAAAGACGCACGCTGCCACGTGCGACAGCAACACCTTTGCGGAACGAACGAACGACGACGACCATGGCGCGTGCCAAGAAGGCGACAACCCAACCACCGCCCGCACTCCAACCTGACAAACCTGGCTCCCCAGATGACGAAGAGGAAACCGTGAGATGCCAAAGGGTCTAAAGCTCAACGCGCCCAAGCTAGCGAGCGACACCACTCTCACACTCGCCTCAGTCCGAGCAGTTGGCGTGTTGTGAATGAGGATTAGCAGGAAGGCGGCTATCGGTTCTTTGATTAGAAGCGCGCGTTTGTTTAGTGAAGCCTGGCGATGCGCACCAACCATTGTCTTCTCTCCACGGTTGGATTACACGCTCGTCAGGTACGTACATCTAGCACTACGGCTACTATCATATGCAATTAACTGACGGTTGGATTACACGCTCGTCAGTCTCTTATTTGGTAGCGTCTGTATTGCCGCAAGGCACAGATCCGCACGCAGAAAAGACGCAGCGCATATCCAAGATGGCGACTCCCACGGCTGACCACATCAGTCTGATGGGCGACCTATACGGCAAAGTCGACGCCACCAACTGGGGTGTTGCCAGGGAGCGACTTCAGAACGTCCTGAAAGGCGAGGGCCGCCTCAAGCACGTCACCGGTGTTCTAGACGTCGGCCCCGAGCCTTTGCAGTCCGAGTTCACTCGCTTGGAGGGCGACAACCGGGTAGACGATGTGGCCACCTATCGCAACCAACTTCGATTGTACCGTCAGGATGTCGACGCTCTCGATCAGGCCCTTGCGCAGGCGCGCAACACGCTAATCGTATGCTTGGGGGAGTCCACCTTCGCCCGCGTCAAAGCCAACGCCACGCACGACTTGTGGGCCGCGCTCGATAAGGATCTCGGTCGCGCTTCGGACGATTTCATGCGCTCAGCGAAGCTCGACACCCTCTTCTTGTGTGAGCCATTTGACTCCAACCGGTTGTTTGAGGACCTCGTCGCCGCCCACGTCTCCCGTGACAAAGCCTATCAACGCGCCAGGATCGACGGCACATCGTTTACCCAGAGCGATTTTGACAAGTGGGTACCACCGCCCGCGCTGTCCGAGGGCGTTTGCATGGACCTCTTGAAGGCTAGGATGCCGAGGAACCTCGTGACGGTTGTCGACTCCATCGGAACGCTCCCATTGCTCGAGCAAGTTGAGGGCGCGATACGTAGGGCCGCACTTTTGTTGAGACAGCAAATCGAGCCCATCGCGGAGGCATTAGCGGCACGGGTGCAGTCTCGGAGTCAGCCAGCCTCGGGTCGTCCTCGCTCGAAACCCTCGGGCCATCCTTCCGGTCCCTTGGCGCCCCCCTTCCTTCAGGCCTCGAGGGTGCCCGGCCTGAAGGAGAGGTGGCCTCACGGGATCTCGCACGCTGGTCGCCTGAAACTGGGTCGGATGCAGTGCAGAAGATGCTACAAGCAGGGACATCTTGGCGACGAATGCACGGTGCCGTCGGCAGAGGTCTCTTGTTGCCGCATCGCTGTTCTCGCCAAACACAACATCACCATTGGCGCGGCCGACGTAATGGCGCTCGTCGCCGTCGACTGTGCACCCGAGGCTCAGCTCGAGGACGAGGCCTACAAGGGATACTTTGTTGTCGGCGTACCCATTGGTGACGACGACACGGCGCTGTACCTGAGCGACATCCCGCGCTACTTGCTTGATTTGGGTGCGACCCGCCACATGACGACTCGCCGGGACCTCCTCATCGACTTCAAGCCCTTCACCACGGAGCGCGTCCGGGTCGTCGGCGCCTTCAACTCCAGTGCCATGGCGACCGGTACGGGCACTCTCCGGTTCGGTGTTGACAAAGCGTCCATCGAGCTCCACGACGTCCTCCTCGTCCCCGGTCTGTCCGCTGAACTCGTCTCACTCGCGGGCCTGATGAAGGACGGGTATGAGCTATCCAACGAGTGCGACACGGCTGGGAAACATACCGGGATCGCGATCTCGAGCGCGACCTCCCGCCTTTACTTCGCCCTCAATTGCAACCACTACGTGCTTCAGGCAAGTTCTCACCCACCTCCTCGGGTGGATCACCTGGCGCTGACTGCCACCACCTTGCCTACAGACGTAGTGCTTTGGCATCAGCGCTTGGGTCATCCTTCTTGGGGTCGTTTGGTAGAGCTTGTTAGGTCGGGTCAAATCCACTCAATGTAGCAGCTGTAACTCCGAATCAGATTCGCCTCCTCGATCAGTGCAATGCTTGTTGCGCCGGCAAAACCGTCTCTTCCCCAAACCGGGAACCCGTGAGCCACCCCGCGGACGCACCTTTCTCCCGTGTCTTTGCCGACGTGTGGGGTCCTTCCCCTGTGCCCGCACTTTCGGGTGCTCATTACCTCTGCGGCATCACGGACGAGTTTTCGCGCTTCCGCTGGGCTCGCAGCATCCGGCTCAAGAGTGACTCGTCAGCCGTCCTTCAGGATTTTGTTGCGATGTCAAAGACCCAGTACGGGGGCCAGGGTGTCACGATGCTGCGCACGGACAGAGGGGGCGAGTTTGTGAACCACAGGCTCCGGGATTGGCTCGCCGCGTGGGGCATTTTCCACGAGCTCTCCACAGCGTACAAGAACGGCCAGATGGGCGTTCAGGAACGCAGCTGGCAAACGATCTTCAACTCCGTTCGCGCCTGGCTCCATCGCTCAGGACTGCCTCCCGCACTTTGGGATGAAGCGGCGCACGCCGCAATCTACGTCATAAATCTGCTCCCTCGTCGCCGCTCCAGCAGCGCACCCCAGACTCTGTGCTGCACGAACCCTCGGACCCGGTCACGGACACCCGCCGCCCCTGCCTCGACCGTGTCAAGACCTGGGGCTGTGCCGTTCACGTGCCGCTCGCCCCGAGCAACGTCCCAACAAGCTGGCCCCGCAATCCCGCCTCTGCTACTTTGTTGGCTACTCCTTGCGATCCAAGGCCTGGCGCTTCTTCGATCCGGTTCGCAACAAGTGTAATACACCCCGTTGGAGTGTACACCTGAGCAACGACGACAAGGATCACAGGACCAAAGTATGTAGAATTGACACTGGACACTCGTATCAGTCGCTGGAGGGAGACTAAGAGTGCCCAGGCGCGCATCCCCTCTTCCTAAGGCCCAGGCGCACGGGCCTTACACTCTCCACCACCTAAACCAAACTCCCCTCCCTCCTTACACCCTCCCCTCCTTGCCTTGTCCTCCCCCGCCTTCCCACTCTCCCACTCTTCCAACGCTGCGGTGTCTTCCAGGTGTGAGCATGGCTCCCATGTGTTGTCGCTGTCTGCCCACCCCTTCCATTTCACCAAGAACCTCTTCCTTGACCCCTTCCCCTTTTCGTCCACAATCCGTTCTACCTCCCACTCCTCGTTTCCTTGGACGATAATGGCCGCTGGTTCCGTTGCCTCTCGTCCTGGGAACACCACCCCATTGTTCTTTACCCAGCGTCGGAGCTTGGAGGCGTGGAAGACGTTGTGCGACTTGTCCCCCGCCTTGAGCTTCAGCTTGTAATTTGAGGTTTCGGGTTGTGCTGCTAGGACTTTGTAGGGGCCGTCAAACCGGGGAAAGAGTTTGGCTGACCGTGCTTCCCCATCGGCCTTGTACCGCAGTCGTCGATCCCGCGAGTCGACTAAGACCATGTCGCCCACTGCAAACCCGGGCTCCGGTTTCCTCGCCTTGTTGCTCTGGTTGGCCTGTCGGACCTTTGCAATTGCCAAATTGTCTCGGGCTTCCGCAACCGCTGCTTCACGTTGTTCCACGATGGATTTGACTGCCTGTGACGTGGTTGAGCCCTCCACTGGGGTGATCGGTGTCAGCTCCGGCGTGAACCCAAGTACCACTTCAAATGGCGTCTTCCCCGTCGACCTGTTCATACTGGAGTTGATCACAAACTCCACCGTAGCCAAGTGCTTTGACCAGTCATTTTGCCGTCGGTTGACCATTGTTCGCAGGACTTGGATCACGGTCCGATTTGTTCGCTCGCTTCGGCCATCCATTTGTGGGTGGAAAGACGTCGATGTTGCCAGTTTCGTTCCCAGCTGGCCCATGTACGCTCGCCAGAACTCGCTTGTGAAGAGCTTGTCGCGGTCGGAGACCAGCACTTGTGGCATGCCGAAGTGTCGATGCCACCCCTCAAAGAACCGGTCCGCCGTGGTAGTCGCGTTGTCCGTCGTGCGGCAGGGGATGAGGCGAACGTAGCCTGAAAGGCAATCTGTTACCGTAAGCAGTGCGTCATTACCATTGCTAGGTACAAGTGGCCCGACAAAGTCTAGGCCAACTTCCCGCATTGGCCGGTCAGGCACATTCAAATTGTGGATCCGACCGGCAAAACCGGTGCCATGCATCTTCATTGTCTGACAAGCAGCACAGGACTCAACGTAATCTTTGCATGCATCCTTCATTCCTGACCAGATAAAGTTGCGGCGTAGGCGTTCATACGTCTTGTGTAGTCCAAAATGGCCTGCGGCATCATGCGCGTCATGTAGCGCGTCCTCCCGAAAGTTCCCCGTCTTTGGCAGGAGGATCCGTCCTTCGAACTGTGCGATTCCATTGTCAACTGAGTAGCCTGGTGTTGAGTCAATGTTCTTGATAGCTTGTTGACATTGCGGGTCCTTGCGGTAACCGTCCCTGAGTTTGCAAAGGAAGGCAGGATCGAGAGTTGCCTCCGCCAGCACGTTGACATTGTCGCTCGCCTGGCGGCCGGCTGTGGGTTCCTCCGGGAAAGAGTAACGACTCAATGCATCAGCCACTGTGTTCTCTGGACCTCGTACATATACAATCTCGAAGTCGTAATCGGCCAGTCGTTCGGTCCATCGAGCTTGTCGTCGTGAAAGGCTTGGTTGCTTCATGAAGCCCGCCAAGGAGTGGTGGTCTGTGAGGATCTTGAATCAAACACCCAAAAGGTCCGCCCGCCAGTGATGAAGGGCGTCCACAATTGCAAGCAATTCCATCTCGTGGGCTGCATAGTTGCCTTCCGCTGGGTTGTACTGTCGTGACCAATAGCCTGCCGGCATGGCCGTCTGCCATTGCTTTCCTTGACTGAGTGCCGCCCCGATTCCCCGATTGCTCGCGTCTGTCATCAGCCATAATGGGTCGCCCTTGTCGGAATGGTCAATGGGATGTAGAGAAGGAAGGTTGCCCACCAAGGACTTGATTGCCTCAAACGCCTTGTCGTGCTCTCCCGTCCAGCCTTCGTCGACATGCACCCCTTTCCGTGTCAGCGGGACTAAAACCGCCGTCAAATCCGCAAGCTTGTCGATGAACTTCCGCAGATACTGCACCAGACCTAGGAATCCCTGCAATTGCTTCACCGTCCTTGGTCGCGGCCACTGTTGGATCCGCTCCACCTTGTCAGGATCGACCTTGATGCCTTCCCGAGTGATCTGGTGGCCGAGGAAAAAGCACTCGGCAGCAAACAGTTCCGTCTTCTTCGGCGATACGTACAGATCCGCCCGTCTCAGCGCCTCCAGGACTAGTCGCACCCGTCGTTCATGTTCCTCCAAGGTGTCGGCAAAGATTGTGATGTCATCGAGGTACACGAAACACACGCTCCCGATAAGGTCTCCGAGTGCCTCGTTGACTCGGCGCTGATGCGTTGCCGGGGCGTTGCAGAGTCCCATTGGCATTACCGTCCACTCGTACAATCCCCACGGTGTCACAATCGCCGTCTTCCGGATGTCTTCCTCGGCCATCTTGGTTTGGAAGAAGGAGTTTGTCATGTCGATCTTCCCCCAGAATCGCGCGTTTGAGCAGACCGACAGAATCTCGTCCGGAAGTGGTAGAGGTGTGCGATCTCGGACCGTCCCTTCGTTGAGTACTCGGTAGTCACAGACCATGCGTGGTTGGATTGACGGGTCCTTATCCATACCTTTCTTTGGGATGACAAACGCCGGGGACGCAAACTCTGATGACGACTTTCGAAGGCGGCCATTGGCAACGTGCTGATCAATCAGGCGCTTCCAGGCTTCCCGGTAACGGTGTGCCGCTCGATAACCCTTCAAGTTCGGTTTTGTTGCTCCGTCCTTCAGCTCGATTCGGTGTCGGACCGGTGATTCATACGTCGAAACCGGAGGAATATCCCCGGGAACCGATCCGCGAACTCGACCCGTAGCTTTGCCTCCCGCCGTCGCAACTCCGTCAACTCCGTTTCCCTTTGCTGGACCCCGTCGATGTAGGCAATCACTGCACGCCAGTTGATCCGAGCTTTATCGCTTCGTTTGGCATTCCTCGCCGCGGCTCGCTGGGGGTGGGGTCCGAAGACCGGCGCAAGAAGGTCGATCTTTACGTCAGGCATGGTCGGATGTGGCACTAGGATCTTGTGTGCCGCGAAGTCGATGGTAACCTTGTGTTTTACAAGGAAGTTGAACCCCAGTACCACTTCCAAGGGCTCCTGCAGTTTAGCCACCTTCAGAATCGTGTGTCCCGCTTCCCATGCGCCATTCTCGAGCGTGATCGGAATCTTTACAAACGAGGTAACATGAAACGCGCGTGCTTGGCCCTTGATTGCAGTTTTGACCAATGTAGGAACAGGGAGACGATGCATGACTAACCCCAGTTTCTCAACCACCTTATCTGCGATAAAGGAGGAAGAGGCCCCAGAGTCAGCAAGTGCCTGCAACGTCTTTGACTTCGTGTTGTTGTGCAGAGTGATGGGAATGGTGGAGATGAACTGAGGGGCGTACTCGTTTTCTTCGTCCGTTGAGATGTCGTCTTCTGAGTTTTCCGCAATTTGATGGAGGGTGTCGTTCTTAGCCGCTTTCGCCGTCTTCTTTTCGAATTCGGCCCACCCCTCCGGGACATCCGGTGCCTGCTGCCAGTTGGCTGTACAGTCGCTCGCGCGGTGATCCGTGTTGATGCGTCTACAGCTAAAGCATCCCTCCTTCTCCGAGAGATAACCCTTCATCGGGTCCGTGAGTCTCGTCGGCCTGCGTCGAGTGGTCGCCGAGGTCACGAAAGGTCGGCCAGAGCTGGTCTTTGGGCTCGTAGTCGAGGTTTGCGTTCGGGGAGTTGCTACAGGACGAACCGCTATGATCACATTCCATTGGGATCTTGCCAATCGCTCGAACACCTCGTAAGATAATGTCTTGAGCTTGGGGAGCGCCGCCTTTGAAGCCGCCACGTAGTCTAAATCATCTTGGTGTAGGCCAGTACCCAACAGAAGGTCGTTCTGTCGTAGAACAACGCTCAATTGAGGGTCCATGTTGAACAGTAGGATCTTGATGAACTCGATGTCGCTGAGGGCGGTCTGGCCGAGCTGCAGCTGTGAGGCCCGAAGTCCCGAAGCCCACGTCGCATAGTCGTGGTTGCCTTGGTGGCTGTGGCGAATACGCTGCTCTGTCGTGAAGGCGAAATCCAAGGGTAGTGCCTTGCGGATGAAGGCGACCTTAAGCTCGTCCCACGTGCGTTCCTCCGTCGCCGTCACCAGCCAATCCTTGAGCGCCTCGTGTTCAATGTGGTTGGCGATGAACATTATCTTTAGTCGCATGTTCTTCACTTGGTACTGGAAGAACATGTTGTCCATGTCGTTGAGGAATGCGCGGATCGAGGAGAGAGTGAGTTTCGTGCCGTTCGCAAGCTTGGGCGCGCTGAGCTTCATGCCCCTTGGCATCGTTGCAACCTCCTGTTCATCGTCCGAGCTGTCCTCCCTTTCCTCTGGTGCCGATGGTGGCGCTGGTTGGGCGGTGGAGTTCTTGGAGTTCTTGCCACGCGCCATGTTCGTCTGTTACCGTTCGTTGTCGTTTGTTCGTTCCGTGGGTGTGTCGCTGGCGCACGTGGCAGTGTGCGTCTTTGACCGGTGTGAAAAAAAAAGTGTAATACACCCCGTTGGAGTGTACACCTGAGCAACGACGACAAGGATCACAGGACCAAAGTATGTAGAATTGACACTGGACACTCGTATCAGTCGCTGGTATGACAATGCCTTCTGATCCACCTTGTGCTCACCTGGACACTCGTATCAGTCGCTGGAGAGAGACTAAGAGTGCCCAGGCGCGCGTCCCCTCTTCCTAAGGCCCAGGCGCACGGGCCTTACAACAAGGTCTTTGAGTTGTCTCAGGCCAGGTTCATTGAGGACTGTTTCTTTCCCGCTGCGGTGAGCCCTGCCATGCCTGCCATCCCTGTTGCAGTCGGTTTGTCTTACCCGCCCGCGCCGCTCGGCATTGGTTCCGCCGCTGCGCCCCCTGTCGCCGAAGCGCCGGCCGTGGCTCCCGCTGCCGCCGCTCCGCCACCCGTTCCGCCCGCCCTCGCATTTTCGAACCCTGGCCTGGCAAACGCACCGCCCGAAACGCACCGCCCGATGGTGATCGCTCCGCCCGGACCCGCCGTCCGCCTGACTACCTCGGATTTGCTCACACGGCACAGCATTGGGAGTTTGCCAACCACACGGCCATCCAGTTTGATGACTTCGATGAAGGTGACCCTGACACGCAGATGTACTCGTTTGAGGAAGTCTCTGCACTCCTCGCCAAGATCGACAGCAATGACACTCCTTCGGTCCAGGCCGCCCTCACTAGCCCCTTTTGTGATTACTGGCTGGCCGCCATGTCGGTGGAGGAGGGAGCTCTTGCCGCTAAGAACACGTTCTCCAAGCCGGTTTGACCCCCGCCCGGGGCCATTGTCATCGGGAGCATGTGGGTGCTCCTCGTCAAGCGCAATGCGGAGGGTCAAATTGTCAAGTACAAAGCTCGACTTGTTGCGCGCGGGGACATGCAAAGACGTCAGGGGGTGCATATCGATTTGTTCTCGCCCAAAGGTCGAGCCACTTCCCATCGACTGTTACTTGCCCTCACCGTCGAGAACGAGTGGGAGACCCGTCAGTTCGACGTCTCGTCTGCGTACCTCAACGGCAACCTCGGCGGGACCGAGATCTATATGCGACTACCCGGGGGCGATATTGTGCGCTTGCAGCGCGCTCTCTACGGCCTTGTTCAGGCGGGCCGCGAGTGGTACATGGTCTTCACTGAATGGACCCTGTCCATTGGCTTCACCCGCACCGACAGTGACCATGCCGTTTTCGTTTGCAAAGAGGGGGATCGACAGTCTTTCCTCTCCATTCATGTTGACGACGGTCTGCTCACGGGTGACGGGGATCTCGACGGCATGCTCTGTCAGCTCAAGGCTCGGTTCGAAGCTCGCAGCACCGACGAGGCTTCCTTCTTCCTCGGCCAGAGCATCCGTTGTGAGGGCAAGACGGGTGCTGCGAGCGTCAACCAGGGACATTTCGTCGATGCCATCCTCGAGGAACACCACATGGCCAATGCCTCCCCCCGCCCCACGCCTCTTGCGGCTCCGTCGACTCTGAGGAATTGCGCTGACTCCGGTTTTGATCCTGCCTTGATCCCCTATCGCGCCATTGTAGGCAAGCTCTTATACCTCTCTGGCACCACCCGACCCGACATCGCGTTCGCCGTTTCAAAGGCTGCTCGTTTCTGCAATGACTTCACGGCGGAGCATTGGGAGGCACTCAAACACATCCTGCGCTACCTTGTCGGTACCCGCAATTTTGGCATCCGCTATCAGAAGTCCTTCCAGCCTATGTCGGCAATCTTGGAGGGATTTGTCGATGCTGATCATGGCACCGACCCGGTCACTTGCCGGAGCGTCTTGGGCTACATGTTCATGTGCGCTGGTGGGGCTATCTCTTGGATCGCCAAGCAACAGACTCTCGTCACCCTCTCCAGTACCGAGGCCGAGTATGTGGCCATGTCATACGCCGCTCGCAAGGGGATTTGGTTACCTCGTTTGCTTGCGGATCTTGGCTTCGAGCAGACCGCTCCGACTCGTTTGCGGGGTGACAACCAGTCCGCCATCACTCTGGCCAAGCACCCGGCTTTCCATGCTTGTACCAAACATATTGGCATCCACTTTCACTTCATCCGGGACCACATCGCGGAAGGCACAATCGAGATGGTCTGGGTGCCCACGGGCACCATGGCTGCGGACGTCCTCACCAAGGGGCTCGGGACACAGAAGCACTATCAGTTTGTACACGCGATGGGGCTTATAGATTCATCGCGTGAAGGGGCGAGTTGGCGTGTTGTGAATGAGGATTGCAGGAAGGCGGCTATTGGTTATTTGATTAGAAGCGCGCGTTTGTTTAGTGAAGCCTGGCGATGCGCACCAACCGTTGTCTTCTCTCCACGGTTGGATTACACGCTCGTCAGTCTCTTATTCGAGCCTACCTCAATGACATGGACAACCTTTTTACGCAATACAAAGTCACCGGCATGCGTTTCAAGGTCATGTTCATCACACACCACATTGAACAGGAGTGGCTCAAGGACTGGTGCGGGTCAGCGACGGAGGATTGCACGTGGGACGAGTTCAAGGTTGCATTCCTATGTAAGGCTCTACCTTTGGACTTTGCGTACGCCACGGAGAAGGCCATTCGACACAGCAAACAACGTCTAACGGATTACACCTCGTGGGCTTCGGGACTTCGGGCCTCACAGCTCCAGCTCGGGCAGGCCGCGTTCAGTGACACCAGCTTCATCAAGGTCCTACTGTTCAACATGGATCCTCAACTCAGCGTCATCCTACGTCAAGACGACCTCTTGCTGAACACCGGTATGCACACAGACAACTTGGATTACGTTGTCGCTTCGAAGACCGCACTCCCCAAGCCCAAGACGATATTGTACGAGGCCTTCGAGCGACTGGCACGATCGAAATGGAACATGATCACGGCACTTCGCGGTGTAGCAGCTCCCCGAACGCACAACTCGACGATGGCGACGAGGACTAGCTCGTACCGACCCCTGCGACCACGTCGACGGGCGGCCGACGTTTACCGGCTAAACTGACGGACGCGATGAAGGATTACCTCTTGCTGAAGGAGGGCTGCTTCAGCTGCCGACGAATACACACGGAGCATCGATCAAAGGACTGTACCGCGCAATGGCAGAAGGCGCCGGATGTTCCAGAGGGCTGGACCGAGTTTGAGAAAAGGAAGGCGAGCGCTGCAAAGAACGATACGCTCCACCAAATGGCCGAACAGTCGGAGGACGACTTATCAACGGACGAAGAAAACGAGTACGCCCCTCAGTTCATCTCGACTAACCCCATCACCCTACACAACGGCAAGGGTTCACAGACGTTGCACGCACTTGCTGACTCCGGGGCCTCTTCCTCCTTCATCGCAGATAAGGTGGTTGAGAAACTGGGGTTAGCTGTGCATTGTCTCCCTGTCCCTACAATGGTCAAAACTGCAATTAAAGGTCAAAAGCGAGCGTCTCATGTTACCTCATACGTAAAAATCCCGATCGCGCTCAAGAACGGAACTTGGGAAGCGGGAATGTGATTCTGAAGGTGGCCAAGCTGCAGGAACCCCTGGAGGTGGTGCTGGGTTTCAACTTTCTTGCGAAGCATAAGTTCAACATCGACTTTGCAAGACACGAGATCCTGGTTCCACACCCAAGCATGCCCAACATGATGATTGACCTCCTCGCGCCGGTCTTCGGACCTCAGCCACAGCGCGCCGTGCCAAGGACCCCCAAACGAAGTGATAAACCTCGGATCAACTGGGGCGCCGTGATTGCCTATATCGACGGAGTACAGCAGAAAGAATCGGAGTTGGCGGAGTTGAGGGCACGAGAAGCGAGGCTGAGGGTGGAATTTGCGGACAGATTTCCCGGCGACATACCCCCGGTATCGATGTACGAGTCCCCAGTCCGACATCGCATCAAGCTGAAGCCGGGAGCAAAGAAGTCGAATTTGAAGGGTTACCGGGCACCACACCGTTACCGCGCGCCGTGGAAACGCTTGATCGACCAGCACGTGACCGCCGGCCGCCTCCGCAAATCGTCATCGGAGTTCGCCTCCCCGGCGTTTGTCATTCCGAAGAAGGGCATGGACAAGGACCCGTCCATCCAGCCACGAATGGTCTGCAACTATCGAGTGCTCAATGAAGGAACCGTTCGCGACCGCACACCGTTACCGCTTCCGGATGAGATTCTGTTGATCTGTTCGAAGGCACCGTTTTGGGGGAAGATTGACATGACAAACTCCTTCTTCCAAACCAAAATGGCGGAGGAGGACATCCCGAAGACGGCAGTGATAACGCCGTGGGGACTTTTTGAGTGGACAGTAATGCCGATGGGCCTCTGCAACGCACCGGCAACGCATCAACGCCGAGTCAACGAGGCGCTCGGCGACCTTCTCGGGAACGTGTGCTTTGTGTACCTCGATGACATCACAATTTTCGCCGACACATTGGAGGAACACGAACGACGAGTACGATTGGTCTTGGACGCGTTGAGAAGAGCCGATCTGTACGTGTCCCCAAAGAAGACGGAACTGTTCGCTGCCGAGTGCTTCTTCCTCGGCCACCAGATCGCGCGCGAAGACATCAAGGTGGATCCCGACAAAGTGCAGCGAATCCAACAGTGGCCCCGACCGACAACAGTGAGGCAACTGCGGGGATTTCTGGGTCTGGTTCAGTATCTCAGGAAGTTCATCGACAAGCTGGCGGACTTGACGGCAATCTTAGTCCCACTCACGCGGAAGGGGGCACATGTCGACGACGGCTGGACGGGGGAACACAACACGGCGTTCGAGGTGGTCAAGGCTCTTGTGGGGAGCCTCCCGTCTCTACATCCCATTGACCACTCGGAGCAGGGTGACCCTCTCTGGCTGATGACGGACGCGAGTAATCGGGGGATCGGGGCAGCGCTGAGTCAAGGAAAGGAGTGGAAGACGGCCATGCCGGCGGGCTATTGGTCACGGCAGTACAACCCGGCGGAAGGCAACTACGCGGCACACGAAATGGAACTGCTCGCAATCGTGGAAGCGCTTCATCACTGGCGTGCCGACCTCTTGGGGGTTCGGTTCAAAATTCTCACGGACCACCACTCACTGGCGGGCTTCATGAAGCAGCCGAGCCTTTCGCGTCGACAAGCTCGGTGGACCAAACAACTGGCGGACTACGATTTTGAGATTGTGTATGTACGAGGCCCAGAGAACACAGTGGCTGATGCATTGAGTCGTTACTCCTTTCCGGAAGATTGCGCAACTCGCGGTGCAAGCGACGACGTCAACATGCTCGCGGAAGCAACTCTTGACCCGGCCTTCCTCAAAGCACTCAAGGACGGCTACTTGAACGATACACATTGCCAACAAGCGATCAAGAACATCGACTCCACCCCAGGCTACTCGTACAAGGACGGGATTGCGCGGTTCGAGGGGCGGATTCTCTTGCCGAAGACAGGGGACTTTCGCGAAAACGCAATACATGACGCTCACGACGCAACAGGTCACTTTGGACTACACAAGACGTACGAGCGACTACGACGGGACTTTATCTGGTCGGGATTGAAGGAATCGTGCAAGGAATGTGTTGAGTCCTGCTCTGTCTGTCAGACGATGAAGATGCATGGCACCGGTTTTGCCGGTCGGATCCACAACTTGAATGTGCCTGACCGGCCAATGCGGGAAGTTGGCCTAGACTTTGTCGGGCCACTTATACCTAGCAACGGTAATGACGCACTGCTTACGGTAACAGATCGCCTCTCCGGCTACGTCCGCATCATTCCCTGCCGTACAACGGACAACGCCACCACAACAGCCGGCCGGTTCTTCGACGGATGGCACCGATACTTTGGCATGCCACGGGTATTGGTATCAGATCGCGACAAGCTCTTCACCAGCGAATTCTGGCGCGCGTACACAGGCAGGATGGGGACGAAATTAGCAATGTTGACGGCGTTTCACCCGCAAACGGATGGACGAAGCGAGCGAACGAACCGAATGGTGATTCAAGTCCTACGCACGATGGTCAACCGCCGACAGAATGACTGGTCCAAACACCTGGCAACCGTAGAGTTTGTGATCAACTCGAGCGTGAACAGGTCCACAGGAAAGACACCATTTGAAGTGGTACTTGGGTTCACACCGGAACTGACACCAATTGCCCCAGTGTATGGCTCAACCGTATCTCAGGCAGTCAAATCCATTATGGAACAGCGTGAAACGGCGGTTGCAGAAGCTCGGGACACCTTGGCAATTGCGAAGATTCGACAGGCCGACCAGAGCAACAAGGTACGGAAATTGGAGCCGGAGTTCGCAGTCGGCGACAGGGTCTTGGTTGACTCTCGGGATCGACAACTCCGATACAAAGCCGACGGGGAAGCACGCTCAGCCAAGTTTTTCCCAAGGTTTGATGGTCCCTATGAGGTCCTTGCAGCTCGCCCAGAGACGTCGAACTACATACAAGCTGAAGCTGAACGCGGGAGACAAGTCACACAACGTTTTCCACGCATCCAAGCTGCGACATTGGACGGACAATGACGGAGCGGCATTCCCGGGACGAGAAGCAACGGAGCCAGCATTGGTGGTTGTGCAGGGGAATGAGGAGTGGGAGGTAGATAGGATTGTGGATGAGAAGGGGAAAGGGAAGAGGAAGAGGTATCTAGTGAAGTGGAAAGGGTGGGCGGATAGCGACAACACATGGGAGCCATGAGCACACTTGGAGGAAACAAGAGCGCTGGAGGAGTGGGAGAGGAAGAGGGCGGAGGGGAGCGTGTAGAGAGGGGAGGGGAGGGAGTTTGGTTCAGGTGGTGGAGAGTGTAAGGCCCGTGCGCCTGGGCCTTATGAGAAGGGAGCGCGCGCCTGGACACTCTTAGTCTCCCCTCAGCGACTAACACGAGTGTCCAGGTGAGCCTATGGTGGATCAGAAGTCATAGTCATTGTAGTGACTAACACGAGTGTGCAGTGTTAATTCCACATACTTTGGTCCTGTGATACTCTCGTTGTCGCTCTCTGGTGTACACTCCTACGGGGTGTATTACACCGAGGTTCCATTTCCCATCAAAGCAGCCTGGTGCGTGACCTTCTGCTTCCCGAAGCAGACTAAGACGACCTGTTTTGCGTGTCTACCACATCGTATCCTTAAAAATTCTAATCGACGTTATGAAATGAATCCACCGCCAGTGAGCACGGCGTCTCGGAGGTCTGAAGGCCAGCAACGACGAAGGCTCGAGCGAGATTGTTCCGGTCCGGTCCCACATAGCTCTTCGCCGAACCCTGCCTCTACCGCGTCAACATCGACGAATCATTCTACTTCCAGAAGATCTAGGGCACAACAATTGCGGAGACTCAGGGAAAGGCAGCAAATTGATTCTATCAATCAATCACCTCCACCCCAGCCAACGCCCGACGTCCACTCTTTCCCGGTGTATGTCGCCGCACAGTCACCGATTGCACTGCGTCCACTGCCGGAGGATCAACTTCATCCAACGGATCCACCACCTGTGAACGCTGCGATCTCTAGAAGGTCTCAAGGTCAGCAAAGATGTCGTCAACGGGAAAGGCTTGAGGGATGAAGTTGATCCTCCGGCAGTGGACGCAGTGCCATCGGTGACTGTGTGGCGGCTGGACGTCGGCGTGCACTAGATCTTCTGGAAGTAGAATGCTTCGTAGATGTTGATGCGGTAGAGGCAGGGTTCGGCGAAGAACTGTGTGGGACCAGACCGGAGTGCTCTTGCTCGAGCCTTCGTCGTTGCTGGCCTTCAGACCTCCGAGATGTTGTGCAACTATCAGTATTCTTGCTGTTGTCCATCTGTAGCAATGGCAGTAAAGACTCACATCTAGTGTCCCAATGACCCGGATTCTCAACCGTACAAAGTCAATCCTTTGACACGTTGGCGGTGAGAATGCCTACTGCCGGTGCAGATAGACTTGACGAACCAGTTTGCGTGACGTTGTGTTGATCTATCTCGCGCTGCTGCTGCCTGCGAAGGCGTCCAAATCCGCGCTGTAGAACGTTTGAGCGTCACCCGGCAGCAGGTCGAGCTGTTTGCAGATTGGCTCTTAGGAGTTGAAGACGGCTCGACAAAGTCCTGTATGTTTGCCCGTTCCGTTTCGGTCATGCGGTCTGCAGCGGCCAGAAGACGCATTGTTGGTCTGCGCTCGCACCGTGCCGCTGTTAGTATAGGGTCTAAAAGTCAGGCAAGGGCTACGACTTACAGAGAGATGCGGCACCTCAACTTGCCCCCTAGAAGTCAGCTTTCATGATGCAAGCGTCGACAATTTGTGTAGGCGATGACTTGAGAACAACGGGAAGGCATGGCTTCGGATGCCCTGTGGTGTTACAGTCGAACCGGTCAGTTAATCATGCTGCCCTGCGCTTTGCTTTTGAAAGAATGGCACACACCTGCCAACACGACGGTCACTCCACCGAACCGAGCCGTGGAATAACGGGAAGGCATTGCTTCGGATCCCCTGTGATGTTACAGTCCAACCGGTCGGTTAGTCATGCTGCCCTGCGCTTTGCTGTTGAAAGGCTGGCACATACCTGCCAACACGACTGCCACGGGATGGTGAGCCGCAATTCACGCAACCGGAGCCTGTTTTCTTGCGTGATTCGACTGTCAGTATTCTTGCTGTTGTCCATCTGTAGCAATGGCAGTGAAGGCTCACATTTAGTGTCCCAATGACCCGGCGGATCTTCAACCGTACGAAGTCAATCCTTCCGCTGTTTCACTGACGTGCAATGTCTGTTTCTCGTATCAGTTTTTCCGTCATATCTAAGACTGCACAGCCATGTCAAGGGAGGACTCACGTATGCAATGTCACCAGCTGACGGTGAAGAAACAACTCGGGGGTTGACACTCGAAGAGGATGTGTTGAAGGGAATTTCTGCTTGGTAGTAACCCATTAGCTTCTGAACAATTCCACACCAAGAGCACAGTTCATGAAGTTACTCACTCGAATTCGTAGCTATGTTGCATGCGGCAGGCATTTCTTGATCCCGTATTCGTTGCAGAGCTTCCACGACGACCGCTTCGGATGTCGTGAGCTCGAGGTGGCGATGGGATGAGGTGCGATGGGCAAGGTGTGAAGAGCAGGAGGGAGAAAGATGGAGAATCCTGCGCCTTAGTTTGAACCGGTCTCATAGAATGTTATGGAAGGCCGCGGAACGTCGTGGAGTGAAGGCCCGTGACACGCAGGCGGGGCCCCTAACGGCGGCATTGGCGCACTGGCCGACGCTACCCGAGGTCCGGAACTGGTTCAAGTGGACGAACGAATCTCAAGCATGGAGGTGAAGAAGTGCGGGCCCGTTGTACTTGCCGTGCGACATTGAGACTGCCTGCTGCCGGTGCAGTTGACTTGACGAACCAGTTTGCGCGACGTCGTCTTGATCGGTTTCGCGCTGCTGCTTCTGGCGAAGGCATCGTTGCCGCTGAGCTTCGGGGATTGTTCGAGGTTGCTGGCGGCGGCGTCTGTGCGATTAGAGCGGGAGTCAGGTTGTGCGGAGGGGCGCCTGCAGCCTCGCGGGCGGCGCGCTCAGCTTGCTCACGTTGCCGACGTCTTTGCTGCCCCTGTGCTCTACGTGAAGGTTGTTGTTGAGGAAACGGCACATGAAAGTTAGCAGATGACATGTCGGCAGTTGCAGTGGTTGTTGGCGGCGGCGTCTGTGTGATTAGAGCGGAAGTCGGGTTGGGCGGAGGAGCGCGAAGGCGGCGGGCATCCATACATTCAAGTTTTTACTGTCCTCATGCGTGAGGTCTGGGCTGATGATTTCCTCCCCCTTTGCACATAGCGCGAAGCAGCCTTGTTGGCGGCCCTCTCAGCCTCGCGGACGGCGCGCTGACCTCACTCACATTGGCGACGTCTTGGCTGCCCCTGTCCTCTCCATGAAGATTTGTAGTGGAGAGTCTTCTGTACATGAAAGTTTACAGATGACATTTCGACAGTGGCAGGAAGTAGATGCTCGAAGTAACTACGCTACGATGTGGTAGACACGCAAGACAGGTCGTCTGAGCCAGAGTCATTGATTTGATGGAAAATAGAACCTCGGCGAACGTAGAGGAAACGGGCTGTCACTGGCCGACCCCTGCTAAAACCGCGCTAGCTAGCTGGGCCGTGGGGACGCGCTGGACCGAGAGCTGCTGATGACGTCACACCACGTGGTTTGTCTTTTGTTCTAGAAGATTATTTGTCTCGACATATTCATTTAGTATAATATATATATAATATAATAATAGAAGAAGATAGAAGATAGAAGACTAGGTTGGGTGGCGCGCTTCATTTAGTATAATATATATATAATATAATAATAGAAGAAGATAGAAGATAGAAGATAGAAGACTAGGTTGGGTGGCGCGCTTCATTTAGTATAATATATATATAATATAATAATAGAAGAAGATAGAAGATAGAAGATAGAAGACTAGGTTGGGTGGCGCGCTCTGCGCGCCACCTCACATTTCTGTTACATTATTGCAGATGCCTATGGTTCTACGCTGCTTTTGTCTATGTTTTCTGGCGTTTCGTTGGAGGACTGGACAGAAGTTCCGAGTCTTCTGAGTCGGTGTCACCGACATCAAGTTCGACATTCAAAGCGGAACGCTTGATTGGCATCGCGAGCTTGGTTTCCGGTGCCTTGGTTGACGTTGATGCAAACGACCCTGTTGTAAACAACTGCTGCCACAAGTTGGGAACCGGTCAATTGTTGGTTACGGGGTTTGAGACTTTCAGACGCACTTACATTGAAGCTCCCATGAACACGTATTTTCAACGGTACAAAGTCCACCTTCCCCACCATGCCTCCAGTTTTCTTGCTTTTCCACGTCCGCCCTACTATCATGCACATGACCCCACAACAGTCACCCTTTTTGAGGATGGTGTGGCTAAAAGTCCGTCCTTCATGACCATCGATTACAACCGGAAGTGGAGTTGGGTATGCCTTGAGGCATTTCTTGCCTCGGTACAACCCATCGCGTGCTTCCGCGTACAATGCACGGTACGCTTGGGTGTCGAGCCCTGCCTCCCACATTGGCACCGGCGGATATTCCTGTTCTCCATCAGCAACTTTGCCACTCGCGCTTAGTGCAATTTGGCGCACCGGGGATTATAGAAAACGAGCTGAATGTCACTAAAATGCGCTAAATGGTACTAAATGGCACTAAAGCGCAAGTGGCAAAGTTGCTGATGTCCCGGCTTCTGTTCTCCTCCTGTCACATTATCCCAATACCTATCGTGTTGATGTCAGTACACATCTTCCAGATTCTCCTGTCTTTTCGATATCGCGCAGCCAGTACTTACTGTTCCGGGGTGACCAAATTGTGGTGCAGAAATACTATCCGGAGATTTGACTTCGAGGATGAGGCGGTAAATGGGATGGCTGTGGAACAAAGAGATGACATATGTGATTGTGTCAGCGGCTGCCGTACTCTTGGTCAGTAGCTCGAGTAGGCTTACCGGATTCAGCTGCAACATTACAAACAGAGCCTATACCGTCGCTAAACTTGGAGCATAAGACGTGGAGGCCGTTTGCAACAATGGCTTCAGATTCGAAAAGCTCCAGCCCTATCTGGCGGCCAAGCTCATGGGGTCCTTTCAAATCGTCTACATTGGTTATGCTGTACAATTATTTCAGACATGGATGTGAGCTATGAGCCTGATCGAAGAAATTTGAGAAGAAAGAACGGCCTGTCTTGTGACAACTCACTAAACTGGTGGCTTTCCTGAAGAGGGGTCCAACGTTGCAACTTTTCCAAAGAATGTCACGACCAAAGGGTGCGTTCCGTTTTCAGTCATTACTGTTTGGCCGAAGTGGCCTGCTGGCAGTTTGATGATGGCAGTAGTATTGGGACCGATTGATGCTAGCGTCACGCGCTGGTTTTGATATCTTTGTTGGAGTTCTTTGATGTGACCTTGATCAAAGTCCGTACATGGTACCTCCGTGCTTTGGTACACGGAGGAAGCTGTGAGGGTAGTGTTGTTGTAGGAGCGTCTCTAGTTACGTGGCGTCGATGGATGACCTATTGTGAGACAGTGAGTCGCTAAAGGTCAATCGACTGTAACAGAGCGACTAGGCGAGATGTGATATCGAGTGCATGGTGGAGAAGAGAGAAAAAACAGCTTGGCCAAAAAAGATGCAATCTCATGTAAACAACTAGCCGCCTCTGCCACCTCTACCGGTCCCCCGCACAACACCCACGCGCCCGCGCCACTGCTGAGACCATAAGTCCCTCTGGACCGCAGACCCCACTAATTTCCCACAACACTCCCACTGGTCAAGGCTCCAAGGGACACCATTCACATACCCTCACAATGAAGTTCAAACAAGTTGCGAGCAAGCGGCTTTGTAAGAATATCCGCAGTCATCGCTCCTGTCTTGCAATACTTGACTCGAATATCGCCAGCCGTAACTCGTTCTCGGATGTAAAAGTGATGCACCCTGTAGTGCTTCGTCCTTCCATGATGAGCCGGGTTGAGAGCGATCGCGATCACCGCTTGGTTGTCCTCCCAGATCAGTGTAGCCTTAGGTTGTTCAAGCTCGAGATCCGCCGCCAATTGCCGAAGCCACATGGCCTCCTTTGCTGCCGTGGAAGCCGCCAAAATCTCAGCCTCCGTAGTCGAAGTCGCAACCATCGACTGCTGTTTGCTTTTCCAAAAAAACGCAGCACCTGCCATAATTGAGACGAACGCTCCAATCGACTTTCCAGTCAACATGTTGTCTCCCCATGAGGCATCGGAATAAAGCTCGAATACCGTAGATCCTCCGTGGTTGAACTTCAGTCCCCAGTCAACAGTACCTTGTAACGCAGAAAAGATGCGAGCGCGGAAGTAAAGCCTTCCGATAGGTGAGGGTGCACGACGCCGAGAAGTCAGGACCACAATGTAGAGCGAGTGATGATAAGTATTCCAGTAACTAACCTTCCGATAGGTGAGGGTGCACGACGCCGAGAAGTCAGGACCACAATGTAGAGCGAGTGATGAGAAAGCTATCAAGAGTAAACAGCCGCGCTGGAAGAAAGCCCCGCGCGCTCCCTAACTTAAACAGATCAAACTACAATACCAAAGTGACTAATGACTAAACGCACGCGCATCTGCGCAGATACCACAGGCACAGACACATATCAAACGACACTCCCCCATGCCAAGGTAGCCAGCGAGACCATCCCGAGTCCCTCGCGATGCGTAGCGAACTTGAGTTTGGGCAGGGGTTTCGTGAAAATGTCGGCCGTGTTCAGATTGGTCGGACAGTAGCGGAGATCGATATCGCCAACCTCGATTCGTTCGCGTAGATAGAAATGATGCACATTCCAATGGCGTGTACGACCTCGAGCTCCGGGATTCTTCGCCAAATCGATGCAAGGTTGGTTGTCCTCGTGCAGAACAGTAGATTGACCTTGATTGATGCGAAGTTCGGACGCCAGGTTGCGAAGACCGATAGCCTCAACAGCTTCCTCGCGTCGATGATCGATCGGGTCCTCTTCAACTTCAGCGTCTTCGGCCAATGGACCGACAGCCGGGAAAGGAGGAGGAGCAACGTCGTCATCGTCCATATGTTGGAAACGAGGAAGAGGAGCGGGAGCTGGCCGAAAAGCCGGACCAAGCTCGGGTACGAGCGCAGGCCGTAAAGCCGGAACTTCTGCCTCGGGAAAGAGCGCAGGCTGAAAAGCCAAACCTGCCTCGGGTAGGGGAGCAGGCCGTAAAGCCGGAATCTGCTCCAAGCCAGGAAACGGTAGTTGGTGTACTAACTCGTGTTCCTGTAGAGGTTCAACTTCGTAGATGCGAGGCTCGACAGCCGAGTCCGCAATCGAAGGAGCCTTGTCGGAGAAGGTGACATCGGAAGAGACGACGATCTTGAAAGACCGACCGTGTTCGACGCGAACCTTGTAGTTGTACTCCCCCGAATAGCCGAGGAAAGTACCCTTGACAGTATGGTCATCGAGCTTCTTACGAATCGCCTTGGGGACGAGAACGTAGGCAGTAGATCCGAACGCGCGAAGATGCGAAACGTCGGGTTGCTTGCCAAAGAAGACCTCGAACGCAGTCTTGCCCTTGAGATGTGGGTGAGGACCGCGGTTGGAAACGAAAACAGCCGCTTCCAATGCGTAGAACCAATACTTCTTGGGAAGTCCGGAGTCCTTGAGCATGGCACGGACGAGCGCGAAGAGAGAGCCGTTCGCGCGCTCCACTTGACCATTCTGCTGCGGCGTGTAGCGTGCAGCCAGTTCATGGGTGATGCCAAGTGCCTTGAATTCGCCGCCAAGGAGTTGGTTGACGAACTCGCCTCCATTGTCAGAACGAACAAACTTGATCTTCTGACCGGACTGCCTCTCG
This sequence comes from Microbotryum lychnidis-dioicae p1A1 Lamole, assembly GCA_001244265.2. Taxonomy (NCBI): domain Eukaryota; kingdom Fungi; phylum Basidiomycota; class Microbotryomycetes; order Microbotryales; family Microbotryaceae; genus Microbotryum; species Microbotryum lychnidis-dioicae. The sequence goes on along the minus strand of CDLV01000004.1, from coordinate 255,368 downwards.
ACCTGCGCTTGAAAGCCGCGCCAGACCTCGAGGACTTCAGATGCCGACTTCGAACCAAGTGGAAAAGCCCACTTATAGGTTGAAAGTTGGTCGACGATAACCATGTAGATGGATCGTCCATTGGTATCGTCATCGTTGACGAATCCCAGATCAATCGAAACCCGTTGAAGAACAAGTTCGGGTTTTCGACTGACATGATTGTGAGAGCCCGCGCGCGCCTTCGCGATAATGCACGGCTCACAGTCTTCAATCTTCTTGTCGAGTAAACGAATTCCAACGATAGCCTTGGATTTGACGAGTTGAAGAATTGAAGAGGGTGCCATGTGTCCGAAGTTCCGATGCCATTCCATGAGCGAAGCTCCAACGGAAGCACGGGTAGATGCGACGAGCACAGGCGAGGGTGGAGAGACAATCTCAAAATCGAAGACGTAACTTGGTTGTTTGGCCTTCGTCTTGACAGTTTCGGCGACGAGAGAGCCGTCAAGCCAAACCTGTTGAGTATCTCCCCCATGGCCATAAACCAATTTCGCGCCTCCAGCGCGGAGCGACGACATTGAGATTAGACCATACCTCGATCCAGGGAGGTAGTACATCTCCTTGAATTTGAGAAGGTGACCTTGCGAAGTCTTAACAGACATTCGCCCGTATCCAATGGCTTGACCAAGCGAGTTGTCGGCCATCTGGACTTGAATCGGGGATTCCTTAAAATCCGAGAGCAGCGAGCGATCGCCAACAAAGTGGTGACCAGCTCCGGTATCCGCGATCCAAACGGAGTCGGTATCGGGAGCTCTCGAGGAAGAACCAGCAAGGTAAAGGGAATGGGAGTTCATTGCAACCAACGCGGGGGCTGCAGATGACTTTGAACGGTTTTCCGGGCACACTGCATCGCTAGACCAGTGTCCCTTCGCTCCACACGCATGACAGGTAGAATCGGGAGGACGGCGATTTCCTTGACCGTCGCGATTGCCTTTCTTGTGACCTCTTTTGCGACGCGGTCCCTTTTGCGATTCGCCTTGCGCAACGAGCGCAGGAACAGGCGACTGAGCAATGGCGCGTCCGGAAGTCGTGGCAGATAGTCCATTGATTCGACTTGCCAGCGAGACTTTGAACTGGTAAGACCGTGCCTCGGAAACAATCTCCGAAGGTAGAGCCAGAGGTCGACGCAGTGAGCTTGTGAACGACTCGTGTTGCGAGTCGAAGACGGAATCGAGCATCAGCGTCGATTGCTGAGCTGGTGGCATCCCAGAGCCACACGCCTCAAGATCTTGCAAAATTCCATGAATGGTGATCAAGTGGTGCAGTAACTGCCCACGATCGCCAGACGAGAACTTGCGCGAATAGAGCTCAGTCGTCAAGGCGGAAATCTGAGCGCTCATCGTTCCGAGGTAGAACGTGTTCAGCGAGTCGAGTATGTCGTAAGACGTGTAACAACCCCTGACCAAGCGAAGATTGGCCTCATCGAGAAACTGAATGATTTCAGCTTGAGTTCGAACCTCCTTCTTTAGCTCCTTGGCGATCTTCGCGTCCATAGCTGCGAAGTCGAGCCGCTCGAGGGGCGAGTGGAAGCCACGCGATCGATCGTCGATTGCGGCTTGGAGAACAGCCTCCGCAGCCGGGCTCATCCGCCTCGAGGCGCAAAGATGCAAATCCTTGGACCCAAGACGACCAATCAGACGTCGACGCCAATCCATATAGTTGGCTGCCCGAAGAATTGGGACATGTAATCCACGTTCACTCGTTTCGGTAGAGTGTGTTTCGGTGTCCATTCCGATGTTGGTGGTGCGATGTGAATCGCTTTGCTGACCCGGGCCTCCTACGCTACCCGTTGGACTCATAACCTAACGCAGAAAAGATGCGAGCGCGGAAGTAAAGCCTTCCGATAGGTGAGGGTGCACGACGCCGAGAAGTCAGGACCACAATGTAGAGCGAGTGATGATAAGTATTCCAGTAACTAACCTTCCGATAGGTGAGGGTGCACGACGCCGAGAAGTCAGGACCACAATGTAGAGCGAGTGATGAGAAAGCTATCAAGAGTAAACAGCCGCGCTGGAAGAAAGCCCCGCGCGCTCCCTAACTTAAACAGATCAAACTACAATACCAAAGTGACTAATGACTAAACGCACGCGCATCCGCGCAGATACCACAGGCACAGACACATATCAAACGACACCTTGCAAGTAGCGGATGATACGCTTCACCGCGATCCAGTCGGCCTGGGTAGGAGCCGAAACCTTGGAAGCTGCCGCACGAACCGAAGTGACGATATCGGGTCAAGCTCGATGCGCAGCATACTGCAACGCTCCCACTGCTGACTGGTACAGAGCCACGTCGTCGAAAGGATCCGTAGAATGTTCGACGTCCGACCTTGGCTCCATGGGGACTTTCACGGGGTGCTTGGATACTGAACCTCCTCCATACATGGCAACGAGATCCCTGATGTACTTGGACTGATGCACAAAGATGTAATCTGACGTACGCTCGAATTCAAGACCCAAGAAGAGCTTCACTGGACCGAGGCGCTTGAGCTTGTAGACTTTGTTAAACGCTTCAATCTCCGCGTCCAGGAATTCTTGGTCGCTCGAAGCAACCATGCCATCGTCCATGTACAGCGTGATGTAGATAAACTTCTCCTCTACTCGCTTGACGTAAAGGCAGCAGTCAGCATCAGATCTTCTGTAGCCGCGCTCGACCATCAGGGAGTTCACAGCTGCGTTCCATTCTCGAGGAGCTTGCTTCGTGCCGTACATCGACTTGACAAGACGGAGGGCTTGGCCGGTTTGAGGGCGATCCCAGCCCTTGGGATACTTCATGTAGACCATCTCCGTCATCGTTTCATCTAGAAACGCAGAGTCGAAGTTGAACTGCTCAAGAAACAGTCCCTGGGCGGTGGCAGTGCCAACAAGGCTGAGGATGGTCAATGGGCGTGCAACAGGGGCGAACGTTTCGTTGTAGTCAATGCCAGGACGTTGGGCAAACCTTTGTGCAACCAGTCGGGCCTTGTAACAAGTCACCTTCCCTTGAGCATTCTCCTTTCTGGTAAAGACCCACTTCGACCCGAGAGCTCGAGCACCACTTGGAAGATCCAAATCAATTAGGACTTGATGGCGAGCCATGGCATCGAGCTCAGCTTTGATAGCTGCAATCCATTTGTCTGCTTCGGGGCTGGCCATTGCTTCCTCGTAGTTACTGGGTACTGGAGGAAGAGAGACCGACATCGCAGAGCCATACATGACTTGTTGCTCCGCGTCCCGACGTTGACTACGAGTACGGTGTGGAATCTCGTTGTTAGCGTCAATCTCCTCATATCTTCCAGGGCTCCTTCCCTTAACGGCGAGATCTCCATACTCCCATCAAGGACGGTTCTGACGGGCAGGTGGCATCTGCTCACCGTCTACCTGATCCTGAAGTTCGTCAACGACTATCTCGTCGTTATCGACAGGACCCTTCTCTTCATCTGGCCCCACAGGCAGAGTTGTGACCTCCGGTACACCAACCTGCTCTGATTTGTGTTCCAAGACCGAGATGTCGCGCGTCACAATGACTTTGTGGTCCGAGTCGGGATCAACGAGCACACGATAGTTATACTCTCTATCGTATCCGATGAATATCCCCTTGACTGAAGTCGATTCAAGTTTGGATCGTTTTGACTTCGGAACTTGCGCGTACACGGTTGATCCAAATGGACGAAAGTGCGAGACCTTTGTCAGGGCTGAGGTTGCTGAGCCGTAGGCAGCAGGCGATAGCGAGGATGACAGGACGAGATGCGGGATTGATGTAGTTGTTCTTGTAAGAGTACTAGAACAGAGGCCGAGGGAGCTGGAGGTTACTGGGGGAGTTGACTATGAGATCAAGATTGCAGAAGGAAGACAAGAGCAATTTCTACACAGAAGCCCTATTTATAGTCGAAGGAAAGCCCAGGGAAAGCGACAGAAACTCATGGAAGCAAGTTGAAGCCAAAGAAAGTGATCGAGGCGCAAGATCATAGAGATAACTGAAAGCTCCTAGAAAGTTCCCAGCGCTGAGTAAGCTGCGCGATGGCGCTGCGCTCAGACCTCAGACTGCTGATTCGTGACAACCTTGGGTTTCTTGCCATAGAATACTTCATAGGCGGTCTTACCCTCCAACTTGGCGTGTAGAATTCGGTTGGCAACAAATGTGGCCTACGCCAATGCATACGACCAATACTTCCATGGCAGCTTGGAGGCTGCAAGGACCGCACGAACTATCGCCATCAACGAGCCATTGAAGCGTTCTACCGTTCCATTCTGTTGCGGGGTGTATGGTGCAGAGGTCCCATGGAGGATACCTTGAATTTGGAAATCCGCGCCAATGAGCTTGTTTGTGAATTTGGTGCCATTGTCTGTACGCATGCGCTTGATTTTCCGACCAGTCATTTTTTCAACTCCTTGTCAAAATGCGATCCATACTCGAGTGACTTCTTCAGCCGACTTCGTCTTCAACGGGAACGTCCACTTCGCAGTCGAGTACTGGTCTACAATAGCCAGATATGCCTTTTGACCTTGGAAATCAACTTGATCTTCTGCGACAAATCCGATATCCATGAATACGCGTTGAAGAACGTCGGTGACCTGAGTAGCCAACTCTGACAACTTCGGTGCGCGAGACTTGGAACTGATGCAGAGCTTGCAGTCGTGGACCTTCTCATCGGTGAGAACTAATCCCTTGACAGCGCCTGACTTGACGAGCTTCATGATTGAGCTCACGGGCACATGCCCGTAGCGACGATGCCACTCCATCAAAGACGCTCCCACTGTCGCACGGGTTGCGACATGAGCTTGATCCTCGACGATGCGCGTAAAGTCGAGCGCATAACTGGTACCGCTGAGCGCCTTCCAAGATGACTCCTTGATAGGTGATCGTCATGACATTGTTGCCATCTCCCATCCGCACTTGGCTCCCGATTTGAATAGAGCTCGAGTCGAGATGAGGTTCACGGGCGCACCCGGGAGATGATACACGTTCGCAAGTGAGAGCGATGCCCCACTCTTCAACTTGAGACGTACCATCCCATACGTGTCGCAGTGTACTACCTTTCCGCTCGCTGTCTGAACCTTCAGGTTTCCACTTTGACGATTGGAGAGCAGACTGGCGTCTCCAACATAGTGCTGGCTAGCACCTGTGTCCAGTATCCAGATCTCACCCTGGTCAACCTGCGAGACCCTATTCGCGACATTGTCTTGAAGCGAATGGCTCTCATCGAGAGACTTGACCGTCAACGCAAATTTAGCCATTAGGCCACGGCCGCGTGTTGTTTACCAAGTCCACGCGCCGTCGCGAGCCTCCTTTTCCTTCCTCCCACTCACTGCCACCGCTCGCGATCCCCATCCCTTGTTCCCTCTTGCCTCCACCATTACCTTTCAATCTGCCCCTGGCTATTTCCGAGTGAGTTGACCGTATGGCACAGTTATTGAAAGGTATGGCTGAAGCGTTACAAGCCGCCGGCAAAGACACCGTCAGCGACCGGCGGGACCAATGCGCGGTCAACCAAACACGAAGCAGACTGAGGCGCACGTCACATCTTGGCAACGCTGACCATCTTTGGAGGGGTTCTTGGAACTTCGCTGTGGCCACACTTTTAGGGTGATCTTGAAGAGGTTATACTGTTGTCCAGAGCAGGAAATGGCTAGTAAGTATTTGCATTACTGCAGAGAGATTTCCAGTTCGGCCGGAAGTCAGGCGACCTGTCAAACTCACTCACTGTTGAACGATCTCGTCGCCGTGTTCGCAGCTTGCGCCAAGAGCCAAAAGGTGGCCTCTCTCAATGCGGCGCAGCCGGACAACCAACCCCTGGCTTTTGGTCTAGTATCTTATGCTTAAGGTGCGGTGAGTCAAGAGATTTTCCGCGGATATCGTTTTCATCCCTGTAACATTCGACCTAACGTTAGTCTACTGGTCCCATCAATAGGCGCGTGTGTCTCTTGAAAAGGTGATGCCCCCAATTGCGGAGTTCTCAGGTGAGTCTCAATCACCAGTTGTTGCAACATACACAAGTTGTTTCCCCGGGGGAGGGGGGGGTTATGCTTCCGTTTTCAGGTGGCGAAGCAGTGGCCAAAGACTCGCTCGAGGCAGGCCTGGCACTTAGGCACAGGGCACAGTTGGTGCCGAATGATACGTAAGAAGAGGACTCAGAATAGATTGTTTGGCTGGCAGTAGCCTAGTACTTAGCACTGTGGTTATGAGTGGAATGCAAGCATGTACCAGTACTACCAGGCATTGATTGCTCAAGCGCGCTTATACACATAATAGCACTGAAATCAGGTTGTTGTTGCAAAAGCACTATAAGTGCACTAAATGGCACGGAAGCCACTAAATGGTACAAAGTGCACTAAATTTCACTAAAGCGCGAGTGGCAAAGTTGCTGATGGGGAAGGGTCATTTCGCGATGGACCCTGAATGTCCCAAGTACGACGCCAAGAAGAACCACGGTCGTTCTTCAAGATCACCCTAAAAGTGTGGCCACAGCGAAGTTCCAAGAACCCCTCCAAAGATGGTCAGCGTTGCCAAGATGTGACGTGCGCCTCAGTCTGCTTCGTGTTTGGTTGACCGCGCATTGGTCCCGCCGGTCGCTGACGGTGTCTTTGCCGGCGGCTTGTAACGCTTCAGCCATACCTTTCAATAACTGTGCCATACGGTCAACTCACTCGGAAATAGCCAGGGGCAGATTGAAAGGTAATGGTGGAGGCAAGAGGGAACAAGGGATGGGGATCGCGAGCGGTGGCAGTGAGTGGGAGGAAGGAAAAGGAGGCTCGCGACGGCGCGTGGACTTGGTAAACAACACGCGGCCGTGGCCTAATGCGAGTCACTTGGCCGTGACGGCGCTTGCGCCCACGTCCTGGCAAAGGCCCGATTCGCGCGCCAGTTGAGTCGGCGCGCCGCGCGCGGCGACTCGCGCCTTGCTCCCAAAATTTGTCTAAGTCCCACTCTGTCCGTAGGCGCAAGAGGCGCATTTCCTTCTTACGTCGCCGCACAGCAACTACTGCAATCTACGACACTCGGTTGAGGATGTTTTACGATCGGATCTTGGGCAGTGCTATTTTGAGAAATGGAGATTGCACGAGCATGGAATATCCAGAATGTTGTGGACATCTGGAACAACCAGTTGACTGTAACTTGTGATCGCTTTGGGAGGGTATTTAGCATCAAAATTCTACGTGATCCGAGAACGCCTCAGGGTCACGGGAAGGGGAAAGGGAGGGCGGCGCAAATGGATCTGTCAGAATAGCCCCTGTCATGAGTGCTCAATTGAATCATCAGTATAGCTTCAGTTCTGGTAGGAGAATATTTTGCAATACTGCAAACATGTGTCGAGAGCAAATCATGTCTTTATGTATCTATTGCAGGTCGAGTACTTGGTATACTGATACCTAGAGTTGGTAATAGGAAGAAAAGTTCATCAAACAGTGCCAATTTGAGTGCCATTTTGTGCCATTTTGCGCACTTTAGCGGTTTAGCGGCTCGAGATTTATTTAGTGCCATTTAGCAAAGTGGCAAAGTTGCTGATGCCCTTGCATCCCCTACAGACACAGTTCGGGTCACGACTTGCTTGCGTGCTTTGAACGGCTAACGCTCCCGCGTTCTTCAAGAGTTTGTCGAACTTGCCCGACAACTTCCGTTCCGTGTACTTGTCTGTAAGGCGATTGATGACATGGTCGACCGATCGATTTTCACCGAGGCGAATTGCTTGCTTCAACATCTCGTACTACGGGGTAATGCTTGGAGGATGTACGCAATCATCGCCTTGCCCCCAAACTTCTGACCGAGATTGTCGAGTTGATCCGCCTTGTCGATCATGCTCTTCAAGAACTCGCCCATATTCTCGTCTTCGTCGTACTTCGCATTCGAGAGTTCCATCAACAACGTTCGAATATTGAAAGGCTTGGCATTCCCTTCATGATGCTGGCGAAGCTTATCCCAGATATCCTTGGCGGAGAGCGTCTTGCTCTTGACCATCTTGAGATTCGCATCGTTGGTACATTGAATGATCAGGGCACGGGCGCTTCTGTCCTTCTTCTGCAAGTTCACGACCACTTGGGTGTCGGTGACCAAAAAGCATCGAGACCGTGCATGGTCCTCCACTCAGCCAGGCTGACGTCGGAGGGCCGCACATGCCCATGCTCAAGGACGCTCGCATAGCCCTTGCTCTTGAGGTACGCCTCGACTTGAATTGACCACAGCTCGTAATTATCCTTGCCGAGCTTGGCTATCTTGATCTCCTCAGACTCCTGAGCAATGGTCTCTGATGGGCTCATAACCTGTTGTTGTAGGAGCGTCTCTAGTTACGTGGTGTTGATGGATGACCTATTGTGAGATAGTGAGTTGCTAAAGGTCAATTGACTGTAACAGAGCGACTAGGCAACATGTGATATTGAGTGCGTGGTGGAGAAGAGAGAAAAAACAGCTAGACCAAAAAAGACGCAACCTCATGTAAACAACCAGCCGCCTCTGCCACCTCTACCGGTCCCCCGCACAACACCCGCGCGCGCCGCGCCACTGCTAAGACCATAAGTCCCTCTGGACCGCAGACCCCACTAATTTCCCACAACAGGTAGCCATCAACTAAGCATGGTGGTCGGTGAAGGTTCAAGGCGATGTGATGGTAGGAAGACAAAAGCGCGAGGAGAAGAGAAACTGCCTTTTGAACCGTCTATGCAGGCATGGAATATTGTAGAAGAATATCGGTGTGAGAAGCACAAGTCGACTGGAGAACATGTAACCTCGGCAAATATTTCGTATGAAGTACTGTTGATTTATGATGTTACCGTGTTTGCGAAAAATCTTTTGTTAGGCAACCAAATTTTCTAACCGTGTGGCACATCAAGCCTGTTGAAAGTGCAAAGCGCGGCACCGAGGGCCACTGCATTGGCGAACCTTGTCGAAGCCTCTGCCAGCTACGGGTCCGGTTGTTGTGCTCGGCGTGCTCAATTCCCAAGACTCGTACAAAGCTTGCCAAGGTTTGTTTAGTTTTTGCTTGGGGTACACAAATATTTAGACGTAGCTTCGATATTTTAGGCCATCAAGTCAAATATCCTTGTGAACACAATGTTGTCAGTGACGTTGCGGGAAGCATGCTGTTGAGTGCCAGTAGTAGTTGGCAGAAGAACCTTAACACCATGTACGTTTGATGCTCGGGACAGTGCAATGTATAACTGTCCATGTGAGAAGACAGGGTTTTCCAGACACACCCCAACGTGACCCAAAGACTGTCCTTGTGATTTGTTGATTGTCATCGCTATGGCCAGCCGGATGGGGAACTGTGTTCGGTAGAGGGTGAGCGGAAGATCTGCTGAAGATGCATTCTTGAGGGTGATCCGCGGCAGCAGAATGGTTTGTCCGTCATGATTGCCAGTTAAGATGATTGCTTCTAGTACGCGGGATTGCAACCGTGTCAACAACAGCCGGCTGCCATTACACAGCCCCGCGCCAGGGTCCAAATTGCGCAGCAGCATGGCCGTGCAGCCGACCTTCAATCGAACTGCATGGAGTGGCATCCCGGGAATGTTAAGAGTGTTGAGATACTCTGTCGGATACAGTGATCCGTCCTCCTTGTCTACGGAGTTAGCGCTGTAAAATGTCTGAGCGTCGCCGGGAAGACGTTCGTGCAAGGATTAAAGTTACCTTGCGCCTTATATAGCTCCCTTCTGATTTCAATCTGCATTGATTGAAATAGTTAGCCTTTTTGGCTGTGTAGTCCAGTTGTGAAGGGACTGGCCTTACAGTTCGATGATCATGTTGTTGAGTTCATCGACATCGCATTCTTTGGGGCCAAAATTGCGCGATCCCGGAAATAAGCAACTTCGTTTTCGGTTGACATCAGGGTGAGATCATCCGCAGAGAGAGGATATACGTGGTTGATCAAGCCAATCTTGTGTCTCGAGTCGACTGGGAGGCACAGGTGGTCAGGAAGAGTGATGGTATCTCCACCATCAATGTTGGCGGAACCATCACCAACTTTCAGAAGCCAATCTGCAAACTCCTGTGACTTGGCCAGTTCCGTTTCTGTCATGCGGTGTACAGCAGCAAGAAGACGCATGTTTGTCTCAGTAGAAAGGCCTCTAGGTCGCAATTCAGTCTCGCATTGTCAAACTTTTCACAAATGAATCAAATGAATGGACTTACTGACAGATGGAGTATTTGAACTTCTCCCCAGAAATCCGCATTCATGATGCAGGCATCCAAGATCTGAGTAAGTGAAGCCTTGGGTACAACAGGGAGGCATTGTCTGGGGTCACCTGCAGTTGAAATACGCAAGTTCATTAGCCAAGTCCAATATGCCATGGTAGTCATTGATATGTACCTGCCAGGAGAACTGTAATCCCACCAAATCTTGCCGAAGACGTACGGACGACTTGCAGCATCTTGTTCACCAGCTCAAAGTGACGACGGTGCTGCATCGGCGCTTCATCCCATACAATGAGCTCGCACACTCGAAAAAGTTCCGCCAGCTGTCCTTGTTTGTGAATGTTGCAGGTCGAGTCATCGAATATGTCGATCGGAATCTTGAAGCGCAAATGTGCCGTTCTGCCTTTCGGAAGTAATAGCGCAGCAATGCCGGATGAAGCAACAGCCAGAGCGTATTTGTTCTCGGAACGAAACCGCGAAAGAATTGTAGTCTCCAGGAACGTTTTGCCAGTTCCACCTGGTGCGTTGATGAAGAACGTCTTGCCTCAGACATTGAATACTGAATCGCAAATTGTGTTGAATGCGTGCTTTTGCTCAACCGTGAACACCTCCAGATTTTTCATCCACTCCCGGTTCATTCGCTCAATTTCTTCCGGTGTTGACCGCTCTTCCATCATTAGTATAGCTTGAGCTCGTTTTCGAACGTCGCTGTCGGCAAAAGCAGTCTGTGATCACAGAGACTGGTCCCTAAACGTTGGAGGATCTGCTCCAGTTGGAGTAGTGCCCAGCTAGAAATATGTTCTGGAGTGATGAAAGACTGTCCATGTCGCATCCGCAGATGGTACTTGGCATCGTCCGACAGACTGTTGTAGTGTGTCTCCCATAATTTCGCTGCATTCGAGACACCGCCATCAGCGGTCAACAACATCGCAAATAGATGGCGAAGCTGGTGACCGGAATGAAAGACGGCCGCTTCCGTGAGGCACCGGTTTGCCTCGGTGTTGTCTCGCAGTAATCCTCGTTCGACACATGCTTCCCGGAAAGTCTTAAATTCCGTGCCGTTGAAAGTTCTCAAATGAGCGAAGGATGTCGGCGACGAGACGTTGAGTAGAAGTAACCGCAAGTAATACCGTTCACCGGCTTCCGGACCGCAGAAGTACATACGGCCAATGGCGGGTGTGTTCGTTTTCCGTTCTTGCCAAGCTCGCTTGTTTAAATTCCAACGAAAAGACCGGGGCACGTCGAGATAAAGTAAGTTTTGTACCTTGGGTACCGGTGGAACTGTGGCGCAAAGCTTCACAAGTGCCGTAAGAGTCGTCTCTGGTGGAGCTGCCATAGTTGGTGGTCCGTCTTCAGGATCAAATCGGGCTTGTTGTTTGTTAGGCAGGTGCAGTGCAAGACGTGTGACGGCTGGTTTGTGACCGTGCATTTGGTATTGAAACAGTCGGTGCATTGCTTCTGGAGCACAGACATATTGCACATCAAGGAAGTCTTTCACTTTGTCACGTGGCGCACCTGCTTCCACGGTGAATAAAGTCCGGTCATGACCCTTGTAAATATACTTGACCGCCGCAACTCCGTTCGCAATTTCCACATTGATATGGCAATTGTATTTCAAAGCCAACCACGGGTTAGTTGGTACAATGTTTGCATCGGTATAGATCTCCTCCTGTCCAGTTCCCGGAAACTTGATGAACTGGTGAAGATTGCGGCAACGGTAATGCGGATAGCCCCCGTCTTCACTGGTAGTGCGATCCTGAAATTGCTTTGGGAATCCCTTCGAGCATTTTCCATTCTTGTCGTGACAGGTATGTTGTCCGGGGAGGTCGCATCGACGATGGAGCATGGAATTGGTGATCGTCTCAAATAATGTCGGAAACTTTTCTCAATCCGGAATCTCCGCTGTGACAATTCGGTCAAAGTCTTCGTTCGTCTTTGGTTTGTCATCCGGATGTGGGCGTGTGGGAGGCCCTTCTTCTGAAACTCGATTACGTGGACGTGGGAAACGACCTGAATAATGGACAATATTTGGGGTGTACATCAGCACACAGAATACCCTGAAACCAATGCAATAGAACTCACCTGTCAAACACACCGGGTTTGCCATGGTCTCCATAGATGTCATGAAGGCAAGCTGTGAGTGGAAGCACCGCGTGCAGCGGTGCTCCAGAACGATAGACAGGATCAAACAATAGTAATTCACTAGAACCTCGGGTCAGTGAGCTAGCATACTACACATATGAGAAAAGGGGCACCCACCTAGAACCTCGGGTCAGTGAGCTGGCGAAAGCCAAGAGAGGTTCTAGGCGCGCGCAAGCTATTCAACTAAGCCAAAAGTTCTATCGCCTTCCATTGTACCTCGGGCAAAGGCCTCAGGCCTTGCAGTGGGCTTGCCCTGGAAAACTCGTGCGACAATGTCGGGACAATTCGAAGCGGTTTGGCCTGGCAACAACGCGTTTACGATCTCTGGCCAGGCGGGATTGCAGGTCATTGTGATAAACAGATCCGGTGCGCCAAAAGCATGGACAATTGCCATGGCATCTTGGTATAGCTGCACCATATTCCGAGGTGAGCTGGGGTACGAAGACGGTAAGATAACTCTTTTCCCAATTTCCGACAGATTGATGCCCTCCGCAAGGCTGGCTTGAAGGGACAAATACTCCTCGGCTCTTAACCAGTGGGAACCCGTTAAATTAATGGGAGGATGAAACTCAAAAAATAGTAGGATAATTGAACAGTCTACATAATATCAGCGCAGAGGTTAAGAAAACACGATACGGAATACAGCAAATAAACAAAATCCATTCATCTTACATTCATTGCCGAAACAGCCTGCATGTTGCTTGTTGCCGGACTTGGCTTCAAACACTCGTGCAATGAGATCCGAATGGTTGCATGCTTTATCGGCCCCAGTGCAGCCTTGATTTCCGGTGAGTCGGGGTCGTACGTCATTGTGATGAGCAGCGGAGGCTTTCCATGTTTGACAACGCACACCATCACATCCTGGTATCGCTGCGTGATGTCGTGATTTGGTTCGGGGTCAAGCCGTTGATGCCTTGGGTTGTGGTGAGGCGTAGGTTCTCTTGATGTAACCGGATGTGTTGAGTCAATCGGTCTTGACTTGGGAGTACTATCGAAACTGAACAGCGATGTGCTGAACGAGTTGGCGGCAGGGACGAGCCAATGAGTTCATAATCAAGTGAAGAGAAGGAGACAAAGACGCGAATTGCGCGCGCAACTAATATAAAGTGGAGACGCACGTAGTGCGGATTTAAGGCAAGAGTAATTTACTTCAACACCCCCCCTTGCTCTTGGCCTAAATTCGCCAAAGGCCAATAGCGTCGCAATGACGCTGGAAAATCGCTTGAGGCAGCGGCTTGGTGAAGATATTGGCCACCATGTCATGGGTAGGGATGTAGGTGACCAAGATCTCTCCATTTCGAACGTGCTCCCAAACAAAGTGCTCCAACATGCGAAGGTGTTTGGTGCGAGCATGGAAGACTGGGTTCTGGGTGAGCGTGATAGCGCCTTGATTGTCTCCAAGCAGACAAAGGGGCAACAATGTGTCAAGGCCGAGCTCGGTGAGGAGCGCGCAAAGGAAGACTGCCTCCTTGGCAGCGTGCAAAAGACCCAGATACTCAGCTTCCGTAGACAAACATGCCACTCGGGGTTGGAGACGGGATGACCACAATATTGCGCCACCAGCCAGTTTGAACAAGTAGCCCATCGTTGACCTTGACGTGTTCACGTCAGATCCCCAGTCCGAGTCAGAATACCCCTCATATCCCAGCAAGGGTTTGTTGTTAGCCATGTAATGGATGCCCAGATCAAGCAAGCCTTTGATGTACCAAAGGACGCGTTTGACGGCCTCGAGATGCGCTGCCCCCGCTTTGCCAACAAACCGAGAGAGATACCCCACAGCGTGTGCAAGATTGGGTCGAGTGGCAACAACGGCGTACATGAGGGAGCTGATCATAGAACAATACATCGAGTTGTCGGCTTCATTGGGGTTGATCTTGGGCAACAACTGGAGGTTGGCCTCCATTGGCAATTTGCAGGGATTGCAATCAGACATGCCAAAACAAGCCAACACGTCAACAAGGTATTGGCGCTGCAGGAGGGTGATCCCGCCATCATCATGCCGGACAACCTGAACCCCTAGAATCCAGTCAGCCGGGCAGAGACATTTTACTTAAAGGGTGTCGAGTTGATCCAGGACTTGATCGATCTCCCCAAGGTCGGGACCAAAGAAGAGGAAGTCGTCTTCGTAGAGCGCGATGTAGTGATCACCCAAAATGTCGGCGCACCTATAAATGCATTCATCGCAGGCAAGACGGCAGTAGCCGAGATTTGCTAGAGTGGTGTTGATTGTGTCGTTCCAGACTCAACCGGCTTGCTTGAGCCCGTAGATGGAATGGTGAAGACGGAGGCACTTGCCATCATAGCCTTCGATGCCAGTGGGGACACGCATGTAGATCTCTTCCTCCAGGACGCTGTGGAGGTAGGCCTTGTCCACGTCGGCTTGTATGATGTGGTGGCTCCTGGAGGCTGCGTGCGCAATGAGAGCGCAATGAGAGCGCAAATGGAGGTGAACTTTGCCGTTGGTGCAAATGTCTCGTCAAAATCACCTGCCCGCTGTGCGCATCCCTGAGCTATGATGTGGCTCTTTAACGACACCATTTTGCCCGCCTTATCGCGTTTGGTCCGAAACACGTGGCGACTCGGCAAGATAGTGGCTTCCCTGGGAACGGAGGCAAGGTTGACCACACTGAACACCTTGAAGTCGTCCTTCATCGAGCGGAACTCCTCAATGGCACCAGCTTTCCAACCTTCCGCATGAGGGTGGCGCATGGCTTCCTTCCAAGTACTGGGATTGCTGGTGGGAAGCGTGAAAGGATCTTTGGGCTTGAAGAGAGGACGGTCCACCTTTGAGACATCAATGCCGGCCTCCGCAAGATTGGCAACCAGCGCAACAACCTTGTTGCAGAGTGAGAATGCAAAGGCAGAAGGGGTTGAGGGCAAGGATGCGAGGGCTCCGTACCGAGCCGGCGGATTGCGCGCACGTGGGCCTGCGGTCGGCTGCCAGGCCGGGCCAGGGGCGTCGAAACGCAAGGCAGCCGGTGGGTCAATGTGCTCGGGGGCGACATGCTTGGGGGGATAATGACAACCCCGCTGTCGTCGTCCCTCGCGGCCGGAAGCGGGGGCACTCAGATACCCGTTGCTTGAGCAGGGAAGTCGTCCTCAAAGAATGTGACACACTGCGGGACTTGAAGACCTGTCTTGTGTTGGGGTCCAGCAGTTTGTACCCCTTGGACTCGAGGTTGTAGCCGACAAAGACGAGTGGGATGCCTTGTGGATCAAGCTTGCTGCGTGGCTCGGTGGTAGCGGCCTTCCACGCTCGACAGCTGAACACGCGTAGATGGCCAGCTGAAGGTTTGGAACTGTACCAACGTGTGTGAGGCGTGGTGCCCGAGTTTGCAGAGTGCGGCGAGCGATTTTTGACGTAGACGTACGTTGCCAATGCCTCGGCCCACAAAGCGTGAGGTAGGCCCGATGTAAGGCCCGTGCGCCTGGGCCTTAGGAAGAGGGGACGCGCGCCTGGGCACTCTTAGTCTCTCTCCAGCAACTGATACGAGTGTCCAGGTGAGCACAAGGTGGATCAGAAGGCATTGTCATACCAGCGACTGATACGAGTGTCCAGTGTCAATTCTACATACTTTGGTCCTGTGATCCTTGTCGTCATCGCTCAGGTGTACACTCCAACGGGGTGTATTACACCCGACTGGTGGAGCATTGAGCGGACACCCTCGGTGATTGAACGATTTGCACGTTCGATGACTCCATTCTGTTGAGGCGTGTCAGGGATAGAGAGCTGACGAGTAATGCCTTGCTCCTCCAGGAATCTGGAGAACTCATTTGACATGAATTTGCCCCCATTATCCGAGCGGACAGCAAGGACTTTGCGTGACGTGGAGCGCTCCACCTTCACGAGCCAGGATTTGAAGGCCGCAAAGGTGTCGGACTTGTGTGACATCGGAATCGCCCACAAATACCGAGAATGGTCATCCACAATGACGAGACCATATCTCGCACCCCCTAATGACACAGCACCGTTGAACGCGAGGAGGTCCATGTGGACTTGTTCAAGCGGCTGAGCAGAGCGATCCGATGCGACGGCAGGGAACGGGTGATGCGTAATTTTGCCAGCTTGGCAAGTGTCACATTTCAAATCCTTGTTTGAATCTACCTCCATGCTGACTCCCGACACGGCTTCAGTCGAAATCAACTGTCGGAGGGCGCGTGGGTGGAGGTGAGGGAAGTGTCCATGCAAGACCGACATGGGAACGGCCATGAGCGCACGCGGGAACGCACCCGCTTGATGAACAAGAGCCGCGACGTCGACGAGCGAGGCCTGCATGTGGTAAAGTCCGTTCTTGAGCTCGCCAGTGTGACACACCATGTTGGCGATGGAGACCGTTGCCTTGGCCCGAGTCAGACGGATGTCGTAACCCCCAATGTCGGCACGACTGGCGGAGAACAAGTTGACTGGAGCGGTGGGCACAAACAAGGCGTCGTTGAGTTGGCCAATGCTGCCGTTGAAGGAACGAACGATTGCGGAGCCGACGCCTTTGATGGAGTTGACAACTTCACCAGTGATGCCTTCGAGCGGAGCTGGCTTGCACTTGCGGAAGGACGTGAAACATGCGCAATTGTTGACAATGTGGTGCGTCGCCCCGCTGTCCAGGATGATGGAGGGCCTGGCCAAGGTGGACATCGTGGCTGTGAGGTAGCCAAGCTCAGGACCGTCAACCAGCGTCGAGATATCAGGCGCAGTAACGAGCGAGGCGGAAGGCGCTGAAGGAGCCTTCGTCTTCTTCCCCTTGGACCCAGCCTTGTTGTCCGGGCACTTGCGATTCCAGTGCGGACCTCCGCAGTGGTGGCATGGGGAGAAAGAAGGCCCGGTAGACTTGTCCGCTGTTGCAATTGGGCTTGCCACCATGGCGACGGGTTTGGGAGCTGGCGTCTGATCCGCCTGCGTGTGGAGCGACTGGAGGACCTCCGTCGGGCTCGGTAGCCTATCCAATCCTTGCCGAAGTGTTTGCGTGTAGTATTCACGGTACAGATCCTTGCCAAAGTGGACAAGGCGGAACAACACAATCTGCTCGAAAGTAAGCTCGTGTCCCAAGAGCGTGTTAAATAGCTCAATGGTTGTCGCTTGGTACTTTGCGAAGGCGTCCATGCCGGTGGGAAGGGGTCCCACATCGAACAACGCTTGGAGACGGATGAGAATGTCAGCCACCGTGCCGGTACCGACCGCCTTCTGGATCATCTGTAAGACTTCCGCAGGAGTGTGGTTGTAACCATCCTTTATGTGTTTTTGGATGTCCGGTGAGACGGAACGCATCAGCAGCGCGACCGCTTGGAAATTGGCGTGATCGAGATCCGTGCGTGTGTTGGGTGATTGGACGGGTGTCGCGAGGGTGCAGTTCCAATAGTCGCCGCCAAGGGCGCCTCGCACGTCGTCGATCCATTGCGACCAGCCCCAGCGTTTCGCAGATCGCATGATGGGTCAACATCGCGTGGTTTGACGAGGACGATAGGGGTTGTTCCCCTGTGACCATGAGAGGAGTGCTCATGTCTTGATGACTCGAATTGGCTGGCCGCTCGGTTGGGCTCGTAACCTATTGAAACTGAACAGCGATGTGCTGAACGAGTTGGCGGCAGGGACGAGCCAATGAGTTCGTAATCAAGTGAAGAAGAGGAGACAAAGAAGCGAATCGCGCGCGCGACTAATGTAAAGTGGAGACGCGCGTAGTGCGGATTTAAGGCAAGAGTAATTTACTTCAACAAGTACATCCGTAATTCACGAACTCCAGGAAGGGACGTTGGGTGCCATGCGGGATTGAGAAGTGCTCGTCGCGTTTGGCAAGTAGTGCGCAAAGAATTGTGAACGCGAGACTCGCCACCTCGACCCCTTTACTTGACCTTCGTCCTAGGTGTTCAAAAGTTCAATGTCAGTCTGTGCTTGCGCCTTCGGCAGAATGGAACATCAGAGAAAGAGCCGAAGACGCGTACGTTCGCCATCACCATCCTCTTCGTCCCCTTCCTCGCCGTCTTCATCCTCATTGTCGCGGTCTTCGTCCTCCTGTTCGTCTTCGTCAGCAAGACCGAGACCGGCAAGTACCTCCCGTGATTGGACCCCATTGTCGATCTGCTCTCGGTGTCTGGCGATTGGCAGCCCAGCTTAGCGAAACCCGCAAAGAGAAATGTTGGGGTGGAAGCCATTTTCCCCTGCAGGAAATAGTAGTGGGTAACGGAGAGGCATCGCAGACGGATGGAGCGAGCTAACGACTTGGTACTTGGGCCGACCCTCGGGACATCGATCACCGGCACCTGGAGAATAAGGTCTTGACGTCCACGATCTCCCGTGTTGGTGTCGGAATCGCAGATAAGCATCGCCATTTCCGTGCTCGATGTAGGAGGGTTGTGGGTGCGTCGGTCCCGGCCTGACCGGAGGCAGAGGCGCAGGATCCACTCTTTGGCCGTATCCCAACCTGCGCGAGCTTTGGCCGATGCGAACTCCCTCACAAAGTGATTCTTGGTGCGCAACATGGACTCGAGCTTGGTCAAAGTAGATCTTTGTATGCGACTGTCTGCGCCGTCGAGTCCCAGTCGAGTGTCAGTGGCCTCGGCTGGGTCGATGAGCCATATCTGGGCCAAGGCTGGACGTTGATTGACGGTAGGAATCAGGGCGCCGAGTCGATGGTAGAGGCGACCGAACACGCGAAACACGGGAGGTCCTAGAGTGCCCACTTGGGTTTAGTCCCAGCAGTAGGCAGCGAGCGAAGTAAAGGACAACGCGTTATTGTAAGACCGGGCATCCTCGCGAAATGCTTTAGCGTCTGTGTAGGTGCATCGCACAGTTCAGCATGTGGGCCATACTGCAGAGAGATGTTGTTGGACGGAGCAACTGACCGCTATCCGAGCCTTGAAGAAGCTGCCGATACTCGAGATTGGGCTGGGGAGGGGGAGGTAGCTGCACCTTGCCCTGCGAAAACGTGGGGCTTGAGGGGTTTGAGCGCGGTTCGAGCCCGGCGCACTCGCCTTTGCGGAGGTGGTGGTGGGGCGAGCCCAGCGTCGAGTTGGCCATCGGGCCCTCGCGGACCACGCTGTTCGTTCTGCAAAGCTGTACGGCGGACGCTTATACTGGTCGTAATACCAACATCGGTCGAGTGGTTGTCATCACGCACGGGGAGCTGATTCTGTTGATCGGAGCGGGACGAAGAGGAGAGTCGAGCAGCCGGCTCAGCAGCATGCCAGCAGGCGCTCGAGCAAGCTCGAGCAGGCCAGTAGCAGGCCCATGGTCTCCGATCGAGTCCCATCCTCGCGCCAGAGACTCGGCGCGGTTGTCACGAAAATTCGATGAGTGGGAGGGAAAGGAAAAAATTAGAGAGAGTATCGCGGGACTATCTACAGCCCCTGGAAGATCATGTCGTTGTTCAGCCCCTAAAACCGGTGTCGCGTTGTAAACAGTACGTCACGTGATCGACGGCGCATCGAGCAGCGTAAGCCGCGCCCGCAAAGACAGCGGGACCACGCGCGAGCTCTGTAGAAGAAGCGTCATGCAAACCCACGCGCTTGCTACTATACATTAAATCCCAAACAAACTGATCAATAGTTGGGTACCCTGCCAAAAATCAACAAAAATTGTCCTTGGGCTGTAGCTCGACTTTTATGGTGCAGAAAATGTGGAAAGGGTCGTACATGACTTCTGGTCGTGACGCCAATATCACAGACAGGTGCGGCAGACGCAACACTGTAGTGGTACATTCACTATAGGCGGCCCAGAGGGCCGCAACACAGTCAAAAACAGCGATTTTAGGTACATGGGCCGCGGATCGACCTTTTTTTTAATAAAGAGGTAGTAATATCCTTAAACTTATAAATCCTTAAAACTTATCGTTATCCTTAAAATCCTTAAAACTATCTTCTCTTCTATTATCCTTAAAACTATCCTTAAAACTATATAATAAAAACTAGGTTCGGCGGCGCGCTCCGCGCGCCACCTCACATTGAGAATCAGCAGTTCTGATACTTTATTGCAGATGGCTACGGTTCTACACTGCTTTCATCTATGCGCAATCTTTACTGACCTTGAGACCTTCGAGAGATCGCAGCGTTCACAGACGGTGGATCCATTGGACAAAGTTGGTCCTCCGGCAGTGGACGCAGTGCAATCGGTGACTGGGCGGGCAACATCCACCGCGACAAAGGTGTCCAAATCCGCGCTGTAGAAGGTTTGAGCGTCACTCGGCAGCAGGTCGAGCCCCATGTCGTTGATGTGATCCACCTGCGAACTTTTGGGCGTCAGTTTTGCTTGCTCTCGAAGTATTCGACTTTCGCCTATCAACATATTGTCCAGTGCGAGCCCGGGGACGGGATAAACGTGTCTGATCAGCCCGGAGGTTCCTCATGGTCGCCTGCAGGAGAAGGTCACGTGGGAGCGCGATAGAGTCTTCTGTTTTGTTCGCCGAGCCGTCTCCAACTCCTAAGCCAATCTGCAGAGCCCTGTGTCTTTGTCTGTTCCATTTCGGTCATGCGGTCTGCAGCGGCCAGAAGCCAGAAGACGCATTGTTGGTCTGCGCTCGCACGGTGCCGTTGTTAGTATAGGGTCTAAAGGTCAGGCGAGGACTACTACTTACAGAGAGATCCCCGCAGAAGTCAGCATTCACGATGCGAGCATCGACGGTTTGTGTAGGCGTTGACTTGGGAATAACGGGAAGGCATTGCTTCGGATCCCCTGTGATGTTACAGTCCAACCGGCCAGTCAGTCATGCTGCCCTGCGCCTTGCTTTTGAAAAATTGGCACATACCTGCCAATACGACAGTCACTCCATCGAACCGAGACTGAGGATCTGCCACGGGATGGTGAGCCGCAATTCACGCAATCAGAGCCTGTTTTCTTGCGTGATTCGACTATCAGTATTCTTGCTGTTGTCCATCTGTAGCAATAGCAGTGAAGACTCACATTTAGTGTTCCAATGACCCGGATTCTCAACCGTAGGAAGTCAATCCTTCCGCTATATCACTGACGTTCAGTGTATGTTTTTCGTATCAGTTTTCCGTCATATCTGACTGCACAGTCATGTCAAGGGATAACTCACGCATGCAGTGTCACCAGCTGACGGTGAGGAAACAACTCGAGGGTTGAGATTCAAAGAGGACGTTTGAAGGGAATCTCTGCTTGGTAGTTCTCCATTAGCTTCTGAACAATCCCACATCAAGAGCACAGTTCATGAAGTTACTTACTTGAATTCGTAGCTATGTTGCATGCGGCAGGCATTTCTGTATCCCGTATTCGTTGCAATGCTTCCACGACGACCGCTTCGGATGTCGCAAGCTCGAGGTGGCGATGGGATGAGGTGCAATGGGTAAGGTGTGAAGAGCAGGAGGGAGAAAGATGGAGAGGCCTGCGCCTCAGTTTAAACCGGACTCATAGAATGTCGCGGAAGGCCGCGGAACATTGTGGAGTGAAGCCCGAAGCAGAGGGTCATGTGTCAGGCTGCTTTGATGGGAAATGGAACCTCGGCGAACGTGGACGAAACGGTTTGTCGCCACGTGGTTTGTCTCCCGTTCTTTGACGTTCTTTGACGTCGACGTGGTAGACACGCAAAACAGTCTGCTTCGGGACACAGAGAGTCACGTGCTATTCAATGGAACCTCGGCAAACGTAGGCAAAACGGTCTGAAACAGCGCTAGCTAGCTGGACGCTGGACCGAGAGCTGCCTATGACGTCATGCCACGTGGTTTGTCTCGTTCTAGAACGTTCTTTGTCTTGACCGCCTATTACTACCTCTATAATACTAGTGCGGTGGCACGCTTCGGGCGCCATGACGTCACGCCACGTGGTTTGTCTTGTTCTAGAATGTTCTTTGTCTCGACGACGTTTTACCTAACTAGTAATAAATAACTAGTTATCCTAACTAGTAATAAATAACTAGTTATCCTAACTAGTAATAAATAACTAGTTATCCTAACTCGTAATAAATAACTAGTTATCCTAACTCGTAATAAATAACTAGTTATCCTAACTAGTAAAAAAAAAAGTGTGAGTTAAGGAATGTACCTATAATCGCTGTTTTTAACTAGGTTGTGGCCCGGAGGGCCACCTGTGGTGGATGTACCAGCATACTGTTGTGTCTGCTGCACCTGCCTGTGGTGTCGGGGTTCCGATCAGAAGTCATGTACAAGCCCTGTGCTGACTTTTGTATTTTCCACGCCGTTCCAACGAAGCTACAGCGCTCCCAGTATTTTCTTTCTTTTCTTCGCTGACATAAACCAATGCTTCCACTTATATTGCATTTAATGAACCGCAAGCGCGTGGCTTTGCATGATATTGCTTCTACAGCAGAGCTCTGCCTGACGCGCGAGGCGAGGGCTGGCGTTTGTCACGTGATGCGGTGCGCCGGCGGTGGAGTGTCATTCCGGCAGTCGACCAGCGGCATTAGGGGCTGAACAACAAAGCAAACCACGTAAATAATCCTGCGCCACTCCCTCAAACCTTTGCTTTCTCCCTCCTACTCTCATCCAATTTTAGTGACACTCATTCAAGAACAAACCCTCGCTACTATGCTCCGGTCCCAAGGTCGCCAGGGAGGGCCATCGCAACCTCGCCAAGTCTTGGGCGCGAGGGTAGCGCCGTACCATGGGCCTGCTCGAGCGCCCGCTGCTGGGCGCCCCGCGGCTCGACCCTCCTCTTCGTCCCGCTCCGATCAACAGAATCAGCCCCCGGCGCGTCATGACAACAATTCAACCGATCTTGGCATTGCGACACGTATACGAGCCCGCCGTGCAGCTGTGCAGAACGGACAGCGTGGTCAGCGCGATGGCCAACTCGACGCTGGGCTCGCCCCACCAACCACCTCCGCAAAGGCGAGTGCGCCGGGCTCGAATCGCGCTCAAACCCCTCAAGCCCCACGTTTTCGCAGGGCAAGGTGCAGCTACCTCCCCTCCCCAGCCCAATCTCGAGTATCGGCAGCTTCTTCAAGGCTCGGATAGCGGTCAGTTGCTCCGTCCAACAACGTTCGTCTGCAGTAGACCCACATGCTGAACTGTGTGATGCACCTACACAGACGCTAAAGCATTCCGCGAGAATGCCCGGTCTTACAATAACGCGTTGTCCTTTACTTCGCTCGCTGCCTACTGCTGGGACCAAACCCAAGTGGGCACTCTAGGACCTCCCGTGTTTCGCGTGTTCGGTCGCCTCTACCATCGACTCGGCGCCCTGATTCCTACCGTCAATCAACGTCCAGCCTTGGCCCAGATATGGCTCATCGACCCAGCCGAGGCCACTGACACTCGACTGGGACTCGACGGCGCAGACAGTCGCATACAAAGATCTACTTTGACCAAGCTCGAGTCCATGTTGCGCACCAAGAATCACTTTGTGAGGGAGTTCGCATCGGCCAAAGCTCGCGCAGGTTGGGATACGGCCAAAGAGTGGATCCTGCGCCTCTGCCTCCGGTCAGGCCGGGACCGACGCACCCACAACCCTCCTACATCGAGCACGGAAATGGCGATGCTTATCTGCGATTCCGACACCAACACGGGAGATCGTGGACGTCAAGACCTTATTCTCCAGGTGCACGGTGATCGATGTCCCGAGGGTCGGCCCAAGTACCAAGTCGTTAGCTCGCTCCATCCGTCTGCGATGCCTCTCCGTTACCCACTACTATTTCCTGCAGGGGAAAATGGCTTCCACCCCAACATTTCTCTTTGCGGGTTTCGCTAAGCTGGGCTGCCAATCGCCAGACACCGAGAGCAGATCGACAATGGGGTCCAATCACGGGAGGTACTTGCCGGTCTCGGTCTTGCTGACGAAGACGAACAGGAGGACGAAGACCGCGACAATGAGGATGAAGACGGCGAGGAAGGGGACGAAGAGGATGGTGATGGCGAACGTACGCGTCTTCGGCTCTTTCTCTGATGTTCCATTCTGCCGAAGGCGCAAGCACAGACTGACATTGAACTTTTGAACACCTAGGACGAAGGTCAAGTAAAGGGGTCGAGGTGGCGAGTCTCGCGTTCACAATTCTTTGCGCACTACTTGCCAAACGCGACGAGCACTTCTCAATCCCGCATGGCACCCAACGTCCCTTCCTGGAGTCTGTGATTTACGATGTACTCCCAAGTCGAGACCGATCGACTCTACACATCCGGTTGCATCAAGAGAACCTACGCGTCACCACGACCCAAGGCATCAACGGCTTGACCCCGAACCAAAGTGGACGTTCCATGACCTTGGGCTCGACGTTCAAGAATAGACCGCGCGACATCACGTGGCAGCGATACCAGGATGCGATAGCGTGCGTTGTCAAACATGGAAAGCCTCCGCTGCTCATCACGATGACGTACGACCCTGAAGCACCTGAAATCAAGGCTGCACTGGGGCCGAATGACAAAGCATGCAACCGTCCGGATCTCATTGCACGAGTGTTTGAAGCCAAGTCCGGCAACAAGCGACATGCAGGCTGTTTCGGCGATGAATGTAGGATGAATGGATTTGGTTTTTTGCTGTACTTCGTATTGTGTTTTCTTAACCTCTGCGCTGAGATCATGTAGACTGTTCGATTATCCTGCTATTTTTTGAATTTGATCCTCCCGTTAATTAAACGGGTTCCCACTAGTAGTTTTAAGGATAGTTTTAGGGATTTTGAGGATGTACGCTCATCAAAGAGACCCGTTCATTAGAACTTTAGCGCTCCTGGCTGACTCATACGTTCGACTCCCTCTCCTCCTGAGTCAGGTTACATCTCTCCCTTTGCTCCTTCTGCACGCCTTGTTGCAAACAGGCGCCCTCAACTCACTCGTCCGTCCGGGAGAGCCGCTGTTCCTGGTCCTTTCGAGAGGTCGAGTCTACATCCTCATCAATGCCCTGGTTGGAAATCTGACTCGCTTCGCCTTCGGTCCTTGTGAGTTCACGGCTGGACTTATGACTTCCCGAAAAGGGGTCAACTGAAGCCAAGCGCCCCAATCGACCCTCCGCCCCAGATCTGCTGAGGGGTGATCCGAAAGCCGAAGGTCAAATCAGGCTACCCAGCGATCATTTCCCCGGCGCCTTCCCCATAGCACGTTCCACGGGCGATGAAGAACGAGCCCCACCACCGGTTTGGACGCGTGTCACCCATCGTCTCGGCAAACCACTGCGCAAGGCCTCGACCGCATTGACCGGTCTCTTGAATCCACCTTTGCTGGGCAGTCTGGCGGCGTGCTTCTTCAGCCTAATTTCTTGATTCCACCATCACTTCGACAAAGGTGGCTGGCTGACACCGCTATCCGACTCGATCAACAACGTCGGCAATCTCTACACTGTTCTCCAAATGTTCATTCGTACGTGCACTACTGGGTCCCGACGAAAACTTGGCCGCCCCGCTGACCCGAATCCATGTCGGCGCAGTAGGTGGCCATTTCTACAGCAAGCAGGGATCCAAAACGTCTTACCTGGCGCTCGTGTGGCTGTTCTCTTTCCGCTTCTTAGTCATGCCCGCCATCTCTATTTCGACCATCTATCTCATCCGGGTCCACCTGCCCACTCTCCTCTTTCGTTGCACCTCAGATCAGCGCCAGCGAGTTTCCTCCGCTAAGTTGTTCTTCACTCCCTGCGACGCCCGTCAACCAAAACAGCGCACCCCGTCCTCGACTTTGTGCTCATGCTCTCAAATGTGGGGCCGCCGGCGCTCACCCTATCTGCCATTGCCGAGATGGCCGATCTGGGTCCTCGTATCGAAGTCCAGATCGCAAGGACTTTGACGGCGAGCTACGTTGTCACGCCGCTGGTTGCGTTGACCGTTACGGCTGCCTTGGAAGTCGTGGAAAGGTCGTATCGATAGGCCCCCGAGGGCAACCGGAGGACTCGCGTCGCCAACATCAATCCTGGTGTATACCTTTACTATGACTCTTTTTGATCATCAAATACCCTCGTGAAAGTTTCTCTCGTGTCAGTCGTTAAGAAGAGCCCCCTCAGCTAGCTGTTTTCAACAGGATTGAGACGAAGTCGAACCAGGGAATGGGACGTGATCGAAAACTGCGAAACGTTGCCGAAAAAGAGAAGCACAGCAAATGTCACAACAGATACAAGTGTTATACAAAAATATTTGCGTCGACCCAGCAAGCATATCAGGGAATGAAAGAAGGTAAACGGATACGCGCCCTTGACCACGTGGCCCCTCGAAATTTATGTGTGCGCATCGTCCTCCTCCCTTTTGTGCACTTCCTTCATCTCGATCCCCTCCGTGTTCTCGCCGTGCACATCATCTTTCGAACTCGATCCATCCGTCTGTTGAGGGTGGTCAAACTCTTCGAGCTTGGCCGAGCTCAAGCTCGCAATCGTCGAGCGCAACGAGTCACGGTCCTCCGACGGTCCGGTAGGGACCACCCCTGTCGAATGCCGCAAGTGCGAGGCGGCGGACCTCGCTGATCTCGACGACGACGAACGAGCGATCGGAGGTGTAATGAGCGGCGAAGGAGGATAGTTTATCGATGGTGAATCGATGCCGTCGCTCAACGAGTCATTGTCTTCGTTCGCAGAATCGGGTGATCGCACTTCTCTGGTTGCGTCCGACGTTGCAGGTAGCGAGCGATCTTCGTCAGCCGTTGCACCACCACCCGTGCCCGCGCGATGTCTTGTTGCCATCTCGTACTCTTGCACGGTCGGCATCTCGACAACGTCGCTCGACATGTCCGTTTGGCCCTCTGGTGCATTGACCGATGCCTCGACTCCGCGTTCGGCTGTTGTCACATCAGCGGCAGTCGCCCCGCTTGAATGGCCCTGCTCGACGAGGGTCGCATACTGAGGCAGCTCTCGATCAACGTGGTACCCCGGCAAGCCCTCGCCGACCAAGTCAGCCTCGCCTTCGAGCCGATCATCCTCGTCTCTTTCGCCGACTCGAGCACCCGAGGCCGAGATGCCTTGTCCCGCCGTTCGACGATCGCGCCGCCGCTGGCGACGACTCGAGGGCCCATATCCATAGGTTGCATAGTGATATGTCGGAGGAGGTTCCAAGGGGTCTCGAAGCGGGGGCCCGTTGATACGGAGAAAGGCGCTTTCCAGACCGGTCCGGGGGATGAAGAAAGACTGGGCATTAAATGCAAATGCCGCCGCAGCGCTCGTGTCAGTGGTCACGGCTGCAATGGGCAAGGGAGGCTACCTCTGACTGAACACCAAGTGGTCCGAGAAAAATGACGCGGACTGACCCGCACTGTGATGTGGGCGTATCTTCTGACGCAGAACCACCTGGCAAAAAGAAGCGAGAAGACAATTCCGCCGGCGGTGACAACAGCGATCCACTTTAGCCATGACGAGGTGAGCCCCGCGCCGAACAAGCCCGAGATGGGAGTCTGATTATTCGGATTGGAGCTCGGCGTCGAATTCGGGGCGGGCGAGGTCGAGGTCGAGTTGGCACCCAATGCGATGGGAATTAAGGTGGACGATCGATCGATCGTAAAGTCCGTATCATTCTTAGGCACAGATACGCTGTTGCGTCGGTAGAGCGGGGGGATAGGGGCCGCGGTGACGATGGGCGCGGGGCCCTCAGCGAGCGAGGTGCAGGTGCGCATCGGCAATGGCGACGCCGAGACGTTAAGGGGGGACAGCGAGATGCGTTGCAATGAGCATAGTGCAAAGACCCAAGCCAAGGTGGTGATGCAGTATCGAAGATCTAGACGGTGGCGAACTCCTGGTGGACGCCGAGGTCGGGCCATGGTCGAGGCTATCCAAACGTCGCCGGGTAGAGTGCAGTGGGCGCTGTCGGCCGCGCAGGACTCTCTGGGCACTCGTTCGACGCGGATCGCAACGAAGAGAGGCTCGCACCGAGGGGTATCGCACTCGCAGCCAGCGACCGTCGACGTCGAGCGATCGAGAAGTCGAGAAGTCGAGGATTGATTGTATCGATCTGAAGCAGGAGGACGTCGACGGAGGATGGGGCTTTCGGGGTCGGCCTGTGCTGGAAGGTGGAGCGTCGAGTCGGCCGGAAGTCTTGCGGTGGAGCTATTCGGCGGCTCGTCAGACGTCAGATCGTCAGACCCCAGAGTACAACTAAAGCAAGTGCTGGTGGCCACCGATTCGGCTTGCTGGTGCATGCACGCTCGTCGGTGGGGAGAACTGGCTTGGCCAATGATCCTTGATGGAGCCAAGAGGAGAAGAGAGGAGAAGAGAGGGGTCACAGAGAGGGCACAAGCGAGGCGACGGCCTCGGGTATCGGGGACAGAGTGCTGCTGCTTAACGTGCTTAAGGTGCTCCAGGTTCCCCGACGGCGATCGGAGCTTTGAGCGCGGGCATCGAACGACCGTACTGGTCAGAGGCTGGCAGGTGTCGGTAGGTACTCTGCACTCAAGACTTACCTCGAAATTCGGCGCACGGCAGTACATACAGTTAGGTGGAACAGGACCAGGTAAGATATTTTTTTTGGAAGCACTTGTCTGTCGGCCCTACCGCAGCAACTACACCCTTGATATCCGGGATCATGGCCAGTGCATAGTAGCTGGCATATGGATGGAGCCGAGACCGATCGTCGGAGGGGAAGAACTACAGCCCGAGTTGAGCTGGCTGTCACGGCTGTCATTACTCCCCTTTTGCCATGCCTTCTAGGAAGTTTGGGGTACGCGGATCAGCTTTGTAAACTCAAACCGCACTGAGCGACGTTTTTGGCGGGGAATACCCATCTGAATGGGTATTGACTGGGCTGCGGTATTACCCATCAGAATAGGTATTACCCAAGCAGACGGTATTCCCTTCGGTTCGGGTATTTCCAATTTTAATGGGTAATACCATCCAAAAAGTCTCAATAGGGGCTCTTTTCGGGAGCGTGATCGAGCTTAATTCACATTAGCTTACTCATTAGGTTCTGTATCATTAAATGCTAGTGCGAGCTCAATTGGCATTAGCTTGCTCATTAGGGTCTGTATCATAAATTACTAATGCTCGCGTTCATATTACTAATGTTAATGCAGCCATTTTATATTGCATGCCAGATGTTGTAGTATTTATCTAGCAAGTGTCTACCTCCGTTACCATCTTTGACCCGTAGCCGGATAGTTTGGATCGTTGGCATCCAAATCATCCGCAGCTGCCGCGCGTGCTCCGCTTCCTCAAGTCCTTGGAGACCGTTCCACTTCCTTCGACTTCTTCTTCATCCTGTCCCTGATCCTCGTCTTCTTCTTCTTCAGCTCGACCGTTGCCAAGGTCTCTCTTTGGGTTGGTCTGTTGGCTTCTGTTAGGATTGTGTTTCGGTCTTCTTCTTCTTGTTTCTTGGCGGGCCCGGGCCTCTGACACCGCTGGCTGCAGGAGTCGAACGTTGGCCGCTTGAACCCACGTGGGGGCTTGTTTGTTGAGTCTCCTGCGACAATTGTGGCGATCCTGCTCCTTGGCGCGCTCCTCGCTTCTTGGGCACTAGGGTCCTGTTCCTAGTTGCCAGCACTTCTTCCTCTTTGAGGTCGCTTGTGCCTGTATCTGAAGCCAAATAGACCCCGTCTTGGCTCTGAAGGAGTCATCACGGTCTCATCAGTGCATACCATCCAGTCCGATCTGGTTGAGAAGAAGGGGCTAACTTTCCGACTGGGACCTTCACCATGCCTGCTGCGGAGTGTCGCTATGTCTGCTTTGGAGAGCTGACCTTTGATTCCCGCAAGCCGGCACACTTCGCGATCGTACGCTAATTTCCAGGCGGACCGAATATTTGCCAAGACATCGATAACGAGTTCTTCATAGAGCCAGTCGCCGGATGTGACCGCAAGGAAACCAGCCCGTTCGCAAATCTGACCAAGTGCCAATGGAGGAGTAATTGGTCAGCACGCAAGCGAGCGCACAACAAGGTGACGACCGGGGGGGGGGGCTTCGTGTTACTTACATACTTGACGATTTCTCGTTGCTTCAAAGGGGAGAGATTCCCCCACAAGACTGTGTTTGTGCTAGTTTTGGCAGAGATGAGTCTGAAGGCGTCCTTGAGATCGTAGTTTTTGGGCAGGTCGTGGTTGGGGGACCACTCCTGGTTGATCTCCGCAAGCGGCCCATACAGCTGGACCGGGGTAGGTGTCCTGATCCCTGCCACTACTAGTGCGTCCCGCACCACCGACTGGGTCGAGGAAGGTTACGAGTGGCACAGGGATGTCAGAGCTAGTCGGTAGTGGGGCTCTGCTTGCTGGACTTGCCGGCACTTACGCGAACCCAATTGTAATAGATTTTGTCAATTTTCCCGCGCTTGCAAGTATAATCACGCAAGCCCATATTGCCTTTGTCTTTTCGTGCGTACATGCCGTCGGCATCAATGTATTTTCTGGCTGCAGTGGACCGATGCGGCACACGTCAGCGAAAATGTGGCTGACTTAGCCCGAACGAGACTCGGCCCAAGTTTGAGGCCTCCTGAGGCCTGAGCGCTTGAGCCCGAACCAGCTGAGCCCGAACCTGGCGAAGCAAATCCTTGAATCAGAACAAGTACTGCAAGCTGAGCTCACCAGTGCCCTTCCCATTCCGTCTTTGGTTCTCTTTGTCCTTCTCTGATGCAGATCCTGCCATTGCGGCGCTCCCGTGTGGCAGTGGATGAATGGTGGGTGGGAGAAGGACTGAACACGTGGGCGGAAGGAGGGAAAGAGAGAAACGAAGACGCGCGCGCAAACTGCACGACTGCGCCACAATTTTTGCAAAGTCTTCTTCCGGACCCTCAACGGTGGTAAACGTGCACCGCTCGTTCGCTCCGCCATGGCGGGCAACACAACCTCTCACCCATGCCCTTGTTCCTGGTGCAAAGGGGCTTCAGTGTCAAAAGCGACCTTCTACCGCCATCACGCTCGACAACCTAATGAACCCCGCGCTACCGGAGAGGCTGCCATTCTCGAGGTACCGCGGCAGCCATCGATGCTTCTAGCACCGCCTGGTCCCCAGTCTCAATTATTCCAGCCCCCACGACCTACACCCAGTTGGTTTGCAACCCGCTCGCCACAAAAATATACCCAATCCGCAGAGCGAATCGTGTCGCGAAAGGCGTTCGTCGGTTCTTCGATGGGCGCTCAGCTCAATGACTCGGCGCTTTCAAACGACACACAAGCCTATGGCAGCGTCTCGAGTAATATTTCGCACACCGATGCACCAAACTCACCATCGCTGCCCTACGAGAGCGAAGAATTCAGTATGAACATCAGCCCCGAGCTTCCCCAGATCCCTGAAGGCGATTACAATTTCGAGCAAGCTTCTTGGACGGGGGGGTCAATGGACAGTTTTGAAGGCCATGCACTGGAGTCGGACCAAGACGTACTTCGCCAGACACAACTGTTTGAAATGACTTCCGCTTTGGAGACGACATCCCCCGCCCTGCAGCCCCTCGACAATTACAGTTTGAGCTCGCTCCCATTCGACGACAACGATCCACTTGTCGTCGAGGAACTTTGGGGAGCGGATCAACGGTTGGATGCCAATGGTGTCTACAACACACCCACCACATCCCGATTGTCCAGCTCCCAGAAGCGCGCAGTGGCAGAGGCGGAAGTTCGCCAAGAGATCGAGTTGGGCGAGATTCATATCATAAATTGAATGTTGCTAGTGAGTAGGCGAGTGCTGCGTCCCTGATGTGAACCTCTGCTCCACTGCCTTCAGCCAAGGCTCTCCCGTACTACGACGTGGACACACTGTACGACTTTTCTTTTCGACATATGTACAACATGACGCGCCAGGCGAGCAAAATCTGGGAGGTACTTGGGAGTCGGCCTAGTTTGCAGAAAGTACGTGCTCGAGTGTTTGCATTGACAGGTAAGTAGTCGGGCTGCATTCCATTCTTGATCTTGAAAGCGCAGTGTTCGCTGACAGTTTGTCGATTTAGGCTTGAAGCCTGTTCGGATACCCTGCTGCGTCAAGACCTGTGTTGCTTTCACTGGGCCGAGAGAAGCATTGACACGTTGTCCAGTATGCAATTCGCCGAAACTGGATCAAATTGGCCATCCTCAAAATACATTTCTGTACCTGTCGCCCGACGTGTACTTAAACATCTACCTGCGCGATCGAGTGTACGCCTCCTTGATGCGTTATCGATCCGACTTTGAGCGCAATCGAGATCCTCAAGAGGTCGTGGACTTATTTGACGGTGATCGTTATCGCGAGAAGCTGGATCAGAACATATCATGGACAAACCCACCTATCGCAGGTGCATCCCAACCGACCGTCTCTACAATCAACATCAAGTATTATGAGAACGATGTCGACGTCGCGTTTGGGCTGTTCACCGATGGCATTCAACTATTCAACAAGACTCAGAGCAAAAATGCTGGCCAATCATGATGATCAATTACAACCTACCGCCAGAGATACGTTACAAGAAGAAGCATCTCATGACCGTCGGCATCATACCCGGCCCCAAGGGCCCCAAAGACATTGATTCATTTCTTCATCCCCTATACGAAGATGCTTGAGCATCGGCTAGAAACGGACACATGGTCTTTGACGGTGTTACAGAGGTGTGTAATAGCGTCGCCGAGTTAAGTCCTGCATATCCTCCGCCCCGTGGAGACTGATGCACATTGCCGCATTGACAGACCATGGTGCGACAGCGATAGTTCATACACGTGATTGGAGGCGACGGACCTGCTCTCTCAAAGATGCTTGGTTTCAAGGGTCCAACCGCTAAATGGCCTTGCCGAGTCTGCCTCATTCAAGGAGTTCCATGCGCTGCTGCCCACAATCACAACTACTACCCCCTCAAGATGCCTCTCGACTCATCGCATGCAAACCGATCTGATCTGACCGCTTTGGATCTTCCCATGCGTTCGGAAGCAACAATCCGCGAAGCGGCATCGGAAAAAAATCCTACATTCGGCCTCAGCAAGCTGAGCTCGGCGGCGCATCTTCCTGGATTTTCGCTTCATCAAGACGGACCTTCGGACTTCATGCACGCTGTCTTCGAAAACGTCGCTCGAAAGCTCTTCAATATGTGGCATGGTGACTTGGCGGCTCAGAAATCAAAGGGTTACAAGACCCAGGCGCCACAAGCTCAGAGAGGCAGATCCGCGCAAGGAAAGGTGACATCGGCGGCTAGTGCAGAATCAACAACGTCCGCGGCCGCAGTAGACGAAGCGCTTGGGAACGACTTACCTGACTGGGTGATACCAAACAAAATATGGGAGGTCATTGGCCAGGAAATCACCAACGGCGCAAAGACAATACCCAGCCTATTCGCTCGAAAGATGCCCAACATCCACCTACAGACTGGAGCAATTGCAGAGGATTGGTCGAACTGGATTGTCTATGTTGGCCCCTGTGTTCTTCATGATCGACTGCCCGCCAAATATTTCGCCCACTTCCTGGCGCTTCGGAGGTGGGTTAAAGATTGCATGGCTATGACAATCAACAAGGAGGATGTAGCCAAGGATGGCGCTCTTCGACGTGACATAGCCTCCTGGTGTACCGAGTTTGAATCGTAAGCCCTCACGGTGCCACTCTTCCCTGAAGGACCTCAGTCATCTGACCCTAATCTGCCTTGTTTACCTCGGCTTCAGATTATATTACTCAGGGAAATCAGCTCACTTGAACAATCTGCCGCACTCGGTTCATGCCGTCTTACACATAGCCGATTTCATACCGATGAATAGGGCCAATCCAAACCCTCCACCTGGCCGGAGGCCGCCAGTTTTTTGAGTGTCTGGACAGAGGCGTGGCCGTAGCGGCGGTGAATGGTAAGTAAAGGTAGCCTAGTGGACTTGGTGGAGACGAGCGAGGGTAGCGCACCTTTGCTGCCAGCGCGGACTGAAGCGTTGAGTTTGTAAATGCGGGACACGATGGCTGATGCTTTAGCAAAGCAACCTTGCGGCGTGCGGAGCTCGACGTGTCCGCGTTTGAAGGTGATGCGGACACCTTTGCGGTCGAAGGCCCGGACCGAGATGAGGTTAGCCGGGCTTTCGGGAGCGTAGATCACGTCGTTGAGGGTGAACGTGGTACCCGTATCGGAGACGAGCTTGATCGAGCCGATTCCCGAGGCCCTCAACATTCCCCCAGACCCTGCAGGACTTGCTGGGTAGGTGAAAGGGGACCGTCAAAGAAGGACGCATTGTTGACGACGTGGCACGCCAACGCCGAGTCCAGCAGAAGGATGTCAGGTTGTCCAACGTTGACAAATGTGGCAGAAGAAAAGAAGGACATGTCTTGATCCTTGGACGCTTCCGCGGTGGCCACGAGAGCGGTCATAGGCGATGATGACGCGCCTTGGAGTGCCTTCATGGCGTTCCTAAGCTCGACGTATTTGGCTCGCTTGCGCAAGTCCGGACACTTGTCGAGCCAGTGTTTGCCTTGACCGCAAGCCGGGCAGTTGCTCGGGGCAGGACCAGACCGATCCCATTTCCCCTTTTTGCCAGGAGCAGCGCTTGTGGTCGGCGCGACCGCCTTTGCTACGAGGGCCGGGTTCGACTCGTTGCGCAAAGTCCGAGCGACAGTCTCCATCGATGCGAAGATTTGTTCGACGCGCGGCAGCCTGTTGTCACGAATGTTCATCGTGTGGAACGTTTGTGCGCCATCCATCAAAAACATGCGGCAAGTTGTCCAGGGCCCGGGCCGCGATGGCCTGTTCAAGGTCTAGCTGGGCCATTCAAAGGTGGTTGACGAGAACCATGGCTCGATTCGTCCATGCGTTGAAACCAGCCCAAGTGGGCGGGCATGGTGGCATGCTGAAATAGTCCTTGATGAGTGCCGAGTACGCTTGGGCATCGCTGGGAGCATAGCGTGCGGCGAGGGCGAGCCAGCATTGGTGCGCCGAGCCGCCCGTCTGAACAATTGGGCCGATGGTGGCCTTCGTGGTGACTGTGAGCGATCCCGCTAGCGCGCGGGCCGCGTAATCCTCCCAGCGCGAGCGTAAGGCGAGAGGCCACAAGGGGTTGTGCGTGCCCTTGCGCAGGTATGCGCAGACTTCGCGGGCAAAGGTGACCGATGGTCAGGTCCCAGTCAACGTAGTTGTCCTCCGTGAGTTTCGAGTCGTCGGGGAAGACCGGAGGGTTGGCTGGGGGTAGGAGCTGACGCATGGAGAATGCGTCGTCGTCCCGTGCGGGGCGCTGGTTCCTAATCAGCTCGACGAATTGCTCTTGAGTGAGCGTGACGGAGGTAGTGGGGGCGACGTCGTTGATTGACGAAGGTGGTGGAGGCGTTGTTGCCATGTCACTCTGGACGTCGAGGTCGCCCGCCGCTGATGGGCTAGGTGAGCTCATAACCTTTTAGGAACCTGAGGCCCGAGGCACGATGTACGTAAGCACGAGAGCCGAAGAAGATAGTAAAGATAGTTGGAGAAGAGAGAGAAGCGCTAAGGGCGCGCGCACTTGGAAGGCTAGAGGCGCGCGCGCGGCTAATATCAACAACTAGATACTAAACTATTCTAAGTGGGATGAAACAGTAATACCCTTTTGACACGGAATGCTTCATGGAACTCAGTAAGTTATAGTACCAGGTTACGATTACAGTTACGCTGAGGAAGCATTTTCAGTACGATCTATTGATAGACAGTAGTCGACGTTGTGCAAGAGACAACTCTCAGGCGTTTCCTCGTGAAGGCGAAGGAGCCGATCGTGTCAAACATTTTGGTCAACTTTTGGCGATTTATGAGTTCCGATATGGGGAGCAGGTGCGCGCATTCGCACTTGGTTGTGCCAGGCGGCCTTACGACCCTGACACATTCCTCTCGCTTCATAGAACTTCCTGCTTGGGAAGGTACGGTCGCTTGGTTTGAGCCACTTGCAACCTGTCGACACGGTCGAACGGGCCCCGATTGCCAAGCCGACGCCAAAGGGGCAAAAGAGGAAGGCTTTGTCTGTTGTAGGAGGGCACAAGCATCAGAATTTGTTCTTCACTTAAGGTAAACGTGCTTCAGGAGCGGTCGAGATTGTGGATCTGCGGTGCATCCTGGGCTCAGCTGGTCGCATACATCGGAGGGTTGGTCGAGAGGAGTCCCGGGAGTACATCTTTGACCGGATGGATGACGAAGCTCGGCCCAATTTTCTGAACCTGGAATAATACACTGGCTTCCTTCACTCGTCTGTTTCATCCACTGCCAGAGGCAAGAGTGTTACAGAGAAGTTCTAGACATCCGAGTGATGGTATTGCGGTGGTAACAACCCAGACCCGGTAGTAACTACGCTGCACGTACAGAAGAAACCCGGAGGCCGGGGGAATAACCATCCAGGCAGATATTACCCATGTCAAAGTTAATACCCCCTATTCCCCGTCGGCTGGGTATTACCCGCGGAGATGGGTAATACCCGTCAGAGAGTTAATGCCCGACGTGGGGTTAATACCGCGCGCCTGGGTATTACCCGTCAGCTGGGTATTACCCAGGCGCGCTCGGGACAATACCCAGGTGAGACCTGGGTAATACCCTTCAGAATGGGTATTACCGGAATTAACCGACCCTCAGTGCCGTTCGACCATTCTGCAGGCTGCAGGGTCGAATCGACGAGTCCTACACTATTGAAATGCATTTCCTCCGACTTTTTCAGTAATATCTAGGCCATAATATAGTAAAATCAGGCTGTTCATTGAAATCGATTAGATGAACAAAAAGGCTGAGCGCTGAATTGCTGAAAGGCAGTGATCAGTGCCAGCCAGCTTTCAGCAAAGAAAGTACCCACCGCGGCGCGTATGAAGTCAGAAAGTAAAGCCACAATTTCCTGAATAGTGATATCTAGTCGCGTAGACCCACAGATGGAGTTCGTATTGAGTGACTTGCACTGCAGCAGACTGCACTGGCTGGAGTGACGCGCGCCTAATAGGCAAGGATGCGCATTAGATCAGATCACCGTACCGTCAGATCAGATCTGATCTGGATTTTTCTGATTCTGCCTTGATTGATCTGATCTTGATCTGATCTGAGACATGAAATTGCCTGATTTGGCACATAAAGAGTTCTACATGTTTACATGTTGAAATCCTCATCTTCTTCATCCTCATCCTCATCCTCATCATCCTCCAAAGTGATCACCTTGCTAAGCCGCCGCTTTTTTTATTTATTTATTTGTGAAGATAGACTTCATTAACAGCATAATTATATTAATACCTAGAAATCTTCGGAAAAGTCGGAGGGAATGCTGTTACGCACACTGGCAGAAGCCAGTAGTGTAGGACTCATTGACCCTGAACCAGGATCAACCATACCTACTAAAACCCCCTTCGGTGTCTTACAGAGACACTAGGCGACCCTTGGACTCCTGGATAGAGGCTCGAAGCCCCTCGAACTCCGTTTCGGTGATCGGTTCCAAAAGATCCGACGAGAATCGACGACGGCGACAGAGCTTCCAGATCGAGTGAAAGAAGGGGACTCGTAGTTCGACAAGTCGACGTTCCGAGCGAGACACGACCGGGCATACAAAGTCCACAAAGACTGGGTGGGGGGTCGGGGACAGAGCAGACCAGAGGCGCCGGGCAAATGGGCAGCCGACCGCGAGGTGAACCAGGCACTCGGGTGCTTCCGAGAGGCACATCACACAGGAGGGAAATCGATTGTTGGGATGTGGGCTGGTTGGGGAGGCGACTTGGCTTCCCGGATGGAGGGACCCCAGGGAGAGAAGGTGGCCGGTATCCTCGGCGTCCGAGTGAACCCGGCGAACCTTGCGCAAAGCCTTCCACCAAGCGTTCCAGCGTTGCTCAGGCAGATCGAATACCTTCTGGTGTCCCTTGGGGAAGATAGGGGGGAAGATGAGGCTTGGTGGCGTTTGGACGCGTTCACAAACGAAGACGGGGTCATCACCTCGCCATCGGGCCCTCGAAAAAGCGTCGGGTTTACCGAAAGTTGTATTCCGTGGCCCGCTGGGAAATAGAGTACGTGCGTCGCCCATTGCTCGAGGTTCTGGCTCTTGGAGAGTTCCGGGGGATTGAGCGTGGTCACCAACGCCCAGGCTTCGAAGTATCGGACCCAACGAGCAGGAAGAAGTTTTGTCGTTTTTCTCACCGCATGGTCCCACTTTGGACAAGGTGAAAGGGGTTGGTTCGTTTGGTGCCTGGAGGCGGATGCGGATGTCGAAGAGGTGGCGTGTGAAGCAGCCGTCCGGGGCCCGGAGCTGGAAGACCCACTTCGCGTGATCGATTGCTAGACGCCGAGGCAGATCAATCAAACCGAAGCCGCCGTGATCGAGAGGGGTGCAGAGGCGCGACCGGGAGACCTTCGGACGTCGCTGAGTACCATCCGAAGCTCGACCGTGAAAGGCGAGCATGGCAGCCTCCTCGATCTCCTTGACGACGCTCTTGGGGGCGGGAAGGAATCGGCTGTAGTACAAGATCTTTGTGTAGCAGTAGATGTTGATGATCGAACACTTGGCTGCATATGGGAGATCGTACATCGGAACTGAGCGTATCCGAGCGATGGTCGAGGCCTTGACATCTTCCCAGCCCGCATCCTCGGCGATCTCCACCCCGACCTGAATACCAAGGTAGCGAACCTGCGAATCGCTGAGACGCCGGGTCCCGAGATCTGGGGCGATCGACCGATCCCGAAAAGCTCCAAGGGGATAGAGGAAAGATTTGACGTTGCTGAGCTTGCTGGCACTTGCCCGTTCGTAAAGCTCGATCGCCCGATTGAGGTGGTCGAGGTCCGAGAGGTTGTGGAGTGCGCAGCAAGCGTCGTCGGCAAAAAGGAGTTCGCGAACGTTTTGGAGGCCCGCAATATCGATGCCCTTGACTCTCAATCGAATCTGACAGGCAAAACCTTCGATCGCCAGGACGAAGAGAGACGGAGCCAAATGATCACCTTGCCGAACGCCCGACAGGATGTCGAAAGTGGCAGAGAGCCAACCGTTGAGGAAGATCGAGGCAGATTGGTTGGTGTAGGTCGCTCGGTACCATTGGCGGGCTTTGGGGCCGAGGCCAACGGCGCAGAGGACTGCATCAAGGTACGGGTGGGAAAGACGATCGTAAGCCTTTTCAAAGTCCATCACCGCTAGCATGCCAGACACGGGTGTTGAGCCCGGAAGTCCAGGGTCCATGAGACATTGGACCTCAGCGATGTTCGTGCCGATCCAACGGTTCGGAATAAAGCCACGTTGGGTTGGGCCGATCAGGGACTCGAGCAAGGGAGCGAGGCGCTGGTTGTGGGCTTGCGAGATGATGCGCTCGTCCGCATTGATGAGCGATATGGGGCGTTTGTTCGAAAGCTGATCCCTCTCGCCGCGTTTGTGGATGAGATGGATGTGGGTGGTGTTGCGGGGAAGAGGTCCAGGCTGACGGGCCTCGGTGGGGATCGAGTTGATGACGTCTCGAAGAATTGGGCCAGTGGCCGGCCACGTAGCGCGATAAAACTCAACCGGGATGCCGTCAGGCCCTGGCGAAGAGTTCGACTTACACGCCGCTCGAGCCTTTGTCATCTCCTCCAACGGGTACGCTTCCTCGAGCTTGAGTGAGTCCGCGGGGAGAGGCGAGTTGAAGCGAGGCCGTCGATGATCGCCTTCAGGGCCGCGTCATCGATGGGGCGGTCCTCATAGACCCGCTCGAAGTAGTCGCTGGCCGCTCCAAGCATCGAATCAGGGTCGGAATCAGGGTCGGAATGAACAACATCGTTGACCGTGAGCGAAGGGATCAGGTCGGATGCTCGCACTTTGCGCAGGCGGATGAAGATGGAAGAGGGACCCGCCAGAGATGGGTCGAGGCGGGACCGCAGGGCCGCGCCGTAGCGCGAGTGGTCAGCCCTCTCTTGCTCCGACCCGCCACGACGGAACCGAGCGAAAGTCCGGGCCAGAGCCTGCAGCTCGGGCAGCAGGCGGTGTTTGGTGGACGTCCAAGCTGCTGGTGGATCGTTGGGCGTCTGGAGGAGGGCTTTGTTGTAAAGGGTGCGGACAATGGAGGTGAGGTACTCGCAGGTCGCGTCGCCCTCGATCACGTGCAAACCCAGCTTGAATTTGCCCGGACCGATGTCGATTGCGCCCGGCACTTGGAACCGTGCCACAACCATTGAGTGCGTCGATTTGAGGACAGGAGCCCAGATTTTGTGATCATGGAAGAGGTCGACCCAATCAGGCGAGACATAGATGCGGTCAAGGCGACGGCACGTGCCGGGCGCTGAGCGATTCGTCGTGGCTCGTCCTTTGGGATGATGGAGCCGATAGGCGTCGAAAAGGTTGTTGGCCGTGGCAAGGTCGCGCATCTCCTGACCCCCATGATTCGTTCCGTTTTGGTTCTCCGAATCGAGGGGCTGGGACTCAACACAATTCCAGTCCCCCCGACTAGGAGCGCAGGCGGCGAGGGTTCGTCACGTACAACTTGTCGGAGGGCGGTGCTGAGGTGTGAGAGGAAGCGTTTTTTGTCTGGCTTGTCGGAGGAAGGCGCGTATATTGATACAACCCGGACTTTTGAATCACCCACACAAAAGGTGGCGTCGGTGACTCGGTCCGGGAAAGAGAAAGAGGCACGAAGAGTGTTTGGAGGCGACTCGGGATCCAAAGTCATGACCACGGAGTCGCTCTTCCAAAGTATGGCAGTGTTGTTGAAAGGAGTGAAAAGAGCGGAGAGCTTTAAGTCTTGGCACTCCTGAGTCCACTGGGCCACCCTTTCGGGGGAAGGTCGGCCAGTTTCGCTCAGGAGAAAGACGTCGGCGTTATGGGAGCGGAGATTGGAGAAAAGAGAGGCACGCTTACGGTCTTCATTGATTGACTGCACGTTGGCAGCAACAAAAGACACGTTTGGGATTTTAGTTGTGCTCATCATCTTGGTCCATAGCGTCTTCCACGTCCTTAGGAGGTGCTTCTTGGTCTTCGGCTTCTTCGTCGGCCTCGTCGTCGGTGTC
The DNA here is from genome assembly GCA_001244265.2 of Microbotryum lychnidis-dioicae p1A1 Lamole. NCBI lineage: Eukaryota > Fungi > Basidiomycota > Microbotryomycetes > Microbotryales > Microbotryaceae > Microbotryum > Microbotryum lychnidis-dioicae. The sequence continues at coordinate 214,446 of CDLV01000004.1, read as the reverse complement.
GGCGTCATCGGGTCGGGCTTTGGGCGCGGCTGAGGGCAACGGCGTGGGCGAAGACGGCTCGGGGCTCGGCTCGGAGGCTTCGAGGGCAGACGCAGTGGGAGGAGCTTCACGAGTGGCTGGCTTGGAGAGGGCGGCAATCGACTTGGATCGAGTTATGATCGACTTTGGCGTGGCCGGAGGAGGGCTTGGGGATGGAGAGGTGGTCTCTGAGCTGGGGGACTCGGAGGATTTTTCAACGAGGGAGTAGGCAATTCCCTGATTGGAGGCAGGCTGGGGGGCAGGAGGAGTGGCAGTTTTGCAAGGGAAATTGAAGGAGAACTCGGGGCGGGCATTCTTCGACAGAGAATCGGGCTGAGCTCTGTTGGACAGATCTTCAGTCTGGGCAGCCAGATCCTGTTCCACTCGACGTTTTTTGGTCGTGCGGTCGTGGGCGGAGGCTGGGGAGATCGACTTGGACACGGCGGCGGGGGCGGCGGTGGTAACGGTGAAGGCTTGCGGGGCACGTGACGTGGGGGGTCCCTGGGGGCTTGACGCATGACGGGGTGGCGTGCGAGGTGCTCGCGCAGGACTTGCACGCCGGGGCGACGGGGCAATCCTTACGGACGTGAGCCGCGGAACGGCAGAAGACGCAGTGGCGCATGCCACCGGTGATCCTCAGTGGGATTCGCTCAGTGACACCGTCACGAGCAATAGAAAGTGAGGCAGGGGGCAAAACATCTACATCCTTAAGGGCAAGGATAAAGTCGTACACCCCAGAGATGTGTTTCGTCTTTCCAATGTACTGGATGCGACGACGGAGGACCGTGCCATAGGCAGCGATCTGCTCATCGAATAGGCAGAGGCCCTCGGGGTCGGAGAAAGCTTTTTGGACGAGCTCCCCCAAGGCTACGCTTAAGCTTAGTTGCTCCATAGTTACAATTAGTTAGTTAACTATGTGTAAAATCCCACCTTCCAGCCATAACTATCTATCAATTATGACCCAATAGTTAGTTAACGTTGGGATAGTTAACTATAAAAAACTATCAAAATGGCCCCTAATAATGACGCACGCCGAGCGTCGTTGAGGGCTTACCCAACGCAATTACCCCATACGGCGCAGCGGTATGCAGCAATTGTGTGGTTGTATTGAGCCTATTGATCCTCTGGCTCTGCCACCGACTTGTGAGAGCCGCTCGATGCCATGCTCTCAAACTACCCTCTTATGATAGTGTAATAGTATAGTGTATATGAACTCGAGCGGTATACTTACTCTTGAAACAACCGTTGACAACAGTAATCTGTCATTTGAACGAGATTCTACATGTCAGACCTACACCTCATCATCATCATCGAGGTGAATTGTTTCTCTAGTTCCTGTGGCGCGCCTCTTGGCGGGCACGACCTTTGAGGGCTGCGCGCTGTATGACAATCTAACGATAGCTGTAGATAGGCCAAATTGTGTATGCAGAGTTGGAGTCAGTAATGAGACTGGAAGGTGCGGCAGGACAACAAAGTAAACTCACGAGTAAATATCATCGTAACTCTATCACTGCAACCAATTTTCTTACGAGCAGCGTCGTTCTCAGCAACAGCGCCGGCCCAGCTGCCAACGCACATGTTGGCATTCAAGAGGGATCCGGAAGTGGCGTGTTGCAGTTGATGAATGGTGCGGCGCCCAGCGGAAAAGGCGCGTTCCGCATCGTAGGCGGTCCAAGGCGTCGTCAAGAAACCGCCATCTCGGCCAATGCTCCTTGCCCCGGCAGACGGCAGTCCTCGGCGACCCCTATAGTTGCCATAGTTACAATAGTTAACTATGATATCCTCCGAGCCAGAACTAACTAACTCCAACTATGCGTCATTAGTTGGGATAGTTAGTTAACTATTTGCGGTGGCGTAGTTAGTTAACTAACTAAGCTTAAGCGTAGCCTTGAGCTCCCCGCTTCTATGACTGGATTGGGTCGCATGATCCCTATGAGACAGTGTTTGCAATGAGTCAGCACCTGACACTGCAACGAAGGCCCATCAGAGGAGGACCACACCCTGTAGTATTTCTGTGGCGCGGGGCCGACACCCAATGCGGCGGCGATGCCAGATGGCAGATGGCGCGCTCCTTTCTCTCTCATGCAGTGATCAGGTGCGCCGCAGTTGGCATTTCAAATCACAATGGCACCATCTAGGTACCGCCTACTTTTGGATTTTTTTTTCTCGAGGCTTGATTGATCTGAACTTGATCTGACCCCCGTCAGATCTGATCTGATCTGATCTGATCTAATGCGGACCCTTGCTAATAGGGACCGGTCTGGACAGGTCAGCCCCACCCCCTCCACCATCAACCCACCCGACTTCCCGTCAACGCGCTTTGGCAGCTGGTCTCCAGCATTACTCGCCCGGTCTCTCTCTCGCTCGACCACTGAGCCCGTATTGGATCCCAGGCTCGGATGGCCCCGATTCGGATCGTCGCGCCCTCTTCTGTAGCGGGGACGACCTCGCTCACCGCGCCGCCGTCGCCTTCGAAGCGTAGGTCCTTCAACCGTGTTTGCATCTGAACTGGCTTTGACGCACTCCCCCAAGCTGACCAAGGACCTTGCATCATATCTTGCTACAACAGCTACACCGTCAGTTCCCTTTTCCTTCCCCAGCCGTGCTTTACGTCCCCGGTGTGGCCACGATTCGAGCTGGCAGTCGAGGCAGTTGTAGAAGTCCCTCGCAGTTGGCCAGCTCTTTTCATCAACCGCTGCTCCTCAAACTTTGTGCAGGTCAACACAACTTTCGGTTGCCTCCGTGGCCAAGGCCGCCGTCTTCGTCCCGGGTGGTGCAGCTCCCGCGAGCGCTGTTCATGGCAGCGAGCCAGGCGCATCCACGAGCGCCGGCCAACAGACCCTCGCACCGAATGCAGCCGCCCAGGAATTCGTCCCCGGCAAGAGGTCCACAACGTGAGCTCCCACCCTTCTTTTGTCAGGCTTAGGCTTCATGCCGCTGGTCCATCGCCTCGGGCCGAACTCATGCGACCACTTGCTTCTCTCTCGTGCCCAGACCGGCGTTGTCCGAAGATGCCCCTTACTTCACCCCAGCCGCGCAACGCCATCACCTGCAACACCAGACCCCGGCTGGACATTTCGCCAACAACAGTCATAGCAGTGGGGGTGGGAATGCGGGAGGCCTGGTCGGTCCCACGGCGCACATCCATCACGTCGACTCACCACACGCGATCGGCATGCATTCGGTGGTGCACACGCCGACACAATCCAACGACCATCATCTGGCCGACTACTTTGCCCAGTCGATGGACGTGGTACGTCAGCAACGCACCGCCCCTTTCTGTACGGGGGAACAGAATTATCCTGACCGATTCTTCTGTATTCCTGCCCGTCCCGGCGTACAGAACGGTCCCGCAGACTACAATCGAGCCGGCCCCGGCGGGCCCTCGGTGATGTATGGTGGGGGAGCGGTCGGAGTGGGGCCATTGCACGGGTCGGATCCTCAACAGGTGATGTACGACTATGGCGGACACGTCGGCCCCGCAGGCTCGCAAGATGCGTACTATGCTCATCAATCTGCGATACCTTCTTTCGTTCGTCAGCCGGTGAGCATTCACCCTTGATCTCGATTCCGATCCAGAAGTTTCGCTCGACTGGAGCAAAGATTTGCTGATCTAGACTCGTTCGCATCATACCACCTCTCTTCGCCTCGAACAGCTACAATACCATCTCTACCATTCGCTGCCCTCTTCTTCAACCCATCAACAATCCCAGCAGTTCCCATCCTTCTTCCTCCCGCCGTCGCTTCACATCGCATTGACATCCAAGCTCGAAGCGACCCACGCGACCCCGACCGTCGACCTTAAACTGCCCGAAGAGGTCGGTGGGTACATCGGCCTGTACCCTCTGGACAAAGGAATGACACACAGTAGAGCGAGTGGGGGCGGTGCAGAGGGACAGAGTGGGTGGAACGGGTTCCGAAGCTGGGTCTACAAAGCATGGAAAGAAAGCGACGGGAAGGCGTATGCGCTAAGGAGGATTGAGGGTGCGTTCCTGACGCCGCCGAAAATGGTGGTTCGTTTCATGACTGACCGGAATTGAGATCATTTCCGCCTTCAGGGTTCCGATTACACCATGAATCGGCCATAACTATGGTCGAAAAATGGACGCGGCTGAGGCATCCCGGGCTGGTGTCCGTGCGGGAAGCGTTCACTACACGAGCCTTTGGCGATCAATGTGCGTCTCTCACTTCCCTTTCCCCTCAGATCGACATGAGCGCCCAAGACAACTATACTGATCCTCCTTGACGGCTCTGACACACTTGTAGCTATCATCTTCGTCTACGATTATTATCCGACATCTCAGACTATCTGGGAATCACACCTTTCGGCGCTGTCGACGATGCCGCCGAACCCCTGGGCCACCCCTAACCACAACGTCTATCAGTATAACCACCATCACGCACATCTTTCGCATCCGGGTGCTGGCCAGTACCGCGGGCGAGGGGCAAGGCAGGTCAATTCGACCTCAACAACTGGTGGTGGAGGAGGTGGTGGGGGTGGGGGAGGTATCGGTCTCGCCGAGCACGTGCTATGGAGCTACCTTGTCCAAATCGGGAGTGTGCTCAAACTTATTCACAGTAACGGCCTTGCCGCTCGAACGCTCGAAGTCAACCGGCTGCTCGTCACAGGCAAAAATCGAATTCGACTGGCCGGCTGCGGCGTGTTGGACGTGCTTCACTTTGACTGGGTCAACAACTTGGCGCAGCAGCAACAAGAGGACTTGCTCTCGTTTGGAAAGTTGATCATCACCCTCGCGTGCGGTTCCCCTGCGGCCGTGCACAACCTGCCCAAGTCGGTGGAGCACATCGCTCGGGTCTATTCGCCCGACCTGAAAAACACGGTGCTGTACCTGCTGAGCAAGCCTGGTCCGAGAAAGTCGATCGAAGAGGTCATCGCCCTGATGGGGACGAGGGTGATCGACGAGCTCAACTCGTCGCTCGTTGCCGAGGACACGCTCGAATCCGAGTTGCTACGCGAGGTCGAGAACGGTCGTCTGGTGCGCCTGCTGACCAAGTTCGGCTTCATCAACGAGCGACCGGAATTCGACCACGACCCGCGATGGGCCGAAACGGGAGATCGGTACATCATCAAACTGTTCCGCGACTACGTGTTCCACCAGGTCGATGAGCAAGGGCGACCGGTGACGGATCTGTCGCACGTGCTGGTCGCGCTCAACAAGCTCGACGCCGGGGTCGACGAAAAGCTGTTGCTCGTGTCGAGGGACGAGCAGAGCTGCCTGATTGTCAGCTACAGGGAGGTGAAGAACTGCATCGAAGGGGCGTTCCTGGACCTGTCGCGAGCGGGTGGAGCTCATCATCCGTAGACATGCCTGGACCAATCCGGAAGCCAACGGTTGCTCACTTGTGTGTAGAGCTGCTGCGACTTGTGTGCAGTGTCGCGTTCATCACCCTCGACGCGGGTGAGTACAGTCCGACGAAGTAGATTACGGCATGAATTGTGAATGAATCCAGAGTGAGACCATAGGACCCGGAGTGATGACTCATGAGTGCGAAGTCTGCTTTTTTTTGTATCAAGCCTGCTTAGATTTCACATATTCGGTTATCTACGCCTGGCGAGATCGGGGGAGGCCTGAGGTCTGAGCGCTGAGCGGCGAAGTAGGACCCCCGAAAACCCGGCCTGAGGCGCGTGCCCGACTGGACAAATTTGGGGCCTCAGATGGGCCAAAATCGCGAAGGCGCGTAGTCGGGGGTGGACAAATCAGGGCGCGCCGGTGTGGGTGGGGTCTAAGCCCGTAGGTGCCAGTGGACAAATCGGGGACCCATTTCAGCCATACTCGGCTTGGTACGCCAAAGTTTGCCGACCCTCAAGAACGTGCGGAGCGCGTGGGAAACACTCTGGGCTGTACCGAATTAACAGCAAGGGCTCTAATTGTGCGATTATAGCCTCTTGGCTGGTTGAACGATTTTGCAATTATAGCCTCTTGGCTGGATGAACGAAAAGTCTGAGCCTTGCGCGCGTCTCTTGCCTCCCCCGCCGCGTTGCGTCGTCTGTGCCAACATCGTCATTATCCTACGTTCTCGCTTCAGCCAACTTTGACGAAATGTATCTGGACGATCCGGATATCGAGCTCCTTGACGATGATTTTGAGCGAATGGCACCCCTTTTGGACGTTAGGGTGTCTGAGCTTCTCACCTTCCGCTTCGACAACCCAGACACGCAAATACAGCTTTCGTGGTCGACAGACGAGCCTCTCGAGTTTGATACTCTTCCTAGGCTGCTCCGCGCTTGGAGGGACAAGTTCAAGGATCGTGAAGCAATCACTGCGGCACGTAAACAAGGTTACCGGTCTATCGCTGTCGCCGGGCACCGGCTGCCTTTCGGTGTCGAAAGGATCTGGCGGCATATAGATTACGCCGAGCGCATGCGTTCGGTCGTTATCAATAGCCAAGAGTGGATGAAAAGTTATCTGGGTGTCGACATCGAAATTCAGCCTCTCATCGTTAAGGCTCTGGAGGTGCTGCCGCCACTGCTCGTTGAGGACCAATATACCCCCTCAATGATCCTCGGGTGTAGCACGTCCTTGCGCACGCTGCTCAATTTCGTCGGTAAGCAAGCAATTTGTTCATTTGTTCGATCGCGTGATTGATTGGGATTATTTCTCATGCTTTTTCTAGGGACAACGTGGCTTGGAGAAACCGCGATGGACGTTGCCATCACAAGCGTACTAGCTTCATCGCGTGTACAAGCGTCAACAGCACCCAACAACATCAGCAACTTTGCCACTCGCGCTTGGTGCAATTTGGCGCACCGGAGATTATAGAAAACCAGTGGGAACCCGTTAGATTGACGGGAGGGTGAAATTCAAATAGCAGGAGGATTGAACAGTCTACATGATTTCAACAGAGGTTGAATAAACACACCACGAAGTACAGCAAAGAAACAGTTCTCCATTCACAAACAGCCTGCCCGTTGCTTGTTGCCAAAAACGTTGTCGTCGCAGAGTCGGTTCAACTTGGATTCAAACGCTCGTGCAATGAGTTCCGGTCGGTTGCTTGCTTGGTCGTTCGGCCCCAGTGCAGCCTTGATTTCCGGTGAGTCGGGGTCGTACGTCATCGTGATGAGCAGCGGAGGCTTTCCATGTTTGACAACGCACGCCATCGCATCCTGGTATCGCTGCGTGATGTCGCGATTTGGTTCGGGGTCAAGCCGTTGATGCCTTGGGTCGTGGTGAGGCGTAGGTTCTCTTGATGTAACCGGATGTGTTGAGTCAATCGGTCTTGACTTGGGAGTACATCCGTAATTCACGAACTTTAGGAAGGGACGTTGGGTGCCATGCGGGATTGAGAAGTGCTCGTCGCGTTTGGCAAGTAGTGCGCAAAGAATTGTGAACGCGAGGCTCGCCACCTCGACCCCTTTACTTGACCTTAGTCCTAGGTGTTCAAAAGTTCAATGTCAGTCTGTGCTTGCGCCTTCGGCAGAATGGAACATCAGAGAAAGAGCCGAAGACGCGTACGTTCGCCATCACCATCCTCTTCGTCCCCTTCCTCGCCGTCTTCATCCTCATTGTCGCGGTCTTCGTCCTCCTGTTCGTCTTCGTCATCCAGACCGAGACCGGCAAGTACCTCGCGCGATTGGACACCATTGTCGATCTGCTCTCGGTGTCTGGCGATTGGCAGCCCAGCTTAGCGAAACCCGCAAAGAGAAATGTTGGGGTGGAGGCCATTTTCCCCTGCAGGAAATAGTAGTGGGTAACGGAGAGGCATCGCGGACGGATGGAGCGAGCTAACGATTTGGTACTTGGGCCGACCATCGGGACATCGATCACTGTGCACCTGGAGAATAAGGTCTTGCGGTCCACGATCTCCCGTGTTGGTGTCGGAATCGCAGATAAGCATCGCCATTTCCGTGCTCGACGTAGGAGGGTTGTGGGTGCGTCGGTCCCGGCCTGGTGGTAGGCAGAGGCGCAGGACCCACTCTTTGGGCGTATCCCAACCTGCGCGAGGTTTGGCCGATGCGAACTCCCTCACAAAGTGATTCTTGGTACGCAACATGGACTCGAGCTTGGTCAAAGTAGATCGTTGCATGTGACTGTCTGCGCCGCCGGGTTCAAGTCGGGTGTCGGTGGCCTCGGCCGGGTTGATCAGCCATGTTTGAGCAAAGGCTGGGCGTTGATTCATGGCAGGGATCAGGGCTCCCAGTCGATGGTAAAGGCGACCGAACACGCGAAACACGGGAGGTCCTAGAGTGCCCACTTGGGTTTGGTCCCAGCAGTAGGCAGCGAGCGAAGTAAAGGACAACGCGTTATTGTAAGACCGGGCATTCTCGCGGAATGCTTTAGCGTCTGTGTAGGTGCATCACACAGTTCAGCATGTGGGCCATACTGCAGAGAGATGTTGTTGGACGGAGCAACTGACCGCTATCCGAGCCTTGAAGAAGCTGCCGATACTCGAGATTGGGCTGGGGAGGGGGAGGTAGCTGCACCTTGCCCTGCGAAAACGTGGGGCTTGAGGGGTTTGAGCGCGATTCGAGGCCTGCGCACTTGCCTCTGCGCAGGAAAAGGTGGTGGTGGGGCGAGCTCAGCGTCGGATCGGCCATCGGGCCCTCGCGCTGACCACGCTGTTCGTTCTACAAAGCTGTACGGCGGACGCTATACGGGTCGTAATACCAAGATTGGTCGAGTGGTTGTCATCACGCGCGGGGAGCTGATTCTGTTTATCGGAGCGGGACAAAGAGGAGAGGAGAGCAGCCGGCTCAGCGGCAGGCGCTCAAGCAAGTTCGAGCAGGCCCAGGCAGGCCAGGGCAGGCCATGGTACGGTAGTACGCTATCGTATATCGTACGGCGCTACCCTGGCGCCAAAGACTCGGCGCGGTTGTCACGCAAATTCGATGAGAGTAGGAGGGAAAAGGCGAAAATTGGAGAAAGTAGCGCCGGAGTATTCACAGCGCCTGGAACCTCATGTTGTTGTTGAGCCCCTAAAACCGGTATCGGGATACCAGAAATACGTCACGTGATCGACGGGGCATCGCGCAGCTTATTAGTGGCGCCCGCGTCCGCGCGTCAACGACAGCGAGACCACGCCTGAGCTCTGTAGAAGAAGTGTCATGTAATCCCACGCGCTTGCTATACATTAAATCCTACACAAACTGCTCAATAGTTGGGCACCCCACCGAAAATCAACAAAAATTTCCTCGGGCTGCAGCTCGACTTTTATGGTGCAGAAAATGCGAAAAGGGTCGTACATGACTTCTGGTCGGGACGCCAATATCACAGGCAGGTGCGGCAGACGCAATACTGTACTGGAACATTCACTATAGGCGGCCCAGAGGGCCGCAACACAGTCAAAAACAGCGATTCTAGGTATTTTATTTATTTATTTATTTGATAGACTTCATTAACAGCATAATTATATTAATACCTAGAAATCTTCGGAAAAGTCGGAGGGAATGCTGTTACGCACACTGGCAGAAGCCAGTAGTGTAGGACTCATTGACCCTGAACCAGGATCAACCATACCTACTAAAACCCCCTTCGGTGTCTTACAGAGACACTAGGCGACCCTTGGACTCCTGGATAGAGGCTCGAAGCCCCTCGAACTCCGTTTCGGTGATCGGTTCCAAAAGATCCGACGAGAATCGACGACGGCGACAGAGCTTCCAGATCGAGTGAAAGAAGGGGACTCGTAGTTCGACAAGTCGACGTTCCGAGCGAGACACGACCGGGCATACAAAGTCCACAAAGACTGGGTGGGGGTCGGGGACAGAGCAGACCAGAGGCGCCGGGCAAATGGGCAGCCGACCGCGAGGTGAACCAGGCACTCGGGTGCTTCCGAGAGGCACATCACACAGGAGGGAAATCGATTGTTGGGATGTGGGCTGGTTGGGGAGGCGACTTGGCTTCCCGATGGAGGGACCCCAGGGAGAGAAGGTGGCCGGTATCCTCGGCGTCCGAGTGAACCCGGCGAACCTTGCGCAAAGCCTTCCACCAAGCGTTCCAGCGTTGCTCAGGCAGATCGAATACCTTCTGGTGTCCCTTGGGGAAGATAGGGGGGAAGATGAGGCTTGGTGGCGTTTGGACGCGTTCACAAACGAAGACGGGGTCATCACCTCGCCATCGGGCCCTCGAAAAAGCGTCGGGTTTACCGAAAGTTGTATTCCGTGGCCCGCTGGGAAATAGAGTACGTGCGTCGCCCATTGCTCGAGGTTCTGGCTCTTGGAGAGTTCCGGGGGATTGAGCGTGGTCACCAACGCCCAGGCTTCGAAGTATCGGACCCAACGAGCAGGAAGAAGTTTTGTCGTTTTTCTCACCGCATGGTCCCACTTTGGACAAGGTGAAAGGGGTTGGTTCGTTTGGTGCCTGGAGGCGGATGCGGATGTCGAAGAGGTGGCGTGTGAAGCAGCCGTCCGGGGCCCGGAGCTGGAAGACCCACTTCGCGTGATCGATTGCTAGACGCCGAGGCAGATCAATCAAACCGAAGCCGCCGTGATCGAGAGGGGTGCAGAGGCGCGACCGGGAGACCTTCGGACGTCGCTGAGTACCATCCGAAGCTCGACCGTGAAAGGCGAGCATGGCAGCCTCCTCGATCTCCTTGACGACGCTCTTGGGGCGGGAAGGAATCGGCTGTAGTACAAGATCTTTGTGTAGCAGTAGATGTTGATGATCGAACACTTGGCTGCATATGGGAGATCGTACATCGGAACTGAGCGTATCCGAGCGATGGTCGAGGCCTTGACATCTTCCCAGCCCGCATCCTCGGCGATCTCCACCCCGACCTGAATACCAAGGTAGCGAACCTGCGAATCGCTGAGACGCCGGGTCCCGAGATCTGGGGCGATCGACCGATCCCGAAAAGCTCCAAGGGGATAGAGGAAAGATTTGACGTTGCTGAGCTTGCTGGCACTTGCCCGTTCGTAAAGCTCGATCGCCCGATTGAGGTGGTCGAGGTCCGAGAGGTTGTGGAGTGCGCAGCAAGCGTCGTCGGCAAAAAGGAGTTCGCGAACGTTTTGGAGGCCCGCAATATCGATGCCCTTGACTCTCAATCGAATCTGACAGGCAAAACCTTCGATCGCCAGGACGAAGAGAGACGGAGCCAAATGATCACCTTGCCGAACGCCCGACAGGATGTCGAAAGTGGCAGAGAGCCAACCGTTGAGGAAGATCGAGGCAGATTGGTTGGTGTAGGTCGCTCGGTACCATTGGCGGGCTTTGGGGCCGAGGCCAACGGCGCAGAGGACTGCATCAAGGTACGGGTGGGAAAGACGATCGTAAGCCTTTTCAAAGTCCATCACCGCTAGCATGCCAGACACGGGTGTTGAGCCCGGAAGTCCAGGGTCCATGAGACATTGGACCCCAGCGATGTTCGTGCCGATCCAACGGTTCGGAACAAAGTGGCTGAGGCAGCGTTACGAATGTCTAAAAACGATAAACTTTTTGTTCTCCAATGTGACAACACCGGGGTTGTGCTTGGATGGAGGAAAGGGCATTTGATGAATCCCTTGTTGAACTTGTCGCTTTCAAACCTGCGCAGCCTTGAGGAAACTCGAGGTGTGAAGTGGTCGATTGAATACGTGAACACAAAGGTGAACCCCGCGGACGTCGTGTCCCGGCAGCCAGACCGCCCGCGGCAGTACGAACCGTTCCCGTTCATGATCGCGCACCCACTGTCGAAGTTTCCGGCGGGGCGCTAGTTGCTGCGGGCGGCGGGAGAGCCCCTGTGGGCAATAGGCTGAGATATCTGACTCCCTTCGCGGAAGGTGGAGCTTCGTTTGTACAGAGTTGCGTATCCCTGTGTCTGCGAGGTCGTGTACGTTTTGTTTGTTGGTGAGGTCGAAGCCTCTTGCGTCCTGTTTTGTCAATGTCACGCTGTCATGACTCAGAGCCGCGCTCTTGTGCCTCGGTTGCGACTTTGCGGTTGTCCGGTCCTGTCCCGTCTCCGCCGCGAGAGCGTGATCGCGGGCGCGTGCTTGGTATGTTCGGCCTCCCCCCACCCGCGTCGCACGCCGTCTCGAAAATACAGATGTCTTTCAAGGATTCACGAGCCGCGTGGAGGCTTTGTCAACCAGCCGTTCTGTACCCGACGATGCCGACAATGGCTGTGAGGGAGCGCGCCTTCAAGTCAGGAAGAGCGCTTACTGGTCGGGCCGATGCGTCGAGTTCGGCGCTGCGCGATGGAGCACCGGCTGCGGCGCCACCTCCGACTGTGAAACTGGATCGTAGCCCAGGGGCTTGTTTGGGATTCACGTCGACGTCAAAACCAAGATTGCCAATGTTGCGCAGTTCCCATTTGGGGGACATCGTCGTTTACCTACCCGAGGCAGACGGGAACGAGATGGCCCCGATAGCTTCATCCACAAATTGCACGCCGGAGGAGTTCCGGCAACATATGTGACAGGTGTCACAGAGGAATACCACTTTGCATTATAAAAATTCCTTAGCATCTGAATCGATGCCACAAGCCTGGCGCCCGGTGGACCGCTGGGATAGAACGGGAAATGTTCTCGCACGCATAGCCCAGGCCGCGTCTACACGTGCAACCCACAACCGCACGGAATCCATGTGGCTATAATCCGCAACGGTGACCATCTGCAAAAGCTCGATGTTTTCCGGCTGGAATCCTTATGCAAGATATTTCAACATGAATTTGCCAACAATTGCCAGGGATGGCAATGTGTCAGAATATGACATGTGGGGTGACGAGGGTACAATTATGGACCCGCAAGTGCGCTTCGACCCTTCGCGCATGGTCAGCGGTTCTGCCCAACACATTGTCATCCCTGGCAATTTCTGACAGGTTGATGTTGAAATATCTTGCATTTCATAAGTATACCAGCCGGAAAACCTCGAGTTTTGCAGCTGGTTAGGGTTATGGCCCGTTGCGGATTATAGCCACATGGATTCCGTGCGGTTGAAGGTTGCCCATGTACCCCTGTGGCGGCACTCATTTCCGAGACACCGAGTCTCGATTCTCGACTGAGTCTCACATCAGTGTGTCTGACCCAGGTTTTCCACACGCTTGGTCCACCTACCGTCTTGGAAGAGTAGACCGATTCTGCCATTAAAAAAAGGACAACCACCCGTAACTATTCTGCCGGGTGGACCGGGCACGACCCCTTCGCCACTGTCTTTATAAGAGGTAGCGAGAGTCTGTCTTTTCGCGATATTTTGTGGGCATTTTTTGTCCTCTTGTCATATCTCGGGGACATCCAACTGATTCGCTGTTGTCGGATAGGGCCCGAGCGCTGCGCCACGTGCGATGCGGAGATCGACAGGGATTTTTTTGATTTTTGATTTATTTTTTATTTATTGTTAATTTATTTTTGTTTGTAGAAACTGTTCATCGTATTGCCCCTAATTTCTGCTCCCTTTGATTGGCCTACGGAAAAACTAGATGGAAGTCGACGATGATAACACAAACCGCCCACAAGATGCGAGAATCGGGCCGGTGTCCACTAATCCGATACTCGGGATTCAAGTGCCCCAGCCAAGCGGTTGCTCCCCCCAAGGAGACGAATGAGAGAGAGAAGGAGAGAGAGAGAGAGAGGTAGGGAAAGAGTAATAAAACGACTAACTAACGACAAGAGGCCCACCCCGCACCCACTTCCCAACTCGGTCGAAACAAAGACAGGAGAGCGACTGCGCAACTACCCTGACCCACGAAGCCCCAAGTCTATGCTCGGTCACAACAAGACGCGGTGGAGGCCCCTCAAAACCTCCACCTCAGCAGTCCCTGGCCCCTCGAAGCCGACTTTCTGCCTGTGATTGCTGATCCCTCCCTTGACTCAGAACCCTGAAGCCAAAGAGCGCGAGCCACCGTCGAGTCATGTCAATCCCAAATCGCGAGCCGGTCCATGAGCAACGAAAGCAGACCTGTAATAGATGAAAGATGAAAGCAAGATATTTAGTATACATTATTTTTTCTCTTTTTTTGTTTTTGAACGAGGATGTGTGATTTGGTGGGGGTGTGTGTGGGATGGTAGGGGGAAATCGAACCCAGCCTCTACTAGCTCTACTGCCCTCGCCCGCCCCTTGCTCCTCCTGCAACTTCATCCTCTCCTCCAGTACCACCCTCCTCCTCTCCACGCTTTCCATTCTCGTCCTGTGCCTCTGCATCCTCCATCTCCCACTGCTGATCATCTCCAAAACCATCCCTGTGAAGATACCCCGCCTTATGTAAGGGGATGCCTTTCAGAACAGCCCTATAAGTAGCCTCTGAGTAGCTAGAACTGCCGACTTCTAGTTACGACTTGCTTTTAGTCTAGTGGTCAAGAACGACAGGTTGCAATTTATGCACATCAGAGGCGCATACCTTACAGATCTCGAACACTTGGCCCGCGTGGCTCTTGACAGGTGCGACAATCTGTGCTCGACCAATTACGTCATGCTATTTCACCAGCATCGCCCCAGTTGGGGCAACGGTTTTATTTTATTTGATTGGTATCTTCAATGTGCTCAGTAATGCTCTGCTCTTGGACCGGCTGGTCCGTGCGACTCAGGAGTCAGCTAGCACTCCTCGGCGCGAGGTCGATCGATGCGCGGTCTCAGGTTCCTTCACCAGATCTCCGATTTGCAGCATAAATGCCGATTTGCAGCTTGAATACTGCTCGCGGTAGAGAAAAGAGAGCACGACGCGCGTTGCCAGTGTTTGTTGAGCACGTCGAAGAACCCACAACCAAGGACAACTCTTGCCTTATACATTATCAACCAAGATCACCAGCCTGCCCCTCAGAAAGCACTCTGAATCTCCGGCTCAACCACCTCAACCTCCTCGTCCCATTCCTCCATCCCTTCCATCATCCTCTCCGTCTCTTCCTCAATCTTGTCCAATCCCGTCAACCGCTCGAGGTACTTGGCATCCTCGAACGCTTGGACGAGCATCGCGAAACCTTCTTTTCCGTATGCCTCGATTACCTGACGAAAAATGCTTGTAGACATCAGATTCTCAAGTCGGAATGTAATCACTTTGCGAGTGCTACTCACATGCCGGCTACATCCCGTACACTTGTCGTACGCTTGTCCCGTGATTTTGAGGTTCTCGAACCGACTCAAATACCCTCTGATCTGATGCGGCACAACGCCCAAACAAGATCCTTCTCCACCATCCTCACCCGGTTCAGCAGTCGTCGTCGCGTTCGCAGGTATGCTTACGTCCGATGGAGCTCGTGCACCTTGCGGATGTTGCAAAAGCGAGACCATGAGTTCGACAGCTGTAGCACTAGCGATCGAGGCGATCCCAGGTCGGGTGACGGTACACATTTGGTCCAATGTTCGGTCGGTCAAGGACTGTGGGTGTTTGGTCGGGCAGCATCAAAGACATCAATCAATGAAGGCTCCGACTCATCTCAAAAACGATCACCTGAACTCACGTCCATGGGTGCGACGATATCGTTGCAGTAGTAGCATCCTAATTGGCCCCTGTATGGCTGGCCAGGCTGAGCGGGGCCTGCTGGTTCGGCGGGTGGGCGGAATGAGGGGACCCCGTGGCGCATGACAAGGAATGTGTCGAACCCAAGAGCGACGTTCATGACGAGCTGAAACATTTGCAGAGATTCAGATGCTAGATCAATTTTGTAGCGTTCTCGAAAAGGGCACAACTGACCTTCTGCTTTGATGCGCCAATCAAAGTCGGTAACCACCGACTCTCCCTCGAGTCCATAAGCAGGTAGACGACGTCATGCCCATCGATGAGCTGTTCGAGAACTGTGACATCCTTCTTGGATTGCTCTTGCAGTGCGGGAGGAATAGGATGGCCAGGCATGGGGATCGAGAGGGACACTCCTGTGGCATCCTGTGATCGGTTGCAGACGTATGATGTGGGGTTAGCGAGATGAACCCTCACGGAACCTCTGCAAAGCCGCTCACGACTCCAGGGTAGATCCTCTTGAGCGAATCTGCCGCCGCTTGAGCTTTGGGTTTACCCCCGTTCAACGAATCCTCAAACTCGAACAAGGGTTGTCGGACGGGATTGGAGAAGGAGACCGTGCTTGAATCGACGAGGGTGATCTTCCTCACCCCCCAAGCCATCAATGTCCGCGCGACATAACACCCCAACGTCCCCGCTCCCAACAAGAGCACTTTGGTATGCTTGATCTTGTCCAGATTCAACGCGGGGAGGATGCGCCATCGCATTAATTGGAGATTTAGGTCTACGGCTTGGTCCGCGAGTTTGGTCGGGTCCATGAGGGGTGCCAAGTCGGCGACGCGGGGAGCGAGCTTGAGCTTGTCATTCTTCTCCCAGCCGATGACGCTTGGCCGAGTACTTGGGACCGGGGCGGGGATCGAGATGAAGACGGTTCGGAGAGAGGATTCACGAACGGAGATGAGACGAATGGAGGTGACGTGGTGCGCTCGGGCAAGATAGGTGAGGACGTTCCGGACGGGCCAGCCCACAGCGTTGGGATGCGACGACGGGTCGGTGAAGATGAGCTTGCGCTGCAGAGACGCATCTGTGTCAGGTCTTGTCTTTTCTACGTCTAGCGTTACACTCTACCTCGCATAGCTCTCACAGCTCACCTCGTTGGGAAGTACGCCCTTGAAGAACTCGGTCGCTTGCGAGATGGGAGCAAGAGTGTGCCCCTCTTGTCCTTCTATGACTTTGGCCAGCTGGAATGATGCCGACTCGAGAGCAGACAGGTCGAGCTTCGAAATGCAAACGAAAGCGTCGTTAGTAAACTGGTAGGCCTCTCGGCTCATCTTCGCGTTTCTGATCTCGCGTACCTGGTCATGCGGATAATCTTCCCAATCGCCCGACACTTCCCAAGCCGGCTTTTGCAACAAGGCCGGGAACGCACACCAGTAGTAGTACCGGTACTTTTTCAGGTCCGCGAAGGTGATCATGAGGAACGGATTGAGCTCAGATTCTGTCGGTGCAACGCCGCCTGAATTCATCCTCTGCCATATCTGTGATCGACAAAGCGAAAGCATGGGTTATTCCCGAGACTATCAAGGCGTTTCTCGCGAAGCACGGACCTCTTCACCGAGTTGATCGAGCATGGCGGCCTTGTCCGAGTTTTTGAACTCCTCGATCGTGTTCAAGTTGCGCAACCGCCCGGTGAGGACCACATTGTCTGCAGAGGTTTGACTTGGTGGACTGAGCGGAAGGAACGAATGGTACCGTGATTAGCGATGGACTATGTTGGCGATCAGATCGGACCACCGGTCGAGCGGGTCCCACCCCCACATGATGGCAGGCGTGGAGCAGCAGATCGAGGTTGACGGCAGCAACTTTACCACCGGATGGAAGCTACACCCCATGCAGGACTACCATCCGAACCCACTCGGTACACAAAGCTGTGCTGACTGCTGCGACCATGTCCTACATCACCCTCTCTGGTGCGACGTCGCACCCGCCTCCAGTCCGGGTCTTGGCCCGCCCACTGAGATCGCCGAAACGTACCTGTTGGTGCCCAGCCCACTCGGATCCAACTCCAAAGCACGCGTCAAAGCAACGTGCTGCCCCGTCAAGCGATCCTGCACCGTGCGGCCCTTGCCATAGCTCGCATACACGTCGACGGGCGCGTCCGAGAGCTGCAACACGTGCAGTTTGAGCCGTGTCAGTTCTTGCCAGAATGCGGGGGTAATGGACGAGGAGAAGGGGGCGAATTGGAGTGGCGTCGGACTTGTCATGGTTGGATGGTACTGCGGGATTGAGAGGCCGGGATGACCCGTCTGCTGATGACGGCGACGACCGGGAAGAGGAGACCCGTTCCTGGCAGAGTCGACTGGCAGCACGAGCCTCCTTTCTGGCATGTTCTCGATGACCTGATCCGATCTGCGGACTATTTTCGAGCACGCGAATATACTAATTAAGGCATCTCGCAAATACACCCTCACAAAAACAAAATGTCGCATTTCGCTGAGCCTTTTATCCGACGTCCCGATCTTGCGATCTCGCTGACTAGCTCGGACGTGGCTCTTGGCCCGCGGCTTGATCGAGTACGGGTTGAACACCGCCCCACCACCTAGAGCGAGCAACGGAGCTGTTGTGGGTCGTGTGACAGTGTGACAGTGTGACAGTGTGACAGTGTGGCAGCGTGACTCGTGTCGGCAACCATGTCACCAGCAGACGCACAAGACCCAGACTTGACCCAAGCATCGACAACGCCCTGCGTAGCCATGAAAGCGTCCGAGTCCGCACACGAGTCTGCCTTTGACCTTCGCTCATCACCGGCATCACCGACATCACCCGCTGAGCACTCGGCGCCCTCGTCAGCGTCAGCGCCCACCTCGTCGTCGTCAGCCCCCCCAGCCGAGGTTGTACCGCTCACTATCGACCACATCGACTCCCCATTCCTCATCGAAGCAGGTTCAACAATGCTACATGATCAGCCACCACCCAACCCTGTATCTCCGGATGATCAAGTCGATCTCGTAGCGATCCTAGACCGGATCAAGCGTCGCCGTCAAGCCGAAGCCGAAGCCGAAGCCGAAGCTGAACTACACCGTGACACAACGACCTATCCACCCAATGCAAGCACTGAAAATGACAACATCAACGTCGAGATACCAGGACAAGCTGGCTCGGGTATGGTCACGGATGCATTGCAAATCCGCTTGTCGCTTGCGGGGAGAGTCATTGCCAGTTTAGCCAGGGTCAGTCGACTCGGCATGGCCATCAGGTGTTGAATGTCAAAAGCTGACTTCAAGTCGTTGCAGGAAAAGCAGGTCGAGATCGACTTATCGTCACGACGGTCATAGGGGTCGCGCAGGTGAGTCCATTCGGCTCTCAGAGAGAGCCGAGGCTGGCATGTGGGGCCCGAAAAGCTGACAACGATTCTCGGCTAACGTCACTCAGATCATCGCGTGGAGCGTCGTACTGGCCAAGACAACGCACAGCACATGCGTCAAGCCTCTACGAGTCTACCTCATTCTCATCATCATCAAACTTGCAGTTCAATTCCCATGTAAGTGCTGACTCCTAACGATCAGTTCCGCCACGCTGAGCAAGTGCCCTTCCTCCACCATAGTCGCATTCTACAGAGCTGTCACCCCACCAGTCCGCATGTCCAGCGACTCGGAGCAAGTCATCGCCCAACGCGAAGCCACCCGAATGGTAGGATCACCCGCGCTCGATCGTCGCGTCAAGCGGGTCAAGGATCTCGTCTGGCTCTACTCGCTCGTCCTGTTCGTGATCGGCAACGTTTGGGTTTTTGGCGCCTCCCAGTGTCGACCCACGGCGCCGATGCTGTGGAAGGCGAGTGTTGCGGCGTTAATCATCAGCTACCTGAGCATGTTTGAGGCGTTTGCGGTCATCCTCGTCGTGATGCTGTACCTCCCCTTTGCACTGGTGAGCACACATCCGAGATGCTTGCTTAGATGCTGGGCTGACCGTGCCCCCTCCCCCCAAACCCCCGTCATCCGCAGTACAACCTAGGAAGCTATATGGCACCTGCTCAGAACGAGATTGGGCCCATATCCAAGAAAGAGATCGCAAAATTGCCCAAGCGCATCTTCATGTGAGCTCCGTTGGGGCTATCCCACGCTCAACACTCGGTGCTAACCCTCTCCTCTCCACCGATCCAGTGGGACGAAATCCGAAGCTACCACTGCTGGGCCGTCGGAAGCAGCAGCAGCTTGCGAAGGCGAAGCGACAACATCGGGACCCACGCCGCTTTCTCCACCCATTCAAACCAACCTTCCACCAAACACGAAGGTCGACTCTTCTGTGCCGCCCTCGCCGGCTCCTTCGAAGCAAGGCCGGCCCCGTCGCTTGCACTTACTGTGGCGTTCGGCTCGCAAGAGGACCCTTCCCCAAGGACTTTCAACATCCGACGCGACCTCTTCCGACTTTGTCGACCTTCCTGTCCCTGGAATCCTTGTCGAACCATCTCAATCGGCTTGTTCAATCTGTCTGGGCGAGTACGAGCTACCGCCTGCGAGAGGGGAGTCGATCGCGGATTGGGAGCCCGAGTTGTTGCATCTGTTGCCTTGCGGTCATTGTTTCCATGTTTATTGCACCGAGACTTGGCTGGCAACTTCTGGAAGGGTGAGTCATCCGAGTAAAGTTGGACAGAACTCGGGTCCAAGAGTGATTAGCTGAGACAGTCCGAATTTCCTCGCAGTGTCCGGTCTGTTCGACCCCAGTCTCGGAGGAAGGGCGGCGCAAGCGAGAAGAGAGCCAGCGACGGGCCCAGGAAGATCAGTTAGGGAGGGCGGCAGAAGCTTGAATCGGACCGAATCAAGTTCGTTCGACTATGAACATCGGCCTGGGCGGTCGTCAAGGTTGGGTGAGGAGTCGTGGCTGAGCAAAGTTTGAGGTTCTTGTCGTTTTTTCTCTCGTTTCTTCGCATATGCATGTTGTCCCCAGTAAAGCACACTCGTGCATGTGTACATAGCTCGCATTCTACTGTAAAAATTCACCTGTTCATCCGTTGTATTACTAGTCCCTCCTATACTAGTATAGAGTATAGAGACCGCTCCGGAGGTGGATGAGGTTCTCCAAGCTGCGCTCTACGCCAAGCTTTGACCGAATAGTTTTTTGGACCGAGAGGATCGACCGTCCGCCGTTTCCGAGCTATGAATCGACGACGGTGATGCTGTTAGACGCCATTCATGTAGGACCTCAACCCGGAGGAAATGAGCACAGCCGAACACCGATGCTGTCATCCCACCGGAGACCATTTGGACACGGCGAGTGCTTCTCACGATCAACCAAGCTGTGGAATTTTTCCATAGCCGGGGTCGAGGCGATCGTGGCCTTGATGGAAGAGAAGAGAAAAAAGATCGGCGTCGGCATGGGTAGTGAAATTCAGTGGGGAAGATACCCTTCTTCTTCTCTTCCATCAAGGCCATCATCGCCTTGGTCTTGGTTTTGGAAGAGCTCCACAGCTTCGTTGATAGTGAGAAAGCACTCGCCGTATATTCGAATGGTCTCCGATCGGACCACGGCATCGGTCGGTGTTTCGGCTGTGATCATGTCCTCCGAGTTGAAGTCCGAAACATCGACGTTCAAGTTGGACGTTGGTGATGCTGTTGAACTCCTAATCAATAAATGACCCCGTCAGATGAGTCCAGAAGTTCACTCTTACGGCCATGTGGTATTCAAGCCACAAGGGTCAGGTCTTCGACCTAGCGCGCATGGCGACTCGGGGAAAAGCGTTTCTAGGGCAAAGTGTTGAAGAAACGCTATACCCGCCGCCGCGTTGGGCTTCTCTTGAAGATGTTAGCCATCGGCGTGGCGTACAGGAACAAGGCCGGGTGACATTCGTCGGACGTGAGCAAGTGATCGAGCTGGTGACCTAGTTGGAAATTAGCCGAGCGGTCCTTGGTCGTGCCGAAGGAGACGGTCCGACCCAGCTTCATTTTGATGCTCGCCCCGCCCCAGGCGTGAACGGACTTATGCGGTTTGGCCGCGTTGGACGCGATGTCAAACAACTCGGACGTTGAACGCCGAAAACAAAATCGCATGGGATCGGGAGATGGTGACGGACAGTGTCCGAATTGAAGGACTCCAGGGGTTCCTAGGTCGGGGTATCGGACTCCCGTAAGAAATCCTTCGATTCGTACACCGTCTCCACGTCCCGATCCTATGCGGTTCGGGTCTCGATCCTAAGCCTGGGCTCGACAATCACCGTCTCGTCCGAGTTCGCGACCGAACGAGGCCACTATAGGTTCTAATATGCACCAGACGCGTTGCCAGAAAAGGCTTTTTGCACCCGCATCAGGCGCACCAGCACCGCCAGCACCACTGGGGAGGACCGCTGTTCCCGCCGCCACCGGAATTGATGTCTGACATCATGATAGGGTTCTGGAGAGAGTCACTGCCTGTGAAAAACCTGTTCGAGTTGGAAAGAACCCTGTGGAGGGAGTAGGGTAGTTGGAAAGACGTGGAAATCAAAGGTTTCGAAGTTCCGAGCAAGCCGTTGCCAAAGGCCACCCGCGCGCCGAGCGAGTCGAAAGGCTAGTGCGGTATGAATCACTCCCTCTTACTATAACCAACTGTTCTCGCTCGCAACATCGCTTGTTGCTCGCTCGAAACTCCATAAATTTTTGCTTTCCCGCCCGCCTCCCCGGTTTGCCTCCCCTTGCTTGCGTTGCCCCGCCGGTTTCTTCGCGGGGCCGTGTCGTGAGCGAATTCGCCCCCAAGCCCAAACCAAAGCCATTTATTTTATATTAATTATGTTCATAGATATCGGCACAAACGTCGTTCAGTCGGAGACTGTTCGTCGTATTACTTGGCCGACACGAGACGCTCGACGAGCGACCAAGCGCCCGGCCTCAGCCCATGTTCGCGTGTCCGCATGTCCGCTCCGATGGCCTCGATTTTTCGGCTTCGATCCCCACCTCACCAAAACCTCAACCACTGAATCGTGATCTATCAAAGTAAGTTGATTTCAATCGCACCCTGTTGTATCTTGACGACGTTTAGTGTGCGTGGCTCTGCTTTGAGGTGCTACTCTTTGCGCCATGCGATGCATCGGATCCTTTGCCGATGGCGATCCGTGCTTCCTATAGCATGATGGAATGTGGGGAAACCGAACGGAGGTCGCACTGTGAACCGCTGTGAGGCAATCGTGCCGAGGTGGCGTGGACGCTCTAGCGACTGGTCCATGTTCATGAATATGTACACCGGTACTGTCTCATGTGTGTTTATCGAGTGGTTGATGGGCCAGCACACACTGCACGTTGTCGTCAATTCGTCTAGTCGTCGACGTCACCCCTTCCCGCGATCGACAAGCTAAATGGGCAGACGCTGGTTGGCGCGCCTCGACCTCGACTTTGACTATTACTAATGCTCACTTCCCTCCACTTACCATCCCTTTCTGACCGTGTTGCCTACCCATCTCTCGCTTTTCCTTCTCCCCACACTCGTAGTTAAGTCTCCCAGTACGCAAACTACAACCTACACTTTTCACCAATATGCCTTCTTCTCAAGTCCGCAACCAGGTGAGTTGCCGTGATCGTTGCCTTCTCCCTACCGCTTGTGGCGCTCCGTGCTGACTTGATGCCCGCTCGCCGCCACTGTCGTCATCGCTCGCGGTCAACGCTTGCCGGTCTGCTCTCCCAGCCCGATGGTGCTACCTACACCACTTCGCAGGGTGCCCCCGTCAACGAGCCCTACGCCGCCGAACGTGCCGGTACCAACGGCCCTCTTTTGCTGCAGGACTTTCACCACATCGATCTGTGAGTACCCTTCTTTGACATCACTCTTGCGCGCGCGCGCACACCATCAGCGAGCCCGAAGCGAGTTGGCTCTTCGCCGATCGCAGCACTCCCCTATCGCCGATCGGACGCTCATGCTCGCTCTGTCCCCCCCCCCCCGTTTTTTTTTTTGCCCGCAGCCTCGCTCACTTTGACCGAGAGCGTATCCCCGAGCGCGTCGTCCACGCCAAGGGTAGTGGAGCTCATGGTGAATTTATCGTACGTCTGACTACTATGTCCGCAATGATCTTTTTTCACCGATCTCTGCGGTTGGACCTCCGATCTGACCTCTTGGGAATGATCGCTCAACGTTACAGGTCACCCACGACATCTCGGACTTGACTTGCGCTCAAGTCTTCGAGAAGGTTGGCACCAAGGTTCGCGCCACCGCGCGCTTTTCGACCGTCGGTGGCGAGTCCGGATCGCCCGACACCGCTCGTGACCCCCGTGGTTTCTCCATCAAGCTCCGCACAGAGGAGGGCAACTGGGACCACGTCTACAACAACACTCCCGTCTTTTTCTTGCGTGACCCGGCCAAGTTTCCTCACTTCATCCACACCCAAAAGCGCGACCCGCAGACCCACCTGAAGGACGCGGACATGTTCTGGGACTACCTTGCGCAGAACCCCGAGAGTTTCCATCAGGTCATGATCCTTTTCGGTGACCGAGGTGTTCCCGATGGGTTCCGACACATGCACGGCTACTCCGGCCACACTCACAAGCTCGTCAACAAGAACGGCGACTTCGTCTACGCCCAGTTTCACTGGCGATGCGACCAGCCGCGCAAATTCTTGACCCAGGAGCAATCCGTCAAGCTCGCCGGTGAGAACCCCGACTACGCCACGCAGGACCTGTTCGAAGCGATCGAAAAGGGAGACTTCCCTTCGTGGACCCTTCACGTCCAGACCATGACGGCCAAGCAGGCCCAAGAGTTCGAGCATAACATCCTCGATTTGACGAAGATCTGGCCCCACAAGGATTACCCTCTTCGCGAGGTCGGCAAGCTCACGCTCAACGAGAATCCGCAAAACTATTTTGCTGAGATCGAGCAGATTGCTTTCTCGCCGTCGCACTTGGTCTCCGGTATTGAGCCTTCGCCTGACCCCGTCTTGCAATCGCGTCTCTTCTCGTACCCCGACACCCACCGCCACCGCCTCGGTGTCAACTACGCCCAGTTGCCCGTCAACGCACCCTTGCACTTGCCCGCCAACTTCCAGCGTGACGGGGCCATGGCTTTCTATAACCAAGGTGCTCGACCCAACTACCAATCATCGATTCAGCCATTGTCGTACAAGCCTCGGCTCTACAACACGGCCGAGCACGAGCAGTTCCTCGGCGGTGCCGTGCAGGACCTGAGCGTCGTAACAGAGCTCGACTTTGTGCAGCCGCGCGCGTTGTGGCAGTGCGTCTTCGACGACAGCGCCAAAGAGCGTTTCATCCACAACGTCTCGGGTCACATGGGCGGCATCAAGTCCGAGTCAATCCGCGACGGCGTTCTCGCTTGCTTCGCGAGGGTCGACGAGGACCTCGGTGCTCGCGTCGCCAAGGCGTTGAACGTTCCCGCCGTCGCACCCCTCAAGGTCGCCCCTGCTTCAGAGGCCCGCCGCTTCCGCGGCTCGGTCAACTTCAAGTAATCGGATGTAGTGAAACGTGATCCGGGATCCGAGTCTCTCTGTGTTTTGAGTCTTTTTTCACCTCTCGCGTCAACACCCTCCGCTCTCCTTTTGTAGATATCGCTCTTTTTGTTCAAGAAATTGAGAAATGCATTTCAGCCTACCTTTTCGGTCTCTGAGCGAGCGTTATCGTGAGCTCGAGGTGACCATTACAACCAGCTAAAACTATCAACACATTGAGGATGCTTTCTTTTGTCAAGAATCAAGGCGAATCGAAGGCGGGCAGTGGGGGGCCAATAAAGAAGTAGTAGCGAGGGTGTGATCGGTAGCAAGAAGAGGTAGTACGAATTATGGTTGCTTCAAACAAGAGGACAAACACAGATGTGGAGAAGATCCAACAGAACCTGGAAATGTGTGCAACAAACTCCTCTTTCCCTTCCCGTATGGATTTACTTATTCCTTGCCGCTCTCGAACCCCGCGTCTTCCCACCACCCGTCGGTTTCGCGGCCGTACTTGGTGCCGATGACTCGTCAGACGAATTGTCATTCGAGGACGTGTCGGCGACGGCGGCTAAGGCTTTAAAGTTGGTCGCACTGACACCGGTGGCTTTTCGCTTGTTGACGCCGCCGATACCGTTTGCGAGATTACTCGCTGCTGGGGAGGTGCCGTTGGCGCCGACGACATTGGAGTTGGTTACCGAGGCGGCTGTTCCTGAGGTGGTGGACGGGGGAGCTGTTGATACGGTAGCTGCGGGTGTCGGGGCCTTCGATGTCGGTGTGGCGGAAACGGGGGAGTTGGTCGGGAACGCGGAAGGGTTGATAGGCGCGGTCATGTAGAATGAGTTGTGCAGAGGGTTCTGGAACGTCTGCGCGATCGACCCGGGGGCGGGAGCGAACCCGCCTGCGTGCGGAACCCCGACACTCTCCCAGGACCCGTTCCATTCAGTTTTCCACCACCAGGCGGGACATTCATCGACGTTCTCCTCCGGTGTTCGTTCGCCAACGTCGCCAAACTCTGCAAAGGCCCGACCCCATTCCTCAACGAATGCGTGACTACCTCCTGTAAACTCGCGACGCTCTCGGCGATTTCGAGGCACCGCATCCCCATCTCGGTGATACCGAACGAACCCACCCCTGCACTCGGTGAATGGCTCGTCTTCCTAAACTTGGTTTGCAGACCTGGCGGACGCTTTTCCTCGTTCCATTCGATCGTCGAAGGTTTTAGGACGTGACCTTTTGTCGACTGAGGTCCACCCATCGACGCGTTTTTGCCATTCGCTGCCTCATCCTTATTGGTCGATTTCCGTCGAGTCGTCATCAACCCACTCGACCTTCTCGACTGCGCCGTCGTCCGTGCCTCCTCCTCCTTGAGATATTGCGAGATTCCACCACCTTCCCCATCGACGTCGTAAAACGTCTCGATCAACTCATCGACGACCGAATCCTTGACGACCCATTCTTCATGACCGCGCGACTCGAAATCCATCGATTCGATCCTCAACGATCCCGCACCGGCACCACCACCAGCACTACCACTGATTGAGCTACCCGTCGCGCTTCCCCAGGACCCGTTGCGGTGTGGGGGACTACGACGAAGTGTACAGTGAGCGTCCCATTCAATTCGACTTTGGTCCCGTTTGAGTACCGGGATGACCAGACGGCTTCGTCGGCGCGGAGCAGATAGCCGACATGGACCGGTTGTCCTGTGACGGGGTGGTGTGCGGAGAGGAAGAATTCTCGCACGAACGATGGCTGGACTGATGTGAGGAGGACGCCGCACAGGGTATTAAGGTGTTGGAAGCGGGGGAAGGCGGAACATGGAATTTCTATTGATGAAGGAACAAGGGTTTAGGTACTCGTGCGATGAATGTAAATCATGCACGTACCAAAGATCTTGTGCAGCTGCGCTGTACGATCGAACAGCCCGAATTTGATCAGACCCGAGTCGGTGAAGTAGTCCGCGACCAGTGTCCGTAGAGAATCGAGAATGTCGGTCTGTGCAAAAGCAATACGAGTCGGGAGAATTGTCAGATTATCGACCGAGCTAGCCCCTGTCCTAAACCGCGAATATATGTGACTTGCATCTTCTAGTGCTAAAGCGAGACTCTCGTTGAAAGCGGTTAACCTCGACAGACAAGGCCCGACTGATGTTGGTGTCGCTGTAATGAGGCCGGCTCTGCAGGATTGAAAACGATATGAGCATCGGTAAAGAGTCGAACGCTTGCGATTCGAGCACTTACGCCATAGCTGCCAGCTGAGCGGCCAGCATCAGATCTCTCCGCATCGGCGTTTGAAGCTGCGGTGGACCGCCCGGACCACTTGGTCGGTACAGCAACTGAGGCCCTACACCCGCACCGGGAACTGATCCCGGCCCGACCATGGCAAGCGATGGCCCGGGCGGGCCAGGAGGAGCGATCGACATAGGTCGAGTAGGCGGGGTCGGGTGCGGTCCCACATGCGAGTTGGCGAGTCCTGGTGCTTGCTGTTGCTGCAAGCCCGAAGGTTGTCGAAAGTGGATTGGCGTTGGAGCTTGAACGGGCGGTGTCCCGAACGGTGAAGGCGAGGACGAAACACCCCCATCTGCCTCGACCCTGCTGTTGGTATCGCCGAACCTGGGCGGCCACCGCGGGGCGAGTGTATGCTGTTGCCGTTCGACTTCGAGTCGGACAACCCGCTCGCGTTGATGCGCATTTCGATCGATCTCATCTCGCCGTTGGTCATGAGGAGCATTCCCGGTGGGACTTGATGCGACTGTTGTTGTTGCTGCTGTTGCCGCTGCATCGCCATCGTTGTGGGTTGCGCCGAAGTCGACGCGACGAGCTGAGGGTGCGAAGATGAAGGCAATGAAGGTGGCATGCCGTACCCGAGCTGGGACTGTTGTTGCTGTCTCAAGAGCTCCATCGAAGGCGGACCGGGCCCGTTCTGTTCTTGCTGTTGTTGCTGCTGCTGCGTCTGTTGCTGCCGGTGGAGCTGCTGTTGCTGCTGCTGCAATTGCATCTGCTGCTGGTCATGTTGGTGTTGCATCTGCTGGTGCTGGTGCAGGACCCATTGGTGGTGTTGAGGATGTTGAGGGTGCTGTGGGTGGGAGGGTGGGATCGAAAAGGCGCCGTTGCTCGACGAGGGAGGACCTGGGGGTGGCCGAGTCGAAGGCGGTCTTCCGAGCATTCCCGGCTGCGCCTGCGGTGAGGAAGGGTGGAGACCCCCTCCTGCACCCATGATGCCGTTCATTCCCGGACCTAGTCGCACTTGCATCTTTTCGAGTGGGACTGGCGGCGTGCCTGCCTCGGGGCAAGGCGGAGGAATGCGTGCGGTGGTCGACCCCACCTCACGCCGCCGGTCGTGGTGACCCGATTCGGTAACGTGAGCGGGGCGAACAGACACTCGAGACTGGTCGCGGCGATGGAGTGAGTTGCTAGTAGGATAGCCTCGTAATTGATGCTCGACTCGATCTGCAAGGATGGAGGTGAGTGTCGATTGTAGAGTGAGACGTGCCTAGGGCGCCATAGTCGTCCGAGCGATGGGCCAGAGTGGAGGCAAGCAACCGGCAGCTGTGCAGCACGCGGGAACGCATCAAGGGGTTGCGGTGCAACCATAAAGGCAAGCCTGGGGTATTCATCTGCAAGCGAGATGCGCGAGGATGCGCGAGGATGCGCGCCGCCTGGCGCCGTCGATTCGGGTTGCCAAAGCCGTGCTTAAACAGCGCGAATTGGTATTACAACCTCGGAGCTATTCCTGGTCCGTGTTCCAACGTGATGCGCGCGCGGCTTTATGCGGCCTCGGGTCTTATGAGCCCTTGCCTTTCGTCCACATCCGACCACGCCCGCATCTCGCTACCGGCGTCCCACCCGGTCCTCCCCACCATACAGGGTGCTCCGTGTGTTCTGTGATTCATTCTTTGCAGGCAGGGTGCATCGGCCGTTCCACTTCAAGATTAATCTACCTTTGTACGACCTCGACGCCATCGTTGTCCCCGCTTGTCCCAACTTGCGTTCGTCTCGTCGAACCACACCTCATCATCATCGACGACTTGACCGGGAGTGAAAGCATTTGTTTAGACTGTGTCTGAGAGCCCGCAAGTGGCTGTGGTGTGCTGTGGTGTGATCGTACTCGCTTGCATAGTCATCGTCCGCGGTGAACCTTTTGCGCTGTGCGTCACCTGGCCGGCTCGGCCTCGTTGCTGTAAGCTCGTGTTCTCGCAGCATTCCTTTCATTTTCCCTATTACGACGTACGTTCATCTTGCTCTCTGTTGAGCTTAGCGGCTCTGTCATCCCCTTTGCCAGGCCAACGGCCAGACTGATCCGCTCGCTCCCTCGCCTCCATTCCGCCTGCCGCGTGCGCTGGTGAAACGCTCTGTTTGGCCTTCACTTCACATACTCGCTTCAATCGTTCCATGGGTTTCCCCTCCACAGATTTTGCATCGATTGGTAAGGCCTCACTCGGATCGGGTTGTTCAGGAGCGCAGCTCGTGCAACGTATCGCACTTTTTCCCAGCATGTCATTTTTTCCCAAATACATCATACTTTTCACTGTCACCATTCCATTCTGGTGCACAAGCGAAGTCGATGGGAGGGGAGGCTCGACGACTAGTCAACAATCGAGCTTGAGACGACCAGGCCCATCAGCGGCACCACAAGGTTTGCCGCCTGCGCGGTCCGTGCGGCAGGAAGAGCGATCGGACCCTCGTGTCGAAACGAGCCGGGCCCGGCTGAACCAAGGCAGATTGAGACGAGACAAAGTGCAAACTTTGTGACTGTCGCTTTTGCTTTGCTCTACAGGCGTCGATCTACCCTACGCGTGGTTTCCGCGTGCACAGGCCTCACACGACGCCGATTCTTGCGCTCGGTCGTGCCCGCGCCTCGCTTGCCGACCGGCAAAACGCGCCCCGCCTGAGCCCCTGAGCTAGCGGTACGAGTTGCCGTGGCCGCAGCTACGGCTCCTCGGCGAGTTGGACCTTCAGACACCGACGGCAGATATGGATCAGATGCGGAGTACACTGGCGTTCCGATCAACAACTTGCTGTTGATCACTTGACAACTTAAAAAACTTCTTGACTGACTCGGTGCTCCCTCTTGCCCTCTCCGCCGATCGGTCACCGCCAATTTCCGCTGTCTTTCTCCTGTCCCGCTTTTCCCATCGTGCAGATCCTTTACGCAAAACTCGTGGGGTTTTCAAAGCATAAACACCCAAGCATCTTCGACGATACCTTGCAATGAGTTCCGCGGACGTTTCCGCCTACATCGACCTCGACACTTTCCCCTCGTCAGATGCGGGATCGACGATCGCCGCCGAGGGGCAACATCCGAGAGCAAGCACATCGTACCTGCCGATCGACGATGACAATGAAGGTTTAGCAAGCCCAGCAGTGTTCCACAAGGGCAACATCGACTCCTTAAACATGGACTCAGACCTGCCCGCTGAGCTTCCTTCGCCGTTCCGAGAATCAGCTCCTGACGCCGCATCGATGACGCTGATGCTCGGAGGCGAGAATGTCAACAACAGCGACGAGATCAGTGGGATGATGGCTGTTGATGGTGATGCGTCTATTTTCAGATTGCAAACCGAAGCGGATCGACTTTCTCCGGAACCCTTCAACAGCGGGTTTGAGGCTGAAGTGGACGACGATGAAGAGGATGTTGATCAGAATGAGGATAAGGATGATGAGGATGATGAGGACGACGGCGAGGAGCTGGTGCAGTCCATTGATCCTTCGACCCTAACCGCGTCGTCGTCACTTCCGGCGGAGATGGAAACGGACGTAATCGCCATCCACCCTGCATTGATCGGCGAAGCCCCTGTCGCATCGACCTCGACTGCGGCGCCCGTGACTCCGTCGGCTCCAGCAACGATAGTGAAGAAGAAGGCAGAGGCCACCACAACAAGCACTAAGAAAGTCGCCGCTTCTACTCATTCCACTATGAATCCCGCTATCGTCATCACACCCAAATCCGCCGTCGCTCAAGGCAAACTTCCTGCTTTGACCTCGACCTCAGTCTTAACAACAGCCAAGCCTGCGGCACCGCCTCCTTAAAATCGAAATTGACATCAGCAACGAGTGCGACTTCAGCAGCAAATAGTAGCGCGCCCCCCACGCCCGAGAATCAAGCCTGGATCAAGATGTACGCCTCGCAGCTGCGCGACGTCCTTGCAAACCTGCGCACGACCAAAACACCGCTTGTGCTGGCCAATCGGCTCGCCAAAGGGCTTTCGCACTTCTCCTTCGGTAATGCCAATCCTCAACTCTCACCTTGGGGCGACCAATCCGTGATCCCACCTTCGGATCGCTTGACCATATTGACGCAGATGCTACAGAACGGGACGAAGGAATTTTGGAATGCTTTCGCGGCCGTACCGGGGGATGAGGGGATCAAGACGATCAAGGTTTGGTTCTGGGGTGCGAGTCTAAGTTGCACCTCGGTGGCGAAGAAGGGCGAGGAAGGGAAGATGGAGGTCGAGTCGAGTAAGGGCCAGGGCAGGGAGTTGGAAGGGACGTTGGTACCTATTCTCAAAGTGAGTCTTTGGTGCTTCGACCGTGCGATGGTGGTCTTGGGAAGCTCGTCCGAGCCGTCAGCTTTCAAATCTGGAGCCGACCGCTCGGGCCCGAAACTCAGCGCCGGGCCTACCTGCGCGCCTTGCACCCGCTCTACAAATTGCACAGAGCAATCACAACTTGAAAATTACCTTGTGCTTTGTATCCTGTCGGATCTTTTTGTGGTCACGTGCCCCTAAAGTAGAGAGCTTCGTATCCCATCACTGGCGCGACCGAGTCGTGGCTCCTGTCCGGTCCTCGGGCCCGTGCGCGCAGCGCCGACGTTGGCTTGCCGCTCCTACATATGACTTGCGCGGGATCAGACCATGAACCTGACCAGCAAGTCTCCAATTATACTCCCGAATCGTGAATGCACAGGCTCTAAACAAACTTCCCCTCACAATCAATCATCTCAAGACGTACGAGCTCGGAAAACGAGTCCGGAGGGTCGATCGAGGTTCAAAGAACAAAGGTGAGTTCCAAGATGGCGGTTCCATGTTACTTGACATTGAACTGACCCACTTGTCTACACTTTACTCAACCTGACTGTGTTTGATCTTGATAGAGGCGGTCAAGCTTGCACGGGAACTGGTCAACAAATGGCAAGAACTGGCCAGCAGCATCACCGACTCAAAGGACGAAGCGACCAGTAAGAAAGCGGCCAGTGCAGCGATAAAACGCAAGACACCGGATTCGAGCTCTGAAGGCGAGCGTTTGGCGTATAAACCTTATGTTGAGCGATCTGGTTGGCTGACTTCGTGGTTGATTCAATTCGGACACGCAGCTCCGGTCAAGAAGCTAAAGACCGTCTCGGCAGGGAAGACTGTTGTCGCCGAAGCCAAGAAGCACGTCGCAGATGCTGCCACAACAAGCACCAGGAAAGCACCAACGTCAACCGCGACCCTAGTACCAGTCAAAAAGGCGCCGGTCGTGGTCGCCAACCCGTTGCAAAAGATGTTGGCCCAAATGAAGTTTGACAAGAAGCGCACGAGCGAGCCGCCGTCTACTTCTGCCGCTGCTCCGACTCCCTCCACAGCCTTTAGGACATTGGCGGCAACAACTTCATTGGCGGCCGACAAAATTCCCTCCGAGCTTCGATCAACTTTGAATCCTCTTAAACAGAGAAATAAGAAGAAAGTACACTGGCCGCTCAATGACGTCGATCTCAACCACATCCGGATCATCGAGAATTGCCTCGACGGGCAACGGCCACGGAAAGGCATGGGTGAGGCCGGTGCGGAGGACGAGGACATTGGCTTCGAGTCGTTGGTCAGGGATATGAATGAACGCGAGGGAGCTGTCATGACTCAAGGTGCGGCAATGGAGGAAGAAATCACCTGGTACGAGCCGTTATGTAAGTCTGATCAGCCGTGACCTCTTTGGGTTCGACAACATTAGCGTCTTACTCATTGAGAACCCGTAATTGTGCTCGTTCAGTCATCGAAGTACCTGATACGGCGGACTTCAGCTCCTATCACGCTGTTGTTGAATCCGAGGAAGCCGACTTTCAAGCGCAACGCGAAATGGGTCGACCCGAGTACCTCTATGACGAAAGCAATCCCGAAGCGCAGATGGAGTCTCCGGCTGAACCCCAATTGGACGCAACAGCCGGCGAAGACGAGCCCGAAACAAAGGAGATGACCTTCTCATCCGAGATGACGAGTGATCCTTTTGTGATGCAGGCAATCGCAAATGCCCAGTCCTTGAACACCCCGACACAGGGCTACCTGCAAGAGGATCAACTACAAAGCCTGCTTGGCAACCTTGTCAGCATGCAAGAGCACCACCATCAACAACCGCATCAGCTTCAACAGCACGTCCACCAACCCCACACGGGTCCGAGCTCCAATGCTCTCGAGCAAACGGGCGTCTTTGATGAGCAGGCACTGGCCAAGCTTCGGGCCTTCGATCCCGCTCTGATTCAGAGCATCGTCAACCAGCACCCCCAAGAACTGGGCATGCTTGCGAACGAGCTGAGTCAACGAGAAGTACGTCGATGCATAGCTACTGCCTAGTTGGATGAAAAACCTGCTCACGTTTCTGCTTGCTTGATTGCAGACCTTCCCTGTTCAATTGAAGCCGACACCTCCGCTTCCGCATTCGATGCTCTCATGGCAGCAGCAGCAACAGCAATCGCTCATGTCGCAGGCGCCTCAATTGACCCTATCAGACCAGTACAACGGCTATGTGCCGCCGGGGGGCTCAAGCATCGATATGCAAGCAAGCAAAATGAAGGGCAAGAAAGCTGGCAAGGGCGCCAAGGGCAAGGTCACTAAGTGCCGGTTCTTCAATACGCCGCGGGGCTGTGACATGGGCACAAAGTGTGAGTAGATTTTCATGTTCTCTTTGGGGAACTGTCTACTAAAGCTGGGAGTCGGCGCCCTTGTGACCCAGGTCGATTCAAGCACGATTTATAGACGAGGGTCGCGAAAACACCTGTTTCCCTAGACGACTTTGAACGCCAGCATGTTTCAGGGTCGTCTCGACGAACCTCCTACTGTAGCTTTTTAATGAAACGGACGGTTTTTAACGATAAGAAGGACAAAGTGACGTGAAGCCCGTCGCCGCGCCGAATTCCTTCGGCTTCAGGCGCAATTTTCCTCGACTGCTTCTCTCCACGAACATTTCGTAACCGCTTAGGCCTCAGGCTCGGTGTTCGATAGTCAAGACCGCTAGCCTTTTAGGTCTGGCGAGCCGGCCCAGCGCACGTGTTCTCGCCTCGCAGAATGATATTCAGGTATTCAATCTCGGGTGCACACCATTTGAGCACTCCTATACCATGTCAGGCATCTGCACTGAGCAATGAGAGCAGCACTATGAAGCAATGAGTGCGTCGGGGTGGCGTTTCAGCCCTCGAGGAGTCTTAAGTTTTCAGTCGTAGATCCCAGCTTGTCTTGTTTACAGAAAGATGCAACCGAGAGGCTCACTACTGCCGTCTCCTAAGCGATTCATGGATTCGTCTCACGAACTGCGCGGATGAGAGTCAGGCCGTCGGAACGAACTTGCGAATCTTGAAGCTTCTAGCTCCCCATCTCCGTTTCGTCCCCAGTACCCTCGCAAGCTCTGACAGTATTCTTCTTTCACCAGCATCCCGTCCCACGCAGCTTTCCATTCGCGATCGTTTCCTACTTAGGAGCGTGAAGCCAAGCCCCTGACTTCGGCTCTTTACCCTAACTAGTAACTATTACCCTAACTAGTAAAAAAAAAGTGTGAGTTAAGGAATGTACCTAAAATCGCTGTTTTTAACTAGGTTGCGGCCCGGAGGGCCGCCTGTGGTGGATGTGCCAGCATACTGTTGTGTCTGCCGCACCTGCCTGGTGGTCGTCGGGTTCCGATCAGAAGTCATGTACAAGCCCTGTGGTGACTTTTGTATTTTCCGCGCCGTTCCAACGAAGCTACAGCGCTCCCAGTATTTTCCTTCTTTTTTTCGCTGACATAAAACAATGCTTCCACTCATATGGTATTTAACGAACTGCAAGCGCGTGGCTTTGCATGATATTGCTTCTACAGCAGAGCTCTGCCTGACGCGCGAGGCGAGGGCTGGCGTTTGTCACGTGATGCGGTGCGCCGGCGGTGTCAGTGTCATTCCTACAGTCGACCAGCGGCATTAGGGGTTGAACAACAAATCAAACCACGTAAATACTCCTGCGCCACTCCCTCGAACCTTTCCTTTCTCCCTCTCACTCTCATCCAATTTTAGTGACACTCATTCAAGAACAAACCCTCGCTGCTATGTCCCGGTCCCAAGGTCGCCAGGGACTCAGGGAGGGCCATCGCAACCTCGCCAAGTCTTGGAGGGTAGCGCCGTACCATGGGCTACCATGGGCCTGCTCGAGCGCCCGCTGCTGGGCGCCCCGCGGCTCGACCCTCCTCTTCGTCCCGCTCCGATCAACAGAATCAGCCCCCCGGCGCGTCATGACAACAATTTAACCGATCTTGGCATTGCGACACGTATACGAGCCCGCCGTGCAGCTGTGCAGAACGGACAGCGTGGTCAGCGCGATGGCCAACTCGACGCTGGGCTCGCCTCACCACCACCACCTCCGCAAAGGCGAGTGCGCCGGGCTCGAATCGCGCTCAAACCCCTCAAGCCCCACGTTTTCGCAGGGCAAGGTGCGGCTACCTCCCCCTCCCCAGGCCAATCTCGAGTATCGGCAGCTTCTTCAAGGCTCGGATAGCGGTCAGTTGCTCCGTCCAACAACGTTCGTCTGCAGTAGACCCACATGCTGAACTGTGTGATGCACCTACACAGACGCTAAAGCATTCCGCGAGAATGCCCGGTCTTACAATAACGCGTCGTCCTTTACTTCGCTCGCTGCCTACTGCTGGGACCAAACCCAAGTGGGCACTCTAGGACCTCCCGTGTTTCGTGTGTTCGGCCGCCTCTATGATCGACTCGGTGCCCTGATCCCTGCCGTGAATCAACGCCCAGCCTTTGCCCAGACATGGCTGATCAACCCGGCCGAGGCCACCGACACTCGACTTGAACCCGACGGCGCAGACAGTCACATGCAACGATCTACTTTGACCAAGCTCGAGTCCATGTTGCGCACCGGCAATCGCTTTGTGAGGGAGTTCGCATCGGCCAAAGCCCGCGCGGGTTGGGATACGGCCAAAGAGTGGGTCCTGCGCCTCTGCCTACCACCAGGCCGAGACCGACGCACCCACAACCTTCCTACGTCGAGCACGGAAATGACGATGCTTATCTGCGATTCCGACACCAACACGGGAGATCGTGGACCGCAAGACCTTATTCTCCAGGTGCACAGTGATCGATGTCCCGATGGTCGGCCCAAGTACCAAATCGTTAGCTCGCTCCATCCGTCTGCGATGCCTCTCCGGTACCCACTACTCTTCCCCGCGGGGAAGATGGCTTCCACCCCAACATTCCTCTTTGCGGTTCGATCGAGTTGGGCCACTCTTCGCCAAAAGACAGCAACAAAGAAGGTGAGGACGAGGAGGAAGGGGACAAAAAGAACGGTGATGGTGAACATAAGCATCTTTGGCTCCTCCTCGGGTGTTCCCATTCTGTTAAGGCGCGAGCACAGACTGATATTGAATGTTTGAACACCTACGACGAAGGTCAAGTAAAGGGGGTCAAGGTGGTGAGTCTCGTGTTCTCAAATCCTTTGCGTTCTACTTGCACAAACGCGACAAGCCCGCATGGCACTCGACGTCCCTTCCCGGCGTTCGTGATCGAAAGATACTCCCAGGCTGAGGCCGATCGACTCAACTACATCCAGTTGCATTAAGAAAACCTACGCCTCACCACGACCCAAGGCATCAACGACTTAACCCCGGACCAAGTTGAACGCTCGATGACTTTGGGCTCGATGTTCAAGAATAGACCGCGCGACATCATGCAGCGATACCAGGATGCGATGGCGTGCGTTGTCAAACATGGAAAGCCTCCGCTGCTCATCACGATGACGTGCGTTCCTGAATCACCGCAAACCAAGGCTGCACTGGGGCCGAACGACAAAGCATGCAACCGTCCGGATCTCATTGCACGAGTGTTTGAAGCCAAGTCTGGCAGCAAGCGACATGCAGGCTGTTTTGGCGATGAATGTAGGATGAATGGATTTTGTTTCTTCTGCGTATTGGGGTTTTTAACCTGAAATCGCGTAGACTGTACAATTATCCTGCTATCTGAATTTCATCCTCCCGTTAATTTAACGGGTTCCCACTGGTTTCCTGATGGGTCCACCAACTCTCGGTGGTTCGAGGCAACAACCTCGTGACTAAAGAGCATGCGGGACGCAGTCTTCAAATAGGGGCTGGGCGTAACCAGTGGGGAGATGGTCGTGAACGGTCTTGCGATCTATCTATCTACTTCTATCTACTGTCTACTTCTATATATCTACCCATCTACATCTATCTACTACTTTTTATAATCTTGCACCTCAAAACACCTCCACCAAATAAGGTTCTCAGCCGCACGCGCGCGCGCCGATCTTCTCCCCCCCACCGGTCGGGCAAGCCAGCCACGACCAAGTTGAATCACGCAGGGAGATAAGTGCATAGCTATACAGCGCCAACAAGCCCTAGTGACAGAAATAAAAACGCAGGGTAGGTGCTGTTGATGGATGCAAGAGGATGTCAGACGTTTGAGGTAAATTTCACTTGTCTATATTGTTGGATAATGTTAATTCTTTTTCATGCTATTCCTATCTTAATGATAGGTTGTCATTATCTAATTACAGTTAAGTCAGTTATTGCCGGTATGAAACGCTAAATAATAACTAGTGCTCAGTTTGCTTTGACTCTATAATTAGCACTACTAAGTCAATGGCAAAAAACCACAAAAAGGACAAAAACAATAAAAAGTAAAAATAAGCGAAATAGTTAACGTTTGAAAAATAAGCCAAACATACCTTCTTTTTTCATCTTCTCAGAGGTACCTGAGGTGACCGCAGTCCCCGCGGCTTTTGTGGAAATCTCGGCCTGCTCTTTTGTGAATCGAAAGTTTGACACCGTCGCGGCCACGAGCCTCGGAATGAGCCTAGGCCTTTCGAGGCCGATTCGGCATCGGCCACATCAGGTGCGCAGCAGAGGCGCGCGGCCGCCTTATAGCCTGCCGCCCCGAACGCCACCGGCTACATGCCCGGGTAATTGACGGTTGGACGACAAGCTTTCGAGCCAAAAAGACGGTCAACGTTGAGCAGGCACGTTAACTGTTGCTGAAGGCTGGCAGAAGGTTGTTCTCAGCCCATCTCCCCTTCTTAATTCAACTCAACACGCCGACCTCTTCATGGCTGTTCTCAAGGATCTACCCATCGAGCTGATCGACTACATCCTCGAATCCGAGACGCCCACGGTGGCCTGGACGATCGGCGATAGCCGCAAGGACTGCGGCGGCGGGCCAGGCTCTCAGACTGCTGCTGCTGATACTGCAAGGGCCGCCGGCCTCAAGTCACAGCTCCCTACGCCTCACTTGGAGAACGAGGCGTTGCGAGACTACTTTGGACCTGGCACCTCTCGCTCTTCTTTTCTCGACGCCATCGAGGATGCGTCGCCCTTGCAAGCACTGCTCGAAGCATGCCGAGGATTCTCTGATGGCCAGACTGCACGCGCTGGCGGGCGGGAGTTACCACAGACACCATACAACAAGGACAAGCGCAACATGCTCACCTTACGGTTGACCAAAACCAAAGCTTTCAAAGATCGCGCTTACACTTCCAAGTGGAGGATCTCGCGCCACGGTCGCCTACTCGTCTTGACGGCCTCGAACCTCCCCTCGGTTCGGAACGAGCTCGCGGCGGCCGCATACGAAGCCCCAATAGGCCTGCTGACGATGAGCCTCGACTGCTCCGTCTTGTGGGTCAACAAAGAGTGGCTCAAAATAACAGGCATGTATGGACAGGAGGACCACGATAGGTGGGGGAGCGGGTGAGTGGTTTAGACTTTCAACGACGCCCACGGGCCGACGAGTTCCGGGGTCCAAGGGGCGATTGGAAAGTGGACATCTGACTTTTAGCTGCCCAATAAAACCTCGCAGATCGAACCGGAAGACATCCCCGTGGTGACCGAATACCGCGACCGGCGTGAGTTCGGCTTCCTCACCCAACTTGCACTGAAGCTGTAGCTCATGGCATCTTTGTCTTCACTCGTCAGTCATCGCACATCATCAGCGCGATTCGTGCGAATTCCGATGGTTGTCCTTAGGGGGCGACGACAGCGAAAATTGGACAGTTTCAACAGTCGCCCCACTCTGCGATGAAGATGGAAAACCGTACGCGATGGTTGGATCGCTGACCAAGTGAGTCTGCGCATAAAGGGTTCGAAGGTTTACAGCACACATTTGCTTACTGACCAAGTATCCCGACCTATCCTTATTCGACTCGGCGTGCTCTCCACCCAAAGTGTGGCCAAGTTTAAGGTAGACGAGCTACACTTTTTGCGGCAAAAGGAAGAAAGTGCGAGGGCGAAGCTCGTTGCAGAGCAGGCAGTGGTTGCGCTGAGTGTAGAGAATGAGGCTTTGGCGAGGAAGGCAGCTGAGGCTGCAGAAGAACGGGCGACCGAGGCGGTGCAGGAGAAGAAGGCGACCGAGCTGTTCCTTGATGGTGAGCTGGCTTGTATCCCTTCGGATTCAAAGCATTCAACCAGAATCACTGATGATTCACTCTTACTATGCTCCAACAGTTGCATCACATGAACTGCGCAACCCCATCTCGGCCATTCTTCAGAACGCCGAGTTAACCCGATCGTCTATGGACGGCTTATATGCATCTATGCTACGCCTCGAAAAGACGAATGAGCTCCCTCTCTGCTTCACACGCAAAACAATCGAACAAGTCGAAGAGAACATCGAGGCATGCGACGCCATCATCCAATGCGGCCACGCGCAAGAGCGAATAGCCAATGACATTCTGGGCTTGGCTCAGATCCAGCTCTCTAAGTA
Organism: Microbotryum lychnidis-dioicae p1A1 Lamole; assembly: GCA_001244265.2. Taxonomy (NCBI): domain Eukaryota; kingdom Fungi; phylum Basidiomycota; class Microbotryomycetes; order Microbotryales; family Microbotryaceae; genus Microbotryum; species Microbotryum lychnidis-dioicae. The sequence continues at coordinate 174,791 of CDLV01000004.1, read as the reverse complement.
CACGATCGCCTCGATCGAGTTCGACCTCATCGCCTCGCTGCGCAACATATGCCGGATGTGGAAGAGCGAATGCAAGGCGAAAGGAATCAAGCTCGAATTATCGCTCGGCAACTCGCTCAAACGATTGGGCCCGCATGCCCGCGTCTTGGCGGATCCGACGCGTCTGTCGCAGGTTCTTGTCAATCTCCTTTCGAACGCAGTCAGGTTCACGGCCAAATCGGCTGTTCGTAAAGTCGTGCTATCCGTCGAGGTGTCGGGCCAGCCCCCGGATCGAGGAGGCCAGATCGTACCGCCGGCGGAGACGGAATACTACATCGAGAAGCAGCGGCCTGTCTACCTCTTCTTCTCGGTTGCGGATACGGGACCGGGTATGACCGAGGAGGAGACGTCGAAGTTGTTTAAAAAGTTCACGCAGGCGTCCCCGTTCACTCATTCGACGATGGGAGGCTCTGGACTCGGTCTGTGGATCGCTCGGAGTAGGTCGAGCAGAACATATCCGTGTCGTTGCAATATGTCGCTATTACTGACGCCGCTCAGCCCCCTGCAGATTTGTGCGAGTTGCAAGCCGGGCGTATCGAAGTGCAATCCAAAGTCGGCGAAGGCTCGATCTTCCGTTGCTTCATCACCGCCCGTTCCGTCGACGCCGGAGCGACGGAAGCCGAGGCGGACGGAGTCCCCGTCATCGAAGGCATCACCGAAGCCCGTCCCGGTCAAGCCCCACGCATGAAACTCAACAATGATCCTCGCCTGCCAGAAGCCGAAGGGGACTCCGAGCAACCGATTCTCCCCTTGGCGGGCAAGACGATCCTCTGTTGCGAGGATAATCAGATCAACCGCACCGTCTTGCGCAAGCAATTGCTCCAATCTGGGGCCGAGGGAGTTTTGCTCGCTGAGAATGGTCAGGAAGGGCTCGAGCTGTTGCATTTGCACAGTGCCAAGATAGCGTGCATCATTATGGATTACGAGATGCCCGTTATGGATGGACTAGGGGCAACGAGGGCGATTCGTGCACTCGAGGAGAGGGACAAGAGTCGCAAGACGAGGATTGTCGGGTTGACCGGGAATGCGAGGGAGGCGCAGATTAAGATGGGGCTCCAGGCAGGGATGGATGATGTCGTCACCAAGCCTTACAAGGTGCCGGATTTGATGAAACGAATCTCCGTTTAGGGGGCGGGTACACCCAAATTGGTCTGGTCTGTACTTATGTTGTCTGATGTGAAGTCGGATTGTGACTGCAAGACTGGGTGAAATCTTCCGTTACATGCGTTTGTGGTGATACTATACTGCTGATACGAGACTGAAGCAAATATGTTATTAGAAAGCGATGAGCCCTGAGCACGAGCTGCATTTTGCTCAATCATGCCACCTCGAGCCCTTTAAGCTCCCCGCTCTGCGCGATCGAGGCGATCCAGACCGTCGTCTCGGAGAGAATGACGAGTTTGCCCTTGGGGCCAAAGACGAGGTTCGCACATCCTCGTTGATTACCTTCGTCGTCCTTGGGTATTACGATCTTGCCCAGAGTGTATCCGTCAGGGTGGTAGACCTAGAGAGAAACAGGTCAGCTCGACGCTTGCTGACAGAAAGCTGCCACGATGGCATGCAGCTCACATCAACGCCCTCGAATGTGCCAGTGTAGATGTTGCCGAGTTCGTCGACTTTAATTCCATCTGGTGCACCGCAGTCGACCAGGGCGAAAAGGCGTTTGTTGTGCAGTTGGGGGATCTTGTCGTAGTGGTGGATGTCGTACGCGTAGCTGGGGGCACGCAGGAGGGGAGGGAAAAGTTAGTTCAGGGGCCACTCGTGCTACGAAGACGATGATGAGCAGAAAACTGACGTACATGGCGCCCATGCGCGTCGAAACCATCGTACCATCGCCATGGATGTAATCCGTATCGGTGACATAGCACGTCTTTCCATTAGGCGAGCACACGATCCCATTCGGCTTGCAAAGACCATCCGCGACCATTCCCAGAGCACCCGTCTTGGGGCAGTACCTCCAAACTCCGTTTGGAAGCTGCGAAGGTCCTTTGAAGCCTTGTTCGAGACCGTAGTCCGGGTCTGTGAAGAAGATGCAGCCCGATTGCGGGTGGACGGCGACATCGTTGAGGGCGTTGAATTCGCGGCCTCGGAAGTGGTTGAGAAGAGTCCGATTCTTGAACGTTCCGTCGGCTTGGGGTTCACTCTAAAAAGCAATTCAAAGGCCAAGTATACCGCATCAGCATGGGCCCACCGTCAAGTCAAGCGATTCTGCTGAGGTCCTCTCGGGTGAAGAGGTCAACGGACCAGGATAAGTGAGCCCGCCACACGATCATCCTTGGGGTCCTTGGACGATTCGAGCTTGTTTCGGAGCGGAGCAGTGAACTTTTTGTGTTGACCTTGGGAGCACCAGAGGATGTTGGATCCGTACGCGGTCGCACCGTTCGCCATGACAACCTCATCCGCGAGATGCTGCAAGTCCTCGTACTCGATCCCGGGCACAACAAGCACCGACGAGTCGGATTTCTGCACAACACAAGCTTGTGCATTAGTTTGGACAGGGAATTGCGCGAGTACTTGGGTATGGACTCACCGACGGTGCGACCCTGGCCGCGGACTCCGACGAGGTCGAGAAACGCAGGCGGCAAACCTTAATCTCGAGACCATCGCGGTCGTTGCCGATGATGTTGGACGTGATGTAGACGTCACCTTGGTCGCTACCCTTTTTTTGGGGGGCCCACACGCCAGCTTCGTGGAACAAAGATACGCCGTTGCCTGGGCGATGGATAAAGAGTGGGGGTCAGTGTGGGGCGCATCAGCCGCTCGGCGCTCGCTCGACCGCGAACGAGGTTGCACAGGCGGGGGGCGGCAGTGAGTGGGGGTGGGCGCAGTCGGAAATGGGTGCGTACCCCTTGACTCTTCTCAGTACTGGCGATCAGATCCAACGTGGGGTTCGCACCAACGATAGAAGCAAAGTCTGAGTGGAACGCGATGAACGGTCCATCGCTTGCAGCGTGGTGCGACACATTCGCGTCGCGTCCGAGCTGCGAAGAAGGTCGCACCAGATCCAACGCCGCGGCGTAGCTCATCGCGCTCGACGCTGACAGGGTCGATAAAGAGGCCATAGCTGCGGAAGAGGGCGCTTGTGACCGGCGTCCGTGCGTGTGCTGATGGACTTGGTGCAGATTCCCTCCGCGAAGAAGGCTTCGGATGACGCACTGGGAGTGGTAGACTGTTGAGCTTCCGCTGCTGGCCGCAAGCGAGCGACCCGCGCGGGCTCTCGACGGGCGGTAGCGGGCGGTCCGCTTTGGCGCTCCCGCTACCCCCCACGCTCCGGGTCGTCGGCGTGGGGGACGCTTGCGCTCGATGTCCGCCCACTGCAGTGCATCGTCTGGCGCTGTAGAACCTGAGAGTCGGCCATTCCGTTCAAGTTGGAGCTTCAAGGAGAAGTCGCTTCCGGTCACAGCAAAGGACTAGTCAACAGTTGAGTTAGACCTGGCCAGGAATGTAAGGGAATGTGCGCCGGTTTATGACAGGGCCGACAAAAAAGGGACCCAGTTACTACTGCGGGAGGGCGAAAGTCACGTGAAGAGATCACCTGGCGTGGGGTGACGTCCAATTCTGACTGGAGCGGAAATAGATACACCCCGCCTTTCTGCGCGCCAAGTTTGGGTCAGCAGACACGTCACAGTTGGTGCCAGTCGTCGAGCGCGTCGTAGATCGTGCACCAGCTCCCTTCCATCATCGGCCGAAGTTGACTGTCATCTCCGACCGCGACTGGGAAGGGCAAAGCCGACGAGACGACTACGCGGTGAGTCGACGACGCGCGAGTCGGCAAGTCGCCGCGTTTGGAGGCGACTGAGCTTCATCTGCGAGATGTCGTGCACTGGCGTTTCGTCAGGGGCTTTTCAAGGGCGGAACAGTGCCGCTCTGCCGCTCTTGGACCAGCCTTTGGATCCCGAGAAGGCAGAACCGGAACAACCCGTTCTTTCAAAAATGCCACTCATGACTTTCCAAGTATAGAACCTCAGCGTCTCCTTTTGTCATGTGAACGAGAGGAGGAGATGTAGAATTTTTGCCGAAGCTCCTAGCGCAAGATCAAGATCCCAAGGAAAGGGGTTACGCGGGGTTACGCGCTCTCCGGCCTTGATCGCTTTCCAAGCACGGGAACATGACGGGCCCACATGGCTGTCAAAACTACGAGCACGTGACAGGAAACAAGTGCACCAAAAGAACGAGCGTCAAGTCGGCGCCTCTGCCGCGGCACTCAGGTCTTTCAAGACCACCAACATGTAATTTTGTGTCGCTCGGTCAGCGCTTTCGCACACCCAAAAACCGACTCGGAAATCAGCGCGCGGGTGGGGGGGGGGGGGCGTTGGAGTGATCGGCGCCAGGGCGAGACGAACCACTCACTAACCAGCGATCTTCCCCACGCTTCCTCGCCAAAGTGGTAACCCCGACCCCCACATTCAATTTTTGCGCAGGAAGAACCCACAGGCAAGCACTGCACGGGGCGTCGGGCATGGGCTTTTGGCGCTTCGATACCGCTGTGGGGTGAGCCAAAAACCAGTTTCTTTCGTGGGTGCAGAAAAGGGTGGGCCTGATCCCGGGGTCATTTCAGCCAAGTCCCAGGCGATTCTCTCCCATTGAATCGGGCGCGGGGTCTGTGCTTCTTCTCCTCCTGCTTACTCCACACGCTTCCTGCCCCATATTTTTCAAGATCCCGACTTGGAGTCCAGGACTTGTGCCTAACTCGTCTCTTTACCTCCTAACCTCAACTTCGACTGCCTTTCCGTTCCACGCGCTCAAACTCTGTCTCGACATGCCGATCGACTAGCGCACCTAGTCTCCTCACCTCTCAGCACCTCTCCGAGTTTCAGACGACAGTCAGCGACGTCAGCGGGCGTTGCCTTCCTTTCGCTCTCTCTCTCTCACACTTCACCCCTTGACCCGAGATCCACACTTTGCCAAAATGGGAATATCTCCGGCCCTCTTCAACATTGCGTTGCTCACTTCGCTGAGTTTCATGCTCATCGGATGTAAGTGCCTCCCCTTCTTTGGTCCCTGATTTGCAACAGACGGCATCGTCCGTCGTAGTCGCGGATCCTCACCTGTTGGTTGTGCCCTGCGAGGCAGGCCGGCGGTCGCTCCTGCGTTCACGTGCCGAAATGGATTTTACGTACCCGAGGCTGACCCGGTTGCGTCTTCCGCCCGTCCTTCTCTTGACATGATATAGATGACAATGGCGTCATTGGTGGTCTCACCGGCACAACGTCATGGAACAAGACGTTCGACAGCCCGTCTGGGTCTACGCTCTCGACCATTGGTGAGTGGCCATGCAACGGTTCCCCCTCTGAGTCGCCAGTCACGGGACGCCAGCAAGGCGTTCCCGACTGTCTGCTGCCGGCAGCTGGCAGACCTCCGCCGATCGGCAAGGGTCCGCGGCCCAGGTCGAGCGCATAGGCTCCTCTGATCATCACAGTCGACTGAATTCGGTACTGTTATCTTGTCTTGTGATGTACAGTCGCTATCTACGAAGTCGGCTGCTTCTTTGGTAAGTGCCCGAATCTGATCTCCCGGCACCACCGCCGGTGATCGATGCGCGGTTCGCTCACCTGATTTTCTATTGCCTCCTGTTCCCTTCAACCGACTTCCCGCCTGTGACGCATATACTCCTAATCAGGTGCTGTCATTGCCTTGTCCATCGGTGAACGCCTTGTAAGTATTATCTGCACAGCCACAGTCAATGTTCCGTGATCGGGTAGCTGACCGGTGCCAACTTTTTCACTTCTAGGGCCGAAAAAAGTCACTCTCCGTCGGTGCCGTCTTGATGACCGCCGGCGCTCTCCTCCAAGGTCTGGCCTATGGCAAGCCGCAACTAATCGTAGGCCGTATCGTATCCGGTTTCGGCATGGGTCTCATCAACTCGACTGCTCCCGTCTTGCAAGCTGAGGTCTCGCCTAAGGCCTCGCGTGGTCGATACGTCTGCGCGCAACTCTCGACTCTCAACTTTGGTATCTTCCTCGCTTACTGGCTCGACTACGGAACAACACGGCATTACACCACCTCGTTCGCGTTCCGCTTCCCTCTTTTGTTTCAGCTCGTCATCATCGTTCCCATCTTCGTGCTCTCGTTCATCGTCAAGGAGTCGCCTCGATGGCTCGCCAATCATGGTCGTGATGAGGAGGCCCTCGCCGTCGTCGCCGCGCTCAAGGGCGTCGATATCTCGTCTGCCGAGGCTCGCGAGTCGTACCAGGAAATCGCAGATGCGGTCGCGTACGAAAAGGCGGTTATGGTCACGGGCTGGAAGCAAATGTTTGCCAACGACGAGATGGGCACCCGCCGCCGCTTATTGATCGCATGCTCGATCCAATTCTTCCAGCAACTCGGCGGTATCAATGCCATCATCTACTACGCCAACTTCCTTTTCTCCAACTCGCTCGGCTTCGACAATGACAAGGCTTCCTTGCTCTCGGGTGCTCTCTTCACCGTTTTCTTCGGCATGAGTGTGAGTCGAAGGGAAGCGATTGCAGCTTGGGTGATGAGAACCCTTTGACTGATGAGCGATCGATTATTTTTGTGACCCAGTTCGTCCCCTGGGCTCTCATCGACAGCTTGGGCCGCAAGCCCCTGCTCCTCGGTTCGATCACCGGCATGGGCATCATCTTTGCGTGCATGTGCGGTGCGACGCACCAGATCCAGTACAAGGCCGCCAATTCGCACGGTATGGGCATCTTTGCGGTCGTGCTCGCGTTCGTGTACCTCTCGCTCTTCACGATCGGGTTCCAAGCCACCGTTTGGGTCTACCCTCCCGAAATCTTGCCTCTTCGCATCCGCGCCAAGGGTACGGCGCTCGCGACGTGCTGCAACTGGATCATCAACTTCACCGTTGTCGAGATCTTCCCGATTGCGATCGACAATATTGGATGGAAGACATACATCCTCTTTTGCGTCTTCAACTTTTCGTTCGTCCCCGTCATCTACCTCTTCTACCCCGAGACCAAGGGCAAGAGTCTGGAGGAGATTGATCTGTTGTTCAGCAAGACCCATGCGACCAACATCCACGAAGCCAAGGCCGAGAGGGTCGAGCACCGCGAGGAGGCCAAGACCTCGGAGATCTCGAGCGTTTAGAAACATGGACCCGATATGAGGAACAGTGCGTTTTCGCTCTGAATTACCAAGGAGGAGGGAATTACAAGGGATTATAGGGGTTTTCCTGGCTCTTCCTTCTTGGACTTGGGTACTTTTTCCCTCCCTCGTGTGTGTTTTCCTTGTCTCTGTGGATTTTCGGGACTCTCTTCGACTTGGTTTTTTTTTTCTTTTTTTCAACATGATGCAATCCAGGTTTTATTTTATTTTAATACCTCATCATTTTCCAAATCCGTTCGGGAGACATCGACATAGGCAGCGCTGTCGAATACTAACTTGAGCGCGGACTCTGGTGCTGACTTGTGTCCGTCGCCGGGACCTCGCGCTCGCCGGCGCCGTCGTCCAGCAAGCGAGCTGCTGCTTTGACTTTCCCCCTCCTCTCAATCTCGCCTCGCCTCGCCTCCCTCCGTTCAGAGGGCTCCACCAGGGCGTAAGAGTGACAGTCTTACTACCCAACCCCTTCTTTGTTCTCGAGTCCAAAAAAAACACGATGGTCAAGGCTTTGGTGCAAGATGCGGCGCCCAAGAGGATGTGAGTACTTGGTCGGAGCTCGGCGTTGGGGCTCCGTAGCGGTGGATGGACGGTGGTGGGTGGGGCTGGGTGGGGCTGGGTTGTGCGTGGGAGGATGGAAAGTCGTAGTGGATGGATGGGGCGCTGCAGGCTGATCAGGTGTGGAGCAGGAGACTCGGGAGGAGAACATCAGCGCCGGGGAACACGCCGATAGCACTGTGGCACCACAAGTGCTAGCCGCTTACACGTTCCATGCTATGCCGTTACAATTGCTGATCGCTGTCCCATTCTTTGCTACCCCCTTCGGCTCGCACCAACTCTGGCCCACCTCCGGTCGACGCGCAACTTGCACTTCGCAGCAAACACATCCAGTTCTCGGTGCTGTCCTCGCAAGAGATCGTCGCCATCTCCGAATTCGAAGCCAACCAACGCGATCTCTACAAGGCGGAGGACCGCTCGCCCGTACCCCATGGTGTACTCGACCGTCGCTTGGGCACGAGCAACAAGACCGATCGCTGCGAAACGTGTGGACTTGCGCTCGCGGACTGCGTAGGCCATCATGCGTACATCAAATTGGTCCTGCCCGTGTTTCATATTGGCTACTTTCGTCATTGCTTGAACATTCTTCAGTCGATCTGCAAGGTCCGTTTCCAGAGCACACGAGCAGCCAGCGAGCAGCCAGCGAGCAGCCAGCGAGCAGCCAGCGACCAGCCAGCGAGCAGCCAGCGAGCAGCCAGCAAGCAGCCAGTTCCGCGCGACAAAGTTGACAGGCCCCATTCGATCCTGTTCCTGTACAGAACTGCTCTCGGGTGCTCTTGGATGCGACCGAGTACCGTCGCTTCCTCGCCCTCTTCCGTCGTCCCAACCTCGACACCCTCACCCTCTCGGCCCTCTCGCGCCAACTACAAACCCAGTGCCGCAAGTGCGCCATCTGCCCTTACTGCGGCTCCATCAACGGCGTCGTCAAAAAGATCGGACCCATGCGCATCGGACACGAAAAGTTTCGAGGTCGCAACAAGACGCGCGAAGTCGGCCATGACGGATCCCAAGAGACCGCCGGAACGTATGCGACCTGGCGAGCCATGTTCAACGAATCGATCCACGAAACAAAGGACTTGGCCCCGCACATCGACAAGGCCGTCGAGGACCTCAACCCTTTGAAGGTGCTCAACTTGTTCCAAAAGATCTTGCCGGATGATTGCGAGTTGTTGGGTTTGGACCCGAGCGTAGCCCGACCGGAGGAGTTCTTGTGGCAGTACATCTCCGTGCCGCCGGTGTGCATTCGTCCTTCGGTGGCGCAGGAAGCGGCGACGAACGAGGACGACATTACGGTCAAGTTGACCGAGATCATCTTCATCAATGCCGTCATCAAGACAGGTCTAGTCAAGGGTGTGACGACGCAGAACTTGATGGTCAGTGCCCAGCATAGAATTACAGCCGGCCTACACCGTGAAGGTCGAGCTGATATAACCGCTTCTGCTTCCAGGAACAATGGGAGTTCCTTCAACTCGCCGTCGCAACCTACATCAACTCCGAGCTCCCCGGTATCCCGACGACGATCGGCCAGAAACCGATACGAGGCTTCTGCCAACGTCTCAAGGGTAAACAAGGTCGATTCCGTGGCAACTTGTCGGGGAAACGGGTCGATTTCTCCGCGCGTACGGTCATCTCCCCCGATCCCAACTTGCAGATCGACCAAGTCGCCGTCCCCGAACGCATTGCCAAGGTCTTGACCTTCCCCGATCGAGTCACACCCCACAACATTGAGCGACTACGACAGGCCATCAGGAATGGGCATGACGTGCATCCCGGAGCGAACTTTGTCTTGGCTGGTGGCTCGGAGACGTTCAAAAAGTTTCTCAAGTTTGGCGATCGCGATATGATGGCCGATCGATTGAGGATCGGGGATATCGTCGAGAGGCATCTTCGGGATGACGAGTAAGTGGTTGAGAACTAGCCATCGTTGACCTTCTCCACAATGGCTGAGTGCGGTCCAGTTTCGCTTTCACAGTATCGTCTTGTTCAATCGACAACCGAGTTTGCATCGTCTGTCGATCCTGTCGCATCGCGTCAAGGTCCGCCCCTGGCGAACGTTCCGCTTGAACGAATGCGTGTGCACGCCTTACAACGCCGATTTCGACGGCGACGAAATGAACTTGCACGTCCCACAGACCGAGGAGGCGCGCACGGAGGCGTTCCAGTTGATGAACATCAAGCGCAACCTCGTCACGCCTCGTAACGGAGAGCCCATCATCGCCGCGACGCAGGATTTCATCACCGGTTGTTTCCTCATCACGCGTCGCGATACATTCTTCAACCGACAGGAATTTGTGCAGATCTGCTCGTACCTCCAGGATGCGGATTTGCACATCGACTTGCCCCCACCGACGATCATCAAGCCGCAACGCTTGTGGACGGGAAAACAGGTGTTCAACGTGCTCATGCGCCCCAACAAGAGTTCGAACGTGTTGGTCAACCTCGAATGCAAGAACAAGACCTTTGTGAAGCCTCGCGCGGGCGAGATTCCCGACATGTCCCCAACGATGGGTACCTCGTCGTGCAAAACTCGGAGATCATGTGCGGCGTCATGGACAAGTCTACCGTCGGAGACGGGAACAAAAAGTCGGTCTTTGCCGTCATTCAAAGGGACTACGGAGCGGACGAAGCAGCGGCGGCGATGAACAAAATGGCCAAGTTGTGCGCGAGGTGGTTGGCCAATAAGGGTTTCTCGATCGGCATCAGCGACGTCACGCCGGGGCAATCTCTACGTGCGCAGAAGGATCAGTTGGTCGAGACGGCATATCAGGAATCGGCGATGTTGATCGAACAAGCCGCGACGGGCAAGTTGGAAAACCAACCTGGGTCCAATGTTGAAGAGACATTAGAATCGATGATTTCGGGGACGCTTTCGAGGGTCCGTGATAAGGTCGGAGAAATTTGTATGACCGAGCTGAGTCGCAACAATGCGCCGTTGATCATGGCCACATGTGGTTCCAAAGGTCGGTCCTTCTTCCTTCGTGTGCCTAGATCAGCTGGAGATGATCGTTGACATGGCCCTTGCTCTTGAACAGGTTCCAAAATTAACGTCTCGCAGATGGTTGCTTGTGTCGGACAACAGATCATCGCTGGTAATCGTGTCCCCAACGGCTTCCAAGATCGTTCCCTACCCCATTTCCCGAAGGGAGCCAAGGATCCACCTGCGAAGGGTTTCGTGCGCAACTCGTTCTACTCTGGCTTACTCGCGACCGAGTTCTTGTTCCATGCCATCTCGGGTCGCGAAGGTCTCGTCGATACGGCCGTCAAGACCGCCGAAACGGGCTACATGGCTCGTCGATTGATGAAAGCGCTTGAGGATCTATCGAGTCGGTACGATCGATCGGTTCGAAATGCGACGGGTGGTGTTGTCCAATTCGTTTATGGTGATGATGGTCTGGATCCGGCCAACCTTGAGGCGGAGGGTAAGCCTGTCGCTTACGAGCGTACGTGGTCGCACGCCAAAGCGCTCGAATTGCGTATCGAGGATGAGGGTCTGTTGCCCTACGAGATCCTCCAAGTCGTCGATCAACAGTTGGCGACACCATACTTTACGACGGCTTGCTCGGAAGAGTTCTTGAGAGAGGTGCGCGAGTTCATTCATGATCAGTTGGTGTTGCCCGCGGCGATGATTCGGGAGAGGTACAAGATGGATGCGGGGTTGAAGCCGTTGGGACCCAAGTCGATGGCGGCGCCAAAGAGAGGCAAGGCAGCGGAGAAGCAGGAGAAGGACAAAGCTGGCGGTAAGTTTGATTCTGTTCAGTAACCGCGCTGAATACTGATCTCCTTGCTCGTTGTCTTTTCTTTTCTTTTCTCTTGCGCAGCATTCGAGCTCGCGATCGTCAACAACAAGACCAAGATCACGGAGGCCCAGATCAAGACCTTTTTGCAGTTGTGCTGGACCAAATACGTCAAGGCCAAGATCGAACCTGGTCAGTCGTGTCAGCTCGTCGTGCTGCATGTATTGCACGCTTGCTGAGATGCGACCTTTACGCGATGACGAAGGTACGGCCGTCGGTGCGATCGGTGCGCAGTCAATCGGAGAACCGGGTACGCAGATGACGCTCAAGACCTTTCATTTCGCCGGTGTCGCGTCCATGAACGTCACCCTCGGTGTACCGCGCATCAAGGAGATCATCAACGCCGCCAAGTCTATCTCGACGCCCATAATCTCGGCCAAACTTGCCAAGAACGACGACGAGCGCGCGGCGAGGATCGTCAAAGCTAGGATTGAGAAGACGTATCTTGGTGATGTGAGTTCTTTCTGAAGGGCGTGCAACGGTTTTGTTTCAGGGTGTTGCTCATGATTCAAGTTTCGTACCACAGATTGCTTCCGTCGTGGCCGGCAATTATCAGCACGACCAGCTGTTCGTTAGCGTGCAGATCGATATGAACGCCGTCTATCGACTCCAGGTGAGCGGGCTTTCAGTTGACCTGACTCGTGTATAATGTCCTGCTCGAGCTCACATCTTTCGTGATAATCGCCACAGCTCGAAGTCACCCTCGATAGCATCCGTGATTCCATCATCGCCGCGCCCAAGCTCAAGATCAAGGCCGACGTGAGCTTTTCTTTCTTCCGTCACCGCATGTGCTTCAAAATAGAAGTGACTGACGAAAGTACATCCATGTGCTTCTGACAGGAGATCACCGTGCGAAAGGACACAAACCAGGTCCACGTCTTTGCGCATCAGTTACCCGGGGCTTCAGAGGTCGCGTACCATCGTGTATTGTGGCTTCGAAGAGTTTTGCCCGGGGTTGCTGTCAAGGTGAGATGTCGAATGTCAATCTAGGAGCTCCGAACATCGAAGACTGACGTGGTCTCATTTTGCGACTTTGATAGGGTGTCGCCGGTCTGCAACGTGCCGTCATACAAGCGAATGCGATGGGCCAAAAGGAGTTGCTCGTCGAAGGTGAAGGCCTGCGCGAAGTCATGACGACCGACGGTGTGATTGGTACGCAAACGACGTCGAACCACATCATGGAAGTCGAGAAGGTACTCGGGATAGAAGCCGCGCGAGCGTGCATCATCGGTCAGATCGACTACACCATGACGTCTCACGGTCTCGGTGTTGACCCTCGTCATCTCATGCTGCTCGGCGACGTCATGTGCTTCAAGGGTGAAGTGCTCGGCATCACCCGCTTCGGTGTCGCCAAAATGAAGGACTCAGTTTTGATGCTGGCTTCTTTCGAAAAGACGACCGATCACCTCTTCAACGCCGCCTTCAACGCGAGGAGGGATCCGATCCAAGGCGTTTCGGAATGCATCATCTTGGGCTCGCCGGCGAACAATGTCGGCTCGGCGATGCCGGCCTTGGTCGCGAAGAAACCCGTTTTGCCTAATCCGGTAGCGCTGGTGTTTGAGAAAGAGTACAGGGCTAGTGCGATCGCCGCGAATTCGGGGACGAATGGGGTGAATGGGACGGCGAGTGGGAAGGAGAGAAAGAAGACGGGGGTGCGAGGGCGGCCGGATCTAGGTCGAAGAGGGCTTGAATGGTATGGTCTCAATTATGTTTTCTTTTTCTGCGATCCGGTATTGTTGTAATATAAGAGAGTGATACCTGACGCAAGGTCGTGCAACAACGCTCTAGACAGAGTCCGATCACTTGGTCGAGGTGCAGCGAGAGATCCGGGTTCGAAGTGACCGGCTCGCTCCGCACCGGTGCGGCAGTGCCAGTTCACTGAGTTCAGTCGGCGTCGACGTGCATCGGTGTGCATCAGTGTCCCTGGGCATGAACGGAGGTTCTTTTGGGCTAACTCACCCGAAAGACCAATTGGAAAGCCTGTGCAATGTTCTACACGTCTGTGCGGGTCCATGCATTTCCACCGGGTCCAGGGGGAAAAGGACACGACTGCTTGTGGCGCCGAGGCAACGGATTCGGCTAATGTGCGTATAGGTGCATGCCTCGTTGCATGCTCTTTCACTTGCCTTGTAGTGGAAGAGCAAGGTCTTGGGAGTACATTTAGTCTTGTCTAAGAGCTTGGATCCATGGCGTTCGTAATTTTCTGATCACTGCAGTGCCACGGCGACTTTTCGCGATGAAATCGACCTCCGAGCGGACATAGATTTCCACTCAGAGGCTTGCCTCCATTGTATAGGCTCATGCACTCACCCCCGGGTCCCCTTTGATAATCAATTTACTCATCGTGCCCCCATGACAAACCCACTCCACCAGACGCATTCCACCGAACGCAGTTGAAAAAGTAATCATGCTGCTCTGGGCTAGTCTTCCTGTGTCTCTTGGCCAAGATGGACGCAGCTGGGTTCCAAGTTGGAGCCAACCACTTAAAATCATTACTGCAAGTATGAACCGGTCATTTTTTTCCATCAGAAAAATCTGATTTACAGGCTTTGGCACTCACGACAACATCGGCAGCTTCCGCTACTGCTCGACGGGGGCCGGGACCAACCCACCGAGGCCCGTCAAAATCTATTTCGGGCACATTCGGTAGCATCTCTTTGGTCTTCGTTCGGCGTCGGGTCGGTTTGTGATTTTCTGTCGACATGCGGTGTCTACCCACTTGGACGGGCCGCGGCACCCATCAGCACTAGGGCTAGTTCGCTTCCATTTATTACGGGACAGGCCGATTGTCGGGTCCGAAGGCTAGCTTCACCGTTCCGGACCCCTTCATGTTGTAGCTAAACCCACGGGCACCTTTGGAGGAAGCGAGAGGAGTCAGTATTTTCCAACCGAAAGAGACGGTACAGGCTCGGACCTATAATCCGACTAAAGTGGGAGGAATGTCAACAGGCCCCCTTGCTGCGGCGAATGCTCGGCGGCCCACCAACTGTGCGCCAAGAAACACGCGCAGTCAATCGGAGCTCTGATGTATATTACTTCCATTTCGTATGACTTCGTCTCTGTTCCTTGATTACATCAAGTAAACCAAACAATTAGATAGACGAATGAAAACCGCACTAGATAATGGGAAGTCGGACGTGTGGGTCTGAGCTTTGCTCTAAGGGATGCCTTACAGAACAGCCCTATATATGCGCCTCTGATGTGCATAAAATACAATCTGTCGTTCTTGACCACTAGATTAAAAGCAAGTCTTAACTAGAACTCGGCAGTTCTAGCTACTCAGAGGCTAGTGCTTGCGTCCTTGACGACATGATGCGACTTTCGGTCTTGAAGTTTCTTACATATCCTATTTTTGGTGTCCTCGGCACTTCAGCAACGGATCCGCAATCGGAAAAATAGCGCGATCAGGTGTGCCGTCCAGTATCACGAATGCACCGTTTTAGTAGCACGCCGGTGAGCCTGCTTGACGTTCACAAGCAGGACGAGCAAGCGTTTCGTAGCACACGTGCCGTAACTGACGATCACGATGATCATTGGAAACGCGGCGAGCGCGAAAAAGTGAAGATGAGCGAGTCAAACTCCAGCGTCGTCGTTTTCCGCTCACGCTCAGACTCGCGGTCATGGTCGCATTTCATCGCCCCGCCACCTCTAGCAACATTGAATTGGGTTCTACTCTTGTGTCCTATCGTTTCGTAGATCCGTCTCCCCGTTTTCCCCAGTCAGTTTTCGTCTTCTTCGCATTCCTTCTCATCAATCAATTGAAGTCCTGGCTTGGTCAACAACAGTTGTTGTCAGAAGTGAGCGTACCTTGAGGAGGATCAACTTGCTGCTCAGCAGCGAGTCTGAGCCTCACTACCAATTCACCGGCCCCAGACGTTATCCGGATCCAAGCATGTGCTACAATCTATCTTCGTACCGTCTGCTCCGCAAGCACGTCTCCTCATGCACACCGTCGGCACTACATACATATGGCTTCACTGCGGGTGTCTCGTGTTCGTCATCGCAGTCTGTTGTAAAACCATCCTGGTCGCCTTAACCAGTACACCAAAAGTGAAGGCACCTTCAAGAGCTGCATGCGCTGAATCCTCTTTCAACAGGCTCAAGTCTCTCACCGCGTGCGCGCTCTTCCTCTTCTTGCCTCTCCCTCACACATCCTTCTTCACCCAACCTTCCAACGATCCTTTTGGTGGAAGGGCCTTCTCAGTTCAAGAAGTGACGATCGCGCTGTGACTTATGACACTGCATCGATAGAACAACATCGTTACTCCTCCCGATCGGAGTAGGCCCGAAATGACTGCGAGTGTGAGGCCCGAGCGGCCTCGCACGCACAGGACCAAGGACCGAATCTGGCCGAAACCCGGCTGACCAAATATTGGACCAATATTTTCCCTTTTGTGTACGTAGTTCAGTCTCGATCCTCTCTCTATCTCTCTTAGATAAGACATTCATTCGGAACCGATTTCTGAAACATGAACAGAGTCAACCATACCCCTTCGAATACGACGAGCGATCGGCCCAGTACCTGCGATCCCTCTGTAAGGCCACCGGCCTTACATCTTCTTTTAGTGGACTTCAGCAACCCCGAACTCGACACGAAACCATCGCTGGAGGACAAGCCGATCGACAACCCTTACCGCTAGCAGTTTCAAAATACTTCGCATGGTACCTCTTGGACTGACTTCTGAAGGAGTTGTCTGCCTTGAAGAAAGGTATATCTGCTCTGGTAACAGACAGAAAAACGTTGCTTAGCAACAGAGCCTCGTTGCGAAAGCCTCGACCTCGTGTCGTCGCGAGTAGCACGACGTGTCAATTTCTACTCCTGAGTGGAAAGGCACAGACCTCTCTTTTACGGATTGTTCTCTGATGATGACCACGACTCAGTCCAATGAACAGGGACGAGAACAGAGTGGCCAGAGACTAAGGGACAGACTCGTGGAAGGCTAACTGGTAAAGCGCTGCAATAATAGAGTAACTAAGGAGACAATTAGAGCTGGGAGATTGAGATACCAACGGGCCAAATGAAGGCACGTTGGGCCCGATCCCAAGAACCAACTTAGATGTTGTGATCGGATGAGGACGGTGAAACCAGCTATCCTTGACACACTCTTTCTGAGATGGACCACGTTGCTTCACTGGACAAAGTAACTGATTTGAGTACAGGATGTAATTAACCCTCGTATACTTGAACATACCATGGCCGACCACAGAAGCGAACGTTCATTTACGACTTCGCTCCGAAACCCGAGTGTGAGATTAGCTACCTCTCACTCAACCACTTCGAAAGAGGAGATCCTCGCCGCACCCAAGAAAGACAAGGGTGTGGCACGAAGTGATGAATCGCCATCACCAATCGGCGGTGCCCGGGCAGCGATGCCAAGGCTTCCAGTGTCGACACGGGCCGATGACTTCGCCCGAGAAACCCGCCAGTTCGTTCTCGGTTCGGCATCGGCGCCGAAACACGTCGGGTTTTTCGGGCGAGGTCATCGGCCCGTGTCGACATTGGAAGCCTTGGCATCGCTGTCCGGGCACCGCCGATTGGTGATGGCGATTCATCACTTCGTGCCACACCCTTGTCTTTCTTGGGTGCGGCGAGGATCTCCTCTTTCGAAGTGGTTGAGTGAGAGGTAGCTAGTCTCACACTCGGGTTTCGGCACCAGCCGGCCTTACAGCGAGCGAGGGTTGTCCGGCTATGTGCCACAGCCACTGCGACACCGATTTGAATAACCAAGATAGACGAGAAACGACGGGCGCTTGCGACCGAGACGTACACAATCACGAGGTTCACTACGTTGATGGCCTTCACTGTGGAGCGCTAATGTTGATTGAATTCCCACTGCTGAGTCATGGAGAAGTCGAAACGGGCTTCGGTCGCGGCAAGGATTACCGAAGATGAAGAAATGATTTTGTAGGTTGCAAGGCTGAAGAGAAGACGTAATTAAGAAAATGGAACCTTGGACTAAATGTCTACTGTAGGACAACACTTTGATTATCAAAAGTCAAATGAAAACGGCGGGGCTGGACCAGAAGTGGAGGGCCAGGCTTGATGGTCTTGGAATGCGCAGCGGGTTGTCGAACGTGAACACAATCGGAGAGAGTGGACCGTGGAGGAGGACAACGAAGCCCAGGTTTTGGACGGAGCGCCAAGTATGAGACACGGTAAGTCGTGCAGGTCAGCAAACACGAAGCCCATAGAGTTATGAGGCGGTACAGCGGCAGGGCCTAGAAACGGACACTCCGGGGCACGCGATAAACATTCTTAAACAAGTCGCGGCGTTAAGTCGGTCATGATCAGGTTCACATTACTGAGGCTACCGGCTCACGTCATCAAATAAGGCATGGGTGCGCACATCGATGTCGTGGGCATTTCTTTAGTCCGTAAAGTCATCGAGAGGCTCGCCGGAAAGACAGGTTTCGAACGCCTTCAGCCAATCCTCCCGGTGGGGAGCACGTTCTTGGAGGACCCGGTGGGGAACACGTTCTTCGAGGACACTTCGCTACTGCAGGCAAGTCTTGAATCCCGGTAGTAGAGGCACGGTCGGCACCGCCGGGGCGGGGGCGGGGGCGGGGGCAGAACTTAGGGGTACTCGAGCTATTTCGACCGGAATGCGGGTGTCGGGAGGTCGCAGCAGGGTCGTTTGTGGAGGCTTCCAGTTCCAACGCCAAGTTCCAACGTTAACGACAAAGTCCCGAGCGCAAGGAAGTGCCTCCACTTGTCTTGATTTGAGCGCGCGCGCGCTGATTCATGCGCCTTTCGTCAGCCAACGAGCAGTTTGAAACAAGCATGTCCCTTTCCCTTTCTATACGGGCTCCACTCCTTACACTTGCCTAGATCAAAGTCTCCCCCTCCGCCTCGATCCTCGTCTAACTGCATCGAGCTCCAAGGCGTGCGCGACTGGCCAATTACTGTGTGAGCGCGGTCCAAGTTCGTCGTTGCACTGCCTCCCTCCCCCGCTGCCGCTGCCGCCGCCGTGCGCTGCCGAGTCGATCGTAGCAAGACAGTAGAGTCTCGTGAGTCTAGTAGAGTAGCTGGACCGCGCTGGCTTACCCGTACGAGCCAGCCTCATCTCATCTCGCATTCGACGCGCCACCCCGTCAACCGTTGGACGTTGGATCAAAGTCAGTGCTCGGTCTCTCTGAACGTGCCAAGGGTGGGCCTGCGTGCTTGCAAGGCCATCATCGTTTGTCGCGTTTGTCGTCGTCGGGCAGGGAGCACCGCGGTGCGGAGTGTCTTACGATCGAGCCTGGTTCCGAGTGCCGACAAGAAAGCGTGCAGCCGTTCCCGGTCACGGGCGATCGAACCGGATGGACTGAGTGGGCCTGTAGAAGGTGGTCTCAGAGCGGCTCAGCTCGTCCACGATGACGTTCAAGACGACATCTGACGACGAGCAGTCAGCAGGCGCGGTTGAACGAACGCTCCGCCTTCCTGTCGGCGGGCGTGCAGCTTCAGATGTGCACCATACACGAGGCAACTCTCAACACACTGACATGCTGCATAGCCTCCGTCAACAGTTTTCGAGGCGGCAGGGTTCGCTCAAGTAGGCCATCATGAGGGCTCGGACCTACTCCTACTGCTGTTGCGCCGTGCCCATGTGTGAGTCTGGCGACGACTGCGTAAAGTCCCGTGAGGGAGAGTGCTCATTTCTGCCTCGACCCTCTTCACCCACAGACAATACGGGAATCTACACCATCATCGCCCAGTTCGCCGTCATTTCGCTCGTCACCGGTATCCTCTCCCTCGCCGCTCCCAAAAGTTCGTCTGGAGGCCACGCCCAACTGCATAGCGCAGCAGCCAGTTGTTGACATAGCCTGTGTTTTTTGATCCCGCCCACAGTCGTCTCTGTAGCGGTTCCGTCGTTTGGAGGTTACATCCTCGGCGCGTGCTGCATCCTCGTCGCCCTGATCCAGGTGTTTGGCTTCTTTGGCGTCTACCGCGAACGACCGTCGCTCTACCGCCAATACACGCTGTGGAACTTGCTCGCCGTGCTCCTCGCGTTGGGCGTCGCACTGGGGTTCATCATCCTCTCTTGCGTGCGCCACTCGACCGCATTGGCGTCGTGTGAGGGCTTGTTCGCGACGGCGACGACGACGGTCGCGCAGAATTCGGCGGTGTGCAACATTTGGATGTGGGTTCAGGTCGGCTTGATGGGCTTGTTGTGGATCGTTATCGCGATTGCCGAGGTGCGTGCCTTCGTGGATGCTTTGTGCCTCTGGTTTTCTTACCTCCTCAAGAAGAGCAGTCGAGGCTAATGGGTAGCCCCCTGCGAATTTTGGCAGGTTTACTTTATTATGCTCTCGTACGGGTACGGCAAGAGTCAACGCCTGGACCAGTGAGTTTGATGTAAAAGAGGGCAGATAACCTTACCACATGAAACGGATTATTGACCTGTTACTTCGTCTTTACAGTGCCAAATACGCCAGTCTATTCGAAACCGTCCGTGAAGAGATCCGTCAATCGGGGATCTACTCAACCGATCGACCGTTAACGGTCGACTCGTTGGAACCACTCGTCAGCTCGACGCAGCCCCAACCGTACGCGGCAGCACCCCATCACGGGCGGCAGAATTCCGGGTTGAGGCACGAGATTGATATGGACCATGAGGACGAGATACATAATTCTGAATTGTATTTGCACCCTTCCCCTTCCGGGTACGAACTTGACGGTGGCGTGTATTCGCACGATGAGGGGTATGTGGGGGCCCAGCCGTATGAATCGCATTGGGATCCGACGAATGGAGGGGCTTATCAGGATGAGTATCAGCATGGTGGCGGGTACGCGGGGCATGGTTACGCCGCGAGTGCTGTTTCCGGATATCAGGACGCGAGTTTGCCCAAGCAAAGGAACGGGCCCAACGTTCTGCATGGGAAGAGGTATTGATTTGCGATGATGGTGTGAATTTTGCTCTCCTTTTTGCTTTCCCCCGTGTGCTACTCTTTTCCCCACCTTGTTACCTACTAGACACATTGACTCTTACCGATTTTTTCTCTTCCACGCATCTTCTTTTTGTAGCCCGTCGTCTTTCTTTCTGTCGGAGGTTCCTCTCTTCCCTTGTACATACACCAACGACAAAACACTCGTTTCATCATGCATCTCGGATCAAAGCCCCGCCTCTGTCCTCGCTGTGGTCGAAGAAGCCCTAGTGGCGCTCCTCGCACCCCTCGATCTGCCCGCCTTGGCCCTCGAGATCGGACCCCCCTTTTCCCTCCCCTTGGCCTGTCCCAAGTCCAATCCGGAAAGTCTCTGCTCCAACCCGTCCAAAGAAGAAGACTTTGACCGCTGTTCGTGCTGCTGGGCCCAACCTCGCGTCGACTGACCCGCTGCGACGCGTCGACCCATCATAGGTACGGTCAATACGGGTCTCGGAGCGCCTCTACTTTCGGAAGGTCGTAAGCGTTGGGTGAGTTGTTTTATAGTTTTGTAAGAGGAGGGCGTGGAAGGGGTGGAGAGTTGGAGGGAGGCGAGGTGGTGGAGGTAGTGATGATGGGTGCGATTGAGGAATTGGACCGATGGATGAATCGCGTTGGTCGTCGTCGTTTCGGTCGAATTCGAATCCAAAGTCAAAGGGGTGAAAGGTTTCCTATACCTCAAAGCTTTGAGTACGTTCTTCTTCGTCATCGAATCGATAGTGGGTTCTTTTTCCAATTGACCGAAAATTCCTTCTTCGCCAAAGGCTTCCAACCTCGTTCTCAAACCCCACCACACATCCGGTCCCACATCCGGTCCATTACGTTCCCCTTCCCCCTTTGCACGTAAAGCCAATTCCCTAGCCAAGGCTTTGGAAGCGGTTTCGAATTTGAAATCGTTGCGGTTATCGACGAGTTCGAGAATGGCCAAGGGGGCATGATCACCGACCCGATGTCCGGAACGGATTAGGCGAGTGTAGCCGCCAGGTCGGGAGGCGTAGCGTTCGGCGAGACTCGTAAAGAGTGGTCGGAGGGTGGTGGGAGCGTTCTGTTTTGGAAGGGGGGACGAGGTCAGTAAGAATGTGGTGGAGGACGAGGGGGAGACGCGGGGGAGGCGAGTAAAAAAAGGAGGTCTGCGCTTTCGTCTTTGCTCGCTCGATCTTCTACCTTTTCCCCCCATCCAATAAACGGTTCGACCTACCCACAGGAAAGCGTTGGCCCTCTTCCACTCGTTCGCGCCACCCTTCTTGCCCAATTCGATGACGCGCTCGGCCATGCGTTGGGTCGCTTTCGCTTTCGCGAGCGTGGTGCTGATTTGTTCGTGTTCGAGTAGAGAGGAGACGAGGTTACGGAGCATCGACATGCGGTGCGCGGTCGGACGCGACAGGTGGTTGTAGCCTAAGCGGTGACGCATCGTTGTTAAGTGAGCGGTGGGGTTCGATGCGGGAGGTGAGATGCAGAAGGAGCGACCGACGGGGGGGGAGCGTTGCGCGGATCGATTGATGGCGAATTGGGGCGGGGCATTAGGTTATTATAATTGCGCTTTTATAATCCGGCGGCGGCGCTTTCCACGCGAAACCCCCTCGGCGAAATGGGGCATTAGGTTATTATAATTGCGCTTTTGTAATCCGGCGGCGGCGCTTTCCACGCGAAACCCCCTCGGCGAAATGGGGTATTAGGTTATTATAATTGCGCTTTTGTAATCCGGCGGCGGCGCTTTCCACGCGAAACCCCCTCGGTGAAATGGGGCATTAGGTTATTATAATTGCGCTTTTATAATCCGGCGGCGGCGCTTTCCACGCGAAGTCTGTCTCCCTCGCTCTCTCTTTCCCCCCCCCCACCCTCATCCCGTACCTCATCCCGTACCTCATCCCGTACCCCATCGCGTACCCCATCGCGTACCCCATCGCGCGTCATGTCCCTTGAAGCGACGATGCTCGTCTTGGACAACTCGGCCTATGCCATAAACGGTGACTTTACACGTACGTACTATATCCTACACTACACACTACACCCTACACCTCCACTAAGCCTGCTCCCTTCCCGCTCCACTCGACTCCTCCTACAGCGACCCGTCTCGAAGCGCAATCGGATGCGGTGCACGTCATCTTTAACCGCAAGCTGAACGCTCATCCGGAGAGCGAGGTCGGCTTGATGGTCATGGCCGGACCGGCGTGAGTTCCTTTCCCCAGCCGAGAGCGGGGGTGCGCGTCGTCATCACTGTGACCGGACACTTTCACCACCTTCGCATCCGAGCACGGCCAACTGATTACCCCCTCCACCCACCGTACGGTTGCAGTCCACAAGTGCTCGTCACCCCGACCCAGCACGAAGGCAAGTTGATCGCCGCGCTGCACACGATCCAACCCTCCGGCCAGGCCGACCTCGAGACCGCGATCAAAGTCGCACAGGTCAGTCTACCTCCAGGCTGTGTTTGCGGGATCGAGAGACTGAACTAGGGTTTGTATTTTCACGTGTGCGTGACCAGTTGGCGTTGAAGCATCGTCAAAACAAGAACCAGAGGCAGAGGATCATCGTCTTTTGCGCCAGCCCCATCACGACCACCTCCGCCACCTTGTCCAAAGTAAGCCAAAGCCCAAGTTACTCCCCTTTTTTGGGGGGCTGATTTGGCATATTCGCTTCGCTGCTTCTTCTCCCCCACAGCTTGGAAAGAAGATGAAGAAGAACAATGTCGCGATCGATATTATCGCTTTCGGTTTCTCGTCAGATTCCCCCGACCCCGACCACGACGAAGACGCCGACGTGGACCTCTCGATCCCATCCGTTCCCTCTTCTTCCACACCGCAAGAATCAACTCCCACAACTCGAACGGAAACGACCCAACATAAATTAACGACCTTGTACGAAGCGGTTAATTCGTCCGATAACTCTCACCTCCTTTTCGTCGAAAAAGGACCTTTTCTTCTTTCGGAACGAATTGCTCAATCCCCGATTTTGAGAACTCAAGGAATGGAAGAGGATTATTCCCAGTTTGGGGGTCAGGGTTCGGTTGGGGTCGCGCGAACGGGAGAAGAGGATCGGTTCGGAGTGGACCCTAATTTGGATCCCGAGTTGGCGATGGCGTTGAGGATGAGTTTGCAGGAAGAGAGGGCGAGACAAGCTGCTTTGGAACAGGTAAAGGGGAACAACACTGCCGCTGGCGTCGGAGCGGACATGATTAAGGAAGAGCAAGGTACGGTCGAGGCGACGGATCAGGGTCCGGAACCTATCGAGACGGAAAGGCTTTTGGGGGCTGAGGTGGTAGGCGCGGCCGGGGTGGACGATGTTGAGATTGAGCACGATGGGGAGGAGAAGGATGATCTGGCCAAGGCTTTGGCACTTTCCAGAGGCGCCGAGGGGGAAGAAGGGGACGTAGAGATGGAAGAAGAGCAGGAGATGGCCAGAGCTAGTGAGTTCGAGAGAGAGAGAGAGAAGCATTTGGAAATTGGGGAGAGAGCTGACTGGCTTGATGGGTCACCGCAGTTGCGATGAGCATGCAGGAGGCACAAGAGCACGAGGCGACCGAGGCAAAGAAGGAGGCAAAGTGAACCCAGGACTGGAAGAGAATGATTGAGCCGGAGGAGCGGGCCGAAGGAGATTTGTGATTGGTGTGTAATGTGATTTCCCGGTATAAATACAAGACACGTGCTCGTGAGAGAGGGACCGAGGTGAAGGTCACCGCTCTTTCGGACGCTTTCGGACGCAAGTGATTGAAAACCCATATGACGAGACTTATGCGCAACAAGGTGGAGGAGACACGCGTTAGGCATGGTGGGAAAAAGTGTTTGATGGGGCTCGGGGGGTAGAGGAAGGGATATTCCGTGATGGGACGATGCGGGCGAGTATGTGAAGCTAGACTTTTTCCAAAGCTCAATCAATGCGTGTGATCCGATAGCTTTCAACTTCCGACCAGTGGAATCCTCACAGTAAGCAACACAGTACACTCGGGCTCCAAAAAACACTTTCTGGGTATTCACGCTAACGCCGACAGAGTCTCTTGTCGTGTCGGGCGGCAATAAGCAGAGGGTCCGGCGATCCGTCGAGCCCCTCTCTTCAAGTACCCAGGGCACCTGGGCTGCTGGTCGGTTCTGGATCGACCGAGTCTCCCGGCCATCTCCCGGCCGAAGGATGTTCTGCGTCGATGATTGCGCGCAGAGGCTTCAGAAAATGGCTCTGAGATGTCTTCACAGAACGACGAGTGACAAAGTTTAGACAAGGATGAAACGTAATATTTTACGGGGAGGGTGATGTATGGACAAAACGAAAGAAAACACGGCCGTGGAGGATGCTGTCAAACGGTGGAGCGAGCGCAAAAAGGGGAGGTCTGACGGAGATCGGATGATGATCGAACGTGGAGGGAGGACGTGGAGGGAGGAAGAATTGGGGAACGGGGCGTTGGGGTGAAGCATGGTCGAGGATGTTTGTGTCGAACCGAGGGCGGGGAGCAGTTCGAAGACGACGAGTGATCGACCTGGTTGTTAGTCTCTCGCCAGTCATCGCTACGCATTTTAGCGCTATTGAGGAATCGGGAACTTTTTCCCCTAGTGGGTTTGTGCCGAGTGTCCGAGTCAGTTAGTCTGGGGAGTAGGAAACTGAAAATTGATAACAACCGACTCACTGCGGACCAGAAGGAACTTCCCGGGCCGATGTACCGATCTAGGTTTTGAGCTCAGAGTTCGATACGCTGGTAAGGACTTGCGCTGAGCGCAGTTCCACGCCTGCACCATAGCAGTATTGTCTACTCGGCCCTGCCAACATCGTACGGAGGAAAAGGGTTGATACCCCCAAGCTAGCTCGTCAAAACATGAATTCTTTCCTTTGAGGAAACAGCGAGCAATAGGTTGGCAACGGGCTTACTTCTCCGTGATCGAAACCCGAGGGTTTGGAGCTACGGCCTTGGTATACTGGCCAGTGCAAGCGAAATACATAATTCCGGTGTACCCCCGCTTTTGTAAGAGGGCCGTGACTTCAGCGTGGTGTTTGACCGTCTGCGATTGAAATCTGCGGATACGTTCGAAGGGATGAAACGTTGTGTAAACGCGTCAGTGTAAATCCGAACCGTGGGGACAAGAGTGGTGGTGATTCTTTATTGAGGAGGCGTAACTCACCCTTCATCGGGAAGAGCACTTTGTTTTTGCTCCCTGCTGACCGTCAGTGGGAAGGGAAGAGGTCGAGTTGCCACCGCGCGAGCATCATTTGTAAAGGCGTTGGAGCACACGCGGGAGAGGGAAGGATGGGGGAGGATCGGGTGTCAGAGCTTGCCTTTGATTTTAGGATCCCACGGGAAAAATAGTGGTTTTTGAAAGCAAGCAATTTTTTTGCTGGACGACGTTGTCCATTTGACGAGCGGAGTCGGCAGGCACGGACGAGATGGCGTCGCCGCCGTCGATTAGGGGTGCCGGTGCCGCCACGGCAATGCTGCTGCCGACAAGAAGGGTGAGGATCAAGGTGGACAGCTTCATGTGAAGATAGAGGAGGCGCAAAGATGGAAAGGATCAGGCTTGGGGAAGTGATGAGAAGGAGGGAAAGAAGGGAAGCTCGTCCACGACCGAATGTCGAGTTCGACTTCGGCCTTCATTTGGGTTCGGGAGGGCCCGGGTTCGGCGCTCATTTGAGTTGGGTCTTGATTCGAGTTCGGCCTTGATACGAGTTCGGCCTTCATAGCTTCATATGAGTTCCGCATTTGTTCAAGTGTGGTTTGCATCATCGTCGGCGGGTTCCCGCCCAGATCATCGCAGTGCCATGGCCTCAATGCAATCGCAATCGGAGCAACCGGAGAAACGAGGAAACACCGACAGAGTCTAATTCGGCATTACCGTTTTTGCGCTGTGGTACATATCGTGATAGGTGGGTGAGACGCTGTGAACCTCGCTTATAAGAGGCCTGAGCGACACTACAGTCAGTCCTCATGCGAGAGCGAATGAAGAAGGAGAGGGGAGGAAAGGTAGCTGAGGCGAAAACCAACGAACAAGCAGCCAGCCTCCCACAAGTGGCTGGCATATGCCTTGCAGTCCGAGCAGAATGGAGAACCCAAGTGATGCTACAATACTGCCATACTGCCGTTTGACCACATTTTATGATGGCATGACAGTACTCAGGATCCCGTCGAGCTCGTCACTTTAGCTTGTCAAGGCCAACGGTGGTTGCAGCGGCAGCAAGTTCCGGACTTCGGCCTCTCGACGACAGGGTACATCCGGCGATCCATCAGGCCACTGACTACAGCGGCCTTAGCAGACATCTCATCGGTAGATAACGCACTTCGGGTGAACTCACGCATTTGGTGTACCAGGAATTAGCGAACAACGAGAATTCATGTGTACCCAGAATTAACTACCGACGAAAATGCATGTGGCCTAGTAAATGTGCACGGAGCGGGAAGGACCGAGCCCCGATAGGAGGAAGCGGCTAAGGCGGCTAAAGGGAGCATTAGGAGGTGAACACGAACGAGCCCTTTAGTTTTGCGATTTGGAGATTCGAAGAACGACGAGCGAGGTCAGTAACGGTAGGGTGGGGTTCGTAGAGGCGAACAGTTAGAACGGTAAAACTGTGGAACGAGCGGCGACAACAAGCGGATGAGGCGGTGAGGGGGAGATGATGGAATCAAAGCGGTTCGAATCGGCCGCTACACGCTGGTCTTTGACTCGCTCGTCATCACTAGCATCCCAAGGTTCCGGCTATACCGACGATGAAGAAGAAAATCGTTATGAAACGCTGGCTCGTCGTGCTTGAGAAAGTTACAAAAGCTTACGGTAGGTAGAACCGGGCGATGGTGGGAACTCCTGGGAGCAGTCGTTGCAGCGACGTTGCCTATCGGCACGGCCGCTACACGCTGGTCTTTGACTCGCTCGTCATCACTAGCATCCCAAGGTTCCGGCTATACCGACGATGAAGAAGAAAATCGTTATGAAACGCTGGCTCGTCGTGCTTGAGAAAGTTACAAAAGCTTACGGTAGGTAGAACCGGGCGATGGTGGGAACTCCTGGGAGCAGTCGTTGCAGCGACGTTGCCTATCGGCACGGCCGCTACACGCTGGTCTTTGACTCGCTCGTCATCACTAGCATCCCAAGGTTCCGGCTATACCGACGATGAAGAAGAAAATCGTTATGAAACGCTGGCTCGTCGTGCTTGAGAAAGTTACAAAAGCTTACGGTAGGTAGAACCGGGCGATGGTGGGAACTCCTGGGAGCAGTCGTTGCAGCGACGTTGCCTATCGGCAGCGATGGCGGTCTTCCAGCTAGAATCCGTCACTGAAGTGCCGAGGATGACACCGAAGGTATGATGTGTAAGCAATTGTCAAGACCACAAATCGCCTCATATCATCAAGGAAGGAAGCACGCACCGCGTTTGAGGCACGTGTCGTATTTTCTCCACCAGGTCTTGCTTACGCACAGGCATAGGCCAAAGTAGACAACATCGTGAGGTATGTGCGCTCTGGTTTCACAGGGCTGGGAGTAACCCTGCGATGAAAGAATCACGTGGCGGTCAGTTCGCAAACACAGGGAACCGGCAATGATGTCAAAAGCACGCCAGCACGCACGGGGATCATTTGGGTCTTGTCGGCTTCGCTTCGACAATCTGAGGGCGGGTTTTCGTACGCCAGTGAGAGTGAGGGGGCTTGGATCGCGAGCGCGACTGCGACGAGTCCAAGGAGATAGAAGCGAGCCATATTTCGTGGCGTGGGTTGAAGGTTTGACACGTTGAAAATGGGACCTTGATGAGTGGAGATTTGGTTATAGGGTACACAGGAAAAGGGAGTATAATAGACGACAGTCACCCGCGGTGGTATGGGCGGACTGACCGAACTGAATTTGGGGCACTTTAGCTGAACAGGGGGAGTGGGGGAGGGCCGGTTTGGATCGATTTGGACGTCGCCCGGGTCAGCGTTTTGCCGCGTTCAGGGTCAAAGCGAGATCCGCTCGAACGACCAAAGGTCCGAACAGTGAGGAAGAGCACGAACAAGTTTCGATGCGTGTTTACATAAGACAGGATCTTCTGGTCCCCGTTAAGTCTGAGCGCTACTAAATTTGCGCCACCAGGAGGGGGATGACGAAAATTGCTAACACCGAAGAGAACTGAGGAAAATCGATGATCTCCCTCCCTAACGGCCCGCGAAAGCATCCAAATCTCGATGAAGGAAGAAGTAGTTGTGGACTGCTCTGTGAATAAAATATCAACCGAGGCTATAGGCAAAATTATCTTAGGGGAGGTCAGAAGAGGCAGAGCAGACTGTATAAAATGAAGGCAGGGTTTGGCAGCGCTAGAACATTTTACCATACGTCGACTTACTAGGCGAAATGCGGTGCTTTTGGATGGAATCCATACGTTGCGGGATAAAGTTGTAGCTTTACAACATTGCAAGAACCCGATTTAAAATCCCTGCTCCACTCATCTCGCTCCCAGAACCTCCATCTCCTCCTTCAACTCCCTCCTCCTGATCGGCCCCTTGACCCCTTGCCTGCTGCTCCGCCGTCGCCGAACCTTGTCGGATCTTCTGGAACCGATCACCAAAACGGACTTCGAGGGGCTTCGAGCCTTCGTTCAGGAGTCCAAGGGTCGCCTAGTGTCTCTGTAAGCCACCAAAGGGGGTTTTAGTGGGAATGGTTGATCCTGGTTCAGGGTCAATGAGTTTTACACTACTGGCTTCTGCCAGTGTGCATAACAGCATTCCATCCGACTTTTCCGAAGATTTCTAGGTATTGATATAATTATGCTGTTAATGAAGTCTAGCAAATAAAAAACACACCCGTATCGCAGACCGCCGTAACCGCACTGCCCGGTCGCAAGGTCGCCCAGGGTGGTGGTCCGTCGCAGCCTCGCCAAGACTTGGGCGCAAGGGTAAGAGGACCCGGAAAAGCTCAGGCCAATGTGCACGAGCGTCTCGGAGATTGGTACTTTTTGGGCCCTTTATGCCTTGTAACATGCTATATGAGGTAAAATTTGATGGTAAAGTAACTTTTTCAATATAAGGATGATTTGGTCTTACACCGGAACACATACACCCCTTGGATAGCCATATTCGGTATACAAATCGGTCCAAGACGGTTTTTTTGGAGACGCGGGTCGTAGGGTAGCGCCGTACCATGGGCCTGCTGCTGGGCGCGTCGCTGCTCAACCCGGCCCCCTCTTCGCCTTCCCCTAATAAACAGCAGTGCACGAGCAATCGACCGTGCACCTCGATTTGACGGTTTTCAGATCCCCACGCGCGACCACGACAATGCAAGCGATCGTAAGATTGCGACACGTATACGAGCTCGCCGTCACCTGTGCAGGACCAACAGCTTGGTCAGCACAATGTCCGACGCCCCGCCAGTGAAGTTACAACGCCACACATTGGTTTATGACTTGCTCGTCTTTAGCATCCAATGGCTACTGCGATTTCGGTGATGAAGAAGATCATCACTTCCCGTACATATACCTCATACGAAACGCTGGCTCGTCGTGCCTGATAAAGTCAAAAAAGGCTCACCGAAGTCCGGCGAATCTTTGAATTCCTGGGAGCACTGGTTGCAGCGACGCTTCTTGTCGTTGTCGATGTAGGTCGTCCATTTGGGATTCTTAACTGAAGTGCCGAGTACGAAACCGAAGATATGACGGGTAAGCAATTGCCAAGACCAAGAGTCGCCTCATGTCTTCAAGGAAGCAAGCACGGACCGTCTTTGAGGCACCTGTCGTATGTGTCCCACCAAGCCTGGCCTCCACACAAGCATTGGCCATAGTAGATGATGTCGTGACTTCTGTTCGCTCTCACTACACAGAGCAAGGGGTAATCCTGCGATGGAAGCACGAGGTCATGGCAGTCAGCTCGTACACAACAGGGAACCGGCAATGGTAGCATCAAACGACCGCCAGCACGCACGGGCGTTATTTCGGCCCTGTCGGCCTTGCTTCGACACTTCTCGTCGAAGGTTTTTCGCGCTGAGGAGGCTTGCAAGGCGAGCGCGACTGCGACAAGTCCAAGGAGATAGAAGCGGACCATGTTCCGTGACGTGGCTTGGAGGTTTGAAACGTTGGAAGTGGGACCTTGATGAGTGGAGATTTGGTTATGAGGGCACACAGGAAAAGAAAGGAAACAGACGATAGTTGTCCGCGATGGCACGGAGTCGGGATGACCGAAATCGGTTTGGGGGACGTCAGCTGGACAATGTGGGAAGGGCCAGTTCGGACCGATTTGCACATCGCCCGGGCCAGGGTTTTGCCGTGTTCAGGGGTCGACGACCAGACAAGCGGTTTTACAAGCGGTTTTAGTGCAGGCGTCTTGGCATCGTCCTTATTGCACCGATCTCAGGAGCGTAGTGCGCCTTCAGCCGAGCGGGTCATGACAACATGAATCAGCTGACACGGGCCAGGTGATTGAACAGTTCTACCCCTTTCCACACCACTTTCCCAGGCTCTCTCGTTCCGATCACTGCCCCCTGTCTATCGCTTTGGGTCTCGCTCTCGCTTCCTATATCTTCAGGCTCTTATTCACACCTCATTACTTTTCTTCTTATGTCATATTTGATCATCCGGTTTGCTATACCATACCGAAATGCGGTACTACTTAACGTCGAGCGAATTCGGCTTCATGCGGCGCATGGCGGGGTCTGCCGTCATGTTGAGTCCTTTTCTTGGTGCGGCGGACGCTGTCGTTCGAAGGAAAATGTCGCTAGCCGGATTTCACCCAGAAGTCGGAAGGGGGAGCTTACAGTTAGTATGGCTCGCTTTCTATGCGATTTTATATGGTACATGTGCACCGAATCTAGCAGAGCGACGCAAAGAGGTCGACTTGCAGGACGCTGGCAGAAGAGTCAAATCTGAGTCGGTCGGCATAGATCCTGACTACAAAATGAAACGAGCCTATGTTCCGCAAAACCAAGGGGAAACAAAAGGAAGATGCGCAATCGCACGACGAGGCCAAAAAGGTACAGAAGAAAAGAATAACAAAAGCTGACGATTTGTTCTCGCCGGCGACAGTCTAACGGCTCCTGTCGGAATCCGAATTCCGGCAACGGCCGAGAAGAAATGAACGGATGACGATGATCAGGGTCATGAAAAAAAAAATGGTAGCGGAACTCTGGTGAGCAAAGTTGTCTCGGGGTGAAGAATTGCTTTTCTTTCGAACAAACAGAGGTATGGTTGTATGCCAGATCGGTCCCTTGCTGCGATTAGGGGGGGCTATCCTGCCCTGCAGGTTTGCGCCAGGTGAGCGCGTGGTTTTCAGTTTCAAACGTAACCGAACAAAAGGGGAACCCAAAGGACTTATGTCCCAACACGTGCCAGAATGAGGTACTCGAGGCAATATACTGAGCGCTGTTGAACAGCTCAGCCTCGTGGCCCATGTGGAAAAAGATGCCTTCCTCGCAATCGGTCCGGATGGCAGTGATATTGACAGATGAATTTTCTTGTCATAGTCGGACCCACCCCGAAGAACGGCATAAAATGGACCGGCAACGACGCTTCATACTCGGATAGGATGGTAGACGATACTCGTACTCACTGCCATGTTCGAAGGGCGGCAGATGGGGCGCCCGTGCGAGTGCCGTTGTAGCAAGAGAGCTCGAACCACGCAAAGGGAAGTCGTGGGAGTCGATCATGGGACTAGGAAGTGCATTGAAACCGGTTAATAGAAGGATCAGGTCAATAATCAGGTTAATTCGAACTCACGCTTGGATTGAGGCAGTCTTGAGATCTTCGTGACTGCTACGGGGTGGGAAAAATCCTGTCGTTGGAAGAAAACTGGGAGGTAAGATGAGAGGAGACTCAAGGAAAATTGAAAGCAAGATCTGTGCGAAAAATTCTCAGCGAACCGACTGATGTTCCTCCGTTGCTGAACAGTGCCTTCGACATAGCGAGCGGGGAGAGTGCGCGAGGGAGCGGACACATCGGCAGCGGTCAGGGGCGCCGGCGCGCCAATGACGAGCGGATGAGGAGGGAGAGTACAATGTGAATAAGTTCATGAGGATGAAGGATGGCCAGCAATATGAAGTGCGCGTTGTCACAACGGAGAAGTGACCACAAGAACTGGAACTGAGAAAGGTTATGCGCCAGCGGAAATTCGAACGTCGGGTCGGAGATCGGAGTGGGGCTTTTGGCTTCTCGACGACACCATGGGCGGATCCAACTTTTGATGAAAGAAGAGAACAGGTGTGGACTGCTATGTTAAGAAATCTAAGACAAGGCCAAGGGCATCATCATCTTTGGGAACGTTGGAAGAGGCAGACTATGTTGTAAAAGAAGTATGCCGGCTTTGGCGGTGCTAGGACTTACATACGTCGAGGCGAAATGCCGTGCTTTTGGTCAAGAGGATGTGGCCTAGAGCTGGCGTGAGTGGGGTAAGAGCGGAGGAGATCCGACCGAGTCTTCTTGAGCGAGGCTCGGACCCCACTTTTTCTTTCCTTAAATAGCTCGACCGTGATTGCTGGTAGGTAACTCACCGCTTCAACAAGTCTTACGCGGATCGCGTGCCCGCGTAATGACGCAATTGGGTCCCGATGAAATGACAATGAGCTTCACCAGTCGTTGCAATGGGGCGCACACGCCATGATCCTCCACTTTTATCTCGAGGCGCATCCCAGAAAGATGAGCAACAAAAACTTCCGACGAAGCGATACGATGCGGGGTTTCATACGATCGTGTAGCTTTACAACATTGCAAAAAAATCCTCAAAAAACCTGCTGCACTTATCTCGCTCCCACAACCTCCACCTCCTTCGTCAAATCCCTCCTCCTCCTCCTGATCCTCCTGATCGCTTCCCTGACCCCTTGACCGCTGTCCTGCATCTCAGGGAACAAGATCTTCAAACACCTCCCCCAAGATCACTCTTCATCGCCTTGACCAAGCTTTCCATCTCCTCCACACTTGAAGAGACTTCCAATTCATACATCGCCACGATCGCAGCGGCTTCCTTTCTTGAATAACCCGAGACGTCGATTGAGCGCGTTTGTCGTGGTCGGGAAGAAGCGAAGGAGGATCCGAATTTGGTTTCGAGCTCATGTTGCCGGGCTTTTTGGGTATGAATACGTAAAGGTCGACGGCCCCAGCCTTTAACGAATGTACGCGGGTGTGGAGTGTGACCTGCTTCCAGGGAGTGGTGAGGGTGTTGCGCTTCGTTCGAGTAGAGGAGGAGCATAGAGATATAGGCCGCGGGGGGAGTACCCAAGGCTTGACTCGAACGGGAGATGGTGAAGTCGCTGGTGTAGACTCGATGGTCGTTTTACCCCTTCGTCGAACACTCCGAGCAATTGGCTCGGCTTCAACTTGCGTCTCCACCACTGGCCGGGTCTGACGCGAACGTTGCGCCGCCCATCTCGCGTGCCTAAACACCCTCTCCGCCAATCCCGTCTTGCGCAACTTAACCAGAGCAGACAAAAGCACCGTGTAAAACTCTGCTCCTCGACCCTCCCTCGGGGGTGTCGGTTCGATTTCCGGCTTGATATTCCCTACGACGGAAGAATGATCCAATTCGGGTAGCAGGTAGAAGACGACCTCGTCGATTCGATGGGCTTGCTTTGTCCGCGCGAGATGAGAGAGGAGTAGCGACCACGTATGGTCGTTGTTGGGGATTTGACCTGACTTGATGGCTTCAAGAGGGTCGAGGTCCGAGTGTAGTAAGGTCTCGAAGAGGAGATTGTGCGTCGTCGCCGTGGGTGTGAGGCCAAGTTGACGGAGCTTGGAAACAAGCTCGGATGCGATGGGGTATGATTGCAGTTGACGCAAGGCGTAGGTGATGAGGACGTTGAAAGTGAAAATGTCGAGCCGATGCGGCGGACATGACTCGGAGCCTGATGGTAACAAAGGTGGTCCTAATTCTGCTGGGTCCGTCACTGAGGCACCGGAAATGACTTGACGACCCAAGAGGGATGATAAGACCTCGAGCATAACTTGACGAGTCATCGAAAAAACGGCCGAATGGAGTCGATGAATGCGACGGTACTCGCTCTGACCTTCGACCGCAATCTGTTTGATCGAGGCGGGGAATGATCCTACCAAGTCCAAGAGGAGAGACTCGACCAGTGGCCGTTCTGCGTCGGATGCCGCGTTACGCCGTGACCACTCGAGATGTAATGCTCGCGTCAGAGTCGCCATCGCGGACAGTTGTTTCTGGCCCAACTCGCTCGAGAACTCTTCCCTGGATGCCCGCAGATGAGGTTTCAATCGAGTCAACTCGTTCGCCAGTCTTCTTCGCGTCGAACCAGATGAATGATACGGAGACTGCACTAGCCAATCGGACCAAAATCGAGCCGCATGGTCGGGTCGGCCGAGCGCAAGCGCGAGATCGAATGCTTGGAAGTGGAAAC
Source organism: Microbotryum lychnidis-dioicae p1A1 Lamole (assembly GCA_001244265.2). Classification (NCBI taxonomy): domain Eukaryota; kingdom Fungi; phylum Basidiomycota; class Microbotryomycetes; order Microbotryales; family Microbotryaceae; genus Microbotryum; species Microbotryum lychnidis-dioicae. The sequence continues at coordinate 140,146 of CDLV01000004.1, read as the reverse complement.
GCGCCGATCGTCGGAACGAGAGGTTCGACATCGAGAGTGCGATCGACAGGGCCGAAGACCGGGTCGATGACGATGGCGATCGAGCCAGGCAGTCGAAAACGAGCTCAAGGGTAGGGAGCGGGATGGAGGAGAGCGGATGCGGCGTGAGATCTGCCGCCGCGGCCGAGGTGGGCTCGCAGAACTGACCGAGCACTTCGACACTGTGGAGATCAGCTTGATCGAGCTGACTCTGTCGCATATTCTGTGGGTTCATCGACATCTCGACTCGCCGTCTCTCGACTCGTCTCCGGTGTGCGGGGGATCTCCGCTTGCGCGAGCGGGTGGCAGCGTCCGAGGGAGCCGCGAGTGGCATCTCGGTCGATCGCTGCAAGCTGTGCGGAGTCGTCGTTTCGATCACTTGCCCCGACGAAATAGTAGAGAGTATACCGACGTCCTCGTTGACGCCCTCTCCAGTAATGTTGCCTCTGAGCTTCTCAAAGAGCCACCACCACTCGATTTGCGCTTCGGAGCCTCGGGACTTGACGACCGCGGCCCAGATCAAGCCGTCCCAGTACAGCGCGTGTTGCACAAGTTGAACGATGAGAGGCTCGAGCATTTCCCTCAATTTCTCGTTGTTCCGACGACGATGAAGGAGATGACGCAGCATCGCATGCAAGGCGCACGTCGCCGGTAGTCGCCAGACCCATTTCTCGGGCTTGAGGGTCGGCAATGGCATCGAGTAGCCGTAGATGTGCGTGGACGGCAGCGTGATGTGGGGTCGTTGCATCGTCATGTGGAGTTGTCGTAGAGTGAAACACGCGTCATAAGGTAGTGGCACGACTGATTCGGGGTCCGTTGGGCTCTGCAGCTCCGATGGGGTGAGACTGCCGGAAGGAGCGTGGAACTGACGACGCAGCGAGTTGGCCAGGTTGATGAGCTGCCTGGGTGTAGGTGAAGGATGTATTCGCTCATCAACGAGTGGTCTCGGGGGTGCAGCCGTAGCTGCTGTCGTCGATGAAGCAGCTGTGTCCGTGTCATTGGCGGCGTTTGATGCGAGTTGACGTCGCGTCGCAATACCAGGCACCAGCATGGTCCCCAGCGTGATGCCACCGAGGTGAAGAAGGAACGTCGCAGGGTGGTACATGATCCTGGTCGTCATCGAGACGGGCACGAGGCGGGGGCGAGCCATGGACGAGACGCGACGTGGTGCAAAGCTCAGTGTCGAGCGTCCATAACCGCGTGGCAGGCCTGCTGTGGAGGTGAGGTGCAGAGATGGTCGATGCCCTAGTTGTTGCTGCATCTTCCATGGTGCTGACATGCTGGCGTTCATCTGGTGGTATGCGTCGTACAGGACAGTGTCAGCATCGCCGATCCAGCCTAGCAAGCCAGCTCCTGAGGCACTACAGCTACAGCGACTTAGATCAAATCAGTGTAATAGCTAACATACTATTTTGGAGACCCTGTTTCACCGCATAATGTTCGACAATGACGCTGCGTAACACCACCGTACTTCCAAATCCGAGCCAGATCGAGGTGGGGATCAGAGCCCAAGCCGTGATCGACGCGCAGCGGACAGGGGACCTCCCTCCTCTCGGACTTTGCTTTAGCTCGCCCCACGCTCCTTGCTACAAGGTGTTCTGCGCTCCTTCTCTTACCTTAGGTTGGAGATATGGTTTCTGGAGATCCTCAAGGAAACGAGGACAGGAGCATGTCCTGCCTGGAACGCTCAAGCGGGCTTGCTCGGAGTCCGAATGACGGTCATCTCGAGAGACTCGTTCACGGGTCGAAAAAAGACTAGCTCTCAATTTTATCCGTGTTGGCGTATCAATACCCGCATAGCTGGCCAATCTCTGTAGCTAAACATATCCCACTCAGACCCAGTCGGGCTCGACTCGATCTTCTTTCCCAACAGCTTCTTCACCCACTCTCAGCAGCATCCCTTCTCTGAGCTCGGCCCCTCGCAAGCCTCATTGTCCTATCAATCACTCCAGACTTTTCGTGGTCATCCTCTTGTCTCCAACTCATCCCATGCACCATCATATCCCTCGCCACCGCCCCCATCTCTTGCACCGCCGCGCGCGAGTCGAGCGTCTCATCTCGGTACACCGCGCGCTTGTCGTCCTCGTCCTCGTAGCGAGCAGATACCTCGTCACCCCTCCTCGTCGAATGGATGCACAATGAACTCACCTTACCGTATTCGGCAAGGGCGATCAACATGTCATGACTGCGAATGTCAAGCAGATTGAGAGGGGGTCAGGGCCGGCTCGATGGACATCGAAACTACTGGCGAGCAAAGTCAAGCGAGGCTCATGAAGGTGAAGCACGTACTTAAAGTAGTGCGAACGACCTCCCAAATGCATAAGTCCTGGAATGTGGGCCCCGAGACCCTCGAATGTTCCGAGGTTCAAGTGAGCATCGTGGCTGGCGTAGATCTTGAAGCTCTTCATACTCGGGGGGAGGGACGCGATCAAGTCACGGAAGGTGAGGTCACTGCCCCGATTGTTGTCGTCGGCTTCGAGGATTTCCACCTCCTCTGCGATGTGTAGTCTACGCGAGGTGCCAAGTAAATGAAGGTTAGGCGGGCCGTTATGAATACATGCAGAAGCATACAATGGGCAGGGGCAATTCGAACCCTACTCACTCCTCTAGCTGGGGAGCTATGAACGGAAGCGACTGAATGAACGCCGCGCTGACGAAGCCCTCAGCGAAGAAAGAGATCTTGCGCAGTCCGAACGTTACGACACCGGTCCTCGCACTCGGCTGCAAACACAGGTACGGCGGAAGCTTAGCATCTCTAGAGTGAACAGCGCGGGGCGGACAGCGAATAACGCTTTAGACGAACCAACAAAGCGTTCATGCGCAAGATGTGGTAGAGTTCTTGTTCCACGTCCGGGGCTGACGTTGTCGTTTCATCTTCCCAGCCTCGTACGACGAGTTCTTGCAGCTCGGAGCCCAGGCATGCAAACAGCTTGAGGGCTTCACTCGTGAAGGGGAGACTGCAGCTCAGACTTTTAATGGGCGAAGCCACGGCGGCATGCCTGTCGAGCGCGCGGTGCCAGACCCTCCACGACTTCCGACTCGGCATCGCGTAGACGTTCAGCGTGACACTCTTGAGGGCCGTGCAGTGGCTTACGATCTTTTCAAAGGGAAGGAGTCGCCAGACGTCTGACACCGACGTCGTCGGTTCGTGAATCGGCCTGAAATCGAAGCTGTGCACGAGTCGTCCCAAGTGATGAGCGCGGGGAAACAAGGGGATCGATCATCTGGAGCATGTCTTGAAACCGGTAGAGCGAGTCCCAATCTCGGAGTCTGACATGTCGATATAGGATGGGTTGAATCTGGTGGTGAGTACATTGGGTCAGCTGGCCGTAAGTTGGTGCGCACACACCACGGAATGAGAAGGTTTTTGACTGACCCAGGCGCACCACGTGCGACTAACGCGACACCAGCTCGTCCACCAGCCGTAAGATAATCTGTTGGGTTCACTGTTGCGACGCGATACGGTTCAGGAATGAAATTGCCCACGATCTGGACCAAAACCCTTCGCTTGGGAGAAACCGTACTCGTCGTCGTAGTTGGTCTCGTCCGAAAGAGCCAGGACGAATCGGATGATCTCGACGGGGAGGTCGGGCATCCTTCGTGGTTGAACTAAAGCAGTTGTAGAAGCTTCGGCGTCGGGAGGACCCACACAGGTGGTTTGGGTCACCGGGGGTTCGACAGCGCGACGCGTCCTAAGCATCATGTCGACGCGACGACGAAGGCGCCCGGCCACGTGATACGCGCGCAGACACGGCGCACGCTTTCCGGCTTCAAGCAGGATGTACCAAGCCGAATGTGGCTGAAATGGAAGTCGGACTCTCGGTGCGGACTCGGTAGGATTCCCGCAAACCCAGCCTGATGAAGCCTGATGAGACCTGACGCGACTCTGCGAGCTCTGACCTGCTCTGACGAGCTCTGACGCGCCTAGCGCCGGACCCGCAGACTCCCGCAAACCGAGTCCCTCCAGGTCCGCCACCCTCCCCCACCCGGATCAGCATCTATTAACGCTTCCTTCTTACTTGCGTAGGCGTTGGCCACCGCACCGCTTCTGGCCGGGGCTACTATGATGGATATCGACGGCGACGACACAACCACAGTGAGCTCTGGTCTCTGACTCTAAATGGTCTACTTTGACTACTGAACCCGCTCATCATACCCGTCTACTAGCTCACTACAACATCGTCGGCAAACGCGACCTCATCATCGACACTGCATCGGCAAGGCGTTGGTCACTTTTCTCGACTACCCCCGGAGCTGCAGCGGTGCATCTTCTTCCTCGTCCGGAATGAGGTTAACAAGGTTAATTACTGTCTACGTCGGCCGATTTGCAAGGCCCTGCTCGCACAGCAGCGAGCTGCCTTGTACCATTCGATCGACTTGCGCAGCTGGGCTCAGTTTGAGGCGCTCTTCTATACAACCTTGATGACTTCCCCCGGTTTAGGAGGACTGATCAGCTCACTCAAGATCAACCCCACGGCGAGTTACCTCGAGCTGAAGGAGAACCACGAAAGCGCCATGTGGGGTAACTCGGACCGAACCGAGTTGGAGGATGTGGAGATCGATCGGGAGAGCTGCCCAACACTGCGACAACACGAGATCTTGGCAGGATTCAGGGCGATGACTTGGTTAAAAAGTCTTTCATGGGTCGGGGATGCCGGAGGGGAAGAAGAGGGGGAAGGGGAGAACGATGAGGCGTATGACGATCTCGGCGTTGAAGGGGAGGACGACGATCGACGCGACGACTCCACCTTTAGCGACGGGAACGACGACGCCGAGGAACCATTTGATCTATTGACCGTCATACTCTCCGACGAGTTCGCACGGTCCTGCGCGCCGAGCCTATACCGTTTTCGAATCATCTTTCCTGCGCGGTCTCGTGTGACGCCTCGACAACTGGCCCGACTGGCCTCGCATCCGAGTCTGCGAGACCTCGCCTTCTTCATCCCGCCTTTGAAAGAAGACGAACCCGAATGGGACCTAAACGTTAAGACGTATCCAGAAGTCAGTTTACCGGGAATCAGAAAAGTCACGATCGCGGGCAGTTTTTCATCCTCGCGCTTGCTCGGCTTTGTGGCGTGCTTTACCCACGCCGAGAAGGTCTACCTCTGCCCCGAGTGGGGGGACCAGAACTTGGTACCTTACCTTCGGTCACTCTCCACCCAACTCTGCGACCTGGCTATCGTCTGTAGCCAATACATGGCCTGGGACTATCGGCCTGTCGACGTCTTTGATGAAACTCTGGCCCACTTCACGCGCTTACGACACCTCTCGCTCGAAGGCGCTGTGCAACTTACCCCCGTCTTTTGGGAGTCGATCGTGCAACTGCCCTCGCTCGAGTCGATTGTACTCGAAGAAGGTACCGAACCTCCCTATCAAGATTTGGTCGGCTTTCTCACTTCACCACAACGACCTGCGGGGGTGCTGCAGATGCTGGCGCTCGATCAGTACCGCCAATTTCGGATGGGCGGTCGACTCGAAATAGCCGACTCGGGTCGCATAAACGACTACTTTGCGCGACTCAATGATCCTTCCGTGGACGTCGCCACCACAGTGCTTGTTAAAGGATGGATCTTGCCCGAATGGCGGGAGGGGTTCATTCGATTCAGAGAAGCGGAAAAGCTGTTGGGCTTGATCGGAGAGACAGGGGTCAGGATCACGGGGAGTTTCTTCGATGCGTTGATCATAACGAGGGTGTTCCTAATCCTGTGGGAGCGCGTGCGGGAAGCCGAACAGAGTGGAGGCGTATTGGGTCAAGGATTAGAGGCCCTGCCGGACGAGACGGACGAGCAGTGCTTCGATAGGTATGGGATGATGTACATCCGATCCTTGTTGGGTGACAAGGGTTGGGAGATCATGGAAAAAAGCTGGTTCGGGTGAAGAGATCATGCTCGCGCAGCTGGAGTGACCCCCTTCAATTTGAACGGCCACGCGTCGCCTCGCTGGACGTAGAGACACCGACACTGGAAGGAGCAATAATAACACCTCGTATATCCAGTTGCAATGGCAGATTCAAATCCCCTCAAATAAAAAAGTTGTGCAAAATCTGCAATCCAGGAGCCAGGTTTTTTTGACGCCGACTCAGACCACCAGAACGCACTCCGGGTACGACTTTGAAAGAGGCCTTAGGCTTGCCATTCAGACGAGCACCTGTCAAAGTCAAGACCCAATTAAGGGAAGTAACAATGATAGGATAGAACGAAAAGGGGATGGAAGATCTACCCAACGTGGTACCGCACAGGATTCAACTTTGATAGCACTTTGGGTGCGCGTGCGTCGAAGATGAAGATTTGGAAACGAAATTCAAAGATAGAGGGCTGAAGGATAATTCGGGTCAAGGTGTGGGAACACTATGGATTGAATATTACAACTGAAGAAGAAAGGAACGAGAAAGAGAGACTAAATACTCCGGCCACCGGATATTCTAGTTGCCGAGCCGGCACGGACGTTCAGGGGTTGGTTCGCACATTGCTCGCATCCGAAGAGGGAGCCGCAATATGCTGTGCAAATGGGTCGCATCCGGAGAGGGTACCGTAATGTCGTTTGGATGCGAACCATTTGCACAGCATATTGCGGCTCCCTCTTCGGATGCGAGCAATGTTGCGAACCAACCCCTGAACGTCCGTGCCGGCTCGGCAACTTGAATATCCGGTGGCCGGAGTATTTAGTCTCTCTTTCTCGTTCCTTTCTTCTTCAGTTGTAACATTCAATCCATAGTGTTCCCACACCTTGACCCGAATTATCCTTCAGCCCTCTATCTTTGAATTTCGTTTCCAAATCTTCATCTTCCACGCACGCGCACCCAAAGTGCTATCAAAGTTGAATCCTGTGCGGTACCACGTTGGGTAGATCTTCCATCCCCTTTTCGTTCTATCCTATCATTGTTACTTCCCTTCATTGGGTCTTGACTCTGACAGCATCTCGGTGAGTATACGGACCAAGGACATGGTCCCGCCGCGCTGGTGTACTCATTAGCTCACAGTACCCAGTACCAAGAGTCACTTTGTCGTTGATCGCTTGAATGGGTAGCCACAAGAATATGAACCTGATCATGACCGGCCCCCGGGCCTGCAGCTTGTGTAAGAATGTCTATTGGGTGCGCAGGATGATCATCGTCCGTTGCTAGTGAGTCCCTTGCCGCTGGACAGTCCCATACCTATCCAGGCTTCGTTTTTACTGACCTCGACTTCTAATCCTAAGCTATACTCGGCCCTCGGTCTGAAGGCTTCGCCATGTTGTCGTCCTCCACGGCCCATGAGCTCTCGATCGTGTTCACTTTTGACATCTCGGTGCGCGTGCCCCGGCAAGACTTAAAAAAATCCGGTGCTTTACGTCTGCTCTATCACCACGTGCACGGTCTCATCTCACTTTCGAGAATCGGAGTAGTGCCACAGGTCCCGCGCGGGGGTTTACTCTTGGTAGATGAGTGGAGAGTTGGCTATGAGAGCACACAGAAAAGTGAGGGAAAGAGACGATGATGGCAGGCGGTGGCACGGAGTTGGGCTGACCGAAACTGATTTCGGCACCTCAGCTGGACAATAGGGAAGGAAGGGCGAGTTTGGACCGCTTTGGACGTTGCTCGGTCCCGGGGTTTACCGCGTTTAGGGGTCGCCGACCAGCCAAGCTGTTCAAGTGCAGTTGTTTGGGGCTCTTCGTTATTATCGGCCTCAGGAGAGTAGTGGGGCTCCGTCAAGCGGATCATGCATTGAGGAAATAATTCAGCTGACACAAGCCAGGTGACCAAGCATTCTACGTGTCTCCCGGGCTCTCCCTTTCCCGTCACTGGCGCCCTATCTCCCGCTTCGGGTCTGTCTTTTTCTTCCAGTCTCTTAAGGCTCTCACTCACATCTCATCCCTTATTGTATCCTATCATCTTTGATCGTCGGTTGTGCTATAACATACCTAAATGCTGTACAAGCAAGTTAGCGACAAACGAATTCAGTCCGCCTCATACGGCGAAAAGCTGGGTCTGCCATCGTATCGGTCCCCTGTCTTGGTGCGGCGGACGCTGTCGCACGATGAGAACGTCGGCAGTCGAGGCTCACCCAAAAGTCGGAAGGATGAGCTTTAAATATTATTCTATGCGATTTTAAATGGTGTATGTGCGTCTAACTTGGCAGAGCGACCTCGGCACGCAGGCAGAAGAGTCAAGTCTTAGTTGGTCGGCGTAGACCGTGACTACGTCATGAACCCGGTCTACCTTCCACAAACGGAACAATGAAACCAAAGTTAATCAAACTAAGATGTGAAGGCGACGAGGCCAATAAGGTACAAAAGAATGAAGATCAAAGCTGACGACCTGCTCGCGCCGGCGACAACGGAACGACTCGTTGGAATCCGACATCGGGCGACGGCCGAGAAAGAATTCCGCTGATGAACGCAGGTGACGTGAAATAAAATAATAGCCGGTACTTGGTGAAGCAGGTTGGAACGGGTGGAGGGTTGCTTTTGGTCGAACAACCTGAGGTATATCATTGGATGGCCGATCGGTCCCTTGCTGCGATTAGGGAGGGGGTATCCTGCCCTGCAGGCTTGCGGCCAGATGCGCACTAATCTTCAGTTAGAAGCGTCAAATAGAAAAAAGGAGGGGAACGCGAAAGACGTATATCCCGACTTAGGTGCCAGAACGAGGGACCCGAACAAATTACTTAGCGCGGAAAGCGCGGAAGTTGGTCCAAGCTTTCTCAACCGAATTCTGACCTGCGCGAGATCCGGGCGTGAGGGCGCGCGCCGACTCTTTTCTCTCGACTTGGCACCAAAGCAACTCGACGCCGATCGAGCTGCCGACGGGACGAGTGCGGTGCGACGACCATGATTCGCTCATCTTCTCGCTCAGCTCGACCTCTCCTTTCCCCAACATTGACGTCATCGAATGGAGCGTCTGCCTCATCATCTTCCTTGTCGTTGTGTGCGGCGTGTGGAGCTGCTGCAGCTTCGGCTCGCGTCGCGTCCGCACGCGGTGCGCGATCGTCATCGACTCGAGCGAGCTTCGCAAGCGGCAGCAGCAGCAGCAGCACCGGCAGCAGCTCGAGCGTACCCGCGCCAGCTCGGTCAGGGCGTCGCACCGGTGCGCCCGAGCCCGAGCGAGCAAGAATGTTGGCATCAATTTCGACCACTTATGGACGGGAGCATTTTGATCGCCGGATAGACCTCGGTCGAACGCGACCTTCTGCGAGGTGCTTGTTCTCCTCGACCGCAGCTCGATCTGAAGCAGGCTCATCCTCGACACCACCGCTGACTTTGGAGGAGGAATCCACACCAGACGCCCAATCAGCAGTCCGAGAAACAGAAACGAACGGATTCATTCGATCGGTCCATCCACTCTTGACCCCGCAACTCCTGCTGCAGAGCGACGCCACCACCGATCTCCCTTCGCCCCAAGACCTCGATGCGCTTCAGCCACGGCGGTTCACGATACCTGCCCACACCTCCCCCGAATCTTACCGTGTCGTCTATTCTCGAGTGTGGTCTCAGACGTACGAGGCACTCTCCCACGCCTTTACAAAGTCCCAACTGCTGCATCTCGCCGGCCCACTCGGGCTTAGCTTGGACCCCTTGGGTGACGCCTCGAAGATGCGTGCACGGACAAGGGGCAAAAAGTATCTCAACAAGACGCTCGGGATGATGAACAAGAAGGAGTTGTGTGTCACCATCATGGTGTTGAAATGGGGCATGGTCGACCCTGCAGCGGTGCCGGCGGCTGCGAAGGGGCCTAAAGCTACGCAGGGTGGGTCGACACATCTCAGAGTCTCACGACTTGCCGGCGATGGGCTGACCCTTTTTTCGTGCTCCAACAGCTATTCCACTCTCGGACCGTACCTTGTTCTTGCTCTTGTCGCCAAGTAGGTCGCGATAGGTCGCGACTGATGTGGCAGGTGAACGCTCCCTTTGGACGAGCTGACTTTTCCCACTTCTCGCAGGCTCGACGACCTTCAGCCACCTCTCCGCAAATCATGCCCTTCGCTTCTCCTTCCAACAAGACCCACAAACCTCGACGCTGAATCTCATCGTATCTGGTCCCGAAGCTTCGGTGCTCGTCGCACAGGAAACGATCGGCTCGATTGGCGAAACGGCCGATCGACGGGATTTCGTTCTACCCGATTCGACGAGGAGCCTACCCGCCGAGGTCTATCAGACGATTTCACGAAACGCTAAAGTCTACCTCGAAGCTCCAGAACATGCAAAAGAGTCGGATAATGTTCTAAGGGCGACGACGAATGACAAGAATGGACTAGAAACGGCAGAGAGGCTCTTGGGTTTGGCGTTTGGCGAGGCGAGGAAGACTCGAGCGACGAATCTCATCGTCAGCAACGCGGGAGGGGACAAGGATGAATTCTGCTTTGTTCCTTTCGGACCGACATCATCTCCGACGTTCCCGAACGATTCGACAAGTTCGTTTGCTCGTCTGGTGGACGTCAATCGACGCTCGAGGGACGGCGGACAAGAGATCAAGACGACTGGATCGAGTGATGTCCTGTTGCGCATCAAGAATATGTGTTCTCTTCTACCAAACTCGGCCGAACCTACCACCAAGCACGGGCTCAAAGCGACATTTGGTCACCTGCTATTCCCTTTGTACCCATCGTCCTCGACACCCGTCTTCGGGCCCGTCGCTGTGGACGATGTCACTTCTTTACCCCCGCACCGGCATTTTTTATCCTGCCCACCCACCGGATTCCTCTCTTCCACCGGAGCGACGAAGCCGACTCCCGCCAGCGGTTTGAGCAACCCTCCTAAAAACGTTTACGACTTGCCCTTCTTCTCGGACCTCTCGCATGAAGAAGACACCGACGACCCGCTCGACTGGCTCAATCAACTCGCACTGGACTCGCCTGACCTCTCCTCCGAAGCGTTCCGTCGCATTCGCTATGTCCGCAAGCCTCGTGCTCTGCAACCGTCCGATAGCTTGGAGCAAATCTTGGAGGTCGTCTACCTCCCGCACCAAGACTTGCTCACTCGGACGCACGTCCGATCAATTCATACGAACGTACTCTACCCCTCCCACTCAAGCGATCTTGCACTCTCGGCTTCTCATCAAGAACTCTTGGCTACGACCGCTTTGACCGGGTTCGAAAAAGGTCACCTCCCTTCTCGAACACCCCTTGAACTTGAATATGCCGGCGAGGACTGGATGTTGAGTTCGGATCGACAGGTGCGAAGGACCCAGGTTGGCGAATTGAGGATTGAACGATGGGTCGAGACCATGTCGCGTGGTGATGATGGCGCGCAGATGGGTGTCGAGGTTGAATGGGTTATGGAGGATGAAAAATACGGCCTCGAGAAATGGTTTACAAGAGTCGAGGGGAGGGTCATGTCGAAAGGAAAGGAGTAGTAAAGACTGGGTGGTGTAGCAATTACCCGGTGTTCTCGGATGATCTCAGTCTATTCGGTCTGCAAAGTTGGCTATTTTGCAGTTGCTAGGCTTGCTTCTAAAAAAAAGGGGCACTTCGGGGAAATATGCGCTTCCCCCAACCCAACCGATGCTCGTCGATTTTGGTCTGCCCAGCGCGGAGCTGCAGGTGCTCAGTTTGCCTGCCCCCTGTCTTGTCCATTGCCATTGATTGGGAACCATGCACGCTGCCAGTTTGGTCGGTGTTGCGCTTCACAACTCCACAAAATTATTTCCTCGTTCGAAGCTGTGGTATGTCTTGGTATCGAGCGTAGAGCAAGATGTCCGTGGAGAGACATGTCGCCTCGGCGAGTCAGAAACTTCAAGTTTCGTGGGCAAGTACTACGCCGATGTGGTTGTTTCTTCTGACCAACAAGGTCAATCCCGGCCAGCGCGTTAAAAGGGTTCGAGCAACTGAATTGCACACTATGGTCACTCATGAAAGGTCCGTTGCAGCAATCTTTTCGGTGGTATGAGAGCTCAATTTATCGTGCCAAAGCCACGAGAATCTGAGCTCTACCAAGTGGAGGTGTCTCGCCCCTCACCATTCGCTCGGGTGGGGAGGGGAAAGTGACTCTGGTTTCGTACATCAAAGCGTCGTGGCGGGTGTAGCCGCGCAATCTGCCGCCGCGTGGCTCACGCCGGACATCCTCTGTAGCGGCGCTCCTCTAGGTTTTCAGGACGCCGATTTAGTTGCCGATAGGGCTGAACTGAACCTGGGCAAAGCCTCTTTCCTCTGTTCTGCATTTCATCATTCGTAAGAAGTCCCCTTTCATTACCTCGATCTCTCAGGATTTCAGTATTTAGATCACATCAGCGACCCGCCCATCTCTTCGTTCTTCGCTATCGACTCGACCTCATGCGTATCAGCGCCTTGGTGACGGCGCTCACGTTCGGCGTCTTTGCACAATCAGCGCCCAGGTTCGACATGACGGAGTCGAGCTTGGATCAGCATTGTAGGGACATGGCTGAAACTTAAGTGAGTCGTCCCCCTTGTTGTTGTTCGATGTATCTTGACATCGCGGATAGGAAAATCGCTGAGAGTGCTGACGACCCCCTAAACACCTGAACCTCCGACCGTTGTCCGCCCCACTCGCTCGGGCTTGCAGCTCCTAGGCCAACGGCAGCCAGGGGGTTTAACGTATCCGTTCTGTCACGATCTCACCAAGTCATATCACGACGTACCCAACGATAAGACTCAAGACCAGTACTACTTCAACTGATTTTGTATGAATTAACCTTGGGCCAAGGCCTACACCGGTTGTCTCGACTACAGTGAGTCTTTCATAGCGCCGTCGAGCGAATCCCCAACGACTCTACTTCCAAGGCACACCACGCTCGAGCTCTCCCCGCTGATTTTGAGGTTTGGTTCCATTTTTGGGGCGCGTTCGTGGATAGTAAATAGCATCATAAAAAGTTGAAGAAGGAGGGGAGGCGGATCAAGCCGAGGCAGATCGTTGTCGGGCGTGTAACAAGGGATGCTACCAAATTTACCCCGATGAGTGCCCGCGTAGGTGTCATTTTTCTTGTATTCGCCGCATCACCCGTCGTTCGGAGGATTATACTGCGATTTCTTTCTACTACTGATAGAAGGTTGGAAATCGCAGCTATCTATAATTGCGACGAATAACAGCAGAAGGTGTGGGAAGCCAAAGAACTCAGCAGTGGCGGCTTTTAAGGGGCGGTTCGACGGTGGAGGTTGCAGTGATGAGGCGGGATCACTGTGGTGATGGAGTGACGAAGTAGAGCGATGATAAATTATACGGAATTTTCTTAACATCAGTGAGGGTCTTCTTATGCATTGAAAGGACAATCGTGGCGCAGTGTGCCGCGTTCAATTTCTGTGCGGCCTGAGCGGAGAGCATCCATCAATTCCAGGCAGTACTAGGACCAGAGATTGTTTTGGGGTGGCTTGATTATTTCTCATGTTATTCAATCGTTCAGCTGATATCAGTTGAGCTCGAACCTCGAACCAGTGACACTTCCGTCGCCGTAGTACTAGCAGCCGCCGCCATGGTAATCATCACCGTGGAGTGAGAGGAGTTCAGGGGTCTGTGGTGCGCCCTTCAACCCCTCCTCCTCTTCTAGCTGCACCAAGCCGCGAGATCGGATCTCTCCGCTCCTTCCTCCGTACCGCTTCATCTCTTTGGTTCATTCTCAAATCAATCTGGGCGCTCTTGAACACTCTTTTGCTCGACTATCTAGATTGTACCAAATACTGCGAGGTTTACCCGTGGACATCCTGCCAGTCTACCAGCATCGAAATACAGATGCTTTGCTTTGACTTGGGGAGATAATCACATGGCATGCATATTCTCGTGTGAGCCGACAGCTTGTCTCATCTTCATTAAACGTAGCCCCCCCCCCTACTCAAGCTAAAACTCCTCTCATCAAGCTTTTCTCACCACCCCCGCTCTAGCTTTCAAGCTCGCGACCTTACCCGCCCCTTTACCCAAGCCCATCCCCCTCTGATTATCCAACGCGAATAAAATGTCTTTCAATTCGACGACGTGAGCACCTTGGCGCCAAGTTTCTTCGGCGTCGAGTTTTTGTCGATTCGCGTCGTGTAAGGAAGGGATCGTCGTGAGTCGGTTCAAACTGGATGGGAAAGGATTCAAGGAGGAGGAACGTGCAGTCGGGGTCGTTCCTAGTGTAGGTGTTCCCATTGCTGATTGGTTATGAGGTCGATTAGAAGTCGACATATTCGAAGCTCCCGCTGCTGCTCCACCTGCTCCCGAAAGCCAAGAGAACGATCGACCGCCCAAAGATCGCATCGCGATTTGATCGGTCAAACGTTTTTGCACGTCACCTGAAAGGTTCTTCGCGATCGCGGCTTGACCCAAATCGCGCTTCTTCTTCTTCTTCAAAAGAGGGTTCGATTTTGGCGTTTCCATACCGCCCGTCGAAGCTAGCGTATTCGTCATCGTTTGATCGGTACCATCAACACCAGGGGTGGAAATAGCGATATCATCGCGTTCTTGCTCCTCACGTGCTCGCTCACTCGCCTCGACAGCTTCCCTCAATTCCTTCTCCTCTTGTTCCTTCTCATCCCTCAAGACCCTCTCCCTCCTCCTCTTCCTCTCTTCCTCCCTATCCACCTTTTCCAAAACCCACAAAGCCTTTTCCGGTTCATCATAAACGACGGCGTCCCAAACAGGTTCCTTTTTACCTTCCTGTAACATATCCTCCTCCTCATGTACTCTATACTCCTGCCCTAAAGCTTGATCCCTCCTTCTCCTCTTGAGTTGATTATCAAAAGGAGGTTTCCTTAAATGATTCGCATTTAGACGATGATCCCTCACTCGAATCGAATTGGAAATTAAATCCATTAACCTAGTTCGACAAGCCAAAGCGATCAAAGGAATGGTTTGACCTTCTAAACTTTTGAGTGAATATTCGGCGGCGATTTTACGAACTACGTCGGCGAGAACTTGAGGGTCGATGAAGGATTGGGAATGGATTCGGAGGTCGAGGTCGGTTAGGGTTGAGGTGGAAGGTGCGGAGGAGGCGGCGGTGGTGGCGGTGTGGGTGTGGGTGTGGGTATGGGTGTGGGTTGTGGATGGGTTGGGTTGTTGGGAAGTAGAGGTGGTGTTGAAGTGAGATCGGACAGGTTGATGTTGTCGTAGTGAATCTTCTTCGGCCTGGGAAGAAGGGTTCAGGATTTAGATTGGGGTCAGGATTTAGATTGGGGTCAGGATTTAGATTGGGGTTCTTTTTAGGGGTTAGGGGTTGGGGGGGGCTTAGTTAGGCTAGATTAAAACGAACGTTGATATCAACTCCACTCGCTCCTACAGCGTCCATGAGGTGTTGTACGTTCGTGCTCGGTTCATGTTCGAATTTGCCCGTGGTCGTGTTTGTGTTTGTGGTAGTTTCGTGGGGTCTGAATAGAGAGAGAGAAGAGAGAGAGAGCGGAAGAGAGAGAGAGAGGGAGAGGGTTAGAGAGAGAGAGAGAGAGAGAGCGGAAGAGGGTTAGTAGGGAACTAGGAAAACGAAAACGGTCATCACAAGTTGACAGAGTTCAGGACCTACTCTTTCAAAGTATCTCTGGTCGTATTATTACCTATTCGCAGCCCCCCCCCCCAAAACGCACCCAAGTTGAGTAAGGGTTCCGACTAGTAGTTAGATAAACACAGGCGCGGATCGGATGATACCCGAAACGAAACGTACGACTCGTTTCCGCACTCGGATTAGCTTTCGTCTTGCCCTTGTTCCCCAGCGCACCGGGAAGCTGTAATCCACCGCCTGTACGACCCGCACCCGGTTTGGGAGTACTGACGGAGGCAGAGGCCGTTGGTGTGGAGACTGTGGCTGGCGATTGGGAGGGAGGTGGGGGTGACGAGGCGGATGGCATCGTGGTCGATCGAGGAACGGGGTGCAGCGGGGCAGGTGCCAGGACAGCAACTCGAGTTTGGGAAAAAAAGAGAACGAGAAAGCTGGCTGGGAGAGTAGCTTGCGAGTTTGGGAAAGAAAGAGAACGAGAAAGAGAAAGCTGGCTGGGAGAGTAGCTTGTTCGCTGGCGAGGAGGAGCCTAAGCAAAACTAAAACTAAAACTAAAACTAAAACCAAAACTAAAAGCTGACGACCGTCGTCACCTGGCTGGCCGGCCACGCGCCTCGGCAGCGATTTCAGCTCGTTCAGCTCGTTACAACCTATTTATTATAAAGTGCCTATTACCGGCAGCCTGAGCCGACTTCACCGCGACCAGTTTCAAACTTGTGGACCTTTCCTCCCACACCCCGCACTGCACTGCACTGCACTCTACACCCACCCACACTCATCCACTCATCCACTCATCCACTCCTCGAACAGGATGGCGACCCCGCTTCCTCTACCACTCTCCCCCCCGCAACAACCAACCCCAACCCAATCCTCCGTAGACGCACCCTCCACCACCACCGCCGACAAGACCAAACCCACTGCAACCTTGACGAACCAACACGATCTCCTCCCACGGGATGCGAGATTGATCGCTCTCCTCTTGGCCGCTAATGGTGCAAGTGATGCCGAACCAGCCGTCATCAGAATGCTGGTCGAATTCGCACATCGTAAGTTTTTCACCCCCAAAAAAACTGGCATAGAAAGCGAACCAAGCTCACGTCCCCAATTATTTGGGTTTTTCAGGTTATACGGCAGATATCGTTTCCGACGCTCTCGTTTACGCTGAACATGCTAGAGGTCAACCTTCGAACCCTTCAGGAGCGGTCATCAATTTGATTCCTTCGATCGAGGACGTTAGATTGGCCGTACAAGCCAAACAAGAAAGTAATAGTATACCCAAAGAAGTAAGCTTTTTCCCCCTCCTCGTTTTTCAAGGAGGGAAATTAATTCCCCTGCTATTTTTGTTACAGTTCCTACTCGATTTAGCCACTCAAATCAATTCGAACCCTTTACCACCCGTTCCAGAAGTTTATGGAATTAGATTACCACCTCAAAGTCAGAGGTTGACAGCTCCTAATTTTTCGATCGTACCTAGGTCGGAGAAGGGTGCGGTCTTACCGCCGCAGGGTGGGTTGGAGACTTCTTTGAGAGGTGGGGATGATGCGGTGGGAGGGATGAGGATGGGTGCAGGTGCAGGTGTAGGTGCAGGTGCAGGTGTAGGTGCAGGTGTAGGTGCAGGTGCGGAGGAGGAGGAGGAAGAAGAGGAAGGGGAGGGATTGTTTGGGAGTGATGATGATGATGAGGAGGAGGAGGAGGAAGAAGAAGAAGAAGAGGAGGAGGTACCGATTCAGGGTCAGGGTCAGGGTCAGGCGCCGAAAGTGAATGGAGAGCAGCCAGAGGAAGAGGAGGAGGATGGCGATGACGATGATGAAGACGATGACGATGGCGAGGATGAAGAGATGGAAGAGGTGGGCGAGTTTGAGAATACGGCACAAGGGGGGATAGCAGGGGAGGGGGGTGGGGACGACGATGAGGATGAGGATGAGGATGATTAGCGTGAGGGGGATTAGGGTAGTGAAGGGGGTTTCAATGCACAGGATTGAAGTTGAGGAGACGACTGTAATTTACTGAGACTATAAAAGCATTTGAGGGGCTGTACTCGGCCAAGTCCGACCTGCCCCAGAGTCAGACCCCATCTCCGAGATCGTTGCTGGGCCCCGGGAGCGCCGAGGATCGCACCGGACCAAAGTTGTTAGGCAGGTGCTTATGTGTAAACGCCACAAAATACCGTTGTATTTCCAATTGCCATTATGATCGCCCACGAAGAAGAGGAGTTGCACTCGGTAGATATCACCTCCCGATCAATTCGATCGTCGGAGATGGCCAAGTCTTGGCGCTTCCGGCAGCCGTGGCGACGCTAATAAGTGCCAACCCGGGCCGTAATAATCAGCCGTAATCAGTTCCCCGAGACAGCCTTCATCGCTTATTACTCTCCCACTCTTTTTTTCACACGTCACACGTCAGACGTCACACGTCACACGTCACACGTCACACGTCGCACGTCACACGTCACACGTCACACGTCACACTCGCCCCGTCTCTTGGGAACTGGCGAACATGTCCTATCAACCGGACTATCAGACTGACCAAAAGCAAGGTGGCTACGGAGGAGGTGGTCCACCTGGTGCGGAGGGGGATCATCGTCCCTTGCCGGAAGGCTGGATCGCCCAGTTCGATCAGGCGTGAGTTGCTGCTGGCTGGTGGCGACGGGCTCAGCCAGTCTGAGCGTGGTGGCGAACAGACCAACCGATGTTGATTCTTGGTTCTGTACAGGCACTCGAGGTCATTTTGGGTTGATACAAAGGTCAGTTTTTCGAGGCGAGGAATAGTGCTACCCATGCAGTCGTATAAGCTGACGTGCCACCCATCTCCCCCACTGCACCCGTCTTGAATTGCTTGGCACGGCCACACTCCGCTCTCGCTCGAAACGCTCTCCTCTTCCCTATACACAACCGCTTATCTTGTCAGGCCACCCCTCCACGATCGATCTGGACTCACCCCTTGGACGATCCTACCTACCTCGAAACTCAACGATCCCAAACTTTTTACGCCCCACCTCCCGGACCACCTCCTCCTTCATCGAACGCGGTCAACAATCGAGACCACGGTCCTTATACCCAACAACAATACGGCCAACAAACTCAATATGCTCAACAAGGCTATGGTCAAGCTTCGCCCATCCCCCTTACTACCCCCATCGGAGCCGGAGCCGGATTCGCTAACTCGCCTCCACCACCACAGCAAAAGAAGGGAGGATTGGGGGGTTTGTTCTCCAAGTTTTCCGGAGGAGGCAAGACCCAACAACAACAGCAGGCGTATTATCCTCAACAAGCGTATGCGCAACAACAACAGGCTTATTATCCTCAGCAACAGGGAGGGTATATGGGTGGTCAAGGCGGCAGGATGGGCGGTGGCATGATGGGTGGTGGGGGGAGGACCGGGGGTGGTATGAATCCTGTACGTCTTGACCGTGTACTGCTTCCACTGCTCTAGAAGAGAGAAGAGGAAAGCTGACTCCACATTGTCCGTTTTCGATCGAACCAGATGATGATGATGGGCGGAGGCCTCCTCGCCGGTGGTCTGCTAGGCGCGGGCCTCTCCAACATGGACAACAATCATGATGAACAAGAGGCTTATCAGGATGGGTACCAGGATGGCGGAGGGGGAGATGATTTCGGTGCAGGTGGCGACGATTTCGGTGGGGGTGGAGATTTCTAGAAAACCAGACGGCGCTTTCAAGTTGTTGGAGGCGAAAGGGATCGGAAGGGAGAGGAGCCGATTCTTATTTGTTGTTGTCGTGTATTGTTGGGGTGGTATCTTATACGGTAACCCCGAGCTTATTCAACCAAAATCAATCGTGGTGGGCTCATCATACCATCTCAGCGCACTTGCAAGTTTCATCTGGCCGGGAGTGCCTATCAAACAGTACTGGTGTCCCCACTGGGCGGCCTTAATCCCACCTCGTCGGTCGTTTTCGGCGTATTCAGCAGCACCACCCAGACGCCGTTGAACATGGGGATTGGCACACGAACGACCGTCAAAACCGGCGTGACGATTATTTGAGATAGGGGTTTGGCGAGCAATACACTTTCTGGCGAATTCGTGTGGTTTCGTCAAAGGATTCCATGAATTATGTATGACCACCTGCAGTGCCGAATCATCGAACTGATTCATGAACCGACGGACACGCTCAACTTCCAAATTAATACTAGGCCCTCCTCTTCAAGTTGACGACCGTCATTCTTCGAAACGCAGTAACCCGAATCGTACGGAACCCATAGTCTGATCCGCACCGCCCGGCTAGGGTGGTCTGCCTCTAGAGTAAATAATCTTACAGAACAAGCATGTTCGCGCATCGGTGTCACCTCCACATGCCAAAATGTCTTGCGCCTCCGAACACCACTTAATCCCGTCGTACTGACCCAGGTGACCCGCATGTTGATTCTGACCGCTTTGTTTTCTCATCCCATAACTGCGCTCATCTAGCGCTTTGAACACAATTCAAAACTCACAATGATACCTGCCAAACGGGAGGCCCCGTCGGAGTCCCGAGTCCGCTGGCTAAATAAATCTAACCTAGTAGCGGTTCTCTCGAAAGGTCTCGAAAAGGACCCTCGCGACGGGAGCAACTTCGTGTCTCGTCATTTGGGGGCATTGTTTCCCCAATATTTGAGCCGCGTCTGAGGGGGGGGGTGGGGTAAGGAGTCGGCACGTGTTTCCCCGCCGCTGCGTCGACCCCCCTGGATCGAACACGATCGCCGTCAATCAGCTTATTCCGGTTTCTGCGACGACTTTTTCAATGACATGTACATACAGTTTTCGACTTCATATCTCGTATTTATTGAATCAGGCTCATATGAGCTCAAAGGCGCGCGGTGAGGGTTGTTTTTGGCTCGTCGGAGAAGAATTCGAACGGCCTCACGGAGGATAGGGGCAGCATAACTCTGAAGATGACCTCAAGCGCGCGTCTCAGGATATGGAGACAGAATATTGTGGGAAAAATGAAATTGAACGGGCTGGGAATGGGAATGGGCAGGTAGGTAAAATGCACTTGCGAAGTGTGTACTCTGATCAAGGTGAACGTGTAACAAATGAAGAGGCCAAGACCAAACGACGAGGAAACTTGACGAGGCCGTAACCTGGATGATAGCGAGGTTGAGAGGAAATGCACAAATGAAAGGGAGGCTCGAATCGAGGACGAAAGAAGGGTGCCAATGATGAGAAGCTTGGTGGATGAAAGTGATGACAGTCGGGGGACGAGGAAGTTGCTGATGCGATCTTCATTTCCTCGCCGATCAACATCCAACCGCTAGTAATCAATGTTCAGGAACAACTTGGTCAGTACTGGTATACCCAGGACAAGACCAGCTGTAAGGTATGCTCCTCTAATATGCTTAGATATAATTTGTCGTTCTCGACCGTCAGCCCCAAAGCAAGTCGTGACTGGAACTCGATGATTCTAGCTACTCCAGGGGCTACATATAACGCTATAAGGCGTTTCCGCACACCATCGGGCAAGTCATGTATAAACAAATCACGCTGTTGACTCACTGCCGTGAGTAGACTTGCAGTCTTGGCATCGTTGGGCTTCATCCCCTGCGATCCAATCGAGCCTTTGAGCGTCTGAACAGAAGGTGGCACGTAGTCAGCAAACGGCGTTGGTTTTGGACGTGTGACTAGGATCAGGTTATTGACGCCTCAGGCTGAGGCGAGGCCGCCGACCGTTAGGCGCAAACGTACGATCATTCAAGCAGAACAAGTATTGCGTGAACCATTCATGATTTGAACACAAGCAGTAAGAATTGTAAAGCCTACTCTCATGGCTGCCCATCCCCCGAGTGTGTACCGCGTCTCGCCACAAAATCTTGCAGTCGCCAAAGACCCCGGGGTGTCTCGTCTGCGATTTTTGAGGTGAGGCAGAGGGTTGGTTAGCCGTAACCCGGCGGAAGAGGCACCAGTGATCGCAGATGGTTCGTGGACTCTGTTCAAAGCATATGGACTCACATTTACGTCCGCCTCGCGCCTACAGAGATAGTCAAAAGTGGCGGCGTTGGCTAATGAGTATAGCAATCCCAAGCCCACGGCAAGGGCACAGCGGATGGAAGAAATGAAGAAGAGCATCGTCGATAGTGGATCGAGGGAGAGACGAGTATGAAGCAGAACAGAGAGCGAACGGTTGCGTGCGCTCGTTCTGCTTCATATTGACGAGACTCTTCCTCTGACCGTCTGGCGTATCAAGCCGGATCAAGCCGCGTGCATCCCTGCGCCGGCAAGAGCTACAAAAGCCAGATACTTTCTGCGTCGCCCCTAACCTACGCCACGTGTCTCAGTTCGGCCGACAACCGTCGGCGGTGCTCGCACCCTCAGAAGTGTGAGAATCCACACTCTCAAATCCGGCATCCTGACACCAGAATCATCATTCCAAACGGTCAAGGCTAGCAACGGTGGTAAGTACAAACAAAATGCTTGATCGATAAAATCCTTGATCGGGGCTTGCGGCATCGACGACAAGGCACTCTTGGCGATCGACAAGACAACTCCAATCGGAA
Source organism: Microbotryum lychnidis-dioicae p1A1 Lamole (assembly GCA_001244265.2). Classification (NCBI taxonomy): domain Eukaryota; kingdom Fungi; phylum Basidiomycota; class Microbotryomycetes; order Microbotryales; family Microbotryaceae; genus Microbotryum; species Microbotryum lychnidis-dioicae. The sequence continues at coordinate 118,255 of CDLV01000004.1, read as the reverse complement.
AACGTGTCCCCTATTAGGCGCTCTCGGCACACTTTGGGACTTCGGTGTCTCATATACGTAGGCGTGAACAAAGACAGAGCCTAATCCAGTGAACTTCCGACGGACCGATGGACCGAACGGTGAGAGTGGAAGAAGAAGGGCTGGCTGAACCGGATTTTGACACCAATGTAGAGTTACAGAGTAAATCTCAGGCGTTAGGTAGTGATATGACTACTGTGTTATCTAAATCCAATTCTTTCACCTGAGGCCGTGCAGTGTGGTCCAGGAAAGGGGGGGGGGGGGGGGGCAGCCTGGAAGACTTTGATCTCTTGCAAGGATTCGTTTGTTCTCAGGTAAAGAATTTTCCAGACAACATCGAAGCTGACCTGGCACTCGTTTTCTGTGTGTTTCGAATCTTCTTGGGCATTGTTTCTCCCCTTGCTAGTCTCCTGAGTGCGTTTCGCGTCACGGCCTGCATCCCGGGCTGGGACGAAAGCTTCTTTCCTTGACCTGCACAAACTCGTCAGCAGCGCTGCATTAGCGTATCATGTTCCTCGTTACCACTGATATCCGAAAGTTGCTCGTGACCGGTTTTTGAATATAGATCAGATGGGGCTGTTCAGGCCTTGGATAAAGATCGAATGGAGCTGTTCGGGATGATCGCCCATGGCGTGTTAGGACAACAACGAACCTTCGCGAATCTGTCCCACCGTAGTCCCATTGTTTCGCCACATCGGTCTCATCAGATCATATCCAGCCTAGACCGTTAATCTTTTCCTTGTCAAGCTCTGGGTTTCCGCACTCTCTCCGTTTTGTTGTTGGATCGTGATGGCCTCCTGCCACATTGGATATTTTGTTTTCCTACCCCGTCGGCGTTGGATCGGTCAAACTTTCATCGGTTTCTGGATTCCAGTGAGCAATAGAATCGCGTTCAAGGATTATGAATCTCGGAAAATTCATGAACCATTGAAAGCGAACAGCTGGCAGCACCTTGCAGGACGTGTGCTCGTCACGAGCGGAGAAGAAAGATGTCACGAATCAGCAGTCCGAGGTTTGAAAGCAGCGCCACTGCGTAGCTTACCCAGAGAAGAGACGCCAATCGGCGGGGGGGGGGGGGGGGCTGCACAAATTCAGGCGAGCTCCGATCTCTATTGAATATCGCTGCTATTGGCTACCAAAAGACATGGAAAGATCATGTATTACGTACGATTCGATGCAAGCGGAAAATTCCGCAGGGGGGCGGATCGACGTCGATCATCAGCTCAGCTGCCACTGCAAACCATCGGAAGTTCAATCCATTCTTCTTTCCCTCCTGGTCTGTATCACTCGCAGGCGGACTCTCCCAACTGAGCCATTTCGGCACGCTTGACTGGACCTTTCAACCGAAAGTTCATCCTAGCGCTTCGGCGGTGGGGGACACTGATGTGTCGGTCTCAGTAGGGTGAGTAGTAGAATACCGTGAGTACGATCTCGAAGCACGAAGTGACACTATCACATTGGTGGAGCGGGCCGGGCGTCGAGCAAAAGGGGAGGACCAATCCAAGGATCTGTGTAGGAACCATAAAGAAAAAACAAGTGAAAAGAAATCATTGCATGGGGCAGGCGGGCGGGACCGAAAACCTCACTGGAAACGAGAGAATCCAATTTTGAGTAAACAGGGGCGAAGGAGCTCTCCTCAGCCTCACTCAGCAGCGCTCAGCCAGGCTCAGCCACGCCCGACAGCGCCCGACCTCGCCCGACGCGCCTCCGGTCGTGAGCGAGCGTGCGCTCCTCTTCGCGTCCGTCCGTCGCTGCCTATCAACAACGCCCCTGACCCGAGTTTGATCCCGCACGGCTCGCTCATTTACCCCCCCAGTCTTTCACGAGCCCACCACTGTATTTAAGTGTGGTTCTGTACTGTATCACCCCACTGTAAGTGTCTGTCACCTGTCGAGAGCACGTTCGAGCAGACCCATGCGGGGTGTTGAGTGATCGTGCGTGCGGAGTTCGCAGGCGGCGGAGGTCGCTGCTGGTGCATACATCTCACGTGATCGACACCATCTACCACGTAACGCTGCTCCTGAGCAACCATAGTGGCGTACAATGTTATCGACTGACGTAGACCCGTCTTGAACTCGAGTAGACTCCTCACAACATGACTGGCGCCGTCATTGCAACCAGCCCCGACGCTCGACCACCGTCCTCGACGTCCGTCTTCGCTCACGGTGCACCTAAACAGCCCAGCCGACACCAGCAACCCCACCTGCGAGGCTCGACGCCCCAAAAGTCCCGCACCGTTTTGGGCAACATCACCAACACCTCGAGGTGGCAGGGTCAAAACCCAAGTGCAACAGCCATCAAGTCGTTGGTCATTTCCAAGCCGTTCTTACAGCAACCCCACAGGGAAGATGTTCGTCGAGATGGGTCCAACAACGTCACGGACTCCATTCTCGTGAGTGTATTCATTCGATAAAGCCTCGCTCTTACTACCCGTAGCTTTAATTTGGCTCACATTTCGCAGGATCAACCCGATCTAAGATTGCCGGCATCGAGATCAATGGACCTGCCCTCTGTCGCCAAAGCGATTCTAACATCCAAGAACCCATCGAAACGAAGCAGCATAGGTACAGTACAGTCCAACGATCCGATTTGGAGCTCGATCGCATCTTTGGAACGGGACCGTATTCACGGACAACAGTCAAAATGGCCCAGCTCTGCTTCCAACCTCGATCAGCGAAGAACCGTTTCGGATTCGTCACATAAGACCATCGGCAGTTTGGGCTCATCCAAAAGCTCGAACACGACAAAAAGGAGGAAAAGGATGAGCTGGTTAGGTAGCGTTTGGAGTGGTTTTGGGGTAAGACGTTCGAGGATGAGGACACCGAGGTCGAGGTCGAGCCAGAGTGGGCGGACGAATTACGCCACAAATACGAAGGAACACCCAAGCCCAGACTTTCTCTCGATACCTTACTGGGTCCTATGCTGTGGCAATCGTCGAACACGAATGCTGGGGCGCGACTCGAGGTCCCTTTACGTGCTGACGCAGACCAAGCCTCGATCACCGATGACGAAGGGTCCGACGACGTCCACACACGCGAGGACGACACCGAGCAAGGTCAGGTCCTTCGAGCTGATGTTGTCCAACTGACTCGGTTAGATACACCGCCAAGTCTGACCAAGAAAACGAGCGTAGGCGTGGTGCCCCCGCGCCTTTACGAAACGGCACCAACCCCTTCCCCACCGCAGTGCAAGCGGCGAGGGTCCGCAACAATCACGCGCGACGAGGACGAAGAGGACCAAGCTCTTGTGTTTGGCACGTTCTTTGGATCGCCGTTGAAACTGAGATCGTGGAGTGCGGGGGCTCAATTTGAATGCGACAACGACGACGATGACGAAACTCAAGAGGACGTTGACGACGATGCCGAATCCAAAGTGGAGCGACCGACCCTGCCTCCCTTGACGTCGACGTACTTGCCCGACGACCCCACCGCACTCCCTTTCCCGACGTCTTGTACCTCGACATACCTCTCATCCTACTTGTCTTCCATTTCTCACCATCCTCGTACGGCCCCATCCATTCCTCGAGTCGAATCCGATCTCCCACTCCTGCAACACCTTCGCCCTCTCACGCCGAGTCACTGGAACCATCGCGCTACACCCGATAAGAATCTCAGGACCAAGAACAGCGAGAGTAGCCTCTTTACATGGGACTTGAAGAACCTTCCCGCGCCGCATACACCGAGGGAACAGGCGATGGGTTTGAGGGTCGGATGGAGGGATTTGATCACGCCGAGCTTTGGACTGGAAGCTAAGGCCAAGAGTGGTGTGAAGGGGAAGAAGGGGAGGGAGAAATGGGGAGCTGTTGATGGGCCGATCGAAAGGAGTTCGTCGAGAAATACGACACGATCTGCGCTCGGTAGGGTTGAGGAGGACGATGAGGAGGACGAAGAGGAGGACCGAGATGACGTGAGCACAATGTGGGGACAGGGCTGGACAGGGAACCGATCGGCGAGCAGGATGAGCTATGCGACTGGATATAGTGGGAGAAGTAAGGCCTCGTCGAGATGGAGCTTTTTGGGTCGTCATGGAGGCTCGCAAAGTTGGGAAGAGAACGGGGGTGAGGGCTTTACGAAGAAGCTCAAGAGGAGGAGTCTGAGCTTGTTGCGATTGGCCAGGGACACCGAACAGCCGCGGGAGGATGAGCGGCTACAGAACTGGGTCGCTGTTGTGGTTAGGTAGCCAGAGTGCGAGCGTTGGACACCCTTTGTCATGTTGTCAACATTATTTCGAGAATCTAAAAAAAGTCCGAAACGCTTCGCTCGCTTCGAATCGTGATGGGCATCTCGGGAGTCTGGACGCCGACCCTATATAGCACGGACTAGGTAAGCTCGGGCGCCCTCCTCGATGCATGCATAGCTTTTGCGTCTGCAACTACATGAATTTTATGGCCTTCTCTTTGTCGAAAAGACGAGGAGGATGACGGGATCCACAACGGGCCGATTCCGGAAGAAGGACGATACCCGGGAGCGGACTTTTGAGTGATGAAAGTTCCCAGCGCTGCGCTTGGACAATACCGTAACATTTTGCTCCGGTAGTAAAAATCAAATGTTTGCTTTTAAAGGCCGCGAAGCAATGGCTTGAATGCACACCTGTGTGAGCCTGAGCTCCGGCGAGACGAACAGGTCGGTCAGGAGGTCGGAGTTCTTATTTCAATTGATGGATTTCAAAGGGGGGGCTTTTTGAGCTTTAAGAGTCAGGTGCTCTACCGACTGAGGGCCAAAAGTCAAGGAAACACTTTCTCGAGACGAGCCGCCAGCCGCGCCAGCCGCTGACTGCCGCTGACTGCCGCTGACTGCCGCTGAGCACGTGCCTGCCCTCTGCCCGCGCTGGACCTGACTCACCTCAGCTCGACTCGACCGACTGGACCGGATCGAGCAGCGTTGCACCGATGCCACCCCGGCTTTCCAAGCGCCAGCAGCGCGAGCAAGCCGAGTTGGACGATCTCGCCGCCTCTGCTGTCGCCAATACCGATCTCGGCGACGATGGTGAGCGTGCTTCGTCAAGTGAAAAGGACGAGGTCGGGCAGGAGAAGCACGATGACGACACTGGCGCTGCTGCGATCGCGAACAGTGGAGCATTGGGCCGGACGACGGCTGGTTTTGCAGCGGTGAGTAGGTCTAGGAGCTATTAGCTACTCGACAATGCAGCTCGTGTGTTGAAATCCTCGCTGCATGCTTTACAGCTCGACCTGGGGGACGGTGATGATGATCCGGACGACGACGACGACGCCAATGACGAGCCTTTCACCGCGATCGCAGCTGGTACAGCAGTAGGTCCACGTTCAGCAGTGCCTCATAGCTCACTTTAGCTGATCATACATCGCATGGGCGCAGAAGAAGGGCAAGAACAAGAAGAAGAAGAAAAAGAGCAAGCTGTCGGCCGCAGCAGCACCAAGTACAACAGGAATGAACGATACCGACGATAGCACAGCACCCGTCACACCCACAGTGTCGGTATCGACACCCAAAAAGGCATCCACCAAGAAGAAGAATGGCGCCAAACCCGCCGCAGGGACACCCAAAAGCAATCCCGATGACCTCGACGAGATCGACCGAGCACTGGCCGAGCTCGCATCCAAAGGCGGGCCATCACTCGCCGCCATACAGGCCCAACAACAGAACTCACAGCTCGACAAGCGGTTCGAAACCATCAAGGGCGTTTTCTCATTCGACACCAAGCTCCTCGATGGTGATGCAGAGCTGAGGAAGTTTTTCGGGTCCAAAATTGCGAGTTCTCGATGCGACTGCACGTTGAGGGTGTGCGCTGGAATCATGCTTACCCTTCATCTTGTCGAAATCAGATCCAACATACTGCACCGGCGCCTCGATCACAGCATCATGCCCGCTTCGCGAACAACCCGCATCACTCGACTTCGATCAAGCGCACCGCATCGTACCTCGCCAATCCTGAACCCGGCTGGTTACCCGCTGCGGGTGTGCTCAAGTTGGAGACCTACGTCGGATCCGAAGCAAAAAATGACCGATCTGGAGATTGGTGGACTTATGTCCATACGCCCGAGTACAAAATCGCGCAGATGGGCTTTTTGGAAGGTGGGGCCCCTCATCCGGCTCGCTAGCACCCACCTCGGACTCGCTGACGATACATGCCCATCGCCTGCAGTGCTCCAACAAGCCGATGGAAACCGACTTTACTCAATTCTCCAATCTCAGCCCTATCACATCGACACCCATCTCCAACTTGCCGAAATGCTGAACCAGCAGGGCGATCTCACGGGTTCCTCGCAGCACCTCGCGCGCGCATTGTACGCCATGTCAGCCCCACTCCCACCGTCTTTTACTTCCGGCTCTTTCCGACTGTCGTACAATCGCATCGAGAACCGCGCTTTCTTCATCGCACTAGCGCGCAACGTCGCGATCCAGACGAAACGGGGAACATGGAGGACTGCGACCGAATGGGCCAAGATCGCGCTCGGGTGCAGTGGTGGAATGGACCCGATGGGCATGCTGTGCTTCCTCGACTTTCTCGCGCCCAAGTCGGGGCAAAACGAATGGCTCCTCAGTCTGCTCGAGGAATTGCCGAAAGTGTACCCAAACCAACCCGAGTGCCAGGTCGACCTCTACCCCGGTCTGGCGTACGCCAAGGCGCTCTGCTTGCGCCAACTGCATCCCAAAGAGACCTCTTCCGATTCCGTTGCGACGAAAGCTCTCGCTTCGGCGATCCTCCGCTTCCCCGCCGTTGTGCCCCTGCTCCTCTCGACGCTCGGCGGCAACGTCCCCCTGCGCTCATCTCGCATCCACGAGCGCAAATATCGGGATCGTATACGACCGACCCTTCCTACCTCACTTCCTTGCTCGCCTCACTCTATGCGCACCGATCCTCACCCCTATGGAAAGATCCCTCTCTCCTGTCCTGGCTCACCTCGACAGCCTCCTCGATCGTCTCCTCACTGAACGACCTGTCGAACCCCAACGTCGTGTTTAGTGAGAAAGCCTGGTCAGCGCAACACGCATGGAAGACGAATCAAGCCCCTGAGGGCATTATCCGTGCCCTCTACCTCGCCGACGTCCCCTCATTACGCCCCTACCTCCCACCGAGCGTCACTTCGAATGGCGAAGCAATGTATTCGTACGATCCTTTACCCCCAAAGGCCCCAACGTAACTTACTATTCCGACGACTACTTCCAAGTACTCCATTCGACCTCGGTCGGTAAACGCATCCGACAACAAAATGCGACGCGGACACAAGCGCAAAGAGGTGGTGCAGCGGCGCGTGGTTTCGCTGCTCAATTGGCGGCTTTGTTGGGGATCGGACAGGCAGGTGGGGCTATTGATATAAATGACGAGTTGAGGAGGGAGTTGATGGATGAATTGGCGATGCTTCAGGGGGGTGGGAAGTTGGTCAAGGGGGTTTGCCGGGTGGGTTTCCCGGTATCGGGAGGATACAGATGATGATGACGATTAGGAGCACTCGTAAGCGTGGTTGAAATGCATTGACTATTAGTCACTCAGCACTCCCGTTGCCCAGTTTTTGATGCTTGTGGAGGAAGCAAGTGCTTGCCGTAATCGATCCAAGCCTCAACCCAATAAAGGCGATGCGTCATTGCATACGAGAAAACGCGATGTCACGCGAGTACAAATTGTAAGGGACAAACGAAAAAAACAGGTGGGAAGAGAAAGTAGCGAACTAAGATCCAGATGAATGTCGGACGGAAGGAGTAGGGAAAAAGAGAAGGGTGCAACACCAAGGGAGACAACGGTCGTCGACAGTGATCCCGCTCAGACATCATGTCTCCGCGTTCGCGTTCCCTCTTGCCGAAAGGGCGGGTCGACTTTTACGTTGAAGATAGGGCTTTTTATTAGGTCACCGTTGATGTCGCAGTGGCCCACTACGCGGCTTACAGCTAAGCAATGACTGTATTGATGAGGGAGTGCCTCTGGCAACACCAGTTGCCAGTTTACGACCGAGAATATTGTAAGAGCCTGCCTAGACTCTACTAGTCATCGGCGTGGGCACATGATCTTGGATCACGAAATACTTGTCTTACAAATGGTACGACTTGTGGTCTAAAATTACTTTTGAGGTGTGAGTCATTAGTCACACCTGACGGCATCCTGAGTCTGGCAGCTGAGCAAAGGGGGTGAAGCAGAGAGGCGGAGAGGCGGATCCCTGGAAAGGGGCTCGGCTCGAGAGCGTCACACGGGACGAGAGAACGACGCTGAGACTAGAAACTGTGTCATTTGATATGTGTCTGTGCCTGTGGTATCTGCGCGGATGCGCGTGCGTTTAATCATTAGTCACGTTGGTATTGGAGTTTGATCTGTTTAAGTTAGGGAGCGCGCGGGGCTTTCTTCCGCGCGGCTGTTTACTCTTGGTAGCTTTCTCATCACTCGCTTTACATTGTGGGGACGGTACTGGATTTGGGGGGGTTGGCTTGTTCGTGACTTTGAAGATTCCACTAAACGGAAGAATGACGGGATGTTTCTACTCAACTCTAGACCCAAATGCGAGGTGAGAGAGAATGTTCAGAAATGCTCAAGAACTAGAGGCGGTGGCAACAAGTACACTCAAACCGCTCATGGCCAATGGCACAAGGTTAAGAAAAGTTGTGCTAAATCTGGATTCCATGGTCAGATCAATATTTGCACAAAAGTCAGGCAACTGGGATCGGCATCTGAACCTACCTTCAGCTCTATAGCTAAAGAGCTTCAGGGATAACGACAGGAAAGCTTGTCTCAATTGTGGGCAAGCACGGGCCCTGCACCCCTTGTTACGAACAGCCCCAACGCAGGTGGCCGAGGTGAAAGGAGACGCGACGCCTTGCCTTCCTTCCCTCATCTACTTCACACCAGTTTACACCCATCTCTCACTCGCTCGCTCCATCACCGATGCTCTTCCTCGTCTTTTCCTTCCGTTATGCCCTTGCCGTGGGTTTGATATTGCTATACTCGTTAGCCAACGCCACCGTGTCTTTTGACGATTTGTGTAGGGGTGAGGCGGACAAGAAAGTGAGTCCATATGTCTTACATCTGTATGTCTTAAATCTATATGTCTTAAATCTATATGTCTTAAATATAGTCCCCGAACCATCTGCGATGCCTTGCCCACCGGAACACAGCTTACTGACCCCTGCCTTATCGAGGGTTGCAGAGAGCCGCCGCACCCGACTCATGCCTTGCTCGCTGGAAGACAACGGCGCTTAAAACGAAAACTGTTTATGGCGACTACTACAATCATTGCCTGTGCGGTAATGCTGATTGGTTCGATAGCTACTTAAAATGCCTGAAAAGGAGTACGTTCGCGCCGAACGTCCGAGCGGCGGGTGTGGTCCCGAACGCCAGATCCGATTCATACTTCAAAATCCAACGCCGTGTGCTGACGACGGGCCATTCTCTTCCTGCGTCTCAGAGACTACAAACCGTGATTGGATTTTGAATGACAAACGGCGACGATGTGACGGCTGCGACAAGGACGGTATACGTGAGTCAGCAGTATGGTTCTTGTACAGGACTGGCCGGCTGCTCTTATCCTGGATATACCAATGCTGACCACCAGTGCTGACCCTTTTTTTTTGTGGCTTTTTTTGAACATTTATTAGAAACGGTTAACTGTACTCAACAAGGAAACGAAGATCGCATCAGCAACGTCGTCCCACGAGTTGTCATCACATAAATCCACCAAATCCTCTTTCCGTCCTCGACTCGAGCCGCCCATTTATGCCTTTCCCTTCAATCTCGCCATCATAAAGTTACCGTCTCGTCCTCTTCGCCAAGGCCCTTTGTCAAGTCCCTACGTGGCCTCGGTCGCAAGCCCGTCGAGTTTCCTCGTCGTTTACTCTTCGTTTCTTTGTTATACGTGCACCTTGATCAGGGTACACATCTAGCAAGTGCAATTTACGTACGTTCCCATTTCCAGCCCGCTCATTTTCGTTCTTTTCCCTGTACTCTTTGTCTCCACATTTCGAGACGCGCCCTTGGGTTCGTGTTGAGAGTCATGACGCCCCTGTCGTCCGAGTCTTCGAGCCCTGGCCGGCATCGAGTTCTTGTCCAACGAGACGAGAAGATATCTCTCCGCGTACCATGATATGAAATGAGCCCAATTTGAGAGGATAAGAGATACGAGATACGAAGGTGCTTCGTGTGTACATGCCATCGGAAGAGTCGTCGTAGAAGCCGGAATCTTGAAGCTGATCCCGCGGTGTCGACGCAGCGGCCGGGAACACGCACCTCAGCGGAAGACTGCTCCGAGACGCCGCTCGAGTTCTTACGAAGACGGACCGACGAGACGTGAAGTTACCTCGGCCGAGAGGGGTTTTGAGGCATTGAGGGAGCCGCTAGGTTCCTTTCGAAAGTCCTCGCACGAACTTTGTGCAGGCCCGGGACACGTCATCGGTGCCAACTGAGGCACCCGCCGTGGGCCGTGGAGGGGTCTTTGAAGCTAGCTCGAGCAGCGTTTGTCGCCGGCCCTTCGCGGCTGGGGCTCAGGCTCACGAGGGCGTGTATGCAAGTCAGCCTTTAGAAGCATACCAGATGATATATTTCCCTACCGACTTTCCTCCAGGCCCGTTGTCATGGACCAGTAATCCGGCAATTCTTAGCTTGCTTCACTTGGGGTTGGAGCTACATAGTACCAAACTCTCGCCTCCTTCCGAGTGGATATTGTTTCTTTTTTAGGTCAGTGTAGGCTAGTGGTAAAGCTTGGAACCGCTCCTGAGACCCGTCACTGCACCGTCGAGTCTCCCTGAGGCCGCGTGCGCCGAACGCCATACGGAGATCGGCAACCTCCGTGCCACCGGTTCCGAACGCGAGCAGGACTAGTACGACACGCTTGCCGACAACTTCAACGTCGTCGAGAGGCTTACCGCCGCCCTCGAACACACACCCAAGCCCAAGTCTCCCTTGGAAAAGCCGCCTGCCTACGACGGCAAGGACAAGCCCGCTTACTCTACGTTCGTATCTCAGCGCAAGTTCTACATCTATGGCAACCCAACTCTCTTCACTACGGATGAGGCGAAAATTTCTTTCATGATTTCACTCCTCCGCAGCAGTGCCTACAAGGTCTTCTAAGCCTACATCGAGCTCGCCAACGATAAGCGCCCCGCGGTTCCTCTCGGACTTGCCCGCGTTTCTCGAGCAGGCTCAACTCTATCTCGGCAAACACACAATCGCCACCAAGCTGCGTAGAACGGTCCTCGCGGCTAGGGAGACCTTCTAGGCGGGGCTAGTCGGTGTGGACGAGGAAAAGACGAGGTGCGAGGGAGTCTCGAGTGTGGGATCAGGTTAGGACCATGAAGCAACGGAAGCTGAGTGAGTCAAGGTGGTGTGGCTCTCGAGATGGATTGGAACAGATTGGGACTAGGGACTATGAGATCAAGGACGATGTTGTTGCTTGCAGGAAGCAAAGGAACGTTTACAAATGAGCCGGTTTTTATAGTAAAACCCGTGGAAGGTTATCGAAGGTTATGGAACTATCTCAAAAGAATGGAGAACGTGTGTAGAAGGAAGTAGAAGCGAATAGAAGCAAAACAGAATGAAAGCAAGAGAATGAGCCCGAAGCTCGAGATCCATCGTTGAGGAATGGAAGCCGACGGACGCCGATGGAACGGCCAAGAAGCGCGACGATGTGTTCAAATTGAAAGAGAACGTGGAAGAGAATGGAACCGATTCGAAGTATTGACGGGTGATCGTAACAGTCGCCCCTCCGACTTAAGCTTGCATTCCTGGTCAAGTGAAGACCGTGATGTCGTTATCGTCTTCGGCCTCTTGCCGGTGAAGAAACGGGCTTGGGAGCCGGTGTCGATGGGTGATTCTTTTGGAAACCGATCGCGACGACGCGGGAGATGGGAGGCGTCGTCGCGGGCATCGCCAGGTAGCGATCGACTTGAAGCAGACGTGCGTGTATGTCGTGAGCCAGCAGGGACGGAATGGTGGCCAGGAAGTGCGACATGGCGCGGTCCGACTGCGCCGAAATATGGCTTGAATCTGCGACGGCGTCAGCGAAGTTGTCCAGAAACTGGGACTTGACGTCCTGCCAGTCGCGGGCTTGACGTGCGTTCATATTGACTGGTCCTAGAACGACGGTTTTGAATAACGTAGGGCCAGATCACTGGCAATACTTCGAGAAAGTACGCGGTGCGGATGACGGGCCACAGGGGCTCGTGTGCGAGGGCGCGGAGAAACACTCGCCTGTCCGAGATGCTTACAACGGACAGTTCGACGGCTTCGTTCGATTAAATTTCGGTGCGAGGCGATCTTTGGTCAGGGAGACGAGAACACAAACTTCAGTCAACGGTCGATAGCAAAGTCAATGATTGGTGAGGAGCCAATCAAGAGGACTCCGCACCGCCGCTGACGCAGTCCGCGCCTCCCTGGTCAAAATGGCTAAGACTACCCAAAACCCCAACAACGCTCCTAGCCATTACTGCTCGCGCAGTCCCTTCCAACACGCCCCTAGCGAGGAGCGTTCACCATTCCAAGCATCCGAACGAACGACTCGTGTGGCATGCGTGAGAGCCCCTTGGTGAATCCGTGTGCGACCATTTCCTTAGTCCCGATCCATCGGAGCTCAAGGATGCCATTCGAGACAAGCTTTCGAGTGAAGTGGTAGTGTGTTGCAATATGCTTGGTGGTCGCGTGTGAGGTCGGGTGGTCGGCCAAAGCAATTGCTCCCGTTGAATCTCCATGAATGATGGTGGGAGAAGATGGAGGGACCCCGAGCCAGAAAAGCAGAGAGCGAATGAACAGTGTCTTCCGGGCAGCAGCCGAGAGAGCTTGATACTCGGCTTGGACGGAAGAGGTGGCGACCGATACTTGGCGCTTAGACGCCCATGTAATCGCCGACCCGGCCATGATGACTGTGTAGCCCGAAATCGATCGACGCCCCAACTTCTCCGCTGTATAATCCGAGTCGCAGTACAAGGTCACATCGATTCCCAAGTGCCGATTGTATTCGAGTCGGCGATTAATTGTGCCGCGCAGATAGCGAAGAACTCGCCGCATTTGCCTAAAGTGTTCCGGTTTCGGATCGGCGCAGTGTCTTGACAGTTGGGTGACCGCATTGGAAATATCGGGCCTTGTGCATCCTGAACTCAAAGTAGCTTACCAACGACCTGGCGATAGTTGAGCTTGAGATGAGAGTCCCTCTACCTGAGTGCTGATTGCTGTCGGAGGTTGGAGTTGCCACAGCGGAAGCGTTCGCCAACCCGTGATTTTTCTGGATGGTCTCGATCTGGTGGCACTGGTCAATGGTCATGATCCCCGATGCGTCATCGGTGGCGATCTTCATCCCCAGGAACAACTCGAACTCGCCTCGCTTGAGCTTGAACTGTTGATCGAACTCGCTGAGGAACCCTTCGAGGTCGTCGTCACCGGCGAGGAGACCGTCGTCGACGTAGATGGCCAAGAGAGGCGTGCGATCGACGCCCCCGATATTGCGAACCCTTCGGTAGACCCCAAAATCCTCCTCCATTCGCTTGAAGCCGCGATCGACGAGCGCAGCATGCAAGACCTTGTTCCACTCACGACCGACTGCTTGAGGCCATACAGGGATTTGCTCAGTCGATGGGTGGAACCGTCCGGCAGCTTGATCCATAGTGGTTCGGTGATGTGGCCGTGAAGGTATGCGCTGTTGACATCGAACTGAAGCCGACGATATCCTTTGGCGTGAGCTATGACGTTGATCATCCGGATGGAGGCGATTCGAGCTGTCGGTGAGAATGTTTCCCCATGATGGTTTTGGAGATCCCCCCGTGCGATGATCCTTGCCTTGTACTTGAGGAGGTCACCTTTGTCATTCCACTTGCAGATGAGGACGACCTTCGTTTGGGATTGCTCGAACTCCCTGGTGGCGGCTCGGTGGGCTCCTTGTCCCATGTGTTCATGCCATTGGGAATCGAATACTCGGTCATGAGGGAAACGGACCAAGCCTCGCGATTCTCGCCGGCCATCGCCTGGATGTACGTCGCCTCGTCGGAGGTTGTAGAACATGACGATATCGTATCTTTTCGATGTGGTCGGAAAAATATATAAGTCTTTTTAGGTTGATCCTGCAAGAAGAACATGATACGATATGTGCTGCAAGACTTATGATGACTTCAAATTCTCATGTGCGGACCGCAGATTTCATGAGCGGACCGCAGCCTCATGTGCGGACATGTGTTGGTCAAGTGTCCGCACATGGCGGCGGTCCGCACTTGGCTCAGTGCGGACCCATCCTGTCATTCGTATATGGTCATATGGGTTGTTCCGTCCTTCATCTGATTATCATTCCTATTATGGTACTTGGGATTGAGCCTAGCGCGTGTCATTCACTCCTTAGTCACTCAATCTCTATACTCTACTAGTCTCTATTCTCTTTCCTTATTAGCTTTACGCTTCACTTTCTAGCCTTCCGCGAGTCTGTCTCTTAGTCTCTGGCCACTCTGTTCTTGTCCCTGTTCATTGGATTGAGTCGTGGTCATCATCAGTTTCCACTTGAGAACATTTCTGTGGCACTCTTGTCCCCCGCAGAGCTGGCTCGTGTCGCTTTACATCTTTACGGCCCGAGTTCAGATCGAAACCCACTTTCAGCGAGCCGGTTATTGCTCGGCTTGTCAATGCGTACAAATTGAGATCTTGCGAAGACGACACTTCATCGTCGACTGGCCCGTCCTCTCATCGAGTCTGTTGCTGAAAACCATCCTGGTCGCCTTAACCAGTACACCAAAAGTGAAGGAACCTTCAAGGGATGCATGCGTGGAATCCTCTTTCAACACTCCCACTGATTCTAGCGTGAATCACATGAAGGTGCCTTCACTTTTGGTGTACTGGTTAAGGCGACCAGGGTGGCTTTCAGCAACAGAGTCGAAACCTTAGCGAGCCAACTCTGTCTGAGGTATTCGGCTCACTTGTTGGGCAACCAGCAATGGCGGACGTAGAGAAACAAAATACTGGGCGTCGTTATCACAAGAGCGACTGTATCAGACGGTCTTACACGCAGATCGCTCACCGCGCTTCCTCGTGTGCTTGTATTCAACATCAACAACCAGTATGCTCGCCACGAGCAACCCCGCGTGAGCTTCGCTTGGCTGTTTCGGGCCAAATGGGGGTTTTTTTTTTTGTATGAAACTCATCGCTAATTTGCAAGACGAGAAAACCCCCTACGGAACTAAAGGAGATGCTACCCAGTATGCACGATGATGACCACAACCGCCGCTTGATGCGTTGTAACTAGCAGAACAGACCAACCCGATACATCCGAGTTCAAGTCCCCCCACCCACGGTTGCTCCCTCCCAGAGACGAATGAAAGGAAGATTGAAGATTATACACAAGGAATCGGGAAAAGATGGATGAGTCGTTGGTGATGGTACATGTGTTGTACAGGCGAATCCGATTATAGTGGAGCTCGTCTAGTCTCTTCGTTCAGAGGTGCGCCACATGCTCAGCGGTGAGCATTTCGCTACGGATGCAATCGTCGGTTAAGGGGAAGACGCCGCTCGCTACCATTTCGACGCATTGCGCGGTCATCTCGCTTATCCAACCGGCAACAGGACCACCAACGGATTGGTGACTATGTTGTTCTACGAGCTAGAACACGAATCATATGACTTGCTACCTTCGTTCAATGCGCTGCTGGACCAGCAATGGCACGAGCTATGGGGCTCTACTTCGACTCCGAGGCTCTCACCGACCTTCCATCCAAAATGTCGACAATGCCTCTGGACGGGGTTCTTTGATGAGGGAAAAGGGGTCTGGAAGATGCAAGACGCTTCCGTCTTGTTCGAGGGCTTCAAATCGGTGAGTTAGAGAGCCTTTGGTGTAGCAATGCTAAAAACCACTAAGCGTAACAGGTCTGTCGCAACTTTGCAGCGTTGTGATCTTCTAAGCCATTTTTGTTGTAATGGGCACTTCTGCTAATGATACAACTTTAGAGACATGTTCATGATTCCCTTCAACTCAAAATTCTGGTCAGAAAAGTCGCTATACAACACAATTCCAACAGTGAAGTAAATATGTCTTATCTCTGCAACGTCTCAAGATCTTCAGGCGGATCGGAATGTGGCCGGATAGGTCCGCATTTGATGGGCCAAGTGTGGACTGCAGACCGCCGTGTGCGGATATGTCGGTGACTTTTGCGCACATGAGGCTGCGGTCCGCACATGAAATCTGCGACTCCTCTTCTTTCGCCTCTCGAGCATCCCGCAGCCAGTCCGAGGAACGAGCGCCCTCGTTGACCTGTCCTTGGAGTCGTAGGCCTTCGGCAACTTGAAGTGGTATAGATCGAAGCCCATCCATGCCCCCGGTCCAAGGCGTCTGTTTTCGTCGCCATTTAGGGTGTTTTGACCGCGTCCGCCGGTTCCTCCGATTTCTCCCTCTTCTTCGTTTCCCCCATTCCTCCCTCTTTTTCGTTTCCCCCGTTCCTTCCTCCTTGGTCTCCTCCTCCCTCCTCGGCTCCTGATTCGACCCTCTCCCCAGACAAAGATTTTGTTCCGAGTCCACTAGGTTCCTCGACCTTGGTCCCCTTCCTCCCCTTCCCTCCGAATTTCCGCACAGGTGCGGGCGGATACTTGATTATAGGTCAATACATAACGAAATCGTATCATTTCGATGTCGCAGGACAAACATATGAGTAATTCTAGGTTGAACCTGCAACAAGAATATGATACCATGTATGTTGCAAGACTTATGATGATTCGAAATGCTCATGTGCGGACCGGATGAGTCAGAGGGGTGGGTCTTCAAGGTGTCCTGGACGGCCATGACGGTGGGAAGGAAAGATGAGGATTGAGAGCTCGAGGAAGGAGAGGAACTGAGGGTGGTGACCGCGTACAAAAAGGTTGGGGTCAGGTTGACCGAGGACGACATGACGGTGATTGACCCGGAGAGGATCGTGATTTTAGGGTTTCAAGGGGATGCGAGGAAGTGAAGATGCACGATTCGATGGAGCGATGGGTTGTTCTCAATTCGGCCCAGATGCCCCTGTCTCCTTGTTCGGCACGTCTTGTTGGTCGGGACGGCCTCTCTGTGTGGGGGGAGTTGTGGTACGTACTCGGGATCCCATCGGAATCGTCCTTTCAAATTGGCAAGGAAACAGCGGTTGTACATAGCGGGGCCGAGTTCAGGAGTCATTTCGGTTGTAGCGGGGCCGGAGTCAGCTCTCAAATTGTCAAGGTCAACACCGGTTCCAGTAGGGTCAACACCGGTTCCAGTAGGGTCAACACCGGTTCGGGTAGGCCGTAGGGTCAACACTGGTTTCGGGTAAACTCAGTACTTTGATGGCTCGAGCATCAACTACCAACGACAAAGCATGTCGCGGAAATGCACACGGAGGACCGGGCCGGACGGAGGAGAAACGGGAAGAGCGAGCGGATGAGGCGGTGAAGGGGAATGACAGGTTAAGTCTCGTTCGGCATGGTCTCTAGTCTCCAATCTCCAGGTCTCGTTCTTGTACTCAGTCTCGTTTCTTGGCTCTCCCCCCTGTCTCTCGGCCGTTCCGGTCGCTATGTTGTATCCTGTGAACTGGTCTACGTGAGAACAAAACGCAAATTCTTGCAAGATGTCAAGTCTTCCAGGCTGGCTTTCCCCTTCACTCCCCGACACTGCCTTCATCGTTCATCCAGCCCCTCTCCTTTCACTGCATCCGTTCCGTCCGTCCGTCGGTCCAAAATCCGCTCAAATTGTAAGGGGATGCCTTACAGAACAGCGCCATAAGTAGCCTCTGAGTAGCTAGAACTGTCGAATTTAAGTTACGACTTGCTTTTAGCCTAGCGGTCAAAACCGACAGATTGTACTTCATGCACATCAGAGGCGCATACCTTACAGACACCGAGTGTATACCGCTCTGGGCGATGTTTTACCGATAGAGGCTGTGTAAATGAAGGGGAATCGGTCATTAAAGGAGTGCAGTACCGCTTTCGATAGGTACCTAGCCAGCGGTTTGAATGGTCGGAGCGTTTGAGGGGAGTTTGCTTCTTGTTTTTAGCTAGACCACTTCTAGGATCCAACACAGCATCTTAGCTGGTTCTCACTTTTCTGTGTGCTTCAAGTCTCGTTCGGCTTCGTCTCCAGTGTCCAGTCTCAGCGTTTCGTTTTCGTACTCGGTCTCTTTTCTCGGTTTGGGCCCCTTTCCCTTCCCTGTCTCTCGGCCGTTCCGGTCGCTCTCTCGTCTCTCGTCTTTCGTCTCTCGTCTCACTCGTCTCCCTCGTCTTCAAGCTCGGTCCCATCTTCATTTCATATCATCTTTGATCGACCGCTTTGCTATACCATACTTGTCAATGATTTGCTAACACCCCCCTATCTCGACGTGCACCCGTCGCATTGCCGCATCGCTCCTTTCACTCCCCTTCAGCCCTTCATCCGCGCATCCGGCCCGGTCTTCCAGTCAAATCCCGCCACATGGCCATTTGATATGTGCCTGTGCCTGTGGTATCTGCGCGGATGCGCGTGGGTTTGGTCATTAGTCACTTTGGTATTGGAGTTTGATCTGTTTAAGTTAGGGAGCGCGCGGGGCTTTCTTCCCGCGCGGCTGTTTAATCTTGATAGCTTTCTCATCACTCGCTCTACATTGTGGTCCTGACTTCTCGGCGTCCGGAAGGCTTTACTTCCGCGCTCGTATCTTTTCGGCGATACACATGATTCGTCGCTGACAGTCAAGCCTCGAGTAACCAAAGTACTGAGTTTATACGGGACTGCTTAATCGCTGAGAATTCTGCCGAGACCGGCGTTTTAATCCTGCCCGGACTAGTGGAAATTGAAACGACGCCCGGCTCGGAACTCGGAACGACTTCGGAACTCGACCCTGCTTCGACGGAAACGACTCCGGAACTCGACCTCGCTTCAACCGAAACGACTCCGCTACAACCGCTGCTTCCGACGGAATCCCGAGTACCACAGACCCCGCTACAACCAAAATGACTCCGACGGGATCCCGAGCACCACAACCTGAACCCGGCCCGCTATGTCCGAACCGACGGGGTCCCGAGTGCCACAACCCAGGCCGGACTAGATCGAACTGCGCCAACGCAATGTTTGCTCTCTCGCCTGCTTCATGCCCATCTCTCCTTCGATCCACCATCACCGATACTCTACTTCATGCCTTCCCTCCGCTGTGCCGTCGTCGTGGGTTTGGGATGCCTATACTCGTTAGCCAACGCCAAGACTTACGACGATTTGTGTCGGGCCGAAGCCGATGACAGAGTGAGTCCATATGCTTCGAACCTAGTCCTCGGACCATCTGCGATGCCTTGCTCGCCGAAATATAGCTGACTGACCCCTGCCCCATCGAGGGTCGCAGACGCAATCTGCAGTCGACCGCCCGGCTTGCTGTGACTTATGGAAGGATATAGATCACAACAACAACTACTTCGCATCCTGCCTGTGTGGCAACACTGAATGGTTCTCGTACTACTCGGGCTGTCTGAACCAGTGTATGTTCGCGCCGAACGTACCGCGACCTCACTTCGGCCTAAGGCCTCAAAAACCTGACCGCAGTCTCGCGCCAGAACCCAACGCCGTGTGCTGACTACGTGCCACCCTCTCCTGCGTCTCAGACGTTAAAAACACGAATTGGATCAAAGGCGATAAACGCAGACGATGCAGTGACTGTAACAGAAAAGGCAGTGAGTCAGCATGTTACAATCGTACACCACTGGCGAGCTGGTGCAAGGGGATGCCTTAGAGCGATATATGTAGCCACTGGAGTGGCTTGAACTATCGAGTTCTAGTTACGTCTTGCTTTTGAGTCTGGAGGTCGAGAATCACAGATGTGGTTGTGCTGACTGGTTTCTTCCTGAACATTGAGTCACTGCCAAGAACTGCTCGTCCTCCACTTGATCGGCATGAAGACGAAAATCGCATCGACGCCGTCGTCCCACGACTCGTCATTACATTTATCCATCAAGCATCTTATCATCGGAATCCTTCTTTCGTCCTCGGTTGGAGGGCCCCTTTTCTTTGTGCATTTCCCCTCAATCTCGCCATCATCCAGGTTACGGTCTCGTCAAGTTCCCTTCGCCGAAAGATATCGTCATGGTCACTACGTCAAGTTCCTTCGTTGCCTCGGTCGCAAGCGCGCCAAGTTTCCTCGTCGTTTGGTCTTGGTCTCTTTCTTTGTTACATGTTCACCTTGGAATACACACCTAGCAAGTGGAATTTAGCAAGTGCAATTTACTTACGTGCCCATTTCCAGCCCGTTTATTTTCGTTCTTCTCCCAGTGCCCTGTCTCCACATGTCAAGAAGCGCGCCGGAGGTTATGTTGAGAATCATGACGCCCCTGTCGTCCGAGTCTGCGAGCCCTGGCCGGCGTCGACTCGTTCTTGTCCGACGAGGCGAAGATACACCCCACCGCGCGACATGAGACAGTATGAGCGTTATTCGAGAGATGAGAGATACGAGTTACGGAACGCGGTACCTCTGTGCATGCAATTGGAAGAGTCGCCGCAGCAGCCCGAATCGACCGGCGGCGCTCGTGTCGACGCAGATGCTGGGAACGGGTTAACAGGTGCCGACGTGCAGTGAATGCTCCGAGCCGCCGCTCGAATACTTGAAAAGACCCTCACCGACGAGACGTGAGGTTGCTCCGGTTCAAAGGGCTTTCGAAGCTTTCAGGGACGCGCTAGATTTATTTCAGCGTCTTCGTACCGATTATGACAGGACACGTCATCGATCTGTGACAGAGGCGACCAGGGAAGAGGTCCAAGCTCAACGTTCAACGCCGGCGATCGTCGTCGCGCCTGAAACGAACGTCGGCGAATAAATGCCACGTCCGCACTTTATGATCCAGCCCGTTCTCGAATTCCCATCACCGCAGCGATCTACACCTTTGCGCCTCGCACCGATTCGCCTTGTCTTGTTTGTTTTCGTGCTGTCTGTCTGATCGGGAGAAGGATCCACGCCCATCATGCTACTACGAAGCACGTCGTTCGGTCTGCTCATCGCCGTGCTCGCCACCTCGTCCAGTTCGTCAACGTTCGCTTCGGCCTCGGCCGCGACCAGCGGGGGCTTACCGGAGAATGCCGCTTCGTTGCCTGCTGCACAACTTCTCTCCCTCGCCACGTCGGCGTTGACTTCGGGCAAGACGGCGACGGCGTTGCAGGTGTATGATCACTTGCTCGAACGCGACCCGAACGACGTCGCGACTCTGTACAAACGCGCGACGGTGCGGTACGCGTTGGGACAATGGTCACGGGCCAAGGAAGGGTTCTACGATGTGTTGGAGAGGAACGATGCGTTTGATGAAGCGAGGGTCAAGTTGGGGCATGCGATGACCAAGCTAGGAGAGTACTCGGGCGCGAGGGAACAGGTGTCCAAGTTGGCCGCTCGTCAGGCTCATGCTCAGGAGGCGGCACAACTGGTCAGTTGGGGCAGTGAAATGTATGAATCAGACCATCACCGAAGAAAAGTGGTGCTGATTCACCAAGTCTTGCACTGCAACAGTTACGGGAAGTGAACCTCGGCTCGTCCGCTCTCGAGCAAGCCAAGAAGGCCTCAAAGGCGCGCCAATGGACCCAATGCGTCAACTCGGCCACCACTGCACTCCAAATCTCGCCCAACTCTGAAGAACTGCGCCTTCTGCGCTCACACTGCTACCTCCATATGAACGAGTTCGACTCGAGCGTCGGAGACCTCTCCCGAGCCGCGACGCTGACTTCGGCCCTCCCCGATTGGTTGATGCTGCGCTGGTCGCTCGTCTCGGCCTTCCTGTTGGATCCTTCGTTGGGAAGTGGCGCGGCGAGGGAATTGAACAGCGAAGGATTGACCGCCGTGAAGAAGTGCTTGAATGCCGATCCCGACTCCAAAGCCTGTCGCAAGGTGTTCAAGCTGTTGAAAAAGATGGACAGGGAAATCGCGTCAAAGTGGAAGGCGCCAGCCGAGGCGGGGAGATGGCTCGAAGTCACAGTTGTACTGAATGGATCACCCGCCAGTCCGGGCTTGATCCAACAAATTAAGAATTTGTTCGAGACCTATGCGCAACCCTTGACACCGAACGAGCAGAACGCGCCTCTACCTTCGACGCCGAACCTCGTCAATCACTCGCCGTTGTACCGACATGCGCTCAGTGATCTCTGCCACGGGTACCTCATGATCTCGCGAACTCAAAAAGCTCGATCGGCATGCGAGGCTTCTCTTGCGGTCAATCCGGATGACGTGTGGGGTCTTGTTGGGAAGGGAGAGAAGCTGTTAAGCGAGGAGAAGTGGGACGAGGCCGTTCAGGCGTTGAGTGCGGCGTTCGAGAAGACCGGTCAGAGCGATCGGGAGGTGCTAGGTAGGCTGCAGAAGGCGCAGAGGTTGGCGAAGCAGTCCAAGCAAAAGGTCATTTTTGTTTCCATTGATCGAGGTTTTGGTGCTGAATGAGGAAGCTGACGAAGACTTTATTTCCTTGCTTGTGATAGGACTATTACAAGATCTTGGGAGTCTCGAGGGACGCCGATGGCAAGACGATCAAGCGGGCTTAGTGAGTTGAATACGTCATTGTTGGAATGCGTGGACGGGCTCTGACATGTGCCACTGTTGTGTCCTTCTTCACAGTCGCAAGGCCACGCTGAAGGCACACCCGGACAAGGAAGGAGGCTCGGAACAAAAGATGGCTGCATTGAATGAGGCTTACGAAGTGCTCTCCAATCCTGGTACGTCCATATGCTATGCCATACGCTACAGTCACTTGCTCAACTACCGCCGACTCTTGACACAATTCTTTCGACAGAGCTCCGACAACGCTTCGATAACGGCGATGACCCGAACGACCCACAATCCGGCGGAGGCCACGGCCAACCCTTCTTCCACCAAGGCGGAGGTGGCGGGCATCCGTTCGAACAGTTCTTCCAGCAGGCCCAGGGAGGGGGCGGCCACCAGCATACGTTCAGGTGGGGCTGATAGGGACGATGCGGGAGGCAGTGCGGCTATCCCTTTTTACCGTTTCTTCTGTGTTTCTACCTCTTCCTTTCGGAAATGGTCTGGCGTGGATACATTGCAGGCTTGTGTTCGTCGTACAGATTAGGTGCGCTGCAGTCGAGCTGAAAACGGGGAAACGAGAAAACTGACACGTGATAGGGTCGAGAGGAACATGACTCGGACTAAGCGAGAGGGATCAGTGCATACGAACCTTGTCTTTGCGAATCCGAAGCTCGTCTGCACTGAAGCTCGTCTGAACTGCAGCATGACCAATCGAGAAGATCATCTGAAACACTCCCGCCAGCGCCAAAGTGCGCGGCCGATCTGCACCGCCGCCCTCGAGCGCGCGCGCTTTGGGACTTTCTTCTGCACTGCACTGCAGACGAAAAATCGATGTGGAGCTCCAGTTTCGGCCCGGGGGACATAGGGGGACACTGCGCCGCGGTCGACCTTTCGCTCCCATCCTTGCGACGTTCTTTTGCTTCCTTACTTGCACATCACATCACATCAGCACTTCACAACCCCCTCACTTCAATCATGCACGGCCTCCTCTACATCGTCGACCGCACCGTGGCACAACCGTGGCTAGTCGAGTACCGCTCCGTGTCGCTTCTATCCGTGCATGCGACCGCGTCGATCAAGCACCTCTCCGCCTCGGTCAAACTGGTCCAAGAATACAAGAACGAGACGAATCACACTCAGGACTGCACCTATGTCTTTCCTGTGCCTGATCGAGGAGCGGTGTGTGCTTTCGAGATGGTCAAGCAGAACGGGACGAGGGTGAAGGGGGTCGTCAAGGAGAAACAGGAGGCCAAGAAGGAGTACGAGCAAGCTAAAGAGAAGGGCAAGTTGGCCAGCTTATTGTTTCAAGAGACCCCTGATAGTAAGTCCAGTTGGAGTCTAATCTCGGTTGTAAAAAGTCTTTGCTGACTTGAGCTCGTTCTTCTGACTTTGGTAATGCAGCTTTCCAAATGCTCGTCGGCAACCTCTTGCCTCAAGAACGAGTCACGATCCAGTTCGAATATGTGACCGAGCTCACCGAGGACGAACAGAACGATTCAATCCGCTTCCACCTCCCTATGCACATCGGTCAACGCTACGGCGACAAGGACTTGGACTCTTCCCCTTCGGCCTCTCGAACTTCGACTTTGGAAACTACTTTTTTCGACTTGACCACTTCGATAGAGGCCCTGTCAGCCATCCGCAAAATCATGTGCCCATCGCATACCGTTTCGACTGAATTGGGACCCGACGCCTCGATCGCCGACCAGGTCCCCGCCCAGGAAGTTCCAAATTTCGCGACCGTGTCCTTCTCTTCCCCTCGAGCACTCGACAAGGACTTCGTGCTCTCCATCGTCGCCAAGTATTCCGATAACCCTCGATGTATCGCCGAACGACATCCTTCGAACCCTTCTTCGGCACTCTCGATCACTCTCGTCCCCAAGTTCAACGCCCCTGAATTTGAAGAGCAGGAATACCTTTTCCTCGTCGATCGTAGTGGGTCGATGGATGGCGATCGCATTTCGATGGCAAGAAAGGCGTTGGTCGTCTTGTTGAGAAGCTTGCCGAGTCGCAGGAGGACTGGCTTTAACATCATCTCGTTTGGGAGTGGTCATGAGGCGTTGTGGAAGAGTGGGAGTCGGGTCTATGATCAGGTGAGTCGAGTAATGGTCCGTACTTGAGTCCACCAAAGTTGGGTACTGACAGGCCTCAACACCACACAGAGTACACTGGATTGTGCGACCAAGCTCGTCGACTCGATGGAAGCCGATTTTGGTGGCACACAGATGAAAGCCGCGCTCGAAGCAACTTTTGCCTTACGTCGCAAGACCACGCCGACTTCCGTCTTCCTCCTCACTGATGGAGACGCGTGGGACCTTTTGAACGTCTTTGACACCGTTCGTCAAGCCGTTGATTCGGCGGGTAGGAGAACGCCTTTGAGGGTCTTCGTTCTGGGCATCGGTAACTCGGCGTCGACGGCGATGTGCGAAGGTATAGCCAGGATCGGTGATGGGACGTGCCAGTTCGTCGTCGATGGCGAGTCATTCACGGGCAAGACGGCGAGACTACTCAAGGCCGCCAGATCCAAGCCGTTCAGCAAGATAGAGATCGACTATGGTGGTCGAGATGACGTAGTCACGAAGATGGAGGCCGTGGAAGAGGATGACAAGAATTCGGATTTCGAGATGGTCGATCAACCGGAACCCGATGCGCAGCAAGGGCAGGAAAAACAGACGCCAGTCTCACTCTTCGACCCATCCATCGATGCTCTCGAAAGCGCATCCTCTCCGGTTCTCAAGGTCGAGCCCGTCAGTTTGGCACCTGCTCCTCGAATCCAACAGGTTCCAGGCGTGATCAAGTCGCTCTATTCTGGGTCGAGGATGCACGTTTATGCCATCCTCAATACGAGCGTCACAATTCCCCAAGAGGTCATCCTTTGTGCCCAGTCTTTCGACGGCGAGGATTTCGAACTCAAGATCCCCGTCATAGTTTCTCCCACCCCTTCTACCTCGATCCACGTCATCGCAGCCAAGAAGCTGATCCAAGCCTTCGAAGACACCTCGACGACTGCGGATCAACCCCACAAGAACGAACGCCAGCTCCAAGCGGAGATCGTACGTCTCGGAACGACGTACGCGATCACTTCTTCGCACACTTCTTTCATCGCCGTCGACGAGTCCGGATCGGTGGAAGAACACGCGAAACGACAAGCGGCTCGATCTCGCAACAATATGTCGCCGACTTATGATGGGATCGGAGGTGGAGCCACTTCAGGAAGGGGAATGAGGATGCTTGCTGCTTGTGCGCCCTCGCCTCCGGGTGGTGCAACTCCGATGACAACTTTCTCGGCTCCCGTCGCCCCTGGACCGATGATGGCTTATGCGGCACCGATGACGATGATGATGCCCCAATCGAAGAGGGATTACAAGTTCGGGAGTAGGGCCCAAGTAATCGGCGGTGGACCGGGACCGGGAGCGGCTCCGAGGTCCTTCAGTCTACGAGGCGGTGGGATGGTGTGCGGTGCTCAGGGTGATTCAATGATGGATCGATTAGGGACCCCTTCTACTGCCGAGACCGATTCGGACCGACTCGACAAGATCGCTCGAGCTCAAGCCTTCGACGGGTCTTTTGAGAAGCTGGTGCTTCAAGTCCTTGGATTTACCAAGTTGGACGAGGAGTGGAAGTCTCGAGTTGGAGTAGAGGATGAAGATGTTTTGATCGCTTTGCTCGTATTGGCGTATTGGCAGAAGCATATGGGCGAGTTGAAGGAGGAATGGGAAGCGTTGGCGCTCAAGACGAGGGAGTTCGTTCAGCGCCGAGTTGGGGTCGGGGAGAGCGAGGTTGATGCGTTGGTCTTGAAGGCTGAGACGATCTCGTGAAGAGAGTTTGGTAGTATTTGTCTCGCTACTTCGCTTATTGAATATGTGCAGGTTCAGTATTTTTGTAAATATTTATCACGAACGAATTTTCTCTCCCCAGCTAGCTGGGCACATTCGGGCTGCAGTGTCTATCAAGATGCCACTGAACAGAGCCATACATGATTGAATTCACATTGAACAAGACACGACTGCGGAAATTCAAGTATGATGTAGATTTCAACGTGACATGAAGCGCCTCTAGAGCGTCTCCCACTTGGTGTTTTGAGGGATCGAAATCAACCTCGCAAAGAACTGGTCCCTCCTGACCACGTGGGAGAAGCACACGGTATCGCCTTCATGCTGTTCATCATGAGGATTCACCTCGCCTAGCACCTCGTGCTGTTGCTTGCCGATGGAATCGGCTTCACGAAGTTGCGCGTCCTTGAACCTAAGTTCCAAACCGGCACCTTCGAGACTCGCACCTGCGGCCCAGCCCAATACGGCGCGGCCGATCCAAACGCCACTCTTCTTCACTTCAACAAGATCATCGATCGGCCTTTCGAACATCGTCTTCTTGTTCAACGACGAAGCGGGGACGAACGATACCAGGGCGGGTTGACCGAACTCGTGCGTGATGACGAGCTCACCGGACGAACCCTCGAACTTGGCGGGAAACCTCTCAATCATATCGCGGTCCTTGACGCGCGATTGGAAGAAGGCCTTGTCGACTCCCTTCTTCGCCATGAGCTTCAATCCACCCAGTAGGCCCTTCTTGCTCTTTTTGACGACCTTGCCACGCACACCAGCGCCACCGTCACCTCCTTCGTCCTCGTCGGCACCAGTATCGGTTTCGCCCGTCTTGGAATCGACGTGCTTGGCGGACTTGTCAGGTAATTCGTCTGAGTCGTCGACGTCTGCAGTCTTTTCAATCTCCGCTTTAACATGTGCAGGAGTAGGAGCGGTCGGCGGTGGCGGCAAGGGGTTGTACGCCGCCTCTTTGACGCGAAGCATGTGCAGAGTGAGCTGAGCGTTTGTCGGGACCTTTGAGAGAATCGAGCTGCAACATATCAAGTTGATACAAAATCGTCAACTTCGGCAAAATCTTGACAACGCTGCATTGGAGCAGCATAGTAAAACTTACTTGCGAAGATCGAGCTTCTCTTGCCAGTCGGGAACGAGTTCGACAAATTTGCGACCTGCTCGCTTGAGCAATGGTTGACCAAAGAATCCAATACCAAACGAGACGGACGAGACGCGAGACCAAACATGCGCCGGGACGATGGCGGTGACGAGTAGGATGGGGACCAGTATCGCACCGGCGAGCTTGTAGCGTGCGTCCGTATGAGGGTACGGTCGAGGAGGGGAAACCGCATTCGCGAATCGTTCGAGCGCGTCGGCAAAGTCACCCAATCCGTCTTGCAGACCTTTCGCCATGCGCCCAACTTTTTCGTCCCGCTTCTTTTTCGCCTCGCGCGCTGCCTTTTTGCGCTTTTCCTTCGCCGTCATCTTCTTCTCGGGCTGCCCATCAGGACCCACAACGACGACTTCCCCTTCTTTACCACCAGCTGCTGGTACTTCTGCCTCCTCGTCCTCACTGTCCTCCTCGTCGTCGCTGGAGTCCGAGTACTCATCGGCGCCTTGCTTGCGGCCGACAGTGGCATTGCCACGCTTACCCTTGCCCTGTCCACCGACCACGACTCGAGCACCAAAGCGCTGAAGCGTGTTCGTCATTTCCCAAGCTTGTTGTTCAATCTGCTCGCTCTTGGATCGATGTTCAACAGGGTGACCAACGCCAGCAATTTTAGATTCGTCACCCTTGCGTTGGGTCGGGTCGGTGGCAGAATGAGGCACGCCCGGAGGGGGATGCACAGGGGGGAAGAGGACCGCTCGGGAGGGAGTGAAGGAGACGAGGAGGATGAGAAGTAGCATGATGGTGGGGATGACGAAGTCGCACCAGCATACAAGGAAGTAGCTGGTGCACCAAATGCCCGTGCGAATGCGATTTTCTTCGTCCCAGCTCATGAGACGACCCACTAAGAACGGAGAGAGAGTAAGATCAGCCGACAGCAGTGAGAAGCGGAACAAGCAGAGAATAAATCTTTCTCACTTTCGCGCGCAAAGTAAATGGACCAGACGCCTGTTTGAACAGAAGTTTCCTTATCGAGTCAGTGATTCGTCCGACGCGATAAGTGTCGACGGCTCGACTCCTATACTTACCGGCGGTAGCATATACACGTTCAGCATTCGACCTCAGCAGGTCCGAGTTGAAGGGAACACTGGGCAATGTCGTCGACCTCAAATCGGGTTCGCCGGGCGGAAGTTTGGTCGGAGGTGAGAGCACATGTACGATCTGACTGTCGAAGCGCCTACGCAGTGCCCATAGACGATCGTCCGAGATGCCGGGCACGAAACGACCTTTTTCGGGTTTGCCGTGAGCGACTCGATCGGCTTGTTCGACCTTGTCGGCTTGCGCTTGTACGAGCGACTCGGAAGCGCACGCGGCGTGTGCTTGTTGGGTGGTAGGATGCACATTGTTGCCGACGGGCAGCGGCTTGACGTCACCTTGCGATGATGGCGCTTCAACTGGAGCTGGAGTAAAAGACGGGCTCGGTACAGAGGCGGGCTTGGGCTCATCATCGACTGGTATCACGGTGGAAGTAGCTATAGAGATGGCGGCACGAATGAGCGGTTGAAAGGCGCAAAGGCTGAGGCTAGTGTGCGGGGAGGAGGCGATGGTCGTGCGGAGTCCTGACTCGTCCGAGGCTCACCTTGGTTCCAGCTGCCAGTGCCGACGCCGGCGAGATGCGACGGAGGTCCTGACTCAGACTGAGACATAGTGACGGGTGGATCTTCCGCTTTGGACATTATGTGTTTGATGTACAGAAGAGACAGACAGGCAGATGTGAACTGCGGAAGAAGCAGCCGGCGCGCGTCGAGTCTCGCTTCAGCTGCTGGGGAAGGGAGCTGATGACGTAGCTCAGAATGACGCGCTGCTTGATCACCTCGCATTCGGGCGTGAAAGCGCGGTGAGTCGTCAGGCACACTCGGAGCCAAATTTGACACGGCGATGGGCGAAAATTGTGAAATCGCGAACAGCATGAATCAGGGAGTTTCATATCACTGGAGGGGCGAGAATATGGTATGTGACAAGTCCACCGCAATGCTGAGCGCTCACTGCACTGCACGCTCTTGACGGCAACTTCTGAGTCCGAGTCGTCCGACTCGCAGAACTCATGAGTCGCTGCAGTGACTTGTGATCGGAAAACACCCCTTCGTCTGCTCTATCGAGTACCCTACGTATCCACGCGATTCCCATCAGCTACATGCATGAAGAAAGGTCTTTACCGTCCTTCCAAAGCAGCGGTGGCTAGTACTATGCGTGGGCAAGGCTGCGCAGTGACTCCTTGCCGTTGTCCCCAAGCACCAAGGGAAGGTAAATCCATCTCAATCATTGCTCTCTGGGTAGAAGGCAAATAAAGAGCTGACTTGATTGGGCGCGCTGCCCTAGAAATGAACCGATGTAAAAGTTCCGGAATGAAAGACAATCGAAGCGAGAATGACCTTGACGATGCAACGACGACACCCTCGATGGGACGGTTGTTCCGAGCGACTTGACACGATGAAGTGAGCGCTCGACAAACTGATGAAACTTGTGTGCACTCGTTCGACTAGCTTGAATGTGAATGTCAATGCACTCTTCCAAGTTCCGAGGTAGTGAGACAGTGATGAGAACTTGCACCATTCAAGCTAATGGTCGTTGATAAAAAGACTTTCCTCATCGCTTGACCCTTGAAACAGTTCGCTTGTCGAAAAAGGCGATCGATATCCTATGAGGTGAGTGCTGCGCAAATTCTTCTGCGTCCTCTTTTGCGGAAGAGGCATGAAGACTGGGGACATCTACTTGTGAGAGTATTCTCCAGCGCTTCAAGAGGCTGGCTGAAGTCTCCTAGAAGGTGCTAAGGGAGAGGGAGAAGAGAAAGACAAGCAATGGGTAAGGGGAAAAGCAGGCTAGTCAAAATAAGAAGAAGAGTCGTCTCCAGGCTCGTGGTAGAAGCGCAATATTTGACGGTAGCGGACGTCTCTTAATACGGCGCACTTCTGACATCGACTCTCCAGCAGCGTAGCTCGCTCACTGGCCATAAATTGCCGCTCGATCATTAAGAACGGATCAGAAAAGAACACAGACCTGAGAATGGGTGTGAGAAATGCAAAACAACTGCGTCCCAACTATTCAAATCCCGTCCACTCAAAAATGCTCCACTTCCCCCATCGCCGTATCTCCACTCGGCGTCGCCGGCGCAGCAGCCGGAGGCGAAGAAGCCGACCCCGAGTTATTCGTCGACAACTTAAATTTGAGCGTCGCTTTAGCGGATCCCGAGGCTGTTGGTGTCGATACTGAAGGTGTACCCACTTGAATTGGTGGTGGTGAACCCGCTTTCCCACCTGCTTTGTTGGGACCACTTGGACCACCCCCTCCACCGAGGGAAGGTAATGCCAAACCACCACCAAAGCCCGAACCCAAAGTTGAAGAAGGTTCCGGACCCTTGGGCGCATTGAATTCGTGCCATCTCGGACACAACTTTTTTGACGTTTTCATATGTCCCCTTTGGCCGCAGTTGCCGCAGATTCGAGTGGTTTCGGTCTTGACATATCCCTTTCCGCCGACGTTGACTTGGCTGATGGGACGCCGAGTTTGGCGGATTTGCGTGCAAGACGGCGTTCTTGATTGCGTTTGAGCTTTTCGAGTTGCTCCTTGAGCCTGTTAAACAGAGTTCATGAGATTTTAAGATTAGTTCGGTTCCGAGCTCACCGAGCCAGAAGATGAATTCCGAACGCACCTCTTCCTCGCCCTCTCATTCTTACCCTCATCATCCGACGGTAACAAATCATCCGCCTCGGTCTTTTCCTCCTCAATCGTCTTCCTCTGCCTCACATACGCACTAATGATCGTCGGGTCCCTCACGATTTCCGTCTCCCACTTTCCTTCGATCAATCTCTTGATCCTCAACGTCTTGGCTTGTTTCTCCACCCCCGCTCCGGAACCAACAGATTCGGCCGGTGAACTCGCACGACTTCCACCACCAGGTCCAGGAGTTCCCGGTACCGGCGTTCCATGATCGATCAACGAATTCGTACCATGTCTTTCCTGCCTCTGTCTAATCTTGACCATCTTCTCATTAGCAGCAGCCGTAACCGCCGCACCTCTAGCTCTTTCTTCATCCTCCGCCGTTAAGTCGGGTTCGATAGGGTTTCGAAGTGAATCCCATTGAGCTTTCCAAATACGAGCGATCTCTTCCTTGTAAACATCTTGTTGCTCTTGAACGTTGTAACGATGGGCAGATTTAGGTCGGGATTCCATTTGCGCTGTGGGTGTTCAACACACGTGTGTGGTATCAGTCTAACCTTCCTCCCCGACAAACACGATGACGCAAAAGTTCTTTGCTTTTCTTCTAGTGAATAGGAAAAAAAAAAAAAAAAAAAAAAAAAAAAAAAAAAAACTCACCCAAACGTTCCTGCATCAATTCACCTGCCCTCAAAAAAATATCCTTCATCGAAGTTCTCAAAAAAGAAAGCCTCCCCTCTTCCAGTAGGATCGCCTTCACCATGTAATTTCAACATGGCTTTATTCGCCGTCGCATTGATGAAATTTTTAGTCGTTATCCAAGGCGCCAATTGTTGTTCGATATCAAGTTTGGAATCATCATCACCAGCACCACCTTCTTCGGCTGCGGCACCGTAACCTGCGTCTTGGAGGTGACGTAAACCGACTTGCATCGATTCGGCTAGACAAACCATTTCGGGAGTGGCTAGTTTCATCATTTCGGTATCGTCAGGAACGACGACGGTTTTTTTGATCATCCAGAAACCTTGGTTGGGTCCTTTTCGATTGAATTCCATGAATTCCTAAAATAAATAAAAACGAGTCAGCGAAAGTTCTCACTTTTTTTTTTTCTTCGTCTCAGAAAAAAAAAAAAAAAAAAAAAAAAAAAACCCTATCCAGTTTATTACTAACCTTCAACCTTTGCCTCATTTGTAAATCATTCTGATCAGGAAAATACCTCGTCAATCGATGTACCTTGATTCGATGATGTGGATTCTTTTCGATCAATTTGAACGTAATATTTTGTAATCGATTCTTGACCAAGGTAGTCACTTTTCTTGAATGAGGTCCAGGAACTTCATTCAAGGGATAAGTTTGACCCAGTACGAACATGTTCTTGATTTCTCGAATGTAGTACTTGGTTTCACCTTCGATCGTGACTCGACAGATTAGGAAATCGGTCGTAGGTGGACGATGACGGAATAGTGGTGCACGGATTAGGTTGTTGTATAAAGCTGGAACGGTTTGACCTGGATGAACGTAACCGAATGCTTTAAAAGGTGATTCGTCAGTTCCTTCGAGAATTAGAGGTTCGCCTAAATCGAGATTGGGAACGAAATTATCGGTTGGATCCCTTTTGCGATAATAATTGACGATAATGCTACCCATCCCAACGTTGGAAATGATAGGTGGCGTTTCTTCCGAATATTCCCACAAGACGAAAGGTGAAGTATCTTTGAGCGTAATGTCGATCATGTGCCTCAATTCGTTTCCTTTGACTTTTTTACCTAAAGCGTCCTTTTTCTTCTTGGATGAACGTGATTTGTCGAATGATAAAGGAACGTTTTGAGGGAATTGTAAGGTCGGTCGATGAAAGGAACGCATATCATTCTTGGTCATGCGCGTCTTGTAGAAAGGTAATTGTAACTTGGCAGCCGGGTGAGCATGTTGTACCTCGAGTGAACCAAAAGTTTGTCGAATCTTTTGCTTCGCGTCCTTCGTAACGACGTATTCGCGATCGTTTGAAATGTTGAAAGGATCCAAACCAGGTTCTTTTTCGATAACGAGACCGATAGGTGTAACTTCTGTCGGTTTATCGGATGCGGTTATGGAATTTAAAGTCGGTGCTTGAACTTCGAGAATCATTTGTCGATCGTTGAGGTTGAGGTTGAGTCGAGTGAAATCCTTGTACGGTTTGGAGGCATCCCAAATGATCGATTTGGTCCAATCGCCTCGTTCAAAGTCGATATTACGAGGAGCAAGAGGATCATGAATCAAAGTTCGGGGTCTGTGGGAAGGGGTTTGATGATGTTTGGCCAAGCTCAGGAAAAAGGGTGATCTAATCGAGGTGGGTTTCTTATCGATGCGCATGACTCACGCGATGGTATCAGGTCCCCAAATGATCTTGTCCTCCCAATCGTCCAACTCGGCGTTATCGAACCCATGAATTGAATCAGGAATCTGCCACTTGGACGTGGTCATTCGATTCGAGCGCTGCCAAGAAAGCCTATTTCGTCAATTCGCGCGTAAGTCATTTTGCTGGGAACATAAAAGACAAAAACTCACCTCGATCGCTTTGTACAATTCGTCTTCACTATTTCCTTCCTCCTCCCATTCCTCCGTCTCCTTGTACTGAGATTCGCTCAATAATTGCTTGAGATGACTCGTAGGTGGGAGTGGTTTCATAGGTTCTAAGAGGGTATCGCGCGTCGATTTGGATGTTCTAATCTCTTGTTCTGGCGGAGGGTGACTGGGAAACAAAGATGAGATTAGTTTTTGAATCGAGTGTGGGTTCTTGATGTAAGGTTTCGGGTAGTCACATTGAAGTATTGAAACGAGTTTTTTGGCCCTCTTTCTGGGTCGAACAGCAAATAGGTCGGTAAAGTCTAGGGTTTGGCTGTATTCGAAGGAGGGGAAGAGTTCTTTGACCGAATACTGGGCATAGGTGGCACGATCGGCATCATCGAAACGGGGAGGGGATCCAGCATGGAGGCGAAGGATGTCGCTGAGGGTGCGGCGGTGGAGATGGATGGGGTAGGGTGGTCGTTGGTGGTGGATGGAAAGATCGCCGGTGCGGGTGCGGGTGCAGGTACGGGTGCAGGTACGGGTGCGGGTACGGGTACGGGTACGGGTGTGGGGTAGGCCCGAGTCGGAGTCGATCGAGGAGCGGGGTGGGTTCGACCTCGGGAACGGTCGCGAGTGGCTCGTGGGGGATGCTCGAGGTGGTGTGCTCGTGATCGATGGGTTCGGCCTTGACGGATTGGAGGAGGTGTTCCTCTTCCGAGTGCGAGTTGGAGTGAGCCATCTCGACGTCCTTGTCGGTGACGGTCGACGTCTGTTGTGGGTCCTGCTCATCATCCTCATCAAAGTCATCCTCCTCCCCTCTGACCAAACTCGTCGGTTTTCGACCGGTCAATGCGGGAGTAGAAAGTGGCAAGGAGGTGGTGGTGTGTGACTCGTCGTACATCTCCTGATCGACTTGTCGTTCCAAGTCATCTTCGCTTTCCTCTTCCTCTTCCTCTTCCTCTTCCTCTTCCTCCTCCTCATCGACAAACTTGCCATCATAAACCAAATCCTTACTTAATCCATCTCCACCCGTTGCTGAACCGCTATGATGAGTTGCGCCTAAACCCAGCTGGGATTGAACGGACGAAAGTGAATCTCGTTCGAGGTCGAGACCTAGATCCTTGAATACTTCGGTCAAGGCGAAAGATCCGAGTTGGGAGAGCACGGAGGAGGGATCATCGTTCTCCATATCTCGCTCGGTTGGAGGGAGAGAGAAAGAGGAGAGAGAGAGAGAGTCTGACCCTAGGGCGGGCTGGGTGGGCGGGCTGGGCTGGGCTGGGCTGGGCTGGGCTGGGCTGGGCTGGCTGGGTGGGCTGGGTGGGCTGGCGCGTGGTTTTCCCAGCTCGGAGCGGAATCGGTTATCCTAAAATTGTACTTTATAGAGTTACTCGCGCGAATGGCTAAGCAGCCGCACTCTTCTGACTTTGCAACCCCAACTCACCTCGACCTCTCTCACCCTCTCACCCTCTCACCCTCTCACCTCTCACCCCACACTACACCTCTTCCTTACCATGTCAGACGCCGGATCGTACAGAGGTGAAGATGAAGAGTGAGTTCTTTTTCATACCTACAGTCACTCGTCGATCACAGCTCGGGCAGGGGTAATCCCACCCTCCGTTCATGAGCCAAGAACAAGAACCCTTGTCCGGTCACGCACGATCGTCGAGAGCTGATTTTGATTGTGTCGTTTTTTCTTGGGGGGTTTAGTTTTGATCAGAATTACGTGAGTTGAAGATGAGCACCACCCCGTCCGGTCGTGCCAGGGCGGGCGGGCACAAGTCGACTGCAAGCCAGAGATCGATCTTACGATCGACACTCTTTCCCCCTCCCACGTCTAATCTTGAGCACTCGATCAATCGAATTAAACTGTAATCTTTCTTTCATGTTTCCCATAAGGACGCCGATTACAACCTAGACGAATCGACCGATTTCGCAGCACTTGAATCGGAAAACGGGGTCGTCGAATCAGGTCAATTACCACCCGGTCTTAAACGACCTTTGAAACCTAACCAAGACAGGGTTACCACACCTTATATGACAAAGTATGAAAAGGCAAGGGTATTGGGTACGAGAGCTTTACAAATTAGGTGAGTTGGTGTTTTGGAGAGTTAGATTCGGGCAGAGAGAAAGAGAGAGGGTTGAGTTGACCTGAGTGAGATTGATTCATTCCGAATTAGTATGAACGCTCCCGTACTCGTTCCTTTGCAAGGTGAATCAGACCCTTTGATGATCGCGATGAAGGAATTGGCAGCGAACAAGATCCCTTTGGTCGTGAGGAGGTTCTTACCCGATGGTAGTTACGAGGATTGGTTGTGTTCGGAATTGTTGGAGGGATGAACCGGTGGAAGACCGTAGGCGAGTCTATTACTTTTATAGATTGGCGTGTAATTTTGTAGGCGTTTGGAAGTGTTCTAGGTACTGGGGAGGTGATGGGGGGTCGGAAAGAGCGTTTCATCTCACTTTACGATGGCTTCAATTCTGCAAAACGGTACACCGGACGAGCATGAACCGGAAACTGAGATTCTTATTCACACGTGATAAAAGCAAAAAGTACTGATCAAAGTATGTGGCATGACGAGAAACAGAGAGAGGAGAGGATCGCAAAGAATATAATGTTCACGAAAGGGTCGGAATGCAAGTTTGAAGAATGCCATGATGCCAAGTAGGGGTGAAGGTCGGGCGGGTTCGACCTTGTTCGGCCTCGATTCCGTGAAGCCGGCTTGACGATCCTTCCGGGTGGAGCGACTCGGAAGTTGCCAACCTTAACAAGTCTTTAGGGGCACTTTGTCGTCCACTTCCCAGAGGACCAGAGGCATATAGCATAACAGCTGTTTAGCTTCACACCGTCGCGTCTGTATCCATACGCACAGAGTTAGCTATCTATTAATGGTGGCTTCGTTATGGTATCTGGCAGCTGCCGGCCCAAATTCTGGAAGCAATGGGCAAGTGTTTTGGATCGTGCCCCGCTTTCGGTCAGGAAAGGGA
Source organism: Microbotryum lychnidis-dioicae p1A1 Lamole (assembly GCA_001244265.2). NCBI lineage: Eukaryota > Fungi > Basidiomycota > Microbotryomycetes > Microbotryales > Microbotryaceae > Microbotryum > Microbotryum lychnidis-dioicae. The sequence continues at coordinate 81,680 of CDLV01000004.1, read as the reverse complement.
ACTCACCTGCGCTTTAGGCAATAATTACAACAATCCTTGGTTCTGTCAATGCAATCGATGGGACGGGAAGTGGTCAACAAAGATTGAACCAAAACAAATAAAAAATGGGAATGTCTAGTCCAGATCTCAAGTACTCACTGTCTCGCAACAGTGGCATTTGCCTTGGAAATAAATGATATAACGGCAGGTGGCGCATATTTCTTGGGATCGTGGACTTTGTCCACTTCCGAAGAAGTGGAGGTCGGCTTGGTCAAGTCGGCGGGAATAGCCGAGACGTTGATCGCGGCCATTAGGACGAGCGTAACGAACACGAGCGAGTACTTCATGTTTCGCTTGAGGGGGGGGGGGGGGGGGGGGGCGGGGGAGAGGTTCTGGGGCCTTGAAGACTTGAGAAGAGTTGGGAAAAGATTGATGAGAGCTGGAAGGAATGGGATGGGAAAGAAAAAGAGAAGCAAAGAGCTTGGTAAATTGCTTTTATGAGGCTCGGGGAGGGTCTCCTGTAATCATGGTCGCACCCGTGCAGGTACGAAACTCAAGACACCCGAGACATGCGTTCGGGCTTCAGAGTCTTGTAGCGCTCAAAGGTTAGGATTTTAGTTTGCAAGTAGTTTCCGAAGCGAGAGGAGAAGGCGACATTCGCGGATGCGCCGAACAGGAGAGGGGCCACTCGCGGACGCGGAAAACCGCAGCGCCGAGAAAAGAAAGTGGGCGAATTAGGATGTGTACGCCTTGAACGCTGACGAGAGACTCGGAAACTTTGAAAACCTGGTTACACATACTCGATTCCCGACGATGAAGTCATGAAATCTGGCTAGCACCGACGCTATGGACTGACTCTTCCTGAAGTGATTCACCTAGCAAGAGAGCAAATGAAGCTAAAAAAGACCCAAAGTCCAAAGTTTCAAACTCCTCGCGCCCCAGAGCTAACCCCCGCAAACCCTGTATCCGCGAAGAGCCGCTCGGGTCCATCCGCCAACTCGAAACCGCTCCAATGCCACCAGAAAACCCCGGAAGGGCTGAGACATGGAAAAGCTTTGTATTGAATAGTTGTAGCGCTCCTTAACTCGATCCTCGGTCTCTTGAGCTGAAGAATTCCGCACGAATAATCTGAGACCTCCCAATCCCCCCCGTCCAGGAAATACGAGCCTGCAATCCCGAGCAGGAGTCGGAGTCGTCGCGGGTACAAAACTCCGACACCCGAGACATGCGTTCGGGCTTCAGCCTTCTGTGGTAACGCCCAACGGGTAAAGTTTTGGTTTGTACGTATATCCGAAGGGAGAGGGGCGACAACTTAAGGACGGGCCGAACGCGAGAGGGGCAAAGCGCGCGGGAGGTATGCGCCTCTGATGTGCATACAATACAGTGTCTGCCGTTCTTGACCACTTAGACTAGAAGCAAGTCGTAACTAAAACTCCGCAGTTCCAGCTACTCAGAGGCTACTTAAGGGCTGTTCTGTAAGGCAGCCCCTTACAGTGGCTGGAGGGGAAACCCCAACGCCGAAAGAAAGAGGGGCGCAGAGGACGTGCACGCTGATGAGAGACTCGGAGACTGGGACCGTTGAAAATCTGGTCACACACACTCGATTCACAACAATGAAACCATGGCATCTAACTAGCCCCAAACGTATGGACTGATTCTTCCTGTGCCGATCTACCTAAGAAACCGAGCACACGAAAATTCCAAAGCCCGAAAGCCCAATGTCCCAAGGTCCTTCCCCGTGCCCCCCTGACCCGACTCCCGCAAAGACTGAAATTGTGCTGCGCCGCTGCGCCGCTCCGCGCCATTCGCTATAGCTCGCAACCACTCCAGGGTACCAGAAAACCAGAACACGAGTAATGACTAGGGCGCTGTACACGCTGGGAATATAGGGCACGACCCAAAGTACCACAGTTCCCATGATCATGTAGGTGCTTCATGATGCTTATGTCGTGAAAAAGGAGCAGGCGTGGGTCTCAGTCATAGGAACTGCTGGACAAATGTTCCTCCTGTCACGCATGTTGTAAAACCATCCTGGTCGCCTTAACCAGTACACCAAAAGTGAAGGCACCATCAAGAGATGCATGCGCTGAATCGTCTTTCAACAACGCAGTGTGTCTTAGTCTCCCCTCAGCGACTAACACGAGTGTCCAGGTGAGCCTGTCCCGATTTTTTTCCAGCGAATTCGCGCGCCAAGTCGGAGATTGCAAGGCTTACGAACGCAGTAGTGAAAGGGCCATGCTCCCTTCGGCATCTTGGAGATCTGCTTGATACAAAACGCGTCCAGCCCGAAATCACACGTCGAAGTCTGCTGATTGGCTGCCCTGCCCGATACACGGGATGGCACGAGCTTGAACGGAAAAGCAAGATGGAGGTTTTATTGACATTCGGCAAAGGCAGAGCAATGATCGAAGCGAAAGCATGTGGCAGCATGAAGCAGGGAGCAAACATATGTGTGTTGAAAGTAATATCAGAACGTTATATACAGATGCGACGATGCGAAACAGGGGCGATTGGTGTGCGGCTCAATGTTGTTCGACCTCGATCCCGCGATCCGGACGGCTTGTCTGCCTTGGAACGCCTCGAAGTTGCCTTCGTCAACAACCTTCGGGCTCGGGTTGCGAAGCCTGATGTGCCATCCATGAGGCGCATTGTTCTATACAAGTCCCCCGTGCTTCACCCCTGTTGTATCCATTCGCACAGAATTAGCTATCATGGCGGATTCGGGCACCTTGCAGCTGCCAGCCCGACTTCCTGAACAGGTTTCGGATCGAGTGCGTCGCTTTCGGTCAGAAGTGGGGCACTCACTTGCACGTGGTGCATTTCTCCGCTTTACAATTCACAAGGCTTTCACTGCAACCGATGGGATGGGGAGAAGTGAGCGAAGATTCAGGCAGGAAGTGGAGCCCTTCTCGAACAGGGCCGAAGTACTTACTTCAGAGTCGAGGCTACTGGATGCGTGATGGGTCGCGTGGGTGGTCCTTGTGATACTGTCGCCGCGTGTTCCTCGGGAAAATAGGGGTAGTCGACTTCCGAGGTGGAGGCCTGTTTGGTCGCGTCAGCGGCGAGAGCCGAGACGATGCGCGTGGCAATGACGACGAGTGCGACAAAGACGAGCGAGTACTTCATACTTTGTGGATGCGAGTGAGACCTATGAAGGCGTGAAGGGATGGGATGGGGAAGAAGAAGAGAAGCGAAGACCTGGTCCGGCGTGGGGATTATCCTGAAGCTGATGTTCTCTCATGCTTCGGTGGACCGAACTTGCGCTCGGCCTTGAGGAAGGGACTCCTAAACAGCAGCGTATAGCCTCACGCGCGGCCTGAGCGAGGAGTTGGCCGGTCGGGTGCAGGTACGAGACTCCGACACCCGAGACGTGCCATGGGGTATCAGAGCCTCTCGCTAGCACTGAACGGATAAGGTTGGGACCTGTACGTAGAACCCGAAGAGAGAGGAGAGGGGGATGACGACCACGGACCGAACGCGAGAGGGGCGAAGCGCGCGCCGAATTCCGCAAGCGCCCAGGAAAGGGGGCAGACAGGACCTGAACGCTGAAGAGAGACTCGGAGACTTGGACCCTTGCAAATCTCATAACACACACAATGGACTTCTCAACACTAAAACCACCGAAGCTGACCAGCAGCAACGGTATGGACTGATTTTTCCCGAAGCGATCTACCTAAGAAAGACAGCAAAGAAGACCGGATGCCGAACTCGATGATACATTCGATCCGTAGGACTATAGCCGAATTATTTTGAATTTAGAGCTCGTTCACCCGATCCTCAGCTTCTTGAGCTTAAGGGTATCGAGCGGAGATTCGGTGCTAGCGGCCGACTCGCGGTCAGATGCACGAGCGGGAGTCGCAGTCGTCGCGCGCGCACTGAGTTTTTTTGCGGATTTGTCGCCAAGCCGATTTTATCGAAGTTAACGAGGTGCGCGTTTCTGAGTCTTGTGTTATGCGAAGGAAGGTGTAACATTCGAAATACCCGTTGGCGAAGATCGCGCTGGTTGCAGGTGCCGCCATGACGAGTGACCGCCGATCCATCGAGCGCTCGTTCTGCGCGGTAATCGATCTTGGAATTGTGGGACACAAACCAGCGTACCACAGTTCATGCGATCCATGTAGAGACTCCCTAGTGCCTGTTTTGTAAACTAACAGCAGGCCTCAGTAGGAATCATATGTACTGCTGGTCAGATCATCTTCGCCTTGTCACGCAGTGCGTGTCCCGGAATTGCCAGAACGGATTCGCGCGCCAAGTCGGAGCTTGCAAGGCTTACGAATTCAGTAGGGAAAGGGGACATGCTCCCTTCGGCATCGTGGAGATCAGCTCCGATCAACAATACGTTCAGCCCGGAATCACACGTCGAAGTTTGTTGATTGGCTGCCCTGCCCGATGCACGGGATGGCACGAGCTTGAACGGAAAAGCAAGGCGGAGGTTTTATTTATTGTTGCTGGTGGGTGATCCGCTATGCATCTCGCAGATATAAATCTGAACGACACTTCAGTCAGTCTTCAATGCGAGAGCGAATAAGGAATATGAATTGACAACCTACCTGAACGACACTTCAGTCACTCTTTAATGCGAGAGCGAATGAAGAGAGACAGAGACGAAGTGTCGCCCAGGTGCCAAACAATCTGCTAGAGATACCCCGCCTCCCCAATTGGATGGCGGGCCGAATTAACTGTAGCCAGGGTAAGATGGCAAGAATGTGTATACATCTAGCAACAAGGCCAAGGAGGAGGGGTTGAGGTGAATCAACCCAAGTCTCGCGATTCCAATTCTAAATCCCTGTCGAGTAATAGAACCATCCTGCCATTCCCCCACTTAGTCATGTCTTCAGAGTCAAGAACAAGCCAACCTGCAATACCCGTAGGAGTGCACACCGGAGCGACAACGATAATATCACAGGACCAAAGTATGTAGGATTGACACTGGACATTCTACGCTAGTCGCTGAGGAGAGACGAAGAGTGCCCAGGCGCGCGCCCCCCCTCCTTCTAAGGCCCAGGCGCACGGACCTTACACTCTCCACCACCTATTCCAAACCCCCGCCACGCCCTTACACAAGCCTCCAAATTTAATACCGTCCTTCCTTCGTCTTCGAACCTTGGATCCTAATGTTATGTAGAGACTTGTCGTTGATATCATTGACATGCGAGAGCAGTGATGGAAAGCAAGTCACAGAACGAAGCGGAAAGCGAAAGCAAGCCTATGTATGTTTGAAGTAAGACCAAGACTGTCATAAATTGATGCGATTCGGAGGGCGAGCAGCAGGGCACGTTGGGCACGTTGAGCAATTCGACGACGTCGGCATGTCCGGTTGGTTTGGCAATCCCTCATAACTCGCCCAGACGGCGCAATTGTCGTTACACGTATTATTCGCAGACGGAGTCCTGTGAACAAACTCGCAGGATTAGCTACCACGTTGGCTTCGGCGCCTGGCAGGTGCCAGTCCGATTTTTTTTGAGGTTTCACATCGAATGGGAGTCGCATTCGGTCGGGAGTGCGCACTCACATGCAGCAACTGCATTTAGCTTGAATGCAATCGTCAAAGCTTTCAAGGTAACACATGGGATGGGGTGAGATTAGCCAAAATTTTACTTGGAAATGGGGCCATTTCAGTCCAGATCCGAAGTACTTACGCAAACAGCCAGGCTAATCGTTGTGCAAAGGGTTGCCCATGTGATACTGTAGCCCCGGGGTTCTTGAGAGGATGAAACTCGTTGACTTTCGAGGTGGGGGTGGTGGTGTTGGTCGCGTCGTTGGGAAGGGCCGAGACGTCGACCATGGCCATGACGAGCGCGCCGAAGACGAGCGAGTACTTCATATCTGGGTTGAGAGGGGAGATGCTTGAGCTTGAGGACTTTGTAGAAGTGAGTAAGACCTATAATGGCTTGAACAGCTGGGATGGGAAACAAGAAAAGAAGCGAGGACCTGGACCGGCTTGGGTATTGTCCTGAAGATGCTCCTTTACGCTTCGGTGCATTCACTCTAGGGGAAGGGACTCCTAAACAGCGGCGTATAGCCTCACGCGTGGCCTGAGCGAGGAGTTGGCCGGTCGGGTGCAGGTACGAGACTCTGACACCCGAGACGTGCCATGGGGGGTCAGAGCCCCTCGGTAGCACGGACCGGGTAAGGTCAAGACCTGTACGCAGAACCCGAAGAAAGAGGAGAGGGCTACACCGAGGCACGGGCCGAACGCGAAAGGGGCAAAGCATGCGGGGCAAAACCCGCAAACGCCGAGACGAAAAAGGGAGCGAAGAGGACTTGGAAGTTGACGAGACTCGGCGACTTGGACACTTAAAACCCTGGTTACACATACACTCGTATTCCCAACACTACACTCAAGCCATGGAAACTAAACAGCCCCCATTCTAAGGCGTGACGCTTCCTCAAGTGATCTACCAAACGAGAAACGAGAATTCCAAAGCCCCAAAAGCCCAAAGTCCCAAGACCCAAGTGCCTCCCCTCCATGCGCCCCTGAGCTGCCCTACGCGAGGCGCTGAATCCGAACCTGATGAGGCATCCGATCGGATAATAGTCATATTAGTTAGATGTAGCGCTACGTCACTCGGTTTTCGAACGCGCAATCTGAGACCTCCTTAGTTCGAGGAAATCAAAGGCTGCTCGGGCATACGGTGCCAGGAGCCGACCTCCTGAGTCCGGGGCACGAACAGGAATCGGAGTCGTGGCACGTGCATTTAAAGATTTCGCAATATCGCCGCTAAACCAATCTCATCCAACTGCACTAATCCAAATGCAATAACCCGAATCTCGCGTTGTAAAGGGAAGTATAACATTCGAGATGTCGCGTAGGTAGGCTCAACTAAGCCCTCCCTCAGGGAGGGGCTTACGAGTTATCGGCGCGCTTGGCACAGTGGCCCTCCGAAATTTCAGGGCCATTTTGGGGTGGTTCTCTGTAACTTGCAAGTAGGCGCCTTCAAGCAAAAGTGAAGAACCCTAGTTTTCTTTATGCTCTAAAAATGACACGCCCCAAGTGGCGAGAGCTTTCATAAGCTGTGGGTGGAGCTGCAGCGATTCAAAGTCTGCCGGATTTCGGTCGATCGGGCCCCAGATGGTCTGAGCGCATCGTGTAATTGGCGCTCTCATCATCCTCTAAGGAACGGTTAGTCGGGCGCGAGTCGAGGTAGTCGGGCGCGAGTCGGCGCTTAGTCGAGCGCGAGTCGGTGCTTAGTCGGGCGCGAGTCGAAAATGTTAAAAAATCCGACTTGCGAGTCGGAAGGTAGTCAGGCACGAGTCGACCCCAGTCGACCGCGAGTCGTGCCCGAGTCTGTTCAACTGGGTGACGGCGAGTCGGATTCGAGTCGACAGAGTCGGACGCAAGTCGGATGCAAGTCAGCTGCGAGTCGAGGCAGTCGTGTTAGAGTGGGGTGCAGGTCGAATTTCTGCGCTGGGCATTGTAATCTGAACCTTTGGACTGCCAAAGAAAAAAGAAAAAAAAGTTCATGGCCCTGGTCGGGCCCCTTCCTTGACGAAGGGCTCGTACCAGGCTTCCCTTCCACAGGGACCTTTGAGGGCACGGGCGGCCCGGCCACAGTCCGGGGCTGATCAGAACTCTCCCCCTTCAATCTCTCATACGGACATTGGGCAGGTCGTTAGGATATGATTAGATTTCGTGGGGTAAACTCTCAGTGGCTGTTCGTGCTCTCCTTGGAGGCGGATGTCTTTCTCATTGGCTATTTATTTATGAGCTCCTTATGGAGGGCTCGGAGCATTACTGAATTAGAAGTCCCTGGAGATAATACTCACTTAGAAGTTTGGGGGAGAATACTCGCAACAGTCTCGTCAGATCGTTATTTCGGATTGTCAAGATAGACAGCGACGACGAATGCTTACGCCAAGTCGATCCAATAGGCTGCGCGCTTGTGGTGTCAAATTGTCGCGCGACAACAAATTGTTCTTATCCATTGTTGATGCCTCTCCATGGCCCTAACGTGACCGATGACCCTGAAAAGATTCGCCATTGCTTCGGCACCGTCATAGCTGCGAGAATCTCGAGCGCAGCCAGGCCATTGGAAGTACCTACCGTCACGTCACATCGATTCACGGTCTTGCCGGCAGCCTCGTCGATGTGCGTCGACGGGACTCGATAGACCTTCGCAGCCTGATAGCCCACGACCTCGATTTCCCGCTTGGGCTCCGCAATTCGATGGACGACATCACTCTGTCGATATCCAGCGTGTCTCGTGTTTCGCGCTCGCCCACCAACTTGGACCTCGCCAATCTGTCTGGGAGCAAGACACCAGCGTTACCTCGGATGGCGCCTTTACCCCACAGTAGCTGTGGTGCAACGCTTTCTCGAACATGTAGCCGCCGTGTCCAGGGTCCAGATCCCCGGACGCGATCGGTAGCCTCCTGACCCTCCGCTTGTCAGCCGGCACAGACTCTCGACTGGCAGAGTCTGTTCGTACAGCTTGCGCTGGCCGGTCTGGGGAGCAATACTCACCCGGCCGGCCGGCCTGTCTTGTCGACTATCGGTCCGTTGTAGAATTGCTCGAGTCGACCGTAGCAGTATGCATGCAAGCGATTACCGTTATCTGAAACATTGGCTTGCTTTTCCTCACCTGCCCGCTTACCCTCACACGTGATCTTCCGAACATCTGATCAAAGCTGTCCTTTTCCGATCAGCAAGTTGCGATATATTTCAGACGACTTGACGGGTTCTTGGCACGGCAATTACGTCACATGTATTGCCACGCAGAAGAAGAAGGGGGAGTAGGAGTAGAAGAAAAAAAAAGTACACAAGCAATCAGGCTGCGGCAACGGAACCTATCTTCGGTGCGCCCTTCCTCCAGCATTCGCCGCCGCACCCAGCTTTTCAGAACCCACAATCGCCTGTGATTAATGTGATTGGCCGTAATACTCGGTGTCAGAGGCTGGTACTCGCAAGCGTCCAAGTGTTTTGCTTACGGGCTGCGTCGCCACCGTCTTGGGAGAGGCATGCTTCGGAAGGTTGCCTCTCCCGTGCTTCTTCGCGAGCGGAGTCGCGATCGTCTTGTTGATTTGGTCCGGTATGGCGGAAGGGAGCTGTTGGAGCGTTGCGTCATCGGTAACTAGTTCGAGTGGAATTGGAAGCGGTGGTGAGCCCAACACGATCGCGGTGTTCGTTTCGAGATCTCGAGCTCGAGGCGGCGGGCAGACTTACGTTTCGCCCTCTTCTTCGCAACGGAAGATCCTGCTCCCGTCGCTCCCGCTGGGCGCTTCGAGCGAGACGTCTGCGTGTGGGAATATACCATGCGCGGGACATCGAGTGGCAGCAGAGTCAGGAGAAAAGCGAGGAATCAGTTGCCCGGCCGCAAAGCCACTCACGTTGCTGCTCGTCGTCGCCGATTCACTCTCGACCTCACCACGGGTTTCCTTCTTGTGTTCGTCCAGCGCCTGCTCGACCGTCTTCATCACGTCCTGCACTGTCGGCACCATTGCTGCCCTGAAAATATAGCCAACCTTGACCTTGGCGAGCGTTTGACCGTCGTCGCCATTCCTTGCCGTAGCCTTGCCCTTGCGACGTACGTGTGCAAACTCGTCCGCGCGATGGCCGCAATACAGTTCCAGCGTCGGGTGACGACGTCCCGAATGGACCAGTTGGGCCAGTTGGCGAGGTATTCTCGGGTTTCAGCGAGCTCAGTGAGTCCCAACTTGCCGTGCCCAAACTGGGCACCCCCATTGTCGAGGTCGTCTCGATTGAGCCCGTTTGTCTCAGCGCTCAGTTGCAACTTAGCAAGATCCTGTGCGAATTTCTCGATGTGGGGATGAACATGTTTTTGAGTTGACGAGAACGTTTTGTCGTATCGGCAAAGTTCGGTCGCACTATTGAGCAAACGTTGAAGATCGCGACTTAGGTCGTCGGCGCCCGTATCACCAAGCCAGCAAAGTCGGGCTGGTGTCATGCGTCGTGTCCGTCAGCGTGTATAATCGGATACAGTGAGAAGTGAACGTAATGGGGACAGCGGGTGCTACGAGCAGTGTGCAACACGCAAAGTCAGCTCTCGAGACAATTTGATGTTGTGCTATCGGGCACTGGGTTTTGCTTACCATTCGGCAGGGTCGGGTACGTTTGCTCCGCCAAGCGCATCTATGAGGGGTTTCAAAATCAGAAGAAACTCAGCCCGCCGGCCATGCGTGCAGAGAACCGCGGAAGCGCTCGGCTCACAGTCTCGCTGTATTCATCGTCGTCATCGTCGTAGTCGGTTCCAGCTCGTTCCTTCTCTCCTTCGCTTCCCTGCTCTTCTTCCTGCTCTTCTTCGCACATTTCAGCCTCTTCCGGATCAAAGCGCAGCTGTTTGACCGGCGTACAAGCATCAGTATCAGCAGCACGGAAAACAAAGACCAACCTTACCTGCTCCCCTTGACTTGAGCGGGCCCCTCCATTTCGCCCTCCGCTGTTGTTCTCCTTCGGCTTTACCCTTCTGGTGAAGGGGATTCGCTTGCCGTGGACTTTGAAGCCGGGGTTGACCTCGAGGAATGCTACCAGCTTCGGGCGGCACTGCGCTCGCAGGTTTTCTAGGATGTCGCCGAGCCAGACATGCGCCTTGTACGACGCTGAGCAGAGACGAAGTAGCGGACCGACCGTTTTGAGCCCTTCTAGAATCTTGGTGGCGGGCGCAAAGAGTGAGTTATGATATTAATTTTGGAGTTTGTCGAGGAACGGAGTTCAACAGTTGACGTTGTCGTGTGACCACGACGATCGGATGAGTCGAGCCACGAGTTTTTTCCCTTGATCGACGTCGCGAGCGTACGAGACTCTATCTTTGAACTTGAGGTCCAACACCATTTTTCCCGATTGGGTTCGGAGGACGAAAGGAAGACGGAGCTTGGGGGTTTGGGCCTTTTCCTTCCCGGCGCGTCCAGAGAACCAAAGGGTCTGCCTCGACAGGCCGTTGAACAGGCGACAACCAAGTGGTGACAGAAAAATCCTCTGCTTGGCCTTGAGGATTTGGTCCGCAGCTCGAAGAATCGCGAACCCCTGCTGGGATTTTGATCGGGAGCTGCTCGCTGCGTTGTCGGTAAAAGTTGTACAGCTCATCGACTTTAGAGTGGTAAAGTGGGTGAAGGAGAAGCTCCTCGTGCGTCGCCGATAGAATGAAATATCATTCTATCGGTCTTGCCGTTGTTTTGGGTCTCATATCCACTATCCTCGTTGTCGTACATGTTCTTGATGGTGTCAAGTGGGTAATGATGGAGAGCGCGATCGGGGCCACCTGGGCACTCTGGGCCAAACCGCGCGCTTTAAAGCGGTGTAGGCCGATTTAGTGAGTTCTAGGAGAGGCTCGGTGTCAACTGCCGGTCGCTTAGCGCTTAACCGTCACCGTCGCCACCGGCTCAGGAGGTGGTTAACACCGGTTACACCGGTTATAGTACAGTTTTAGGGCTGGGAAAGGAGCGAGCAAGCCGGCCTCACCGGCCGAGTTGATCGATCGGGCGCTGCAAGGGCGAGAAGGCACAATAGTCCGTGACTTGATTTCACCGGCACATCTTCGGTCGCACCACCATCTCGCAAGCTAGATGCCGCCGAGTTCCTCAGTGATTATAACGAGCTGTGACATCTATTCGAAGTTTCTGACATTCTGGTCACTGTTTCGTCGTATCCCTCAGATCTCAGGCGGTGGCTCGACACAATTTCGCTGTCGCTGCTTCCTCCACGCCTGTGACTGTCGACCTCGTACGAACCTCCTCCGCAGCCACCCTCTGGTCCACCTACTCCTCGAATCAGACTATCGGACCTTAGTCCTGAACAGATGCTGTCGCTACGCTGCTTCATCTGCGCACTGGACAGCGACATGTCCGATAAGCAGTACCTTCATCTAATTCAAGAAGCAAATGTGCAAAAAGGTGTGGATCCTCGGCGATGTATGTCGATGCGGGGGATGGCGGAGTTCATCCAGACAGCATTACAGCTCGAAGCCGAATGGTTCGACATCTGTATCGAGGGACACGTGGCATTCGTCGGCCCCCACGCTGACCAAGAGGTGTGTGGAACTTTGCACAAACGCGTGGACACCGACCCCGAGACGAAGAAGAAGAAGACGATCACGGAACGATGCACCGAACCGAGATTCAAGACGATCAGGACTCGCCGCGGCAATCTCCAACGAAGACCTCGAAAGCAGGCAGTCTTCCTGGACCCGGTCCCGCGGATCAAGGCCATGTATGGCTGCCAGCAGCAGGCCAAAATGCTTCGCTCGCTGCACGAGGAGATGAGGCGGTTCATCAGTCTTCGCAAGGCTCGAGGCGATCCGCACGCCGGCGGCTACAGCGACGTCTCGTCCGGTCAAGCTCTGGCACGTGCATTTGAGGCAGGCGTCTTCAATGACGAACAAAACGGATTCTTTGGTCTGTCGACCGACGGTGCGCTGGTGAAGGAGAACAGAGAGGGTTCGTTCTGGATATGGACGGTCACTCTGTACAACATCCCAATCGAGTCCGGTCGATATCGCCGCGACAGTACCTACGTCCTTGTCATTGCCCCATGTGCGACAACAACGACGGACTTTGACAGCTTCGCCTTCATCATCTTGAAGCGGTTCGAGGAAGCGGCAAGGGGAATTTGGATTTTTGATTCCATCGATCACACCTGGTTCCTATGGGGAGGCTACATCCTCTTCTTCCTAGCTGATCTTATGGGACAAGCTAAGCAGTCGGGCTTTGCGATGAGCCGCGGTACCTTCCCATGCGATAACTGCGAGATGCCGTCGGCGACCAAACCCAACGGCGCCGGCCACTACATGGTCGAAGACGGCCAAGCAACATACAGAAGAGATCGCTGCGTGGGCAGGAAGAAAGCCGCAGAAGAGGACACCGGCGAAGATGATGGCGGCGACAACAGTGACGAGGACGGCGACGACGACGACGGGGATGGAGACGGCGACGAGCGACCTCGAAAAAGGCGAAAGGCCGTGCCCCCATCGACCGCGCGCAAACAAGTCAACGCCCATCGAGCGATCAGGGGCTACTACCCATACAACGGTGCTCCCCGTCCCAGGCCCAGAACCCTGGCGCGATACAAGGCACAAATCTCGAAAGCTTTCAACCCGACGCTCAGCGAACGAGCGAGCAAGAAGGTGCGCACACAATTCGGCATCTCAGCAATTCCACTCGCCGCCAAATCGACACTGTTCGACGTGCCCGGGTCCTTCCCAATCGACATTGCACACCTGCTGGGGAACAACATTCCCGCTCTACTGTGGAAGTCACCTGTCTGCTGGAGATCCGTAAAAGATGGCACTCGCATCCTCTCCACCGCTGTGGCTTTGCTCGAAGGTGCCCAGGTGACGACGCCAAGCGCATTCGGAACCTACCTGCGAAACCCTCAAGAGAAGGCCAACACGTGCTACAAGATTCACGAGTGGTTGCAATTTGAGTTGAATGGATCCGTCGCCGTCCTCCGAGACGCCGGCATGCCCGACAAGTACGTCGCACACTGGGCTGACTTCGTCAGGCTCGTCAGGCTTGTGCTCGACCGCAGCCCCGCCAGCATTGAACGCATCCAAATCATCGACGAGCTCGCCGACCGGTTCGTACAGGAGCAAGAGCGTCTGTATGTCGGATTCAGCGGGAACCGGGTCGAAGCGATGCCCTTGGCCATTCACAAACTTCACCACCTCGGGGAATGGATCAAGCGGGTCGGTAACCTCAGCCTTGTGTCGCAGTTGCAGCTCGAGCGAGTCATCGGCTACTGCAAGAAGGACGCGACTTCGAACGTGAGCCCGTGCATGAGCTTGATGAAGAAGGCAAGTCCCCAGAGCAGCGGGGAAGTGCTCGGGATGCCTGCGGCTGACCGTGACTGGGTGTTTGCCTTCGACACCGCTTCACAGACCATCGTACGCGAACAGCAGAAGTGCTGGGCGGACAACGATCCGAGTGCGCCGCACTCGTGCTAGCGCTTTTGCCCGAACCGTCGCTGCCTGAGCCAGGACGGGTCTTGACGCTCTTCTCGCCGGTCGAGACTCGAACCAGCGAGGACTGGCACCGAGAGTGCGAAGCTTGGATGAAGGCGTTTGGGGACGGCAAAATAAGAGGGTTGGTCGGAAGCATCGAAGACGAAGTCGTTTACTGGGATCACTACGGTCGTGCCACGCTCAGTAATGCCAAGCGAAACTACTTGTCGACGACGAGGCGCGAAGGTGAAGACGACAACGACCGGCGGCAGGCGTCTCGCTTTGTGACGACATCGTTCGATTCGACGGGAGCTCAGACTCGTAAAGCGATGTACACGATTGGTCGAGCCATGGCGATCGTACGGGTACCGTCCCATGTCGAACTCAAGCAACTCAAGCTTGGGCGTTCGCGTCTTGCCGTCGTCGCCGAACTGTACCCGCCGGCGCGACTGTTGTACAAGTCGATGCCGTTCGTTCGCACGGAGCCCACGACACCAGCCGTGATTCCGATCGAGGCCGTGAACAAGCTAGTCGGTGCGTACTACTCGACCAAGGACCCACGCATGTACGTGTTTGAGGACATATTCGATAACGACGGATCCACCATGGTGAGGGTTTTCGAGTGCTAGTTCTGCAAAAGTAGATTTGAGCATCAGATTGGACACGCCCCCCATCCCCCATCCCACATCTATGTCCATCATCCATGCCACATCCTGTACCACTCACTTTGAGTCGAGGGTATTGTGTACACGAGAGCATAGCGCCGGGTAGAGGCAAAGAGAGCAAGGTGCTAGTCGTCTGACTCGTGCTCAACTCTGGCTCGCCTCGGGCGCATGTCTGTTCAGCTTTAGCGGTGCTAAAAATCACTATGCAAGCGGCTTTTGGAGAGTTGAAATCGTGTGGACCACTCTCCGACTTGGGGCTGAAAGCGCCCGACTCCCAATGGCTCGCCAACGAGTTCACAACCGACTAGTAGTCGACTCCCGGCCGACTCCCCGCCGACTAACGGTCTCGACTCGCGCCCGACTCGCCCGACAGTTGCCCGACTAAGCACCGACTCGGCGGCGACTCCCGGGACCGCTAGCCAATCCCGATTCGCGCCCGACTGAGCGCCGACTCGCGCCCGACTACCTCGACTCGCGCCCGACTAACCGTTCCTTAGAGTATCATCGGCGAGCCTGCCCCGGCGTTCGGCTTGATCCCTTTCCGTACGCTTCGCTGTTCTCTTCTTTTCACGAGTAACCGTCGGCCACATTAGCGCGACAATATCTACAACCAAAAATGACCCGAATTAGCAGACGCCGTACCTCATCAACTCGCCAGAACAACCGCCGCGAGGCGGATCTAGTCGCTGAGTTTTGTAGCCGCGATCTCTCGCTATGTCAATACCTATCGTGGTACTTCCGCCCATCCACACGATTTGAAGGCATTCAAACAAACCGACCAAAGCTGTTCAACAGCAACTGGTCCAGCCCCAAGCGAGTCCTTGATCTGATTCTACGACTTGCATGCGAGGATGGCGCACAGTCAAGAAGCCAAATCAATGACTGCCATCGCCGAGCAGGTGAGCAACTCTTCGTACTTTTTGGATTGATTCTCCGAATTCAATAAAGCTACTGAAAACTTGCCTTATCCGCGTGCAGGCCGACTCGATCATCATGCAAGAGATGAAGCGGACCAAGTCCGCCTTTGTCGTTAGTCATGACTTGACTCCCCAAGTCCTAGCATCCGATTACATCGACGCCCGGCTCGATGCAATCGCCGAAGACAACCCTTTTTATCAGCGGACGGATTCGTAACTTGCTATCACAATGCGGAGACCCACCACCGGCTGAGCCAATCAATTGCGACAAGGACCCAACAGCCTCCACTGATGTCGAGATGAAAGAAGCCACCCCGGAGAATGGTTCCGATCCAGAGCAAGAGCAAGAGCCTGGTCACGAAAAAAGGCGTATCGAGTTTGTGAGTGTTTCTGACCCTAGCTCGGCTGGGTATCGCAGCGAACTGACACCAAAGATCAACACGCTGGCCACAGCTTTACCGCAGTGTCATGGGTCAGATCGAATTCGCTTGCAACCGAGGGAACAACACCATGCAGCATCGCAACCGTCTCATGACTCTCGCATGTGGAGCGAACGACCGATTGACAACATTTCTGTACGATTGCGGCTTGACGACATCTCGCTGGGCGACTCTACAGGCAGCTGCGAGCTTGATGAAGGCGAATTGGGAGATTGGCTCGAACAAGTACTTCCACATGACCGTTGACAACGTTGACGTCGCACATCACGTCAACGATCAGCAGTTGGATCGACGAACCGAGCTGCTTCATGGAACTTTTGGTTACGCCCACATTCAGAACGAGATATTGCCGGCGCTTACAACCTTTGAGCCTACTCTGCACATCAAGCGTGAGTCAATCTCCAGCATCTCCTCCCAACTCCCCAATCCCACTCGGCATTTACAACCGGGATCAAAGCTCAGATATATCGAGCGCTTGCTCGACTGGTTCCTCATCTTGGCCTCAGTCTTCGCGGTCCTCGATGCACACCACCCTCTGTCCTCGTCATAGATGGGCAACTTGACGCGCTCTCGAAAGGATCTTTAGATGCGACGATGCGAAGCAGGGCGATAGGTGTGCGGCTTGGTGTTGTTCGACCTCGATTCCGCGAATCGGACGGCCTGTCGGCCATGGAACGCCTCGGTCCGTCAACAGCCAAGGGGCTCAGAGCCGCCCCTTTGGGGGCGAATCGCAGTGTTGTATATAAACTAGCTTATCTGCAGGCCTGTTATGTCCGTACGCTCAGAGTTAGCTATCATCGTGGCTTCGGATTCGCAGTGTTGTATATAAACTAGCTTATCTGCAGGCCTGTTATGTCCGTACGCTCAGAGTTAGCTATCATCGTGGCTTCGGCAGCTGGCAGCGTGACTTCTTGAGGAGGTTTTAGATCGAGTGCGTCGCTTTCGGTCAGGAGTGGGCACTCACGGGCAATTGAAGCAGTCTAAACACTGAGACGCGCTTCCACTGCAATCGACGGGATGGGGAGAAGTAAGTGAAGATTCAACCAAGAGATGGGGCCCTTCCTAGTCCAGATCTGAAGAGCTTACGGGCTAGGGCCAGGCATGTGATACCTGGATGGTCGGTGCGATACTCGACGAGACGCAGGCTTCTCGGGAGTATAGAGTTTGTCGATTTCCGAAATGGACTCGATAGGGTAGGCGGGGAGAGCCGAGCGTTGACCGCGGCAATGACGACGTACGCGATGAAGAAGAGCGAATACTTCATACTTGACGTGCGAGGTGAGAAGTTTGAGCTTTGAGACTGGTGGATTTGACCGAACCAATGATGGCTTGAAAGGATGGGAGGGGAAAGAAGAAGAGAAGCGAGGACCTGATTCGGGCCTTGGTGAAGCGGTGCTGCACCGCCCTTTGCTAGTAGACGGAACTCGCTCCTGCTAGCGTTGTTTAAAAACAGACCGAACTTGCTTTCGGTGTTGGTCAAAGTCTCCGATACCGGGCTCTTCAACGCTCAGGCCGCATGTGGGCTCTTACGCCACAGGCCGATGCGGCTCGTTCTAGCCCTTTGTTAGCTTTGTTGCCTACAAGAGCATGCCGGAGTTGATGCTTTAGTCTGAGAAAATGTGAGGTTGAGATTAAGTTATTCGTTCCGTTTGAGTGTCTCAAGAGTTTCGCAAAAAATGGACAGCACCTCTCGGTTGACAGAGGTGTTGGGACAAGTGTCTAGTGAGCGCCCTATGCTGAGGCAGTGTCAGGTGGAAAAGGAGACTCGGAGGGGCCCGAGGACATGAGCTGAAGGGCGGTCACGTTGTTGTCGAGGTTGTCAATATAATCAGAAAGCTGAAAAGTAACCTTTGTTACACCACAATCACATCAGCAGTGGCGTTCCTCTGCAAAATTTACTTCTCGACCGTTACATCGTTAGACCGGCGCTCGAGGGGTGGCATCACGGCGGCGGTGGGAAGGGCGGCGAGTTGAATGATCTCGAGAATGGTTCTGAGCATGAGGGGAGTAAGGCGTGGAGCATCTTGGTGATTCGGAGGATTTGAACATCCATGGTCTAGAGGAGACATCGATGGGGGATGGGGGACAGAGAAAGGAAGGTCCGACGAGGTGAATGTCAACGCAGGCTTTTCAACTTGCAATTGTCGCGGATCGGACCTTTCGTTCGGCGCGCATTCAGACACAGCACACGCCCAGACTATCTTACATATTAACTCATCTTCTGGAGAAAGAACACCTTGCGTTACTACAGAGTTTCACTGAATAGACTGGTCCTCTCATCGATCAGTGGGAAGGCGGAATCGAGTGCCCTTTGCCCCCCATGGCTTTTAAATTGTATGCCCACTGAGATCGCCAGAACAACACTGGGCTCACGACGGCTCGGATATACGAAACTGCCTTTGTAACGTGCTCAAAGCCGAAAAGTAGGACTTGTAGATATTCCGAAGCGGCGCGGTTACGAGCCTCAAGAGGCCCAGATACAGTGACGCAAATTGGCTGAATGGGGCTGGCACTTCACCGGCAACTGGACTCCGGCGCGGTGATAATGACGTCAATCGTCCGACTTTTCTTATATTTAATGGTGCGCGTGGTACACGCTGGGTTGAGTCCTTCAGCTGGAGCAAAGCTTCTTACCTCATCAGTGCCCTGTCCCGCTAGGTTATGCACATCTTGTCGGATGAAGGGTTTGGCTCCTTTGATCGCGCTTCCTACGAGGGCCGAAATCGTAAAACTGTCGAACAAGTAGAGAAGGATGAAAGTTGTACATTCGAACAACAAAAGAAAGAACGACCACCCAAACAGAATACACGCGAGCACCTATCAGATGGGGCTCCACCACGACTCGGAACCCAAACGGCTCGCCGAAAAAGGTCTTCCCAGCTATAAAGCCACCTTCTATTCATCATCCCCTCCATCGGTAACCCTCAAGGTCTGACACAAATCGCGATACCTGAACGAGCCATCACGATCCATGAACGGACCTGAGAAGAGACGTTCGATCTGGATGCATACCCCCCCGTTCGGATCGTTTAGTTAGCTTCCATTCTGCTACGTTCTTCTCCCCCTCGTTTCCTGTGAATTCATACCAAAGGGGTCTGACCTACCTCTTGCTCACTCATTCCATCCCCTTCGTCCTTCAAACACTTTTTGAGGGCGTGCAAATCGCGGCCGCGGATGAGACCCGAGTGAGTAGGGTCGAAGGAGGAGAAAGCTTCGCTCAATTCCGAGGTTGGAGAGAGAGGGGAGAGGTGGGAGGCCTTTTTGAGGGATAAACGAAAGAAGTTGAGGAGTTTAATATGTGCAGGAGGTTCATTGACGAAGATGAAGAAAATCTTTGCTCTTACCATCATCGTCACAAACACTGCGATTAGACGGTAGCAGAGGAGCCCAAAATTGAAGAAACGCGATCGCGCCAGTCAAAGAATACGAGAATTAGATCATACCAGAGTAGTATCCTCGCACCTCCGAACGTACACCACCCGCACTCCACACAAAGACTCACTCGTAAAGTTGATCCCCTTCCCCCCGTCCTTTGCCTCCATCATCTCCTCCCGGCCCAAACCCGTCGAGTGTAAAAGTTGAGCGATCGACTTTTCAGAATTCGGTTGGCCGAGTTGGGTCAGAAGGGTCGAGAGATCCGAGGGGGTTATGTAGCCGTCCGAGTTGGTGTCGAGTAGCTGAGAAAGGTGAGAGAGATGCAGGGAGGGTCAGTACCAAGTGGGGTTGCGAGTTGTAGAAGGTTGAGCGATCCGGGCTCAAAGGGACTCGACTGGGGATGGGCAAACCGCTTACCGAGAAGGCTTCTTTAAAGACTTGTACTTGAGCAGCTACACAGTTGACAACATCTAAGATTGTTTAGAGGAGCCCTAGACACGGTTGGCTGATTCGTAACGTACGATCGAACAACTTGAAACTGGCGGACGACTCGCGTGGGTGGCCGGACGAGGACGTGCCTCGACCCGAGTGGGGACGGCCGAGGCCTATTAGATTGGGATGCGCGCTGAGCGTGGTGGACATGGTGTGTGTTAGGAGGTGGGGTTCAACAGTGCAGTTGCGGGAGAGACGAACTCAAGAAGAGGGCGCCCCACTTTAGACGCGTCCGCTCGCACGTGTCGCAACTGCAGTGGGTCGCACTTTGTCCGCTCCCTCGCACGGACCGCGCTGCGTCGCCAAATTTGGAATGAAAATTTACTCGTGTGATAGAATTACAACACAGTTGGTATAACCGCTCGAAGGAGAATTATCATATCAATCTTCCTCATCACTATCATCCAACGTAAAAGGCCTATCCTCCCCCCTCCAGCAGCAGCCCCCTTCCTCCCCTGTAAGCCGGCTCCGATCGTCCGACTGATACGAGCAGCTTCAAGATCGCCACCTAACGCACGTCGTTCGGTCGATAAGGCTTCTTCGTCGTCGAGGTCGAGGTCGAGGGAGAAGGAGTAGTTGCGCGCGGAGGAGAGGTCTATTGGGGCAGGTCGGGTGAAGGCGTTCTTTCCTGATCTGTTTGCAACGTTCATTGAATAAAAGAAGGGGTTGGTACCGCACAGCGATGAATACGTTATACGCTCAGTTGATGAGACTCACTTGCGCATCACCAATGCCAATCGACCGAATTGGAACAAGTTGCGCACGACGAGAAGGAACACATCAAATACCTCTTCGCCTTTTGCCGAACATCCGGAAAAGAAGATGACGACCAAGGTGATCATGCATAAAATCGTGATGATCAAATCCAAGGTGTTGTAGTAGGATTTCCAGAATTGCTATGGGAACGATGCCGCAACAGTGTCAGAGCGACATCGTAAGCGAGGGCAACTTGGGAACTCGAGACTTTACCTTGCCGAACGCGACGAGCCGTATCGAGACTTCGACGATCATGGTCGTGTTGATGATGATCTCGAGCATGTAAAAGGTGAACGTTGGACAGTCCGACAGCACCGAGAGTACGACCGTCGTCAGGCTGCACGTCCGAGCCCCACACGTTGGGCAGGAAGAAGGGATCAGCATCCCTCTGCGGCACCCGAAAGAGGCCTACAGCGGACACACGATAGGAATGCCATGGCGAGGTAGAGATAGATGTAGAACCATGAAAAGACGAAGCGGTTCGAGAGCCCCTTGATCGCTTCCGCTCGCGAGACGAAATGAGGTGATCGGCTAGGGCTGGAAGGGGAGCATAATGGGTCCATGTCAGCAGGATGCTCGTTCGACCGATAAAGCGCTGTCTACAAAGGCCCTTGGTCACGCTGGTCTGGTGCAGGCGTGGATGGGATTGCACGCGCCGAAAGCGAATGCGGAGGGAAGCGAGCTGGAGCGAGCTGGAGCGCGAACGTACAGCGGAGGCGTGGAGAAACGTACACCATGGTCTTGCGCACCCGGTGGTGGAGGCGTTTGAGAAGGCGAGATCAAAGGCGAGGGCGCCGACATGGTTCGAGAGCGGACGTAGGGACAGGAAAGGAGGCAAGGTGCGGCGAGCCAGCACGTGCAGTGGTGCGACACGCGCACGCGACGAGCTGCGAATTATTCGGCCAGGCTCGGCAGAACTCGGCGGCGGCGAGGTCAAGTCACGTCAAAAAACACCGCATCGCTAAGGTGGCCAAGATTGAAGCCGTATTGCAGTGCTGGCTGAATGTTGAAGAGCTCAAACCGGCTGGAAGTATTCGACCGGCTCAAACCGAACCTCTTGAAGAGCTCAACTTGACCGCCTAGCTCGATGACAGCGGAGCGATTTTAGTGGTTTGAGGAAACCAAGACGTACAATGTGACGCGATCTGAAGTTTGTCAGTGTCGTAGAGCCGAAACACTTTCAATCTCGACATTCTTAGTACCATTTATCGAATCTCCGTCATCTACTCTGCCACCTCCGTCTCTGCGATCTCCTGCAATTGATTCCTTTATATTTCGTCATAGCCAATCTCCAGTCTCGTTAAAAAGCTCAATTATTCTGTTGATGTTGCCGGAGGGATCACTGCGAATGCTCGGCGCTCACAACTCTCCCGGTGCCTACCTGTCCGTCAAATGGACGCCGAGGAACGCCGCCGCCAGCTCGACCTCGCTCGACAGCGTTTGACCCAATGACGTCTTCGTCGAACGATATGAAAGCCAAAAACCGCACGTTGGAGTCTTCTTAAAAGTGAAAATCAAGACAAGATGCGTATGAAGGAATCCCCTGGCCCGAAATAGCAAGGGGGACTCGGCTGCGCGTTCCCCGACCTCTCGCGCGGTGAGCGCGCTCAGGACAGGAGGTGCGCTAGGTGGATCAAGACAAGACCCCGCGCCTAAGGTGGGCCGACCGTTCAAAGCTGAGCAGTGTCCTTCGGGTTGGCAAATTGGCATGGAAGGGAATTTTGAGACGGTGAGGATCTAAGATCAAGAGTAAACGTTTCGGCCAGGGTGCAAGACCATTAAGGAGGCATCGTGGTGAGACACTCGTCCGTGCGACAATCGTCCGTGAGAAACCTGGAAACGCATGCCAGCAACGTCTTTCGTTTCACTGATATAAGACACTGTCCGCCTTGTGCTCCATATGGGTTGGATTGCAACAGACTCAGCGCTGCGAAGGTCGAAGAATGATTCGGCCCAACAGCTCTTCTCCATCATCCGTCTCATCACTCCGCCTCTGTCCTTCTCACACCACCAGTACCGGCAGAAGAGTACTGCTAGCGTGCACTCTTATCACCTCGAAACAATTCAGGAATATACAATCGATGCTAGTCCGTGTCTTCCTCTTTGCGATCGCCGCGCTCGCTATAGCCGAGGTCCTCGCCGTGGAGTCGTGCGAAAAGCAAGCGAGCCGTCTGGTTAATAGTGAGGTGGCATCCATGCAGCTTGGAAAGGGTCATTGACTCGTCTCATCCCCATGGTACCAAAGGTTGACTTCGCGACTTCCAAATTAGCCCCTAAGGATTGGACAACATGTCTGCAAAAGAACCAGCTCGCGAGTGAATCGCCGCTCTGGAGGCCGGGCTATAATCCATTAAACGCAGCGACCTGGAGCCTGCCCACCAACAAGTACATCTATTTGCGGGACTGTTTCTGCACGAACAAAAATTGGCTCAAGTTCTATAAAAATTGCATCATGGAAGGTAAATCACCCATGTTGATCTTTCCCCGAATGAAACTGACGATATGCACTACTGCTGGTGCCACGCAGTAAATCCAATCGCGATATACCCGCGTCTTTCGAGCCGCTGCTCGGTTTGTACCAAGGCAGACTTGTTCAGATCGAGTGAGACCTATGACATTTCCAAGCGCTAGCTGCAAGATTTCGATTACCTTCGTTCTCATGTTTTTTGTCTCACTTTTCATCGATAGAGGCGCCAACGCCGGAAATCCCAGGTTGCGATGAATGTGCTTACGTGGCAGACCTAGCGGTGAGCGAACAAGCAGAATTGGTGAGGCGGGGCGAAGGATCATTTTTGACAAGGAAACGGTTCATTTGAATCAACATGCAGGACAACCACTCCAACAGCTGCTACCAGAAGCAAAGGGCGTCCCAAAGTACGCCTGTCGACCCTTCAGAGGATCACACCTACACAAATCTCCAAGCTTACATGAAGGACTGCGTTTGCACAAGCCAGACGTGGTACTCCAGTTACAGCGCCTGTCTCGGAAGATGTGAGTAGGCTTGTGGAAGAGCCCGAGACAGCTTTCAAATATACAGACAGCGTGTGCAGTCCGAGTTTATTAACCCCATGCTACATCGCATTGTATCTTTCTGAACAGCTCATGTCGACTCGACGGCTTCACTTCTCAAACGATGCCAGAGGTGTAAAAATCCCCGTGAAGTTGGTAAGTTGTTTTGTGCAGGACGGACGCTAGGCGAACAGAAGACTGTGAGCTGACGGGTGGGGATCACGTGCCCCAACAACTACAGGATCGCTAACCACTAAGGCCCCGGTGGGATGTGCGTGACTACAACAACGCGAGCATCTCTCATTCACCGTCTAGCGGCTCGTCAACACCCTCGAATTTGGATCTCAACTCGATCAATGTTGTCCTCATTACGAGCGGGCGCGATAAGGATCTCCTGGATCTTGGCCTTGTGCATTCGGTCTCCCTTTTTCTCGCTTATCCTTCACCAACTTCTGCTTCTTGTTTCGCACCTATTTTTTGCTTCTTCAAAATATATCCCGCCCCTTTTTGGCAACCCGAGAGGTCATAGCATTTCACGTACCAGTCGCGGAGGTGGCCGCCCGGGCCCTTCAACTTGACACGTGTTAGAAAAGTAGGCCGGAGCGACACATCGTGAACTTGTTTGTGGTGGCACAAAGGGGGTTGAGCAGGCAGGTGAGCCCGCCGGAGCTCTGCTAAACTGGAGGGAGTCGGACGTGGGTGCGGTGTGGTGAAAGGAGGTCGACACAGAGCTCGAGCGGAGAGTGAGATTCGGGCATCAGTGCCGCAGTGAGGCCACGCTACAAGGGCTACACAGGTATCTGGCGTAGTGGATTGTCCTGTGCTGCCCGTCAAAATTCGGAGAGCTATAATGTGAGATACACCTTCCTCGCGTCTTTGCAGTACTCGTCAGTTCGGCCTTTTGTTCCGCCGGCCCTCCCTCGTTCTGGTTCTCTTTCTCTCTCGCTCTCCGCTCCCGCACCTAGACAATTCGACCCCCATTGCCACCATTCTATCTTCTCCGTACTCCAAACGAATTTTGGCTATTCGAACCATCATTCGGATCTCCGTTTGGGTGATCGTCGCTCTTGCCCAGATTTCATATGGGCCAGTCAAGTCCGACTTCGAGAGGTGGACCATACAGAAGGCTCCGAGTCTAAACGTTAATCATATCTGCTCATGCGTGGCGGATCATACGGAATGGCTTGTGAGAAGGGGCTCTGATGCTCAAAGCGTCTCAGTTCAGTTGGTGTGGTTGCACATACAGTTTCGCAATACAAACAGCCCGCGTCCCGGCCCCTGCATCATCGCTAGCTAGGCTCCCCCGGGTTTGTAACTCGCTTCTCTCTTCCGTTTATGCCATTCGAATCTCGCTGAACGTCACATCACTGCTCTCGTGCCTCTCTTGAGAATTACCTAAACCATGTAAAAACATGTATCGACTCGTCCCTCGTCTCTCGCGCCTCGTCTCTCGCGCCTTCGCCCGGGTGCAGTGAACCCTCCTATCTTTGTCCTTCGTGATAGAAGCTCGGCTATTGAACTACGCAGTTCTTCAACTTGATTGCATTCGGATGAAGCAGGTTGCAGAGCTGGTGTGGTGATCGGACTCCTACATGGCTACCTGGCCCTCTTTTGAACAATGTTTTGAATCGTGCGCTCTGTGATGTGGCAAGAAGTGGGCATTTCAAGTGTATGCTCTCTCAACTTCGCGTCGACTTGGATTTTTCCCATTCCACCGGAAGGAGTTCCCCCCCCCCCCCCCCCCCCCCCTTCTTTTTTTTTGGTAGATACTTTTCATCATATTACCCCAATTCCTGTTCCCCCTGATTGGCCTACGGAAAAACTAGATGGAAGTCGACGATGATAACACAAAGCGCCCGCAAGATGCGAGAAACGGGCCAAATCCACCATTCCGATACTTGGGGTTCAAGTGCCCCAGCCAAGCGGTTGCTCCCCCCAGGAGACGAATGAGAGAGAGAAGGAGAGAGAGAGAGAGGTAGGGAAAGAGTAATAAAACGATTTACTAACGACAAGAGGCCCACCCCGCATTCACTTCCCAACTCGGTCGAAACAAAGACAGGAGAGCGACTGCGCAACTACCCTGACCCACGAAGCCCCAAGTCTATGCTCGGTCATAACAAGACGCGGTGGAGGCCTGTGGTACTCGGGATCCCGTCGCGTGCAGCAAAGTCGGAAATGAGATGGGACTCCTGATCTCGTCGGCTGAATCAGAATACTCGGGTCACGCGGGCGACGGCTAATTCGGTGGTCTCAGGGATCGGGCTGGAGTCGCCTAGTCGGGAAGTGCAGATTCGGCTAACTCGGCCTAGCGCCACATGAGCGGACAAAAGTTCAGGACGAAGTATGGCGTGATCGGAGGGCCGAGTGTCGGAAAAGAGGAGGAAGCTGGCCCGGAGGGATTGGAGTGTCCTGGCGTCGGAGGGGAGTTCGCTTCTTGTTCTTAGGCAAACAACTTGGAGGATCGAATTCAGCGTCTTAGCTGGTTCTCACTTTCTGTGTGTTTCAAGTCTCGTCTCTCGTCTCCAGTCTCAGCGTTTCGTTCTCGTCGGAAACATTGGCAACCCTTGCAACCCCTTACTTAGCGAGGAATGTTGCGTACCCGTTGAATGGCCGTAACGCGGAGAAGTTCTTGAGGGAGTATGAGCCCCTATTTAGCGCGCGCTTCACGACCTCTGAGATGTACTGCAAACATCTTCACAATGTGGTGCCTCATCGTTTCATGCGATTGATTGAGGAATGGGATGAGTTTAGGAATTTGAACTGGGAGGGGTGAAGGAAAGGATGGTTGAGGAGTTTGGGGAAGGGGACGATGACGATTGGCCGGACCGTCTATATAAGGTGATTGATCGTCAGTTGGAGGGACGGAGGAAGATCAGGACTCGGCAGGACCTGGATGACTACTACCGCCGCTTCAAGCGTCACTCCGAGCCCCTGGTGAAGAAAGAGGTCCTCTCGTGGCAGAGTGAGTCATCGCTGTTCCTCGAAGGTTTGCCTAGAGAGCTGGTAAAGGAGTACGAGTCGCTTCGTGAATTGGCGCGTTCCCTTCTTCCTTCGGTGGAGCAAATGGCCAGAGACCGGGAGGCGGCAACCGGCTGGCGAGTCACAAGCGCTGAGATGGTGGAGATCAGGAAGAAGCAAAAGGAGGATGACCTGAAATACCCTCGAGAGCTTCGTATCGGGGAGTTGTATGGAGAGATGCTCAAGCTGCTCAGAGGAGGAGGTCGTACGTCGCGTCGAGGAAGGGATACCCGCAGGAGGGACTTCTACGATTCGGACTCAGACTCGGAAGAAGAGGCCGAGGATCGCAGGGATAGGTGGCGCAACGACAGGTCGCCCAGTCCCGCGCCTAGGAGTGTTCGTTTCTCGGGATTGCCCCTATCCTTCATTCGTCGTCAGGAGTCAGAGTCCACGCCATCGACTGCCACGCGATCAGCCTTGTCTTCCAGGAGTCGATCAGGAGCGGGACCGGAGGACAATGGATCGAGGAGCTCGAGTCTGCCGGACGACTTCATCAACGACTTTCGCCGCTTGGTTGTGAACACGACGACGATGTCGCAGGAACTGGCAACGATGAAGCAGGAGTTTGCTCGCTTCCAACAACCTGGCTCTTTGTACGGCGGTAAGGTTCAGGGTCCTCAGCAGGGGCAATCTGGTAACCAAGGGCAAGCTCAGAGGGGTTCTCAAGGCTTTGGCTATGGAGGAGGACCGGACGCGAACATGCGAGGGGGACAGCCTCGACCCAACGGGTACGCTACTGGCGCCAATGCAACTCCCTATACGCCTCGTAATCCTGGACTCGACTGTCGTGGTTGCGGACTTGGAGGTCATCCGACTCGCGCCTGTCCTAAGGTCCTGGAACGTAAGTCGAAGGGGGACGTGACTGAAGGAGAATCGGGGAGGTATTATTTCCGGGGTCGCGAGTGTCCATTGCCGCACCGTTTGCCGGAGGGGATGCCGACGTATGAGGCTCTTTGGGATGCGTGGGAGAAGGGTTTGGAGCAGAGGAACGGTGCGAACCGGGGAGGAAATGGATCGATGGGACAGGACGGTCAAGGAACGGGATCGGCGATGCGCACGAACGTTGGATTCTTCTCTTCGGCGGACGAGCGGGATGAGGACGAAGCCCCTTTCGATGTTTACGCGGCGTCCCGACAGGTCCGTGCGCGCACTCCCAATGGACCTTACGAAGAGGCGGCGAAGAAGCGTGCGGCGGAGAAGGTGGAGAAGGACAAAACTGTTCGTGGTGAACCTTGCCCTGTTTCAACCCCACCTCGTGTTTCGTTCGATCCGTTGGCGAAGGAAGTAGGGAAGGTCAAGGTGGAAGCATCGGAGGCGCCGTTGAGGGATGAGGAAATGACGGAAGTATCGGCCGCTACGAACGCAACATCCACTACTCGTCGCCGGGCTGCTCAAAGTATGCTGCGCACTCCTGTCTCACAGGGTTTTTCGGTCGCGTCGGCTCTGGAACACGTCCTCAACGACACCAAGGTCGAACTTCCTCTCGGTATGCTTCTCGCGGTTTCAAACGATCTTTCCAAGGGCGTAGCGCAGCAATGTCAACGTCGCCGGGTCCCTATTGATGCCACGACTGCGTCCGGATATCATGACGAGATGACGGAGAACGACTACGACACTCACATCCTGCGAACGAACTCGGGTTTCAAGGATCAACTCTCTGCTTACTACTGCACACCAATCGGCTGTATGAGGGTCGTCATCAACGGAAAGTCTGACAGAAGCTAAGAATATATTTCCCCCTCGTGGTGGGCTGCCCTTTTGCCCATCGTCTCTGGTCTGCTCTGTCCCCGATTCCACACCGGATTTCGTGGCGTGTCTCGCTCGGAACGTCGACTTGTCGAACTACGAGTCTTCTTCCCCCACTCGATCTGGAAGCTCTGTCGCCGTCGCCGATTCTCGTCGGATCCTTTGGCCGGGAACCGATCACCGAGACGGAATTCGAGGAGCTTCGAGCGTCTATTCGCGTTGCGTCTCTGTAAGCCACCCAAGGGTTTTTTTTGTACGTATGGTTGATCCTGATTCAGGGTCAATGAGTCCTACACTGGCTTCTACCAGTGCGCGTAAAAGCATTCCCTCCGACTTTTCCGAAGATTTCTAGGTATTAACATAATTATGCTGTTACTGACCAAGTAAACAAAAGCTGGACTCAGAAGCTCAGCGCGATCAAGCTGAAAGCGGAGGCGCGGCGTACCCCGTTGGCGCTTCTCGTCTCGGTTCTCCCCCAACCCACACTCCCTCCTTGCTCTCGGTGGTGCTTGCTCGACTGCTGGTGTGTATCCCACTGTAGCCGGTCAATCTAATCTCGGAAGCTATGGTAAGCGTTATCACCGCTGCTCGCTGCTCGCTGCTCGATCACTGCTTGCTCGTACCTGACCCGCTCGACCTCTCGCTCCCGCTCCACTCGCACAGAGCTACAACGGCGGAGGTCGCTCCTACAATCAGGCTGGCGGAGGTGGATCGTATTACCACGGTGGAGTTGGGGCAGGAGGGAAACGAGGACGAGGTGAGTGACGACTAGGCTTGGGCTTGGGCTTGGGATCCTATCCGAACGAGGTCGAACCGTACTAAGCGCTCCCTCGTACACTGTTTGCTTTACTAGACGACGACGACGATTCTCGTCACTATGCTCGACGACGCGGTAACGACCCGGGACAGTATTACTACTCGCCGCAACGACCGCAGCACCCTTCCCCGCGTGCCCAGCAGGAACTGTACAAGCAGCGCCTGTGGAACATGCCACACCACGAGGTCAGTCCAGCTGTGTTGGGGGTTCGCATAATGGTGCCTCAGACTGACACTAGTACTCGCCTCAGGATCTGGCCAACTTTGCCGATGCGACGCACATCGTCTTTGCCAAAGATCCCGACACCGTCTTTGCTGCATTCCGCGTCGCGTGAGTGTGCCCCAAAACTCACCGAAACGGTATACGTATTTGCTTGACTAAGATCCGCTTCGTGACCGTCTGCTCCTCTCAGCGTGACTGAATTGCCGCACAAGTTGCCCCACTATGCAAACCTCATCGCCCGACTGACCACGCCTTATGTCCCCCAAGTCACTCTTGCCGATCGCATCACCCCGTCCGGATCCCATCCCGGAAGGGTGCTTAGAGCTCTGCCGTCACGCGTGACGTTGCCCGCCAAACCCGTCGTCGATGCAGATGGCAACGTCGCCGCCGCTCCCGCTCCCGCTCCTGCTCCCACCCCAGCCGCCGCGACGGACGACTCCACGACCGTCCAGGACGAGACGTCCGACGCAAACATGCAGACCCAAGCTGATGGAGCGACCGAGACCAAGAAAGGTACGACCGATGATACGACCGCAGTGGCACCCGCCGAACCCGAGCCCAAACCCGTCAACGCCGGCCACGCCATCATCGCCGACCTCGGCAAGGCGCTACAACTCTGGCTCGACCAACGCAAGTGGCGCAACGTTCGCTACACCATGTGCGTCTTTGCGCATTTGACCTCGATCCCCGCTCCCATCGTGCCCGTCGTCAAGGTCTCGTCCCTGCTTGCTCTGCTCCAGCCCTTCGCAGCCGTACTAGGCGAAGCCGGTCTCCGCGCTTCCCGAGGCGACGAATGCGCTCGCATCATCGCCGAGACCCTTCTGCGAGCCACGAGTATCAGCTCGGATGATGACGAAACCCTTCGAGACGCTGTCGACCTCTACCTCGCCCGTCGCAAGCTTGAAAAGGAGCTCTTTGGGGATCCCGAAACGACCTCTCAGTTCGAAGATCGTCTCGAATCACTCGTCTCTTGCCTCGTCACCAAATCAACCCTTCACGTCCTTCCCACCTACCCCATTAGTTCTCGCCTCAGGAACGATCTGACGAACGAAACGGTCGACTTGCCCGAGATCGTCGTACCCGCCGAGTTGGACAAGGACGAGTTGTCGAGATTGATCGAAGTACCGCCGCCGAATACGGGGCTGAAGGGTGATGAAGGCGTTGGATATGAGGGTCTTCGGGTTTATTTGACCTTGTTCGATGACGAGGTGAGTGAGAGCTTTTAAGATGGGATGATCATCTTCGATCGCAAAGCTGACTCACTCACTCTCTCTCTCTCTCTTTCGCCCCCTTTCGCAAATAGACCGTACCCGAAACGTACGACCCCTCCGGCGCCATCATTCGTTCGCTCATCTTTGACATCATCAACTTGTATGAACATAATCGTAAAGAAGCGGCCAAGTTGTTGATGGAATTACCGAGGTGGTTCACGCCGCGCACGTTCAAGAGCGATAATGCGCCAAAGAAGCGGGACGGCGAGGACGACGAGCAGAGGCGGGACGAATTCGAGCAAGAGGTCGATAGGGAGAGGGACGCGGTGGAGGAGAAAAGTTCGGAATGGGTGATTGAGCATCTCGTCGTAGAGGTGGGTTTTCCATCTGGGGAGTATGGTATGGAGGCCGTGATGATCCGAGCGACTGACTTGTTGAATCGTTCACTTCGCACACAGTCAATCCTCACCTCCCTCTTTGCCATGCCGAGATCGACCCTCCCTCCAGCTTACTACCACTCGCTCCTGACTGAACTTTGCCGCGAAGCACCCGCGACAATTGGTCCCGCGCTCGGTCGATGTATTCGACGACTCTATGCCGGTCTCGGTAACGAAGCTGATGCGGGTAACCCCGTACTCGACGCCGAAGGCATTCGACGCTTCACCGAATGGTTCTCTATGCATCTCAGTAATTTCGGTTTCGCTTGGGGTTGGAAGGACTGGGCTGCGGATATGGAGATCGATCATCAACACCCGAAGAGGATTTTCGTTCAACGCGTCATCGAGCTTGAAGTTCGCCTTTCTTACTTTGAGCGTATCAAGGATACGATCCCTGATGCGATGTTGGAAAAGGGAGTCGTCGCAGAGGTAGCACCCGGACCGAATTATCAATACGATCGACCTGATTCGCAAGATCTGGTGGCTGTCGAGAATGCGTCACCTTATGCCGCTCTAGCGGGACGGATTTTCGATCTCTTACGTGCCAAAGCTTCGACGAGTCAGATCGAGACCGAGTTGAAAGGGATCGATGCAACGCTCCAAACGGATCATACTTTGACAGCCGACGAATCACGAGCCTTGATCCTCGACATGACCGTACAATCGATTCTCTCGATCGGTTCACGCTCGTTTTCGCATTTCCTCAACGTGCTGGAAAGGTACCTCGTTTTACTTCGAAACTTGACACCTTCCGTTTCGACTCGTTCGGAATTGCTCAAATCGGTAGCGAAATTTTGGACGCATCATCGACAATTCCATTTGATCGTACTCGACAAGTTGTTGCAGTATCGTCTAGTCGACGGAGCGGACGTGATTAGTTGGGTTTTCGACCCGACTCGGAATGGAGTTTGGTCCGATATGGACGATTGGCTAGCTCTAAACGCGACGATTTCGACTCTTAAAGGACGAGTCAAAGCTGCTCAAGGTCGTTTAGAAGGTTTACTCACCGAAGCGGATACTCATCGAGCAAGAGAACAACTTGGTTCGAATAACAACAATAACGATCTGGAAGATTCAACGATGGAAGTTAATGATTCGATTGGCGTCGTCGTCGTCGTCGTCGATACGACTGAAATCAGTCTCGCTCGAACTCAGTTGAGCACGCAAAATGAAGATCTTTCGAATTGTTTATTGAACGTTCTTGAACATTTTTCGAACCTTCTTCCTGAAGCGAGGAAATTGGACGATTGGACTGGTTTTTGGATCGAAGGTTGGTTCAGGGAATTCGTACGTTTGTTGATCGAGTTGGACGCTTTTAAAATTACGTCGTTTATGAGTGGGTTGATGAGGTTGGCGGAAGGTTGGGAAGAAGGTGGGTTCGTCGTTAGGTGCTTGGAGGCGGGAGGAGTTGGAGTTTGGTCGTTTGATTTGAGTTTTTTTTTTCTTTTTTTTTGGTTTTTTGGTTTTGATGATTGATTTGTCGTTGGTTGAAGTCGAAAGAGGTGAGGGAAAGGGATCCTGACGGGGTGTGGGGTGGGGGTGGGGTGGGTTGAGAAAAGTAGGGAGTTGATGCGGGAGTGTACTGATATGAACAAAAAAAAAAAGATAAGATGTTTTTTCCCCTTTTCTTTTCCGGTCATGATCTTGCACTCGAGGTGAGAGTTGTCAACTTGAGATGCCATTTTTTTTTTTTTTTTTTTTTTTTTTTTTTTTCAAGTGGTTGTAAGTTGGGATTGTCCCGATGCGAATCAGGGACCCCCGTGCCGTATACTCTCTCAAAAGAGAAAACGAATTCGTTGCGAGGTTGAGCTCGATTACAGACGATGCAATAGGTTGAATTCTTGTTCGAGGTCCATCATCTAGGGTCAAAACCGAGAGCTATCCTTTCCGGGTGCAAAAAAAAAAAAAAGCAACAGAGTGTTTGCACACCCTCCCCTTCTTTTACATGACCTTTTCTTTGGGGAACTTGAAAGTTGGCCCAATAAGTTGAACATTCATCGCTCCCAATCGATGACCCACCTCAATACTTTCCTCCAAAGATTTACCACTCGCATAAGCACCCAAAAAACCACCTGCGAAAGCGTCCCCGCTCCATTCGTATCCACTATCTTTGATTCATCCAATTTAGCCACGTTGAAAAGTTGGATCTTTCCTTCCTTGGCTACGATCGTTTGTTCACTCCCTTGAGTGATGACGACGATTCTACCTTTTTTATTCGTCTTGGATTCGATTTGACTTAGTTTTAAAGCGACTGATTTGATCTCTTTGGGATTTTCCCAATCGTGAGAAAGGGCGTAGGATTCGGCTTCGGCTTCGTTACCGATTAGAATGGAAACGTAAGGAAGTATTTGGTCGAGTTGGGATTTGAAGAATTGTGGAATGAAGGGGGCTGAAAGGTTCATCGTGAAAGGCTGGCGAAGAACGGAAAGTGAGAAGAATTAAAACCGAACGTTTCAGTTTTCAGTTTTCAGTACAACGGTTCAGATTTGACTTTTAGTTCAAAAAGACTGACTTTGTCATTTTGTACGGCCAATTTGGCCAACTTTAAGGCGGATTCGAGTCCATGGGTGAGGAAGAAACCACCGAGGTAAAAGAATTTGGCGTTGTCGATGAGGGACTTGACTTTGGGTGTGTCGAGGTGGGAGGGGAGAAGGATTCGGCGGCTCCTAGAGTGGTGCAGAGGGAGCTGGTGGAGTGGGGGAAAGAAGGTGGCGTTTAGTGGGGTGAATACCGGAGAGGAGGAGAACGGTGGAGGTTTGCAGGCCTGGGCGCGCTTTGGGTGCACTGCACCTGCACAGATGGATGGGGCACCTCACCGATCATGTCCCGTAATAATGACCGCACACGCGCCCGTGGGCTTATCCTCGACCACCTGGTAATAGGACGCCAATCCCTCCTTTTCATTTGCGGCACGAAGTTGATCGGCGAGATCGTCCTTGCCGACCGCGCCGAGATAGGCGGTCGAATTATTGGGGAGAACGTACTACGAGGACCAAAAGGGTTAGTCTAGTTGGGGGTTAGTGGGGTTAGTGGGGTTGGTGGAGTGGAGTGACGTACTTGAGCTCCGCGGGCACAGTTCTGCGCGGCACCTCCAGCGACGTAGGTCACCTTGTAGTTCTTTCGCAGGTCCTCGTAGCTGGTGGAAAGTGGGGCTTTAATCAGAGACGCACGCTTTAGACGGACCGAGCCCGATCTGTGCATCATCGCCTGGATGAAACGTGCGCGACCGGCACCACGTTCGTCGACCTCCGCATCGGGCCAGCAAAACGCTCGAAAGCCCGAAAGTGTGGTCGATTGCTGCAGCTCGCAACTCACATCTCGTTCTGTTTCCCTTCGGCCAAAACGGCATCGTTCGGTTTGAGCGCATACTTGGTCAACATCTCGTGCGCGGCTTCTCCGGTGAGTTGCATGTCGAGCAATGGGTTGCCCATCGCGACGAAAAACGGGGACCAAGACCTGCGCAGACAAGAGGGGTGGGTGTTGAGCGCGAAGGTTCTTTCCTACATAGAGGGGTGCGGGGAGGAGAGGTGACTTGCATTGTGTTTTGTGGGGGGTTAGGTTGGAGTGGGAGTTGGATGGGGTGGCTGGCAAGAGGAAGAGGCCAAGCGCGGATCGATCCGTCTACTTTTCAACCCTAATCTTGTCTAATCCAATCTAATCCAGTTCTGCCCCCTTTTTTTCCCCCCCCCCGCCCGCGCCAGCTCGTTCGCGCTGACGTGTTCGCGGGGATTCCCCCTACGCCAGCCTACGCCTTCCCCCTTTCCCTGCGCTGGTTCGAATCACCCCCTCCCTCCCCGACGCGCCGTTCACTCTCACTCGCGGTGTCATCTCCAAATCGGGACAACATACCCTCGGCGGGTACGTAGGCGTACAGCGTGAGCTGACCTGACTTGACGGACGACGTGGGACTTTTTTCGTGGGACTTTTTTGTCGGCCGCAAATGTCGTCGTCGGTGAGTGCCGAAACGAGCGAACAACGCGCGATCAAGGCTGCGAGGGCAAAAGAAAAGGTGCAAATTCATCATCATCCTATGGGCTAGAGTAGCCTCTTGCTGATCATGCCTTTTGCTCAGCTCAAACGATTCCAAGCCGCCAAGTCGGGATCAGTGCCCAAACCGACACCGACCCGAACGAGAACGAGCTCGTCGCCCGAAGAAGATGTCCAGTCCCCAACGCTCTCACCATCTTTGAACCTCTATAGAACACTTTCACCTACGAATACGAATCTCTCTCCTCCTTCCTCGGCCGCATCCATTTTTGCATCTCCACCACACCCCGTCGTCGCTGCCCCACCCTCGGCCACGCAGTCCAGGACGTTCACCCCGCCAAATCCCTTTGGTCTACCCCCGACAGTCCGAGAACGACAAACTTTGAACCCTCTCCGTTCTCCACCACGCCTCTTCTCACCTCCCCTCCGACCCCTCGACGATACAATTCCTCAACCCCATCCTTCCTCTTCCTCCACCATCACCTCACCCAACATCGTCCCTCCATCTCCCATTCATTCACAATCGAATCAACTTTACAATTCAATTCAAATCGAATCGACTGCACTTGCTTCAAAGGAGGAACGAGATTTGATTTATTCATCACCGAAATCAATTCCGATTCCGATTCCGATTCCGATTCTTATTCCTGATGAGGAAAGGATAGATGGATTACAGGTTGAGAATCAGAGGCTTTTGAGACGAGTACAAGAATTGGAAACTTATGTAGGGGAGCAGGGGAAACGAGATGAGGAGGAGGAGGAGAGGATTAGATGGCAAAATCGGCTTGAGGTGGAGAGGAAAAAGGGGGAAAAGGAAAAGGAACAAGATGAACGTACGGATACGGATGGATTGGTGAGCTTTCCAATTCGCCATCATTTGGGGGGGGGGGGGCGCAAGCAGAGCTGAGGAGTTGATTTATTTTGTTGACCCGTTTCAGAAACGAGAGTTGGAGGTTTATCGACGATCAAAGGCTAGTGTCGAACAGGCGCTTTCAACTCGTGATCAAGAGGTACTTGGTCTTCGAGCCGAACTTGAAGAGTTGGCATCTTCATATCAGTCGAAGTTGGTAACGCTCGAAAATACACTAGAGCAAGCGAAGGCGCGTTCGAAGAACCTCCAATCACAACTTGACGACCTTGACGCCTCCCACTCTGGTACTCGCCAAGATTCTTCCCGTGAACTCGAACAGGCAATAACACTCGCCACCAAAGCACAAGCGGACCTCATCGATCGAACTCAAGAACTCGAACAACTCTCTCACGAATTGAGCGAAACGACAACTCGCCTAGTCGACTCGGAACAACAACGTACCTCACTCCAAACCGAACTAACCGAACTCTCCAAAACGACCTCTGAACAACTCACCTCCCTACGCGAAGAATTGACTCGTACCAAAACTCACTCAACTTCTCTAGAACAAACAATCTCATCTTTCGAAATCAAACTCTCAGCTCTCTCTTCCCATCGCGACGAATTACAATTCGAAAATTCGAATTTACAAACTTCGTTAGATGAATCAAGACGTAAAGTATCGGTCGCTACGAATGAAAAATTTAATATTGATGAAGAATCTTTTTCACTTCGTCAAGAGTTATCGGATTGCAAATTGGAGTTGGATCGGTTAGGTGAATCGGCGGAAGAGGCTGATTGTTTGAGGGAGGAATTGGATGGGTTGCAGGATCAGTTGGCGGAATTGGTGGAGGATGGTGAAAAGGCGCAACAGGAATTGGGGGAAGCGAATGAGATGATTCGAAAGTTGGAGAAGGAACGTGAGGTTGGGTTGCTTCGAGTGGGGGAGTTGGAGGAGGTGGTGCAGGGTTTGAGGAAGAGGGAGGTGGAGCGCTTGGAAGGGGATTTGGGGGTCGAGGTGAGGATGGAGGAGCTCGAGGAACGGTATCGAGTCAAGGTGGAGGAGTGCGGCGTACTCGAGAAAGAAATCGAGGATATCAAGGCCAGGTATGCCCAGCTGGAAGCAACGCACGGCGAAGCGACGCAGCGAGTTCGGGACGACCTCGACCGAACCGTCGAGGAACTCAAGGCCAAACACGAGCGCTTAACCAAGGAGCTCGAGTCCCAACACGAGCAGATCCTCACGTCGACGCGACAAGAGCACGCCTCGGCCCTCGAAGCATTCGAGTCGGCAAAGCAGTCTCGTACGAACGATGATCAATCGCGTCTCTCTTCGCTCGAACAAGAACTCGTCGACGTTAAGGCCCACGCCGCGCAACTCGTTTCGCAAGGAGGTCAAGCTCTCGCCGATCTCGAACGGCGAACCTCGGAGTTATCGCTAATGCAAAGTGAGCGTGACGCGGCGACGCATCGAGCTGAAGTGGCCGAGACGAGGTTCTCTGAACTACGTTCCGAGTTGGAAGAAGCGCGATCTCAACTCGTTGCCTCTTCCGCCGTCGCTGCTCCGCCATCGACGATTTCGACCATCGACTTTCCCCTCGGTTCCGATTCTTCGGAAAGGGAACAACTCCTCCTCATCAAGATCACCCAACTCGAAGCGGACGTTCTCGAAGCGCGTCGCGCCTCGGACCAATCCGTTCAAAACATCGCCTCCCAAATCGGTACCATCAACAAATTACGTCGCGAGCACACCGAACTCGTCTCTCAATGCACCGCCGAATCCAAACGCGTGACCGAGTTACGTAAAATGATCGAGAAGAAGGATTTCGATTCTTCCCGTATGGGACAGGATATAGTTCGTTTGAGAACCGAATTGGCTTCCGCTAAAGCTGATACTGAAGCTTCTAATCGAGCAAGACGAACGATTGAACAAACGCTCAACGTTACGCGCGCGACTAATGCAGGACTCGAACGTCAAGTAGGTGAAGCTCGAGCTTTGCAAGTCGCTGCTGAAGCGAGTGTGAAACCTCTTCAAGAGACGGTGGAGATGTATGAGATTGAATTGGATCAGAAGCAGGATAGGATAGGCGAGTTGGAGGACGAGGTGGCGATGTATGTTAAGCGGGTTAACGAGCTAGAATTTTCAATGAACGCGGTAGCGAAGAAGGTGCGTTCTTGGGT
The DNA here is from genome assembly GCA_001244265.2 of Microbotryum lychnidis-dioicae p1A1 Lamole. Taxonomy (NCBI): domain Eukaryota; kingdom Fungi; phylum Basidiomycota; class Microbotryomycetes; order Microbotryales; family Microbotryaceae; genus Microbotryum; species Microbotryum lychnidis-dioicae. The sequence continues at coordinate 43,686 of CDLV01000004.1, read as the reverse complement.
TCTGCTCTTCTTGCTCGTTCCGGATCTCGAACTGACTCGTCTTAACGTTGATGCTCGTTTAGGCCGCTTCCAGCGAATCCAAAGCGAGCGACCTCGTCGAAGTACTCGAGAACGAACGTACATCCCACGCCCGCGCCCTTTCGGAAATGGTCAACTCGCTTACCGGCTTACGTACCGAACTTGATCACGCTCGATCGTCACTTGAATCAACGACGGTCGGAACTTCCGAAGCGGATGGCTTACGCGCCCGTATTGGCGAGTTGGAGAGCTCCCTTCATTCTACCGAGAATGAATTGGCTGCGAGTCAACGCGAACTCGACTCTACTCAACGCGATCTTAATCGTCTTCAAGAATCCAACAATACCGGCATCGAACTCGCCAACGCAAACCTGTCCGAATCTCTCCCCACGTCCGCACAAGAGGAAATGGATCTTCTCTCCGCCGAGCTTGAGAAGAGTCGAGAGCAATTGCGGCGTGTTGAGGATGAGAACCGCGAATTGAAGAAGGGTTTGGAAGAAGCGAGGAGGGAGTTGGTTGATGCGAAGGGGGAAGTAAAGGGAGCTCGAAAAGAGCTGTTGGACGTTTCGGAACTTTGCTCGACGCTCGAAGAAAGGGCGAAGGAACTTGAAACGTCACTCGAAGTACTCAAAGGCTCAAACGAAACTCAAATCGCAACCATCTCAACCCTCGAAACCGAACTTGGATCCCTCCGCACAAGCCTCTCGGATCGTGAAGCTTCACTCTTGAGCCTTCGCACCGAGCTTTCCAGCGCCACTGAATCCAGTGGTATCGTCGTACGCGAACGAGACGTAGCCCTCAACGCCGCCGTACGCCGCGCGTCCAAGTCTGAAAGGGAATTAAAGTCCCTGATCGCCTCTGGTGACGAGCGATTGGGCGAATTGGACACGTTGCGCATGCTCGTCGGATCATTACAAGAAGAACTTGCTTCCCTTCGATCAGGGAAGGAAGGGACCTCGGGTCAAGTAGCCAGTTTGACCGATGAACTTGAACGCAATGTTGGCGAGGTGGAGAGTCTACGTCGCTTGCTCGAACGTGAGAAGGAGGCGACGTCCGATGTGAGAAGGGCATTGGCGGATCTCAAGGAGGCTTTGGGGAGGGCGGAGGCTGATTTGGAGACGAGGAATACGGAACTTGTGGGGTTGAGGATGAGAGTGGGCAAGACCGAGGGGGAGGGAGAGGCGAAGGGTGCAGCGAGCGGGGGGAGTACGATCGTGAGCAGAGCAATTTGCTTGCTCTTGTTCGACAACCTCATGGAGCTTTGCTGACTAATTCCGACACTCTTTGTTTCCGCAGTTGACGCATTGCAACAACAAGCTGAGCTTAATCTCTCGACCGCACGTGCACAAATTCGTTCCCTCGAACACCGCTTGTTCGAAGAAGAGGACGCGCGCTACGAGCTCGAAAAAACGAACGGCGACCTCAAGTTACAGATACAAGGCATGACGGAGATGATCGAGGATGATGCGGTGCGGATTCGGGAACTTGAGGCTTTGTTGGGTGCGAATGATTTGCACGAGCACGATCCTCCACCTCATCTTGACTCACCCGAGCTCGAAGAACCACATTCGTCTTTGACCCGCGTCCTCGCGCAGGCTCTCACCGCCGCGTCCCCTCCCTCCTCACCCCCGTCGAAGAAACTTCCGAGTTATCCTCGTCCCCCTTTCCCCATCTAACGCCGTACTCCCCCTTCCCTCTCACCAGCCCCCATTCAACGCCCCCGTTTCCCCACCCCTCGTCTCGGTCTCCACCCCCATCCTCGACGGTACAATGTCACCCACCAGTTCGAAACGGCACGTTCGACAAGCCTCTCTATCGCTACTCAAATCGCGCCTCGAGACCGAACTAGGACCCGACGCCGTCCTCCCCGACGATCCCTTTGACCCAACAGCAACAACACCAACAGGACCTTCTTCTTCGGACACTTTGCTCGCGAATTCGACGACGAGCTTAAGGACGAGTACGAATCGTGCGGTGCTGCAGGATAATTTGGTTTGGTGCGCTTGTTGTCAGGGGGATTTGTTCGTTGTTTGAACTTTCGGAAGAAGGGGGGTGGCACGTCGTTTTGGCGATAACATGATGACGATCTTTCACGATTATGATTGGGTTTTGACAATGCAGTATATAGAACCAAGCAAGTGCGTGCACTAGCTGAGAGCCATGTGTGAAAAACTTGGGGATATTTGCTCAACATCGGAAGTGCGAAAGGGAGGAGCAAAGTGGAGCCACCTTTGAATTTTCGGATGATAGCACGGTGTAGGTTTCCATATCCGAGATCTCTTTGTCGGCCTTTTTTTCCCTTCTTTGCATCCCCTGCGTGCGCAAATAAGGTCCAAGAGAAAATCAGACGGCGAAACCCTGTTGTGCCTCTTAAAGTGGTTTTCGACCCTTCGGTCGGCGGCGCCGCTCGTTAATCACATCTCGGAATAAATCCAGATTGGTTTAAACGTTTACTAACTGCATCTGAAAATTGCATTTTCATTCGCGGGATTGGCCCTCAACCTCGCCCCGACCAAAAAACCCGGCACGCGGCAGCGGGCACCAATCGCCCCTGCTTCGCATCGTCGCATCGGTATATAACGTTCTGATCTTACGTTCAACACACATATGATTGCTCCCTGTCTTTCATGCTGGCACATGCTTTCGCTTCTATCATTGCTCTGCGTTTGCTGAATGTCAATAAAACCTCCGTCTTGCTTTTCCGTTCAAGCTCGTCACGGTGCCATCCCGTGCCATGGGGCAAGGCCCTTAATCAGCAAATTTTGACTCACAAGCAGATCTCCAAGACGTCGAAGGGAGCATGACCCTTTCACTACTGAGATTGTAAGCCTTGCCATCTCCGACTTGGGCGCGGGAATTCGCTCGGGAATTCCGGGACATACACTGCGTTGTTCAGCAGTTCCTATGACTGAGGCTCGCGCCTTCTACTCTTTTCACGACACAAACGTCATGAAGCATCTACATGGGACCATGGGAACTATGATACTTCGGATCGTGCCCTACATTCCCAAGCTCGATTAAGTTAGCGTGTCGAGCGCCCTAGTCAGGATATTTCGAATACCAGACCTCTCTTTACACGACCAAAGACTCAGGGTGCAAGGCCTGAGGCCTTTGCCCGAGGTACGATGGAAGGCGATAGAACTCTTGGCTTAGTTGAATAGCTTGCGCGCGCCTAGAACCTCCCCTGGCTTTCGCCAGCTCACTGACCCGAGGTTCTAGGTGGGTGCCCCTTTTCTCATATGTGTAGTATGCTAGCTCACTGACCCAAGGTTCTAGTGAATTACTATTGTTTGATCCTGTCTATCGTTCTGGAGCACCGCTGCACGCGGTGCTTCCAGCGAATCTTCATTCATTCATTGGTACTCCAAGTCCAAATCCACAACATTTCTTCTGGCCGCGGCTGCGAACATCATGTGATGCCTATGTCTCAACATGTGATGTATGTCAACGTACTAAAGCAACAACCACGGGCGCGTTGGGGGTATTGCATGCGTTGGCTGTGCCGGATGGGCTGATGCAGGAGGTGGCTCTCGATTTTGTGGGCCCCTGTCCAAGAGCCAGGGGTTCGACATGCTCCTCACGATCACCGATCGTTTATCGGGCTACACGCGCTTGATACCTAGCCTGGCCGCGGACACCGCCAACGACATAGCCGAACGTTTTCATGAGGGATGGCACCGCTTCTTCGGACCGCCAACGAGGATAGTCTCCGATCGGGATAAGCTATTTACATCGCATTTCTGGCGCGCGTATCACAATCTGATGGGCACTCGACTCGCCATGTCTACATCGTTCCACCCGGAAACCGACGGCCGTAGCGAACGGACCAACAAGACCGCCATTCAAGCCTTGCGAGCCGTGGTCAACAAGCAGCAGAACAATTGGGTCCGACATCTGGTCAACATTGAGTTTGCGATCAACGCAAGCGTCAACGCCTCAACGAACAAATCGCCGTTTGAGGTGGTCCTAGGTCGTTCACCCAGCCTGTTGCCAACGTCTCTCAATCGACCTGACTTGCCCGATGTGCCTGCGGCAAAGGACCTGATCGCCGAGCGGAAGGCGGTGTTGGCGGAGGTCCGGGATGCATTGGCCGCAGCCAAGGTGCGGCAAGCGGAGCAGGTCAACCGACATCGACGGCCAGAACCGGACATTGCGGTGGGCGATTTCGTCATGGTGGACACCCGTGACCGTCGTCTTCGATTTAAAACGGGACACCGCAAGTCGGCCAAGCTCTTCGATCGCTTTGAGGGACCCTACAAGGTTATTGCCGCGAATGTTGCCACCTCCAACTACACACTGCAGCTTAGCGAAGGCGACCGATCACATCCTACGTTTCACGTAAGCAAGCTCCGTCCTTACCGAGCCAACGACCCCAACCTCTTTCCGAATCGAGAACCCGCCAGACCCAAACCAGTTATAGTCGATGGACATGAAGAATGGGTTGTGCGAGAGATATTGGAGGAGACAACAAGGGGGGGGGGAAGCGCTATCGTGTTTGGTGGGAGGGCTATCCGCAGCACAAAGCCACCATGGAACCGCGTGAAAACTTGGTGGGGACAGAGGTGCTTCGGTGTTGGGAGTTGAAGAAGAGGATGGAGGGGAGGGTTTAGTTCAGGAGGGGGGTGCAAGGCCTGAGGCCTTTGCCCGAGGTACAATGGAAGGCGATAGAACTTTTGGCTTAGTTGAATAGCTTGCGCGCGCCTAGAACCTCCCTTGGCTTTCGCCAGCTCACTGACCCAAGCTTTTAGGTGGGTGCCCCTTTTCTCATATGTGTAGTATGCTAGCTCACTGACCCGAGGTTCTAGTGAATTACTATTGTTTAATCCTGTCTATCGTTCTGGAGCACCGCTGCACGCGGTGCTTCCACAGGGGCGCCCACTTGATTGAAATCGGCTCGGCAGCAAATTGCGGCCGGGAATCCTTAAATGCACGCGCGACAACTCCGACTCCTGCTCGTGCTCTTGACCGCGAGGTTGACTCTGACACTGGAACTGGGGAGGTCTCAGATTATTCGTTCGAAACCGTTCGCCTTGGGACGTTGGGCTTTGGGGATTTTCGTTTGCTCGGTTTTTGGGTAGATCGGTTCAGGAAGAATCAGTCAGTACATTTAGGGCTATTTAGATCCCATGGTTTCATTGTTGTGAATCGAGTGTGTGTGACCAGATCTTTCTCAAAGGTCCCAGTCTCCGAGTCTCTCATCAGCTTGCAAGTCCTCTTCGCCCCCTTTTCTTTCTCGGCGTTTGGGGTCCCCCCCCCAACTCCTGACCGAAAGCGGGGCACGATCCAAGACCGTGCCCATTGTTTCCAGAATTTGGGCCCGCAGCTGCCAGGTGCCATGATGAAGCCACCATTATAGCTAAATCTATGTGAATACAGACGTTTTACCAGAAAAAAATAGTCAGCTTGCTGTTCGAACTGCTTCGCGTCGGTGAGGACAACGGGCGCCGTTTCGATGTTCACGGAATCGAAGCCGAACAACGTCGAACCGCACGCCGATCGCCCCTGCATCGCATCGTCGCTTCTATATATAACACTCTGATTTTACAGAAGGCGGGAAGGGCCAATACCCCATGTCTGTTGAGGACCGAGGCGTTCCATGGCCGACAAACCGTCCAAATCGCGGAATCAAGGTCGAACAACATTAAGCCACACACCACTGCAATCGCCCCTGCTTCACATCGTCGCATCTATACATAATATTTTGATCTTAATTCCAACACACATATGACTGCCCCTGTTTCAGGCTGTCACATGCTTTCGCTTCTCTCATTGCTCTCGGTCTTCCGCATGTCAATGAAACCTCCGTCTGGCTTTTTCGTTTGAGCTCGTGCTATCCAGTGCTATCCAGTGCATCGTGCAAAGATCCTGAATCAGCAAGCCTCGACTTGAGATTTTGGGCTGGACGTATTATGATCCCGCAGATCTCGTCAATTCTCGCTACTGAGCTCGTAAGCCTTACAATGCCTGCGGGCGAAGGCAGTCCAAATCGCCTTGAAGATGCGCCACCCCTTAATTTCCCTCATGCTATGGTATAGCAAGCGGTCGATCAAAGATGAACTGAGAAGGTAAGGGATAAGGACCCTAAGAGCTCCTAAGAGACCCAAGGCGAGAGAGACGAGAGGGACGAGCAGAGCCGAGAGACAGGCGTACGAGAGCCGAGAAACGAGACTGGGACGCTGAAGCCGGAGACTGGAAAACGATGCGACACGAGAGACAAGACACCAGAAAGTGAGAACCAGCTAGGATGCTGTATTGGGTCCTAGAAGTGGTCTAACTAAGAACGAGAAGCAAACTCCCCTCAAACGTTCCTTCCGACCATTCAAACCGCTGCGCTCCTTTCATTCCCCTTCATCCCTTCAGCCGCGCATCCGGCCCCGTCTTCCATTCAGATCCCGCCACATGATTCTTCGCTGACAGTCAAGCCTCGAGTCATCGAAGTACTGAGCTTATCCGGGACCGCTTAATCGCTGAGAATTCTGCCGAAACTGGCGTCTTGACCCTTCCCGAACCGGTGGAACTTGAAACGATTCCCGAACTCCGCCCTCGAAACGACCCCGCTTCGACCGAAACGACTCCAGAACTCGACCCCGCTAAAATGACCCGGACCCGCTATGTACAACCGAAATGACTCCTGAACCCGGCCCGCTTTGTCCGAAATGGCTCCTGAACCCAGCCCGCTATATCCGAAATGACTCCGACGGGATCCCGAGTACATACCACAATGCTCAGCACCATTCTCGAGGTTCAACTGTCTGCCACCCGTTTGAGCCGTCGGTCACAGTCTCGACCTCTCGAGCATCGGCGGCGGCCAGCTACACAGTGAGTTCTAACGGTGCACAGTCGAGAAGTAATCTTTTGCAAAGGAGCGACAAAATCAGTTGGTATATCAGAGGTTTCGGCTTTCTGTTGTACTGAAACCTCGACAACGTCACCCCCCCCCCCCCCCTCCACCCCCCTTCTGGATCATTTCTTCGAGACCCCTCTCCTTTTTCATCCCCGAAACCCCCCGTGTTCGGCAGCACCTGAAACTTTCTCAGCATAGGGCGCACTCTAGACACTTGTCCCAGCACCTGTGTTAACCGAGGTACTGTCCATTTTTCGCAGAACCCTTGAGACCCTCAAATGGAATGAATAAGTGAATCTCAACCTCATCGTTATTCAGACTAAAGCATCAACTCGCTCGCATGCTCGTGTAGTAGGCACCAAAGGGCTACATAGCAAAACAAAACAAAAACCCTGAAATGGGACGATCCCGGGATCGTCCCATTTCAGGTGATTTTTTTGGCCCCGAAAGCCCAGCCGGAGGCGCATTTTTTTTTTTGACATTTTGAGGACGCAAAATCCTGAAAATCGTCGAGGCGCATTGCAAAAAATTGACATTTTGGGACGAAACACACGTTTCGCCCCTGAGGCGCATGTCTAGATTCTGACATTTTCCCGCGAGTCGGCCCAATTTTGGCCTACCCTAAGCAGCCTACGGCAAGACTTTGGACCCGGTTGTTTCGCGATGCTCGCGCTTGAACAAGTCACTTAGTACTAGCCATCTTTGGTAATCACTTGAGTTAAGTGGCTGTGAGGGATTAGGCCGATTAGATATTGAAGGGGCGCAGGTTCCGTTCCGCTTCACTTCGGTCCGAGATTGGAGCATAGCACGACAACATCATCCCATGCAGGCCTTGAACGATGCCTTCGATTGATCATTGCCACTCACCAACATGAACATGACGATCGCCGAGCTCCTCGCCTTTGATGTCGCTCCCGCCGACGCGTCTCTTCACATCGAGTTGTCCAAAGACGAGCACACCCAGTACTCGACCTTATCATCTACTCGATGCCGTTGAGAAGGCAAACAGCTTCTCACGACCAATCGTGCGTCTACCAAGCTCAACTATCGAAATCTTAGTCTAAGCTCACGCGTGTTCGGTTCTACACAGCCCACACACTTGAAACTTCCGCCTCAAGTTGTCGATGCTCGCGATACCAATATCTCGCTGAACTGACCAACCTGATTGCCCATCAAGCTGCTCATAAGTGTAGCCACCTCAAGCTGTTCTACTCAAGGGAGGCCGATGAAATCGAGCGACCCAACTCGCGGAGAGGCAGGCGTAGGGGTTAGCAATATAGAGGAAGGACGCAGTGCAGCACATTCATGCGCCTTGAAAGGGTTGGTACAGTCCATGGGACCATCTCGCTGCGAAGACATGGCGGGCACGACAAGGAGCTTTCGCTGGACTAGAGGTGACCAGATGGACCGAGCGCTCACAACACACGAGGATCCAGATGAATGTCTATACTGAGGATGGCCGCATTCAACTGAGTTGTCGCTGAATTTAGGAGCGAAGGCAACTGGATCTAATGTTTGGAGAAACAAGCAGACGGAGCACAACGCTATCCTCATTTTGGATCGCTTGACGGCGGAGCTGTAACCACTACCACAACATCGGAGATCGGATCTCTGGTCTGCTTTGGCCTCAAGCGTGGCATGCATTCACTCAGCTGCGATCAAACTGCTTATGGAGAAGAAGCGCTGTCCATTGGAATTGGTACGATGCCTTGAATGGCAGTTGAGCTGTGACGTTCTCACTTGACACAGGTCTTGTCTGCTACAGTGCGATACATCTACAGCAAAGTGACAACAGCGCGCTTGCGTCATTGGTTGTACTTTCAAATATCGTCGTACAGGACTTCGCCTCATCAAGAAAGCTTGCTTTTCACATATAGTTCAACCACGGACCATACCTCACTTTACCCCGACGAGCGCATAATCAGCACGAGCGCACATGCCGAGCAAAGATTTGCCTCCCTTCGGAGCGTGCCCGGCCTGCGAGATGCCGCCGGCAGAACCTCTACAAGCCGCAAATGCCACGGCGGATACAAAAAGCTCAAGTTAAGCAAACCGATTCTGACAATGAAGTAGCGAGCCTGCCAGCCAAGCAAGGAAGGCTTGTTTGATGCCTGGAGCCACGCGCGACACCAGCCGAAGCGACGCGCACCGCAATGAAAGGCACGAGATTGCTCTCGAGCCTCACTAGTTCCGAGTCCAAACTGAAAGGATCAAACGGTGTAATTCGCAGGCGAAGAAAGACTACTAAAAGGACTAAGGTCAAGAGACGCGGCGGCGCCGCGCGCGAGGGCAAGCGTGAGGCCGCAGAGGTCGGCTCGAGGTCGTCGTGAGGCGTAAGCGGAGCGGCGCCTTACACGCAAGCCACTTTCGATTGGCCGCCGCGCGCCCGCAAACGCTCGGAACGCGTTTTTGAGAACTTTCGAGCGATTTTTGGAGCATGTAGAACACATTTTGATAATGTATCCGAGGCGCATGTGCAATTTTGACATTATTGGGCCAAAACAGGGTAAAACAGGGTAAGAAACTTTGACAAAAAGGCCAAAAAGGGCGTTTTTCCACATGCGCCTCTGGCTGGGCTTTCGGGGTCCTATCGGATTGTGGCGCAGAGCCTACGCGCGGCCTGAGCGTTGAGGAGCCCGGTATAGGAGACTCTGACCAACACCGAAAGCGAGTTCGGTCTGTTTTTGAACAAGGCTAGCTGGACCGAGTTCCGTCTACTAGCAAAGGGCGGTGCAGCACCGCTTCACCAAGGCCCGAATCAATTTCTCGCTTCTCTTCTTGTTTCCCCTGCCATCCTTTCAAGCCATCATTGGTTTCGGTCAAATCCACCAGTCTCAAAAGCTCAAACATCTCACCTCGCACGTCAAGTATGAAGTATTCGCTCTTCTTCATCGCGTTCGTCGTCATGGCCGCGGTCAACGTCTCGGCTCTCCCCGCCGACGCGACCAACCTCACCTCCCTCACGAAAGTCAACGACCTCTATGCTCCCGAAAAACCTGCGCCGGGTGGACCACGAGCCGAGGCACCCACTGCAACACCCGGTCTATCACCTGGCCGAGTACACAAGTGAGTACTTCGGATCTGGACTAGACGTTCCCATTTATGAGTTGAATGTCCATTGACTCCCCATCCCGTCGGCTGCATTGAAAGATTGCAACCACAACCAAGCTGTTGTGAAAATTTGCCAACGACACCGCGGGTGAGTCCCCCCCCCCCCCCCCCCCAACTCCTGACCGAAGATCCAAAACCGTGCCCATTGTTTCCAGAATTTGGGCCGGCAGCTGCCAGGTGCCATGACGAAGCCAACATTTTAGCTAACTCTATGTGTATGCATACAGACAGCTTACCAAAAACGAAAATTCAACTTGCTGTTCGGCCTGCGACGCGTCGGTGGGGATAACGGGCCCCGTTTCGGAATAACCGGATTGGGTTGTTGAGGTTGGCACCTCCCAAGCGCGAGAAGCCATGTTCACGGAATCGAAGCCGAACAACGTCGAACCTCACGCCGCTCGCCTTTGCATCGCCTCGTCGCTTCTATATATAACATTCTGATCTTAAATTCAAAACATATATGGTTGCTCCCTGTTTCATGCTGCCACATGCTTTCGCTTCTATCATAGTGATCTCCGTTTGCCGCATGTCAACAAAACCTCGGGCCGTCTTGCTTTTCCGTTCGAGCTCGTGCTATCTCGTGCATCGGGCAAAGGCACTAATCAGTAAAATTTGACCTGCAACATTTTTTTTAATGGAGCAGGTCTCCACGATGCTGAACGGATCATGGCCGCTTTCACTACTGATTCCGTAAGCCTTGCAATTTCCTCCTTGGCGCGCCAAGTCGTTTCGGAATTTTCGTGACAAGGGGCAGATTTGTCCAGCAGTACCTATGTGTTCATACTCAGGCACGCTGCCGTTCAACTTTGTGGTGCAACTACGTGGGATCATGGGAACGGTGGTACTTTGGATCTTGCCCTACATTCCCAAGCTCGATCACCGTGTCCACTGGCGCGCTACTCATTTCACCGCCGAGCACCGAATCCGCGACACTTCATAGCGCCACTGCACCAGCTGCGACCTTTGCGATCTTCCCTCGGCTACCGGGTATTTCGAATGCTATACCCACTCAGGAACGCGCACTTGGATTAGATTGGCTCAGCGATATTGCGATATCCTTATTAAAATGCACGCGCGACAAATCCGACTCCTGCTCGTGCGCTTGACCGCGAGCCTGGGCTGGCCTCTGGACTGAATCCCCGAGCATTCCCAAAGTTCCTGGAAATTGGGGAGGTCTTAGATTCAGAGGATCGAGTGAAAGAGGGCTATGTCTGACTAATACAACAAGAGCACAGTATTGCGTCTCAAAACTTCGGCGATCGACTTGAAAAGTGACTCGGGCTTGACTCTGAGGCCGGGCACTGCAAGAAGCGGCGGCGACTTGAAATGCGCCGGCTCGGGCTGGTCACGCGGTCACGCGTCATGTCACGGCTCTGCCTCACGTCATTACCGACCGCACAACGAGCGCAAGATCACGCTCACACGGCGCACACTCGGCATCATGACGACAGTACCACCCTCAACACCCCGCAAATCTACGATTGCAACGACTGCTCAGCCACCAACGGCTCATGCTGCTACACCTTCGCGGCTGGAAGTGCTCAAGGCGCAGTTGGCCGTCGTCGATGATTTGCTGCTCGCTGGTTTCAGGCATGCTCAACCTTTGACGCCTACGCAAGGTACGTACCATGACAATCTTACACAGCGAACAGAGTATAAACCCGTGTGTGTGTTTGCACAGACTCGAAAGAACCGCTCAGTCTGCAGGCGACGTCCCACAACTTTCGTCGGTCAGTTTTCGCCCGAGACTCAAAAAAACGGACACAATGGAGGTGACATAGTGGGGTTGTTTTGAGCACAACAGATTCGTGCAAAAATCGGGACCGATCTTTGTGGCTCAGGATGCGGTAGAGGCGTTACTCAAGTGGGAAGACCCGCCGACGACTTTGTTCTTTGCTGCGGCGTGGGGCTTGATCTGTACGTTCAGAACTTGGGTCTGCAGTGGTCGCATGTGTTTACCGTGTGCTGAAGGTTTACACTTCCCGCTTCGTACAGGTTACTATCCAGCTTTACTGCTCGTCGTGCCGAACTTGATCCTCATCTCGATCCTACTCTCGACTTATTCATCTCGACCTTCCTCGTCACCTCTCCACTCCCCTTCAATATCCACAACCACGAAAACAACAACTACAACATCAACTCCCGCTCCTCCCCCTGCAGAAGGCTCGATCGACTACCTCACTAATCTTCAAAACATTCAAATCATGATGGGTCGCGTCTCAATAGGCAGCGATTTTACGATGACCCATATCGTCCCTTTCCTGACTTGGCAAGATACTCGCACTTCATTGGTCTTGCTCCAACTTGCGACTTTATCCATGTTTGCGATTCTGTTAGCAGCGCCTTATATACCGATTAGGATCGTTTTACTCCTTATGGGGGAAACGATCTTTTTCGTTGGACATCCGATCGTTTTGGGGATCATGACTCAGATCACTCCTTATTTATCGCCACTCTTACTCAGAGCGTTCACTAAGATCGATCGATTGATTGAGGAAGACTCGTTGGATGATTCGGAATTGGACGCGGATGAATTGAGGATAGTTGAGAAATTGGAGATTGAAACTTGGAGGGATTCGAATTGGGTTCTTGAGACTGAAGTAGGTGGTGAACTTCCTAGGATTGAGAGGCATGGTTTGAGGGAGGGGGAGGGGAAGATCGGGATTGATGAGGCGTGGTATTGGAGTCGTGGGTTGGGAGGTCAGGAATGGAAGGTTGATTGGAGTTATTGCGGTGGTGATTTGGATCAGGGTGGGTTCGAGGAATGAAGCTCTCTTTAAAGAAATCGAGTTGGAGAACTTCGATGCTGACCCCCCCCTTTGGTTCTCTCCACGACGGGGCTCACAGATGGATTCGTATATCTTCATTTAGATGGAACGCTTAACTCTTTACCTTTCGTACCTAATTCGAACCCTCGGATCGTCGCGCCGATGCGAAGGAGAAGATTGGTGCGAAGAGCCGTTCGGTTCGGGAGTGGGAGTTCGGGCAGGGATGTTGATTGATCGTAGGGGATGTCATAAGGAGCGTTGAAATGTAACTATTGATCTTTGATGCTCGAGAAACGTTATGTGCGCCGAGGGCAAGTTCTCGAGACCGAGCAATCGAAAGACGAATATGTCGAGACACGACTAGTAACTCGCAACTCGTAAAAAGACTTGAGCTCTCGGACACAGTGAGGGCACGTATAAGTCAAAGATGAGGGAGAAAGAATCACCGTTTGTTACAAGTTCACAGAGAGGAAGGGAAGAAGATGAGATATAAGTATACCGAGGGAGGAGCGCGCACAAGTAGGGTAGTTTTGAGAAACGCAAAAGCAACCATGAGACGAAAGGAGAACAAAAGAGAGAAGCACTTGGGAGAGAAAGATGCAAGAGAGGTGCGGGGAGGCTCTACACAACGAAGAAAAGCAAAAAAAACACGACGAAAGCCCCTATATATCTGATCGAGTTAGCGTTCAGCCTGAGCACATGACGCACGCCTCCTTATTCTCGAGTGAGCACATTAACTTGGCTTGCTCGAGCTCCTTGGCTTCGCGGCGGCGGATCGCCTCCTCGTACGAAATCTCGCCTTCGGGTTCGTCCTTGTTCGAAGCGGCGGTGGGTCCACTTGCCGAAGGGGCGGCTGCGCCGAGAGGAGCGGAGGTCGACAAGGCGGGGATCGGAACCATTGTTGCGGGGGACGAGACAGAAGAAGGCGAAGAAGGCGACGCAGGGGTCTCGCGCTTGACGGGCGTCGCGAGGCTGACCTTGGACGCGCCGTTGGTGATCTCTCGCATTGCGTTCGAAGGAGTCGCGGCAGGGCTTCGGATTGGCGACGGCGTCGGAGCTGCAGCGGCGGTGACGGCTGGTTGCTGCTTGTTCGCGGCTTTGGCCTTGTTGAGCGTGTCTTGGTCGACGGTGAACTTGATCGCACCAACGGCGGCCCGCGTGCGCAAGTAGTACATGCCGGTCTTCAGTCCTCTCTTCCAGCCGTAGAAGTGCATCGACGTGAGCTGCGCCATCGTTGGGCTCGACAAGTGGATGTTAAGCGATTGCGACTGGTCAATGAAGGCACCTCGGTCGGCGGACAAGTCGATAATAGTCTTTTGCGAGAGCTCCCAGACGGTCTTGTAGATGGCCTTGAGATCGCTCGGGATGCCGGGGACTGTGAATTGGAACGACGCGTTGCGAAGGGTTATTGGCTCGAGTTCGAGTCGCAGAGACGGGAAGAACGACAGTGAACAAAGGGCAAACTCACCATTCTGGATCGAACCATTGTGGGCGATGATGGTGTTCTTCATGCCCTCGTCCCAAAGACCGCGGTTGACGAGGTCGCGGAGCAACCACGGGTTCACGATCTGGAATTCGCCGGCGAGGACGCGGCGCGTGTAGATGTTGCTGTAAGAAGGGCATCAAACAGTGCAATATCAGTAGACGGTCAAAAGGAAATACATCGCAGAAAAAGAAATGATGAAACAAGACTCACGAAGTGTATGGCTCGAAGCACTCGTTGAAGCCGAGGATCTGACTGGTCGACGCGGTCGGCATTGGCGCGCACACGAGCGAGTTACGCAGACCGTGCTTTGCAATCTTCTCCTTGAGCTCGGACCAGTCCCACAGATTGCTCGGGGTCACACCCCACAAGTCGTACTGCAGCTCGCCCTGAGAAGCCGGAGATCCAGGGTAAGTCGAGTAGTAGCCTGGGTCGCCCGGGTTAGCGATGGCAAAGTCGCGCGCCATGTCGCACGACGACTCGATCGCGGCGTGGTAGATGGTCTCGAAGATTTGCTTGTTGAGCTTACGCGCCTCGGGCGAATCGAACGGCATCGCCAAGGCCATGAACGCGTCGGCGAGACCTTGCACTCCGATGCCGATGGGGCGGTGGCGGAAGTTGGAGTTTTGCGCCTCGATGACGGATAGTAGTTGACGTCGATGATGCGGTTCAAGTTGAAAGCGACGACCTTGACGACCTCGTGCAACTTCTTAAAGTCGTACACGCCGTCCTTGATGAAGCTCGGCAACGCGATCGAGGCCAAGTTGCAGACGGCGCACTCGTCCGGCGCCGAGTACTCGATGATCTCGGTGCACAGGTTCGACGACTTGATCGTGCCAAGATTCTTTTGGTTCGATTTCTTGTTCGCGGCGTCTTTGTAGAGCATAAAAGGGTTGCCAGTTTCGACCTGGGCTTCAAGAATCGCGTACCAAAGCTTTTGCGCGGGGATCGTTTTCTTGGCGCGGCCCTCCTTTTCGTATTTCTCGAACAAGGCGCGGAACTCCTCGCCATAGACTTCGTGTAGGCCGGGGGCTTCGGCGGGGCAGAAGAGAGGCCAATCGCCGGCGGCCTCGACACGCTCCATGAAAAGATCGGGAATCCAGAGCGCAAAGAAGAGATCACGAGCGCGAACTTCCTCCTTGCCGTGGTTCTTGCGAAGGTCCAGGAATTCGAAGACGTCGGCGTGCCACGGCTCGAGGTAGATCGCGAAGGCTCCGGGACGCTTGTTGCCACCTTGGTCGACGTAGCGCGCGGTGTTGTTGTAGACACGGAGCATGGGGACAATGCCGTTCGAGTAGCCGTTCGTGCCGGCGATGTAGGAGCCGGTCGCGCGGATGTTGTGGATGCTCAAACCGATACCACCGGCGGTCTTGGAGATGAGCGCGCACGTCTTAAGCGTGTCGTAAATGCCTTCAATCGAATCATCCTTCATCGTGACCAGGAAACAGGACGAAAGCTGCGGGTGAGGCGTTCCGGCGTTGAAGAGCGTCGGCGAGGCGTGGGTAAAGTAGCGCTCGGACATAAGGTTGTACGACTGCAAGACGCGCTCAATGTCGTGACCGTGGATGCCGACGGCGACACGCATGAGCATGTGTTGCGGGCGTTCGGCGACCTTGCCGTCGATGCGAAGCAAGTAGGAGCGTTCGAGCGTTTTGAAGCCAAAGTAGTTGTAGCCGAAATCGCGGTCGTAGATGACGGCGCTGTTGAGGCGGTCGGCGTTGGCCATGATGACTTCGTATGTCTCCTGCGAGATCATGCTCGAAGGGCGACCGTTCTTGGGGTTGATGTAAGTGTAGAGGTCTTCGATGACGTGTGAGAAGGTCTTGCGCGTCTCCTTGTGGAGGTTTGAGATGGCGATACGCGCGGCGAGGATCGCGTAGTCCTGGGAGCGGAGTAGATGAGGAGCGCGAAGGGTGTTGGTGAGCCCTTTATGGCGGGGAATGAAGATGGTGTAGAATGCAAGACTCACAGGATGACGCGTGGTCATGGCAGCAGCAGTCTCGGCGGCGAGGTTGTCGAGTTCGACGGTGGTCACGCCCTGGTACACGCCGGCGATAACGCGCTTTGTGATCTGTACGACGGTGCAAGGTGGCGAGAGAGTCAGAACGAGTCTTGAGCTGAACGGAGGTAAGTGAATGAGCAGTGACTGACCTCGATGGGTTCGAGGTGGTTGAGGTCGAGTCCATAGCAGAGCTTGCTGATGCGAGCGGTACTGAGGCAGAGACAAGAGGCGTGGTCAGGACGAGGATCACCTTGTGTCGACTCAGTAAGAAGAAAGGATGCTTACATCTTGTCAAAGGCAACGAGCTCTCGTCGGCCATCTGTAGACAGAGGCAGCGAGCAAAGGCGAGATCGAGGATGCGCGCGCCGGGGAAGGGAATGGCTGATGTCAGCGCGGGGACTTGAGAGACGCGTCGAGCCAAAGAGGAAAGCCGCTCCAGAGAGGCAGGGAAGAGACACTCACCACGCTGAGCGGTGGGATTTGACGTTTGGTCGAGAGAAAAGCAGAAGCGGTGTGAAATAACGATGCAAGCGGGTCAGTACTTGCACTGTTCCAAAGGTCAAAAAAATGGAAGCGCAAGGGGCGAGGGGACGCGTCGCGTGCTGCTAGCCCACGCACTCGCGGACGAAGCGACGCTGCACAGGGGCATCGAGTGACTGACCTTGTAGACGTATGCCATCCTGAACTATGGCTTTCGTAAAAGAGTGAAAGCGGTGGGTCAAGCAGAGAGAAGGGGTAGAGTGCCGGTCCGAGGAGACGCGAAGGGCGGCGCAAAGATGTGGAGCAGGACAAGCCGAGAGCGCCAGCGCGGCCAGAGATGGGGTCGGTCAGGCTGGGAAGCACCTTTGTAAGCCCGCGCGCTCGGTCGCCAGTACAGTGGCAGCCTTGCGAAAATCGCGCGCGTCGACGTGATTGCAAATTGCCCATTTCGCCCGACCTAACTCGAGGCCACGGCCGCAGCGAGTCGCGACGCGTCGAGAAACGCCGAAACCCGGCGCCGGCGCGAGATCGAGCTTCGCTGCATTAGCAATCAGACAGAGACGCCTTCCTAGACGCCTTCCTAGCTCAAGGCACATTTCTAAATGCGCCTAATCCAAACGCCCTACCCAGCTTACCTACCGAGCCTCGGCGTGAGTAAGCTCAGCAGACCCACTTTGGTCCCCAACTTCGTCCAAGTCCGAAAGCGCTCGAGGCGAGACTGTCCAGGCTGAGTGGGGCTATACGCAAACATAGGTTGCAGTACAAGCATTTAACGAGCTCCTGACACAAACGTAGAGTCTTGAAATGCAACATCCTTGCGAATTATGAGACTCCCTAGGCAGTCACGTCTGGCATTTCCCATTCGTCGATCGGTAATTCAACTTGACAAGGGGCTTCACCAGCAAGGAACGACGTTCTATTTACCACTTGATTCTCATGTTGAAGATATAGCTCACGCCAGTGGTGAGACGGGGTGAGGTACTGTGATTGCACACGGCCCACAGAGCCACGAAAGCGGTGACGAGAGACTCGACCGATTCCCCGAACTGGGCGGCCTTGCCAACTTCCGACGCTTTGCACTGACATCGAGAACAAGATGACACTCACTAGGAATCACGAGAGCAGGCGCATGCCGTGTCGCCTACCTTAAAGTTGTTGCAAACCTATGGAAGGCTTTCTCGACATCGATCCTCGTTCATGTCGCAGTGTCCGAAGGCAGCGAGTCAGAACGTGGCGAGTGTTGATTGTCATGGGCGGGCTCAACACAGCAAACTAGTCGGAGCTCGACGGATTTGGTGGAGAGTTGAGCAGGGTCCTGGGGTGTTGGTAGGATGGGGTTACGTATTATTGCGAGTGTGTCGGGCGTTCTCAACGAGCACAGGATCGACAGACGAGTGCGGACTGAGCCACACACACTGCTGCTGTCTTGTCAAAAAATGGTGCAACACTTTTGCTCAACATCCGTCGTGTTCGGGAAGAGTCTGTGCCTACTCACAGGATTAAGTGCATGATGAGCTCAGCTCAGACTCGGTTGGCAGCGGGAGTTGGCCGATCTGGCTGATTTACTGGGCGTTGATCTGGGCCTCAGATGGGGGTGTACACATCCGCTGGGCTGGATGTGGGTCGAAAATGTGGGAGAGATGGACTGTCCACCCGTCGGGCGTTCGAGCCTGACGGGCGGGCGTGGCAGAGCGTGGCGAAGCAAGTGGACCTGACGCTGCCTGACACTGCCTGACACACACCAAATTCTCGTGACATCATTTTCTCCTACTGTACACTAAATAGATCGCTTTCATCTTTCATTTGTTACAGGTTCACCGTTGCGGATCATGGACCATCTCGGGATTTGGCGTCGACTCGGTGTGGCTGGCGCTCTTCGGCTTCGGGGTTCTGAGTCAAGGGAGGGATCAGCGGACACAGGCAGAAAGTCGGCTTTGAGGGGCCAGGGACTGCCGATGGGGGAGGTTTTGAGGGACCTTCACCGCGTCTTGTTGTGACTGAGCAGAGACTTGGAGCGTCGAGGGTCGTGGTGGTTGCGCAGTCGTGCTGTTGTCTTCGTCTCGACCGAGTGGGAAGTGGCTGTGGGGTGGGCCTTCTGTCGTTAGTACTTTTCTTTTCTTTCTTTTTCTCTTCGTCTCTCTTTCTCTCTCTCATTAGTCTCCTGGGGGGAGCAACCGCTTGGCTAGGGCATTTGAATCCGAATCTCGGATTGGTGGACTTGGCTCGTTTCTCGCACTTTTGCGGGCGGTTTGTGTTATCATCGTAGTCTTCCATCTAGTTTTTCCGTAGGCCAAAACAGGGGGAACAGGAACTGGGGGCAATATGATGAACGTTTTCTACCAAAAAAAAAAAAATACAAACAAAAACATACAAAAAAAAACGTTGATACACACACACACACACACACACACACACACACACACACACACACACACACAAGAGTGAGTTTTTGCGGTGTAGCGTGTGTAGTTGACCTCGTACCCCCTCGAGTGTTACAGGTCAACACCAACAATCGATGCCGGATCCACCCGGCCCAACCCCGCCCCCGCCCGACGCCCCGTTGGCCGGTAGCGGCGCGAGTGACGAATCACTCAACATGCAAACGCATGAAACGGTCGCTGGAGGAACCGCAAATCCTCCAGCCTGGTCCAACGAGGCAACTCAGGCCCGAATGGACCATCAAAAGGCGTTCCAGAACGCCTGTCGAGCACTGGGCATTGTACCCTCCAGCAAGTCGACCCGACGACTGATGGTCCTGTGCCACGAGGCCTCGACCCCGCCTTCGCAAGCGCCTGCCCTCGCACGAGCAGCCCAAAGGGCGGTGCGAAACGACGCGACCTCGGCCTCCAACGTGATCCGAGTCATCATGGATGGTCCTGGATCGCCCAGAGGTCTTGTGCAGACCGCGCTGCGTAAGCACTATGGGCTGGCCGAGACACCGTTCATGTTTGCGCGGCCCGAGGGCGTCGAGCTTGACCCCGAGGTCGAGAAGCTCTTCTCGAAATGTGTGAAGCTGAACCCCATAGTGACGAAGGCGACCAAGAGGTTCCCGATTGCTCGTCACATGTACGAGCTCGTCTTTGAATCCGACCAAGCCTGTCTCGAAGCCGCTGCAGCGGGCCCATTCTCTCACCACGGCAAGGAGATGGTTACCGAGCTCCCCAGCGCCTCTCCCCTTAACCACGTCGTTCAGGTGCGATTCACGTTGCCCTCCTCCTCTAGCGCCATCCCCGCTTCCGTGCTCCGAAAATCTCTCGATGATGCTCTCACCCTTTCGTTGGGCCGCGCAGGTCGCACGCAAGGTTATACCCTGATGCAATTACAGCGGGGCCTCGCGGTCGATCCGAATGGGGATCCGATGGCCATGACCGAAGACGGGTTCCACTGCGCGTACCTTCGCTTACATGCTGATCTTTTCCAAGGCTCCACCGAGACGCAGAAGGCTGCGCTCAACGCCGCCTTGCCACAAGAGATCGAGATCCTGGGCGCCAAGTACGGCTTGCGACACGAATTTGAGACGCACTACTGCGCCGTGTGCGATCGCGCCGGACACCAGTGGGGGCTTGCAGGAAGCCGGTTTCGACTCCGGCCACCGCCGCCCCTGTTCCGGGGGCCTCGACTTCGACTTCGACTTCGACCACCGGCTTCCGAGTTGCTGGAAAGAATGGGAAGCACGGTGGGCCTGACGCATTGAACTCTCGTGCCTCTGGCACGAACATGATCCAGCTGGGACCTCGTGCTAACCCGCAGGTGCAGCGACCGGCAACAAGGACGATGCGAACGACGGCGACGGCGACAACGACGACGACGGCGAATCGGTCGCTTCGACCGAACCGGAGGGCGGCGACACCGGGATAGAGACGTTGACGCGTGCGACCACGGGCTCAACAAAGGAGACGCAGACGACGACAGCGGCGCCCGTTTCGACCCCGACCTCTCCTTCGCCTTGTTATTGTAGGAGCGTCTCTAGTTACGTGACGTCGATAGATGACCTATTGTGAGATAATGGGTCGCTAAAGGTCAATCGACTGTAACAGAGCGACTAGGCGAGATGTGATATCGAGTGCGTGGTAATGTATTTCAACTAACCTATTGTGAGATAGTGGGTCGCTAAAGGTCAATCGACTGTAACAGAGCGACTAGGCGAGATGTGATATCGAGTGCGTGGTGGAGAAGAGAGAAAAACAGCTAGGCCAAGAAGACGCAATCTCATGTAAACAACCAGCCGCCTCTGCCGGTCTCCCGCACAACACCCGCGCGCCCGCGCCACTGCTAAGACCATAAGTCCCTCTGGACCGCAGACCCACTAATTTCCCACAACACTCCCACTGGTCAAGGCTCCAAGGGACACCATTCCCATACCCTCACGATGAAGTTCGAACAAGTTGCGAGCGAGCGGCTTTGTAAGAATATCCGCAGTCATCGCTCCTGTCTTGCAATACTTGATTCGAATATCGCCAGCCGTAACTTGTTCTCGGATGTAAAAATGATGCACATTGTAGTGCTTCGTCCTTCCGTGATGAGCCGGGTTGAGAGCGATCGCGATCACCGCTTGGTTGTCCTCCCAGATCAGTGTAGCCTTAGGTTGTTCTAGCTCGAGATCCGCCGCCAATCGCCGAAGCCACATGGCCTCCTTTGCTGCCGCGGAAGCCGCCAAAATCTCAGCCTCCGTAGTCGAAGTTGCAACCATCGACTGCTGTTTGCTTTGCCAAGAGATCGCAGCACCTGCCAAAATCGAGACGAACGCTCCAATCGACTTCCCAGTCGACATGTCGTCTCCCCACGAGGCATCGGAGTAAAGCTCGAATACCGTAGATCCTCCGTGGTTGAACTTCAGTCCCCAGTCAACAGTGCCTTGCAAGTAGCGGATGATACGCTTCACCGCAATCCAGTCGACCTGGGTAGGAGCCGAAGCCTTGGACGCTGTCGCACGAACCGAAGTGACGATATCGGGTCGAGCTCGATGCGCAGCATACTGCAGCGCTCCCACTGCTGACTGGTACAGAGCCACGTCGTCGAAAGGATCCGTAGAATGTTCGACGTCCGACCTTGGCTCCATGGGGACTTTCACCGGGTGCTTGGATACTGAACCTCCTCCGTACATGGCAACGAGATCCCTGATGTACTTGGACTGATGCACGAAGATGTAATCTGATGTACGCTCGAATTCGAGACCCAAGAAGAGCTTCACTGGACCGAGGCGCTTGAGCTTGTAGACTTTGTTAAACGCTTCGATCTCCGAATCCAGGAATTCTTGGTCGTTCGAAGCAACCATGCCGTCGTCCACGTACAGCGTGATGTAGATAAACTTCTCATCTACTCGCTTGACGTAAAGGCAGGAGTCAGCATCAGATCTCTTGTAGCCGCGCTCGACCATCAGGGAGTTCACAGCTGCGTTCCATTCTCGAGGAGCTTGCTTTGTGCCGTACATCGACTTTACAAGACGGAGGGCTTGGCCGGTTTGAGGGCGATCCCAACCCTTGGGATACTTCATATAGACCATCTCCGTCATCGTTCCATTCAGAAACGCAGAGTCGAAGTCAAACTGCTCGAGAAACAGTCCCTGGGCGGCGGCAGTGCCAACAAGGCTGAGGATGGTCGATGGGCGTGCAACAGGGGCGAACGTTTCGTTGTAGTCAATGCCAGGACGTTGGGCAAACCCTTGCGCAACCAGTCTGGCCTTGTAACGAGTCACCTCCCCTTGAGCATTCTCCTTTCTGGTAAAGACCCACTTCGACCCAAGAGCTCGAGCGCCACTTGGAAGATCCGAATCAATTAGGACTTGATGGCGAGCCATTGCATCGAGTTCAGCTTTGATAGCTGCGATCCATTTGTCTGCTTCGGGGCTGGCCATTGCTTCCTCGTAGTTGCTGGGTACTGGAGGAAGAGAGACCGACATCGCAGAGCCATACATGACTTGTTGCTCCGCGTCCCGACGTTGACTACGAGTACGGTGTGGAATCTCGTTGTTAGCGTCGATCTCCTCATATCTTCCAGGGTTCCTTCCCTTAACGGCGGGATCTCCATACTCCCATCGAGGACGGTTCTGACGGGCAGGTGGCATCTGCTCACCGTCTACCTGATCCTGAAGTTCGTCAACGACTATCTCGTCGTTATCGACAGGACCCTTCTCTTCATCTGGCCCCACAGGCAGAGTTGTGACCTCCGGTACACCAACCTGCTCTGATTTGTGTTCCAAGACCGAAATGTCGCGCGTCACAATGACTTTGTGGTCCGAGTCGGGATCAACGAGCACACGATAGTTATACTCGCTATCGTATCCGATGAATATCCCCTTAACCGAAGTCGATTCAAGTTTGGATCGCTTTGACTTCGGAACTTGCGCATACACGGTTGATCCAAATGGACGAAAGTGCGAGACCTTGGGTTTCTTGCCATAGAATACTTCATAGGCGGTTTTACCCTCCAACTTGGCGTGTAGAATTCGGTTGGCAACAAATGTGGCGTACGCCAACGCATACGACCAATACTTCCATGACAGCTTGGAGGCTGCAAGGACCGCACGAACGATCGCCATCAACGAGCCATTGAAGCGTTCTACTGTTCCATTCTGTTGCGGGGTGTATGGTGCAGAGGTCTCATGAAGGATACCTTGACTTTGGAAATCCGCGCCAATGAGCTTGTTTGTGAATTCGGTACCATTGTCCGTACGCACGCGCTTGATTTTCCGACCAGTCATTTTTTCAACTCCTTGTCGAAATGCGATCCATACTCGAGTGACTTCTTCAGCCGACTTCGTCTTCAACGGGAACGTCCACTTCGCAGTCGAGTACTGGTCTACAATAGCCAGATATGCCTTTCGACCTTGGAAATCAACTTGATCTTCTGCGACGAATCCGATGTCCATGAATACGCGTTGAAGAACGTCGGTGACCTGAGTAGCCAACTCTGAGAACTTCGATGCGCGAGACTTGGAACTGATGCAGGGCTCGCAGTCGTGGACCTTCTCATCGGCGAGAACTAATCCCTTGACAGCGCCTGACTTGACGAGCTCCATGATTGAGCTCACGGGCACATGCCCGTAGCGACGATGCCACTCCATCAAAGGCGCTCCCACTGTCGCACGGGTTGCGACATGAGCTTGATCCTCGACAATGCGCGTAAAGTCGAGCGCATAACCGGTACCACTGAGCGTCTTCGCCAAGATGACTCCTTGATAGGTGATCGTCATGACATCCTTGCCATCTTCCCATCCGCACTTGGCTCCCGATTTGAATAGAGCTCGAGTCGAGATGAGGTTCACGGGCGCACCCGGGAGATGATACACGTTCGCAAGTGAGAGCGATGCCCCACTCTTCAACTTGAAACGTACCATCCCATACGTATCGCAGTGTACTACCTGTCCGCTCGCTGTCTGAACCTTCAGGTTTCCACTTTGACGATTGGAGAGCAGACTGGCGTCTCCAACATAGTGCTGGTTAGCACCTGTGTCCAGTATCCAGATCTCACCCTGGTTGAGCTGCGACACCCTATTCGCGACATTGTCTTGAAGCGAATGGCTCTCATCGAGAGACTTGACCGTCAACGCAAATTTAGCCAACTCGTTCGAATCCGCAGATTCCTTCGAGTCCTGCTTCTTTTTTTTGTTGCGGTTGCGCGCACGACCGTGGTTCTTCTTGGCGTCGTACTTGGGACATTCAGGGTCCATCGCGAAATGACCCTTCCCCTTGCATCCCCTACATACACAGTTCGGGTCACGACTTGCTTGCGTGCTTTGAACGGCTAACGCTCCCGCGTTCTTCAAGAGTTTGTCGAACTTGCCCGACAACTTCCGTTCCGTGTACTCGTCTGTAAGGCGATTGATGACATGGTCGACCGATCGATTTTCACCGAGGCGAATTGCTTGCTTCAGCATCTCGTACGACGGGGGTAATGCTTGGAGGATGTACGCGATCATCGCCTCGTCCCCAAACTTCTGACCGAGATCGTCGAGTTGATCCGCCTTGTCGATCATGCTCTTCAAGAACTCGCCCATATTCTCGTCTTCGTCGTACTTCGCATTCGAGAGTTCCATCAACAACGTTCGAATCTTGAAAGGCTGGGCATTCCCTTCATGATGCTGGCGAAGCTTATCCCAGATATCCTTGGCGGAGAGCGTCTTGCTCTTGACCATCTTGAGATTCGCATCGTCGATACATTGAATGATCAGGGCACGGGCGCTTCTGTCCTTCTTCTGCAAGTTCACGACCACTTGGGTGTCGGTGACCGAGGCATCCAGACCGTGCATGGTCCTCCACTCAGCCAGGCTGACGTCGGAGGGCCGCACATGCCCATGCTCGAGGACGCTCGCATAGCCCTTGCTCTCGAGGTACGCCTCGACTCGAATCGACCACAGCTCGTAATTATCCTTGCCGAGCTTGGCTATCTTGATCTCCCCAGACTCCTGAGCAATGGTCTCTGATGGACTCATAACCTGTTATTGTAGGCGCGTCTCTAGTTACGTGGCGTCGATAGATGACCTATTGTGAGATAGTGGGTCGCTAAAGGTCAATCGACTGTAACAGAGCGACTAGGCGAGATGTGATATCGAGTGCGTGGTGGAGAAGAGAGAAAAACAGCTAGGCCAAGAAGACGCAATCTCATGTAAACAACCAGCCGCCTCTGCCGGTCCCCCGCACAACACCGCGCGCCCGCGCCACTGCTAAGACCATAAGTCCCTCTGGACCGCAGACCCCACTAATTTCCCACAACATCGGATCATCGACCGGTTACGGTCACATTTAGGCTGCGCGCAAGTGGTGCCGAGGTCGAAGAGGAGCTCTGCCTTCCCCAGGCGGCTCATTTTCTGACCCGCATCAACTCGTCGACCTTCAAACACGCCGAGTTTAAGGAGTTCGTCACTCCTGTCCTTGAGCAGGCACCGTCTGGGGATCCGGTCGCGGACCTTCAGCGCGTACTCTCGGAGTCTCGGGTCCAAGCTCTCGAGCTGTCTCGGCGTCTGTTTCGGGAGCGCAACGCCCTCGAGATGATGCTGGTATCTCGGCTGCAGGACATCGAGTCTCTTGGGGTGCTGAGCCCCTTTGACGTCATCGACTGGACGAACACCCACGACGCTCTCACCAAACTTGTGAACGAGCGAGCAAGGCAGTCCCGGATCTGGGCGCACGTGCCCGAGATTGCATCCGAGGAACGTCTCAGTCGTCCGGTACATGCCAAACTGGCTGCTCGGTCCCGGGACGTGAAGTTTCAGAGTATCCGGCTCGCTGATGGCGAACTCACCACTGACATTGAGCGCGCGCTCGAGCACACCCATTCTCATTTCCAGCAGCACTACCTTGTCGAAGCGAAGGATCCGGAACAGGTCGTGACGATGCGGGATGAGCTCTTGGGACCCATCAGATCAGCAAGACCTTGTGACGACCCGCTTTCCGACGCTCGCTTCCTTCGGCGCTTCTCGAATTCGCACGTCGACAGTCTTGCCGAGCCCATCAGCGAGGCCGAGGTGCTCGCAGCGATTCGAACCACGCACGAAGGTCGATCTCCGGGTCCTTCAGGGGTCCCCTATGAGATGTATCGAGCCTGCCCCTTGCTTTGGGCCCCTCTCTTGACTCGAGCCTACAACGAGCTGATTACTCGAGGCTCCCTTACTCCACAACAGAGCCAGGCCAACGTGCGCCTCTTGTTCAAACACAACAAACCTGGTGCAGCGCGGTGCGACCTCAAAACGTATCGTCCGATCACCTTGCGGGAATGCGACTATAAGATCTTCACCAAGGTCTACGTGGCTCGTCTGAACCGGATCCTCCCTGATGTTCTTCCGGCCGGACAGCATGGGTTCGTCAAGGGGCGAAGACCAGCGGACGCGGCTTTGCATCTGAGGCTCCTGATCGACGAGATTAGGGGTCATGGTGCAGAGTTCCCGACAGCAGCGCTCCTCTCCCTGGATCAGAGCTCGGCTTACGACATGGTCGAGCACGACTGGGTCTTTGCGGTGTTTGAGGCTTTCGGCGCGCCGGAATCTTTCCAGCGCGTCTTGCGGATGCTCTACAACGGCGAGACGTCCACAGCGCGGTACATTGTCAACGGTTTCCTTACCGAGACGGT
Source organism: Microbotryum lychnidis-dioicae p1A1 Lamole (assembly GCA_001244265.2). Taxonomy (NCBI): domain Eukaryota; kingdom Fungi; phylum Basidiomycota; class Microbotryomycetes; order Microbotryales; family Microbotryaceae; genus Microbotryum; species Microbotryum lychnidis-dioicae. Next base: position 16,915 of record CDLV01000004.1, on the reverse strand, counting down.
GCGACTTCTGTGCGGTCTTGGCCAGGGCGATCCTCTCTCTTCTTCTGTCTGGGATGTGGTGTTCCAACCCTTCCTTGATGCTCTCAGTCGACGCAACATTGCGCTGACTATCACTCTTCCGGAGCTGGCTCCTCGTCCGCAGACTCGATGCATCACCAATTTGGCGTTCGCGGATGACGCCGTCGTCGCTGTCGCTGGACCGGAAGCTATTGCTTCGCTCGAGGCGTTAGCTCAGGATTGGCGACTCGTGACGAACGACCGTCTAAACACCGACAAAACCGTGGTGATGCCATTGGGCACGACGTTGTGGTATCGCGCGGACTTGTCCAAACTGTCGTTCGTGGCACCGGACGAGTCTCTTCCCTGGATCGGTCTCCAGTTTGCGCCTGACGGCAACAACAGGCTGGGATTCCATGATCTTGAGCGAAGGGTCGATCGAGTGATTCTCTTGTGCGCGACCGATGGATGACGCATCATACCCGGGCTTTCTATCTCAACCGCTACGGCGTCTCCAAGGTGCTGCACTCTCTCTCCGCCGACATACCGCCATCCGACGTGATCAAGGCGATCGAGCGCAAGCTTGCCGACTTTGTGAAGGGAGGACCGCGGCGCAGCGACTACAAGCAATCGGTCGTCTTCACGACACGGGCGCGAGGTGGTCTCAGCGTCGTGAGCATCCAGGATGTGGTGGATTTAGTCTCGGTACGGATTTGGGACGTGCTGGCCGGCGGGTCAACTGCGATTTGGGGCGATCTGGCTCGGAGTTCCATCCGGCGAGCGCTTCCGACCTTTGACTTTGCTACGGATCTGTGGACGTGGAGGAATGCCGACGCACCCCGGGAGCTACATCCCCGCTGACGAGCGGTGCTCTCGGTCGCTGAACGCTACCCTGCCGTCGTCGATCCTGCCAAACTTTCGGTCTCCAATTTTCTTGATCTTTCTCCCCTCCAACCTGGTCTGCATGACTCGCGGGCGTTCTCGGAGCAGGATAAGCGTTTGGCGAAGCTTTTCAGTTTCGAACGCACCATCGCTGACATCTATGCTCGAGCCCAATACCCGCAGGTCCAACGGTGCCCTGTACCCCTGAGAAGCATCCCCAAGGCGACGGCTCGGAGCTGTCCAACCTTTGGCAATGGAAGCGCGATCAAGTCCAGGCGTGGATCCAGGTCGCAGGCGATCGCTTCATCCCGCCGCTTCCGCCTCCTGATCCCGTCCTCGCACGTCGACCACCCGTCATTCGTGTTGTTGGAGCACCTAGAGTCCGGCCCGGCGGTCCCCTCGAGCACATCTTGCCCAGAGCGACTCCGGTCGCATGCCTGATCAAAACCTTCCCCTCCCCTCCGCCCCTTGCGTGCTGATCAGTGGAGAATGTTGAGCTTGGACAGACCTTACACCATTGCGCGACTTCGACGCGTCATCAACCATCGACGTTTCGAAGACACAACGCCCTGGATCACTCGCCACACCAAAGAAAGGCGACTCTTCTGGGTGTGGTTCCACACCGGGCCCGCCACGGCCCGCGAGCGCGAGGTGCACTTCAAGCTAGCGTACCACTTCACGCCAACGCGGAAGCGCCAGTTTGTGCAGCGGCATGGCGACTCAGCCTGCTGCCTTGTGCAGGCATGCAGCTTGGCAGGGGTGGAGGATGACTTTACTCACTTTTGGCATGATTGCCCTGACTCTTTTCAATTTTGGCAAGCAGCTAGGTCCATTCTCTGCGACGCGCTGGGGGCACTTCAGATCGAGCACGGCCTCCCTCGACTGCGCGCTCGCCTTCCGACGTCGAAAAAGCGTCCAATCCGCGCCTTTATTGCGCTGGCGCTCGACACTCTCAGCAACCGACGCTGGGATCTCCATCGCCACGCCAGAGCGATGTCGAGCATGGACAAGGAGATGGCGGGACTAAAGGAGAGGTTGGAGCTCAGATTGGCACGATGAAGTAGACGGCGCTCCCTCCCTACCCAACCAAAAACCAAAGACCAAAAACCAAATAAAAATCACAAGTCCCTTTCCTTCTTTCTCAATCTCCAAAATGTCTCCCAAATACGCCAGAATACTGAACCTGTTTTCTCTCGCTCTTTTTGCCATTCCTCCTCATAGGCTTTCGTACTCCCCAGGAGCCTCAGGTTCTTTGCGCCGGTGGGCATTGTCGCCCTTGGTTCGAGCTTCTGCCACATCATGATGACACACAGCGAAAGCGGATCCCCTTGGCCCTCTCCTGGACTCCGCCGTGAGTTTTCCACTCCTCTCAAGGGCCGGGTCTGTTTTCTCTTTCGGTCGAGCGACTCGGTGATCTCAATAATAGACTGACGAGCGTGTAATCCAACCGTCAGTTAATTGCATATGATAGTAGCCGTAATGCTAGATGTACGTACCTGACGAGCGTGTAATCCAACCGTGGAGAGAAGACAACGGTTGGTGCGCATCGCCAGGCTTCACTAAACAAACGCGCGCTTCTAATCAAATAACCGATAGCCGCCTTCCTGCTAATCCTCATTCACAACACGCCAACTATCTCCTGTTCAAGGCCGGCACAAACTGCCTGCGTGGCTCGCCTCTCCTTGCTTTGTTGCTTGCTCGGAGTCGCGGCCGCGCGGCGGGTGACTCGGGTACCGAACCGCCATACACATCCACACTCGAGCGAGGTCCCACACAATGACATCACCGTCGTGGGCCTCATGCTCCTTCTTTCCCCAGTATCTGCGGTGACTGGGAACCACCTGCACGTACAACGGGACTCGAGTGTGCGTTCCGAGATTGGGAGTACGCCGCAGGGAAGCGAGGCCCCTGCGGAAGGTATACCCCGCCTCCTGTCTCCAGTGTTGTTGTAGGAGCGTCTCTAGTTACGTGGCGTCGATAGATGACCTATTGTGAGATAGTGGGTCGCTAAAGGTCAATCGACTGTAACAGAGCGACTAGGCGAGATGTGATATTGAGTGCGTGGTGGAGAAGAGAGAAAAACAGCTAGGCCAAAAAGACGCAATCTCATGTAAACAACCAGGCGCCTCTGCCGTCTCTACCGGTTCCCCGCACAAACCCGCGCGCCCGCGCCACTGCTAAGACCATAAGTCCCTCTGGACCGCAGACCCCACTAATTTCCCACAACATCCAGCCGCGCGCCGGTGTTGTCGGCCACCCGCCCGCGCTGTAGACCGAGGCGTGTCCAATGGACTGTCACATGCTCGGTGACTTTCCCGGAAATCTCTGGATTGTGTGTTTTTGTGCGAAGTAGGCCTGTCTCGCAGTTGCAGTCATTGAATAGGGGTGATCTGGGGTCGTGCGCTCGCGAGGGGGCGCCGACTTTGGTAACCGAAAAGGGGTTTGGAATCCGCGGTGGAGATCCAGCGCAGACGGGTACAAGGGGTATGTGATTGCTGCGGTGGCAGGGGTTACATTCCCCCTTTGGACCACGTGAATCATTCGGATTGAGCGGGATGTTTGTGCCATCGGAGGCCTTGTTCGACGCGTGTCAAAGAATTAAGGGGCTTCAAGAAGTATGGCGGTCTCAGGGGGGTCTGAAGTCAAAAGATCGAAGAAGGTTCAACTGTACAACTATGATCGGATTCGCCTGTACTGTTGCAACAAGGACTAAGAGGTACTCCACGACTCAGCTCGGAGATACACGAGTGAGATGATGAGAATAGCGTGGAGAAGGAGCCCAGAAGGAAAAAAGACGCAAAGACAAAGATAGGCGCGCGCGCAGAATAAAGTATTAACCAAGACTAATAGCAATGAGTTAGGCTCTCAGACCCCACTTCTAACACTTCCACCGGTTAAAGAGACTAACGAGACCATTCCAAGTAGCGCACGAAGTTGATCAAAGCGTTGAAATCCCAAAGGCTTCGTCATAATATCCGCGGCATTGACGTGGGTAGGGCAGTATTCAAGTTCGACCTCGCCAGAAGCAACCCGTTCTTGAACGAACAAATGAGCAATGTCGAAGTGCTTGGTTCGCATGTGATCGACCGGATCCTTGGCGATCTGGATGCACGCGGCGTTGTCCTCTTGAATGATAGTAGGCTGTGCTTGTGGAATGCCGGCATCACCAGCCAAATGATGGAGCCAGATTGCTTCACGAGTGGCTGAGGATGCAGAGAGGATTTCGGCTTCGGTAGTGGATGTAGATTGTTGCTTCGACTGCCGGGAGATAACGCCGCCAGCGAGCATTGATGCATAGGCTCCCACCGATCTGCGAGATTCCGGGTCATCCGCAAACGAGGCATTGGAGTAGACCATCAATTGAGTTGTGGAACTGTTTCGATAAAGAATTCCCAAATCGATGGTGCTGTTGAGGTAGCGAAATATACGCTTGACCGCAGCCCAATCGTCGACAGTTGGACAGGAGTTCTTTTGAGCAACGGCACGAACAGCAATTGCGATATCGGGTCGAAATCGAGTGGACGCGTACTGGAGGGAACCCACAGCCGATTGGTACAATGACACATCGGCAAACGGAGTAGCGTCGGTTCGAAGCGAGGGGCGATTGTCCATGGGCGTGACTGCACGGCAGTTGGATGAAGAAGCGAAATCGAACTTCTCGAGCATAGTGCGGACATAATTGCTTTGGTGAACGAGGATGTAATCTTTGGTGCGATGAATTTCGAAGCCCAGGAAGTAGGAGACGGGTCCGAGACGCTTGAGCTGGAAGGCCTTGTGAAGCGATGCGAGCTCGGAGTCCAAGAAGGACTGATTGTTGGACGCGATGAGACCGTCGTCAACATAGAGAGTAATGATAGCAAACGAAGTGCTTGAATGTTTGATGTAGAGGCAAGCATCGGCAGTTGCCCTCATGTAGCCTCGAGACACCATGAGATCGTTGACGGCTCAATACCATTCACGGGGCGCCTGTTTGGTGCCATACATTGAACCCACGAGCTTGAGGCACTTGCCAGGGGGTTGAGGACGATTCCATCCTTTTGGGTATCGATCATAGACATCCTCGGTCCTCGGTCATCTTGCCGTTGAGAAAGGTGCAGTCGAAATCGAACTGTTCGAGATACAGGCCCTGAGCAGCAGCCAGAGCAATCAAGAACAGAATCGTCGAAGAATGAGCGACAGGAGCGTAGGTGTCATGGTAGTCGATGCCTGGGCGTTGAGCAAATCCTTGAGCAACGAGACGAGCTTTGAAACGAATGATTTTGCCGTTTGCATTGCGCTTGATACTGTAGACCCAGATCGTGCCGAGTACCCGAATTCCTTCGTGCCACTTGACTTCCTGAAAGACTCCATGATGATCAAATTGTAGAAGTTCTGAGACCATTGCCGCACTCCAATGGTTGCGATAGGGTGACTTCATGGCTTCCTCGAATGTCTTAGGTATCTCGATGTCTTCTTCGGCGAACACGGCAGCACAGTAGGCATCGTAGGAAAGCTTGTTGTGGAACATGGGTGGAGTATCCAAGACATCGACCATGATAGCCGAAATGATGGGAAGTATATTTTCCGGAGGTTGAGGTCGACGACGAGAACCAGCAGGAAGGATGTTGGAAGGATCAACATTCTCGAATTGGCCAGGATTTGGAACAGTGCGAACGACGGCGTAACCTTCACGAGGAGCGAGAACGACTTCCGCCTCACCGTCGAGTGGTTCTTCTGCGTCATGATAGTTATCAGGTCCATCGTCGAGTCCATCGTTGTCGTCATTGTCGTCATCCTTACGAGGAACGACTGCAAGATCCCCCCCCCCCTGTTGACCGAATTCAATTGGAACCACCGGAGGAGGCTGTGGATCCGGCAAAGCTAGATCCACAACAGGTGAAGTTGGTGTAGACGGCAACACATCTGGCGGAGGATGAGGAGGTTGAGAATGATGAACGGGATCGGAAGCGTCCGCATGATCTTGAGACGAAGTGACGACGGAAGGAGTCTCAAGGAATGTGATGTGACGCGAAACGTAGACCTGTTTCGACAATTGGACCCAGACACGGTAGTTGTATTCACCGGAGTACCCGATGAAAACTCCCTGAATGGAGCGAGGTGCAAGCTGAAAGGCACGAGATTGCTCTCGAGCCTCACTGGTTCCGAGTCCAAACTGAAAGGATCAAACGGTGTAATTCGCAGGCGAAGAAAGACTACTAAAAGGACTAAGGTCAAGAGACGCGGCGGCGCGCGCGCGAGGGCAAGCGTGAGGCCGCAGAGGTCGGCTCGAGGTCGTCGTGAGGCGTAAGCGGAGCGGCGCCTTACACAAGCTTGGAGCGACGCTCCTTGGGAACGTGGACAAACGCCGTAGATCCGAATGGCTGAAGATGAGCAAGACTAGGCTTCTTGCCGAGAAGGACTTCGATTGCCGTTTTTCCTTGAATACGAGGATGTGGTCGACGATTGAGAACAAATGTCGCGACGGCCAGAGCATCTGACCAGAATCGCATGGGAAGACCGGAGTCGAGGAGCATTGATCGAACGAGACCCATGAGAGATCCATTGAGTCGCTCTACTTGACCATTTTGCTCCGGAGTATAGGGGGCCGTGAATTCCACGATGGTGCCCTGCTTTTCAAGAAGAGCCCGAAACAATGAGTTGTTGAATTCACGACCATCGTCCGATCTGACCCTCTTGATTTTCTGACCCGTTTGACGCTCGGACTCGGCTTGAAACTTCGACCATGCTTCGATAATCGTCTCAGCCCTCTTGTCCTTTAGCACGATCGTCCATTTAGCCGTCGAATACTGATCCACGATAGCGAGATAGATAGTATCGCCATTTCGATTGGGATGTTCGACAAACCCGAGATCGATAAAGACGCGGTAGAGTGCATGAGGCGCTTCGGTACTCTTGTTGGAGAAGGGTGATCGCTTTGACTTGGCCTGGATGCACGAGAAGCAAGGAGTAACCTTTTCGTCCTTCAGAGTGATGCCAGTGATAGCCCCGGATTTGACGGCCAAAACGATCGCCGCAGGAGATTGATGGCCCAACTTCAGGTGTGCTTCCATCAACGTACAGGTTCCAGTGAGACGATTGGCTCCGACCATTGAAGGCAATGAGGATGACATGATAGGCTGAACGGGAGCTGCATCCATGACAAACCCCCGACCAGGAAGCGAGCGCAGAATCGACTTGCCGCGGATGCTAAAAATGAGATTGCTTTGGGGACCAACAGCGTACGTCATCGATTCCAACAGACGGTCGATGGAGATAAAACCGCATTGAGCACCGGGAATGTAGTAGACCCTCTTAATGATGATACGAGCGCCATATGAGGTAAGAAACGTCACTGAGCCATGACCGGGAGATTCGATTTGAGATTGATCGGCGACAGAGATTTTGAGAGGCTCAGAGATAACGTCCGATAGGACCGACTTGTCTCCAACGCAATGGACCTTAGCACCCGAGTCAATGATCCATGGAAAACGTGGCATCGTTCGCGAATAAGGGAAAGTGTAGGTCATCAATGCAGATTCATCTACACCAATGGCAGCTACGTTCGAAATTGAGTCCGAGGAAGCGGGAGCGCTCGCATCCTTGTTCCTGCTTGGACAGAGACGCCAACCACGCTCGTGTCCCAGTGCTTTGAAGCGCGAACAATACGACTTGGAGTAGTCCTTTTGCGCCGTGGTGGAAATACGGGCGACGAGGCTGGTATCGTCAACGATCCGAGCGGATAACGATTCCTTTTGTTTGTTTCGGGAATCAGCCATTTCGACGTTCATCAGCAGTTTGGATAGAACGTGTTCCAAACCATGTGGATGTCGATGTCGGAGGCAAGGTTCCCAACGATCGAGTCATACTGGGCTGGGAGCGACCGAACGAGCATGCCTGCAAACAGCCAATGCGGAAGCGGAGCTCCGAGGTTCTGAAAATCGGTCATGGCGATTTTGACCTTGTTGACGAATTCCTTAAAAGCAAGAGGTCGGAGGGCTGCTTCATCTGACAGATCCTCAATGGCATTGTAGTCCGCTCGCATCTGGGTAATGTGGTCTGCCATTGCAAGGAAACACGGGGTCCAAGTCGTTGGTTGGGGAGGGGCCGCTGCACGAGGAGGGTACCAGGTGTGGGTAACTGGGCTACGATCAGGGTAGAAGGTAGGGCAACTGTCTGGGTAGAGAGTGGTAGAGAGTCGCGGCACGAGAGAAGCACGAGGTGCACGTGCCTGTTTGTGGGTCGGAGGGCGATTTGCCTGTTGGAGGTGTAGGTGGGGCGGGGTTTGGCGAATTGTAGATGTTGTTGAGCCCGAGGAGGTTGGAGAGGAGGTCGTGGGGGAGAAGGGTCGGGAGGGGAGGAGAGGGGAGGGGGGGGGGGGCCGAGGTGGATGAGGTCGGGCTCGTGTTCACACACCTCGCTTGACACGCTTCAAGCACCCCTGTGATGATGTGATTACAGTTGGGAACACTCTTGGAAACACTCATTGCAATGTTGAAACGATGCTGTGGTCATGTCATGAAGCCGCGAGGTGGCCTTGAGGAGGCCCGCAGAGGAGGTGAGGCGGGTGCGCCTCCCTGGTCACCGCGCGTGCACCGGCTGGTGCCTGTGAGGCTGAACCTTTGCGGCGCGGCTGAGAGCGGGGTCCAAGCGGGGCCTCATGGCGACCACCAGGCGCGCGGCCGCACGTGTACTGCAGCATTCTCGCTCAATCTCACGTCTGCAGTGGTCAGTGGTGGGACAAGCGTGCTCTCGACAGGAAAAGCAGACGCCCCGAGGACAATGCGACTCAGGACCCAAGTCCCGTTGTTGACAATTGGCAAGTCGACCCACATCGCCATGGACCCTCATGATATCAACTTCTCTGACGGCGCCGGGGGCCGTTCTGGGCCGTCCTCGGTTACTAATCGGTCAGGAATTCGAAGCCCAGAGCGCCTCCGCCGTGCGCCCTCGTGCGCCGAGGTGCGCCGCGCCCGTTGTGAAAGCCATTCTAGTCTTCGTAGCTTAGACTTGACCTTCTCTTGCATTGAATCTCTCTTGAATCTCATCTCATCTCATCTCCTCCCTTCCGTTGAGAATCGTGTGCAGTGCCGTCAGAACCTTCTGCTCCAAGTGGCGATTGCGACAGGCCGCCCTGCAGCGTTTCCCAACCATCCCCCAAACAACACAAAAACAAAACCCCATTCACCGCACAACCCACCCACCACGACCTAATTCTGCCTATACTTGGCTCCACTCCCGAACTCACAACCTCATCCTCACCCTTCCCGATCACCGTGGCTCCTTCAACGGACCCACAACAAACGCCTCGATCGCCTTCCACGTCGCGATCGGACACGTCCACCACCCGCCGAGTTTCGCAACGCTTGGCCCGACACCCCGTGCCCACTCCATCGTCCCGAAGTAGTCCTCAACCTCGGGACTCATCCCCAAACCCGTCGAACCGAGGCGCAATACTCCAGACTTGGCAGGTGGTCGCATTTATTTAGCCGAGCTCGGCACATTCACGAGGACCTCACTTGTTCCCACCAACTCGATCTCAACGTTTTGCAGACGCAAAGTCATGATCAAGGGATTGACAAGGATTTGTGGCCCAGGACAATTCAAGGCATCAGGGAAACACGAACGACTCGAGTATTGTAACCGGGCGGATCGCAACTGAATTCGCAGAGGTCGATCGGCTCGAGCGCTCGGGAGAAATACTTGCGGAGAACAGCAGAGGGTAGAAGAGAGCAGGCGCAGCTCAAGCTTAAATGTCGCCAATACCTTGAGACTATGCTCTCATAGTGAGCGAGACTGGACTCGCTGCTTGGCGCTAAGTCCATCCTCCTCTTCAAGGCACACTCATTTCTGACAGCAACTTTTTGAACAAGCCAGGCCTGCGATCGATTGCTGAAAAGAATGCGAAAGAGAAAACTGACTTGGGGGGAAAGGGGAGACGGATCTACGAAACGACAGGACACAAAAATAGATCCCAATTGAGTAATACCTAGAAGTGGCGGGTGTGATGAAACCCGACCATGACAGCGACTCGAGCTCGAGCGAGGGTGGAAGTCGACGACGCACGAAGCCGCCGCGACATGTTGGATTTTGACTCGCTCAATTTGAACATCCGTAGACTGCCGCGATTTCCATGATCAAAAATATCATCAGTTACGGCACATACACCTACGAAACGCCGGCTCGCCATGCTTGACAAATTCGAAAAGGCTCACGTGAAGGGTTAGAATCCCCCCTTTATAGGGTTCATAGACGCTCTTGCAGTAGGTGCAGCGCTTTTTCTTGTCTTTCGAGATGTCGTTCTTCAGCCAGGAATTGCGGTCTGAAGTGCGGAGGACACCGAAGATATGATGTGTAAGCAATTGTCAAGACCAAAAGTCGCATCATGTCTTCAAGGAGGCAAGCACGTACGAGCGTCGAGGCACTTCTGGTATTTTGCCCACCAATCCTGGCCTCCACACTGGCATCGTAATGCGTATTCGTCAGCAACGAAATCCGCCTTCAAGCTTGCACAGGTCCCCTCCCGGTGCTGTGATGGAAGATTTTCACGTAGTCATGGGGGTCAGTTCGCAAACACACAGAACAGACAATGATATCAGAAGCACCCCAGCACGTACGAGTGAGGAGGAGGTGTGTTGGGCTTGGTCGGCCTGGTCTCTACATCTTGAGTCCAAGGATTCGAACGCTGGGGGGCCTTGGATCGCGAGCGCGAGGGGGGGGCTTGGATCGCGAGCGCGACTGCGACGAGTCCAAAGAGATGGAAGCGGACCATGTTTCGTGCAGAGGCTTGGAGGTTTAACGTTCGAAGTGGGACTTTGATGAATGGTGATTTGGCTATGAGAGCACACAGGAAAGGGAAGGAAAGAGACGAGGGTGGCCTGCGGTGGCACGGATTCAGATTTCGGGCACGCCAGCTCGACAATAGGGGAAGGGCCAATTTGGACCGGTTTGGACGTCGCCCGGGCCAGGCTTTTGTCGCATTCAGGGGTCGGGGACGTGCGAAACAATTTAGTGCAGGTACCTAATAGGGATCGTTGTAATTGCAACGGTCGACCGTTCGGAGCTTCCAGCACTAGATATCCCAAGCATCTGACACCGTGCCGAGCCTGGCGCCCGTTGGACCGCTGGGTTAGAACGGGCTACTCCCTCGCACGGACAGCCGTGGCCGCGTCGACCCCTGTGGCGTCGATCCTTTCCGAGAAACAGAAACGTTCGAGTCTCGACCGAGTCTCACCTGAGTGTGTCTGACCTAGGTTTTCAAAAAGCTTGGTCCACCTACCGTCTTGGACGAGTAGACCGATTCTGCAATGGATCGAAGAAATAATAACGACCCGAAACTATTCCCACCCGGCGTAGTCCCACTAGCGCTTGGGGACAGCCCTGGCCGCGTCGACCCCTGTGGCGTCGATCCTTTCCGAGAAACAGAAACGTTCGAGTCTCGACCGAGTCTCACCTGAGTGTGCCTGACCTAGGTTTTCAAAAAGCTTGGTCCACCTACCGTCTTGGACGAGTAGACCGATTCTGCAATGGATCGAAGAAATAACGACCCGAAACTATTCCCACCCGGCGTAGTCCCACTAGCGCTTGGCCCCGGGCGGACGGGGCATGACCTCTTTGAAGCATGATAACCACCCGAAACTATTCCACCGGTGGACCGGCCAAGACCTTTCGCCACTGTCTTATGAGAGGTAGCGAGCGCATCTCTGTCTTTCCGCGATCTTTCGAGGGCGTTTTTTGTCTGTTTCTCATGTTTCGGCAACATCCAACGTTTTTGTTGTTGTTGTATCAAGCCTGATTAGGTATATTCGGCTATCTACGCAGAATCAATGTTTCTTGAAAAGGGGGGTTGGACGTATGTAAAGTCATAGCCACTAGATCCATGCAGCCCCACACTCCTGAAAGCACCAAAAGTGTGATTCCAATCATCTGAGCACCAACCACCCTTCTTATTCCGTGGTGTTAGGGAATAGGCACAATCGAGAAAGAGAGAGAGAAAGAGAGAGAGAGGAAAGGAGAGGGGAGGAAGATCAGGAGAGAAAACTCAGAAACTCCGAGCTCATGAAAACGTCAAGTCACATCATCTGGTCCAGTATATACGTATCATAGGTGGGGTACAGGCCAATTCCGGGATACGTTTTGGAATAGAACCCAAATTCCCAGTGAAAATGAAAATTGACAGTGCACGGTCAATTGCTCGTGCACTGCTGAAATCCACTTTTTCGACTCTGAAGGGCGGCACGAGTCAAAAACCGTCAAATCGAGGTGCACGGTCGATTGCTCGTGCACTGCTAAAATCCACTTTTTCGACTCTGAAGGGCGGCACAAGCCGAAAATCGTCAAATCGAGGTGCACGGTCAATTGCTCGTGCACTGCTGAAATCCACTTTTTCGGCAAAACCGTCAAATCGAGGTGCACGGTCGATTGCTCGTGCACTGCTGAAATCCACTTTTTCGACTCTGAAGGGCGGCACAAGCCAAAAACCGTCAAATCAAGGTGCACGGTCAATTGCTCGTGCACTGCTGAAATCCACTTTTTCGACTCTGAAGGGCGGCACAAGCCAAAAACCGTCAAATCGAGGTGCACGGTCGATTGCTCGTGCACTGCTAAAATCCACTTTTTCGACTCTGAAGGGCGGCACACGCCAAAAACCGTCAAATCGAGGTGCACGGTCGATTGCTCGTGCACTGCTGAAATCCACTTTTTCGACTCTGAAGGGCGGCACAAGTCAAAAACCGTCAAATCGAGGTGCACGGTCGATTGCTCGTGCACTGCTGAAATCCACTTTTTTGGTCAAAACCGTCAAATCGAGGTGCACTGCTGTCGATTGCCCGTGCACTGCTGAAATCCACTTTTTCGACTCTGAAGGGCGGCACAAGCCAAAAACCGTCAAATCGAGGTGCACGGTCAATTGCTCGTGCACTGCTGAAATCCACTTTTCGACTCTGAAGGGCGGCACAAGCCAAAAACCGTCAAATCGAGGTGCACGGTCGATTGCCCGTGCACTGCTGAAATCCACTTTTTCGACTCTGAAGGGCGGCACAAGCCAAAAACCGTCAAATCGAGGTGCACGGTCAATTGCTCGTGCACTGCTGAAATCCACTTTTCGACTCTGAAGGGCGGCACAAGCCAAAAACCGTCAAATCGAGGTGCACGGTCAATTGCTCGTGCACTGCTGAAATCCACTTTTCGACTCTGAAGGGCGGCACAAGCCAAAAACCGTCAAATCGAGGTGCACGGTCAATTGCTCGTGCACTGCTGAAATCCACTTTTCGACTCTGAAGGGCGGCACAAGCCAAAAACCGTCAAATCGAGGTGCACGGTCAATTGCTCGTGCACTGCTGAAATCCACTTTTCGACTCTGAAGGGCGGCACAAGCCAAAAACCGTCAAATCAAGGTGCACGGTCAATTGCTCGTGCACTGCTGAAATCCACTTTTTCGACTCTGAAGGGCGGCACAAGCCAAAAACCGTCAAATCGAGGTGCACGGTCGATTGCTCGTGCACTGCTAAAATCCACTTTTTCGACTCTGAAGGGCGGCACACGCCAAAAACCGTCAAATCGAGGTGCACGGTCGATTGCTCGTGCACTGCTGAAATCCACTTTTTCGACTCTGAAGGGCGGCACAAGTCAAAAACCGTCAAATCGAGGTGCACGGTCGATTGCTCGTGCACTGCTGAAATCCACTTTTTTGGCAAAACCGTCAAATCGAGGTGCACGGTCGATTGCCCGTGCACTGCTGAAATCCACTTTTTCGACTCTGAAGGGCGGCACAAGCCAAAAACCGTCAAATCGAGGTGCACGGTCAATTGCTCGTGCACTGCTGAAATCCACTTTTCGACTCTGAAGGGCGGCACAAGCCAAAAACCGTCAAATCGAGGTGCACGGTCAATTGCTCGTGCACTGCTGAAATCCACTTTTCGACTCTGAAGGGCGGCACAAGCCAAAAACCGTCAAATCGAGGTGCACGGTCAATTGCTCGTGCACTGCTGAAATCCACTTTTCGACTCTGAAGGGCGGCACAAGCCAAAAACCGTCAAATCGAGGTGCACGGTCGATTGCTCGTGCACTGCTGAAATCCACTTTTCGACTCTGAAGGGCGGCACAAGCCAAAAACCGTCAAATCGAGGTGCACGGTCAATTGCTCGTGCACTGCTGAAATCCACTTTTCGACTCTGAAGGGCGGCACAAGCCAAAAACCGTCAAATCGAGGTGCACGGTCGATTGCTCGTGCACTGCTAAAATCCACTTTTTCGACTCTGAAGGGCGGCACACGCCAAAAACCGTCAAATCGAGGTGCACGGTCGATTGCTCGTGCACTGCTGAAATCCACTTTTTCGACTCTGAAGGGCGGCACAAGTCAAAAACCGTCAAATCGAGGTGCACGGTCGATTGCTCGTGCACTGCTGAAATCCACTTTTTTGGCAAAACCGTCAAATCGAGGTGCACGGTCGATTGCCCGTGCACTGCTGAAATCCACTTTTTCGACTCTGAAGGGCGGCACAAGCCAAAAACCGTCAAATCGAGGTGCACGGTCAATTGCTCGTGCACTGCTGAAATCCACTTTTCGACTCTGAAGGGCGGCACAAGCCAAAAACCGTCAAATCGAGGTGCACGGTCAATTGCTCGTGCACTGCTGAAATCCACTTTTCGACTCTGAAGGGCGGCACAAGCCAAAAACCGTCAAATCGAGGTGCACGGTCAATTGCTCGTGCACTGCTGAAATCCACTTTTTCGACTCTGAAGGGCGGCACAAGCCAAAAACCGTCAAATCGAGGTGCACGGTCGATTGCTCGTGCACTGCTAAAATCCACTTTTTCGACTCTGGAGGGCGGCACACGCCAAAACCGTCGAATCGAGGTGCACGGTCAATTGCTCGCGCACTGCTGAAATCCACTGTATATATGGGCCATTGCCAAATATCACATGGCACAGACTTCCGCGAGGCGCTTGCAAAGAAGCTCGCGCGAGGATTCTGTGGTATTAAGTTGGAGAGAGGGTGGGGCCAGCCGCACTCTCAGCCTTCGGCCACCGGCGTTCGCGATTTCCGAAATGGGAAACCCATTTCGGGCTTCGGTATATCGCTGGAGCTGAGGCACGGCAGACTTGAGGACTTGTAGACGTAAATAAGTTTATTGTAAATCTGTCCCAATCCCAACTGATGTGTACATGCTTAATTTGTGCTATTATGCATTGTGCTTTGAGTATACTCAAGGACACTAGTCTTTGTGGCCTTGACGACTTTGGGGCGCCCGCGGTCCACTGCTTTTTGTCCTCGGCCAGAATAATTGTACGGACATGTCCGTTCACTTGATTTTAGGTACACATCGAGATCAGATAATAATGATGCCGTTGAACAATTGTATGAGTAGATCCACTTTGCACCTGCAAGGAGAACATGATAGCATGTGTATTTGGTGACCGAACTTCAAGTTGTGCGCAAACGAAGTGCCGACCGCTTCATCTTGTCACCGACGTTCTATTAAAGAAAGCCTAATCTCAACGCTACCAGATATACCTCTCTCTTCATTCATATCATAGTAGTGCGGTCTGCGAGGGACTCCCAGTGAGACCTGCTTCCAAGACACGCCTGGCGTGACTATGACTCGGAGTCTCGTCTACCATCGCGCGATGATCTCGCCCGTAATCGGATCAAAAATGTGCTCCCGAATACGATGTCTTTCCCTCAATCTTCCGACATAACTCATCTAAATGCCCAGAACAGCCCTTCCTTAAAATAATGTCAATTGTACAAGCACGCTCAGTGACCTGGACGAGTCGACGTGTTTGCGCGGACGCCGGCCGACTCACTCGTTCAACGACCCCGGCCAAGCCCTGACCTCGGAATTACTCGCTCTCTCTAGCCTTGGAACTTTCTCGCATCCCTTTTCGAGTTTCAAAAAGATATACGCCTTTAAAGGTTGACTGGACCTGAGCCAATCGGAGACCGATCTCACCGCGAGTGCGCCGACTCGGAGCTTCGGGTTCTCGCGCGTTAGCTGATAGGCTCGACTTCGGACTCGCGCGCGCCAACGCTCCTTTCCCTCTCGCCACTCACTTCTCACTCGGACCACTCGACTCGGACTCGGCACTGATCGCGCCACGCCACACCTCGACTTCACATGCTTTCACATCGTTCACATGCGCCATGCAATGTGCAAGATGCAACTTGGTCTCTCCCAACTACAGCTCGACGTGTCACTTCAAGCCGACTGATTCGCGCACGGTGCGACGTCGCACCACGTGGTCAACAACACTGCCGTCTTCAACACGATACAAAGACTGCAACCTGAGAGAGTGCGGTCACTTTCAGCAGCCTTCAAGCTTAGGTCAATGCATCGCTCGAGCGTTCTCGGTCGGACACGTATTCGGTCACCGCTTCACCACGATCACCTCGCGTCGTCAACGTCAATCAAGCACACGAATGCAATCCCTCACATCTCTTTCTTGATTGAGTCGAAGAGTCTCATCGACGCGGCTAGCTCGGGGTTTGTTGGAACATCTGTTGCACGACCGACTGTTCTCGTCAATGTCGAGTCCGAGACCATCATCGGCTCAAGCACTTTCATCCGTCTCAACCCCGCCGCGATCCACTCAAACTTCCGCACTCGTGATCCAGCTCTTCGAGTCATCCGTCCAAAGCCACTACGTCTCAACTTGTCGCTCTAAACATCCCACATTCCGGTCGTCTCCTTGCCGTTCAAGTTGACCGCACTTGCATGCTGGGTTCTTCCTTGTCGATCGCATCAACCAATTGACTTGCTGATAAAGCTCTCAAGATTTCTCACGGAACACCTCCTCATCCGCTGACATCTTACTCAAACACCGTCCTACATTGCGCACAATGATCCATACAGCCAGGACTCGGGCTTCTTCGGACCACTCCGCGCTCGAATTCGGCATTGGACCTTGACGATCCTCCGCACTCTCAATCAACCTCGGCGATTTGCTCGACCAACTGGATACGTGTGATCACCATTCCATCTCTGTGACTTGTACATTCGTGCAGACCCTGGTCATTTGGTCATGGAATACGCTCAGCCACGCACAGTGCTTCTTTCCC